>OY019131.1:2714400-5286226 GCA_955652365.1 Eristalinus aeneus | reverse complement strand
ATCCATCTATGATATATAAAGTAATTTGTTGTAAGTATTCGTGTGAACGTAGTTAGGAATACTTTTGTTTGAATTAGAAATACGTAGTATTGATTTTGTTGGGGTAAACCACTCTAATCGATGTGTTGCATCAGAATAAAAACGATAAACAAAATGTTGACAATATAAATGATGTCACACCGCAAATGTAAATGCATCAATATACGGCTTCTGCCCAGTGGTAAAAACAAAACTATTTAGTAACCTCATAAGCAGCCTGTCGTAATTCTTAAACTTATAGGAATAAATTGTAACTTAAGGAATTTTTCGAAATAATTTGACGGTTTCTTATACATTAAAGTAATTTTACAGACATTCCGGGTGAAGCATAAAACCAAACACGACAAACATACTTTACTATATCGATAATCATACAAACTCGTTGTCTAAGGACACCAGATTTTAACATTATACTAATTGTCCACCGGGGGACCAGGGCCTAGCTTGCTCATCAACTACTCATATTGTGTGCGACTTCTCTCTCATGAGTAGAAGGGACCTACATTTTTTTGCCAACTCCGAACGGCGAAGTTTGACAAGCTTTTTCTTCAACAAAAAAGAGTATTTCTTTAAGTGTTGTCAGCACCTCAAAAGAGATGGTGCCGTGAAAAATTCGAGTTGTTCAGTCGGGAATGGAAGGTAGACCTTCTGGATGTGAGCGCCGCACTCTAATCACTACGCCACGGCGATCAGAAAGGCATGTTTTCATTTGACATACACAATACACAATCTTTCTGATATGTTTTAAATTATGTTTTAAGCAAAGGCTAACATTATTTAAATTACTTTCCCGCAACTACATGTATAATATGTACCAGCATTTTATGTATGCAGCTCTATTTCGTTCTGAGTTCTTTAATATGTAATCTTCGGCATCCAAATTACAAATCCTTGTGGTTGTAGTTTTTTTTCGAGGTGGTTTGCTGGGAATCCAACCCAGACCTTCGGCGTTTGAATGCCGCACTCTACCCACTATGCCACGGCGGTCATAGAGATTGTAACATATATTGTTTAAAAGTTTTAAAGTCCAAATGTACATTCAGTATACTCCGTTTGTACCATCTATCAAAATAGGTTTAGTGAAGTACATATTTCAACTGGTTTTGTCAGTAGTTGCATTCCTTACTTGTAAGTTCCTCATTATAACACATAATTTACACATAAAAACGAATAAAATGACGACATTTCCAACCGATCGTGGTCGCCATGGCGTAGTGGGTAGAGCGCGACGCTTACACGCCGAAGGGTCTAGGTTCGATTCCCAGCTCAACACCAATTTTTTGAATTTTTCACGGCACCACCTCTTTCGAGTTGCTGACAACACTCAAAGAGTAATAACTGTCTAAAAAAGCTTCTCAAATTTCGCCGTTCGAAGTCGGCAAAAAACTGTAGGTCCCTTCTACTCGTGCGAGAACAGTTGCGCGCACAACACGAGTAGTTGATGAGCAAGCTAGGCCCTGGTCCCCTTTTGGACTGTGCCCATAATTATTAGTATTATTATTATTTCTAACCGATCAAATTAATAAATTAATTTGAAACCGGCAACGAACCTATTTTATTTTAAGTTTAACCTGTAAAATTTTAAGCTAACACAATACCTCATTCATATGTGTAAACAGATATTTGCATTTAAAGTGCTGGCAGATTGTTGGATTGCATTTAAAATTTTGATGGAAACATTGGCGTGTAAACGTATTGAACTTGAAGAAAACAATGGGGAAAATTCAATTGATCGTACGATTTATTCGAATAAGTTTGGGTTGTCATTTTTGGAACTACTCACATTGCGGACGTTTATAAAAGAAAAATTGATGCTTAAGCGCAGACCCATGACTACCAATGAAAGCCTTAGCCTAGCAAACGCTTTATAAAGTTCATAAATAAATTCGTCTTTAATAAATTAATACAAAAATCCTGCTTTAAAAAAATAGAAATAATAATTATCACAATGACTTAAACCTTTTAACCTTTTTTTGTAGCATGTCAATTTATCTTTTTGGAACTGCGTGAATATATCTAATATTGATTGCTTCCTTTTTATTGGAACTTCATTGGCAAGGCATAAAAGTGCCCATATGCGACTTTTGAAAAACATTATTTACGTCTGTAAGCTCTACTTTTCAATTCGATTCAATTGGATAGTTTTAAGTTAACCTGGAAATCGAATACTTGATTTTATTTTTGCACAAATTATTGCACTTTGCTGCTTTGTTATTCACCCGCAGGATATGGGCTACATTTCTTTCTAGCTTCAAGCGCGTCATACAAATATTTATCGACACAATCAAAACCACTTCCTCAATAATTACTCAACTTGACCTTTTTCTGCCGCCCAAAACAACTTTTTACCCAAAAACATTTCGAAAATATTAATTATGCCTTCAAACAGACAAATAGCAGCAACAATATTTCTCAAAGTATTCCACGCTGTCCTTAAAACCTATAAAAACCCATTTCCTTATATTTATATAGCATTGAAACGTTCGTTTATGTTTCACAAAGACGAGACGTTGACGTACTTCAGTCCGCAAATGATTCTGTGTCACGCCATACACCTCTTAGTCAATTCAATAGAACATCTAACCACCATATTTCACAAGATGGATGTGTGAGAAGATTTCTGTGGAGAGAGCCACAATAACCTAGATAGTTTCGGTAGATCCTTCAATATCATCAACAGTGACAAAAAAAAGCAAAAGACTTCAATGTGCTTGATGGCATCTATTAAATTAGAAATCGCCTTCCACGTGCCAGTCAGAGTGACATTGACATAGTTGTGTGTCTACGCGTCTATGCACCTGGAAAAAAAGGACAAGCTGCGACGAAAGTAATTTTAATTAAAACGCTGTGAGGTTTTTATTAGCCTAGGGGGCGACTAGGAGAGGACCAGGCGCGGCAGTCATATCGATTGACTAAAGTTTACTATATTCATTGGTGCTGTTAATTATCACACTTTTGGGGGAGTTTTGTGTGATTTGATGGAACGTTTGTGGGTGAAAATTGTGTCTCTGGAGTTGCCTGTATGATTTCTGTTGATGTCAACCAAATTTAAATCCGAATTGGCATGACATTTAGAAGATTAGTCCAATTATGTATTGTTTGTGAATATTCGAAGGAAAAAAAAAGCCTTGAAGTCTGGCTATTGCTATTCAAGTTTTAAGTTATCCACACCACATCTTCATCGTTAATTACAGTTGAGGTGTAGGCTAGGGAAGAAAGTCATCTATAATTCATCAACCCCTATTCACAGGACGTTGTATTAAAGTGCACACCAATTGACATCATATTTAAGTCTCAATGAACACTTATTCTCTGCTGCGCTCTCCCCTTGCACAGTGCAATTATCCTTTGCTCTTGATAGTTTCTTTCCAGTTCATTTCTCGCATTTTCCATAACGGTACTTTTGTGGATATGCCCACGTACTAAGTACTTGTGTGTGCACTGCAACCAGGTGAATGCAATACTAAGGATTTCGCCACATTCACAAACGCGTAATCCAGCAAGGACAACATAAAAGTGGCTGTGCCGCATATTTTCGTTTCACTAAAATGTTTTGCTTTTCTTAGTGTGCTTGCATGCACTAATTGTTTGTCAGGAAGTTACGCCACATAGGTGCGGGATGTGTATCTTGTCTTGTGAAAATTAAATTCATGTGCATATGTGTCTCTACAGATGTCACCGACTTTCGTCGAGGGATCACTTTTACTTTGACTTAAAAGTCCTTCCTGCCCTTCCTCAAATATTCTTCGGGTATCAACTAATGACACAATATACTGGCGTTATAGTTTGTAATTGAATTTAATGGCTGTGCTTGCGTTCTTCTGAGTGACGCTTTAAGCATACCACGACAATGGATTGTAACCGCATGAAAACTACAATTAAACACAAAAGACATGCATTCGCCCAACGGCTAACCATTGAAAACGAAGTAATTTGTTGATGTAAGGTCAGGAGTAGTATGAGCTTTTACCCAACAGGAACTTACATGTAGGGTGTCATATTAATGACCTGGCTTTCACGGAAGGTCAATGAATGTTTAGCTTGAAATTATCTCAAATGTAGGGTGCGATTAGTGTCACAAGTTTTCGTAAAAGAAAGAAAGGAAGGACAATCTAAATGAGAATAAAATATTCAAACTTCGAATGCTATAAACTTTCTTGTAATTTATTGAACTTGTCGATTTATTTTTATTTTTTTTTTTTTTTTTTTGATTCTTAAGAGGACTAGAAACAGATTTGCGTTGTTGATAAAAGAATGAACCCAATCAAGACGACTATTCACTTGATGGACAACAAACTCCATCCTGTTGGCATGTAGTATAAGGGGACTTTGTAACTTATTGAGTATACAAATTTGCAGTATAAAATCTTAAATGATACCATAAATACATCCATTTCCTTGTTTTATTTGCCTCGTATTATCCTTAAAATAGAAACGCTCAAAAGACTGGCATTCTAAATGTTTATCACTCGATTGACCGGAAATAATAAACTATGATTAATGATTAAAATTCCCAACTTTCAAAATAGTATTAACGTTAAAGTATACATCAGGAGATAAATAAATTTCATAGATAGAAAAGTCTTTCGAATTTTGATATTTTCTTACCGTTAACTGTTCCAATCAATAACTTTAATCTGTTTCTCGGTTATATTTTCGCCCTTTTTTAAGATAGTTAATGTTTAACATTAACATGTGATGTGTTCCTTCCAATATTTTAAGTTTCAATAATAATAATAATAATAATTGTTGGCGCTACAGTCCAAAGGAGGACCAGCGCCTAGCTTGCTCATCAACTACTCGTGTTGTGCGCGCTACTGTTCTCTCACGAGTAGAAGGGACCTACAGTTTTTTGCCGACTCCGAACGGCGAAATTTGAGAAGCTTTCTTAGACAGTTATTACTCTTTGAGTGTTGTCAGCAGCTCGAAAGAGGTGGTGGCGTGAAATATTAGAAAAATTGGTGTTGAACTGGGAGTCGAACCTAAACCCTTCGGCGTGTGAGCGTCGCACTCTACCCACTACGCCACGGCGAACACCATTTAAGTTTCAATACCGGTATGAAATCCGTCTTTTTTTTTTTGAAAATAAAACACAATATTAATGGGAAAGTAAAAACATTTTATTCAAAGCATTGGCTATTGTTTTCTACACATTTTGACCACCTTTCTGGCAATTTGTGAATACCACGCCAATAAAATTGTTCGTCTTTTAAAGCAAACCAATCAGACACCCAATTTTCGACCTCCTCGTAGGAATCAAAGTGCTGCTCAGCCAATGCGCGTCCCATTGATGAAAACAAATTGTAGTCGGAAGGAGCCAAGTCTAGTGAATACGGCGGGTGGGATAGCTGCTCCCAGCAAAGTGTTTTGATTGTATCCTAAACCGGTTTTACTTTGTGTGCATGTGCATTGTCATGGAGCAAAATTACCTTGCCGTGTCTTCTGGCCCATTCTAGTCGTTTCTCGATCAATGAATGGTTCAAATTGATCATATGTTGTCGGTAGCGATCAGTATTAACGGTTTCACCAGGTTTTAGGAGCTCGTGGTACAGCACACCTTTCTGGCCCCACCAAACACACAGCATTGTCTTCTTGCCGAATCGATCTGGTTTTGCAGTCGATGTTAATGGTTTTCCCAGATTAACCCATGATTTTTTCCGTTTAGGATTCTTAAAATAAATCCATTATTCTTCTGTTTTTCTTCTTTTGTTTTTGTCTTTGAAGCAAAATTTCACAATTGTTTTTTCGGTTTTCCATCTGTCTTTCATTCAATTCAAGTGGGACCCATTTTCCACACTTTTGGATCTTTCCCATAGCTTTTAAACGGTCAGAAATTGTTTGTTGTGCAACATTTAACATTGCTGCTATTTGCTTTTGACTCAAAGTGTCATCTCCATCCAATATCGTTTGCACTTCGGCGTCTTCAAACTTTTTTGGTGGTCTTCCACGTTCTTCATTTCTCACATCAAAATCATTATTTCTGAACCCTTTCTTTTGCATGTTGCTTCTGATAAGGCATGATCACTATATGCCTCGACAAGCATTCGATGCGACTCTGGAGAACTTTTCTTCAACTGAAAACAAAAAATGAATGCTTTCCGCAAATCATCACTTTCTGGTACAAAATTCGACATTTTTAACACGATGAAAAAATTTGATGTTGTTTGTTCAATGACTTGATGTATACTAAATATTTTTCACAGATGTCATAGCAAACAAACAAAAAAAAAACATAAGGGCTCGCTCACAACAAATGTTCCCTATCGAGGCATTTGTATCTTGAAGCTCACTTCATACCGGTATACCTGGTAATCCATGCTTATTTAGCATGAATGTGCACTTTATTTCAATATTTTAAAGTGCACTTTACTTCAGTATTTTAAAGTGCACTTTATTTCAATATTTAAAGTTGTATATCATTTAAAATTTGTGGTATTTTGTTAACAAAAAAAAAACAAAAATCCCGGTTTGTCTATTAGGTTTTTTTTGGGAGGAAATGTCCATTGTGAGTCACTGCTCCAGTTAAATTGAAATGCATTCAGTTGCCGGATGGAACCTTCATCACTAGAAAATCAATGGCAAATGCCATTCACATGAAAATAAAATATTCAGGAAATTTGACATATTTACAGTGAATCAAAGTGACGTTGAGGATATATCCTGTATTCTCGCAAATGCAAATTCTTTGATTTGTGAGTTCAATATCAGAGTGACACAAATATCCCTACCCATCCAATTTATACGAAATGGCTACAAATGGGTATATTTTGTTTCAATCATTCAAATTGGCCGGAATCCATGATGTACTTTCGTTGTTGGCAGGAGAATGCCACCTATAGTCAAAGTTATAAATCATGGATTTTTAACAGTCATCATGCAAATGTGTGCATATGGTGCATTTATTTTGCCATTTGGATGCATATTATGAATTCCCTGAGAATTCGTGAATAGTTTTAGATTTACCTTAATTTATGGTAAACAAATTTTAAATGATTTAAAATGTGTGCATAATTTTGCAGAAATAACAAACTGGACTCCAGTTCTATTATCGATTCTACAAAATTCTTGCTCAAATTCGCATGCAAGAATGTGCGTGTGAAAATGCGGAGCCATGTATTACGGTCAATTTAGTTTTTCGTCGACGAATACACATTTGTTAAACTACGTTATTTAAACTGAATTTTTTAAACCGATCAAATTCGCTAGAAATCATTCCGTATTTAATGTAACGTGAAGATGAAGAATGAACGATGAAGTTCGGTATGTGAACTTACATATAACATTTGACACTATTTCGACCAAAATTTTGTGTTTACCTATCTTAACCAAAATGTGTCTTTTAACACCTTAGCCAATTACCAATGAAAAACTTTAAAAAGTTACTCTTTTTATTATTTTTAATCGAAAATAATAATTTTCCTTATTTTTAGCTTAAATTACATTCAGTATTCGGGTATGGAAAATTAATAAAAAAAAATAATGTTATAAAAACGATGTAACAAAAAACTTTCCTTATTCAATACAACACTTTTTATAGATGATTGGTTGGTCTTTTAAGCACTTGCCACACGATCTTTTTTACACTGAGAACAAATTGTAGTGGCTCTATTACCGGAACAAAACTTCACTTGGCACTTGTTTCCCCTTTTTGGACAGGAACCGATTTTACATGAAACTGCTGATGATACTCCCGTATTTTTTGTTCACTCAGTGCATTCTTTGTATGCAGTTGATAGTTCCTCTCCTAAATGGAATCAGCAAATCTCTGCGTGAATTACTTTCACCTGTCGTTTCTTTGTAAAGAATCCATGCGTTTATACCGATAAAATCAAGAACATTGAAAAACACGTGCACAGGCCATCTACGGCACTTACATTTCATACTATATTTTCTTGCCATTTGGTCAGTCATATCAACCCCAAATTTTGTGCTGTTGTAAAATTTTTTTGTTTCAGTAAGACGCTTATTGTTTTTTTCGACTTGTACAGATTTATGCAATGAACTTAATAAAAGTACTTTTTTGCTCGGTTTACTTTTATAAACGGTTAGAGTCAAGTTATTTGTTGCATAAATTTGCACCGAAAAGCGTTCCATTTTGTCCTTTTTACTTTTACAGACCTTGGCAACTCTCTCCTATTTTGGCTTGTTGTTCCAACTAAAGAAGTATTCTTCCGTAATAGCTTTGTTGCCAGATTACTGCTTGTGAAGAAATTGTCGGTAGTAACACTTCTACCGCTGCCAGTAAATGGTTCAATAAGCTTCAAAATCGAGCATGTTTATTAGAATTTAAATAGTGTTACCAAATGCTTATGAAAAAAGAGTTCATGAATGAAAAGTGTAGTAAAGTCTTTGAGGTTTTAAAAGACACCCGATGGTAGAAATAGGCATACCATGTACGTATCTTGAGTTTCAGGATGAGTACGAGGATAATGATGCCACAATAATTTAACAACTCTTATATGAATCAAAAGATAAAATTTAAAAAAATTATTCAATTTAGAAAATAATTTCAAGTTAAAGTTTCAAAAGGTGTCTCTTGACACCTTTGGTACAAATGGTGTTAAGTTTATTAATTATTTTACATATTTCGATGAAGGTGAACAATCATAAAGTAAAAACGATGTATATTAAAAAATAAATTTACACCACAGTTTTTACACGGAAGAGAAAAATTTGAGGCAAAAATTTATGTGAATACATTGTCATTTGGTGGTCGCCGTGGCGTAGTGGGTAGAGTGCGACGCTCACACGCCGAAGGGTCTAGGTTCAATTCCCAGCTCAACACCAATTTTTGAATTTTTCACGGCACCACCTCTTTCGAGCTGCTGACAACACTCAAAGAGTAATAACTGTCTAAGAAAGTTTCTCAAATTTCGCCGTTCGGAGTCGGCAAAAAACTGTAGGTCCCTTCTCCTCGTGAGAGAACAGTAGCGCGCACAACACGAGTAGTTGATGAGCAAGCTAGGCCCTGGTCCCCCTTTGGACTGTAGCGCGAACAATTATTATTATTATTAAGTGTTGTCAGCAACTCGAAAGAAATCGTGCCATAGTAAATTCGAGGTGTTCAGCCGGGAATCGAACCTAGGCCGTCTGCGTGCGAGTGTCGCACTATTCACTACGCCACGGCGTTTAGAAAGACATGTTTTTATTTATCTTTCTGATATATTTTAAATGATGTTTAAAGCAAAGGTAAATAAATAACTTTTCAGGAGGTACATGTATGTATAATTTTTTTTTATGGCGTTCTATTTCGATCTGAGTTCTTTAAATTTAAATTACAAGTCCTTGTGGTTGTAGTTTTTTTTTTCAATATTAGCCTTTTAAGAACATTGGCTGATCTCTCAGGATATATTTTATCGGGATATATGTGCTGGGTTTCATTAAATTTCTCCACCACAACAGGTTATGTATCCTTTATATTTTATCTACTTTCTCTGGTCACCGAAAGAACCCCAGTTAGAGAAAGTCCCTCATACCATTTTCAAGGCACAGTATACATACACAGATCTGTAGACAATATATTCCTAATCAATGTTTTCTAATTTATAACACCCCCATCAGCCACTCACATAACTGTAACAAACTTTTTTATAAAATGTTCGAACATTTAAAGTACGTCCATATAAAATGCGAAGTGTATCAACTTCTCCATTATGATGGTGACAGATCTAACCTACAAAACGATCCTTGCAATAACTTCAAAAACCTAAAGCATAATTTTCATTTCCTTAAGAGCAAAACCACAGAATGTAATCAGCATAGAAGCTGGTATCGTTTCTCAGTTGGAATTAATGTGCAATTAATTTAACCAATATCATTTTGCATGCATTTTCTAATTTCATTCATTTGTTTCTAACAACCAATCCCATTCAACAGAAGCCCCAACAATTAATCATATCATCCTCAATTCATTTACAGATCTTGATATGAAATACTTTTGGTCGTGGACGGATTTCCAATCGTATTTGGACTTTATGCTCGTGGTTTGGGCTGTTGGAGCAGCTATTACATATCTTATGCTGTCAATTGACTGGTTCATGGAGACTGTTGGTTTCTTCGCCGTTTTCACGGAGGCTATGTTGGGTGAGGACACTACATTTTACATTCTCCTTAATTGAAATAACATCAAACTGGTTTCTTATATTCACAGGAGCCCCACAATTTATACGTAATTTCAAAAACAAATCAACATATGGAATGAGTATACACATGGTCATCATGTGGACACTCGGTGATATGTTTAAGACTGTTTACTTTATTTTAAGAAATGCACCATCACAGTTTTGGATTTGTGGAACACTTCAGGTTGGTATCAAATCAAATCTAATCTAAATTTTATTGTAATCACCCACATCCCATCATCACGACTGACGGCTACTGACTGCTGACGGTGATATTTGAAACGAAACATGTAAAGAATAGAAATTTCATTGATATAACCTAGTTCAATTTAAAATAAAAACACACATTGAAACTCATGCCCTTGACGGAATCAGACATCGAGCACAGGATACTGTATTGACGCACGACCTCGAAACAGTGAAAGTGAAAGACGAGTCAGCGAATGTGAATGTAATAATAGCTGAAGGATATTTCACATGTTCTTTACTTATCATAGGATAGAGGGAGGTAATATTTTTATTTTTGGAACGGGCAGAAGGGTATAGGGTTCGCTTATAAAATAAACTGCGGTAAAGGGATGAAGGATGTTTGTTTTTATTGCAAAGAGAATGTGGAAGAGTTCAGACTTGACTATTTTAAGCTGTGTTTGAGTATTTTTGTACATAAAAATATTCAGTGATGCACTGTGACCGCCTTAAAATGAAGGCTGATAACAAAAACGATGTCAGTCGTCACCTCATGCTCTTTTTCACTTTCTGAGTCAGTTAGAAAATTTATTAATTAGGAATGCCTGAAATCGTAAGCATGTTTTTGTGGATTTCGAAAGTGCAAACCGTGCTGTTTTTGTATATCAAAATTTGCTATAACTTCAAAAACATTTTTAAAGGGTTTGACAGAGCTTGGCTTCAGGCTCTCTTGTCAATAATGCGTGCTTTCGGTGTCGATGAATCTCTTCTTCAAAGTATTAGAAATTACTTTCGAACTGTTCAATCCAATTGTATTGGATGTGTTACAGTCTGATATTAACCATATTAATGCTGGTGTTCCCCAGAGCTCCGTTTTGCCTTTGACATTTTCATAAATAATCTCCTTTTCGTCACTTCTAATTCAATCGTGTCCTTCGCTGATAACAGTAACCACAGCATTTTATATTCGTTCCTTGGGTTTTAACCCTCTTCTTCGGGCATAGAATTGCAACGGCAGCGTATGTTAAGCTCATTTAATTCCGACCTAGATATAATTGATTGGGGTAAAAAGGTTAGAGTGGAATGCAATGCTTACAAAACCCAGTGTTGTCTGCTGTCACTCTGACGATCCCAAAATAGCAACTTGTTATCAATAAATTGCTCTGCCGTTGTTGAAACCGAACCATTTTCTATCCTTGGTATGCGTATGAATTCAACACTAAGTTGGGACGATCGCATCTGCGAAATCGTCAAAAGATCAACGAAATGCGTAGCAAGAAATATTTCACCCCTTTTGATCTGGCAATAATGGCTCCTATCTGGAGCTCCAAAGACCTACCTGCACCTATTAGATCAAATTCCAACGATATAACTTATTGATAATAATAGTGCTGCCAAGTCAATTTTAACAACAAATTCTCAAGTGATTTAACCAGTTTCATGCCTCCCCTTCAAGAATTTGCCCCTAATACTCGCACACCTATTCACCCTTAAGCCCACCTTCGGACGTACAGTCAGTTTAAAGACTCGTTCTTCAGGCGCAGCACGCGAATATAAAATGATCTTTTCAATTCAACATTTCCGCACCATTACAATGCTCAGGCCAATGTGCGCCGGCACCTCTTATCTCTCTCTTCCTCTATACCTTCAGCCCTTTCTGTGATTTAATCCCGATTACTTTAAGGCACCAAACAATTCCTTTAGCACCCGCCAAGTATAAAGAATAACTGACAGAGTGAAATAATTTGAAAAAATGTTCTTTTATTTATTCAAGTGGTTCCTGTATTTCTCTTAACGAGACTTTCAAAATAACTCTCTATCAGAAATATCATCTTCTTCCTCTGTTTTATATCAAAAAAAGCTTTTGCATCTTGATAACACCGTTTGTAATGATATTAATAGCCATCCGCGGGTCAACTCCCATCCTTCTGTGGGATACATTATGCTTTCCAAAAAATGGAAAAAAATCGTTCCACTCTTCAGAAACAATAAAGTGTAATTTGCAGAATTATAGGATTCTACGCTTTAGTTATAATTAGTTTGTAGTACAATAGGATCAGCGGCCGAAATTGCTGCTAGTTATGCTTTAAAAAAATCCGAAAAATGTACTCTACATATTACACATTCCTATCGTGGCTAAGAAAAAGATTTCTACAACTTTCTGGATCGTATTCAGTTTTGCATTTATTCACTACAAATCTACATAACATATGTATCCCTTGGAAGTCTCAGTCGCCAACCGTAGCCTTGCCTTGCTTTTGAATATTTTTAAAATTCTAACGATTCAGCTCAAGTTATCGAGACTCATAACTGTACATACATTTTACGGTTTTCAAGTTCCACACAGACACCGATTATGTTTTGTGATTTTTCAAAATTTCATATAAAATGATAAAAGTCTCACGCTTAACTAAAACCTCACGATAAATCGATCTAATTAAGTTAAATAGATTGACAACTAATCATTTGTCAGGCCGTATCCATCATTCAAGTGGTCTTAGTCGGACAGTTAATACTCTGTGGGTTGTGTCAGAAGTCGCAAGAGGTGATTCATTTAAAACCGCGTGATATTGACATTTACACACATGCAATAACGGTTACATTATCCGTAATTATACAAATATTAATCCCTGAAATGTGATTTTTTGTTACTTTGATGTTTTGATTGTACTCAAGTTAAATTTAGAATTATTCACTTTTCTCTAAGCCGTTCCAAAAGCATTTAAAAAAAGAAATAATCCTTTTAAATATGTTTTTTAATTTTCAAAAAAAATTTTAAAACTAATCTGACTGATCTTTTTATTTTTATTCACAGGTCAGCTTAGACATCGCAATTCTTCTTCAAGTTTATATATATCGAAAAAATTCACAACCACGCAATGTCCACCGTGGAGATTAGCAGTTTGCCCCCGATGAACAACAGCAACAACAAAATCATTCTCATATACCACACACAAATTCAATACCTCACACAACCAGCAGTGGCGACGATCATCTACTGGCATCACACACCGAAAGTCGACATTTGACTGATTACGACAACAAAGCCTTCCAGCACACAATTACGGGTAATAACAACTGTATTGGCAACAAAGCAACAGTCGCTGACTCTGCAATCTCAATTCCAGATCCAGATGATCTTAATGCAATCTATGTAGCAGATAAATCTTGTCGCCATCATGGCAAACGGCAACGCCACAATGCTACACAAACTCCGGATCTAGGTTTGTCGCATTGGAAGCGACAGCACCATGAAGTCGGATTAGACTGTTACTGTTGTTGTTATTGCTGCCATTGTCATCACCATCCGCATCATCATTGCCACTGCACATCAGAGACTTCAATTATAACGAAAAGCCAACGGCAGCTACACCACCACCAACAGAGAAAGAAAGTGGTAGGACAGAGACTTCCAGAGTTGACACTCGGCAAGCAAAAGCAATTGCCACCACAGTCTTCCCAATCATTGTCTAGCACTGATGAAAAGGACTGCGGACATAGGCAGCTCCACCATATACATCGTCATCCTCAAAGATATCATAAAAGTAGACTTCCAGAGAATATTCCAAGTGGTGGACAAATCGCCATCGAAATTGACGCTGCCACGCTGACCGATGATATAAGCTACTGCAGCAGCAGCAGCAACCCCTCATTTGCACTGGCCAATGACACGACAAACAGCAAAGACATCCTTGTTCATCGCAATGGTGACAATCATCATGTCCATCATCACAAGCGGCACCACCATCCGAGGAGAAGAAGTAAATCCAACGTTAAATATGAGCAATCTAGTCGAATTGATTCCATTTGTTCCATAACATCGGCCACAACAACCGAAGGCAGCAATGGGGATCCCGTTGTTTCACAGAAGTGCAAGCGATTACCTTTACGGAAAGGTAAAAGATTCACTCGCCAGGACACACTGGATGGCGCTGCAGACGTAGAAGAGGACGACGACGATGAGGAGGACATTGCGGGACCGTGCTGTGATGCCAATTGTTGTAAATTTAGTGTTAACGAAAGTGTAAAAATTAAACGTAAACAATTCATTAATCTTAGTAAAAATAACTACTGTAGTAGTTGCAGCAAGTGTAGTAGTTGTAGTTGCTGTCCCCAAGAGTTCGATGATCAGCTGCATAAAACCTGCAGCTTTAGCAGCAGCCTCAGTCACATGGAAGATAATGACGAGGGCGACGATGAGGTTTGTTTGCATTGTGATGGCAAGGCAGCAGAAGATGCTGACAGCGATGGCGCCGGCCGCAGCAGCAGTCAGCACAGTACAGAGAGTTTTTGCTCTTGTAACTCAACCAGTCGTTGTTACTGCAGCTGTAGTTGCGATGATAGCGACACAATTCAAAAGGATTCAAGCACAACTACACCGGCCACTATGTCCGACGTTTCAACACCCGTTGAAGTACCGTTTGATAAGAATAACGGTGAAGACGCTTTCAGTATGGCTGGAAAGTCTTCAGTGTCGCAGTCAGAATACTTTTCCGTATCCTCAGATAAGGTTCCATCTCATGGCGTGGACTCATCGCCGGCATCTCCAGGAGTGCCAGTAATGCCCAGCCCACCAGCCATCCCTCGCAAGCAATGCAAACACTACAGCAAGCACCATCGGCACAAGAGCGACGGTAATTTCGACACGGTCTTATGACGAAGTGTATCGCTGGTCGCATGGCCAGCGATTGATGTAAACTCGCTATTGCAGCAAACCATTCGCAAATCGTCTATTCTTCACGAGACACTGTCGGTTGCACCAAAGACAACAACTACTTGTGGCAGTGACGACAGCTCCACACTAACTCTTACACCGTCAAGCACGACAATTGCCAAATTTCCACCGGCCACAGAGACCGGATCTAATGTGGCCACTGCTGTCGCTGTCGCAACGATCCATCCCGCCTCGAATGTCAACATTGGTGTCAGTACAGTGGTAACAACAGCCTCCTCCACGACAAGTTATCATCACGCGCATGGCCATCACCATCGTACCAATATACCGCGTAATGCAAAATTTTCGCCTGTCGCCGCGGAAGCGTTCAGTTGCGATCCAATACTGAGATCTGCCGAGATCATTTTATAGCAGTTTTGTTTTGCGTTCTCGTTTGCTGCACTAGCTGCAAATCTGCATCAATGCCATATCCAAGAGTCTCCTTTCAAATTATCGTCCAACGGACTGAGTGCAGCTAAACACTTTACGTTCGTGCGTTTAAATACTTTCTATCATCAGTTTACTTCTTTCATACACCTTTGTAAAAAAGATTTGTTTCCAACGAACGGTTTGTCCAGCTTTGCACGTTTCTGAAGAAGCAATTCATTCTACGGCAACGTTCTTCGCTGCTAAGTTCGTTGGATTCTCAAACTCATCTTATTCATAGAACTTAAAAATCGGATTTAATTCAGTTGTTTCTCGGGGGAAACTTTTTAAATACAAAAATCAATTGTTTTAAAAAGGTTTGTTTTTTATAAGCAAGTTTATTTATTATTTTAGTGAAACAAAACGAATTTTAATTTCTACGCATATCCTTTTAGTTGAATGTAAACAATTTAGAAGACAAGATGTAAAAAATTATGTATGTATAATGTGTTTTTTTAGAGTTAATACATTTTATATTAAGCAGGTTGTTTAATGAAGCCGTACCAATGTTCTTTTGCAAATACTCCAGAGCGCATACTCAGTGAATGATACGTACGCAAAAGAAACTACTTTATTTACACCGTTTTAGTTTCATTTTTGTTTTAGTTTATTGTATTTTATAAATGTTTTAGCATTTTATGTTGACTCCGAAATAAAATCAAAATTTTGTAAAAGCAGAATTCTATTTTGTACAAATATGTTTTTGTATTTATTTCTATTAGACAAATTATATTACATTAATAAATAGGAACGAAAATATATATTTTTTTATTTTTCTGTTTGTTATTATTTTTTCCTAATTTTTGCACAAATACTTTACCACTACTGCCTTGGCGTCTTTAAGAGATTCAGGAATTGATTTCGGTCGTTTTGATATGTTGATAGTGTTTGCATTTCCGAAAACAAATCCAACTTCAACTATTTAACCAGTCTGCAAAAATAAAATAAAATAAAAGAGGTTTCAATAGAACATTTCACGGTTCTTCCAAACAACATAAATGTAGTGCACTTAAAGGTGCAATCTCTTTTAACATGTTTTATTTGAGAGTCTGTTTGGATACAGATTTTAAATTTTCTCCTTGCCAGAAACTCCAATCTAAATATTACAAATTGAAATTTCGTAATGTAACTCTTCCATAGTCTATGCAAAAGTCGATATTGGTCCTCACCATGTGCTCAAAAACCGTCTCGATACTATGCTATACATTTGTTCTTGCTTTGTTATACATCGTGGCCGCCGTGGCGTAGTGGGTAGAGTGTGACACTCACACGCAGAAGGTCCGATTCCCGGCTGAACACCTCGAATTTTTCACGGCAGCACCTCTTTCAAGCTGCTAACAACACTCAAAGAGTAATAACTGTCTAAGAAAAAGCTTCTAAAGCTCGCCGTTCGGAGTCGGCAAGAAACTGTAGGTCCATTCTATTTGTGAGAGAACAGCAGCGCGCACAACATGAATAGGTGATGAGCAGTCCTGGTCCCCTACGAAGTGTCGCGCCATTCAATCATTATTATTATTCGTATGCATCGTAAATACAAGCCAGCATAATACAAGGGGTTTTGAAATCAGCTTTACCAAATTTCTCTCCATGTTCATTCGATTTTTAAAAGGGAAATTAAACCTTGTCTGTGCATTGTATTGATGAATGAGGTGATAATATATTTTTTTTAGAGGTAACAAAAGTTCTAAAGCGTTGGTATATAGTATATAGACCCGGTTCGGCTGTCAGGAGGTATATTTTTTCTGTACGTATTCCTCTTATCATAACACTCAACTTGTCTCGGAAAAAACTAAAATGTTGCTTGCAGTCTTCAAACAAAACGAAAAAAAATTGCCTTTAATAAATTATAAGTAAACAAATTTTTTTACAAATATACACATGTTTTTCGTTTTGTTAAAATTATTTACAACGCAACCATAATATATAAATTTATGAGCAGTTCAACTAAGGAAGCTTGAAAAACAACACAAATTCTAATGTCACACTAACGAGATCCAATTTTCTTATAATACGTGCGCAAAATTTAAAGAAGAATTTGTTCCGTTAGCTGCGAAAAAATCTGAAAACACCAGCATTAATACACTTCTAAGCAGATCTGTCTTAAAACGAAGTTGAATAAATATATCTGGCCCCCATTGATTATGTTTCAAACAAAGGTGGCCACCGTAAAGTACTACGTAGAGTGCGACACTCACGCGTTGAAGGTCCCAAGTTTCCGGCTGAACATCTCGCATTTTGCATAGAACTATCTCTTTCGGTCTGCAGACAACGTTCAACGAGTACTCACTGTCTAAGAAATCTTAATCTTTGCCGTTCGGAGTCGGCTAAAAAGTATAGGTCCTTTCTACTCGCGAGTAAACAGAATCTCACAACACGAGTAGTTGTTGAGCAAGCTAGGCTCCAAGATTTTGGAAGCAATAATATTAAGTGGACATCGGCGTGCTATTACCAACAACTGTACTGATTACCTTAATGATATTAACTATTTGTAGCCCTTTCTCAGAAAAGGTAAACCAACATCACTTGTCATTCACATCGGTCAAGCCTCAAATAATATTCCAGGTGTGCAGTAAACTTCAATGACCAATTATTTAGCCGCACCATGCACTGATGAACAGAGAAGACCTTTTCTTCTTACATCTTTCAAATTCCAAATTAATCTTAACATTCCTGTTATGTCTGATTTTAAGATTTAAATTTTGTTTGGTTCTACAAGTCTCTAGTACAATTATTCTAACAACTAAAATGTGCCTTTCTGTTACGATAACTGTTGTTAAGGGATTAGACGTCATATTTCATTTCTTCAAGTCACTACATACATATGTTCTTCGGAATTATTTGTTATTTTGTTAGTACATTCTCCGCCTCAGATGATACAGGTATATAAGAGACCGAAATAAACTCAGTCGTAAAATTAGATTTAAGGGTTATTTTGAAAAACGAATAAAAATAAATTTGTCTTTGTCATAAATTTGGAAATCATACCAAGAAAACATAGTTTTACCGTGTTTTCGAGAAATTGAATTGATACTGTTTCGTCGCAGATTCAAATAACTTATGTATGAGTTATTATATATTATTTTTTGTCATTTATGTTTTAAGGTTTGAAAGACTGTATTGTATAAATACTTTCCAAACATTAAGCAACCTGAAATTCATTCTATTGATTTGTAAATAAAATTATATTAAGACATTAAGTTTCATTGTTGTAAAAATGAGTGTTTCGAATTAATTGTATATCATGCAAAGTGTCTTAATTTTGTTAGTTAATTTTTACAATTAATATGAATGTTAAATTTGTTATAACAACTATATACATATATTTTTCTTATTTTAGAACAATTTATCTTCCATGCAATGAGAGATTCCGAATAATTACACAAATTTGCAAACGTTTTGTAAAATGATATATAACCAATCAATAGTTCTGCAAACATGCATCCATATATGACATACATATTATTATATGTTTGCTGTAAATTCAACAATATTATTGATGTTTCACAAAATATACTCAATTGGAAAGAAATCATATATCAGTAGCGTTTAGAATCGTTTGCCTAAGAAATTTATTTAGAAGAGAAAAACAGAATAGAGTTTTAATCATTCACATGAAGTATTAAATATTGGGTCATCCGAACAAGTCTGCTTGTCTTGACCCTAAGTTATGTATACAAATCTATCAATTATAGAGTTTAGCAGTGAACAAGAGAAGAAGATAGTAGGGACCGATTAGATTTTATGTTAAACAACAAAAATGACCATGTTACACTTTAAGTCGATAGTGACTGTAAACTTTTTTCAAGTTATTGAAAACCAATAACAATTGAATTTTCTAATATTTCTTTTTTATTTCCAATATGAATATTTAACGATAAAAAAGCAATAGACAATTTTATGGGGAAATATTTTCTCCGCATAAATGATTTAATAAATATACCGGAAAAAATGTATTCAGCAATAAACAGAAAAAAATACAAAAGACCATATTTCGCCATTATTGTACTTTATAGAATTGTAGAGTATTTAAAAGAACCTTTATAAAAAAAATCAGTTATTAATCAATTTATATATTAATAAATTATAAGCAAATACCCTTTCAAAAAAATCTTCACACTCAAATTATATATAAAGAGAAATAGTTGGAAATAAAGAAAAAGAAAATTGTATTGGTCAAAGAATGTAATATATATAAATATATAGAACATTTGCGGCTGTAGTTTTCTTTTAATGAATTAAAAGAATCTTCAGATATTCGAGAAAGGGAAGAAGTTTTGAAATTGAAGTAGAAGCAGTCAGACCCAACCGTTACTTCCAGAAGTAAAGTCAAACGCTTTGATAATAACCGTGAAAATGAAATAATTTCTTTCCTCCATCGCTTTGTAACCTTGATTATCCCTCCTTATAAAACTTATACTTGAGATCCGTATTTAAGTTCTTGTGCACAGACAGTACAGAATCGTGTAAAGGCTCTTTTAATCAGTATCTGCGTTTTGTATTATAGTTGCTCCTGCAACACACTTAACTTAATTAGTGATCTGTATTATTAACGCCTCTTACCATTACTCTTTGATAACATGCATGCACTATAAAAACTTGTTGGATAATGTGTTCTTAAGTCGCTGATCAATTCAAGATGCAAACACTTGATAAAAACACAAAAGAATGGTAGTTAAGTGTAAACTAAGGAATTCAAATTTTATTCCATCCCACTGTTTTAAAATTATAAATTTAATGAACTGTATATTTCAAACTGGTGGTCGCCGAGGCGTAGTGGGTAGAGTGCGACCCTCACACGCCGAAGAGTCTAAGTTCGACTCCCAGCTCAACATCAATTTTTCGAATTTTTCACGGCACCGTCTCTTTCGAGCACCTGACAACACTCAAAGAGTAATAACTGTATAAGAAAGCTTCTCAAATTTCGCCGCTCGGAGTCGGCAAAAAACTGTAGGTCCCTTCTACTAGTGAGAGAACAGTAGCGCGCACAACACGAGTAGTTGATGAGCACGCTAGGCCCTGGTTTTCTGTGGACTTTTACTATTATATTTTAAAAATCTTTAAATAAACAAAATTATTACTGAAATTCAATTATGTTTGGAAACGCTTTCATACGTCTACTCGTTTCTGTAGTATACAAACTTGTAATCTATTCTCTTAAAAATAAGTTAAAGCCATTTGCATCTGTAAATAGCCAGAAGTACTAACATTAAAGGAAAGGTCTGTTCCAATTGATTTGTGTACAGAAATTCGTAGTTGAGTAGTTTGGGCAAAAATCTCGCTTGCAGAGAGTAACTCTACTGAAAATTGTGAAATGACTTTTCGTAGAAATTCGTAAACAGCTATCAGACATATGTAATGTCAGAGATTTTTTTATTTCCTATTTGACAGCTATCTGCTGCCATGCTGCTGCCCACAGTTTTTTCTTCTGCAGAAATTCGTAAGGAGAGGAAATATTTTGCTCTCTCATGAGCCTTCTGTTCTACGAAAAAATCAGCTAATGGAACGCTTTTTCGTATTTTTTCGGATAAATTCGAAGACATTCGTAGAAATTCAGAGCAATTGGAACGGACCTATAGTAACATTTTTGAAAGATAAAATCAATTTTTTGAAATGGTTTCGATCGTATGTATATCTGCGCATTTTCAGCAACTCGAAACTGGCGAAGTATTAAAAAACTCAATTTGAGTGTAAAAGTTCAGCTGAAGTTTCAAAGTTTCGAGCATTTGTAAACAAGTTTAGTAATTGCTTTCTCCAATTATCCATCAGATATCAAATTTTAATCCTTATCCACTTTTTAATGAACTCGCACGAATCCTAGCGATGTCACAGTCGGCCAGTTACAACTGAGATTTAACACTTTCTTTTAGTATTAGGTAGCAATGACGATGACGGCAAACATACCGTAAATCTTTTCAAATCTGTTCGAATTTCCTTTCGAGATCGCCTAAAGCTGATAAATTCCCTTGTAATATTAAGTTACAAATTGTCTTTGCCATATAAACAACCCTGCTTTGATTATACTACATTTAATTCTTTTAAAACAAATGTTTTAATCGTTTCCCATGAATTGTTAATGCTACGTCCCGCGTTTTGAGAACAATTGGTACAAAATTATACATTCATTGACAGCAAAATTAAATTTTTTTTAATCTTTTGACATATTTAAAGTTTTTGTTTTCGTAAATGAATTTCAATTCCATTCGCTGCTTCGTTTAGACACAACATACCTGTTCACTTCCCAAGACTACAACCCAGACACATTCAATGCGCGCACCCTATTATACCACTTACATTCAAGCAGATTTTTATTTCGCCCAGTTGGTCCCCTATGTGGGGAGCCAGTAAACGCATTCCTCTCACTGCATCTACACATTTCATTCATTACTTCTCTTTCCAATTTTTTTCTCAGTTCTTGGTTCCACTGCTGCTCCTTCGTTACAAACACACCAGAGCTCAGCTCACCATCTTTTGTGTCCCCGTGGTAATTTTATCGGCGAAAACACACTGGCTCTGGTGCCTGTCAGTCGGTTTTCGATTCTGTGAATAATTGGTCGGTGAACGAATTTCTGGATTTTTATTCTGCAGAAACAAAAAAAAAAATTATTTGCCAACACGAAAACGGCGAAGACTGAGAATAAGTGAAAATATAAAGAAAACAAATCAAAGAAATACAAGCGTTTGTTTTGTTTTGCTTATTTTTCCTTTGTGCAGTGCAGCACTTTGTCATCCGTGTGTGACGAGCACCGTGATAACAAAGCCGATGCGTGTTTAATTCGAAACAAGAATTCAACTAAAGCAGAGTAAATTGATGAAAGATTGAAACTCGGAAGTTTTTCAAAAGAGTGCGCAGCAGTGGCCGATTGTTGTGTGAACGTGTGCGTTTGTGTATCTAGGGATCCTCAACTAGCAGCAGCGGAAGTGGCAGCTGATTAGAGAAGGATTCAATATTTACCCTCACGAGCAGCATCCACTCATCTATCCACCTGTACTTCAGACACCAAGGTAAGTGCCCAAATGTTATCATAAGTGGATTCACCCTGAAAGAACAGATCAAATCTTGTCGTTTGAGAACATTAGCGGTGAGGGAGAAACTTCCTATACTTAGATTGAAAACAAATAAAAATCCATTTTCACGGTCATTGTCTTAGGGATGGCCGACACTCTGCCGCCATTCGAAACGAAGTCAGTTAGCCACCCAATCTAAATCTCAATTCATACCATTGGTATTCACCATCCATGGATGCTTTGGGTGCAGATACATCAATTTTTCTTCCTCTGAAGGGAAAATCGATAAAAAGGATTTTCTCAGTCGCTCTCTGACGGGACTGAAGCTGTGTGTAGCTAGTTATCCATGGAGGTGGGGCAAGCAGTTCTTAGCTGGAAATACAGTTCCCAGTTGCTAAGACGAACATACATACCCAGGAACATGTACATATATATGTTTGTAATCGTATTTAAAATATAATCAAGCTAATTCGAGGTGAATCAGGTGGATTTTTATTTATGTCAATATTATGCGACTGTGATTGGCTGATTTCCTGCAGCATCACGAACTGATGATTATCCATGGGTGGATTTGGACCTGAGTTACTTGGATGTGTGCGATAGCCAATCGATTTACAAATAATATTGAACTTGGGTTTGATTACATAGATGCATTAGTTTGTAAGCGGTTTAATCAAAGTTGAATCTATTGGTTCAGTAATAGATAAGATATATAATAATAATAGATAAGATATTATATATAAATATAATATTTGTGTAGTGTTTTTCGTATACTTTCAAGTATTCTTTGCGTTTTTTTGAGTCCTTTTTTAGTTCATCTTAAGCATTTCAAAGTTGTATTAGAATATCTTTTTACATGTTGCTTTCAGGAGCATTTGTGCCAAGCAAATCCTTGTAACAATTTGAGACGTGTCAGTTTTAGTACATGTAACTGTTGTTATGTGTGTTCTAAATAACTCCTCAGTCACTTCTTATTCATGAAACTCTCCTTCACCTAAAACACCCCAAAGTTTATTGAAAGACCTAACCCCAATTATGAAAATTGAAATGTTTGATAGTTCGTCTGATTCATCATTTTGCAGCCGAAACAGCAGAAGCTATCAACGTAAAATTTTTGTAATAAATTATTTCCACGACAGACACGCACTAAGGTGGAGTTTTTCTTAAGTCCTCTTCGGAAATGGGAAGAGACTTACAAAACGCGCATTGAGGCTAAATTTGAATACCAGCATGTAAACAGACAACGAAACACGAATTAAATTGTCACATTGATGTTCTAGCTAATTCTATTGCTTAATACAAAGTTAAACAATAGAATTATTTATTTATAATTGTTAGTTAAAATTAATAAATAAATTAATTAATTGTCACACTGTTGAGGAAAGATTATAACTGCTCACTGTTCTTCTTCATGTTTATGCTTTTCAAGCTTCATAAGATTTCAATTTAACACATTTTTTCTTATTTCTTACGCAAAATGGTAAAATAATTAAAAATAGAGTACGAAAACGGAAATTATTTTAAAAAGTAGCAAACGCAGACTACACGTAGGCAAACACATCGCACACACTCAATGGGTACATCTGTATATACTTTTAAGAACTTGGGAGACATCCATAGCATCGTTCTCACCCATTTGAGTTTGGAAGATTGTCTCTCAGAATATTGTACATAAATGCCTCCTTAGGGATAAATTAAACACTTCGTATTGTTTTCCGTATAATTAAGTTGCAGGAATGGAAACTTGCCAGCTATGGAATACTTGTACATTGGTTCCAGTCAAAACACTCTAGGATAATCCACGACAAGTCTAAACCAGAATAAACAGAATTAAAAAAATAAATTGGAGCAAGTGAACTCGAAATCCCATTTTTATGTGCGCTTCCTGGGGAGAGATTCAGTGAATTAATCGACTATTAAACGCAATTGTTTTATAAACTCTTCTATTTGTGTTTTACCCACTCTTGGTGGGCTCATGAACTTATTTTTGGATTTGAGTTTCTGCTTTTCCATCAAAATAGAATCAATTAGCCAAATCTATTGAATGGCAGAGTTTTAATGACTTCTTAGCTTAACCTTCATCATTGACAGAGTGTATATACATTTCCATCAGCACTTGTCCGAATTCTGACGCATATCAGATTTTTGACATACAGTTGCGAATACATAAAAAAAAACAGTGGGTCCAAAGTAAGTGAAATAATGCATTTTTTTTTTTAAACTATTGTTCACACTGGCGTTAACAAACTGGTCTTCAAATATGTATAAATAAAAATGTATTTCATCAAATTCCCTAACATTTTGTTATGAAGTTATATAATAATAATTGTTGGCGCGACAGTCCACAGGGGGACCAGGGCCTAGCTTGCTCATCAATTACTCGTGTTGTGCGCTCTACTGTTTTCTCACGAGTAGAAGGGACCTTTTGCCGACTCCCAACAGCGAAGTTTGAGAAGCTTTCTGAGACAATTATTACTCTTTGAGTGTTGTCAGTAGCTCGAAAGAGGTGGTGCCGTGAAAAATTCGAGGTGTTCAGCCGGGAATCGAAACTAGACCCTTGGGCGTGTGATCGTCGCACTCTACCCACTACGCCACGGCGGCTACATGAAGTTACATAGGAAAACAAAAAAAATTCTTGAACGTGACAATAGCAGTGTTATTTTAGAACTCATTTTTAACAAACAAATTATTTACACAAAAATTTAATTGTGTTAATATTTTGTGGAAAATCCTGCACTTTTCATTACGGTTTGGTAGCGTCGGAGCATAGAGTTCACCAACAGTCTGGAACGCTCAAGTGGTACCCAAGCACTCCGAATGTTTCCTCAAAGTTCTGTATTATTTGTAGGTTTAGCACTATAGACGCTGCTCCGTCAAGGCCGGTAACGAACTCACCGAGACCTTCAATGTCAAAAAAGGTTTCAGAAAAGACGACGCACTGTCATGTGACTTCTTCAACATCATACTCGAGAAGATCGTGCGTAACTCACAAGTCAACACCAGAGGCAGGATCTTCCAGAAGTCAGATCAATTGCTGGCTTACGCTGAAGACATTGACGTGATTGGACGAACACAGCGAGCCGTCAATGAGGCGTTTGCTGGCATTGAAACGGAAGCGGCTAAAATGGGTTTGGCGGTAAATGAGGGCAAGACTAAGTACATGATGGCATCAAGGAAGTACACACAACATCGACGTCTTGGACAGAGCGTCACACTAGGTAGCAGAAACTTCGAGGTAGTCAAGGACGGTTAATAGAACGCAAACGCAGAATAACTCCTGCCAATCGCTGTTTCTTTTGGGCAAGAGGCAATTAAGTAATAAAGCTCTCTCTCGAAGGACTAATCTCGCCTTATATAACAGCTTGATCATCCCAATCCTATTTTATGGCGCGAAAACCTGGACGTTACCAAAGGCGAATGAGGAAGCCATTAGTCTTTTCGAGAAAAAAGTTTTGCGTGCGATTTTTGGTCCTGTTTGCGTTGATGGCATCTGGAGGAGAAGATTTAACGACGAATCCTATGGGCTGTACAGCAACATGGGCCTAGTCAAGCGTCTACGGATACAACGCTTAAGATGGCTTGGCCATGTAGAGCGTATTGCGCGTATGGATGCGACCCGCAAAGTCTTTGAATCCGAGCCATTGGGATAACGCAACAGAGGATGGCCTAGGCTACACAAGTGGAGAAGGACCTCAACCAACTTGGAGTGCGCAATTGGAGGCAGCTGGGAAAAGATCGTGCCGACGGGAGAAGCATGTTGGTTGAGGCCCAGGTCCACTCCGGACTGTAGCGACACAAGAAGAAGAAGAAGTAGCACTATAGACAGCTCTTCTAATATCCCCCCAAAGGTTTTCAATCGGATTTAAGTCTCGAGACTGAGCCGGCCAGTCCGTAATTTCAATTTGATTTTCACACGGTTTTGGTATACTGGGGATGATTATCTGTGTAAGGGAATCGTCTTACATATTGGCGTGAACTAATTTAACCATATAAGACAATTTTGGATTCATCTGTCCATAAAACGCTATTTCTCAACAGCTAATGCGAAAAATTTTCTTGCTTCCGTTTGCTTTTATGTTTTTCTCTGATGTGGCTTTTTTCTGGGACAGTTTTCTGTTGAATTTGCTTCAGACATAACTGATTTCGAAATTAAGATCTTTTCAAATTTAAATGCCCGATTTTTAGGGTCTAGTTTCTCGTTTGTCTACAAATCTAAAAGCATTTGTTATCCCTTTAGCTGAGCAGAAGCAAATATTTTGTATTTGTTTATATGGTTTGCCATTTTTCTGAAGCTCTTAAATATTTTTTCCAGGGTCCAGGGCCTAGCTTTGCTCATCAACTACTCGTGTTGTGCGCGCTACTGTACTCTCACGAGTAGGAGGGACCTACAGTTTTTTTTCCCAACACCCAGCAACGAGAAACTTTCTTAGACAATTATTACTTTGAGTATTGCTAGCAGCTCGAAAACGGTGGGGTCGTGAAAAATGAGTGTTCAGCCCTCTCGTCTTTATACTTAGAGATAAATGGATTATGCCTTCTAACATGTTTCTTCTTTTAAGATTCCAAAAAAATATATATCTTTTTTCCTGAAATTACATCAAAATAAACGGGCCCTGCATTTCACTTAACGCTTCAAATGCGATCTTCTACGGAAAAGTCAAACGTTACTCCACGGTCGTGACATTTTTCTTGTCTTGTCTTCTTTTCAGTGTTAGCCTTTTGTTCCTACACTGAATGTTTTCATACTTACTGTATGAGTTCAGGAGGAAACAGTTAAACACTTTTTATAGTTTTTATAAAGACACTGCTATTTTCGTGTTTACAGCTTTAAATGAAGAACAATTTTCTTTCTGTATCAGGCTCACACATACCTATAATGTAGGATAGGATTTTCGGGAAGGCAGAAAATTTTATTTAACTACTTTAAGAGAGCCCTGATTCGATAAATGGGGAGACGAATATGCAGAAATGGGTCCGATATAGGTAACTTTTCTTTTCGAAATATAACGCTGCAATGTACACTACAAAGTTCAAGATAATCGGTAATCCAGTGCAGGAACTATTAAAAGAGAGTTTCGATAATAATCCTTAAACTTTCTTTCGATAAGAATGATTAAATACAACATTATCGTGGACATCTTTACTAACGTTTAGTAGGCAAATTGAAAAACAATCTTCGCGAGTTATTCAAATTTATTACCAAATTCACGTTTATTCATCGCAACTTTAAGAGCCTTGGGACAATTTTTTTGATAAATATGAACAGATTTGTCACTAGGCAAAATAAGCGTTATAAGGCAGAAATCAAGTCACACGTGTTTCACCAAGAACCCTAGCATATGAAAAAAAAATCACTGCTTGTTGTGTATTAAATATCAGTGGTGTCATTTTATTTATTGTGCTGATAATTGCTACGTAACTCTGAATAGAAACCGCTAAAGCACCAGGAAAATTGCTTATTTTTTGACTTAATTGTAGAGAATAGAACAACGTATGGCCAATATGTGGTTTCAACTAAATGGCGAGTTCGTCACTTCAAAAATGAACCCGTCGCATGGTTATCTTATTTAATTTAACGTCTATTTTCTTTAACTTTGTCAAGTCATAAGTCTAGCTGGCAGCTTAAAATAATCCCAGAGTTTAATGGAATTTCGACCGATTTATGGGAAAAACTAGTCGAAAATTTGGTTCAACGTTCAACTTCTGCAACGTGGATCACGCGAAAAATGTAATTTCATAATGCATACAGTTGTGTTCATAAAAATAGCAGTTCTCCTCACACAAGACAAATGATTTCCTATTAATTCAAATTGTTTAATTATTTTTTCAAAAAACGTATACAAAAGTAAAGTGTTTCAGTCTTAACAGGTATATCACAAAATAAACGTTGTTCATAACTTTTAACTATTTTTTTTTTTCGCAGTTGTTCATAAAAAATAGCAGTGTTTAAAATTATGCAGTGCCTAGACAACACAAATCAATGACACAATATGAAATCATTATTATTTACAGCTTACCATTAGTACTTTGCTGCAAACCCTTTGTTTTTTTATTGCTGCGCTGCATCTTCGTGGCATTGAGTCTACCAGACTCCGACATCTCTCAACTGGTATAGCTTCCCATGGTTTTGGTTTGTCCTCATGGACAGAATTTTTAACATCGCCCCACAAGTTTTCAATGGGGTTTAGGTCAGGGGATTCTGCTAGCCACTCCATGACTGTTATTCCTTTTTCATCAAACCAAGATTTTGCCCGTTTTGACGTATGTTTTGGGTCATTATCTTGTTGAAATAGCCAAACTAGTGACATTTCCTCTACGGCATGTGGTAGCATGACCTCTTCTAAAATTGTAACGTACCGTCCATTGTACCCTTGATAGGATATATAGCCATTTATATGAGAAACAGGCCCAAATCATTAGTTTTGCTCTTCCGTCTTTAACAGTTTTAACTGTATAACAGGGATTATTTTGTTCATTCTTTAGTCTTCTTACATATTTCCGACGACCCTTGGAACCAAGTAAGACTATTTTGCTTTCATCGCTCCACAGAATATTCCTCCATTTCTCCTTAGACCAATCTTTGTGAAACTTTGCGAATGCCAATCTTTTTTGCACATGCTTCTTTGTCAAAAGCGGTACTTTTCGCGGGCTTCGAGCTGGTAGTTTAGCCTATAGAAGACGTCTTCTAACCGTGACAGCACTTACCGGAAGTTGGAATTCATCCCTTATCTGTTTGGAGCTTATTGAAGGGTTTCTCCTATGCCATGTTGATACTTTTTTGGTCAATTCGCTAAGCTGTCACTCTTTTTGGACCGCGTGTTTCGGGCCTAGCATTGCTGACCATTTTCGCTGAACATCCTATGATTTTTTCTGGACCGAAGCATATGTTTTTCCCTCCGAACGCAATTTTTTGATCAAATTTCGCATATCTTCGGTAAAATGTGTTGATCGACTCATATTTCTGACTTTAAAGTATGTTAACAAAAGACAACATATACAAAAACATTCACTTACCAAACAAGAATACACAAATATTTTTTAAACTCTAAGCAACAATTTCTGAGACACTTTATGGTAAAATCAAAAAACACTGCTATTTTTATGAACAGGCTTCAATCAACAGATTTCAATGAATGAGTGGAAAAAGGAGAAAGTAAGCCTTTATTTTTTATTTCTGGTATGGTATCTTAGTTACCGGAAAATACAATAAAACGTGATATACATTTGGAAAAAGGATTTTCTTATAAATATGTTGCTAATTATCTAAGTCCTATAACTACAGCTATTTTTATGAACACAACTGTAAATGTTCTCGAACAAATAATACTTTTACGTTTTTGTACTTTAATCGGTTTTTGCTTTATTCAAAAAAAAAAAAAAAAAAAATGGTGAAGCGCCCTTAATGAAGACCATTTTTATATGGGAAAAGCAACATATGACTAAATCGTTGTCTAAATAATCCCAATCTATATTCAATAATCTTAAAGAGTGGTATTTAGTAGGAACAAGCTTACATAACTAAACTCACTGTTTGACTTTACTTTTCTTTCGTGATGTAGACATAATCTTGAAAGCGGATGAGAAAAACGCAATTTTATTCGAGACAAAGAAACACGTCGAATGGTAATTTGTTCTAGGATGGTGGAGGCAGATTACCGTGGGCAGCGATCTGTAGAAAGGTCAATGAAGTCGCGATGGTAGGATTATGTCAAAGCCGTCCGCCATTACTCTACTCCGAGAGCAACCTTAGAAATGTAATAATCTTTTTCCGGAATCCAGTTTCATGCACCAAGTTATTAACTTAGATTCTATGTAAGTTCTATCCCAAATATCCATTATACAATGGACCAGTATTTGAGTCTTAGCGCTCCAGTGCAGTATATCCCAACCTCCAACACCCCAAATATCATTAACTGCCTTTTCACATTCGAATTCGAAACCGTGCATGCATTCGATCCAAATGTCTTCACTGTCTTCACAACTACGTAGTAGCCCCTTCTGTCCAAAAGGTGTAGAGACTTCTATCCTGAGCAATTGACCGCAAATTGTGCCTGCCGGAGTATGTGGTCGTTTCTCCCTAGTAATTGATTTGTTTGTTGGTTGCAATAAACAATTCGTATGAACAACGTTTGTGTGTTAAGTTATGCTGCTTTCTAGAAAAAAAACTCACAAAGTTCCTGAAATGTGAAGAACACAACGCACGAATGATGATGATGGAATAGTTTCCCCGAATTTCGAAATGTCAGCTTAGCATGAACTCCCCTGACTACGCTGATAATTCCGCCAAATAATCCCAGAGGATGACGAGATTGTGGCATTGTCTGTGGTAACTTCGGGTTCGGTTCAGCGAATTCAAACGTAAGATTGGATTATAAAAAGCATTTCGGTCAGACTCTGTTTATAGTCCTATCTGTGCGTAAATATGACTTTTGTGCTTAATCATTGAATGTATGTGGGTAGAAGCGTCTAACTGATTTTCATGGAGTGTATGAAAAGAACATGGAAGTTTGAAAGATTTTTACAAATGTATTATTGCTAGCGATGAAGCATTTTTAAAGGGACAGATTGTACAACCTTGCATACAGTATGCTCATTCATGCTAATCTTCTGATATTCCATTAAACCGAAACTCTAAGAACGTTTGAGTATCCTTTAATATCGCTTTGTAACGAAACGATTCACCATTCGCGATTCATAGTGGCACAACCTACCTATTGGCCGCTGTGGCGTAGTGGGTAGAGTGCGACGCTCACACGCCGAAGGGTCTAGGTTCGATTTCCGGCTGAACACCTCGAATTTTTCACGGCACCCCTCTTTGGAGTTGCTGACAACACTCAAAGAGTAATAACTGCTCAAACTTCGCCGTTCGGAGTCGGCAAAAACCTGTAGGTCCTCTACTCGTGAGAGAACAGTAGCGCGCTCAATACGAGTAGTAGATGATCAAACTATGCCCTGGTCCCCCGTTGGACTGTCTACCTTTTCTTCTGTCTTCATAATTAAAGAAACGCTGCATTTGGAGCAATGATGTTTAATCACATTGACGATACTTCAGCGTGCCTCAATTAAAACTCAAGCATCCGACTTTAAAGATTAAATCTGTAGCATCGGCAATATGCCTTTCTATAATATTTTCCATCAACTGTCTAATGTTGTCGTTTGCATTTTGATTGGAAATTCACTCGTGAGCTTCGTTTTTTGAGGCCTGATACGATTAGAAATGCAGTTCACATTCCGCGGGCAAAAAAAAAAAAATAATCAAATTAGTAATTCCATCTGCGTCTGTCGCTGGATGTTTGTTTTTTGTTTTTTAGTTTTATTATAAAAGCTTCAAATTTGAAATTGATTCAGTTGAAAATTGTCAGGATTCCGCAATCCCGTCAGCTTGTTTTGGCGCACACTCACCCACATGTCATTACCAATTTCATGGAGCAGTTATAATCCACAAGGTAAACTCGAACGTGTTCATGGTTCAGGAACACTGAAGGATCTAGTTACTTCCTACTGCCTCGGAAGCTATATAGAGCGGAATACCCGTTCGAGTATAAGTGTATTTACTTGTGTGTGTGAATGTGTATGTGCTGTCAACATGTTTTCCAGTTCGTGATTCCTCTCACAGTTTAGAAGCGCCTAAGTTCCGCTCTTGTTCCTCATCTCATTTTCAGCTCTTTTAGTTGCCAAAGGAACACACATTCCATCCCAATTCTTTGTCGTTTGCCTTGTTTCGAGTGCACGACCTTGGCTCTGCTTGGTTTTGGACGTGTAAGTCCTTTATTCCATCCATCCTCTTCGCCATTTTCTTTTCCTATACATCTTAGGAGCATGGGGTCGTAGGAGTCGTTTTCTGTGCTTTTACACTAATCTATGCGAATGTGAATCATGAGGAAGGAGAAAGGGAGGAGTGAATCGAATGACGCAAGTTGCTGGGTGAATGCCTTCGTTTCAACTCTCAATTGGCATCGTTCAGTAAATTCAAAGAGCTTCCATGGAAACTTAAGAATTAGATCCCGGGAGCTTGTGGATAGGGAGGTGGTGGGGAATCAATTTGGAAATCTTTAGTTTCCATTTATCTGAAATATAAATGATTGTCTTCGTGTGGGATGATTGAACTGATTCGGAAGTGAGCAACAGAGTAAATCACTTAGAATGACTCTGTGGTCTGATCTAGATAGGCCGTAAGTAACACTTGTCGCTTCTTGATGAATTGATGAAAGTTATAAAATATTTGATTGATGTAAGCTACTTAATTTGCATTTGTAAACAATTATGAGTTACTGTAAGGATTTAATAAAAACATTGACAGTGCGCCTGTACAAATAAAAGTATTATCGTATAAAAACAATGTCCTTTTATTCTTTACGCAGTGGAATAGGCAGTAAAGATCATTGCAAATAAAGTATACAGTGACAAAGAAACAACTATTAAAAAAACACCTTTCTTCTTCTCTTCTTTCGGTACAATTTATACTCTTTTCAAGAGGTATGCAGTAACTGTTCAATTTTTTCCTATTAGTTTGCAGCAATAAATGCAGAATAAGAAGTTCCAGTTGTTTGTTGAAATAAGAAGTTCCAGTTGTTTACTTGCCTATTCATATATTTTAATTCAAAACTTGAATAAAATGGCATAAGGAAGACGAATTGTATTACATATTGAAAATATACTGGCTTTGGTAATATCTCAGTGACATCATGTTTTCCTTACCGCACAAAGATTTTAAAGTAAATGCCGAATTCGCGTATGTTTACACCCAATCAGTCTGTTCAGGGACTGCAATTTGAATCAGCTTTACATCGTCTGCAACCAAATCGTGTGTTAGATTAACGAAAGTGACACGTTCTAGAGTTCATTGCGCCAGCGTCATTCGCGTCACTTACTTTTTATCCTTTTCAGTGTACTTTGCTTATGTACACTTTGACCTCTTTCATATACCTCAATGAAATTCAACAATTAATCGCAAATCGCGCACTCGTCTCCTTTCATTTCACAAATTAATTTCACAATCCATTTCACTTGTCAGACATGAGAATAAATCTTTCGACTTTCTGAACAACTAAATTCCAATATCCCGCAATCCGAGAGTGTCAAAAGTAAACACTTTTCGAAGCACAGTGTTTGTGCGAAAATCATTTATTTTTAAACGAAATTAGCAGATCAAAACCACTCGAATAAGTGAAAATAAACATGTATGCAGTTACTGAATGAAATCCCGTTAAATAGCCAAATCCAACTGTCAGCGCGAACATCATCGATTTCGAAAAATAAATGCTTCGTTTACTCTTAATTTTGGCCATGAATCTGATTTTGATTTAATTAAACGTCTGTGACGAATGTATTCACTTGATTTCTTGTGTTTGCATAGACTCGCCAATGTGAAAGTCAATAAAAGTACATTTGCCAAGTTTTTGATCATTGTAAGATATGCACTTGGGAAAATTGTACTGCTAGCGCCCGCATGCTCAATTGAATTTTATTAACGTAACACATAGCCATGGCTTTGGAAAGAAATAAATAAAATTTCTTTAAATTTCAAATTCAAAAAAACGCAGGGTAACCGAATTAAAAATAACACTTAAAAAAAAATTACACTTCGATAGCATTGCGCAGGGTTGCGAATCAATCCTGCTGAAGGTCAATTGGTGCTTTGCTCTTCTATTTGATTAGGGACGATCTGTTAGAAAGTCAATTCCAACTTTAGAAGTATGACGACTTGAAAAAACAAAATGGTAGTTTTCCGGATCGAGTCATTTTCTAACAGCCACCACTCAAATTTATTACACACGGTTATAAGCTTTCATATCTAAGAAACCTATCAATCATTGAATGACTGCTACATCTGTCTTTGCTCATGCTGTGTCAACTAATAATACATGAGAAACCATGGGAGAATAAACTGAAGGAAAAGAGGTAACTTTTTTTTATTAATTTTTCTTAAAATACTGGTACCAAGGATTTTAAAAATCCGTTACAGATCGGCAGATGGTTAAGTATTATGTATGCCAGTCCATGCATTTGGTCTTTTTCGAACAAAAACACGCGAACAGTGGCTCCAACGAATAATCGGACAAATGTTATGATTACTTTTTGAGCAATACGGAAAAGATGTCTGCTTAAATACCGTCCGAAATATCGTACACAAATCTAATAGCTATAGAAAAGTGCCAAGTAAAAAGCCCATTATAAGCCAGGAAAACAAATGTACACGAGTGAAATATGCTAAAGAACATTTATTGAAAACTCATGATTTCTGGAACACGGTAAATCAACTATTAAATATATTAAAAAAACATTTACAACTATGAAATTGTTTAAATAAGAAGGTTCTTTCCACTGATGAAAGCAAATTTATTTTGCATGGATCCAATGGCAAAATGTATGTCTTGGGGCGACTAAATGAAAAGTTTGTACGCAAAAAATACCTAAGTCACCATCAAACATGGAGGAGGTTCTTTAATGGTTGGGGGATGTATGTCCAGTGCTGGGGTAGGCAATTTGCATTTTATAGACGGTAGAATTGATAAATTTGTCTTCCTCAACATCTTAAAGGAATACATGAAGGAAAGTGCAAAAAAGTTGGGAATTTTAATTGACTTTACAAGGAGCTTTCAATATATTCTCGGTATCGATATGAAGGAAAATGTGAATTCAATCTAAATTGTTTTTATATTTTAATATGATCTCCCCTAACATCAATGCAGTTGTTACATCTTGAGATAAGCTTTTTTAAGCCCTCAAAAAACCAAATTTCCTCTTTCTCTGCAAAACACCCATTTATTGCCGACTTCAGGTCTTCATTATCTAAAAATCTTTCTCCAAGAAAACATTTTTTTCAAATCTGAAAACAGGAAATAATCACTAGTTGCAAGGTCTGGACTATAGGGTGGGTGTTGAATTTCATCGAAACCAGAATCTCACGCAGCAGCCTTGAAAACTCGCGCCGTGGGAACAGGAGCGTTGTCATGAAGAAGCAACACACCCGCTGCGAGTTTACACCGTATTTTCTTTTTAATTTCCTCCCGCAAATAATGCAAATAATGTGGTCGCCGTGGCGTAGTGGGTAGAGTGTGACGCTAACACGCCGAAGGATCTAGGTTCAACTCTCAGTTCAACACCAATTTTTCGAATTTTTCACGGCACAACCTCTTTCGAGCTACTGACAACACTCAAAAAGTAATAACTGTCTAAGAAAGCTTCTCAGATTTCGCCGTTCGGTGTCGTCAAAAAACTGTACGTCCTTTTTACTCGTGAGAGAGCAGTAGCGCGCACAACACGAGTAGTTGATGAACAAGCTAGGCCCTGGACCCCCGTGGACTGTCGCGCCAACAATTATTATTAAATAATGCAAAGTGGAAGCGTATGATGTGTCGTCGATGGTTTCACCTTTCTTTTTGTACTCAATAAGCAAGATTCCCTTTGAGTCCCAAAAAACCGTGGCCATGAGCTTCCCGGCCGACGGAGTGACTTGAACTTCTTCGGGGGATCTGTTCCTTTTTTTTATGTCACTGCATGAACTCTTGTTTGCTTTCAGGCCATAGTGGTAAACCCATGTTTCGTTTCCAGTAACAATTCGATCCATAACACCGTCCGCGTTGAGAATCGCATGCTGTAGAGAGCTTTTGGAGATGTGTAGTAAATCGGTTCTCAATTTATCTAAGGCGCTGTGAGCATACGTGCCACCCACCTTGCACTGACCTTTGAAAGGTTAAGATGGTCATGAAGAATAGTGTGAATGTACCAATTGAAAGCTTAGAGATCTCTGCCATCATTTTCACCTTTATTCGAGCATCCTCAAGAACAAGATTTTCGAATTCTTTGATGCTTTCTCCCCTACAAGCAGTAGCAGGTGCGCCGGAGTGGGGGTCGTCTTCAATGCTCTATCTTCCTCTTTTGAACTCACTTGACCTCTTTTGTACAGTTGATAATAAAGGTACGGAACCCTGGTAAACAGCCACCATATCTTCATGAATAGATTTTTGACTTTTTTCTCGCTCAGTGAGGAATTTCTTTACAGCGCGATGCTCATTTTTCACCATCATCGTCTCAGTTGCCATTATGATTCTGTATAGCTAGAGATAAAACGCGAATTAATAATCACATTTATATGAAATTTTACATGAATTCGCTAAATTACCATAATAGTATTAATTGATAAATAAGTCGATTTATATATAAAACCACAGCTTCCCAATACCGAGAATATATTAAAGGCCCCTCTTACGTTTTACCAGGACAATGATCCCAAGCACACTCCACAGTCCCCTGCACAGAGTCCAAACCTCAATGTTATTGAGCATCCTTGGAATGAACTTGGTAGGACAGCATACGAAACAAAATTCTTCTCATAAACAGAGTTAAAAAACGTTTTGGTAAGAGCATGGCATTCTATTCAGCCCGAAACGTGCAAAAAATTAGTAGATACGATGCCAACACGACTACAGGCTGTTTTTCAAGCCAAAGGCTATGCAACTAAATATAAATATACAATGTTTAGTTATTTTCGTTCTTTGTCCGACTTCTTGTGGCGCATTAAAATATGAGTTTTGTTTCTATTATCATGTACTTTTACCACTACTTTGAATTTTTCTTAAAATGTTTGTTTTGTTACCAAAGAACATGTGTCAAAGAATAAATAGAAAACACAATAGACCTTTCAACTTATTTTATTCGTTTTTTTTATCGAAAAGTAATCATAACCTTTTGTCGGACTATTCGTTGAAAAATACAGTCGATTTTCAAGAAGTCGGTTTAGTTAATGTTCGAAATAGAAAATTTCGTCGAATTTCACAATTCTACATTTTCACTGCCGTGGCCGTCGTAGCGTAGTGGGTAGAGTGCGACGCTCACATGCCAGGGGTCTCAAACTTCGACGTTCGAAGTCGGGAAAATACTGTAGGTCCCTTCTACTCATGAGAGAACAGTAGGGGGCACAACACGAGGAAGCTGGGCCTTGGTGCCGTGTGGACTGTATTTTGAAGAAGTCGGTTTGAAGTCGGTTTAGTTAATGTTCGAAATAGAAAATTTCGTTGAATTTCACAATTCTACATTTTTGTGTTTGGCCCAACACACACAAGTTCCCCACAGCTGTTGATTGCATTTCCTTACAGTAATTTACGAGATTCTACACATTGTTTGTTTTTCTTTATTATTAATGAGTGCACGCGTGTTCAGAAACTTTTGACTGAACATAACACAAAATCATTTATAACCGATGCCAAATCTTTTCCTTTCTTTAAATATGATGTGCGCTGAAATAATTATTTTTTATGAGTCAACTACTAGGTGTCAGAGTTCATTGCAGATTTTGTTGAACACTTAAATTGATTCAGGAGAACAATTAAATTCGAGTATATTCTTGCGATATGTCTGTTTTTGTTTTTTTTTTTTTTTTTTTTTGTTTTAAGGTTTTCAATATTCGAGGTTCAATATAAAACTGTATGTGTCCTCCATATGCAAGTACAAAAGTCGAAGTAGAACTTAAATGGTTCTTGTTTTGATTTTTGATTTTTTGAATTTATGTGTGGATTTTAACAAACCGTTTTACGCCTTAAGGATTATTTAATAGCATTTGAAAACATGTGTGATGTCGAATAAGGCACATGATTACAGACAAAGAAACTTAAACCATTTGCGACAACCTCTGTCACTAACTAATATGTTGATGTTTGAAATAAAAATTTGTTTAATACGAGTATGCTGTCGAAACCGGCATTTTTACATCACTTTGTTAACGTTTTATTCTCAACCACCTATCGAAAATAAGTTGAGTAGTGAGTAAAGGTAAAATATTAATAAATGGAGTTAAACAAATTGTTTATTATTATTGAAAAACATTTATGAATGTCTGACACAATGACACAGGATGCGCACTCGAGGTGGTTGTTTGGTGTTTCTTAAGAATTGAAGAGGATCATTGACAAAGTAGAAAAAGAGAAACTTTCACACCGAAAATATGAAGTTCAATACTTAGACCGAATATTTCCCATAATCAAATCTTTTTAGTTTCCTAAGATAGTACAGGCAGAAAGACTTCCAATAATTTAGTCAATAAGTAATACTTATCTGGGCCCTGGGACACCACGGGTCTAGGCGATTTGCCTAGTAGTTTTTCCGTCCTCTAACAAATCCAGAGCTCTTTTTTAATATAATTCTTTAAATTTCTAATTTTAGTAAAATCTAGAACTTATATCGCCGATCACTTCAAAATTACACCACAATATGATCAACAGGCGACAGACAAACGCGAAAAGATAAGCTAATAAGCTAAGCTAATACCCATTGCGCGTAAGCTAATACCCATTGCGCGGATAACTGTATCAACGCATCTTTTAAACTTTATCTTTATCATTTTTGTACAGTTAGCTGTAAATGCAAAAAACCTGCTCGACTTTATAGAGAATTCATTACACTTTGTTAAAAAAAATTAAATAATAGATATTTTTTCAACAAACTATGAGCACTATGCGTTTTATTTGAATCCTGTAACATTGTTACACTTTTGCTATTCAGTGTAGAGCTAAGCTTAACTTTGAACTGGCAACTGCCTTGCTCAGACAGCGAGAGGTAGCATAATACAGGCTGATTAAAAGCATGCTCCCAAACGTCAGCCAGAAAATCGCGGCATTTCTGCCATTTGTAGGCAGAATAGACTGCAGACGGCTTGTTGGCGTGCGAACGTACCAATTCACAGTTCCTAAGAACTCTAATGTGTTTGGTTTAGTGATGAAAATTAAAGTGAAAGAGAAGTTTAAGAGCCCCCTGTCAATGTGCAGCCTTCGCTCACATCAGGTGGCGGTTGTTCGGTGCTGATCTGATTGAAACTGAAACCCTAGGCCACAAATCACAAAAGCGCATGTTGGTATTCCTCCAGAAGACCAAGAAGTTACATTAAAAAAAAAAGAAACAACTACTTTTAGGTTTCTGAAAACAATCTCTTTAAGGTTGCTGAAAACAATCAAATAGTACAAATTGAACATGAAAATTTTTTCAAATTTCGCCGTTCGTAGTCATCAAAAAACCATTGTGGAGAACCATAGCACACACAAGACGAGCTGAAATAAACCCTAGTCCTCTTTTGAACTCTTACACAGTCCAATTTTTATTGTTAACAAAGAAGCACTTGTTGGTTTTAAAACAATACGTTTTTTACATTTCATACATTCCTTTGCATGTATGAATGCATGGCAAAGCAGGGGGCTAAGTTCATTTCACATAGTCTGATATTTTTTGAGACGTCTTTTTTGCTTTATTCCTGGCACCATTTTCACTGCCATGGCCGTCGTGGCGTAGTGGGCAGAGTCGGGGGGGTCTCAAACTTCGCCGTTCGAAGTCGGCAAAATACTGTATGTCCCTTCTACTCGTGAGAGAACAGTAGAGGGCACAACACGAGGAAGCTAGGCCTTGGTGCCGTGTGAATTGTCGTTCCATACAATAATTAATTATGATCTTCAGTGCCATCTCTTTCATAATTAACTTTAACTAATTTTTTGAGTTCAGATAATCGTTCTTTTGCAAACTGCTACAAGTAATGTTTTTTAAGCTGTAAGAGACAATAATAATAATAATTGTTGGCGCTACAGTCCAAAGGGGGACCAGGGCCTAGCTTGCTCATCAACTACTCGTGTTGTGCGCGCTACTGTTCTCTCACGAGTAGAAGGGACCTACAGTTTTTTGCCGACTCCGAACGGCAAAATTTGAGAAGCTTCCTTAGTTATTTACTTACAGTTATTACTCTTTGAGTGTTGTCAGCAGCTCGAAAGAGGTGGTGCCGTGAAATATTAGAAAAATTGGTGTTGAACTGGGAATCGAACCTAGACCCTTCGGCGTGTGAGCATCGCACTTTACCCACTACGCCACGGCGACCACTGTAAGAGACAATAGTACGATTTATTTAAAAAAAAAATAATCTGCAATTTGAATGTAGTACTCACTCGCCTCAGGCAAACAAACTCAGGCAAAATGTTGGATTGCCTCAGGAAATTCGGATGAAATGATGATTATCAAAGGTGTCTGATAATTTGCATGAAGTTACTGAATAAATGTCGTTAAGATATTTGTACTACTCAGGGACAAGCCAAAGGATTTATTGCAATTACAGTAATCATTTCTCTTAAAATAATTTCAAAGATTTATGCCATCACCATCCGCAAAAAATTGTGCAATAATTTTGAGTCGATCGTAAAAATTCATGAAGCAAATTCACAAAGAAAGAATCATTTGCATCCTCAGTACAAAGTCAATCTGAATTCATCTAGGTTCATTATTCATTCGTTCCAAGTTTCAACTCAATTGAATTGTAATGCTGAAATAATCAATCTGTTCTTATTAGAGTTTGCACTGTTCCCATTTGAAGTTTTGCTTCTCGCCATAGACGAAGTGATAACTGACCCCACCCTCATTTACACTGACCACGTCGTGCAAATTTATTAGAAGAGCACATCTCAGCCACCATCTCAATTTCAGTCCACAGTCCAAGTGGATGGAATAAAAGTTTAAAACTCAACTTATAGCATTTCTCCGCCAGTGCGAAGTACGGAACAGCGAAGAGTGCTGTGTATTGTCAGCGTACATCTCAGTGATGGAGAAAAATAAAGAAAACGACAGCAAGGCGAGAGAGAATTTGTTGAACTCTAGATTCTGCTATCAGAACTGACTAGCTGACAAGTAGTTGCGACTGCGGGTGTTTACTCCAGCAATGACCTTCATCAACATCCGAATGTTGCTCCGCGGCGGGGAATTCAATTAATGCTATCCAATTGAAAGGGTGTACTTTACTGACGCCTTACCACTCCAGGGACTCAGACATCCCACCACGTTCGGAATTGATTGTCTGCGACAAGTAAATAGAGTTTATAAGATTTTGTGTTTTTTTTTAAGAATGGGGGTGTGCCCGGGGTCATGTACACAGTTCTCTGCACTGGCAGTGATGAGTTGCTTTTTGTGAGAGTCACGTCTTTATGGTGATGCAGGGATTTATCTTTTCGAAGCTTGCTTCTGAAAAACCTTGAAAATAAAAAGTATGCAAAATGATTTTCCATTCATTATGAATGCATGTAAATCCGGATTCTGACTGAAAGGTTGTACCTTTCGGGAAATTCTACTTGCCACTTGCAAGTGTAACGCATTACATATTACGTGCTTATTTTGCTTTTCTTTCGCTACACACATTCCTTTGCATCGGAAGGTCAACATGAAATCAACTATGCAAAATCTTAATCTTTCCTTTTGACAAATGCTTTTTGAAAGGCGAATTAGACATCGTGTGTGTCTGGTGTAAAATTAACTTACAAGGCTCCATAAAGCTACATGCCTTGGCAAGTGATTCATTTAAAATGTAGGAGTCTGGTTCTGCTTGTTTTTGTCATACCTTTCCTTTCCTAGAATCACGGCAAGCGAGCGAGTGAAATTGCAATTGCAGGTGAAAGGCACAAACAAACCCAAGGTGAGGGCACGAAGAAAGTGCAGTGTAATTATGGACAACAGAAACACAAAAGTGTTAAAATATTCAACACGATAATTAATCACAAAATTATTCTCTTCCATTATTTAGTTCAAGGCCAAAGATTGGCGATAGAGCTGGACCTCCATCGAGGTGACAGGAAAAAGTGGAGGTAACCTTAAAACAAACTGCGAGCAAATAAATTAACAAGATAAGTCGCAATGGCCCTCTTTAACTGATTGGACCTAGGTCACTCTGCATTTTCTTGTTCCCTTGACATTTATCTCAATGTTTTATTTTTTTATTTGTGTGCGCTGAACGCTAAACTCGTTGATAACTATAACGTGACTGATAAGCGTAAGGGTGCACACTTGTACAAGCGACAAACGTAAAATAGTGGTGGATCACGTTTAATTGTGCTTAGCTGTACGATAATGCCGTAATGACGCCAATGGTGTATTAGGTAAGGCATGGCGCACATGAAGCATTCGCGGATAAAAATCGATTCGGAATCATCGCTATACTAAAGGTTTCCTGGAAAATAAACATTAGTTGCAAGAAAATCGTTCGTCATTTTTCATAGCTGTACACACTGTACCCTCGTGCAACCAACCCCTCGGTTGAACAGATGGACATGTGCAAGCTATAGTGCAAAGTCACTGTCGTTAAGTTAATCAACGATTATTGCAATATTGACGTAGGTGCGGTGAGGATAAGAAATTGCCCTCGTACCTCCTACTTTGGTGTAATGTTACTTTGCAATGATTGTTCGCCTCTTTGACACACTTTAACTGCGGAACAGCCATCTCACTACTTGAAGGGAATATAATGGTCAACAAAGAACCCTACAAAGGCGGACTGTACCGCGCAGCAGAAATTCATATAAAAAATATGTGTTCAATGTGTAAAAATCATCAGCTGTCATCAAGATAGCATTAAGTCTTATTCTTTGGAGTTCGTATTCAAACTTAAAGGAATTGAATCAAAGGTTATATTTTATCTTTTAATGTACTCGTTTGATGCAGTCAAACAAACGCTGAACGGCAAGTGAATAAGCCACGCTAACTGGGGGTTAGTTTTTAAATTGGAAGTACACTTAAAAGCGTACAATTTAAGGAAAACACATTCCTAGTGTATCTTTTGACAATGTGCTTATGTACGGAAAGCTAGACAAGAGAACCTGTTTTGTATTTACATGCTTATCAATTAATAATAAATTGTTTCAGCAACTAGTCATGATTAGAAAAACTTGTTATTTGGGGCGTAGCCTGAATGATTGCTTGCTGTTTATATGGTTTTGGTTGAATGATGGCATGGAACATTTTTGCGGCTATAATAATTAATAATTGGATGGCGGGATAGTCCACAGGAGGACCAGGTCCTAGCTCGCTCATCAACTTTCACGAGGAGAAGGGACCTTCAGTTTTATGCCGACTCCCAACGGCGAAGTTTGACAAGCTTTCTTAGACAGCTATTTGAGAGTCTTCAGCAGCTCGAAAGAGGTGGTGCCGTGAAAAATTCGAGGTGTTCAGCCGGAAATCGGACTCGGACCGTCGGCTTCTGAGTATCGCACTCTACCCACTACGCCACGACGGCTTGGTTATATCACACTTAAAAATAATAAACTCATCGAGCCTTAAGTTATTTTTATTGCAATGTGGATTGTCTACGAATAAATAGTGTGAATTCACAGCTGGAAAAAGCTTACAAAACACAATAAGTTTATGACGCTTGAAGTTTTCTCATTAATATCATAATCTGTACGACAGTGAGTAATGTTCTCTTTGCTCTTTAAAAGTCACCGACTAAACGACGTTACAATTTCAGATATCTCAGAGAAACTCTCCGCTTGTCAAGCCATTTATTTATCAGAGCAACTCAATGCCCACATTTATCCTAGCACTTGCTTCTCGTTACACAGTCGATAAGATTTGCATTAACTTTTGTTAATTAACCTTGTTCTAGAGACGTTTGAGGCAAGACTAATGTAGAACATCATTTTAATTACCAAGTTTCGACTTGGGATGGGTTTGACAACATTTACTAACAAAAGATAAATGATGGCGTACGTCCATTGTAAATTTATGTACTGGTACAGTGTGTCATATTTTCCCCTTTCTTGCATGGAACTAAGTCGTGGCAAAAGTTATTTAGGTTGTTTAGTCGCGGGACACATACTCATGGGGAAGGTGTCTCCAGAACTTTTCGTCTCGAGTTCCAGGTTTCTAATTACTTTACTTCGCTTCATTAAAAGCTCTAATTAGTTTTCTACCAGTTGTTGCGTTGGGAAATCAGTGTGGCAGCACGACGGAATTTCCCTGGTTTACTCACATGTCAGTGATTTTTGTCATATATTTTAAATAATATAGTGCATCATCGACATATTATTTATGTCCGTCCTTTGGTATTGTAACGCTGATTATCGTTGTACATCAAATATCGGAGGTTGTTGAAGGCCTCGGGTCATGCAAAATATTCAAATTGTAAGACTGCACTCTAACAAAGTGTTAGCTACAACCTGTTTTAAGTACACCTTGCAATATTTGCGTTTGAGTTTTCATTAGGCAGGATCCCATTAACAGTATGTGTACGTGTTTCGGGAGCACAGCACTATGCCACAGATTTGAAAAATATTTTCCACATTTACAACTTGAGGAAAATGCATAAAATGTTTAAAAAATGTAATCGTTGGAACATCAGCTTTTAGATACATACATTTAATAGAAATAGATACATATGTCCCCACTAACCACAAAGATTTAAACGAATAAGTGGAAGATTGTGTGACTTCAACAGAAACGTCTTTGTCCCGTTGACTGTCTTAATTTTTTAATTAAATTCCATACACAGTCTAATTCTGTTTGCGAAGCTGGAGCAGCTGGACACATTAAAAGACATGCAACGCCATTGAAAAAGCAGAATTCTTTAAATATTTTCTCTCTTAAAAGAGGTATAGATCTTATTCAACTTTGCTTGTTCTCTGGACATCTGAGTACTCAGCAAGGAAAATGATGAATATTTTCAAAAGCAAAATCAGATTTATTTGTGATTACGAAGAAGATGATTTGTTATATTATGAATATGAATTTGAATAGTTATGAATAGGCGCTCTAGACAACCAGTTATGTTAATGTGTTCGGATCGTAAGGAAATAGAGGATCGAATTGGGTAAATACAGTGACAGAGAAGAAAAAGGACCACTGAATATCATTTTAACTTTCATAGAAAAACTAAAACCTAACAAAAGACAAAACAATAAGACCGCCATAAAAGGTGTAGTAAATTCATAGTTACTAATAATAATTGTTGGCGCGACAGTCCACGGGGGGACCAGGGCCTAGCTTGCTCATCAACTACACAAATCACATCAACTGTTCTCTCACGAGTAGAACGGACCTATAGTTTTTTGCCGACTCCGAACGGCGAAGTTTGAGAAGCTTTCTTAGACAGTTATTACTCTTTGAGTGTTGTCAGCAGCTCGAAAGAGGTGGTGCCGTGAAAAATTCGAGGTGTTCAGTAGGAAATCGAACCTAGACCCTTCGGCGTGTGAGAGTCGCACTCTACCCACTCCAAAACGGCGGCCTTCATTGTTATTTAGTGGAATAACCTTTGTTTTTTGACGGTATGGCGTACCAAGCTGATTGAATTTTGCTTCGAAATTCCTCTCTATATTTTGCTTTTTCAGTTCTAAGGCAGTATTCAAGGATTTCCCACAAGCTCTTCAGGGGATTAAGGTCTGGTGATCATGGGATCGGCATTATGATTTTCCAACCACCTTTTTACTTTGACCGCCGTATGCTTCGGGTCGTTATCTTGCATAAACTGCCATTCCGTTGGCATTTCTTACTCAGCATACGCAAGCATCAGGTATCATATATTTTGGTGTACAAATGCTGGTCCATGGTATCCTTTACCCAATATAATGGACCAACACCATACCAAGAGAAGCATCCCCAAGCCATAATATTTCCTCCTCCATGTGTACTGAGGCTGGTATGCTCCATTTTTTTTTTTTTTTTTTTGTTTTTTTGTGCCTTACCCACCTCTTACCATCTGATCAAACCAAATTGATCTTACTTTCTTCCGACCAAAGAATATTTTGCCATTTTTTTCGTTTTCTAGGCCTATACATTCGAGATGTTCTTTAGAAAATTAAATTTTATTTTTTTTTTTGGTTTTTGTTTTTCTATGTTTTTTTTTGTAAGAAGTGGTACCTCGCTGAGCCTTTTTCCAAAGTGATTTTGATCTCCTTCATACTATTCTAAAACAAACAGGTGAATGCAGTGCACGTTTAATGTCTGCAGCTGACGAGAACGTGTCTTTTTTCGACATGCGTTTAATGTGAACGTCATCTTTTGGAGATGTTTTTTGTGGACGACCTTCTGGCATGTAATTTTTTTGCGGGTGTAGCGCATTAAAAACAAATGTTTTTGATCTTCCCACTAGTCAGGACACCTCCCGCTGTGACTTTTCTTCCTGTGTAAGTTTTCGGCTCAAGTCCCTTTCGGTTGGAGAACAGCACACGCCGCGTCCCATTTTTCCTGCTGTCATGAATAATTCGATGCATTTTAACACACATATATCGTAATTTCTAAACTTAGAGTAAATTGGTTTTAAATAATATGAGACACAATTATTCACACTAAAAAAAAAAACAAAAAACAATTAAGCTGGTCTTATTATTTTGTCTGAACTATGAGGGAGTTCCTTCACATTTAAAGACAGATTTTCTTGAAATGATGTTGTTTCCCTGTAATCTTTTTTATTGGGAAGGAAGTACCATTACTAACAAAGAGAAATTAGTCTTAGTCTTAATTAGTTTTGTCCATCACTGTATTTCTTCTGATAACGCCTTACCAATAATCCTTTAGTATTCATTTCATCCAGACTTTTTTTAAAAGCTACTCTGTTCTGTGCATTAAATTAAACCATTATTACTTTATTTTTTATTGACATGAAACGTTTATTTAATGAATCAAACAGTTAACTGTCGTAAAACTTCGTTAAATTAACTTTTCCGTATGCCCTCAGTGTCTTCTTTCTTCTCACAAAGCCTACCAATCTTGCGATGACTCCAAGCACTGAACAAAGAAATTTTGTGCGAAATAACCAGATTTTTCGACCTTTATAACCCCACACATGGGTTTTATTCCGCACCCCATGTCTGGCTGTTACACAACCGCTTAATCAAGATACTTTGTCATTAAACTTTATCGAACGGACCATCGAACGGTCCATGACTCAGAGATACATGCATGCATATATTTATTTAAAGCACTTTATGGTTTGCGCACACAAGTCCCAGAAACCAAAGTCAATGACTCTTCCTGATTTTACAGTTGCTTCGACGCTTTAAGTAGTTGTTTTTCTCTGCAGCGCGAACATGTGTCTTTTCCCAAAGTTTGTTTGAAAATATATCCTCACAAAATATTGTATTGTATATTTGCAAGGTGATTCGAAAAAAAGGAGCACGGTTTAGTCTGCCAGCGGTTTGCTGTCATTTCTTTATATCAAACAAAATTGGCACCCGATTGAGGTTTCCAAGATTGCCTTTGATTTGCACTGGTCAATTCCCATTTGTGTGTGCTTAGCATAGTCATCTGTTTATTTTAAAACGAAACAAATGCATCAACTGCTTTAATAAACATTGAACAATCTTCAAACGGAATGTCACACCCAATAAAACACCAAACATTTGACATTCTGTTTACACGCAGCGCGATCCACGTTCGTCATGCAAAACCTAGCATCTGAATGTCAAGATCATGTTTCATAAACATGTCTCAGACACATGTGAGGTGTGTTACTTAATGATGCATTTTTGGAAGGCAGCCAATCAGAAATGCGACGATTACTGCATGCAATGGACCATTACATAAAAATGTCAAGAATAGAATAAATCACTCTCTGGGCACTCTGCGGTGGACGCGAAAGAGACGAGACGCTCGATAGTGTCAACAAACCGTTTATGGCTGCGATAAAAACATATCATGAGGAAGGAGAGAGAGTGTTCTATCATTACTTCCAGTATTTCCTCACATTGGCTTTGTCCTAAAGTTTCAAGCTAACCAGTCACGCGATAAAATCAAGTAGCACCTCTTGTGCACACAATCGTCTGCACGTTAAATGATGTATGTACGTAAGTTGTTGCTGGTTACCGCTTTATTTCTTTGTGAGTAACACAAATCTTTTAAGCCTGTGGATACAGCATTGACGATTAGTCGAAAGAAACTGTTCCTGTATGCCTTGCGGCAGGGTCCAACGTTCGATTGAAAATGTGTACAGTGCGCCTCGCCTTCTGCATCGGTTCGAGAAACTGGTTTAATGGTCCTTCGTCACAATGGTTGCAATAAAAGCGTCTGGCAGATTAAGAATCCGCACATGTACGCGAATATAATGTGCAACAAAAATAAAAGCCATAACGAGGTAGAGCCGAGGGAAAAAAAGGAAAATCGAAATGAAGAAGAAACAAAGAAACCGGTACCAATAGTCTTCACAATCTTAATGAACGAAAAAAAAGAAACAACAACGATATTCATGTTCAATTGTGTAAAAGGCAGAGAAACAAGAGAAGTGGAATTCCTCTTCCTTGACACGATTTATTTTCGGCACTTCAAATTTATTTTATTTGGAATTTCGCTGGCACAAAAATAGAATCCGACCGTTACACGATTGTCAAAGCCGTTAAGGCTTCTGCGTACGGAGAACCTGATGAAATTTGAAATTTCATTTTTCATGATGCAATGAACTTGTGTGAAGTTCCGCGAGAATTCCCGCTGATAATAGTCGTGTTTTCCGTTTCAACAGGCAGGCCTCACTAAAGTAATTAACGCGTGTACATCACCTAAGTGACATGTATAAATGACGCCGCCATTTGACATCAACTGGAAATAGATATGTCGTTTGATGGCTTTCAGACGTTCAACGTACCCGGCTAATTGGTCGGTCAACACTATTGGGGATGTACTCTCTTCGGAATTGATGTAATTTTTCTAAAAACCCACTCATAGTGAAATAATCTCAATTTTTTTTTGAAGGTGTATACAAATGAGGTACTTATGTATATTTTTGAATTCAAAGATTTGTCGGATTTGTGTCAGTTTTTGTTTGCCAGTTTGGTGTTGTCCCAGTTGCATAACACTTTTTATTGTATTTTATTGTCCATCATTTTATACTTGGAAGTGCGGATATTATTTCGTTTATTAACTCGTTTTTGAGGAATACTGTATGTTCGTTGGATATAGAGAGACTTATGCATCGAAACAATCATGAAAAGGGATGAAATGCAGAAATCAAAGTCTAACTGGTTGGCTTGAAACTTCAGGACAAACCCAATGTGAGGAATTACTGGAAGTAATGATAGAACACTCTCTCTCCTCCCTCATGATATGTTTTTATCGCAGCCATAAACGGTTTGTTGACATTATCAAACGTGTCGTCTCTGTTGCAATTTAAATGCAAGGAGCTTGGCTGTCTAGCACTTTATCTTCTATGTTCGTTTTTTTTACCGAGACCGCTACAGAATTTGTCTTAAATAAATCAAATCGAAGAAATATTTCATGACCAAAGCCAGGTTGACACTATTACTTACCACTGAGGTCAGCAATGCAATGTCTAGATGAGTAATTGATGGTCGATAATCACTGTTTACTCCCTTGGCGTGGTAAAAGCAGATTATTTGCTAAGTATGAAGGGTTTATTTCGTATAAATTTTCTTTATCATAGTCCAGAAATTGTTTTCATTTATTTTTTAAGAGTTACAAAAATGCCTTCCGAATTACTCATATTTCATGTGGCAATATATGTTAAGTATCTCTGTATGAACGAAGACACTGAATGATACAACTGACAGTTGATATTGTTCAAATGTTAACCAACCCTGTCAGCAATGAAACGTTTGCAGAAATTATCAATTATTTACGTCTGCATTTTGTATGTTTTGTAACCTGTGTGCATATTTATTTCACATATCCATCTCAAATGACATCATATTGTAAAATGAGTAAAATTGAGACAGTTATTTTTATATTCTGTACAGTGACGAACAAAAGAAAAGAAAGTATTTTGTAACTTTTGTCATATTTATTTCATTCATTTAAATCGTAAAAAGTTTTTCCATAAAATAAATAGAAAGAGGTTAAAATAATAAGACCACCATACAAAATGTAGTAAATTCATAGTTAATGTACCATGTTCTTAAACTTTTTTTTTAGTATTTAGTGGGATATCCTTTATTTTTTATCACAGCATGCACTCTTCGAGACATGGATTTGAAGCATCTCCAAACCATAATAATTCTGCCTGCATGTTTAAAGGTTTTGCTTGTATACTGAGGCTAGTTTGCTGCATTTTTCGGACGTCTAACCCACCTCTGACCATCTAATCCCACCAAATTGATCTTACTTTCATCCGACCAAGGAATATTTCCTCCTTTTTTTTCGTTTTCTGCGCCTATCCATTCGAGATGTTCTTTAGCAAATTGGATTCTACTTATCCTATGTTTTTTGGTAAGAGATTTCGTCCAAAGAGATTTTGTTATTCTAGCCTCCTTCGTACTGTTCTAGAATAAACAGGTGAGTCCAGTTCACGTTTGATGTCTACAGCTGACGAAAATGGGTGTTTTTTGACAAGCGTTGTGAATCTTGATGCTTAATTTCGAAAATGTTGATCTTAAATTAAAAATATTTTGTATATTGATCACTTTTCCGTGAGGCTTACAGTTAGGAGGCTTACAGGAGGATTATTAAAAAATACAATTTGGCATGACATCTTTAACATCTTTGCCGACTACATAATTATGCATTTCTCACTAGCGCTCTTTTTTTCCATTGTATTCTTTTATTATGTAATACGAGTAATCTGCATTTAACGTAAACGAAACAAAATCAGAAAAGAATTAAGTTTGTACAATCTGTTAAAAAGGAGAGTTCGGACATGTATTCATATTCAGTTTAAATAAATATTATCCCATATATCAAGAATTTTTTAAACGTTTTACATAAATTGTGTTATTTGTTTATTCTATGTACATTATGTATGTACTTAGTATACATAGAAAAAAATAAAATTTATGTAAAGCATTTAAAAAATTATTAATATATGGGATAATATTTATTTTAACTGAATATAAATAAAATGAATAAATTCAATTTATTAAAAAAAACAAAAATAAAATAAAAAAATGCATTAATAATAATAATAATTATTATATGTAAATCTGTAAACATACTTTCGAGACGAGTGAATATTTGATTTGATTTGATTGAATAATAATTGGACAGTTCACAGGGCCTAGCTTGCTCATCAACTACTCATATTGTGCGCGACTGTTCTCTTACGAGTAGAAGGGATCTACAGTTTTTTGCCGACTCCGAACGGCGAAGTTTGAGATGCTTTTTCTTTGACAATTAAAGACTGCGGCACATACAATACTTTACTTGCGTAGCGGCAAGGTTGCCAAAATCCTAAACGCCTGATTCTGCCCTGTGAGTAGTCGTTTTATGACAATTAAGGCTCTGGCACATAGAATATGTTACTTGCGTAGCGGCAAGGTATCCGTTGACGGTGAAGTACGTGAAGGAAGAGGGTGACACAATTAATACTTCAACGCTCAGCTGATTTCATTGAATAGTAGTTTTACATTCAATTTGGTTTGGTTATACTCTAGAGCGGTTTGATATTTATTTTGCAAAAACGCCTCCAGACGAGTTACTGGATTAACAAGTGTGCTTAATGATACTGCTCGAACTTAAAGAATATATTAATATCAAAAAAAGCAACTCTCGATTTTGGGTCCAGACTTTATGCATAGATCGAGATGTGTATGTTTTTTTTTTCGTTAAACTTTGAAAAAACCATACAATGACGATTCGGAATATTTATTTTACGGCTTTGAAAATAAAAAAGAAATTAAATTTAAAAAATAAATTAAATTTAAATTTAAATAATAAAAATAAATTAAATTCAAATTAAAGTTTGATTAACTGTTCAACATTCAGTCAATCTAACTCTAACAATTTTTTTGAAAATTTTCTTGAAATGTCACAATGTCAACGCTGACGGAAAAAGAAGACTTAAAAGTTGAGCTACTACATCCGTCGTTTGAGCGGCAGCGTTTTTCTATGGGCCACCTCCCATAAGAATACATTTATTTCTCAGTATTTGTCAAAATATTGCTGACGCTGACGGAAGTAAAGCATTCAATGTGCCAGAGCCTTAATACTCTTTGAGTGAGATAGGGCCGGGAGATTGAGCCGAAAATCAAGCCTGCACCTTCGGCGTATGAGCGTCGCACTCTATTCACTACACCACGGCGGCCACAAAAAAACAAATAAATAAAATACGTATTTTATCAGCAAACGAAAGTTTTCAGGCTGATTGCTGCACATTTTTTTACTGCACTGCGTCTTTTACGTTCCTGTCAAAAAACACGGAATACTTGTTGTACATAAGAAGGTTTCAAATATTTACTCAATTCAAAGTTTCCATTTAATTGATGGTCGCCTTAATTATCGAGGAACAAACAGCATGCACAGTACGAATAGTTATAGAAGAGAAAAGCTTATACATGAGTAGTATCTCCTTTCAATAAAACAAATGTATGTAAAATGCATGTCCATATAATAGGCTTTAAATGCATGCATAATTTTAAGAATTTAGTCTCAAAGAATGATGTACTTCACTTTTACCGTATCCTTAATTGAATAACTTTTTATTAACATGGTCTTAAATGTCGAGTCATAAAAATCATTAATAATCAACTCCAGAAGACTTGGCCATCAAAAACAAAACAGGTGCTGACCCTCGACCCTACAAAACTTAACAACCGCAAAGGAGATTGCATGTACTGGTAACCAACCGGAAAAAATAATAAAATTTCGGAATGTAATTGGACTCTCAGTTCAAGTCAATATTTACGATACACGATAAATGAAAATGTTACGCATAATCATAACAGAAATGTAATGCTCAATTAGGCATTTATTAAAGGTCATAATCCTGTGTTGCAGCATTTTTAGGGCAAAAAACAGAGTTTATACGAAAAATGATTCCTCCGAATGTTGCATCTGGAATTAAAGTAAATAAAAACCTAACCGGATACTTTTTAATTAACAGTATAGATGCTTTTTCCCCTCGAATGCATTCAACTATGCTGTTTTTTAGCTTTTGATCTTGTATTGCACTCGCCGTGTTTTGTTTAAAAGTACGCAAACGCCTTGAGTTACATTTGTGTTTGAATTGCGGAAAGTGCTGGTGTAGCAAATTAAAATTACGACACATGGGTTGACTGGATTCACGTGATAAAAAAAGTCTGTTGGCTGTCGATCGCAACAATCACACAAAAATTCTTGATTCTGTAATGGGAGCTGAACCAGGGCACTGTACAGTAAATTGCTGCTGATGCAATTTTGACTACGAAAATAACAAAGAAAACCAGTGAAAATAGAGTATAATTTTTGTAGGAAAGTACAAATGTATTGCTTTCTGTTCACAAACGAACTTGAGTTTGAATGTGTTTGCACTGTTTGATTTTTCTAGAGAGAAATGATATACGATGAATGTGAAATGTTCATTAGTTTAATTAAAATTTTTGAGTAGAAGATATACAATTAAAAAACTTCAACGATTTTTATTTTATGTATGTACATTAGAACAGCTTTAACAAAATTGTTCGTGACGATTTATTTAATTCAATAATTGCCTATTTGAATATGATAAAAAAATGTACTCAACGAACTTAAACTCAAACTTATGTCCTATGCATCTGTTATAAAATTGCAAATCCTCTAAGAGCCTCAGAACCCTGTCGTTTACGAAGTTCATTCATACAGAGATTCGGTGTTATTACTTTACTACTAAAATATTAATAAAAATTCTTAAAAAATATATAACATATGTAGTTTGAAGGAAAAGCCACTTAAAACCTTCAGTATAAAATATATCTAGTTTTTGCTGTATGGCTAGTAACGATTAGACCTGCACATATTGGGACAAATTAGAGATATCGAGTATGTAAGAGTGCGGATTGCAAATTCTTTTTTTTTTTTTTCAAAGAAAAACATTCAAAACATTCACTCATCTGCTGTGATCTAACTTTTAAGAAATTTCTGTTTTTCTTTTGAGCAATGCAATCCCCGTTGAGCTTCTTTTTTAAATTCATTTTTCTAATACCCATACACAATTTTAAAATAATTGTTCAATATTTCTGGTCAACTGGCTCACAGTTATTATACAGGGTTTTCCAAAAAGGACTTGACATATTTATCTTTAATTTATTTATTCAGTAATTGCATATGTTGCTCATTCGTGTACAGTTGAGTTCATATAAAAATAATTTAGCAATGACAGTTTGATGATTCGTGAAAAAGTACGTTCACAAATCAAATTCAAAACTGCGTGTCCTTATTATATATTTCTAACTTACTATAATCCGCAGTATATTATTTCGCATTTTTGTCTGGATTCACTTAGGAGGTTTATCGGATCTTGGCTAGAAAATGTCTTTTCATTTATCTTTTAAAAATAGAGAAGAAACATGTAACGAAAATTGAAATAAAAAATCGATCGTGTCTTATGCAGCGGTAGGGGATAATTTTTAAAACTTTTTGGTACGGTTAAAATTTAAAATGGTGAATTAATATTAAGTGGTATGTTAATAATATAAATATATTCTCGGTGTCGGGATGAAACTGTCTGCAGGGGTCTGTGAAGTGTGTTTGGGACCATTGTCCTGGTAAAACATGCGAGAGACCTTCAATATATTCTCGGTATTGGTAAGCTGTGGTTTTATATATAAATTGATGTATTTATCAAGTAATACTATAATTTTAGTGCATTCGTGTAAAATTTCATATAAATGTGATTATTAATTCCCGTTTTATCTCTAGTTATACATAATGGCTACTGAGACGATGATGGTGAAAATTGAGCATCGCGGTGTAATTATATTTCTCACTAAGTAAGGAATAAGTCAAAAAAGTATTCATGAAGAGATGGTGGCTGTTTAGCAGGGTTCCGCACCTTCATTATCAACTGGGCAAAAGTGTTCAAGTGAGTTCAAGAGAGGCAGAGAGAGCATTGAAGACGACTCCCGCTTCGTCGCCCCGGCTACTGCTTGTACGGGAGAAAGCATCAAAGAAGTCGAAAACTTGTTGTTGAGGATGCCCAAACAAAGGTGAAAATGATGGAAGAGATCACCAAGCTTTCAAATGGTACCATTCACACCATTCTTCAAGACCATCTTAACCTTTCAAAGGTCAGTTCAAGGCGGGTGCCACGAATGCATACAGCACCTCAGAAAAAAGTGAAAATCGCATGCTGTAGAGAGCTTTTGGAGATGTGTAGTGAGAACGCGAACGGTGTTATGGATCGAATTGTTACTGGGGACGAAACATGGGCTCACCACTATGACCCTGAAAGCAAACAAGAGTCATGCAGTGGCATAAAAAAGGAACAGATCCCCCGAAGAAGTTCAAAGTCACTCCGTCTGCCGGAAAGCTCATGGCCACAGTTGTTTGGGACTCAAAGGGAATCTTGCTCATTGAGTAAAAAAAAGGTGAAAACACCAACACTATATCTTACGATTCCACTTTGCATAACTTACGGGAGGAAATTAAAAAGAAAAGACGGGGTCAACTCGCAACGGATATGTTGCTTCTTCATGACAACGCTCCTGTTCACATGGCAAGGCTGGTGCGCAAGATTGTGGTTTCGATGAAATTCAACACCCACCCTATAGTCCAGATCTTGACCCTGGTAATTATTTCCTGTTTCCGGATTTAAAAAAATGGAAAAAGTTTTTCGGATAATGAAGCACTCAAGTCTGCAATAATTGGGTATTTTGCAGAGAAAGAACAAATTTATTTTTTGAGGGTTAAAAAAAGCTTATCTTAAGACGTAGCAAATGCATTGATGTTAGGGGAGATTATATTGAAAAATATAAACAATTTAAATTATATTCGCATTTTCCTCCATATCGATACCGAGAATATATTGACGTCCCTCTAATGTCTTTTTTTAAAAAAATTCTGGCATTTTTAACCCAAGAAAACACCGTTGGAGTGGTTTAAAATCTCATTTCACACAATCTAAAGTTAATCACACACATTCAACATGGCTATTCAAATTTCAATTAACGCATTGTCCTTATCTTGACAAGGATACGATTTCTCTTTAACAACAGAAACTGCCTTAAAAAAGAAAGTTTCATAATCCATTGTTCTAGAAAATTTTTCGTTTCGCCATAATAGCGTAGGATTGATATTATACCTTTATGGATTAATTAAACTTTAAATTAAAATTGTACGACAATTCCGTTTCCCACAATTCAGTTTCCCTCCACATGTTATTTAAACTGCTGATTTGGAAATTATTACACAAAACAGGACTATTTTTTCAGTAGAAAGATTTTTTTTACCCTATTTTTGAGCAAGCTAGAGCTCAAAATATTTTGTCAAAACACTGTTATACTATGCAAGAAATAAAAAGATATCCATCTAACCTTAAAAGACAAAATTAATCTTCATAGTTGATCTTGAAGAAGCAAAACTAATTTTATTCCATTTAAATTTACTTAGTTTTTCGTCTATTACCACAATTGTGTAATACACACATACATCCAATACTTGTGTGAGTACTCATATAATAATAAAAACAACTATGATTACACAATATTTCGTAAAGCGTAAGGGTCGCTCGTGTTGTGCCTGATATTGCTCTCCCTACAAGATTCCTACAGTTAATTCGCCTTTTTTTTCCGACAGGCGAGCTTGAAACCCTTTGGCTAAACAGTCCTACGGTGCTTTCTTGACTTAAGAAACGATTATTCTTTTTCCACACTCAGATTTTGCTTCTAGAACCAAAAGTGATTAAATTTACACTTTCGTTCAGTTGGAGGTGTATATACTCGCGTGTTATTTCTAGACCTTAGTCGGCGCTTTGAGTCGATACGCCTTGGGTAATTACGTAGTACAATGCATAACGGCCATTTCGCCTAAAGACCCAAGCACTAATTACTGCCTGTCCTGGGTTTAGTCGTGTGCCCTTGCGTTCATTCTGTGATTGTAATCTGCTCGACACATTAAATTACTCCTATTTTTGACCTTGAGTGCGGTACGCGTGTACGATATAAGAGTTTTCATGGAAACAGGATGTCATCCTAAACAAGAGTAGTGTGACTGTTCTACAACATCAAGAGTCTATGAGCATCCTGACGGTATACGTTATTTCCCTGTATATAATGCACTGCACCCAACCAGTATACACGGCCAATCAATCAAAAAAACCCTCCTCAGTGTGTTGCCACCAATTTAATCCACAACTAAGACGCGAGACTGACACAAATGACCATCAATCATGACAACTGCAGGCTCTGTTCGCCTCTCTTACGTATGCAAACGTACCACAGCGACGTCTGTACCCTATCTACTCGTACATATGTTGAGTTGTAGAACATCTGAAGTTCCTCGGATCATAAAAGTGGGCCAATTGCTGGGTGTCGCCAACTGACTGCAGCCAATATGCTTATTCAAAGTAAACAAATTGCATATTATTGTGAGATGAACACAGAGCTGGTGGCTGCACTGATTGTTTAAAAATACCATTCTCATGGCTGGTCGTGTCCCTAGTTCGGGGACAACAATGCAAAGAACTCTGAGGCTGTCTCCCAACTGAAAATAAATAAATCGATAATTTATTTTCAAAGCGAAGGGTGTACGGGTGCGTATGTGGCGAAGGGAGCCTAGAGTGCTTTTGTTCTTGTTTACGTCGCTCTTGTTGCTAATGAATCGTAAAGGGGTGTTGTTGTCGTTGACGTTGTCTGGCCAGAAGTACCAAAGACGGACAACATCAGACTAAATTAATAATAATTCATTGTGCGTCAGTTCAGTGTATTGAAGCATCGGATTCGGATTTCGTCTTCTTTATCTGAAGTGCTGGCGGCAATAAACTGAAGAGGAATCATGTCAAAGTTGAATATGGTGAGGGCATTTCTTTTGCATTGAAGATTGTCATTGTCTGAGGTAAGTGCTATGTCTGTAGACTAAGGTAATTACTTTTTTTTTACTTTGCTGAGGTAACTGAATGAAAATGTAATGGTAACTGTACGTGTCTGAAGGGATCTATACGGCAGATAAATGTCTTTTTTTATATTTTGGTGGATTAATGCGATTATATGATTATTTTGGGCTACTTTATTTTTGTCACAATTTGGTCAAATTACTAATGGCTAATGGAGTAAATCGTTTTTTTTTTATTATTTTCCTCCAATAACGAATTGGGTGTTATTTTCACTGAGTTCATAATGAAAAATATTATGCAGAGAAGGTTTACATAATTATTGTCGCATGTTTTTTATGGTCGTTTCCTCTTAAAGTGATATTAGTGAAAACAACTGTCTTTAAATAAATGCAAAAAATACATTGAAGAATAAGAGTTTCAGAAAGAATTTTGATAGTTCAGTCATTTTATATGTAAAGCTTTTGTAGCACAGAAATCACTTTAACAAAAGTTGATCAATTTTAGAAATTGTACATACGTACGCCAAGCAAATATAGGCTTGTGAAGCACGTAAGAATAGAAAATGGTTAGAATGATTATGCATTTTTCACTGTTACGAAAACTGTTAAATAACAAATGGCGTTATCGATTTGTCTATTGATTCACTCATTTGGATCTTTAAAGCTTTCTTTTCTTGTATCTATATGTTTTCTATAATTTTAGAATGTGGTCTTCAATATCAAAGAATTTGCATATCTCAAAAGTTTATTAAGAAAAAAATTACGTTTTTCTACGTTTTAAGTGCTATTTTCATTCTTACAGGTTTGTTTCTAAAAGAAACACTAAAATGAAGGAGATTTGCAAATACCGTTTATTTTGTTAACGTCAACTTTCAGTAGTCGCACTTAGCCGTCAATCACTATTGCGTGGCATTCTGCACAACCACTAAGAGTGTGTAAGAAAGCTCTTCACTCGTAGGCTTCGAAAGTACTATAGTCACCAGTTGATGTAAGATGTCCCAGTTCTCTGTTTTTTAACGGCGAGTGTAAAAAAATCAAATGTCATGCCAAGCTGCCCATACTTTGTAATTCTTTCTTGACAGCAGTTCATCCCCACTAATGAAAGAATCAAACAGAATTTCCACACAACCGTTCTTCATTATTGAAAGCACTGCCACTTGAATATATAGACTCTTCGAATTTAAAACAGGATTTCCTTAATACTAGCAACAGCACCAGAAAAAGGCAAATTGAAACATTATTTTCAGATCAAACTATTCACCGGTATACAAATAATGGACAAAGAGGAAGAACAATTACTCCTTATCTGTTCAGGTCAATATTTGTATGTGCAATATTTTATTCGTATTTCTCGCTGCCTACGTTTGTGATTACCACTTATGCCATATTTATAATCGACGTTGATGTCATACCTAAAATTCAAAAATCTCTACCAGATGTGCCAATAGGCACTGTCAAACCAGCACCACAGCTTTCACAACTGTTGCAACTGAATGAAGTTTGAAATGAAGAAACACTGGTTTTCATTCTGACACCCTTTAAATACATTTATAAATAAAATGAAGTAACGCATTTATATTTCAAAGAACAAAATTATTTAAATTTATGAACAATAATCCAAAGTCATATTGATCCCAATTAGACTCGTTCATGTGCATAAAATGCTGCCCAACAAAGTTAATTTTCCATCGAAGATGATATTCAAATGTTTACACAAAACTTTCATCCTTCGAGATCGAGGTTATCCGGCAGCACTCAGCCTTACCTCCCCCAAAGAAAAACAACACAAACCAACCACTTTCGCATTTCATTCTTCCTTTTTCTGTGCCTAGGTTGTCACTATTACGGCTGGCAAAAATATTCAGAGGTACAAAAGTATGTGTGTACGTTTGCGCGTGCTGCCTTATGGAATTTTTGTGCAAAATTTAATTTTCTATGATATTACTGCTGCCCCCATTGGAATGACGAGAGGAAAAAATAATGCATATGTCCCTCTTCCCCTTGGCGGATACTGGGGAATTGGCGTTTTCTGCTCTATGAGATGCGGACATTGTATCTGTGTGAACGATGTTGAAATTTGAAATAGTACGAGTACTTCATTAGGCATAACATCTAGGCTCGCAATTGAATTTTCGAAAAGAACATTTCACAGATTAGGCCCACGCTTCCATCAGAAAATGTAGTAATCAAATGAATTATGTATTTGTTCATAATCCTACTTCCCGTCCACCTAGGAAAAGAGACCCCTGACTAATATATTTTATATATACAATGAAACCTATGTCGGTGAAATCACTTTTACCATTCGAATTAAATAATTGAATACCTTCTCGCTTTTCTCTTCACTCGCAAAAAGATAACCTTGTTGGGGGACGTAGAAATAGGGGAAATATTTCATCAAGACCAGGGGAATGTATTTGGCTTCAACTTTCCCTCAAACCGATAAAGTGGATTTGTTCCATTTAAATGTTTTTGAGAGATGTAAAAAGGAGAGTGTAAATTTTAATGAGGTAATCAGGGATACTGGAGCAAGTCTTTTGGCATCGACCCAGTCAAACTTAAAATTTGTTATATCAGTGCCTGAGGTGGTTGAAATTTAACGACTTGGTGTGTAGTTTACTCACTCAACAAACCAGAGCAATTTGATATTTTCTTCTTACGTAAGCGGGGACAAATTACATACAAAATATATTGGTGTTTAATTCTAATAAAACGTTTGGGAATTTCGAATGTTGATGGCATCAGCGATGACGTGGGGCACGATGACGGAAGTAGAAAATACTGACCCAATAACAGTATCGCCTACGGGTTGTTGTGGTTTTTTTTTTTTTTTTTTGATTACGAAATAATATATAGTTAGCGGTGGTTGACAGAATAATTTCTAAAATAAATACTCATATATACAAAAAGCACAGATGTGTTCCGTTCTTTTCTGATCATCAATTTAATACTGACAAATTGTCGCTGATTTCAGTTAGAAAAGGAGACAGTTAATTCGCCTGCAGTTTGATTCCCTTCAACGGTGCGAATAGAGATGGTTGACACTGCGTTGCCGACACGAACGACAATTGATTGAGTCAATTTTTATATTTTCTGAGTCTTCAATCAAAACCTTCAGATCGAAATTATTTTTCCCATTTAACTGCTTGATGCCATTGAAAATTGACATATTTAAGAACAGATACCACGGATTATATTAAGAATTCAAAACACATGCAGTAAACTTCTCCACAGATTATATTGTAGCAAAAAGTTCATAGCAGTATTTATTTTAGCTATTGTGTTAAAAGAGTTATATATTAAGGCTCCGCCACATAGAATACTTTACTTGCGTGGCGGCAAAGTATCCGTTGACGATGAAGTACGTGAAGGAAGGGGGTGACACAATGAATACTTCGAGGCACAGCTAATTTCATTAAATAGTAGCTTTAAATTCAATTTGTTTTGGTTATACTGTAGAGCTGTTTAATATTTATTTTGCAAAAATTCCTCCAGACGATTTACTGGATTAACTAGTGTGTTTAATGATACTGCTTGAACTTAAGGAATATATTAATACTGAAAAACTCAACTGTCGATTCGATTCAGAGTACGTGTTTTTTTGCGTAAAACATTGAAAAACCATACAATGGTGATCCGGAATAATTTGAAATACGGCTTTGAAAATAAAAAAGAAATGTTTGATTAACTATTCAATATTCAGTCAACCTAACTCTACAAAACGTTAATTTATAATTCAAAAAAATTCTCTTGAAATGTCACAATGTGTCGATTGTCAACGCTGACAGAGAAAGAAAAGTTAAAAGTTGAGCTACTACATCCGTCGCGTGAGCGGCAGCGTTGGTCTATGGGCCACCTCCCATAAAAATACATGTATTTCTATTTATCTGTCAAAGTATTGCTGACGCTGACGCTGGTAAAGTATTCTATGTGCCGGAGCCGTTATTCAGTCAAGCAAGTGGCAGAACTAAAAAGGAATAACGGCAATATATAATTTTTTTATTTTAAAGTTTTTATCCGTTTTCAAATACTTAAATTTTATATAACTGTTGAAACTAATTTCCATATTGACATATTCTTGGATATAAGACATAACGTCGATTGTAGCACATCTTGTTAGCATACAAATATACAATTTCCTTTATCCTTGGATGATGCAGACATTGTGCCTCATAAAATTTATAGACGACTAACTAGCGGACATGATCTGCAAATCAATGTAGGCCCTGCACGAAGCGCCTACGAAATGGAAATGTCATCTTTTGTATGTTTATATTAGAATTACCCAGCTGCGTTGCTGGTAGAGGAGAGCCCGACACAGCCACAACCATTTCAGATCCTGCAATACAGAACAGTAAACAAGAGTTACGTGATGTTTTATTTAGTCGGGCAGTGGTCATTTGCCTTTGCCTTACGTCGCATGGGAATGAGCGAGTACACGTTCTTGATTCAATTGTAGTTTTGACATTTGCGTGCAGGGCATATTTTTGAATAGAAGCATCATTTCGCAGTCGTTAAATAAATTATATGTAACTCAACCCACTCTTGTTGTTGGCTACGTCCATATACACATATGCACGCTTATCGATTCGGACTCTTGATAAAGTTTATGGCAGCAACAGTCACCCTCTTGAAATCGGAAACATTCAAGACGGGTAAATTGAAATTTTTAAATAAAAGTTCCCAAAATAGAACCTGACTTGGCAAAAGTATAATATGATGGAGGAAATAAAGAAACAAGTAAGAAGTCGTTGTCTGTACCTAAGAAAGTCATAATGGATACCTATTCCGGTGAGGAGGAATTGTTTGCGTTTCACTCGAGTACGCCGTGGCTGATAAGGTGTACTCTCTGTGTCTGCTTGTTAGTGATAAATTCACTTTAGTTAATAAGATCATTGAGGTAAAATTGGTTTGATGATGCTTAGCTTATGAAATGGAAATTGGAATATGATAATATATATATGCGTGCATATTGATGATGCATGATGTTTCTTTTTTTAAGGCTCATAGAACCATATGCTCACAGTTCCGCATTATGTCGAATTTTGAAATATTGTAGGAGATAACGTACGTATGACAAATGTATGCTGCCATTTGCCACCTTTATTTATTATTATAACAATCCTGTAATACTACAATCTTAGGCAATAAAGCAAAGATTCTATGTGTGTAAAATAATCTTGAGCCCTACTTTACTGCTTAGTAAACAACAACCTTCGATTGATGGGGAATGCAATCGGCTCACTGTTGTGTAACTTTTCACGGGTTAAATGCTGAACAAATATTAAATCAAATAGGCGCTTTAATAATGTCAATCGTTTTCGCACACATTTAAGTCTGCAATGGCGAGTTTTAAATAGCACCCCAATGCACCCCATTCTAGAATGCCTTTTGTAAAATTCCTTCCATATTTCAAATACATAAGCGCATTAAAAATATTTCTCTTATTGTGCGTCTAAATTCCATTCCACCTGAAACGTGTGACTTGAATGGAGAAGTTGAACAGAACATGCTTCCCATTCACTTGTCCGAGACAAACTACAAACAGCCCATTCAATCGGGAATCAACTCTTAGCCAGAGATAAAAATATTTCGATAAAGTAGTTGGGAGACACACTTAGAAGTCAGTGCCCTCAACATGAAGACTTGAGAAATTTTGTAATGAAGTCTTATAACGCCTCTTGCTGACAGAGTAAGTTTTTGCTTTTATGAAAACTTCCTTAGGGAATATAGGGAAATACCAATAAGCTACGTAAATAAAAGTCAAAACGATTCAGACAGGGCAATTCAAAAACAAAAAGTAAAGCAGGTACTTATTGATTATAAAGAAAGAGGTCACCAAGGGGATTTGGAAGTTTATCTGAAAAGAAGATTCCTTTGCAAACAGTCTTACTGTCCCAGATATGTCATGCAAATGGAGCAAACGCGAAGTAATGAAGTGGAAATGAAATATTAAGCGAAGTATTTTTTTTCTTCTTTTCCAGGGACACTGAAAGACTGATTGAAAAAGAAAAATCAAAGAAATTCGCAGAATTCTTATGAATTGGATAAAATAACACAAAGCACAGGAAAATCAACATTTAGAAATATACAAATTACCGACCTTGCCAAGAAATTCACCCGACATTAATCGAAAAGAAGATTGTTGATACACAATGTCATCGCGATCGAAGGAAAAAGTTGCGGCAGCTATTCGAAAGCTTTTTAAAGGAAACGACAAGCAATCTGATGGTGCCGAAGGTAATCAGCCAGCAAATGCAAATGGTGGTCCTTCAGGTTCACCGGGTCGACGTTTAAGACGGTAAGCAAAATATGCAAAATAGCGGTAATTTATGCGTAAATATCAGCGTATTTATTTAAATTTCTTGCAGGGGAGTTTCACCTGCTGCAAGCAAATCAACCTTAAAACTTAACGACTCCACAATTCGTTCCCGGCGTCTGATGAAGGAGTTTAGAGAAATTCAAAGAATGCAGTCCAGTGCTATGGGGCCTATTTTTACAGTAAGATATTAATTGAAAGAATTAAAATTTCTTGAACTACAGATAGGAGGAAATAATATATTTTGCGCATGCTAATCAGATAGCAGGGTCCATGAAATGTTAAAACGAACGTGATTGTAAAATAACAACGCCCCTTCGCTAACAGAAGCAGAGACGTAAAATTCCACATTTCATGGCTAAAATATGGATTTCCGTTTCGCGCGAACGAAAAAAAAACAACAAGCACAATAAAACCTGATCTCAATTTGCTCGCAGTAAAGACCACTTGAAAATCAACTCCGCTCCTATTTACTTCAGTTACATAAATAAATTGTGCATCGTAAAGTCGTTACTTGGCGTTCATTGGTGTTGTTGTTTAATCCACAGGTTGAGCTAGTAAACGATAACCTCTACGAGTGGTATGCACGTTTGCATATTATCGATCCGGACTCACCACTTGCTGAGGACATGGTTGAATTAAACATTCCATTCATCCTGTTACATTTGGTATTTCCGGAGAATTTCCCCTTTGCCCCACCGTTTATGCGAGTTGTTGAGCCGCGAATAGAAAAGGGCTTCGTCATGGAAGGTGGTGCAATTTGCATGGAGCTTTTAACACCACGCGGATGGGCAAGCGCCTACACTGTTGAAGCAGTTCTTATGCAATTTGCCGCAAGCTTAGTGAAGGGACAAGGCCGAATAGCTAGAAAACCAAAAAGTACAAAAGAATTCAGCAGGTAAGCCTAAATTACTGATTAATAATTTTTTTTTTGACTGTTATCTCGTTTGCATTCCAGACGATCTGCTGAGGAAGCATTTAGATCATTGGTAAAGACCCATGAAAAGTATGGATGGGTAACTCCAGCGCTGTCCGATGGCTAAAATATAACTTGCTGCATACAATATATAAATCAATGTATCCTTATGATGAAATAAGTTTTTTGTATGTGTCAGTATTCATTCAGTGGTCAAGCTAGATTCATCGATTTAAGTTAATTTAGGGTTCCTTAAAATGTGAGTAGATGATGTGTCCTAAAGTGGTTTTTGCTGTGCCTAAGGCTTTATATTATACACTGTGCATAGTTTATGCAGTTTGTATTTGCACGCTTATACATTTGCACAGTCCCTCCCGCATTGTAATACAGATCAAATAGATAAATGCTTATATTTTTCCAACCCATTTTTTTAGGGCTTAAATATGCAAGAAAATGGCGGATATTTAGAAGTTGTACGAAAGACACTTTCCTCACAACTTCTATGAAACCAAAAACAAAAATAATGATTTCATTTATGTTAATAAACTAGGCAAGTGAATAATTGAATTGGCTGTATGTAGGAAAATGTCTTCTATTTAATCGGTATTAAAGAAACTTACATTTTTCTGTCTACATAAGCTTTCTAGTTTACTAACACATTAAGTTCAATTTAAGGTGGTCTTTTCAATTCCATTAAAAATCCTAAAGCAAGGCTCCCTGGAGAGACAGCACCCTAACTGTTTTGTTTACAAAACAAACATCTTACTACACGATGCCTGCAAGAAAATCGTTTCGCAGCTGCCCGAAGTTGATAGAGATCCTTCTCCAATTGTGTGAGCAATTGAAATCGATAAGGTCGCCTGAAGCATTGTCGCAATGACCAACACTGGGTTGTGTTGTGTTTCTTATGCGCTATATAGGCAGTTACTACGTTTTGCTTTATTGAGCTATGTCCACGTAAAGAGGCTTCTTACCATTTTGTAAAGGTAATGTGAACGGTTGCCACGGCGAAGTGGGTAAGTGCAATAGTCACACGATGAAGATTCATAGTTCGTTTCCAGTACTAAACACACAACCTCTTTTGATTTGTTGGCAACACTTAAAGAATACTTAACATCTTTGCAAAAAGTTTCTCAAATATCACTGAATAAAAACTTTAGGTCACTCATGCTCGCGGGAGAACAAAAAAAAACACAACGGGAAGGTTATGTTTAAATTAATTCTTTGACTCCCTTCTGGACTGTTGTAATCTTCCTTATTTCCTTATTTTTTATGAATTAGGTGTTAGATAAATTTTTCACTAAAAAAGGACAAAAGCGTCCACAAAGATGGTTTTGGATTATTATTGCAAAGCTGTTGGAAACATAGTTATTTGGTTATGATATGGCGCGACATTCCACAGGGGACCAGGGTCTAGCTTGCTCATCAACTACTTGTGTTGTGCGCGCTACTGTTCTTTCACGAGTAGAAAGGACTTACAGTTTTTTACCGACTCTGAACGGCGAGGTTTGAGAAGCTTTCTTAGACAGTTATTACTCTTTGAGGGTTGTCAGCAGCTCGAAAGAGGTGGAGTCGTGAAAAATTCGAGGTGTTCAGCCGGGAATCGAACCTGGACCCTTCGGCGTGTGAGCGTCGCACTCTACTCACAACGCCACGGCTGCCACAAAATAGTTATTTACAATATGTTTATTTTAATGTGCACTTAATTTACATATTAAATCGAGAAAGTAAAGCATAACCATTTTAAGTAAGTGTAATCCTTATACCATGGGTATCAAAAATTTAAATTTGAATCCCATTCCTTCAATAATGATTCAGGCGTAGGTAGACGCAAACCGAAAAGAAACAAGAGTTGATATTATCTTATAAGAAAAGAGTCCTTAATTTTACCTTAATACCAATTTAATACTGGACTCTTGCACATCGAATGTAGCAAATGTGAATAATAGGAGGACATCTGGATTCATTTAATTTACGTTAACACGGTTTCGAATCCTCAGGATAAAAACATCGCAGAAAAAGAATATTTAAGAACTATGGTATACTAAATATTTACAAAAATCTACCATTTCATGCAAAACTAATGTCTTAAAACTATGAAAAACGCCATTTTTTATTTACTTCCGTTTTCTTGCGTTACAAATAGAAGTTCATATTCGTTTCGAAATCATGATACTTTAGATCGATATTGAAACTTTGCTATCATCAAATTAGAACATAATATACGACAATGTTATTTTGCTGTTGTATTAGAATAATATTATTTTTCACTATACAATTTTGTATTCTAATTTATTTTCAGACTTCATAACTGCAGCACAAACATTTTGTTTTGACTTAAAGTTCGAAATAAATTTTATTTAGGAAACATACTTCGAAACTTTTGATCTCTGTGTGCCATGCGTTATAGCTTATTTTTTATACACAACTTAGACAGCAACATTTTCCCTGAAATAACTTCGAGCCCGTTATTGTCCCCATCTGAACCCACACACAAGAAAAACAAAAGAAAACCATCCAACATAATTATTAGTGTTTAAAACAAAGATTTATAGATCAAATAAAATAAATAAAAAAACTTAAAAAAACAAAGCATATTTATTGTAACACAAGATATACCTTCGTGCTCATATAGTTTTAAATGGAAGAAATATATAAAATTATACATTTACATAAAACAAACGTTTGAAAACAAAGTAAGAAATTTTAAGAATTATCTGAAACGCTGTAAAATATTTTTCAGCTTATAAGTGAATAAAAGATTTGACAAATTTTACAATAACAATTAAGAAATAAAAATATAAAATAAAAAACCTGCCCATTTATTAGACCTATCTATGTGAGAAGGCCAAATATTTGTATCTTTCCTTTTTTAATCCTATTTTACAAATGCTTTGTTAAGTTTTATGGAAATCAACTGTGTTATTATATAAAAAAGAAAATATATGAATATTTTGGTGAGGAAAAAATATATCTTAAATAAAAGTTTTTTTTTTCATTGAAGTTAAGATGGTAATGTTTTTTTTTTATTTAAGGTATGTATATGTATTTCATTTTGTACTTTTTATGAATTTATAAGTTTAATAGATTAAAGACATTTGATGTGGATTTATGTATTTATTCATAGGTAGACATTAATGTATTGTTGTTAAACCACGTGTAATTAAATATGAAATTATTTACCTAAATAATAAATGTAATGTATGCATAATAATTACAATGTTTTCGTAAATACGTATACATTTACATAATTACATATACATATAAATAAATATTTATTTAGTTTAAAAATGATCAATTGGAAGTTTTTTTCTTAATTTTCGTTGCCTTACAAAGAATTTGAAAAATTTTAGCAAAGGTGTACCCACTGCAGTTATGACCGTTATTTAATTTATGTAATTATGCCGATTTCTTAGTGATTCGCTGAAGAGCCATGTTCTCAGTGAAGTGTCAAAATAAAAAAAACAAACAGACCCGGCCTTAAATTTGTTTTATTCTACAAATGATACAGAGAGGGCCCATTTGCCAGAGTTACCATTTGAATTTTTTTCAACGTCAGTGGAGTCCTACACGGTTTCACAGTTTTCGATAGTAAAACCATGGATATCCGGAATACTTTTAAATTTTAGAAGCCATTCAAGCTCGTTCAAATTTCGAATTTCGTTACAATCGTGTTACGTTAAAATTGTTCATCACCTATCATTTGAATTTTATATTGGTCCAATCAGAAGTTCGTTTAAGTCGTTCAAAGTCAAATTTGGAACGTTTTTTGATTTTCTAAATGAAATTCAAAAAGAATCAATTGTAAATACGCATATGTTACTTGTGTATTTGGGAAACTACTGTGGTATTTCTGATTTTATAAAAATGTGTCAAAAAACACCATTACTTCTTAAGGCCCAACTCATCAGCTGAATGAGTGTTACACTCTGTCTACAACTTGAGAAAAAAACTAATTGTTTACGTGTATGTGATTACTTATCTTCTGGAGCAAATTGTAAATATATTTTAGATTGTCCTCTACAATTTGTTTTCATCTCATAGGATAATTTAAAACATTTTTTTTTTGTACGAGTAGAAACAAAAACATATGTTCAGAACATGATCATACGACTATGTGTGTTCAACAAGGTCAAGTTGGTTTTACGTTTTGAAAATGATTAAAAAAGAGGGTTTGTAGGTTTTTCAGTGTCAAGGTCAGTCCAAGTTCATCAATACGGTTTTGAGATAATATTTTCTTTTTTATGGCTTTGCATTCTATTTCTGTAATCATCCAATTTGTTGTGACAGACATTTAAGAATATCAAACAACACCTTGCACGATATGCAATTATATCAGTTATTTCTCCAAACATTGACTCTGCTTCAATTTGAGAACTTAGTCTATTGTAACATTACCCCAATTCCATTTGTTCGGGACTTTCTTCTACTTTATTTACTATGAATTTTCCATAAACCTTACAAAAACGTATTGAATACTGATGATGGATAAGTGAAATCAAACCTTTAGAAATGTAATGACCCCTTAAATAAAAAACAGCTGGGGAAACTATTCCACATGTAGCATATTCTAGAATATGCACACGCGTATAAATGTTCTTATTCATAAACGTACATAAGTATACAATTTTGTCACCATATACACATGTCTGTATATTCACTATTATATCTATTTTCATAAAAAAGATGATTGGCATCACTTATCGCATAGTGCTTCTTCTAGTAATCTTTTTCTGAAGAAGTGTACCTGGCAAGGAATCATGTAGGCGAAAAGATATCCTACCTACACAAATAGACATTGCAGAAGATGGTTCCTTCCCCTCAAGAAGACATACAATTATCCTTGTATATAGAGGCATTCCAAACGCGAAATGCAGTTCAAATGCAGAATTTTAGTTAAAAATAGTATTCATAGGAACACCTGGACCAATTTTTCCAAAGCATGCATACAACATACAAGCATACACTTATGCACAAATTCTCTCCTCCGTACAACCTGTCATAACCGTTTTTTCCCCTTCAACATCATCATACAATTTACGAAACTATCTAGTATTGTTGTAAATATATGCTTCATATATAATGTACACAAGCCATAACTTCATGTGGAAAATGCATTTATATGTTCTGTGTATCCTTTTGTACATCATTTGACATACGAAAATCAGGAGGCAGGAGGTAATTAGAAGAGAGTGAGAGAGAATCAACATTTTTGCCTTGAGAGGTTTTGCCCCCACACAGTTTAAGAAGCACTGTCCTACATCAACCTCGATGAAAAATCAAAGATGTCAGCAGAAATTTTCTGAAATTTTTCACACAAACTACGGCTAAAATAAAGCATTTTTCCGCAAGTTACAGTTAAAAGTCGTTTGAAAGTGTAAAATATAAATATTATCGAACATTTTGAAAACATATTTTGTTGAATTTGTATCGAATTTGGTTGAGAAAAATCACTTCTAATTGCTCAACACAATTTTAGGTAAGAAAAGGATACCTAATTTTTAATCTTGTAAAAATCAATTTATAACAATAATTGCCGCAGAAAATATATACCCAAATAAAGTATAAAATAGAAATATTTAAAATATATAAAAAATTGAGTTGGCTTGCATAAAAAATAACAAAGAAATCATTGATAGAAAATTTGTAAAAAAAACTCGCCCATATATACACAAAATGACAGTCGATGGTGCTAGTGCTGCTGCACTTGCATGAAAATTGACATTTGTTAGTGACAACAGAAATTGCACGAATCGAAGCGAGGATTTTTTTGTTGATTTACTTGGATATTAATGCTAGTATAAGTGTAGGAGAGTTATTTTAAATTGACTGCTTTTATCTGGCAATGGATGTAAACCTTTCAAAGACATTAAAACGATGCTTGAGTGTGCCAATCATCAATAATCTACCACCAAATCAGGCATCAGCCACGAGTTCAATTAGTCAACAAACTCCGAAGAAACAGCTTGATAAACAACAATTGCCACAAACAATTGAAAAAATGACATCGACAACAGTACCTCAAGCCTCTAATCCATCGTCTAGGTGAGTTTTTAGACGCATTATTGTTGTTTTAAACACATTTTAATGGAAAAATAAATCGCCTTTGCAGGGAGGTTTCACCAGCACCTGTTTTCAATATATTTGCACCAAGAGCTCGTCGTTATTCTGCTAGTTTTAGCCCATTGGGAGCTGGAGCAGTATCCACTGGACCGAGATTAACTCCTCGGGTGTCCCAGTTGCGTCAGGAAGAATGCGCTGATCTGAATACCCGTGAAGTGAATCACGAGCGCGAGGTCCATAGCGCTATTCAAATGTCACAGAGCTGGGAAGATTTAACTTTGGTTGCGGAGAATTGGTCTTGTAAATCAGACGAACTCAGTAATCCACTGCAGGTTACTTTGCCTTCAGGAATTTCTAGCTGTTCAAGTCCCAGCCCCACAAGGTAAGTCAAAATTTCTTTGATAAATAGTTATCAGTTGTTAGGATAACAGCTGACACGAATTGTGACGGCAAAGAAAAATAGATTTGTTTTGCTATAGTAACCTCCTCTCGCATAGTACATTTTCTTAGGTTAAAATTTGATTCTCATGTATTCTGTGCTCACGTTTTCACTTACTCAACAGCAACAGAGTTGGGATGCGTCTGCCTTACGGTTTGTCGCCATCACCTACCCGCCGTACTTTTGCCACAAGGCGCTCAATGTCGCCTATTGCAATGCGTCCAAGTCAGTTGGGTCCCGTCAAGCGCAAGTTTGAACTAGATGATACCAGCAATTGGAATGTGTACTCCCCTCCAGTGAAAAAGATATTCTCTGAAAGGTAAGTTTTGCCAAGAGGCTAATAGCAAGAATAAATTAAATTCTTTGTTTCCATTTATTAGCCGCGGTTCGTCTCCGGTTTGCCAATCTCCTTCGTCTATCTGCCCCAGCCCCGATTCGGGCACATATGATGGACGAATCACACCAAAGCTCTTCATATCAAAGCTCTGTACCAACAACAACACAAATTCATCAGCATGCTCGTCACCAATGGGAACATCTCCATGTATCGATGCCGGGATAGATGTACAGTCAAATGGTTCGATTTCAAGTCCCGCAACGAACACCTGCTCATCAAGTGGCAGTGAACCAATGTGCGTAACACCGTTCGAAAGTTTGTCAGAGGAGAACGTGCCAATGGGTGAAAAGAAAACCATCTCGATGGTTGACACGGACGATGGAACTTTAATGGATGATCTCAAGAGTGAAACGTCCTCAATCAGTGGAGAGTCTTCCACTTCAAGTTCCGCCAATGAACTACTAAAGCCAAATTTTCTCAATAAACTTCCAAGTGTTGAGTTGCAAGCAGGTGACTGTGATGAGGCTGCGAGAAAAGCCGATGATAAGGTAATGCCAGTCGACGAAGAAGCACCCTCATCGATAAGCACAGAGAGTAATAATTGCAAGAAAGAAGGTATTATCTAAAGTCAGGAAAGAGTGTCAGAAACTGTAAATAAAAAAAAGAATTAAGAAAAAATATTCATTTTGATTGATATTATAATTCGAAAATAAATGTTCTAATAATAATAATGTAACCTAGCCAATAGTTGAGTGTAAATGAAAGTGAAAGCTTTATTAGATTGAAAAATGAAGTGTGTTTTTTTATGTTTTTAACTCATTTTTGTAGAGTTGTTTTTTGCTTAGTTGTTATCTACAATTAAAACGCTTAGTTTTAGCAAGTATCCCATCTGTAATGTTTAACTATTAATTTTAGTTGTTTCGTTGTAACTTCAAATAACTTATAACAAAATTCTTTGTTTTATACAATAACAATTAATTGCCGAATGAAGTAAACTATTCTACTTGTAAAAAAAGAAAAACAATGTAATCCTTATTTTTAAGCAAATTGTAATAATCTTTACCAAGTGTGACTTTTTAGAAGAAAAAAAATTGAAAAAGAAAGCGAGTTTTGTGAAATGATAAAGTGACTAATATTAATTATATATTCTGCACATTTGTTATACTATGTACTAGGAGAGTAATACCCAAGAAGCCAAAACATAAGTAGATATTCATATTTGTTTACCTGGTTATTCTCTTTTAAGTTTCTAGTAGCGTAAAAGTATTTGGAATTTTACAATTTTACCAACAAATAAAGAATGTAGAAATTCAAATTAATATTTTATGACTATCATTCCATTATTTTTTTTTACGGGACCCTATTTAGATCCTTCGTTATTAATTTCAGTTGACTGACAAATTTCCATTGAGATTAAACATGCTGTTTAGAAAATTCTATTCAGACGCCAGATCAGGACAGGTCATATGCATGATTTTTCAAAACCAAAATCTTTTCCTGGAATACTATATATTTTAACGATCGCGAACACTTTTGGAGGTGTTTCAGTTCAATGAGTGAGTCAAATATCTGCATATTGCAGATCTAGTCACTTTCGAACGGCATTTTTTTGTTGATTTTTGTTTCCTTTTACGCTGAATCTCTTTAAGTGGAATTGAGTATTGAGTGAGGTGGCAAATTTCTTGTGTAATACCTTCTTTAAGTATTGACCCCTATGAAGAAGAACCACATACATTAATATGAGGAATTGTTTTAGTCCTTTATCGCACTTACGCATACAGCCAGAACGGCGATCCCATGGGAAAATATATTCTTACTCACTCTTCCTAGACTTGTATTGATAAAAGAAGTTCCAGTTTCAAATTGTCTTTGAACCTTTCCACGTTGACTTTTGCATTGAAAAAAAGTTAATTATCCAAAAATCTATACATGCACCCCAAAATACAGGTACTTTTCTGTATAAAAAGTTAAAGCCAAATCTGGACTCATGACTCCAATTTACGGACCGTCAGAACAGTTTTTTTTCTCCATTAAGCAGGTATTGGAATACTGAATGTTTTGTACTGTTAAGCACACAAGTTAAAATTTTTCGTGATTTTGTAGCTCGAAAATTACGTTTTATTTTTTAAGGTGTGTGCTAGTGAAATGTCAATGACCATTCTCGATGGGGCAACAATCCGCAAGACGACTAGGGCTATTTTTAGAGATATAATCGAGCTCTTTTTTAATGGTAATGGCTTTAAAAAGATTTTTTACGACAACTGGTAGCGTCTTTTACTTTTGTTACAATAATTGTGTAGGAATGTATCGTGTGTACCATACTATCGGGGTAGCATGGACGAAATTTCACGATGAACCATAAATGACGGCTCAATTCTTTTTAGGGTGGCCGCCGTGGCGTAGTGAGTAGAGTGCGACGCTCACACGCCGAAGGGTGTAGATTCGAATCCCAGCTCAACAGCAACTGCAACTGTAGGTCCCTTCTACTCGTTAGAGAACAGTAGCGCGCACAACACGAGCAGTTGGTGAGCAAGTTAGGCCCTGGTCCCCCTTTGGACTGTAGCGCCAACAATTATTATTATTATTATAATTATTATTATTATAATTATTATTATTATAATTCTTTTTAGGAGATGCTATCAACATAAGTAGAATTAATACTCGCAAGTACGAGTGTTCTGGCTTTGTGTGTATTGTGTATGTACATACATGTGTATATGTGTATTTTGGGCTGGTACAAGTAACCGACAAGCTTTTGCAGTTTATGTCTCCGCTTGAAGGTATCCACAACTTTCAGTTTGACCAGCACACATAATGGAATTCTTCAATTGTGCCTCAAAATCCCAAATCTTATGCTGCAATTAATTATTTTGCTTATTACTTACTACAATTAATATTGCGATCGTTGCTCAATGGATGTTCAGTGTTCAATGGAATGTTCTAAGACCATTTAATGGCAGAACTTGTATTAAATGACGACGATCTAATAAAAAAAAACAAAAATCATTCTATTTCAGAATTACTAATAAATATATTTAAGGTTCTTCCAAACCGTGTTTACATTTCATTTTCTATTGTGAGTTCTTATACAAACTACCGATTTAACTTTCTTTACTTGTATATGCATATTCATAACGTAAGCCGTCGACTTAGTGAGTTATTTCACTTTAAACCTAACACATTGAATAATAATAAATTTCAGTAATGAAATGTTCCTCCTAGTGCAAAATTATACAAAACAAAACAATTTCTACATACATATACAGATAATAAACAATAAGATAGCTGAATAAATATTTAAGATACGTTTGCAATATATCAGATATCACATACCTGACAAAGTACATTGTAATAAGATTATAAACAATTGCACAAATTTATTTCATAAATTTTTGATTGTTACAAAACGTAAGCCCTTGTCAATTAAAATGCGTTAAAAAGGGATGCAGGTTTCTGGAAGACTTATGTGCGACATACGAAGGGGTGATGTGACTGTACTCGTCAGTGATTTGATCACGTCGGAATGTTGGTGCATTCTCGTTGATGTTTTAAACAAACGTTAATGCGGGTGTTAAAGAATTTCTTAAAATATACAATTTGGTTAAAACCAGAGATCTAAACTAAAAACAAAACAATTAAAACAAACATATCACACGCCAGTTAATAATTTGAGTAAATGTCTAATTAGCTAAATCACGTGATGGGAAAGTAGAGTAAAATCGCAAGAAATCACAAAAAGTGCTCAAATAAATAATTTTTTCTCAGAGTGCAAACTGCGAGGCTCTGTTTCTGATGATCACAGTTTGATCAGAATCGAGATCAGTAGAGATCAATACGCTAGATGTGAGCACACGCTCAAAATTTCACAAAATTTGATGGAGTGCAATAAAGCTAAAATAAGATGTAAGAAATTAAATGAACAGCTCAAGGGCTTAGTTGATTCTTTGCTCAGACATAAATGCTAATTCTAAATATGAGGTGCAGACACACTGATACAAAAAATGCCTTGATTTACCACCAACTTGAGACTAGGTCAACGACTTTTAAATGCTAAAACATCCTTTAGTCTTAAACTTTTTATCGTGTCCAAATTTCTGGACAGACTCAAATTGATGACAGCTTACACGAGAAGCTTTTGAAAAGGTTGGTAAAACACTTTCAAGTGGAATGTGAAAGGGATTTCCATTTTCTTGTGAACGGATAAGTACGATTGTTCGATTTGGATCACAAATGAATGTAAGAGAATGTGTGTGGAATGCGTTTACGTATAAAACAAAAATATATGTTTTCCTGATTAACCCTCCATACTAGAATCATCCTCTGCATCGTGCAAGGAGAAATGTGATACCAGCAAGTCTCGCGACTCGAACATTTGCTTGCATATGTAGCATTGGAATTCCACCGACGAGTCGTGTTGTTTGATATGAACAGCATACTGTTCAATGGAAGATGATTTTTCTCCACACTCCGGGCACTCAAACTCCTCCTCATCGTCGGCTATTGCTGATTCGGTGTCACTGCGCCGCCGTTTGTTCGGTATCACGTGACCCTTTAGACCTCGGGTCCTCTTCACTGGTGTGGTTTTCTTTGGATGCGTATCCTTGTGCTCCACATACGAATCATAATCGGTGAAACGCTCATGGCAATGACCGCACTTGTATACCTTCACTTTGGTGTGTGTGTGCATGTGCTTCTTTAATGTGGACACTTCGCGGAATGGTTTTTGGCATATGCTGCAGCTGAAAGGTTTCTCGCCCGTGTGAATCATAAAATGCCGCTTTAGGTTATGCCGAGTGCCGAAAATGCGATTGCACATTGGGCATGGAAATTGCTTTTTACCTCCAGCTGTTGTTGGTGCTGCTATATTAGGTACACTGTCCAGCAGCAAATCGGCCATATGTTGTGTTGCATCTCCAGGCGAGTTTTTGTCGCATTCAACACACTTTGTCGAGTCATACGATGAAGGATCGTTGACTCGACAAACCATACACTTAAAGTTCGCCTGCGTGGAATGTACACGACGATGCTTTTTCAGGTCACTGAATTCACGAAAGCGCTTGTAACACATGTCACACCCGAACGGCCGTTCGCCTGAAATTGAACCTTTTGATTAAACATAAAACAATGAAACAAACAATGTAAATAAATGCTCCTCGGAAGTGTTATTTTTGTTGCTAAATATTAAAAAATTTAGTGATAAGGAAATTTTACCAACCGGTATGAATCATCATGTGTCTTCGGAGGTTGTAACTGGACACAACACTCTTTCCGCAAAGGAAGCACTCAATAGTTTGTTTCTGAGCCTTCTGTTCCAAATCAATCCAGTTTAGCTCGATACCTTCCTCATTTTCGTCGATATAATCTACATCAGAATCCAAGAGAACAATCTCTCCATCCTCATCATAGTCTAAGTCGTGAAAGTTGCTATCGTCACTCTCATTCATGTTATCATCGAGGGTCAATGGTGTTTCTACTGAATTATCTTCTTTATTCTGGATTCCCAACTTCCTTTTGGCCTCCAACTCCTCCTCCTCCTTCTTCTTTTGCTTCTCCTTTTGAAGCAAGTCCAACAGAAACGATCGGACCTTTGCATCGTCTATTGATATAAAATTTTCATCAGGTTCATGATATTCGTACTTTTGATTTGGATCTATTTCCTCATAAGTGCAGAACTGTTCGTAGGCACTATGGTGTATTGGGGGTAGGCTCTCTTCGGTATTCTGCTGCGGATAGTACATTGGCTGTGAATTGTAACCATTGACAGGATATTGATACATGGGCTGATCCGCTACACAGGGTGGTGGTATCACCGGGAAATGTGTAAAACTATCATACGGGACGTATTGCATGCCATTGCTCAACCCAATTACATGGGTTTCCGGTTCAGCTTTTACACGAACATCCATTAGTTAGCACTTGAAAAAGGAAGCGACTCTCTTCTGCCACCCCCATGCAATAAGTCGGGCTGTTGCAAATTGTTTTGTATAAACCGGTAATTTGTCTTTCTATTTTGTGACGCCAATGACCATTACGGGAGTTAAGATATCTATTTGTTTAGAATGTACGTGAATAGGTGCTTAATTTACGAAATTATTTCATTTAATTTGTTTACGTTAAATAGAAAAAGGTTTCAGCACCTACCAGCTGTCAAACCGAGTCTTACGCATGACAGAAGAATGTAGTAGAAGCATAAAGGTGGTCATTGACACAAAAAACACTGTAAGAAAATTTTTAGTTCAATAATATTTTCTTTACATTTTATATTAACTCGATTAGGCAAAAATGATTCAAAGACAAATATTTTTATGTAACATTAATATACATTTATTGCATAATTCAAACCCTTATTTATCTATGTTATTTATTCCGGTCTTTTCTACAGAATCAAGAAGAGCTTGTAGCTTCTGGTCAAATAGTTCGCATCGAATAGGCATTTCCAGTGAATAAAATGGATTCTTTAAAACATAATCTGAGTATAGCTCGTAGATTTTCTTCAAAACAATACTCATTCCACTGAGGCCTGTTTCAGATATCATTATAAATTTTACACCTACAAAATATTTCGTTAGAAAGTATTTGTTATTCAGTAACAGTACACACCTGTTAAAGTTTGAAAGCAGTGTAATGTAAAAGTATCAGCTTCCAAGACCTCAATACCGGAACTCTTCAATTCCGGACTTAGTTGACTTGCTATCGCAAAAAGTGGATAGAACATACTGGCTAGGAAAATTTTCTCATTTGTTGTCATCTTGGGACGACTGAATTTCAAATTCAGTGGATAGTTTTCTTTGGCTTCAATCACTGTTTTCACATCACGCCCATCTTCTAGTGTAGCACCATTGGCAGGGACTCCGTTTACAGACACAAGAACATGACCAACTGAGAAGTTGGAACTAAATTATTTCTTCTCAAATGTTTTCTTCTACTTCAACTTACCATTTATTCCATCTCTTTGATTGAATACGACGGACACCTTTTTAGGATCATAATCCAGGACCAATTCCAAGGGGTATCCAAATGTTTTCTCATGTTCAATACGTGGAACATTGTTATCCAAATTAAAAATTAGACCACCGGATTTGCTAACAATGTAGACTCCATAAATAATCATTTTATCTTTTGAAAATTAGTAATTATTTTGGAAAAGAAACAATTTAACAAAAATTTTACAAAAATTGTTTCCCTTCTGTTTTTGTTTGTTGTCATACATTTGACAAGTCAAACGTCATACTTAAACAGGGGTTCGTTCAGTGCGCTAATGAATTCATTTTGTTAAATAAATTGCGTCAAAACGGGTTCATTTTAGTTTTTAATATTTAGATACTTTCGATGAGAGTTATGCATGCCATAAAATTGATTTCGGCCTGATTCGATATTGAAATTTATTTCTATCTTCTCCAAACCATTTGATTTATATATAAGACAAATGACATGTATTGTCATATATTGTCATATTTATTAACAGAGACTAAAATTCCTTATGGGTTTCTGATTTTTAAGAATCAGACTTAGAAAGCTGAGGCAGTAGGAAGATATTAGCTATTCTTTATATTGAAATCAGGTCTTTTATTGGAGAGCTTTACATGTGGCGTTTTTCAAGAAATAAATGGTTTTGCACTTCACTTTTGGCAATCCCATTTCTCGATCTATAGAATGTCCGTTAGGAGGCATAACACTTCAACTGAAAAAAAAAAAAAATAAATCGGTTGGCTCTAAAGTCCAAAGGGAACCAATGCGTAAGAAAATATTTGTTGTGGGTGCTTAGTAGAAGTAAAGCTTATTGCCGGCTTCGAACGCAATACCACACACGTTACAAGTAGCTGCTAAAGACACTTGGCCATGATCCGCTATAAACTATATGACCTTACAATTTATTTTCATACGTACTCGTCCCCTACTGGTACCAATATAATTCAAATAATACAACGTTTATTCATCTTTTCAAAAAACAAAGAAAAAAATGCTTTATTATTAAATAAATGCAAATTATTACACGTTGATCCAGAGAAACAGGTTAAATAAATAGGTGTCGCAGATATGCAGTTTTAACATAACATAAAAGAGCATTGTGTAAGCCTGCACACAATCATAATGAAGCAGCTTTGGTAAGATTTCCTTGCCGTTGTGGACCTATCACCGGTTATCTTATGTTGCGCATACTAATACAATAACTAAATAGCTCTGCACAAAGAACAAACTTAAAGCCTAGATTAAGTCGAGATTTAGTAATGCTATGTAAATCTGGTATTTATGTCATGGGTCATGGATGACGGCAAGTTGGGATAGGATGGATACGATTGCACTAAGGATGGTAAATGGGGGCCCAGGCCCTTACTTGTTGACTAGTCCTCTTGACTTGGGATAAGCTGAAGCTGGTTTCTTGATACCTTTTTGCTGCAGCTGTTGCCTCTTGTTGCTGTCGACTTTCGAGGATTTTATATTCCTCACACCATTTGTGCTAACTGACTGAGAATTCTGGTTAATAATATTTTCTAGACGGTGTCGAATACTGTTTGTGTTGTCGCCTATGTCTATATCATCTCCGGTTTGCATTGCTTGAGCAAGAACTGCCTGAAGGGAGGCGGAAACTTTTGGACTGCGGTATTCCTGTGTTGTTCGACATGGCATATCCAGTTCGTAGTTGACTATGTTCTCGCTCTTAAAGCGAATCGAAGTTGGGACGTTCTTTGCGGATTCTTGTAGTCCATATTCGGATACTGGACGTCGACGCTGTGGATGCGAGACAGGCCGCTTCATGTGTCCACTATCATTGATGCTCGACGTCGAAAATTTCCACTCCTCCTGCTCTTCGTCGTATTTTGCCTGAGTGTAGAGACGATTCTTCACTTCCACTGGAACAAAATTATCTATTATGAGAAGCTGTCGCTTCAATTCTTTGACGAGTTCATTTTGTGCCATTTCTAGTTCGCGCAAGTCTTGGTTGTGTTCATATTTTGTGTCGTTCAGTTCCTGTTGAAGGGCCAAATACTTGGCATAACATTTTGATAGTTTTCGTTTTTTTAATTCGACTTCTTGCTCTAAGGATGTGACTGTCTCACGGATTTCTAGAGTAGTCTCCTCTTGTAGTTCCAGTTGCTGTTGCATTTCGATTTCACGCTTCTTTCTCTCGGCAATTTCGCGAAGTTTTTTCTCTAACTCTTCCTGCCGTTCACTATAAGTGTCCAGAAGATTCTTTCCACCACGGACTAGTTGACTTTCCAATTCAGCCAGTTTTGCGGCCAGCTGTGCTGTTGCGATCCTTTCCCGTTCAAGCACCTCGTTTGTTTTCTCGTCATCCTCCTCAACTTCCGTCTCTTCTTCTTCCTCCTCTTCTTCTTCTTCTTCCTCCTGCACTGAGGTTTCCTGAGTTCCTCGGTTTTCTTGCTGCCTTGCCTTCTTCATTTGTTTCTTCTTTGCGCGTCTCTCAGCCCGTTGACGTGGTGCGATGAATCGCTTCAGCCGCTCTATTTCTTCCTGGTACTCCTTTAACTTGGCATCCTGCGGATCCTCGTTCTTCACAGGTTGGTTCTGAATAGTCTTCGCACGTGAAGCATATCTCAGCGTTGTTAAAGTCTCATTGTAGTTATATGCCGATGGGCCTATGTTGGCAATCATTATAGTTTTTGAATTGCCCCCTAAAGAGTCCTGTAAGAGACGAGTTAATTTTGAATCTCTGTAAGGAACATGTGGAGAGTTCTCTGCTAGAGCAGAGATCACATTTCCCAATGATGAAAGGGCCAGATTTATTTTGCTAGCTTCCTTGAGCCGCTCAGCACTAGCACCAGTTTTCGACTGCCTCTCACTTCCAGCCAAGTCGATAAGATTCAGCTTGCCTACTTTCACAGCATTAGTTTCAGTGTTACACATCTCTATTTTTATCATAAAAATAGCGTGTGACCGAGAACTGTGCTCGTTCATATTGGTGAAACCCACTGTGCGATTTTTATTGCCCTGTTGCATAACATTTAACATATCTTCGACACTTTTGCAGTTTATGGAATGCAAATTTGGCACGTAAACGCCTAGGTTCTCTCTCTCTCGCACCTCTAAGTGTTTGCTACCCGGTCGAAGCAAATCTCTCAGTTCCTCCATATAGATTTCTAGGTATGAGACATCCACCAAAAAATTTGTGTTCTCCGTTCGGTTAATATGCGACCATATCTGGTCAAATGAACGAGGAATAATACCCATTAATTGTTCGTTTCCCCTAACCCCTTCCATTGTAAATGTCTTCCCCGTTCCAGTTTGACCATATGCGAAGATGCAGCCATTAAATCCGTCCAGAACACTCGATACCAACGGCCACACAACTTCATTGTACACACTGGTTTGTGTAGAGTAATGATCGTATGCTGCGTCATAAGTGAAAACTTTTCTAGCCTCTTTATTCTGATCCTGGCAGTTTGCAATCTCCACGACCCCACGATTTGGGTAGACTGTAATGATCTCGCCTGATCCCTCTGACCTCTCTCGATTACTCATGGGCCGGCATCTTACCACCACCTGTACACACTCGTTGGCAACCTTCTCCTTTTTACCTTTTGCACTCATTGTTTTCGTTTATTTTGTTGTACCTTTGTATAGGTATATCGCGTTTCCTTGCCGACAATGGGATGAGGACGTCAGTACTCTAACAAATCGATAACGCAAATGGAAAACATAAAATCCTTAAATTTCGTAAATGCTGCAGAGAAAGAAATACTTACGTAGACTTATTGTATGCAGTCAGCATCTACAATTAGTATTTTCTGTCAAGTGCTTTGTTTTTATTACGATTTTCTCAGTTTTTCTGTTGGAAAGTAAAATTAGTCACCACTGGTTGGATAGCCCAAGGCTATATATTTTAGCACTTTTCACAATTGCCAGTTTATGAATGATGTATGGTATTTTAAAGAATTTTCACGTCTATCAATTTGATTTTAGTTTTTAGAGTGTTTTATTTGTATGGAAGATTAGAAGAGAAAATGTATTACTTTATAAAGAGGAGTGATACAAAAAGTATACGCAAGTGGGAAAAGCCTCCCACACCTCTTGACAGTAGCCTTCGATTGACGTCTAACGTGAACTACGTTCGAAAATTCATCGAACATATACAAGGTACATCTCCATAATCTTTAGATGGAATTCGCATCTATTCAATGTATAAACTAGAAAGTTTTCGTCTTAAAATTACACGAAGGTTTGGTTTTAATTTATTACCTCAATATTTTAAAGTTAAATGGATTTCTAAGGACAAACGTTTATAGGCGATTTTACAAACAAATCGTTATCTGTTTTTCTGAATCGATCGTAAATGTGAACTAAGTCTGTTTTTCCTGAAGAATCTATAAAATAAAACTCTTCAACATACGAATCTATCCCTAAAACGCAATAAATATATATATAATATCAGAAATATTATTAATATTTACTTGCCCCATATTTGCTTGTAAATTGCTGAACACAACCATTATTTTTCGAGTCCCTCGGTAACAGAACTTGGCAGCACCATTTTTTGACATTTTCGAACGTATTCGTCTCTGCTGAAAGCCGTGTTGTTACTGTTTAATTTAATCGTCTGAATATAAATATTCAGATTCACACAATAAATATTTTTATTTATAAGCAACGTAATTAAAAACATTAAAGAACTGTTTACAAAATAAGGAATATTGAATTTTGCATTATGTGGGCGTTTCTTTTGATTGGAGTCTGAGGGAATTCGCCGTGCCGCAAGCGCCAAAACCAAGTTTTTTTTTCTAGAAAACCGCGTCAAGTTTAGTTTATCAATATGGATCAGATCTTAAGTCCAGGCTTTTCGATACCGAGTATCGGGACGCCTGTTCATCAACAGGAAGCTGATCAACAAATCGTTCCGAATCCTGTGTACAATCCAGTCAATCAAATGAGTAACTCACCGATGGGAAATCACGGTGCTAGTGGGACAAGTGGCCTTAATAACTATGGGAACGATTTAGGTTCAATGGGCATGCACTCACTGATGTCTGCTCCCCAGAAGCAAATGCAATCATACCAGCCCAGTTACTCCACACCGCAGAGTCTTATGCAGCCTCAAACACCGGTAAGACTGTAATTTCAAACAAATGTATCGTACTCAGTATAGAATCTCTTTCAGCAAAGTCTTATGTCCCCAATGGTACCAATGAGTGAATGTATTGAAAATATTAGTAACATCCATCAGACTATGGGACCAGCCACACCGATGACGCCTATGACTCCTGGGTCTGCAGATCCGGGCATCATTCCACAACTACAGTAAGTAGGAAGACAAACTTAAATTACAACAGTCGGTCACAAATGCTTATTTTTTCAGAAATATCGTGTCCACAGTTAACTTAAACTGCAAACTCGATTTGAAGAAGATCGCCCTGCACGCGCGTAATGCTGAATACAATCCCAAGCGGTTTGCCGCTGTCATCATGCGGATACGAGAGCCCCGCACAACTGCATTGATATTTTCATCAGGAAAGATGGTGTGCACGGGGGCAAAAAGTGAAGATGACTCTAGGTTAGCCGCTCGTAAATACGCTCGAATTATTCAGAAGCTCGGATTTACTGTAATACTTCCTACAATTATATCTCGAAACTTGCTTGCTTAGACGAACATTTCTTTTCAGGCGAAATTTTTAGATTTTAAGATTCAGAACATGGTCGGGAGTTGCGACGTCAAATTCCCAATTCGCCTGGAGGGTCTTGTTCTTACACATGGGACTTTCAGCTCTTACGAACCAGAACTGTTCCCTGGCCTTATCTACCGTATGGTAAAACCGAGAATTGTACTGCTTATCTTCGTCTCTGGGAAGGTGGTGCTGACTGGCGCAAAAGTGAGACAGGAAATCTACGATGCGTTCGACAAAATATTCCCCATCCTCAAGAGCTTCAAGAAGCAGTCATAGCGAGTCGAAGTCACAAAAATGCTAAGATCGGGTTTGGAATCTGTATTCTTAATTTTATTTTGTTTCAATAAATGTTAAAAAATTTGCAGCTGTATGTTAAATTTTCTTTCTCCTTGTCACATACTCCGCTCCATTGTTGTTCGCTTAGAGGCATTGTGCCATCAACCCGCCGAGGTTATCGAAATCAATCTTTTCTGTTATGTTCTTAGTCTTGATCTTCTCTTCTTGGGCCGCAATAAAGATCAGGTTGCCCTGGTGCCTCCAGCCGTTCTTCTTCATGATTTGCTCCAAAGTTGCCTCTGCAATGAAAATTTTCGTTTTGGATATTCTCAAGAGTTTCCTAAATATTATACTCACCATCGATGTCACCAAGAAGCTTCTTTAGCAAATCTTTAGCGATTGTCTGGAATGTGATTCCGATGACATGGCACACAAACTTCCTGATGGAATCATAGAACCCGGTAATATGCCTGAATAAATCACGATTCTTCTCGACCCTCTGCCAGAAAAGACTAAAATCTGTCCTCTCGAGAATATCCGCCAAGTGAATAATCGTTTGCACTGTGTCGTCTTTAACTTGCTGCGGCAGAAGCAAGCACTTAGCCATAACAAAATCTGTATGGGGCAGATTGGTAAGGGACTTCAGAAGAATGGTGTACGTAATGTCCATGTTGAGCATGTGCGGGTTGAATTGATATAACTTTAGCACAGCTAAGTTCGCCTCCAAATCGTAGGTGTTGTTTTTGGCCTGCTCCTCAACATAGTTTTCCAAAGTTTTCAAATGATCGGGATTGTATCTAGGGAATGCAATGCATTTCTAGGTTAGAATATTTACTCTATGTAAATTGAGTTCGTTCTTACCTTTCAATACATCCCAGCATTTCAGATATGGTTTGGCTAGTGCCATTTTCCATTTTAACCATGTGAGTCATATTTAAATAAATATATTACTTGCCGAAAACGTGAAAAACCTTAAGCAAGCAAGTTGATGCAAACACAAGTGAACGAGATTGACGTTTCAAAGAAGGGGAATAAGCATTTGTCGGTAAGTGGGTGTGGCCTCAAGTGTAATAGAGCATTACGTTTTGCTATAAATAATCTATTACATAAATGAAGGTGTTTGATGAGTGCTCTTTAAGTTCCTATATTAATGTTTAATTTGAAAATAAGAAAAATATATATTTTTTACCATTTTAAAAGAAATAATACAAACAAGAATAGGTCTGGATGTTTTGGAATAATTTGAGAAAGACTGTTTCTGAACAACCGACATACAAGTTAAGGAAAATAAGTGAATATGTTGCGGAATAAAATAAAGAAACTAATAATTTTAACGTACGTAGCTACATGCCCGGTTGCAAATCAAAGGATCAACATTATTGGGTCCGAACAGCAGCTTAAGACAAGTATTTAGCGTTTGAGGGTTATACTTCTTAGTAAGATAAAGTAAGAAATCATGTGTACCTGTTAACAATAAAATCATACCATAAAATGTTTACCATACCATTAAATGTTTAACTGTAGACGCCGCGAATAGCAGAAATTTTTCAGATATAACGTTATGTTCATAAAGCGTTTCATTAACATAAAGAAAGCAAACAAACTTATAAAACGTAGCCGAAGGGTTATTTTTTGTTGACAAACAACGATTTGTCTTCTTCTTTAATATTAAGTCTGTTGAAATGAGATTTAAAAGAATACAAAAATGTATCCTATTCCACCTTAAACGCGTTTAAAATAAAAAACCAACAACTGAGTTCCATGTTGATGTTGCAGTCGATATTTTAGCCACAGACTTTGACTTTGCAGCTTTCTTAATCAACCAAACTCAAGAAGTGCATCTTTTCGAGAACAAAATATAGGCAAAGTCAAACAAAGATGAAAATTATTGATCCTTGTTAGTAAAGTTGCTTAAGTAGCATTATATCTACATACAGCAAACACCACATTCTCTAGTTACCACAAAGAAGTCCCAGATAGCATTGATAAATGTATTTATTGCATTGATATAATTTCTTATTAAAAAAAAAACAGTTTCGCCTGTTGTCCTTGGCACATCTTAATCGTTCCACCACCACCGCCAAAGCAAGCATGTTCTCGCCTCGGAGAACATTATTCATAAAGTAGACATAATGTGTCTTAACAAATCCTCAAACGGATCAGAAGCGCCTTGACAACCATTTTCATTTAAATTAGCCCTTGCATATTTCCGGACTCGCAAGTAGCATCAGCAGGATCCGCTAAAAGAGCCGAACAACTACACCACCATGCCCGTACGCATACACTCATGCACGTTGCTGTTGCTGCTCTTTCGACCCAACAAGGGTGACAAATTACATAATTATCCCCGCGGGACATGCTTTGTGCGGCTGTGTTTGTGTGTGTTTGGTGAGAACAGAGAAGAAAAATCCTGCCGCCTACCCTACTTAGCCAAATGCCATAGCAAAACAGCTTTAGACTTATTTGTATGAGATTTCGTGTGGCTGTTGCTGGTGGATGTGGTTGGAAAGGCGTGGAGGGTGGCAGTGCCCCTGTTGATGGTTGTTTCTTACGACGATAATGGATATTAAAATATCAGGCAATCTCTTCCGGAATCTCGAAAGACCGACCAGTCTGTGTCGTCATTGTCTCGTCCCTTTCATTTGCGCTGGGATTAAATCTCATCATCCATACCGGACCACTATTGTTCTCTCTGTTGCTCAGCAGGACATTCGGTTAACTGGGAAAGACTCATCTTAAAGCAAGACACACCCACACATCCAAGCACATGTGACAGATGTGTGTGTATAGTAATGCTCGATTGATACACCATCGAGCAGTCCATGGTAACCATTAGATAATCCTTGTGACATCATCCCATTCAGTGTTCATCGGTTTTGGTGCGAGGGCAAAGATGATGTTGCTGTGTTTGCTCAACGCAAACGGGAGTGTGAAAAGCAGCCGTGCCATAATGCCGATCCCATTTCAGATTAAAATTCAAAACTAGCTGCGAGAAATTTCGAAAGCTGTGTATCCTTGTGAACGAGTGTGTTGGGTCCTAAAAAGGAGCTTAAGTTGATGCCACCGGCGGTATTAGACCAAATGGGTGTCGCGACGACAGTCACTACCACAGGGTGGGGGGTGTTAAGTATGTTTTTAAAAGTACACATACTTTGAGAATGTTTTCATTTTGACGAGTGGTGAAGCTATGAATTTATCCACCCACAAGATGTTTACTTTCTTTTGCAACGGAAAAAAGCACACATGATTTTCTAAGTGATTTTCTAATCGATTCGAATCCTTACCTCAGGCAGCATCCCATCAGGGACTTTGATGAGAAATCTTAACTCTTGGAGAGGGTATTCAGTAAGTTGACTTTTTTTTTTTGTAAACAAGACATGTTTTGTATGTTAAACATTTGGTTGGTAACAATTATCTAATTTTACTAATTACTTTTAAGAAAATTTCCAGAGAGAGGAAGTATTCTTCTTTCTTCTTTAGTTGGCGCTACAGTTCGGAGGGATTTGGGTCTCAACCATCGCGCCTCCCCATCTCGCGCGAAGGAAGTTCAATAAAAAAACATTTATAGACCTTTTCCAAAAATTGCGTAAATATAACCTTAACCGGTAGCATACATAACTGAAGCTTCGAAAACAGACTTTTTTGTGTCGGTCTTGTAGATGAACTGCAATGTAAATATCCTCTTCCTAGGAAGCATACTTACAACGTTTCCGAAATCTACAGAAAATACTGTCATGCAATAACAACCGATCCAGTCATTTCTGTTTTCCGCAAAATTTACAAGTTTTGGTTTACAACTCAGTTCTAGTGTACGATTCAGCTGTAGATCAAAACTAACTTGATCCCGCTTTATTATTTAAATTTATTATAAATCTTAAAGAAATAATAGTCGAAATTGTTGTCGCCTTACTTTGTGCATCCATGTATGTTAGTATATGTTTTGCAACATCTGAACTTCTGTTACCGAGCTATAGAGCTATATACAAGTTCAAAGAAATACAAAAATTACAAGAAATCAAGAAAACGAAAAGAAAAATTACTTCATTAGAAACAAACGAAAACACATAGATGAAAACACTAGATGAATTTCGCAAATTCAAAAACGTAGTTTTAGTGAAATCAGCGAAAACATTACGAAAACGCCGATGTCATCACATTAGATTGCATATTGAAACTAAAGAACCTCTGCTTCTGTAATTTGCATATGATCGTTGAACTTAACTTAAAATAAGTTGGCCAACATTCTAGCTGCTAATAATTGTTGGCGCGACAGTCCACAGGGGCACCAGAGCCTAGCTTGCTCATCAACTGTTCGCGTTGTGCGCTCTACTTTTTGCCGAATCCGGGGAAGTTTGAGAAGCTTTCTTAGACTGTTACTCCTTTTTGGGTGTTGTCAGCCGCTCGAAAGAGGTGGTGCCTAAACGTCAGTCATGACTAAAATAGCTGCCGGATTTATGCACTACTACGCTTTAGTCATGAATTTTCGTTATTCACACATATGATTGACGGTTATTCATGTTTAATGTTTAGTCATGACTAACTTTGTATCATGATTACCCACCAATCTTAGGCATGTCTTAGTATTATGCCTATATGTACGTATGTATGTTATGTATGAAGAGATCCTAAGGTTGGACTTTGGCACTTGGCTTTTTACTTTTGCTACGATCACGAATTTGCCCAAATTGAATAGACTGTCAGATACGCGTTTTGAAAGTAGAATCATTTTGAGAGCTAGCCCACACTCACTTTTCAATAACAACTAAGTTTTTTTTTTACTTTATTTATTCTTTTATGTAGAAATTAAGTGATTTATTAATATTTATTATTAAGCTTGTATTTGACTTTATTTTTTAAGGAAAATATTTTATTTATTTGTGAGGTAGAATTACTTTCTTTTGAAAATTAAAAAAAAATCATTTGAAATAACTAAATACTTTGTCTGAATTTGTTTTGTGTAAGCAGAGATATGGCTTGAATAAATACTCTTAATTCGTGATTAATGACTAATGATTAACTGTTAGACGTGAATAATGGTTAATTTAGTCATCAATAACTAATTCTACTCTAATGAAGTCTTATTCAACAGGGCTAAACTGATCAGAGTGGATAATTTCATCCTGAAGCTGATTCGGAGACATACTGCTAGAGCAATGGACTCCGATAACAATCTAATTTCGAGAGCTCACTATCCCAACACACAATACCATGAAAGAGTGCGCCATAATGGTTTCGTTCCTCCAGAAGCATTCGTCTATTTTGATAAGCTAGGTCTGTTATAAGACAAGAAAGCGGTACCGCTCATCTTTCATTTCACCCGTTCTGCTGTGGATGGGCGGCTCAACTACGACCGTTCCGTTGCACGACGAGCTGAGGAAAATTTCCTTCGCTTCAGTAGAGGAGTAGATGGGATATGCGGAATGATGCGAAGCAGCATAAATGGTTCTGGTGGCTACGAGGCGAATCAAACTCCCTCGACGAACCTCTAAGCACTGGGTAGGGAATTCAACGAGGGCGGTCGGCTATTGTTTTGCAACGGACTAAATACCACCTGCAATCTTTGGCCAACTTATATATCTTTAGCTTTAGATTTTAGATTTAAGGTTAGAGTTAGGTTTTAAGATAACAAATATAAAAAAAAATAAAATAAAAAAAAACCAAAAAAAAAAAAAAAAATAGACAAATGTTATATGTGAGTTTATATTCGATTATACACACATATATAGGTGTAAATAAACGCACCTGTGCATGTATGCCTGAACATATATTGATGAACTATATAATAGTATATATGCACATGTGCGTACGTAGTTTGAGTTAGTAATACAATATTTTTAGTTTTAGTTCTTAGTTTTAGTTGTTGTCGTAGCTTTAGATATAGGTTCTCTTTTAGTAAAATGGTTAAGCTTTTAAGTTTTAAATAAATTAAATATTTTATATATGTATATATTACATATTCTTATAGCACATAATAAAGTCGTTGAAAAACATATAAAAATAGGTTAGTCTTAGAGAGCCTGCGAAGGGCCAGCATTTTTGTCTAGAATGTAAGTGTCCCTTTATAAGTTAAAAATAAATTAACATCAATAACTTCTACGAATAAAGACTAATATAATCGTTCCTCATTATTTTTATGGTTAATTAATAACCTAGTCATTAATCGCTTGTATCCAGCAACTAATGGTTAATTTAATTATTTGTCATTATTCGACTAATATTCTATATTTCTATATTTCGTTCGAAATGTTATTGCTCAGATCATCACCGTCAATGACGAATGTTAAACATTTGCAGGTTGACAATAATTTGCATTTCACAACAATTTTGCAATATTACAATACGCTCCATACAACTCAAATTATTGAAACTTCCAGAATATGAGCGGCCCACAAGACAACGATGTGGTCCTTAAAAGATATCATGAACATAAATGCTTTTCCTGGAGTTAGCAATCTATACTTATAAGCTAAAAAATGTTAAGTTTCTTAAAACAAATTTGACAAGGACCTGAGTTTTGTGTTATAGTCCATACACTTGGAACAGCAGCATATGTAAAGTTCATTAAATTTTGATCTTGATAGCATAATTGATTGGGGTAAAAAGAATAGAGTGAAATTGAATGCTTCCGAAACTCAGTGCTGTCCACTGTCATTCAAGCGATCTTAAAATAACCAGCCATTATATATGAATGGCTCCTGCGTTGGTGAAACTGAACGACTTTCCATCGGCGGTATGTGTATCAACTTAACACTAAGTTGGAATGATCACATATTCGAGATCGCCAAAAATGCAGCGAAATGTCTAGGTTTCTTAAAGCGATCGATCTTAAAGCGATGAAAAATTTCACCCTGACTTGGCGAAAATGGTGGTCCTAAGACCTCTCTGCACCTACTAGATAGAATCCAACAGCGAGCGATAAAACTTAGTGGTGGTCATATTGTTGCAAAGTCAATCGACTCGCTATAACATCGACGAAATTTTGCGTCTCTGTCACTATTTTATCGCTATTTGAACAAAAAATGCTCTGACGTGTTATCCAGCCATTCCTCCCCTTCAAGAATTCGTCCGCAATACCCACCCGCTAGGAATGCTCACCCATTTACTCCTGAGCCCACTTTCGGACGTACAGTTTTGTTTAGAGACTTGTTCTTCAGCCTCACCACACTAATATGGAATCCTTTTCCCAGCCTAACTCCCCCCCGACTCCATTACAGACATTTTAAACCAATGTGCATCGGTACTTCCTTTCCCTTTCTTCCTCTATACCGTGCCGTGACTTAATTCCAGTCACCTAACGGTATAAACAATCCCCTCAGTGCGCTCTAATTATAAAAAACTAAAAACAATAGTCATTAATAATTCGTATGACCGTCATCCAGAGAAGCCACAGCTTACATTTTATAAGCATATCTCTGATGGCGATGAAAGTGTATCCACCCATTTTGTGGGCCATTTTATTCAACATTTTTTGGTCCGTTAAGGCATATCATAAAAAATGACAGATCTCGTTCCACTCAAATAGATTAATCGGTGCTGACTGAAGTTGCATTAAAGAATGGACTGTATAATTTAATTTTTTTAATGAAATTATTTTCCTTCTCCTTTCCCGTCCCGAAGAGAAACGGATTCATTGACAGGTACAAAATGGAAATTATGCTAGAAAAGATCTAATTTCTTTTCACTCTTTTCAAACAGCTAAGGATCTGTATTCGTTATCAATATTTCACTACAAACTTTACTGGGCTTACTGTAACACATGTCACAAATTGCGCATAAGATATGGAAAACTAGCAAACAATAATTTAACTCTTTATTCCAGTCCTTTCATTTCTGTCACTCGAAACCATCAACCTCATTGAACCTCGCATTTTATCATCGCATAAAATGACTTCTGTGACAATTTGAAGTTCTTCCAAGTACCAGGTGTCACAATTTTCAATTATTTTAAGGACTCAAACTTGCCCCTTCACTATTACATAATCCTTTCAATTCAGCTCACCGCAAAAAGGCAGCCTCTTCACCGGCAATAGCGAAAAATTGCTAATTTCCTAACGATTTCACCAGTAACACCTTCATCCACATGCAAATATTTATTAGCCACTCATGCCCACTTCGTAAATACCAAACTGCCAAAATTGGGCAGTAGAAATCGAAAGCACAATGGACAAATGAATGTGCTTAGGGCAACAGTGAGTTGGATGGGTATGTGTGTCAAATTGTGAAGAGCTACAAGTTGTCCGCTGCAAAAATTGATTGCCAAACAGAAAGTAATCAGCACCGCCCTGTGGCAAGCGTAAAGCAATACTCTTCGGGCATCTGCACCAACGCTAATCAGGATAACAAACATTTGTAAACTGTAACGGTCAGTACCTGAACATGAGAACTCAACTAAATTCCGATCTGCTCTGATATTTTAAGTTGATTACAAAAATATAATCTTCGACACCCCGTGGAGTGTGGTTCAGCGGAATATTTGCAACGAGCAACAATTATTCAAAATATTCTTGGATAACCCTCAAAGTACGTTCTTAACAGGATTACAATAAGGGGTAAGTAGATGCAAATGTAAGGGGTAGGCAGGCACATGCCGCACGTCGTCGTGTCCGGCTACTTATATTCCTCTGCAGGCGAAAGGACATCTATATCACTTTGGTGAAAGAAAGAACAACAGTGTGGCGATAGTTGTCGAAAAAGTTGGTCTGCTTTTAATGGGCTTAAGATAATGCCTAATAGGATCTATTAGGAACCGATATGAGTATTCTTTAGATTTTTACAATCTTTGGCAAGCAGTATGTTACCTGAGTATATCTACACAATAATGAGAAGTGTGTTCTCCCTCCTTGGATTCACTTAGTAGTCTTGACTACTGAGAATTTTAGATTTAAATCCTAGCTGAAGAAAATGTTGATTGTTTTAAACAGTGACAGGGTTACTTCGAGAATATTTCTCAATTTCTAAAAGTTTTGAATCAGTTTAAGAAACCTTAGTGAATGTTGCATACCCAGGGAAGCATTGGAGAAAAGCTGGTTTTTGAAATTTGTCGCTATCGACACACGGGGGACGCTACTTTCTTTTTTATTGACGATCGTCCCTAGATCGGTCGGTATGAAGTCACCATGTGATGTTGATTTTCCTTCAAAAAGGGTCTCTATCGTTTTCCTGGGAAGATGACCAATGTCCTGATTTACAGACTAACTCTTTTCGCCCCAAACAAAAATAAAGAAATAAAAAAAAGGCTCAAATGAAAGCAAGGGCACACACAGTTTGCACACAGATAAGAACAGTCACAAGTCTTTCATCCATTTCACTCAGTACCACTTTCTGATCGTTGAATGATATCAATGATAGAATTCATCTGACTAGTCTTACCGATTACAAACAGAATAAAAATGACTCCTTAACCAACACAAATGCAGTTTGGGTACATTATGCATTCACAAACTTCCCACCCCCATTATGGGATTTTGTGAAATTCTCGTGGCATATGTCGTTGGCTAGGTATACAAACAAACTTACCAAGCAGAGTAATCTCCCCCATCCATGTCGCAGAGAAATCTCGCTTAATAATTTATCATGTGTGCAAAGGACTAAAGTCGGTAATAGAATTGGATTGGAATTGAGTCACTAAGAACTCAAACAATGAACATCGTAAAAACAAAGTCCGACCGGGCGAGCGGGATCGAAAAAGAGACCACTCGCAGGATAAGTTATATTATACACATTCCCTATGCCGAGAGTGATGGGGACAACCGACCGACCGAAGGAACCATGAAATTTGGCCGCGGGCCATTCACAGACCTAGAATCGATTGATTTTCTAATAAAATTGCGGGGATTTCGATTTCAATTGGGATTGGGATTTCTGAGATTTGCCTCTGTCGGGATACGGCGACCGGCTAGTGGTTTAAGTTATATTTGCCGATAGAGCTCTGGGCATGGTGTACATTTGACAAGGTTGTACACACCGTAGCTTAGTACGTTGGAATTTTTGTTTCATTTACTTCTGAGCGAATTTTTTCTGTCGTTTCTTTTTTTTTCTTATAAATCAGAGGTACGACTCCGTATGGAAGCGTGGTAAGCAACCAAAGCGAGCAGGTGTGGGCGAGAAAGGCGGAAATTCTGTGAGTTTCTCCTGTTGGTTCTTTTTTTCACTCTCAAATTGAATAGGAGAGTGCTTTTTGTTTTAGTTCGGAAATTGAATTTTAAATAAAAAATTAAATTAACTTTGGGTATTTGGGGAATGGAGGCGAAGGAATAAAAGGTTTTTCACGTTCATTTCAATTTATTTATTCGCTTTCGTTGGTCGAATGCAGTCAATTTCTCTGGGAAAAAAAAGTTCACTTTTTTTGCACTTGAAAGTGGATGTTCATTTAGTACAGAGTGTGTAGTGAACTGCAAATAGAAACGGAAATGTACCAATCCTGGGTGATGTTTGCATAGTCCGTGTTCTCGGGAGGTTTCCTGCTACATAAATCTTTGAGACTTGAAACTGTTTTTCGAAAACTTACTTCTGATTGCAAAGAGTTTTAAGATGACTTTTTTCTCATTGTAAATTTTGCGGTGTGATCGGTAAAGTCTAAAAACTATATCCTGAAAAGATTGAGAGTTTTCTACTACGTTATTCAAAAATAAAAATTTTGTAACTATCAGTCATTTCTATGGTACTTATACAGTTTAAAATTTTTCGTGAGAGCCTTATCACCGTGGCTGTTGGATTTTGTTTGTGTCTACAAAACTGTAACGAACTTTGACAAAATAAAAATGTTCTATTTCGGAAGTGAGTTGATATATTAGATATCATTCGCTGTCATTATTTGGTCAGTTTTACTAAAGCATCAAACAAAATATTTTTTTTTTTATTCTGCGGGGCAGCGTTCAACCGTTAAGCAAAAAGATGGGGTATAATTAAAAAATGCCCAAGTATCCGAGGTCAAAAAAGACAATATCTTGGATACCCACAAAATGTTTTAAGTAAAAATATCTTAACAAAACATTTCAGCGAAGAAGGAAATGAGAATTTAGACATCCTGAAAACCATTTTCTTGGACTCACTGTATAACTGATTCGGATTCGCTGTGTAGATTCGCAGAATGGAAATGTAGGAGAGTGTTCCGTTATTTCGTAGAATTGTTGAAATTAAATTGTTATGAGATTGCGGGATTTTGGGGATACAAACTGCACAAGAGGCACAGGTCCACTACGAACTGTAGTGAGACGTTCCGAGATGTTGTGTACTTTAAGATTCTACAACATGTAAACAATATTGTATTTGGACGCAAAATTCATCACAGGTGTTTGTAATGTATTGTTGGTTTCATTATTTCAGTTTCTGGTAATTTCTAGACAACATCGTTGTAAGGTTCTTTTTCGCGTTTTATTAACTTATAAAGAGACACTTACATTCTAGACAAAAATGCTTAACGCTAGTTTACATTACATTGTGTAATCATAGTCTAACCGGTTTGTCGCGGAATCGTTGTAAGGTCCTTAGGCTTAAACTGCGAATACTAAGCGCTGTCTATTACAAAATTTTAATAGAATGAAATTTGAACCTTCGTCGTATTGGTTATTGCGCACAATTTTTACATCACAGATTTGTTTGGATAAAGCAAAATAACAAGTTAAAAACAAAAATGTTCTATGCTGCAACATATCACTCAATAAGTCCCGGGATTAACATGGGAAGTACAAACCTTCATATGATACCCGTCAATTTTCATGACACTTTAATTATAAGGTTATAAATTACAGAGCTTCTAGTTACGCTACTTTTCCATTTTTAAAATAATGCAAAAAGCAGAATTTCATGTGTTGATTAAACATTGCTTTTGGATACGAAAAAAATACCGCGCAAGCTCAGCAATGCCTTTAAAAGTGTTACAGGGACTCTGTTCCATCAAAAACAAATGTTGGTCGGTTGTATGCTGACTTCAAACGTTGACGTACCGACAATAACGATGCTGAATGCTCTAGATTACCAATTATGGTAACTACACCTGAAAACGTCAAAGAAGTACACAAAATCGTTTTGGAAAACCGCAATGTGAAAAGCGTGCGATAGCTGACACCTTAAAGATACCAGAAGGCAGTGTGTAGACTATTTTGAATACACATTTGTCCATTAGAATGCTGTTTTCAAAATAGGTGCGGCTTTTCCTCACAATGGACCAAAAACAACAACGAATCGATGATTCTGAGAGCTGTTTGCATCTGTTCGCCGGAATAAACAGGACTTTTTGGGTCAGTACGTCACAATCCACAACATGGATCTACAACCAAACTTTAGTGTCAAATCGGCAGTCAGCAGAGTGGACTGCAGCCGGTGAAACATGTCCAAAGCGCCTAAAAACACAAGGTCGGCTGTTAAAATTATGGCATCCGTATTTTGGGAGACTCACGAAGTCTTATTCATCGACTATCTTGAGAAAGGCAAAAGGATCTACCAGGCATCACTGGTGCATTTGAAAAATTATCTTCCACCAAAACAATGCACCGTGTCACAGTCGCTGGCTACCATGGCCAAATTACATGAATTGTGCTTTAAATTGATCCGCAACCACCGTATTCTCCAGATCTTCTAGGAGCGTTCAATATATTCTCGGTATCGATATGAAGGAAAATGCGAATTCAATTTAAATTGTTTTTATATTTTTCAATATAATATCACCTAACATCAATGCCCCTGTTACATCGTGAGATAAGCCTTTTTAACCCTCAAAAAAATAAATTTCCTCTTTCTCTTCAAAACACTCATTATTGTCGACTTGAGTTCTTCATCATCCGAAAATCTTTCACCACGAAGACATTTTTTTTTAATCCGGAAACAGGAAATAATCACTAGGGGCAAGGTCCAGACTATAGGGTGGGTGTTGGATTTCTTCGAAACCATAATCTCGCGCAGCAGCCTTCTTTTTAATAACCTCCCGCAAATTATGCACAGTGGAAGCGTAGGATATGGTGTTAATGTTTTCTTGTATTCAATCAGCAAGATTCCCTTTGAGTCCCAAAAAACTGTGGCAATGAGCTTCTCGGCAGACGGAGTGACTTTAAACTTCTTCGGGGGGTCTGATCCTTTTTTATGCCACTGCATGGACTCTTGTTTGCTTTCAGGGTCATAGTGGTGAACCCATGTTTCGTCCCCAGTAGCGATCCATAACACCGGCCGCGTTCTCAGTAGACATCTCCAAAAGCTCTCTACAGCATTTGATTCAATTTTTCTGACGAGCTTTTAGCATTCTTGGCACCCACCTTGCACTGACCTCTGAAAGGTTAAGATTGTCATGAAGAATGGAGTGATTGGTACCAGTTGGAAGCTTGGTGATCTCTGCCATCATTTTTACCTTTACTCGGGCATCCTCAAGAACAAGTTTTTCGATTTCTTTGATGCTTTCTCCCGCATAAACAGGAGCCGGGTGCCGGAGCGTGGGTCGTCTTCAATGCTCTCTCTGCCTCTTTTGAACTCACTTGACCACTTTAGCACAGTTGATAATTAATAGTTTTTTGACTTTTTCCTTGCTTAGTGAGAAATTTAATTACAGCGCGATGCTAAATTTTCACCATCATCGTCTCAGCTGCCATTGTGATTCTGTTCAACTAGAGATAAAATGCGAATTAATACTCACATTTATAAATTCTACATAAATGTACTAAAATAATAGTATTAGTTGATAAATAAGTCAATTTATATACATAACCACAGCTTAACCCCGATACAAAGAATATATTGAATGCCCGTCGTATGTCCAGCGATTTCTACTTCTTTTCAGACCTCAGAAAGATGCTCGCAAAACAAAAATATGGCTAAGATAAATCGCTCTAAATAATATGTATCGAAATTTTAGATTGTCATAAGACATAAGCCAGCTAAATGTTTGTACTCCCTTAAATAAATAGGGATTTTTTGTTAGTGGTGCCTCTTATATGTCAGGTCCGGGGCTTATTAAGTGATGTGTTATATATCTACATTATTGATGAATTTGTTCGACCATTTTAACTTTATGTGTTACCGCAGTTAACCACCTCGTTAATATTAAATTTCAAACCTCTAAATGTAATTAAATTAACATTCTTTGAAAACATAAAAAGACCTCAGGCTAAGAGGCTCTCATTTAGAAAAAAATGTGAATTCAATCCAAATATTGTTTCCTTGTTTTACAAATAAACTCTTTATCGCCTTAATTGGTGCTAAAAGCCAAAGCACCACCACATTCCACATAAGAATTCCTACAACCTCATAAAGAAATCCTAAACGTTTTTACGCAACAATCGTCACTTAAGAAATTGATATACAGTTGAGCAGAACTGAGTCACTATAACTTAAAATCCGAGAGCTCTTGAGTCAAGAACAATGTTGACAATGTTGCATTTTTAATGCACTATATGCATTTTTTTTTTACTTTTCTTTGATTTCTTATTTAGATAACATAATATTTCCATTAGAAAGCTGAAAATTTTGTTACGAGCAAGTTTAAACTGTTTCGTTTACGAGCTAAGAATGACACAATTTGTTCAGAGAATACTGTTTCAAAAGTGCGTCACTGGCTAACTGGGTGTGCAATATACAAAACCTCAGTACAAATATGTTACTTATCTGCCGTTAACCTCCTTGTAAGTATATTCCTGTGCATTTCTGTGTTATTAAATAGTAAAAACACATATATAAAAAGGTATAAGCTAAAGTAGAAACTCGACATCACGTGAATTTTAATTTTCTTTTTTCAGTAAACTAGCGGCAAAATGTAATTGCATTGTTGTTAGTTTGGTATGTTTCAACTCTACCTTGCACCAAAAAGCCGTCACCCTACATCGTCTTCGTAAATGTCTCTCTAGTGACCTTTGTTGAGGGATAAAGGTCGTTCGTAGGTCTTCCTCATAAACAGAATTTTTTTTTGTGAATGATCTTACACGCGCAACATGTATCCACAAATGTACGAATGGTATTTTCTGATTAGAATCTTCATAAAAATTAAAAATGTCATACTCACAAACAAATAATCGCACGGAACAAGAAATCAACCCGAATTGCAGTCGAACACCAGTAATGGTTATGTAAATTTTTCTTCAAGTCAATTGACTTATAAACTCAATGACATGTGCCTTTGGTCGCTGATGTTTATCGCCTAATTGAGTCACACGTCAGCGGGAAGACCGTGGAATGCATCTGACAGGATAACGATATTCTTAAGTGCACACAAATCGTTAACAAGATGTGGGTATAGAGAATCCCTTCGTCTCCAATTTCACCCCCTACTACTTGTCGTATTTGCTGTCCTTTTAATTAAAGCCTGGAAGCTGAAGAGGAGGGTGCACACATACAACCAACGCACAGAATTCGAAGCAGCGCACAAAACAAAGTCACTTCCCAATCCGACTCGCATATCGAATTTATAAAACCATAAGTTAATATCACACTTTCATTGTCCTGCGAGTGCCAGTGCAGTGTCAGTGCCAGTGAGCTACCACCGAGTAATCAGCTGCTACAGATTTCATCCCTTTCACAATATAGTTGCTGATGAATCCCCTGATCTCTTCGGTGCTCGAGCATTGGGGGTGCGTTTGAAATTCGATGCGCGCTCTCTCTTTTACTCCGTCTGTGCGCGACGCGTTCGGAAAGACGAGCATACCATGTCTGCACAAACAGACTACAAACAGTCAATATAAATAAAAATGTCGTCCTCGCCGAGCCGTGAGAGTTTTGGTATTTTTGAGCAATTTATTGAACATTCATTGTAGAGTCCCGGCAATGGGACTGTGTGTGTGTGTATTTGTGAACGAAGCTCGAAAAAATGCCTTCGACTTTGACGCTGTCCGGGGGTGCAAATTACACCGTGTGCTCGAAGACTAGATATGCGCCGTAAGATGGGGAGATGACATTCGTCTGTGCTTCCTGGCGGCTGCCAGGTTCGCAAAGTGTCGGCAACTTATTGGGGATCGGGTTGGGCGAAGTCGAAAAAGAAAATACCAATGGGAAATTCACATTCCTTGCCGCTCCTTTTTGCAGTACCATTTCTACAAGGAAGCTAGGGCGGAGTCAATTTTCTGTTTTTCTTCTTCTTCAATCAAGAGGACAAGAAGAAGTGATGCAGGAAGAAAACATTTGTTATTTACTATACTCCAAGCTGAACTTTAGGTCCTCGATTCGCGCTATGTGTGTGTTGATGTAACTAAATGGAAAAGAAGATGAAATGAGCGTAAGAAAAGAGGATCAGGTTTTAAGTCATTTACTTTTTACATAGATGATGTAAGTGTAGTTTAGGAGATTTTCTCGCATATACTAGATTTGGAGAATTTCATGCATTTTTTTCTGGTCTTCTACCTCCTCGGAAGGGAAATGCGGCCACGGTGTGAGTTGGATGTTCATGAAATATAAGCGGCCAATGTGATTAAAATAAGTTAGGTATGATTGTTTTCAACCACGGGGCATGGGGTTGTGCTTCCGAGAGTTATGCTTATTTTGTCGAATTTATTTAACATTTAAATAAGCGAGAGTAAGGGGTATATTTATTACATTTTATTTAAGTGTTTATAAATTGAAGATTTCCATGAGAAATTAATTTCGTATTGTGTTTGCAAATATTTTCCTGATTTAATGCAGCCCACATGTTATGATTTATATTTTAAGACGGAACACAAGTCATAAATGTCCAAATTGAAAAATGTGGATGTTCCTTTGCACCATATTGGAAGAACTAATTTATTTTACTTCATTTCAATTCCGTAGCCGCCGTTAAGTAATGGGTAAAGTGCGACACCCACACGTCACCACATCTCCCAAACTGTTGACAACACTGAACGAGTACTAACTGTCCATGGAATAGCTTATCAAATTTCACCATTCGGATGTGCCAAAAAGTTGAAGCTCACTTTTACTCATGATAGAATAGCCGCAAGTACAGCATTAGTAGTTTCTGAGGAAGGTATGTCCTGGTCCCCTTAAGGACTGTTATGCCACACAAATTATATGTAATTTGAATTCAGATTAAGTATAATATGAAATTTGGAATACCGATGCATTAATAATAATTGTTGGCGCGACAGTCCACAGGGGGACCCGGACCTAGCTTGCTCATCAACTACTCGTGTTGTGCACGCTTCTGTTTTCTCACGAGTAGAAGGGACCTACAGTTTTTTGCCGACTCCGAACGGCGAAATTTGAGAAGCTTTCTTAGACAGTTATTACTCTTTGAGTGTTGTCAGCAGCTCAAAAGAGGTGGTTCAGTGAAAAATTCGAATTCGGGAATCGAACCTAGACCCTTCGGCGTGTGAGCGTCGCACTCTACCCACTACGCCACCGTGGCCATATCATCACATATTATTACTCAAAAATGTAATGGATTTAAGTTTTTCACTTTCAGTTGAGGTTGCTTTTCAGCATGCGATGCAATTTTTTTATATGCCAATTGCTTGAAATATTTGACAGTCATTTCGTAGTGTAATCAGTGGTTGAAATATGTTTGAATTTGGTTGAACTTATAAAGCAACTTAACACTTTTTTGTGCTTTAAAAGCAGACTGTACTACTAAGAGTGATTTTTTTTGCTATTATCTTTTTGGCAACGCTGGTTTATACAGCTGACGCACGTTTCGTGTTTTCTTTCATTGCCAAAAATCTTCAGTTTGGCTTATAATTTAACCATGAATCGTCTTACAAACGAACAACGCTAGCAAATTATTGAATTTTATTATCAAAACGCATGCGCTGTTTACAAAGTTCATCGCGCACTTTTTCCATTTTATGGTCAAAAAGTGGACGAAGATCATTTTTGGCTCAATGGATACGTAAATAAGCAGAATTGTCGATTTTGGAGTGAAGCCAGCCAGAAGCATTGCAAGAGCATGAATCCAAAAAAAGTCACAGTTTGGTGCGTTTTATGGGCTAGTGGCATCATTGGACCGTACTTCTTCAAAGATGATGCGAATCGTAATGTAAATGTGAATGGGGCGCTACCGTGCGATGATATCCAACCTTTTTGCCCAAAATGCAAGAGCTTGACTTGCATGACATGTGGTTTCAACAAGACGGTGCCACATGACACATAGCTAGCGCAACAATGTACTTATTGAGAGGCGAGTTCGGCGAACATTTTATTTCACCTAGATCGTGGGATTTACGCCTCTAGACTATTTTTTGTGGGGCTATGTTAAAGCTCATGTCTATACAGACAATCCCGCTTCAATTGGCGCATTGAAAGACAACATTGAAGCATTTATTAGGAAATGCCGTCCGAAATGTTGGTAAGAGTATGCCAAAATCGGACTAAGCGGATGGACCATTTGAGGCGCAGTCAAGTTCAACATTTGCATGAAATAATCTTCAAACATTAAATTATATGGAAAGCACTATCGATTCAAATAAAGATTTCATGCATTATTCTGAATTTTATGTTTTTTTTTTTTGTGAAAAACTTTCCTTTTAAAAAATCACCCTCTATGTATGTAATAGTCTTTTATTTACCTAATATTGGTTTGATTTGTTTCACCGCGGTGTAGATCTTACAATTTAATTACGGTGTTGAGGCAGTAATTTTGTCTGAAAAGTTGCCACATTCTTCATATTTTCTTCTTCAGCCTCTGTAGCTGATTTGTTTTGCTTTTTTTCTCAAAGTTCATGGTCATTTAAATGTTAACTTCGTAGGTTTAAGTTTCTGCATAGGGGGTTTTACAAATACGCATGTCTTGATTCTAAGAAACATTGGAACAAATTTTAGAAGACATCAGATAAAAATAGTTCATATTCTTAAAAAAAATTTATATAAAGAAAAAAATAGAAAATGCACAAGTTCTTATTCTTATTATATACCCTAGATGAAGATATACAAATCTCCGAAGAGTTTAGTAAAACTGCAAAATTCTTAATGGAGTTGATTGCTTTCACTGCTGTTCAACGTAAATAACATATAAAATTAATAACATATAAAATTCGTTCATAACGGGCAACCAAAATTCTAAGACTCCAAAAAATATAGAGAGTCAACTATGACGGATACTTAAGCAAAAAGACGCTAAGAAAGGGAAAAGAAGGTCCCAGCTTCGATTCCCGGGCTGAACACCTCGCATTTTTCCTGCACCACTATTTCGAGCTGTTGACAACACTCAAAGAATAATAATTGTTTACGCAAAAGCTCCTAGGAGTCTGTACAAATTTTAGATCACTTCTACTCGTGAGCTGTAACGCGCACAGCACGAGTAGTTGATTATCAAACTAGATCCATAACCAATTTGGTTTCAAGGCGGGGCATGATACTATACATGCCGCGTCGAAACTAGTTTCTGACATTCCATGGAACAAGTGCAAGAAACAGTGCACAGGTGCGGTGCTGATTGATTTGGAGAGTGCCTTCGACACAGTTTGGTTGGAAGGACTTTTTCACAAGCTCAGTCGGCTCGGCATGCATAGATCGCTACTATACCTACTGTTTAGTATGCTTCCTGGCAAACGTTTCGTAGACAAATATGGCAACGTAATTTCGGTGGGCATATTCTGACCAGGGCTCGAGGGGCCTTTGCCCTTGTAAAGAGACTGTTGTACAACAGCCAACTCGATACGATACGAGACTGCTACATGGCCCTAATCAGGCCAATGCTTACCTATAGCTGTCCCTTGTGGTTCAATGTGGAAGCTGGTCTGATGGAAAGGATGCGGTTATTCGAGAGGGCATTTCTTCGGGCCTGTCTTCAACTTTAACGAACTCCTTGGTCCGAGTACAAGAAATTCTACTCTAATGAAGTCTTATACAACAGGGCTAAACTGATCAGAGTGGATAATTTCATCCTGAAGCTGATTCGGAGACATACTGCTAGACCAGTGGACTCCGATGACAATCTAATTTCGGGAGCTTAATATCCCAACACACAATACCATGAAAGAGTGCGCCATAATGGTTTCGTTCCTCCAGAAGCATTCGTCTATTTTGATAAGCAAGGTCTGTTACAAGACAAGAAAGCGGTACCGCTCATCTTTCATTTCGCCCGTTCTGTTGTGAATGGGCGGCTAAACTCCGACCGTTCCGTTGCACGACGAGCTGAGGACAATTTCCTCCGCTTCAGTACAGCGGTATCGAAATGGAATATGCGGGATGTTGCGAAGCAGCATAAATGGTTCTGGTGGCTACGAGGCGAATCAAACTCCCTCAACGAACCTCTAAGCACTGGGTAGGGAATTCAACGAGGGCGGTCGGCTATTGTTTTGCCACTGACCAAATACCACCTGCAATCTTTGGCCGACTTACATATCTTTAGCTTTAGATTTTAGATTATAGGTTAGAGTTAGGTTTTAAGATAACAATAATAAAAGAAATTAAAAAAACAGAAAAATATATGTGAGTGTATATTCGGTTATACACACATATATAGGAGTACATAGACGCACCTGTGCATGTATGCATGAATCAAAATTGATGAAATATATGATGGTATACATGCACATGTGGGTACGTAGCTTAAGTTAGTAATAGAATAATTATAGTTTTAGTTCTAGTTCTTAGTTGTAGTTGTAGTCGTAGCTTTAGTTTAGTTAAGTTTTTTTTAGTAAAATGTTTAAACTTTTAAGTTTTTTTTCTTTATCCGTTTCTTAATAGATAATAGGTGTTATTATGAATTAATGTGTTTATGTTAAATAAATAAAGATATTAAAAAACACATAAAATTCAGTTAATCTTAGAGAGCCTGCGAAGGGCCAGTAAGATTATGATCACACAATGTTATGAAAACTAGTTTTAAGCATCTTTGTTTAGAATTTAACTGTCCCTTTATTGTAATTAAATGCAAAAAAGAAAACTCAAACCAGGCCCTCCACCCCCGTGGAGTGTCGCGTCATCCAATATATATAGAGTATTATGAAATAATTTCAAAAAAATATTGCTCTTTTACTGTGTCTTCGACTACTGAGAATAGCACGAGTATTTGTAGGTAATGCTTGTTCCTTATAGAATCTTACAATTTTGCAACAAAATGTCGGCACTCTATATAAACAATTAATTTATTTTCTGAAGAAAAAAATTAAAAAATTAAAACATATATTAGATTATAATTTGTTCAAACAGATGATATTCTTGTTCTTTTAGCCTGAAATTAACTTTGTTTGCCTTTTGAAATTCCATATCATACTCGATAATTTTTTAATAAAACATGAACAGAAGTCCAAAATTTAGGATTGTTTACTTTTCATCTAAAATAATATTGAATTGCTCTTTTTTTCAGTAGCCGGCGGATCTTTGAATCTAAAATAAACCTCCTCTTAGACAATCATCAGTCATCCTTCTGCGCTGTCCCGATCACCGCTCTGCCTTGATATTTGTTTTTCTTCTCCATATCTCTCGCCTTATCAAAACACTATTGACGAATGTATGGAGTGAAATGAACAAATAACATTGCAACAGAAAAGGATTCAAACACTTCAGCGTGTTTGATTTCTTTTCGAAATAATGCACCGCCTGTAAAGTGAAAGGATTACATTTTTCCAGTAGTTCTATCAGAGTATCGATTTAATAACAAACTCCAGCGGCTTACTGCAAAGAACTAAAACCAGGAAAAGGTTATGTGATACAATGTTCCCAATAATAATCCCTAAGATGAGGAAAAGAAAGAGCGAACATTGTTAGCAAAATGTAAAAGGCTGAGTAAATAACAGTGGACTTACCACTCCACCTGAAAACACTAAAAATATGCGGCGTACCATTTATTCGAATGGTTAAGGCGTGTTTGTTTGTTGTAAAACTTTGCTCTTTTTCTCTATCCGATCCCAGGATAAGCAGTTTTTTTTCTCTGCTTGGAATTGATCTTCAATTGACCATCAAAAAGCGTTCAATTCTCCGGAAAGAAGCCGTTTATTGTTGTACACCCAAAGGACTTCTGCCGCTTACACAGCAGTGAAGATCAGGATCTGTACCTCTACATTCCGGTCATGGGAATGAAGTAATTTTCATGTTCGATTACTCCTGTAAAATTAATCTAGGATTTCTTAGGAGATTTTTGTATTTGAAATGCAAAAAAGTTGAAATTAGAAATGCACGCTTTCTCTCTTAGCTCTACCTGAACGACGAAAACAATGACGTCTTGATCATTTGCAGATTTTCATTTTTTCTCTCTTTATTGACACAAACGCGGTTGGCTGAACTCTGTAGAACGAACACGGGAAATGTAAATACATGCGTATGTGCGAGTACGTGGCATGCTCTGTCCAACCCTCGATCTATTTCCGTTTGTCTGAATTTAAAGCGGTGCAGCTGGTTTTACATGCGCTCACACGGATTAATGTCATACGCAGATCAGCGTGCTAAACAGTCTTAATCAAAAAATAAAATCGTTCATAGATTAAGGTGATCCTTTGATCCTTTATTTCACTAAGGCCACACCGTGTTCTACATTGCTTTGTACCCCATTTTGTTCTTGCTTATGTATGACAGCGAATTAAGCCAGTCTGTGCTCACACAATCGCACGAGTTTTTGTGTTCATATGTCTCTGATACATGGTCGTGGTCGTGGTTTTATATGGTTTTGCTGCTCAGTTACAGAGAAGGGGTTATTTTATTTGTATCATTGTTCGGATTGGCAAGGAGATTAGGAATATAAGAACTTTTTTTTGTTATCCAAAATATGGATATCATAACAAATCTGCATTTAAGGTTTTTTATTTTTAGAATAGCTGCAATTGTAGTTGGATGAGAACTAAAAATACGTTTGCTGTGATAAATGTAAATCAAATGTTATGACAGTAAGTAGTTGAAGAAGGTTTTTCTTTGTTCACCCTTTTTCCCTGGCATATATGCTGTTGGGATAATTGTGCAATTAAAATATATATAAACTGATTGTGCACTGAATTTAAAAATCTCTTCCTTTGAGCTACGGATGGTATCAGAACTGCTCTTGCTACTTGATGTTCGTACATACTTACAGCTGGCAAACGGCGCATGCTCGACTGAAATAAGGTAACCAGGCACATTCAAATTATAACACTCCATTGTAATTATACGTTTTGTGTTTATTTCACAACCTATCGATATTCTTTGGTTCCCAAATTAAAGAAAACTGCCGGTACTGCTAAAATATGGACAAATCCACAATTCACTCTTTTACTTCTCGGAGACTTAGCGACCGCCACGCCAGATAGAACTCAAACGCTCTATTATCAACGAAATGGATTTTGAACTCATTATGAATTGAATATAAAAAAAAATTGTTATAAAATATACCAACGGACAGTACACAAAAGCATTTGATGGAAAACTATTTGTACTGAATTTCTAGGATTTATTTCTGTATTCTTTACAAAGTCTACTCGCGACGTGTACTTATAAGGTAACAATGAGAGTTACCATATAAAATTTAAATGATATATAGTCGAAGTTATTGTGTACAGAAAGAAACTTCCACTCTGCATTGAAAACCACAAAATAACCGCAGCTCGGATGAAAGAGCTTTATTTGTACTCGTCAAAACTATGTAACATTTTATAAGTCTACCGAGCCTGAATAAAGTTTTTTTTTTTTAAAAACATAGATGTGTCGTAGCAATGTGTCGTTGGCCATTCTTGTGGCTACCAGAATTAATTAAATGTTATCATTTAATGTTTCATGCAATCAATAAAGAAGAAGTGTTTCAACATGTAACAAAAGTATATTTTTTGTTTGTGACACATACATAACGTTTTATTTAGAAAAAATTAACTTAAAAACGAATTTTTTTTTATTTGTTTAAACAAGTGTAGAAATGATGCTCATAAAAAAGAAAAAAACACATAACTAATCAGTGCCTTGTGTGTGTTTCAGCAATGTTAAACGGCGATTTCACGGAAAACGGCGCTATTTGAAGAAGACGAAAGTTCAGTTTCATTGAATAATTCGTAAAAAGACCTCATCAAAAAGGAAGAGAAATGTTATTATTGGTAACAACGAATAATATTGGTCGTCGCGATAGTCAACAGAGAGACCAGGACGTAGCTTATTCATCAAGTTGTTGTGTATGTTACTGTTTTTGCACTAGTAGAAGGGACCTACAATTTTTTTTTCCGACTCCGAACGGAAAAGTTGTCAAACATTTTCATAGACATTTAATACCATTTGGGATTTGTCAGCAGCCAGGGAATTGAACCTGGGGCCTTCGCTGTCCCACACTATTCCACGGTGATGAAGGAAAATTTTAAGTAGACTCCCTAAAGTATTGTTCCGTCGGCAAGCCATTTTCAGAAAGCAAGAAGCACAAATGAAAATAAATTAAGATTTGATTCATAGTCTTTTTGTTTTCATCATTTATTCCACATCTTTCGAGTTGAGGAAAAAATTCGCAAAGTATTAATCAATTGTCTCAGTCTTTGCCTGTGTCTTTGCTGTTGATATACATATTTTGTCGTGAAGAAATTAAAACACGCAAGTCCTTGTGGAATCTAGTATTCATTTTTATTACCTTTTCAAAAATATGAGAAATTCTTATCAATTGTCAAACAAAAATATAAATGGCTGCTTAAAAAATCTTTTTGAAAAACTTAGGATTCAATATAAAAAAAAAGAAACCTATTTTAAGGTTCATCAGTTTCTGAAAAATCAGATGAAATACCGCGATACCAAATTTAAAATTTTTTTTTTCAAAAAATAGAATTTTGTTTTTGATGAAGATATAAAGAAACTTCTAGTACAACTTTATCCTAGCCTTATCGACAAAGAAATAATCTCATCCCAAGTGAATTGAAAAAAATTAACTTAAAATAAAATAAACGGATCAAAAGTTTAAGATTTAGGTGGCCGCCGTGGCATAATGGGCAGTGTGCGACGCTCACACGGGGAAAATTCGATTCCCGGCCGCACAGCTCGAATTTTTCACAGCACCACCTCTTTCGAGCTGCTGACAAAACTCAAAGAGTACTAACTGTCTAAGAAAGCTTCTCGAACTTCGCCGTTCGGAGTCGGCAAAAAACTGTAGGTCCCTTCTACTCGTGAGAAAACAGAAGCGTGCACAACACGAATAGTTGATGAGCAAGCTAGGCCCTGGTCCCCCGTGGACTGTCGCGCCATACAATAATTAATTAGAATTATTAATTGAAAGTTTCAGGCTGTTATAAACTGTGTTAAATGCGTGTGACCAATGGTTTGTATTTTGGACCCAATTTAGTTCGCAATAAAAACCATCAACCCAAAAAGTATCATTCAGAACAGTATTGAGCTAAAACAAACTGAAGGATGTAGCAAACTTTGGGAATAGAAATGTTGTAAGGTCGCTGCGCCATCGTTGAGTGATCATGAAATGTCAGCAGTGACAAATTCGCAGATAACTTTGTGCAACTTCTGAACCTACGATTGGAAACCAGACTTACTTAGGACCATGACACTCTACAAGTCCAGGCAAATATTTTATTAGATGTTATGAAACTATTTGGGTGATATGTAAGTTTTTATTTAACACATTTATCGAAGCATTTCAAAAAGTAAGTAATTAACGTGAAATAAAGATTTCTGGGTGCTTAGAATTTTGAAAAGTAATGCCACCTTGGGTGTTTGATTTTTCAGGATAAAACTGCCAAGGTTGAGAAATTTGTTCATATCCTCTGATGAATTGGTATTAAGAAACCCAGAATAAATATATTATGAAATATTTCCAGGTTCCATTAACGTTTATAAATGCATTTGTTCTCTTTTTGTATATATCTTCATACAAATAATAAATTAACTTTAACGAGTGTCTGTTAAGTCTGCCCAGTTCAATAGAAAATCACTTCACACAAGCATAAATATTAGACACAATGCCAAAAAACCGTACTTTTAAGATTTTCACAAAAGAAAGAGAGTATAAGTTCATTGTGCAACTGCTGGTATTTCGCAATAATGACCAGTTTTATGGTCAAAATCCTTTTTCCTGGATATATAAAAATAGAGAAATCGATACATTAAAAATGTTAACAAACTCTCTGAAAAGAAATGTTACATCATGTATATTTTACTTCCTCCAAATAAAGTTTCCATTCCAAAGACTAGTACACTCTAATCCACATTCATCAAAAATCCAGAAACAGTGCAGAAGGTATGTTGTTCGAGTTTTCTTTAAGCACTGTCTGGTTCTGATTCATTCTCCATTTGCCAAATTAATACGATATGCTTTTCACCTTCGTTAACTCTTTCTTCAATGTTACCTTACTTACTCCATTCCTACCCACACACGTATGAGTCAAAACGATACATACAGAAATAAGATGCAGCAGCAAAAAAAGATAACAGCTTATAAACTCTGAAGACGAGAGAAAAATACGTAATACGAAAGCTAACAACAATATACCATAATGTTTATGTATTGCCAACATAAAAGCATTAATTTAGTTATTATCTACTTAAGATACGAACCTACATCACCGCGTATATAGTACGACTCTCATGCCCACAAGCTTTGAAATTTCTACCCCGCCACAGACGGGAAAACAATCAAAGCAGATGAGAAATCGTCGACAGAGAAAAAAAACACGTTTGTTTCCGAAACGCCTACACCCGCCACTGATAATCATCATCATCCTTATTTAAATACACTAAAAGGCGTCCAAGAGACACGAGTTGAAACAGACCAGGGACGAGAGGAAATAAGAGCGAGTCTTTTAATGGAGAACGTGGGCGTGGCCTGTTGTATTAACCCTCCATTTGTAAGAACATACATTGCAGCCACACACACAGCTGTCCACCTCGGTCCGGTGTATGTGTGCGGTTCTCATCAAATATGAATGAAACAGGAGCACTCAGCGGGACAGGAGGCGTGGCCTGAGTGCGCGCACTGTGCCAATCTGACTCGTTTCGTTGAGGGTAACCAGTTCGGCGAGTCCGCAACCAGTTACCAAAGCAGTTTCGGTTTTCGTTGAAGAAGGGTTCGTCACAGACAGCGCAGCGTAATTTACCGGAGTGTTGTACGAGTGTGTCCGTAGATACTTTCACGTGGATTCATTCACAGCGACGCTCGTAGTGCAATTCGTAGAAAAGATTTTGTGTGCAGTGCAAGGCGAGTGTGCATTCACATTCGAGTGACATTTGTGATTTTGTTTTCTATCGAAGTTGTGTATAAAAAACCGCCACCATTCTGAGCTCATTGTGGCAATCTCCAGCGCAGCTGGGCCTGGAGAAAAATTCCGAATTTAGCGGAAATAAAATCATTAGCATCCACACCCCCAGTCCGTCGCCACCGGCACATTCTGCCATGGTTGAGACCGCCTCGCCTCCGTCCGGAGTAACAATTAAGCCGTGTCCTAGTCCCATCGAACACCCGCACCACCCCCACAACATTGGGCACAGTCAGAACGTGAACACCACCACAAACTCCAGTAGTAATAGTCCCAGAACACCTCCCAGCTACCTTACTACAGCTATGCTGTTGAATAGCCAAAACTGTGGATACCTTGGGCAGCGGCTGCAGAGCGTGTTTCAAAATCATCAACAACAACAACAGCAGCAACAACAACGCGAACATCAGCATCAAAACGACAGTCAACTGCAGAATGACGATCATATCCACCGGTCCACGTCTACCGGAACAACATCGGCCGCATCGCTTTTCACCATTGACAGCATTCTTGGCTCCCGAAATGGAGTGAATTTCAAACGTGCCGAAAGTCCCGCATCTCCCAGCAGTAACAGTTCAGCGGCAACCAGTCCCATCAGGCCGCAAAGAGTACCCGCCATGCTCCAGCATCCTGGCTTGCATCTAGGACACTTGGCAGCAGCAGCCGCGTCGGGATTTGCCGCCGCTGCTTCACCATCGGACTTCCTAGGTAGGCATGCATGTGTTAATGATCTCATTAGGTATTATCCTAAACCCATTAAAACAACGGTCAACGGTCTGAGGACGTCTCGCATCCTGTAGGGTTTGACCTGGTTTAAGAAGTCTTACACCCTTTCATAGAATCTCATTAAAAGTCGACCAAAGGCCAATTTGCTTTCTCACTACAGACCAAATAATTCCGCCTGCGCTTAGAGTCAATCCTCAAAATCCACTTGGTCCTCTTCTTTTTGAAATGCTTTCACAGACGTTCGCACAGCATGGGCTCTGCTTGATTTGGTGGAAGATTGAAGATGGTGTTTGAGAGAGTATGTGAGGGGTGGGAAGATTTGTGGAAGGATTATCGAAAGATTTAAGCGAATGAGTTTTAGACTTGAAAATACATTTGCAGGGAAATTTGGAGAAAAAGACAGGAAATATTGCTGAAATTTTAAGTTCGAAATGAAGGGAACGCACCGTTTTGCTGAGGAGCAAGGTGCAGTTTTTGGGGATTTCCAAACGGCGTCGTTATCTATTTTATATAATTTTTCTAAAATTTCATCGAACATCAGCATTTGACAATTGTCAGGCAATAAAAAAAACTTACCTTGTAAAATGCAGATCAGTCTTAGTCTTAAGTTGTAAAAGTTGAGTTTAAATCAATCGTGCCATGGGAAGCTAGATTTTAAGAGGCATGTTTTCCTGGATATGCAGCGCAAAATTTCACATCTTATCAGATACATCATTTAACACCTTCTTTCAAAACTTTTTTAGCACGTACAAATAGATAAAGACAAAGCCGAAGTTATGTTTTTTAAAGGTCTTAGAAGGGTCAGTTAAACGAAGATGACCAAAAATGTTTGTTTTAGCAGAATGCCATTCTCTCTCTTCTCTTCTCATTCTCTATTATTCAATTGAGAAACTTTAGAAAAAGTCACAAAGCTTAGAAGAGCTAATCTGTTTGTCAAGTGTAAAATCGCTTGTCGCATTTTATGTTTAAGGTACACAACTTTTTTCAATGGCGACGTAAAGACGATATTAAAATATAACTATTCTTGGTAAGCAATACATTATTTAAACCATTGACAAGCAAAGCAAAGTGATGTGTCCCCCGCAGCATTTTGCATTTGGACAAAGAAACGTTGTTTAATTTGCGCAGAAGTGATGTCCCTTTTATTGCACCGAATCTGCCTTTTGTATTGCGGAAAAGATTGTTAAAATTGAATTTTTCATTTCGACAACGACTGAAAATGTTTCCTTAATTTGTGCATTAATGTCCCTTTTATGGTATTTCACTGAATCTGGCTTTTATCTTGCAGAAAATGAAATGTTGCTAGATGGTAGTATATGTTATATGTTTTAAGATTGTTGTTTCTCATCAACCCGCACAACGCGAGTAGAAGGGACCTACAGTTTACTATTGACTCTAAACGCCGAAGTTTTTAAAGTCTCTTTATAGACAGTTGAGCAATGTCAGAAACTCGAAAAGGGTGTTTCTATGTAAGATACGAGATGTTCAGTACGGGAATCGAACCTGGGACAATCCACGTGTGAGTGTCGCACTCTTCCCACCATGCTAAGGCGGCCATAAAATCAATGCCTCTTTTAAATTTATTGTCATGCCTTACAAGTATTTTTAGTTTGAACTCGTTTCCATAATTTTCGTAATACAGAACTCTATACGCCAAAAACAGTTTTGTTGAAACCAGATGACATTCAAAACTGAACGAAAATATTTCTTTGTCACTCCATCTGTCATCTTTGATGTAATTAAGGTCACACAGTCGCCCGCTAAATGTTTGCATACGTACAAATAAGTACGATCGATGAATGTGATTCTTTCTTGAAATGAAATAATGTTGCTTTTGTGAATGTAAAGCACTGCATTCAACGAGCTCTAGTCCACAAATGGCTTTCCATTAAACAACATTAATAATAATGACGGGATTATGTAATTCGTTTAGAATTTCAAATGGAACGACAAAAATGTCTGCTAAATCTCCACCATTCAGAGCATTTAAATTTTCGTTGGATACTTTTTTCACTTCAAATTCACTCTGATTTCGGTTACTTTTGAAACCTTTCAATACCCTAATAGGTCAAATCCAAGCATTTATTTATAACATGGTTATAAATCCCGACTTTTATATTTTTTCTTTCATTTCCCTTTGCATTCATTGCTCTGCAGGAATCCTTGCAAGTTTAACCGCCACCACAAATAATTTACTTATTCACTCGTCCTTGTGTGTAAAGCTCCTTAGGGGATTTCAATTGAATAAAAAAAAATTCCCCGAAGCGACAAGGTGGATGAGCGACGGGGGAAAATCTCTAAACACTAGAAAACATATTTCAATAACTTCTTTAAGCAGAAAACATCTCCCGCTTCCATTAGGAGTAGCGAATATTCACCTCAAGGTTATTTGCGCCAAAAAAAGAAAAGAAAGAATTACCGCTAAATCAAGCATGCATAATATTTTTTTCTGGTTCTCTACTCGCCGTTGGAAATCCTTTTTATAAAAAAAAAACTTAAAAAATCAGAAGAAGAAACATTTTAGATTTACATTTTTTTCTACTATCAATTTGGGCGTCGTATCTCATCAAGGATTTATGGCAATTGAAGCGAGAGACAGCGAGGTTGGAAAAGGTTGCAAAAAGGGTGCTAGTCCCACGTTTGAGATATTCCTGGGAGAGTGCGGGGAAGCGAATTGAAAAATCGAGATAACTTCTAAGTTTTCCCCCGCGTAATGCAAATGTGTATAATATTCATTTGGCAGTTTTTGTTGGCGCTTTCGTGCAGTTGTTAGGATTTATATCCATTACGGCTTTGAATGTATACACTGTGATGGAATTTTAATTTAAAACTTTTTCCTGGATTCTCCTTTCAGTCGCTTATCCCAACTTCTATCCAAATTACATGCATGCTGCGGCTGTGGCTCATGTGGCAGCCGCTCAAATGCAGGCGCATGTAAGCGGGCACGGAGCACTGGCACACCACCACCATCATGTGGGTCATCTTGGGCATGGTCCACCGCCGAAACGAAAACGACGACACCGCACCATCTTCACCGAGGAGCAACTGGAACAGCTGGAGGCGACTTTTGATAAGACCCACTATCCGGATGTCGTCCTGCGAGAACAATTGGCGCTGAAGGTCGACCTGAAAGAGGAACGCGTCGAGGTGAGTTTTCCTATCTTGACTTTGAATGTAGCCACGAAGCCATAGCACTTCAAATATTCATCTGGGGACATGTACTTAATGTGTTTGAAGAGTCCGTTGAAAGGTTTCGCGTTAAGGATATTTTCTTTGAAGGATTCCCAACGATACACGCTCTCATTGTGCTCAACCAAACAAACAGTGGTAGATGCCTGTGTAAACAGAGTTGGATTTCAGCCCTAAGGGTCCGGAAAGGGGTGGAGACGCACTTTTGAAACGATTTGCTTTGAATGCAGACCATTAGCAGTGACGATAAGAGTGATTTTAATTTATATTTATTTCACTCCGCGTCGAAAGTGAGGGTGATAAGGGTGACATTTGCGTTGACACCGAAATGGGTGTAAGGGGGTGACTAGTTGTCAAATCAAACACCAAATTGGTTTGCTTGTAATTAATTAAGTACTCACTCGTGCAGGCGGACTGGAGTTAGTGGTTGTCATGGTGTTTATTCAGGCCCTGAGGGCAATGATGATATAATTAAGATAAGTAACACATCTATTAGAGGTGGCAATTGTCCTACGGGGCAGAGATAACCTAATGTAGACAGACTTGGCAGGAGGAAGGACGCGTGTGGTTCTCGATGAGGGTAAGAGAATTCTGTTGTCATTGATGTTGAGATTATTTAAGGTATTAGATTATTTCATCTCCTGGTGAAATACACTATTGAGTGAGTAACTGAAATTATATATATTCAAAATATTCATAAATTGAAGAACACCGTGTTGCATTATTTCAGATAAAGCGATTTTTGGTTATATGCAAATGTGCCGATGTGTGAGAATGTGTCGAATTTATTCAATGTGTTCATTTACTTAAAATAAAACAAAGATAATGCCCTAGTGGAAAAAGAAATTCAAGAATTTATTTTGTAACTGTTAAGACTCTCTAAGGAGAATGTTTAAAATTTGTTTGCTTAGCTTGAGATACGTTGAGTACACGCACGTATTCATTTCCCAACAATCGTTCGCTTAACTTCACTCTATGACACAAATTGTCTTTGGTTTGCTTATAAAGCTACTAACTCTCTTAACATGCTTCTGCCGCTTGTCCTCCTACGACTTACATATATTTGCATACTTGAATAATATATTGACCACTTGTTCGAAACACTAAAAACAAAAGAAGACAATTTTAAAAGTAATTTGAACGATTTTCCACTTATTCTACAAGTAGTACATTGTGAACCTTGAAATAAATAAACAAACCTTGGTATTTAGTACGTTCTTCAGTTAGCAGTTTATACAAGTTTATTACAGAAAACAAAATGGTTAAACATTTCTTCGCCAGTTCGCATCCCATCAACTCTTGACAGAATGTAGCTGTGCTAAATACAGTGTTCTGTATGGAAGGGGTCTACACAAAGCCAAATAGGGTCCAAAGTGTGGTTCACTTAAATTTGCTGTAGTAGAATATGAAATCGATAAACAGACGCAAGTTATGATATATCGGCGTTTAAATGAGCAGGATATTCGGGTGATAAACACATTTAAACGTTATTCGAACGACATGGAGTGGTAAATAAAGTGCCTTTAGCAGATATCAAATTTTGACTTGAACTAAAACACGCAAGTTTTTAATCTAATTTGCTTTTTAAAGTTTACTTTATTTTGTAAATCGAAATTGATACACATGCGGTTCATCTAATGATTCAAATGAAAATGTCGAATTGAATCTGCAATCTATAAAGACACGATGCGCATACATTTTTTTTGGCAATCCAAGAACCGTGCGTCTTTCCGCACTTTCGAAAACATGTTTAAAAATATCCAAAAATGAGACGGACTTCTAAATAACCTATTTAGGATATTTGATTCACTTGTTAAAAATGTATTATTCAATTTCGTTTTAAAATAAATATGAAATTAAATTACAAAATAATCTTGAAGGCATTTCGTTGTTTTTGACGACATAATAAAATAAATTTTTTCAACTGTGAAAGGGAATTTTCTGAAGTATCAGATACTTGTATATCTTAAGATGTGAAAGTTAACTTTAAACAGAAATACATTTTAAGAATTTGTAGCCAAACAACTATTTCTCCACTCAATGTCTGTCACCTTAAGACAAAAGTTTTAAGTTTTACCTGACTGCAGATTTCACTACACCCAATCTTAATTTTAACCTCAGTGGGCCACAGCCACTTGTCAATATTCAAATTTCCAAACCACAGATCACAGTCAACCTCAACGTCTCTTGCTTAAAGTATTTTGTCAACAAATTGTTAACCCATTTCATTGCTTCTAATCCAAATTTCCAAATTCACCTTCCCAACTCAAAGAGGTGTGAGGTGAGAAACTGTGGAATTACTCAGAAACGAAAAAAAAAGTGGCCTCATCCACTTGAAATTGAAGCTGCAAATGAAATATTGTCAAATTGTCAAATTATTCCAGTGCCACTCTCCTCTCCAGACGTTCCTCACAAAAGCGGTCCAAGCCAACAACAATGCCACATCCATCAAAAGAGAGAAAAAAAGTAAAGAAAAACGTAAAAAGGGGAATAATTATCTGAATTAATACAGAAGACTTATTATAATTTTGAAGTATTTAATCTAGCCAAAGCGACAATTGTCAGATATTTATGGTGGCTTCTGTGATGCGCATATAGCTGGTGGCGGTGGCGGTGGCGGCTGGCACAGTGTGTGGACAGGCATCACTATGAGAAGCACTTGAGCACCGCGGCTACTGTTCAATATGTGAATGCCTACGGTTTAAAGGTACGTTGGCTTACCTTAGCGAAACCTACCTAAAAAATGCTGAGAAAATGAAATAAGTGGCAATAATTATCGAAATCTCATCTCGTTGAAATGAAAATGCAAATAAACTCGATGCGACCGTCAGCAGACGCGGAGGTTGGTGTGGGAAACGAGGCGGCAATGCAGATGAAGCTGATGAGTGCCAAGAAGATGTCTCAGATTGACCAGACCCAAAATCCACCAGCAGAGACACTTCAACTTCCTCTCCTGACTTGAAGAAATAACACAACGCCTGAGGCAGCCAAGCCAACAGAGTGTATTCAAATCCAATTCAGAAAAAAAAACGAACAGATACGTATATTCAAAACCGGTAGCTGCCGACACTGCCGTCTGTTGGTACATGGTGGTAGACGCAGTGAACTGATGACAGTGTCGCCCGAACGGCCACACACTGTGCGTTATCGGTCAAGCGGGAAAATTCAAACATTCCTAATCCTTGGTTTGAAGTGATTGAGGTTTTTAGTTGATTGCGAGTGTGTACATATTTATTTATTTATTGATTTTGTGAACGGACGGACGGACGGTTGGCAGCAGCTTGGATCGGTTGAGCTATGTTGGTTGTCTCGAATCAGCTTTGAGATTTGGCAGCTTTTGAATGCAATCCAAAATCACCAGCCGAATTAAATTACCTTTCTGTGTTATGAATTAAAGATTTTCCATTGGCTGAAGAGGGCTGAAGAACAAACAAAGGGAGAAGTAGTTGTGCCATGGCTACTGGAAATTGCATAGATAAATGAGAGAAGTCTCACGCACTTGAAGATGCATCTCAATTAATTGTAGGTATGTAAGAAGTGGGCATTTTCGTATAATTAACAAAACTACACACAGCCAGAACATGTGCATGCGGTGAGTAAAGGTAGCGCACAGTTGCCGAGGAAATGTGAGTGAGGAATGTCAGAACAAACAGAACATTGGGCAAAGCAGAGAGCGAGATGTTTAAGAGGGAAGCTACTGTTGTATGTACACACACAGCTTCTGATTCTAATTGAAGCGTGTGGTCCTTTCCCAATGGGATGCACTACGGTGTTGTCCGGATGTTTACGACCACACCGCACTTGTGTTTTTGTTGTGAATGATTACGATGAGGATGATGATGGTGCATTTGATGGAGGCGAAAGGACTTGCACACTCATCTACGTTGCGATGATGTATATTTTGATTAGGGGAGCTCCACTTGAAAATGGCCGAAAGGATATCAAAAGAGATTTTCGATCGTCGTCGCACTTTGATGAGGAAAGAAAAATATGAAACAAAGTTCAATACCACGTCAAGTAGCTGTTGGGACATTTAGAAGGTGCATCGATGATAAGATAGATTTTGGTGCAAGAAGTGGGAGATAAGTTTATTGACTCTGAAGCGTAACTATAGAATGAAGAACATATAAGAGAGGTGTGAGGTATAAAAAATTAATTTTCTTTTTTTAAAAAAGGTCTTGGCAAAGAAAAAGTCTGTAAATTAATTCGCTTTTAACTTTGGATAAATCAAAAATCAAACAAAACGACATAAAAACCATGGTCTAGGCGCGTAATTCCTCCTGAATTGTAAGACACCCTTTAATTTTTAAATGACTTTGCTTCAAGCAGTAACTTTTCAACTACATAAATGTTGTTTGACTGTTTGAAGAACTTCTTCAATTATTCACATAAAGTCTTATATTGAAAGTTTTTCCCTGACCTGAAATATAGAACATACAACATATAAGGAGAGTGTGAGGTGTTTGAAACCCATTTAATTTTGTTTCTAAATTGGTTTGTCAAAGAAGAATTCTGTATATTGATTTCCTCCTTACTTTAAAATTAATTTTGAATATGTTACATAAGAAAAAAAATCAACTTTAAAAGCGTGATCTTGGCACTAAATTCTACTCCATTTTCAAGATATTCTGAGTCATTCGGGCAGCTCACTTTCTCATTTTTAAGTCGTTGCACATTAAGCATGAATTAATAGATCAATTATTATTATTTGACTTTTTGGAGAAACACTCATACTTCAGCCATAAGCTACAATTTTTTCTCAATTCTCTTATCTACACTTTATTTGCTACACTAAGGAATAGGGAGAGAGATATGTTTCTTTCAAGCGTAAATGCGCTTAAATTTAGATTGAGTGGCGAAATACTCCTACACTCAATCAATCAGAAATGTCATATTGTTTTTTTTAAATTTCCAAATAGTTGACTGTTGCAATTGTCATAAATGCCATTTTGCTGGTTTTGGTGCTTAAGTATTAATCGCCCGCGATCCTTACTTTTTGCATTATAATTTTAACTCATATAAAAAAGCAAAAACATGAAGACGTCTCTAATTTAATTACAGTTGTAGGGTATTCTCTTAAATCTCAAAATTACAAAAATATTAAAGGTAACATTTTCCGTTAAAGGTAATTGTGGAATTGGGTTTTGGTTGTGTTTCTTTTTAAACAGAAAGTTTGCATAAGGGTTTGGCGCAATAATGAATAAAAGGCTACTATTTACTTTAGCCCCAGCTTATGTTGCTTCTGCTTCTGTTGACTAATAAACGGACGCGTTTAAAACAGGTGTATGGCTTGCGAACATTACTAGGCACGACCAAAATCGTTCACATTAACAACTGTTAATCTAATGTTTTGAATCTTGAAACAACAAATTTATTCTCGCAACTTATTAACAAGCATACAATAAACAAATCTATGATTTTATTGGTAATACTTACGAAACACTGCCATAGGCCAAACCAAAATAGAATTAGATTATATATTTAATGTAATGAATTTAAAATCGAAATAATAGTCATACTATTGCTACTACTACTACAACTTACGAAACACCTACGGAATAATATTAAACTTTAAACTAAGCTTTAAGTTTAAATCTTTCATAAACACCAAGTGGGACGATATGATTTTCCTGTTTACTGGTTATACAACCTCGCCTACAACGCGGCCGTATTAATTGACTTTATTAATTGTCAGTTTTAATGTTTCTTGCAGGCGCTGTTATGTACTTGACATTTATTGCATATTGAATACGATCTATTCTGAAATAATAATAACTTTCATATTTTCAAAACAACCTCAAATTCGAAACATTTTGAAAGGAATACGGTTGCCTTGTTCCCAACTGAACGTCTTGCAATTTCGCCGCCACTTCTTTCTAGATTTTAAAAACATTTAAAGAGTAATAACTGTATAAGAAAAAGCTTCTCAAACTTCGCGCTCAGAGTTTCCAAGAAACTGTAAGTCCCTTCTACTCGTGAGAGAAGTGTAGCACGCACAATCCGTGTAGTTGATGAGTCAACTAGGCCCTAGTCCTCCTGTGGATTCAATTTTTGCCGATTCCGAACAGCAAAGTTTGAGAAGCTTTTTCTTAGACAGTAATTACTCTTTGCGTGTTGTCAGTAGCTCGAAAGAGGTGGTGCCGTGAAAAATGCGGGCTTTTCAGCCGGGAATTGAACCTGGGCCTTTTGCTTGTGAGTGTCGTGTTCTACCCAATACGCCACTGTGACCACCAAAATACATATGCAAAAAGTAAAGCGGTGGCACCGCCTAAATTCAAAGAACTAACATCGTGCCAAAAATTCCCAAGGTTCAAAAGAAAAAGACCAATTATTTTCCAATAAAAGAGCAATTACACAGCGTTTTGAAAATTTAGAACGCCCATGTGTGCCTTGAGAGATCGGCTAAAAAGGTTGTTTCACAACATAAAGAACGGATTAAAATTGTCAGCAAATTGATCTTCAAAGGTATTTTTCACTTTCGCTTTTGTGCCGCCGTTAACACTGTGTGGTATTGCAAAAAAGGATCACAACAGATGACACTACTTTTTTTTTCGTCTGTTGATTTTTGTTTTGATTGTACAACAAAGTACACCCACAAAAGCCGACGAAACAATCTGCCGTCGGTCGTTTTGTTCTCCCTCACCTACCGAGATCACACATGTAAGCCGGTGAACAATAAAGGATTACACGATGTTCATTTCTTGACACATTGCAGTGTGTGCAGAGTGAAGGCAGAACTGAAGAATGACCTTCTTGTGTGCAAAAAGAAACAACACCAAAGTTAAATTATTCTCATTCAATTAAAATTTGTCAAATATTTGATCGGTGTACCTTCTGTTTAATTAAATCACGATATTGCACACTTTTCCGGTTACAAAACATAATGCATACCAACAACCCCGAAGAGTTGACGAACTGTTTGTTTGTGGCGAACCCTGCGAGGTGTTTATTTTTAGTGAATTAACAAAATTAAATGGCAATGAGGTGGAATCAGAAGATTTTCTCCGAGAGCTTGAGTAATTATTTAAAAAGCGAGCACGAATACAAACACGCACCGTTAAGGGAAAATATACAATTCACGACAAAGTGCCTTAGGTACTTTTCAGGATTTCCACCCCAAAAGTAAAAATTATCCTCGCCGTGTCGTTTGTGTCAAACTGAAGTAAGTGCGGTGCATATTTGACAGTAAGTGCGGTGCATATTTGACAGAGTTATGATCGTACAATCTTCCCGGCTCTAGTTTGATGAAGTTTTATTATTTTTAATAATTTCCTCCTTCTGTCGGTTGCCATCCTGCTCAGAGGGCTGTTGATGCGAATAAACTAATGTTAAGCCCTCACTAATGTGTGATGGGGGAGAGAGATGATGCTTTCAACCCCCAATTGTGTGTGTAAAGTGCCCCCTGGGCGATATTTTGAAGTATTTACTCTACAATTTGAAATTGAGTGGATGCGGTTCGGAGGACGCAAGTATTCTGTGTCTGTCGGTGTGGCCACCTTGGGCTGAGGACAGCTTGGTTTCTTTATTTCTGCTAATGCAGCTGGAAAAGGGACTGAGGGTGGATTTAGCTGTTCGTCTTTTATTACTTAGAAAAACAATTTAGGATCATAAGTGAACAATCAACGTTTTACTGAATTTCGCACTCAAGTGAATAACAATAGGAGCCTTTGGCGAACAATGAGCCAGGATGTTGTGTTCGTTGGTCGATATAAATTCGTGGGCTTAGTGTCAGATCTTTGGGGTTGATCTCCTCAAATTGCCCAGGACATCTTTCGTCTTAAGAAAATGTTTTTTCTTTTCCAAATTAAAGAAGCCGACAAACGTTGCTGACGTTAACTGCTTCGTGATCGCAGAATAGCTTCTTTCCCCGAATTATGTTGAAGGCAAATTTTCGGAAGCCACTGCTACCGCGTCAGTAAGTGTAGCCATTCCCTAAGGTGAAGGAAAATTAATTTCCCAATTCGTCGAAGTTTCACCGGCGAATTCTCACTGAACCGCGAACTGACCGTGTTCATCATAATCTTTGATTGAATTTGAAACACACCATCACCTTACAGGAAGAATTTTTTGTCGGCTTCTACATCATAGGCGACGCACTACGCGGTATATCCCGTTCGACACAATCCACTGACCCATGACACTTCACTTTGAAAAATCGCCAGGACACGGAGAGTTCGTTGTCGTCCTTGGAACAAAAATCTAATTAGAGACTTGCCAAGTTGGCGGCGAACTGTGCAGCCACTTCTGCTGCTCCAACAATATCCGCTTCAGTGAATGTCCACAAATCACACTTTGATGGCCACAAGGGATCACCACGCATCACCGTCGGTCAGTGAGTGTATGTTGTATACATTTTTGCCGCCATCACCATCGACATCGCCATCGCCATTGCCATCGCTATCGCCATCGCCATCGCCGTCGTCATCGTTATCGCCATCGCCATCAATCCCCACCATTCTCAATCGCTGCAAAGGATATTGAAGATTACTCCGTGCAACAAGGGGAACCAGGCAAAGCGTACTCAACTTACTTCCAACCTGCGGGGACCTTCGATGCGAGACTACGGTCAATGTTTGCTTAAAATTTTCCAACAGTCAAAACACAAAAACCCACCGAACATCGTCGTCGTGGAAAATTTCCGCCACTGCTAAAGCCACACAGACCGCAGTGTAGTATGCAGACTGCAGACTACATTTTAGCCACCGTAAAGGTGCACCAGAGGGCATCGCAGATAGGCTGGAAAAGTTTAATCCATTTTGAGGTTATGCAATTTTGATGACGTATTACATTAGTGACGATCACAGGATGTCCTCACATTCGCCCCCACACATCCTGTGTGTCGGTGTATCGTTGTTGCAAAATTCGTTGGCTTTTTCCATAATTCATATGTAAACGGCGGCTTCGACCGTAACGGTACTGGCAACGACAGTGATGGAAGTTAGTTCGAGGACGTGTTTGTGGGGCGGATTTTGCAGGTTTCAGTTGTTTTTTCCTTCTGAGCTTTGTTTCTGAACAGCCGCAGGATACAGTGTGGAAAATCCCAATACACCCAGTCTTACATCGACTCCCATGGGTTAATTAAAAATCAACCGCTATCGGGTTATTTGTTAAATGGATTTCATCGGTTGGTTAAAGGTCTATACACACGTCATCGTTGGTATTACCGAACAGAAAGGCCGCGTACCAAAGCGGCCAGCTAGCGTTCGTTGGCGTTGGCGTTGGCGTCGGCGGCGGTGTTACAAATCCATTTCCGAAATTGATTATACCGAGAGGGCGAATTCGCAATCCAAGCGCTTTTTCTGAAAGAGAAACGGTGTCGGTGGGCTTTAACACACAAAAAAGGGTACAAAAACAAAAACAGGAGTAGAGCAGAGAAAAAACTCCGTTAAGCAGTCGATTGGATTAATATTCCCCCTCTAAGGTAAGTTCATTGGAACGGGGAAACATATCCTGCCGTTGTTCGCGATTTATGGTTTTAATTTTCGATGTTTATTTTAATAAAATATGCCCTCCATCGACCGCAGTTCAGAGGGTGGACGGGGTGAACTTATTGGATTAGAGGCAGAATTTTCCAAAAACTCATCAAAGATGCATAACAAGCGTTCCGATTATAAATACTTTTTTGTTTCAGTCGATTCTTGGCTTTGTTTGTTAGATGTTTAACATAAAAATCGGATAGACTGTCCGTGTATTATAAAAGGTCAACGGTGTAATTAATTTCAGGATGGTTAATTTTAATTACATTGGCCATTGAGTCGGATTAAAATGGGCAGCGGTTAGCGGAAAATCTGCTTACATTAGGGGGAAAATTTATCGATTTTAGTGAAGCTATACTTTAATCCTTTGATTTACATTTTCATATTTTGTCTTCCAGGCGATGGAAATGGTTGTGGGTGTGTTCAATGCAGTGAGTGGGTGTTCTGCTTTGAAACAAAATGGGGGCATCCCTTGCTAAGGGGTGTAAGTGATGAGCTCGTGTTTTCCCTTGGGGCCTTATTAGAATTCGCATAAACACCTGCTTATGTTTTGAATGTAAAGGTGGGTTGAATGACGATTACTAAGTGGAAGCTTTTTTCGTTATGCTAACACCTAACCGACGTGTGTCTTACACCTGAGGCAAGTCTGGTTTGAAATGTCTAATCACCTATTACCTCTTAACACTCCAAATATACAAAAACTTTTTCTTCTCAGCTTTTCGTCTCTAAAAATACACAACTTCTACTTTTTCTGTTGTCCTTGCTATGTATTCGTCAGTAAATAGTGCACATGATACAGAACTGAGGAATTAAAAAAGTAATAAGTGCAGCTTTCATCAGTTATCCGTATCAAACTTGACATTTTCCAAGGCTTGTCACAGAATGTCACATTGTCGATAGTTGAAGTACTATAACCAAACAATGTAGCCTTGTTGTTGTTTGCATCAAATTTATTCTTATTTTATCAAAAATCGGAGAAAAACTTTAAGGTTCTCGAAATCAAACATTTTTATTAAAATAGGTAACCTCTCGTGACATTTATGCGTTATGTAAAAATTCTTTCGAATCGAATGGCAAATTTTGTTGGAAAATCGTGTTCTTGAAATTATTACTAGGAATAAAATAAGACAATTAGTAAAGTTTCAGAGTGTATATGTAAGTTGGAAGAAACAATAGCTCAGCTGGATTGAAGGTTAAGAAACATTGTTCTCCAATCGTTTTTTCTTAGTTTGTTATATTAGAATGAATATTATTCAAAAAAGTTGTTGTTTTTTTATTTACTTTTGACTGAGGTATGAATGGCGAAAGTTCAAATTACTTAGTAAAGATTATTAGCAGACTTAAAGCGGAAAATCTTTAACTGAGGCACTGCATTCGGCGGTAAATTGCCTTTATGACTACATTGGGACTGGCGCTCGGTAAAGGGTAAATTGCGATACTCACACGCCGAAGGGCTTATGTTCGGTTCTTGGACTGAACACGACAAATTTTTTGCTGGGCACCACCTCTTTCGAACTGCTAACAAAACGCAACAAGGGGTGTCCGTCTATGAAAAATCTTTTCACATTCCGTCATTTGTGGATTCCTTCGACTTGTGAGTAGTACAAAAAAGCTAGGTTATTCCTGTGCATTTTTATTTTCCTTAATTCATTGTCTTACATGCTAGACAAAAACACTTAAACTAGCTTACATGTATAATCTTATGATCTTAACCCTAACTTACTGACTCTTCATGAGTACTTTAAGCTAATCTAGATTTTTTGACATATGCCTTTCGGGCTTCTTATATTTTTTAAAGTTTAGCATTTAAACCTATGTACGTATTTACATTTTTCATTTCGTTCAACAAAATTAAAAAACAAAAAAATAAAAAATAAATAATTAAAAAAAAGCTAGGTTGTGATTGCCTTGTGGACTGTTGTCTTATTGGAATACATACACCACACTTAATTCTCTGTAATATTCGCTCTGTTCGTGGCTGTGTCGTTTTATTCTTGGTAAAAAAAAACTAATTATCTGTCACAGACTTTTCGCTTGATGATAACGAGGCTAATATAATAAGAGTGTCCTCGTGAAATTGGCTTAACATCGATTGCTACATGTTTTTCTTAATGATACACCACGAGTTAAAAAAAAAAACTAGTTGTAGGCATTAAAAATTTTTTCCAAAGAAATACGTCATTTTTTTTGCATTTCTTATTCAACAATTTGTTCCTTCCTGCTGTCCTCACTAATAAAAACCTATACGATAAACTACTCTAGCACCGCCTAAAACAACCCCCAACGAAATTATGTACTAGGTGTTCCCGCACACAAAAGCGAACACATGCGAGATATAAATAAAAATACATACAAAATAAAGACACTCCCTTGCTGAAAATTTCTACCAATCTACAGCGACTATAGATAGAACAAGCACCCTGGTACTCAATATTTTGTTTCCTCATATCCAGACGCATCGACAAATCAAATGTGACAGATTCATTCGAATGGATGTGACAAATTCCCAAAGAGATAGACTTAATCAAAGTAAAATGATAATTCTACCTAGGAGCATGGTGTTACGTGCTACAGATCAAAGGTTGTCCTGGTGCCAGTGCATCATCAGGAAGGTCGGTACATACCGATTCTAGTTGGCTGCCTTAATTTACAAAGTTAAGGACGTACACAAAGCTCTGTCTTAATGAACATTTTTGTAAAGTCATTTCTAAACAAAAAATAGTCCTGTGTAGAGCATCAAAGCGAAACATTTTAATGAGATGAAAATATTAAATTGTTTCTGATGAAAAATGGTTCCAACATTTTGCGAAATTCGATTTCACTTTTTTCTACATTCTGTAGACGAATACAAATTGTAAAGATAGCCCATTTTATTGCTCCTTAAGTAAACGAAAGCGAAAAGGGGAGAAGAAAAAAATTCAAATGCTCCCAATATTTCCGGTAACTTTTACGATTTCAATGAGGTTGTTATTCTTAAAAAGCTAGCAAATTTCTCCTTTTTTTATTCTTCCCTCATGAATGTGAAAAGGAAGAATAAAGGATTTCTATTGTGCGCTTAATATTAATATTATCAGTTTTTCAGTTGTTTTCTTTGGCTTTGTTATGGTTATACTTTTGATATTACTGAGAAGCTGGAAGGCGTACGCAAACAGTGTATCCTTAAACATCTGCAAGTCGCGCTGTGGTCCTTGTGCGTGGGGTGCATTTCATTGGTTTCGATTTGCTTGTTTACAAAAATAATAATCCCAAAAGTGATTCACGAGATTGAATTATATCATTACTCGAATTGAGGATAACACAAAAGGTATATGTATGCATATATTTTTATTTGAACATTTGTAGGGCTATGAAGGAATGAATGAGTTTGTGAGATATTGCCATGTGTACATTTTTAAATATAATGATTTTGAATATGGCGATTGCAAAGCGTATTGAAGGGTTCTTGTTACTTCAGGTTTGAGTTCGTAAATCAGCTGAGTGTAACCAACTTACAAAGTGTTGCGTTTAAGCCAATGAACTTGTTTTTCTCGCCTTTTGCCACTAAAGTCATTCTTCATATAGACAAAGTGGGATATGTTCCAAATAATTGCGTAAATAAGGAAAGATGCATTTTAAAGACGTTTTCATACAAAAACTCACTAAAAAAGAAGACTAGGTTTTAAAGAAAACGTGGATGCGTCTTAAGTTTTCCTGATAATCTCTCTGTTGTTCCTCATCTGAGATAGCATAATAGTCCAGGGGATTGCTCCAGAACCAACGTGCCCTTTGATCTAGACAATCTCATGTCAAGCGTCTTCATTTTCGTACAACTTGGTGGTTAAAGTGACTTATCATTTGTGTGTGCCGCCTTGCTACGATTTGAAGGCTTTTTAATCTGTATTCCATTTGTTCTACAATACTTTGCTTTCTTAAAAGTAATGTATAATATGACGCTTGACTGGACGAATACTGCGGCTCAGCCTCTAAAGCATCGTAGCCTTAATAATTGTTGGCGCTACAGTCCACACGGGGACCAGGGCCTAGCTTGCTCATCAACTACCCGTGTTGTGCGCGCTACTGTTCTCTCACGAATAGAAGGGACCTACAGTTTTTTGCCGACTCCGAACGGCGAAATTTGAGAAGCTTTCTTAGACAGTTATTACTCTTTGAGTGTTGTCAGCAGCTCGTAAGAGGTGGTGCCGTGAAAAATTCGAAAAATTCATGTTGAGCTGGGAATCGAACCTAGACCCTTCGGCGTGTGAGCGTCGCACTCTACCCACTACGCCACGGCGACCACACCATCGTAGCCTTATCGACTACATATTCAAGGCTTTGAAAAATTTTAAAATGCAAGTGTTTTCATATTTGAAACATTTTTCGCTAATTTCTGTCCTGGACGTAAAGTTTTGTTTTGGTTTGTAATTAAATAGGATATTCCATTTTGTTTCTTCTATGTTAATCTTTGCCAGTATCACAGCTTTTTCGAATAGGTTTCGTTTATTTTCTTTTCCTTGTTTAACTAATGCTGTCGACATATCCTGCGTTTAAGGAGAGAACTACCTCCTCTATATTGACCAGGAGCTTGTGGCCAAAGATCATTTAAAAGGCTTCTCGCGCCTATATATTTATGTTAGTTGTATTATTCTGGCTCTAGACTTAAGATTCGATTTTAGAATTTAAAATGAAGAACAATATTTGTTGCAGTGTTATATTTTTATTTATTACCAGAAAGAGACAATGTCCTGTTTTTGTTATGTACCAGTTACTCAGACTATTAGCAAAGCTTATAAAACTTTTACAAAACTTCCTTTCAGATATGTATAATCAATAATTTTAAACATAACATGTTATTCTTAATGATTCACATGCATAATTAATTTTTCACTTGAAATCAAATCTTACATAAGAAGGTTATGCAGTTTATTTTAAATTTATAAGGAAATCCTACAGCTTGTGTTATGTGTTGTACATATGTTAGCGCAAGAAGAGACCCCTTCTCCTCCACGAAAATTACACAAATCGCTTCCACCATTGCGTTTTTGCTTATAAATGGGGGACATTGAATGTACACATATGTTCCTCCTCAATTCATAGATTAATGCTCGTTATGTGGTTCGTCTGTGTTTTCTGCCAAAAAGAAGAACTTATTGAACTGATGCGGATATTTCACCATTCAAATAAAGCTTAATTTATAGTTTCCAATAATTGGTTTACTCCAGTTGAATATATTTTTTTCTTGTACAACTCACTTCGACTATCTGAAGTACATCTTGCGATAAAAAAATATGTTTTCTAAACAATATATTCCCCATCCAAAGCAAAACAAAACTATTTTTAAAAACGAAAAAAAAACTGCGTAGATGCAAAGCAGTTTCAACTAAAATAGAATTTATATCAAAACCGATCACAAACGAAGCTAGTTTCCACAGAAATTTATTCAATATAAACACACGTTCATGCAGCACACAGTCGCAGTGGTACAAGTTTATGTTTCTATTCCTCCTATTCCTTTGAAATCATATTCCATTCCGTCGTAGCTATGATACTATCAATATTATGTACTAAAACAATACTACTTCAAACAGCAGCGGTTTGCCATCCGAACACCAACTGCCAACGAAGTTTTCTTGTTTTCTTAAAATTATTGAATAACAAAGTTTGAATATTGTTTTAAGTTGTTGTTTACTCGCCCTTACAACAAAAGCACCAACGAACAACGATTGAAGTTATTTACTATTTTCAAACTCTTTCGCTTTTTTGTGTTTCTTTCATTCGTTTTTGGGGGAAATAATTCTTTTTTCACAAAGTTTGTGAGATAGGGATCTTTTCAGGCCAACCTTCGTTAGACGGACCTTAAAGGTTAAATGGAGCTAAAGCAATAATTTGATTAATTAATATGCTTTTAATTGAGCAAGAAAAGAATTCTCAACGGCAACAGAAATACCAAAAACAAAGAAACGGTAAATAAATAATTTTCAACCCTTTCCTTCATTCTTTGTAACAAGGAAGTAGAAGTGAAACAAAAAGAAAGAGAAAAAAAAACAAGAAACGACGTAGCGAATCCGACAAAGAACAATCAGAGTGGGGTAAAAAATGAAACTGATTCAATGCTCCCCAATTCTCACCCTCGAAGAAAATTAATTACAATTATAATAAACCGTCTAATTAGCCAGTAAGGGAAAGTGGGAAGTTTTTTCGCCTTTCTAAAAGGCACTATGTATTCTTCTACATAATTTCCACCCCTAATCAAGGATGTTGCTCGGCTTTGTGTTCTTGTACATGGATGTTATCCTGGATAAGGGAAACCTATCATTGCCGCGAAACAAAATAAATGTTCCGTTGTTGAAGACGAGGACGACGGCGACGACGACAACGGCAATTGCGACGGGGCAGCAGGCGAAAAGTGAAAAAGAAATCTGAAGAGATTCTCGGTGAACGTTGAAGCCGACAAATTCTTCTTAGGGAAATTTAATTTGAAAAACCGATGAAAGTGTTTTTAAAGCCATATAATAAAGTGAGCACTTTTCTTTGAACATGTATATTGAAATTCCAAGTATCCCATAATTCACTGTTGACTTATAAGAATTCACCCGCTTCCGTTTTTCTACAGGCGTTACTCAACCAAAAAGTCATGTTTCCTGCTCTTTGAATATATACTCGTATACGCCCATTACAAAGCTGACTTCTTGTTAATTAATGTTTCATTTTCTGTTGTCATTTCAGGTATGGTTTAAAAATCGTCGAGCAAAATGGCGGAAGCAGAAGCGTGAGGAACAGGAACGTCTGCGTAAACTCCAGGAGGAGCAATGCGGATCGTTAAAATGTTCGCCGGAAGAGTATGCTTCTCAAATACAAATCAAATCCGATCCAAACTTCAGTGATGCCGATGAGTCATCGGATCTAGAAGTGGCATAAATTCTAGACAAGAAAAATTCAATATTCCGTTCGTTTCAATTTCATGTACATAACACAATTAGGTATTGCTAAAATAAGACAATTGTAAAAAAGAAAACAAATTTCAAGTTCATAATACTCTAAAATGCAACTCGTATAAACTAAAAGCAAGGAAGTAATTAAACGTCTGAACAGTAGGGCTGGTGTATAAATAAGTTAACCCTCACAAGGAATAGAAAATTATCGATTTAATTAAAATGTAATTTTGACTTTAATTTGAATATATTTTAATTAAGAAGCAAACTGTAAATAAAAGTTTAATTCTGGCTTAAATGATAGCAAATTTGTAACTATAAAGTCCATGTATTAGCATTTAATGTAGCTCAGTAATTTTAATTCGTCATATCTGTTACTGTATTTAGTTTTGTTTAATTAACTTATTTTATATGAAATACTGTGTATTTATAAATATAGACCAAAAGGCAAGGAAAAATAATTCGTGAATGAAAAAAGAAGGATACGCCAATAAATAAAAAGACAATGAAAAAACTTTAATGACTCGTTTTTTTATTTTTTATTTGAAATTATAACTGTTGAAATCAGGATGTGTTTCTTCTCATTGAAAAATTACAAGAAGCTAGTAAGTTCAATCGCATACCCTTGGGAAATAAGTTTATTCGAATTAAATTATAGCTACATTGGATGGACCTACCACATGGGGACCACATGGTAACCAAGGCTTCTTCAGTAAATATTTGTAGTTTGGGAGCTTTGTTTCTCTAACAATTACATATTCCCTATACAAGTTTTTGCTGATTCCAAGCGGCAGAATTTAGGAAGCCTAATCGTAGATAGAGATAGGTGGCCGCCGTGGCGTAGTGGGTAGAGTGCGACGCTCACACGCCGAAGGGTCTAGGTTCGATTCCCAGTTGAACACCTCGAATTTTTCATTTTCGAGCTGCTGACAACACTCAAAGAGTAATAACTGTCTAAGAAAGGTTCTGAAATTTCGCCGTTCGAAGTCGGCAAAAAACTGTAGCTCCCTTCTACTCGTGAGAGAACAGTAGCGCGCACAACACGGGCAGTTGATGAGCAAGCTAGGCCCTGGTCCCCTTTTGAACTGTAGTGCCAACAATTATTATTATAATCGTAGATAGTATATTTAACAGCTCGAAAGAGGTGGTGCTGTAAAATTTTCAAGTTGTTAAGTCAGGAATCTATACTTGCGACCTTCGTTGTGTGATTTTCGCTCTTTATCCATTTCAGCAGGGCAGCATACGTTGGTTTTACATGATGTTACCTAAACATATTCTTTTTCTTTATGAAGAAGTCAAATATTTTTGCCCAATACAATCGTAACCCGCAGTTGGATTGCAACATTGACCCACATGCATATGTGTACTTTAAAATGTAAAGAATAAATATCCTATTTCTTGATATCATTTCTGTTACTTTTTCTTCTCAATTTGACTGAGCGGTAGTGACAGTTGAAGAAAGAAAATCGAAAAGAGTAGACGTGCCAACAGCTACCCAAAGAACATTATATCATTCAATATTAATTTTTCAATGGAGAAGTTTGAAAAACAATTATAAAAAATATAAAAATATTAAACAAAATATACTTCATCTAATTGACTTCAGCACCCAAGTGTTAAAGTTAAATCAAATCTTCCAAACAATTTAAAAGCTCATTTCGACTGCTGTTTTGTGGAAAGTAATGAGTTTTAAACTCGATCGAATGAAATGTCAAATCAGGTAACCCGGGAGTCGCTTTTCCTTTTTAGTGCACAAATAATGTGCTATTTTCTGCTTGAAAATTATAGCAGTAATCTTAGGCAGTTGTATCGTACGTACATGAGGATTTTCAAATTCTTAATCCTTTTGGCGAATTTTTAAAAAAACAATTAAAAATGCACATATGCTCGTACATGTGAGTAAGAGTTTTTAACGAGTTGTAGTCAATGGCTGTAAAGACCTTAAAGATTGGTATTTTTTGGTACACACCGGTACGAGAATTTAAAAACTTAACAAATATTATAACAAGCAAGACTGTGACAAGTGCCTTGCTTCTTTAGTAAATACTCGTACTTTGTGAGAATTTGCCATATTTTCTTATAGCTAAAACATTGAGTTGTAGACGGGAGTAAATACTCTCTAAAGAAGCTTGGAATGCTAAACTGTTTTTAATTTCTCCAAGTAAACATCTCTATATTTTTTCAGAGTGGATATAATATCTCTAAATCGTTTTCAAAATTGTTAGAACCATAAACCATATAAGTTTTTCAACCTTAATGAAATATAAAGCGAAAGGTTGAATAGCCCTTAAAATCAAACAACTACTGAGACACTGAATAATCAGCGATCAATTAGATTGTCACACATGGGTTATTTTTTCATTTAGAATGAATCACATCAGTGTTAAATTCATTTGCATTTTATAACAACAAAAGAAAATTATGTCCTGAAGAAATTGAAAAAAGAGGAAATTAGTTTCATTTGTTATGCTTTTTAACTACTCAATTGCCGGCCGAGTCTCCCTGAAACTCGCTCAGAGTTCGACGCTTCCTACACTAAGCATAGAAGAAGAATGGAAACGTTGTCAAGAAGCCATCGAAGAAGCTGCCACTGATGTGCTGGGTTTCACGTCAGCACCCAGAAGGAACCCATGGTTTGACGACGAGTGCAGGCAAGCGCACGCAGCTAACCAAGACGCCTATAAGGTGACGCTGCATCGAACAACGCGGGCTGTGACTCTACGAACAGAGAAGAAGGGAAGAGCACGGGCTTCTCAGAAGGAAGAGGAAGGAACATGAGAAGCGCGCGGTTGAGGAAATGGAAAGGTGCTATGGCAAGAATGAAGTTCGAAAGTTTTACCGAAAGCATATAAGGAGGATATAAGGTTCGGACCAAGGCCTGCTAGGACCACAACGAACAACTCGTAGTAGAGTTGCAGTCTGTGCTGAGAATCTGAAAGGATCATTTATGCAGACTCCTTAATGGCGATGACGGCCCAAATCCCGCTGTTTGGCAGAATGTTCCACTCAATTTGGACGATGATAGACAAGCATTCCGTCTCCCCGACTTAGACGAAGTGAAGATAACCATATCCAAGCTGAAATCGAACAAAGCTGCTGGAGCGAACGGACTGTCCGTAGAACTATTTAAAGCAGCTGGAGATGACCTGGTTGGGCGGATGCATCAGCTCATATGTAACATATGGTCGGAGGAAAGCATGCCCGATGAGAAGAATCTCAGCGTCGTCTGCCCGGTTCACACGAAAGGAGACCCCTTTGACTGCGATAACTGTCGCTGTATTGTGTGAGCGTCTGAAGCCGTTTGGCCATGAGCTGATAGGTCCCTATCAGCGTGGTTTCAGACCAGGGAAGTCCACAATAGACCAGAACTTCACATTACGGCAGATCCTGGAAAAGACCCAAGAAATACAAATTGACACTCACCACATATTCGTCGATTTCAAGGTTGCATATGACAGTGCGTATAGAGACGAGCTATACAGTGGCATGTCTAGTTTTGGCATTCCTATCAAACTCGTCAGATTGTGTAGGATGACGATGGAGAACTGTCGCTGCTCCGTTAAGGTTGGTAACGAACTCACCGAGACCTTCAAGGTTTTAAACAAGGTGACGCACTGTCATGTGACTGCTTTAACATCATCCTCGAGAAGATCGTGCGTAATTCACAAGTCAACACCAGAGGTACGATCTTCCAAAAGTCAGTTCAATTGCTAGCTTACGCTGATGACATTGACGTGATTGGACAAACACAGCGAGCCGTCAATGAGGGGTTTGCTGGCATTGAAGTGGAAGCGGCTAAAATGGGTCTTACGGTAAATGAGGCAAAACTAAGTACATGCTGACATCAAAGAACGTCTCGGACGGAACGTCACACTAGGCAGCAGAAAATTCGAGGTAGTCAAGGACTTCGTCTACCTCGGCTCCGCGGTAAACGGGGACAACAACATCAGTACCAAAACCAAGCGAAATCAAGCGAATCACTCTTGAGTAATAAAGCCCTCTCTCGAAGGACTAAGCTCACTTTATATAACAGCTTGATCATCCCCGTACTACTTTATGGCGCGGAATCTTGGACCTTAGCAAAGGCGGATGAGGAAGCCCTAAGTGTTTTCGAGAGAAAAGTTTTGCTTGCGATTTTTGGTCCTGTTTGCGTTGATGGCATCTGGAGAAGAAGATTTAATGACGAATTCTCTGAGCTGAACAGTGACATGGCCTGGTCAAGCGTCTACGGATACAACGCTTAAGATCGCTATGCCATGTAGAGCGTATGTACACCACTGCTCCGGCCCGAAAAGTCTTTGAATCCGAGCCATTGGGACAACGCAACAGAGGACGGCCTAGGCACACAAGTAGAGAAGGATCTCAATCAACTTGGAGTGTGCAACTGGAGGCAGCTGGCGAAAGATAGTCATCGCTGGAGAAGCATGTTGGTTAAGGCACAGGTGCACCCCAGACTGTAGCGCCACAAGAAGAATAAAAAGAAGAAATGAAAATTATGTGCTGATGAAATGGAAAAAAAGGAAATCAGTTTCATTTTTTATGTTTTTTAATAACTTAATTTTATTAATAAACAAATCACTTTTTAAGTTACTAAAAAAATCGCCCTTCAGAAGCTGTTCATTTTGTCGCACGCTTTATATACAAATAAATGGAATAAATTCAATGGGTGCATGCACTTTTTTGAGAATTTCACTTCCACATTACCAAATTTTTCTGAGATTGGAAACAAGAGATCTCCATCGCATATTAAATAACTTTTCATTCCTACATGTGGTTAACAAATCGAGGATACTGTTATATGATCTATAACAATAAAACTGGCTCCACACGAATTGGAAAAAGGCGTTTTTAATATAAATTTTACTTGAAAATTGATTCTTTTTCGCGTGTTTCATTTGAGTAAAATATACCTCAAGTAACAGGTAGCTACACATTTTATTTACATCATAAAGCACTCTTTGATTGTTTTTTTTCTTCGTCCGGCCCAAAGCAGGCGGTGAAAATATGAGAGATAAATGTTAACGTAGAAACCTAGAAAATGAATTATTAAAATAGCGTCGTAATATGAATTTGAGCGTCTTAACACGGTAATCGTCAGCAACCGTGCTAAGCCTTGGCTGTGACTTTGGTCGATATTCCGCACGAAACAAAATATAAAAAACAATAAAATACAAAAGTTATGTGGCACAAATTTAAATTTCGATTTAATTCTAATCTCTTAAGCCAAACCAACTGTGGATGCGTTGATCGCTGTCAGTTGTTTCACTGAGCAATCCGTTTAAGGAAGAATTTCTTGACAAGGCTATTTATTTATTTATGAAATTCCTCACTTTGAGAACTTAACAACGGAAACGCTGAGTTTGATTTTCCTTAATTCGTTAAATGTTACCTGTTTTTGAGACCGAAAAATAGTAATTCTCTTTACAGGTTGTGTTTTTATTAATTTGTATTATTTTGAATAATTTCTCAGCCGAAAATCAAGTCCTTCAAATATCCGCGAATATTGGGATTGAAGGAAAGATGTCTATTCCAATTTATAAGCTTAAAAAGTAACCACCTACATACAAATTTAACAAAAGAAAATCCAAAAGAACTAAAGAAACTAAACGATTCGTTAAACCGATGATGAGAATGTCAACTTCGGGTCTTCGAAATTGTTGCATCTTAATTGATTTCCATCCCCTGGAACCGAAAATCAATATTTAAACATTTTTACACGGACTATTAGGATCGACAAATAACCGCATTAATATGCACGCCAACTGCTTGTTTTGGGAACCGAATCACAGTGTTCCCCTATGCAAGAACAGTAACTAGAAGGTAACTCGAAACCATAACATGTCAATTTTTCTTCTTCCCGAAATGTTGCTTGTGTTTGTTCGCCTTCCTTTCTCTGTCTCTGTTGTCTTATGGTCTTTCAGCTATTGTTTACCAATGTTGTACTCATCTAGCTAAATGAGAAAGTACGAGACAGAGAAGGACCCTCGCTTCTTCGCTTTATTCCTGCGTGTCGTCCAGTAGTTCTTTCCATTCCAATTTGTTTGTCGTTTAGGTATCTACTCAAAAAATGTTGCCCTTACAGTCGCTTGCCTCTATTTACCAAACAATAAACAAACGACACTATCTATACCACATATCACCGCCTTCATTGGTATCCTGGCAATGATGATGTTGATGACAAAAGGTGTGTCATCAGTGGTATGTGTGTGCATATAATGGAGCAATAAAAGAAGAAGGACCATTGTAGCGGTAGAATATTCAATTGACGAAACGAGTTCAAGAGGGGTGTGATGCTACCGCTTCTGCAAAGGAAGCTAGTGTCCTGCACAAAGATGAAGATGAACGAACTCAGGTTGCAGGCATGAGACTGCTATAGATATGTCTGCTATGGGGCGTCGTTTGTTGTGATGTTAGTGTGCAGTTGGTTAATGGGATTCCAAAGGGCATCTCCTTTCCATCCCCTGCTGGGTGCACCCAAAGGAAAAGGGTTGCATTTGTTGTGTGAAAGGACGATGACGAAGTCATTCTAGCGTGGAGGATAGAAAATTGAATTAATAGTGACCATACACAGCCGGTCTTCTATTTGACTTTCATTTTATCAATAGGATCGATGGGAATCACTAGGGCGAGTTGCCATGTTTGGAATGTAATTGAGTATTAAATTACGATTTGAATATTTCATTGCAGCAATTGAGAACTATTGTAGTTGAAATACACACGAATTTGTGTGCCATATTTACTACTGTTTAGTGTACTTCCCCGCTTCTTCTTCCTTATGTCCGGGGTGGACCAGGGTCACAACCAACAACAGGACTCTCCAGCCAACACGATCTCTCACCAGTTGCCTTCAAGTGTATACTCCAATATGATTGAAATCCTTCTCCACTTGTTTGCGGCATCTCAGAATAGGCCGTTCTCTGTTTCGTTGGCCCAATGGCTTAGATTGGAAAACTTTTCTTCTGTCTGTATCCCACGCGTAATGCTCATCATTGCTCACAAGATACAATTTCGTACTTGCTTTATATGATTCAAACTTAGTTAATAGAAGAAATCTAATTTAAGTGTTGTGTGTGGGCCCCACAAGTTCGTACTTTTCCGAATTTCGGTGATTTGGACATTTTGTCCTTTCCGTAGTTCGGGAGTCTCTCCTCTTAGTAGTTTGGTTCGAAAGTTCGAAAACTCGATTTCAAAATTTTATTTGTTTTGATAGATTTTTTTTTCAATTTAAAATTCAATGCTATTCTTATATAATAGACAAATTTCCTTAAAACTAGCTTAGCATTTCTATTTCTTATATCTATATTGCTGACCCTATGCGGGTGCTGTAAGTTAACATTAACATTACCTATATCACTGCATTTCGACATCTTCATTATTTTTCTTCTTTAAATCTTAATCTAAACTTAAATTATGCTAAGAAAACTGTACAAAACTTAGCTTCATTTCGTCGCCGGTCCACTGTTCGACGCCCGACATGGAATATTATAGGACATCTCTTCCTGTCCTGAACTAGACCCATCATATCTAAATAAAGGAATGTCTCTGGTGGAATAAAGCCATTCTGCCGTACCTTCTCGAAATACAAAATGTTGGGGTAGTAATCCCCAAAGATCAGGCTGTTGGTAGAAGTCAACGACGGTGCAACGTGTCGTCGAATCAATTTTATTATGAAATTATCAATCCTTATCAGGTTGCCTCGTCTCGTCGAGATAAAATTTCTTGTACACGGATTCGGGAGTTCTATACAACCTGAGACAGATCCTGCGACACTGCCTCTCAAACAGCCTCATCTTTTCCATCTGGGAAGGACTCACGTAGAACCACACAGGACAAGCGCACGCCATCATCGGCCGAATGAGTGCCATATAGCATATTACCTCCACCTTGGAATCAAGTTGGCTACTGTAAAACAACCTTCTTGCCACAGCAAAGGCTTTCTTGGCTTTCATCAGAGCAGCATCTACATGTTTGTCAAAGTATAGATACTGGTCCAACCAAAGGCCTAAGTACCTAACCAAGCCTTTCACAGCTAACGGTTCTCCCCGTGGGTCTACATTGCGGAACTACGCCAGTTTAATTTCGTGTCCCCTGAGGCCCTGGACAGCGGGGTCCCGAAAAGGATAGTCTCGCATTTACTGAAATTAATTTTTAATTTCCAGCTATCACAATATTGTTGAATCTTTTTGAAGTCATGTTGCAGCAGAATGTTAATAACTTCGACCTTTGGCATTGATCTGTTCGCAACCAAATCATTGGCGTACGCTATAATGTGCGGCATGGAGTACAAAAGATCGCTAGTAAATATAGCGGACAAGGTTGACGAACCAGCTGCCCCTGTTGCAGACCGTTTTTAATGTCGAAAACCATGATAGACTTCACGTTGCCATTTTTCGCAACGAACTTCCTGCCTGTTATCTTGTCATGGATCATGTATAGCAATAGTTTACTTATGACAAGTATGACCAGCTTTAGAAGGTCCTTCTAACCAAACGGTGTCGAACGCCTTTTCCAAGTCGATCAGACATGCACCCGTACATTGGCTCTTGAATTTGTTCCATTGAATGTCGGAAACCAACTTTGACGCTGTATATATGGTATCATGCCCCGCTCTGAACCCGAACTGATTGTCCGGCATTATATTATTGTTCCCAATCCACTTTCTTGTGGTCGCCGTGGCGTAGTGGGTAGAGTGCGACACTCACACGCCGAAGGGTCTAGGTTCGACTCCCAGTTCAACACCAATTTTTCTACTATTTCACGGCACCACCTCCTTCGAGCTGCTGACAACACTCAAAGAGTAATAACTGTCTAAGAAAGCTTCTCAAATTTCGCCGTTCGGAGTCGGCAAAAAACTGTAGGTCTCTTCTACTCGTGAGAGAACAGTAGCGCGCACAACACAAGTAGTTGATGAGCAAGCTAGACCCTGGTCCCCCTGTGTACTGTCGCGCCAACAATTATTATTATTAAATAACCCCTGCTCTCTAAACAAACATTTTTCTATAGTTCGGCAGTCTTTCTTTTCTAGTAGGTCTTTACAGACCTTAAACTGATTTTTTTAAAGAAGAGTTGGGAGTGGGAAGAATTTGATTCTAGCTTGAACTTTGCGTATGATGTTCGTTCTCGTACTTGGAGTAAACAACAGAACACTGTACACAGCAAACAAAAACAAATTAATGAAAGTCTGTTCCAGTACGCCATAAAAAATGGGTTTTATGTGCAATAAGCGCTTTCACGAGAACGTAAAATATGTCGCCATGCTGTCCATTTAAACCAAAGAAACGTATGTGACAAAGTTGTTGGTTTTTTGTCAAATCAATCAGCGTATGGTTTGACATTAATCACTTTTTTTGTCAAACGGGAACAGAGTTTCGTTGATTTTTATTGGTTTGTGTCGTTTTGTATTGTTTTGTATTGTTTATTTCAAGTACGGGGATACACATTTTTCGATTTGACATATCAAAAATGACATAATTTATACAATTGGTATAGCTGCGTTCCCGTACGTTTTTTAAATTTTGCCTCTCTCTGAGAGATTTGTACCACCACTCCCTAATAAACGAACAACTTTATAATTTGGTACAGAAGCACCAATTATCTCGTTCAAATTATACAAAAAATAGTTGATAGGGTATTGTATGGAAAATTTCCATTTTAGACATAAATTATTGAAACACATTATATTCACTGTTTAAGTTCGAAAAAAATGCAACATTTTTGTCTTTTTAAAGAAAATTAAAACGACATTTAAACTTTTATCAGATAATACATATACAGAATCCCTCCGCAACACTGTTGATGTCAACTTTATAAAAAACATCCGGTTGAGGCTTCTACGTTCATTGTAGGATGAAAGCTGCAATTTGGATTTGATTTCGAGCACACAACACTTTGTTAAACACTATCAAAATGTTTAAGGAAATCATTCATGATATGACATGAACAAATACACCTTTGAGGTTGCCCACTCCAAACGAGGAATCCTTCCAATCATTGCTGCAATTTGCTGCTTGATTTTTCTTTTCCTTTATTGCCGTTTTTTCCGTCTTTAAAACAATCCACTCTGATGTTTTCCGTTTAAACACTGATACACACACACACACACACACACAGTCATGCATAAGAGAGTGAGGGAGAGAAACTTTATATAAATTTAATTAAATCGCAATTTTATTTCCCGTCAAAATGACCATTTTTTTCTCATATTTCACACATGAACGCGCTCCATTTTGTATTTACCTTCCGCTGTCCGTTTTCATTTTAACCATGGCACGTCCGGCCGCATCAATCCGCGTGTGTGGACCAAAGTGAAAGCGGCCAAGCACAAACTGCTTAATAATATCAATATTTTCCACCAATTTTACCTCTCATTTGGCATTCATTTGAAACTGTGTTCCGCGAAACAGTGAGAATGGCTGCGGCAGAGCAATGAGCACACGAACATTCAGTTCGTTGGGTTTTTATTTGATTCAAACTTAATTAAGAGAAGAAATTTAATTTAAGTGTTGTGTGTGCCCCTTGGCATCAAGTGCTTATTTGCTCACACCCATTCTCTGGGCAAATGTTCAATAAAGGATCACAAGTCTGCTGTGAAGGTTACACCTCTGCTGCTTGTGGTCGATATTCCTTCCAGTAATTTATCCTGAATTGGACGCTTGTCTTAGCTCTGGATGCCTTTGTTACCATTCCACACTTTGCCGGTTCCGATGATGGGGTGCGGAGTACAAGGCTCGAAGAAGGCCGTCGTCTGAGGTGGATTGATGTTGAGTGCGGGGCGAAGGTGAATCAAAATGATATTGTATTTCATGACACACCTCAAAGGTGTTTGCAGTTTGCTGGACGGTCATGGATTGATGTGTGTTAACTTCAACCCAGTCTGGTAGGGGAGGTTTACCGATTAGATGCACTTAATCCAAAAGTTGTTTAATAATTCTGTGCACTCGGTAAGCCGTAGAAGTTTATGAGGCTTCTTTACGATGCTCGATAAGCAAAACTACAGAAGTTGTGATGACTAAAGCTGGGTCTTTAATTTAAGCCGTCATGTATTTGCCATTTTTTTAAATTGATTATTTTGTGTGTTTGCTTGTTTTACCCGTCCGTTCTTAAACACATCAATCATGTTCTGTTTTAATGGTTCTTCGAAGTTCTTGTGTCAAAAATATGCAAAAACGACGAGGTAAAAGATTTCCATGCGAAAATATGTGAAATTTGTGTTTTGAAAAGAGTGCGTTGTGCGTATGATAAATGTTCTACAGTAAGTTAATTTTGAGAAGAATTAATCGAAAGAACTCATTAGACCCCACATGTCATTTGAAGTTTATTTAAGTTTTTAAAAGTGAAGCTCGATATTATGGGATGAATTTGCATACTGTTTTAAGAATCTCAATAAATATGTTTGCAGTTCTATTAAATTTTTTAGAAGAATGTCACATTGACCCTCAAAATGTTTTTCTGTTAATTTCATATCCAATTTATTAGTTGATGTATTTTTAAGAAGTAAGTATTTGTTAGTATCCAGTGCACAAGAAAGGAAAACCCTTTGACTGCGCTATCTCTATCTATAGTTGATCCTCTTCAACATGGCCTACAAGTCTGCAGTATTATTTGCCTGAAACCGTCTGTCAACGATCTTATTAGTGTCACCTCAGGCCAGAAAATCTACAATAGAGCAGGTCTTTACTGCAGACCTTGGAAACGACCCAAGAAGTATAAATTAATTCTCACCACCTATTCTTCGATTTTAAGGCTACATATAATTGTGTGGACACTTAATTCGTCAGATTGTGGTGGAGAACTTTGGCTACTCTGTCAAGGTCGGTAACGAACTAACCGAGGCCTTAAATGTTAGAAAGGGCTTTAGACAAGGTGACGCGTTGTCATGTTATTCTTTTTCATCATTCTAGAGAAGATCGTGCGTAATACAAGTCAACACCAGAGTCACGATCATTCAAGAGTGAGCTTGACTGGGAATCGTTAATAAGGCGTTTGCTGGCTTTGAAGCGGAGTCACACTTATAGTGGATATAATGCGCTGTATATTTCTAGGTTTTGCCAAAGCTGGTTTGGCTGCAGAGTGTAGTTTGCTGAAGATATAGCATACAAACATTGCTCCCATAGTTTGATGCTTATAGTTTTCAGTTCATAAAAAAAGACGCATTAAATCACATTTAAGAATCGGTGATCACACTTTTTCATCTCTCACTTACATGACTTATTGTCATTGTTTTTTTTTTGTGGCCGCCGCCGTGGCGTAGTGGGTAGAATGCGACGCTGACACGCCGAAGGGTGTAGGTTCGATCCCCAGCTCAACACCAATTTTTTGAATTTCTCACGACACCACATCTTTCAAGCTGCTGACAACACTCAAAGAGTAATAACTGTCTGAGAAAGCTTCTCAAATTTGGCCATTCGGAGTCGGCAAAAAACTGTAGGTCCCTTCTACTCGTGAGAGAACAGTAGCGCGCACAACACGAGCAGTTGATGAGCAAGCTAGGCCCTGGTCCCCCTTTGGACTGTAGCGCCAACAATTATTATTATTATTATTATTATTGTTGTCATTGTTTGGCTTTTCTTGGCTTTCAAAGGAACCTCAATCCATAAAATTTACAGTTCGCTTCCAAGACTTTAGTACCACATATTGCTACATGGGTTACCAAAATTAACTTTTTTACCCTCGTAGCACAATAGTTATTTGATTGCCTCGGCTTTCTTTAGTACAAGTAATTCGTACACATTGAAAGCCCATTTAAATTTATATCGAAACGATACTTCAGCTACTGTGGTTTGAATTTGCAAAACTATAATTTGATTATTTCGTACGTTTTGAATTTCGTTAGTGGTATACAATTCGCGCAGAGAATTTTTTCATAAGGAGGCCAAGGCAAAGTTTAAAAATTATTTTTGCACCAAAAATTTATATAATTCCCTTCTTCTTGTCCTACAAAACTGTTTTTAGTGTTCAAAGTCTGCAAGTCGTTCAGCCCCTGCTTTCATTTGTAATGTTTCAAATGGCTGCAAGTTTATGTTGTACGGAATTAACGAACCGAGCATATGAGAATGCTCGAGACCGAGGAGAAATCATTTTGGTAAACATAACGTTCGCGGGAAGAATATCAAATCACTCTGTGACGTAGACAGTAGCACAATTTTCAAGTTTATGCAGCTGTCGTTTCCCATTAGACAGAATTTTCTGTAAAGAATAAGCAAATTAAAGCTATGCAAGTATTGTGAATAAAGTTAAGTTTTATTATATTCGTTTGTTGATAAAACATTATTATACGAGTACGACATATGTACATATGTAATACAAGTGATACAAGTTTTAAGAATTATCTAAACCTTATCGTATTGGCAAGGTATAGAGCCTTGAGAAGTAACAAAATAGTTTGCGAAATAATATCTTATTTAAAGACTACATGAATTAGGCCTTGTTCCGACTGCATGATTAGATTCTAACGGACATTCGTATGATTTATCGTACCTTAAGCAATCTCGAATCTCCATCAAATCCATTTTTATAGTAACAAGACTTTTAGTCGCAAGTGTGCTATGATTAATTCTAATCCATGTGTTCCATTTTAATTTCCGCCAAAAAATCGTCTATAAAATAAGGTTTGTTGCATATTTTCAATCCCTGCGATTATAAAGTCGCACTAATATGTGTGTGTATTCATACATAAACCAATATGTTTCATTTTTTGCGACTAAATTGTGATCCGATAGAAAATCGCAAGTGCATGTACAGCCATATCTTGCTGCCACAACAATTTTTCGATTCCAGCGATTTAAATCGCAAGTGTGTGGATACTCTTGCCAGTAAGTGTGATTTATTTTAACTTGTGACAATCGCGTCGCCCAGGAAATGGGACAAATCGCAGACTTTTTATCGTTGCGATTGTGAGGTGTCAAGTGAGCTCGTTCACATTGAAAGCTTTGTTCTATATTTTGCGGCTGAATAGTCGTACGACGAAAATCGCAAATTATAAAGTGCTGTCTGGACAGTATACATCTATTATTATATATGTCATTCGCGTAAACAAAACTGTTCACGTTGCTTAATTGTAGGAGTATTCGAGGAAATAAAGTAACAATCACGAGTGAGATGATACCAGGCATACCGTTATGAAATGAGCGGTTTTTATTTATTGAAAAACACTAATTATTGATGGGAAAGTAAAAACATTTTATTCAAAGTATTGGCCATTGCTTTCAACGCATTTTGACCACCTTTCTGGCAATTTGTGAATACCACGCTAATAAAATTGTTCGTCTTTCAAAGCAAACCAATAAGTCGCCGTGGCGCAGTGGGTAGAGTGCGACGCTCACACGCTGAAGGGTAAATGTTCGACTCCCAGTTCAACACCAATTTTTCGAATTTTTCACGACACCACCTCTTTCGAGCTGCTAACAATACCCAAAGAGTAATAACTGTCTAAGAAAGCTTCTCAAATTTCGCCGTTCGGAGTCGGCAAAAAAACTGTAGGTGCCTTCTATTCGTGAGAGAACAGTAGTGCGCACAACACGAGTAGTTGATGAGCAAGCTAGGCCCTGGTCCCCCTTTGGATTTTAGCGCCAACAATTATTATTAATCAGACACCCAATTTTCGACCTTCTCGTTGGAATCAAGGTGCTGCTCAGCCAATGCGTGTCCCATCGATGAAAACAAATGGTAGTCGGAAGGAGCCAAGTCTGGTGAATACGGTGGGTGGGGTAGCTGCCCCCAGCCAAGTGTTTTGATTGCATCCTGAACCGGTTTTGCCTTGTGTGCAGGTGCATTGTCATGGAGCAAAATTATCTTGCCGTGTCTTCTGGCACATTCTGGTCGTTTCTCGATCAATGCATGGTTCAAATTGATCATTTGTTGTCGGTAACCATCAGTAGTAACGGTTTTACCAGGTTTTAGGAGCTCGTGGTACAGCACACCTCTCTGGTCCCACCATACACACAGCATTGTCTTCTTGCCGAACCGATCTGGTTTTGCAGTTGATGTTGATGGTTGATGGTTTAGGATTCTTAAAATAAATTCATTCTTCATCGCCAGTAACAATCCGTTGCAAAACCGATTTTCTTTCGTTTCTTTGAAGCTAAATTTCACAAGTGTTTTTTTGGTTTTCCATCTGTCTTTCATTCAATTCATGTGGCACCCATTTTCCACACTTTTGGATCTTTCCCTTGGATTTTAAATGGTCAGAAATTATTTGTTGTGCACCATTTAACATTGCTGCCATTTGCTCAAAGTGTCATCTCCATCCAATATCGTTAGGCGTCTTCAAACTTTTTTGGCAGTCTTCCACGTTCTTCATTTCTCACATCAAAATCATTATTTCTGAACCGTTGAAACCATCTTTTGCATGTTGCTTCTGATAGAGCATGATCACCATATGCCTAGCATATGCCAAGCATTCGATGCGACTCTGCAGCACTTTTCTTCAAATGAAAACAAAAAATTAATGCTTTCCGCAAATCATCACTTTTTGATACAAAATTCGACATTTTTAACACGATGAAAAAATATGATGTTGTCTGTTCACTGACTTGATGTATACTAAATATTTTTTACAGATGTCATAGCAAACAAACAAACAAAAATAAAATAAAATAAGGGCTCGTTTACCACAAATGTTCGATCGAGACATATGTATCTTGACGTTCACTTCATACCGGTATACCTGGTAAGTTCATTAAACCCACTCTACTTAACCGACCGAAACTGGTATTAAATCCCCTTTCATTTCCCTTAAATTGAATATACAATAATTTCGCTTTTTCCTTTAGCACATCTCTGCCAACTGGTAGATTTTTACCACGCTGCCTCAAAAACCATTTGAGCTCGTTCCATACTAAGTCACCTCTCTTGAGGTTTTTTCTTTTCAACGAACTGATTTGGCTAGTTGTCACTGTTTTGAAAACTTTGTCCTTATTTTTTATTATCGCTGAAATTGTGGATTTGGCTACACTGTGCTGCCGGGACAGACTCGACACGTCTTCACATCTTTTCAGTTTCTCAATAAATTCATTTTTTCTTTCACTAATAAGAATTTCGGCTTTTCAAAAACAGTTTTGCAAGTGCAAACTTTTTGGTTTTAATTGAAAACGTAATTGAAATTTTATTTGTTCACGCTATAGAGTACTCTTTATAAAAAAAAAGTGGGTGTTCACGCCAGCGGAATGTTAATGGAATCAGGAGTTCACATTACCCTCATCTGCATCGTAGGAGAATGTCTTCCCGAGAAGTTATCAAATCTAAGGCCAGGAGCTGTTTAGCAACAGTAGCTTCATCACCTGCCTTCCCACAGCAGGAAGGCAGTCACGAATAGAAACTCATAAGAGCATTTCATTTGTTTAGAGATCAATTTATTGTTAATTGAAATCCTTTCAAGTAATTAGATCTCATTCTTAGTCCCTCAACGTTTCGCTCTACCTGTGTCGGCACTGAAACCCGTCCTTCTCATGCAAAGCAGCACCACTTACCAATCGAGATATAGATTTGGATTTAGGAAAGCAAGGATATTAATAATAATTCATCTTCTACAAGAAAAGAGTTCTGCTACACCCTCCAGTGGTAATCCGCACCTTGTTGGAAGGAGCAGGCGGTGCGTTTTACGAACGCTGAGAAAGCAAATTGTGCGATGCCACTACTTAAATGATTCCACAACAAAAGCGTCTAAGGGTGCAATAACTCCTTTCGCAGGCAGGGGGTACCTCTATTCCTGGAGACACAATTTTGCCTGGTATTAATGCCGCAGCACATTTCTGAAGTAAAGAAAATTGTTTTCTGCACCGACTTAACCCAGCCTTTCGTCTTATGTTCCGCATACTGTCGAAGTTCGGAACGCAATTCGCTTGATGCAATGGGGGGCAATGAAGCGTGAGATTCGTTGTCACGGTGTCCGCCTAAGCCGCAGTCCATGTCAACGTCCAGTTGCACAGATCACAGCTCCACTATAAATATCGCATCACCTTGGGATACCCATTGACATAGTACCTTCCACTTTCACCATGAGGTGTCTGACAGTTTTCGTGCTACTGCTGCTGGTGGCGTCGCTGACGTCGGCAAAAAAAGATGAGTCCAGCGAAGAGGAGGACGAGAAGAAATATGGGGAGCATCACCACGAGGAAAAGGGGCATAAGGGTGAGAAGGGTCATAAGGAGAAAAAGCACTGGGAAGAGGAGGAGAAGAAACACCACGAGGAAGAGGGTCACGGGCATAAACATGAGGAGAAGGGTGGTAAGAAGAAGAAAGATTGGGACGAGAAGGACGAGCACGGGGAGCACCACGAGCATGGCGAACACAAGAAGGGTGGCAAGCACCACCACAAGAAGGGCCACAAAAAGGGCCACAAGAGCTCGGAGTACCACAAGAAGGCCAACAAAGACGAATACTACAAGGAGAAGAAATTCTACGACGACGAGGATAAGGGAGGCCATCACAAGAAGTACGGCAAAGGACACGAGCACCACGAGAAGGAAGAGGGAGAACACAAGAAGGGCGAGCACCACGAAGCGGCAGAGAAAAAAGGAAGCAAAGGACACAAAGGACACTACAGCAAGGGTCACCACGATGAGGATCACAAGGGATACAAGAACGAGCACAGCCACGACGAGCACTTTGATCATCACGAGGATTTCGGCAAGAAAGGCGAAAAGAAAGGTGAGCATAAGAAAGGATACAAAAAAGGACATCACTAGCAAGGGTTCAGCGGCTCTGGATTTGCTCAAATAAATGTATGGTACTTCTAAGATGTTTTTCTTCCTTTTTCTTGTTTGCAATCCCCTGTAAAACTCTAATTGTTTTACGAGGTTGTCTTGCTGACGAGTGCATCCTTTCAGTAAAAGGATTCATTACATCCTTACACCCCTTTGTTGTGGGATCATTTAAATCGTAGCATAGACCAATTTGCTTTCTCACCGCACACAAAACGTTCCGCCCGCAGAAACAATGGAGGATCATAATTGAAACGCAATCAGCAATCAGTTGAAAAGCACGCAGCAGGCAGGGAAGCTGTTATTAGTTTAGAGATTTGCGAGCGGACTTGCAAGATGAAATTGAGATCTTAATAAAGTCAGGTCAGGTATGAATATGGTGCAGGTAGGCAGAAGATCTTGTTACTTGCACGGATTTTAATTAGCTGCAAATTGATCTCTAAACAGAGAGCGGGATCAAGGGCAGGACGACGTTGAAGGTGGTGATGAGGAAAATACTTAATAGATTGAAGGATTTCGATTATAGCTGTCGCGTAGTAAGTGGAGAGGATACAGGATACACACCAAAATAAAGTTTGTTCATTTGATTGAAAAGCCAACTCAGTGTTCCAGTTTGCCGCCAAATAGACAAATAACTTTAGATAGCCCGAGAAAATGTAATTTATATTGAGATCGCCTGTATTCATGATTCAAAAAGAAGCAACTAAGTCTAGTTTTATGATAATTTTTTTTTTTTGATAAAAATGGTCACTTTACGGCAAATCCTGGAAAATATACAAGAAGTACAGATCGACATGACAGTGTGCAAAGGGACAAGCTATGCAGGGCCATGTCCAGTTTTGGAATTCCTATCAGACCCGATTGTGTAGAATAGCAATGGAGAACTCTAGGCGCTTCTTGAAAGTGGGCAACGAACTTGTCGAAAGTTTCAAGAGTCAAAAATTAAAATAAGGCGAAGCGCTGTCATGTGACAAAAACTTAAACATCATTTTTAAGAAGATCGGGTGTAACTCACAATTCACGAACAGAGGTACGATCTTCCCAAAAGTCAGCTGAACTTCTAGCTTAAATCGGACGACATTGACTTTGTTGGCCGAACACAGCGAGCGGTCGATAAGGCGTTTGCTTCCACTGAAGCGGCTAAAACGGGTCTGGCGGTTTACTCCGTTGCCAAGGAAGGGAACACATAATCGGTGCTTCAGATAGAGCGTCACATGGGGCAGCAAAAGCTTCGGGGATGTCGAGGATTTTGTGTACCTCGGCTCCGCGGTATTTGGAGACAACATCATTAGTACCGAAAGCAAGCGCAGAATTACTATTGCCAATCGCTGTTTCATTGGGCTTAAGATGCTTAAGACCCCCTCTTGAAAGACTAAGGTTGCTTGATGATCCCAGTCCTGCGTTAATTGTGCGGAAACTTGGACGTTGCTGTGAACAAAGCCCTTAGACTTTTTGAGGGAACAATTTTTCGTGCGATTTTTGGTTCTGCCTACATTGGTTACATTTGAAAGAAAAGATTCAACGACCAACTTTATGGGCTGTTCGGTGGCATGTGCCTGGTCAAGCGTCTTCGGATTCAACATTTAAAATGGGTAGTCCATGTAGAGCATATTGACAGTACTGCTTCGGCTCTAAAAGTCTTGGAACCCGAGCCCGGATAATACAACGAAGGACGTCCTAGTCTAAATGGCGCTCATTAAAGACTCCGTCACATAGAATACTTAACATGTATCAGCTTCAGCAATACTATGACGGATTAATAAAATGCTAGTGTTCTTATGGGAGGTGGCACATAAACCAACGCTGCCGCCCGTGCTACGGGTGTGTTTGCTCAACTCTTAACTTTTATCTCTCCTTCAGCGTTGACAAGCAACTCATTGTGACAATTCAAAAGATTTTTTTTGCATTTCAAATTAAGGTTTGTTAGGGTTTGAATGTTTTGTAAGATCTTGATGTACTAAATTGAATAGTAAATCAAAAATTTCGTTTTTCATTCTCACAGCCGTGAAAAATTGTTTCCGATCGTTATTGTATAGTTTCTCAAAGTATAACGCAAAAAAAACAGTGTACATTTCGATCTATGCATAAAGTCTGGACCCAAAATTGGCGGTTGCATTTTGTTGTATTAATATATTCTTTAAGTTCGAACACATTAGTAAATCCCGTAACTCGTCTAAAAGCATTTTTGCAAAATAAATATCAGATAGCTCTACAGTACAGCCTAATTTGCGCTCGCGCCCCGACAGAGGAGAAGGATGACAGCATCAAGGATGACTTCTATGATCTCCTAAAATAATATACGATCGATGCCCCAGCTACGATACCAAGATCGTTCTAGGAGATTTCAACGCTCAGCTGGGAAAGGAGGACATCTTTACTGGAGTCATCGGCAAACACAGCCTGCACGACAACACATCCGGAAACGGACTCAGGCTGTTAGACTTCGCCTCGGGGCGGAACCTCTCTGTGGCTAGCACGCGGTTTCCACACCTGGACATTCACAAAGGCTTCTGGCGATCTCCTGATCAATCAACCGTCAACCAGATTGATCGATCGACGCTAGACACTCCTCTAGTATCCTCGATGTCCGAACCTTCCGATGTGCAAACATTGACTCGGATCATCACCTTGCTGTAGCCAAGGTAAGAACCCGGATATCGAGAGAGCAACGGAGTCGAGAAAGGCCAAAACGGTTCGCTGTCGAAAAGCTACAATCGCAACCGATTGCTGGGAACTTTGCCGACCGAGTCTCCCTGAAACTCGCTCAGAGTTCAACGCTTCCTGCACTACTGAGTTTCACGTCACCACCCAGAAGGAACCCATGGTTTGACGACGAGTGCAGGCAAGCGCACGCAGCTAAGCAAGACGCCTATAAGGCTTCGCTGCATCGAACAACGAGGGCTGTTCGTAAGCCCTACGAACAGAGAAGAATCGAAGAGCACCGGCTTCTAAGAAAGAAAAAGAAGGGGCATGAGAAGCATGAGAAGGAAAGATGCTATAGCAAAAATGAAGTCCGAAAGTTTTACCGAAAGGTAAAACAGCTATCCGGAGGATACAAGGTTCGGACCAAAGAGTGCCAGGACCACAACGGACAACTCGTAGTGGAGTCGCAGTCTGTGCTGAGAATCTGGAAGGATCATTTCTGCAGACTACTTGACGGCGATGACGGCCCAAATCCTGCTGTTAGGCAGAATGTTCCACTCAATTTTGACGATGGTAGACAAGCATTCCGTCTCCCTGACTTAGACGAGGTGAGGATGGCAATATCCAAGCTGAAGTCGAACAAAGCTGCTGGAGCAAACGCAGAATCACTTTTGCCAATCGCTGTTTCTTTGGGCTCAAGAGGCAATTGAGTAATAAAGCCCTCTCTCGAAAGACTAAGCTTGCTTTATATAACAGCTTGATCATCCCCGTCCTACTTTATGGCGCGGAATCTTGGACGTTAGCAAAGGCGGATGAGGACTGTAGCGCCACAAGAAGAAGAAGAAGAAGAAGAAGAAGTATAACTAAAACAAATTGAATTTGAAGCGACTGTCAAATGAAATCAGCTGTGCGTTGAAGTATTAATTGTGTCATCTCCTTCCTTCAGGTATTTCACCATCATGCATTTCGGAGTGTGTAATTAAATGCAGCTGGCGAGAGATTGGGCTGGCTGAAGAGGAATGTTGGTTGAGGCTGAGGTCCATCCCCGACTGTCGCGCTACACTATGAAAATTCGCTGGGTTTTTTACACTGTACTTTTGTTCGTCCTTTCCCTAGTGGAGAGAAGTCACACCTGATACTAAAAGCCAAAATTTAAGTACCTTTTTCAATTATGTCATCCAGACACCATCAGTTTAAAGAGAAGGACGTAAGTGTTCATGTGGCCGTCGTGGCGTAGTGGGTAGGGTGTGACGCTCACACGCCGAAGGTGTAGGTTCGATTCCCAGCTCAACATGAATTTTTCGAATTTTTCACGGCATCACCTCTTTCGAGCTGCTGACAACACTCAAACAGTAATAACTGTCTAAGAAAGGTTCTCAAATTTCGCCGTTCGGAGTCGGCAAAATACTGTAGGTCCCTTCTACTCGTGAGAGTACAGTAGCGTGCACAACACGAGCAGTTGATGGGCCAGCTAGACCCTGGTCCCCCTATGGACTGTAGCGCCAGCATATATTGTAACATAAGTGTTCATTATAATGTCCAAATTCTTATTTTTTCTTCTCCCAAACAAATGTCCCGTGCAGGCAAGACACGCACAATGTTAAAACCGCAATATAAGATTAACGATTAATGTGATGAATGATTAAAACGAACACATTAGGCGTGTTCCTGTACTCGAACACAAAATAACTCAAAAGCTGTTCCCGTATATCGAAAAAGTGGGTTTTACGTCAAATGAGAGCTCTCTGGAGGGAGTGAAATATTTGCCCACCCTGCCAATTTTAACACACGAAATTTTTGTGGGTAGGTTGTTGATTTTCTGTCAAATTAATTGGTGTGAGTACAGAGATAAGTGAGCACTGGCTCTGTATATGTATCTCAATTTTTGTTGTTGCTTTTGTTTTCCGTAGCAAAGAAGTGAATTTGACATTTCTTAATGACATACTTTACACATTCGGTTTAGATGTATTCCCTCTCTCTGAGAGAGTTTTACCCGCACTCCTTTACAAATGACAAATGATGAGATGACAAATGACTTTCGGAATTTGATACAGAAAGTACGGGAACACACCTATTGTCAATGCTGACTGCGCACATGTTTAACCTTGCTTGGATCGAATGATCCAATGTTTTGGTGGTACAACATGTTTTCAGAAGGCCAAGAAGATGTAAATGACGAGGAAAATTCCCTACACATCCACAACAGAGTAACACGTTAAATTATACGAGGTTCGCTCAATATATTCTCGGTATCGATATAAAGGAAAATGCGTATTCAATTTAAATTGTTTTTATTTTTCAATATAATCTCCCCTAACGTCAATGCATTTGTTACATCTTGAGATAAGCTTTTTTAAAAGCCCTCAAAAAAAATAAATTTCCTCTTTCTCTGCAAAATACCTATTTATTGCCGACTTGAGTTCTTCATCATCCGGAAATCTTTTTCCACGAAGACATTTTTTCAAATCCGGAAACAGGAAATAATCACTAGGGCCAAGGTCTGGACTATAGGGTGGGTGTTGGATTTCTTCGAAACCACAATCTCGCGCAGCAGCCTTGGAAACTCGCGTCGTGTGAACAGGAGCGTTGTCATGTAGAAGCAACAAATCCGCTGCGAGTTTACCCCGTCTTTTCTTTTTAATTTCCTCCCGAAAACTATGCAAAGTGGAAGCGTAGGATGTAGAGTTGATGGTTTCAACTTTTTTTTTTGTACTCAATGAGCAAGATACCCTTTGAGTCCCAAAAACCGTGGCCATGAGCTTCCCGGCAGACGGAGTGACTTTGAACTCCTTCGAGGGTTCGGTTCCATTTTTATGGCACTGCATAGGCTCTTGTTTGCTTTCAGGGTCATAGTGGTGAGCCCATGTTTCGTCCCCAGTAACAATTCGATTAATAACACTGTCCGCGTTCTCACTACACATCTTCGAAAGCTCTCTACAGCATGCGATTCTCACTTTTTTCTGAGGCGTGAGCATTCGTGGCACCCACCTTGTACTGATCTTTGAAAGGTAAAGATGGTCATGAAAAATGCCGTGACTGGTACCAGTTTGATGCTTGGGGAACTAACAATCACATTTATATGACATTTATCATGAATGCGCTAAACCAATATTATTACTTGATAAATACTAAGTGAATTTATATATATAACCACAACTTCACCCCGATACCGAGAATATATTGAACGCTTCTCGTAGTAAAAGTACGAAATTCAGCGATTTTGAGACGACTGCGACTGCGAAACTATTCTCTTCAGAACCCCGCTATCCAGGGTCTCAAGGGACACGAAGAAGAACTCGGCGTATTTGACTCGCGGGGTCAGCCGTTAGCTGTGCAAAATGTAGTTAGATATCTTGGGATTTGGTTGGACCAGTATTTGTACTGCGGTTAGCATGCAGCTACAGCTCTCACAAAAGCTAAGATAGCCTACGCTGCGGCAAGTTGGTTGTTTTACAGCAGCCAACTTGATACCAGAGTAAAGGTGATCTGCTAAAGGGTGACTTTTTAAAAGGTATAGGAAAGTTTAAAAAAAAAAAAAAAAAAAAATACATAAAATTCAGAAAAATGCATGAAATCTTTATTTGAATTGATAGTACGGTCAATATAATTTAATGTTTGAAGATTATTTCATGCAAATGTTGACCTTGACTGCGCCTCAAATGGTCCATCCGCTTAGTCCAATTTTGGTATACTCTTTCCAACATTTCGGCCGGTATCTAACGAATAAATGCTTCAGTGTTGTCTTCCAATACGTCAATTAATGCGGAATTGTCTGTATAGACATGAGGTTTAACATAGCTCCACAAAAAATAGTCTAAAGGCGCTAAATCGCATGATCTAGGCGGCCAATTGATCGGTACCGGACGTAAAATAAAATTTTCGCCGAACTCGCCTCTCAATAAGTTCATTGTTGCGCGTGCTGTATGGCATGTGGCTTCGTCTTGTTGAAACCATATATCATGCAAAAAAAAAGTTGGATATCATCTCACGGTAGCGCTCACCATTTACAGTTATGTACTGTACGATTCGCATCATCTTGGAAGAAGCACGGTCCAATGATGCCACCAGCCCATAAACAGCACCAAACTGTGACATATTTTTGGATGCATGTTCTTGCAATGCTTCTGGCTGATATTCACTCCAAAATCGACAATTCTGCTTATTTACGTATCCATTGAGCCAAAAATGATCTTCGCCCATTTTTTGACCATAAAATGGAAGAAGCGCGCGATGAATTTTGTTAACAGCGCACGCGTTTTGATAATAAAATTCAATAATTTGCAAGCGTTGTTCGTTTGTAAGACAATTCATGGTTAAACTATAAACCAAACTGAAGATGTTTGACAGTGAAACAAAAAACGAAACGTGCGTCAACTGTTGAACCAAAATGAAAATAGCTAAAAAATCCTTTACATGGTCCTCATTCGCCCAATCAGTGTTCCCAGTGTGAATTAATCTGAGTCCTTTCCCAATGGAAATGATGGAGGTGTTCGAGATGGTGGATTCGAACACCTGAATCCGACATCAAGAAATTCTGTCCCAACGAGGTCCTGTACAACGAGGCAAACCTAGTCAGGATAATAATAATAATAATTGTTGCCGCTACAGTCCAAAGGGGGACCAGGGCCTAGCTTGCTCATTAACTACTCGTGTTGTGCGCGCTACTGTTCTCTCACGAGTAGAAGGGACCTACAGTTTTTTGCCGACTCCGAACGGCGAAATTTGAGAAGCTTTCTTAGACAGTTATTACTCTTTGAGTGTTGTTAGCAGCTCGAAAGAGGTGGTGCCGTGAAAAATTCGAAAAATTGGTGTTGAGCTGGGAGTCGAACCTACAAGAACGTCACTATTACTGGTGGCTTCACCAAAAACAGCCACCGCCACAGTTCGTAATCAACCTCGAAAGTTGACCTTGTGACCAGCTTACATACGTTTCTAAGATGTCGCTGTGGTGTGAGATTCCAGATGACCGTAACGTATTTAATCCAGCCAATCCCACACATCTGATTTATGAAGGAAAAATCATTTTGCAGGATGCATTTCTAACCAGCACTGTATTCACATGTCTGGCACGTTGGGACTGGTTCTCGCACGAAAGGAGCAACAAATAATGGTGAAAAAAATGATGAAAAAATGGCGTCATTAAGGAAGAAGCCATATAAATTCACTTTTTTTGAAAAGACATTGAGCAAGCGATAAACATCTGATAGGTATTTATTTAAAAAGAACATATTTCTTTTTTCATTTTATTTTACTTTAAAAATTATCAAATTTCTAGTTACTAAACACATTTTTGTTTAACTTTTCCAACAACCCATAAGCATAAAAGAAATTCAAGTTAGCTGTCAAATGCAGATTCGTAGACTTAGTGCCCACCCATTTAACATCCAATTAAAGGTAAAAAATTTACACAAACTAATCATTGATATGAGAACTTTAAATAAACAGGTAACTATCTTCTACCTTGTACGTATCCCAAAACTAATCTAGCACACACACACTCCTTCAACCCGGCGGAAACAATTCTAATCCCGCAGAATACGCAAAACTCATAACCGACATCAATGCAGTGTGTTTCCCCGAACCCCCACCTACTATCCCACTGCGCTCAGTACAATTATCGCTAACCTACACAGGGAGCACAATGTTTTCATTTTGTGCCGTTAATTGTGTAAGAACGAATCCTTAGCCGCCCATTGTCTTCGTAATGCCATGATCGTGTTAAAACTTCACCGTTTATTTGCACATTTGTTCATGCGTGGATTAGGGGCTTTATCCCGTCCAAAACACAATCGCAGTTCCTGGGTTCATTTGCTCTTCATCCTCAATTGAATGTTAAATTCTGTGCACGGGGATGATGAAGTTCATTTTGTCGGGATTCACGATACACGAACTCCGCAGGAATCACAACGAACGAACCACACCACTGCGGCGCTTGGGTGTGTGTGCGAGAATCTATTTGCAAATATTATGTAATTGGCAATGCGTGAAATTTATACAAACCAAAGAAATACCCTTAATGTGGGAATCGGACATATAAGGACTCGCTCATGTGCATATAAAACCTGCAATGTTACCTCAACATTTCTATTATGATCACTGTCACTGTACCCCTGAGCCAATGTTTTCTTCCCGTCCTTGTTGATATGAGTGCTGTTTAGTGCTGGAATTACCTACATCGGAACGCATTGTTTGTGTGCGGATGTATATGGGTCCGGGGGGCGTAGGGTGCACGCTGAGCGAAACATAAAGATGGCGGTCGGATGGATTACTTGATTGGACATGGCGATTAGGAAGAGCCCATCGTGCTGATGTTCATCTTCGTGGATGCAGAAGGGACCGTGTAATCGGAAAACAAAATGTATGGCCCCGCAGGAGTTCGATGCTGTGTTTGAGTGGAATTCCTTGAAAAATCTTACGACAAATTATCACAATGGGATTTATTTGGAACGTTTCATATTTTTATTTCTTGATATTTAACAACCTTAGTTTCTATGTAGACAATCGACATATTTGTAGGTTATCACATTGAAGTTCATTTCTTGCGAAAATAGTTCAATAATTGCACAAACTCAGGTTAAACAGACATTTCTTCTAAATCCGATTCTAGTTTCCATAATTCCCCTACCGACTTAATTTCAAAACCGTATATGAATGGCGTCAGAACAACATCCTGCTAACAAATATACAAGACACAAACCATATAATGCCTCTGCTACAATATAAAAATTACCGACGTTTATTTGGAATGTCAGTAATATTCTACCTTATCGACCAAACAGCTGACTGTCAGTTTGACATTCTCCGGCGAAGGGAATTGTTTACGTTTTGTGGTATTATTTACAAGCTTCCTCAATTTTAAGTAATTTTTGATTGCTTCCAAGTGTTTATAAAGTGTATTTTATAAATTATTTAGAAACAGAAATCATGTAAGTAATAGCATTAAGCCTGATTGCACTTGGAGTATGGAAATTCAGACAAAATCCGACGAGTTATGAATGAAAATACAATGTTTACCAAAATATATAAAGTTAAAACAAAATTATTAGTTAAGTTGAAGAGGAAAACAACAATTTCTTTACGACAATACAATTTCAAAACACAATGGTACTCACCGACAAGCAATTTATTTTAAAAAACCAATCTTGGGCTAAACGTATACAGGATCATACAACGTTCAACAAACGTTTAGAAAAAAATTTATAAAAAAGTGACAAGGAACGAGCCGGTTGGAGATGTACATAAAAAAATCTACAAAAGGCGTCATTAACTTTTCGCGCAGCATGAGGAACTCTTCATAATCCTGTAATTGCCTGCAATGCAGCGTTGATATGTAGATCTTAACTCATGTTTATTTGAGACGAGTGTAGGAGTACGTCTTTACAAATTTGCACCAGCTTCTAAAAACATTTTGTTGTTTGACACAACTTATCGAATTAAAGGTTAGATCAGAACGTCCTTGTGGTTTGAAGTCTCAACAGATAACAATAGATCAACAACAGAAAGAAACAAACATCTTTCACTCACCTTCCTTTGGAAAACTTGTAAACTGTGCCCAAATCCATCAGCAGTTGTTGATCTGTTGGGACTTTAAACTACAAGGACCGGCGCTCAACTGCTTTAAGGGTTATTTGCTCTGTACATAATAATGCTCAGTGGCAATAAGGCACACAATGTGATTTTACTTCTTCTTAAACAAAAAAGAGGATCCTCATCTGAATTTGAATACGCGGGAATCCAACAAATCCAAAAACAACACCACAGTCTAGCCCATGTAAGACTGAAATCTTGTCGCGAACATGTTTCTTCCGGTTATACTGTATATAATTGTTGGTACTACATTTACTATTTGAGCAATAAGCACAATGCTTAAATTAATGTTAAGCTCAACGATTTATGTTATTTTGATGACACATTACTTATTCGTATTTCGAGAATGTGGATATTGGGGTGCTGCGTTATTATAAAATGTTCGATCTACACAATCTACCCTGTAGATCGAACTTTTTATAATAACGCAGCACCCCAATAAACTAAATTGAAAAAACTAAATTGAATCAAATATTTTGAACTGTCATAAATATGATTAATAACTTAATAGCATCAATTTTACGCGAGTTCTGTCAGAATTCAATAAAATAATTAGAAGATTCCAGAAAGATGTTTAAATACATTGGAGATCTTTTTAACGGTGCGCAAAACCGGTCTTGATCTTAGTCTCTATCAAAAACTACAGGACCTCGGGCATACTGCTCCCCGCCATCTCTACAGCGTAAACTTGATTTCCCACTCTTCCGTCTATCTTAAAAAAAATCTGAAGAATTATTTGAATAAAAATTAAACCGGTATAAGTTTCAATGGATGCAGTGTTTTAAAAAAAGTTAATAAAAAATCTGTTTCTAGTGGCAATAGGTGTCCGATATATGATTTTGTAACCTTCTGCCTAAGATGTATGCTCTTCACCTCATAATAGGCATAATAAACGGTGGAAAAGTATTATTTCTGAAAAATTTAACACTAAATGTCCCTGTTTACTTCGCTGCTAATTAAATATACGACCGTCGCAGTCTCTGTTGACATGTAGAGCAACACATGATTTGAATTTTGTCCTTGTCATCTTTATTTTCGAAAGCGTACTTCATAGTGGTCTGTTTTTGTTCATAGTACGTATTAAAGAGTTTTTTTTTTTGAATGCTTACAATTTTATTAAAAACATTGGTGTTACAAAGTGAACCTTTTAAAAATTCAGAGCTTTATAGCTTCACGTACGTATATATTTTCCAATCAGAAACAACTTTTTTTTCTAGGAATGTTTGTGAAATATACAAAAGGATTACTATAGATTGGCTAGCGGTTGATAAGTATTCATACGTTATTTGGGCTTAGATTTTTAATAAGCTTCAGTCTTATGGATCAACATAGTTTATTTTTAATAATTAAATATTAATTTTTTGTTAGCGGCGCTCCCTTCCGCCACTTATTGAGTAATCTGTGTTATATGTTTTATTCAATAACTCGAAACACGTGATGATATGAATGAAAGCGTGGTGTGGAGCCCTGGGATTGAATTTGGAGGCACCGGCTGGTTGACTCAACTGACGACTGACGACTAAAATCAAACTCAAACTTAGTACAAAACATTTAATTTCTAAAAATGTTCCCGAAAACACCTGAATCCAACTGCGGACCTAAGCCTGCCTTCACAATTTGGTTCAGCTAGTAAAGCCGATGCGACATCTACTCAATTTTTCGTGCGTGGGCCATACATACAGGGCCTTAGATGTAACTTATTTCATACAAAGGTACATATCAATTTTTTGTTCTTCTGTTTTGGTTGCTGCCTTGATCTATGATAATAATATAATAATAATTGGATGGCGCGATGTTCCAGAGGGGGATTAAGGTCTAGTTTGCTTATCAACTACTCATGCTGTGCGCGCTACTGTTCTTTCACTAATAGAAGGGACCTACAGTTTTTTGTCGACCCTGAACGGCGATGTTTTGAAAAGCTTTTTCTTAGACAGATATTACTCTTTGATTGCTATCACCAACTCGAAAGAGGTGTCTCCATTAAAATGCCAGCTGTTCAGCCTGTGAATCGAACCTGGGACCTTCTGCTTGTGAGTCTTGCACTCTACCCACTAAGGAACGGCGGCCTTAAAGGATCTTAATGTTGATTTCAAGTTTCATTAGCTTTTAATAGAAAAACTGATATCCAACAGCGTCGAGGAATATTCGGTTTAAGTTGAGTAAAAGTATGCAAAATGAATGAAAGTCTAGTTAAGGATACAACCTAACCCCATCCTGAGACTACGGATACTAAAAGACCCTCCAAATTATACGAATTAAATACTCCCCTCTAGGTAGCCAGATCCGCTTGACAACTTTCTCTATTCAAAACAATGATCACCGGAAGCAAGAAATAAAATTATGGTTACATGCATCGACAGTTTCAAGAATAACAAATCAGGGTCAACATTTCACTCTTCACTTCATACAAGAAAATTTTATTTATGCAACCTTCAAATCAAACGTGGATGGTCAAGAGTACGCCGCGGCCGTGTTCGCCGCCAAAAATCGAGGGGCAAAGTGAAAGTCTCGCATCAGAGAAAGTCCGCCGCCATCCGTTGCAAGCAAATGTCGCACACAAAATTATTATCTCCCCGTTTGCCGCACTTTGCCTCATTTCAGTGTCGAAATACGTCTAAATTAAACCTGACATAATTTTCATTAATTTATTCTTAGAGCCTAAGTGATCGGGTACGCCTCATTTTGTCCAGGTGCCGCCAGCCCGGCTGTACGCGACATGAGAGCGTAAACTTTGCCAAAACACTAAATCAAATAATTTCACGTCATCGCCTCCCATCCGTGATGTTTACCTTAAATGATTCTATCGTTATTTAATCGAATTCAGAACGACACGCTTGCGGACATTGTGGGACGAGTGGCGCACAAAGAGGGCGAGCAATCTGAAAGGTTGTTAGAATTGTCAACACAGTTAACAGCGCCATTAAACGTCAATTAAAAGCGGTCAGCAGCTGAAGCACCTTGAACTCATAAAGTATTAATTACTCCTATCGAGGCGCACTCTTTTGTTTCGGTGTCGGCATGCGCTGTAGGTAATTAATTAGCATTCGTCTTTGATGCGCTGGCCACTTTCGCAAATTGAGTTGAAAGGATGACCTGAGGCCTGGGCGTGTGGGTTTATTCTCGAAGGGGGAAGACCATGCAAATCAAAGTCACTTTGTTGATGCGACGTGTGACTCGATGACTCCCAGCAGACATATATGTGTCACAAATTCCCCTTATTTGTATACGTGATGAGTTTCGTTTCGTTCAGACATTTGTGGGCCGACGGGAGAGTGCATCAAATGAAGAGATAAATAAATCATAGATTTGTGTGTACCGTGCACTCATCCAGAGGTTAATGCATCTCCGGACACAAATTCAATGTAGTTGGGGTTCGTCTTATTTTGTTGTGCTGCTTCTGCGTCTGCAGACACAGGAAACACTCAAAAGCTCCATTGCTCGGAAGCCACGACGGAAGTGCACTTAATTATTTGAAGTGAGCGTTGCCCCATTGTCACTGCGCATTCTTATGCAATCTTAATGATACTAATGCATTTTTCAATATTCTCGGTGCTCAATCAAGAGATCTGTCGCCATTAACTGAGTGGGGCGGGAGGTATCTCTGAGTGGCTGCCTGGTCTCTTTGTGTCTTGTGTTTATAGGTTAAGCGTAAAAACCAATACAGCAAGAAATTGAATTCTGTTGAATGGAGGCGTTTCATAAATCTTTTTTCGTGGACAACCGAAGTTTGTGTTTTGCTTATCAAAGTGTTTGTTGCTGTTTGGAGTGAATCATGCTTCCGATTTGTAGGGTCGTTTCTCGGAAATGGCAGTCTTTGAGAGTTGCTCACACCAAATTATTTAAACAAGATAATTTCGGAATCGGTACAAAGGTAAGAAAAAAACATCCCATGGCGATGAGGGTGTAGAATGTTACAAAAATCTTGATCTTTGGTTTGAATGCTCTGAAGTTTGTAATGGCGGTCTAGAAAAATTCAAAAAAACAGTCTAAAAATGGTTACAATCGACCGTAGCTTGTCTTAGGTTATTAATTTTTCCTTCAACGCTGATCAAACGGTTATGGGCGTTACATGACGCATAAATACCAATTAAGCTTTTTTAGATAACCACGGAATTCGTCTTTTATAACCCAAAATGAATTTTTATAACTGAATTTCGATAACAACATAAACTACTTCTAGAAAATTTAAAAGAAAAAGCTATCAACTTCTTAAACATAAAAACACAGAAACAATAACCCCTCGATTCACGCAACATAGGAGATAATTAGAAAAAAATGTTGAAAACGTAAAGAAGATAAGAAACTTGGATACACGTACAATAGATATGAAAAAACTATGTCAAACGACGCCTGTATTGTGTACCCTTTGTCATTTGTTAGAACTGATTAGTATTTTAAACGGGAGCGCATTTATGTGAAATATTATCAATACAGCAAATCATGTTCAATGCTCCCAATACGCACCTTGAATTGATACGCGATCTGAAGGGTCTAATGAATTTCTCATTTACTCTTAGAAAAGAAATGACGTTTTCTTCGGCGTAAACTATACGAGGGGCGTTTAATATATTCTCGGTGTCGATACAGTACTGTGCAAAATAAAAGCACTGTGTTCAAACTTGTCACAATTTTGTCACTATTTTGCTAATAACTTTTTTACCGTCATATAAACAGATCATATTTATGACAAAACAGCCTTATTCTATTAGCAATAAAACCTATAAACAAGGCAAGAAAAAAGTACATTCTGAACTAAGGAAGAGACCCGTTATCCGGAACAACACCGAATTGCGGTGTGTGCAAAATAATAGCACCAAGATCAAAAATTCATGAATATGAAGCAAAAGTCAATGGAATCGTAAAGTTTTTTTTCTTTTTTATTGGATTAGTACTTGGTCGTTCGGTGGCCGCCGTAGCGTAGTGGGTAGAGTGCGACGCTCACACGCCGAAGGGTGTAGGTTCCATTCCCAGCTCAACACCAATTTTTCTAATTTTTCACGGCACCACCTATTTCGAGCTGTTGACAACAAGTAATAACTGTCTAAGAAAGCTTCTCAAATTTCGCCGTTCGGAGTCGGCAAAAAACTGTAGGTCCCTTCTACTCGTGAGAGAACAGTAGCGCGCACAACACGAGCAGTTGATGAGCAAGCTAGGCCCTGGTCCCCCTTTGGACTGTAGCACCAGCAATTAGTATTAGTCACAACGTCGTGGCATGGACTCGATTAAGGCCTGACATCGCTGAACAGGGATATTCTTCCACACAACTTGCACCACATCCCAAAGCTGTTTTGTTGTTTTGGGTTTTGTTTCATATACAGCTTTCTTTACATCTGTCCAAAGGTTTTCAGTGGGATTCAGGTCCGGAGACTGAGGCGGCCATTCCATAACATGAATTCCATTGCTTTGGAAAAATTCTTTGACCAGTCTGCTTGTATGTTTGGGGTCATTGCCTTGCTGTAGAATCCACCTAAGATTTATATTTCACTCTGCGTAATCAAATCTCGTGGTCATCATCGGTTTTATCCAAAAAATTGAACCAATAATAATAGGAGAAGCATTCCCATACTTTAATTTTTGCCCCGCCATGCTTTACAATCTTTACAATCTTGATAGTGCACGCCGGTTGAAAGTCTTGGTTTTTTCGCCTACAAACAAATGTTCTGTTCCCGGGAGTACCATATAAAACTATTTTGGATTCATCTGTCCATAATATATTGCGCCATTTAGAAGGTTCCCAGTTCCGGTGTTGTATTGCAAATTTGGTTCGTTTTATTAGGTTGATTTTTGACAGTAGTTGTACTTTTCTGGGACTCCTGGCAGGTATATTCTTCTTGACCAGCTTTCTTCTTACATCTTATGATGTCTCCACGGGTAAATTTAACTCCTCTTTCATTTTCCTAGCTTTCATTAACGAGTTACGTGTAGCTTATCTTACTATTTGTCGTTCATCGGCGGGGCTAAGTTTCGATTTTCTTCCTGTTGAGCACATTTTTTGGAATTTGCAATCATTTTATTTGAACATCCAAAAATTTAAATTATAAATTTGTAAGTTTTACCCTCAGAAAGCAATTTCTTTTATTAAGGCACGTTTCTCAGGAGTACAATGCACTCCACAACCCATTTTACTTTGCTAACAACGTTGCACTTTGGCATATTATGTTTTAATAATTACAATAATATGTGTAGAATTAGTTTATAACCAAACAAAAAAAAAAAAAAACATCAAAAGACTACTATATACCTCGAAAAGGCACCTCAGAATGACGTGGTGCTATTATTTTGCACATCTGAAATCGGCTGCATTTCCGGTTACAGGACCTTTCTTAATGAAAAGATGCTTTTTTTATTGCCTTGTGCTCCTGCTTTTCCATAGGAAAAAGTAATTAGCATAATAGTGGTAAGGTCGAACACAGTGATATTACTTTGCACAGTACTGTATGAAGGAAAATGCGAATTCAATTGAAATTGTTTTTATTTTTCAATATAATCTCCCCTAACATCAATGCAATTGTTACATCTTAAGATAAGCTTTTTTAAGCCCTCAAAAAAAATAAATTTCCTCTTTCTCTGCAAAATACCCATTTATTGCCGACTTGAGTTCTTCATCATCCGAAAATCTTTTTCCACGAAGACATTTTTTCAAATCCGGAAACAGGAAATAATCACTAGGGCCAAGGTCTGGACTATAGGGTTGGTGTTGAATTTCTTCGAAACCACAATCTCACGCAGCAGCCTTGGAAACTCGAGCCGTGTGAACAGGAGCGTTGTCACGAAGAAGCAACACACCCGCTGCGAGTTTACCCCGTCTTTTCTTTTTAATTTCCTCCCGCAAATTATGTAAAGTGGAAGCGTAGGATGTGGAGTTGATTGTTTCACCTTTTTTTGTACTCAATGAGCAAGATTCCCTTTGAGTCCCAAAAACCGTGGCCATGAGCTTCCCGGCAGACGGAGTGACTTTGAACTTCTTCGGGTTGTCTATTCCTTTTTTATGCCACTGCATGGACTCTTGTTTGCTTTCAGGGTCATAGTGGTGAACCCATGTTTCGTCCCCAGTAGCAATTCCATCCATAACACCGTCCGCGTTCTCACTAGACATCTCCAAAATCTCTATACAGCATGCGGTTCTCACTTTTTTCTGAGGCGCTGTAGGCATTCGTAGCACACCTTGCACTGACCTTTAAAAGGTTAAGATGGTCATGAAGAATGGTGTGAATGGTACCATTTGAAAGCTTGGTGATCTCTGCTATCATTTTCACCTTTATTCGGTCATAGTCAACAACAAGTTTTTCGACTTCTTTGATGCTTTCTCCCGCACAAACATAAGCCGGAGCGCCGGAGCGTGGGTCGTCTTCAATGCTCTCTCTGCCCCTCTTGAACTCACTTGATCACTTTTGCACATTTGATAATGAAGATGCGAAATCCTGGTAAACAGCCGTTATCTCTTCATGAATAGCTTTTTGACATTTTCCCTCCTTTGTGAGAAATTTAATTACAGCGCGATGCTCAATTTTCACCATCATCGTCTCAGTTGCCATTATGATTCTGTTTAACTAGAGATAAAATGCGAATTAATGATCACATTTATATGAAATTGTACATGAATGCATTAAAAGTCAATTTATATATATATAACCGCAGCTTCACCCCGATACCAAGAATATGTCGAACGCCCCCCGTACTTTAAAATAAAGTTGCTATGCGCTCTTTACCCTTACCCTTATTTGTCTAGAAGACAGCAGCAAGTGACGCTATTAGGTTGCAGTTCAACGTTCAAACGGCTTCAGGATATTTAATTGAGTGCCTTAAATACATAAACTTTGTACAATGTCTACGTCTCACCGTTAACCCTGCAAACTGCAACCTTTATATACTTTCAAGTTCTAGGTCATATCTTTGTAAATATTTCCACCGTCATGGAATTTTACATAAACTACCAAAAATATCACGCACGTAATTGGCCAAGCACGCAATATGAAGTCCAAATATTTATCAGTTTATCGAAACCAAGCGACCGCAATGAAAGACAAATCACTCCAATCAGCTGCCTTATCTGTAGGAGCACTAATTAGGTCCACTCCAGCTGTATAAAAATCGCAAGTGTGTATCACTAATTGCTGGCTGATACTTGACCGCGGGAATTCAGCGTTTTTGAATTAATAACTTTCAGTATCTACCGCGAAAGATGGTGGTGTGATAAACTCGCCTTCGCTGTTTTGTTGCCCCGCTATTATGCACTTTTTCCTGTTTTTTCATATCGCGAACACAAGACAGTGTGTAGGCATCTTTCAGACCTTTCCACTTTTCAACGCCGCCACTGTGCGCTAGGAATTGTGAATGAAAAAAGCTTTTCAACCCTCGTGCTCATGCTGCAGCGGAAAAGCTATGTATCCACCAGTCGCCGGCACACGTTCTGCGAGTACTTCAGTCCTTCTTCGTGCGGCTCACCAGTCGGTCTGGCACATTGGGAGCGCGGTGAGCATACGGGCGTCTCGTTCATTTGTTTTCTTTTGTTCATTCCGGCGAGACAGTGTCGCATGCCGGTGCTTGGCTCACATCACCGCTGCATCTGTGAATCAGTTATCACCCCGCTGTTGTCTTGTGTATCTTTCCGTCTATTGGTGCAGCATTGGATTTGTGGCCGAAATAGTTAGCGTTGATTTGTAGCCAACGATAATCTTACGAACAGCTGTTTGTGGATTGATATAAATTTGTTATACTTTTTAACGCCGCCACCGTCTTTTGAGAGGATAAATTTTCTCAAACGTAAGCTTGCACGTGCAGAATTGGTCGGGAAGTTGCGTCTTACGGTGCCGGCTGGAGTTGAGAACCGAACAAATCGTCTGGCCAGAATTACACTCACGTTCCTGCAGAGGGTGGTTGATATGTTTATTCTGTGAATATTGGAAATTACCGCAACGGCAGCTATCCCGGAACGTACGGTGCTTCCGACTGTTCGGCAAGCGGACAAGTGCGGTTGTTAGTGACGGGCGAAAGATAGTAGTGCATTGGCCACTTTAGTGCAATAAATGTGATTGTCATCGGTCGAGTTGTGTGCTCTTTACGAGGAGCAGTCCCTTCATGTCAGGCTCTTCGTCTTCTGCAGCTCTCATATTTTAGACTTGAGAGTGTTTTCTTTCTTTGGCATACATTTCGTTGTTCGTTTTTTTTTGTAAAATTTTGTTTTTGTTGTGCAGCCACTGGCTCTCTTGTTTTAGTGTAGCGTGTGTACTTCCTCCTGCGGCGGCGGCGGCGGCTGAAGTGTGAATGCTTTAAAATAGCTGCAGTGCGGTTTGATTTGTGCTGCTTATTTATTTGCTATAAGGGGAGAGGTGTGTTATTCTCCTGACCCCCCTTGGTGTCTATGTTTTGTATACTTTTGGATAAATATTATCGAAACAGACAAACGGATAGAGGAGGAGTGGTGTTGGCGGCACCACGAACGAGTCATACACGAGGAAAACCCGCAGACAGAGTGGAGATACTTCAAGGATGCTTGCTGACAGCTAGGCCTTTTTAAGTTTCTTCAGAGGTACGTATAAAAAAATCTTCACACAAATGAGCATGTGCCCATGTGCGTTTGTAAATGATGTTTTTAGTAAGGAAGACCAGTGAATAAGCTTTCGGACATAACTTCGTAGAACAACACAACTTGGTCGACGATTCGGTTATGGTGGTGATTGTGATTTCGGACAAATTACAATAAATTCAGGCTTTTCGTAGTACGGAAAGTTTGTGATAGAAGTTGGCCTATAACACGAAACTTCGACCATTGACTTGATTCGATTATTGCTTAGAAGCATGTTGATGGTTGGTTAACTTTTGTTAGTTCTTTGTGTGAGCTGTAGGTTCCTAACTCTTTTCTTTTTTTCAGTAGTAATCGAAGTCACAAGTTCTTATAGGCGTGGGAGTAGATTCTTGGGAAAAAGTTTGGTTTCAAATGTAATTGAGATTATCGGTGACCCTCTTATTGACGTCACTTGGCTCCAGCTGTACTTAAGATAATTTATTTGATGAAGAACGATTGGGAAGTAAGCAATGGCTGAATACTGCAGATCTTGGCAAAGGAACAAGAGAGAAGCAGGGAATTTCGATTTTAATTAAATGAAAGTACACTGTGATAGGGTTGTTTGCTAATTGTTGTGTTTTCTATCCCTTGGCGCCTTTAAATGGACCCCAAAAAACTTCCGCTTGTAATTTCACTGACATTTGTTTCTTTGGAATACATCAAAGAAAATTAAGGAGATATGTGGAATGGCTTTTGCTTTAAAGATAAATGCTTATAATTTTATAAATTACAATTACACTGATTTACCATTTCAATTAACTGATTTTAAAATAAGAACATCGGCACAAACATAAACAATTGATGGCCTTCTCAGCTTTCCTTTTTCTTAGAATCACATTCTTGGTTCTAGGAGTTATTAGAACTCAGTTCCTGCATTTTCATCAATATTTGATTTTTATGCTGCGTGGCTTCCTTGGCGCAGTAGGTAGAGTGCGAAACTCACACACCAAAGTTCAAAGTCCCAAGTTCAATTCTTGCACTAAGAACATACAATTTGTCACAGAACCATATCTTTCCCACTGCTGACAACACTCACAGAGTAATTATTTTCCGTGAAAAAGCTTCTCAAACTTCGCTGTTCGGTTTCGGTGGAAAACAATAGGTCCTTTCAACTCGTGAGAGGCGCACAACACGAGTATTTAATGAGGAAACTATTCCTGGTTCCCTTTTGTTCCTGCACATTTAACACATCACTGAATAAGTCCGGGGCATAACCAATAAAAACACATTTTATAGACAAAATTCGACTTTATTCATCAACATAGTTTCCTTTAAGAGTGATACAATCAGTAAAACGACGCTCTAACATTTCGATACTTTTTTTTTTAAAATATACCCTTATCTTTGGCCTCAAAATAGGCTCCAGTTTCGGTGATCATATCTCATTCGAGCCATATTTTTTGCAGCGACCATCTTTTTGAGGTCTAAAAAGAGGTCAGATCTGGACAACACGGTGGGGGCGGAAGCAATTCAAAGACCAATTCGTACAATTCGGCCATGGTAGCCAACGACTTGTGAAACGGTGCATTGTCTTGGTGGAAGAGAATTAATTTTGTCTTCATATGAGACTGTTTTTTTGCTGTTTCTTCATTCAAATGCACCAATTATGCTTATGTAGTACTCGCTGTTGATCTTTTTGCCTTTCTCAAGATAGTCGATGAATAAAATTCCGTGCGAATAACCTTGCCAGCCGACCTTTGTGTTTTTGGCCGTGGTTCACCGGCCCCTGTCCACTCCACTGACTGCCGATTTGACTCTGGAGTGTAGTGGTGGATCCATGTTTCACCCATTGCAACATACCGACACATAAAGTCCTGTTTATTAAGGTGAAGCAGCTCTAAACACCTCTCAGACTCATCGATACGTTGCTGTTTTTGGTCCAAAGTGAGCAAATGTGGCACCCGTTTCGAAAACAGCTTTCTCATGGACAAATGCTCATGCAAAATTGTGTACACGCTGCCTTCTGATATCTTCAAGGCGACAGCTATTTCACGCAGTTTCACATTGTGTTTTCCCAAAACGATTGAGTGTACTTTTTGACGTTTTTAGGTGTAACCCCCCTTAATTGGCTTTCTAGGGCGATCAGCTTCGTTGGTGACTGTACATCCACGTTTAAAGTGAGCATGCCATCGACAAATAGTTGTTTTCGATAGAGCAGAGTCCCTGTAGCACTTTTCCCGCCATAAGCTTGCACGGTATTCAAGCACAGTAACTTGTACATAAGCTAATGATTAGATTGGAAATTTGACAAACGTTTGTATGTTTGTACTTATTAAAAATAAATTTTTTTCTGTTAGTGGCGCTCCCTATATGTGAGTCCCGGGACTTATTGAGTGATGTGTTAAAGCTTTCGAGTTATTAAAAATATGTAAGATGCTCAGTTGTTGCCGCCGTAGCGTATTGGATAGTGTGTGACGCTCACACGTCAAAGGTCTAGGTTCGACTCCAGGCTCAACACCTCGAATTTTTCACGGCACCACTTCTTTCGATCTGCTGACAACACCCAAAGAGCATTCACTGCCTTAGAAACCTTCTCAAACTTCGCAGTTCGAAGTCGGCAAAGAACTGTAGGTTCCTTCCACTGGTGAGAGAACAGTAGCGCGCACAACACGAGTAGTTGATGAGCAAGTAACAGTCCTCTTGTGGACTGTCACGCCATACAATTATTAAGATGTTGGTAGGTAAGCCTCTTAAGATTAATTTCATAATTCACCGTAATAACTGTCTAAGAAAGCTTCTCAAATTTCGCCAACAATTATGGTATTATTATTAACTGTCAAAACCAAATTTTTTAAACCCGTCGCAAGTCGTTGTCAGTATTAAACTGCAGATCATTTTCGCTCTTGAGAAATTTGTTTATATGAACTGTGCCATCATCGACATTATACCATCTTGAAAGCGCATAACTGATATTCTCTCAGAAACAGAGATGAATGGTACTTCTTAGTTTATTAAAAATCGCTATCGCCTTGTTTCAGTGGCTCAAATAACAAGAATTTTTCATTATTCAGGGGTCAGCGGAGGAAAATCTCAGAAAAAAATCAGAACCTAATTTGTTTTTTTTAAGTACTATCAAAATGAATTGAAATGATAAGGATTGTTCTCTTCAATGCGTTATTCGGGCGTTTGAATTTGTCGAGCGGCTAATCAGTGTCGATCCTTACGATTCTTTTGTTTTTTCAAAAATTGACGCAATCACACACTGTTGCTTAATTCAGTCCAAACAAGAATTTAAGCAAAACTGCTGCTTGTGATAATAAAAGGAAACATTTTAAGCAATGAATTTCCTAGTCTTTGACTGGTTCACAGTTGATAGTTCGAGATCACCAGAGTTCAAACTCAACATCAAACTCATATCACATATCACTTAAACTCACTCACTTTGGAAACTCATATCACTTTGCAATAGATATAGCTTTAAACAAATCCTTTAGTTTGCTGGAAGAACAGTCATAGTATCGAATTAATAATTAAGAAAAAAATCGTGTAAAGTTTATACTCCTCGGATGACAGAGAACCTTTCGGTTTATGGTTTATGACATTGGATAGATTGATAGTTTTTTCCCTCCATAATTGTTTTAACACACACATAACCGTTCAAAAAAATGAAAAAGATAGCTAATATCAACTCTGTCTTCATCACAAGAGCGCTAATCGCCAAACCCCTTAAGCATTTTAAATAGAAGAAACCACTGCTTCTGAAATGTCACTTTATTTTTATTTACAAACACACAACGTATTAATTATAAAAAGACTACCCTTGTCAGCTGCGGTTACGATAGTCACTAAATATTCAATATTCTCATTCAAAAATTTTCACATAAACAACAAATTTAACCGTAATTCCGCGGCTTTTTTTTTTGTGAGACTATGAATCCCACCAATGCAAATGGAAAAGCAAATTAATTTATTATTCGACAATCTCCTCTCCGCTCGTAATTAATTCAATGCTTTGGGTTATATGTTAAAATGTTTTTCCAGCCGCCAGAGGTACCATTACCCAGGGGTGTGTTGTGAGCAAACCTTATGAGTTGAGTGTTCAATTTAAAACCTTTTTGCGCATTTCATGATGGAATCACTGAGTTGCCGTCACAAATATATCGTATGTTGTCAGTGTTTTTGGATACAGATTTGTACATTAAAATTAATAAAGAATCCTGTCCTGTCGCATAAAAGTTGCGTACACACTTTGGGAGGACGGGATTTCATTTCACCGTTTCTTAGAATTTTCGATTTATCCATTTCTTTTGTGCTTGAAGCTTTTACGCAACGAATCCCTTTTCGTAGCTACCGAGGACATATTCATATGTTTGCGGGAATGGAATTGAACTGTAAAGAGCCCTGGAAAACATACCTTAACAATTATCTTATCCCATAAGTAAGCTACCAAAATTTAGAAAAAAAATCTGTTAGCTTTGAACTCTTTAGTATTTAAAATCGGAGTTAAATTTGTACGTCACGTACCAATAATTTAAAAGGCTACAATATTTAAAATCAAATTAAAATGAGAATGTAAAGTTTAAGAATGTCTACATATATTGCCAGTCGACTCTATTTGTCTAGCTTTCTATTTCATTTGCTCATCCAGTATTTCCAAATTGTTTTTATCTTCCTAAGCTGATTATCAGCTGGGTTCTACACTACCGGCTGTCGTAAATTTCCCCAAATAGAATAAATTTCTTGTCTATTTTATTATGTTTGTTTGAATTTCTAAGATATTTGAATTCCATTTATCATACCAACGCGGTTGCTTTGTTCAGAGAAGTCATGATAAGGGCTATTATTTATAAACTTAAGGGTGATTATATGCTTCTGTGCGATATGGTAAATTAATTGATCAATATTTGCACGTGTCTGAAAATCGACGAAGGCTTAGAATCGATTATAAGTGCAGAGAACACTTGGAATATTAAAAGAATAATTATAACATTGCGCTTGACATTTGTGGAATGTGGGATTCTTATGGAAGAGGCGTCATATCTTCGGAACATTCTTTACATATCCGCCAAGGAGTAGTGGGTAGAGTGCGACACTCATACGTCGACAGCACTCAAAGAATATTAACAGTCTATTAAATAGTCCCAAACGTCACAGTTCGGAGTCCGCAAACAAATTGTGGGTTTTTTTCTATTTGTATAAAAGAAGAAGTTTTAAGGAAGCTAAGCCCTGGTACTCCTGTGACTTTATCGCCATCCATCTTCCTGGTTAGTAGTCGACAGTATAGACTCGATCTCACTTAGTGAGACACAATACTAGGAAGACTTAGAATTGCACTAGGTTCCAGGAAAAGAAGCTCTTTTGCAGATTCCAAGTGTACGCGAATGCAATACTTTTGTTCCTGAAGACAAAGTCAGGAAACTACAGACTTAAAAGAGCGAGTGAGCTTTCCGTTTGGTAACCATTTCTACATCTTTTCTTATCAAAGAACTAAGGGCGTTTAAAGCACTCCATTTCCTTTCGGAAATTATGCAGTGACTCACTATTCAGATCGGACACAAAAAAGAAAAATGTAAGTCTAATTTCTTAAAGTAAACTGTGGTGACCGCCGTGGCGTAGTGGGCAGAGTGCGACGCTCACACGCCGAAGGGTCTAGGTTCGATTCGCAGCTCTTCTCAGATTTGCTTTACAGTAGAAAAATAACAAGTTCATTTATATAACTAAAGAAATAGAGAAAAAAAGGAAACTTCTTATTTTTGAGTCTCACGAATAATCCCACCCTTAGTGTTCAAGGGAGGCATCCGTTTGCCTTGATAACTGCTTCAAGTCGTCGAGGCATTGATGATACTAGTTTGAAACACATTTCTGATGCGAATTTTTGCCACTCTTCTTCAAGTCCGGATTTGAGAGCTTAGATGTTTTCAAATTTCGCAATGTGCTGCTCGACGTTCCAGTTCATCCCAAATATGCATTTGAATCTGCGAACTGTGCACCCGTTCTATATCTGTTCTGCTTTTTTTAAAGATGAAACATCCGCTGTTCTTTTTTTCCACCAAAACCGGGTATTTTATTAACTTCTCAGCCTAATTTAGGCATTTGACCCACATTAGCACAGTGCAATTCTGTATCAAATATTCGACAACAAAGCTTGAATTTCAACACTAAAGTTCAGATTGAATTGAAGTTTCCTCACTTAATTATTGACATCAACATTTCTTGGGCAGCAGACATTAAAATCAGAAAACCTATTCTACTCAAATATTTATCCTGACAAAATAACTTCAGAATTTGTTCGGCTTGTCTGGTTGCTGGAGACTTATGTACATATTGCACATGTCTCAAATAAACTAATGAACCACCTTGGACAAACAGTTTTGCATTCTTACTCCATGGACAGCAGTCATTTGTGAAGATTTCAATCCTGCAGGAGGACAAATGCATTCAAAGCAATTCTCTAGGCTTCCCCCCATTGCTTCAAATCCCACATACACATGGATTTCTTCAAGGGTCTTCCTCCGGATTAAGTTTCCTGACCTTTATTTCCATGATAGATGGTCGGGCATAACTATCCTCCCATAAGGGGACTTGTGAAAATGAGAATGTGAACTGATTACTTTCGTCAACCTTCTTTATCGAAAAATCATAATTTCCTCCTCAAAGAGATCACAATCATCCATTCATTCCGTCTTGTGCAAGGGATTTTTCCATTCTGATTGTATTACTTCGATCCAATTGAACCTCATTAATCAATTTGTAAAGGCAGCATTGCAGAATGAACGGGAATAATGAATGGATGAATGGAAAAACGAGAGCCTCCTTCTTTTCCTTTCGCTTCCCGGAGCGAGGATTAAGGGGGTAGCCTTAATTGATGCAGAAAATCGTTCTTAGTTGCCAGATGAGTTCGTCAATTCAAAGCTTCTTTCCGAGATTCTATTTTCGTCTAAACAGCGTTGAGGGAGATCATTTATTGAAATTTATATTTGGCATTTATCGTGGTGAATGCTTCGCTGCCTGTTTTGCTTGTGGTCAACTAAAGAGGGTTTTGCTTTGTATGAGAAATGGAGAACTTTTCATCATGGTTTAACCGGAGCTAAAGTTGAAAACTCTCGCTGTCGTTTTTCATCTCCTTCTGCCTCTCACCCGGCAACAATGTCTGACTTTGAATGTTGTTCTTCTTCGGTTTTCCCCCCTGTGAAGGACTGAAGGATGATTTTCATTTTTGTCGTTTTTTTGTTTTGAATTAAGAGTGGCGATGACAAGCCTATCAAACTCAGTGGGGCAGACTGTTTGTGCCTTTTAAGGGGGTAAATGAGTGACTTTGAAATGTGCATGCATATGGGTGAAGTTTTTGTAATTGGGTCATCTGTAGTTTGAAAACTGTAAATGGGCTAGTGGGTTTATCCAATAGACTTGATGATTAAATAAAAGTTTGCCACTCTTGGTATAAATGTTTGGTAAAAAAAACTTGATACCGTTATTAAACAAATTTTAAATGTACAGAAGTGCGCTATATAGGGAAATGTCAGCTACTAAACAGGTTCCAGTTTCACTGCCCTCTCCTTTTAATATAAAGTTTCTGCGATTACCTTTGTTGTTAAAGTCATAGGGGCACAGTTAATGAAGTTACGAATGAATCACAGACAAAAACTGGGTATTTATATTCTAAAAACGAAAGGCCGGGCTTATGTATCAAATCACGCGAATCGCTACTGCGTGAATGAGAACATACTTTGACTAATAAAATAATAGAGACCTTAGGAGTGTGAAATAACTTAATTTTGTTAAATGCATAATTAAGTGCACAACGCACAAGTGCCCTCTAAAATGTTGGGAGGACAATGCATATTGCGGTAATAAAAGCGAATTTTAATGTCATTCCAGGGTTGTTATTATTATTTTTATTTCATTTTCTATTTTAATAGTAATAGACAGGTTATTACATCGCCGCCGTGGCCGGTCTGCAGAGCACCACACTCAAACACCGAAGGTTCAGATTCGATTCCCGGCTGAACAACGCGAATTTTTCAAGACACCACCTCTTTCGATCTGCTGACAGCACTCAAAGAGTAATAACTGTCTAAGAAAAAGCTTTTAAAAACATCGCCGTTCAGGGTCGGCAAAAAACTGTAGTTTCCTTCTACTCGTAAGGGAACTGTAGGGCGCACAACACAAGAAGTTGGTGAGCAAGCTAGGCTTTGGTCCCCTGTGGACTGTCGCGCCATCCAGTTATTATTATTTAATCACATCGCATTTAGAAAACAAAATTAATAGGCTTTCAGTTTTGTAAGGCTTACCAAATGAAACCAATAAGTATATATTTTTATCATATCATATCTCTTATAATTCTTATAATCCTTATATTTCTTATACGTCTTATACTTTTTTAACTTCTTATACTTCTCTTTCTTCAACTTTTTATACATCTTACACTTCTTATAATTCCTTACTTTGTATACTTCTTATACTGCTTGTACTTTTTATACTTCTTATTCTACGCATACTTCTTATACTTGTTATACTTCCTATAATTATATTGAGAAGCATGTCGTGTGGTAAATATATCAACCGACGGATCTGTTGGGTTTATATATTTTGGCTTTTTCAACTAAAAAGTTTTTACTATTTCACTTGATTTGTTTTTATTTATTTTATTTTACTTATTTATTGAAATAACTTACAAATAAGTTATTAATTTAAGGCATTTGGGTAGCCACACCATGCGATGCCGTTTTTTAGTCTTACATTTTTTTTAATATATAGGTATTAAATTATTACATTAGTTGCAATTATGTACATATGTTAGAAAAAGAACAATATTTTAATCTTGGTGGCACTTAGTTAAATCTCATCAAACTTCTGGTGGGCGGATGTGGCTGCTTTAACTCGACGGATTGAATTGATATCTAAAGGATTTAGAACGTTGGCGAGGAATTCAGCTGGGTACTCTATAGATGAGTCTACCTGACGCGAAACAGGAGACTCAACAAAAATGTGCCATATTGTAAGCGATGTACCACAACTTGGGCATACCTCTCTAGGTTCATTAATATAGTAGTGCTTTTTTCCTACTCTGACTCTGAATAGTTTTATACATTCTTCTCTACTTACGCGGTACGACTGGCTACGGGTTTGATATTTCCGAAGAAAAGTTTCGGAGTTTTTCCACTTTTCCGCAATGTTTTGCCTTTGAAGATGTGCAAACGCCTTTTTCAACAGATGGTGCAGTTACGGATGTTCGATGATAAGGGGGTAACCATTAGCGTTTTTCGCTGCAAGGTCCTTCTGCCTTCTTCAATTCCTCCAATTCCACAGTGTCCGGGTATATAAGCAAGTATAATATTTTTATGGTGGTACAAGAAGTTGCTTAAAATTTGGAGAGATGGACATTTATTTGTCACATTAAATAATCCCCTCAGTATACTAAGGTTATCTGTTCGAATCAAGGAACGTTTAAAACTTTGTTTTGCTACCGAAATAGCTTTGAAAGCTAGCTCGGCAGTGTAGCTCTCTGCATATTCCGGAAGATGAGCTTGGTGAATAGTAGAAAATTGCGCGCCGGGTTGATATTCTACTACCGCTGTAACTTCCTATCGAATGCTGTCTTTGACAACTATAAACTATTCTATTTGTGTCTTTTACTGTTATATTCACCAAAAGTTGTATTTAGTTTTAAAAAATGAAAATACGGGACAAAATGTTCAAAGGTCAAAATTGTACTCTTTACAATTTTAATAAAATACATTTTTCATTGCATATTAATCCTTCCTTTGCCCATACTTTTTAAATACAGTGGAACTCGCCTATATCCACCTCGGTTAAAACGGTCATGCGAATATAACCACTTAAATTCTGAGTCCTATAGTTTAAGTACATATTTTCTATTGACTTGTATCAGCATTTTTCTAGCGGAATTTTTCGGAACTGATATAAGTACACAAAATTGAGACAGTTCGCGCGCAGGAAAATATTTTTATGGGAAGTTCGAAACTAGATACAAAGTAAATTAATTAAATTAAATTGTTAATCAACCCCAATATTTTGAAATTGATATCAGAGTGTCTCTGGAAAAGGAATTATAATGTAAGAAAATTACAGTCATATCATTGGGAGCTGTGTTTTACTATCGAGCGGTATAAAAATTGTAAACAAACCAATGGGAAATACGTATAAACGATAGATAAGTTCAAATTTTATTATTGTTATTTAAATATATGTGAGCAAAGCTAAACGTTTTTATTTTTTCTTTTGTTTTTATTGAACAATACAACATTAATCGATCTTTTTGCTTTCGTTGGACAATCGTTTTAGACGTTTTATTTGGTCTAACCGGGAACATAAGCTGATGTCTTAGCGATGTTTATTTAAGTGCTGCTCCTCATTATTTATTCACATTGATACTCACAGAATTTGATCCAGCTTCACTTTTACCTTCTGCTTTTGCCTATTGTGCTGTTATATTTTTATTTTGTATTGAATTGTTTTGTTTTTAATTAAAATAAACTTTCGACAACTATTGTTTACATACAATTCTCCATACCACTATTGAAAATGTCAAAGTTGTATGTATCATTAAAATAATCCCCCAGGGTGCGCAAGTTTTCATGTTGATACAAATCAATAGAAATTCATCACGATATAGCGACTTCGGATATAATGCCAATTCCGGATAAAACGTCTGTTTTTCTAAGAATTTAAAATCTTGCTTTCGGATACAGCGACGAAATAAAAATTGTATCTGTAGTTGCGTGAGTGAAATTGTAACCTAGCTGTAAAGCAAATTACCGTCTGTTTCTTGTAATAATAAAAAATGCTGCATTATTTATTATTATCAGCTTCAGCAATAAATATAATGCCTGAACGCTAACAGATGTTCTAGTTGCTATTTCGGTCTTAAAACGACTTGTTCTATTTGGAGAAGAAAAAAAGACATGGAAGTTGAGTGGCTTTGGAGAATTGAGAAACAACCAAAAAAAAAGTTTACCTGAAAAACAGAACTTAAAACAGCGAAACATTACAGACTTTTTCGTATAAGTTCACTTACATTTTTCACTTCTGACTAATTAATAAAAATTGTAAAACATATACATGCATACATACAGCTACCTTACATTTAAACTGTACTGTACTGTACTCATTTTATTTTAAACGATGTAAAGCAAACTTTTATACATGTCTCTGATTCCCTATGCTCTATGCAGCAGATTACGGAGAAAATATTGTACCGTTATCAATGAGTTCATATGTCAAATCTATTGCTTCATTCTTTAAAGTGTTCTTTGTGTCTGGACACAAAAATAGCACAAAACCTGGTAATTGGAATATTGTTTTATTATACTTTCAAATAGTGTTCAATTTAATTTTTCATTACAATGGACAGAGGTAAGCACTGCACTTCCAAAGAAAGGAGCTCAATATATGATTTTCATCAGGATGGCAAAAAAAACAGCTGAAATAGCCGAACAATAGAAATGCTCCAGAAAAATGGTTTATAACGCTATTCGACTGGTAAAAGAAGTTTAGATGAATTTAACCTATACATAAATCGCCGTCCAAGATTAAGAAAAACCACATATCTGATGGATAGAACCATTATGCTGAAGAGCAAAAAGAATCCTCTCAAGTCATCGCGCGAGATATGCAATGAAATCTGGGAGGAATTCGCCTTAAACATCACAGCAGTTTCATTCGAAGGAGATCAGGCTAACCTATGTGGACGCGTCTCCAGGAAGAAACCACTTCTTTCCAAAAAAAAAAAAAAATACAAAAAAGCGTTTTTAATTTGTAAGAACTGAGAATAAGAACCTGTAATTTTGGAAAAGGGTACTGTGGAGTGATGAGAAAAAGGTGAATAGTATTGGCCCAGATGGAAAAACATTTGTACATCGCCCAGTTAGTAAAGCTTTGGATCCCAAGTACACCCAAAAAAAACTATTAAGCATGGTGGGGGTAATGCCATGGTCTGGGGTGCATTTTCCTGCCATGGAGGTGGACCTGTTGTAAGGATCAATGGCAAGATAGACAAATTTCAATATTTAGATATACTGAAAACTGCAATGGAGCCCTACGCTTTCGAGTCTTTGTCAGTAAATTGGATCTTCATGCATAACAATGACCCAAAGCACTCAGCCAAAGTGATGAAAGAGTGGTTTTTGCGGGAAAGTATTGATGTTCTTGACTGGCCAGCTCAAAGCACCGATCTCAACAATATCGAAAATTTGTGGCATGATGTAAGCTTTACAAAATTGGGCAAAAAAACTACAAGAACAATGATGAGTTATTGGAAGGAATAAAAGAAGCTTCGTATTCCATTCCGGAGAGTTGATAACAGAAGCTTGTAGAGATTATGGAAGGCGACCATGTATTCATTTTTAATTAATTAATTACAGGAAAATGTATTTGTGTTATTTACGTGTCCAGAAGAAATTTCAAATTCCCTAAGTTTTTTTCCCTTAAACATGCGCTGACTATAAACATATCCTTTTACTGAAGGAAATTTTATTTCTGTTTTACTTAAGATATCAAATGAATAATTTTTTTTTTACTGTAGTACAAGTATAATTTGATGTATGCTGAAGTATGTGCCATTTATATGGCCATGGCTGTATTAGTTGTTAGCTACTGGTAAAAACTTTTTTTGACATTCGGTTGTGGTGACATTTGGCTATAACGATCATTTACGTCCGTTCCCCTTACCGTCGTTATAACCGGATTTCACCGTAATTTGCTAAAACCCTAATTTTACACCATTGCAAAAGTGAAAGGTAATTTGAATGACACAGATCGTTTCCTTGAATAAATTGAATGCAATTTTAAACACGAATTTTGAGACCTTCAAGACCCTCAACAGAGTTAATACTTTATTTATTTACATATCTGACCCCATTTGCCCGTTTAACACTCTGCCAATTTGTACGGCGGATCAAATTTAGCACAAATACGTGGACTTGACAGCTATCAACAGATTTCCTTCCTTTTTTTGTTACTCCGATGCTGTCAATAAGAATTCAACTTTTCGTAAGTCCAATCTCGACTAACTGTCAATTGATTGCCTCTTTTGATTGACCTTTAGCTCTGATAGCTGATATCTGGCATTTCACAAGCAGTCAAGAGGTTTCCCCGAATTAAAGATATTAATTAAGAATCTCAACTATTTGTGTCTTTTGTGGACAATTCAAAGAAAGGTGGGAAATATTCAGTTGGAACAGAAGATTTGCTTGAATTCCTGCCCATCAACAACTCACTCACCTCACTTCACGAAGCAGGCTTTCTTGAAATGAAGATAAATTTGTATGATGCGGTTCAAATTATTTATGATTCCAAAATGAAAGTCAAATGGGTTAAGCATTCCGCTTGCTTTACGAATATGGGAACTCGTGTCTTGCAGACAATCGGAAGCCAAAACGCGTACATTCCCACTCGTAAAACGTTCCTATTAACTGTTGTTCAGGTTTTGAGTTGAGTTGAACATTTTATTAGCTTGCGTCAGTAATTTTCGATCTAGATAAATTGCTGATAAATCCTCGCGGGTAGAATTGCTTTAGTCCTCAATCTGAAACGGTTGAAGCATAAACATTCCGCCCGCTCTGCGCTGCTACTTTGAATAATTCAACAGACGCCGCATTGTTGCACCAGAGCACAGGAGAGCAACATCCATTACCTCCTTGGCTTGTGAGATGCCCCGCGGTGTTCTTAAATCAAAACGAGAATTATCTGAATAATTTGAGGTAATAAATCAGGGTTAAGGGCAATTTTCGTGGTACATGCTCGTATATGTCCAAATGTCTAGCTCGTGCGGTTGTCATGTTCCGGCCGGAGTGATATGTGGAGCGTCAGTGTCTATGACATGTTTACCCAAATTTATTTCTCTCCGAATGTAATCAGTACCTTCCAAGGAGTTGGTAACCTTGTCAACGAGAATGACGATTATACTCTGATTGTGCTCTGCACGAGAGCAATATCTTGTTACGATTGGGTTTAAACGGAAAAAAGTCTAGGGAACGATGGGTGGTTTGGTTTGAATATCGATCTAAATGAGATGAGATATGTTATATGTGCGTCAATGAGTATTGTGTTTTCTTCTTATATCAATTTCGAAACGTTTCTACAGACAAAATGATTTTGCTCATTTTTCTATATGTTTATGTAGTGGAACCTCCTATGAATAAGAAACTAATTTTCTTATTCATTCGGTCGTTCATTTATTTATTCATCCCTAGTTCATTAAAGAGGCTTTTGTCAGTCTTTATTTCCGAATATAGGGTTCCCAACATTTGTTTCATGCTCATATCAATATGTTGCTGTCTCTTTTTTTAAAAACTCGTCGGCTGTTTCGTTTCACGAAATTTTCCAAACACAAGCAACATACATGCTTGCCCAAAAAAGGTTCGAATTATTTTTAACTCAATCCCCCAAGTGCATCAAAATTCAACAGAAGCTCCGAAGGATCCAATTTTATCAATCAAATTTATTTTCACATGTCAGGAAGTACACACTATGCGAAATCCATTAGCCGTCAATTACCTGTTTCCTCCTATCATTCCCTTAACAAGATAATTCCTCGTTTACTGCAAATTCGAATGGTAAAGAAATTCCAGACATTCTAACTTGATCCCAAGCAAACAAAGCCATGTAAAAACAAACAATCCAGAACGAGCATTTTGCATGCGTCAAGCGTTCGCCAATGCAGCCGGCGGCGGCAGTGGGTACAGCGTGTAAACGTAAAATCTGCACATGCCAATCCAGTGATCCACAGCGATCATTTTGTTTTCCCAAGATAGATCTACAATAATTCACTTGCCTCGCATGCCCCGTCCCACCGCATCGTCTGGTCGGCTACTGTGCCGACGGCGGCGGTTGACTCACGAGCGATTAATTTTCGATTTCGGTTCTGTTTACATTTTGAATTTTGGAATATTTACACAATATACGTGCTCCCGATCGATGTGATCAGCACCGGCGGGGCATTGCTTGATTCGACCTACTATTTGCGGGCTTCAAGCAGCTGGTCAAGTGCGAGACACAGAACCGGAGCCGACATTCACGCAGATTCTGTGTGTCTTTCTATAGGTTTGTTTTATAGACGTACTTGAGCAGTCTGCCACTGACACTTGTTCAAGAAGCATCTTTCCGAAAAAGCACGGAGTGCTAATTGAGCTCGGAAAGTTTTTTTTATGAACGCAATTTTTGGTCAAGTAAATTGAGATGATGCTGCTTTTAGAGTGAACATTCGCCAGCGTGTTCCTTTCCGTCTCCCGCTCACGAGACAGTCCTCCGAAAGTACACTCTGCTTCCCGGAGTAATTTGTGTAAATTTTCACAACCCCTCGTCATAAGTATGTTTGAGGGCAGTGAGGCAGCGTATCACCTCGTTGCTTTCGTTGTTGCCGTCATTCGGCGAAAAGCGAGCAGAGTTTGTTCAACGTTTATTCGGCCCGGGGGTTACGTACATACGTACGATGGCATTGTTTTCATCCGAAGGGGTGTTGCCTCTCCAGCTATGACTTTCGCCATCGGAATAGCCAGTTGGGTGGCATCGTAACGTGGCTCGTTGTGACTGACGTAAGCGGTGGGATCTAATGAAACCGAAACGATTCGCAACTGCAAGCGGGAAAATTTGTTGGTTTTCCGTCGAACATCTCCGGCGATATTAACTTTTTTATGAAAGGAAGACGTTGATGGCGGTTGGTGCTGCCAGTCGTTGGATGTATAATTTTATTTTATTAAATTTGTTGGTTAAGTCGTGCACTTGAAAACAATTTTGAATATCAGCTCCAATGGATTTAAATTGTGGAAGCAAATGTGGGTTATTGTAACACAAGATATATTTTGATTTACAGAGGTTATATGAAGGCGGAGCTATTCCGGCAAGGTTATGATCAGCTGGTTGGAATTCTTTTGCTATCATACCGTCGCCTGTCAGAGAATGTACTGTCATTACATTTAACATAAAAAGCGTCATCCAGAAAATTGAGACACATTTGTGCGCAGCGTGATTGAAAATGGAGCAATACGTACCAATAAATAATTTCATGTTCTATGTCATAAAAATCACTTTCAATAACATAGGATGGGGTATGTTTTTACGGATCCAGGACATTTTCTTCTGCAGTTACCATTCGTGTTGTTCATTCTATTATTTTGAACTTGTGACATTTAGTCTCGCACGAAGTTAACGCTTTTGACTATTGGCAACAAAACGTTTGCCGTCTCCGCTCCTTGGAAGTCTTTGGACAACATTTCTTTGATATTTTTATTTGTTAACTGTCATCCCTCATTCATTTCAAATTTTAATCAATCATTCAAGCACACCCCGCTAATGAATACAATTCACGCAAGTTCAGTGTCAAGGAGTTGCAACCAGTCACTTGTCATGAAAGTCTTGAGAATATTTATGAATGCATTCAAAAGAACTTTTACATGGCACGAAATTTGTGCAAAATGTTGTGGTTAAAAAAATGAATTTTTGTCACGCGAGGCAAAAATCCACCCTAAGCAGGGCAACGTACTATTTTCAAAGTGCTTTATTTCTTCATGCGCACTTTTGAAAAACACAATTAAAATGAAGTAAATATTTCTATCGACGGCTGCAGCCAGACGTGTTAATGCCTTAGACACAATCCCGCAGCTTATGGATGACCATGTGGCACAGACACAAAAGAATCTCGTGATTTGTCCGTGCTATTTCCCAACCAAAGAAACGCCCAAACGCCCGCTAATCAACCGCAATTTCTGTGGGGTCAATCATCATCGACGTCCGCGTGGTCGAACTGATGGCTTTTACGTTGCGAATCAACAAATTAGTGGAATTTTTATTTCTTCCCCTTTACTGTTTTAAGTTTCGTTTCTTGAAAGCACACACTTGTAGGATGGTGTTGAGAGATCCTTATCGAACGTGAATGTTTTGAATGCATGGGGTGGTGGATTTCGAAATGATTTCTTTGACGAAAACCACACTGGTCATGTTTACAAACCTGTGAAAATAAAGAATGAGAATGTAAATTATTTCCGGCATTTGTTTGTTTAGCGTTCATTTGGTCAAACACAACGGACACTTGCATGTAGCATGGTCAAGAATATTTCAATTGAGACTGGTTTTGGTGTGCATTTAATATTTTTATTGCAATGAAATTCTGTAATTCAATTGTTTATACAAGCATACAAATTGGATGTGGCTGATGATGTTCGGAAACGCCTTAGCAGCGATGTTTATATCGTGAACGCATTTGTGGTAATTAGCTTTTTGAAGATTTCCCTCCCTCATTTGCTTTGATGTTCTTTTTCAAAAGCGTTCAATTCAAAATTGAAAATATACAATTTGCTGATGAACAAATGTGATGGAGCATGAGACGCCTACGGGAATACAGTAAAGGGACATGTGATTTTTCAATTCTTAAAACTAATCCTTAATCCGTTTGGAAATTGATCATTTGAATATGATTGTGATATGATATTATTATATATTTAAAGTTTTGTCGAGTTTCCTTCAAAATTCTAATTCTGGTCTAGTCTTTTGTAATAACTTCTCAGAAGAAAGATGTATAATGAGTATATCAAACCTCTGAAACTAATATTATTTGTGCATTGTAAATTTATAACTAAATAAAGCTGTGTATCTACTTGTCTATCTAACTGCCTAAGCGAACTAACAAAAACTATTCATTTTTCAAAGAGTACATGTTCATACGATCAAAATTTTAGCTTTCTTTGAACTTTTCGGAATCGCATTTTTAAAATTTCGTGGTTTGTTATCGGCGATATTTTGAGTTTACTGGTCATTATTCTCAGATCGACTAAATCATAACTGTGGAAGAAAACGTCAATTTTGATAATTCTTTCAAGCACACAGAAAAATATTTACATAGACTTTTGCTTAGGGCTATCAATCGTCGAAACTTCACAGTCTCTGAGTGACAGAGTTTTAAGAAAATAGATTCTTGTTCATGAATAAGTGGATTAAGCCACTGGAATCTCAGTCTGCTATTCGTCATCTACAGCTATGGCCAAAAAATAGAAACACCTTCCTCGAATATATTCAAACTCTTATTAGTTCAACAAATGAATAGGATTTTTAAAAAAGTTTGGTAAATACATTAGTTTATATTAATGAAAATAAGTCCTGAAAAAAATAAGAACAATCCATGTGCTATTAGTTGAGATATAGATCCAACACCTAAACGACTCTTAAAACTACCTGGACAAAAAAATAGAAACAACAATTCAATATATAAGAAGATAATTCATTTTATAGCAATTCTCTTAAACTAAACTTAATTTTTATCAACATATTTATATTTCTGGACGCCGAACGAACTGTTTGCCATCCTTCCAAACAAGCTAATTTTCAGTGGGGAAATGGTGGGTTTTCGCAAATGTCATGCGTTTCTTCAAACGCACTTTTTTCAAAAGTGGAACTTTTCTAGGAGATCGGGCAAACAGATTTTCGTTAACCAGTATGCGGCGTATAGTTCTTGTACTGACTGGTTTAACTTGGATCTCCTTAGATGACGGTGGCCGCTGTGGCGTAGTGGATAGAGCGCGACGCTCACAGGCTGAAGGGTGTAGGTTCGATTCCCAGCTCAACACCAATTTTTCGAATTTTTCACGACACCACCTCTTTCGAGCTGCTGACAGCACTCAAAGAGTAATAACTGTCTAAGAAAGCTTCTCAAATTTCGCCATTTGGAGTAGGCAAAAAACTGCAGGTCCCTTCTACTCGTGAGAGAACAGTAGCGCGCACAACACGAGCGGCCGAAGGACTGAGCTCGCTTTATGGAACAGCTTGATCATCCCAGATGTGTAGGACATCACTGCTGCAGTCCGAAAAGTCTTCAAATCAGAACCATTGGGACAACGCACCAGAGGACGGCCTAGGGTAAGGTGGAGAAGGATCTCAACCAACTTGGAGTGCGCAACTGGAGGCAGCTGGCGAAAAATCGTGCTCGCTGGAGAGGCATGTTGGTTGAGATCCAGGTACACTCCGGACTGTAGCGCAACAAGAAGAAGAAGAAAACAATTTCCGACCATATACATGGTGCTTTAACTTATGTACCTTTTTTTGTTAATTTATTTAAATATCATATATAGAATTTATATGCCACATAGAAGATGTTATACAATTTTCACATGAGATGGGAAGTTAGGAAGAAGAGAAATACAGTGACTTGGTTGCGATGATCATTCAAGAAGTATATTAGAACCTGACAGAGAGTTATAAAGGGAGTCCAGGGCTCGTGTTATAGACGTTTCTGTTCTCTCACGAGTGGAAGGGACCCACAGTTTTTTCCGACTCCGAAGGTCGAAATTTGAAAAGTTTTTTTGTGTGTTACCAGCAGCTTAAAAGAAATGAAATATGTAAGGTGTTCGGCCCGGGAATCAAACCTGGGACCTTCGGCGTGGAAGTGTCGAACTCTACCCAAAGCAGAGACCTCTCTCACTTAAAATCAAATTGGAGTTAAGAACTTACTAAAATTACTTTTTTCACACCATTTACGAAGTCTTTCTGCCTTCGTTTTATGTACTCTTTCTGATCACCGTCGAATTTTGAAACCTTGTTAAGGAACTCCATCATCTTGAACATTATTTTCTTAAAGACAACACTTCTATTCGAAACAGAAAACATCCGCAATGCAACATGCAATCGACAGTATTGCTGTCCCCAGTTTGACATTTTCAGCAGGCTCCGTGGATGCATGCAAAACCTCGCATTCGACTGCTCCATTTTTTTCAAAAAAGCATTCAACTTTCCCTCACAATTTAAGTGAGCGTCTGGCAGCGACACATACCGACTGCCGCCATCAGCCAAAAGCACATGTACTCACATGCCTGCAAATAAGAAACAGTACACGTGGTAGCACTGCCATTTGGCTGAAAAACCGCCACCACAACCATAACGACGGCTCCCAACATCACCACCACCACTAGCAACAACACCAGCAGGAGCCCCGGTTAAGGAACAACGTCTCTTTTCATATTTTATTACTGCACGTTGTTCTATCGTTGGGTCGGCGGAGCATTGAGAACCTGCCAATATGCCAGCGCCAATCAAACTCAGAACTAGGTGCCCCAAAGAACCACACACCGACACACAAGTATCGCCACATCCACGTCTCTTATGCTGTATCGATCTCGGAAAGCGCCAGCGGATGTTGAAACAATTTGCATACGGTGCACCACGTTCGTGAATATGACACTCTGGGTGAAACACTCTCCAAAGTAATATCTCGAGAATGGATCTTTCGCGCTCGGCGTGGATACTCCTGCAGCATAGTGAACTGCTGGCCCAGGGTGATAGGGGCATTTGTCATGTCTTAATTACTGGCCCGCGAGGTCATTTCAGAGGTTGCCGCTGAATACATATTACGGTGGCTTGCCAAATTAATTAAGTCGTTTGCATTCAATTGAGTCACGTGCCAATTCCAGCGGTGGAAGGGGAGCGTAACAACTGGGATGTGCATCCAGGCGAATGGAACGTCTGGCAAAAAGGAAAAAAAGCTGCGAAACTACTTGGGCAATCGCGGAATGAAAGCGCCAACAAGCGTGAAGTTGGCGTAAAAAGCGAGAAGCAATTACAATTAGTTAATTCGATGAAGTTTCAAGAAAAGTGATTTGGGAAAGTAGAGTGCGCCGGACGTCTTCAACAAAAGAAAACTTTTATTAGATTTGAGAAGCGTAAACCTGATGCTTTTCTTGGTCGCCTTCAGCGTAAAACGGAGTGCAGCATTTCTCACAACAAATGCACAGCAGATTTGTAAACGAAGGAAATTCATTCCGCATCGAGGTTCTTAAAAGAAAAATACAAAACAATCGTGGTGGGTGAAGTAAAGTTTAATAAGAGGAGAAGACTCACGCTTCAGCAGCTTCCCATTGTAATCCGCTTAATCAGCTTAAGAGTGAGATTGGATGCAATTGTAGTCAATGTTTATGTATGTTGAATCTTTGGAAAGTGTGTTGAATTAGCCATCTTCGTCTCTTTGTTGCGCTTCAGTCCGGCGTGGAATGAGCTTTAACCAACGTGCCGGCTGCCTCCGATTACGCACTCCAACTTGGTTGAGGTCTATTTCCATTAATGTACACTATCTCAGCTTATGTCCGTCGTATGTTGCCCCAATGGCTCGGATTTTAAGGTTTTTCGTGCCTCAGCAATACGCTCTACCATTTGAGACGTTGTATTCGACTACCAGACAGCTTCTGCTGCCTAATGTGATGCTCTGTTAAGAGACGTCAATGTTTTGCATTTCTTTTTGACAATAGCATGTTTTTCGTTTTGCCCTAATTTACCGCCTGATTCGCTTTCGCTTCAATGCCAGCAAACGGCTCAGTGATGACTTGCTATGCAAGTATATGCACGTATATGTCATCAGCGAGAGCTAGCAGTTGAGACAGTTAGACAGTTATTACTCTTTGAGTGTTGTCAGCAGCTCGAAAGAGGTGGTGCCGTGAAATATTCGAAAAATTGGTATTGAGCTGGGAGTCGAACCTAGTCGAACCTCTACCCACTACGCCACGGCGGCCACTTTTTTGACATTGAAGGTCGGAAATTTTAACAGAAACTAATTAATTTCATTTGGGGTTTTCAAGTCAAGTTAAGTGTCAGGTTTTCAAGTCATTGAAAGCAACATAACTAAAGGTGCAGGTCATTGAACTGAGTAATTGAGTTCTGCGCCTGAGTTATAGGAGTTTGGTAAGAAGATGTTATAAGGCCGATGTTCAAATAACGTAAAAATTTAGAAACTTGAAAACTCCATGCTGGAGATTATGTATTGAATGTGAAATCATTTTAATGTCAGCTGTGCGTATTTAGTTTAGAATGATTCAAAAGCAAGCGTACGCTTGTCTGGGTCCCGGGACGGAAACGAGATTGCGGATGAACTTGCTAGGTAAGGTTCAAAAGGGACATTCCCAGAACCCGAACCTACCTTTGGACTATCCGCATCTTTGGTTAGCACTTCCGTCAACGGTTGGTTCTCCCAACATGCCCAGGATGCAGGCTGACCAAGTGTATGCTCTCGAACCGAAGCAAGAAATCCGCGGACAGAAAAAAAAAAATGCCTACGACTTATTAGCGTACAAACGGGACACTACCTTCGCTAACCACTTAAGTCTGCTTGGGCATAGTGATGGCACCCTTTGCGACGCCTGTGGTTAAGGTGAAGACACTTCAGAGCCCTTTGCTGTCAATGCTCGCCTTTACTGATATTTGGTGGCGGTTGTTTGTCGCTGACGTAGTGAAAACTGAAAACTTAAGCTCGTTAACACAAAAGCGCTTGCTGTTTTATCAGACAACCAAAAATGTACATTAAATGAAGGTTACTCGCTGGTAGTACAGTGTACCACAGTTACTAAGTCTGAACGCTCCAGTGCAGTACATCCAACAAAAAAAAAGCGAATTAAACTTTTTCCTAGTGAGGATACCGGTCATAAACCAACCAAGCACTGCAACTTTCAAGCTTCTTCTAGGCGTATCCCGATCCCCGTATCCCGTATCCCGTTTACCAAAAGCTTCTTCTAGATATATCCGACACCAGCACCTCAAACCGGACTGAAGCACCCATGTAAACTTTATATTCCTTTCTAAGGTTGACAGGGGCGTCCAGGATTTACCTAGGTTTCTTCTCTTGTTTGCGGCGTCTTGCACGGGTCTAGAACTCTGTATTCTATGCACTTTAGATAATCTAGACGACTTTGTGTTGAACAATAATCGCATGCGTCTATTGTTCAAAGGGCAACAACCTTTGCAACAATTGCAAAGGATAATGATGATGGAGGTGTTGTTTATAAAGTCAGAAGCTTTAATATGTCATTGTCAACTGTCATAGTAAGATAACGATACAGTGCTTCACTGCCAACCTTCATATTCTAATACACCTAGAAAGGAACATCAAATCTTGGCATGGATATATCTGGTCTCTATGCATGTTATCAATTCATTTACATTTTGAAAATCTTAAACGCCAGTTGATTTTATTTAAAGGATTCCTCATTTCCCCAATTGCAAATTTGTGTGTACTTTGTCTGAATCAGCGTTCCGCTTGTCGTGGAAAAGTCGATTTTAATCCAGACTACATTGTAAGGTGTTAGTTTGACGAATGAAGTGAGAAGACTGTTCTTCCATAAGTAAAAGTGGCGTGAACCCACTTAACTTTTTGAGTCGTTCCTTCGCCACGTACCGCTGCAGTTCCCCACTCACTAACCTGTCAACCAGTGCCAAAGTAAGTTTTATTTCATTTCCGCACGTCATACAAACCTCTGCTGTGTATGCAGTGTCGCGTTCTACATTTTCTCTACATTGTTCACAAAGTTCCACCATTGTTTCCGCTGATTACGAAATTTCAGCGAACTCTGCTTGTGAAATGCATCTAGAACTTCTCTGCTTTCACATCCAACTGCACGTCCCTTGGATGACACTGAGAAATTAATATGAATGGAAGTGTGCTTTTGTTTAGTTGGGACAATTTGAGTGAGAAGAAGGAACTGCATAGAAGAGCAAAGGTGGCATTAAGGGGGTACCACATTAAATAATCCAACAACATGTTTTTTTTTTGCTTTATAAATCCTATCAGTTGGTGCAGTTGCCGCCTGATAAATTATAATAGCACCCAAATGCGAAATAATTGAATTTTTGATTCGAATTTGCGTGCGTTCTTCTTTCGATACGACCGCGATTTCCCTTTACCGACATTAAATGTCACACGACGATGCCAATATTTCAACCCCAAGCAGACGCATTCGCAAGTTAAGGTGAAACTCTATGCTCAAGGTTTGATGGATTCAATCATGTGCTTTATATTAAGACTAATGTGTATGGGGGTAAAAACATCCCGCATGCGAAATGCCCATAAAGCACAGACACAGGCAGAATAATCACTCGAAGATGGGGTCTATTTAGTCGGCGTGTAACAAATGATCCGCCCATTATCACACATCCAGCTCAGTTGTTAAATATTCCGTAATGGATGAAGGCAAACAACATTACACCAAAAATATTATCATGTTTTCATTAAATGAAGCAAATGACCTCCAAAATTGCGGAGCAATTGAAAACCCCAAAAAGAGGCAATGTTTGAAAGCGTCATCGCCGACGGCGTCGTCGTCATAATCATCGTGGAGTCGAAGGCAAATAAAATGAACTGAGACAAATGGATATCCGACAGAGAGATGAGTTACTCAAAGGACCTTAAGCGTCTAAGGTCAAATATACCGTGGAATTCTTTGCAGAGGACGTGAGCAGCCTTAAAGGAAATTGTGGTGGTGTTAGAGTTTAAATTTTCATCCATGGATGATGGATTCCCCTTTAAGATATACAGTTTCTTTCTCATTCTTTGTATTGTGTTGTGCTTACAGAGACGTCACGTCATGGCGTTGTAGTTTCACGCAAAGTGATTTATTTACTACTGTACGATGTCCAGCTAAGCAGTTTCTTCCGCTTCTCCCGCAAGGTTTCAACTTGATTTGAAATTGGTTGTCGTTAAAGAGGATGTGTCACTGGATATCTATTAAAACTTTCGAACTATTTCAGCTTACAATGACTTGAAAGTTCACTTTTGCTGCGGGGGTTCTTGTTTTCTTTTTCCGTTTTTGCATGTCCCTCGCTTTATTAAATCAGGATCCCCACGGATACATTTTGAATGTCATTCTGTAGCAAATTACAGAATTTTCTCGGGGGAACAGTTTCGTTATGAATGAGATTAAGCGAAATTGATGAGCTGCTGATGCATTTGTCCGCTGGTTTTATGAGCTAAATTGAGATTTGCCTTGTTTTTCGGGTGGACGCAAATCTTGTGTGACCTTACGTGCTTACGATGAGTGGATGATGCCCACATCAAGCAGACATATTTTGACCGAAAAAGATGTAAAATCTTTAAAGGCTATTAATATTAAATGTTGTGCGGGATGTAACGTATGCTTTCTGCGGATAAACAAATTATTTAATCATGAAGCGGGAAGGAGGAACAAACTCATTTTAGTAAATGGAGTGGAATGCGTTTTTAATTTGGAATACTTATACGTTCGGAAGTTGTCATATACTTTTTAATTTGAACTCAATTAGGAATTTGTCCTGCTTAAGTGGTGAACCTGGTTGCCGTGGAGTAGTGGGTAGAGTGCGACGCTCACACGCCGAAAGAACCAGGTTTGACTCCCAGCTCAACACCAATTTTTCGAATTTTTCACGGCACCACCTCTTTCGAACTGCTGACAATATTCAAAGAGAAATAACTGTCTAAGAAAGTTTCCCAAATTTCGCAGTTCGGAGTCGGCAAAAAACTGTAGGTCCCTTCTACTCGTGAGAGAACAGCAGCGCGCACAACACGAGTATGAGCAAGCTAGGCCCTGGTCCCCTCCCCTAGCGCCAACAATTATTAATATTATTATTATTATTAACCTGCAAAAAGGCTGTTCATGTAAGAGTCCACAGTTAAGATTTTTTGGGTACATAAAGGAAGGAATCAATAACTTGATACATCCTGAAAAGTAAAATATTTAAATAGAGTAAAAAAAAAGGACCAGGGCCTAGCTTGCTCATCAAGAACTCGCGTTGTGCTCGCTACTGTTCTCTTACGAGTAAAAGGGATCTACAGTTTTTTGCCGACTCCAAACGGAAGTTTGAGAAGCTTTTTTCTTAGACGGTCATTACTCTTTGAGTGTTGTCAGCAGCGCGAAAGAGGTGGTGCCGTGAATAATTCGCGATGTTCTGGCTGGAATCGAACCTGTACCTTTGGTGTGTGAGTGTCGCACTCTACCCACTACGCCATGGCGGATACTGAATAACTTGATATCCCCTCAGCATTAAAGTATTAAAATAGAGTAAAGAAAAGGGAATAAGCAGTGAAGATGAAGCAAAAAGAGTAAACAACGAAGGTGTTCGCTGTTTTACTACATAGAGTCAACAATGTTCAAGCTCAACTATGTGAAACAATGAAGCTGTTCTGGAATCGCATAAAATGGTAAAGTGGTTCCAAAAGCGTTAAAAAGTTTCCGATCCATGAGAAAAACACAATGTGTTTGGCTGTGAAAACGAGGTGGATGGAAATCTTCGGCGTGTGCGTTTACTCACTTATCTAAAGCAGAATGAAAGCATCATTAGCATCGTTCTTCTACACAGCGTCTCATAATTGATAGATATTGTATTTCTTGCACAGTATAACAGGGAACTCAGATATGTGGTTCAGAACAAGTAACGCGTATAATCTAATAATTTGCAGTTCAAAGATTTGAACAACATTTGGAGGAAAACTTTCTAAATAAACTTCATTTTCAAACCATCTCATAATATTCCCACTACAGAGACATTTTAAACTTGAAGGAGAAACTTTCAGAGAGTTTAAAAAATGTATCCCGAACAGAGACGCAAGGAAATCACGCAAAAATTAAGCATCAAATCAAACTCCTTCGTTAAATTTCCATAAAATAGTCATATGAACGGCAGTGCTTCCAGCTGCTTCCCCCCACCAACCCTTAATGCATTATTCAAATCCCAAAGCCAGTTGAAGAACTGAATTTTCAATTGCTCTTAATATCCAATTTAAAGTGCATAAACTTTCTCGCGGAAAAAAACTACCGAGTTACTTTCAGTTGATGCAAGTCTTCAGGCGCCACCAGTAACAAACAAAATATTCGCCTAGCGTGGTTTACAAAAGCACTTCTGCTCGCAAGAAAACAAAAAAGGAAAACGACAGAAAAATGGGGATTCGTTTTGTCTGACACAAGTGCTACGAGAATTCACACACATTTTTCGATGGAACTCACTCGGTTTGATATCCTGCGGGGTTATTGGACTTTAACATTAAATCGCCACGTTGCCGGCGGGTGTATCCTGTGATGAAAATTTATTTTGTAGGATACAGGATACAGGGGAGATGAGGATGCAAGAGAGATGCGTCCATCCGAAGCCAATTTAATTGTGTCATTGCGAATATGGATGTTTTGTTTTATTACGTGTATCTGTTGGTGGTGCTTCTGGGTAATTGTTTTTTTTTGTTCTTATCTTATTTTTCTTTTTCCTTTTATCGTCAACAGTGGAGATTTATTATAAATCCGTATTTAAAGAACCACTCGTGTGTTCATTGCTGTCGTACTCGAGGATAATTGAAAACGCTTGACTACACGTGTTGAAATTAATTTAAAATTTAAAGATAAATCTCATTTTTTGACATCCGAACGATTTACGCCATTGTGAGGGAGGAATATTGAATAATTTATTTATGCAGACAGTGTATTGTTCGTTAAAAAAAAATAAAAAAGTGAAACTTGAAATGTATCCATGTTGACGCATAATGGGCAAAGTGAGCATCATCTGACATCTGAATGAAGTTTGTTTAATATGTCTTTATTGTGGCTGAAGAGACAGTGATTGCCGATATGTATATTAAAACTTTAAGGCCATCGAAGTTATATTTTCAACTATCCTGAACACAGTCACTGAGTTAACTGCGGGCTGATTGAATTCGTTCTAAATTTTTTTTGATTGGGAACAAAATCTCATATTCCAACACACTGAAAAGTAGGAACTCAGAGAAGTCAAAATCCTTAAAGCCGGTAAACCCGAAAGTAAGCTAAGCCGAAAAAAAATTCCGACCACGACGTATTATTCGTTGTATTCATGAAAAACAACGATGGTGCGTCCTGCTGGCAATGGACAACATTTTGTGTAGATGCAGAATTCTGATAATCCCACATTTTTGCATGATTTCTAAGGTTTTTTCGAAATTAAGTTTTTTATTTTGTAGATTTGTATTTTCGAAATGATTTCATGTATGCAGAAAACTAACAAACAAAATGAAAGGTTGCGCATTTTGCGGAAGAATTGTGTCTGAGAAGAAACGAAAGGAAAATATATTAAGATGCCAACACCGTCTTCTTTACATGTCTATATACTCAGATGGAAACACATCAATCGAAGCTTTCTCTCGACCAATTTGCCGACGCCGTTTTTCAAGGATCAAAGAAGGTCCTAACTCAATTCTGAAAATCATCTGCATTGCCGAATGTAATGGCGCAAAAATGTGTCAGAAGTCAAAACTCGATGACACCGTGTAATTAAGTGTAAGGTGAGATAATAGGACTCTCTCGTTCTATGGTTGAATTTTATAGAGCCCTGGGCAAGATTGTAATAATTTTTTCGTGCTTATGGACCCGCTTTCGCAAATTATGGTCTTCTGTGACAGTTTGTAACACCTTCACTGTCAACACTCCTTTAGGCTCAGAGTTTTTTCAGCAGTTTTCTAACTTCCATGAAAAGTCAAAACGTTTAAAATCCATATTAACACCTTAAAAGTTAACGTACAACTTCAATCTACTGATGGCTCTGAGCTTTCTCAGACAGCAAGTAAATTGACATAACCCAAAATATTAGAAAAATAGGAGCTAAAATCCCAATGCAGAATTAAAAGACAGTGCAGCAAGTTAAATGAGAACCTTGGATTTTTTAATCAGCCTTATCGAGAATAAAATTTCCCCCCGAAATGTTTCCTCAAAAAGCCTTTCCTTATCGTAAACAACTTCGAAAATGGGAAAAATATTCCCCTGGAGAAAAGTTGGTATCGGGAATAAATTTTCAGGGGGAAAAATAATGACATTTCTCCAAAAAAAATTCTCCTGAATTTGTTTGGAGGAATTCCTTTGTTTTGTTCGTGTTTCGGAGAAATTTAAAAATGTAGGTTTGTTTTTTGATTTTTTTTTTTAACTTGAATTTACTGATAAATATTCATAATTTGGTCCACTACGTCTAACAAGCTACAAATAAATAAAATGATAGATATAATAGAAAATAATCCTAACATAGCACGGTGATGCCACAAGAGAGACAAAGAAGATCTAAAACTATTCTGGAAGGACTTAGAGGCTGAATGTAATTTTTTAGGACCACCTATAAAATCTATTGTTGAGTGGAAAAAGGTATTTGTAGCACTTAATACGAGGGTTGCCTTTTATATTTCGGGATTAGAGAACAAAAACTAATATTAATCATCGAAAATAGCTTTATTGTTTTTCAAAATATTCCCCATTCAGATCTATACACTTTTGCATACGTTTGAACCAATTGTCGAAGCACTTGTGCCACTCTGATTGAGGTATCTCCAAAACACGCATTCTGAACACATCAACAGCTTCTTCAGGTGTCGAAAAACGTTGACCTCTTATTTCATTTTTTACGTACGGGAATAAAAAGAAGTCATTCGGTGCCAAGTCAGGACTATACGGCGGATGACTCATCAAATCGATGTTTTGAGCGCTCAAAAATGCAGTTGCTTGAGCCGATGTATGAGAGCTCGCATTGTCGTGGTGAAGGGTGATACGTCTTCGGCGGTTGGTTTTCCTGATTTCTTGGAAGACAACTGGCAAACAAATGGTTCTGTACCATTCAGAATTGACTATTCTGCGTTGTTCTAGTGGTACGGTTGTGACATGTCCAGTTTTTCCAATACAGACGCCCATTTGCTTGGAAGTCCTTCGTGCGCGAGCAACTTTTGTTGTATTTGGCTCAATTTGAAACACCCATACAGTCGACTGTTGTTTACTTTTGGGCTCATACGCATAAATCCACGCTTCATCACCTGTCACGATGTAATAGACGTGTTTCGAAGCACCGTGATCGTATTTTTGGAGCATTTCTTTCGACCAATCGACACGAGCCTTTTTTGAGCGATTGACAAATTATGTGGGATCCAACTTGAACAAATTTTTTTAACGGTCAAATGTTCATGCAATATTGAATGTATGCTGATCCCACTAATGAGTAAAGTTGTCCTTATCTCACGAAAGGTCACATGACGATCTTGTGATATCAGTTGGCGCACAGAATCAATGATTTCCGGAACGACAATTGATTTTGGACCTTCAGGATATCAGTTGGCGCACAGAATCAATGATTTCCGGAACGACAATTGATTTTGGACCTTCACCTTCACGAAATTCGTCTCGGAGTGAACTGCGACCTCAGTTGAATTCACCATACCATCGATAAACATTAGTCCTTGATGGAGCTTCATCGCCAAAAATTGAATTAAGTTCATCAATGCACTATTGTTGAGTTAACCCACGTCGAAAGTTGTAAAAAATAATCGCACCAACATTTTCACGATTTAATTCCATTTGTTGGGCTGTTACTGTAACACATAGCGCCCGTATGTCAAAACGTTCTCAAAAATGTCAAACATTACGATAGAGCTTGCAGTTGCCAGACTGCAACACTACGGTTGTTCAATCCCGAAATATAAAAGTTAACCTTCGTAATTGGTGGTATGCCATACTCTTTCTTGGGTATTGGTTTTGAGGAAATAAAAATATCCAACAAATATTTAAATGCTGGCTTGTTGACACGATAATGTTGCTTGAATCTATAAGTTTAAAGTTTATTTTACATAAGATTAGTCGTTTTGAAAGTATAACTTACAACTGTTCCAGCAGTTCCAGTTGATTAGAACAATCTCTTAAACCTCTACTAATTGATCTCTGCTTTCATATTTGTTCCCTTTCTTCAACGATTAATTTTAAAGCAATTGAATAATAATAATAATAATTGTTGGCGCTACAGTCCAAAGGGGGCCCAGTGCCTAGCTTGTTAATCAACTGCTCGTGTTGTGCGCGCTACTGTTCTCTCACGAGTAGAAGGGACCTACAGTTTTTTGCCGACTCCGAACGGCGAAAATTGAGAAGCAATCGAATGCACTGTGCAAATTCAATTCAAATGTTTAATTTTCCACGGTTGCATTAAACCTATAATGGATAAACGTTAACGTTAAAGTCACTTCACAAAAAATACCTCTCAAAATATTTCGAAATTCATTCGAAGTTGATTCCGAGGGAAATTTATTTCGCGGGAAATCGTCAATTGGTGGAATCGATTCCCTGGGAATTGGATTACCCCTAGAATCGCCGATAAAGCTGAATATGACCAAAGCCACCAAAAACAGAACAAACTGTTCCTAACTTGACCATCTAATGAGACTAACAAACTGCAACTAAAACAAAAACCAGCACTCTTCAAATGTAGTTACAATTGTAGCATCCTCGCAGATTCACTTCCGCATTCTCAACTCTATTTCCCCGTCATATTTTTAATTAAAAATTCCAAAAAAGTGCGTCCAGCAAACAGCGCTCCCAAAGCAGGCAATAAAAATGCTCAACTTGTCTTTGGTATCTGAGCAACATTTTGAACTCGTTTTTTTTCGTGGCTTCTCATAATGTAAGGATAAATTTCTGACAAGTTACGCGCGAGTTAAAATTCCAGAGCGCATTGTTAACTTTCCCGTCAGAGGCATCAGGCAATAAAAAGCACTCTCTGTGACGTAGGAAAGGAAAATCCATAAAACATTGGCCAGTTCTAAAGCGGCATCTGACATTTTAGGTCTCTCCCACTCACTCATTTCGCTCAGTTGCCACGGCAATTCGCGCGGGGTGAAGTTACTGCAAAAAAATATTTCTAGCTTGCTGCCGTTTCCACTAGGTCCGCATGTGGAAGCTCCAGTATGAACCATATCAGTTTCCTGTAATTAATATTCATATATTACAAAACTTTTCAGTTATTGCGGGGATTTTAGGCGAAAACCTTTCAGCGGAATGGTGGTGGTAATAAAATATTCAGCAGTGCATTCTCTATTAGCTGCTGCTTTGCTACAGGAATACACACAAACTGTAGTGGCAGTTTTTCGCCTTTTTTTCTTGTGCTTAAACCCTTTGGATTTAGCCGTAAATCGATGCACATCCGAAAGATGCGCTGTGCACATCCCGGCGATAAGATAGTTCAGCAGACAAGGCCAAACGGCATGCATATAGTAGGCGCGCACTGAAGCGTTTAATTTCAAGTGGTGGGATTATGTGAAATCTGTTTTGGCAAGCAGAGCGTTTTGTTGAAGATACAGTGGTGCGAGGTTGTATTCATCTTGTTGGTTTTTTTCTTGGTTTTTAAAAAAGTAAAGAAAAAAGTATTTCAAGCTGTTATAAGAATAATGATCGCAAAGGCTTTCTTTCTTCAAGAAGTGTGAGTGCTGTTTGTTTTGGAGAAATCCTACAATATAGTTAAGATTGTAAAAAATACTGAAAAACTAAATTATATGGTTTATCGTTATGGACGTTTTAACTGTTTTTAAATTTAACGCAAAACGGAATAAGAAAAAAGAAATTATCATACGTTTATTCACAAAACAACCGCCGGTACGTTTTCACAAGTTCAGTCGATAAACTTAATTCCCGACCAAATATTCGAATAAATTAGTCGAAATTTCAGCTTTTTCATCTCCAATATTGACTTTGAGCCCATCTATTTTCCTATCGGTTCCTTAGATGGAAACAACTACCTCACCTTATCTTAAAGAAAGTAATCTTGTTGTAGGTTGGGATAAACTGCACTGGAGCGCTCATGATGCGTTTCTGTGATATAGAACTTAGGTTTTCGGTTTCCACCACAGCAGCGCCAAAAAGCCGCCACTTGATACGAGCGAAAGCGGGACACTGACAGAGAAAGTGCTCGGAAGTGTCTTCACCTTCTCCACAGGCGTCGCAGAGTTTGACATCACTAAGCACAAGCCGACTCAACTGCTTAGCTAAGGTAAAGTGTTCCGCTAGTACTCCGACAAGTCGTCTGCACTCGTTTCTGTCTAGAGATAGCAGAAAAGACGCGGATTCCTTGCTGACGTTTGGGAGCATACTCTTAGGCATCCTGGAGAGTGACGCCATCTCTGGTTGTGCTGTAGGGAGACCTAACCATCAACGGAAGCCCTAACCAAGGACGCGGGTAGTACCACGATGGATTCGGGCTCTACGAATGCCTCTACTGAACCTAGCCTGGCTAGTTCATTGGCAGTCTCGTTTCCCAGGATCGCGTGAAGTCTGATGTTGATGATGAAGAAAGTAGTCTTAATCAAATGACGAAAGCGGTCATCCGGCGAGTCAATTTCTTGGAAAAACGCTCTTATTTAGCCTTCTCGATTGTAACATAGGCTGTGTGGCTTGTGGCTCCGTCCACACTCTGGCCACGTCTATACTTTGCAATTTCGACTAAAAATAGTCACTTATCATAATAATAATACGCCAGTCCACAGGGAGACCAGGGACTAGCTTGCTCATCAACAACTCATGTTGAGCGGAATACTGTTCTCTCACAACTAGAAGAGAGGTACAGATTTTTGCCGACTCCGAACGGCAAAAAATTGAGAAACTCTTTCTTGGACAAGTCTTTGAGTGTTGTCAACAGTTCGAAAGAGGTGGTGGCGTGAAAAATTCAAGGTGTTCAGCCGGGAATCGAACCGGGATCTTCGGTGTGTGAGCGTCACACTCTACCCACTACGCCACGGCCCCCACTCACTTATCATAACACCGACTTTAATTTACAGTAATGTGGCATTTAACATCATCAGCAAAATAATATGGTCCAATGACGACCCCCATTAATTTATAGTAATGTGGCATTTAACATCATCAGCAAAATAATATGGTCCAATGACGACCCCCAGCGTGCAGTCCACACATTACATGACTTTATTCGGAAAGAAATAGTACCTCAGAGCGCGCGGATAACACTTTTCCAGCTCGAAGAGTCTTCAATTTATGAGGCCAGGTAACAGGGAAGTGGACTTGATGCCGCACACGAGTGGAGATGGACCTCAAGTAGCTTTACGAAATTGCAGCCATAGTTAGCACCTACCTAAAGAGCGTGCTAACTAAAGGGCCTTGTTGGTTGAGGCCCAGATCCAACGCGGACTGTAGCGACAAATGATAAAGAAATAGTGCTTCGTGTATTATGTGTGGATTGCTACCTGAACAGTATCCGTTCAATCAGAACTTAACATCAATGCTGAAGATGTTTCTTGCCCTTAAAGTGGCTTTGACTGAATATGAAATTTGAACAGCTTGCAAAAGTTCTTCAAGTACGTACTGCTTCACGATGATTTGCGAATTGCGAGTAAAAATGCCAAAATAACTTGAAAAAATATAGCTTCGTTTGCGGTTCCTATCAAAAGAAACTTTGAGCGTCCAGTTGGCATGCGAAACTATGTCTGTGAGTTTATTTTAAGTGTGCTGATTGTAGTTTCTCTGTTTACTGCTATATTCTCATACGTTCAAAGGTGTGAACACGTTTCGCAGTTTTATGATTAAGTCAAAATAAAACTCATTTTCGGAAGAGCTGATTAATTCGTGCGGAATGTATGCTGATTATTCGAAGATTCATTTCATTTCGTCTTGAATGTTTGGTAAGCCGTCCTTATTGCCGGTTTAACTTACCTTGCATTTGGTTTAAGATTGTTCTAATACTTATTAAATTAATGTACATATATAATAAGTACTAGAACAATCTTAAACATCCAACATATCCAACATTTAAAAATAACCAATTCACATCACCAATTTCCCTACCCAGTCTTCTAATTGAACAATTATTTTGTATTGCACTTTTTGATACAGTTATCTAGTTACTAAAAAAAAGTATGAAAACTTTATTGTTGATAAATATGTTTATGCCCAGTTTACTTTCCTGCTTGACATACCCACTCCTGTGTCACTTTTTTTTTTTGCATCACTGATGCAGTACATCCACACTTCATTGCCGACTCCGAACAGCGCTATTTAGGAACGGAATAGAAAACGCCACATCAGACCGTAACAAAATCGCACTCAATTCAAGGAACAAAAAAAAAAACAAATACATGAACACAGGATAACACAAAATAAAGAACTAAACAAATGAAAAGATTAATTGAAGATGGTAAAGTGATGTGATTATTATTTTTGGGATCGCCTGTGGGAGATGGCTTATGTATGTATGACAAACCCAATTGATCGACCTTGTCAAAATTTTCTTGGACTCCATTCAAATTGTGTCATCCATCACTTTATATGCACAGAACATGGATGAGCGAAGTGCAAGTGATAAGGGCAAATAAATAGGACATAAATGTAAATGTTTTCCTATTGATTTTACGCTTGCTACACACTGACTTGTCATGTTCAAAACTTCTTCAATATGCATTTCTCCGATGCACTATAATAGAAACCATGTCCAGACACTGCAATACGAGTGAATATACATTATTGTTGGCAGAATTTAATTCAAGCACCCGATAAGTTATGGAACTAACCGTATCTGACCTGGTTTGTCAAATTGATGAACAAATATGTCCATCTTGATTGGGTGATAATATTTAAACGCGGACGACTGAAACGTAAAGCCCCACAATTACTGTGAGAAGTTCAGTGTGTGTTTCAACGCCAGCACTTAATTTGTAACAATTAACAAAATGTCATAAAAATATATAAAAGGGCGTTTATTACAAGTGACAAACTGAATTACACAAGATTCGGTGTCTTCTCAAGTTTCATTGAGCTCCAAGATTACGTTTTGTTCGCGAAGTTATGCCTCTATTCCTCACACACAACCAACATAAAGAAGATCGTCGAAAATTTCGGATTACAAATAAACTTTTACAGTCTTTGGAGGTACTCGTAAAAACAAGTGGTGTGAAGGAAGCATCATTGTCTTACACGAAACCTGCACCCCCCGCACGTACAATTCAATCAAGTTTAAACGAAGACGTTTCTTTCATGACCAGCATTGGACAGCCTTTGAAACATTTGACAATTGGTGGAGCTATGAAACGCAAGTTAATGTGCAGTTGTGATCAGAACGTTTTATACGAGACCATTAACAGTGAAAGGATTTACAATTTAGAACGTAAGGCGACGCGGACAATAATAGTCGCGTACCTGTGACTTTAAAAGGAAGGGTTTATGTTGGGATTGATTGTTGGAGAGTCGGTCTATAAAGGAAAAAAATATATCCCTTAGATCGAAAATGAAATATTTTAAAATAAGTGGAAAAAATTGACTTTGTTGACTAGCATGGCAAGCCGTCTTTAAATTAGAATACAAAATCGAAATCCTTATTTAATAGAGCTAAGTTGAATTACAAACTAACTACGCGGATTGAGTCTTCAAGTCCGACCTAAATAATATTCGCTCTAAATCATGGAAACTTTTCTGCATCCATTAGCAAGGGACAACATCATTCTTGACAAGCTCGTGCGTAACTCACAAGTCGACACCAGAGACGCGATCTTACAAAATTAAGGTCAGCTGCTGGCTCACGGGGACGGCTTTGTTTTTTTTTATAATTGGCGCGTGCAAAAGGGGTTGCGAGTACCCTTAAGGAGGTATCGATGCACATTGGTTTGAAATGCCTGTGGATTGTAATGAGGAAAAATCGAGCTGGAAAGAGCATTCCAGATTCGTGTCGTGCGGCTAAAGAACGAGTCTCTGAATTTGACTGTACGTCCGAAAGAGGGCTTGAGGGTGAATTGGTGGGCATTCCTAGCGAGGCGTGTATTGCGGGTGAATTCTTGAAGGGGAGGAATGCAACTGGCTAATTCATCTGAGCATTTCTTGTTAAAATATCGATAAAAGAGTGACAACGACGCAACATTACGTCGGTGTTCTAACGAGTCAATCGATTTCGCAATATTACTGTGACCTATAAGTTTTATTGCTCGCTTTTGAATTCTATCCAGCAGGTGCAGCGAGGTCTTAGAAGCACCAGACCAAATAGGAGCGTTATACTCTAGTTTTGGGCGTATGTAGGCCTTGTATATTGTAGCCAGATCAGAGGGGGTGAAGTAGTTCTTACATCGTTTAAGGAAGCCTGTACATTTCTCAGCATTTTTGGCGACCTCAAATATGTGATCGTTCTAACTAATTGTTGGGTTGATACACATACCGAGGATGGAAAGTCTTTCAGTTTCAACAACGCAACTGCCGTTCATGGATAACGGCTGATTATTTTGTGATCGCTTTAATGACAGTAGACAGCACTGGGTTTTGGAAGCATTAAATGCCACTCTATTCTTATTTCCCCAATCGATTATGCTGTAAATGTCGGAATTTAATGTGCTTAACATACACCGCTGCTCCGAGTCTAAGGCCGAAGTGGAGGGACGAGAGCAAGGGAACGAATATGAAAAGCTGAGGGTACTGTCATCAGCGAAGGAATGAATTGGATTAGAAGTAGCAGACAAAAGATCATTTATAAAATGAGGAAGAGTGTCAGAGACAAAACTGAGCCCTGGGGAACACCAGCATTAGTATGGTGAATATCAGACTTGAATCCATCCAAAACGCCTTGTATTGAACGATTCGAAAGGTAATTTTTAATCCATTTTCGACAAGAGAGCCTGATGCCAGACCCTGTTAAATGCCTTTGAAATATCAAGCGCAACAATTTTGCTTTCTCCTACATTGTGCAAAGATTGGTTCCACTTTTCAGTGAGCATGTCATCAGATCACCAGTGGAACGGTTGCTTCGGAAGCCGTACTGCCGGTCATAAAGAAGCTTCCGGGACTCAAGATATTTCATAAGCTGGCGGCTTATCAGCGTTTCCATGACCTTGGAGAGAAGGGACGTTAGTGCTATGGGTCGGTAGGAGGTGGGTGACGAAGATTTGCCCTTTTTAGGGACGGGCTGGACAAATTCAGTTTTCCACTTTCCCGGAAAGAGCCCTGAAGAGTAGGACAGATGTAAAAGCTTACGGAGTGGTTTTGCCAGCGTAGAAGAACACCTCTTCAGAAGAACAGGGGGTATACCATCCGGGCCAGCGGATTTGTTTATGTTTAGATCTTTAAGTACTCTTGCTACTGTGCGAGTACTGTGCTTGTCGTGATTGAACGAACACAGCGAGCAGTCAATATGGCGATTGCTGGCATTGAAGTGGAAGTAGCTTAAATAGAACTTGTGCTAAATGGGGGAACTATAAAGTACATACTGTCGTCAGGGAAGGACACACACCATCCACGTCTCAGACAGAGGGTTAACCTAGCCAGCAAAATCTTCGAGGCAGCAGAAAACTTCGTCTACGTCGGCTCTACGGTAGTTTGGACAATGAAATCCGTACAGAATTTAAATGCAAAATCAATCCCTGTTTCTTTGGTCTCAAAAGCCAATTGAGTCCTTTCTCGAATGACTAATCTAACTTTGTATAATAGTTTGAGCACACCAGTCCTGCTTTATGACCCAGAAACTTGTTCATAACTAAAAGCGGATAAGGAAGCCTTATCCGCTTTTAGTTGTGTTATCCTTTTCGAATGAATAGTTCTGCGTACGATTTTTGGTGCTGTGATCGTTTATGTCAACGACAATTTTTGTGGAATGTAAGACGGTATAAGCCTGGTCAAGCGTTTCCGGATACAATGCTTAAGATAGACTAGACCATGTAGAGCGTATTGACACCACTGCTTCGGCCGGAAAAAATTCTTTGAATCCCGGACACAGGGACAACGCTACAGATGAAGGCCTCGGCTGAGATGGCGCACACAAATAAAGAACGGCCTCTCCCAACTTGGAGTGTGCAGTTCGATGCAGTTGGCTAAAGATTTTGCTGGCTAGAGAGGAACGTTGGTTGAGGCCTCTGTCCAATTCGGACTGTAGCACCATACAAGGAAGAAAGAAGAAGCAAAGGCCATTGCTTTAAGTCTTTTCTACATTTTAGTGTAGCTATTTTTAGTTTAAACAAATTAAAAGAAAAGCTCCACCGCCTATTCAAAACATTCTTCAAACTACGAGCGGAATTTGTTCAACTAATGAGGCTACTAATTGAATTTGATTTATGTTTGGACACAATCTTTGACAGCTCCACTGTTGTGGAGGGGCTGTAAAATGAAGAAATGAATTCAATTTGTAATTAAGAACCACTTCCAATGATCCTCTCATTAAAGAATTAAGTTCTGGTCGATGGTCTTGTTCAAAACGAGTCCTTCTTTTAGTCTTTAAAGCCTTTAAAAGAAACCATTTGGAACCGACTAGACTGCAGTCTTTTGGCTCTCCCCGGAAACCAGAGGAAGGAAACTCGTGAATATTTTTAATATTCCCTAAGTGCTTTTGTGAAGTAGTATTAATCATAATTAATCCCGCGGCCATTGCCGTCACGTAGACAGTCATTTATAAGGCCACCCTTTTCCAACGTTTGTCAGTGTGTATCACTGAGCAAATAAATTTGTCAAGAGCTGTATGTACCTCCTTGCAAATATGTATACAAGCTTCAAGTTGTAGTGCCGGTGTCCATAACATCCTTAATCTAAATCAACTTTCCCGAGCTTTTAACACGCGGAACGTGATAAAACAAGATTCCAGATATCTGATACCTTTGCAATATATTCAATTATTCATGCCAGATTTAAAACGTGATTGTGTGATGAAATCCTCAACAAGGATTCGGGAATTCAATTCAGACAACAACGAGTGTAATCACATTCATAATCGGCATTTAATAATTTTTTAACATTGAACTTGTGAAAGCACACTTCTCCTTTTTTCTTTGAGTATCGGGAAACTTAATACTGCACCTTCTGCTGGTTTCATCGGCTTTGCCGCTTTAACAAATTATCTCTACACCCCAAACCGCACTCAAGACAAGTACAAAGTGATAAAAATAAACTTTCCATGAGACACACACACAGCATTCCGTGCCATGAAACGTGAGGAAAAATTATTTGTTTCCCTTTCGCACTTCTATTGTTCTTTTTTTGGCATTTTTCCTTTTCCCTCCCTTTTCATTTTTTTCTTCTGCTCTCATAAAAAATTTATAACCATGTGATAGGGGATACAAGTGACATGTGAGGCTGTTGTTTTATTTCCACACATAGTTTGCTGGCGTTTAAAAACTCATAAAATGTATTCCGTTTAAGTGTGATCCTTGATCACAAAAAATTAAATGAATACATACTTTGTGGACACCTTCTGACCGGATGGATGCAATCCCACGTCAGTTTTCCGTGGGAAATATTTCATGGATCCGATGGTGAATGTAATTAAAAATACAAGTCTTTAAGGCAACGACGGTGATTCTTTAATAAATAATGCAGACCGGATACTCGAGTTGAAATAAATTACGTCTCCATTAGAGGGATACTTTCATGGGGAAATTGGGTCATCCCTTCACTTGGGTCGAAGCTTAATAAAAGAATACCTTCAACATTTTTGAATAAATTATGCCGCTCCAAACAAAGTAATTACTGTAATAAGGTGTTTTTAAAGTTCTGAAAAGGGAGCGTGCTGGAAGACATCCGAAATCAATATCGGACCGAATATATATGTACACAGCGCGATAGTTAAAAGCCGTTCATTAGAAGCAACTTATCTACTAATTTCCTGCCATGAATTGTGTCCCTGAAATGTCATACGAACAATAATGTCCTTGGCTGGTATATAAGCATGGCGCTTCCTCGTGTCTCATACACAATTAATAGACCTCTTTTATGACGTATGTTTATCTAAAATGGTAATCGCCTTATTCCGAACGTTGTCCAAATCCAGGACAACGTTAGAAATGATAGGCGCAAAGGGAAAGAATGATTTTGCTTTGTTGTCAATTAAACGAATAATGAAATCGTTTTGTTGGCCAAGCGAATCCATTACGTTCTGATTTATTGTCACAGCATATATATACACTTTTTCGGAGGATGAGGGTGGAGTAAGAAACCAACGAATTCATGGGCTGGAGTGATGCCCATTACGAGCTCGCATTAAACGGACAAATAAATTATTTTTACTCAATTGCGTACGCTTTTGCTGATGGATTTGAATTTAGTGTGTATAATAAAGATATTGTAATTAATCGAATGTCAGACGAGGTTATAAAGACTTGTCATCATCTATTAATTGGTCCAAATCTTCATTGCATTAAATGAGTGTTTAAATATTTTCGAACAAAAATGTCTGAATTTTGTTTCAAGAAGGCCTACGAGGTCTGCTCAAAAAGATTGATTATTATATTTCTCAAAAAATATTTATTTTTCATCAATTTCTATTCTTTTTCTTCTTCTTTGGATGTCGCTACAGTCCGGGGTGGACCTGGGCCTCAACCAACATGCCTCTCCAGCAAGAGTGATTCTGCGCTTGATTTCGGTACTGATGTTGTTGTCCCTATTCACCGCGGAGCCGAGATAGACGAAGTCCTTGACTACCTCGAAGTGTCTGCTGCCCATAGTGACGCTCTGTCCGAGACGTCGATGTTCTGCATCCTTCTTCGATGACAGCATATACTTCATTTTGCCCTCGTTTACCACCAGTTGCACTCTAGCCGCTTCCGCATCGATGCTAGCAAACGCCTCTTTGACGGATCGCTGAGTTCGGCCGATCACGTCAATGTCATCCGCATAAGCTAGCAGTTGAACGGACTTGTGGAAGATCGTGCCTCTGATGTTGACGTGTGAGTTCCGCACGATCCCCTCAAGAATGATGTTAAAGAAGTCGCATGACAGCGCGTCACCTTGTCTAAATTCTTTTTTGACATCGAAGGTTTCGGTGAGTTCGCTACCGACCTTGACGGAGCAGCGAGAGTTTTCCATCGTAATCCTACAAAATCTGAGGAGTTTAATAGGGATGCCAAAACTAGACATGGCACTGTATAGCTCGTCTCTATGCACGCTGTCATACGCGACCTTGAAATCGACAAATAGATGGTGGGTGTCGATTTGTACTTCTTGAGACTTCTCCAGGATCTGCCGCAGTGTGAAGATCTGGTCGATATTGGACTCCCCTGGCCTGAAACCACACTGATAAGGACCTATCAGGTTGTTGGCGAACGGTTTCAGGCGCTCACACAATACGGCAGAGAAAATCTTATATGCGATGTTAAGGAGACTGATCCCTCGGTAGTTGGTGCAGTCGAAGGGGCCTCCTTTCTTGTGGACCGGACAAACGATGATTCTATTCTGTTTTTCCTCAAATTAGTCGTCTTCACTTGTGCCAACATTTTCCCAATCTCCGAAGCAGACTTTTTTATATGTCCTATAGCTTTCTCAGCGATTCCGCTTGTATTATTTATTATAAACATTCTTTATTGATTTTCACTTTAACAACTAGTAATAGAAAAAGAAAAATTATTTAACATGGCAAAATGCCGTCTGTTGGAGATTGACATTATTTGAAATAATACAGTGGGCACAGGAAAATAAAAAATAAAACTGTATTGATAAAGTTATTGAAAAGAAAAAGCTTACTGCTAAATGAAACTATTACGGTAATTCAAGGCATGAATACAGAATCTTTGAAGCAGGTTCCAACACTCCGTGCCATTGAGTATATTCTTCGTTTCTTCAAGGGTAAGAGAAACTTTTGAGAAATAAAGCAGACGCAGCTCTTGTAATGTGAGATAGATTGCAATAAAATGGTACGGTACGTAGTTAAGTGTCAGCAGTTCAGTTCTAGCTCTAAAAATAATGCTTATTTGTCTTATTTGTCGTCTTGTATCTCCCCTATAGTCGCAAGACGCTGTCCTTTCATTGGTCTCGTCAATCTTGGAAAGAGGAAAAAGCAGCAGTCGGCCAGAGTTCTCAAGGCTCAGGCATGATTACAGTGCAGTTTTTGGCCTGCAAATTACGAACTTGCTTTGAATGCATTTTTATTTCTATTAATTCATTTTCTTACGTGCTAGACAAAAATACTTAAATCTAGGTTACCAATATAATCTACTGATCTTAATTCAAATTTACTAACTCTTAACGAGTACTCTAAGCTAATCAAGGTTTTTTGCTTTATGCCTTTCGGCTTCTTATATTTTTCAATTCAGTACTTAAACCTTTGTGGCCGCCGTGGCGTAGTGGGTAGAGTGTGACGCTTACACGCCGAAGGGTCTTGGTTGGACTCCCAGCTGAACCCCGAGAATTTTTCACGGTACCACCTCTTTCGAGCTGCTGACAATATTCAAACTATCTAAGAAAAAGCTACTTAAATTTCTCCGTTCGGAGTCGGCAAAAAACTGTAGGTCCCTTCTACTCGTGAGAGAACAGTAGCGCGCACAACACGAGCAGTCGATGAGCAAGCTAGGCACTGGGCCCCTTTGGACTGTAGCGCCAACAATTATTATTACTTTAACCTACTCTGAGCGTCAAAAGTGAGTAAACAAATATCTGATTACTGTATAAAGATGAAAATTGGGTCAAAACAACAACATAACTTAAATTCCATTGATACACAAAAACAGCTGTATTCAATGTGATCAATTAAACAAAACATTTTATTTAGTGATGAAAGCAAATTCGAAATTTTTAAGAGTCATATGAATAAAGAAATTTGGAGAGCAAAAAATTAAGAATTTACTGAAAAAAATATTAGGCCGGTCGTGAAACATGGGGGAGGTTCAGTGATGGTGTGGGGGTGTGTAGCAGCATCTGAGGTCGGTAATCTTGTCTTCATTGACAGTACAATGAGGAAGAAAGATTATCTAAATATTCTCAGGACCAACTTGCAACCGAGCGTAGACAAATTAGGTTTAGCTAGGAATTGGATCCTAAGCATACCTCACGTCTTGCTAAGGATTGGTTGCTTTATAGGACCCCAAAACAGCTTGATCATCCCCCGCAATCACCGGACCTTAACCCAATAGAACACTTATGGGAGCATTTGGATAGAAGAATTAGACAGTATACTATTAACAACAACTAAGACCTGAAAAAAGCTATAACAGAAGAATGGTCAAAAATTTCCCCCGATGTTACCAATAAACTGGTAATGTCTATGCCACGTAGACTCAAGGAAGTAATAAAGTCTAAAGGAGGACCAACAAAGTACTAAATTTAATTTTTTAGGCAATAAATAAGTACATTTGTTGATAAAAGTGTATACTGTTTACTCACTTTTGACTCGTAATATATGAAGTAGTTGTAATTTTCATTAAAAAAATGTATTTGTTTTTGTTTTTACTGTACTTTATTTTTTGAAAAATTGATCACATTCAATAAAGCTGTTTTTGTGTATCAATGGAATTTGAGTTTTGTTGTTGTTTTGATTCAATTTTCATCTTTATACAATAATCAGATATTTGTTTACTCACATTTGACGCTCACAGTATATACATTTTTTTCAACTTCATCCAAGGAAATTATAAAAAACTTAAATGTCCAAATTGTTCTTGGTTCTTAACCTAACTTACATAGCTATGTTACCTAACCACATTAACTAAAACTAAACTTAAACTTATAACTTTATACAACTATATAGTTGTATGTAACTTTATAAATCTAAACTTAACTCTACTTAACTATTTACATTAAGCTTAACTATGTCTGTAAAACTAAAAGGACGCGTACACCAGGGCGTATGTGTTATTTATATGCTTAACGTATGCATCTAATACGCCATGGTGCACCATTTTTTAGTTTTGGTTTTACTCTTGTTTTTTGTATTTTGTTTTTTTTTTTTTTGGTTGGTTTCTTTTTGTTTTTTTGTTCTATAAAATGACTTACAACTATCTTAACCTATGGGAGTTGGCCCTAAATACTCAACTACCCCGTGTTTTACTTTAAGAAGTAAGCGAAGGCTGGTTCTGATGCAACCACCAGTAAAAAAGTTTTCCCTTTGCAAGCACTGCTCTATCGCGGGCAGAAATCGTTCTACTGAACCGTAGGAATACCTCGTGGCGCGATCGACGTCCGACTATTGAAGTCACCTTGCTACGGTTCGGGGTACGACATGAAGAATGATAGGGCAGCCTTCCCTATCTGAAATCAGCTCTTATTTGTCCGAGTAGATGAAAGCTTCAGGCGGAATGAAGCCGTTAATGTTCATGGGTTGGGTAGTAAGCCTCAAAGATCAAGCTGTTAGTTGAAGTCTTGTGTGACTCCAAATCAACTTAACAACAAATTACGAACAAACAAAAACGAATGGATAAGTACATTATCGTGATGCAAAGACCATGCATAGTTTTTTCAGAGTTCCGGGCGTTTTCTTCGTATTGCTTCTCGCAAGCGACGCATAAATTGAATTCAACGAATGGACAATTACACTATCGTGATGCAAAGGCCATGAATAGTTTTTTCACAGGTCCGGGCATTTTCTTCTTTCTCTCCAAGCGGCGCATTATGACCACGTGGTAAAGGCTCCTGATGCACGACGCCACGGAAATCGAAAAGAAACAGCACAGTCCTAATATTTGATGAAGTTTTGGGTTCTTTTTTGGCCTTTGTCGTTCTGGGCTGTTTCAATACGAAATCGAAACTTTGGATTCATCACAAGTTATGATCCTTCTAAACAAGTCTGAATCGCAATTGACGTCATTCAACACTTCCTGAGCGACGCTTATGCGACATTTTTTTTTTTCTTTTCGCCAAAATTCAGTAATTTTAGAACGAACATCTCTTTCACGCGCTTTGGATGGCATCAGCAAACCAATATGCCGATACTTCAGCAGCTTCTCTAATAGTGATTCGTCGATTCTCAATAACAATTTTCTTCACTTTCTTAAAATTTTCATAGATGATGTGTATAGATGTGTAGATGTGCTGGGGCGTCCAGGACGAGCGTCGGCATTCACCTCTTCTCGAACTTCTTTGAAAACCTTGTTCCACTTGTAAACGTTTTTTGACTCAGAGTATATTCACTATATTTCAGTCAATCTTTCAAGTGTTTTTGAGTTTTTGGAACTAAATCAATTTTTCACACAGAACTGAGTGCAAATTCTTTGATCCATTTTTTCGACAGCAGGAAATCGCCGAACACGCAAAACATGTCTCACCTTAATGCCTCTCATAAGCAAAATAAATGTGATATATACCTGAAGCTATAAAAAAACGGAATTTGAAAATTCACTCTATTCACCGTATTTGGTCTGGATTCAATGTTACGTTTAAAGAGCATACATTTGTAAAAACCTCGAAAGATGGTACGCTGATGCGGTGCGAAACACAGTTGTTCTCCGAAGGGACGAAAGATTGACTTAATCCGACACATATGTGAAAACTTATTTTTGTTATAAAAGGACCAGGATTAACAAGTTTTGAACTTTCCTGCTACTTACACAAATCTTTAATATTTCGTTTGGGCTGAAGGCTGTTTAGGATTTCGTTTGAAAACTCAAACCCACTTTCCCCCCAATTTCGATTTTATTGCCTAAATAACAGGCAATAAAGGACATATGAATAAAAGTGATTCTCAACCTTATGACAGGGTACATCAGTTGAAAGCGTTTAGCACTCATAATGAAATCAACCAAAAATATTACTTGCTGGTTGTCTTCGACCCATAAATGGTTGAACATGCGTCCTCGTGTAATTGTACAACTCAAATTAATAGCATTTGGCCACCGTGGCGTAGTGGGACACACCGAAGGTCGAGTTTGGATTCTCGGCTGAACGCCTCGAATTTTCACAGCAACGCATCTTTCGAGCTGCTAACGACACTCAAAGAGTAATACTGTCTAACAAAATGCTTCCCAAACTTCGCAGTTCGGAGTCGGCAAAAAACTGTAGGTCTTTGGTCCTTCTGCTCGTGAGAGAACAACATGAGTAGTTGATGAGCTAGGACCTGTTGGCTGTTATTATTCGTATTAATGTTAAGTAGTGCGTTATATCACTGACAATAATACAAGCTTTGTCCCCTTTTATCCCATTTCCACCCGAAATGACATAATACATCTGATATTTAAATCACTGTCAGACAATATGCAGAGCATTGGATGAAAACTGATGCAAGCTTAAATAAAATATATCAAACCCACAAATTAAAGTGTACAGAACCACTCATTCGGACTCAATCATTCCACGACTACATCAAAGCATATGTCACCGTAAATGTCATTAAGTACAAGTGCACCGCAAATTCAATTCAATATTCTAAATTAATGGCAAAGTTCGAAATGGTGCACATTCTAAACGCATTGCCCTTAACAATGTCATTGACATAAAAAGCGGTAAGCCACCGGTGGGCGGTTGCCAAAAATGCATTCACAAGTTGCATCAGCACCGAATAAATTCAGTGGCATTTTGCGTTCGTGGCAAGGTGACCGATTCTAGTCGCAATCAAATCCGATTTCATGTGGTAATCAAATTCAAACCGAATGAATCTAGAATCACCACATGCACGCCGATGATCAATGTTACACACGTCCTTTAGAATCAATTATGACTTTCTACGAAAGGAATTACATGTTCACTAGGATATAAATGTTAATTCCATGGAAATGCCACCGCAAACTATATTCGAAAGAATGGGGTAGTCTACATGCAAATGGCCAATATTAAAGTTTTTGTGATTCAAACGAGGGTACATTTTAAGAATTTATATTCGGCAGCATAATGCATGTACATGCAAAACTATTGACAGGAAAAAAATTGAGAACGTGTCAAAGTCCCATTGTTCGTCAATCTGGGTCAACATCCGTCCACTATCGTATTCATGTGAACCCGTACTCGTAATGTATTTTTGTTTTTATTTTGAACTGAAAGTTTGACAATCGTCGGAAAATTCACAGAGGATTGTGTGTCGACTCTTGACTTTCAGTCCAAAGTGGGCAGGTACGGGGTGGGAATAAAATACAAGGATATTGTAATACAAATTGAAGGGAATTTTGTCAATGTCGCCTTCTGAATTTTCATTGGAAATCAGAAAAAAGCTGCCACAAGAACTGCGCACAAATAAGTATGTCGGGATCCTTTAGTCCTCAAAGGGAGCAAAGGTGTTTCCCTTTGACTTTGAATTGAGTTCTCCACATATTGAGTTGGTGGAATGGATTGTATCGACTTTATTGCTCGTAAATCTATTATGCAGGTAGGCGGCAGGTAGTGTATGTATGTGTGGGGCTTTGTTCTTTTGAGTGAATCTGTGTGATAGGGATTCGATTTTCTCATAGTTGAAAGGAATTTTATGTGTACATCAAAGGGACTTAAGCTGGAATTTAATGCAATTTTTAAACTGTTTCGATTGGGGAGCATATGAACTGAATCGGGAGTTGTTCGGAGTTCTTTTTAATTTTTTAAATTCCTATTTTCCTTGTTTTACAAACTAAAAAGCTTTTCCTTCCTCAACATCATGTAATACAGATGGAGGTTGTGGATTAAATCATTGGAACTCTTAAAGAAGGCATTTTTTACTTTTCTTTAAAAACTAATACTTTTCATACAGATGATATTAATTTAATACTAATAAAAATTGCGTGGAGCGACAGTCCACAGATTTTCCATGGCGTAGCTTGCTCATCAACTACTCGTGTTATGCGGGCTGCAGTTCTCTCAAGAGGACAAGGGACCTATAGTTTTTTGCCGACTCCGAACGGCGAAGTCTAAGAAGCTCTTTCTTAGACAGTTTGTTGTCAACAGTTTGAAAGAGGTGGTGCCGTGAAAAATTCGATGTGTCCAGCCGGGAATCGAACCTGGATCATCGGCTACAAACTACGCCACGGCGACCATCCTAATACTCAACATTACCTCATTATAACTTCAATTCAATGTACACGAGCCCAAAAATAAATTGGTAGTTATTTTTTATTTCCATTGACTAGCCTATTGATCACAGAAACGAAACACTCATGCGTCTTCCAAAGTTTTCCGGACTTGATTCGTCGGACTCAATTTCCATTTTAGAGTGGAATTTTGTAATTTACGCTGACGACTCAAAATGACTCAGATCTTTACCTTCAGGTTTCAGGTCTCACCTCTATTTCCAAGCTGGATTTCTGGAGCCATTTATATAGACAATGTATGTATAAAAGACTTTTAGGGAAATAGAACTTTAAAGCTCCAAATTAGCAGATTTAATTGTCTCTTGGTTATTTTTTAAACATTAGTTTGGTACGATGGTAACCTTTTATATATCGGGATTGGGCAACCCTGGCAACTGCCAAGTTTGACATTTTTGAGGTTATACGTACTCAGAACGTTTTGACATACGAGCACTATTTGTGATGATGCCACCATCCATAAACGGCACCAAACTGTGACTTTTTCTGAATGCATTAGAAGCTCTTGCAATGCTTCTGACTGATATTCACTCCAAAATCGACAATTCTTTTTGTTTATGTACCCATTGAACCAAAAATGAGCTTCGTCCATTTTTAACCATAAAATGGAAGGAGCGCGCGTTGAATTTTCTTAACAGAGCACGCATTTTGATAATAAAATTCAATAATTTGCAAGCGTTGTTCGCTTGCTAGACGATTCATGGTAATATTATAGTTCAAACTGAAGATGTTTGACAGTGAAACAAAGCACGAAACGTGCGTCATCTGTTTAAATCAGTTTTGCCAAAAAGATACGTAGTTTGCCTTTTATATATCGGGATTGGGCGTTGCAATCTGCCAACTGTCAGCTCTATCGTAAAGTTTGACATTTTTGAGGTTATATGTACTCAGAACGTTTTGACATACAAGCGCTATTTGTTACAGTAACAGCCCAAAAAATGGAATTAAATCGTGAAAGTTTTCGTCCGATTATTTTTTACAACTTTCGACGTGGATTAACTCAACAACAGTGCATCGATAAACTTAATTCAATTTTTGGCTATGAAGCTTCATCAAGGATCAGTTTTTATAGATGGTATGGCGAATTCAACCGAGGTCGTAGTTCACTCCAAGACGAATTTCGTGAAGGTCGTCCAAAATCAGTTGTTGTTCCGGAAACCGCTGATGCTGTGCGCCAACCGATATTGCAAGATCGTCATGCGACCTATCGTGAGATTGAGACAAAGTTAGACATTAGTGGGACCAGCTTGCATTCAATTGTTGGCGCTACAGTCCAAAGGGGGGCCAGCTCATCAACTACTCGTGTTGTGCGCGCTACTGTTCTCTCACGCGAGTAGAAGGGACCTTCAGTTTTTTGCCGACTCCGAACGCCGAGATTTGAGAAGCTTTCTTAGACAGTTGTTACTCTTTGAATGTTCTCAGCAGCTCGAAAGAGGTGGTGCCGTGAAAAATTCGAAAAATTGGTGTTGAGCTGGGAGTCGAACCTAGACCCTTCAGCGTGTGAGCGTCGCACTCTACCCACTACACCGCGGCGACCACATACATTCAATATTGCATGAACAAAAAAAAATTGTTCGCGTTGTATCCCACACAATTTGTCAATTGCTCAAAAAAGGCTTGTGTCGATTGGTCGAAAGAAATGCTCCAAAAATACGATCGCGGTGCTTCGAAGCACGTCTATGACATCGTGACAGGTGATGAATCGTGGATTTACGCGTATAAGCCCGAAAGTTAACAGCAGTCGACTGTATGGGTGTTTCAAATTGAGCCAAATCCAACAAAAGTTGCTCGCGCATGAAGCAGTTCCAAGTAAATGGTCGCCTGTTTTTTCGGAAAAACTAGACATGTAACAACTGTACCACTAGAACAACACAGAACAGTCAATTCTGAGTGGTACACAACCATTTGTTTGCCAGTTGTCTTCCAAGAAATCAGGAAAACCAACCGTCGAAGACGGATCACTCTTCACCACGACAATGCAAGCCCTCACACATCGGCTCAAACAACTGCATTTTTCAGCACTCAAAACATCGATTTGATGAGTCATCCGTCGTATAGTCCTAACTTCGCACTGAATGACTTCTTTTTATTCCCGTACGTAAAAAATAAAATGAGAGGTCAACGTTTTTCGACACCTGAAGAAGCGGTTGATGCGTTCAGAATGCATGTTTTGGAGATACCTCAATCAGAGTGGCAAAAGTGATTCGACAATTGATTCAAACGCATGCAAAAGTGTATAGATCTTAATGGGGAACATTTTGAAAAGCAATAAAGTTATTTGCGATGATTAATATTTGTGTTTGTTCTCTAATCCCGAAATATAAAAGGCAACCTTCGTACTATAACACGAATAGCCTGAACAATGTTTCCAGGTTGTGTAAATTTATTTTGAAAATAGTGGTTGTGTTTGGAAAACGTACTGCGTAAGTTTTATAGTCAATCAATGAACGAATATTTGTCGTATTCAACCAACCCGAGCGATGGTAACTATAAAATGTATTTTCAGACACCAATAAATTCTCAAGAACCAACTGTGTGTCGTGCTTTTCAAATCGGTGGAATATTTGGCCCCTATTTCTTTTGATTGATGGCCGCCGTTGGGTAGTGAGTAGAGTGCCTTCTCTTAAGCGCCGAAGGTCCTAGCTTCGATTTAACTTAATTCACGGCACCATCTCTTTCGAGCTACTGACAAGAATCAAGAAATAATAACTATCCAAGAAAAAGCTCCTGCAAAGTTCATCGTTTTGGATCGGCTAAAAACTTTAAGTTGCTTTTATTCGTAAGAGAACAGAAGCGCGTACAAAACGCGCAGTTGATGACCAAGCTATGCTCTGGTCCTCTTATGTACTATCGCGACATCCAGTGTCACAGCAACCGCTATAGGATCATGATTTCTGAATTTATCGTTCATAGAAGAAAACCATTGATACGAAGATAGTTTCACGGTACGGGCCCGTTAATTGTCGTCTAATTCCCGATGTTACCGTGATGTTTTGCATCCACACTATTTTTTAGATTTGAAAGACAAGGTTTTCATGTGTCCTTGCTTCTAAATTTATTGAACATCATTAAAATTCTTTCAATAGAAATCCGCCAAACAAATTCTTTGCATAAACAGATGGCTTATTTTTGAATTAGTTTTCTTCCACCTATTCAACGAATGTAAATAGCAATGTATAGGGTTCACTCTGCCGCACATAAATCCCGCCAATTGAAGCGAATCCTGCAAACTTCGACGAACAGCAACCCTCCAAACACCTTCTCACTGTAAATTCCAAATCAGATCATTGCGTTCGGAAATAGAGTGAGCAAGAGATGAGTGAATTGGCAGGGAGGTGAGGAGAAAAGCGACAGATTCTAAAATCTTTGAAGTCAACGAACTATGAACTTCCTTTGTAAGCATGGAAATCGGTAATCGGTTTAATGTCAGCAATTCCCTCAGTTTGTCCCCAAGTGCTGCCACCCTGTGCAGATCTGAAAATTGACTGCAAAATGATTTTCTCGTTCATTCCTTGTACGGTGAATGTCCTTTAAATTTGCCCTACTCGCCCGTACCGATGGTGTGCTGATGATGTGGTGGTCGCTTCTCTTGCCTTGGCGTCTTTCTTCAGTTTCAATTTTGTGGCGTGTGCTTACGTAGGAGTTGCTTTCTTATCAGTTTTTTTATTTTTTTCTCTCCTTGACGCCTACTTACTTGATTAACTGTCCGACGGCGACGGTGAAAATCGTTGGCGTTGTTGTTCTCTTAAGAATAGTAGCCGTGGTTGCTTAATAGAGTTTGTCTTGACTCGCTACGCCAGCGCCCTTGTCTTCGGGCGAGACGGACTATGGCCAACCTCTCTTTGTTTTAAGCCGGAGCACGTCTCAATATTCTGCAACCGGCTTGGGGGGGGGGGGGGGGGGGCGTGGGTTGTGGACTGATTCAATGTTTACTTCTGTGAGGTTGAGTGCACTGTCACACGCGATTTAGTGGTAATGGGATACCCGAGGCGGGTGAGTTTTTCGGATTAGATTCATTCGATGAACTGCTCCACAGTAAATTGAATTTCAGGTGCTGTCACGAAATATAATTCAATTTCCATTGCATGACTATCTGCACGACACCAGCGGCACCTCCACCGTCGTCGTTACAGCGAAAGAAACTCGTAATAACGACCGCGGGGAGTATTATGCGGGTTCCCCAACGGAGACGCTACCTGAAACCACCCTCTCTTCGGGTGTTGATAAGAATAACTCACCGTTATTGATGGACACGATGAAAGAGGTGGGCGGCCGGATGGCAGAGTTATAACCCAATTCTGCGAGTTGCCGAATCAATCGTATTTATTGTTTCATGCACGCACTGCACGGGGTCAGTCTTCAGTCGCGCCACCAATGTGACACACGACTTTGGAGATGATTAACTGGATCCTCATTCAGTTCGAAGGATACAATGTGAAGCAATTGACTCCGCAATGAGGTGGCTTGGTCACGTAGGTACACCGTACGTGCGAGAATTAGATTATGCCACTAATGCCGGAAAGTAATTCGGTAACTGCCAAAGTGGTTGCAGCACAAAGGTTGAATTGTTGGCTTTTATAATCGCATTATTGGATGAAAGTGCTTACGGGAGCTGGGTTATACTTAAGTGACCGCGTGTTTCTGACCCACGGATATGAGTACCTAACGCGCACATGTTTACATAAGTAATCGTTATTGATTGATTTGTCTTGTTGAAGAATTGGTGCTCTGAATTGGCTTTTGTCAAAACGTCGATGACAGAGTATGCACGAGGTTGCCTACATGTGACTGTGTGTAGGTGTTTATTTCTCTATTTGTAGGGTGTGTCATCGTAGATTATGCCGCTTGTGTCAACGCCACCGTGAAAGCAAATTTACAAATCATTTATGCAAAGAATCAGAGCTATACTGGTAGGGTAGGGCTTTCGTCACTGTGTGAAGGGCCGATATGAGAAATCGTTTTCTCAATTTGCATACGTATTTTCGAAAACACATAATTGAATGAAGTTATTTCAGTTTTCTATTCGTTTGTTGTGAAATAAATTTGTTCTATGGGATGGAAGCGGAGCATACATTTGAGTAGCTTGTATATTATTTGGACTGGTACACAAGGGACGAAAGGGCGGCAGTCCATTGCTATCTTACGAATGCCTTTGCTACGATTACAATGTACTTACTGAAAAACAAACAAACAAACACATTATTTCTTCACTTCCAAATTCACTCAATCTGAAAAAAAAACATTACGAACTATCAGATGGATACGTTTATTAAAGAATACAAGAAACCGTAGAAAATGTTTCCATTGAGAAAACCACCAAACATCGGTTTTCAATAATTAATGAGGAAACCTCCGCTTCACTTTCATCATTGGCCCATGAAAGTGAGAGTACCTTTAGTGGTTTATTAATTCCCTGAATTAAAGATTATACATATGTCTGCCTACCTTAAAGCCTTTCATTCGACACTCAACATCCCGCAACCGGCAACGACGGCCCTTTAAAATGTAATTTCATTTGAATTTATTAAATTTAACAGCTCTAAGTACACTCACAAAAACTCAGCCAAATCCCCCGACAGGAGTGCGCGCAAAGTAAATTTCGTCTTTTCATAGTTTATCCTTTTCAGCTCCGAGAACCCCGCGATACTTACATCAAATTCATGATGTATGTGAAGTGCAAACGGCTTCGCTGTCGGCTCTCGCCTGTCGGAGACATTTAAAGTTCCACTAAAGACGGATGCGAGAATATGTCGGAAAGTATTATAGGAAAGCTGCTTACACAGAAGACTCGTAGTCTCAAAATCCTTTTGTGTGAAGTGTGACACACAATACATAGTCGCATGATTATATGACTAACACTTGTTAGCTGCAGATGTGTGTCAATCTACTGCTGCTTCTGCTGTCATTGGCGTTGCTGTTGCCGGGTGGCGTTGTGTGGCACACTCATGCGGCATTCTCGTCCTAACGAGGACAAATGCGCAAAATTAAATTTTTAGTCGGAAGTCTCGCTTCAGTGACAACAGCATGAAGTCATACACAATAGCCTATGGTGCTCACACGTCGGTGAATACCTGACGGGAATATCATGTTTGCTTTGGATTTATGCAATTTTCATGTTGCCACGATTTTTTCCAAAATGTTCATGTTTTGTTGAAAGTGGCTGAGAATTGGGTGTTTGTTGAGTGTTTTGAAGGTATAATAGAATTTTCGAAAATTAGGTTAACCAAGTTTGATGATTTCATTTGCATTTGCATTTGCACACGTGCGTGTGTCTTAACCCAGTTTTGACATGTTTGGATGGGGATATGTACACTTCAGTGATTCATTGCTTAATTTTGCAGATATTGCAATAAAAGAGGGATGGATGTGTCACTGGCGACAATGTTTCATATCGAAATTCAATAAAATAGACGGCTGCTTTGTTTTACTCCGCAAACGGCGGTGTTCTTGCTTAATGATGCATTTAAGCTGATGTAATCTGATAACTGAATGTGCTCTCTGAGCAACATTTACATGTCAATTAAAACACTTAATGTCGCAATCGGGTCATCAGTATTTATACTTGTGTCAGTAATTCAATACGTGTATGGCAACGGAAACCAACGCACATTTAATGCATTCAGAATGATGGTCAGTGTAATAGTAACTGGTGGTTGGTTTCCTCTTGCTCTCTCTTCTGATTTATGCCACAAAATATGTACTGGTACTCAATTCCAATTTAATTAAGGTCAGGCGGCTTTCGTTTCGTAGGAAGAAACCGATTTGACAGAAGTAATTGCATCAAAAATTTGAACTCGCTACTGCTTTACTTGAATTTAAATACGCAACTCTTGAAAAAGACTTAAAGGAATAGCACATTTCAGATTTTGTGTGCTGGATGCAGCCGTTTTGCAATGTTTTTACGTCAGAGTAAACACATTCACTTTAAGGAACAGTAAGTACTGGTTTCGTTGTTTCGCGTAGTGGTTCGAGTTCGACGCTCACAAGCCAAAGGTCCAGGTTCGATTCCCGGCTGAACGCCTCGAATTTTTACGGCACCACCTCTTTTGAGCTGCTTACATCTGACAGAACTGTCTGAGAAAAAAGCTTCTCAAACTTCGCTGTTCGGAGTCGGCAAATAACTGTAGGTTCCTTCTATAAAATAGTGAAGTATTTTTAATAGCGAAATCGGAGTCGGCAAATAACTGTAGGTCCCTTATATTCGTAAGTAGCGCGAACAACACGAGTTGTTGATGAGCAAGCAAGTTCCTGGTCCCGCTGTGGACTGTCGCGCCATCTAACAACAACAAATACGTGTTTCCTCGTTTCGTTCGAACCTTTGGGATACAAACAATTTAAACACTCGTTTAAATGTATCAACATGTTTGGTGCAAGAAAGCCGGTTTTACTTGGCTGCATGAAAAATGTAGAGTTATCAAAGTACTCACCAATTTTTGAAGTCTTAAGGTACGGGATATAGAAACTTCATTCACTATAGTCCGAATTTATGCACTTGTTTTAAAATTTGCTATGTATTGAATGGGGCGAAAGTCCACAGTCCTCAGTCGCTTTTTAGTCCTGTTTGCTTTGACGACCTTTGTAGGAGAAGATTTATTGATTAACCTTATGGTCCACGCGGCCGAATGTGCCTGGTCAAGCGTCTTCAGATACAACGTTTAAGATGGCAAGGCCATGTATGGACGTTACTGCAGCGGCCCTAAAAGTCTTCGAATTCGAGCCATTTGGACGATGCAACAGTGAACGGGCTATATGCACACAAGTAAAGAAAGACCTCAACCAACTAAAAGGCGCATCTGGGGCCAGCTGGCGAGAGATTGTGCCGGCTGAAGAGGCAATTTGTTTGAGACTTGTGTACCTTGGACGGTAGCGCCACACGAAGAAAAAATCGAGGTCTACATTTTTTAGCAACTACTCGTATTGTGCGTATAATTGGAAGGGGCGTAGTATATGCGTTGAGGCCCAGGTCCACCCCGGACTGTAGCGGCACAAGAAGAAGAAGTAGTCTGTCTGTGCCGACTGCTAAGCTATGCTTAAGGCTTTACTCAAGCACTTCCAAGATAGTCAAAGAATGCAAGTCTTCCCTTAATTTGGTCGGCAGACTAAATTCGCTATGATTTGTCTAAGTCGCGAGACATGACGGGATCATGGAAAACGAGATTCCCGATGAACTAGCTAGGCAAGGTTCAAAAGAGGCATTCGTCGGACCCGAATCCAACTTGGGACTACTTGCATCCTTGTTTTGGGGCCTCCGTCGATGGTTGGGTCTCCCAACAGCACAACCAGAGATGACGTGACTCTCCAAGACGCAGGATGACCAAGTGCATGCTCCCGAACGTTAACAAGAAACCCGCGGCATTTTCGCTATCTTTAGACAGATATGAGTGCAGACGACTTGTCGGCATACTAACTGGAAACTTCAGCTTCGCTATGCACCTTAGTCGGCTTGGACTTAGTGATGGCACTCTTTGCGATGCCTGTGGAGAAGGTGAAGACACTTCAGAGCATTTTCTCTGTCGATGGTGGCGGCCGTTTGGCGCTGACGTGGTGGAAACTGAAAACCTGAGTTCCTTACCACAGAAGCGCCTTCTGGTTTTTCTTCGGAAAACCAAGAAAACACATTAAATGAAAGTTACTAATAATAATTGTTGAAGCTACAGTCCAAAGGGGGACCAGGGTCTGTCTTGCTCATCAACTACTCGTGTTGTGCGCGCTACTGTTCTCTCACGGGTATAAGGGACCTACAGTTTCTTGCCGACTCCAAACGGCGAAATTTGAGAAGCTTTCTTAGACAGTTATTACTCTTTGAGTGTTGTCAGCAGCTCGAAAGAGGTGGTGCCGTGAAATATTAGAAAAATTGGTGTTGAACTGGGAGTCGAACCTAGACCCTTAGGCGTGTGAGCGTCGCACTCTACCCACTACGCCACGGCGACCACAAATGAAGGTTACTGCCTGGTAGTTAATTGGACAAATTTTTGTGTCTGAGCGCTCCAGTGCAGTGTATCCCAACCTATTAGGTTAGGATTGTATGATCATTTTCAATGTTCAAAAAAGCTCAAAAAAGCCTTGAAGGTGAGGCAACGTCTAGAAGATCATACATTTAAGCTGAATCAAAGACACGGAAAAGCAGAAAAATATTTGAGTAAACATTTGGGTCAAAATAGTGAATTATTTTTAATACCGAAATTCGACTGAAAATTCATGAAGCCGTAAGGGGTTTCATGACTCATTAAAACATGCTTAACCTATTAACCCAACGCGGTACTGCTTACGTCTGGTGTGGTCTCTTGCCTGCCAGAATTCTTTAACTCTCGGATTATATTTTCGTTTTTTATTTAACAAACTAACTGTCGTCATTCTCTATACATGTTTGCAAAGCAGTTGGAGCTCACCACTCCGTCTGATCTAAATCAACGCATCTCTGCAAACGTATCTAGTTCAATAAGATCATAGAGAACCTAAATGGAGTTCAATCGAAAAGCTCACAACAATGCTCACAGTACCTAAATTCACAAGGGGAAATATATTCCACATACGCCACCGCCCACCAAACTATGATGCTTTCGCCAGATGTTATTTATTTAATATGGCATTCAAGAGAATTGAATTCATGTGAAACCTCGTTCGCATTCTCGCACATACACGTTTAGTTTTAGTTAAGGACCTTTTGTTTATTTGTGCAAATCCTGCGAACACAGAACGACAAAGGACGACAGATAGTGGAGTGAAATAAAGTGGATTGCGGCTATGTCTCTCGACTTCACACACCCAAGGGAAATACCACCCGACCGACGGCGAATGGCGAATGATTGTCTTGATGAAAGGGATAAATCAATCCTTTGGAATTCAACCCCAAACGAGAAGAGACCGCTGGACTTTGTTAATTGTTCAATTAACCGCAATCAATCGGTTGGAAAAAGACAGTGGGAGACTCATCGGGAGGGCACTGATTCTATTTTTTGTTTTTGTTTTTTTTTTTTTTTTGTTATCCCAAATCTTCATTAGAATGACCAGGGACACCCAGAATGTCCTTACCGAAATGGAAGGTGAACGGAGGTTCATTAACTGAAAATCAATATGCCTCATTCGTTATTTTTCTCTCTCACACACACAAACAACTTGGCTTCAATTCGAGTGTTTCGCCCGCCTAGTCTTAAAATAGGATTGCGTCTATTGATCCTCTAGCATACACCACTCACTGTGTTCGAGAATGACGATGACAAAGGCTACTGGGTTGACGACGAATTGGCGACAACACGAATATTCCCTTGTTCTCCCTTCGTGCGAAAATAATAAATTTTGCAGCTTTATTATAATCAGAAATAGAGGCGGATTGGAGTGGAATGAAGTGAAAAACTGAAGAGGGTTGTTTTCGGCTTGCGCCAATGATGGTGATTAAGGTTGTAATTTACTAACTCGCGAGTGCTTTTGCGACAATAACCGGTACACGAGTAGACACATGTATTTGCATATTTACGTAGGAAAAATTCCTTAAAACACAAAAACTATAGAAAGAACGAAGGAGGACCTGCCTGATAGGTCAATCATAAGTTGAGAGTTTCTCGGGAAAGGTTGTCTTGGAGTTGAGGGTAGATCGGCCATTAGGCTGAAATCCATTAAAATGGTAATAAGTCCTCTTTGCAAGAGGAAAAGTGTCATCGGATTTCAAAAGAACTTTGAACATTAGGCAAACTAATTTGACTACTAAATTAAATTGGAGGGTCAGTTTAGAGTTGACTACAGGGTGAGGGGTAAATGGCTTTCTTGGGGTTAACCGTTTTCATTAGGGAACTCGATTTAATGGGTGTTTTCACTGCGAGAAATTGATTTAGATAATGGGGCCCAAAGGAAACATTTTGGGAGTGGGGAGGGTTCTTGAAAAGTTAACTTTTTCTCTTCACTTTTTCTTCGTACTTCTTTTGGTAAAGGGATATTGTCTCTTAAAAGCAGAAACAGGATTGGGGAATATGGACCGAAAGTTTGAACTTGTAAAATACGTTGAATGGCCATTGCGGGCAGTGAAATTTTAAACTTCACAATCTTTGGGTTTGTTAATATGAGGTATTTTCTGCAATGTTAATTGGCTACATCGAGAGCATACAAACTATTTCCTTTTATAGGCCCTTCCGTACCTACGAGGGTTGCCTTTTATATTTCGGGACTAGAGAACAAAGACAAATATTAATCATCGAAAATAGCTTTATTGTTTTTCAAAATATTCCCCATTAAGATCTATACACTTTTGCATGCGTTTGAACCAATTGTCGAAGCACTTTTTCCACTCTGATTGAGGTATCTCCAAAACATGCATTCTGAACGCATCAACCGCTTCTTCTAGTGTCGAAAAACGTTGACTTCTCAGTTTATTTCTTACCTACGGGAATAAAAAGAAGTCATTCGGTGCCAAGTCAGGACTATACGGCGGATGACTCATCAAATCGATGTTTTGAGTGATTGTTGTTTGATGTGTTAGAGCTCGCATTGTCGTGGTAAAGAGTGATCCGTCTTCGGCGGTTGGTTTTTATGATTTCTTGGAAGATAACTGCCAAAAAATGGCTGTGTACCACTCAGAATTGACTATTCTGCGATGTTCTAGTCGTACAATTGCGACATGTCCAGTTTTTCTAAAAAACCAGGCGACCATTTGCTTGGAAGTGCTTCATGCGCGAGCAGCATTTGTTGGATTTGGCTCATTTTGAAACACTCATACAGTCGACTATTGTGTACTTTCGGGCTCATACGCGTAATAAATGATTCATCACTTGTCACGATCTCAGACACGAGTTTCGAAGCAGAAGTATTTCTGGAGCATTTCTTTCGACCAATCGACTCGAAATAGCCCTCATATGTCAAAACGTTCTGAGTACGTATGAACTCAAAAATGTCAAACCTTACAATAGAGCTGGCAGTTGCCAAATTGCAACGCTAGGGTTGCCCAATCCCGAAATATAAAAGGCAACCTACGTACTACCGTGATTCTGATTCTTCTTCTTCGGCTACGGTCCGGGGTGCACCTGGGTCTCAACCAGTTCCGAACTCCAAGTTGGTTAAAGTCCTCCACTTGTGAGCGCCACCTTAGCCTAGGTTGTCCTCTGTTGCGTTGTCCCAATGGCTCTAATTCGAAGACTTTTCGGGCCGTAGCAGTGGTGTCCATACACTCTACATCTTGGGCGTTGTATCGGAAGTAGCTTGACCAGGCGAATTTAACTGTACAGCCCATAGAGTTCGACGTTAAATCTTCTCCTCCAAATGCCATCAACGCAAACAGGACCAAAAATCGCCGGAAAAACCAGTTCAGAGACGAGACTCTGATACTGCTACTTCAAAATGTTTTCTAGATTTCTTTTCATGTTCATGAATCCCATGAACCCCAATAATTTTATTTGTGGTAGTTCTGCTTGCGATAGAAACTCAAACTACACTGAACATAGCATTACTAGCATTTGATTTCTGCATATTCACAACAACTAGCGCATTTTTACCTCGTGGCATTATTTTAGTCTGCTCGATTAATGATGAAAAGATCAGACCAATTTCGACCAGAAATAATCTTCTCTTGAGATTTTCCTCGGAGTATTTTAATTTAGTGGCCGCCGTGGCGTAGTGGGTAGAGTGCGACGCCCACACGCCGAAGTGTCTAGGTTCGATTCCCGACTAAACACCTCGAATTGTTCACGGCATCACCTCTTTCGAGCTGCTGACAACACTCTAAGAGTAATAATTGTCTAAGAAAGCTGCTCAAACTTCGCCGTTCGGAGTCGGCTTAAAACTGTAGGTCCCTTCTACTCGTGAGAGAACAATAGCGCACACAATACGAGTAGTTGATGAGCAAGCAAGGCACTGGTCCCCCTGTGGACTGTCGCGCCAACAATTATTATTATTCTAATTTAGTTGAATTTCTGATATAACAAATTTATTGCAATAACAGTGCAATAGACCATCTGCTTACCTTTTTGCATCGGTATATCGCATCCAGCTTTTCCAGAGCACCAACTCCACCACTTGTGTTTTTTTCAATATGACGATCTAGGTTTTTTCAGGATAATTCTCGTCAGTTAGGTCTGTCAGAATGATAAGTGGAGAGCAGAGCAAATAAGCAATTTTTTTCGAACATATGGTAGCATGGAAGCACATAAATTAAAATCAAAAACATCTTATTTTTTCATGTCCACCAACGAAGGTGGATTGCATTTCTATGTGTATTATCACTTGTCATTGTTTGAAGTTCATAGGAAACAACAAATTTGTCACGCGTCACATTTCTCCTGTTGAAATCTTAGAGGAAGGTAGGAAGATTTAAAACCTTAATAATAATAACTTACTTATATATAAAGCCACTCGTTCTCCTTGTTTCAATTCTGCTGCGTAGCTACAGTCACATCCAATATATTTGCACATTGCATGTATACAATGTTTCAGCATCGTCAGTAATCCACAATTCCAAACCTGGCTGTTTTGGATTTACTGTATAAATGGTGATTTTTCCCGAAATGGTAAAAGTTGGTTATTAAATTTCAAACGCAATAAAACATATTCAACACTAGTTTATCATTATCTTTCAATCTAGTCGTCCAATGGGCCAATTTGACTCACAGAAAACCCAGGTCTGTAATCACGTAACTTTTGAAGCGACTATCCTCCTGACGATTCACCAAAACGATATCGTCGATAATTTGCATCATGAAACCCAACCACTATCGTTTCGTCTACGGTCTATTTTATACACAGTTTGAGTGCTACTGAACACAACATATCTCTTGTCATAATTGTAAACACAACAAAACAATAAATAACGCCGGCCTGATAGTTTTCATTGTTTTGTTGTGTGTGCACACATTACGAATGAACGAACGAATAAGGGAGTGGAGCTCAAAAAATATATAAGGCCTGATTTTAGGAAATATTTTTTAAAATAATTTTGGATATACTCTTATACTTTCATAAGCTGAGGATTGTTTCCAATCCATTTGTAATTACTAGTCGCATTGTTTTCCTTTCTTTTTCTTCAAATGTTCATTTCTTGCAAAACGATTGTCATCGATACCTATTAGGACGATAGCGATTGGCCGTTTGAAACATGAAACATACCAAAATGATATCGTTTTGTCGATATTAGTTTTTTTGGCTTGCGTGATGCAAAACTCTCGTTTCAACGATATGGTCGCACGGTAGTTGTCATTAGTGATTAGACCCCAGGTGATGTCGAAAATACAAACTTCTAATTTTGGCAAAAATTGTGCACTTACATTTTTAAATTGAGCCAAAAAAATCACATAGTTACTGGTACTTGAAATTCATAATTGGGGACTAGCCCAAGGAAACAATGAAGATCAAACAAATCTGCTGAAAAACCTGAAAATGTTACAGAAGAGCTTCGCTATAGTAGCAAAATCTGTACAATAAGTATTTAGCATCTGAGACAAAAATGCATTGAAAAGGACCGCCTTTTGGGAAGACGCGAATTGATCTAATAACAATGAAGTTCGTCTTGGGATTGAAGATCTATTGCAATTTGAGGGAATGATATTGGGTCTATAAATTAATTCGTTGAAGCGTAAGCAACAATTTTTTTCACTCAATACGTCGAACTTTGTGCCTGAAAAAGTACATTTGCAAGGAGTTCTTCTTCATTAATAATAATATTTGTTGGCGCGACAGTTCACAGGGGACCAGGGCCTAGCTTGCTCATCAACTGCTCGTGTTGTGCGCGCTACTGTTTTCTCACGAGTAGAAGTGACCTACAGTTTTTTTTCCGACTCCGAACGCCGAAGTTTGAGAAGCTTCTTAGACAGTTATTACTCTTTGAGTGTTGTCAGCAACTCGAAAGAGGTGGTGCCATGAAAAATTCGATGTGTTCAGCCTGGAATCGAACCTTTGCCCTTCGGCGTATGAGCGTAGCACTCTACTCACTACGCCACGGCGGCCACTTCTTCTTCTTCATTACTTTAATATAAAGAACTGCTGCAAAAAGTCAGCGAATTTTGGTAGGAACTTATGGTAAACATTCGCTAGCTGAGCAAATGCGCCAAAAGGGGCTTACACGACGCGAAAGTGTTGATATTGGCTTGGAAGATGATGAACGTTGTTGGCAGCCAACAAAGTTTGGAGATGATGAACTGGAAGCATTAATCCATGTAGATTGTTGCGGAACACAAAAAGAACTTGTTGATTCTTTGTGTGTCACTCAAGCAGCCATTCCAAAGGGTTTAAAAGCACTTGGATATATTCAAAACCAAGCAAATTGGGTTCCATTGAAATCTTTGTTTTTTTTTATTACACTTATTTCTTTTAATGTAAAGGAAATAAATAAAAACAATTTTTAAATTACTTTAACTTAAATTTTGCCGAATTAACAGGGCTAATTTTTCATATCTAATATTTTCTTTGTTTCCGAGACAGTAGAAGCTGTGATTGTCTTCATTAGAACTAAGAAAAAAACACTCGTTGTAATATGATTTTTGTTTCTACGAATACATCAAGCAAACTAAGCAAAACCAATTTGAAAAAAAAACGTCTCGAAACTCTGTAATCTTAAAACTCTCCATTCAAATAATCAATAAAGGAGCTTAAAATTTTATTGCAAATTAAATCCAGTTAATTCCAAAAGCACAAACATAAAAACATAAAATAGCCCATAAACGATGCAAACGTTTAAAACTAAACTCAAGCCCAAAATGTCCTTCGAGTTAATATCCACAGATTAAGGATGATAAAAAGCATCACATCAACAAAGATATTCGCGTAACTTAATGTATCCCCTCGGTGACTTTTCACATCTCCGCAGATCCCCAGGATAATCTCTCGAAATAAGAGCCTATTTCTATTTAAAAAGAAAAAAATCTGCATACCAATACATTTCATCTCTTTAACCCTCGCAATATTAACGTCAACAAGAATTTAATCTGAAAATGCATTACTCTTTACTGACCTTAAAAATCAATTGTTATAGCAACGGGATCATGCACATAATCCATAACAATTTCGGGGATAATCTATTTAAGCTCCAATAAAATTGTTTCCACTGCCGGGGGAGACACGAAGACAACATCTTTTAAAAAGGGTCAGGGTCCCATTTTATCGAAGATTGCCATTTGAAATCATCTAACCGTGCCGTCTCCATCCTAAATCTTCCATTTGACGCTCTTTTTGCGACTGGGAATTGCTGGAGGTTTGCTGGGGCTTGTGCGCATAGCCTTTGGAGATTTAATATGTGATTTGCGTTCCGACGGACACATGCCAGGTTTGCTTGTTCATTTGAATGAATTTTCACGGCAGCGAACTTTAATTTGAATTTAAGTTGAAGAGAATTCGAAGGTACTTGTTTTCGACTCAAATAAATTATTCACAGCTCTAATTTATGTCGATAACTCGTAAGGAGGACGGCGCTCTAGCGCGTGTCTTAAGTGCAGAACACTGTTTCCAGACATCCCTCAATGGGGGAAAACGGTTGGACCCTTTCAGGACGGCAAAGGCAAACAAATAGTTGATGTGCTCCCTAAATATGCCATTGGCATCCGACCTAAAGATGTTGTGTTTCATCTGCATATCCCCACAGGGGTCTAATTATAGCGCACAGCTAAAATAACGCACACACTGAATGCTTCTCCGGTTGAGCCGCAGACACCGGCGGTCGTCGGCGGGGATTGTGTATACAGGTTCTGTGATTTTATTTCACTTTTACATTTTGTTTTTATTTCATGAATTCCTTTTTACCTGTCTTTATTAATTTATAGTCGCTTGAATGCGCAATTGCTCGGAGAGGGGGCGTCGGCTGCGACGTCGGCCGGACATCTTGCAGATCAGCATTTATTTTCATGCACTCAAGGTTAAATCAATAATTAATACTTCTCGTTGCTTACACAAGCTTGGCGGATGCTGATACAGACTCTTAAACACGTACCGCTGCATCAGGCGTCTTGTGAGATGACTGCAATGTCACCCTTTCTTTGTTGGGCGAGCAGAATAGAACGCCTCTAAATCAAACGCTATTTTAATAAGACGAAAAGCGGGCGGAAAACGAGAGATCGTTGGGGGAAGTGCCCAGACTCTGGGTCAACAACGAATCAATTACAGCATTAGGAACATGCCGTGCACAGCGGTGCTTGTCGCCAATGCTCGAGTCCCGCTGAACATAGTGCAATGCGCATTGCACTCGTTCTATTCTGCTACCTCTGCGTGCTCTAGCATGCGCTCATGATCTACTCAAGTGGTCTTGTGGCACTTCACGAAAACGGCCAAACAGTCACGCGAGGAAAATGACGCGCACAATTTGAGGGTGGCAGAGCACTTTTTGTACTTATCAAGCACTAAATCGTGGTTGACAGACCTTGACACTTTCCACCAAAAACATTGAAAATGCATTTTATTAAGTTCTGCTTCGCAAAATTAAACAAAATTAAGAGTTGCGTTAAGAGTGCTCCTTCAAAGCGAAATTTTTCGCGGCAACTGTTTGCATTTGGTTTTCGCCACTTTGTGTGCATCGCGTTCCCTTTTGGTGTTTATAAACATAAAGAGGTGGCAAGTAGAAATATAATGACACCCAGAACAACAGACAGATGAGGATGCTGATAATTTTAATGATATTAATCTAATTTGAAGAAGAGTTTCTGTAGGACAGTTGGCACTGTTTCACAACTTGTGCAACCATTGTGTAATGCAACATATAATGCATTGGGATAGAAATAGATTTTTGAATAAGAAAAAAGAACAACTGAAAAATACCGCTAGCATAACCCAGCAACTGTTTGCATCGTATAAACTATATAAAAGTACAAGCAAAGGAATTAAGCTATAAATATGAAAACAATAATTTATTCAGAAAGCATCACAAACTATTAATTTCAGCAAGTTCTGTCGCTGATATGTTTCACCTAAAAGTCAAGTCGTTGTTCAGGTACGTGTCAACTCGTGCTACGAGTGCCTCAAAAGTCAACTTTGAAACCAGAAACAATCGCACTTTATTATAATCTAGCGGACCACTAAGGAGCCATGTAGACAATAAATCCACATTTTCGGGCAACCTCCAAACTCTATTAAGTGCTGGGTATAGCGACGGGTGTTGCCTTTTATATTTCGGGATTAAAGAACAAAAATAAATATTGATCACCGAAAATAGCTTTATTGTTTTTCAAAATATTCCCCATTAAGATCTATACACTTCTGCATGCGTTTGAACCAATTGTCGAAGCACTTTTGCCACCCTGATTGAGGTATCTCCAAAATATTCATTCTGAACGCATCAACCGCTTGTTCAGGTGTCGAAAAACATTGACCTCTCATTTTATTTTTTACGTACGGGAATAAAAAGAAGTCATTCGGTGCCAAGTCAGGACTATACGACGGATAACTCATCAAATTGATGTTTTGAGTGATCAAAAATACAGTTGTTTGAGCCGATGTGTGAGGGCTTGCATTGTCGTGGTAAAGAGTGATCCGTCTTCGGCGGTTGGTTTTCCTGATTTCTTGGAAGACAACTGGCAAACAAATGGTTGTGTACCACTCAGAATTGACTGTTCTGCGTTGTTCTAGTCGTACGATTGCGACATGTCCAGTTTTTCTAAAAAACCAGGCAACCATTTGCTTGGAAGTGCTTCGTGCGCGATCAGTATTTGTTGGATTTGGCTCAATTTGAAACACTCATACAGTCGACTGCTGTGTACTTTCATACGCGTAAATCCATGATTCATCACTTATCACGATCTCAGAGACGTGTTTCGAAGCACCGTGATCGTATTTTTGGAGCATTTCTTTCGACCAATCGACACGAGCCTTTTTTGAACGATTGACAAATTGTGTGGGATCCAACGCGAACAAATTTTTTTGACGATCAAATGTTCATGCAATATTGAATGTATGCTGGTCCCACTAATGCCTAGAGTTGGCTCAATCTCACGATAGGTCACATGACGATCTTGCAATATCAGTTGGCGCACAGCGTCAGTGGTTTCCGGAACGACAACTGATTTTGGACGACCTTCACGAAATTTGTCTTGGAGTGAACTACGACCCCTGTTAAATTTACCATAGAATCGATAAAGAGCGGTCGTTGAAGGAGCTTCATCGCAAAAAATTGAATTAAGTTCATCGATGCACTGTTGTTCAGTTAATCCACATCGAAAGTTGTAAAAAATAATAATAATGTCATTTTTTGGGAGAGATGAATCGTTTAAGTTACTGTAAACAACTTAAACGATTCATCTTATTTTTATTTATTATTATTATTATTATGTCAAAACGATCTGAGTACGTATAACCTCAAAAATGTCAAACCTTACAATAGAGCTGGCAGTTGCCAAATTGCAACACTAGGATTGCCCAATCCCGAAATATAAAAGGCAACCTTCGTAGCAACACTGTTCAAAAAAAATTCAATGTACCTGTTGCATGAAATGCCATCATCGAACATGTCAAATGAATGTTAATAATTTGAATAAATTTCTTTCCTTCTTCTGTCAATTATCATACGAGCATGTTTTATTTCAGTTAGTGCTGAAATCCTTTTTTATCCATATGAGCATCCTATTTCACATTCTTGACTGTTTTATTTGATAAGGGTCTGTGTGTCTGAAGGCTAGTTTTTCCGAAAACTATTTTTTTGTTTATTTTTTTTTTTTTGGCTACTTTCAAGGACCACATGGACCTTTAGGTCTTACTTCTTTGTTTGTTTAAGAGTTTTTGGAGTTATTTTACGAGTTCGTTCAGCAATTCAAAAACGACGTTGGTATGCGACTTGTAAGCGAACATAGGACATACTGTGTATTCCAATAAATTAAATGATATTTTGGCTTTTAGGGAAAGGCAAAATAAATAAAAAAACATATGGGAATTGTGCAAATTATGTCATTTATAAAATCTGAAATATGAATAGATAGTCCATACAAAATAATGTACGAGTTCTGTGCAAAAAATAAGGTGGCTTGTCAAATTTCAAGGGATTAGTACTGTACATTAGTTATTTTTATTTTGTTATGTTGGTACAATGTGGCCACCGTAGCGTAGTGAGTTGTGTGTGACACTCACACTTCGAAGGTCCAGGTTCGATTCTTCGATTCCCTTGAATTTTTCTCGGCACCACCTCTTTCGATCTGCTGACAACATTTAAAGTGTAATAACTGTCAAAGAAAAGCTTCTGAAATTTCGCTGTTCGTAGTCGGCCATAAACTCTAGGTCCTTTCTACTCGTCAGACAACAGCAGCGCGCACAACACAGTCCCACGTTGAATGTCGTGCCATCCAATTATTGTTATTATTATGTTGGTACACCGGTCTCAAACATATGTCTACAGTCTAAGCAATAAAGCACATTTATTTTGTTTGTGAGAGGCTGAAAGTGATGATGTGTTCTGCGTGTTCGATGTTCGGCGATTTTCTGCTGTCGAAGAAGATAGATCAGACAATTCGCATTAAAATTTCTGTGCAAAATGGAACTAAGAGCTCAAAAACATTTGAAAGATTGACAATTGCATACAGGAGTGTACTCTGAGCCAAAAAATGTTTACAAGTGGTACAAGCTTTTCAAAGAAGGTCGAGAAGTTGTGACTGACAACGCTCGCCCAGGAAGTCCCATCAAGATCCAATGAATATGTTGAGAAAGTGAAGATTATTGTTATGAAGAATAGTCGAATCACTATTAGAGATGTTACTGAAGATGTCGACATATTGGTTAGGTCATACCATTTAGATATTATATTTATTTGCATTTTATAAATATATATATATATAAATATATATTTATTTTGCTCGTTTGAAAATTGCTGAATTTTGACCCAAAAAACTGTCGCTTTTTTGGTAGTAACACCGTAATCATGCCTCAGCCACCGTGTTCACCAGTTGGGCCCTTCGACTTTTTTCTGTTCTCAAGATTGAAAAGACCCATGAATTAATTCTAGGGCATATCAAAAAGTTCATATCAGAACTACTTCGAGGATTGGACAAAATGTTGGCACAAATCCTACTTTGAGGGGGACACAATAGAAATTTATGTTATTCATAAATACTATTTGAGAAAAATGAAAATTCACTTTAAACCTCGTGAACTGTTTGTTCCCGTACGGTTTTACGTCAATCCACCCACACACACATAAATTAACACATCAATTGATTTGACGGAAACCCAACAACTTACCCACAAACATTTCTTGGGTTAATAAATAATTCCTCTCTCAACAGAGCACTCATTTGACATAAAACCTCAATTTGGGCTTACTGGAACAGATTTTCGTTGATTTATGTTGTTTTGTACTGTTTTGTGTTATTTACACGAATAAACTCTGTCCTTTCGATGTTCTTATTGCCGTGAACCGAATAATTGCAAGATTTGCACTTTAAACCCGCCTTTAGTGCATTTAATGAATCAGCACATACAATCGTTGGCCTAATATACTGAACTTTCTATCCCGTGCCAAGTTCTTATGAATTCATAGCCTTTCTTAACTGCCAGACATTTCGAATTTTTCATTAAAGAATGAGTGAATGAATGATATATTTCGGATTGTTGCCAAACTGATCAATGCACTGTTTATTTAGTTCCCTCGTCTTATCCTTTTCCATGGTCTCGCAATTCTATTTGTTACCTATATTATTTTTTGGGATTTTTAATTAAGAGCTCTTTACTTTTAAATCCACTGCCCTCTACTGAGCACAAATCAAGAATAGAAAATATACAAATTATATAAATAAGAAAAGAATTAAATAAATAAGAAAACGGAACTCTCTCCAACGCTTATATTTTCCCATAAACATCTGATTTTAAAAAGTTCCATATTAAATCATAAAAACACTCATTCATTTAAATTGCAAACAAATTAAAAGGTACCCTGCCTTGCTCTCTCCGACCACCAAGGAAAATATTCTAAATGAAAAAAACAACCCAATTATGTGCACGCTCCATTAAGCACCTGCCATTACTGATATTCAAAATAATTGACAGCTTAAAAGCCACTTGCCAAACTAACTTCCTTGATAATTTGCAGCGTTCAAGCGTTTACTGTATCGCTTCAGTCACCTCCCTCTCAAAGTTCCTCGGCAATTCTCCGAAACCCATCCAACCGCCTCTCCATTCCCACTGCCCGAAATCCACCTGACACGAAAACCAAACAATAAAGTTGAACAGTAATTGAAGATGGGTACCTGCTTGGGTATTTTATAAATCAAACCAGGTTGCATGATGCCCTGAGATTTTCTCGAGAAAAAATCGTTCACAGGATTTAAATACTGAATACCATTTACTCTGGCATTCCTCTTTCCATTTGAATCCCATTCCTGGTCACCTGCTCCGCTCCAATGAAAAGGGCTTCGAACTAAATTAAATAAAAGAATTCGTGAATATGGTTGTGTGTGTCCGTGAAATGTAGGTCGTACCCTGTATCACACAACTGATACAATGCTTTCCGGAAAGGATCCATGTACTTTATTCAATCGGTTGTGGGTTGAGATGTTCGTCCGCTTCAACTGAAAGAAAAATTGTTGTTAGTGTTCGTGTTATTTTATCACCACCATAACCGCATACTGGCGAAAAACCGGTCAACTAACGATAAAAACTGCAAAATTAAGTGATCTATTGGGGGGAACAAGAAAGTTATGTCCGAGTATTCGAGAGCTTATCAGTGGACCCTGAAGACATCATTTGCAACCGCTCGCAACATCGTGAAACTTTTTTCGAGATGGTTTTGTGAAAGCGAACCGTATGCAGACCCTGTCCATCATAATGTTTCTATTCTATTCCGAAGTTTGCAAAACAAAATAAACCTATTTTTTTAAAAGCAGAAAACAACCTTCCAGGACGCACAAGAAAAGAGAGGTTAGTATGTACAGCAAATGTGTTAAAGTGCCATAAACGACAACTTGCCGGTTAACATTTTATAGCAACATTTAAGTGCAACCCCGAAGTGTTTCTGGAATGAATGCATCTAAGAAGCGTATGCAGAGCGTCTACTCTATCACGTATGTTCCACAGACGGAAGCGTTCTCACAAAGAAGACATTGTCTACATCTGGGATGTTCTGCACAGTATCCACTTTACCCCTTGCGATGGCAATTCAAATGCAATACACTCTGTAGTTTTGTAGTTTGATTTCCTCAAGGACATTCCTCATTTGTTATCCTGCATAAGTAGCAGGCGCTGTGTAAAAAACGAGGTGTATTTGGTGTGTGTTTGTAAATCTTAACGGATTAACTGTCACATGAAATAATAAGTTCTATCTCTACACGCGTCTATACAGTGAACAAATTCAATGTCGCTAAGCATTTTCATGTTATACTTCCATTTGGCTGCAGATGACGATAGCGGCAACGGCTGGGACGATGACGGTGCTTATTTGTGTCATGTGCTCGGCTCGCATTGTTGTTGGGAATATTCATGAAGGATAAATGTTTCAGAATTTGTAAGGTGTTCCGTAGAATATTTCTTTTATTCTTTTCTTGTGTATAAACCTACATGCACGTACATACCCACGCATCATCCTTAAGTAGAAGCATGGGCGAACGACAAGTTATTATGTGGGGATTTGGGGGCAGGATTATGGTTTTAATTGTTTTGATGTTTTATGCAGGAACAAATAAACTTGTTAGGAGACGAAAATTGATAGGTTTCCGGTGGTGTTAGATATTCAGAGTCTCAAGCAAAACAATAAACCTTTTATGGCGAATTCATTTATGTGTCTACGATCAGACTTGTGTCCTTGCAAATCAATTAGAAGCTATTTGAAAGTGCTTAGGAGGAATTTCTTTGAATTCTAGGCTTCTGAAGGTCAAGCAAGACATCGTCTTAACCACTGTCCCTTTGATGGACGAATTTGACAGAATTTAATCTCCTTTTGAGTAAATTTATCAGCCTATGTATCAAAATGTTCGGAATTAATTTTGCTTGTTGTTGCCAACTTGGCCTTAACAATAATTTTTAAAATATCAAAGGATTCCATTTTGGTGCAAGTTAAACTTCTTATTAATTTGGTAGTTTGGAAACAGGATCAAATACAGGCATAAATATGAAGGCAAAGTTTAAAAGAATAGGACCTCCATGGTTTATAGTTTCCCTATTTTCCCTTTCAACGATTCAATTTATTAATGGCTTGTAAGACTTTCAATAAGGATACGATCGTTCAAGTAACTTTAGTCGCTGTATACAGATAAAATATTGCCGCATCTTTCAAAATGAATTGAGGTCTGCATACTACAGCTAAACACTTTACAAACTACTCTCGAAAAAAGGAATAACAAAAAAAAAACAAAAGTTTAATCAAATTGTATTTTTATCTCTCAGGTTCAACAGCAAAACACTCAAAATAAAAACAAAAGCCAATCAAAGCAACCCAAATCAAATCGTCATATCGAAAAACTGTGAATTAGAAGATAAAACAAAACCCCCATAGATCAAAATCGGAATTATGGCCACGAAAACTATAGTACAAAATTGTAAAGCACCATCTGCCGAGTCAATTCAACAATTATCATCGATATCGCTAATGCTTGAGTACGATATTGACAATACCCTGAACACAATAAAGGAGAACGGCCATTTGATGAAGGAAATTGGCACCAACATGGGCTGTCTCCCCAAAATGGAGATCAATAACAACGAGAAGCTGAGTCGAAGTCTACCCTCTCCTGCGCTGCCCTCCAACGCACGTAAACGCTGGAAGATATTGGCAAAGGTGCTGCGAAAGGACTCGGAGGAGACTGTCTCATCCGAAGATGAAGAGCGCACGGCCTCGGTGAGGCGCTTTAAGAGCTTCGACTTGCTCAAGCAAGACAGCTTCGAGGACCATATAGCTTTGAATTGTCTAGGAAAACCGGATAATTGGTACAAGTACAAAGTTGTCATTGGTTGCAATGAGTTTTCTGTAAATATACACCATATCGACCGCCACCTCACAGCCAGTGACCTGATGGGCTTCAACAACACCGGAAACATTTGTGTATGGCCATCAGAAGAGGCCCTCACAGTCTACGTCCTGTCGGACTTGGAAAAGTATCGTGAGAAATGGATACTGGAGCTTGGTGGCGGTATGACTTGCTTGACCGGACTAATGCTGTCGAAATACTCCAAACCCTTCGCAGTGCACTTGACTGACGGCAACGACGTGTCTGTCGACAACGTGCGAAAGACAGTTTGTCTAAACGAACTGTCCAGCTACACCAAATGCTCAGTTCTGAAGTGGGAAGACACCACGGCACGAGCTTTGAATGAGTATGAGAAGTTCGACTGTATTCTCTCAGCGGACTGCCTGTTCTTCGACGAAGCCCGTGCTGCACTCGTTGACACCATTTGGTACTATTTATCCCCATCGGGTGAGGCTCTTGTCATGGCACCGCAACGGGGAAAGACCCTCACGCTCTTTGTGGAGGAATGCTTTCGGCGGGGCTTCAACTGTGACGTCGTTCACCGATATAATGAAGTAATTTGGCAAAGACACCTTGAGTTGCAAGGCACCGAGCTGTACGATGAAAACATCCACTACCCCGTCCTGGTGAAATTAACGAAGCCCGTCGTGCACCATTAATAACCAGTTAGTAGGCTAGACTCGTGAACGTTATTCCAGAAAATTGACATAGAGACCAACCAACTTGAAGGCGAAACAAAGCAAAACCAAAGCAGATTGAATGTGTACTTGAGGAACAAGGAGATTGTGCGTGTTTAGAAACAAAAGACCAAAGAGTTAGATATATTTAATAGATTCGAACGATAAACAAACAATATTATAAATGTACGTATATAGACGCAGATAAACCAATAAACATGTAATTGAATATTCCCTGGTTTTATCGTTCCGTATATTCCTTTCGTTGTTAATGACAAGTCAAGTATTATTTATCGTTACTTAGTCGATTTATGATTATCATTAAATTCTGTTCCTTTGATTAGGAAACGTGTTTTATTTCCATTAATCCTAGCTATTGTTCGAATATAAAACAATTTAAATAGAAGTGTATATGTACGTTGAAGTTGCAAAAACACATTTAAAAATAATAAAACTGCGTATACTCGTATTTATAAAATAAACAAATTTGCGTTTTATTTTTCATAAACTGTGAACGTCATTAAATGGTTGCGAGAGGGAAAGAAAACCCAAAGCTAAATGGTGATAGAATGTAAAATTTGAAACATGGTCAAGTTTTTATTAGAGACATGCAATATCTATTTTTTTTTATCCAGTCTTGCGGCCATTTTCTGCTGTAGTTTATAAATTCATTGTCCTTCGCTGTTTGATAAACTACAACAGAAAATGATCCAAAGGATGCTGACTGCTTAAAGCTTAAAAATAATATTTCGTTTCACTTTCATAGGAATATGGTATTTTCAAGTCATGTTTCTTTTAAAATTTTGTTGTTAAAAATTTATTTCATAAACACAAGAGATGGACCGAGATATTATTAGTGTTTGAAAAAAGTATACATCAGAACCTAAAATTGTAGCAATTAAGGAAGCAATTGTTTTCCTCGTTTCTAAACACATATCTCATTAACACGTTAAAAATATTGTAAGAGTAGACAAAATAAAGTATATTTGAAAACAAATATCTGATTTAGTTAACAGGAAATTAGTTTACAAGGGAATATACAAACAGTGCTGTCTGGATATCGTCAACTTATTATTGCACAGATCTTTCACGTAAACATTAGTGTTTTCTTATAGTGTAGTGTAGTGTCTAATAGTGTGTTTTCTTACCCATAAAAACAGACTAAGGCAGTAGTTTTGTTGATATTTATTGAGATTTAATTTTCATTACCTAATAATAAAAATTCTGTGGCGCTACAGTCCACAGGGAGTCCAGGGCCTAGATTGCTCATCAACTACTCATGTTGTGCGCTTCTTTCAGAAGGGACCTACAATTTTTTGCCGATTCCAAAAAGCAAAGTTTAAAAGACCTCTTAGACAGTTATTACTCTTTGAGTGTTGTCAGCAACTCGAAAGATGTGGTGCAGTGAAATGTTCGAGGAGTTCAGCCGGGAACCGAACCTAGACCTTTTGCATAAGAGCGTCGCACTCTACCCACTACGCCACGGTGGCCACAGCATTTCAGAATCCTCAATACTAGCCTGTTTTTTTTAATTAATGTACTTTGTGCACAGCTTTGTACGATTTTTTTTTTTTCCAAAACTAGCACTACTACTGGTGTACCAGTATGAAATATTTCTTTTGAAAATAAAACACTAATTTTTAATGGGAAAGTAAAACCATTTTATTCAAAGTATTGGCCATTGTTTTCTACACATTTTGACCACCTTACTGTCAATTTGTGTATACCACGCCAATAAAATTGTTCGTCTTTTAAAGCAAACCAATAAGACACCCAATTTTCGACCTCCTCGTAGGAATCAAAGTGCTGCTCAGGCAATGCGAGTCCCATCGATGAAAACAAATTGTAGTGGGAAGGAGCCAAGGCTGGTGAATGCGGCGGGTGGGGTAGCTGTTCCCAGCCAAGTGTTTTGATTGTTTCCTGAACCGGTTTTGCTTTGTGTGCAGGTGCATTGTCATGGAGTAAAATTACCTTGCCTTGTCTTCTGGCCCATTCTGGTCGTTTTTCGATCAATGCATGGTTCAAATTGATCATTTGTTGTCGGTAGCGATCAGTATTAACGGTTTCACCATGTTTTAGGAGCTCGTGGTACAGCACACCTTTCTGGTCCCACCAAACACACAGCATTGTTTTCTTGCCGAATCGATCTGGTTTTGCAGTCGATGTTGATGGTTGTCCCAGATAAACCCATGATTTTTTCCGTTTAGGATTCTTAAAATAAATCCATTTTTCATCGCCAGTAACAGTCCGATGCAAAACCGATTTTCTTTCGTGTCTCTGAAGCAAAATTTCACAAGTGTTTTTCGGTTTTTCATCTGTCTTTCATTCAATTCATGTTTCACCCATTTTCCATACTTTTGGATCTTTCCCATAGCTAAACGGTCAGAAATTGATTGTTGTGCAACATTTAACATTGATGCTATTTGCTTTTGACTCAAAGTGTCATCTCCATCCAATATCGTTTGCAATTCGGCGTCTTCAAACTTTTTTGGTGGTCTTCCATGTTCTTCATTTCTCACATCAAAATCAATATTTCTGAACCGTTTAAACCATCTTTTGCATGTTGCTTCTGATAGAGTATGATCACCATATGCCTCGACACGCATTCGATGCGACTCTGCAGCACTTTTCTTCAGATGAAAACAAACAAAATTTAATGCTTTCCGCAAATCATCACTTTCTGGTACAAAATTGGGCATTTTTAACACGATGATAAAATATGATGTTGTCTGTTCAATGACTTGATGTATACTAAATATTTTTCACAGATGTCATAGCAAACAAACAAAATAAAATAAGGGCTCGTTCACAACAAATGTTCTCTATCGTCATCGTATCTATTCATACGGGTATACTTGTGTGTAGTAGTGTGTAGTGCGCACAACACAAATAGTTGATGAGCCTCTGGTTGTTTGAGGACTGTCGGGCCTATTGAATTTAAAACGTTAATCAAGCTTTACATTTGGAGTCAAGAAAAGAGACATTTAATTTGGCTTTAAAGCCATTTTTGCATTTTTTGTTTCCTTAAATATCTTACCGTCAGAAATAGTTCATTATTCTTCTTTTTCTTGTGGCACTAAAGTCCGGGGTCAAGCGTCTACGGATGCAACGCTTAAGATGGCTAGGCCATATATGGTAGAGCGTATGGACACCACTTCTCCGGCTCGAAAAGTCTTTGAATCCGTGCCATTGGGACAACGCAACGGCGGATGACCTAGACTAAGGTGGCGCACACAAGTGGCAAAGGACCTCAACCAACTTGGAGTGCGCAACTGGAGACAGCTGGCGAAATATCGTACTGACTGGAGAGGCATGATGGTTGAGGCCCAGGTCCACCCCGGATTGTAGCGCCACAACAAGAAGAAAAACGTTATTGATTCTCAAGTGCCGCCCGACTCAGCATGAAAATATATCATTACATGTAAATTCCGAATTAGTCGCAATCACTGAAATTAAATCTTTTGTTTTATGTAAAACTCATATAAGGAGGAGGGGGACAGCCCTTCATAAGTTGCTGATAAAACACAATACAACACAGCTCGTTTCGCAGTGAGTTCTGACGCAATTTGGGGATGCAACGAAAGCAGAGGGAGTCTCGCACCTCATGCACTCATGTGCCAACTGCAAAGCTGTTCAGCATTTAGGCATGAAAAACTTCTGATTTCAGCGAACTCTTATTACTGTTAAACTATGACCTGTGACACAGCGAATTTATTCTGACCCAAGCGAAAGTGGCACTTTGTATTTGAATAAGATAACAATTTTAATGTTCAAATAATTATGCAGTTTGTCAACTAAAGTCATTGTTAATTTTGTTGTATCTTATATTCACAAAAGATTTGCGCTCAGAAAAAAAATACGCTGTTTTTGAAAATATGAATGCCACAGCCCAAGAATCGACTTAATCCAAAGACAACCATGACTTAATGCCAAAATAGAATGTTCTTTAATATACATTCTGCCAACAATAAGTTGGCTTAGCCAAGACAAACTAAATATGTGCAGAATCCATTTAAGTCCAGTCACAATAAACGAACAAAGTTACACATTTATTCCCTTCCCATAGTTTCTTTTTTCTTGTTACGGTAATAATAGATTAATCCCACATCATATTTCAAACTTTCATCAGCCCCGTGACATGCACATCGCGTTCTTAAATAAACAAGTACTACCTGAAAACACGACAAGAAGATCACACCATAGAATACAGGTCTTTTTTCTGCCTCCATTTATCTTATCTTGTGCGCCATCAAATACTGGCATGAACGTACATCCATGCACACATATGTACGCTCTTTCAGACGTGTGAACCAAAGTGTTTATGGATGGCTCCCCAGGCGGATGTATCAAAACTGAATCTACCCGCGTGATAAGGAGCAATCAAAACAAAGTACCGCGCACGAAGTTCATTTAAATAATTTTCGCGCGACAAACGCTGATAACTTGGGAATCAAATTTCTTCGAAATCGACTCAGCGACGCACAAATTGGGCACGCCGCCTCCCGTCGCAGTATTCTAAATATCTGCGAAATCAATGCCTACACAAACGCCCTAAAAAAAAAAAGTCTGTGCTGTCCCTTCCCTTCATCCTGCGCCGGAAAAGCGCGAACACCATACAATAATGAGCTGTTGTTTGTTTGGAAAATTAATTCTCTCGCCCCCAACGTTTGCCCAGGCATTGTGAACGACTCAAAAATTAAACACCGATTGCCTTTCATTTCTGGCGGACGGTGACTGAGCTGGCGAAGACCTGCCCACCACATGGCAGCATTCATTCATAGTCCGCGAGCTGTGCGCATCCAGCACTGGGGCAATATAATTAATAGGATTATTCCCATATAAATGGTTTGCCTCGATGGGGGACGGCCGACCGACGCTATGACGTAGACACACATAGGCACATGCACACACTCGAACTGTAGCCAAATGATACCTTGCATTGTTCAAGATCGATTGGCAGACGACGCGCCGTGAGTCATTACTCATAAGGCAGCAGAAAGAGCGACGGGTCTCGTCCGAATGCTACTAATTGGCAATTAATGGCTGCGCTAAAGAAATCTTTTACAGCACATTCAGCGCGACCAGTCGCCGATAGAGGCTATAAATATGTGTATCATTGAAAGTTTTTATGCAGATATCGGCGTAATAAATTGTCCCAGTTGAGAGGTCAGCCGCAAAGGCAATGGACTTGTTGGTATGTCGAAAGTGGATACGGTCGTTATTTTTCATAAATTTTCTCTGACATTATTTTATCTTCCACTAAGGAAGAAAGTTTTGTTCAATTCAATTCGGGGATTATTGGCCGTACAAATGTTTGATATGATTTAGATCTCAAATGTGTGACACCTCATTGATGGCGTTGGAATTGTTATATTGTTCTCATAATCGGCTGTTCTTAAAAGGACACAAAGAGTGACTGTTTATTAGTACTGCTTAAATTCCTTAAACGTCAAAATCCTGCAAACGGAAAAACATACTAGCAAAAGGTACACTCTGGAAACCCTGCACATAATCAAGACCAACAACAATATGAATAGGAAACAGGACATACAGAACATATCTGCCGTATATTCAGCACTTGTAACGGCTTAGACATATATTTAAATCAAATTTTAAATTTCAAATCATTCTTGACTTATCTTCACACACGGAAGTGCTCAATATTTTGTTTCATTGTGAATTTTGTTTTTTTGTGATAATTTTAAAGAACATTTAGACTAACATCCACATCCATTTGTAAAAGCAACACAATTAATGTAAGTTATTTTCCACTTGTTAAATTGCATTGCCACTATGCATGTATGTAACATAATTTGTTTTCTTATTTCAATAAAAAAGATCCCCTGATGAAGACAGCAATCCCTGCCGAAACGTTGGGATAATAACAATGAAATAACCTAGTTTCATTGAAAATCAACAGTGACCAAAAAAGCCGACGAAGGAAAGACAGTTTCCCCTGCATAATAATAATTGATTTGGTCAATTTTAACAAACAACTTTAAACGTTGATATATAATTGTATAACTGTACAAACCGTTGCGAAATATTTGCAAAATCAAAAGCAGAACAGAAAGTTATCAAAACAATTTTTTTTCCATTGCTCTTTATATGTATTAACCCAAATGTAAAAACAAGAAATCACAAATCTTTGCGAAAGTACAACAAATGCAACTGCTTCACAAGAAAGGAATGCAATTAGCTGTGCAAAACATTTGCAACTGACGACCATCACTCATTTTGATAACAGTTCATTTAATCCATTTTGAAATCAGTAGATTTTTTTTGCTAGCTAAGCATAAAGTAAGTAATTGACGCGTGTTTGATAGAGACAAAAACTTTTCAAGGCAAACACGGTTTGAAGAAACCTTAATTAAAATGACATATATTCACCGGATCATGGAAAAGACCCATGAAGTGCAAATCGACACTCACCACCTATTCGTCAATTTTAAGACCGCATATGACAGTGTGCATATAGACGAGCTATACAGTGCCATGTCTAGTTTTGGCATTCATACCAAACTCGTCCGATTATGTAGGATGACGATGGAGAACTCTTGCTGCTCCGTCAAGGTCGGTAGCGAACTTACCGAGACCTTCAAGAAAGGTTTCAGACAAGGCGACGCACTGTCATGTGACTTCTTCAACATCATCCTTGAGATGATGAACTATCAAGTCAAAACCAAAGGCACGATCTTCCAAAACTCAGTTCAATTGCTGGCATACGCTGATGGCACAGCGAGTGTTGCTGATGACACAGCGAACCGTCAATGAGACGTTTGCTGGCATTGAAGCGGAAGCGGCGAAAATGGGTCCGGCAGTAAATGAGGGCAAAACAAAGTACATGCTGTCATCAAGAAAGGACACACAACATCGACGTCTCGGACAGAGCGTTGCACTAGGCAGCAGAAACTTGGAGGTAGTCAAGGACTTCGTTTGACTCTTCTCCGCCAGGGACAACAACATCAGTACCAAAATCAAACGCAGAATCACTCTTGCCAGTCGATGTTACTTTGGGCTCAAGAACCAATAGAGTAATAAAGCCCTCTCTCGAAGGACTAAGCTCGCTTTATATAACAGCTTGGTCTTCCCAGTCCTACACTATGGCCCTGAAACTGAACTTTCCCAAAGGCGGATGAAGAAGCCTTTAGTCTTTTCGAGAGTAAAGTTTTTCGTACGATTTTTGATCCTGAACAAGAAGAAGAAGAAGAAGATATTCACCAGAAATAAAATCAAGAGTTTTCACTAACTTCAAAAAAGGAATGTCCTAGAACGGAATTTCAATCAAACTTTCAATACATAAATCTTCCATCCTGAAATTTGTGTATCATCATATTGAAGAGGAACACCAAGTAGGACCACAGCATCAACATCAACATGCAAGGAGGCCAAAAGATGAACGATTACATCCTAACTATACGAGAGGAACATTGAAACACGGAGGTGAATCTGTGATGATCTAGCGCTGCTTCTTTGGCCAAGGATTTGCACCATTTCGACATCATGTCAGAAGACTACGTTGACATTCTGAGCGAAAACCTGCTTCCTTTTGCGGATTTGGAAATGCTATTTGCTTAGACGTTCCCAAGCACAAACTGGTTTTCTGAGAAAAGTATTACGGTAAGGCTAGGGCCAGCATCAAATCGAGAATTTGTGGGAGGTAGTAAAAAGAATAATCGGGTGCTAAAGTTTAAAGCGAGGACGAACTCTATGGTGAAAATGTTTTTATAAACCTCATTGCTTCTACCCCTGGAATATGTGCAGCTGTTATCAAAATTAAGGATACTTAATAAAATACTAGTAAAGGATTTTTTAGCTATTATCTTTTTGGCAACACTGGTTTAAACAGCTGACGAACGTTTCGTGTTTTGTTTCACTGTCAAACATCTTCAGTTTGGTATATAATTTAACCATGAATCGTCTTCCAAAGAACAACCCTTGCAAATTATTGAATTTTTTTTATCAAAATGCGTGCTCTGTCAAGAAAATTCATCACGCGCTTCTTCCATTTTATGTTCAAAAATGAACGAAGCTCATTTTTGGCTAAATGAGTACGTAAAAAAGTAGAAAAGAGTGAATATCAACCAGAACAATTGCAAGAGCTACCAATGCATGCAGAAAAAGTCACAGTTTGGTGCGGTTTATGGGCTGGTGAAATCATTCGACCGTACTTCTTCAAAGATGATGCGAATCGTAACGTAACTGTGAATGGTGAGCGCTACCGTGCGATGATATCCAACTTTTTTTGCCAAAAATGCAAAAGAGCTTGACTTGCATGACATGTGATTTCAACAAGACGGTGCCACATGCCACACAGCACGCGCAACAATGGACTTATTGAGAGGCGAGTTCGGTGAACATTTTATTTTACGTTTGGGACCGGTCAATTGGCCGCCTAGATCGTGCGATTTAACGCCTTTAGACTATTTTTTGCTAGGCTATGTTAAAGATCATGAATATACAGACAAGCCCGATTCAGTTGAAGCATTGGAAGGCAACATTGAAGCATTTATTCGTGAGATACCGGCCGATATGTTGGAAAGAGTATGCCGAAATTGGACTAAGCGGATGGACCATTTGAGGCGCAGTCAAGGTCAACATTTGCAAGAAATAATCTTCAAACATTAAGTTATATGGATTGTACTCTCGATTCAAATAGAGATTTGATGCATTTTTCTGAATTTTATGTGTTTTTTTTTTTTTTGAAAAACTTCCCTATAGCTTTAAAAAATCACCCTTTACTTTATGAATGCAAGAAAATTGTAGGTAATCGTTCAATGTTGCAAATGTTTTCCACAGCAATCAATTTGTATTTTAAAGTTTTATTTGTAATAAATTTGTTTTGCCTTTTTTTTTAAGAGAATAATGTATATTATTTTTCTAAGTCATATGTTGTTATATAATATTTAAAGCAAAGAAATTCGTTAAATGAAGTTCACTGCTTATTGTTTGTTCTTAAGACACCTTTAATGTGATTGAAAGATCTGTTGTTTTAAATTGCAAATATTTTTCACAGCACTGTGATTGTTTCTAATATTCTACATTCCTATTCTTCTATAGGTTCTGGAAAAATTGCTTTTGAATAAGCTAAACATTAATATGTTTCGCCATGGAATTTCGGACTTGATACGGGTCTTATTAATTTCTGCAGAACCTGCAAGTGATCCCAAACTCCTTTTAATCAAAGAAACAAAAACACTTATCTGCGTGAGAGAATATATTTGATTGTAGGGTTTTCTCGAAACTTTCAAAGTGTGGTACTTTCAACTTCAACTTCAACCTGCAATTTTATTTGCATCCTGGCATAATATGGCACTGTGGCACCCTTTCTGTAAATTAACATACATTTACATTTAAGTAAAGTTAAGTACATTTAAGGTAGAACAGTAATTAAAAGAAGGAAGTGCATTTAGTTCCAAACTAATTATCATAGTCACATAACAGCGGTTAACACTGTTGATCACAAATATCCTTTAGGTCTTAAGGCAAAACCAATGTACTTGCTTTTAGCAAATCATTCTCTCTTTGAGAAACATTTTCTAATTGTGAACATTAAAATTTGTTCCCCACAAGCATTGAAGATGGAGAATATAACTCCGATTTGAGGTTAAACCCAACCCATGCTCGTTGTAGATAAATGCGATGATATGAACCCCTTTTTTGGTTTGTACGTAAAGCTTTGCTACAAATCAATTAGGCGCCAAACAAAAGTTTCGAAGTTAATAGCTTTTATCTTTTGCACTCTTAAGCGAAAGGAGAAATAGTACAACAGGATGAATCAAAAAATACACTTTTAAGGCTTCCTTCTATTTTAAATGCAAATGACACTTGCTAACTTGTAGGATTTTCATTAACGAGAAATAAAACGCACTCCAGAGGCATGTTGTTTGAGGTCCTGCTTTACCCTGCCATCTAATGTTTCTTAAAGAAGTTGAAAATCAGCATTTTGGCGTTGCTAGTAATTCGAGGCCGTGTATGCTATTAAGGTCTAGACACAATGTGTTTTGTTTTTTCTCCGCTATTTTTAACAATGCAGGGTAAATAATTTTTACCTGTCATTCCACTTGTGCCGACACACCGCAACGTTGTTGTTTGTGTTTCAAATTGTAAGCTATTCAGAACTTTCAATGAAGGACAATCTCTGATGTAGATTTCACTTATAATAAAATATAACCTTCCAGTGCAAGTAACATATCAGTCGTATGAACTTTGTAAGTGTAGTGATGATTTGTTATACAATTTCTAATTTTAGTCTTTTAAGAATTCGATTTTCAGAAATTTCTCAAAGAATCCAATCCGATTAATAAAAGGTACAATAAATATTTGCTTGATGAAATAATGTAATTTATTCTTGATTTCAATCAAATGTTAAAGAAATAAGGTAACTAACTGCCATGGATTACGAAACTTGTTTTAAAACTTTTGAAAAACAAGTGTAATAGAAATCTGTAAGCAAATACCCTGACTGACTGAAACTATAACCAACTTAATTAATTAATTGTATGGCGCGACAGTCCACATTGGAACTAGGGCCTAGCTTGCTCATCAACTACTAGAGTTGTGCGCGTTACTGTTCTTTCATGAGTAGAAGGGACCTACAGTTTTTTGCCGACTCCGAACGGCGAAGTTTGAGAAGCTTTCATAGACAGTTGTTGCTCTTTGAGTGTTGTCAGCAGCTCGAAAGAAGTGGTGCCGTAAAAAAATTCGCGCTGTTGAGCCGGGAATCGAAACTAGATGTTTGGCGTGCGAGTGTCACACTCTACCCACTACTCCACGGGGGCCACCACTAACCAACTTGAGGCTACTATAATTTGCCAGCCGTTCATGACAGTGAGTTCAATTTTTGACCCGATAAATAATTTTATTGCTTACAAGCCTTTAAAACGATTTGTGTCTTAGTTGTTTAGAAACTTGTTTCTCCGCGACGGAATTTAAAGACTATATTTTAATATTTGATCAACTTGAGCAAAATTCGCATCGAAGTAGATCGTGAACACATACTGAAAATCAGGTTTATCGGAAGACATTAAAATTCCAAATTCTTCATCAGATAAAAGTAAAAGTCGAAAGAACTTGCACGAAAGTGGTAAATTTGCTTTTCTCCCATGAGTCGCCGTTTGAGATCAAGCGACAAACAAACTGACCGGGAGGTTCTTCGAAGATTTACACGTTGGGACGGTGGAAAACGGTCAGCACAAATAGCGACGGTTTGAGATTAATTGCTCTCTACCACTAACTTTAAGGCAGTTTTGAGCAACTACGTAGGTTGCCTTATATATTTTGGGATTGGACAATCTGGCAACTGCCAGCTCTGTCGTAGTTTGATATTTTGAGGTTATATGTACTCAGAACGTTTTGACATATGAGCGCTATTTGTGTTGTTTACAGTAACTTAAATGATTCATCTCTGCCAAAAAATGGAATTAAATCATTAACATTTTCGTGCGATTTTTTAACAACTTTCGACGTGGATTAACTCAACAACAGTGTATCAATGAACTTAATTCAATTTTTGGCGATGAAGCTCCTTCAAGGACCAGTGTTTATCGATGGTACGGTTAATTCAACCGAGGTCGTAGTTCACTCCAAGGTCGTCCAAAATCAGTTGTTGTTCCGGAAATTATTGATGCTGTGCGCCAACTGATATTGCAAGATCGTCATGTGACCTATCGTGAGATTGAAACAAACTTATTCATTAGTGGGACCAGCATACATTCACTATTACATGAACATTTGACCGTCAAAAAAATTTGTTCGCGTTGGATCCCACACAATTGCTAAAAAAAACGGTTTGTGTCTATTGGTCGAAAGAAATGCTCCAAAAACACGATCACGGTGCTTCGAAACACGTCTCTGAGATCGTGACAGGTAATGAATCATGGATTTACGCGTATGAGCCCGAAAGTCGACTGTATGGATGTCTCAAATTGAGCCAAATCCAACAAAAGTTGCTAGCGCACGAAGCACTTCCAAGCAAATGGTCGCCTGTTTTTTTCGGAAAAACTGGACATGTCGCAATCGTACCACTAGAACAAGGCAGAACAGTCAATTCTGAGTACACAAACATTTGTTTGCCAGTTGTCTTCCAAGAAATCAGGAAAGCCAAAAGCCGAAGACGAATCACTCTTCACCACGCCAATGCGAGCTCTCACACATCGGCTCAAACAACTGCATTTTTGAGCACTCAAAACATCGATTTGATGAGTCATCCGCCGTATAGTCCTGACTTGGCACCGAATGACTTCTTTTTATTCCCGTACGTAAAAAATAAAATGAGAGATCAACGTTTTTCGACACCCGAAGAAGCGGTTAATGCGTTCAGAATGCTTGTTTTGGAGATACCTCAATCAAAGTGGCAAAAGTGCTTCGACAATTGGTTCAAACGTGTATAGATCTTAATGGGTAATATTTTGAAAAAAAAAATAAAGCTATTTTCGATGATTAATATTTGTGTTTGTTCTCTAATCTCGAAATATAAAAGGCAACCCTCGTAACTCAATACTCAATACGGTCTCAAAAAGCGCTGATCAACCAAAATTGGTAAAACAACAATGTTCCATACATTTCTTCTGTTGGATCTTTCTGTCTGCGATATTTTTAAGATGAAAGTTGGCACTAAAAAGACCTCAAAACCTCAAACAAGCGCTTCCCAAAAATGGGCCAAAATACCACAGACCCACTTGCGTGGAACTTGCGATGCTTTCTTCAGCTATCTCAAGGTCATTATTCGCGCCAAAAGTGGAAAAATTGCAAACTACTACAATACAGTTTAAAAATGAATGAATGAAATTTTCCAACAAAACAAACAAAATAGCATTTTAAAAAGTTGGGGTTCGAGTCATTCACCCTGTTAATATTTATATTTAAAAACAATAATCATGAAAGTATACATTTGATTCCACTCAAGTAAACACAAGTTAAATAATCAAATGCTACAAAATTTTCCTGAACGTTACTAAAAGCAGATGAGCAAGCCATTAGTCTCTTTGAAAGAAAGGTTTTGCGCGCGCTTTTAGGTCCTGTTTAAATTAATGGCATCGGGAAGAGAAGACGAACTCTATGGGCTGTACAGCTACATGCGCGAGGTCAAGCATGTTCAGATACAATGCTTAAGATGGTTAGGCCATGTAGAGCGTATGGACACCACTGCTTCTTCCCGAAAGGTATTTAAAATTGAGCCATTGGGACAAAGCAACAGAGGACGGTTTAGATAAGGACCGCAACCAACTTGAAGTGCGTAACTGGAGGCAGCTAGCTAAAGATCGTGCTGGCTGGAGAGGCATGCGTGTGGCCCCAGAACGACAAGAATAACAATTTTGATGACAGGAATTAAGGACGTAGGCATCACCTCTTTCGAGCTGCTGACAACTCTCAGAGAGCAATACTATCTAAGAAAAGCTTCTCAAATTTCACCGTTCCGAGTCGGCAAAAACTGTAGAACCCTTCTACACGTGAGAGAACAGTAGCGCGCACAACACGAGGTTGCTGGTTTTTCCGTTCAAAAATTTCTCTGCAAATAACGGATAAAAATTCATTGCTGACTTACCATTATAGTGATCATCTATTTCACAAAATAAAACTAATTAAAATTTTGTATAAAAATTAAAATAAAAAAAAATAATTATCATTAGAAAAATCAAACAGTCTGTTCGTTGAAAAGAAAAAAACAATTTTCATTTAAAATTCTTTTTCGCTAAATTCAAAACAAAAAGGACAACAGCAAACACGAAAATTTTCCCCACGGACTGAAAAATACATACTCTTTCCGTACACGCATCATGAAAAGACATTTGCATAAACACCCGTGAGTGTCACGGTGTCAATCCTTTATTTCAACAATGACCTATAACGCCGTTCCTATACCAAATAGTGTCCGCCCATGTCCCATTCTGGGGACATGGGTGGGTCTTCTCTTGAACGTAAGTAGTCCCACATGCGTGTGAACTGGCTGTAACATCTGTAAGGATTCCAAGAGGCCTATCTATTTTGGGGTCACTGTCATGTGTCATTTATTTACTTTTCTCTTCGTAAGCCTTCACCACTGGGTCATTATCAACTGATGGTGTGCTAGCTGACGGTGAGAACGGAAAATCAGTTAAATTTATCATGTACCAAGACACCACGTTGTGATATACTCGAAGACACCCAATGTTCCGAAGCACGATATCTGTGGAGTACAAAATTAATTGATGATTGTTTGTAATATCGAACGGTCTGTGCACAGTTGTGTACAGTGCATTATCTAGATGATAACTGTTGGGTCGTGTTTGGAAAATGCTGACGTTAAATTTAAGAAAAGTGGGCGTGTGTGATTAAATATTTAGATGCATTCTATTTTTGTGTTTGATCGATACAGGGTGCTTCTTTTCAGAACTAATGGAAGTCACATATAGTATGTGGTATATAAAAATAGCTCTTTCTTACTTTCTCTTTTCTCTTTTTCTCTTGGCTGTGTAACGTCTAAAGTGATTGAAATGAAACAGAGGTATTCTTTTTGAATTGGCGTTTCAGTCCGTTATGCTTCCAGTTGGCAGTTAGTCAATAGCTAACTTGTATTTCTGACACCAAGTTGGTCGAATACATTCTACACTTGTGCACGAAAGAGGAAAACTCCCTCTATTCAATTCTGATTAGAAGACTGGTTGGTGCTGTGTACACGCTGGAAACAACGTAAGCGTATACAGCTATCACGTGACAGTTAAAGGAGTTCGTCTCGAAATCGTCTCTTCTAGCTGTATTCAACGCAAACGAACAATTTGGTGGCACTAGAGCCCAGAAGATGCTCAGGGCAGGCTTCCTTAACAACTTGTGCTGTTTGTGTTATTCTTTCGTGCGTTGAGAGGAAATTTATACTTGAGCGTAGCTCAAACGTCGGTCCACTTCACTACTTAACACCTGCGGATATAACTGAACAAAAATATATGAATTTGTCTCTGCTGACGTAAAGTTTAGGAATTTAGTAATTCAGGAAACTTTCTAACAATTCGGAATCAAAGTGGGTAGTTGTTGCCCTTGTCCGCTTTTTTCCATTTTTGAAAGTGACACAAATGCGTGCCAAACTTGTTTAACTTGGAATTGTGTCAACGACATCCTGTTGCTTTAACAATAAAATCTCAAATTTCTCAACACTAACAGAAATTAGAGGAAAAAAGCCATTTCCAGCATTTTATTATAATCTAAAAATATTCTCAAATCTTTCTTTCAAATCTGCCACCTCGTTCGCAACCCGAACCGCTATGCGTAAGGTCTGGCTGTAAAGTAGGTCAAACTACCACTATCAAAAACTCACCGCCACCGCCTTTAGACGTGCCTTCATAGCATTCATCGGAACATGTGCGTTCATGACAAGCTCTTTTTCTAAGTCTAATTTGTTCGCCCCGCAGCGTTGCGTGCGAATTCACACAAAAACTCCAGGCCAGTGAAAGAGGGATCAAATGTCCTAGTGGACATAGGTCAGTTAACACTTTCGTAGAGAACCTTGTCACGCGATGCAAACCAGCGAAATGGTTTCTAATAATCATTTGAGTGCATTTAGCGTGTTAGCCCTGCATTAGGAACGTTCCTTTGCGGCCGCCAGTTCCACTTACACAGCATTGTTATTCAAGCGTGGCCCATGTTGAGTTTCATTAGGGTAGCGCAGCCTATCAAAACAAACGACCCGTGATTAGCTTGCAATGCAAGGATTTTGCAGAATTTCCATGTCCTGTCATCAAGTTTAACAGCAATTTGAATATAATGAAGCTAATCGTGATTTATTTAGGACCGACTACTGGAAGTCCAACGAGAAGAAGTACTGCGACTTCTGCAAGTGCTGGATAAGTGACAACAAAGCGGTGAGTACCCTTACCCTTAAATTTCTGCTCAACAGGGAATGTATTCTAAAATCTCTGCAGAGCATAGCATTTCATGAGAGTGGCAAGAGACACAAAGCAAATGTGGCCAAACGCATCACCGACATTAGCCGGAGCAGTGAAAAATCTGAGAAGGAGCGGCAGAAAATGGATATGGAAATCCGAAAGATGGAAGAAGCTGCGCTGCGGTCCTATGCCATGGATATTCACGCGAAGGGTGATATGACTGCCCGATCGGTGTCGTCCGTTATGAGTGCTGTGGGGTCTTCCAGTAGCACGAGCGGGACAAGAGGTGCGAAGAAACCTGGACAAATCGATCCAATGCGGCTGCCAGGCAGCTCTGATGAGGACGAAGACGGGCTACGGCCATCTGTAAAAAAGGTTGCCGATCCGGAATCAGTTCCAAATGCCTCTCTATGGGTGGAAGGTAAATCGCCGGAGGGATACACGTATTACTGGAATGTAAAGACCAACGAGTCAGTGTGGACCGAGCCAAAGGAGGGATACCTTTCGCTGGAAGAGTACAACAGGATAAATCAAATCGCTGAAGCTCAACAGGAAATCCAATTGCAACAGCAGGCGAAAGACTTTCAGAAGAACGCCCACGAAGAGGTGGCGAAGTACAACCGCGAACGCTTAAAAATGTTCCGCCGCACAGATCCGGTTGAAGAAATTGCAAAGGAGGAGAAACGACAAACATTTAAAACCGAGGAGGAGTCCTACACTCCCGAAATCGGAGTGTGGCAAACTGTTGAGAAAAAGTAAGTAAGATTCATTTGGGATTTATTGGATTTACAAGGTTTCTTTTTCGTTTTATTTGTCAGAGAGGAGGAGAAACCTATTAATTGGGAGTTGCCAGTGCAGTACAACTATTATGTGCCCCCGGTGGTGAGTGAGGTGGTGCCTGAGCCTCCAGTCAAACGCTTCAAAGAGAAAACAATCGAAAAATTGGACCCAAGCTTGGCGGAAGGTGCGCCGACTACGTTCAAGAAAAGAAAATTTGCTGCTAAAGGGAATGCTCGTCAACGACTTGATGACGATTAAATTTTTTTCTGTATTGTTTTTTTCTAACTACACAAATAGACAAATTCAAGAATTATGTTTTATTTTGATTTTTTGAGTTAAGATCGAAAGAATAAGATCAAAAATAAAACTGTCCAGATGAGTTTTTTCTACGATGTTACGAGCTTAAGAGTCAATGGCTGAGGATCGAATGGCCTGGAGACCTGTCTTGCGTGCATTACCCCAACTACCCCTTTAGTAGAATATTCTCGAATGTGGAAGATCGCCCAAAATTATGATGATGAAGTTATTAAAGCGCCAATAAACTATGACTGCAATCAAAATTTTCATATACTTCATTTTTTCCTCATTTACCGCCATACCCATTATATGAGGCGTTTGCTGCCCTCCAATGCCAGCAAACTCCTCATTGACGGCTCGCTGTGTCATCAGCAATGCTCGCTGTGCCATTAGCGTATGCTAGCAATTGAGCTGACTTTTGGGCTTCGTCTAACTTGGTTCCGCGGTAAATAGGGACAATAACATCAGTATCGAAATCAAACGCAGAACCGCTCTTGCCGATCGTCGTTTCTTTGGGCTTAAGAGGCAATTGAGTAATAAAGACCTCTCTCGAAAGACTAAGCTCGCCTTATATAACAGCTTGATAATCGCAGTCCTGCTTTATGGTGCGGAAACCTGCACGTTGCTTAAAGCAGATGAGCTCTTAGTCTTTTCGAGAGAAAAGTTCAGCGCGCGATTTTTGGTCTTGTTTGCGTTGATGGCATCGGGAGTAGAAGATCCTATGACGAACTCTATGGCTTGTAAAGCGACATACGCCTGGTTAAGCGCCTTCGGAGGCTAGACACTATAGATCGAATCCGAGCCATCGAAAGTGGCGCACACAAGAGGAAAACGAACTCAACCAATTTGGAGTGCGCAACTGGGGGCATCAGATCCACTTAGGATATCAGCGGTACACGAAGAAAAATAAATATAATCATTGTACGTTAAAATATTTGAACAAATAGACAGCAGAAGGCATGAGTGATGCCTTGCACTGATTATAATATACGCATGATAATGCTCTTATCAAGAAGACAGAGGTTAGAAGTTAAGGAAACTGACTTGAATGCGAATAAATCATCTTTCTTTTTACTTTATACTCGTACTTTCTCCATCTCAAAGAGCTGTAGTGAAGTTTCAACATCTACCCCTGACATACATGTAGTGCATATATGATGCACATAACCGATTAGGTCAGTGGATTATGTGTATATAACGATGCTTGAAATAAAACTATAGATCCTTTCTGCCCCGAATGTCGAAGATATCTTGGGTCCCATTCTCAGTTTATTGTCTATAATCGCCACGCACAATAAGAAATATATCTTCAATTCACATTTGACGGAAGCAAACTCAGATTCAGTCAAAGTTTTTCTTATGTTGCATTACAATTCCCTTCCCTTTCGATAATCTCTGTTTAGTGGAAAATTCTGTTAACTTTTTTTTAAAATAGAACTCTTACACCCTGTGTAAAATAAAATTTCTTCTTTCTTTTCATTTTCATCTAGTAACAACTGTCTCTTTTTAACCACCACAACTTCAATAGCGCATTCTCATTCGGTACGAATGTCAGAATGACAACGAAATCAATAAAGTGTCAACTTAATTTTGACAGTTCGTTGCCACTGCGGTAGAAGAATCAATTACATCCTAGTTTCGCGAATTTAATTGTTTTCCTATAGTAAAATTTTATTTCACCAAAATGGATGAAATAGATAAAATTATAGTGCACTCGCTTCGTCAAATCGGTTGTGATATTGACGAGGAGATTGTTAGTCTGACCAGTTTCTCGCCGGAACTTATTGTGGCAACAGTATCGAAATGTTTCCAACTTATAAATCCATCTTTAGTTCTACCCAGTACACTTCCAGCAGCAATGGCACAGAGATTTTCAGTTGCAGCAACTTTAGCAGAGGCATGTTCATCAATTGGATTCCGTGGCGATATTGGTTATCAGACGTTTCTCTACTCAAACATTGTAGAAGTGCGAAGACTCTTCATGTTTCTAATTGAGATGCTTCCAAAGGAGAACGAAAATCTGCTGTTCGAACAATCTCTGGATGTGCTTACAAATAAGCTGACTGCCCTGGAGGACAGGATCAAGAAAAATATACATTTCACAATGAATTCACCTTGGGTGACGCAGTATTGCAAAAAATTCGGTTTGCGAGAATGGAACAAGGTCATTATTGATTCGCACTCACAAACTACCCCCTTCAAGTCGAGAGTTAGTCTCAATGTCCCACGCTTGTCGCAAAACAACACATGTGATGCTCCTCTGGAACTACGTAAATATTGGTTGAAGAGGTCGCCAGGAATCTTTCAGGAGACAAAAATTAACACACTACCTAACTCTCTTATTCACATGAATGATAAGGAATGTCGGGCTAACGAAACTCCAAAGCTAGACACCGACAAGTTAATTGATCTCATTAACACTCAAAGCGAACAAGTTCAATCTGTTCCAGCAATTGTTGTGTCCAGAACCAAAAAGATGAATGCTCCACTTCACAAAGTTGCTTCAACCGATGGTGATAAAATTAAATATCCAGCTGTAGCCCTCATAAGCTCTATCCAGGAATTGAACACAGAAATTGAGCAATTGCGGCAAACGATCGACGAGCTTGTTTCGGAACACAAACAAACTCAACACGGCATTAACAATATGAAAGACCTTCGGAAGGAGTCCCAGGCAAAGCAAGCGAAATTGCGAGAGGAGAAGAAGATCCACGAACGTACCTGCGTACTTTTGGAGAATCCCGAAGTAAATATATCGAAAATGGAGGCCTTGATTGCATCTACAAAAAGTCGAAAAGCGAAACTGGAGGAGAAATGGGTCCAACACAAAGAACCGCTCGAGCAGGCATGGGAGAAGACAAAAACAAAAAATACCATGGCCGTCCAGGCCAGCGAAGGACTAAAGAAGCTCGAGAGTCTGCAAGAGAAAGTTACCAAAATGGAAAACGAACTCAAAGTTAAATCCATCATGCATTCCCAATTGGTGACTGCTCTGCAGAAGGAAAATCGAACCACAAGCCGGAAGGCGTACACAACAAGAATTTTGGAGATAATTGGGAATATACGAAAGCAGAAGGATGACATCGAAAAGGTGTTGCGCGACACGAGACAATTGCAAAAACAAATCAACACAATAACCGGTCAACTAGACCGACAATTCACTGTAGCCGATGACCTTCTTTTCACAACCGCCAAAGACAGCGAATGCTCAAAAAAGGCGTACAAACTTCTGGTGACACTGCATTCCCACTGCACAAACCTAATAGGACTCGTTCGTGAAACCGGATCTGTTATGCGCGAAGTCCGCGATCTTGAGGACCAAATTGAACAGGAAAAGTCGAGAAATACACTTTCGAATTTAGAGAATATACTAGGCGACCTTAAACTAATGGAAGCGGAAAGCAAAAGCCTTCAGGAGAAAATAATCAAAATCGAAAATCAAATAGTTAACGAATGAGAGGACTTCTGCACAAATTTATAATTATGTAATTCCAATTCTTATATATTTCACTGGCAGTGCTGTCAAACATTATTCGAATGTCTATTATTTAAATCACTACTAAAGCTGTGCCAATTCAACATTTACAAACGTTCAAAACGTTTTTTATACATTCAAATACGTATTAACACATTTTTGAGGAGTAAGCATTTGTTTTGTAGCTTTAAGAATGCGCAACTATTTACCACATGCGACTAACTACAGTGCTCGAAATATATATCGCGTTGAAACTTAAAACACAAATCAAACTATGTATTTAACGGCTGTATGGGCTGAGTGTAAGAGAAAGTGGCGAAAATATCAATTGAAATGCAGGCAATGGTCGAAATGATTTCGAAAATAATTTGTATAGTCTGATACCATATAGGAAATAAAAATCTAATGGAAAGTTACAGTAGTTGTTTTGTATTTGGCTACGGAATTATCGAATAAACTCTGAAGCTCAAACAAGGACCGGTGGCACACATTTGTAAGGTACTCAACTTAAAATATTAGTCCTGAGAACTTTTACTGGAGAGCAATAGAATAATTTTCTTTCTTGATGATGATGATTGTAAAGCGCGACAGTCCAAAGAGAGACCAGGGCCTAGCTTGCACATCAACTACTCATGTTGTGCGCGGTACTGTTCTCTCACAAGTAGAAGAGACCTACAGGTTTTTGCAGGCTTTCAGTGTTGTCCGCACTCAAAGGTGTTCAGCCGGGAATTTTCTTTCTTTTATGACTGAAAACTCTTTTCTCAAGTTTGGGGTAATTGTTATCGAAATAGCATGTTCTTGCGGGTGACCGTTATGCAAGCTAAAGGTAAGAAAGAAAGGAAAATAAATCTGAAAAATGTTAGATGCCCAAATTTTTCGAGCGGAAATCGAGGCAACAAAAGTTTTCACTAAATTTACTCTTTATTCAAGTCTGAGTACACTTTTTTTTAATTCTGCACTGAAATTCATAATAAATCTCAAGAATCATATGGTTCAACTCTAGTTACATTTATGGAATAGAGAAATATAAGAACGATTAGTTAATTTCGTTTGCACAGCCAAAGGAAATGTTCTTTTGTGGGATATTGTCCCATCCGAATAAGCCGATTTCACTTTATTCCATATGAGTGTTGATGGAACACCCAAATCGTTGGTTACCATATCATAGAAGGCACTGAAATTCCAGAAATGCAAACTGTACTGAGCATTGCCTTGGAAGTGAGCGTACAATAAGCACAATGACTCGAAGTATTTCGAAAAAGTCTGTGGCCATTTGTTGTGCTGTGCGGAATTAATGATCAGTCAATCGGTTGATAAATTCTGTTGAAAATAAGTCATCAAGACATAGTTTAATTTAATGTTTCTGTTTTCCTTTCAGTAATAATTCGATTAGTCTTCAAACTGATACCAAAAAATGAAAGTGTTCGTTAATAGATTTCTCATATATTTTTATACAGTTGTAAACACAATTCTCAAGAAACCAGTTTTCGTTTCGCATGCTAACTCATACGTATTCAGCTTAAGAATTGTGCACAAATGGCCATTATTTTCTTTTCAAAACCAGTTCTTCAAATGGGCACGATTCGATAAACAAACATTCTTAAAGCCAAACTAAGCTGTCTGCTCTCTTCGAGATAACATCATTCCGCCCGAGTAATAAACGAATAGTCATAAACAAGTCTTGATATGAAACATAGAGAAGTGTAGCTACATGGTTGGGAATGTAAATTGAGATTCATCACATTGCCAGCTGACTTTTTCTTTTCGAGATTTTAAAGTTGTTTCATACTTACTCACAATTAAAAAGCACAAACCTCTGTATAAATTCCAAATATTGCTGATAGGGGGTTGTAAAGGAAGCAAATCTGACAGTCTCCAATTAATCATATCTTAATCGAATAAAATTGATAAGGGTTACAATATCCAAGTAATTGTTTTATAAAGGATTAATGACTGCCAATGAAATCTGAGTTTCGGAAAAAAACATCGCAATATTTCACGGGCTCTGTAGGCAAGCCAACATCTCATTGGAAACGATTTTAAAGACCTATTCGTTTAAATTCGTCTGCTATTGCCACTTTAAGCAATTCTTAAAAATCCGTATTACATCACCAGATTATAGATATGAACGCGCACGATATACTTTTAATTTTCCTTTCTTCGCACTCGGAAGCCATTTATTGCAATTTAAAATCACTCTGTATCCAGAGAACAATAAATTCTCAGCATGAGTAAGTAGCATATGTGCGAACAACTTGTTGAATGATGAGATTATCATCAAACAAATAAGTTCCGAAGCATACACTAATTATATTGCAGACTGACACATATTTGCTCTCCATCAAGCGACAGTCTAAATCTATCTCCCAAGCATCAATGCCACCTTTTTGATTATTTCAAAACATAAATTTGAAAAGAGAACCAAAAAAAGATCTCCAAGGTTATCACTGTCTGCTCCAACTTGTTTCGTGTTGAAAAACAATTGTTTTCGATTCTTGGGCAACTCAATAAACGGATGAAAATGTGATAACAAACTCTGACGCTATTTACGTTTATCAATAGTTAAACACATTTCGGTCATCGAATTTGTTTGCCGCGTCTAACCTTGGTAAATGGACAATGTCAAGCCTACACGTAGAGATTCCAACACCAAGAGTGCCGGTTATGTAATGAAATAAATATATGTCATCGCCACCATTTTCTTACTCAATTTTAATAAATTTTTAAATATTTAACAATGTCGCTACTTTAATCGTCCCTGAGTCGTTTGTCCTATGTTGCCTTTAGCTGGAAATCTGATTCAATTTTGTCTGCAATCATTTTGGCTATAGATAAGGAACTAGTGGCTCCCGGTGAGGGAGCATTCCTGCAATGCAACACTCGCTTGGCGAGTGGTGATGTTCCGGATCCACGATCAAAAATGAAATCGTCAACAAGATTTCCATCCATATCAAGAGCTTGTGCGCGCACACCTGCTGGACCTCTGCTTACATCGTATTCGTTGATCTCTGGAATATAACGCTGCAGATCCTTGATTTGAAGATTGGTCAAAGCAGATTTGGACATCTCGCACAGGCCAAACGATAAATGCTTGAAGGCCATTTTGATAAAACCTGGATAACGTAAGGCATCGGCAAGTTCGATAGGATTTATGTCGGTCCATCTGAAAAGGGAATTGCGAATGAATCACATCCATCCAATAAGCAAACATCTCCCGACTTACTTGTATCCTTCCCGCTTGAAAGCGAGAACTGCATTTGGACCCAGCCAAATGCTGCCATCCATGCGCGGTGTGAAATGCACACCCAAGAAAGGTAGATTTGGATTAGGAACTGGATAAATATTTCCTTTTACCATGTGACACTTCTCTTTAGCCAGCAGAAGATACTCTCCTCGGAAAGGCACAATTCTGGGGGATCGGGAGCAGCCCGTCAATTCAGCCAAAATGTCTGACTGTAGCCCTCCACAGGTGAGCACCCAACGCGTCTTGATTGCCTGATTAGATTTCGCTCCGTGAATCGTCACTGGATACTCTGCGTCGGTGGGGGTTTCACTGAACTTGGATACCTTGTAGTTCAGGTACACTTTACCGCCAGCTTGCGTAAAATCTTTGGCATAGTACTGCGTGACGAGACCCCAATCCACAATTCCAGTCTGCGGTGACCAAAGAGCGCGAACTCCCTTGCAATACGGCTCGATCTCGGCGATCTGTTTTCCATCAATCACTTGCAGATCGGGCACTTCATTTGCAATACCCCGCTCGTGCAGGTCATTTAAACGACCAAGCTCCGAGGGATCGGTGGCGACAATAAGTTTGCCAACCTTTTTGTAGGGAATATTTCTCTCATCGCAATACTTGTACGCCAATCGAAGACCCTCGACGCATAATTTTGCTTTGAGTGTGCCTGGTTTGTAGTATATTCCCGCATGTATCACACCGCTATTGTGGCCAGATTGATGAAACGCCAGTTTATGCTCCTTTTCCACCAAGGCGACCTTCAGGTGGGGATTGCGTAGAAGAATTTCACGTGCGGATGCTGCACCAACAATACCACCACCCACAACAACCAAATCATATTGGCTACACACGCCGTCAAAATTCGTTTAAATGTGAACAAACAAGTGGAACAGAAAATACCAAAAATTTAAATTTTTTTATAACTCAGTATCAAGGCCAATAAAGTTTATTTTTGCTCTTTTCCACTTACTTATCGGTCCCCGTGCTCATCGGTTGCGATCTGCTGGATAATACATAACTTGTATTTATTCGGGAAAGGAGAAGTGACAGCTTTGAACCTCTTATTACTGACATGATTTTAGTTGAGAAAATGGACAAAAACAAAATACGGAAACTTTCAATTCGGAAACTTTGGTATTTTCTTAAGGACCTTGATTGACCTTTCCGCCAATCCACCGCACTATTCACTGGCAAAAGCTACACAGCGGCGCGATATGTTTAGAAACTTTCGAATTTGTTAAATTCCGAACTCAAAGTGAGAACAAATAATTTCGATTCCAAAAACGTCAATTTTTTTATAGATTTGAAGAACAATCAAGCAACAGCTGGTAAGAAATTTGTGTTTTCCTCAAAACGTTTTCAGTGACATCTGTTGGAGGGTATTACAGGTGGTTATCGTGTAGTGTATTAAGATGAAATACATATTTGAAAATCAAAAACAAACAATGTACGGTAGCTAGATAAATCTCCGGATCTTTACTCTACAGAAAGCTCAGCAGATTGAAGACAGGCAGAAATAGATCCTGTTTTTAATTGGCTTAACCGACGTACATAACTTGGAACAAACTAACAACCATTACACTTGGCAACTCTACTCCCACTTCTCGAATGTCATAATATAAAAATGTCAAAATATAAACAAAAATTGTATTTCTTTAGCATAAGAAAGTAAATAAGTATATTGCAAACATGCCGTCGTTTTGTGCTGTAAAAAATTGCGAGGATAAGTACACCCATTCTGAGCGTGTCTCGTTTCACAAGTGAGTTGTGCATTCACATGCGAGTTAACATATCAATTGTTTTTCTTAAGATTTCCCCATAGTAGAAAGGATCTACTGGAGAAATGGATTGCGTTTGCCAGCCGTGAAAGTACATGGAAACCGTCCAAGTGGAGTGCAATATGCAGTCGACACTTCCTGCCGGATGACTTTCGAAATGTGAACTCAAGGAAGACGTTAAAAAAGTCCGCAATCCCATCTGTCCGGTCCCCAGAGAATGATCAAATCTCGTCCCAGACATTTCTGGAGCCCCATAACGATGAACTTAAGGTAGGTGTATATCAATCAAATCACTACAAACAAATTAACAACATTCTTCATGAAATTAGCTTCCCGATACGAGTTGTCGTCTTTGTGGTATCTGTTGCCGACCTGTTGCAACATTCGCAACAAACTTCGAAATATTTGGAATGATTCAAAAATGCTTTCCCACGCTCAACATTCAATTAGACGATAACCTCCCCAAAGATATGTGCTCCGTTTGTCTGAAGAGACTGAACAGCTTCTCAGAGTTTGTTGACGCAGTACTGGATACGCAAAAGGCGCTGCAGGGCAAGTTTCGAACAGAGAAATTTATCAAACCACCAGAGAGACAGTTGAAAATCAAACAAGAACCAGTTGTAAATGTGAAGCAGGAGGTTGCTGAGAATTTCGATAGTTTTCTTAGTGATGAGCTCGAAGAAGATCAAGATTGTGAGCAAAAATTTTCGTTTTGTGACTTTCCGATGCTTAACACCCAGGACATCATAAATAATTGTGATATTATGGAAATAATCAACTTGGATGACCCGTTCATAGATATACCCGACGACGAGAACGGGAATGACGTAAATCAGATTGGAAATCATGATTTTCCTGCACAAGAACCAGAACACAGTATTCTTAAAATAAGCTCTGGGAAAATGATTCATGAGCATAACTATGCCATGCCTATTGAATGCAAGGATTCTTTACATTTTCCAAGCGTCTACAAGACCGAAAAGCCAGAGGAGAAGGATGAAGTTTTTACAAATAACTTAACGACGTGTCCGCTTATTACTGCAAAACCGAAGCCTTTGAACAATCCATCAATCGTTAGCGACTCCACAATTATTAACGGAAATTTGCAGTTTTCGGAAAGTCAAAAATCCACGGGAAACCTAATGGTGACGTCAGTCAGTGATTTGCTCCGACTCCCCGCGACGGAATCGAACGTCAAAAAGCCAAATATTGTGGTTTTAAACGAAAGTATTGTAAAGACTGCGTCTGCATTTCAGTTGTTCCCATGTTCTATGTGTCAATCACAGTTTTTCTCAGCAGACAGCCTAAGTCAACATGTCAACAACAATCATGTCTTTACAACCCCAATGGTAAAGTTACCTTTAAGCAGTGCATTTGAAAAGGCAAAGATTGAAAAAGATACAAAAACTGTTGTCTGTCAAACCTGCAACCATAGTTTCACTTCAATTCACAAGCTCCTCATTCACAAACGCAAAATGCATTCCAAGGCGAGAAGTAAGCGCGAGACAAAAGGACGCATATGCTCGACTTGTGAAAAATTTTTCATCAGCCGCATTGCTTTCAACAACCATCGGAAATATCTTTGTCAACGCCGGTGTGGCTTAGCTGCAAACAATTTCAGATGTCGTCACTGCTCAAAAGATTCCTTTAATCACTGGAAGATTTATCGAAACCACGAAACATTATGCAAACAGAAAAATGCAAAGAAATTCGACTCCGAGAAAAGAAAAATAAGACCCGAAAAGAAGCGCATACCTGTTAAGAAATCATCCGATTTGAAACTCCCCACTGAATCAAATCTAATGTGTCTTGGCTGCAACTGCAGATTCGATTCCGTTGATAACTTCCGACTCCACTACGTAGATGAGAAATGCAAGTTTAAACCCTCCAGTGATGAAGTCCTTGCGTTTTGCTGCACGTGCAACAGACCCGTCACTACACATGCCAAAGTTCGATCGCATCGGCATTTTCAAGCGGTGAAGAAGTACACCTGCAAGGAATGTTCGAAAGTTTTTGCCACTTCAAATCTTTTGTCACAGCATCGTATCACGCACTCTACAATTCGGAAGCACAAATGTGAACTGTGCGAGAAGATATTTAAGAGAAGAGGCGGTTTGCAGCAGCACATGAAGGGTTACCATTTGAAGATGAAGCCACACGAGTGCGGAGTGTGTAAGAGGCGGTTTGCACTGAAGGCCGATATGGTGCGTTGTAAGCATTCGATCCTTAAGTATTGATGATGTTCCGTGGATATAAATAAAATGAGTGATTGCCGCAGCGATATTATCTTTTATTTGACATTTTTTGGGGGGCCTGATTAAAATGAGTGTTTTAGATTTATATATTTACTTCGTGTATTTGTAAACGATATCATGTTTCTGAAATAGGAGTGATCTGTTTTACAACTAATATCATTGAATTGTCCTTCCTTCCTTCCTTTTAGCAATTGGTTACACAATTAGAACATGATTCATAAAAGCTTTGTAAAGCTTTACAAAGGAAATAAAGTAACGTATTTTTTATTTATATATTATTTTTTTATATTTTTATAAGGATCTCTCGGTTTAAGACGAATACTAAATTAATAAAACTTTCGCAAACGATTTTGTATATCATATGACTTTAAGTTTGCAATCAACCGGAAGAAAAAAGAACTTAATGGCTACAACGCTTAATTTAGGGGCTGCTTTAACATTAACAGAAATCCAACACACCATGTTGGGCTAGAAAACATTCCCATGAAGAATGTTTTTTGAGCACCTAATTTCTTGACAGTGTTGATCCAATGCGTTATGTAATGAATATGTATCGTCATCTTCTACGCAGTAGAGTCATGATTGCAACACGCAGACTTTCACCCGCAAGTAAAAGTGCTCATACAGCGTAATTGTCACGCGAAGCTTCTCAAATTTTACTCACATTCCCAGCGGGCGTAAACTGCAGACCCCTACACGCACGCCACTGCAAGTGCACGCAGATCGCGACTATTAAGAAATTCATAGTAAAATAAACATAATTGAGCTAACATTATTCTCTGACAAGGAGTTACGAATTTGTTTTCTCATACAATAGATATAAAATGTTTCGACTTGATACAAACACATAATTTCAGATGATCCAGAAAAGTTGCTTTCGCCCTAAGCAACTCTAAGCATAACGTTTCAATAAAACTTCGGACCAAAAACAGCGTAAAAACAAAAACACAAGTACATCCTTTTCGGTAGTCAGTAAAAGATTTAAGGATACACCTTTAAATTTGATTGTCAGCGGGATAAGTAGTTACCACTTGAATACGTCCCTTGGCTTACAAGAAAAAAATCTTACTAAGGCAATCGAATTGTAAAGATGACGCACGTGTTATTCGAATGCTTTTATAGCAAATTGCTCGGAAAATAAATTGTATCAAATTCCAAAATTGTATGCAAATAGCTTAACGAATGCACAAGGCACGCAAGTGACGGTCACACGAGCGTACCTATTATATTGATTTCGATAAAAAGAATTTTCAAACCAATTTATTCTCTCAAAAAGTGGCTTCAGAAATGTTTGTGTTGCTTAATTGACTTATAAAAGGAATTTTGGTAAGCTATAAAAGGTGTGTCGTCATCATTAGTATTTCTCAGTCTCCTGACAGTTCCTTAGAGGCGTATCAAACATTTTGAGACCATTTGTAATAAGTTCAGATTTATAAGCAATCCTACCGACCCATAGCTCTTACATCTCTACTTTCTAAGTTCATGGACACGCTGATTAATGGTCAACTGAATCATGGAACCTGGAAGTTTTTTAATAACCGGCAGGGTTCCGCAGGTCTATTGGTGATTTGATGACATATCTCACCAAAAAATTTAAACATTCTTTGCGCAATGTAGGAGGCAGCAAATCTGTTGCGCTTGATATTTTAAAAAATTTTAAAAATATTTTTTGATGAAATCTGGCATCAGGCTCAGGAAAATGCGTGCTTTTGTTGTCGACGCATCACCTCTTCAATGGATTAGGAATAACCTTCCGAAGTCTGATATTCATCATATAAGGTTACCTACCTCCCTTCCGCCTTTTTGTCTTTCGAATTTTCCGGCTAAGGACGTCATTTCCGGCCACAGAGGTCGTATCTGGCAATACTATACATCATTTGAAAGGTCTTGACTAAACCTACAAAACGCTATGCATGATTAGTTTGGATATTGTGTTCAACAATTATAGACGTGTAAACATGGAGCTACGTCATCTCGGATGGGAGGTTTTATCGCATCCACCATATAGCCCGGACATAGCCCCAAGTGATTACCACCTGTTCCTGTCCATGGCGAACGCCCTTGGTGTGTGAAGTTGAACTCAAAAGAAGCTTGTGAAAAGTGCCTGTCCGAGTTCTTCGCAAATAAGGAGGAAGGCTTCTACGTGGAGATATTATGAAGTTGCCGTCTAAATGGAAATAGAATATTATTATATTTGAACTAAATGTGATCACTGTCACACTTGAATGAAGAGCAAAAAAACGGAAGGGAGATATTTCGCATCCTTATATTAATGCTGATGTTTTCGACACTCTATAAAAAAATCTCCTGTCTTTCGCTGTTAATCCAGGTCACTCCTTCGCTGATGACAGAACCCTCAGTTTTTCTTTTTCATACCTTGGCTCTTGATCCTCCTCTTCGGCCATAGACTTGGAACGGCAACGTATGTTAAGTTAATCAAATTGCAATATTGACAGCATAATTGATTGGGGTAAGAGAAAACTTCGCCGTTCAGAGTGCGCAAAAAATTGCAGGTCCCTTCTCATCGTGAGAGAACAGTAGCGCGCACAATACAAGTATTTGATGAGCAAGCTAGCCTCTGGTCTCCCTGTGGACTTTAGCGCCACCGAAGTTTTATTATTATTATTAAAAGAATAGAGTGGAATTCAATGATTCCAAGACCCTTGCTGTCTACTGTCACTCAATCGATCCCAAAATAACCAGCCATTATCCATGAATGGCTCCGGCATTGCCGAAACCGAACCACTTTCCATCCTCGGCGTGTATATCAGCTCAACACTAAGTTGGGACGATCACATCTGCGAGATCGCCAGAAAATCCACGAAACGTCTAGGCTTCTTAAAGCGATGCAAGAAATATTTCACCCCTTTTGATCTGGCAACAATATATAGGGCGAACATCTGCCCAAAGCGTGTGTATAACGCTCCTATCTGGCCTTTACCTCCTAAGACCTCTCTACACCTACTAGATAGAATTCAACAACGAGCGTTATAATAATAATAATTGTTGGCGCTACAGTCCAAAGGGGGACCAGGGCCTAGCTTGCTCATCAACTACTCGTGTTGCGCGCGCTACTGTTCTCTCACGGGTAGAAGGGACCTACAGTTTTTTGCCGACTCCGAACGGCGAAATCTGAGAAGTTTTTTTAGACAGTTATTACTTTTTGAGTGTTGTCAGCAGCTCGAAAGAGGTGGTGTCGTGAAAAATTCGAAAAATTGGTGTTGAGCTGGGTGTCGAACCCTTCGGCGTGTGGGGGTCGCAGTCTACCTACTACGCCACGGCGACCGAGCGGTAATGGTTATTATAATGCTTACGATGTCAATCGACTCGCTACAACATCGACGTAATGTTGCGTCATTATCACTCTTTTATCGTTATTTTAACAAATGACAATGATGGTATGGATGCCCACCCGTTAACCCTTAACCACACATTCGGATCTACAGTTCAGCTAAGAGACTCATTCTTCAGCCGCACCACACCAATATGGAATGCTCTTTCCGGTTCAACCTTTTAGATTATAATTCACAGGAATTTAATACCGATTCCGGTCACCTAAGGGTACGAAACAATCCCTTTAGCACGAGCCAATTATAAAAACAGATCACACCCGTGCGGATCTGGACAATCACCAGGGGCTCACATTTGTCATTTTGAAACACTTTTGGAGTTCAGGTCTAAATTTGTTTATCTTCTACAGATTTCTGTGTGCGCAAAATGTTGGCAAAATAACTATTCTTTGTCATGCGTAAACGTTTCGATAAGTACTAAGTGTATAAAAGAAAAAAATTTAAAAGAGGTTTACTTTTAATTCGATATAGTAGATTCAGCAAAGGTCCAACAGTTTTTAATCCGTCTCGACGAATATGGTTTTTGAAGTTTAACAAATAAAGTCGGCGTGGCATTAACTTTCATTTTAAACTCTAATTTCTGTCTGCCGCATCCTGTTCCATGTTTGAAAACACAAAGTTTCACAGGTTAAATATAAGAAATACACTGTCTTATTAGAGACTAAGAAAAGCGAGTTAGTCAATGAACTTGTTGTATATAATCAATAAAAAAATGCGATTTTCCCATTCAATAATGTAAGTTCTGTTTTGTATAAAACGGCCTGCGTAGTCTTGAAAGAATACAGTGGTGTGGAAGTTAATTGGGACAAACGAAATTTTCAATATATTTTACTTTATTATCAATTAAAATTAGAAAAAATAACACAGGTCAATTTGAATACTTTATATGACTTCCCTATGCTTTTATGAGTGCGTTGACTCTTTTTGTCATTGATGAAACAAGTCGTTCGCATATGCTTTTAATTTCTTCGTCATGAAACCAAATATCAATAATAGACGAAATCAGCTTGGTTTTTGTGGTGCAGTCTCTCTTCCTGTGCCTTTCTTTGATAATTGCTCACAGATTCTCAATTGGATGAGGTCAGAGGAGTTGCCAGGTTAATCCAGAACATCGAATTTGAGAAAAACAATTTAATTTTTTTTTCCATGTGTGACATGGAGCAACAACATTGAATTTACTACGGAACGTCTCCTCTGAATGATTTGAAGCAGCATTTGAGTTAAAAGTTCTGCGTATTTGGTGCTGTTCATCATAACTTCCCTTGGACGTCAAATGTAAACCAGCCCCAATACATGACTTTTTTTTTTGTTTTGGCTTAAACGATATGGCCGGGTCGGATTTTTTTCTTTCGAACTTTTTCTCACTTTCTCACATTTACCCGGTATCCTTGTCCTTTGTCCATTCCTTATGTTTCTTAGCCTAATTTAGTTGCTTCTGACTCATTTTTTCGGTCAACAGATGTTTTTTCGAAGGCTTTGTTGTCTTTCGATAAACTTCCAGAAGACGCCTACGGACTGTAGACAGCAGCTGTTGTCCACTCCCTTTGCAAGCCATAACTTGTATTGCCAGGGTTCATTAAACTATTTCTTATTAAAATCGTACCGTCATGTTTTGTTGTTTTGCGTTTCCGCAATAACGCTTCCGATTGGATTTAATTGACCCAGTGACCTTGTGTTAAGCAATAATCCTTGAAACACTGGATTTTGAAACTCCAATGTCAGCTGAAATCTCTCGAATGGTTTTCCCAGCACGTGCATATAACGCAGTGACTTCTGCCCTATTTTCTTTTGGAATATATATGATGATGAAATCTCAACAAATGAAATGTGAAATTGTATGATTTCATTTTATTTTCCTTAAAAGACAGCAACTTGCCTCTTAGAACACTTAAATTAATTTGAATGACTAACAAAAACATTCAAAATAGACCATTTAATCCCTAAGTTACTTTAAGTTACCAAAATATTTGATAACAAAACGTACAAACCATAGCCTACTATCAAAAAATTGGAAAAAAAATTGCTTGTCCCAATTAATATGCACACGACTGTATTCCCCATGTATATGGTACTCGTTCTTTAAATGTCACTTCATGGCCTTTTCACCAGTGGACGCTGTATTGGTTTTCTCCTCGATTATTAATTAATTTTCAAGTCCATTATTATTTTCAAGTCCGCTCAAGACATGACCTTGTATTTGTCGGGAAGCATGGTTCGATTTCACTACTTTACAGCCAATCTTGTTTGCTTCACTGTTTCAGAAAATTTTCCAACTGGCGTAACTTTTAGTTTTTATGTTCCACTTCAGTAACGGAACAAAAAAAAAAACAAACGTCACAGGCATAAATGTTGGGCTTCCTCAAAAACCAAAAAATCAAACACAATAAATTTATGTCTTATATACATTAAAATACTTTATTAAATTGAAGAATATATTAAAATGTTTTTTTTTTACTTATATACATCCAAACATAAAGAAATCAATAAAAAAAAAAAAACTCAAAGTTCAATAGTTTACAATCATGAAAGGTGATGACATTGAGTATGAATAGTGTGCTTTTGGTTAAATATGTATATGTACGTGACCTTTAAACTTTAAACTTTACTCATTTCAAATGATTCAATTCACCGATGGTTCCCTACTGATGGCACTAAGATAGCACAAGAAATTCCCAAAGAAATAGACAATGACCTGCCGTCCCTGTCGGAACAAACGGGACTAATGCAAACCAAACCTTTACTTAAACACGATCAACATAAACGTACAACGGTTAAAAAATACAAATATTGCAACTACATTTTTCGAGGCGCTTACAAATCTACGATACAAGTTAACAGTCAGTATTAAGTTTATTGTGTTTATAGTTATGTTCTTAAAATGAGTAATGCGCCTCCGCTTCGTCGCGGAGACTTTGTGACGCTAATTGGCATTTAGTTCTGCTGGAATATAGCGGCTCTCTGTTGAAATTGTGCTCGTCGCAAGACCTTTTGCTCTTCAGCCATGCGACGCTCCTCCTGCTCCTGTCGGATTTCGTCGTGGAATTTATTCGTTCGCAACTGCTGTTCGATCTTGGCTTCGAAAAAGTTTTTCGCCCCGCAAACACCCACCTCCTCCACATTGATCTCGGTCAACCTGGCCAGCTGACTGAGACCAGAGTCAGAGTCCAATTCTCCGGCTTGCGCCTTGCGATAGATCAGCAAAAATTCACGAAATGATATTTTCCCGTCGTGATCTTCGTCGACTTCGGCGATCATGCCTTTCAGGCCTAAGTGCGTTTGAGGTGCGCCCAATTTCTCCATCATAACTTTGAGTTCGGTCAAGTCAAGGTAACCATCGTGGCCGCTGTCATATCTGAAAGTGAAGAGGAGAATACAAAATTAGATGGTGTAATTGTTGGCATTTATATTCATGAATGGCGCTCCAAAAGAAGGTCCTACTTTCACAAAGCAGAAAAATATACTCAACGAGGTCGCAGCAATGAACTTATGCATAACGAGACGCGAATATATGATACTGCAAATAAAAAAAAAATACCTGATTCGGAATTTGCGACATGCAGTTTCCACACCTCTGGTGTGTTGATTTGATTTCGCATTCAGTCGCCGAAGCAGTCAAATGCGTTGCAAAATGGATTCATGCATGTGCATTTTTGTACCACGTGGTGTATGATTTATGCAACACGCTTCTACGATACGTCCACGAGCTCTGTTGAAACTCTAAGCATTTAATTGTTAGTTCAATGTTGGGTACACGGAAAAGATGTGACTTTCAGTTTTCGAATTACTCTGGCAATATTGTGATAATCTGACATAGTTTTGCTTGAGTGTACAACCAACAAAAGCTACAGAGTGTTTACTGCATGACAGTGTCTACTAAGCTGGCCTTAAGGAAAGGAAAGGCAAATAAATTTATGTTGAGGACGCTATTTTAACTAGCGGCCGTTTTTTCAGCGAATGAACAACGATTATGAATTGTGCAAACTGCAAGCGTACTTCGAAAAGCATGGTTCTGTTAGAAATACGTTTCGCGTACAATCTTTTAAGTTACTGAGTGAAATGATAGATCAAAAAACACGACTACCACATTTAGAGCGATTATAAACCTTTTTTGTGCATGTTGATACACCGTTATGATCACAAAAACTGACTGTTTGGTGCACTTCATGAGTTGGTGCGCACTTTTTTAAAAACGATACTGACTTTTTCGTTCATCAATTAAAATACCATCATGTGCAACAGCAGTCATTTAACAAGACTGTGCAACATGTCACACAACTCGTTTGACTACTGATTTATTGATGGAAACGTCTGGCAACGCCATAGTTTCCAGTTACGAACTGTGAATTGATTAACGAAGATCATGCGATTTAACAAAGCTTGAATTATTCGTCAGAAAACATGTGAAGCTGCTACTCATATAAGCCCGAAAATATTGACGAGGATGACCCTCAACGAGATATTGCCGATGTACGACCACATGTTGAAAAAAAAAAATTTGACCTTTAGATTAAACTAAGTCCAACCTAGCCATAAGAACAAAGTGCGTTAAAATTAGGCGATCTTTTGAATAAAGCAAGCTTTGTATCAATTTAAGAAATCATCTTTGCTATTATATGGTGTATTCATACCTTTAAAAAAAACACCCTTAAATAGTGCCAAAAAAGAGAAAAATTATTCAATATCCTTTTTTTAACTAAATTTGAACATAGGCGAATATTCTATCTTCAGATTTTGTATTGTTTTTGCAAATGAATGACAAATCAAGTCAAGTAAGTCTTTTATTCTTCCGTCTTTTTTATTTGCACTTAGAAAATTTTGAAAGTTCACAAAAAAGTAAGTTGAGAAGTACTTGCATCAAGTTCATATTTTTCAATATCACAACCATCGAAGGTGCGTTTGCAAAATGCTTAATAAATAATAATTGTTGGCGCGACAGTCCACAGGGGGACCAGGGCCTAGCTTGCTCATCAACTACTCGTGCGCGCTACTGATTTTCTCCCGAGTAGAAGGGACCTACAGTGTTTTGCCGACTCCGAACGGCAAAGTTTGAGAAGCTTTCTTAGACAGTTATTACTCTTTGAGTGTTGTCAGTAGCTCGAAAGAGGTGATGCCGTGAAAAATTCGAGGTGTTTAGCCGGGAATCGAATGTAGACCTTTCGGCGTGTGAGCGTCGCACTCTACCTACTACGCTACGGCGGCCACAAAATTCTTAAAATAAGCCTTAATTCAGCACCAAGTAATTCTGACTTGTTTATTTTAATGGCAAAAGTGGTCTCATTGTCTAAATTCTCATCTTTTTCGAAAGAGAACAAATAACTTTGAATTAAAACTGCACACACTTGATCCAAACCGGATCATCCCAACTCCGACAAATAACACCCTCCGTATTTTTTTGACTAAACATTTAAATTGCAAATTGTTCTCTTCTGGCAGATTAACTTAATGCGATATTCATTCTCTTTAAGTCACACACAAGCCAAGCACACAGGGAACCAATTCCTCGACTGACTCACAAAAGCCACGCTCATGACTCATGACACAACATCAAGCCGAGCATATTTATTCAAAGCAATAACAAATAATTGCACTCGTTATCAGACATTTTCTGAGCAGGTTCATAGTTTATGCATGAAACATGTTACAGCCGATAAGGAAAGGAAAGGAAAGGAAAGGAAGTGCTGGATTTTATAATGAAAAGCCCACAGCAATTTTATCCCAGCAACAAATGTCAAATTTCCCGTCTGAGTGCAGCTCAATGACCTTCATCAATTTCCTCAGCGTAATACATCACTTTCTTGTTTTCCATTTGAGAAGAAACTGAAAGCCTAGCCATTCGAAGACCATTTCAGGAAATCGACGTCTTGCCACTGTTCATATGTCACAGTGACTATAGCATACGTCCAAGCTGTCATCTCTCGGCGGCTGCTGCGGCGCTCGGTGTCGGCGGCTACCCACAAACCCATCCGGTTCTTCAGTATACCGCATAACCTAATGCAATAAACAATTTCAGGTTTCTTTGTACACTCTCCGCTGCATTCGCGGCGATTTGCTTTTTAAGAGGCGCAGCGGACTCACCCAGAGAATCAGGAAAAACTAGATTCACAGACACTTGACCATGGCAACGAAAACCAGTGACGCAGTGGCTAGCTACCGATCGCAGAGAGGATTCTCTTCTTCGCATTCATCGTCGTCGTCGATTTTAATTTCAGTTTTTCCGGAACACATTCGCTTTCGTTGTGAATCACTCGGAGGAGAGATGCAGATTGGCGACTGGGCAGAGAGCGGCCGCGAGAGTCAGTGAAAGTGATCTCGGCCGATTGGTACAACTCTCCAGCATGCGTCGGATGCACTTCTTTGAGGGTGGTTATTTGTAAATGTAAGTCAGTAATAGAGGCTGATTTGTAACAACATGGATAAGTACTTCTGGTTTCTGAGGGGCAAAATTTGATTCGGAGAGCCCTCCTCATCTGTTTGCTAATTTCATGCGGTGCCGCTCATTTGCCCGGGAAATCGAAAGTTCAGTCAATGGGATTATGAAACTTTTATGAGCACCTAATTATAATAGCCCCAAAGCGATGCGAAGTGTGTGTCTGGCTCTGGCAGCGTTGTTGCCGCCGCCCCGACGCGGTGTGCCGCTGTGGCAATAAACTTCAATGACCCTCTTTACGAACCGACCATATATCAACACATCCGCAGGGTATGTGTGAGTGATTTGGACGCTACCTTTTTTCACGACTATTCACTTATTGATTTTCGTTTCAGTGAACGAAAAATATTTGCGAAACGAGAAGCAAACAAGATAGCAGATAGCAGCAAATAAGTCAATTTATCTTTGGTTCAACGAACAACAGGGGTGCACCTGTTGCAGATTCAAGCGATACTCTGGACGCGGTTTGTAGGTTAGAAACCGCTTGCAGTGAAGGTGACGGGGTCAATAGCTTCCGCAGACGAAGGGTATGCGCATTTAGCGTCAGATTAGGTTGGCTGTTCGCATTTTGTACTCATTAGAGGCGTTGGTGAAGCGGGGTTGGCTTGTTCACTTTTATTTGCGTGTAATTAGCAATTCAACACCTTATCGGATGCAGAGTGCTTAGTTAAGCATGACGGTGAAGGTGAAGTGGACTTTTAATTGAATTTAATTACGAGCTGGCACTTTACCCGCAACTTGAAATGTGAAACTCTTCAGATAACGTAGCTGAGGACTTTATGATGTTTGCGGATCATGTAGAATTAGCTGCAGATGCGGTGGATAAATGTGGTGATGCAAGCGAGGTTACGTTACAGGCTTTACTTAAAACCGTTACCGTGTGCTACCTGCTTGTTTCTTAAGAACATTTCGTAATACTCGCTGACTAGAGATTAGTTCTAAAAGAAAAAAACGAAGGAACGTGAAGGGCAGATGTGTGAATTGTTTCGTACTTTGAACTGTTTACGAAAAGTCAGAGGAAAACTAAAAAAGTGAATAATAATGGCCAAGTTCAATTATGACGTAAGTGTTAAATAAATCTAAAATGGCTTGAAGATTTTACAGAGTTTTACCTGGTTTCGTGCAGACTTCATAGGCAAAACTGCACCTGAATGGACAAAAAGAATGCATGGAATTAACTCATCATAAAGATCGTTCCTTGCTTAAAACCTGTAATTCAGTTTCCAGGAAGTGAGAATAAGTATTAGCTCTAAGCTAGCTTAAATGTCAATGGTTGTGAAGTCTACTAAATTATGATTTTTTTCTAAAAACATAATTTCTTCCTGAATGTAAAACCTGTTCCAGACGTAGCACCTATCATATACCTGTTAACTCTGTGAATCCATTGTTGAGTTTCTTGAACTGTTTAGTCGTTCTGTAGACATAATGTCATAAGTTCCTTAAATTGGTTATACGTTCTGTAGACACAATGCCACACATTATGCTGCCAAAAGAGTTGACAGTTTAAAGTCGTTTACTTTAAAAATTGTGATTCTGCTCGTTCCACATTGCTTAGTTAGTTCGTGTTCAACATTTCTCCTTATTCATTTCCTAAATATATCAGAACGCGTATCCATTGCCAAGAATACAATTCGACTGCTATTGTGAAGATGAAAGTGTTTTTTTAAGAAGCATACGTCTTTATATGTTATTTCATGGAGAATTGAAATGCATTCAATTTGCTTTCATGTAAACCGATCTTAAAAGATGTCGGCTAAATGGGTCGATGGAATTAACAAGTAACTTACACAAAACATAACCACACTTATGAAATTCTTTAGTTGTTACGTCAAATTCTGCAATTATCTCACCGCAAACAGCACTTGCAGCCGCTGTGGTTAAGCACTTTCAAGATAAATTTCAATCGATAATTTTAGAGTTGTTCACCTGCCCACAACAAAAACAGCAGCTCTTAAAACATTCGATTGCTCCTTCAAAGACTTCTCAATGTGAATGCAGAAACAAAAACACACACTAAAAACCCCAGTAGTTGTTTCGTGGCGTTCCCACTACGGCCGGCATATTGCGTACTCAGATGCATTGCTTTTGTTGCAATCACCCTCCATGAGATGTAATTTATGCTGTTGCCGCCGCGTACAAAAACACAAACGAAGACTGCAACGGGTAGTCAGTCAATCTAGCTGCACCTTCTATTTCGTTGGGCAAATACAAAAGTTGAAAGTTGAAAAAAAATGCTTGTGATTCCGTTGCTGTGAAATGAAACAGAAGAAATGTATTTGCACCTTTATGGACTATAGGAGTAATTTGTTCCTTCTTTCGCTTTTAATGTTCACTTCCTCCAGATATTGCAAAACTATGAAATGAATTAATGTTGGCAAAATAAACTCTAAAGTGTGCCTACTTTAATTGACAAAATATGTTAATTTTATGCATAAGCTCATCGGTGAGATTCGCATCGAATCGCATATATTTTGAAATGTCAAACAACTCTGTGAAATAAAAACGTTGACAATATTTGAGGAAAAAGATAGTGTATTCATTAATGCCACGCAAAATACACTTTTTGCTAGACGGCTTGTGATATACAAAGTTTAAAGGTTTATTAATGCAATGATCTTTCACTAAAGCGTTACCAGGTTGACCTTAAAGATGTCATATCTCATGCAAAAACGTTTCAATTTATGCCTAAATACTTGCGAAAGGAAACACAAACTTTATTTGGTGACGAATGTATACTTTCAGTCATCGGTTTGACCTTCGAAAAAAAGGAAAAATAACATGAGCACATCAAAAATAAAAACTATTTTTCTACTTCACTTCAAAAAGATGGAGTAGGTAGACAGATATTAACCTTCGATACGTTTAAACTAAATTCAATTTATCCCTGAGTGTGTTCATTTTTGGCACACGAATTCATAGACAATTTACCCTCTCCCGGCTTTCACTTATCCCATCATTGCAGCAATGTTGACCGAACTCTCTTAGCTCGCAAATTGAGAGTATTTTTATCAGTATCCGCAAATCTACAAAGAATCGGAGACTAAAAAAACAAGCGTACGCTTCTTTTTTTCCCTTTGTGTCCATTAACAGGAACTACCTCTCACTAATTATGTCGTTTTTTATCATTCTTTTTTAATTTGTTCATTTCAAACGGCGTTTATCCACACTTCTTAAAACAGAAGAGCCTGCAAGGCCCTTTTAAAAAGCCACTCTTTATATTCTCAGCTTACTTGAAAAGAGTCTTATTTTATTTCTCCAAAAGGCATCCGAATATTGCAAAAGTTGCTTAACTACCGTACTCTTCAGTTCTCCCTTTCATCTCAGAACACTTCTTTCCTGTGACACGTTAATTAAAATAAATAAAACATTTAGAGACACTTAAAACTACATCCAACCGCAACTAAAAAAAAAGATACGCACATTTAATCTGTAAGACCCACGCAATGTTGTCTATTTTCAAGTCCGTGTCAAATATAAATGCACCCGTGCTGTTGGAACCACATTAACCTCCTCCTGGGTGTGCAATGCGCCGCGCGTTTCCTCTTTACAAAACACTTCACAGGCCAACACGTATTAGTGTGTTTCGTAAACAAACACGGAGGGCCTGATAAAATTAAATTCATCTTGTTGGGCCCCTTGACGAGTCTCTCGTCAAATATTTATTTATGGATAAAGATGCCTCAACTACTCGCCTCGTACCACCAGCCACATCGCCATCGTCTATCCATCCGTTGGGTAAAGAGCTGGAAGATGTGATAAGATCTTGAGTCTTGTTTGTTGAAGGAGCAGATGAGCGCTGCTGGCGGAGGAAGTCATCACCTCACTCCTTAAATGAGTTGTGTCTGAGAATTGTGCGACAATTTGCCAGCACAATTGCAGGAGTAGCCGGGAAGAAGTACGTGTACTTGCACTGTGTTTACTGTGAATCAGTGAATGGTAGTGTACATACGGGTATGTGCTGACTCTTCATGTCGCGACTCAAGTTGGTGCTGGGGTGTGGAAATTGAAAATGTTGTAAGAGGAGATTGAATATACGATAAGTGCAGTTATTGTTGAGGAATATCTGAGGAAAATTGGTTCATCAAGATGTTGAATGCAGAAGAGGTGGTTTTAAAGTGTAGCTTTGTGGTCATGCTGCGGGCATGTATAAAAGGAATAGTTGTTAGTCATCGGTAAATAAAGAAAAAAGCTGGATTGAAGAAGTTGTAAACCTTGGAGTTAATTTAGTTATAAAGGAAAATTCAGATGTATGTAGATAGAACAGGTGTACTTATGTACAGAAACGAAATTGTTTTTCGTTTTTGAGTTAAAGAGCCTCTTAGACTTTCGGGCGAACTGGTTTTAGCTTAATTATAACAATAATTGGATGGCGCTTCTGTCCAAAGAAGCGCAAGGCATAGTTTGCTCATCAACTACTCTTGTTGTGTACACTATTCATCTCCATCGGGTAGATGGGACCTACAGCTTTTTGGCGACTACGAACGGCGAAGTTTTGAGAAGCTTAGATGGTTAAAACTCTTCGTGTGTTGTCAGCAGCTCGAAAGCGGTGGTGCTCTAAAAAACTTCGAGGTGTTCAGCCGGGAACTGAACCTGGACCTTCGGCATATGAGTCATCGAGTATTTGTGTTGTGCGCGCTACTGTTGCCTCCAGAGCTTGACAATTAGTTACAAATTGTTGTGAGACACAGGCTTAAGCCAACAGATTGTCAAATAAAATATAAGGACAGGAGACGAAGAAGCTGTCGGTCTCTTTATTTTTCAATGGAGTGCTGAGTTTAACCATTTAAAGAGTGACGTCAGGTTGTCGCCAACATTTTCACTGCCTTAAGTTCCTGTGCTGCAACATTGGATGAAAAATATTCGACTGTTGACTACGAGGCCGGTTTGCGAGTTTATTTGTTTCTTTAAAAATATGCAACATTATATAGGGAGGGCCACTAACAAAAATTATTAATTTATTATTCAGTTTTTGTTAATGGGACGTATGTATTGAGTGTTATTCATAAATATTTATTTCTTTTTCTTTCTTTTGAAAGTCCTTTAAAATTCTTTGAGTCTTAGCCAATAAACAAATCGCACTACAAGAAGTTCAGCACACACAGTGATATTGAAATCAAATGTGCAAGCAAGGCAGTTTCCAAAAACTTATCGAATTGAACTAACTAAACTGAACGAACCTTTAAGTACAAGTGAATAAATTGAGTAACAACATAGCACAGCCAAATTGAAAATCTTCAAATTTTAACCTCGAAATAACCTTCCTTTCCTAAATCCATGTTTACATTTACTTAAAATATTCGCTCACAAATGCCAATATCATGTCTTAAGCAGGGAACTGCGGTTTGCTTACAGTTTTCCTTTACATTTACATTTAATTTTAAGCCGGGGTAAATCACTTTAATCAGAAAGACAAACCAACCCATGCGCCAAACATTCACTTAGCCATTATAACTTTCAATTATCTACACACCCAAAACACTGGCACTGGATTCCCCCTAAGTACTTGGTATTTCTTTAATTAACTTGATATTCATCTCCTTAGTTTTTTCCGTCCATATCTGACGACAATCAGGCAAGACTCATTCGCACAGATGTGTACCGATTTCTCATGGTCTCGATTGTTCATTCAAATCACAAACCTACATGTAGATTTGTAAATGTCACAATGGACGCACAGATACTTTGTACCCAGAACACATTTAATGAGACGAGGACGACGGACGGTATGTAACCTTACTACTGAGAGATGTATGTGCAATATTTATGACATAAATGGTGTTCTGTGCGTCGAATCACATTGTTGACAGTGACGGGAGACAGAGTTGGATGGTTCGGACGTGATAGAATTTTTGTTTGACTAACTACAGATTACGGTGTTGACTTTTTGATTTGTCAGGGTCAACAAGACCAGCCACCATAGGAAGATTGTACCGAATTTACTTGACTTTTGCTAGAATGTGTGACCTCATTGCTTGAGGTGGGGGTAATATTCGTCTTTGATTTTTTCTCTGTAATCAAATAATTTATGTGTTTGTGGCACATTGGTATTCCACATATGTTTGCCGTTTGAAACAGATACGTTTGTAACCGTAAAATGTTCCTTTGTTTACAATTTTTGATAGACTGTCAACTGAATGTAAATAAATAGAATTCGGCGGAGTAAATTGTCAAGCAGATACATATGTCAAGTAGAAACGTATGTAGCCTTTCACAAGCTTATTTGACTTTTGGCGAGTCGTCGAATAATTTTTGCATGCGACTTAAAGAATTGCAATCATCACGCATTCGCCGCTTTATTTTTAAAATCACAAAAAAATCCCAAATCTCAAACACTGCAAACAGGCGTTACATTCATGGTCCGCCAAAGAATTGAATCAAATTTAACCACCAATTCAGCGAGTAGCTTGTGAAACCTCTTCAGATATGTACGTGCTTGAAATGGCGGAAGTGAATGAATAGGCTCAACTTTCAGATTCAATCAGTTTGCAAACGGCTGCGTGTTAAAACTCTTTATATAATTAACACCGCGCTCTGAATTGAAAAGGCATGATATTTATCGCTGCAACTCCTTATACATCATAACGCTCGTCCCATGTGTATTCACCGTTAAAGGTAGAATTTGAATTGGGCGGAAAGTCTAACCCAGTACGGGTACAAAATCCACCAACCGACAAAGGTAATTTCGAAATATTAATTGAATGATAAATAGATACGTAACTATCAAATTAACTTGCGACATACGTTATAGGCAAGAGCAGGTGCTACGCATAATAATCTAGCGTTGTTTCCGCACGGCCAATCACACTTTCGACCACCACTGCTGCCGCCGCCGCCACGTTGCCGCCACCAACCGTGGATTGTCACGCAAGTACCCTGTGTGTAATGAAAATGTGACCGTTCAATGCCCTCCTGCGGCCTAATCCACCCTATCTTTCACAAAATGATACTAATCAAAGTACAGTCAAATATTCCGCTGTGAATGAGGGGCATGTAAGAAGCTTTGGTCACAACGGTAATGGACGATGTGCAAACCTGATCGTTGGTGTGGTTGGACCCTCAATTGAGGAAATATCATATTATGACAAGTGAGTGACGGCGCGCAGTGAACCGACGATGTTGGCGGTGCACTACAGGATGAGGAGAGACATACACACGGGAAGTGGTGTTTCCAAGAGCTTGTGCACGCCAATTGTTTCAAAATTGGCATTGTTTTGTGTGTTCACAAAGAAGATTGCGGAATTGGATACGGTTACAATTAAATGCAGGCTTCGGTATTATCATTGAAACACACGAACGTTGTGTAACTTCATGCACGGGGAGTGATGTGGCGCACAAAGCAACTCATACGCACGCATAATCGAGTGCAGTTCGAGCGTATTCGTGAATTGAGCAAGGGGAGCGCCGACAAAGAAACAATTCTGACACAAAAGGATTTGAATCCCAACCCTCGTCGGCCGTTTAGTTCATTTCACTTGATGAACTGCAAAGAAGCTTCCTATGTACTGATACACAATACACAGCCATTGTTTCGCATATTCTCTCCCTTTTCATATATTTTCAACCACCCCATCACCCATCGCCAACTGTCAGGAAAAAAAAGAAACATCCTTATGTAGGTCAAAAGCCCTAAAGCCCAGGCCAAGACACAAAAATTAATTGCACACCCTCGTCATCGTATTTCTCACAAAATGCATGCAGTTAACACACATGTGCCCTGCCTGGCGTTTTCCTAGGATTATCTGACATGTAACTTTTCGCTGAACATCCACTGACTCCAGCACAGTTCGTATTTGACTTGTGGCTGCGGAATGTAGTTCACTTGGCTCATGTCCCCGTAGCAAGTGTATCCTTTAAGTTATGACAGTTATCGGGTATTTTTGTACATACTCTGCGCACATGTGGAGCTCAACAAGATGGGCCGGTTGGCAAGGAAGTTGTTGACATGGTTGGGGAGTAGGGTCCTTGCCGTAATCACCATCGTAATCATGTTATGCAGCACTGTTAATAATAGGCACTCGTGTTGGAGCATTTAATTTGAAATTAATTATCCTCTGACCTCATTAGGTATGCCGTTGGATGACCTATTAAATGTCAGAGTAGGAAGTGATTATTTTCTAAGAGGGAAACTTGGGAAGGAATGACACATCATTTAGAAAATGAACATTTTATGGTTATGGAAGGTGATACATTCGTGGCATCCAGGAATGGAATGGTTGCAAGTGAATATTCACGAAAGGAGCCCTTTTACTTCGTTTTTAAGTGTTACTGGAAAGTTCTCACACGATTTGCGGATGCGATTATTTTCTGTCGTCTTGTGTGTGCAGGTTTAGCACAATTCAGATTGTGGATAGGATTGCGCCATAGTGGGCAAGGGATTGGCTCTTTACGTTTTCCGTAGCCTTTTTGTTTTCCATTAGCACAACTAATTACATTGTGGCCGCCGTGGCGTAGTGGGTAGTGTGCGACGCTCACACACCGAAAGTCTAGGTTCGATTCCCGGCTGAATACCTCGAACTTTTCACAGCACCACCTCCTTCGAGCTGCTGACAACACTCAAAGAGTAATACTGTCTAAGAAGTTCTTACACTTCGCCGTTCGGAGTCGGCAAAAAACTGTAGGTCCATTCCACTCGGAGAGAACAGTAGCGCGCAGAACATAAGCAGTTGATAAGCAATCTAGAACCTAGTCTCCTTGTGAATTGTCGCGCCATCCAATTATTAAAGTAATTTACAACTAATTCGTTAATAACAACTTATCCGATGCTCCGCTAGTAAGATTGGAGAAGTATTTCTAGCTTTAATGTACTTGGTTCAGTGTAAAACATTTAAACTCTCAATAAAACCAAATGATGCAGTTCGGTTAATAAACAAAAATGAATTACAAGGCTCTAGTGAAGAAATCCTTCAAAACACTACACAAATTAAGCAAACTTGAACGCGCCATAACTACCACATCAGGTGTTTCATTCAGCATATGCTAATCACTCCTTCTCTGTTATTGTTCGCTAAACTGAAAGCGAAATCATAAACGTTTAGAAAGTCTTTCTCTCCAGGAAATCCCAATGACATAATGTTAATTGCTGAATTCTCTCACAGCCCATAATACGACATTTCTCAGATTGCCTAATGTGCCAACTACAGCTGTCGTCATCGCAATTAGCTTTCCCTGTCAAGCCGCAGGGGCTTGCTTATTGATTTAAGTAGAGATATTTTCTTGGCAAAAGAGTTAAAACAACGAACACAATGTTTGTCTATACCTGGGCACAACTGAAACTAAAGCAATAAACTTACCCTCATGCTGGCAATGAAAGGGTCTGCCAAGCAATAACCTGCCTCAATGCAGAAATCCAAGTCACAGCGAAAAATGATGGTATACCGAATACAGGAAGAAAGAACCGATAATTCCCACCCACATTAGCAACCATCAGAAAGTTATTTTGCTGCAGTCGGTTTGTGATGCACACATCTTATGGGTGAACAACAGTTTACGCGACAGCAGAAATCGCTTCGTATTATTTCCATGAACATCGAAGTGGGAAAAGATCTAGAAAAAGACCTATAAGCTATTAATAGCTGTAAGGAACATTAAAGATATTTATGGGCATGTAAGTATTTGTCACTCGGTTCATTAACGTCTGCTGGTGGGTGAGAGTGCAGTACATTGCATGTGGTCTTTACGTTGGGTTCGATTATCTCTATTCTGGGAACCTCCAGGGGCATACACTGTGGCACCGTGGGTCATGCAAATGACTAATTTAATAGCCTCAAGCACATTTAGTTTGTCCATATTTCAAAAGGCGGCAGTTTTGAGTAGACTTCCTGTTTAGGTGTCACGATTTTGTATTCTCCTAGAATGTATGACTAATCGGAGGAAATTAACCACGTAATGATGAGTGTATTGCTGTATTGATTGCACGAATGTTCAGAATTGAATATTGTTTGTGGGAAATTGTATGACAAATATTGAATGTTAATCATTTTGACTGAACTTATAAAATTCCCATCGATAAGGGTGTTTCTCATGGAAATTTGTAAAATTTACCAACACACCCAAATGTAATTCAACCATTTTTCTTAATATAAAAAGTTGATAATTAAGAGAATATGCAAATAAGGGAGTTCCCCCAAATATTTGCTTGAAAATATTTGAAACCACAATGATACGTGTATGTTAGGGATAGGTTTCATAATGCTAAACAAGGGTGGCAGCAAATTAAATAAGGTTTCGGTTGTGTGCTAAAAATTATATTTATAAGTTTGAAAATAAGAAAGGCTTGCAGTAGTCATAAGAATTAAACAAAGTGGAAGATGAAGGAATCCAAATATGACATAAATATAAAAAGGCTGTATCCCAAAAGGTTAGATCTCGAAACGAGCAAAATTAACTGATTTACACAATTTTTTATAATTGGCCCGCGAAAGTTATTATTTGGTACTTTTAAGTGATTAAAAGTACCAAATAGTAAGCACGGGGTGAGGATGTAGAGAATGGGAGCACAGGAAGGTACCAGGGTACGGCAGTTTTATATGACTGCGGATTGTAATAAGGAATCAAAATTCAGTTGGAAAGCGCATTCCATCTGGTGCGGCTAAACAGCCAGTCTGTAAACTAAACTATACGCCCAAAGGTGGACTTAAGGTTGAACGGTTAGGTATTTCCAGCGAGGCAAGTATAACGGTGCTGAGAATCTGGAAGGATCATTTCTGCAAACTTAACGGCGATGACAGCCCAAATTCCGCTGTTAAGCAAAATGTTCTACTCGATTTGAATGATGATAGACAAGAATTTCGTCCCCCCGACTTTGACGAGGTGAAGATAGCAATATCCAAGCTGAAGTCGAACAAAGCTGCTGGAGCTGCTGAGCTGTTTACAGAACTATTTAAAGCAGCTGGAGATGAGCGGGTTGGGCGCATGCAACAGCTCATCTGTAAGATATGGTTGGAGCAGGGCATACCCGATGAGTGGAATCTCAGCGTCGTTTGAGCGGTCCACAAGAAAGGTGACCCCTTTGACTGTGCCAATTATCAAGGGATCAGCCTTCTTAGCATCGCCTACAAGATCCTCTCTTAGTTTGTCCATAAATAGGTCCCTATCAGTGTGGTTTCAGCCCTGGGAAGCCCACAATAGACCAGATCTTCACTTTACGGCAGATCCTGGAAAAGACCCAAGAAATGCAAATGGACACTCACCAACTATTCCTCGATTTTAAGGCCGTATATGACAGTGTGCATCGAGACGAGCTATACAGTGGCATGTCTAGTTTTGGCATTCATACCAAACTCGTCAGATTGTGTAGGATGACGATGGAGAACTCTTGCTGCTCCGTCAAGGTCGGTAGCGAACCAAGACCTTCAAGAAAGGTTTCAGACAAGGCGACGCACTGTCATGTGACTTCTTCAACATCATCCTTGAGATGATGGACTCACAAGTCAAAACCAGAGGCACGATCTTCCAAAAGTCAGTTCAATCTCTGGCATACGCTGATGGCACAGCGAGTATTACTGATGACACAGCGAGCCGTCAATGAGGCGTTTGCTGGCATTGAAGCGGAAGCGACTAAAATGGGTCTGGCGGTAAATGAGGGCAAAACAAAGTACATGCTGTCAGAAAGGACACACAACATCGACGTCTCGGACAGAGCGTCACCCTAGGCAGCAGAAACTTCGAGGTAGTCAAACTTCGTTTGACTCGGCTCTGCGGTAAACAGGGACAACAACATCAGTACCAAAATCAAACGTAGACCAATCGATGTTTCTTTGGGCTCAAGAGCCAATTGAGTAATAAAGCCCTCTCTCGAAAGACTAAGCTCGCTTTATATAACAGCTTAGTCACCCCAGTCCTAAACTATGGCGCTGAAACTGGACTTTCCCAAAGGCGGATGAAGAAGCCCTTAATCTTTTCGAGAGAAAAGTTTTTTGTGCGAGTTTTGGTCCTGTTTGGAGGAGAAGATTTAATGACGAACTCCATGGGCTGTACAGCGACATGCACCTGGTCAAGCATCTTCGGATACAACGCTTAAAATAGCTAGGCTAGGAGCGTATGGACACCACTGCTACGGCCCGAAAAGTCTTCGAATCTGAGCCATTGGGACAACGCAACAGAGGACGGCCTAGGCTAAGATGGCGCACATAAGTGGAGAAGGACCTCAACCAGCTTGGAGTGCGCAACTGGAGACAGCTGGCGAAAATCGTGCTGGCTAGAAAGGCATGTAGGTTGGGGCCTAGGTTTACCCCGGACTGTAGCGCCACAAGAAGAAGAAAAAGTATTACTGGAGAATTCTTGAAGGGGAATGACCCTTTTAAACAAATCTGTAAATCAACGGCGATCCGTTTTTTCGTTATTAATTTAATTTTTGTTAAAAATTTACCAGTTTTCGAACTTACTATGCTGTCTCACGCTTTACGCCCAAAACTTCCGACAAAATTGCATGGTCAATCGATATGGCGACATCATATAGTCAACAGCAACTTCTGTAATAGTGATTCGACATAATCCATTACAATTTTCATGTTCTCAGCATTTTCACCGGTTGTTGATGTGCTGCGGAGTCTAGGGCTTATGTAAAATATTTATTTCATATTTCTTCCATCCCTTGAAGGAACCTAGACATTTCGCAGCGTTTTTGACGATCTCGCATATGTGATCGTTGCAACTAAGTGTTGAGTTGAAACACATACCCAGGAAAGTCCTTCCTCGTCACGCTAGTGGATTTAGTGACAGTACTGTGTTTCAGAAGCATTAAATTCCACTCTTTTCTTTTACCCCAATACACTAAATAGACAGGAGATCATTATTTCAAGTAAGGAACAGTGTCGGAGACACAACCTAACCTTGGGGAACGTCAGAATAAATATGGTGAATATCAGACATGAACTCACTTTGGGGACATACAAAAGAAAGCTTCAAAACTTTATAACATCTTCAAGTTTTCATTGTGTATTGAAGTTGCAAATTATTTTCCGTTTCCTGACCACCCTGCTTTTTGCATCGTTTGATAGCAAAGTGAGAAAAGCATAACAACCAAAGTTAAGAACTGCAGGTACTCTTAAATTAAAAAAAAAACACTTTCTTATGAATTAACGGACAGCTTGTTTTTCAGAGGATCAGCTTACTTCATACCGGTATTAAGTGAGTGTCAAGATACAAATACCTCGATAGGGAACATTTGTTGTGAACGAGCCCTTATTTTTTTTTTTGTTTGTTTGCTATTACATCTATGAAAAATATTTAGTATACATCAAGTCATTGAACAGACAACATCATATTTTTTCATCGTGTTAAAAATGTAAAATTTTGTACCAGAAAGTGATGATTTGCGGAAAGCATTAATTTTTTGTTTTCATTTGAAGAAAAGTGCTGCAGAGTCGCATCGAATGCGTGTCGAGGCATATGGTGATCATGCTCTATCAGAAGCAACATGCAAAAGATGGTTTCAACGGTTCAGAAACAATGATTTTGATGTGAGAAATGAAGAACGTGGAAGACCACCAAAAAAGTTTGAAGACGCCGAATTGCAAACGATATTGAATGGAGATGACACTTTGAGTCAAAAGCAAATGGCAGCAATGTTAAATGTTGCACAACAAACAATTTCTGACCCTTTAAATGCTATGGGAAAGATCCAAAAGTGTGGAAAATGGGTGCCACATGAATTGAATGAAAGACAGATGGAAAATCGAAAAAAGCACCTGTGAAATTTTGCTTCAAAGACACGAAAGAAAATCGGTTTTGCATCGGATTGTTACTGGCGATGAAAAATGGATTTATTTTAAGAATCCTAAACGGGAAAAATCTTAGGCTAATCTGGGACAACCATCAACATCGACTGCAAAACCAGATCGATTCGGCAAGAAGACAATGCTGTTTGTTTGGTGGGACTAGGACGGTGTGCTGTACCACGAGCTCCTAAAATCTGGTGAAATCGTTAATACTGATCGCTACCGACAACAAATGATCAATTTGAACCTTGCATTGATCAAGAATCGAATGGGCCAGAAGACACGCAAGGTAATTTTGCTCCATGACAATGCACCTGCACACAAAGCAAAACCGGTTCAGGATACAATCACCACTTGGCTGGGAACAGCTACCCCACCCACCGTATTCACCAGCCTTGGCTCCTTCCTACTACCATTTGTTTTCATCGATGGGACACGCATTGGCTGAGCAGCACTTTGATTCCTACGAGGAGGTCGAAAATTGGGTGTTTGATTGGTTTGCTTTAAAAGACCTAAAAGTGGTTAAAATGTGTAGAAAACAAAGGCCAATACTTTGAATAAAATGTTTTTACTTTCCCATTAATAATTAATGTTTTATTTTCAAAAAAAAAAAATTCATACCGGTATACCTAGTAACTAAGTAAACATGTGACCATTCAGTTAACACAAACTTCCTAAATTCTTTAAGCCAAAAAGCAACAACTTTAATTTAACAGAACATTTTCTGACATTCAACACGTCCACATATCAAAACGTGTTAATTATCATGAAATGCGCAGATTGAATTGAATGTAAACAAAATCATTAAACGCAAATTCGAATATTGTCAAATCTCTTAATGAAGACCTCAAGGGATCTCAGTATCTTCCGGAAAGTGCATGCCGATTTAAATAATCGAAAGCCAACAAACGTCCTGCATTACAGAAGCTGAACGTGTGAAAGTTGACAGACCTCCAAAAGAGGAAGAGACGAGTTTTTTGTTTATGGTATGAATTTTGAATGGAAACAATTTCAATGAATCACTGCATACCATTTCCGAGGCGTTCACCTCAATTGACTGCAGCAAAATTATGCATCATTGAATAACATAACCGGGACACCGAGTGAATTGTGCCATATTTCCCGAGTGCTGACACCTTCATGTGAGCGCAATTGTGCAGTATAGTGCATGGTATGAGTCATCATCCAACTGGTCTGTTGTGCGTCCAGAGAGACACAGAGGCGACACCACTAATGCCGCAGAGAGTCCATTGAACATTGTCGCATTACGGTGCGCGGTGCCGGCGGTGGATTGAAAATCAATTGCAATGACGCTGCATAAGTCCCATAAATTCATTCTGCACACATAGAATTTGCATTTGCTGGATAATGCAACCCAACGATGGTGATGTTTGTATTCATGCGCTAGTGTGCTAGTGTGCGCTGTGATTAAAATTGTGGTTTTCCTGTGGATATGAACCCTCAGTCCTCATGAACCAAAACTGTGTACAGTTGTGTACGTACCGCATGATAAGGGTGGCGGTGATTATTTCTACATGCAGTATATACTCACACAAGACTAGGGGGTTCGTTTCAAATAATCAGTATCGTACCGCAGAGTACGAGTACTGTGATCCCTTTCCACTCTTATCATGCCGGCGCTGCTTCCTGCAGCATAAAAAAGAAGTTTGTCTGACTCTCTGGAGGGTTGTAATTGAATAAGTTTTTATTTCGGAATCTGGCTGGTTCTGGAACTTTCATATTTTTTAATTAAATTAAGACGCAACTGTGAAATGGAACGTCGCATTTCCGATAAATGCGATTCTATCTTGAAACGCTTTATTAGGGATTTATGCTTTTGTTCTCTTTAAAGTTTATCTGAGGGGCATAGTTTCACTCGATTCTGAGAACGCGGAAAACGTTTTTCTAGCACAGAGCCAACGATCACGTTTCACAATTTAATTCCTCACGATTTCGCTTTCGTTTCTTGGTGTTTTTGTTTTGCTTTCCATCGCTGTTGTGTTTCTTCAAGACCCTCTGAGAATGCCTGGTTGCACGTATCGGTTATTGATTTTAGAAAATTAAACTATGTGACTGCCCATAGCTGGGATTATGTAGACAAACGTATGTATACACCAAGTATGTTTGAATATCGGACTATCAAAGCGATAATACTGTGCTAATAGGTCGTTGGTTGCTCCTGGGCGATAGGTGTGCAAGACAAAAGTGCATTCTTGATGCTGAAAAGGTTAATCAGTTAATTACGTCTCTGGGAAACTGTAACTTGAGAATGATGAAATGACGTTAAAGGATCGTTGGGTACTTTTTGTTTTAGTACTCTCACAGCATTTACGAAATTTTATAATCAATCTTGTTTATAAGTCCTTAGTTCAACAATATTGAATGTAAACAAAAAGTCAAAAACAGGAAGAAATGAAGCACGAGTTTGCATTCTTAATTTAAAAGGGAAACCAGTTCGGTGAATCACTCGTCCGAGGAATTCACCTCAATTCATTGCAACGAAATTGTTGGTCATTGAGCAACAGGGATACCCCTCAGCTCCCGATCGCTGACACATTCGTGTGAATACAGTGTTTTGCAATATAGAGCAGTGGATGAGTGTCCAACTAGCCTTTTGTGTGTGAAGCGAGAGACAAAGATAACTGCAATAGGCGCAATCAACTTTAACACGTCTCACCATGCTTTACATATATTAATTACAATACAATTGTTACCCTACATAAAAAATCTTCAATTACATTTTTAGGTTGTTTGAAAGGTCCTTTTTTACTTTACTTAGTTTTCAGAAAATGTTGACACATCATATAAGCAATTTGTTTTGTTCCTATTCCTGCTCCTATTCCTATTTTAAAACACAACAAACCAAAGAAAAACAACAAGAACCAATTTCCAGAAATTGTATGGTTTGTTGCAACTATTTTGTTTAAATAAAGAATATTTACACTATAAGTGACATAGACATTATTCGAGTAAAGTACATTTCATAATTAATTATTAATTTAGGAAAGAATCACCTTTTTGGTTGAATTTAACTTAATTTCCTGGTATGTAAGGATACTTTTTTGATGAAATTTTGTATTCAATGAACTAAGGGATAATAGGTGGCTGCCTTGGCGTAGTGGGTAGAGCGCGGCACTTACACGCCGACGGTCCAGGTTCGATTTCGGACTGAACACCTCGAAGTGACATAGACAATATTAGAGTAAAGTACGTTTCAGCCTGGCCCGTCGTGGCGTAGTGGGTAGAGCGCGGCACTCACACGCCGACGGTCCCGGTTCGATTCCCTGCTGAACATGTCGGATTTTTCACGGCACCACCTCTTTCGAACTGCTGACAAAACACAAGTAGCAATGGCTCTCTCAGAAAAAGCTTCTCAAACTTCTACTTTTCAGACAACAGTGGCGCGTAAAACACGAGCAGTATATACTTTTCACAGTTTAAAGAAAATATCCACAACTTTTGTCCCGTCCATTATCCCTTAATTCGAGGTGTTCAGTCCGAAATCGAACCTGGACCTTCGGTGAGTGATCGTCGCACTCTACCCACTACGCCAAGGCGGCCACCCATTATCCCTTAGTTCATTGAATACAAAATTTCCACAAAAAAGTATCCTTACATACCAGGAAGTTGAGTTAAATTCAAACAAAAAAGCGATTATTTCCTGAGTTAATAATTAATAAGAAGCAAATGAAGTGATCGTAGACACTGTTGAACTCTCATTTTCTCTACATCAATTTTTCTCCGAAACCCATCGAACTGGATTGTAACAAATTGTTATAGATAATCAAAACAACTGCCGTTCAATCAGTGCCTCAATTTCTTTTGACGTCTTTGTCGTCCACCACAAGCATTTTCAAGATCAATGTGTTATTATTATGAGCATGACGCTCGGATTCGCCCAACTTAACTGACGAAGTCTCAAGTAGGTGTTTGTTCGCTCAGGCTTTTGTCCGCCCATTGTAGTTCTGCACACACAGAGGAACGATCGAATGGAATAAATCCCGAAGTGGAAAAAGAATACAACTTTGTTAATGCTTATTGCATATATATTTATTCATGTGCACATAACTCAAGCATGTCATGGTGTTGTGAACATTTATTATGCCTTTTGGAATCAGCTAACAGAACCGCACGTGCATCCACCACTCACTGTGACATTTATACCAGAATAACGCGATGTAACCTCATTGCCTCGAATTAGCAAAACAACAACGAAAGCTTTAAAGAATCGAAGTTACTGGGTAAACATCATGCATATGCAACAACCATCGACGATACGTTCAAGTCTAGGCAAGGATGACTGATCCGCTAATACGAAATGCAGGAGGCAGTATAGTAATCGGGACAGACAAGCACGAGACGTTCTTATGATTATGGTTATCCTTGAACCGTCGCAAAAAGTGCACGCCAAACAGTGGCATTATGCGACGAAAATATATGTATGTACATTAATGCCGCGAAGATGCACTTGTGCGATGGGAACAGAGTTGGATAAGATTCAAAACAATAACCGCCTTCTTGCTAAAACAGGTTTGGCTTCAAACAAAATAAAACGCAGCAAGCCACAGCAGCAAAATTGAATTGAAAAAGAAGACGTTGATGTTGAGCTACAAAATACTTCGAGAAAAACTCGACATTACTGGTTTCTGCAATAACGCAACAATGTCTGAATAGTTGAACTCAGTTAGGTGCAATCTCTGCATGTGGCATATTTATATTCATGAATATGGATAGCGAACTTTTACAGAAACTTGAGAGAATATCGATTCGATTTAAGTTTTATTGTTTTTCTTACATTGGCTTACGAACGTGCTTTTTTGTTGTTTCATGTGTTGCCATTAATTTCGATTTTTAACTTGTGTTGGTTTTTAAATAAAACTTAAGCTGTATGGTATTTTCGGAACTTACAATTGCCAGAAAAATTGTCCCATTTAGATCTGTGGTTATTCAAAAAGAAAAATCTATTTGATGAAGTTATTGAAAAAAAAAACAGAAGTTAAGAAGTTACTTTCATTCTTCTTCAGGTGTGGATTCAATTTACAAGGCTCCGCAGCCGGTCGTACTAACCACTTATCTTAAAACTTTGCACACCAATTTGCCTGAGGTTCTTTTACTTATTCGGAATGGCCTGATTCCAATTTTGTCCATACACTCCATGTGGCCTATTATTTTAAGGTTGAATTAATAGACGCCTGGGTAGGCTCATATCGATAACGTTTCGTTCAGCTCTACAATTTCTGATCGATTCTTCCTCTCTAAAAACGATAAGCAGGAATTGAACCGAAGATGTATAACAGATCTTTTCTCTCAAAAATACAAAGGGGCTTTTTCATCTGTTCTGTGAATTTCGCGATCTACCATAAGGCAAGATATTAAAAAAACGTTGCACTAGTAATTTGAATTTATGAAACTCAGTGTATTGTATATTATTACTGCAGTAATCTGGGTAAATATTCAGATTTTTATAACAACTTTAGTTCTGTTAAAATTGCAACAACGGCAGATCATAATAACGAAACATTTTTAAATGAATTATACACTTATTGTCTGAGTTATGTAGAAATAAATTTTAGTGATTCGGAGAGTGTTGGTTTATTGGAAGGCAGTTGATGACGATACTTTCTCAGTAATTATACTTTGTTTGATGAATTTTAAATTTACTGTAACAAAATAAATTAAGATAAAAAAAAATATTAGAAGTAGCTAGGGAATGAATAACTGTCGATTCAAATGAATGTAGCATTGAACCCAGTACTTATTGGCGTACTTCAGAAAGGGCTCTATGCAATGATCCAACTTCCAGGCTGTCAGCACAGCTTAAGGCAACGGTTTAGAAAGAAAAAGTTATCTGTGTAAAAAAAAAGTCCAACTAGAACGTGTTGAGTTTGCACTATAAGAAGAAAGCAAAATCCAAACAAAAATTTGTGCGCACAAACATAGTTTGAAGATTAGAAATAAGTTGCATTCGTACTTGGCACGTTTCTCCACAATTCGCAAAAAACCAAAAATCGACTCGTACTCTTTCACCCTTTATGCTCAAAATATATCCTTTAAGGAACATATGCAACGAGTTGTTATATGAACAACAATCTAGCAAATATAAACGTAATACATGCTTTAAAACATTTTCGATTGCCTTGCTTAAACAACTTGTGACGTTTAATTTGCAGAGAAGTGTGACGGCAACTTATATACTCATCCGTTGGTTTTTCCTGTTAATTTTTGGCATATCAAGCCCGTTAAGATAAGGATCATAATATAATATTTTGTATTTTGCTCTTAAAGAAAACCACAAAAATTAAATTAATTAAAAATAACATGTTTACTGTATAATTTGAACGATAGACTTTGCCCGGAAACATCCGGTCAGCGATTTAAGATAAGCGTCAAATATTCAGCCGACGTATTACCACTCAATTAATTTTCATTACAGTTCCCTCATCCTCCACGTAATTTATTCATTCAAATTTAATCCCACAAAACTGAACTCTTAGAGTTCCATGTCAACTTTGATTAATTGGATTATCACATTAACTGCGCTCTTTAACCACTATCTGAACCATGAAATTTTCTAGTCGCACTACAACGCCCTGTAACTGCAGCCTCTCATCTGACACAGCCCGTATCATAAGTCGTCGAATGTATGACTTGGATTTATGAGTATGATAAAGTATCTATTATCAGAGCAGTCGTTACGCCTTCTGAAGAAAAACCATGTCCCACGTTCAACGTTTAAAAGTCGCACGCATTATATTCGCGTTTTCTATCAGATTTCTTTCCTTTGTGCAGCACGGAACTGGAAATGATGTCTAGTCGCCAAGATAATTTCATACTTAGCGAAGTGTTTAAGCAGTCGTTTCAAGTTCGCTGAATACTGCTCCATAGAAGCCATTCACCTTGACCTTGTCGGTTCGTAGTCACTAGTAAATTCTACACACACTCACCGGTGTATCTATTCTAATGCTGATCTTGTCAGTGTCATTCACTTATCACGTTTATTACTAACGCCAGGTTCATACACTTACGCCAGGCCAAGCAACAAACTGACAGTTGGTGTCTAATCTGGGAAACACAAAACAAATAGCGGCGATGACTATTACTGCTGTTTCATGGAATCTGAAAAGTTATTTCTAGAAGCAGGCTATTCATTCATTTAGTAACACTTAAAGGGAAGCCACAGCACAACGCAACACAAACTGGTTAGCGAAAGGTGCCGAATTCATGGAAAGGCTTATGTGTGTTTACAAAACACACGAAACGCTACACCGGAACATACCGCTACCAGTCACATTTATACAAAACTGGATTTCGTATTTTTTTATTTGATCAACAAATTTTGGCTTTTGCTAATTTTCCCGAATCCTCCTCCCTCCGCGATTTCGCTCGAGCGAAAAGATGAGAATTTCGGTTCGATCGGTGAGTCGAAAATACTGTATGACGTCAATTAGATGTATTAACGTGAGTCTCTGGACACGAGTCTCTTAGGTAAACACCTAGAAATTGTTTGTTTATCTTAGTGTTCAAGGAACTGACGGATCAAAGCACCATATCACATGATTCATGTCTTCTTTCACTTTTATCTGTTTTTTTTTTTTTTTTTGCTTTTGGAAGCGATTATTCAAGGTATGGGCTGATGAGAATGCTATGAAAGCGGTGCATTTGTAGTGGGATGAGATAACGTGATGACATTGTTCAATTAGGGTTAAGTGCATCGTAGGTGCGCTTAGATGAAAGTGAAAATCGAGAAAGCAATTTACTGGGAAATAAGTGAAATTGATTCTTTTCTTCGACTCTTTGTCTTAACCTTAAAATGCCTCGAACGGACGAAACCTTATTTGTTCCAGCCAATGTCGTAGTTCTGAGAGAGTTGAGAAGTTTTTACTTTTGCCATGATAAACCTATGACTTTTGAATTCAATATATAGTTTACTTTATTTTTTGTTTAGTTGATATAATTTAAACTTCAAGGTCAATTAACAAATCGTAATTATCAGACTTTTTGTATAATTCTGAGTAAATTGCACTTCATGTAGGGAAAACTTTATTTATAGGGGCATATGTATGTGTAATTAAAAATAAAATAAAAACTGGAATTACCCGAAGTACATTTACGCGTTTTTGATTAACCAACTAGACTGCTAGCTGAGAATTAAAACAACGCCACACAAAGTGCTGCGGAATTAATGAGAATCTATGCCACATAAGAAAATGACTCAAAGCGTCTGATATATAAAACGAAGTAGATATGCAACGTTTTCTTTGATATCAGCAATACGTCGTATGTAGCATTGTTTGGATCTTTTTCATTTCCATATCATCTTAAAGATTTCGAGGAATTTAAAAGCTTAGTTCTTAATTTGGTTCTTTTAATTTTTTTTCAATTATTATTTTTAAAAACGTACAAGGAGACACTTGATCTGTTTTTCCTATAATCCCGCATCTTTATTTGAGCACTTAAATACTGAAGGAATCCTTGAAGTGCAGGAGGACTTTACAGTACATTCTGATAGAAAGAATTTACGAAGGTTGCCTTTTATATTTCGGGATTGGGCAACCCTAGTGTTGCAATATGCCAACTACCAGATCTATCGTAAAGTTTGACATTTTTGAGGTTATACGTACTCAGAACGTTTTGACATATGAGCACTATTTGTGGTGCTTTCAGTAACTTAAAAGATTCATCTCGCCTAAAAAATGGTGTTAAATCGTGAAAATTTTCGTGCGATTATTTTTTACAATTTTCGACGTGGATCATGACAACCTTAGGCATTACTGAGACCAGCATACATTCAATATTGCATGAACATCTGACCGTCAAAAAAATTTTTTCGCGTAGGATCGCACACAATTTGTCAATCGCTCGAAAAAAGACACGTGTCGATTGATCGAAATAAATGCTTCAAAAATACGATCGCGGTGCTGCGAAACACGCCTATAACATTGTGACAGGTGATGAATCGTGGATTTACGCGTATGAGACCGAAAGTAAACAGTAGTGTTTCAAATTGAGCCAAATCCAACAAAAGTTGCTCGCGCCCGAAGCACTTCCAAGCAAATGGTTGCCTGATTTTTCGGAAAAACTGGACATGTCGCAATCGTATCCCAAGAACAACGCAGACCAGTCAATTCTGAGTGGTACACATCCATTTGTTTGCCAGTTGTCTTCCAAGAAATCAGGAAAACCAACCGCCGAAGAGGGATCACTCTTCACTGCGACAATGCGAGCTCTCACACATCGGCTCAAATAACTGCATTTTTGAGCACTCAAAACATCTATTTGATAAATCATTCGCCGTATAGTCCTTACTTGGCACCGAATGACTTCTTTTTATTCCCGTTTTTCGACACATGAAGAAGCGGTTGATGCGTTCAGAATGCATGTTTTAGAGATACCCCAATCAAAGTGGCAAAAGTGTTTCGACAATTGGTTCAAACGCATGCAAAAGTGTAAAATTGAAATATTGAAAAACAATAAAGCTATTTTCGATGATTAATATTTGTTTTTGTTCTCTAATCCCGAAATATAAAAGGTAACCCTCGTAAAAGAAACTAGTTCTCCTTTCTTAGAGGAAAACTCTTTCGAAAACATGTCCCTTGGCTGTTTGGAAATTTAGTTCTTGATGCTGTCGTCTGCCAATTATTTCGACACAAATTAGTGAGGTCGGACAATATATTTTCAAGAAATCTCTCCTACCAACAACATTAATTTTCTTTTGTAGAAACTACTTAAAGTAGCCGAACTGTTGCTTTTAAAATATGAGTGCCTGTCTTTTCTGATTTAACACAAGAGTAGTTGGGCTGATTGCAACTGAAACCGAGACCGTGAAGTAAAAATACATATCTGCTGCAATATGTATTTTTTAATTTTGTCTTCAGATTAATGAAAAATTTTAAACATGTCGTAGAACTATAAAAAATTTGCTTAGTTTATAAAACTAAGGACTGATCTTAGGCAAATGAATTGACCATTCGTTCAAAATTTAAATTAAATTCTTATAATTAGATTCTTATATCTTTATATATATATATATATAAAGGCATAAAAATTAGATCAGAGGACTTTATGTATAATTCAAAAGACAGCGAGATGATAATAGCTTCTATAAACTTTATTAAATGTAAAAAAAAAATCATCACAAAGAAGTGCCTTGATCCAATCAACTTTATGCACTGTTTGTACCTTAGACGACCATGTTAGACTAATGCCTAGGAAAAATTTCAGACAACACGAGCACGGGAATTAAAAATAAGTGCGCATTTTAAATTCATGAGAAATGAAATCCAGTAAAACTAAACATTTTTAGTCTTAAAAAGGTTCCTTACGTTATTTTTAAAATTGATTTTCATTGGCTGTAAATAGAGACGTATTTAATTTGTAGACCACCAGTTTTTTATTGCTTCAATCAGCGCAGATATATACTACAATATAAAACTTAAGCACTGTCATAAATTTAAGGATATAAAATAATAGTTTGCTGCCATTAGGATTTTAAAGATAATTTCATGTTTAATCCTTAAATATACATTCCCAAAGACATGTAATGAGTTTGAAACGAAACTTAAGAGTTTATAGTTCCAGATAGTTAACAATGCGCAAACCAATTGGCACTCCCATTGCATTTCATATGAAGTTTAACAAGTCTGGAGACATGACGAACAATTAAATTGCATTAAATACAGTCTCAATGGTTTAATTTGAAATTTTAATATACCGGATTATATATTTTTAATCTTCTCAGAATTATATAGAAAACGAGCTAAATCTCAAAATGTCAATCTTAAATGTCATTGTCTCAAAATTATAAGAGTTTTTTGCACTTGAAACACGTGTATACAGCACACATAGTCGGCTCAACATTTTCACAATGTCACTGCACATTGCTATGCACACAACCCATGTCGTGCACAACTACCATCGACACACCCTTTGGGGAAGGACTTAAAAGACTTGGCACACCTTTTCACATCGTATCAAAAACCCATTTTGCTGGCAACGATTTTCATGCTTTTGTGAAAGCCACTTCAAAACGTCCTTGACAATTTATTCTCGTTTCAGGCAAGATGACACTGTCAAGGACATTTTCCACATCTTAAATAAACGTTGGCGAGTAAAACTTGTTCATCATATGTACTTACTTATTGAATGTTACTTGGTAATCCTTTATCTGTTTTCGACTGAACTCATGAAATTCAGTGTAAACATTTACAACTTTAAAAGTGTGTTTAATCTCTTGGCCGTTCTCGAGTGCATCGTTGATTTGTTGACGACGGTTTAGAATGTTACTCAACTCCGAATCGGCAGACGACGACATTTTCTTGCGGATTACTTTGACTGAAGACAGCGGATGAGCCAAAAACTGTGCCACTTACAAGAAGCCGGGGATACTGCTATCGATCGACAAGTAGTGCACTGTCAAAAAAGAACAAAATTGCTTCCTGTGCAGTATCTAAAAATAACTCTCTTTTATTATCCTGAATACGTATTAGTTCACGGCCACTTGATGGGAAAAAATTTGAAATCTCACGTAAACAAAACAATAGGCAGGATGTTATTCCGAGTTTCTTTTTTTAGAAAACACCCTTAGTTATCTTGAAACACTCTCACGCAATTGTACAGAGAAGAGTCACAGATAAAATTCACTTCACAGATGCACAGGACGAGAACGTTTGGAATAATACGGTCGTGAGCACCTGCTTCGGTATTTTTGTGCAGGGGAAACTGTTTATTTTCAACGGAACAGCTACGGCGCAAGAAAATTCAAACTTAAGAGAACGAGAGTAACATACGATGTTAGCGCTTGTCAAGTCGAATTGCGACTGAATGTAAATGTGTGGTGAGCTGGTGTGGTGGGCTGGTATTTGATATTGCTTATGGATGGAGCATGGAGCACCATCGTTATACTAAAGTGAACTGACTCTAATGCGGGGCGGTGGGGTAGTGGTAGTTAAAATTGGTTCTCAATAGAATAGCGTAGCGATGCTGCACTATGTGTGATAATTCTCTTAGCTTTTATTTTAAAGAGAGTATGGATATTGAGCGTGCGTCTGAAGTAATGCTGATACACAACACAGCTTTAAGATGATAAGTATACAATTTTTTCTTATCACTACGGTAAGATAAATCTTTTGTGGGAATGCAGTATTATGTGTCGGCTTGTGTACAACCTTCTTAAGCCACATTTTTTCAACGTTATTGTTTCTTATTTCCATGTACCTTGCTTTAATTCATAAATCTTTTTGGAAATAAAAACAGACCTTGAGAGGTTTTAAATACGTTACTCTACTTCTAGAATCATACTTTGTTATTTTTGCTAACAGAATGAGTTCTTTACTGAATCAATGCACAGTTCTCATTTTTAACATTATATTTATTTATTTATTTATTTTTTTATTAAGCTGAATGTAAACAGAATTATTGTTTTTCGGTAAAATCATTTTTTCAATGTCCATAGAACAATCCAAACGACACTGACCAGTTGTGTCTGCAGTATACCGATACGCGTAAAAAAATTTAATCCTATATCAATACCGTTCCTTAAAAAGTCGAAATCTGATCAAATCTAAGAACACGCCACGCTGAAATTTGGTTCCATCACAGCATAAAATTCTAGTTCGTTTTTTAACGAAAATGTACATATTATAAATTATCCTTTAATAATTGCTTTTGTGTGGCATTCAAAGTTTACAAATAAATACTTAATAATATTGAACGTATTCATTCAACACTTAACACATCTTTTTCATATATTATGTAATTCTGATACTTTTGAGCACATTTCTAACAGAATGTAAAGCGATTATTATCTTCAACAAATTCATGAAAATATATTTAAATAACTAAAGATTTGCTTTGATTTTTAATTTGATAACTGCAACTATATACCGGAATATAAATGAAAGCCAATACCAATTGCGGAAAACAACTTTATGATGCAGAGTGTAAACAAAAAATGAAATCAGAACAAAAAGAACTCCTAATTCAGAAAACGTATAATGAGAAGAACGAGATCATAGATTAGTTAAAAAAAAACTTAAACTTGAAATGTATTTCTTCCGATTCCTAAACCAAAAAATCTTGGATCAATTTCTACAGTTATCAAAAAACAAAACAAATTAAATGAAAGTTTCAACATATATGTTCATATATAACAAGTACCATTTAAGAAAACTGCGCCAGCTTTATATTTAGGTATTTTGGTCTACAAGAAAAAATATTATGCTACGATCTTAAATATATTAAATTACGGTCATTTTTTAAAATTATCAATACCTCTGCAATGCTGTGATACCCTTAATTATTGTGCTGTCTGATAAGAGCCTTCTCTTATGAGACCAAAAAAAATGTTCAGTTAAGAAAATTTACACAAAAAACATATAAGGTTTAGTAACCAGAGAACATCAAACAGATTCAGTTATGGCTTATGAACGTTTTAGAGCCGAAATAGAGCGAAAAGAGGACGATGACAGCTCTGAAGGAGAGAAAAAATACAGTATTTTTGAGAGAGCTTATGTTTCAAAAGAATGTGTCTATGAGTCTGTAAGTAATTGTTTTTGGCTGCGAAATGTATAGAATTTTTTATTTTTAACGCTCTTATTTACGTTTCATATACGTAGCAATTATTTCGTAGAGCACGCGTGTCAGTTACTAAGTTCGTATTCTATGCAGTAAATCTCTTCTTACTCTCTTAATAAATTAAAATTTATTTAAATTAACATTAATAAAATTAAATTAACATTAATAAAAGTGATACTTTTATATATATGTACATCTATATAAATAAATTACAGTTTTAAATTTCTACGTCACATTTATTTTTTCTATCCATTGTTTATCTTTTTAAGCTAACTGTTACATGAAGTGTTACCTGCCCTTAGTTTTAGGCAGAAATAATAAAGTTCGTTCGTTTTATTGTTTTGTTCACCGAATAAAAAACTATCGAATTTTCATAGATATTGCTATATCCACGACTCAAAGTGAGCATTCCTTTAATAGAATATAAAATAATTAAGTCATATTTTAATATTCAAGTCATATCAAATAATTCCATAATCATCCAATTGGACTCCACAATATTGCTCTTATCTGGCAACATTTTCGCTTTCATTTCTGTCCGCCTTAATGTCGTTCCACAAGTCAGCTGCTAAATCGAACTTCAGAACTTTTCATGAGCAATTGGTTTCGAAGTAAACAAATAAAATAAAATATTAAGATAAATGTCAGTGTAAAGCACAATTGTGATAAGTTTTTTCAACGTCATACGCAGCAAGCACGGAACAAGTGATAAATTGGCTTCTACCCAGCGGCTTAGTGTAAAAATCCAGAAGAATTTATTTTATTTTTGTTTTATTTTATGTTTGTTTGGTGTTATCATCAGTTAGCCGTTAATAAGGGGGGACAAAATTAAACCCACAAGCTTCGAAGGGAACGACACAGTCATCAGTTTGGCACTTATCGCACTTCTATGCTGCTGATTAATAAACATATTTAGTAGGATTTCTCACAAAGAATTAATTGAATTCATTTTAAAAAACCTCGATTTGTTACTAAGGAACTCAAAATGATGGTAATTCTTTAATAAATGTGGTGACGTTCATGAATACTTTGTGCCTCTGATGCTCTTGAATGGAATGGTTCTAAATTCCCATAATGTTGTTCTGGGGCGTTACACTCAAGCGCAACAGATTTGCAATAGCTCAGAAACAAACTGCTTGTCGGGGCGTATTTCACGAAAATGTCTTTGCAAATATTTGCCTACTTTATTTTAGGACGGTACGGATGAAGCCACAGGCATAGAGAATTTAAAAATCAAAGATTCACCCAGCTCTCAATCGTTGGACACTGCCTCTACGTCGGTACCTAAAACAATAGGATTGGGAAATAGTAAACCCGGTGATCCGTCAGCAACAGGACAATCAGTTCCAATGCAGCTCCCGGAAAATAGTTTGCACGTGGACATATCGGATGCTCTAAGCGAAAAAGATAAAGTAAAATTCACTGTGCATACACGCACTACACTGCCTGGATATGCTAAGCAGGATATGCTTGTCGTCCGTCAACACGAGGAGTTCGTTTGGCTGCACGACCGTTTCGAAGAGAATGAAGATTATGCGGGCTATATTGTAAGTTCTTGCAATAGTATTGATTTTTATCAAAAATAAAAACGAGTAGCGCAATGCAAATAATTTAACAAAAAAAAAAAAAATGGATAAGCAATACTTGGGTATGTCGTCCGCATGACTCATGTACATGTATGTTCATTAACATACATATGTACATACCAGTTGCATCAGTATCGATTCAATTTTATGATTGCAATGAATTACAGCTTTTGTTATTAAAGTTCTGTTTTTTGAAGTTGACATTAAAAAACAAATGACATCACCTAAATGAAGAAAGTAGAATTCATATCATATTGATGTTCAAAAGGATTTTTAACTGCTTATTTAAATTCGCTTGTTTTAATATTCTTTCAGATCCCGCCGTGTCCACCTCGTCCAGATTTTGATGCATCCCGGGAGAAGCTTCAACGCCTCGGCGAAGGCGAAGGAAACATGACGAAAGAAGAGTTCAGAAAAATGAAGTCTGAACTTGAAGCGTAAGTTTCCTTTTAAACTCGAGTGAATACTTCTCATATTTTGGGAAACATTTGCAGCGAATACCTTGCGACATTTAAGAAAACTGTAGCAATGCATGAGGTTTTCCTGACACGCCTCGCACAACATCCCGTTTTTCGTATGGACCAACATTTAAAAGTCTTTTTAGAATATGACCAAGATTTATGTGCTAAGCCACGTAAAAAGATGGCGTTGTTTGGTGGATTCGTTAAGTCTCTCGGAAAAACAACGGATGAGATTCTTTTGGGAGCAACTGTACGCGATGTCAATGATTTCTTCGAGAATGAATTGCAATTTCTTTCCGAGTATCATGGTCATCTTAAAGAAGCAGCTATTCGAACTGAAAAGATGACCCACAAGCATAGAGAAGTTGCTGAGTGTCATCAAAAAGTTTCCAATGCTTTAATGCAATTATCAATTGCTGAAAAAGGTACAATGGAAACATTTTATGCAAAAAGCGCTGAAATATTTGAAAAGCTTAAGGTACGTCCGAGTGACAATCATTTCATGTTTTGAACAAATGTAAACTTTGTATTCCTTTCAGCATTTCGAATCTCGAGTAGCAAGCGATCAAGACTTGAAATTAGGAGACACTCTCAGGTATTACCAAAGAGATAGCGACGCCGCCAAGGCACTTCTTATACGTCGGCTCCGATGCCTAGCAGCATACGAGGCGGCAAATCGCAATTTAGAAAAAGTTAGAGCGAAAAACAAGGATATCCATGCGGTAAGTGCATGAAGTTTATTGTAACGGTTATGTCCTTCTCTTGCATTAAATATAAATTTTTTCGCTGCACATTCCTTTGTCCCAAAAATCGTCATTCTTACTAATTTGTACGTTTATGATTCGCAATTCAAAAACGACACTAACCTTAAATGCAGCCTTTGGAAGTACAAGAGGTATACATTTTGAATAATATTGGATGTTGTAGAAATTACATAAAAAGTTAATTAGTTTGATTTTGTATTTACTTTTTCTTATAAGTAAGCATTTATTTACGGCTTGTTTGTTTTGAAGGTTTTAATTAATTTTGTTTCGTATGCGTAGAGAGCAAACTATAAGATTTCGTACAGGTTCTTAAGTTTTCAGTTTTGACCACTGTTCAACTTGTTTCTTTCCAATTTAAAACAAATCAATGTTGCCGTCGATTTGTAGTTGTGCTTGTAGAAAAGAAATAGAAGAATATTATGTTTCTTCATTCATATAGTTTGACAGCAAATCAGAAAAATGAAGCGAGCCGCCGTGGCCTAAAGGATAGAGTGCGACGCTCACACGCCGAAGGTTGTAGGTTCGATTCCCAGCTCAATACCAATTTTTCAAATTTTTCACGGCACCATCTCTTTCGAGCTGCTGACAACACTCAAAGAGTAATAACTGTCTAAGAAAGCTTCTCAAACTTCGCCGTTCGGAGTCGGCAAAAAACTGTAGGTCCCTTTTACTCGTGAGAGAACAGTAGCGCGCACAACACGAGCAGTTGATGAGCAAGCTAGACCCTGGTCCCGCATTGGACTGTAGCGCCAACAATTATTATTATTATTAAAGCGATCTTGCCTATTCTACGATTTTACAACTTCAAACAATTCAAGTAGAATTATAATCAGAATGAAATGGGAATTAAAACCAAAATTGTGCCCTAAACCAAAAAATATATATATTTTGAAATATACGTTAGATATTCGTTGATATAAAATCTGCGTTAAATTTGTATTGTGAGTAATCCCTTTGTGGAAGAGCAATGGATTCAGTACATGTTTGCAGATGGTGCACCCTATAGCCTTTGTTTTAACTTTAAAAGAGTGATTTACGCTTGCCTTTTTTTGTTTCCAACTTTTTCAAAACACATTCATAAACATAAATTAGTTATTTCACTTTGCACACCAAGAACATACGCCCGACCATAACATAGCAAATGTCAAACATGTAGTTACAAAAAACCATTAAAAACCATTCAATTAGAACGTCGGCTAATCGATATTTAAATTTTAGGCCGAAGCAGCGCAAGCTGAAGCGTGTGGAAAATTTGAATCAATGTCTGCATGTGGCAAGGAGGAACTTGTAAGTTTTCGAAATCGACGCGTTGCAGCATTCAAGAAAGGGTAACTAAGCGAGCAAAACTCAAAATTATTTGTTACTACTTGTAGATTCCGTTTTCTTTTTTCCTTACAGATTGGTCGAGCTTGCGGAGTTAGAGATCAAACACGCAAAGGCGCAGTATGATTTCCTTCGTCAATCGCTGAATGCATTGAAGGAACTATAATAATCTTCTATATCTCTCTGTAGTCATTTGGATCTACACGAAAATAAATATCTTCTACTTCAAAACTATTACTGTTACTTTCTACGATAACATCGACGTGCATAAGAAAACAAAACCCATGTCAACCAGAAAAGAAAAAATCGAACGTTCACCGTTTAATGTGTATATTACTTCTAGATAAACAATTGCAACAAAGTGGCGCTAAATAATTACACGAACATACATACATACATATATATTTACTAGATCTGCTGAATGAACAAACTAATATAATTGTCGTTAATTCATCTCCTAGGCCTCTAATATTCTTTGTATAATAAATTCATATTTATAGTCTACATACATATATATACACACATCTACAAAAACATGCATATACTTGGTAGAGGATATATACAGAAACGTGACTTTTTTACATATATTTTGAACAAAACAAAAACAAACAACAGAAGAAAAAACAAAACGATAGTACACTACGAAGAGGATCATGAGTGCATTCGTTGGAAACTTTATGCATTCCTTTTTTCCGCATAGGTGATGTATTGTATGATTTTTTGATAAACAAAGTAGCTACAAGTAAGACCATTTAATACACATAAGCTCATGAAATGTTAAACATTATTTGTTTTCGGTATTAGTATTGTTATTCTCATATTTTCCCTTGTTTTGCCTATTTGAATCATTCTATTGTATACTTTTACTTATCTTTCTTAAAATTACACAATTCCAATGTATAAATGAATAATTCAATAAAATAATTTCCTTTTTTCAAATAATGATTTTATTGCTTTGAAAATGAGTATGGACAGCGTAGAATTGTTTAGCTTCATTTACTCGTTTTACTTATTAGTCCTTAAATCAGTTATCGTTTTAATTTCTCATCAAATTATACATTTCCTAAAAATAATTGCACCTAAATACAAGTAATTGTTTCATCAAACAATTCTGGCAATCGGTTCAGTTCTGTGTTAGAAGTCTCGCCAAAGTCGCTTGCGGATATTTTGTGATTGCCCTTATTATTATCCTCTGTAGTATCCGATCGTTCATTAAGAAAATCGAAATATTTTCGGTCTTCAATGCTGGACAATTCCAGTGCTGCTGATGATAACTTCAGTAGTTTGTTCTCTGGCGATACAGGAGGCCTATAAATGTCCATTTCAACATCAACACATTGCTCCTCTATAAGAATTTGAGAAGGCGATGAGTCCAGCACTGGCATTTCAGGTACTTTATTATTTTGATGGGCCTTTCGATAGTGTGAAAGCAGTCGAGTTCGAGAACCATATTGTTTATAGCAGAATTGACACTTTTGTACATCAGTCTTTATACAACCAACAGTTTGCACATGCACATCACTTAAAACTGGATTGCTTCTAAAAGATGGCGGGATCTCTAAGCCCGGGTGATTTTTTATGATATGTGCTTTCCGCTTTGCATTGTTTTTGTATATTTTGGGGCAATGTGGACAATTAAATATGGTTTCAAGTTTCACTATTGGTTGATTTAAATCTTCGATTGAGTCAATATTTTTTTCTGGGTGGCGTTTCACCATATGATTGACGAGGATACCTCGTCGTTTAAAACCGACTTTGCAGTCTTCGCATTTGAACTGAAACTGTAGGTATTCATCTGTGACGGAGACTGTCTTCTTTTTAGACTTCGCTGAGTTCTTTTTCTGCAAAGTGGGTGGATGTATGTTTTCCAATGATTCATTAATTTCTATTGGCTGTTTTTTCGATTTTCTTTTAGACTTATGGAATGTCCTTACATGATGCTGAAGGTCTTCATTACTTTCAAACTTCTGTTCGCATTGAGTACATAGAAAGCTTGATTTTTTTGCATGTGTTGCTTTGTGTCGCCGCAAAAAGCTCATGTGAAGAAACAGACGGTCACATTCATTGCAAGGATACTTAACGGCTGGATGAAAAATTCGAATGTGCTTTCGCACTAGATGATATTCCTGATATTTCTGAAGAATGGAGGAGGATAACCAAAATGCCATCAAATGCAAACTGAAAAAAAAATTACCTTATGACAATGAAAGCACGTGTATACTCCATCAACACAGTGTTGGAGAACATGCTTCTTGAAGTGCATAACATATTTGAATGTTTGCTGGCAGTATACACAGGAATAAAGCCGATTAGTATGACCGCGAATATGGGCCGCCAATGCCGTGGGAGTAGCGCAACATTGCTCGCATTGAGGGCACTTATGAGGTTTGTTTATATTTTTCGTGGAATTTAAATGAACCTGTCGATGAATCTGAAAAATAGAATCGTTAGAGTTGTGAATTGCTGCATTATGTCTTTATTTAACCTTCAACTTTTCCTCTGATAAAAATTTCTTATTGCAATTCTGGCACCGATAGTGCACGCGATCTGCGGCTTTTAACTGGGACTTCGTTTTTGACTTTCTGGTTGCCAAGTGGGTAGCAAAATGTTTCTTTAAGCTTGCATTAGTCATGAACACTTTAAAACAAATTAAGCAACGGCTGGAGTTCCTTGGTAGCTCTGAAAGTTTTTTTATTTTTTTTCTTTTCCTTTTGATTTTCCTCTTTGATTTTATGCATGAGGCATCCTCTACATCGTGCACTTCTAAATGCTTTTGCATTTCGTGGGACGTAGGAAATCGTTTTTCACATTCAAAACATATCCAAGGATTTTCTAGTTTAAATTTAGTTTCATTGTCCTCCAATGACGGCTCCAAAGTGGAGAGATTATACTTAATAGCGTATGTACTATGGTAACCTGCGCGCAGCTCCTCTTTGGGTTTTATATCACGGTTGCATTTAAAATAGATTCTACAGTCCTCTTCAATTATTTGTAAATTCTGCTCGGCGTATGTTTGAGCCAAACGAACAAACCGCATCCAATTAGAGTTTTCTGTTGTGCAATGAATATGCAAATTTAAATATAATATTAAGAAGAACACAATACCCACCTTCGCTTGTGACAACAAGAACTCTTGAGTTTCCAATTAAGAGAAGTGGGTAGTAACGTGGATGTTGTGAACGAAGGATATTTATACAAATATCACTCATGAAACGAACTTCTCCTTCGAATGGCCCAAATTTTGTTCGCTGTGGTATTCCTTTCTTTGCGTAGATGGAAGGCTCTGCATTGAAACAAGGTGGAAATTAAAAAGGAGAAACATATAAATGATTTTCAAACACATTACGATCTTCGTGTGGACTGTTTTAGAAATATTATAAAAACTGTATTTTTTTTAAGTGTTTACACTTAAAATTTTCTTAAGCAATCATATACACTTGCCATAAAACTTCATGCCAAGATTCTTATATTTTCGCTCTGCTTTTGAAACGATTCTATTTTGAAAACGATTTTATGGAACAACACTCAAGCGGTAATCCCTGTGTCAAAAATAATGGTACAAAAACTGATGAAAACGCAAAACTTTGTACGACGTGCAAATTATTAAAAAAGAAAATCCATACATGCAAGCTGGAATTTAAAAGTGGCTTTCCTTTTGCTCCGATAAATCGAATTAATGAAAACATATCTAAAACCGTTAAAACCTCTCAACTAAAATGTAGAATACTCGATTCCAAATCAACAAATTATCGTTTAGACTATCCAGCTTTCAATAAAGAACAACTGCAAGGCATAGGGGCTAACGACTATATAACATTCTATAGTTGGATCAAGCAACGCCATGATAAGAAAAAGAAAGACGATACATTGGAGCGCCCCGTTGCACTAAGAAAGAAAACAAAATCTGTCCCAAATTATGGACTTAGTCCAGAATATAAATCAAAGTTTACACTGCCCAAGAAGGTTTCACAAAGAGGCCAAGTCATCGATCTTAAAACAACTTTCAAATATGAACCTCTTCACCTTCCATTCTTAACCGAAAATAAAATGTACGGATCAGGAGAGCGCTTGGACAAGTATCTCAATATTCAACCTACAAAACATTACATTTCTGCAACGCATTAATTTACCATTTGTATCCGGAATTATTGCCCCGAAGTAAAGATAATTTGTAGGAAGTGAAGCTCTTGCTCGACTCAGCACGGGTTTATCGGAAACGTGTACTGGAAATGAAAAGAGGTGTTCTAACTAATTTTACCAATGGAATATTTTTCTTACGATAATCATCATCATCATCTTCTGATTCTTTTTCACTGCTTTTGAATAAATCCGAACGGAACTCCTCAGTACTGGGCATATTGTGAACGATCTTCTCTACCTTGTCGACATGTTGATTGAGATAGGAAAGGAGTTCGGCATCCCTCTGAGTTATATCATTAACAGCCGCCACTTTAATTTACAAATGATGAATTATATAAAAAGAAATGTATTACATTTATAACTTACAGAGAGGTGACATAGTGCTTTCTAGCAGTATCCTCTGTTGTTCTCTCTCTAAAATTTGCGCAGCCATTATTCGCTTCCTATTCTCATCATCCGCTTCTGGAATCATTTGACTTTCATCTTGCAAGCGACTGTCTAAGGTCTCCATATTGCATTCATTTGCAAATTCAAATGGTTGTAATGAAAATCCGTTTTCATTAATCCCTTCTAAGTGATTTCTGTCGTTTGAATCCATCGGCACTAACTCAACAATTTCTCCCACTGCTTCGTTTTCATTAGTAACATAAAAGTCCTGGTAAAGATGCCCATTTGGCGAACGGTGCAAAACAACTTCAGTTGAAATTGGTTCACTCTCTATTGGGTTTTGAACCGGGGGAGCTTCCTGGACATAATTAAATCTATTTTCTGAAGAAATCACAGGTTCTTCTGGCTGTCGTGATTCATCGATCTGATTTTCTATAAATACTTCAACATTTGCATTTTGTTCCTCTATTAGGATCTGGCTGCTGTACGGCAAATATGAACTATTTTGGATTTTATTCGAAGAATCACAAGGATTGATACTATGGGAATCTTTTGATTCAATAACATTTTCACCAGGAAGTTTGACATAGGCAAGTCGTTTCTTCTTATTCGTACTGATGGAAGAAGTTTGAGCGGAATTTCCCTTCCCATAGAAAGGACTGAATTGTGCCGCAGTAGTGCACATATTCGGATCATATGAACTTATCCTTTGAAAACCTCGGTACATGTAATTTTTCGACTCCAAGGCATCTAAGGAATTCAAAATTAAAAGATATTATCGAATTCGGCAGTTTATTACCTGTGTTATTAATATCATTAGCCATAGTTCCTTAAATAATCCCAAGAACTTTGTAATTACAACAAAATACAAAAAATAAATAAAAATTTGTGACAGATGTCATTTTCAAGCAGCTGATTATTTTGACTGTCAAATTTGCTGCGTTTACATAGCGGATCCATTCAAACTACTACAAAATATGTAATAAAAACTGTTTTTGCCTTAATATATATAACGGTTAAGGCAGCCAAATAAAGAAATCCCGTCTATTCAATTTCTTTTATAATTTGAGTTGACGATGTGTTCAAAAGTCATAAGGTATGAAATGATAAGAAATGATCGTTTCGCCTTAAGGCAATACAAAAGTAGACGATGATAAAATTACGATATCGCTTTCAATCAGTCCAAATTCTGTTTATAATTTAAAACACGTTTTAGAATTAATGCTTCGGATTACTTGCCAAAAATGGTTTGATGTTCCGGGTTCCAATTAAGTGTATGTAACAAAACTTGGTCAGATAATAAACTTTCAGAGAGGTAAATCAAGAAATCAAACTCTTTTGAAAAGATATGTACATTTTCAACGTCAAGTATATATGTATGCGATTTGATGTAAAACAAGGAATAAATTTTTCAAAAAGCACACAGCTCTGCTCTTGTGACGGCGGTATTAGTAGACTGTATCACCTTCACAAGTCCTAGGCACGAAAACTTCAGAAAGAAAAAAAAAAATAATAATAATCAGTAAAATAAAAGATTGTAGATTATAACAAAAGGCTTGTCAAAAAGAGTGGAAGAAAAAATTATATATGCAGATAAAACAAATGTATTTTTCCATTTTCTTACTAAGAATCTTCAAAATATGTTTTACACCCCCGTTCGTTTCCCTTTTCCATATATACTGTTAGATGACTCATAACTCAATATCGGAGTTTTAAAACTTAATAATTCAGTTTGAACGTAGCTTAAATCAAATATTTCACTTGGAACAATCCTGAAAGCGGATCTATATTCTGAAACTTGACCAGCATGAGGTACTGCCTTCCCTGTGTCTTGAATTTTTTGTATAAAATTTGGATATCCTGCTGCTACTATTTTTACGCACTTGTTATTCCCTATTTTTGAAGCACTGTTTGTTTTACTTTTCCAATTGTAAAGTGTTATGTGATCTTTTGAGCTAATATCAAGATTGTTATGTGGATATTGAACATATGTGGAGTTAGTCGTAGTTGCAGATACATTTAAGTATTTAGCATATCCTGGTTTTGTCTGATCTACTTGCAACGTGTTAGTTTGAACAACAGCCGCTGGTATGTATCCTGTGCTTATATTTGTTTCGTCTGGGCATATTTTCCAGTTATGAACTCTGGAGGCCGTACTTGAGGGTGGGGGCAGTGGCTTTGGTGGATATAACATCTTGTATTCATCAAATTCATTCATTAAAAACGTTATGAGAACTATCGGACTTTGCACAATGTATTGTTCGGAGATCTGTTTGAAAGCAAAAAATTATTGTTTTTAGACATACATAAATACTTACCTTAAATTGTGTTTCCAAGAATATTGGAGAAAAGAGGAAGTGCAGTGTGTGTCTACCAAACTGTGATAGATACTTAGGATGAAATTAAAATACTGCATGCAGAAAACACATGGTTTACAACCCGTTGTCAAGTTTGCCTATTGTAAACATACCAAGATTACCATGACTTCAAAATTCGCTTACAAATAAATCCATTCTCCTAGGCTTAATTCAAAGGTACATGTACTAAGGCTCCCATAGCACAGTGGATATAAGGGCTGTTTTGTAGACGAGTAATAATAGTTCGCAACACAAACTTGACTATCTATGGCTCTCCCAAACTCGCATTGATTGGAAAAACTTTATTACTACTTATCACTAACGAAAGGCCCGCGGTGCTTTGGCCGAATCCTTGGTCTCTTGTAGATTGGGGAACAATTGAGCCGACGTAGTCAATATGAACATAATAATGAATGCAATACAAAGATAGAAATAAAGTAAGTCATCAGTTATAAATAAAATATATCATTTATTGGAAACCATTTTCGTAAAAATAAACATCATTTTCATTTGTCCAATTTAAAACTTTTTGGTAAAAGCTGTGAAATACTTGTACAAAGTACACGCAAAGGTGGGTTTATTGGCTTTGTGATATAAACAGGGAAGTCCTGTTTTGAGAATTCCATTAAAAACTGCCTGCACATCCCACAAGGAGTGGTAAAAGCATTTTCTTGCATTCCAACCACAGCTAGTGCTGTAAATTCAAGTTTTCCATCGTTTACAGCCTTTGCGGCCGCAGCTCGCTCTGCACACAACGATGCGCTATATGCCCCATTTTCGATGTTGCTGCCTGCGTAAATTTGCCCATCCGCTGTTTGAATAGCAGCACCAACTGCAAAATTACTGTATGGACAATATGCATTCTTTCTCGCTTCTATAGCAGCAAAAATCAGGTTCTGTACAGATTTGCCTGAAAAGGGGCTGTAGTGGATTACAATCAAAATATTGTTTCTCTTACCTAGTCCATCAAAACTCTTAATAGAATCATCATCCTTCAATCCATTTATAAAAAGTCCTGCCATTTTAAGAGCGCCACACAAAATTTCGTATTAGATGACGAAACTAACAAAAATATTTTTCAATTCATCATCAACAGTGACTTCTGTTATTTTGGTTCAGAAGTGACTGATAAGAATGACGTTCTATAGAAATTTGACGGAAACAGCTGATGCTCATTTTAATTCTAATCAGTCCGATAATAATTGGAAATGGGAACATTCAGCCAGTTGGAATATAATTCTGAGTTGAGATTTAAAAGGATTTGACTGAATAAGCTGAGCCTTAAGAGTACTGTATGCTAATTAAAATTTAACATTATTTGGAGTATACAATTTGACACAATGTAGAAGGTAAACAAGAAACACAGCAACAAGAGTTGTTTGAAGAAAGAATGGTAAACAGCATGAATTGATTGTAAATATATATGGTTCCTCTGCCTAATGTTTTACTCTGTATATTTCACGGCACCAACTGATTCCGGTTGACGAAATTATTGTTAAAATAAGTTACCATATGCATGCTTGTGAAGCTGGGCTTTGCGTTGCTGTACTTGCAATATTATTTATTATATCCAAATAAACTCTTCACTTCGGTTTAAAAAAGCCCGACAGAAATAATACAAACATATTTCCAAGAAAATACTATGCAATAAAATTATAAGCGACAACATTTTTTAAAGCTTCTGAAAGAAACAATCTCTAGCACGAAACACACTCCTTCTAAATTTCATAAAAAGTATAGACGTTGCTTAATGGCAAAAGCGAATTCATTCATTCATTTTAATTCGCTTGCATTCAGTTTGTCGTTTTCTGTAGTCATAAAAAGAAGTCTGTCCAATATATCACAAAAAAGAAAGAACGAAAAAATAGAGAGAAAAAGTGTAGGGAAAATTGACTGTGGAAACTGTGGATCACAAAAACCAAAAGTTTATTTATCTATGTCCCTAATAAAATTGAATACCGAGTGTTCTTGCAAACTTACATAAAGCAACTCTAGTGAGAAATTCTTATATTCATTCATTTCTTATTTAACTGTAATTTCATGATATATCAAAACGATTTGGTGAACACGAAACAAGAACGGTGTAGGGCGAATTGGAAATCAATCGACAACAATAAAAGTTCCAATTGAGCCCTTAAATATAAGAAATATCTTCAATTTTTTAACTTAGTAGAACTAGTTTGGTTTGTTATTAATGAAAATGCATTATTATTATTGTTACTTTGCTTTGCGTTGATTATTCTTTGGTGTATTAATTATATTCTTGACACTTGGCAAGGAGAAATCGTCTTCACCATTTCAGTCAGATATACATATGTGAAAACGCATATTTTCAAGAACAAAGAAGTCATCCGCAACGCAGGAAAATAGCTCAAAATACATCTGTTTTTTTTCGTTTTCAGAAAAACAAAAAAGTTTGTCATCATAAACGAATGTACGTACAAAAATCTTAAGTACTTGGCTATCTATGGTAGTACTTTTGAGAAGGAGGAAAAGTGTTGTATTGTGTTGTTAATATTGCGAAAGAAAGTAATTCGAAAGAAGCGCGTGTCGTTCACCACGTCAATTCGCGGCGCACTTTAAGCGACGAAAAAAAATTCATCTATAATTTTATTGGAAGAAAATTCGCAATTTTCACCTAGTTACGCATTGAGTATTGTTAGTGGGGGCGAAAAAGTCACCACAATATAGCGGATACGACGGGTTGTTCAAAGTGGACAGCTAGACCAGGGCAATTTGCCAAATAAACAAAAGCACTGAACTGAAAATCCAAACAACGTTGACAGGAAAATACAATTCACAGGGGAAGGAAGAGGATTATTGCATTATTAAGGAAACATACATATTGTCTTTATCGTCCGCTTGGCCGTGAACAGCTGGAAAGAAAAAAGAGGTTCAACAACATCCGCGACAATGAGTGAACTATCGCCAGAAGAGGTGAGTGCCTATTGTGCCTCTGTTATATGCATGCACTCAATATAAATACGTACAATACAAATTTTTTCATGAAAAAATATTTTGATAAAGGATCAAGATATTTTATTACATCCCTACATAGACTTAATAAATCTTGTTGATGATGTCTGTAGAATTATTGAACGATTCTGTATTTACATGAATAATATATTATTAATAGCTTTCAAACATTCTCTGTATATTTGGAATCATGTAACACCAATGTTTTGGTTCAATGAACTTACAACAGTTCAACAGCTGTGTTTCTCTAGCAATTAGTTTGACATTTTCTACTTGATCTTGAATCTAATACGTTTTTGACTGATTATATTGTTTACACATTGACATGTAAAGGTCGAAAAGAGGGGTGAATGGGACGCGATTAATTTAATACATACCCTGTTTTCAGTGTACCGAACTAAGTTCTACTCTGTTCTTACTTTAGTGAAATATCTCAATGAATGTGAATAAAATCGAAGATACTGGTTATTATCGTAAATTTCGGATTACTAAGTCTTAACTTAGTAACTAACTTGACATAACGTGACATACGTTCTTGCCTTTTAAATTCTGTTTTTAATTCTATCACTTATTTTATCAGAATAACTTTGAGCTAAAGAAAAACATTTTAGGTCAAAAAACAACACCAATAAAAATTATTTTAACATGCTTGTAATAGAATTATAAAAATGGAAGAATGGAAATGCAAAAGGTTTTCTTCTTATTCTCGTAACTATCGAGTTCTATCTCGTATCTCTTATAGATCTCGTTTTTCTGTTTTTAAGAAAGAAAAATTAATAAAATAAACGGTTCACATGAAACAAAAGACTCCTTTATATTTTATTCATTTTTCTCCTTTATGTGGCCAAGCCAAACGTATCAATAATCTGCATATTATCAGTAGCTTGTGAGAGATTAATCTGTGAAAAAAACTGAAAGACAACTCTTTTCTTCTGATGTAATGTTTGTGTACTAGTTTAAAACTACACTACAATAAAATCTCTACCTGCTCGGACAAGAACTGAATTCTAAACAATCGTCAATATTACTTATATATATATATGTTCCAGGATTGCTAAATTTAAAGCATACGAATTCCGTATGTTTAGCTCCTTGATACCCAATAGTAGAAAACGCTTACATTATATTTAAAAATTACCCTTTCTGCATAAGGTACACTACATTTGACTCGAACATGCAGCGCTTACAAGTCAAAGTTTATTTTCAATAGTGGCTGGTCAGTCCAGTTATAAACAAAGAAGAAATACAAAATAATAAACTAAAAAACGAGGACTTGTATAAGCAGTTAATAGGGTGAATTGTTTTGGAATAGAAGAGTTGTGGTTTAGCATGCTTCAAAGGATTCCTTTTTTCAATGGAAAATTATAGGTTTCAGTGTTTTTGTTGTTCTCTTGGGACTTGTTTAAAAGTTATTTTTTTTTTTTTACATCACAGTGCAGAATTTCTAAAACAATAATGTTTACATAAATACATTTTATTGTTGTGAACATATGTTTCTTACAACTGAAATTTCCATAAGGCTAACATTTACCTTACGATACACGCATTCATTCCACAATGGCTTCCGGATGTTGAACTTTCTTTTAAAATTGTATAAACAACGCATAGATATATGTTAACATAAAAGAAAAATTATTTTACATTGTTTGATACTCCTTTGTTATTTAAAACAAAAAGGAAAATGTTTTATAGAAATAACAAATCGTATGACGAGTGGAAATACAACTTAAAATTTGAATGATACACTTATTTCAGTTGGTATGAAATCTGAAGTCAGAGTGGCTTTGACCATTACTTAAGAGTATGAAGTTCTTTATTGTGTTGTTGTATAAATGCATTAAGAAGCACGTCCCTCTAATAAATAGAGGACGATGTTTTTGTTACGAAGTTAGATTGTTAGAGCAATTACATCTTCGGTCAGCGCAAACCCTTTCAAAATTATTTTACTGACAAAAAAAAAGTAGATTTAGTAAAGAGAACATGCACGTTAACATCTAAATAACAAATTCACATCTGCCAAAACTGTTTTTAAGTCATGCTAACAATTTTTAGATCAGAGCAAGAAGACTACGCACATTAGCCGCTGGTCTAAATGCCACTCCACGCACAGTAGAGACTGAGAGTTCCCCTCAAGTGGAAAGTAAGTGGCACTGTCTAGTCAAGCAGGAAATTTTAATAATACAATTGTTCTTCTTGCAGCTCCGCGAAGTACAACGAATGTGGCCAAAGAGTCCCGCTTAGTGAAGAATGCATTACAAATGTCATTGGATGCTAATAAGCCCAATGTGAAAGCACCCAACACATCACCAACAACGTCTCAGGACGCTATTCAAAAAATGGAGACTGATGAATGTCCATCGATTCCTAATACATCGGCAAAGCCAATAGATATATCGGAGAAGTTCAAAGATTCAGATTCGGGCATCGAAAACATGGAAACCAGCGAAAACACATCACCCGTTACAGAAGGGCCATGTCTCATGGTACCAGCTATTGAAGCCATCGAAGAGAAGATAGAGCAGATTGTCTCGCGAATTTTGAACGCAACTTGGAATGACAATAGCAGTGGATCAATGATCTGCCCTCAAGTCGGCAACTTTATCGAAACGTACCCCGAAAAGCGTTACGATTTTAAGACTCTTGTAACAGATGTTCTTATGGAGTGTGTACTTAAACTATACAACAACGACCAGTCGGACTCAATTGATTCAGACAATAGCGACCAATACTCAACGCCCAAGAAAATAAAAAGCGACGACACGGAAGTGCAGGAGATCCTAGCCAATGTTGTCAGTAGCAGTAATGCGACTGAGGTCGATCCCAGATTAGATCAACCAAGCACATCAAGATCGTCTGCCAGTGAATCTGTGTGTCCGGCCCCCGCATTAAAGGCATTGCGCCAAGGGAAAACATCCGCGCTCCTCTATCTCGTCAAATGCTATAAAAACTACCAAAACATCAACAACAAGCCAGATGTTTCGGTTGATCCACTGTTTAAGACAACATTATCATTCGTTCACCAGTCCATCATGCGGACCACAATTCTCGTTCTCACGGATAGAATTTATCAAAATCTCACCTATAACATGGATCAGTCCTGTCTCTTAGAGCAAATGTATCAAGAACGCATACCTGAAGAGTTCTTGCATGATCTAGTGTCAGAATCTTACAAAAGACCCGCAGACTTCGAAATGATCTTCGGACAGCTCCTGCGTGGCCTTTTCATGGGCATGCAAAGAAACATTTGCACAAGCTATATAAACACAGATCAAATTCAAACGCTAGCGAACTTAATCGTGATACGGGTTGGCAATGCCCGACCCATATGTGACTTAATGGTTAAGCAGGCAAATTTTCTTCCCGAGATTTGCACAAAAATCCCAGGAAGAGAGATTGTCAAATGCAGTTATTTGGGTCCATTCTTATCGGTTTCAATGTTTGCCGAAGAAAATATCAAGTTCGCCGAGGCGCAAGGGAGAAGTTCCAATCTAGCGGTGTCGTCTGGAAAACTTAGATTAGTAAGCATTTAGACTGGGTCAATTTATAAATGTTTTGTTAATATATTTTCCTTTTATAGCAATTGCATTCAATGCGGTCACACATGCACACAGTGTTCCACTCTCTGCTCGTAAACGTAAACAGCCGACCAGTAACATTAGCGTACATCTCAAAGGTATTACTTCACAACGACAGGCGAGTGCAAATCGCTTCGGATGAAAAGCTTCTAGCTCGTGACGGATTCGTCATAAATCTAATGGTTGTTCTGCAGCAGCTGTCTGTGAAAATCAAACTCGACAGAGTGGACCCGATGTTCCCCTTCTATTCGAATTCTCTAATAAATATCGACAATGACACGAAACTTCGCTTTACCGAGGAAGAGTATAAGAAGTTCATCGAACGTGATTTCAAGGATGTGGAACATAATGCGAACTTCCAAACACAGTGCTGGTTCCTAACACTGCAGGCACATCATTTAGGTTTTATGCCGGCGATTCAGCGCTACAGGCAAAAAACTCGTGCTATCAAGGAATTACAAAAGCTAATCGATGAACTGGATAAGACCAAATCCCACTGGGAAAATACTCCATATGCCAAACGTAACAAACAATTCAGAGATCGTTGGGTAAAGCAGCTCAAAAAACTCAATAGGTATGAAATAAGCTAATTAATGTGTACTCACGCCTATTCACGTCTCACATTCGTTTTTTAGATCTAAGCTTTGCAGCGAAGTGTGTTTACTTGATCCAAAGCTTATTACGTCTTGTATGTATTTCTATTCGACCGTTTGCGAATTCCTACTATATCAAATGGAAGGACGTAAGATCGAAGGTCCGTTCATATCCAAGGTGAACGCTCCACAAATGAAGCCAACAGATGCGTTTGCAGCACTGCCCGAATGGTATGTCGATGACATTGCCGAGTTTATATTGTTCGCCCTACAGCATGCTCTAGCCGACCAGAATGCAGTCCGTCAGTCTATTGACCATCCAATTATCACATGGCTCCTGACATGTGTTTGCGCCCCGCATTGTATTAAGAATCCATATGTCACTGCCAAACTAGTTGAGGTTCTATTTGTGTTTTCATTGGCTCCTGCAAGTTCGTCTCTAAATGTACTGGTAATTTAACAACATACCCCAACCCAATCTTAAATTCAATTTTGTGTTTATTGTTTCCCTGCAGATGTGGAATCACGAACTGTCACAAACGGTTCTGGTTAGTTCTCTAATGAAGTTCTACACTGATATAGAAACGACTGGACAAAGTACTGAATTCTACGATAAGTTTACAATAAGGTAAGGGTCCGGCATTCGGTCCATTTTTCGTTGTGTTTTCGACTAATGTTCTTTTTTTCAGGTATCACATAAGCCATCTGTTCAAGTCCATGTGGGACAGTCCAATCCATAGGCAGGTTATGATAACTGAATCAAAGTCAGGCAAGCAGTTCGTTAAGTTCGTGAACATGCTGATGAATGACACAACATTTTTGCTAGATGAGTGTCTAGAGAATCTTAAACGTATCCACCAGACTCAGGTAAGGTGGCATCGTTTGCCAAAACACGCTTACATTGTGTTTCCTCGACTTCACAGACACTAATGGCAAAGGAAAGTGCATGGGCTGAGCTTGGATCTGAACAACAGCAAAGCCGTCTATCTCAACTGTCTACAGACGAACGTCAATGCCGGTCGTATCTCACACTTGCCCGAGAAACTGTAGAAATGTTCCACTACCTAACCGTAAATATTTGACATCTTAACAGTAACATAGTTACACTACTCTGTTCTCATTTAGGACGACATTAAAGAGCCCTTCATGCGCGCTGAACTAGTGGACAGGCTGAGTTCAATGTTGAATTTCAACTTGCAACAACTTTGCGGGCCTAAGTGCAATGATTTGAAAGTTCGGAATCCGGCAAAATACGGTTGGGAACCGAGGCGTCTATTGGGACAGATCTTCGACATTTATTTACATCTTGCCTGTGATAGATTCGCTCAAGCGCTAGCCGCTGATGAGCGATCATTTCAAAAACATCTCTTCGATGAAGCTGCCGACCGGATTGAACGACTTGGCATTCGATCTCCCATAGAAGTAGAGAAATTCAGAGCACTATTGACAAAGGCGCACGACATTTATGGTTCGTAGTCATGGTATATTGAACTCTTTCGCAAAAACATTTTTTTTTCTAATTGCAGTGGCAAACCAACAAGCCGAAGACGAATGCGCCGATGCGCCAGACGAATTCAAGGACCCGCTAATGGATACTCTAATGCTAGATCCAGTTGTACTTCCATCTGGTACCGTAATGGATCGTGCCATCATCACCCGCCACCTACTAAACAGCAGTACGGATCCTTTCAATCGGCAGCCACTCACAGAGGATATGCTCGTTCCGAACGTTGAGCTGAAGGACCGAATCGATGCCTGGCGGCGGGAAAAACGAGACAAAAGACAAAATCAGCAGCAATTGAACTTATACGATAAAAGTAGCTAAGCACGTTACCACATGTTTTCTCAAATATACCATTATGATTTTTATATTCAATTATTATATACGAAAAAATAACTTTTTTTCGTTTTCCGGTTCCCTTTGGCTCATTCGAATTGAATTTGTTAGGACTTAAATTAATTTTTTTACAATAAATTGTCGGTTAAGTTAAGAAATATAGATGTGTTAGAATTGAAGCAACAAATCCGCACACGTAACCCCTCACTTGATGGCCGAAAGCGGATGATGTTAAACGTTATTTTGTGCGTTTATTTTTTATTTTGTAGAAGATACAATACGTAGTATTTAATAACACATTAAAGAGATCAAGATATGTCTATGAAAAGAAAAAGAAAACTAGAAATTCTTTAATACAGAGAGAGAACACGAGTCTCTTGGAAATGTAACAGGAACTATTATATTTACTTACATTCATAGGAAATGAGTTTAGTGAAAAAAAAGAAACGAAAAATATACATTTTTGTCATAAACAAACATTCTGTCATTTACGATGGTCCTAGTTTAGTAAGTTTTGCAGAAATAATTCTGTATGTTCCGCTTCCCATGCTTGTGTACAACCTCATCCATTAGTCACTCAGTGCCAGTTGAACAAATGCTGCACCTTTTTCAACTTGTGTACACACGAGAACTCCAGCCATAAATATAAATCTTGATCGATTGCCTAGACTGAAAGTACTCGAAAACAGCGATTAGGATCTAGGATTTTCTTGCAATAACAGGCCTACCAATCAAACAAAAGCATTAGTATGTACCCGTTTTGATTTTTAATTCCATATTTAACGGTAAAACGAGAGCTAGTATTTTTCTCTTATTGCGCTACTGAAAGACAAGCAAGAGGGAGAAATCTTGACATAAAAAACGTAGATTTGTAACTTATGTGGAGCTTACGTGAAGATCCTGTTCCTTCAGCAAACTATTTGCTGAGCAATACACTTTCAGAAAAAGCTAAAGCTCAGAAGACACTTTAAGCATGCAAGCAAAAGCTCTGATCACACAAGTTGTCCACTCACGCTCCTCATTAAACAAGATCAAAACAAAATTTCCTACTCATTTTTGTGTTTATTGTAAAATGTATTCCAAGTACTTTTTGTTATGGTTTCTTTATTTACAAAGCTATATGATAAAAAAAAATACTTTATCCCTTGCTTAAGGATGAGAGCGTGTTAAAAATTATTTTTGAACCGGTCAGTTACTGTTCAAACAATTTTAACTTAATTCAAAGTTAGATAAAACTAAAGCCCTAGGAAGTGTGATAAGCTGATATCGATTTGCCGATACTGCTTTACCAGAAAGGACACCATCCGATGTAGCATTGACAAAGGTTCTCATTGTTGGTTGCTTGCTGAATAAGCAAGTCGACCTGCTGCTGGACAGTGACAGCGTTTTTCGTCTGAAAATCTGTGCCGGTAAGCTTTCGCTTCACACGACCTACGATTAGTCTGGCTTTGGTATTTGTGACTTCTGCCACCATCTGGGTGTTGTTTCCAACATTGCCGAGACCGGTTTCAAACGGTTTGGCCTTGGCGTTTGACTGGCTTCGCAGCATACTCACAGATTCATCGTCGTCTCCTGTGGTCAGGCTTCCCATGGTGGTAGTGCCGTCGTTATTTGCCTTCGATCGGCGATTTTTATCTGTGTCTAGCAGACGCCAGTTCAGTAATGGATCGTAAACAAATGCTTCCAGAACCGCCATTAAGCTGTCTTTATTGCGACGGAGCACGACCATTACACTCTCGCACGTGCGCCGATAAGTACCTTCGATGCCGGTCACTTCCATGGCTTTAATCAGCATTCGTGTCAATCTGAAAGGTATTTTTTCTGGGAATTTTTCGCGGGTCATAGCGACCTCGAAGCAGTCGCCGAAGTCAATGTGGAGTATTTTTCCACTCATCCGGTCCAACATAAGATTTGATGGATGTCGATCACCAAGACCAAGGATATAACCAACCATTGACATGACAGCTAAGGAGCGGGTGTAATTGGTTCTTCGTTCGAACCACACTTCGGATGAAGGACTCTTCAACCACAGCAGCTTGGCTAAGTCATCGCCTTGTGTTTGCCGCAGTGCATATTCGAAAACCTCAACCTTCTGCATTAGCGTCAAGTGATCGTAGTCCGGAGCCATCTTAAGCATTGTAAGATGCTCCTGATTAAGAGGAACTTTCTTTTTGACTCGGTAATCGCGGATTAAAGTGTGCAGAGTGTCACAGTGAGGAACCCAACCGATCAGACCGGAGTTTGTGCTTAAAGGAATTACAGCATAACGCTGAATAGTGAGATTACGTCGGAATGTATCCGGGTCGTCGAGCAATAAAGTGTTGACCAAGCTGAAGAGCTGCATAACTCTCTCGTCCTGTCGCAGATCTTCATGGCCCTTTAGTAGATACATATAGTCCTTTCCGTTTGATCCGCGAATGCAAAGCTTTCGTGGACGCTGTTTTGACGTAATCACCTGTAGATTTGTTTTGATGTGACTGATGCTTATCAAATCTTGACCTGGAGATGAAAATAAAATTGACAATAAAATCAACGAAAATTTCTATGTTTTACTTGCCTGGGTTATAGCTTCCTGGCACCGCCAATTCTAAGTCCTTGCAGGCGAGTAGTTTAGGACTGACGTAAGGCAACTCAAGCGAGGTAAGCTGGGGAAGTTGTCGCGATATTTTTCTGAAAACATGGTAGTAGATGTCCCAAGCTCGGTCCAGATCCATGCCGTTCGACGAAGTTTTGTACCGTTGACTCCATTCGTACGCCTCTGTTAATTCACGTCCGTACGCCTGACTAAACGATGTTTCTTTTAGTGTTTGAGGGCCTCGTTCCAACATATTATGTAGTGGTTCTAGTATTTCAAACATTCCCTTTACATTGCGCTCTCCAAAGTACAGTCGCGAGGCTTCTTCCAGGCCTTCGGCCCATTGCTCGTGCCACAGAATGGCTACGCGAATTAACTCTTCACTGCACATCATCGCCTGTTCGACTAGCGTCAGCGAATGCTTTCGCATTGAGTCGAGAATCTTGAATGCTGCATTTTTGCGAGCCACTGATGCAGATTTTGATGCAACTGTCAGCGGGTAAACCAAAGCTTGTGGATGATACTTTCCGATGTCGATAAGGAGCTGATGAATGAGTTGTCCTACTAAATTTCTATGGGTGTCGATTCGTGCTATGAGCTGTGGAATGACCTGCAGCCACGTGTTTATCTCAATAATCTTCATGCCGTTTAGCAGAGCGTCGTACACTTCAGAATATTGCCCATAGTCGAACCATAACGTGAGCAAGCGAAGGGTGTCCTGCAGAGAGTTACCCTTGACCAAACTTATCGAACGGAAGAAACCATGTACTGCTGGGACTGCGTACTGCTCAATGATAAGCTTCTCCTTTTGCACTTGCATAACTTCACTTATTCCCGATGAACTTTCTAGGTTCTGCTTTTGCGTTTGAACAACTTTGAAGTTCATGTATGCCCACAGGTGCCAAGCCTTGTACCAGTTTTTATCGTATTCAGCAGCCTTCTCGAAGCACTCGAGTGAGCCTTGTACAGCGGCTGGCTCTTGAAGTCCCTGCAATTTATTTTGCCAAATCGCCAGCCGAAGGTAGCAACGAGCTAAAAGTCTCCTGTCCTCTTTCTTGATTTCCTCAGGGTTGCAGCTGCACTGAGCGCTGAACATATTAACGAAGCGGCTAAGCTGTTCATAAGCACCGTGCATATTGTCTGACATTGCCATGTGTTTGGTGTATGCGTAGGTGACTTGAGGTTGGTTGAAAGGTAAAGGTTCTGTAGGATTCTTGGAAGGGTCAACCCCGAGAAGCATAACCAAAGTCTTATGGGACAGCTGGAGAGAGCCACTCTTTCGACAGAGGGATGCGTATTTCAACCAAGTATGGACATCCTCTTGTGGACTAACAACCAATGAATGAACCTGAATAATTCGCCGCCAGTCTTCTACCAGGCGCTGTCCGCCTTGCAACCGCTTCCACCACATAGTTTTAAGAGGTTCGCGCCGTTCTGGGATTAGCTTGTACTGGATAACTTCCTCCAGTTCCGCCAACATTTGAACACATACCATCGCGCCGTATGCACGCTCGTAAGATTCGCCAGCCATGGAAGTAAGCTCTGTATCTAGCAAATCTCGCGTCTCGTCAATTAATCTTTGGGCAGTCTCGAAGTCACCGTAGTGTACAGCTAGTACCGCCCTGTAGAAACTTCCATCTTGTGTCTCTTCAGGAATGCATTTCACGTACTCTTGCATACCCTCCCAGTCTTGTAGGCCCCACGCAGCTACTGCCGCTAAATGCCCAGCACGGGATTTTCCTTCAGCATCTAAGGTTTCCCAATTTTGTTTGGCCACAGACCCAAGGTCAGACCACTCGCCTAGTGCTTCCAAGCACCGCATATGACCTAATCGAGCCTCCAAATCGTTAGAATCGGCCTGCAGCTTTTCCGAATAGTGTTTCAACGCTTGATCCCAGTTATGTAATTTCTCATACCATCGGCCCTGAACCTTCAACTCGTTAGCTTCGTTGCGGTATGTCGTCAGAAGACCCTCTGCGGCTTCTTTCTGCTGCAGTTTGTTGTTTATCAGAATCAGCGATTCAAACACGTGGCGGTCATTTTGTCGCAAGAATTCATCCTCCTTGTAGTGCAGCGCCTTTGCATATGCTCTACTTGCCATGGCCCGAGTACCGAGCAGCTTTGTTTCTATAGGGATAGGGGGCATGTCACAGTGTTCCATAAACTCGGCCAAGTTGAGAATGGTCTGAGTTATCTCTGGCATATCGGTTACTTCCAACGCCTGACACAAGCTCTGAGTGAGCTCATTTTGATGTTCCGGTTCGAGTTCTGTCCAGCAGGAGATAAACGCAGCGTTGAACAAGTCCCTCAAGAGCTTCTCGTAATTTTGCGCTAAAGCACGACAGGATCGTAGAGCAGGTGACGGCGACTCCTTTAACAAACCAATTGACAACCTCTTCAGCCATTCAACCCAATCGTCCTTCGAGACTCGGCGATTCACCTGCCAAGCGGTCTTCAAGTCGCTTGCCGACACATGCAGTTTTTTAATCGTAATGTTCACGTCACTTAACGAACCATCGGTGCTTTTGTATTTCGCTTGACGCATGTGAAACTCGTCATCTAGGCACATGGTGGTGTTGCTCTGAATCTTAGTCAACAGCTTTTCGTATTTTGAGTCGACAATTCTGTGCTTGACTATAGAACGGTTTACCAATGGAGCAAATACGAGGTATTTCTTTCCCAGTTGGATCATCATTGAGCGAAGAGTGGACATTGCCTGATCTCTTAGCTCCGAGTTTGTGTCTAATACTCTGACCAGTGGGTGTATGATTCTAGAGGAAAAATCATTAAAATCCAAAATCCACGCAAGATTGTCTATTGTTTCCATTGCAGCGCATGAAACTTGCGAGGAAACATAGGGCGCGTCGAAGAGTTTCACTATCGGAGGAACAATCAAATGCAGATAATCGTCCAAGGTGTTACCGAACTTCTGCAAAGCTTGTAGGAGTTTTATCGTCACAATTCGATCTTTCGATGTGTCATGCTGCAGCACTCTCAGAATTTGGGGGACGAGTTGTGACAGATAATTTTTAAACTCGCATCCCAGAGCGACCGCAATTTTTTCGATTAAATTTATTAACGTCGGTTGCAGTGGCGTATTTATTGTCCAAAACTCCTTAATCAACTTAAATATGTCTCCCATGTAGCTGATGATATGTTGCTTAACGATTTCAATAAGTGTCGAAAGCTGCTGGAACAGAAACTCCCTCAGGTTCATGTCAGCAGTGCGTACATTCTCCAGCAAATTAGGCAAAACTTGGGATAGGTATGGAACGCACTTTATCCCTAGACTTTGGAAAATAAATGTTACTGCCTGCACTACACTGGTGTGATGCTGACTTAGCGTGGGATCTCGAAGGATTCTCATGAGAGTGGCAATTGCTACAGCTGGATAGTACTCATCTAGGAGATTTCCCATGTACACAAGGAGCTCTGCTGTTGAAATGTCTTGGTTCTCGTCTACCTTAAAGTCAGATAAGGAAATAAGAATGTTATCCTTTTGGCTGTCAATAAGACCCTTGTTCATTTTGTGCTTGTAAGGATCCATAGCTCCGAGGAGACCCAAAACGCGGATTGTTTCTCGACGAATCGATCGACGTTGTTCGGTTTTGAGGAAGTTGATTAGGATGTCAATGAGGACTGGGTACTTGTGATAGGGTGATACAACCCGACCTGTAGCACTAACTAGCTGCCCCAGAGTCCACAGGGCTACCCCACGCTTATCTGGGCTTCCAGAATCACCGAGCATTTCCAACAAAATTGAAAGTAAGTCATCGGCCCACCGTTCCATTTCATTCGAACCGCCGTTTACTTCGGCAAGGTCGCCTATTGCTCGCAAAACATTCAAAATCACACCGGGATTGGAGTCCGGTTCGCGCAGTTTCGGAACGAGAATGGTTAAAATTGGACGCATATATGAAGAAATCAATCTGGAAAGACGAGTTGTATAACTTTGTAATGCGTTTACAATTTCTTACTGCTTACCTTGGGGTACTTATTACCAAGTGATCGAGCATCCTTGCACTTTGTTCCTTGTTGCGGCTCATACCTGAGTGTTCTAGTTCAGTCAACAATTGAATAAGAGTCTTCCTTAATTTAGGCATAACATAAGCCGGATTCATTCCTGACAGACGCCCAATAGTCACAATCGCCAACTCGCGAATCTCGAATACCTCATCATTTAAAGTCACAAATAAGGCACTCAACGATTCTGGTTGTGCCAGTTCGGCGTCGAATGTCTCGTCCAAAGAACGAAGGACCCTCAAACGAACGTTGCAATCAACATCGGTGATCGCTACAATCAGTAAACGCTCTAGGACGTGGGACACGGTTTCACTAAGTGTCTTAGAGCTTTCAAATTGTGACTCGGATGACTGAATTGCGAGCTTAAGCAATCTTGTGCACGTTTGGACGGCTTCTAAGCGGATTCCTTCGTGTTCGTGATTTATGAAATGATCCGCACATCTTAAAACAAAAAGAGAATACTCAATCATTCAACGAAATCATAAGCGATTATACCTCTGCACAAAGTCCAACATGTTTTGATCTTCAAAATTAAAGCTACCCAGTGTCTTCAGGGCGAGAATTATAGTTGGAACATCTTGTTGACCTGAATCAGTTATTGAAAGCGATGCAAACGGTACGGAGAGATTGTGCTTTGGTGTTCCCATCCCGGTGGAAGTTTTGCTCATAAGTACTTGAGAGAGCACAGCAGTCAGTCCATCCGCAATTTGCGGCTTTAGATCTGGAACATTGTCAGCCAACTCACGCAAGCAGACTGTCAAAGCTGGGGAGAGCCCAGTAGAGAACATCTGCTCCAGAATACCGGTCACATCTTTGGTTATGCCCGATTTGACAGCATGCGCCAGCAATGTTATGCAAGTGAAAATCATCGGATCGATTGTAGGCTTTCGCTTGGCAGAGCCATCCTTCGAGGGAAGTGCCAACTTGATAGCATCCATGATGCTCTTTAAGTATTTGTCAATGTCCCTTTCCACAGCCACGGCTATGTATCCAATTGTTATGTAGGCACTGTTTTTGTCTTTCTCCTTCCCGCGGAGATTGCTTAGCAAGTGATTGATTGCGATTTTGAGATATTTGTGTACAAACACTTCTCTATTGAAGGCAGCTAGACGCGGCAAAATTTCTAAAAGACCTTGTTGAACTTGTGGAGACTTCAGGGTGCGTTGCTCTAATACGCTATCGCAGATTTTGCAATAGTTTTCGATCAATATCTGACGACTATGTGCTGATTCCTGAACATTCATCCCAGAAAATTTTACTGCCGAGTGATCTGGCTCGAGATGTGTTTGTGTTGTTCCAAGTTTTTCGATGAAAGGAGCCTTTAAACGGGGCACGATGGCGGTAACGCCAGTATCAGCGTAATATTTTCGTGGATATGATTCAGGTTGAAGACTCTTTAATGTGCTATACCGACGTTCCCATACAGAGTTTGAACAACGAAACAGTTCGTTGAACACAATCAAACCCCCATGAATACGATCCTCACGAGTTATGCCCTTTTCTTTCGAAACGGGAGTATCAATGACAAAACATTGCTCTGCTTCCTCAAAGCAAATCTTATACCACTGAGGCTTGCTGGATTGTTTTGTATTCTCACGCTGTGAGGTTACAATTAGCGCAGCTCTCAATGCTTCACCAGCTGATTCCCGAATAGCTGGTTTCGGGTCGTATATTGCATTGAATATGTTCTCGAAAAACGTTGAAATTGATTGATAGAAATATGTAGGCATAGCGAGTGCCAGCTCACGTAGAATAAAAACGGCCGCATGACGACGATACTAAAATTAAACATACGAAATGTTTGACATGTATATTATGAGAAGGCGAATTACAATTGCGGATTTTATACACACATACCTCTTGCCTATCGCCGGATAACCATTCAAATGCTCTTTTAATATCAAAATCAAACGATTCAGCTCCTTTTGAACCAGGCAATGACGCTAATTCAACGAGGGTACGTGCAGCAATTTCCATAACTGACACATCATTTGAAGGTAGCAAATTTCTCAAATTAGTAGAATATCGTGAAATTCTAGTTGTTGTATTTACAACATCTCCACTGATGAGACACTCTTAAAGTAAAAAGAAATTAATACCAAAAAACATTTGATTTCTTCCTCATATACTTATGGCCAGAACTCCACCCTTTTTCTCATTGATATCGGAACTAAGAACCATATCGAATATATGATGATTAAAGTCATCAAAGAATTGCACAAGTTCCTCCTGCGACATCTCCCGCAGCTCGGTCTTTACGTACAGGAAAAGATCTTGCGCAGCTTTGTGTTGGACATCCCGGTTGCGGGACTTCAGTCCCTGCACAAATCTTTGTTCAATCAAACTGGACATTTTGATGCACTATATGACTAAGATAAGTTTATTATGCTTGAATGCACTTAGATTTGAATGAATGAAATTGCTTTTCGATTTTCTTTTTTTCTTTCTCGTATGCACATAGTTTACATATTTTGAGGTTAGATCACGGAACACTGTAATCGGCTTTGATTTTACATCTTTGAGCACATTTTCGCGATATACATAAACTGTTAAGCACAGTGATTGCGAATTGAATGTCTGCAGCAATATTTAGCTCCGGTAATTTTGATTTAGATGACAATGAAAATGAACGCCATAAAAATTGTAGAATTTTTCACTATGACAGCAGCCATCTATAAATTTCACTTCTGTCAAATAGGTGTCAAGTAAGAAAATACATATCAAACTTCACATAGGCTGATTGTTTATATACGCCTTTTGAATTTGAATCAACAACGACCGAGATATTAACGCTTAAACATTCATCCATAACTGAAAATAATTCAGAGATTTTAATTAAAAGCAAAAATTATACTTTGTCTTGTTATTTATCACTCAAAGTCCTTACATATACAGGATCCAGCAAAAAAAAAAAAACAAAACAAAAGCCGCATATGTGGGTAAAACAGCTGATTTGAGCAATGCTACCAAATCATGTTAATATTCTATTTACTTTTAATAGGAAACTTTCATTGCATTACTTTTAAAGCCACTAAATTTTCTTTTAGAAAATTCTGGCACGATAATATATTGATCACATATTGTTTTAATTAGAAGATCGGTGGTAATTTATATTAATATATACTAATATGATTTTGACATTATGTTATTCAAATTTTAATTAATTAATTAATAAATTAAGTAATTATATAACAATTTCATTTAACAATATTTGCAGAAGTTCTTTAACTCCCAAATGATATTATTAATATGAAAATACATTCCCTGTGTATACAAGTTCCAACATACGCGTATAAAACTTGACTTTGAAATGTAATTATATTAAGTTATAATATTTGGGTAACCAGTCATGATTCTCTTCAGAGGGGAGGGATACTGTGTTCATTGCGATACACACAATTCAGTGAGTTGAATATTATAGTAGCAAATGAATGAAAATAATTTTGGCTTTAGTTGAGTTTCTCTTATTGCTATGAACCTATAAGGTATTGGTTTAACCATATGTATACATAGTCAAAAATATCCCAAACATCCCTGTTTGGCAAGTGGTTTATTATTACTACGGGCTGGCATCACTTCCCGAAATCAGCTATTTGTTTAAAATTGCACCGTGTCAGCTGGACTGTAGGTGAACTTTTATTTTTCAAAACAATTGAAGTAAAGACATGAAGTGGTAAACTCTTCTCGCGGTGATAATTTGGTATTAATTAAATTAGTTCAATTCATTTAAAATCCTGTAAAATGTCAATGAATATTTCATGGCGATATTAAAGTACTTTCCTGTAGTGTTGTTTTAAGGAGCCTGAAAAAACGTTATTTTGCTTGATAATATTAAGTATTCAATAAAAAATATTTTTCACTTCAACATTTTGTACGTAGAAATTGGAAACTTGTATGTTTTGGCCTATTTTATTTTTGTTTTATTATTCTAAAAAAAAACATATGTTTCTGAATTAATAAGGTGTAGTCTGTTTGTTGCAAGGATAGGATTAAAAACAGATCTTTTAGATATGGACAACAAAGGACTTTTAATTTCCATTGTCATTTTAGGTAAAGTCTTATATTGATTTTCAGTGCACAACCTATAAACACAGATTTCTTTTTCATCTCACATTGTATTTTGTCAATACCTATTGTGAATTTCATATCTTATATGCTTGAACTGGGATCCTGTATTAAACATCCCTTATGAAAAAGTTAATATTTTCATTCTTACACCGTGTACAAAAATATACAAATGTTTAAATCTGCATTACTAAAGCCTAGATTGTGCATTGAGCTTATGATGGTGTTGGGAAGCTCTATTATTAAGAACGTTAACATTAACTAAAGAATTTATAGAAAAATAAGTGCACGTAAGTATAAAGTAAGTGTTACTATGTTTATGTGTGTGTTTTGAACAAGTGCGTTGTTTGTGAAACTAAAGTACCCGCTTATCAGATCAATTTAAAGTTAATTTACTAAAATGGGTATAAATATAGATATTATGGGAGATAAGCAATTTAAGTGGTACATTCGTGGTTGACGTTAGTGCAAAGAGGCATTATTTTCAAAAGAATCTACTTGTTGGATTAATTTGCTTGCAACATTAATTTAACTTTGACTGGCAGCAAAGATCATTTTTCGATTTTGAAAAATTAAATGCTTGTATTTTAGCTAAGTAATAAGTTACTTTTAAAAATAGACGAAACGTACTTACAAAGGTGCGAATCAGAAGTGAGGGAATATAAATACAATATCATTGATTGTTATCAAGCATACTTAATTATTAAAAAACATAAATTGAACAGAATTACAGCATGATAAAAAACACGTACTTTATAAACAGTTGTCGTCTTAAATATTCCTTAACAGTAATTTTGATTTTGCAGTTATGATAGGTAATTTCCTTTACAACCGTCACTAACAAGCCGATGTATAGAAACTAAGTAAAATATTTAATATTCTTGGTTAAAATTGCATATTTTGTTTACTTCAACAACAGAACGCAAGATTTATCTACTGTCTTTAGTATTTGTATTTTGTTGATTGAATTCTTTATTTTGCTTTCAAAATATTTTGTCAAAACTTCTTCTGTTTTGCTTTAGGTTTGATTCCTAATTACCTTACACTATCCTTTGAAAAATCAACATACCTTTACGAAATAGCAAATTCAACTGATATTATGCTAAAGGCAAATCCCTCGTCTGAAAACTTGACTGCCATAACATGGGCACATGCAGTAAACAGCAAGAAGGAGCTGGAAGATGCACTAAACAGTAAGTATATAATTCTTAAGTCAAAAAATTATCAAAGGTCTTGAATTTAATGCACACACGGCGGTAGAAATATTTTGATTATAAATTCAAAAAAAATTTAACTCCATAATAAAAACTATTGTATTTCAATTCAACCTAATTGAATAAATTATTAATGAAAGCGAGCATCACACTAACGCATTCAATTATTGGTACCTGTTTATTCAATTTAAAAGAGCTCATTGAAGAACAAATGAATGAACGTCCTGAATGAGTTCAAAGGTTCACCTCTGACAAAGTGTCCATTCACACCATGGGTATATTTATATAACAAAAATTTCATTTTAGGTAATATTGATATGATTGAAGCTGACATTGTTCTTGGGACGATAAACAACACCGGACCAGAAATTCCAGTTATGGGCCATCCACCCGCCAATACTTCTGACATATCGCTTCAGACCTTCCTCGATACAATTTTGGTCCATAACAATGGAACGTCAGAGAAAAAGGGGGTTAAGCTTGATTTCAAATCAATTGAAGTATTTGAGGGTTCTGTTAATATGCTCAATGAACTTTGGCCAAAGGTAAAGCTGAATCGTTTTTTTTTTTTTAACGGAACAACTATTTAACTTTCCAAACATTAGATGACATACCCAATTTGGTTGAATGCAGATATTATAAGCGGACCAGTTAATAACACTGCAACCGTTCCAGTCAACCCGAAACAATTTTTCGGGGGTTGTAAGGGCTTTGATCAGGCTGTACTATCAGTCGGTTGGACTACACGGTGGGGTAATAACTTCACCGATGGATCATACACAGACGAGCAAATACAAGAAATGATCGATTCCATTAAAGTTAGTTTCATCACTTTTCATTATTCACTTGTAACTGCTTTACTTCAAAAATATATTTTAGGACAATAAAATTCCGGATTCGAAACAACCTATTACATTCCCAGTGAGAGCCGGAATAGCTGCTAACAGCAGACAACAACTTGAAAGGCTAGTGAATTCATTTAATGACACCAACGAAACTACAATCACTATTTGGTCATCCGTGAACGACCATGTTGATATTAAGAAACTACGAATGTTAATCTACTCAATTGGACTCCATAGAGTTTATCTAGATGTTCCTGAAGAAGTGTCAAGTCAATTGCACTTGGAAAAGGGACCCGGAAACTCTTCATCACTTCCGCCCATTCTCAATTTGTCTGTGATTGTTTTATGTATACTAATTGCGAAATTTGCCTGGTTCAGGGAATAAAGTGTGATTGTATGTCTTTAGTTAAAAATATATTTCCTATAAAACAAAAAATTGGCATCTCTACAAATAAATATTCCACTAAATAAATTAAATTAAGCCTTAATTTGTAACTAAAATAGTCTTAAAATGCTATCTTTGGGTCCCATTTGTTGTGTTGCCTAATATGGACAACTTTTCTGGCTTCATTATAATTGTTCCAATGTCATTCTTTTGAACAAATGGAACCGCCTCTTGTTTTAGCTGTTTCATTTCAAATGTTTTTGTGGAATGTGATTTTCGTTGATCTTTTGGCGTGCAATATGTCTTTACTGCACTGACGGGATACCAGCAGAGCAGCATAATTCCAATTAATGTTAGAATTCCAGCAGCAACTTGGCCCCAATAGATTATGAGTGGAACTAAACCAATTTCTGCAGCAATCTCTGGAGTCACACGCACACGTTGCTCGCACCACATGATTGGTAGAAATACACGACGAACTTTATCGTAGATCCTGAATTAATGAAAAATGTTAGCTTAAAACTTAAAAAAGGAAAATAGTTAATCCTACCCCATATCTGGTAGGCGGTCCATTAGAACATTCAACTGAAATCCCCCACCAACATCCATTGGAAGACCCGTATTCGGTTCTAGTGTCATGAAGAATTCGTGTTTCTCTTTTATAGGTTTAAGTCCCTCAATTTGTTCAAGATAGTATGGATCAGCTTCGTAAAAATGTGGATACGACATGAAGGTGGTTGAGCCAAATTGGCAAGGTCCCATGTTCATAACGCCAACCCGCTCACATTTCCCATCAACGCAGAAGCACTTTGTTTCTGGATACATAGTTCCTAAAATTTTTGTATAATCAAAAATTGATTTACGAAGGCCTTTTACTTTTCTTACCATTATCAACAGATCGTCTGCCACCGGAAAATTTCAGCGCCTTTATTCCATGGACTTCAACCGTCTCCGTATAATCCAATGGGATCGTTCGGCACATATTTGGCGGATATAATTCAATTGAATCGCCTTCTTTTAGGTTTGGAGGAAAGAACTCTCCTAATGAGCCATTTATCATACCACATTGCCCTTCGTAAAAACCTGTGTGCGTTTTAGAATTCCATGTGTGTATTTTGCCCATTTTAAATGTGTCATCTCCTCCTGTATACATATTCAGAAGGCCGTTGAAATTTTCACTTCCATTGCGCTTTTTAAGAAACACTCAAGAAATAAGTTGATACTTATATTTTAAATATTAAACTACCATGTAAAAGTATCCAATACGATCATAAGGATTTGAATCCGCATCATCTGAAAACATAACAAGGGCACTTCCAATGTCCACTAAGGGATCTTGATAGCCGGTAAACAGCAATTCATCTGCAGTCTTTGTGATGGTCAGCTCTTCTTTGTACAAAGACATAAGAGCTTCCAAACTTCGCCGTTGAAAATATCCCGAATCTCGTTTCTTGTAAGCAGCTGCCTTTGGAAAATTCAAAAAATGTACAGAGTTAATTATGTTATTTGACGTGCCAGAGTTCATGCGTACCCATGCAACCATATTAACAGTTGTCACGACGTCACTCAAACTGCCGTTTGTACCCTTAGCATCGAAATGATAAAAGCTTTTTTTGCGGAATGTTACTGAATTGTTATGTGTATGAAATTCGATATTCACTTTATCGGGGATTTCTCTAAATCGATAAGGTCCGAGTTCTTCGAAACGAGGCTTGGTTGAATGGTTTGTGAATTCATGGGGATTTGTCCAGTTGAATAGATAAATATCTAGGTATAGGGGTAGCGGTGATTGTTTCCAGCCCGCGTATGATGGTGATTTTGGACTGAGCGCTAATTCCTGCAAATAAAACAAAAAATTAGATATCTTCTAACTGTGCTCTTTGCGAGATATTTATATTTCTAGATAGATATACTACTGATAAGCTGAAAATAGTTTCTATTATGATAAATAATATCAATCTGAAAAGTCTGCACTATCGTTCTTTAAATTAAATTTTTGTTGCTGGTTATAACTACCCAATTCAAACTATTTAGGTAAACACTTTCTGCAGGGAACTGTGGCCGCAGTGGTGTAGTGGGTAGAGTGCGACGCTCACACACCGATAGTCCAGATTCGATTCGAGGCTGAACACTTCGAATTTTTTACGACACCACCTCTTTCGAGCTGCGGACAACACTCAAAGAGTAATAACTGTCTAAGAAAAAGCTTCTCAATTTTCGCCGTTCAGAGTCGGCAAAAAACTGTAGGTCCCTTCTACTCGTGAGAGAACAGTAGTGCGCACAACACGAGTAGTTGATGAGCAAGCTAGGCCCTGCTCCTTCTGTGAACTGTAGCGCAAGCCAATTATTTCTATTTTATCATGCTGCAAATTTCTTGGAAGATTTCTTCAACTTCATTAATTTACGCTGTGGCGTATTATAATAATATTAATAAACGCTTAAAATCCCAGTTTCGATTCCTGCATTGAGAAACAAGCTTCTTTATCAAGCCAGCACCTTTTTCGAGTTCCTCACAACAATCAAAGAGTACTCTTTTTCATATTTAATCTTATGAGTACCAGAAATTAAAAAATTAACGACATTCAATGTACACGTTTCTTAATCTCTGTGAGATTGTTGACACTAAATAAATAACAACAACGGACAAAATACAACGTATACGTAAATTAAGCTTTTTCATGTTTTATCTTCAATGCGTAATTTGTTTGCATTGCAAAATGTCTAACAGAGGAAAATAACGCACACAACATAGCATTTTATAGTTGTTTTCATATTTATTTCACAATTGGGTGCCACTGTCTTTTTCAAACAAAACAAACAGATAACTCTGTTTTATCAAATTTTCGTGCTTCGCAGCTTAATCTTGGGCGGCAACAAAAGCCCATAACCAGCCGCAGCATGAGTTTACTAATTTATGCAAATAAGGAAGCACTTGTTGAGAATTTCAAATCGAATATGGTAACAAACAAATACCAGAATTTCATTCTATTTAAGAATATTTTGAAGATATATCGTTAATGCTAATTTGTTTTTTTTTTTACATGAAGTATTTGCTCCACTTTTTATATGCGAAATTCAAATATTCTAAATCCATATCCTGTTCAGCCATTGGTTTGCACAGACTAAACTTGACTGGATGAATACAATGATTCGTCAATGAACCGAATGATTGAAATGAATTTGGCATCTCAGAAAATGTGAAATAAGCAGGTGTACGATACCTCATCGTTGAAGTAAATAGGGCAGAGATATTGCATAAAGGACGAAAAGCAAATGATAAATCGAAAAAAGTAACACCATTTATCTCTAATCATTCTTGCAAATTGATAATTCGGACAACTGACGCTGTTGCCAATAAATTAATTCTCCGACTGATAAGAACGTATAGTCGTCAAAAAAATTGTTATGATATATGCGACTGTAGAAACAACTTCTACGCATATTATGTTAACGACTCAGAATAGGATACATTTGTTTCCCTAATTTGAAAAAGAAAACGACAAACATCGTAGAAAATTCTTAAAATTTAACTGTTTATAATCGAGAAGTGAATGTTATCAGAAGATAAGAAAACATCAAGACTGATTTTTAAATCGGCTAAGCAGAGTCAAATCAAGACGGTTTGATTGAATTTTAATCATGTAGATTTAATATTTTGATTAATTGCAAGGTTTGTGTGTCTGGTTCAGTTCAGCAGTTCAGACAACGCTTTTTTGTTCTTATTTGACAGCACGAGGAATTAATACCAAACAAAACCCGAAAAGTAATCACACTCACGAACATTTCTTATCTCAACTGAAATTTCTGCAACCTCATTAGTCGTTATTGCAGAAAATACAACCGATAGGCTCTTATATATTTTATTGACAAAGATTACTATAAACACCTGGGTTGCAAAGAAATAAATTTATGGGTTGAAAAACACGCGGATTTAATAATGAAATTCTTGTTATTAAGCAGACCAAACATTATAGAAAAGAATAGTTCTTCATCAATATTTATTTAAATTAACGAAAAATGTGAGAAAAACAAAGTGATTCATAACGATTTCTAAAATGTAAATACATATGTAGGTACTGTAGAACTGCTTCGTTGATGTGTCGTGCATTATCTATCTTCGCTTTGGCAGTGTACAATGCAGTGCAGTCTTTGACCGGGCATTTACACAAGATTATATTTAATCTACAGCTTATGGATAAGTTCACGCGATTACGACCGATAAGAAGGTCTCCTCGCCATAATAGGTGGGTTAGTGTTTTCGTTAATCTAATCACTCAAAGCAATATGACTTTGTTATGGGTGGATTAACATCTCTATCCGTTAAAGTCTACTGTATTTCAATTGATTGTGATTTCAAAAGTCAGTTTGTACTCAAATGTACTTGAAAGAGATAAGAAATTATTTGTCTGGAATGAAACCCTTTGAATTTTGATTTTTTATTGAGTCGTAATATACAACAGTTTGTTAAAGAAGAATGCAAAGGTTTTTGTTTATGTATCTTGTTGGAAAAATAATGTACAAGGAACCATTGCCTAGTAACCGTTCAAGCATTGTGCATGCTGAGTTCTTACAAGTTAAGAAGGGATACTAATTCACTTTGCTGCAAGTTGATTGTTCTTTAAAATTGACTTATAACGCCAAAACGAATTTATAATTATTGAATACGGCAAACTATTCTAAATATGTTCAAATTCCTTTATATAATTTGTCTTTTATCTTTGAAGCACTCCGTGACAGTATGGGTTCTTGATCTTGAGTATGTGTATTCAATTTATATTAAGGTGCTGATCCTAGGAACTTGTTTCTAAGCCATTTTTGGCGAATTTTATAAGTTACCTTATTTGTATTGCATTTCTAGTTTTCTATCTGCTCTTGGTGCTATCTTTTTCGTTTAAAGGAGTAATATAATGTGTTCCTATTCATCATTGAAATTTCTAATAACACGTTCCCCAATCTTTCATCAACTTTCAAATGTCTAAGAAGCGCTTCTTTAAATAAATTAAATTACTCAATGGCATTGTGGATAAAATAAGGCAACCACGCGCTAAAAGTTCCAGATTCGATTCCTTGACTGAAAAACACACTTTTTTCACGGCAGTCTTTTTCGAGTTCCTCACAATACCCAAAAAGTACTGTTCTTCGTATTTCACCATTTGATGACTAACAGAAATTAGAAAAAATATTACATTGAAAATAAAGGAATAATCGCAACCCCGATTATCATTTCATAAATGGTATTTAACGTGTCTCTCCCTGGTCCTTTTGTGTATTAATCCCCTTATAAATTTAAAAATGTATAAGGTTGACAAATACCTCCCTTCCGCCTTTTTATCTTTTGAATTTTCCGGCTATGTACAAAGCGCTTTCTGGCAATACTAAACATCATTTGAAAGGTCTTGACATAACCTACAAAACGACGCTATGCATGATTAGTTTGGATATTGCTTTCAACTAACGCTGAAATTCGCGCTATTTTAAAGTTTTCCTTCGTTAAAGGCAAATCCGATAGAGAAATGTTCCGTGAGATTGTGTTTTGGGGGCTGGTACTCTATTACTTCGAACCGCGGAGGAATGAACGATTCCAGAGCCAGTGAAAACGACACCATGGATAAGCCAGCCTGCGGAAGAACTGTGACGACGAATACCGATCGAATCATGGAAATCATCGAGTTAGACCGGCATGTGGCATCTCGTGACATCGCCCAGAAGATGAGAGTTAGTCACTAAACCATTTGCAGAAGGCTGGATACAGAAAAAAGCTTGATGTTTGGGTGCTGCATGATTTGACGCAAAAAACCTTCTGGACCGAATCAACGGCTGCGATATGTGATATGGTGACAAAAAATGGATCACATACGACAATATCAAACGAAAACGGTTGCGGTTGAAGGCCGTTGAATCGTCCTAAACAGTGGCCAAGCCGGGATTGACGACCAGGAAGGTTTTGCTGTGTGTTTGGTGGGATTGGAAGGGAATCATCCACTATGAGCTGCTACCATATGGCCAGACGCTTAATTCTACCATCTACTGCGAACAACTGGACCGCTTGAAGCAGGCGATCGACCAGAAGCGTCCACGCCAGACCACACATTTCGTTGTTGACTCGTCAGAAGCTACGGAAGCTTGGATAGGAGGTTTTATCGCATCCACCATATACCCCGGACATAGTGTCAAGTGATTACCACCTGTTTTTGTCCATGGTGAACGCCCTTGGTGGTGTGAAGTTGAACTCAAAAGAAACTTGTGAAAAGTGGCTGTAAATGTTCTTCGCAAATAAGGAGGGGGACTTCTAAGAGGGGGGTATTATGAAGTTGCCATCTAGTTGGAAACAGATTATCTACAAAACGGCGCATATTAAAAGATATTTGCCAACCTTATATATAAATATATAATAAAAGAAAAGCTTTTGACTGTAGCAGGCAATTTGTGATACCTAAGCTACTTAAATTTATGCTTCGTACGTTCAATAAAACTAATAATAATAATAATAATTGAATGGCGAAACAGTCCACAGAACAGTCCATCAACTACTCGTGTTGTGCGCACTTCTGTTTTCTCACGAATTGAAGGGACCTACAGTTTTTTGCCGACTCCGAACGGCGAAAATTGAGAAGCTTTTACTCAGACACTTATTTCTCTTTGAGTGTTGTCAGCCGCTCGAAAGAGGTGGTGCCGAGAAAAATTTAGTGTTCAACCGGAAATCGAACCTAGAACTTCTGCGTGTAAGCGTCGCAATTGATAAAGCAGCTTGATATAGGATCGTATAATATCTTTGTGAAAAATGGTTTACTGGCTTTTAAAAAGTCCCCAAAATTCCAATGCAGTATAGAAATACATTATATTACTCTTGTAAACCGATAAGATAGCACCAAGTGCAGATAGAAGACTTGAAATGCAATACAAATAAGGCAACTGATGAAATTCGCCAAAAATTGCTTGAAGGCAATTCCTTATGATCAGCACTTCCATACAAGTAATAATTGTAAATTGATAAATATTTAACGTATATAAGATGATTAACTCTTTTCTAATGAAGTCACGGGATATTATGCGACTGAAATCCCTTAGACCATAGTTGACAGATCACTTTGATCAGTTGGCAAGCAATATTACTGACATTAACATTAAAACATTTTAAAATATTTTTTTTTTCTATAAGATATTGATATCCTAAGCACCAATCTCTGTTTGTCGAAACTTTAACCAGTTTTCTGTTAAACTCGATTTTGTTGTAATTGAATACATTATGTTTAGCATTTTCGTTTATGTTAATAGCACGGCACCAGGGAAAACCTGATCTATTGTTTCTGAAATTTGTTTTGCGATTATTTTTTTTCGTTTATTTCGTATTCATTGGCATGTATGTACATTTAATTTTCGAAAGCGTATTTCGATTTTATTTGAGAGCATTGCTAAGAAGATATGCTCTCAAATAAAATAAAAACTTGTTTTAGAACGTATCGTGCCGGTGCAAATGAAAGGAAATTGATAAAAGTACTCTTAAGGGGTTTTTGGAATAAGTCATTTCAATTAACTGATGCATTACAGCGTTTTACAGGGTTGAATTGCTCATGAATTCTAGCATAATGAACAAAATTTAACTTTACCCCTTCATCCACCTTGCTCTTTATTCATTTGATAGTTTTTTGACCTAATTTCAGGTTTTAATGTAGGAGTTATAAATAGAATTTGATCAAAATAAATCATGATGCTTTGAAAGAAATTATTCAGCATGCGGCTACTTTTGTTTTGCAAAGAAGTCTGACACACACTTTTGTACAAAACGGAAGTTTGATGCACTGCTTAATAATTAATGCTCAATATATAAATATTCCAGAGAAAAAAGAAAGTGCTTTACGTCTGAAATTCAAATATTAAATAACTGTGTATATATTTTTTATACACTGTTTTTTAATCAATTTATAATGCAGTCAAAAGGGTTTTTATAGAAATATAGTAAAAGTTAGAAATGCTTATAATGGTCTGTTTAACGACAGACCAGCTAAGTATTAAAAATTAAAGAAGGGTCTTTGATTCTTTCTTTCTAAGAATTTTGAATAATTGATTATGGACTCCGTAAACCTTCGCACATGTTGGGACGAAAAACACTTTCAGACTAAAAAATAATTTTTAATTTTTGAACCATCTCTTCAACTTCAACAAAAGCGTTTGAGTTGACTTGCTGATAGACCCTCGTCTAATATTTTATTTGATTGCTTTCTGGTCTTTTCGTTTTTGCATTTTGCCTGACAACGTCGTCTTGTTAATGTCGCCATCCTTTTCGTGTACTTTATATTGTAAAATAATATAGGGGCAATGACCTAACTATTTGCAAAACAGCCAAATTCAGATTTTACGCTAAAAAGAAAGAACGAATAATTTTGTGATAAAGACGAAATGCAAAACCGTTTCATAACATCTGTTGGGTTTCTTTTGAGTTTAGTCTTGTAATTAGAGTTTCATCTTCGTTGGTATTCAATAGCAAATCGTTCAGTTTTATTGAAACAGTAGCTTAGTACTGCTTTGTTTTACAAATAGTTGCATTTTTATTGATAATACAAATTGTTGACATGATGTTGTTATCTGAACTCATAAAAGTAACAAAATGAATTTGGAATATTGCTCGGCAGCGTTAGAATTACTAGTGCATGTTGTACTTATTATTAAATATTTATAAAAATAATTCATGAGATTTTCCACAAAATAAAAGACTAAACTGCAAATAAGGTAACAAAATTGTACTGAATTTTGATTTCTAGGTGGCAGAAGCACATTTTAGAAATGATAGCCCTGGCTTTAATACAATTGCTAACTGCCTAAACGACCATGCCTTTAAATACAAAAAAGTCATGAATAAACGCTCAAGGCGATATCAAAACGATTATTTGAAACGTGTTCTTCTATACTACGATTTCACTTTTAATAGTATGAAACAGAGAAACCTGATCTTCAATGTAGGTAATACACTATGCATCTTAGGTATTTGAAATATATATGAAATAAATGATACTATGGATTGTAGCGCACTCGTTTATGAGTGTGCGCAAATATTAATTATAAATATCCACAAATTAATTGTGGCGATTCTAATTGCACTATTTGCAACCTTTGTTATAGGTTTCTTTTACTCCCATTAGCAAAAAACAATGTCAATAGGCAACCTGTAATATGTATGTAGATTCAGAACGTTTGGAATAGGAGGAACGCAGTGAGGAAAATGTCTAATCTTTATTTACTACGAGGGGCGTTCAATATATCATTTGTGTTCATAAAAATGAAAAGTTATACGGCTTAGATAGTGAGCAACTTATTTCTAAGAAGATCCTTTTTCCAAATGTATATCCGGTTTTATTGTATTTTCCGGTAACTAAGATTCCATGCCAGAAATAAAAAATAAAGACTTACTTTCTCCTTTTTTAACTCTTCATTGAAATCTGTTGATTGAAACATGTTCATAAATAAAAATAAATAGCAGTGTTTTTTGGTCAGCAATGCGCTAAACTGGAAAGCTAGGCCCGAAACACGCGGTCCAAAAAGAGTGACGGCTAAGTGAACTGACCGAAAAATTGTCAACATTGTAAAGGAGAACCCTTCAATAAGCTCCAGACAGATATGGGATGAACTCCAACTTCCGGTGAGTGCTGTGACGGTTAGAAGACGTCTACCAGCTCAAAGCCCGCGAAAAGTACCGGTTGGCATTTGCAAAGTTTTACAAAGATTGGGCTAAAGAGAAATGGAGGAATATTCTGTGGAGCAATAAAAGCAAAATAGTCTTATTTGGGTCGAAGGCTCGTCGGAAATATGTAATAAGACCAAAGAATGAAGAAACTAATCCCAGTTATACAGTTAAAACTGTTAAACACGAAGGAGCAAAACTAATGATTTTGGCCTGTTTCTCATATAATGGGGTTGGGCCTATATATCCTATCAAGGGTATAATGGACGGTGCTGAGTACGTTAAAATTTTAGAAGAGGTTATGCTGCCATATGCCGAGGAGGAAATGCCACTAGTTTGGGTATATCAACAAGATAATGACCCAAAACATACGTCAAAACGGACAAAATCTTGGTTTGATTAAAAAAGAATAACCGTTATGGAGTGGCCAGCACAATCCCCTGACCTAAACCCAATTGAGAACTTGTGGGCGATGTTAAAAATTCTGTCCATGAGGCCAAACCAAAAAACGCCAAGAAATTGTGGGAGGTAGTGCGAGAATCATGGTAAGCTATACCAGTTGAGAGATGTCGGAGTCTGGTGGACTCAATGCCACGTAGATGCAGCGCAGTGATAAAAAACAAAGGCTTTGCTACAAAGTACTAATGGTTAGCTGTAAATAATAATGAATTCATATTGTTTCATTGCTTTCTGTTGTCTAGGCATAGCATAGTTCTAAACACTATTATTTTTATAAACAACTGTGAAATATTTCTAAAAAAAAAATAGTTAAAATTATGAACAACGTTTAATTTGTTATATATCTTTTAAGACTGAAATACTTTACTTTTGTAAACGTTTTTTGAAAAAATATTAAAACAATTTGAATTAATAGAAAATTATTTGTCTTTTTGGAGGAGCACTGATGTTTTTATGAACACAACGGTAAATTAGCTTATATATTAAGTAATACTATTATTTTAGTGCATTCATGTAACATTTTATATAAAAGTGATTATTATTAGTGATTTTATCTCTAGTTAAACCGAATCATAATGGCAACCGAGACGATGATGGTGGAAATTAAGCATCTGGCTGTAATTAAATTTCTCACTAAGCAAGGAAAAAGTCAAAAAACTATTCGTGAAGAGATGGTGGCTGTTTACCAGGGTTCCGCACCTTCATAATCAAAAAAGTGTAAAAGTGGTCAAGTGAGTTTAAGAGAGGCAGAGCGAGCATTGAAGACGACCCCCTCTTCGGTGCCCTGGCTACTGCTTGTACGGGAGAAAGCATCAAAGAAGTCGAACAACTTGTTCTTGAGGATGCCCGAATAAAGGTGAAATTGATGACAGATACCACCAAGCTTCAACTGGCACCATTCACACCATTCGTCATGACCATCTTAACCTTTCAAAGGTCAGTGCAAGGTGGGTGCCACGAATGCTTACAGCGCATCAGAAAAAAGTGAGAATCGCATGCTGTAGAGAGCTTTTGGAGATGTGTAGAGAACGCGGACGGTGTTATGGATAGAATTGTTACTGGGGACGAAATATGAGTTTACCACTATGACCCTGAATGCAAACAAAAGTCCATGCAGTGGCATAAAAAAGGAACAGACCCCTCGAAGAAGTTCTAAGTCACTCCGTCTGCTAGGAAGCTCGTGGCCACAGTTTTTTGGGACTCAAAGGGAATCTTGCTCATTGAGTACAAAAAAAGGTAAAACCATCAACGCCACATCCTACGCTTCCACTTTGCATAATTTGCGGGAGGAAAGAAAAAAGAACAGACGGGGTAAACTCGCAGCGGGTGTGTTGCCTCTTCATGACAACGCTCCTGTTCACACGGCGTGAGTTTCCAAGGCTGCTGCACGAGATTGTGGTTTCGAAGAAATCCAACACCCAACCTGTAGTCCAGACCTTGCCCCTAGTGATTATTTCCTGTTTCCAGATTTGAAAATATGTCTTCGTGGAAAAAGATTTTCGGATGATGAAGAACTCAAGTCTGCAATAAATGGGTATTTTGCAGAGAAAGAGGAAATTTATTTTTTTATGGGTTTAAAAAAACTTATCTCAGACAACAAATGCATTGATGTTAGGAGAGATTATATTAAAAAATAAAAACATTTTGAATTGAATTCGCATTTTCCTTCATATCGATACCGAGAATATATTAAACGCTCCTTGTATGAGACGCATACCAATAATAATATTATACACAATAAACACTTTGAATAGTCTTAATAAAATGCAACGCAATTTTTTTAGTGGATAACTTTGATTACATCCCAAACACACAAAGGTTTGACAGCTCGCACTAGTCACCCCTCCCAAGTACATATGTTTATCATTCTGTTTTGTTTTCCATGTGGCCTTAATGTTGTTTTTCTATTTTCAGCACAGACGGTGACAAATCCGAATTCTTTTTGTATAATAACAATTGTATGTAGAAGAATGTTCATTCGTTCAAATACTTCAAGCACATGGTCTTTTGTAGTTAATTTACGTATAAGATTATTAACACACAAACATGCATACAAATATTGTTTCTGCCTCCAAGCCAATCTATACATCAATTCCGCCTGTAAATGGTTCGGGGCAAAAACCTGATTTCTTTGTCTACATTTTATTGTTTTGAATTTATTTGGTGTCCGGAGGAAATACGCACCTTGCCTCGAAGAATCGTAAACCAATGGACCCAATTCACGTATAAGGCTATCCCGGAAATGGCCAGGATAAGGCCAAGTCCTCCCACGATCATCTGTCTTCGTCTAATTTGACAACTCATATTTACAGAACTTTAAAATGAAGAAAAACACTGAAAATAACTGTTCAAACTGAATTCATTTTTTGTATCTTGTAGATTTTGCTCAACACACACTTTTCCTGTGTTCAAAAGGATACAATACGAAAAATTATGATTCAACTGTGAACTTGAACTCGCGAATTTCGCTTATAGTTTCGGCGTGTTTACACACTGATTGCACGTATAGTATTTCGCGTTATCACTAAAGTCTAAGCTTTTTCGTCTTCCGAAATAGATCACAAAAGACCAACACGAGCATGTACGTGTGCAGACTAGAAGAAAAACGTCCGAACAGCTCGACACCCAACTTCATTGTGGCTCTCTCGACCGAGTCTATTTACTCTGCACAGCCTATCGCTGATAATCATAGTTTCAGTTTCAGCTGATTAAAACGTATTTTCTTTTCTGTTTTCTCTTTTCGAAAATTGCTGCTTCTATACCCACATATCTGCATATTAAACGGTGATACGGAGAAAAGAGGCGATAAGACACTCTTTCAAAGCTGGAAGAGTATAAGGGGCACTGATGTTTGTAGCAATCTTAAGAGCACGCCAAGGGGCTGTATTTGATACGGCAAAAAGATGCATTATGTATGAGTTGTTAACATTATTATTATTGGTAGAAAAAAAATTAGGAAATCACTAATAATAAAATGATGGTACTGTCATGTGAACCTGACAGCAACTATACTGACAGTTTTAAAGCAGTAATCGTAGGCCTGCACAACTGAAGTGTTTGCCAAAGTTGTGACAAATAAAAAGTCCTTATTCAAAACATTGCTATTGTGAAGAGAAAACTCTGACATGTGTTTTAAATATAAGTCCCATAAGAATTTGTGGCAGAAAAAAATGTACAATTAAATAAGAAATAAGTAAATCTAAAATAAGGGCATTTTCTACGTAAATTATGTGTCTTTTCAAGACATACGAGTATTCTTTATCTTTAAGTATGTAGATTTAAAATTTTAGGCTAAATCAGATTACTTTGCCCTATCGGCGACGGGTTCTTATCTAATCGCAGAAGGAGGAACGTCTATTAAAAAACAACGTTGAACGGAGTTTTCAAATGTGATTATCTAAAGAGGATGTCAAATGAATAGAAGTTTTAGAAATTTAATATCACCGTCTGGCCGATTGTTCGAATGCAAGATGTATACGATTTAAACAAATGACTTGCAATTATGCAACACACTGACGCATCTTAGCTCTCGTTTGATGTACAATCAATCAATCAGGCCATGTTCTACAATTTTATTTAACTTCCTAATTTTTGCTGAATAATTATAATATATGTTATATTTTTGTACTGCTTAATATTGAATTAAGCTCTAAAATATGTTTAAAATTAAAAAAAAAAAACAATTTACAATGTTAAATGTAATAATAATAATAATTGTTGGCACGACAGTCCACAGGGAGACCAGAGCCTAGCTTGCTCATCAACTACTCGTGTTGTGAGCGCTACTGCTCTCTAAAGAGTAGAAGTGACCTACAGTTTTTTTGCCGACTCCGAACGTCGCAGTTTGAGAAGCTTTCTTAGGCAGTTATTACTCTTTGAGCGTTGTCAGCAGCTCGAAAGAGGTGGTGATCGAACCTAGACCTTTCGGCGTGTGAGCGTCGCACTCTACCCAGTACGACACGGCGGCCACAATGTTAAATGTACACTTATATAAATTGTCTGGTTTTTTGTATAAGAGCGATGATTATAAAAAGGTTGATTATAAAACCGATTTTAATTTTGTTGCCGACAGCATTTAGGAAAATGAAATTAAATATCAATTTTCGTTACTTTGATTACTTTTAGTGTTTAAGCATTAAAATACTTGATATGTTGCCAGTTACAGTCATACATAAGTTTCTTTTCAAACAAACCCCTCTTAGGAAATTTTATATATGTCAAATAAAACAGATTGGATTGGTAGGGGACACTACGGCACACGTACATATATTCATATAGGTGTATTGATCATTAAATTCAAATTTAAAGAAACAACAAGCGCAGGTCTCGAACATTAATTTTTCTAATCTTTTGCACTAAAAAATATTTTTATGTAAGCAGTATGTGAATTGCAATTACTTTCTGATTTTACCGTTACACGATAAAAATCTATTTAAGGCCGTCTTAGAATTTCGTTTTAACGAAGTTCATAGAATTTTCTTATAATTGTATACATCATTTCGATTATGTATGTATGTAATATGTAAATGAGTGAGATTTCATTAGAATTTAAAACGAATATATGGATGTATATATTTGGTTCATCGTTTGATATACAACCCCAAGTATATGACAAATTTAAATTAAATTTTAAATTTTGTTCTTACAATACTGAAAAAAAGCAATATCAAAATACAATAATAGTAATAAGTGATTTAATCTTTGCCCGGGAAATTAATTATATGGGACAATGCTATTCTCAATTCTTAATTCAAAGGTCTTAATCTTCAGTTTTAAAATGCGTTAACTCTTTTAACATAACAAGGATTATTGATGCAAAAAAATTAACTAGTGCATTGAACTATGATACAGAAAATATGAAACAGTTATTGTACAAATGAGGCAAAAGAGAAGTATACTGCCCAGATGTATGCAATGATTATTAACCACTTTTGATTTATTTTACTTTTCATGCAATAAACCGACGTCAGTCTTAACGATTAACTGGTTATAATGACCGTGTATCAAAAATAGGTATGGTTTTTTCAGTTGTGATAATATACCTTGCCTTTTCTTAAGAATTTGAATTATGATTTCAAACAAAATATAAGTTTAATTGAAATATTTTGTTTATGAAGTCATTCTTATATGCATCAGCCATAAACAGGTTCAGATTCAACGTGGTGTGTTTAAGAATGTATGACATTAAATAAACTAATCAATTTTGGTTTGTTACAAAAATAATTTTGTTAAAAATGTGACTGTCACTAAAATTATTGGAATAAAAACCGGAGTTAGGAAAGTAATGATTACTTTGTGCAATGATTACAGGCTTACTTACATTTGAAAGTAATTGAAATTGAAAAAAAATTCAATTACCTTTAGAGTAATTAGTAATTGAAATCTTTTCAATAACAATTACACACAATCGTATGTAAATTTTGAAAAAAAAAAATTAAAATTTTCAATTACAAATTAAAAGTAATTGAAAAATGTAATTGATTTTTTTGCTTTTGCTTTTGCAAGTCCAGGATGATGTAGATGCCTCTTCTGTATCCTAAATACAAATCAATTAAATATTTCTATTAGGTTGAAGTGCAATAGTATACACTTATAATTATATATAATTATAAGAAAAACAGTCAAATTAAGCGCCCAAAGACCTTAATAAATTCGGGAAAACTACTTTTCGTTCAGCTCACTAACAACAGATTAGCTTAAAGAAAAGCAGAACAAATACTAGTTGTAGAGTCTGATTTCGAGTGAATATAGCCGTTTTCTTTGAATTCAATTTTGCATACAAAAATGCATTAATCCCAACACCCACATAACACATACACAAAACCACACACATTTTTCCAAATGATATTCATTAACTTATATCTTTATCGAAAAATTCAGTTAAACAGAGTTGGGCATAAAATAACATAATGACTAAAGAAACGTGACTAAACGTGATCTGCTTAGATGTAGATACAACCGGATAGTTTTCAATCGCGAGACAATACTAAAGTACAGCCAGAAAAGTATGATATAGTACAATAGTGACGTTATGTGACCTTGTGCAGATGCAATGAACTCTACTATTATTATTTATAGATTGAACGCATTTGAAATTTGGCCGCACTGTGTAAAATAATAGCACCATATCCGACTTTGTCATCATTATGCTAATTACTTGTGCCTATGGTCAGGCATGCGCCTCATATTTATTGCAAAACATCTATTATATCAGTCATAATACCCACAAACAATATATTAAAAAATGCATCTTGTCATTAAAAAGGTATCGTTGCAGGAAATGCAATTATATGCGTAAATCCAGACATGCCCGCGATTGTTCGTTAATCATGATACAGAGTTAGTCATGATTAACCGTCAATCATATGTGTGAATGACGAAAAGTCATGATTAAACGGTAGTCATGAATAAATCCGGCAACTAATTTATTCATGACTAACATTTAGTCATATTTAATTATTCATTAGTCATTATGTTATTTTATGCCCAACTTTGTCAGAATGCTGGTGTTTTATTTACCATATCAATTGGTAAGAACAAAACAACAGCCATAGTCGGCAAAAATGCATTAGACCGTCTCCAGCATAGCGCATCGTATAGGCGTTATACTATTTCGAGCTACTCATTGAATACATACATAAATACATAGATTTTATGTTTTCTGTTATTTATTTGATTTAAAATATTTAATTACGTTATACGTAATGATTAAAAATGAATGTAATCATTACACCATTTTTGCCATTATGGTACATACTTTTTATTCAATTACATTGATGTAATTGAAACATCAATGTAATTAAATAAAAAGTAATTGAAAATTTCAATTACATGTTATGGACGATTTTCAATTACAATTACAAGTATTTGTAACGTTCACATTTTGTGTTTCTCATTTCTGCTTTTATTTAATGAGACTTATTACCATGATTGTTCCAACAAACAGCATTTATAATTTTGTGCTAACCATCAATTACATAGTACTTTGAATGTCAAATAAATTCATTTGATTTGAATCGATTATTTATTTATGCAACTACCGACATCAGATGTTTTATCTGTTTTTAATTTGTTTGACAGGTGATTGGTTTGTAACTTATCAAAGTTTCAAGCGAGCAAGTTATGTAGAATACCCACATGAAAAAAAGTCAGCAATTTTACAGAAATTAGGAACCCAAATCATATTATTGAAAATACATATCTTTATTGTGTATATATTCTTAACTATTCGGTCAATCATACAACAAAAATTGTTGTCGCTTACAACAATTTTTACATAAACACCAGTTTTTTTTTACATAAACACCATACTTGCTTATTTTAAGGCCTTGTTTTTAATATCATATATTGGATAAATGCCTTGTATTATATTGGCTTCGTTATCAAAAGTCTTTTTACCAAAAGTGATATAGAAACTTCATTTCTATTTGTATAATCTAATGTCTAAAAGGCATGATGTGGCACAATGTTGGTCGAACACAGCTTTGTTCTCCTAACATATGTAATCCTAAACTTACGTACATATTTTTGGTAAAAAAGTAACAGTTTTAATGAACGATTTCATAAGCTTTGGTAAACTATTTTTCCGACATGGAATGATTGGGATTTCATACAAAAGAAAACTCGTTGTTTTTTTCTTTTAATAAACAATAAAAAAAATGTCTCAATTGGTAAACTTAAGCTCTATACACTGAGTTCGTTGTATACGCTTTCAGTTTCCAGTTGATGGAAGGAGATTGTTTGTTTTGAGTCTTTTTCTATGATCGTTTTTCGGACGGCTTTGTATTTTTAAGTTGCTTGCTGGGAATGATTTTAACGCTTGACAGGCCAGATTTCGCTTTGTTAAGCAGTGGAGATCCCTCTGGTTGCTGTGATTCAGCTTCAATCGACTTTTTATACAAAGCTGATGGTTCGGTGGATAAAGATGGCTTCGAGAGGGACTTTTGTGCGGCCGTGAAAGGTTTCAAGTCACCACGCAATAACGAAATAAGGTACTCTGTTGGATACCAACAAAGAAGTATCAGTCCAATTGCAAATGTAACACCAGCTACAACATGTCCAACGGTCAGGATGGTGGGTACTATTTTCAGTTCTTCTGCCAATTCGGGAGAAATTCGCACCTTTTGTTCAAACCATATAAGGGGGAAGTACGTTTTCGGAATTCCTTCGTAGAAACTGAAAAATACATTCATCAATTGGAGAACAAATATGTTTTGATATCCTCTCTTACCTCATATGTTTTATTGGTTCCACAAGCATATTAACTTGAAATCTTGCTGCTACTTCAAGGGCAACTCCGGTGTGTGGCTCAAGTATCATGTAAAACTCGTGATTCTCCCTTTGGGGACTAAGGCCTTCCACTTGGTCTACGTACACTGGATCAGCGTTGTAAAAGTGTGGATATGACATGAAGACGGGTGAGCCGAAGCGACAGGCGGAGATGTTCATGATTCCAGAGGCCACACATTCCCCGCCACAAAAACATTTGTTTTCTGGGTAAAGAGTTCCTATGAAGGAGTTAAAATAATTGATTTTATGTAGAATCAAAAACTGTTTCATGAGTTTCACTATTTTAAAGTACAATTTACCATTATCAACTGACTTTTGGCCACCACTGTACTTGTATCCTTTGATCCCTTCTACCTCAACGGTTTCTGTGTACTCCAATGGCACACTACGACACATGTCTGGTGTAAACAGCGACACTGTATCGGATTTTTTTAGGTTTGGCGGATAAAATTCCCCCGCTGATCCATTAACCATTCCACAATATGAATCTGAAAATCCAGTGTGTGTCTTATAATTCCAAGAGTGCAGCTTCCCAATCTTATAAATGTCATCTTCACCGGTGAAAACATTAAAGGTTCCCGTCAAATCTGCACTACCGTTTCTCTGAAAGTAAATTAACACAATTCAGTTGCGAACATGCAACTACACCATTTCAAAATCACAAACCGTATAAAACCATCCAAACCTGTCGAAAGGAACTTCTATATCATCACCAAATATTGGAGCTAACCTTGCAATGTCGATCATATCATCTTGGTACCCAGTGAATAGAAGTTCGTCTGCTGTTTTAGTTACAGCCATTGGTTGGTTGTAGATCTTCAAACTGATGTCAACCATATTTCTCTTAATGGCATCCCATTGCTTGGCCTTTGAAGCTGCTGACTTCAATTATATTCGGTTAAGAAAAGTCGATTTTTGGAAAATTAACCCAATCTTACCAGTGCAACTGCATTCAACATGTTTATCTCATCGTTGAGACTGCCGTTGCTGTTCTCTTCGTCAAAGTAAAATAAACTCTTTTTTCTGTAGCTAATTGTGTAATTTTCTGCGTGCCATTTAATGTCAACTTTGTCAGGTTTTTCTCTGAAGCGATAGGGGCCGAGTTGTTGCAGGATTGGTTTCGATGATGAGTTCTTGAAATCTTCTGGATTCGTCCAATTGAAGAAGTATATATCTAAGTTTAAATCTAACGGTGGAATCTTCCAGGAATCATATACCCTTGAATTCGGCCGGAGAGCCATTTCCTGAAAAGGGAATATTTTTTTAAAGATTCTTCTTATTTCAGTAAGCCTGTTTTCAGAAATAAATTTCTTTTATATTAAGCTAAACAAGTCACTAATTCTAAGGTACATAAATATTTTTATTGGATGACTAATAGTCCACGCGGAGAACCAATCCTAACACCTTCAGACATTACTTGTCTTGTCCCTGTTTTCGTTCTATTATGGGCAACCCGGATCTATAGTTAGCGGTAAGTGTTCATAAAATGTTATCAAACCTGAGACATTCGGCATGTAAGTGTCACTCTTTACTCACTCCGCCTTGACGGGCATCAAGTACTCCATTGAAAAATATCAAAAATTATTTTTATTTCCGAAATCTCTTTTAATGTTTCATTGTTTAATTGATCACTGACATTCGTGCCAAATTATACGTCAATATACATTGTTTATTCGCTATTTGTCGAGTTAAGCCAGAAAGTACATCAATTTACCCGAAAAAAGTTATTCTAAAACGAAATGGAAATGGTCACGAATTGAGCTTTGTTACCATTAATGAATATAACATAACATAACATATATGTACATATGATATCCGAATGATATGTCATTCGTTGACTTCAGACCAAACATTTCTTAATTTTCCTAACTTAGTGCTTATTGACTCTTTGGATATTTTGTACGACTCTAGTTTTCGAAAGATCTTAATTAAGAAATATTTTCCGCGTGCAAAATTTGTTTAAACTTCTTAGTTCAATAGCTTATTCCATTATATAATCAGATCTTTTGAAATGATTGTTATACAGCTAGATTCGAAGTTTTTAATGTGTATCTCTTATTAAGCATAGAAGAAAAATGTAAGCATTAAGCCGTATTAGGCGTTTTTTGACATACTGCGTTTTTGCTTTTGCCACTTAAACGCTATAAACTATAAACGCTTTTACAAAAAATTTAATAACCAGCAATGAATTCACTTGTGGATGACAAGTCATCTTAATTACCGCTTTATATAAATCAAGTGATTCATTCGATCATTATCTCATTTTACTAACGTACAACTGATGTACAAACATTTCTTCAATTGATAAATCGAGCAAATTTTAGTTCATTAGCTTGCTTCACGTGGTTGAAGAGGTAAGTGATAAGTCCTTGAAACGTAAAGCAGCACGTGCGTGACCCCCCCGCCCCCCCCTCCCAGCCACAATTAAAAATTCTAGTTATCAATCAATACCACAACTGCAATTAATGGATGCCTGCAAACATGAAGTCCTCACATCCATTTATTGTCGAAGTGAGAAAAAACCGAATTATATTCATAAATAAAAAAAAGCTTCCAACCACAATTGTTCCTAACCCCATGTCAATTAAAAGTCAATTGACTGCCAACCAAGATTATCCCGTGTGACATTCGTGCAATTGCGTAATCAATGGAACGTAACTCAAAATCACACGTACCTTCCCCATACCGTAAGTGAAAATGTCTGCCCAAAACATCCCGCACAGCAGTCCGAACAGCGCCAAGAGGAAACCAGCTCCGGCGATGCAAAGCCGCCTGTTGCACAGCCTGTGACATCGAAGTTTATCGCTCTTCTTTGGCATTTTAATGAAATCAGCTCTGAAATGGAAACAAATAAATGGAAATTAATTGATTGTTGCTTCCGCAAATAGATGAGGCATTAATAACGTAAAGAACATATTCAAAGTTATCCACAACCTCCCACGTCGCACAGCATCATCCGATAATGGACAATTATACGTGAACATATGTAGAACGCGTTGCTAACACGAAACGAGCCTTGTTTACATCATGATTGCTACTTTAGCGGGACTCAAGTGGCGCGATGCCCACGTTGACCGATGTTCAATGGATGGCTTCGAGGCCAACGCAGGCCATAGGGTCAATTAAATATACCCATCAATGAAAAACGCTAATTGAATCAGATATGTATGGAAATTGAATTTACGGCAATTTCGATGATAGAGAAAATTACTTTTTCTTTGCAATATTTTCTTTTTTTAACTTCAGTAACGAATTTGAATTATTCTGGTGCTAGTCAGAGTTTATTCAATTCAAGGTCTCCTTCAACTAGTCTGAGGAGGGTTCACATAACTGATAAAACACACCAACATTAAGGTTTACCTGAATAGTGCACAATGATTCATATCGCCACATGACGTGAATGTCAATAACAAAACTGCTCGTTATTTGGACACACGTGTTCTATCAGAATGAGTTTATTACCACAAGCCACATAACCAGAAAATTACTTTTACTTTTTGTCAACTACAAAAACAAAGTTAATATTAAGAACAACTTGAACTACAACCGCACAAAAAGTCAAGAATTCCGCTCACCTGATATCTAGATCGTAATGGGACCCTAATAAACTACTGACACCAACTGCCTGCTTGTCGGGCTTTTTAAAATATCTACACCAGCTTATTTAATTTTGCTCAAATATAAAGATAAAACGGTCCCCTTACCTTAATATATGGCTTAAACTTCTATAAATCGTCCTACGTTAAGAATTTTTTGATCAATATCAGTGCTAGCGAGTCCATCAATGCAATGCAACAGAAGATAGTCGCTTGTTGTTTGTGGAAGATAAAGACAATTATTTCCTTCTTATCCTCCACAAAAAACTGAGTTATTGCAGCATCCTATTGTGCAACAATGTAAATATACAACACGTACTGTATATGTTTTTGGTTGCAATAGTTGTTTTTCCCAATTTTTACTTCTGCTCATTCTATCACAAAAAAGGAGGAAGGTATACATGCAACTGAAACATTTCTGAATGTTGCTTTTTTATATCCGTTGATAAGAAAAACACAAAATTGCCTGTTCCATGCATTATAGGATTAGACACATGGCAAATTTAGCATGACCTCACCTCCAACACAGCCACGTGGTATCTGAAAATGTCGTAAAGGATAACCTTTTGATTTCTCGACTATATGTTAAGAAAAACAAATTAAAAAAAAACTTCGCAAGAAAAATACTCCACTCGCAAGAAAAATACTTTACTAAATGAATAAAAACAAAATTTCAGAAAGGTCAGTGATCATCTTGTCTTCTGCTTGTAAAAAGAAGAAGCAATACAATGTCACACACACTCAAAGTTGAAACATAATTTCATCTTAACCCTACTTACTAAAGGTCTCTTAGAATGTGCAATATACACTTCAAGACACTTATAATTTCATAGAATTACAACATATTGCTAAGTACATTTTTTTTCCACTTCTATTCAACTAATCATTGTCAAAGTGTCTACTTGAAAGCATGCAGCTGCACTTCCCGGACATGAGAGATAATGCTTGCTTTGTTAATGATGTCTTAAGCAGTGCACAGTAGACTTAATCCAACCACATATGATATGACTGACACCAGTTAGAAATGTCATTTAAAAAGCAAAAAAAGGAAAAAATAATTTAAACTTACATTGTGCATAGAGTTTTGGTTCTATCGTCCCAATTAATGCACAAAAGCACAAGCTGACTGTCACTTGATGTCCACGTTAATCAATCGCGCACAGATTGAACTCAAGAGAGGACAAGTAACGCTGGCTGCTCGGTCATCTTCAACTAAGTCGACAGTGGGATGTGAACTGAAGAGCCCATATGAAGTGACATGAAAAAATATAACAAATAAAATGTCTATTACGCGCTTCTGTGTGTTTGTGTGCATGCTTCGGCAAAAGAGATCACATATCATGTTAATGAGTTAATTAAAGTACAAATTGATGGTTCAAAGGTTGTGCCGCTTACGTTGACAAGATTGATTTCGAGGAGTTTATTAACTTAACCATAGAGACCCGTTGTGATTCTTATGAAAAGTGGTAAAAAATGTCCTTTCATCTTTGATGCAATTATCTCCATTGAATAGTGTCATATTTGTTGCATTTATTCTGCACGCAGCATTCAATTGCTTAATTTAATCTCTCGTGTCAGACAAGTTAAAGTTTTATCATGACGTGAGTAAAAAGAAGCATGTTTGCTCAGATATCGTGACGCATGATGAATTGTGAATGTTGGGTACTTAAAACATTTTCAGGGATACGTGACTCAAATTGAATAAAAGTTGAGACTGCTTCTTACCTAGAAAATATCTTTGATACAGTATTAAGGATCAGGATATTTCTATATTAAAAGTAAGTCAAACTCTTGAACAGAAGGAAAACTATCCTATAAATAATGGGCTAACAAATGAAAACTCGACGCAATGTTGTCAGCGTGTCAACTTCTTGAATTAAATGCCTTTTTAGGAACACTGACTGCAAGTGTTTTCATGCAGAATACAGTTGACATCACTGCCGAACAGGAAATAAATAAAAAAAAACCTTAAGAAAGTGAATGTAAATGAAAAACAGAGGTAAGTTGTTTTTGACTCCAAAACAGGTTCTACAACTTCAACCTCCTCTTAAAGGAATGTGTCTCCAGGATAACATAAAAATCTTTCTTCGGACTACATTCACACTGTCTTGTTTAAACCTCATATTCCTCGTGATAAACAAGGATTGCCTGGTCTTAACAGCGAACGACGAAAGAATGGGGGAAACACAATGGTCCATTAGATAAGAGTTGAGCCTAGACGTGCCATTAGTGTATATGTATAAAATCGAGTCCAGCGTTAGCTCCATCAAATAAATTTGTTTGTTGTGACCAAATCTTTTGCTGAAGAGAATTTTCTAGAAGGGTTTCTTAAACTTATAAACTTAGTTTTATATTCGAAAAAATTCTGTATACTATTGGAGCATCTAGAGAATGTCAAGTTAGTGTGTCCAATGCAAAGTGGATAGTTTCTAGCAAATAATTTTTTAATTAGAAACAACATTCCTTAATGATGACATATATCTTTCAGAACGTGATGACGAGGTACCATGCCTTTAAACCTAGTACTTCAACTGTTCGTGTGTTCCTTTGTAGGTATTTATTTCGACTTCTTATTCTTATATAAACAGTAATAACATTGCTCTTATGTGTAGTGTCTACTTTATAATTTGACGGTATTACAAATAGATAACTTGCAATTGAAACTAATATCTGTTCTTCTTCTTCATCTACAGTTCGCGGTGGAACTGGGCCTCAACCAACATGCCTTTCTAGCCAGCACGATTTTCGCCAGCTGTTGGTTGAGGTCCTTCTTCCTTGTATGCACCACCTTAGTCTAGGTCGTCCCCAGTTGCGTTGTCCCAATGGCTCGGATTCAAAGACTTTTCGGGTCGGAGCAGTGGTGTCCATACGCTCTACATGGCCTAGCCATTTTAAGCGTTGTAATAAAAAAGTAGTAATATATGTTATTACACTAAAATATAGATCGGTCTTGAAAATTAAATGAAGGATATCAAAAATTGACTAATAAATGCATCTCGGTACTAACTTTTCGTTAATGTCAATAATGTATTTATGGTTTTCATGAAACATTAATAACAAGAAGTAGATTTCTTTACATAACGTTTGCTAAAACAAAACCTTGAAAAACAGGTATATACATTGAAAAACCCAACACTCCAAAAAACAATGCGCTATGATTATAATGAAACAACGTTTATTACTTAGCAAGATGCAAACTTCCTCAAAGTAAGACTACTGCCTACATGGTTTAATAAACTAGAAAATAAAAATACATGAAGAACAGGAGAAACTACTTAGTTTCGTACACAATTCCCACGATGTAATGAAGATAACATTTGCCTTTCAAAAGCACATTTCTTGCATTTCAAAATCATGAGAATGATCTTGAAAATTAAACTACGGAATCCTTCAAATAAGAAATGTCTCGCACGCGAATAGTTCATATCACAATTTTATGAGCCCATTAGATAAACTGTTCTTTAATTGTCGGTAATATCAAAAGCGCATCAAATTTGCCAAAAGAAACATCAAAGCAACAGCAAAACAGATGATTGCTTTTTTTTAAGTTGCGAGCTTCTTAGAAAAATCCAATATAACAAACACTTGCTATTTTAATTGATGTCTTTGTCAATTATCCACCCATTGCATGATAAACACAAAATTACTATTGACCGTCATTCGCTTGAAACGAATACGATATCTCTGCGGAACACCCAACGATTTTGATTACAGTGTCAAACACTTATCATTTGAAATGATACCTTCCTCTTCCACTAATAATCGAACTAATCAGTTGCCTTTTGGGGAAACATAAAGTACACGAATAGTTTTGTGCGGTTTGATAACTGCAATATATCAGCTGTTACATCATAAAGAACATTTTTATGTTATTTTTTTTTTTTTCAAAAAGGATTTGTATATGGGAATGTTAACAAAGCTATAAAGAACGAAAATGTTTATTGCTATGGACTGATAATAATTTCCGAAAATAGTTCTTCTTTTGAAAACATATTTTTGTCTGCATGAAATAAGCTGCTTGGGTAAATATACAAACAATGTTCTTTTTATTTCGCACATCATTGTGTTATACTCATACATATTACAAGTAAAACGCCAGTTTCTTAAGAGTAGATTAACGACTTTTAGGGCAATACTGCTTGGCTTCTTTGCTTTTAAAACTACAAGAATTTTCATTTTTCACTTAATAAGTGAGACAGTTATTTTCCTGGAGCATTTTTTTCAACATAAAATGAATTCAGTGTTTGCCTTATACGATTTTATCCCATATAATTCAAATCATTGGTGAAAGCACATACCCTTTACTGATTTAACAAATAATTTTTATGACGCAGTTGCATATTTGTATGTCACCCCTTCGATATGACGCATTTCAAAATTAACTAAAGATGTTTGATGTTGCATGAGAACACGATTGGAGCATCACATCGGGTTATTTTTGTATTAAGCATTTTCCGCCGTTGTTAATGGAATAGCTGTGACGATTTGCAAACTCACGACAAATCCGCCTACGTAAGATCGAAAATGCCTGTATTTCACAAGTTCTCTGACATTGCACCAGATGTGCAAAGCAAAGTTTCCAGCTTCTATAGATTGTTGTAATTACAGCTTAACCACTAGGAAAGATAATTTATTCGCCATAATGACAAATTAACATTGAAGTATTATTTAAAATCGTTTTTCAATTGCTTATTTATAGAAAATGATTAGGATTAATCAAAATGACTAAAAGCCATTGAACAATTTTGTGTCCTATGTGTAGTATATTATATTTAAATTAATAATCCTTACCAACGCTATTTCTCATTTCAATCAAACGTCTTCGCGTTTAATTACTTCAATCAGTGGAGAAGGTTGCAATTATGTCATCAGCTAAACGGAAAGTGCTATGCTTTTCTCAAATATGGTCGACGGCTTATATTTGAATTAAGAAAACGTTCTCGTGGATCTATGGTGAAAAATGTAGACTTGCTAGGATTCAAATGCGAAATCTGAATCGGATTGAAATTACACATTCTTTATAAGTATTATTGCAGCAAATGTATGTATCTCTGTAACAACAGAGACTCTTGATAATTAAGACTAACAAATGGATAAAATACGTTTAAATAAATGTTCATAACTTTGTAAGATTTCATTTTAAAGCACATTTAATGTAATCAGACTTGTTGTGATAGTGGACAGATGACATTCGATCATTTGAATGAAGGTTGAAACCAGCACAGCATAGTTACCCTGCTAGATACAGTCAGTTTCTGTATCTAAAATCGTTCACGAGAAGTGGTTGCACTTAAAAAATGTTTTCATATGGAAAAATTTAACCAGACAGTCTTTTTTACCATCAAGTGAAACCTGATGTGTTTGAAATACAAAGTGATATATTGATAACTTTCTATTAATATTTCTCATTTGATGTATTTTGGCATAAATTCACACATAAGCTAAAGATCCAAATTTATCACATATTACATAAAGAAAGGCAAAGCATTGTATCCTATGCAGTGACAAATAAAACCATCTTGATGTAGCAGCATAGTCCAGTTAGTATATTTACAAGATGCCAACTGGAACTCAAGTTTTATTCAATCATAATTATGAAGTGCGAAAATGTCCCCAATAACACAAGAAAAGCTTATTGTTTTAAAAAAGCAACAAAATAATCCATAAGATTGTTATACTGTTTTTAATCTAGTTGAGAGTCTAAAATTACCAAGGGATTAAAAACAAAGAGCTTGATCACTTCGTTCCATCATTAAACACTAGCTGCTAAATGAATCGAATACTTTGCATGAGATCATGGTTTTCACAGATAATTGCAGCTGGTCATTAGCAAGTTTTTTCCTTACATCAACTATTTTTCGGTCGATACGAAATACGAACAACTAAGAAATTCATAGAAAAGGGAACTTTGACCATAGCAGTTAAATTCGCATAATAATAATAATAATAATAATTTTTGGCGCTACAGTCCAGGGGGACCAGGGCTTAGCTTGCTCATCAACCACTCGTGCTGTGCGCGCTACTGTTCTCTCACGAGTAGAAGGGACCTACAGTCTTTCTCCGACTCCGAACGGCGAGATATGAGAAGCTTTCTTAGACAGTTATTACTCTTTGAGTGTTGTCAGCAGCTCGAAAGAGGTGGTGCCGTGAAAAATTCGAAAAATTGGTGTTGAGCTGGGAGTCGAACCTGGACCCTTCGGCGTGTGATCGTAGCACTCTACCCACTACGCTACGGCGACCAGTTCACATAGCCGGATAAAATATTGCACGGCCGCACTTGACGTGTATACATGATGCAGTTGAAAGAAAACAATCGAAAAAGCTCAATGTTGCGCTAAGGCATTATGAAAAAACGAAAAAGTGAAAATTTAAAAATAAATGAAACCTAAACATGGCTAAATATATCCAAAAAGTTATTCCTTCTGAATGTTAAGTATATAATTGGATAAGTCCCAAAAAATAAATTAAGTCTTCTTAAATGTCCGAACAACGGTCTTCAGATTTTTAATTTTATTTGTATAATCAATGCAGGTTGTGAACTTGGCAGCATCATCATACATTCTCACTTATTGTTTTAAAATCTGATTTAAAGAGTCAAAAATGTAATGTCAACAATTTTACAAACTGTGAACGTTGATATGTAGACTATATGAAGTGAACTTGCATAGTCTGCTCCAGGTATGAAGTAATAAAATCAGCACTTATATTTTCTAGATAAGGATTTTAGTTTTGTAGTCATAAAACAGGGTTCACCGAAAACTACTCATAAAATTATAGATCAACAAAACTTTACACGGTATGCTAACAATGACAAGGCAAAATACAAAAAATGTTATAAAGTCCATTAAGGAATGAAATAAGCACCGAGAAGTCAAATAAATAGAAAATTATAATAATAATAATTGGATGGCGTGATAGTCCACAGGGGGACCAGGGCCTCTCTCACAAGTAGAACGGAGCTACTCTTCGCCGAACGGCGAAGTTTGAGAAGCTTTTTTAGGCTCTTTGAGTGTTGTCAGCAGCTCGAAAGAGGTGATGTCGTAAAAAATTCGAGGTGTTCGGCCGGGAATCGAACCTGGACCTTCGGCATGTGAGCATCCCACTCTACCCACTACGCCACGGCGTAAAAAAAATTCTTTTGAAAACAAAAGCAAACAATTCTTGGAATCGCTATGTTACCACAGCCACTGAGTCACTGAATTGATATAAAATTGTTTTAGACCTCAACAATAATTCCTATGGGTTAGCATAACCTATTACAACAGAAACATGGAGTGACCCATACACATGTCGGATATACATAAACTTCCACCAACTACCACTATTTCAAGAAAAACATCAGATTATTTTAATTCCCCATCCACTCTTCCACAACTTATTCTGACATCAAAACACAGCGTTACTGACGGCAATTTCGAATACCAGTATGATTCACTGGGTCCAATCAAAGTAGTAAATCATCACGAGCAACCATCCAGGTGAGTTTCGCATGGCTAAATGGAGACCACTCAAATAGAGGAAATAAAAAAGATAGATTATATAAAATTAGTTACGATCTATAAAAGTAGACGGGCCCATAAACAACACTCTATCATCGCAATTTTTTACTCGTCAAAGGTAAATACCAACCTGTTTGTTAACTTTTGAGCATGAGCGTGTTACAAATAATGACTCGGACACCTTTTTTATGGGAATTTAATTTGATCGCTCATAACTATCAATGCGCACAAGCTAAGCTCGTTAATCTTGACGGTTCCACTAATCACCAATCCTTTGTGAGTATTTTGATAACTGCTGCAAAATCACTTGTTGATTTCACTATATGCCATCGAATAGAATGAATCGAGAAAAAGGTCAACCACTCTCTTCTCTAGATACAAGGAATTTGTTTCAGTGGACTTATGCGTGCAGTTGCACTCACTCATCAAAGCGTTGCACAATTTACAATTAGAGCAGAGAATCACAATTCTTTCTATTCTTAGATAAACAAACGGACGCGGGTTCAATAGAACACAGTAAAAATAAGTCGAGCGTTTTGACGACTAAAAAATCACAAACTGTCGAAATTTAAAAAAGTGTACGATAAGCCGATAAGATATATTTGTACTCTGAGCAAATCTACAATGGGATTAATTCAGCAAAGGAATTTAATATGTTTAAATCAAACAGAAACAAAATTTGGAGAACGAGAAACAAATAATCTCGTTGTGTACTTCCGATGGCGACGACTCGAGTTAGATGCTTGACACAGACTGTTCTATCAGCTTAGACTACACCTCGCCACAATGACTCCCGTCTCGCAGTCTGCGTTCAGCTGAAATACCAAATTGAATGTAATATGCCTCTGCAGTATATCTCGCCGATACGCATGTACAAAATGTACACATATTTCAGCATTCGCTAGGGGTGGTGTACAAGCAATAGGCAAACGACACCCCAACTACTTCCATACGAAAACTTGTATGGACGACAGTTTAGCACAAGTTGAATGTTTGAACGCAGCACCGATTGAGGAAGGACAACTTGCGAGTTGGATGTGGTGTTGGTATGTGTATGTAGATGTATCAAGTTAAATCTGTGTTAGCATATTTATTTTCTCGCGCGACATACAAATGAGTTTTCATGCGATCTTTCTGTCAATTTGATCTCAGCAGATTCATAATAGAGAACTTACACAGAGAGGGAGGTGAAGGAAGAGATTTCTTAAATAGCAGCTTTTCAGAACAAGAATTCGCAATTATTATTGATCGTATATTAAATCTTTTATTTTACATATAGCTGAATCACCTAAAATGTCAACGAATCAAATGCTGATTTATTATAATTATGGAAAAATGATTCAGAAACCTCCAGCGCATCCTGCTCACCGATATACCGCTAATCCTAGTGCCTTAATCAACAAAGAGCCTCAGCCAGGGCTGATTTCCGATAACCCAAGTGCAGAACAATCAGAATTTGTTTATTTGATTCAGAATTCAGTGAAGATAGTTCCGCCCTCTGGTGAAGCCATATTTACCAGTTGTATATATTAAAACATTGTTCCTAATGCATAACAAAATAATAAGAGTATATTGTGTAATATACTAGTTTGTGCTCCGCGTGAACCAACAAGTCTCTCAAGCCAGCACGATCTCTCATCAGCTATCTCCAATTATATAATCCAAGTTGGTTGACGTAATTCTCCACAAGTGTGCGTCATCTTTCCCTAGACCGTCCTGTGTTGCGTTGCCCCAATGCCTCGAATTTGAGGACTTGTTCAATATACATATATGTGCAAGGGTCTAGCCTAATTTAAGGACTAACAGGTTTTTGGTTTTAAAAGGATGAATTTGGAGATGGTGGGTGAGTGTAAATAGTAAAATATCATCAAACACCGAAGAAACTTAATTTTTATCATACCAAAGATAACGGCAAATTAATTTATTTGTTTCCAAGTAAAAATAAAAAAAACTTTATTTAAAAAAATGTCAAACACAACTGGGCCGTCCAAGGACTGGGCCGTCCGAGGACTAGACCGTCCGACGACTGGATCTCGATGACTGGACCGTTCGACGTCTGAATCTCGATTACTTTTTGTAGGATCCTGCTCGGAGTAAGTCACCTCAGTATTCTTAATCTGATATGTTGTGGATGAAGGTTAAAATGTTAACCGATGCACATGTTTGAAAATCATTCAGATATTGAAGTGGTTTCTCGGATTTTAGGATCGCTTGGGTCATAAACCATAATGTTTATGAATTCCAGATTGTATTGTTTGTCTAGTGTATTTTAGAATTGAATCGAAGTGTTAACTTGCATTACCTCGATCAGAGCCCGACATTTACACAGTTCGTTTCGTTTCGTTCGTTTGCCTGCTACTTATATATGTGCACCTAATACCTGAATACATATATCTGTTGAGGGCGGCTCCAACTTCACAGAACTGAATCCTACAAGATAGTGTCCCTACGTATTATAAAACAAAGTACTGTAATGATCTCTGTACTTTGAGATAAATAGACTCCTTTTGTGGGATTTGTATTCTTCCCAGAGTTACATTCTTAAGTTGATTTTTTTTTTCAATAAAACTTACATAGATTTATTTAAGTCAACTTTTAAAGGCCCACACGTATCAGAGCTTTGTCGACTGTTAAAATCTCACAATGCATCATCATATTTATCTGAATGTATGTGCAGTATATAGTATATAGTATAGTATGTATAGTTGTTGGTAACTTATCGGATGAAATTCAACTGCTCTCTATGGGTAGAATTCTTATGTATTGGTATCTTAAATATGACATGCGAAAAATAACTTTTTATTTGAATTCTAACACGATTTTATGTTCTTCATTTCTGACGTAAACTTAAATTTAAATCGCTTAATAGAAAGAAGTCCAAGGACAGCCAATACCTGTCTCCTTTGATTTTTACATTTATTTATTTAAATAGTCTCAATATTGATTTTAAAGTACTATTACTATATAAATCCTACTAGTACTACACTGAACTTTATTGATCCCAACAATCCACAACAATGACCGTTTAGTTTCATTAAATTAAAAGGCTGACCAACAAAGCTCGGTTGATCAATCTGCCTTTGTATCCTTTTTTTCTATTCCGCCATTAGATAGGAGAAGCTAATAGCTATTTGTTTAACAATAAAGTTTTTTGCTATTCATAATAAGCTATTCTTAATGAACACACACAATTCTGACATGAACAATGTTGCATTGTTGAAAGCGTAAAGTTTTTAAACCCTTTACAGAGAGCCACCCTATTTAAGACGAATAGTGCTTGAGGTCACATCTATCTTTACTTTACCTACGTATATAAGCAATCTTATAGATTCGAAGTGTATATCTCCTTGAACTTAACTAAATTTTAGTTGGAACAAAATACACATACAAGGTCTTTCTAAGTAATTTCAATTAAAACTGAACAATTTCGGTAACATTTTGCAAGGATTTTGACCATAAAGACGTGAAATTAATATACATTATATTTCAAAGTCTAGTTACGTTTCAACTACTCCCTGAGGCAAATTACCCTAGAATAGTTAAAAATAGCACAAAACACGTGGTAGACCCAATACCAAAGCATCCACCTGCCCGAACAACTGTCCCAATTTATTCGTACAAGTTTGTTTATTTACTACATATGTCTTAATGCTTTGTTAAAGTCGGGGAGAAAGCACATGATGTGGTAATTGAATTATGTGAAGTTGCTAATGCTTCATTTCACGCCAATCCGCATTAAATGAACGAAATTCAATACCCTGTCGTATCTGCAACCACAAAAAACATATTTAAACTATATAATGTATTCAAACCCAAAGGTATATGTGTTCTCAACACCTACCCAATGTATTCACATTAGTATGATTGGACATGTTATCCGTTCTTTAATTCTGCTAGATATTTTAATTTTCCACTATTTATTTTGTATCAGTTGAGGATCCCACTACGATAAACATTTAAAATCCGGTACACTCTCTTAAAAAAAATATTAATATTAACTAACGAAATAAAAAAAAAGTCCCAAAATTGGTAGTTACGAACGGGGATATTAATCAATTTAATACTGTCGTTATCATACACGAGTATGAGCTAGTTCAGGATTGTCATAATTCAAAATTCATTGCATAGCTCAAGGGTTAAAGTTATCAATGTTATATTAGCATATATCCGTACCCAACAAAACAAAACTGTTATACATCGAATATCACAATCAAGACAATATTAAACTTGGACACAAAGTATTTGAAAAATGTTTCAATTTTTAAAACAATCAAATATTTATAATATCTTTATAAGTAAGTAAATCACTAAATATATTTATTCCGCATAATTAATTTTATTTTGCTTAAGAATTAAAATATATTCATTCAACAAACCATAGAAATGATTTAAACCTTGAATACACTCATTTGTTGACACTTAAAATCTGGCCCGCAGAATTTGTTTACCAATTCCGAGATACTTTTATTGAAAAAAAGAATGGATTCGAACATCCTTAATAATTCTGTTGACAAAACGCAGGTATTATTATCCACTTCATGCTTTAAGTTTTAATGTGTTTAACAAATTCATCCACAGATACCACCTCTCCATCAAAAACGAATCCTTGCATTTGTCAACCACTTTGTTATCAATTCATGCTCCTTTCTAAATGATTTCGCATCAAAATGTGAAACAAAATTTATTGAAGTAGAAAGAAAAATTCAAAAAGTGGAATCATCACTAATAATCATTGAGGCAAAGGTAGAACTGAGGATTAAACTTTATTCCAGACCAACTCATATATGATTTACAGCTGTCTTCCATCCCTGGTTTGTCTGAGAGCACAAAAGTCGAGCCGGTAATAGCCCCCAAAGAAGCAAATGATAATCATCAGGAGGAAAATCTAGTAGAGATTGATAATAAGACCAACGAAACACCGGAACTCGAAGCAGACGATCTGAGTTCTCATGAAACTGGTGTTAAGGCTTGTGAAGACGCAAGATATGTCAGGTTCTTCAAAATGTTGCAATTCGGAGTGCCCGCCAACGCAGTCAAGTTGAAAATGCAGTCTGAGGGCGTTGATCCAGCAATTCTAGAGTAAGTCCATCCAATATCTCCTTCTTACAATTATCTTACAGCATGCGTATTCGCAGTACACCGAATCTTATTTTAGCGGATGGAATTCCAAGATGATTTTGCGTCAAAAACAATAAACACCCAATGCTGGACAACTGCAAGCTTTTTCTTTATCCAAAACGGGATTAAAACACATTACTCAAGTATTAACTTTTTTTTAATGTTAGGGCCCAAGGTAAAAGTAAAAGCTTAATATAAAAACGTTTTTATATTAACCTAGAATTGGATCATTTGTCCCTTTCTCTTCTTGTCTCCACCCAACTCGAAATGTTTACAGCGCTTCAGGGGAGTTTGTTTACGGTACTTGCACTCTGTGCACTCCATACGCAGGACAATCTTTTTGGTTGTCTTAGCCTAAAATGAAAGAAAAAAACGCACTTCGTTTATTAAAATACTCAACTAGAAAAGAGATTTGTCAAGTATGTCTACCCAGCATCTGAACAAATTCATTTCAGATTCTTTAATTTTGTAGACATGCTCATTTGATTTAGCATATTTTTTCCCACCAAATGGCTTTTGGCAATAACAAGCCTTTCAGTTCTACAACTATGCACAATTATAACTACTTCAACAAAATGTACTAACCTTCTTCCTGAAGATGGGCTTAGTTTGTCCACCAAAACCTTGCTGTTTCCTATCGTAACGTCTTCGTCCTTGGGCTCCTTTGCGTTCCTTGGACTTCTTGTACTGCGTCACCTTGTGCAACTTATGAACCTTGCACTTTTTGCAGAAGGTACGCCTCTGTTTTGGTACATTCACCTAGAAACAATTCGTCCAAAATTATCCAAATTCACATCCAAATTCACATTTACGCCGAAAACCACGAAAAATATTCCAACAAAGTCATAGTCATTATTGTTACAACTTATATTTTATTAAAAATTTGAACGGATGACTATTAACTTTGATGGTATTTCGAGATTTTTAAATGATATTTGCAATTAATTTTTGAGCATACCATCTTAACGAATTTCAGTTGTCAAAGAACGAATCAAAAAGAAAGAGAGGCTCAATAAACGGAAGTTCGACATTTCGTAATGTCAAAATTGACACTTGAATTCGAATGTCGAAATACACGCAGGGCTGTTACATTCCAGTATTGACATTTTCTGAAATAAAATCTGTTCGGGTACTTGTTTTTCCAAGTACTCCTGACGCAAAATAACAAAATTTACATGGCTAATTTCAAAGTTTCCAGAATACTAAATAGATATATGTGATTTTGTTGCCTCAGCTGATAATTAAAAAGTACATAACTTGTTCTTCTAACAATTGCATTTATTTTTTAATATATACATATATATATATATATAAAATATAATATTTCAAAGCATTATATCAAAGAATTCAATACATATTTGATTAAATTATTCAAAATAATTGAGTAAATAGCAAAAAACATGACTACAACAGAGATGTTAAAATGTCATGGTACAAACATATAATCAGATAAAGATAAATAATATTATGTGGCCGTTACTTATATTAGTATAATTACTACCACATAACTCAAAGAGCAGTTAAAGATAATTTAGCTTATAATAACCTTATAGAAATCATATGATTTTTACGTTTCTAAACCGTTCTAAAATCAAAGAATTCCATGATTTTATTTGTTATTTTAAAAATTTTGAGTTACAGCTTACGAATGAACAAAGGTAAGTATACACAATACTCATTTTACTTGTGAGCTCTATTATTCATTTACGTTTTTGCTTTTTTTCTGCGGTCATTAAAAACTCAGAGATGTTGACGTGGACAAATTCGATTTATATGAAATTTCTCACACGCATTTTTAAGTTATTGCACCGGCTAAGAATTAAATTATCGTCTTATCTTTTTTGAATTCAACAAGGAATAGAGTTAAAATATAAACACGATAATGTTAACATTTACTTTATGGAGGTATTCGTATACCAATATACAATTAATCAAGAGAGAGATCCATGCATCTTGGCTTTTTATTGCAATGTCTAAAATAATTAAAAGAAACGGATCACGGAGGGTAATGAATCCAACAATTCAAATATTTGTTTAGGTTTCAAAGTCGATATTCGTTGTAAGATCACAGTAAATGAGTAGCAAAAACTTTTGTTATCCTTTCTATTTTTTTACCTGTATACTGTTCTATTGTTTAACTAGCTAGGGAATCCATACTTCAATAAAATTACATACATGAAATATGTTTCTGTTTATGAATACATGTACGTACATAAAGTTATATCAAATCAAACTCAAGGTCAATCTTACACTAAAAAATCGATGAAAATTTGTTAAAATATTGAACTCTTTTCTCAAGTTGTGATGAGCTTTCAATAAACAAAATTAACCCCGTTTTGTAAGAGGTGTATGTGATATACATATGATACTTTATATATATATATATATATATATATATATATATATATATATACATTTATACGTCAACCTTAATTAAGAATTTTTTTAATTTCAGTACAACGCTATAGAAATGAACGTTATAGATTCTATAATTAAAGGTTTTTCATTGCGAAGAACATCATGAACTCTATTTAAAATTAAAATGTGTACTTAATGTGTACTAAAATGTGAACTTAACAAATTTTTAGTTTTCAAAACTCAATCAACCACGTACCTATATACTCCACAAAAACTAATTGCAGAACATAGATTTTTATGTTTTCATACCTAATTTCCCACCGCTTTTATTCAAAAGAGTGCCCTTCATTAATATCTACCTGTCCGCACATACGAATGCGTATATTATTTCGATATACATCTTTTCCATCATTGATATACACTTAGCCATGAAACTAAAAGCTGGTGCTAATTATCAAATATACCCACCATTTTTCTGAAGTTTTGCATCGAAATAAAATAGGGCGATTAGTAGATAATGTACATCTAACAAATAAGACAAACGTTTCATTACTCTTTTCTGTAACTAAATCGACAGAAGATCATATTAAAAACTAGAGAGAAAATATGTAAATAATAATAGTAATGAGTAAGCAACGCAATGTATAATACAATAATCCCATAAAGTATTTGCCATGCCGCTGAATAATAGCCGATTACTAAACACTTGCAACCATCTATTCAATGAAATTCACCGTATTCCCCACGGTTCGCAAATTACTCCAACACAAACACTAGGCATGAGTGTTAATATTCCAAAGGGAAAGAAAAAGATTCAATATATATTCACCTAAATATATACATAAATATGCCCATATGTAAGTATACTTTTGTCTTTAAAAAATAATACAGAAGCAGGATATCATTGCCAATGGTCAAAGTATGTGTACCTTCATAATTGGAGTTACATCTTCTGCCAAGTGTGTTCCCTTATACGTACATTTGTCAAAAAATTCATTTAAATATACTCCTATAAAATAATATAGCATTTGTCAATTATTTGGGTTTTATCCAAAGTTTCAGCGTCTCATTCAGATGCCCGCAATCATCTGAATTGATTCGATATTAGCTTATCTATATGTTTAACTATTGTTTTAATAGTCTACTCAAACTGGTGCTATTACCTGAAGTTAAGACAGCTTCATCATGTATATGTAGGCTGATATAGTCAAAGACAAATAAGCTCGAGCAGTGGTTTTTAGTTCCAGTCCGAGAGCTTTTAATTGTTTACACAAACCAATTTATATTAATTTTGCTTATAAATTTTTTTATTTTTCTTTTATTAAAAAATAAAAAAACAAATATGCGCACACCTTAACATACGCATGTGTATTGATTGATTACAAAACTTTTTTTTTTACAAAACTTTGCCCTTAGGACCTTGAACTACATCTTGTAACAAGACTCGTAGCTGACATTGACGATAGTTTATTCCGGAAACCTCAAAATATAAGCCGTTACCAGGAAGAAAAAAGTTTGCCTCCAAAATAACCATAAAATGTACAGCATACTGGGTATAAACCTCGCATCTACCACCAATGAACGCACAAATCTCTCGCATCCGCAAGTGCTACACAGTTTCAAAGGCATGTCCTTTTATTGACAAATACAATACCAAAGCAAGTCGAAGGCGTTATATGGGTATTTTCGTTAGGGGATGTATTGTAGAGGGACAAACTACCCTTTACAGGAAATTATATTGATATCATTCGATGTTTTCAGGGCTCATAAAAAATTGTATAAGAAAAAAAGTCGATAAAAAATATAAATTCAAAACTTAAATAAATTAATTATCTTTTAACCAATGCCGTGCGCCGCGTTTAATGTAGATTAGTCTCTCCGGTTTAAATTATAGAACTAAAATAAAATAAAAATGAAAACATTTGATTGTTATCAAAGTTTACCCTACTTGTAGGAGCCACTCACTAAATTTGGTGGAATCAAAGTCGCTTGTTTCCTGATAACAGATAGTCTTGGACATATCATTAATGGAATAGAAAAGCTACGGATTATATGATATGCTTAGCAGTTGCATAGCAAACTTGAATCCATACGTTTCAATAAAGTTTAAGCTACTAAAAAGATGGTTCATACAGTAAATTTATGACCTACAAGTATGCAATTTCATAATTATGACCAAAACGCTAAAATTTAAATCCATGAAACTGAACGTAATGCACGAATTTTGAAATGCAAGCGTCCACTTGCAGCACATATATAGATTCTTTTTAAAACAATAGAAAATTTCCTACATCATGTAAACAAATGTTAAAAAACATGTAAAATCGCTTGTTTGAGTACATCCAAAACATAATAACATTTTTAAATTTACCGCCAAACATTCGGTATTACAGGGCTGCACGCTATACTCATGGCACCCAAGCACTTTTACTATGAGAATACTCATGAAACCCTCTTGTTTGGCAATTTATAACAAAAATGAAATATTAAAGTAAAAAGTAATTATATTAAAAATATAAATAACATATTCCAGATAGAATTACGGAATAAGTTTCTGATTTTGTATTTAATAAATAGAATAAAAAATAATTTACAAGTTTTATTCATCTACTGGCATGAAATCTCAAATGGCGCGCTCTCTTCAAAATATATTTCACACTTCAGAAGACGCCTTCAGTCGATTTTGAGCATTCTGCGGGTAAACATCGGTGAAAGATTCAGATAGAGGGAAGAAAAAAAATAAAAGAAAAGAAATAAAAGCAGTACAAAATAAAATAACAGCAAAGTGTTATAACAAAAAATATAAAATAAATCACACTCGAGTAGTTTTCATTTGAGATCGTCGTAGTGCGTGAAGCAGCATCTAGATACGTTTAGTTAAACGTTATTTATATAAGAAACTAACCAAAATATAAAAAAAAAATACATATAAAAATGAGTTCAGCAGCGGAAAATAATGGAGAAGTTGCGGTTGAAAAAGTTGCCGCCGACGCGACAGCTCCCGCCGTCAAAGAGGACAAACAAATAACAAAATCAGCATCCGAAGAAACATCAGCGGCATCAGATAATGGTACTACAAAACCAGCAGTCACAAAAGACCAGGTCAAAGGAACAAAACGGCCTGCAGATGTAAGTAGAATCTCATCGAATCTGTGCTTAGTTTAGATGGCTAGTTAATGGCGCTTGTGAGTGAGTAATCGTGAACGAAAGAATTAAACTGAACGTACACGACGCCGGAATTAATTAATATCTATTTTTATATGAAAAAAAAAAAAAACAATTTTACAACGAACAAGAAAGGGCAGCAGCCTCACCTATTTGTCGTCGTTCTAATGATTTTATATGTATGGTAGATATACTTTTCTTCTGTTTTTATAAATAAGACTGTGTGAAGTATAATAAAATGCGAGCAGCATCACTTTCGGTGGCAGATAAATATGCTGTGTGAAAAGGATACCACCACCTGACACAAGAATATGTTTTATAAGTTGTGAATTAAAAAACCTGCGATTAATGCAAAAAGCTGTCGTTAAGAGTGGGGAATGATTCGAGCGCGCGCATTTGTAAAACAAGACAAACACATTTTCCCGGCCGCATCGTTTTATAGAGTAAAAGTCCGTTGAGATCCCAAACACACTCATAAGTTTTATCAAAAGCTGTTTAGTCATCGGTTTGAGAGCCATTTGACATACTCTCAAGCCAGGGAGCGTGTGCTGATGAAACACATACCGATAATAACAATCAATATAAGAAGAGTAGCAGGTGAACAACACATCAGTCTTGACTGTCTTTGGGTTGTTTAACGACATTGTTATTTTTTGTTTCTGTAACTCCCAGCGAAGTGTATCGTTCCAATAATTCAGACACTCATGCAAAGTGAAAACCATTTCGTCATGCAGTTTGTAAACTCTTGCAATCTGAATGAATTTCAATTACACTTGCTGTTTTTAAAAATAACGCTCCACTTGAAAATGCGATCGATACAATGTCTTCCCGGCTTTATACACTAAGTAAAATTATGTATTTTCAAAAAAATTGTTTTGATGTCGGGTCCGTCTCGGCATTGATTCAAGCCAAACTCCTCCCCTCCATGATTTCAAATTGTATTCTATTTCTGGATGTTTTTCTGAGTAAATGTCTACTGTACACAGAGAACATGTTCACAAACACGACGCTGAGTGGTCTTTTGAGTAGATATAGCCGACTACATGCCTGCCTCATTCTCACTCATCGCTTAAAGCCTCTTATTTCTCTTACAATTCATTTTATTTTACAACTTGTCAAGCTAATGACAGCAGTATAGAGAGAGAGAGAGACAAAAAGGAAAGGAACGCACAGGTACCTGTTCGTTCTTAACTGTAGTATTATAAAAAGTGTATGTGTATATATTCATACGCGTATATAGCATGCACTAGTAGCCCATTCAATAAAATAAACAGCGTTGGCACACCACCGTCAACGCCGCTGCATTCTGAGGCATCAAACTTTGCAAACAAACTCCATCGCATAGTTCATACGACGTTTGCTAGAGTGAAACAAGCTGTGTTTATGAGCTTGTATGAGTGAGTGAAGAGCCGGCCGGTAACAGAAAAAACTTTTATAGTTATTTTTCCGAACCCAGTTATCATGAAACGATAGAAATGAGAATAGTAGGTATTAATTTGGAGCAGAAGGTTATAAATTAAAAAAATTAAAGTCATTAATTGAGCTTATACATTTGAAAGTCGTAATCATTTTGTCTGTATACTAGTCTCTTTTGTTAGCGCATATTTTGATTGTTTTCTTCGAGAAAGTGCTTTATACCCTATCTTTTTTCCACATAGTAGAAAAGACAATGAGAAAAATATGTATTGAAAATATGAAAATGGTTATACGATTATACATAAAGAGGCACAAAGTACAGTTAGACCACCGTATTTGGCTTGGAAAAAAAGAATATTAATTCAGTGCTAAAGCTATTTCAAATATTAATAATTAGTAAGATATGTAATTTGCATGCCCTTGCTCAAGGTGGCAATAATTTCGAAATAATTCATTATGTATTATGATTCCATTGTTATCGCGCGTGTATCAATTTGACATCTGTCAATTTACAGCGAGAAATCGAATGACAGAAAGACGAAACTGTACCTAATTTACTTCACATTTTGGCTGCCATAAAACTAAGGGTACGTGGGCAATCAAATGTGTATTTCCCATAAAAGTGAGAACACATAAAAGCGTGCGCTTGAAATTTGAGTGAGATTTTCTTCTACTCTTTTCACTATCGCGCCGCTGCATATCTTTTTTATTTCTCCTTTTTCTTATTTTCGTCACAACACCACATCCAAAGTAAATCCCGAATGAGGGTGAATAACAGCGTGGCTATTTGGAAATCATTAAAAGGTGGGTTACCCCTCCAGAGAACAAAACACATGCCTATCTATCTGTACTCTTCTATTCGCATCTACAATCACCAAATAACAAAGAGGTCGTTTTCTTTTTTTTCCTTTTCGGTAAACGATTATTTTATTTTTTGGGCGAAATGTAAGACATTGGGCATTAGAAAAATGTTTGCGATTTTTAAATATGAAATCATTAACAATTTTAAGAACTTTTATCATGTTCCGATAATTTTAAAAAGAGACATTAGTTTGTGGCCACCTACTGAATGTTTAATTTAAAAAAAGACGTCAGTTGCAGATGTGAAATCATTTGTGCTTGAATATGTATCACATATGCCAGATATCCATCCGAAAACTTGATTACTTTAAATCTTAAGATACTACTACACATTGAGAAATAAAACGCAATAATCGTTTAAAATTCAAATAAAATTAAAATAGTTTAAACTCTATTTATGAGCAGAAAAAACGACCATATAAAGTGAGAAATGGGACAGATGTTACTAACAACCACAAAATTGTGTGTATTGCCACAGTTTTGTTTTGCCGCCATTTTTGTGAAGAGCGTTGGTTATCATTTGATAACGTCCTACCTACCCTATAAGGGTATTTTTTTTGTTCACATGTGTTTGTGTTGTGTACGTTAGCGAAGGTTGGGAGGGCAGTCCGGTTATAACATTTATTAGTAGGTATATTTTATCATCAATCTATGTTAAATAAGAATAATTTTATGTACATAAACATATTGTATATATTAAGGGATAGTATGCTTCATGGTTTAATGATTTTTATTATTATTTTTTTTTTTTTTCAGGATAAATCGGCGGCCTCTAAGAAAGCAAAACAAGACAATGCCGCCAATGCCAGCGATTGTTCGGATGATGAAGACGAAATAATTGAAGAGGAAATCATTGGGGACATTGAAAGCGACATTGAGAGTGACGAATATGATCTCCCGTATGGTGAAGAAGGTAAATAAAGCTTTATTTTCACAAAATGTACGTTGTATTCGTATTAGAATAGTTGTATGCATTAAGTAACATACTTTTAGTATTTTCTTTTTTTATTTTAATGGGTAAGGATAAGTTATGAAAGCTGAACCAAAATTTAATGACGCTTGATCTTATATTATTTGATTTTTCAGAAAATTCGATTAAAAAATAGATATTTATTTAAAGGTGCTTTCACTAAACACGGTATTTAAAAAAAATTTCGCTTTCAGATGACGAAGAAAATGATGTCTCAGGATCCGACGATCAAGCGTAATAATAATGTAGTCAAGAAAAAAACAACAAAAAAATAAATAAATAAAAAAACAACATTATATATATTATATAATAAGAAATAATTTTTAATTTCTTATTTTATTTTTTTTATTATGTAATTTTTTATTTAAAACAGAAATAAGAAAAAAAAACAAAAACTCAATATGCAAGATTTTTTTCCTTTAATATTTAAGTTCTAATATATTGCAAAAGATAAATAAGAGAGAAACATTAAGAAATAGAAAGTAAAACAGTTACAACAAATGCAAGAAAAAGTATTTGAGTAAAATAAAAATTCATTAAAAAACAAACAAATCCATGCTTCATAGATTTTATAAACAAAAGACTAAGTCTTAAAAGAAGGCTGAACTATTTTGGGATAGTTTGTGCTCGCTTCACTTTCAAATTGCGGAGTCACTTACAAGGCGAAAGTGCTGTCACAAATTATATTTTCTTTTATTTTAGTACATGAAAAAAAATTATTTCTTCTTTTTTTAAATACTCCAATCGCAACGAATCTTTAACAGATAAACCGAATTCAACGGACCTAGGTAAGTTGTATGCGCTAAGTGGTGAATAGGAAAATTCCCCTACCCCACATGCAGTGGTTCGCCTTTGAAATCTCAGCATTTGATTATTTAATCATTTCGAAAATTGATCTCTTCTCTATATTTTTGTATTCAATGTGCTCTGATATATGAAAAAAAGGCTTTCTTACCGGCGACAATCTACACTGTATACATAAATTACATTTCACTTGAAGATTGCAGAGGCGAGAGGCTTTCTTTTTTGGAATACCGGAGAAAATATTCTATGATTTATTTCTTATAACTCTTTTTCTTTCTTGATTTATTTGTCAAAAACAAAATATATATATATGAATCAATTAAGCATGAATGGTGGGTTCGTGTGCATTGGTCGCTACAGTATTAGGTTTACAAATATAGGTGTTTAACCACTCCGTGGAATGTTTTGAAGTGGTTAACAATTATAAAGTAATATAGTGTAGATAATAGACTTAGATATAAACTATTTACGTTTAAGTTTACATTGACATTACATTTAATCATAAATAAGTTAAATACGCCCGTGTTTAGTTTATAAAGTAGCGTAAAGTAATACGATTAAATAACATGTACAAATTCTACAAATATAAATAAAAATTAATTGTATTGTTGAAAATGGTGAAAATAAATAATAAAATAAAACAAAAACTGTTATAAGAAAAACAAGGGTTTTTTCTCTGACTGAACTGTAACCAAATACTTACTAATTTAATTTATAATTTGAATTCAAAAATGAAAAGTTGGTGTTGTAAGCTTAAACAGAAATTGTATTTCTATCCAAAAATTTAGAAATTTATGAAACCAAAACATGTTTTTCATCATTGTAATCAATCAAGAGCAATAAACTTTGTACCATGAATCTATACAAAAACGAAAAAAATTATATACACATATATTTAAAAAAAAACTGAACTTAATGTTAGTCATTAAATATTTATATTATTTTGTAACTATATATTTCTGTGTAAATAAAACATTACAAATCGACATATTAATTTCAATGAAAAACATAAAAAAATAAAAAAAAAACAGTTGTTTATTTATTTCGGTCCGGTTATTTTGAAACCGGCTACAAAAAGAAGTATATCTCCTTTCATGTTCTGTAATAAATAAAAAAATAATACATGGCGTACGCGCTTGTTAGAAGAAAACGCGAACGTTTCATAACTACAGATGTTTTTATTTAATAAAAAAGAGTGAAATAAAGATATTAAAAGCTTTTTGTAGTAGATTGAAAAAAAATAACAAACAGGAACGGGTAGTCACAAGATGAGATCGTATAAATATAACATACAAACTGAATGGCAAGATGATGTTTCTTGTTTTTCTAATTTTTCTCCTTTTATATACATATTGTTATTATATTCTGTGAACATAAAGCAGATTTCTGCGATTCTTTCGGACTTAATTATGAGTACCGAATTTAGTTTCAATAGAAATTTGATAAAAAAATATTTAAGCATTGGAAGCCAAACCTCGCTTTTATTGTGGGAGTGTAAGAGTCATGGTCTTATAGCGCTAAACAAATTTACCCACTTTTTATAAAGCGAATTTCAATTTCAAAAATGTGTACTTTTCTACTGAGAACAATAAGCCATTATTTTATTTAATTTTGATACAGTTTAGTTATTTGCGGTTGTAGATTACACTAATATCCTCGTTTTTTGCTAGTAGACATAAGTATACCTACACAGCAAACTTTGTGTACAAGTAGATTTAGGTATAAGGGAGGAAAAATACTTTGCGAAATTCAATTGTTGAGTTTATTGCTAGTGTGACTGCACATTATATATGTATATACAAAGTGAAAACTATGTAGACGTCGAAACACGGCTAAGGGTGGAGAGGTTGTGATAAGTGTAACACACCCTTCCCAGTCACAAAAATCTTAGCCCAAATTGCAGTCACAGTGTGTATGTGTGAGTATACATGTGTGTTTCCCGCTCACGACTGTACTTTTTCAATATGGTTGATGAGCATTTTTGCGCATGAGAGTTATGAAAAAATGTGTACAATAGATTGGTATGTTATATACTTGTAGTCTCATGCCAATTAAATTCAGGTTTATAGGAGTTGGTTAATGATTTTACTTCTTCTGTTACCGAAATTTGAGGAATCTTGTGCTTGTATTGTATAACGAAACTTCTAATTTCCTGAAGTGCATTAAAAACATTTGTACAAATCAGGAACCAATAAGGATCCTCATTCATTCCTATTAAACCCCTAGCCTTTTTAACCGCTTATTTACATGTTTCTTATTTATGTAATAGATGAAAAGTGTGCACGAATGTGGCAGGATTTCATGAATTTTATCATCTAACCACACCAAACTTCTCGAATCTTATGATTGTTCATCTTTTTTAGGAAACCAGTAAACTCCTTCAAAAGAAAAAAAAAAGAAAAGAAAAATAGAGTCGGTCAAAATGTTGTGAACCACATTTTTTAATTTTAAATCTCGCATTTGGCATTATGTTGTGTATGAATTATTTATAATCATAAATATAAATTTCATATTTAGAAAATTAGGTTATTTGTGCATTAAAATAGCAGACGACGCGCAAACTTACACCAGTATTTTCTTTTCTTCATAAAAACACTGCAATATCAAATGATCACTAAGAGTATTGTACGAATTCCTTACATGATATTAAAGGGAACTAAAAAGAAAACACTGAAACTGGTAATGTGGATCCTTGTTCGCCATTGCAAAACAAATCTACAGTACTGTGCAAAATAATACCACTGTGTTCGACTTTGTCACTATTATTCTAATTATTTTTTCTTATGGACAGGCAGGAGCCTCATATTTATTGCACAACATCCTTATTATATCAGTCATAAAACCCATATACAATACAATAGAATAATGCATCTTGTCTTTCTTCCCGTTGCCGGAAATGCAGCCGAATTTAAATGTGCAAAATAATAGCACCATGTCATTCTGAGGAGCGTTTTCGAAGTGTACACTAGTCTTTTGAATTGTTTTTAGTTATAAACTAATTCTACACATATTATTGTCATTATTAAAAGATAATATGCCAAAGTGCAACATTGTTAGCAAAGTAAAATGGGTCGTGGTGTGCATTGTAGTCCTGAGAAAACGTGCATATTGTGTTTTGAAAGTAAAACTTACAAATTAATAAGTAAAACTGTGGGGTGTACAAATAAAATAATCGCAAATGCCAACAAATACGCTCAACAGGAAGAAAAAAGAGGAAGAAAACCGAAACTAACAGCTGCCGATGAACGACAAACAGTAAGATTGGTTAAACGTGAGGAGTTAAAGTTACCCGTGGAGACATCAACAATAACAAGAAAGCTGGTAAAGAAGAATTTACTTGCCAGGAGTACCAGAAAAGTAGCACTACTGTCAAAAATCAACCTACTACAACGAACCAAATTTGCGAAAGAATATTTGAACTGGGAACCTTCTAAATGGCGCAATATATTATGGACAGACGAATCCAAAATAGTTTTATTTGGTACTCCTAGGATCAGGGCATTTGTTCGTAGGCAGAAAAACCAAGAGTTTCAACCGGAGTGCACTATCAAGACTGTAAAGCATATAGGGGTAAAAATGAGCGTGTGGGGATGCTTCTCCTATCATGGTATTGGTATAATTTTTGGATAAAACCGGTGATGCCTGCCGGAGTTTATCCCTCATTATGTTTATAAGCAAACTGGCCAACAAATTTTTCCAAAGCAAGGAATTCAAGTTATGGAGTGGCCGCCTCAGTCTCCGACCGGAATCCCATTAAAACGTTTGGACAGATGTTAAGAAAGCTGTATATAAAGCAAAACCTAAAAATACAAAATAGCTATGTAATGTGTGGATGAATATCCCTGTTCAAAGATGTCAGGCCTTAATCGACTCCATGCCACGGCGTTGTGACGCTGTACTTAAAAATAACGGCTATACGACCAAGTATTAATCCAATAAAAAAAAATGAAAACAAAAAGCTTTACTATTCCATTGAGTTTTACTTCATATTGATAAATTCTTGATCTTGGTGCTATTTTTTTGCACGCACCGAAATTCTGTGTTGTTCCGAATAACGGGTCTTTTCTAAGATCAGAATGCACTTTTTGTTTGTCTTGTTTATAGGTTTTATTGCTAATAGAATAAGGATGTTGTGCCATAAATATGATGTGTTAACATGACGGTAGGAAAAAGTTATTAGCAAAATAGTGACAAAATTGTGACAAGTTTGAACAAAGTGCTATTATTTTGCACAGTACTGTAAATTCTATAGTATGAATTGGATGGCGCAATAGCTCACAATGGAACTAGACCCTAGTTTCTTCAAAGAGGTGGTGCTGTGAGAAAGTGGGAGTTGTTTAATCAAGGAATCGATCCTTGTACATTTGGCATATGGTTTTCGCACTTAATAAACTACGCAACTAGGCTCAAATCATCATAATTGACAAATTGAAAAAAATCAAATTATCATGTGGAAATATCAACACGAGTTCTATGCACAGTTTCTTCAATTGAAACCAAAAATTTAATTTTTTAATTGACACTCATAATGGTTTTGAAACTCTTGAAGATTTGTAATGGACAGGTTTTATTCGCCACTAATTTTAATCGATATTATGAATCGTGATTGATATATTTTCATTGATAAAAATCGCATATCGTTGGGAAATCATTGGGACGAATTGAATGTGAATTGAATACAGGGATTTCACTAATTGAAACCTTAAACCATTCGTCTGGATTAATAAAAATTGCTTGTTTGTAATCTCAAAAACAAATTCAATTTTATTTTGATTCAACGATAAACATTTGCCATCCACATATATACATACATTTTTTGTACTCTCGTGCAAAGAAAAGCCAAGGAAGCTGACCTTCCCAGCTTTCTAATCCCCCTTTTTTAAAGTCACTCAAATAATCCGCCATTAAGCCATGTTTTGAAAAAATGAAAAACGTTAAAAACTATCAGAAATTGTGCTTTTTCGCCATAAATCTTAAAATAACCGTGGAAATTTGGATAGACAGAGGAAAAATTGCCTGTCCTTCCTTGCTGGTTTCTGATACAAAGTTAAGTAATCTGTCTTCCTTTTTAAAACATATAATTTTTGTATTAGTTTCTCCAAAATGATTTTACTCGAAACATTCGTAAAATTTATTTCCTACGGCAGTAGACAAGCCGGTCCTTAAATATCAGGGAATTCTCTTCCCATGTCAAAAAATATATTTTTAGCCATAATATAGTGTTGTATGTGAACGCACTCAGTACGTCAAATGTCATATTGACAATGAAATTTTCATCTGAGTAATGTGAAGTTTCTTTATAAAATGGATAAGTTTATCTCTTCCGATGTTAATTAAAGTTTGTAGTGCGTTGCGATGGATAAAGATTCAGACAGTACGGTTACCTCTATAGATGAAAATACCGAAAACTTTTGCAACAATCCCACACGTGATATTCTCGCTGAAGGCATTATAAATTTATTTAAACCATCTGTGGACCGTCTGGACGAGAGAATAACAGCTACAAGAGCAGCACAAGCAGAGTTGTCTTTGCAGTTGGATGCTCTTACAGAACAATTGCGAGAAATTGAAAAGGCTCAACTGGCAATTCCTGAATTTTCCGATAAAGTTAAGGAGTTAATAAACGTAAAACATAAAGTTACTGTTATCGCAAACGTTCTCACAGCCAGTCAGGAACGACTAAATTCCATTCATAAACTTATAGACAGAGAACAAGAACGAAGGAGAGCAGTCGCAGATTTGGCAGCAAGTTCTGCAACATAATAATCTTGAATTCAAATTATGGAGACACCATTTTATGACCACTTAACGTCTCAAGATTTCGAAAAAGTTTATGCGCCGGCCGAGGATACATTTCTCCTGCTTGATGCTATTGAGGACGATTTGAAATATTTGGAAAACCTTAAACCTCGCATGTGCTTGGAAATTGGTTCAGGAAGTGGTCTCATAATAACTGCTGTGTCGAAAAGGTTTCCACAATCGTTGTGCATATCTACTGATATAAATATTTGGGCGTGCAAAGCAACCAAACGAACTGGTGCACGCAATAATGTTGTAATTGATACAATTCGGACAAATCTTATCGAGAATTTCAGACCAAATGTGATTGATATGCTTATTTTCAATCCTCCATATGTAGTAACTACAGACTCTGAGCTAGAACACAATGGTAAGGAGTTTGATGGAAACGTCACTAATAAGAATTTAATATATTCATGGGCCGGTGGTATAAACGGAAGACGTGTTATTGATGAGCTTATACAAAATTTAGACCTCATATTGTCATCGGATGGTGTCCTTTATTTACTTGTGTTGAGAGAAAACATGCCCAAAGACATTATAAACGTTCTAAAAGAAAAAAAATTTAACGCAGTTGAGTTTAAGGAGCGAAGAATAATTGGCGAGCATTTATTTGTAATTAAAGTCACTCGCTAATTATTAAAAACTTATTCATGGCCTTTCTAATAAAGCCTTCTTAACATTTAATAATTGAAGTTTTATTTTCTTCTTAAATCCACCGAACCCTTCCAAAGAAAATATTGTAAACTGTATTTGGTAACGTATTTTTCACAAGAAAAAATTTAATTCGTATTGAACTCAGTAATTTGCATTTAGCTAATCATAAACGAAAATAATTACCTTTATTTCAAAGATTTATTACCAGATCTAAGTATAGATAATATTTTGGCAATCAAGAGAGTGTACAAATAATTACTTGTTAACATATAAGTTTCTCAGGTCAAATGTTTGTATATGAAGTAATTAAGGTTATATCCCCGGTGGCTTCTAAATATATAAATTAAATTGCTGCATGAGTTTCAATGTTTAAGTAACGAAACCTAAGTTCACGAACTTTATTTAAATGAATTTACAGAAAATTCCAGTTCTAAGTATCTTATAAGACATTGACAAATCAATCTTCGTTCGTTGTTGAACGGACTCAATATATTTTTACATACTTTACAGCGGCTTCGTAAAATATTTGACAGTTTTGACAAGTTCTTGTAAATACATCTAGCATTCGAGACGGGTCTTAAAGTGAAAAAAATTTTCTGTTTGATTTTTCTTATGAAAAATGCCCAAAAATTATAAGTATTGCATTATAGGCAGTTGATTCATATATATTCATGTACATAGAATTAAAAAGAAAAAACCCAGCTAACCGATTACTACATACTCAATATTTCTTCCGGCGTTGATGTCGAGTTGTCAAATTTGTTCTGAAATTAAGAAATAGTAAATTAAGGAAACCTAAAGACGTATAAATATCGAAAAAGTTGAAATATTGTCTTCATGATGGAATCCGCACCATCAACAGATGTTGTTTATCAGGGTATATACACCCTCTTCAATAATCCAAATTCGAAGGATAAAGAAAAAGCGTCCAAGTGGCTTGAGGAGTTCCAGAAATCTGTAAGTATGACGGCACATGAGTTCATTCCGTTTTCTAATAATAGTTTTTGCAGATTTATTCATGGACTATTGCTGACGAACTTCTTCAACAAAAACGGGACCTTCATTCGTGTTACTTCGCTGCCCAAACAATGCGAAACAAAATCCAAAATTCTTTTAATGAATTACCACCAAATTCGCACACAAGCCTTCGAGACTCTCTTATAACGCATATTTGCCAGATAACCAGTGAAACTGACCCGATAATTGTTACACAATTGTGTTTGGCCGTTTCGGATTTAGTGTTGCTCATGGCATCCTGGAAGGACCCAATTTTGACTTTGGTCGAGTCGCTATCAAAATGCCAAGAGACTGTTTGGCCTCTCATTGAAATACTTACGCTCATACCAGAGGAAATTGATTCACGGTACCTCCGTCTCGGCGCGAATCGGCGTGAAGAAATCCGTAAGCAATTGGACGCTAGTGCTTGTACTGTTAATGAATTTTTGGTGATGTGTCTCTCTACGTATCTGCAGAATGAATTCCTTCTTAATAAGATAATACGTTGTTTTACATCGTGGATAGGAACACATGCAATTCCTATGAGCACCTTTCCTGAAAGTCCAATCGCTCAGCATGTTTTCAATATACTCAGCACACCAGATACTCCACGAAAACTGCACGATTCTGCTACGGATTGTCTCTGCACTTTGCTTGGATGTCTAGAGAGCAGTAACAGTCACTACAATGTTGATCAGAGATTAGAGCTACAAATATTCAATGGCGTCATGGCCCTGGAAAACGCCTACCACAATAGCATAGCCCATGAGGATGCAGAAAAGACAATAAATTACTCTCGCATATTCACCGTGCTTTCAGAATCATTCTTGTTGCTTATGGTTTCCAATGAAGTAACACCACATTACTCTGTGAAAGGGCTCGATTTAGTCTTGCTTTGCGTGGGTCACTATGATTATGAAGTTGCTGAAATTACCTTTAATTTATGGTATCGGCTAAGCGAGGAATTGTATCAAAGAAATAACGATACCCTGACTATGCATTTTAAACCGCATATAGAACGACTACTAGGAGCGCTGTACCGACACGCTCAAATGGATGCAGATCACGATGGACTGATCGACGAAACGGACAATTTTAACGTAAGTAGAGCGCTGAAATGGACATCTTAATAATATTAACTCACATTAATTCACTACATTCTTTTAGGATTTCCGCAGAAAAGTATCAGATCTTATAAAAGACGTTGTATTCATAGTGGGCTCGGGGGCGTGCTTTAAACAAATGTTCATCACATTACAAAATCCTTCAGCTACATGGGAGAGCACTGAATCTGCACTATTCATAATGCAAAACGTTGCCAAAAATATTATACCGTAAGTTGAAACGCTCGATTTTCTTCGATAAAGTACTTAGTGTATTTTACAACAGGGACGAAAACGAAGTCATACCGAAAGTGGTTGAGGCGATTTTAAACCTTCCGGAAAATACCCATATAGCTGTTCGATACACATCTATTATGTTGCTGGGAGAACTTTGCGACTGGATAGAGAATCACCCAGAATCCTTACAAGCAGTTCTTAACTTCCTCCTATATTCTTTACAACAGAAAAACGGATTAGCGGCCGCAGCAGCTATATCACTCACATCAATATGCGCAGCTTGTAGGCAACAGATGAGCTTTCACCTTTCTGGATTAATCGAAATTGCACGTAGTCTCGATAGTTTCGAAATATCGAATGATTTAGCAATTGGGCTTCTAAAAGGAATATCCCTTATTCTTTCGCGACTTTCACCCGCTCAGCTAAAATCGCCGCTAAGAGAAGTCTGTTCCTTTCAACTCAATCCTCTGGCCCAATTGGTGGAGACGGGAAGTGTTGTAGTCACCAAAGGTGAACGCACAGACCCGGCATACTGGATTGATCGTGCCTGCGCCATTATAAGGCACACACACCCAGATATACAACCAGAGGAAGAACACCCAACGTTGCAAATCATAACCGACGCATGGCCCTTGATTTCTAGGGTAATGGAGAAATACCAGAGTGACTTGCGAATAATGGAGAGAACCTGCCGCCTTATACGATATGGAGTGCGGATGGTGGGTAAACGGGCATCACCTTTAGTGGAACCTCTCGTTAAACAAATGGTTGGCCTCTACGTATTGCATCATCACAGCTGCTTCCTTTACCTTGGTAGTGTTCTAGTCGACGAGTTTGCTAAATCTGAAGACTGCATTGTCGGCCTCCTTGAGATGTTAAAGGCATTTATCGAACCTACATTCAACATGCTGCAGGTAGAAAATGGTCTTAAAAACAACCCTGATACCGTCGATGACTTCTTTAGACTCTGTTCAAGATTTATTGAATGCTGTCCGGTACCGTTCCTTCAGAGTCCACTTGTGACTCCAATTTTTCAATGTGCCCTTTTGGCATGTACACTCGATCATCGGGAAGCTAATTCCTCAGTAATGAAGTTCTTCTGTAATCTGCTACGGTGGGGTCGAACAACGTATAGATTCCCAGAATGTCGTCAACTAGTCAAGGGAATTGCCCAGCAAAACGGAGAGGCGCTTGTTATGAATCTAATTCATGCATCCGTTTTCTGCTTGCACTCGTACATGCTCCCTGATGTTGCTGAAGTATTGACCGAAATTAAAGCAGTCGAACCGGAGAACATGGAAGCATATCTAAAACGAGCACTGGATGCATTGCCAAAGAAGAACAGTGGAGGCTATGTAACGGCAACACAGCAGCAATTAGATGAATTTAGTAATACTGTTTTAAAGTAAGTGCTTACACCGTTTATCCGCTTGAATTGATTTGTATGCTTTTATTTATATAGGGAGGACACATCAAAAGCCGTCACGATAGCTCTGAAAGAATTTACCAGATTGTTCCGATGAAAAATATTTCTTACAATTATCAAGGAAATGCGTTTTGTAAACTTTAATTTCACGATGTGGACTATTAGATTTACTAATAAAAAGTAAACAAAAATTACATGTTTTAAAACGGTTGAAAAATTTGGTTTTCTTTGAGCTCTCACAAATACATACCTTCCAGAAATTTTATTTTGGTTTTAGTTGGAAGTTTCAGACGAAAGTGTACAAATTGGTTAATCGATTTTATTCATCAAATAATACTTGTATAACCATAGGTTTAACTTAGTCTAGGTCATAAATTCTTGTCATTTCTGTGATAACTTATCTGCACGTTACAAATCTTTTGAATGATAAGAGAGATCCACCTGCTACTGAGAACGCCAACATCCCTGTCGCCACTGTTACGCAAAAACTTGTGGTCAATGATGCTGTGTAAAGTTCGGATTTGTTCAAGAGTGTCATTCCAGACACGAGTAGATGTGTACCAAAAACATATGCAACATGCAAATACTTAGAAGTGTCCACAGCGTTGAAGAAAATCACACTCCAGAATGTATGAAGCAGAATAATGCACAATGCCTGAGCCGCTGAGACGAGAAAGAAAATCTGTGATCCACTTTTCAATCCCATTGTTGCTGGACCGCTCTGTAAAATAAAGTGCAATGGTTTTTCCTTCAATGCAATTAACAATTGTGATTTACTTACCACATCTGCGAGAACATTCACAAGTGCAAAGGCTGCACTTATAACACCAAATCCAAGCCCCGACACATAAGCCAATATATGTTTGTTGTCAGTGACTCGATAATCATCTGCAACTTCTTGCAAACCTCTTTCTGTACTTCTGAGAATTTTATAAATAACATAACGGAAACATTCCTGAAAAAGCAATATGTTAAAAAACAAAGAACATAATTTCCTAATATGAACATACTTGAAACACAATAGAAAACACAACTCCAAATGCCAAATATTCTCTTAGGGGTACTATCGCGAACCAAAGTAAAGACGAAATAAGTAATGAAAGTAGCCAAAAGAACGATGCAGCGATGAGTATTATTATGCGAATTGGATCGTATGCGATGGTGAAAATAAACATGGAAAGAGCTGGCCCAAAGGCAAGTAGGGTGCAACCGAAAAATTCTGGTAGTGTCATTTTTATTGCTTCGTAGAATAAGTAGTTAGTATGGAAGAACCCCTTTGCTTTTTTTACTTAAGTAGAAATGAATTCGTCTGCCAACGACAAAAGAACATTGGAAACTCTTCAAAATATTACAATAGAAAATTCCGAATGAAATTTCGTGAATGCATTTCAATTTGTCAACTGCTATGACATTCTTACTGTCAGAGAAATTTTAGGACTTTTTTTTAGTCAGGGGTGCCACTTTATTATGGTAAGTACATTGAAATCGTCTTTAATATTTTTTTTATATTGAAATTTTAGGAAGAGGACAATTTGAAGTTATATTTATTATAAAATGTCGGCGGGAGGGGTTTTATTGAGGTCATGTAGGCCGTTGAGGAAATAGCTTCCAAAGTGCTTGTGTCTGAGCATGTGCATAACAGGTGTAGGAGAATTTCTGATTTTTCATGTTTAGTCTATTTTTGCTCGTCCACTTGGATAGGAGCGATAGAGCATTTTGCATAAGGTCCCTTAGTACCGAAGTATATTTGCCAGAGAGCGCAATAGCAATATCATCCGCATATGCTATCACCTTGCAGGCCTCACCTTCCAGGTGTAGTAACAGTTCCTTGACTACTATGCTCCATAGAAGAGAGGAGAGAACTCCACCTTGGGCAGTGCCTCTGCTAACGTATCTGGAAGTAGTGGTGGAGCCCAATTTGGCCGTGATACGTCTGCTAACGAGTAGCTGATGTATCAGGGAGGTGAGCCCCTCGTCCACGCCCAAATCTGTCAGTGCATTAGATATCGAATGCGGGAAGACATTGTTAAAAGCACCCTCTATATCCACGAAGGTTACTACGGAGTAGTCCTTGTGGTAGAGAGATTTATCAATATGATGCACAAGTGAGTGTAGGGCTGTATCCACGAATTTGCCCTTACAGTATGCACGTTGAGAGGTTGCCAGTCTGTGCGCAGGGACTGTGTAACGGATGTGAAGGTCGATTATCCTCTCCAATAGTTTGAGAAGAAATGAAGATAAGCTAATAGGGCGAAGATCATTAGGTTGAACATGGGAGCTTCGTCCCGCTTTGGGTATGAATACCACTTTAACTTTTCTCCAGCTAGTTGGTATGTATGAAAAGCGAAGATAACTGTTTAAGATGACCTCAAGCCATGGGAGAATTAACTCCGAGGACTGCAGGAGTTCCGCAGGTGTAATGCCATCGGGTCCAGGTGACTTATACGGTTTGAAGCTCCCAATGGCTCAGAGTATCTTGCGCTCTGTGACAAGATGAGGGAGGCAGCTTTGTTGACTGATTGATTCTTGAGTCAGCGGAGAATCCTCCGTGCTTCCTGGAAAGTGTGTGTCGAGTAGAATACCTAGAGATTCTTCATTGGTCATGGTCCATTCACCATCCTGCCTTTTGTAGAAGCAGGTTATGGTTGGACTGGTGGAGAGGACTTTTCCGAGTCTCGAGACTTCACCAACTTCTTTTTTTTTGCAACAGAAGAGTCTCCAAGATCCCGATTTCGATTTCTTGATTTTGGCTTTATACGATTTGAGGGATTGTTTGTAGGCGTCCCAGTCAGTATCCAATCTTGTGGACTTAGCTTTGTTAAATAATCGTCGGCTGTTCTTCCTCAGTTTGTCTAACTCGACATTCCACCAAGATGGTTTAATGTTGCCTTTGGGTTTAGTGACCGGGCAGGCCACTTCGAGAGCTTTTTTCAGCTTCAGAGTGAAAAGGTCAACCAGATCGTCGAGGTCTCTGGTGTTATTGGGAGGAGATGGAAGAGGGCGCAGAGTGCGCCTTAAGCATCCCCTGTAAAGGGACCAGATTGTTTTGTGATATCAAACTGTATGTAGTATTTTTCGGAAAAGGAAGACATGCTGGAAACATATCAATTCTGGATCAGATGAAAAGAGTTATCAGAGACAAGGGTGAGGTCAAAAGCCTCCTATCTATTGCGGGTGATGAAGGTAGGGTACCAACCTTCATTGCAGATTAATAACTTATTGTTTAAAATGAATTCAAGGATGGACTCATTTTTAACGTTGGTATCAGAGCTACCCTATATTTGATGGTGTGCATTAGCGTCACATCCTACCAATATGCGAGAGATGATCCAGTATCTGTGGTTGTATCTGGATCACTGACATTGGAGAAAAGAAAAGTATTAAGAGAACACTTTAGCCCTTGGTTTACCTTCTTTGGTTGAATGCAGCAGCTTGTAGTTGGGAGTCCTTAATCCATAGATATATAGTTAGGATATACTTGTATTTAAATAGATTACGTATTTGTGTTATTGCGTTATATGAGGTCTAATTCAATTTATTTGTGTACAGAAAATAGTTGTTGAATAATGTGGGTAAAAATCTCTCTTGCAGAGAGTAACTCTATTAAAACTTGTAAAACGTAGAAATTCGTAAACAGCTATCGGATGTATGAAATGTCAGAGGTTTTTATTTTCACTTTGACAGCCATTTGCTGCCCACAGATATTACTTCGGCAGTAATTCGTAGGGACGGGAAATATTTTGTTCTCTCATGACCTTTCTCTTCTACGAGAAATTCAGCCAATTGTACGCTTTTTCGTAGTTTTTTAAGCAAATTCGTCGACATTTTTAGTAATTCAGAGCAATTGAAACGGATTTATGTTCTAATTAAATCGGCTTTTTAAAGTTTTCTTTTTTTTTTTTTAATCTGTTTAAATCAAGTTCCTTTAATGACCAAGCAAATAACTTACATTTTAAGTCTTACTTCTATCTGTCGCAAAGTATTTAGAATAAACAATCGGTTGTAAAAATACATCAACCGCTTATTCTAAAATGTACACACTTTCTTGTGTATTCAACAAGTGAGTAAGATCATATTTTTATTAGTAAACTAATTTTTCGTGTTATTATTATGATCCTAATCGTTCGCCTGACTTTTAGAGTCAAATATTTTTATTTAAATTAATTTTATTCAAGCAATTAAATTATAATAATAATTAATAATAATTAATGTAAAAAAATCAAAATTATGATATGAATTATTTAAACAAAATAATGTGGCTTCCTGACAGTTATTCCGTAGTCAGCTAACGCTGGCACAAGATCTTCCATAGTAAGGGTATACTTTCGATCTTTGGATGGTTTTTGGCCCTGTTCGTTGTACGAAATAAAGGTTGACTATATCTGACTGTATAAATATTTCAATAACATACTTTCGGAACTTGGTTTGATCCTTGCTGATTGTTGGTTCTTACTTTACAATGTTGAAGAGAGTCATTGGCAATATCAGAAATAAATTTCTGTGCTGCTACAGATATTAGACGCACAATGCGTGGATCTGTTGACTCGAATCCAGCGGAGTTAAGATAATGAGCAGTTACAGCGTCAGGAACTGTTGGTACATAATCCTCCAACTGAAGCAGAAAATCACTTAATATCTGCCCTTGCACACGATCGTCTTGTCCTTGGCGCGATGGTCCTCGATAAATTCCAAAATTATCTCCACTTATCATTTTGTAATGAACTTCTTTAAAATATATATGTAAGCAAAGCGAACTCCTTGTCTTCAAAAACTAAAATAAATGACAGTCGACGCAGCGTTTCAATTATTGACATTCTCACTTTATTTGTTTCAATTTCATATCGTCGGAACAGTCGAGAAAATACATCATTGTGTTCGTGTACTTATTTTGGGTAAATGTATTAGAAAATGTCGAACTTTGCTCTAATTAAACATTATACAAAATACTGTGGTTTTCGAACGGTAATTCCATAATCCGCTAATGCCGGAGTCAAGTCCTCCATGGCCAGTGTATACTTCCTGTCCTTTGATGGTTTTTGAACCTAAATAAATTTATTAAATCGTATACTAGTTTAAACTTCATAGAGGGCTTGGTAATACATACAATGCTCACCTTCGACGAGCCATGACCGGAAGAATGTTGAGTATTGCTTGTTCGGGTTTTGCAGTGTTGCAATGAGTCGTTTGCAATATCCGAAATGAACTTCTGAGCAGCAACAGACATTAAGCGAATGATTCTTGGATCAGTTGCTTCAAAGCCAGCGGCATTAAGGTACTTAGCCGTGATTGCGTCGGGTACCGTTGGTATGTAGTCCTCAAGTTGAACAATTAGGTCACCCAGTGCTTGCCCCGGGGCCTGTTCTTCTTCAGGCACTGCAACATCCGTAGTTACTACCATATTTGTTTTTATTGACGATGACGATGTTTATCAAATATCAACTAATGATGAAAGCTAAACACAGAATGTTCTGTTTTGTTTTGACAACAAGGACAATATGAAGAAAACATATGGAAATGGAACCATTCACAATAAAAAAAACAACGAAACTTAAAGATTTGTGTTTTACGAAAAAACAATGCACAACAGCTTATCGTTATAAGGCGTAATATGTATGTTATACGCATTTTTGACACCTAATTTCTTGTCAAAGAATAACCAATTGAAACCATAAATATTCCGATCACTTAATGACGATTTTTAAACGTTGTTAATGAAGCTGTCAAGTGATTAGTAGTTTGCTAAATTGTATAAATAAACGAGGTCGTATTTATCCAAATCACATCGACATATTGGTGCATAAGATTATTAAATTATAGGTTCAAATAGCAAAAGTTAATCAGTAAATGTTCTGGAAAAACATATTTTACACATTTTATAATTGTGAATGAAATCTTTTATGCCGTTTTGAGAATCGAATCAACGGTATGATAAAAGAACTGAAACAAATGTAAATGACGGGCAGAATTTTGTCAACAAAGACAATCCGTGTATCTTAACCGGCTGGCAGAAAGTTTCGTTTGTTCACTGAAAGTATCGCGCAGAATTTTTAATAAAAATCGTGGTTCAATATGGCACAATGTGAAGAATTGAAAGATGATGATCGTCCATCGAACACTTTGGAGTTATTCTCTGAACTGGAAGAAGTGTTACGAATGATCGACTCCATTAAGGCGTGTCATTCGCCTGGTTTTGAAAAGGAATATGAACACTTCACGGAAATTCTTTCAAGGTACGTAAAAAATCAATTTATATAAAGACGACGCAATGCATTGATTCATATAATAATTTTGAATAGATATCAAGAGCAACCCCACTTACTTGACCATCATCTTGATGTCCTTCTCCAAATGCTGTTGAACAAAGTTCGAAGTCCTGATAGCGAGGAGGACGTTGTGCACGCCTGTTTTAAATATATGTACATTCTCTGCAAAGTAAGGACGCATAAAGCATTAGTAAAGTTCCTGCCCCATGAACTGAGCGATTTGGAGTTTGCTTTGGAACTGTTGGAAAAACAAGCTCCAAAAGAATTTGAGAATTGGGAAACGCGATATATGCTTTTGTTATGGTTGTCCATTTTAGTGTTGAACCCTTTTCATATGTCTCGCTTGGATGCATACGTTACAGAAGGTGCAATGAATTGTACCAATCACATTAATGTTAAGACAAAAATGGAACGAATTTTCGACATTTGTAAGCTGTATTCTGAGACGAATGATACTTGTGCTGGTATAACAGCGTTTCTGTCGGCAAAATATTTCATTCGAACTGATATAAAAGATGCTTATTTGGAGAAGTTTTTTAACTGGGTTATTGAGAACAACAGTGCGGATACACAAAATGTGAAATTTGGACAGCTGGCAGCAGTTGCTGCTATACTGAAGCATGGAAAACGTGAAGACCTTCTTCCCTATGCTTCTAGGCTGCAGACATGGATTTTGTCTTGCAATTACAAAACTAGTTCGGACTTTTTAAAGTACAAGTACTATATTAAAATTATTCAGCGAATTGGTCTCGTCTATTTAAAACCGAGAATTGCTGCTTGGCGTTATAAAAGAGGTTTGAGAACGACAATAACCTTTACTTACAGCTAACTATTGATTTTCTCTTAGGACTTCGTTCTTTAGCTGTGAATCTTTCGCAGGCAGGAGATGAAAAACCATCTGCGACAATGAACAACGAAGCCGAAGGCGATGGGGAAGATGGCGAAGAAATAGTCGTGCCAGACTTCGTTGAAGACGTTATTGAGGAGCTTCTCCAGGGATTGAGAAGTGCTGGCAGTGATATTCGATGGAGTGCTGCCAAGGGTATTGGTCGAGTTACAAATAGACTATCTCGGACATTAGCTGATGAGGTTATTGGGTCTGTAGTGGACATTTTAAATCCACTGGAATCACACGAAGCCTGGCATGGCGCTTGTCTGGCACTTGCGGAGTTGGCAAAGAGAGGTCTTTTGTTGCCCTATCGACTGAAGGAGCTTGTTCCATTACTGATGCAGGCATTATTTTATGATGAAATGAAAGGTTATATGTCAGTGGGACAACACATTCGTGATGCAGCCTGTTATATGTGCTGGGCATTTGCACGAGCTTACAATCCCAGTGATCTGCAACCTTTTGTGCAGGAGATCTCCGCCGGATTGCTGACTGTAGCATCATTTGATCGAGAAATAAACTGTAGGCGTGCGGCATCTGCTGCATTCCAAGAAAGTGTCGGACGTCTTGGTAATTTTCCTTACGGAATTGAAATCTCGACGACAACCGATTTCTACACTGTCGGACTAAAGCAAAATTCATATTTGCAAGTAAGCGACTACATAGCTCAGTATCAAGAATACCAAGCACCATTGATTGATCACTTGGTAGAAAAGAAAGTCACACATTGGGACACATCTATAAGGGAATTATCATCTAAAGCGCTTCATAAGTTATCCTTCAGGGCCCCTCAGTACATGTCTAACGAAGTCTTGCCTAAGCTTTTTTCAAAGACAAGTTCTATTGACATCAATACCCGACATGGATCAGTATTGGCTATAGGGGAAATCGTTCTCGCTTTAAAATTGGTTGAATCTGAATCAAAGGAAACCCTACTTACCAATCAGATTGTGAGTGAATTAAATGAACTTGTGGGACGATTCTTGACTCGTGATATGTTCAGAGGTAAGTTGGATATTATGTTTATAAAATAATTTCTGCCAGAAACGCTTTTTTTTTCTAGGAATGAGTGGGGAAATAATGAAGAATTGTTGCGTGGAGTTCGTTAAGAACTGCAGTATTGCTGCGGTTGTAGCTAACGAAAAATGCTTAGGTAAAGCTTAGATCTAAAATAGACTTAAAGTATTAAAGAGATACATTCCTCTTATACAGAATCTTGGCAGACAACAATTGATAAATGCCTCACTGGCCCAGCTCGTGAAGCAGCAACCGCTGCTCTCTCCGAACTTTGCAAGGCGTATTACAACTCAACCGAGCGGCAGAAGCAAAACGATTCGATTGTAAGCGCGTACCTTAAAGGATCCGATAATGACTTAGAAGAGCAAATACGCATGGGCTATCTGTGCGCATTGGGAGCGCTTCCGGACTTTATGATTTTGCCAAATCTTGAAAATGTTATCGATTGCCTCGTGAAACATTCGCTATTGCCCCGAGTGCAGACCCAATCTATTTCATCTGACTCCCAATCACAAGAAGCTGAAAATATAATAACGTTTAAATGGAGTGAAGCTCGTAGGGAAAGCGTCCGGGCGCTAGCGAACCTCGTTCAGACAATTGGGTTTTCCGATACTTCACCTGACTCCATATCTAATCCGAAGTATTTTGATAAAATTTTCGCATGTTACATGAAGGCACTAGAGGAGTATTCAGTGGACAACCGTGGAGACATTGGAGCATGGGTTAGGGAAGCAGCAATGAATGGTAAAAAGTTTTATACAGTTATACAGTTACATAAGTCGCTCAAATTAATTGTGGTTGATTTGCAGCATTGCATCAGTTGCTGATAACATGTCCAAGGAATATTCTTAAGGCGCAACATGTCCATCGAGTGTTGTTAGGCCTTGTTCAGCAAGCCGTTGAGAAAATCGATCGTACCCGCGGACTAGCGGGCCGCCTATTCTGCAGTATAATAAACACCAATCCACCCATTCCACACATAAGTCACCATGAACAACTCAAGGAGATATTTCCAGAAGATACAACATCGGTCCTGTGGCTTTTTGCCGATCATACATTTCCAATGTTCTGCTCAATGCTAGAACTGCCTGAGTACTCACAAAAAATCTTGCTTGGACTCAGTGCAAGCATTGGACAATTAACAGAATCTCTGGTTAGTAGTTTGATACTTTCGAGAGTACGTACTCAAATTAAATACTTTTAGATCAAATATTCATCAGCAGCATTGTTCAAATTCTTGCGCTCTCACCCAGATGAAATTCCACGTTTGTGCAACGAAATTGTTCTTAATTTTGAGGAGCATTATCTCGTAGATCGCGTGACTCACCCGATGCTGAATTTCATTGATATTTTGATTGCTTCAGGTATACAATGGTTTATTCCTAAGGTATAGTTCATACATTTTCCTCTTTTTTACAGGGACTATAAATTCTGGTTTAATGGACGAAGAATCTCATTTTGCTGATGATATATTTCGGCTCTTAAATGCCGAAATTAAGGGGCATAAGAAATTGTATAAATTAGTTTCAAGTATTAATGTGTACTGTCAGTTGATTCAGGTTCCGCGATTGTGTAAGAGAATTCTATCGAAGATGGCTATTTTCTTGGGCCTCACTCACGTTCATGTTCGTAAGACGACAGCAACGAAACTGTATGAAGCTTTAGCTCTCCATGGTGATTCATGTGACATTCCGGAAGAGAATATGGATGAGATTTTAAACCTGCTTTCGGAAACCGATTGGGGATTGCCACTGTTAGAAATTCGACCCATTCGCAATGAATTATGTGTACTTATGGGGGTCAAACCACCAGTCAGTGGACCAGCATCAAATCCAGTGCATTAATTAATTTTTTTTTATTTCCAAGCAATTATTTCTTTGTGCACTCTTAAATTTGTTAACGCTTGAGCATTATTATATTAACAGTCACGTCTAAACTACTTTATCCTGCCTTTGGCCAACTTCTCGCCGTTTTCAATTTACAATTGAAGAACATCGGAAAGTTGGATGCTGAAGAGTGTGTTATTGAATTACTAATTAATTGTTATTTTCTCAAAATTCAACTTATGTCTCTCATAAAGCTGAAGAATTCATATCATGGAAATTCTTGATAAAAACCATGTGAGTATTAAGTCGATATACTAAATTCGGAATTCCAGAGTTTGTTCTCTTATCATTCGTCGCGGTTAAATATAAATGCTTAATAAGGTTCCTTGATAACCTAATTGAAGCATGTATCGTGTTTGTTTCGGCGGTATCAAAGGGAATCTGAACAAACTAGTATGAAATAATCGGTAAGTCCTGACGCATTTGTCATTTTTATCAAAATTCTGAAATAATACAACAGTTATAAACCTGAACGTGATATGGACCTTAACCATTAAAAAGTTGTCGCTACGATAAGAATTGAGTTATAATTAGCAGGTGCATATATGCACAATTCGATCACTTCAATACGAATCTGCGACCAGCTTTCCCCCAGCAGTGTCCGGTTTTAGGTTATACTGCAAAGCTGACGCCAGTTGGAAACACTCAACAACTGTGAAAACTTGAAATTAAAATATTTCATTTTAGAACCTTTATTTCGAAATCGGAAGCAACTCTGCTTTCCTTTAATTTAATTCACCAAGTAGATATGTTCTTTTAGTCAGTTACTCAAAAGATTGTTTTAAAAAAAGAAGAGCCCTGATGAGATCTCTTAACTTGGTTAAATCGTTGGGGGTTCTGATGCATTTTCTTCATACTCACTGTCTTCGTTTGTGTCGCAGAAGAATGTCTGGTAGCTTGTGAAATGTTGAAATAAGAAGGTCGTTCGAATTAAGGAGCAGAGTTTTGAGTTTTATACGTCTTTTTTTTTAATTGCTAACTCTGATATTCAATAGACAGAAATAACAGTTGTAGCGATTTTGTGGTTTTATATTCCTACCACATGTCCAAGAATAGTTTGATTACAAAGTAACTATTCTACGCTTTCTTCTAAAACATAGTAACAAGTTCTGTTCTGAATTTTTGCATTCACCACATACGTAACAAAATCAGCTGGTATAGTTAACACTGATTCAGCGGTAAGATGATACTATTCAAGTAGATGTTATTTTTTGATGTACGTGGTTTCTGGAAGCACAAAAACCGAACGTATAATTTTTTTTAATAAATAACGAAAATAAAATATTCATTTGGCTCAAAAACTAAAGTTAGAAAGGAAAATGGTGTTTAAGTTTGAAATCAGCGTTAATCAGCTGCAGAACTTTAGCAAACAACAAATTATTTTTAAGGCCACTGAATTCAGAGACTCTCAAAATGTACTGTGACTCACTTGTCATTTTGACATTAGTACTTTTGTGTCATACAATTTTTCGTAACCCAGCCCAGAAGCGACTTCACGCCACAATAAATAAAAACAAATGAGATTTCAAATTAAAATCTCATCTGAAATTCTCTTGTTACAATAATTTGAACTCTTCTAAGTAAACCTAAGCACCATGGTAATTAATGTTTTAGACAAAGAATAATGTTGAAAGAATGAATGACTAATCTATGGCATTTAAGCTCAGTGATTGATTGTAATCATGATAAAGTGATTGTATTTCCTCTTTTAGGGTGACGGCAAAATATGTGACATATCCGATGAGGTACGTGATCAATTAAAAAAGTTTCGATTCAGGAAAAGTACAACAAATTCAGCATTGATATGTAAGTAAGAATTTTCACTCACATATTCTGTATCCGCTTAAACAAAGTTTGTTTACTGGTGGTCCAGAATGATTAGAACCAAACTGTTATATTATCACAACACCTGCGTACACGTTTCCTATTTTCATAGTGAAAGTTGACCGTGAAAAACAAATTGTTGTTTTGGATGAATTAATTGATGACATATCCGTGGATGAGCTGCAGGATGTTCTTCCAGGCCATCAGCCAAGATATATTATTTACACCTACAAAATGGTGCATGAAGACCAAAGAGTGTCATATCCCATGTGCTTCATTTTTTACACTCCCAGGGATAGTCAGGTATGTTTTTTGCCATGATTTTAAATTTAAATGGATCTCTAGTTTCATATTTTCGGCTACAGATCGAATTGCAAATGATGTATGCATGCACCAAGAGTGCCCTGCAACGTGAAGTGGACTTGACGAGAGTCTACGAAATTCGGGAGCTGGATGAGTTAACTGAAGAGTGGCTAAAGGGTAAACTCAAATAGACCACCAGTTCAGCGACTATCTATAAACGTTCAATGACAATTCCAATACCAACGACAACATACCAAAATATTTTTATTAAAAGTATTTGCAAGAAGTTCTCTTTTTTTGTAGGTATTGATTTTCTGATGACAGAATAATTAATCATACAAATGTTTTTAAGTAATTATTAAGACCAAATCGCATTTACATTAGGAAGTTGAATGTGTATTTTTTATATAGCATGACATAATTAAAGATAAAAAAAAACATTTACACGGCATTAGGCTGCAAACCAATCCTTTGAAGGAGCTATGCTTGCCAATTTTTTTTAACAATTTGTAGAACTAGGAAAATCTTGCGTACATGTAACTGCCACATAAAGCAATATACATATGAGTTTAACTTTAAATAAAGATTACAAAATGGATGGCAATGAATTGATTAGAGTTGTTTTTTAATGCCTATTACTTATATTTTTTATTACATAAATTTGAAAGCTGATAATAGCGCGGTAACAAGCATTTATAGATAGAATATATTATATTTATTTTTAATATATAATATATTTTATGAACAATATCCGGGAGATATTTAAATAATTCGTCGCATACAAAATTAAGATCACTTAAGTGGCTCTTTTTTTTTTTAAGTTCAATGCAATTTCATTCTCTATTTGTGAGCTGTTGCCTCCACCATAAAAGGAAGAAAATGTTAGCAAACTGTAGATATTTTACCCTAGCTGTACCCAATTTTTTATCCTTGCTATATGAATGCGAACACGTTAGTCTCTCTAAATTTGGTATTTTTCAGAATTTTGATTCTTCTTTATTGAAAAAGACATGTTTATGTATATTAACAATCTCCCTAAAAATCTACGACTCCGTCACAGCTAATTTGATATCACCTAAATGCGTGTCAATTTGTTTTTCCAGTGACAAAATATGGCCTGTATTGCAGTTTTCTGCTCCCACAAACGTTAGTATTAACGGCAACTTATTCATTTGGACAACCTGCTCGGAGAAAATGTATGACATTTAGAGTTCTCATTAACGTGTGCATACCATTGTATATTTACGTACCTGGAAATTGGAATACATTGATATAATTGTTTTGTTCCTCCCTAGACCAAGCTTTCCTGCTTGATCGCTAGCAGTAGTGAACGTAGGTATAAAAGATGGCATCAGAGCAAAATCAACATTCCTCTCCTGACTCACTTTTAGCAAGGGAACTCCATCCCGATCTGTGATGAGAATGAGATATAATCCATTAACCCTAGAAAAATAAATATTTTTACAAAGTAATTCTCAATTTAACATTACGGGGAATACTTCTGTAAAAGGCTGTTGAAATATCTCTTTATATTGTCGTCCGTCATTTTATTGAACAAAATTTAATGCAGCGACTGATAAAATCACAACAAATAACTGGCTGTCAAAAATGTACAAATCTAGTCCATTAGGACAGCTAATGTTTACTACTGCATCAGAAAACAAAAGCTTTAAGTTTGAGTAAAAATATTAAAAAAAAAGTTCTACTCTGCCGACCCTGCCAGGAGTCGAACCTGGAATCTTCTGATCCGTAGTCAGACGCGTTATCCATTGCGCCACAGGGCCATACAAACTTTTTGTTTTTACATTGTAGTTGATTTGCATACTTTTATAATTTTTTTTATCACTGTTCAATACAAATAAATATTTTGGAAACGTCTCTTCTTCGGACTGTTGAACAGCCATGACAACTCAAACAAGAAAATGAGTTTCAACGGCGGATTCATCGACTTATCTGTAGGAGGAAAAATGACACTTCCGTTTACCCTGTCCGATGGATTACACTTCGGTTTGTTTGGAAGTGTGCGTAAGTAATCTAATTAGTCCTCATCAACGTCAATTTTGGTAAGGGAAATTCACTCTGCATCAAATTCTGGGGTAAGCTCATCTTCACTTCGTGCTGAATCAAGTAAAGCTGGGCTCATGTATAACTTTGGTATTGACAATTAAGTCTGCCATTAGTTTCAGTTTAATCTAATTTTAAAAGCAATTTAAGGACATGCATTCCAATTGTTTGTTAATTCTTTATGCTTTGTTTATATATATATATATAGACTATATTTATATATACATACATATATACATTCGAATTCAACTTGTAACTCTCATAATAAATTAAAATAATATGATAATTAAAGGTTGTACGCAACCTTTGAATTTATTGTTCACTGAACACACGAACATTTGACATTTATGTCATTTTTGTTTACACATTTAATCCAAATTGCAATAAATATGCTTAATATAGTCGATACTTTATTTCTTTACTTTAATTAATTTTAATTTAATGCTGTTTTGTAACTAAGATGATATACTTAAATGTATATTTATCATTAAAATACAATAAATTATAAGTAATCAATCGACGGAATAGAAATATTTTTGCAATGTCTACTACTAAAACGCCGAAACTAAAATCTCCTGCTCAGTTGAGGTAAACAAAAGTAATAAGTCATCATTCTTTTAATAATTAAAGTAAAACAAGAGTCTTTCATCTGATATTTTTTCATAGTAAAGAACAACTTATTCAGGCCGTTTTAAAGAAGCGTGAATGCAAGGCTAAATTAAAACAAATAATTGAAACTCTACTCCAAAATCCGATAGATCCAAAGGACTTCCTCAATATGGTGAGGCAACTTAAGCACTTACTTTCCTTTTATTCCTTACTTCTTTTATACGTTAAAAAGATAAAAGACATCAGCCGTTGTCACTATGAGGATGTTGTGGAAGAGCGATTTATTTTAAAACTATGTGGATATCCTATATGTCAGAATGTTTTGGAGAAGTAAATGTTTCAATATTGCGCTTTGTATCTCTTAAATACCTCTATATTTTTCAGTATTCCTGCAAAAAAATATGTGATTTCCACATCTGTGAATAAGGTGTATGATATAACATATAGGAAAATGTTTTGCAGTACAAAATGTTTCAAATCGTCAGAATACATTAAAATGCAAATGCTAACAAGTCCCTTGTGGTTACGAGATCAGGAAGATATACCGGAATTCAAGTTATATGAGGATGAATAAACATATCTTCGAGTTTAATTTATACTAAAAATCCATGGTTTTTACTTCTCAATGACAATGCGAAATCGTAATACAGTAGTTGAGATTTAATATAAATGCCCGCACTTTTTCGAACCTGTATCTCACACGAACCAAACCTTATTTAATTTGCTATGAACAGAGGCGGTCACATGTAGTTTTGTCTGAGCTATCGTATCCATAGACATAGTAGATAAACCTTTGAGTTTTAAATGATAAACTTGATTTGATTTCAGCAACAAGGTCAAATGCTGTCGTATTCACACCTCAAGTTATGGCCAAAAGTAAAGTCTTACAAGCATGTAGTACAGGTTGTAACATTGGGGACTGATTTCTTGCTCAGCAAATCTTTCATTAAAAAATGTGTAACAAAAAATATATACATTTTTCGACAATAAAATATATATTTCTTCGATGTACAAATTTGAATCGTAACTTCTTTCATTCATTGTACTTATTTAGCGTAACTCAGCTGCACACATCGATTTTGTCGTAAGAATGCCTCTCCCTCCTGCTGGTGTTGCCGGTGTATTTTTCATTTTTCACGTGGCCGTAGTCCCCAATTATTTTAACAAAATAAACTCCGATAAATAGTAGTAATTTTATTATTTTAATTTACTTAAAATTCATTGACTGCATTTTTTACAACGCTAATTAATACACTCTTTTGCTGGTAATTTAGAGAACAAGAAAACTATTACCCAAGACAATTAAACTGTATTGAATGCAAACATAGTTCAAATCAGAAACCAATAAGGAAGTTGGTCTCTGGTTCAAATTATTACATAAATTTATGAATGCAAGTCGTTGTGTTAGTACTGTACATGTAAGGTTATTCTTTTATTGCCACCTTGTAGATGTCGCCAACAAGCGTCATGTGACAGTAAAATGAAGTTCAAGGAAAAAAATATTAGACTGTCAAATAATTGTCATAGAAATAGGCGAGGGGGTTTGTGTCCTACGTCGATTTTTCCCAACTAAATACAGGATCTAAAAACTATAAAATGGCTTTTAATTTTTCCGCCTTTACGTACATTGTCGCACTGATTGGTGACGCGTTTTTAATTTTCTTTGCTATATTTCATATAATAGCTTTTGATGAGCTCAAAACAGATTACAAAAATCCAATTGATCAGTGCAATAGCCTCAATCCGGTAATGCCCAGGCAATCCGTCTCATCTGATCTGAAAATAACTCACGCATTATTCTTAATTTTAGCTGGTTCTCCCTGAATATCTGCTGCACATTTTCCTCAATTTATTGTTCTTGTTCTCGGGAGAATGGTTTTCACTTTGCATTAACATACCATTAATAGCGTACCATATATGGCGGTAAGTTTAGTGCGACTTTTGAAGAATCTACGATGACTAATCGCTAATTCGACTTTAGGTACAAAAATCGACCGGTGATGACTGGGCCAGGATTATACGATCCAACAACTGTTCTGAGCACAGACAATTTATCTAAGAACATGCGAGAAGGTTGGATTAAATTGGGAATTTATTTAATTTCGTTCTTCTACTATATCTATGGGTATATATGCACTTGAGGGGGTGTTAAACATACTACTAATGACAACTTGAATTTCAGAATGGTGTATTCGCTGATATCAACGTAGAATCCTGCAAACACTTACCCTGAAATGTTTCCAAAGAAATTAACCGAACAAATGAGGTTAGGGTAAAGTCTGCGCAAGTTTTGATTAATTCGATATATTGTTTTGGAGCGGGGACTTTAAAACTTAAGTAAATATAAGTACTTTCACAAGCAACAGCCACATAGATACATTCATACCCTCACCAGTGCACACACCCTTGTGTACGCGGGCCTAATTTAAATTAATTATATTTTCATACATAAGTCGTATTTCGTTTCCGATTTGTTTTTTCTCATTTACTCAAAATAAAGAACATTATCAAGATATCTTCAGAGGCTAGATTACTCGTTACGGTGATGGGCAATTTAGATTAAGACTGATTAGATAGGTTGATGTAATTCACTAACCCGGTTTGGAGTCAACTTAGACAAATGAGGTTTGGAGAAGTACAACAATAAATTAAATATTTATTTGATTGCAATATAGACCAACACTTGAAGTTTTCGACTCTAAAATTGTTTCAGCAATAAGAGTAAAAAAGGCAATGAATGCAAGTACCTAGTGTTTATTGTACTAACATCAAAGGGAATAATGTAATTCTATAGTCCAAATGTTGGCATAAAGTGTGCAATTTGACATGCTTATAGTTGTGCTTTAAATGGTTCTCCAGTCAATATGTACTACGTTAACCGCGTCAATGAAAGATTAATGTCGACGTATGGCTTTAAATTGTTTAATTTACTTATATCTAATAAGGGTGTAAACGTTGAGTATGCATCATTGAAAGCGTCCCCTGACTATGACTAAGCATTCCCAAGCTTCCCGGAGGCGGAGGTGGTGGTGGCATGCCCATTGTGATACCAGTTAATGATGGTGGGGGAGGTGCAGGTGGTGGGCACATACTACCACCAATCGCAGTCGGAGCAATCGGTGTTGGTACAGGAACTTGCGGCATAGTCGGCTGATGTCCTAATGGTAATGAGGTACTGCCGTGACTACGAAAATGGACACTTAACGAACTCGATGTTGCGAAAACTTTACGACATTCTGGACATTTAAAATTCTCTGTGTTTATTTCATTGAGATGAATTTTTTTCTTATGTGCCACCATATCTCTGTTGCGACTGAATGTTTTTCCACAAATATCGCAATGATAATTCTTTAGACCCGTATGTGTCACCATGTGTTTCGAGAGATCGCCAGAACTAAAGAATGCCTTGTGACAGACTGGACAAATTTGATCGCGGACGCCCGTGTGAATCTTTTGATGAGCCTGAAAGTTCCCTAACGCCGAAAACTGTTTACTGCATATTTCACATTGGAATGGCCGTTCGCCAGTGTGCGTTCGGAGATGTATTTGCAGATTGTACTTCTGTGCAAATCTTCGTGGACAATAAGTACATACATATGGTTTTTCTCCCGTATGGGTACGAATATGCATCTGAAGTTGTGCGGCACATTTGAAAGTTTTATTGCAGTCGTAGCATGTTTGTGGTATCTTTTGCATAGGTTTTGGTCCACGTTTTTTGTGATCTTCGGGGGCTTTCCGTTGATATCTGGACTTTCTTTTGCTGTAAATTATGTTTAAGATGGCTATATGTTTATTAAAAACGTAAAATACCTTTTACGGTTTTTAATTTCGTCTTTTTCGTTATCGTCATCAGGATCGTCATCTTTTTCGTCATCAAGAAACGTTTTCCTGGGTTCTCGTTGCGGAACGGGATCTGTCATGGTTTCAGCATCGCAGAAACTGCAAAAATGACTTTTAGAAAAAATATTAATACTATTTAAAGAAAAGTTTACCCGTAGCCTCTATCTAGAATTCCAAGATACTGTCGCAATCTTATATCAGAATTTTCGCACTCCTGCTTAAAGTGGTATGCAACCCCTAGGCGATATATGCAATTATTGCATATGACTGCCGGTAGTCCATCCGACTTGTATACCTAAAAATAACTTCTCAGCTTACTTTAAATACTTAGGAGGCATTTTTTAAATTTTTACTCTTATCTTTGCGCACATCATCATCATTGTCGACGGCATCATTGCAAACTCAGTGGTATAGATTGAAGTGAGGGCACCTTCTTCGAGACAAACGCGACATATTTTGTGAATATTGTAGTCCATTTTTTTGGAATATGTATCAAAATTTAATTTACTTTAAGTTGTTCGGCTTATTTTGTTTACTTGCACGACATTACATTCAGGATGGCAGCTGACTCTGACATTTATAGAGAAAAGCTCAAATTGTAGTAGGTCTGGGACTTTGTGAAGGTAGTAGAATAATATTTATTACATGATGTTAAATATTTGTTGAGAATTCTCTTTCTATCTAAATGGAGTACATTATCGTATATACACTATTTTATTCAAGAGATTATCAATAAAAAATAGTTGACACAAACAGTCAAAAATGGTTGACACAGCAGATTTAATACGGAAGCAAAAAAGTGTTTAACAACATTCATAAATTGACCTCTATTTTTATTATGAAGCTGCTCCCCTGAACGTCCTTAAATCCATTTGCAAGAAAGTGAAAACATGATTTTTAGGTGACGTGACAGTTGTTTGATTAGACAAAAAAGAAGAAAAAAGCAAAAAAAAGTTTTTTTGGAAGTGATTTTCCACCTTCCTCGGCTTTCGGGATGCCGCATTCTTTCTAATCGTAAACAACAAAATATCTTAATTTAAATTTAAATACAGTGCTCGAACAATACCCCAAGTGTTTGCGTAATGTTATGAGCAGAAAAAACACCTTTCTTACTTTTACACTTAGCATAATATTTATGAGGATTCTGGGTGTTTATTTCCATAACAAAGCTAGCTGAACACGGCTGCAACAATATTTAAGCATTGAAATAAGGACATTTGAATGATTCTCATTCACATCGTGTAGAACATTAGTCTACTTCTGTGTATTTTTGGGAACTTGGACAGGTATTACATCGCATATGAAGTGAAGTTTTCATTTATGGTTTATAATATTTGTGAACTCTTGTTCTCTTTCGATGCTCGTTTTAGATCATCTTGAGAATAATGTCAAGTGAAACATTGAGAGTACCATTGATAGCCGCAAATTCTGGAGGAATGGCAGAGAATAAGAGTCAGTGCAATGTTGCAACAACAACACTTAATAGTGAACAGGATCAACAAAATAAAATTCTTTCCAATGGAAGGGCCGCGCCGGTGGAACCAAGTGTGCATCATCATTCGGGGACATTTATGAAGTTAAAGACATATTTACATGCTTTGCGTCCGTGGTCACTTTCGGCGAGTTTAGTTCCTACGCTAATGGGTTCTGCCCTTGCTTATCGGTCCCAGTGGGCATCGGGTTTTAACTTTATAACATTTGTCTTGACCATATTCACCGTTGTGACTGTGCACTGTGCGGGCAATGTGGTAAATACGTATTTTGACTTCATAAAGGGCATCGACAATCGAAAAGCTGACGACAGAACTCTGGTTGATCATATATTAACCAAAGATGAGGTAAGTTTTTTTGGGATTATAGTTTATTTATAGGCTAAAGTTCACGGGGAGAATTGTTTTTATTGCTTACCCGTGTGGGTCTGTTTTATATTATCGCCTGTCAAATTTTTGGATACAAATAAAAGTGAGAAGACGACGATGAGGGTAAAGGTGAACTTTACCGTCCAGTTTTGTTTACTTAAGACGAATTATTTCCACTCACAAAATCTGTAAACAATTAGATAAAATTTTGTTTATAAAAAGAAGCATTTTATGAGAGAATAATTTTTTCCAGGCGGTCAATTCTTTTTTTTGTTGGAAAAGAAAATTTGATGCAAAAATATGCTAAGTAAATGAAAAAAATCGCATTTGAGTAACAATTAATTGATTTTGCATATGGTTATGTTTATGTGCAAAATAATCTCGGTCAAATGGTAGTTCTCTGCCTAGGTAAAAGCTTTTGAAGTAGAATTGGGTCAATGATTACACTTATAATTTGAGCGGACAAATAGGTCAAAATCTTTTCAATCGGGTTCACAATTTAACCCCCATTGGGTTAAGTTCTTTAACAAGGTTATCTTTTGATAAAATTGGGGTTTGTGCAAATATTCATGAATATATCTGATAAAGCAAAATCAAAAGCGTTCTCGTATGACATGCATTAAGGAAAAGCGTTCCTAATTGTTTAATGATTATAAACAGAACAAAAACATGCATTTATAAAAATCAAATCCCGTAGAGTAAATACCACGATTAGATTATTCGTCAGCCGCACCAGAGTGCACATCAGTTCTGCAAAGAATACTAAATAGGACTAAATTCTACGCCCCAGATTTGCAGATACTGCTACTCTTCAATTTGTTGTACTTTTTTGCTAATTGTTGACTATTGACTCAAAAAAAAAAAAATAAGAAAACAAAATACGCTGACTATAAAAAAAATTAAATCTAATCAAGTTGTATTTTTTTTATTTCAGGTTGTCTCCCTTGGGGCAATTCTTTACATGGCAGGCTGTGTTGGATTTATATTTTTGGCAATACTTAGTCCAGCAAAAATGGAACACCTAGCGCTTATCTACTTTGGAGGACTTTCATCGAGCTTTCTCTACACTGGTGGCATTGGATTCAAATACATTGCATTGGGTGATGTGGTTATTCTAATTTTATTTGGTCCGCTCTCGGTGTTGTTCGCTTTCATGACACAAACAGGCCACGTAGACTGGAGAACCATCTATTACGCAATTCCTCTAGCCCTGAACACAGAAGCTATTCTACATAGTAACAACACACGTGACGTTGAAAACGACCGGAAGGCTGGAATAGTAACATTGGCAATTTTAATTGGACGCACATCATCACATGTCCTTTATGCTTTACTCTTATTCACTCCGTATAGTATATTTGTTGTCTACGGTCTAAAGTATTCAATGTGGTTCCTACTGCCACTGATCACAGTACCACAAGCATTCAAAATTGAGAAACTTTTTCGTAATGAGCAAACAATGAATTCAGTGCCAAGACAAACGGCGAAACTGAATTTCTTTTTTGGTATATTGTATGTTGTGGCTTGTTGTTGCGCTAAATCACTGCCTGCATTCAGTTTTAGACGGTTCTAAGACCATTTAATCAGAACAAAAACATGAAACATTGTGTGAATTTGCTTGAAAACAAATGTGTATGCTCAAATGCAACAATATTCAATAATCCGATTGTAGCGAACTCGATATTTGATTTAAAAGATATCAATAGAGCGTAAATAAAAACATATAAATTAATGGTAACGCATTAAATGTATTCTATGTACGCTGAAACAAAGCAAAAGCAAACCAAAATGTTGAAACTTTTCAACATTTGTCTCAAAATATTATACGGCAGCTATGATTGGCGCTGTATGACCAATCCATCTGTGAGCTTTACTCTTAAAAATATTTCTCATAATGTCTTGCTTCGAAGTAATTATAAGCGCTTTAGTCAAAATCTTGTTTTAACATTTCTACGTTAAAGTAAAGTAAATTAAGCAAAGTAATTAGCTCTTAAAGTAAAAAAAGAATGAAAATATATTACTAGAGAAAAAACTTGACAATAACTAATTTTAACAACGCTAAGCGAAACTAAGGATGAAAAACAAGGATGACACACCATTTTGAAACATATATCATTGTTGGTTTACACTGTTGATTGTACCTTACTGTAATAATTTTACAAATGACTCCCAAAGCTGTTTATTTTTGTTTTATTATTATTATTTTTTTAAATTTTTTATATGAAGACCCTATCTATATATTTACTCGGCAACAAGTAAATTTGTATAATTTTTGAACAAGAAAGCAAAAATAATTTTAATACAACTTGTACTTGTAATAGTTCTTTCCAGTGTTTTCACAGTTTAAACTGATTGTAATTAATCATTTTAATTTTTGAATGTTATTTATTGAGAATGTACTCATTTTCCCAGTTAATAAATAACGTGGATCAACATTAAATACAACTATGTATAGAAGTTTTACATTTTTTTAAGAATCAAATAAAATTAAAACACGTATAAGAATACATTACCATAAATAGAGTTGAAATACAAAATGAGAAATATATCATCAATTAAATTCTAACAAACGATTTAGCCGTAAGCCTGTTTACTAAAATGAATATTTATATTAAAATATAAGACTAGCAGAAGGTAGGTAGTAGATGGAAAATAAACGAAACTTATTGTAAAAGTTTGCTGAAAATGTTTTTCTTTCTTTCTCACCAATCATATTTCTTTGCTGTCACAAACATGGAAGTATATAGTCCATAACACTTTATACTATGGTCTTAATACTCAATTGGTCTTAACGTTGCGTAATAGAGCCTAGACAAAACAAGTGTTCCAATACAATTTTGTTCATTCTCCTTTATGTGCGCAGCATGGCGCAACATGAACGGTTCTTGTGTTGTTGAAACCGAACCACATTACATCCTCAACATGTGTATCAACTCAACACTCATTTGGAACGAACAAATATTTAAGATTTGGTGATCTTATCTTAAATATTTGTTCGTTCCAAATGAGTGTTGAGTTGAAAGCGAAATCTCTAAGTTTCTTAAGGAGGTGCAAGAAATATTTCCCCCTTTTGATCTGGTTACAACGTACAAAACATATTCACCCAAAACTACTATCTGGTCTGGATCTCCAAAGACCTACCAGCAACTACTAGGTAAATATCAATAACAAGCGGTAAAACTTGTTAGAAACAATAATGAGGCAAATTTAATTGACTCGCCAATCACGCTCGTCTTAATCACTCTTTCATTGCTGTTTTAATAAAGCAACTATCCTATGAATTAGCCAGTTGCATTACTTCCCTCCAGGAAGTTACTCGCATTAGAGGCCCCTTAGGAATGCGCACCCACTCTTGGACGTACAGTTTAGTTTAGAGACTCGTTCTTTAGTCGCACCACTCGAATATGGAATGTTCTTTCCTGCGCAACTTTTCTTCCTTATTACAATCCGCACATCCTTTTCCTTTCTTTGTGTATACCATCGGCCTGTGCTGTGACCTTGAGCGCCATTTTTATAAAAAAAAAACAATCTGGATATCAAAAAATTAAACTTTCAAGTCGCCATTTTAGCGTTTTCGATTTAAATATTTGACATATTCTTGTATCTTCTTCTTTCAAAGCTATCAACGTTAACTAGTTCAATTAAAGAAAACACATTTCGCTTAAAATCCAATGCTATACCGATTTTCTTTTCATAATTAAAACATCGCTCATGGATTCTGTGTTTTGTTCCAAGTGCCTAGCTTAAGTTTCTTTGTGGGAAGCTATAGTTTGGGTTTGAGCTTGTCTTCTTTAATGACTCTCAGCGTCACTCACAGGCTGCCTGCAGAGACAGTGCAGTGACAGAATGCTTTAACAGCAGTGATGATTAAAATATAATTGATAGAAGCAGCAATTTTAATTTATTTCGACCTCTTATATAGAATAAATAGAATAGAAATTAAATAGAATAGAATAGAATAGAAATTAAATAGAATAAAATTTATTCTGCGCCTGTTCCCATATTAATGCTCAACGAAACTTGGCCAGGTTAAAAAGTAAAAATTTCTGTCCAGCGTTTGCCAGAATCCCATCGATCAAAGTGGAACTTTCCAACTCAAGTGGCGGTGCAGATACCATGTCTGTCACTTATTGATACGCTTCCAGTTAACATATTAATATTGTTTTTTTTTTTTTATGAAATCGTTACACCCGTTACACGTGAAATCGTTACACAGTCAAAGTTACAAGGTGTGTTCCAGTACTTTCTGTACTAAATTCTGAAGTCTGTCATTTGTTAAGTAGTGGGGGTAAATCTGCCTCAGAAGGAGGCATAGTACGGGAACGCATCTAAACCAAATGTTTAAAGTATGTCATTAAGAAATGTCGAATTCAATATTTCGCTACAGAAGAAACAAGAACAAAGTTTAAAGCACATACACAGTGAAAATGCATCGATGCATGTCTCATCATTCGGAAAAAGACCCCGAGATACTTAACTTTCTCTCCCGGTTTCAATGGGCCTCCACTAACAGAGTGAGTGCATTGGACAGGCGTTTTGGGAGTTACCATTATTTTGAACTAGTTCGAACCAGCTAGTCTATAAATTTAAGTTCACACACCAGTAATAAGGGGTATTAACCAGCCTATAAACAGTTATCAAAGGAAGGTTGAGGAAATTGTTAAGGAGATTTCTGGCTGGAAGGTCCATCCTTAGCTGTAGTGTTAAATAAAGCAATAAAAAAAAGTTAAATAACAAATTTCATATTTATCAAGTTCATCAAAAGTATGTAGTAAGTAAATAATAATAATTGATTGGTCCACAGTGGGACCAGGACCTAGCTTGCTCATCATCTACTAGTGTTGTGCGTGCTACTGTTCTCTCACAAGTAGAAGGGGCCTACAGTTTTTTGTCGACTCTGAACGGCGAAGTTTGAGAAGCTTTCTTAGACAGTTATTACTACTTGAGTGTTGTCAGCAGCTCGAAAGAGGTGGTGCCGTGAAAAATTTGAGGGGCTCACCCGGGAATTGAACTTGGACCTTCGGCGTGTGAGTGTCGCACTCTACCCACTACGCCACGACGCCCACGTTGTTACAAAATTGTGCTCGCATTGTGGTTTTTACTCTTTACCCAGGTCTGGAGGGTTTGCCATTTTAACAACTTAGTGCTGCAGGAAATGATAACATCCAATGCTACAATTACGAGTATTTGCTACACATTTTACATATGCAACTATTCAAAGGTTATCAATCTTATTATTTCCAAAAGAGAAACTTTCTTTTCCTGGTTATGATGCACAGAAGAGTGAGTTTAGTTTGAGCAAAACCTTTAAATTTCATGCATCATAATCCGATCTAAATTTGCATGCACAAACGGTAGGCATTTGAATCGAAAAGCGGTTCAGTCACATTAGGCTGCAACTTCCTATCGAAGAAAATTCCATTCCAACCACCGCGCGACACCGGACTCAAAAGTTTGTCATCTCACGCACATCGGCTTGTCTTTCTGGTATATCCTGACTGCAAACGATGCTCCAATGCCACCGATGTGACCATGTTACAATTGTCCGCTGCAACCGGTTTTGATGCTTGTCTCTGCACACAAAGTTTGCGATTTTCCCCGCATGTTGTTATATCATCAGGGAATCCGGAAAATCGGCTTCAGCGTTGTCTTCCGGTTCGCAATACCAGGTGTAACCGAAACCGAAAGCGAATTTTCAAAATAGTCTCAAGCGTTTAGTGTGCGTCTGAAGTTGGTCCAGTGAGCATAATTAAAGCGCTATGGGTTTCAGGTGAATTAAGTGATTCAGTAAATTGTGTAATAAGTGTGAAAATTTATGTTTCTCTTTTGAAGAATTATCCTTCTTGCTGCTATGGGGCTAGGAGCTCTATATATGATGCACCTTTTGGCGCAAGATTATGATCGCATTCGACGACCAATAACGAAGGCCATCCAGAGGGCAATTCGAGGAAAACGTGATGTTGATACAAAGGAGATAAGTGACGTTGCTAATATGACTGTGGACTGGAAAAATATTATAGACCACGATCAGTTTGATTGCCTGCAGTCATTAATATGCCAACTAATGTCAGGGGCAGAAAATACAGATACAGAGGCAATTATGTTTACTCACTTCATTAATGCAACATATAAAGGCGCGCCACAAGTAATTACGTCGGCTTATGATAAAGGATTGAAGTATGAAGGCGATACGAATCGTTGTTATGAAGAATATCCATTTTGTTGGTACTCTGCTAAGACTATGCTAAAAATTTTACGCTGGTGCACGTGATGTTGGTGCATATAGGAAATGTTTATATTAATTTTACATATTAATTTTGTGTATGCATAGCTATTCTATATTAGAATTATGTGGGTATGAATTGAAAATATATATAAAGTCTTACCTTCTTGAATAAGTTTATTTGTTTGTTGTTAGTTGACGAACATATTTAAAAATAACTCCTTAAACATTGTGTTAATTCATTAAGGATCGTGGCTGTAGTAGATAGAGCCCCTGTCACCGGAATCAAAGGAAACTATTAAATGAAAGGCTCAATCATTTCGAACATAGGTGCGGAAGCCAGATACGGGCCGTGATGTACTTACGGTCTAGTCTATACATCTGCTTTCTGGATATAAAGCCTTAAGCGAAAAAGGAAATCCTTTATAGCATTTTCGGTACAGTATCAATAAACGAACTAATGCGCTTGGTAAAGCATCTTCAGTTACAGTCCTTTAGATGGGTAGGTCGTGTAGAGCGTACAGAGCCTACTATCTGCAAATCCGAGGCATTGGAAAAGAAACAGAGGACGGCCTATGCATTGATGGCGCACACAAGTGGAGAAGGACCTTAAACAAATTGAAGTGTGCTATTTGAGGCAGCTGGTGAGAGATCATGATGGCTGGTGAGGTTTGTTAATTGAGGCCCAGGTCCACCCCAGACTGTAGCGCCACACAAAGAAAGAAGACAAGAATAGAAAATTATAGAAATAATATGATAAATTTCCAGCAGTTAATTGTTTTTCGACATATAAAGTACGCATTAAACTTAATCTTGATTTAGAAACGTTCGAATTTTAAGTTAATAGAATGCAGTCAAAATTATTATATTATGAAAATGCATAAATATATAAAAACGTTCACCGGCAAAACACATAATTAATTTTAAGCCTCAAAACATCCCTGAATTCCTCTTCTCTATTGGTCTAAAACAGACACTTAAGGCAGAAATTACTTCCCTTTCTGTGTTCTGTTAGAAACTGATTAAAGAAAAATGGAAGTGTTCACGTACCTGCAACAGTATACGTTTGTACGCGTAGCCAAAAAATTGTTCATGATCACTACAAATATTCTAAGAACTTTCCAAGTGATACAGCTGGTAGGCGACAAAAGCTTTCTGAGGCAGTCGAGCTTTTATCCAAAAAAGAAAAAACAAAACCAAATTACATATGTTTTCTTAGTGCCCTTTAAGACTTTTCAGATATAATTATGAACGGCTTACTATTCTTCGCTATTTTTGACAGTTCAACATTCAGAACTTGTCCGAAGTTGGTTCATCTGTCAAACTGAATTGTTTACTACAGCAATATTTCTCATTTGCTTTTTTTTCACATAGAAGTTAAATTTTCATAACTTTAAATTAAATAAATGGGCTCTCCCGAACTGCCAGGCGAGTCAGGAGATGATGATTTGCGTCCACATCCCGCCCACATTATTAACCACGGAGGAAACAACAGCGATGACAGTGATGGCGAAGATGGAAACGAATATGAAGGGTACCAACCACTTCCCATAAACGATCAAGGTGATGATACCATGGAAATGGATAATTCCCTCTCGGAACCTGTAACGCAAGGAGATCCGAACTTTCCCACTGTTGAAAGTATTGACGCTGAAGTTGAGCGAGAAGTCTGGAGCCAGCCACGACCTCGAGAACTGGAATTAGAATTGGACAGTTCTCGGGCCGAACAGGTAAGCCTTGGTGTAGAGAATTGATTGTACTTTTTTTGAAAATTCATCCCACACTCTCAGATTATGTCTGCAATGGCCGGAATAACCTTACCCGACGTAGCCATTCCTGATTGGGCCCAAGGCATTCCAGAAGAGCGCTGGAAAGAAGACCTTCTCGAAAGAATACGCCAGCGGAAAGATATTTCTCCAAATCAAAACACAAATTGTCGCAGAACCTCGTAAATATTTTATTCACTTAATTTGCCATCTTACAGAAGACAACTGTTCCGAATTAACAAAAGAAAGTGTAAATATGTTCTATAAGTGTTACCATTAAATACAAAAAAAAAAAAGGAAAAACAAATTGTTTCTTTTAAAAGGCAGCCAAAAGCGCTTTTGCAGCTGTGTTTAATTTTTCGAATCCGGCCGGCTGTGGGGCACCGGAAAAGTCGCGAAGCTTGTTTACTACACTGTCGACTGATATCACTTGAGCGCTTATAAGTTCGTTACACGACGTGGTTGTCAAATTGCCAATTGCTTGGATTGATCTATAACAAGCTTCCAAGTCTGCTGCCCATTTCAGTAATTCTATGAGTCCCTCGGTAATAAGACGACACATTTCTGCATTGGATGTGCCCTGCTTTTGGGATATTGTCGAGTTTAAATAAAATGTGGCTATTGCTATTTGAAGATTTGGACTGCCCGATTTGATGTCTTTGATCACTTCAATTGTAGACTCAAGGTGAGACTCCACTTGTTGACGACCACTTGGATGCTTCATCATATTCGCTAAGCAACGTATGATCATAAGTTGGTTGGGTGCCGATGTAACAAGATTTGGTAGAATTACTTCAAGGAAATTGTATGAATTTAGGAGACTGCATATCTGCTCGTTTCGAACAGCCAAACGAACGATGTCTAAAACGGGGAATAGAATGTTGCTGGGCCATCTCAAAAGATGTCGAAGGGCCTCAACTGCAGTCTTGTCGATTTCAGGAACATCTGCTGTAAGTGCAACAACAGTTTCTAGGAGATTATCACTGACGGCCGTCCCTTCCAACTGTCCGCGATTGAATTCTCTGCCAAAAGTTATAATTATGCAAATGTTTTTTAATTTTTCCGTTGGTGTGCTTACCGTAATTTTTCTAAGACTTTCTGCGGATCACATTTATCAAAAGTCAAATACTCGTTTACGGGAAAGCTTTTGCTTTGAACAAAATTGACTTGAGGTTTTGCAGCGGCTGCGGTCGAATAACTGGATGCTCCAGTGAATGGATCAACATTGCCACCGTCAGTGATCATATTTGTTCCAGACCCAGGTACGTAGCGGGAACCTCCAGTAAATGGATCTTGATAACCACTTGAAAACATTAGATTGAGGTAAGTTTTAATTTAAGTGGAAAGGATACATTTTCTACCTAGACTGTGTCTGTGCAACACTGTTTGCTCCTACATTCGCATTTTTTATTATAAAGTTGGCAACCTGGTCTAAATAGGCTTGAGGTAGTTGGTGTTTGTGTATAAACGATTGTGCAACTTGCCAGGGATCTTCACCACGATTGTATGGTAGTTTCAATGGTGGGGCGTCATCGGAAATATCGACCGTGAAGACATAATCATACTCCTGTATCGATTTACAGCAATAATTGAGTTCGAAGTACTGTAACAAAACAAACCTTTCCCTCATAAACATTTTTTCCTGATGCCGCTCCATCATTTCTGCTTCCTCCCATTACGTCACCGACGAGGTTCCATTGATTATTCTTCCATTCGTAACATTTTACTGTGCCGTCCGGGTGGTTGCACATTGTTTTTTGTCCCTCGAATCTACCATTTTTTTGTAAGGATTCAATTCCTGGTAAGCTAGAAAAAAAGAAAATTTACTTTGTATTACAGAAAATCACATTCGGGTGTTTAATTACTCGGCTTTCTTCACTGTTCCCAGTTCTTCTTCTATTTTTTGTGTTCGTTCCATTACCGCAGCACTAAATGCGGCTAAAACAGTTTCACTGGCATATCTTGAAGAATCTTTTGTAAATATTCTGACGACACCATCGCTACCCCCCGTCACTATATCGCCATTTTTAAGGCAAGCTACTGACCACACTGACTGAGTTGGATGAATTATAGGAGCGCCCAGCTCTCCCGATAAGAGACTCCACATTCGAAGCGTACTGTCTTCACCACTGGAAACGATTACATTCTCTCCAAGAGCTGGATCTGTTGCCATGGAATAAATATAATTTGAGTGACCAGATAACTCTCGGATGCATTCTCCATCGTCATTCCAGTACCGGATTATGGCATCGTTAGCACAGCTAACGAGGTAACCATTTTCTAGTCCGATTAACGCACGAACACAATCAGTGTGTCCTATTGGAAACATAATTCACATCTGTATTCTAAAACTTTATATACGTTTGCATACCTTTAAGAATTTTTAACCTTTCTCCCTTTGCATTCCAATAAACGATTGTCTTGTCTGCAGAACCTGTCACAAATTGCTTACTTTTCAAGGAAGTTACCGCCCACACTGCCGCATCATGTCCTTTTAGCACAACAACATCCGTTGATCCTGACTCATTTATTGTCCAAATCCTTGCAGTTTTATCCCAGCTTCCAGAAATAATGCTTCTCGGTTCCACGCCTTTACTTATAGAACAGACCGTACTTTCGTGCCCCTTAAGTACCAACGCGGGAACATAACTATCCTCTTTGTAAATACAAATTGTTGAATCATTGCTTCCTGTACAAATTAGTCCGTCTGCCTCTAGGTAGTAAACACATGACACGAAATTCGTGTGATCTCGGAAGGTAACACCTTCAACGTATTCATTTCTAAAACAGTGAATAAATTATTTATTATCAATATCTTATGGCTTTGCCATTCGAATTACCCAGATTTTCGCCAATTTTTCACAGTTTTATCGCGAGACCCTGAAATAATGTTCTCACCAAAACCCGGCGACACAGCACGTACGTCTAAGCTGTGCCCATGAAGTTCACAGCTTAATTTGTAATTATCTAAACTGTTAGGTGTCTCCATTGCAATCGGTGCTAATACAATACAATTTTATTTTGTTTTTGAATATAAAATATCTCAAAAATAACAATGAAGTAATGGACAAATATGCGGCTACGATCGCGTCTTTGAGAGCAGAATGCAATTATTGGCAATTTTTCGACTTTTCATCTGTTAAACGCAGTATTGCCAGATTTACTTTTTTCATTTGATGTAATAAATTAAATGGTCTAAATGAAACTTCTAAGGTTATGTTTATACTTTTGAGGTGATGGCTGTTTCTTAATTTAGTTAAGTTTAAGGTGTGCTCTGACCCTATCTTCGTGAAATAATGAAAATAGTTCTTGAATATTACGAAATAGATATTTATTTAAGAAAATTATGATACATATATCCTCACATGAAACGTCACTTCAATTTGACGTTTCGATATTAATGTATTCTGAATTTTTCCATATTCGTTCACCCAGAGTTTCTACAATGTTCAACTATTATTTAATTTTCTATATAAAATATTTAATATTTAATATGCAGTGTGAATATTTGTTTTTATACCAATTTATTTCCTTTATAAAAACGCAAAAAATTTAAAACGCACTTCAAAAAAATTGTTATTTTTCATATTCTATTTCAGTTTTTAATAAGGGCTAATTTCCGCAACGCAACAAGCAATAATGCCTAAAATTTACGTAATCCATACGTCGTTTATTAATTACTCGTATATTTATGCTCGGAATCATTCCTTTTACTCTTTGGCAGATAAATAACATGCACAGTGAAGATGTCATTTAGAGTGTGGAAACAACCACTTATTTATAAATTGTTTTCTTTCAAACGAGATGCAAAATTTTAATTAACAAAGTACTCGCATCAATGCAATTTATTCACATTGCATTTTGCATGTGTGTGTTTTATTTGCATTTTGCAATTCGAGAACCTGAAAAAATGAAAACACAGTTTACTTACTATTCAACAATAATAATTTATTTCCATCAACTCTTGTTTGTCAGCCGAACTAATACCCTATAGAATAGCGTAGATTTCGAAATATCAAATATTTACTTCATAATTCCTTTTGAATGCTGACTTACTGAACTATACATTCGTAGTTATTAATTTAATTCTATATAAAATGACTTCTCTGATGACTCGGAAACAAAATGTCTTCAATTGAAATGTTTTCAGTTTTGTTATTTTTAGCCCAACAACGACCTGATGAATATGTTGTAAAAAGATACAAGATTAAATAGTATTGACAAACGATATAAAATGTCTTATGATTGTTTACAAAAAATCATCGCTCACACATACGAGTGTGGTGATGTCAGATAATTTTTCTAGAATAATTATTAAGATATTTTATTGAATTTTCTAAATTTAGTATTTATGATTTCTTATACGGATGGATATATTCTAGAACACTTTTTAATTAACTTATGCTTATTTTAATTTACACATAATTATTTAATTGGCATCTTAAATTTCCTTATTTTAATTTCAATTGTTTGTGCAATTTTTATCTTAAATGAAAAATAAGTTAGGAACATTTAAATGAGCAGAAAAAAACGATTCCGAATTGGTACAAGAAACTTATTCCGATCACTTTACTTGGAGGTGAAGTTTGGTCTAAAGATACCGCTAGAGAGTATTGGAATCTTAACACGCACTTAAAACGCAAATTACAAAATAAGTATGTATATGAACAATTTCGTAAATAAATAAAAAAAGTCTCAATACATCTTTGGCTGAAATAACGAAGTTACTCATATTATAAAACCTTGCGGATTCTATTATAAAAATACAAAATCTTCTCATTATTCGTAATTGATATTTTCTTTTTTTTTGTAAGAAGATGTGACTCCATAGGAGACATTAGTTTTATCTACGTACAATGATTAGCTACATACCCTTGACATTTAGCTTAACGTTATTCGTTCTTAAATTAAAATGATAACAAGTCTGCATTAGATTTATTCAAAATTACAGTTTCTTACAGTTCAGTTTTTGTTTATTTTGGTATATGCACATTACATAGCAAATGAAATAAAGAGCGATCGACGAATGTCACTTTAACAGAGATCAATGGTTTTCTTGATTTTAATTTTTTTGAAAGACAACAATTCATTTAAATTTAAGCTTAAAGAATTGTACAAGTTCGATTTTGTTTTAATATCTTTGGTTGCTCCTGCAGAGCCAGCTCCACGTGACGCTTAGCTAGCCATGACTGCTTCTGCAGCCGGTTTATGACAATCCTGTAAGCTCCTATTATGTCGCTGCGTGGCCCACTTTCAGTTGCATTCCGTAACATCTCAGATGTCACTCCAAGTTCCTCCAGAATCTGTCGGGCTTCTGCCTCCAAGGGGCTTACTTGCGTCAGATCATCAGTCGGTGTTGGTATCATGATGTAAGAGCCCTTCTCTTCGTCATAATTCTTGAACAGGGGCGATTCCAATGCAGTCTCAGCGTTCCACCGACGGCTCTCACAGCACTTTGAACTGTTACCATTCATTATTGTCTTTTCCTTCGTCGTATCCAACGGACTGATCTTCTTCTTGAGTGTGCTGCCGAAGAATGACTTCCGCGGTAGACTAGTCTGCGAACATTCCATAAGGCTGGCATCGTAGTTGATCTCAATCGGCTGCAAGAAGTTGTCCACGAATATTCCCTCTGTCTTCTTGGTGTTCAAATTAAGTGGCGGTTTATTTGAGATTTCCAGATAGCGCTCGCGTAACGAGTAGCTTTTTCTTATCCGCCTGGATTTGGTGCGAAACCAAAAGCCAGAGCGCTTGGTCGGTTTTGTTCGTAAATTAATTTCGTGCTGCATCAGCTCGGCGCTTAGATTTGGACTTGCAACCCATTGACTTGAGAGGATGTCATCCAGTGTTGGCCTGCGTGCTGGCAGATGAACTAGAATTCGTTCTGAAATATGAATTGAATATATTTGTCGATAGAAAAGTTTTTCATTGTGCATATACACTTACGAATTAGCCTGATGCACGGTAGACTGATGTGACCTGGAAGAATGTAGTCTCCTTTCAGCACGGCTGTCCGAAGGGCTGGCACGGTTGGTGCACGGAATGGCATGTTACCGACCACCATGAAGTACAGGAGTACTCCGAGTGCCCAGACGTCCACTGGTCCCCCTATGTAATGGTCATCAGAAAAAAGCTCCGGTGCAGCATACGGTGGAGATCCGCAGAATGTGTCAAGCTTTTGATTCGCACCTAAGAAAAAAGAATTTGTTTATATTCATTAACTTTGCTCATTAACTTTGATTTGTTTTTTTTTTAAGAATGGATTTACTGACGAAGGAAAGAAAAAAACGAACAGACGGACATCAAGCGCGCATCTCCCATCGGTGTGATTCACAGTCTATTGGTCCATTACCCCTGCGGCCAAATGAGTATTGTAGAAATTTATCCAACAAATAAAATAAAAATGCGATTTCAATGATATCACAATCCTCTGAATCAAATCCAGACTTCCTACGTATGAGTCAAATTACACTTGGCACTTGCACTCCAGCATGAGTTTTCTAATTGGTTCTCTTTGTCTTGGACAGTTTGATGAGATGGAGCCTACATCAGGCCACGCAGGTGGATGCTTCGTTTTGCCCTAACAAAGCGTTTGGTAACTTTGAAGTTTTGACTTTATTCATGAAGTAAAAGTATATATTGACCTTAAAGGTAGAAACTGCTTTCTGGAAACTCTATTGAATCTAACGCATAGCGCAAAAGTCATTTGGATCTTGTACGCATTGTCGTCTACCCATTTTATTACATTAATGAAATCAATTCGTACTCAATTCAAATATTTCTGTTTATATCATTTCGCTTTGAACTCGCGTGTTTGCAATTTATATCGATCACCGGCATTTAATAAGTGACGCAGGCATAATTGTGATCATAGCGGTCCAAATTTGTTTGTCAGTTTATGAAGCTCTGCTGCCAAATTAAAATATTTTGCGATTTAATTGCTCCATTGGACGTGGTTCGTGTGCAAACTCTCCTCGATTCAATTGATGTGGATGAATAATTGCATTTAAAAGTCCCACGGTAAGCACTTATAGCGGTAGCGGGGTTAAAACTGTGTTCAAAGAATATCTACAGCCCATCCAATTAATTTTTATTTGACGTTTGACAGTCCATGCATGATCCTCTAATCTAAACGGATATATCAACTGGTTGTCGCAGAAGAGTTGTTCAACAAAAAAATTCAATGAATCCCTTAACACCGCAACTTGGGGGAAAGTCACTGACCTGACATTGATTGATCGATTAGCCGTTCACATTCTTCAGCAACTGGTGTTGTGGGGGAATTATTAACGCTTAAGTACTCACCATTTATCAGTTCCGTGCTGAATCCGAAATCGGCCAATTTAAGACGATTTTCAGAGACAAGCAAAACGTTCTCAGCCTTGATATCGCGGTGAACAAAACCCAAACTGTGCTGGAATCCATAACAAAAGAAGAAGAAGACGACGAACACATAAAACGTTTTAGAAATAAGTCAAAGGAAAATGAGGAAAATAATTCAATTTCATTCAATTGCCGAACAATAGCGAGCAACAAAACACACACAAGCCAGTATCACGGCACTGCCCGTGCACACATTGCGCATTGTTCTCGCTTTATGTAAGGGAGACTTTAATTCTTTGAATATTCAAACTTACCATATGCTTAACAGCTAAAAGCAATTGCTTGTACAATGGCGAAGCATGGGTCTCCCTAAGTGGTCCATTCTGTGTGATGTGATTGTACAGTTCGCCACCCCGCACCCATTCGGTCACCAGATAGACACGGCCCAGGGTCTCCACAACCTCAAATAGCCTTTGAAGATTGAATGTACACGTTATGCATGTGTGTGCGCGTTTAAATTGAACTAGCTCTGATACTGTATTTACCTCAATATGTTGGGATGATGAACACACTCGAGGGTGGCAACTTCTCTGGACAGCATGCGAAGGGCCCTGGCATCTAGACCTCCCCTGTCAACTACTTTGATGGCAACTTTGTCTGCAAAATCAGAAAACAATACACTTTAAGAGAATCTCAGAAAACACTGAAATTGGCTGAAGAGGGGACAAAATCGAACTGAAGATCCCACCTAGAGGACTTTGATTTGTTGAAATACCGCTTGAAATGGGATAATACGCTTGCGAGTTTTAGATTGTCATCTGTTCACAATGGGAGTTTGTTGGACTTTATCATGTCTGAGAGGGAATGAGAGGTTTTCTGACTGACGTATATCCTCACATAAAATTGAAAAATAAGGTTATGTAACGAAATTAGAGCGGAATTGCTGGAATGTTGAGTGAGTAACTAAGAGGTGTGGAAATGGCAGAATGTGACAGAGTGGTTTTTAATTTTTCCAAGAAGGCAAGGGGAGAGACAAGCGACATGCAAAGTGAACATCCCACATAGGGAAATTTTATAAGGGTCCGGCTGGCAAATTGGAAATGATTCCTTTCGGTGTACACGTTTGAAGCCTACATTCACGCTTTCAGATATGCGGTTGGGGAGTATTTTGTAATCTCCTTTACTTTTTCAAGTTGATGCTGTATATTTCTTAGAGCTGCTTCGTTGATTCATGTAACTTAGTTCGTTCTTGATTCAAGATTTTTGTTATCTGTTGGTGATTTCAAAGCAATATAATACAAATTCTGGCATTCACTTTTGTTTAATTCCGTACACCCTTAAGCTACAGTTTTTAGCTGATTTCGAACGATGAAATTTGTGAAGCTTTTTTTATAGAAAACAAGTGAACCTTGAGTGTTTTCATTTGCTCGAAACAGGTTCTGCTGTGTGAAAATGCAGTGTGTACCGACCGGAAATCTAACATGCGAGCTTCGTCGTGTGAGTGTCGCAATTGTCCAACGCGCTTCGGCGGCCATATTTACTAAAATGATGTCTTTATTAAAAATGCATACAATTTTCCGGATGTGAATATAAATTGTTTTGTCTGACCCAAAAGACTCGCAAATGTAAGTGATATTCGTACTGTACAGATGTGAATAATATAAAACGAATCTCATGATGAAAAGTGCCATATGAGAGGATTGGATAGTATTTTATTTGGATTAATATCTAGATCTCGAATCGAATTCATTTTCAATAGCTTGAATTTGAAAATTATTTGTAGCTACACACAAAGGACAGATTTTGAGATTTTTATTTTTTTTTATTTATTTTTAAATGTCCTTTTTACAGTGAAGCAAATGTAACCACAAATACTTTCTTCTTCTTCTTTTTATGACGCTACAATGCGGGGTGGACCTTGGCCTCAACCAACATGCCTTTCCATCCAGCACGGTCTTTCGTTAGCTGCCTTCAATTCCGCACTCCAAGTTGGTTGAGGTCCTTCTCCACTTATGTCCGCTATTTTAAACTAGGCCGTCCTCTGTTGATTTGTCCCAATGGCTTTGATTCGAAGACTTTTCTGGCCGGACCAGTGGTGTCCATTCGCTCTATATGGTCTAGCCACATAAAGCGTTGTATCCAAAGACGTTTGACCATGCGAATGTCGCTGTAGAGCCTATAGAGCTCGTCATTATATCTTCTTCTCTAGATGCCATCAACGCAAACAGGACCAAAAATCAAACGCAAAATTTTCTCTCGAAAAAAACTAAGGGCTTCCTCATCCGCTTTTAGTAACGTCCAGGTTTCTGCGTCATAGAGTAGGATTGGGATGATGAAGCTGTTATTTAAATCGAGCTTAGTCCTTCGAGAGAGGGCTTTATTACTCACTTGCCTCTTAAACCCAAAGAAACAGCGATCGGCAAGAGTGATTCTGCGCTTGATTTCGGTAATGATAACGTTGTTCTTGTTTACCGCGGAGCCGAGGTAGACGTCGAAGTCGCTGACTACCTCGAAGTTTCTGCTGCCTAGTGTAACGCTCTGTCCGATACATCGATGTTGTGTTTTCTTTCTTGATGATAGTTTTTACTTTATTTTGCCCTCATTTACCGCCAGACCTATTTTAGCCGCTTAAGCTTCAAACGCCTCATTGACGGTTCCCTTTGTTCATCCAATCACTTCAATGTCATCAGCGTAAGCTAGCAATTGAACTGGCTTTTGGAAGTTTTAGTCATTGGTTCCTACTGTACATATGGCTTAAAACTATAATACATTTCCACAAATGTCAGTGTACATTAATAAAATAAACTCTTTTTAGAATTTGCATTTTTATAACTTGCATTCAATAAAGCAACTATTGAGCTTTCTGTACTAAAAGCAAAATTTCAATATAACAATATTACACCAAAAACAAAAAAATTCCATCCACAAAAATTTGCATACAGCTGATAACATTCCATTATTTACACTGTTAAATTAACGGTACGCGCTCAATCAAGCGGATAAATCCGGATATAGCGACGGTGAAGGGACTGGACTTAAATTGCCTATTTTCACATGTAGGTAAGAACACATATGTGTGTACATATGTATTTAAATGTTTGTTAATTAGTTAGAAGTGAAAAAAATATATGTATTTTTGATATATTTATTTAAAATAGCTCAACTTAAACGAGTACCTAAACTATTTCATTGAAAAAGTCTGTAAAATTTCGCTGTTTTAAGTTCCGTTTTTCAGCAAAAACTTTTTCTCCGTTTCTCACTTCTTATAAGCCACGAAACTTCCATGTCGTTATTTTCTTCACCAAATATAGCAAATCGTTTTAAGAGCGAAATAGCATCTAGAACATCTGTAAGTATTAAAACTCCTTCAGGCACCAGACTCATCCTCATCAGATAAAACTTTATACATATTTATTCTGAAGCTGATAATGATGCTGTATTTTCAATAATCTCTTGATCTGTAGGGTCACCCTTTCGGAAAGATATTTATTAACCATTTACTGTAGTCACTTTGACAACAAACACTGACTGCTTTACCATAAATTTTGCCAACCACAGTGTTAAGCCGCAGTCAGAACATTGAAATTATTCAAAATTGATTAGCTGTTCTTGCGTAATGCGACTGCTGAAAGGGATATTTTTACTTTGCTGCGATTTAAACCATATCCAAAGTAAATTATCAATATCTTCAAACTCCAATTTACGATTTCTTTTTGACTCAAAAAGTTGTTGTATTTGTTCTCGATTTTTCCAAATCGTGAGATGAGAGGAATACTTCGAATCATAAATAACAAACGATAATTTGCTTTACTGCTATATCAAAGTCACACACGCGACTACAGTTACAATTTTTATTTCGTCGTTGTACCCGAAATCAAAATTTTAAATTCTTGAAAAACGGACCCCTTTTCTGCAATCGTCATTATATCCGAAGACGCTATGTTGTAAAATCATGGGACTCAGAATTTACGTCGTTTTATCCGCATGGCCGTTTTAACTGAGGTTGGTATAGGCGAATTTCACTGTATTTGTATAGATTGAAAAGTTGTCAAAAAGACGAAGAAAATTGTTTTATAAAATTAATTAACATATTAATAACGCTTAATCATTTCTTTGTTTAATTGTACCTGTATAAATTATTGTTTGGTTTGACAAGTTTTTGTTTTTACAAATCGTATAAACTAATTTAACTTTAACTCCCGCTGCCGTACACATGATTTATGCATACAAAATTACCAGAACTATCTGCATAAGCAATGAAATCGGTTTATCAATTTTCAAAAAAACTCTTCCCTAACCTTCAATTAATGGTGAAGAAAATCGAAGCAAGACAGCATGTGTTTATATTCAACCTCCAATTATCGTCAATTCGATCTAACTACATAACACACACAGTATGTTCAAAACAAACGATTGAATTGTTATTCTAATAGCAGCATTCAGTACTAGTCATATATTGGTGGATGCCCAATAGGTCAATATTTGCAATTGTCATTACACGATTGAATAAGGAAACATTTCCATTGTCACCAGTTTTTTTCTGTTGTTGGACCCCCATAAATCAAGTTACCATGAGATTGACAGCTAAAGTTAATTCTTTTCATTAATATTCATTATATCGGCAATACTAACCGCTCACATTTCCCACCGCCATTGGAATCAAATGCCTACAGTCAGCAAAATATACCCTCCTACATCTCTTCTACTAGCTACCGAAGCTTATCGATTTATTCGATATGACGACCAAAATTTTCCAAATTATTTAATCATTATTTATTGCCGAGTTCCGATGGAATTAGAATTGAAAATATCTACTAAGCAGTCTTCGTAATTGCGGCGCGCCACCGCTTGGCGTGCTCTAGAGCTTAAAACTCAAGTGCAAACGCTGCCAAACGAGTTCTTCTCCCCGTTCTCGCAATGACTGTCACGAACACTGAATAATTACCAATTAGCATTTCGTATCGTGCCGAATGCCGTTGGTTCTCAAGCTTTTCTTACTTACCAGTTTTGCGAAACAAGGATACGATGCTGCGAGAGAGTGTCAAAGTGGTAGGGTTTTCAAAGACGTTGTTTTCAGGAGCTTATGCTCTTGGTAACGGGTAATTATGACATGACACCTTTTAAATGAAACTTCGAACGAGCGTTAGTGGTGTCTCGCAGTCAACTTTTAAAATTCACTTGTTATTCACATTTACACATAATAGAAGACGCCTTGATTGTGTGCCATTGATGTGTCAAATTGCCTGCTCTCTGAAATTAGTAATCGAGTTTGATTAATTAAAATTGTGCGATTTTAAACCGCAAAACCGTATGCAATCGCATTTGAAATAAGGCAATTTAACGTAATGGAAGGCCATTTGGGGACAAAATACACCATGCGTCGGTATTGATTGCGTGTGGTAATAGAAAAGGTGGGGTGAGGGTAACGATAAAAAGACATCTGTTGGGGCTTAAAATAGTTCGATTTTATTCGAAAATAATTTCAGTTGATGATTATTTACAAGTGCGGTCAATTGGTAGGTTTTATTTTTAAAAGTTTCCCTAAGCCTTTGAGTTAAGGGTTATATTATTTATGAAGTTTGTATGGTATTTTTAAAGTTTTTTCAACTTCATGGAATATTAAAAATGTAAATAAGCAGTTGTCCTCCCGCATAGTTACTTTCTCAGTTTTCAAACTGTGAATGGCGTAAAAATAAATAACAAAATGATTAATCCGCTTCAGTAAACGGGCCTTTTCATACGTCTGCACTTCTATCTTAAGAAAGCTATAAAATCAATGTTCTTTAAATCGTTTGTTTTCCCTTGAGCGATAGGTTTAATAGAACCTATCTTGCATAATCATCGCTTAGTGTGAGTCTCTAAAGTTATGAACATGATATTTCCGCATGATTTCCTGTCATGATACATGCACGCGCTTATAAGGGGGGCTTAAAAGTCTTTACGAAACTAGGTCAAACAAGGTGTTTAACTAAGTTATTTGAATATATATCCCTGAAACTTGCGTAATTGTGTTTCCGCCACTTCAGGGTAGGCTTGGTCTTATTCACTACCTGTACTTCTACCACTAAGACGAGCTAACTTTCTGTCATAAAGTGTGTCATGAAGTTATTCATTGAGTCCATAATTCAACGTCAGAAAGGCTTCTCTCTTTCCCTTTTAATTTGGTCATCACTTTTTCTTCTCTTGAATAAAAAAAAAAATAAATATTTTTAAATTTCTAATCTTACCTCTTGTCAATTGATGAACGGCCAGTTTGACTTTTGAAAAGTTTCCACGTCCGATATCGCCGCAAAATCTGTATAGACCGACACGCCTCCCGAGGGCAACCTGCAAAGAAATAAATACACATAAATTCAAAACGCAAAAGCAAATCAATTTCTCACTCGCAAACGTTTGCAAAGAAACTGGAAAACGCATTTAACCCCAGCACCCAAGGAATGCTGAACACAAAAAGTTTATGCCAGACCTGTTGAAAAGTTGCTCCTACCATTTCCCTGCCAGCAGTTGTGTGCTGTTGGCGGTAAATTAATGAGCCAACGAAGACGTCCTGTTTCAACGTAAATTAGACTTCTCATTAAGGACCAATTACCGTTGATAAGATGAAGAAGGGAAAGGGATTTGCAATAGTTGCTTCTCCTGTTTCAAAGATCGATTGTGTATCGCTAGGGAATGAAGTTGCCCAATGACCATAAACTGTCCCACGTGTGGAATGCCGCTATTTGACTTAGACACGTTGTGTGTACTTCACAACAAGAATCTTGTGTACATATTTTGGGCACAATTCAATGTGTGTGTGGGTGCGGAAATGTCGTTAATTATAAAAATTACTCACCCCGGGATTTACAGGGACTCTCATTTCTCAGTTCCGTAAATTTTGCATAATTGAATACATTTTCGAGTTGCTAAAGAGTCGACTGATTTAGATTCCACCCTGAGCAATGCCGACTGGCAGGGCAGGCTGTGGCCACGGCTTATCATTGATCCAACATCCGTGGCCAGAGTCAAGACTGCTATTGATTGGGTGGTGTTTGCTGGCAGGTGAAGTTAGGGGATTTAAACGGTTGAGCAAATATTTTACAAAAGCAATTGGATCGTTTTGTTGTTCTGGTGGTGAATCCAAAGCACACAGTCTGCTATTTGGGGGGATTAGTTGCGATTATTTAGTGTGCTATGCAGATGAAGAGGAGGCTCTGGAAGTGCGTGGCATTGGGATCTCTGCGACAGTGTATTTGTGTACAGAGGCGATGTGGTAATAAATATTTACAGATGTTATTGCGAAATAAATTTTCTCAAATTGTTCGTTTAGAAAATGTAAACAGAAGTCGATCTTAAGTGGGAGATGAATCATTTAAGAATTTTAGTCTGCTTCAATGGAATTTGCAAAATGCACGCGTGAAGAGAGTTTGTATCGGTGAAATACATTTGAAAAAGGATGGATTTATTAACAAATGCAAATTTGATTTTCAGCTTTGGTTTTGTAAGCCCAGCTGACTGATGACTTTCTTTATCTGAATATATAAACGGGCTTATGGCTTTATACTCTCGAAATTGGACTTCAAGACTCGTCGTTAAGAAAATATTTCTAATTGTTCAAATATTATGATAACTTTTAAAAATAAATTAGCCCTACAATGGCAATAAGTGATAGTTACTTGTTGTCATTGAGAGGGTTTCGATTAACTATAGTAACAACTGAAAGTTACACTTAATCAAACGCAGAATCACTCTTACCAATCGGTGTTACTTTGGTTTCAAGAGGCAATTAAGTAACAAAGCCTTTTTTCGAAAGACTTAATTTACTGTATTTGCCAGGTTGATCATCACAGTCCTGCTTTACGGTGCGGAAACTTTGACGTTACTAATAACGATTGAGGAAGCCCTTAGGATTTTCGAGAGCAGTTCTGCGTGTAATTTTTGGTTAAGTTTCCCTTGATGACACTTGGAGGGGAGTATTTAAGGACGAACTTTATAGACTGTACGACGGCATGCGCTTGAAGCGTCTTCGGATACTAGGATTAAGATGGCTAGGTCATAAACATCTAATGGACACCATTGAACCGGTCCGAAAAGTCTTCGACTCCGAGACATTGGAACAAATCAACAAAGGACGACATGCATTCAAACGGCGGACGTAAGTGGAACGCACAAGTGGAGGTAGCTGGTGATATATCGTGCTGGCTAGAGACGCTTTTTGTCTGATACCCTGATCCATTGCGGGCCTTAGCTCCACACGAACAAAAAGAAAAAGAAAGTTAAACTCACATAATGAGGGTTTCGTCTTAATTAGTGAACTAAAGTCCAATTTAGTAAAAATTTAGTTGCAGAGGTGATTAAAATGAAAAAAAATTGTATAACAATAAGTACACTTGTCTTAAATAATAATAATAATTATGTGGCGCTACAGTCCATAGGGGAACCAGGACTTAGCTTGCTCTACAACTACAATTGTTGTGCGTGCTACTACTCTCTCACGAGTAGAAGGGACCTACAGTTTTTTGCCGACTCCGAACGGCCAAGTTTGAGAAGCTTTTTCTTAGACTCTATTATCCTTTGAGTGTTGCCCCAACTCGAAAGATGTGGTGCCGTAAAAAATTCTAGGTGTTCAGCCGGGAATCAAACCTGCGTGTGAGCGTCGCACTCTACCAACTTCGCCATGACGGTCTTAAAATGAACGTATATTTTTGCATATATGTGGCACATATGACATATCCATGCCCAATATAAACGCACCAACACCCCGTAGACATTCAGTCCTTCAATAATAGCGTGTAGGTGTTACCTTTGTGTTAAGGGGTTTAAACATATTTTGTGCGAGTCTCCACGTATATTTAGCTTGTCTTAGCGTCCTTGCCCACTGAGCAGTACTTCCTAGTAATCTGAAGTCACAATTCAGTCTTTGTTTCGGCACAGAGATTTTCTCGAAACATTCAAGTAAACTCTTTAAAGTTTCGGTTTCTTCTTGACCATAAAATTACCATACGATTCGTTTCTTTTCCCCCCACATAGTCATACATTTGCCTTCGTCCTAATAACTAGTGTTATGTTGTAGAACTATCAGTATGTGTTTGCGCCTTTACAAAAGTAAAAGCGCTTAATTCTGTTTGTAGTTCCACAGACATAAATATACAGATAGCGTGCATTCATGTTTATATTTTGGTATAACGTTCATGGAACGTGTGCGTTGTCCTTTGACAAACTCAAGAGCAACCTTATTTTCGACATTAAACTCAAGTTAAACAAATTACTCGTCCTTCGTCCAAAAGCACGACAGCAGTACCCTCAAGTTTTCCTTTGAGCAGAGTGCAAGGATTCCTGAATACGTTACTTAACTTCAAAAGTAATTAAGCCAACAGGCTTGATGCTTGTAAAACGAGTTCTGCGGTTTTTACTTGTCAGCTGCCGCTTTAAATTGTTTGGGAAGCGTAATTTCGGAGTGAAGGCCTCCCGTATAAGTATTTATTAACCTCATCGCCAGACGTAGGAAATAATAATTTAATCGAACAGAATCATCCGTTCACACCAACGGGAGCTGTCAACTCTACACGTTCCCTACTGAAAGTGGGATACTCGTACACATATTGAGAATTTTGATAAATAGTTATTGTGGTTTCTGTTTAAAGGACTATCCTTCTGCCATGGTGAAAGTAATTCGCGTAGGAAGTCAAAATGTGCGAATGATAAACGACAAAATATCCGAGTTCAAAGTAATTGATAGTAAGTGGCAAAAGTGTCACGGCTTTTAAACACACGCGCAAATAATTGTGTGACAGATGTGACAACGTCATCGTGCATGACGTTGTCACATCTCCGAGGCGACACACGTCCCTCTCCCCCAGCTTGAGAGACATTCAAACAAATACAATAATGATGAGTTGAAGGAAATTTCATTAAATTCCCGCTGCAGGGAAACGCGTGCGTATTCTGAATAGCCTGCGGTTGAGCGAATGTCCTTATTAACATATTTTTTACGAACCATGTGATGAGTCACATAAACACTTGAGAAGATTTGCTGTCAAGTACCATCTGTTCATAAAATCAACAATTTGTACCAGCATTGAGATTCACTTGGAATGAAATGAAATTTATGTAGGACGAGGACTGGTGGCATCAACATTTGATTGTACATTTGTGCCATCTGCAATTGCTCCTGTCTAAGGAAATGTCCATAAGCATATTGTAACAGTCTTTATGAGTATCTTAAAGTTCTCCAAATTAAATGGAATGGTGGCAGTTACTGCGCGGAAACTAAAGACTCCCTTTACTGGGACACTCAGCGTTCCAAAGATGAGAAAGCAGGAGAAAGTTTATTTGTTTTCTAAATTGGACCTGTCAGTTAAGTTTGCAGTCGTGACAGTTATGTGTACCGTGTTGATCGCATTTTAATGAATTTAATTTAAATTTGAAATCCCAAAATGAAGATAACTCTTTAGCGGACATCGTCTGAGACAGATATTAGACGTTTGAATAATGTTGAGCATTTCAGAAAAGAGAATAAATTAAATGTAGTTTCTCGCGAATCGAAACAAACACAATTTATTGTGAGTAATATCTGACTGCTTGAGTATACCATAGTTTTATTCAAACTGACACTCACATAAGACTTGGCGATTTTAATAAATGTTTGATACAAACCTAACGCAACGTTGTTTTCGAAATTTACAAGGGGAGAATACCGGATACACTTTATTTTAATAATTAAATAATATTCTTGTTTAACTTTACGGTAAAAAGGATGAAACTGTTAAAATTTGGAAGAACCGAAAAGTGTTGGTTAAAAAAAGCATGCTTTATTCGTGCGAGAACTTTATAATAATAAAACTAATTGGATGACGCGACAGTCCACAGGGGGGGCCAGGGCCTGGATTGCTGATCAACTACTCGTGCTGTGCGCGCTGCTGCTTTTTCACGAGTAGAAGGGACCTACAGCTTTTTGCCAACTCCGAACGGCGAAGTATGAGAAGCCTTTTTCTTCGACAGCAGTCACTCTTTGAGTGTTGTCAGCAACTCAAAAGAGGTGGTCCGTGAAAAATTCAAGGTGTTCAGCCGGGAATCGAAACCTGACCTTTGGCGTCTGAGTGTTCCTCTAACTACGATGGCTAACGAAAGAACTTTATGCTCTGTGAAAAATTTGGTATTGTGTTTGATTAAAACACATTTGTGTGGATAAATAGCAGAATTTTAAGATTCAAAGTTTTAAAATTTCTCGAAATATATTTGGGCAAATCCTTTTAAAAAAAACATACTTTTCTGTTTAAAAGTGGTATTCTTGTGAAGAAAGTATAATGCAAGAAGCCCTTAACTTCTAAGATATGGTAGAAAAGATGGATTACAATCTTTAAGCTGGCAGACTTGGACTATGGAATAAATCAAATCGTTTTTGATTAGAAAATATTGGATACACAGGACTTTCATCATAATCGTCAGAAACAAATAACTAAGCAGTGTGAAATTCCTGATCTGCGCAGAACTTGGAACTGGTACATTGATTTTCTGGACGGGCAACATAATTTCTTTTTCCAAGTAAACTGAACGACTTTTGTTTCTTGTATTTTGTATATTTCTATTCATTCTCGTTTTGCTATTCGAAGCGTACGGATCTGGTCTGCTGTACAAAATGAAAGTTTAAAATAAAAGAATAACAAGTTCTAGTAATAATAAAAGTTGTGTTTTATTATACAAATATTAGCAGACTTAGCTCTCCAACAACTCTCCTTAGCAACTCCAACAGAAAAGTTAAGTCTTGTAGCAAAGGCTGTAGAGTATTCACCTGATAAGGCTCATTCAGCGCACGCGGCTGTGTGAATTGGAATTAGAGCAATTCAATATTGTATGACGTCTGATGTTTAAGAACGATATATTAAGAAATTGTAACAACTACATTTTTACAACAATTTTTCCTGGAGGCCGCCGTGGCGTAGTCTGTAAAGTGGGACACTCATCAGCCGAAGGTCACAGGTCCGATTCTCGGACTTAACAACTCGCATTTTTCACGAAACATCCTTGTTCTAGGCACAGACAAAACTCAAAGAGTAGCTGTGTATGAAAAAGTTTCCCAAATTTATACTCATGAAAAGTCAGTACCACGCACAATACCAATTGTTACAGTGAATATATACACAAATGTTGTATGCGATTCAGGTCCAGGACTGGGGAGATGTCCGCAACTGATTTTTAAGGTAATACAACAAACAAAGTTTAAAATTTTGCACGGTATGTTTAGGGTCATTATTTTGTTGAAACCAGCCCAAACTGCTGAGCACTTTGCAGTATAAAATCTTTCAGAGTCCGGATATAACCCATTTGATACTTTATTGAAATTCATACTGAATTTCATATTTCAAAACATACGTAGTTTGTACAGAGATTTGATACATAATTTATATCTTTTAACTGAAAAATTTTATATTTTACGATCTGGAAACAACATTTTGCAAAATCATTTTTTAACTTTTTTGAAGGAAAACTATGATCAAAAACCTTCATCTAAAAATTTGAAGTAATAAACGTTAATTTGCCCACGCAGTTGAAGGCCATACATCTCCAAGCCATATTTCTGCTTCTTACATGCTTTATTGTTGGTACTCAATTTTGCTTTTTAAAAGCTGTACTTTTTTATCTCCATACAAACTGATTACCTTTAATTCCAAAAATGCTAAATGATAACTTTCTTCCAAAATTCTGGGGATCTAGAACTAAATTCTGGTTTCTAACGAGCTACTTGGCTTTGATACCCAACTTTTTTCAATGTTTGCCAGATAGTATCATCGGATATTGTTTTGCCAAATCTTTTCTCTACCTCTAGTTTCACTTGCTAGGCAGTTATTCGGTGATACTAGCTGAACAATGCGTTTCTGTTCCCATTTTGTTAATAAGGATGGATGACCATCTCCTGGCTTAGGCAGGTTGAAACCTTTCGAGCTGCTGACAACACTCAAAGAGTAATAACTGTCTAAAAAAACTTCTCAAATTTCGCCCTTCGGAGTCGGCAAAAAACTGTCCCTTCTACTCATGAGAGAACAGTAGTAGTTGTAGAGTAGTTGATGAGCAAGCTAGTTTAAGGTTGAAAGGAGCTCAACATAAAATGTGAAAAAGGATCCATTGAACTAATAGAACTCCTAAAAAGTGGGCAAACCAAGGGTGAGACGGAATACCGGCAAAACCATTATCACCAATATGGTGCGGAATATTATATTTTTGTCATTTTTGATTATCTAGGAAAAGATATAGTTTAACACACAGTTGAATCAAAAAGTATTTTTATTTCCGTTCTAAAAGCTGGAACGAGGTAATGAACATAAAGGGGTGATGATGCTGGTATACTCCGATAACCAATGCTTACTATTATTCCCCAGTCAAATTCTTCTTTGCAAACTCTTTTATTTCCAAAATCTCTTAAAATTTGCTGAGATTGACACTTCGTCTGAAGAAACAAACATGATTTCCTCCAATTCCATCCACTATTTCAAGGAATTAAAGAATTTGATGAACTTTCAGGAGCTAATTAAAATGCACCGCACATTACTTCAATAAAATGAACAAGTTCATTTAAGATTGCTTTAAAAATATTTTCATTCAAATCTTTAGGTATTTAACGTCAATCATAATAAAAGCCTCTTAAGTCAAGGACCATAATTCACCATAATCACTTTTTGAGTGTGAACAATAGTAACAATACCGTCAGACGACTCTCAAAGTTAACTTTGACTTCATAATTTAATTATGAAACAAAATAGAGGCGCTTAATGCAAAACCAAAACTCATTTAAATACTGCGTGTTCCTATTTGAGTACAGGTTCGGTTGACTTCGACAAGTTACACGCTGTGTGAAATGTCCCTTTTTAAACGGTCGTGACTGTTAACGGTCATTAAACTCCTGACATACAGCTTTAGATATGTGTTTACTGTGTTTACATGCATCGCTTACTTTGAAAATCATGTGAAGTGAAAATTAACGAAGTGTTTTATGTGAACGTTAGGTATTTATCTACATATAGCTTGTGTTTTTAGCGGTTGCTCATGTCAATAGAATTCACACTTTTCCTTCTCAGTTTAGTGCAGGAACGTTGCAAAATTGAAAAACAAACAAAAGTCGGTGTGGCAATGTTTCCCAGAAGTGAACAAGGCTAATTTAAGTTGTTGTTTATTTTTGGAGCGAGTTTAGTTTTGGAGACGTTGTGGCATAGTGAATAATGTTATCGACTTTTTCTGTTTTATTAAAACACAATGAAATTAATTGTGTGGAGACTTTAATATCCTCTGGGCCATAAATTAAGCATAAAATTGAACCATTATACGTTTTTTGCCTTTGAGGTCTTCTGCAATGTCAGGTTTTCTCGCATATTCTGGTAAATTTGAAACAGTAGACTTTCTACCCGAGTGAATTTCAATAATTTCGATGTACAATTAAATTCAAGCAACACCTACACCTTCGCATGCACATTATAAATGCGTATAACTTTTCTTTTGAAGCCATTTTTACTATCCCAATCAGGGGAAAGAAACTGTCGATGAACTTGCTAGGATCAAAAGAGGCATTTACAAAACCCGAAGCCGCCTTGGGACTGTTTGCGTCTTTGGTTAGGGCTTACGTCTCAACTGCACAACTAGAGATGTCATGAGTCTCCAAGATGCAGACTCAACAAGTGCTTTCAAACAAAATTCGCAAATTTTTGGTTTTTCTATTGATAGGACCGGACACGACTTGTTGGCGTACAAACGGGGCACTTCAGCTTCACTTAGCACTTAAGTGTGTGGGCTTACTGATTGCACCCTGTGCGACGCCTTTTGAGAAAGTGAAGACACTTCAGACTAGTTTCTCGGTCAATGTCCTGCCTTTGCTGGAATCAGATGGCGGTTGATTGGCGCTAATGTGGTGGGAGCTGTAAACTTAGGCTCTGTACCGCCGAAGAGTTTTCTGGTTTTCCTATAAAAGTTCAAAAAATTACGTTTAATGCAGGTTAGTTCTTCTTCTTCTTCTTGTGGCGCTACAGTCCAGGGTGGACCTGGCCCTCAACCAACATGTCTCTCCAGCCAGCACAAAATTTCGCTAGCTGAATCCAATTACGCACTCAAAGTTGGTTGAGGTCCTTCTCCATTTATGTGCGTCATCTTAGCCTAGGCCGGCCTCAGTTGCGTTGTCCCAATGGCTCAGATTCGAAGACTTTTCGGGCTGGAGCAGTGGTGTCCATACGCTCCTCCAGATGTTACTGCCTAGTAGTATAATGAATCAGATTTTTAGTTTGAGCGCTCGGGCGCAGAATTTTACATTCTCCATTCATTCAAATGAAATGCATTATTCACTGTTGATAATTACCTAGTGAATATATGCCCCACATCCAGGAAGGCTTAAATTCCTTGTGGCTACCATTCTACAAGGAATTTAAGAACTCCATTTCCATTATAGGCAATCTTATTATTTCTATGAACTCAGTTACTATGGGTACAAATTAGTTCGGTCCGTTTTCAAAAGACGGCACCACATAATAATATGGATAATCTTGGAAGGAATTACCTACTTCATTGGAAAGGTGTGACATTTACCAGCAAAATTTGCTGTGCGTTAGGTGCATTGGAGTCTATTTCAGAGAAGAACATTGTTTTTACCTTTTCGAAAATGTCCGGATTAGTCTTTGAATATCTGCATTTGTAGGAGGTTTTATTTTTGATTCTCGCAGAGCTGATGTGGAAATAGGCTAAATGAATAGCATACAATTAATGAAACGTCTAAATACCAAAGCCGCTACCAAGAGTTAAGGTTCGAAAGTTCCTATTTTGAAAACCCATATTCCAGATTCTAAAGGAATAAACTGTCACAACTATGTATGTGTTAACGATTTTTTTTTATTTTTATCATACTGTCAGTGCTTTTATTATTTAACCGAAAATTTATAGTTTATAGTTGAAGCAAAAATAAACACATTTTTAACTTTGTACCAAAGAGAAAGAGAGAGAATAATGAATTATCGAAAATATCCCCTAACGATATGAAGGTGGATTGCCTTTTCGAATATTGTACTCCTTTCATAAAAATTCAACTAAGCACAAACGAAAGTCAATTATATGCAAAACTTTCAAAATCGTATGCTTTCCCATCTCGCATTGTATCCACCTTTCATTAACATCCCATTGTTCTATAAGAATTCTCATTAGTGAACAAATTCCCCGAAGTAAGTTGAAAATTAAAAACTAGGTTGTTTTCAGCTCTTCGCCAAACAGCTCCCATTCACAAGGCATAAAGATAGATAAATAGAGCCCCGGAAGGAGGAAAAACAATCATAAAGGCACCATTCAGATTCAAAAACTATTTAACTCAAAAGAAAATCGTGGTGTTTAGCCATCATAACTGCAAGTGAATATTCAATTTCCGAGTAGAATCGAACAAATGCTCTTTGCGCCGGAATATAAGTTTTAATTAAATTTCCCAAAGTAGTTCGAATAAACTTTAGAAATCACATGATGCCAACCAAATTGATTGTACTCTGCCCCTGGTGAAAAAGTCTGGGCTTTCTGGGCCGCTGACATCAAATTGAAATGAAGTGGAAACACAGGGAGATAATTCTGCTGCTTTCCTCTCCGGATGAGGGCATTCGCCTCTTCAAATGCAATTCATCAAGACTACTAATAATTTTATCGGATTAGGCAAAGGAGCCGTGCTCCGTGGCTGTCCTAGTTTGCCAATGTTCTTTCTGTTCTTCCCCATTTCATAATCCTCTTAAAGGGAGCAAGTAAAAAAAAGATATCAAAGAAATGTAGGACGAAAAAAAGCGAAAGCTGCAAGAGGAAAAAAATATGAATGTCCTTGCTTACCTCGTGTCCACATCTTGGATCGGTCTGAAGGGCTTTTGTTAGCCGCTGATATGGTGGTGTGGTGGGCGAGGGTGGTACTGGCGACTCCTGGAATTCACTGACGGTATCCACGACTGCGAATTTTATGCAAAACTTTCTTATTTATAGAGTATATCGAGAAGAGGACCGTTCTTATGCTTCCGCCGATCTTGTTTTTTTATTTTATTTTAACGCGTTGCTTTCAGCTCTACGGGAAATTGCCGCCAATTTATTGGCAGAGGGTCTGCCAACTCCAACTGCTTCTTTTCGCTCTAGATGGCGGTGGAGGAGTCTACTCCTCTCTTGCTACTTTGTCGCTGTTGCTTCCCTTGGTTTGCTCGAAGGTTCAGGCCAGGTCCGTTGGCTACTTTCACAAGAAATGAAATTGAAAATTTATGACCGATGTTGTAACTTTCACCTGGAGCATAGCTCTTCAATTATTTATGAAATATCCTGTTTGAGGTGTTACTCTTCCGCGTGTAGAGTACAGCAAGCGAGAGAGACAGAGAGAGACAGAGAGAGAGAGAGAGAGGAAAAGAGACTCGCAAAATTTATGACGACATCATGTTTAATGTCATCACTTAAAGGGGGCGATTCACATGAGTTGCTGGTCGACGAGCGCCTGTAAAGAAGAGAAAAAAGAAAGTAAAAAATGATTCACAATTAAGATATATGAATTTTGTAAACTTTTCTACTTATTTTTGAAATAATTTATTGAGCGTTGTGAAGGACATCAAACTTCGGAAGGAAGACGTTTCTTTGGAGTGGTTGTGAAATTTATTTAATTTTTAAGGAAACTTGAGATTGAGTAAACTGGTGAACATGCAAATTGATTTTTTAAATTTGTCTGTTCGGAGAATTACTTTGCATTGATGCGGTCAAGCATAATAATAGCGACATTTTAACTAGAAATGGAGTCTGTTTCTTTAAAAGAATATGCTTTGTGAAAATATGGATAATATTCCTTCTTCGTGTTTGTGGTTATAATAGGCTTTCAAAAGATGAAGCCACTTGCAAGTTGTTGCTGATCTTGAAAGCAATCCGCTTTTTCATTGGAAATGTGTTACTTTGATTAGTATACATCAGCGTCTATTTAGACAGCAACGCTGTTTTTTGATTTCTTCGAAATAATTTGTCTTAAATAAACAGCATTTGCAGCGAGTTTCGATTTTATTTTTTAATTGAGAGACAGCTGCAACTCCCCATCGAATTGTAGAAAAAAATTGCTTCGACCGTTAAATCATATAGAGAGTAATTTTAAACAATTCATAGTTAGTGATTTTAGTTTTGAAAACAAGAAGCACCTTGACCAGCACATGAAGATGAGGTATTGGAGGCATTATTGAACTCGCAGAATCGTCACTCAGTAAATAACTTCCATTTGGGTTAGAAATTTGGGTTTATTCAAAAAATTATAGAAAATGTTAAAATTATTTTTCGTTTGGGCGGTCAAGAATGTTTAGTATTGAAAACTTAAACCCACTGCAAAGAAGTGTCTCTCTGAAGCAAATCCATTTTAGGATGTGCTTTCAGTAGTTTTGAAATACTGTTCAGATGAGTACAACTTCGATATCCAAATTCAACAAAAGTCAAAGTTCAAACAAGAGCAGACAATCTTTTCGACGAGTTAGCAACTTAAATATCCACTGTTTTGAAGATATTAGACATTTAAGAAATAATCGCTTCAAGTAAATTTCAGAATTTTCGATTTTCAGAAATTTGGACTTTTCGGTTTTGCGCTCTCTGTGTTTGTCGAATTTTTGAATAACTCTAATAAAAATGCGGTATTTTCTTAGCTGAGTGTTGCGGTAGCTTAAAAAAATCGTGCCTTTTAAGCTGAGACATTGCTGATTTGTTCTTTCAAAGGGATGAAATAGTAAAGTGTATGGAATTCATTCTTTTCAATCCTTAATAATAATAACAATAATAACAATAAAATTTGGGGGACTAGGGCGTATCTTGCTCATCAACTACTCGTGCTGTGTGCACTACTTTTCTGTCACGAGTAGAAGCGACCTACAGTTTTTAGCCGACACCGAACGGTGAGGTTTGAGAAGATTTCTTAGAAAGTTATTGTTCTTTGAACGTTGTCAGCTCGAAAGAAGTGGTGCCGTAAAAAATTCGAGGTGTTGAGCTGGGAATCGAATCTAAACCTGCGGCGCATGAGCTTCGCACTAGGCCACAACGGCTATCTATCCGTATAATAATAATAATTGTTGGCGCGACAGTCCACAGGGGACCAGGGCCTAGCTTGCTAATCAACTACTCGTGTTGTGCGCGCTACTGTTCTCTCACAAGTAGAAAGGACCTACAGTATTTTTCTGACTCCGAACGGCGAAGTTTTGTGAAGCTTTCTTAGACAGTTATTACTCTTTGTGTGTTGTCAACAGCTCGAAAGAGGTGGTGCCGTGAAAATACGAAAAATTCGTGTTGAGATGGGAATCGAGCGGCCAGAGCCCACTATCCTTCAGGCTCTGAAATAATTACAAAATTGTATACTGTGGGTTCTACATTGGCAAATTACAAATTTGTGACCATACAGAATTCAGGCCCAAATCACGATTAAATTCAAATTGTTTCTGCAAATTAATGAGTCAAGTACACACCTATTAAAAGAATCAAAAAATAGTAAAATATGGCTGTTTCACCAAACACAAGCTTCCCTGCAGCGAAATTAATTTTCCACACAAAGTCCGTCAGATGCGAAATATTAACTCTGTCATATTGACCGCATTGAAAACGAAATTTCGCATTTATCTCGAGTTGTTCAACGCTGGCTTTTATCATTTGTGTGCACCAACCACCGCACTACCTGTCCGCCTCTCTATTTCGCACACAGGAGAACTCCCGTTTGGTTGTCCATACTTTCAAACTCATCCTTTTACACATATACATTCTATAAAATGTCCAAAGAGTGCGCCACCACAGCTGACAGGACTTTATGCATTCCGACAACGAGTGGACACACAAACATTTGTTTTCATGTACGAAATTATCTTTCAGACGACGAACAAAAATACGTAAAGGGGAATAAGTTTGAAATATTTTAAAACGTTTACGCTAGAGTGAGTTGAATTTGTTGCATCCCCGCTTTTCCGGCTGACCTGATTAAAGCAAATCGATAAAAGCATCCATCGCGTTTGTCCGTTTCATTGCGGATGCATGTAGTGCTATGGCTGTGGGAGGAATTAAGGAATAATTAAAATTTTTCACACAGCGAGGATGTGCAAATAAATCACAGACGTGCACTGCCAACGCCATCCTCGGAAAGTGAAAACTACTTGACATTTTAAATTAATTAATGAGATTCTCGTTGACCTTGGTGGGGATACACGAGGCGCTGTTGACCCAAAAGTCGGACATGTCTGTGCGGATACAAAAACCGCTTCACACATTTGAGATGTCCTTCATATGAGATCTCCCTCGGAATCCTTAAACCGTTCGTTTTCAGCTGGACTCGAAAAAGATTTTTTTTCCTTTTCAGAATCTGTTGAGGTCACTAGCAGCCAAGTGGAGTCTGACGTCCACACAAGCCGTGTTTGGGCTGATGTGAGTGACGGATTATGTAATAACCAGCATGCAATAGTTACGGAAAATATTATTCAAATTCGTGCCCGAGTGCTGGACCACTCTGTTATCTGCATATCCGCAGCTCCTAGTCGCACACGTATAACAGCAACAATCGGCGGCTAGTTTTAGGGGTTTAGTTGAATCATTGGTTAAAAGTTTGAGGCTTTTACATGTCAGCTTTTGTGCGGAAAGTGCTTGAAGGTGGTTGGCATGGAAACTTTTGACACATACCCTGTGCGCAGAGATTGCGGTGTAGTGAGTAGGAAAGTTATGCGGTAGTTTGTGATATAATTTTAATTTAAGAGTATATAACTGTTTCATCTCATTGTCGGCGACAAGCAGAGAATGTCATTGACGTCGCAGGCCTAAGCTCCAAATTTGACGTTATGGAACACTCGGTATTAGTCTCTATTTTTGGCATCAAAATAAGAATTTTTCAGTTTACAAAATTTGTTTGGTTAATATGCTTTACTACAATAAAATTAATACAATTTGTTACAATAATATCACAGATCTTTTTATAAATTCCTCTTGATTTCTTATTTAAATTTATCTTTCCGCTTAATCAGCAAGGAATTTAGAGATAAAAAATTCACTCGGAAATCGATCTTGAGTTAATACACCGTGTTGTTTGATTTGAATTTACTTCATATTTTCAAACTCCATGAATATCCCGTGGCCCACCTTGAATTTTATTGTAGTCCATTTCGGGCCCAATAGATAAGTGATTCAAGTAAACCGCCGTATTTGAGGTGATGGGTAGCGTCTAGAGAACTTAGAGCTACCATTTCATCTTTTAAAAACAACGGTATAGCAATTTTTATAGACCGATGAAATCGTTGGCCCATATTTTTCACTAGAACTCCTATCGCAAAAATTAACGAAGTTTGTGCTTCAAGTACATGCACATGGTCTCGTTCAGCTCTGATTTCAACCTGGTATTCAACGCAGCGACAGTTCACAGGGAATTATGGCCTAGGTTGCTCAGCAACTATTCGTGTTGTGCGCACTACTGTTCTCTCACAAGTAAAAGGAACTACAGTTTTTTACCGACTCTGAACGGCGAAATTTGAGAAGCTTTCTTAGACAGTTATTATTCTTTGAGTGTTGTCCGCAGCTCAAAAGAGGTGATACCGTGAAAAATTCGAAAAATTGGTGTTGATCTGGGAATCGAACTCAGACTCTTCGGCGTGTGAGCGTCGCACTCTACCTACTACGCCACGGCGACCACACTCAAAGAGTAAGGAGTCGGCAAAAAACTGTAGGTCCGATCTACTTGTGAAAGGACAGTAGCGAGCACAACACGAGTAGTTGATGAACAAGCTAGGCCCTGGTGCCCTTTGGACTGTAGCGCCAACAATTATTATTAATATTATTACTCTTTTAGTGTTGTCAGCAGCTCGAAAGAGGCGGTTCCGTGAAAAATTTGACCTTCGGCGTCCGTGCGTCGCTCTCTACCCACTACGCCACGGCCGCCACATCCCCGAGAATTAATACCTAGCAGCTGTGCCGCAGGGTGAGCGGCTGAAGTGTGCAGAATGTGGATTAATCCGTATGCGTTTCCCTGTAATTGAATATCGCGGGTTGCGAACCGAGCATGCTGGCAGCTCGGACTGCTAGTGTCTTCGGAAGATTAGCACACTCTTCGGCGCATCCCGAAAAAAAGCTCTGGTTTTAACAAGAAATACTACCAGCCATATGTGACAAGTGTGGATTTTGGAGGAATTGTTTTAAATTTCTAAACTTCGGTACTGTAAACTGCCCGTCAAAAAAAAATGTGTTGATGGCAGATTGTTGATGTGGAGAAGATTTAGTGACTTTATGGACTGTCGAGAGTATGCGCCTAGTCAAGCGTCTTTGAATACAACGTATAAGATGGCTACGTCATGTAGAGCGTATAAACAACACTGTTCTGGAGTAAAAAACCTCCGAATCCGATCCATTGGGACAACGGAACAGAAAATGGCCTATTTTGAAGGGTACAAGTGAAGTAGGTTCTCAACCAACTTCGAGTGCACGGCTGAAGGCTTACTAGAGCTTACTAGAGATTGTGCCGACTGGAGATTCATGTTGGTTGAGGCCCCAGACCACCTCGGATTGTATCACCACACGAAGAAGAAAAATAAATTGTCCGCCTTATTTGTGCAATGTCCACCTTTCGGATATGTTTTGTGACGATATGCAAAGTCATAGTTTTTCAAGAAACAAAAAGCTAGCTGCGATTGACGCTTTTGCAGCTAATATTTCTTGTGTTATGTGGCGTCGTGGGTAAAGTGCGACACTCACACTCCTCGAATTTTTCACGGCACCACCTCTTTCGAGCTGCTGACAACACTCAAAGAGTAAGGAGTCGGCAAAAAACCGTACATCCCTTAAAACTTGTGAGAGAACAGTAGCGCGCACAACACGAGTAGTTGATGAGCAAACTAGGCCCTGGTCCCTTTGTGGACTGTCGCGCCAATAATTATTATATTATCTGCGAGATACCAGTCGATAGGCTCAAAGTGTCTCACAAAAATTAGACCTTCAGAATGGACCAGCTTAGACGTAGTCGCGACCAATACTCTATGTTGGTCCATTCTGAAGGTTTATCATGTCAAAGATGTAAATTGTAAAAAGTGAATGTTCTGAATTGTTCTTTTTGTAGTTCAAAAATCGAGGTGAGTTTTATTTTGTACGGTTTACAAAAAAAATTAAGGCTGTGACGCGCGTTTTAAAAAAATCTGTGATCAACTTTAAGTAATGAAACGATTTTCATTTTAATTGCATGTGTCATTTGTTACGACGTATCGTGCACTAGATTTGTGTACGTTGTATGAATACCCTAGGTCCTTAATATCCACTCTTCTACAACTGCAACTGATGCCGATTACAAAAATCCTTGCCTTAGCAGCAACCCAAACATGCCAACTGGCAATTGTATCGAGATTCTAAAAAGTGCAAACATCCTGCATTCATTAGGCGCTGCAAACCCATTAGGATGATTTAAGGAAATGTGTCGGGGCTTTACTCGATATTCCTTCAACTCACGAATAGCACGCTAGCAGAATATTAAAATCTAATTGAGAACGTCATAATTCCCTTCAAAGTCATTTCAGTTTTTTTTTTTGTTTTTCAGTTTCCACCTCATTTCACTAGACGAGCAGTTAACCCAGGGCAACTCGAAGTCAGTCTTAGAAAATGGACACAACCGAAACACAGGAAATGGTCGTCCAACCGCGCCATCACTCTTCGCAACCATTAACCTATTTTTCAAAAAAGTCAAATAAATACCCGTCAAACGGGCCCTAAAGTTCCACTAAGAATTTTAATTTCAATTTTATTCACCAACCGGAATGCATGTTCCCTCCTTAAGAATTCGAAACCTTTTTTTCGAGGAGGAGATACATGGCACCCGCTTCTGCAATTGAAATACTAATCGCCGTTTACATCGTGTGAAAATAATGTTTTTGGAATTTAAACAGCCAACAAACACAGGGATGGCACGAAAAAATTCTCATTAGCATTTGATCAGAATCAGGGTGTGCGCTGGCGGAGCGTACAAAAGAAACATGAGAGGGGTGGTGGCAGAGGTGGCGGCAGCGGCGCCGGCAACAGCATGACAATTCAGTGGTACTTGGACACCGGCCAGGGTTGGATGAGGGAGATGGGGCGGGACGGTGAACACCCCGTGCATCCGGCCTGAAATTCCCAACCGACACCTTAATTTACTGGCGTCATTTAGTGAAACAAGAAACATGGGAGGAATTCTTGCGAAAATTTCACTCTTAGCCGGTCGGGTGTGGACAGTTGGGCTGGCCCAGTGTGTTGCACGGTACATAGTGCACGTCACCTCTGATCCATGGTCGATTGCTATTAATATTGCATGCGCTTTGTAGTGGCTGCAGACTGTTGGCGAACTCGCCCAATCTAACAACTCCTATGATTGTGGGCAAAGGATTCAGCATGCGGATTGCATCGCACGACACTTGTTTGCTGCTATATTGGGTAAGAGCAAATATTGGGTGCGTGATAGTCTGGCGAACGTAAATTGAAAAAGAGCGAATATTGGATGACAGCGATAATCCTTTAATTAGGTTATGCATCAGACAAATAAAAGAAATCAATGAATAATGCACGCGAACACGACAGCTAGCCCTAAACGCACACATGACACGTTTAAAAATTGTGAAACGCAATCGTAACGGTTTGTAAAAATAGAATCAGAAAAGTTAGAAGAAATGTATAAGTTCGTATTATCGCGAGGTGAGAGCAATATCGAGGATGTCACAAAACAAAAAATTAAGGAATTAAGGAAATAATGGTAAAATTTAGCTTAGCAAAATAAGAACTGAACTGCGCCAAAGGGACGAGAGACTGAATCTTTAGCTGCTGTATCTCTCAGGAGAGGAGAAGTCCAAGAGTTTATTGCTGACTTCACACTACAAGATGTTCGGAAGACTTTCAGAGACAATAAGTCTCTATTTGTGTCAAAAGTTTTAAATAGGTAGTGCCGTGGAATACAAAATAAAGTTGTAGTCTTCCGATGTGGGAGTCAACGAATCGGTGTCACAAGTTCCACATATTCCCATTTTCTACTGTTAGATGTAGTTGTTGGTCAAATTCCTGATTTCATATTATAAAAGAACCTCTGGTCAAAAAGTTCTTCTTCTTCTTCTTCTTGTGGCGCTACAGTCCGGGGTGGACCTGGGCCTCAACCAACATGCCTCTCCAGCCAGCACGATCTTTCGCCAGCTGTCTCCAGTTGCGCACTCCAAGTTGGTTGAGGTCCTTCTCCACTTGTGTACGCCACTTCAGTCTAGGTCGTCCTCTGTTGCGTTGTCCCAATGGCTCGGATTCAAAGACTTTTCGGGCCGGAGCAGTGGTGTCCATACGCTCTACATGGCCTAGCCATCTTAAGCGTTGTATCCGTAGACGCTTAACCAGGCGCATGTCGCTGTACAGCCTATAGAGTTCGTCATTAAATCTTCTCCTCCAGATGCCATCAACGCAAACAGGACCAAAAATCGCACGCAAAACTTTTCTCTCGAAAAGACTAAGGGCTTCCTCATCCGCCTTTGCTAACGTCCAAGATTCTGCGCCATATAGTAGGACGGGGATGATCAAGCTGTTATATAAAGCTAGTTTAGTCCTTCTAGAGAGGGCTTTATTACTCAATTGCCTCTTGAGCCCAAAGAAACAGCGGTTGGCAAGAGTGATTCTGCGTTTGATTTCGGTACTGATGTTGTTGTCCCTATTTACCGCGGAGCCGAGGTAGACGAAGTCCTTAACTACCTCGAAGTTTCTGCTGCCTAGTGTGACGCTCCGTCCGAGACGTCGATGTTGTGTGTCCTTCCTTGATGACAGCATGTACTTCGTTTTGCCCTCATTTACCGCAAGACCCATTTTAGCCGCTTCCGCTTCAATGCCAGCAAACGCCTCATTGACGGCTCGCTGTGTTCGTCCAATCACGTCAATGTCATCAGCGTAAGCTAACAGTTGAACTGACTTTTGGAAGATCGTGCCTCTGGTGTTGACTTGTGCGTTACGCACGATCTTCTCGAGGATGATGTTAAAGAAGACACATGACAGTGCGTCGCCTTGTCTAAAACCTTTTTTGACATTGAAGGTCTCGGTGAGTTCGTTACCGACCTTGACGGAGCAGCGAGAGTTCTCCATCGTCATCCTACACAATCTGACGAGTTTGGTAGGAATGCCAAAACTAGACATGGCACTGTATAGCTCGTCTCTATGCACACTGTCATATGCAGCCTTGAAATCGACGAATAGGTGGTGAGTGTCAATTTGCATTTCTTGGGTCTTTTCCAGGATCTGCCGTAATGTGAAGATCTGGTCTATTGTGGACTTCCCTGGTCTGAAACCACACTGATAGGGACCTATCAGGTCATGGACAAATGGTTTCAGACGCTCACACAATACGGCAGAGAGGATCTTGTATGCGATGTTCAGGAGACTAATCCCTCTGTAGTTGGCGCAGTCAAAGGGGTCTCCTTTCTTGTGGACCGGGCAAACGACGCTGAGATTCCACTCATCGGGCATGCTTTCCTCCGACCATATCTTACAGATGAGCTGGTGCATGCGCCCAGCCAGGTCATCTCCAGCTGCTTTAAATAGTTCTGCGGACAGTCCGTCCGCTCCAGCAGCTTTGTTCGACTTTAGCTTGGATATTGCTATCTTCACCTCGTCTAAGTCGGGGGGACGGAATGCTTGTCTATCATCGTCCAAATTGAGTGGAACATTCTGCCTAACAGCGGGATTTGGGTCGTCATCGCCGTTTAGGAGTCTGCAGAAATGATCCTTCCAGATTCTCAGCACAGACTGCGACTCTACTACTAGTTGTCCATTTTGGTCCCGGCAGGCCTTGGTCCGAACCTTGTATCCTCCGGATAGTTGTTTTACCTTTCGGTAAAACTTTCGGACTTCATTCCTGCCAAAGCACCTTTCCATTTCCTCGACCGCGCGCTTCTCATGCTCCTTCTTCTTCCTTCTGAGAAGCCGGTGCTCTTCCCTTCTTCTCTGTTCGTAGAGTTCACGAACAGCTCGCGTTGTTCGATGCAGCGTCGCTTTATAGGCGTCTTGTTTAGCTGCGTGCGCTTGCCTGCACTCGTCGTCAAACCATGGGTTCCTTCTGGGTGGTGACGTGAAACCCAGCACATCAGTGGCAGCATCTTTGATGGCTTCTTGACAACGTTTCCATTCTTCTTCTATGCTTAGTGCAGGAAGCGTCGAACTCTGGGCGAGTTTCCGGGAGACTCGGTCGGCAAAGTTCCCAGCAATCAGCTGCGATTGTAGCTTTTCGACGTCAAACCGTTTTGGCCTTTCTCGACTCCGTTGCTCTCTCGATATCCGGGTTCTTACCTTGGCTACAACAAGGTGATGATCCGAGTCAATGTTTGCACCTCGGAAGGTTCGGACATCGAGAATACTGGAGGAGTGTCTGACGTCGATCGCAACGTGATCAATCTGGTTGACGGTTGATTGATCAGGAGATCGCCAGGTTCCTTTGTGAATGTTCAGGTGTGGGAACCGCGTGCTAGCCACAGAGAGGTTTCGCCCCGAGGCGAAGTCCAACAGCCTGAGTCCGTTTCCGGATGTGTTGTCGTGCAGGCTGTGTTTACCGATGACTCCAGCAAAGATGTCCTCCTTTCCCAGCTGAGCGTTGAAATCTCCTAGAACGATCTTGGTGTCATAGCTGGGGCATCGATCGTATGTTCTTTCTAGGAGATCATAGAAGTCATCCTTGATGTTGTCATCCTTCTCCTCTGTCGGGGCGTGAGCGCATATTAGGCTGATGTTCCCGAATTTAGCCTTGATGCGGATTGTCATGAGGCGTTCGCTGACTGGGTCGTAGCTCAAGACTTTTTGCCTAAGTCTGCCTCGAACAACAAATCCGCATCCGAATAAGCGCTGCCTTCTCTCTCTATAGCAATTGCTGTAGTAGATATCGCAGTTCTTCATCGCTTTTATGCCAGGCCCATCCCATCGCACTTCCTGGATGGCGGTTATGTCAGCTTTGTAGCTGTCAAGGGCCTCCGCAAGTTGTTCGGCTGCACGTGGCCTGTTAAGGGACCTCACATTCCACGTGCAAAACCGAAAATCTTTGTCCTTAAAACGTTTGCTGGGGTCGTCAACAGTTGATCCGTCCTTATCCGAGGCATGTTGTTGTCTCTGAACTTCCATTTTTTTTTACGTGGTGAGGAAGTTACCCTCACGCACAACCCACGGACTGGTAGGCCAGGCCCATTATTTAAATCCTCGGGCAGAGGGGGTCGCTGCATACATTAGTTCACCATACAACGGGTGTTGTGATGGCTATCCAGGGGGCGCCACTTGGAGGCTGTATGTCAACTTGACCTGTGCACTAACGAGGATTGCCTTGGCAGCTCGCCATGTTGAGCGCAATCAACGACGTTACCTCGCGTGCATAGGCCCATGCCCACCCGGTCAAAAAGTTCACATTCTGAAAAATTGCGATTCGATTTACTATTTTTTTAAAATTCACTGTCCTTTTAGAATTGGGAATGCTATTTCTTCAAAATTCAAAATTCACGAATTTCGAATTCGTGCTCGTATTGAATAGATTTGAAGTCTATACGTGGCCCAAGAACTATCTCTTCTTCAACAACAACTCGTGTTGTATGTGTCATTGCTCTAATGGACAGCAGGGATCAAAACGTGTATGTTGCCGACTTTGAAAGGCGCCAAACAAACAAGGTAGCTTAGCAAACAGTAGAAATTATCAAAAACTGAACAGTGGTGGCGTGTAAAAATGTTCATAATAATTCCTCAATTTTTAAGAAAATATGATTATAATAATTATACGGCGCGACAATCCATAGGGAACCAAGGCCTAGCTTGCTCACCAACTACTCGTTCTGTGTGCGCTACTGTTCTCTCACGAGTAGAAGGGACCTACAGTTTTTTGCCGACTCCGAACGGCGAAGTTTGAGAAGCTTTCTTAAAAAGATATTGCTCTTTGAATGTTATCAGCAGCTCGAAAGATGTGGTGCCGTGAAAAATTCGAGGTGTTCAGCCGGGAATCGAACCTAGACCTTCTGCGTGTGAGCGTCGCATTCTATCCACTACGCCACGGCGGCCACAATGTCATAACCCTATATAATATAACCATGATCCGTTACAAGCTATGACCCTTTTAAGCAAATCCGGACCGCCGTTGACGTCATTCAAAAATTCCTGAATGGTGCTCATGCGACATTTTATGGATCAAAATTAAGTAACGCTTCAGACCCAAAATTTGTGATAAAATAGCATGGCATGAGCCACCCGATCAACAATTTCATCATTTCATCGGTTGTTGATGTGTTGCGGTGTACAGGCCAAGCGCCATTATTCACATCCTCTTAACCTTCCTTAAAAAGCTTTTCCACTTGTAAGAATGTTTTGACTCAGAGTACGCTTACCGTATACCACTGTTACCAAGTCACAGTAACAACTAATAAGTCTTGAATGACTTTGAGCACTTAATTCCATTTTGCACACTAAATCAACGCGAATTCTTTAGTCCATTTTATTCGACAGCAGGAAATCGCTCAAAACGCAAAACACGTCTTACTTTGCCTCTGATTCTCACAAACAAAAGATTTATGGTATATAAATGTAAGCATATGTTCAAGCCAAGTGTACCAACATAAAAAAAAAATTCGTCACAACAATATTCTTCCACGCAGTCTGCACATTGCTGTTTTGTATTTTTAGGTTTTGCTTCTTTACATCTGTCCAAAGGTCCGGAGACTGAGTTGGCCACTCCATAACTTGAACTCAACTATTTTGGGAAAGTTCTTTGGCCGGTTTGCTTGTTTGTTTGGGGTCATTGTTTTGTTGTAGAATACATCCAAGCGGCATATTCCACTCTGCATAAGCCAGCATGGTTTCTTTCATTATGATGACATAAACTCCGGCGGTCATCATCGGTTTTATTAAAAAATGGGATCAGTACCCCATAAGTTAATTTTTGCTCCGCCGTGCATTACAGTTTTGATAGTACACTCCAGTTGGTTTTTTCGCCTGCGAACAAATGTCCTGGTCCCAGGAGTACCAAATGAACCTATTTTGGATTACAAGTTTCTCAGATCAGGTGTTGTTTCGCAAATTTGGTTCATTTAAGTAGGTTGATTTTTGACAGAAGTGATACTTTTCTGTAATTTCTGGCAGGTAAATTCTTCTTTACTAGCCTTCTTTATTGTCGATGTTGCCATGGGTAAATTTAACTCCTCTTTTAATTTCCTAGCGCTCATAAACAGGTTACGTTTGCCTAATCTTTCTTTTTGTCTTCATCGGCGGGGGTTCAGTTTCGGTTTCAAAACATTATCATTTAGTAACTACAATAATATGTGTAGATATAGTTTAAGGCCAAAAAATTGAAAACACTGATGTACACTTCGAAAATTCTCCTCAGAATGACGTGGTGTTATTATTTTGCACAATTTAAATTGACCGCCGTGGCGTAGTGGGTAGAGTGCGACGCTCACACGCCGAAGGGTTTAGGTTCGATTCGCGGCTGAACACCTCGATTTTTTCAGGGCACCACATCTTTCGAGCTGCTGACGACACTCAAAGAGTAATAACTGTCTAAGAAAGCTTCTCAAACTTCGCCGTTTGGAGTCAGCTAAAAACTGAGAGAACAGTAGCGCGCACAAGCCGAGTAGTTGATGAGCAAGCTAGGCCTCGGTCCCCTTGTGGACTGTAGCGCCACCCAATTATTATTATTAAAATCCTTCATAAAGCTGGCTACATATAAAATAACAATATACCACGAATAGATTATGTAAAGACCCCTCCAGTCCGAAGAGTCTTCGAACTGCAACGTTCATCTGCGTCTAAGATGCCGGAAGCAAGTAGAGAACGATCTCAATTAATTTGGTGCATATTGGTTAGCGCCCAGACCCTCCCTGATTGAAAAAAACAAAAATCGCAAAACGTCAAAAACCTAAAAAATAGTTTTCAAATCTAAAAAATATCGATATCATATTTAATGACTTTGCGTTCTCGAAATAAACATTGCAAAACATAATTACATAAAATCCATTTTTTGTGTACTGGAACAGATTTTTATTGACTTACCTTGTCGTACACTATTATTCATGGAAAGAGTTTAAGAGTTTAAATTGACCAAATTCAGCACAAAATCAGATCTTAATGAAACTGCCTTCACTCTCCTTCTTGAACGTACTAAAATGTTTCCTTTGAGCTCTCGTCTTTGGAATGTGCAATTTTTTTGGCATTTTTTAAGTTTTTGACTTTTCGTAATTTTGAATCTTTAGAATTTTTATTCTCGCTGAAGTGGTATATATCGACATAGAAAAACTCTATCACTTTAAAAAAAAAGAGAAAAAGAGATTTGCTTACAATTTTCGGCTGGCATGTGAATTCTTGCTGCACAGCATTTACATTTCTGAAGAAAGGAAGAATTAATTAAACATTCTGTGTTTTCATCAAACCTTCAGTATGTTTGATACTTGATCCAGCTTGAAAATCATTGAAGATGTTTATTGATTTTTTGACAACAAAAGAGTTGGACAATCGTGGAGTAAATAATGGTAAATTGTATATTCGAGAACTATCTATCAATGCAGATTTTAATTATTGAATTAAATTCTTTACTTTGTTGTACAAAATATGTCTACCCCGCATGTCATTAATAATAATAATAAAAAGGTTAATCCCGTAAGGCAACTTTTTTTAATGTGGGTTTTAATTGGCTTCTTGTAACAAACTTTATTCGAACAACGATATTCAGGGATGAAAGTTGTCATCAGCAGCGGTGGAGGAGAAAGTTTATTTCACCAAAGAAAGAAAAGCACAAATTAATTCGTTCGAAATGCTAAAAACCAATGTTGTCTGAATGCTGTGTAAATACGTCATGTGTACTTTTATTAATGAAAAAGGGGATACATTAAGTTTAATTGACTGCAGTTTCATTAATATCATTCCCTTTGAGTGATTTGACAATGTTTTGGAAGTTACATCGACAATGTTAGCCTCAAGTTGACCCGTAAACTACTTACCTCAAAGTATTCGTCAGTAAATTGTGTTTGCTTCAGTCGCAATCGTTGTGAAATGCAAAGATTCATCCTTTTAATGAGAGAAGACGTTACGTCAAAGCCCCCAAGTTTCCACATCAAAGTGATGAGAGTGTCAAGGCACTCGCACAATTTGTGCTGCACGAAGGTAAATTCAGCAGAGGAAGCAGAGTCCTCATGAAATGGCTTAACTCAACGGAAATGAGTGGAAAAGCTAACCGCCCTCGCACACAATCGTCGCTGTTCTTCACCTTCAGCTGGCAATGCAATAGCAAATGCTCTTGTTTCACCTTCAACTCCTTCAGCCCCGGGTGTGCAGGGTTAAGGGTGCGCCACAATCACACAACGCGCCCCTAAGTACGTTACACTTTTGCAGGCGAACAAAATAAGCACCTCTTTGACTCCATTATCATGAGCAGCTACGGAATGCATATTTTACTGTCATCCCACTCGTGGGTGGTCCTCTGGATCGACGACAGGGGTGCCCCGGGTTAATCAAACACAACATGTATTCGAAACGTGTGCGGTCGGAGGTGAGGCGAATGCAGTTGAGTGTAAGGAGCCTTATGTGACCGCAAAATCAAAATGAATTGCACTCCGCCCGGTGATGGGAGCGGCTGTGCAACCGAATCATAGGGGAATTGTATTTCAAAATACGGTAATCCTTTGTTTTACGTTTTCCCATGGACATGCATGTGGGCTGTGCGGTTGCGGTTGGTGGAAATGATGCTGGGGGTAGGAGCCTGGGGATATTTGTTGAGTTTGGCATACGTTTTGAGGGTGACGGGCTGATGGTCTTGGGATTGCTTTTGCTTGCATGCAGGATGGCCAGTCAATGGCTACGAAATTACAGGAATTAACGTTGCGCTGGGATTTGTTTCCCCTAATGATCGGGGTGTGTGCGCTTTATGCGGTTGCACTTTCGAACAAAAATCTCAGAGAACACCGATTGGCAGATGGTGCATCTTTGCTGCCGTTTTCTGCTATTGGCGATATTAGAGGAAATAACGTCTAATTGAATCTGGGATAGTAATCGTATATTTTTTCGTTGTGGAGGTGAACAGGGAGCATCTGGATGTGTGTCACGTAGAAGATTGCGAAGATGCACGGTTTCCTAATTAAATGTGCGGTGATGGCGGGATCAGGTTGGTCATGGCGACGTGACTTCGAGAAGTAAAAAGGAATTTATTTCGTTTCTTTCGAATCTCGGTATCAATGCAATCATTTAGGTTCTAATTGCTGAAAAAACATGAAAAACAGTCCAAGTGTTTTAACAGCAAACGCGCCAGTGAACCTTATAATTATTTGTTCGCGTGTGCAAAGGTATTGTAAAACGGTTGCTCATGTAGTTTAAGTATTAAAACCGTATGGAAAAACTTATTTGATATTAATGAACTTGACGTGTAAGAAGACGAATAACAATACGAGTGACAGATATTTATGGAACAACGTTTGGAGGGAAAAATTGAACATCATTTTATTCGTCGTTTGATACGAATATAGACAATTTGAAAGTGTTGAAATGTACTGCACAATAAAATTCAACTTCGATAACTCGGAGCTATCGCGATATTTTGAATGTCAGGAAAAAGTTGGTGTAGACTACAAGTAGCTGCCTTATCTGACACCAAAATGCTTTTTCTCATATACCTGTTTGTCAAATCGAATATTGTGACGTATGAAAAACTTGATTTGTCGTTGTCGTAGTTTCATACAACGCTGTGTCGCTTTTAACAAACATCCTTTCACACCTCGTCGTTAAAAAAAAAAGAAAAATAGAACAATTCTTCGATATCATGGAGCTTTGCTTTACGGAAAAAAACTTCTTGCAGAACAAGTTGAACATCTATAAAGAGGTTCACGACATGTTGATGGGTAGCCCAGTTTCGCCTATCATATCCGATTAAGTATTTGATTACCTATAGTGTTGGACTTTGTTTCGGAAAGCCCGAAAATCTGAAAGCAGTCGATCGGGGCAAAGTAGTCAATTCCTTATGATTTTAATGCCAAAATGAAGTTCAGCCGCTTCGAATCCGGTTTAAAAAATGAACAAATTGTGACAAATATATTGGTGAACAATAGTTATCCTGTAAAACTTCTAAGACAACACAAAGTTAACATTCGCCATGAAACAACGAAACACACCAGGGAGGATAATATCTACAAACCATGTTGTACAGAGATAGGGGAATCAATTTTAAGGATAATAGACAATTTGTGTTTACGTCTTCATTCCATATAGTCGAATACCTAATAAAAAAATAAGTAATAACCAACAATTGTACTTTATATTACTACAAATTTATGACTGGCGTTGTTATCACCTCCTCTATCACTCCTGTCTCTTACTTGCTTATTAAAAGAGTTAACGCAGTTGTTTGCTTGTCAACTTTTTAATTGCTATATTGGTGATATTTCAGGTTTATTAGGTAACATACTTTATTGTCGTGAATAAATATCCATTATCTGATCTACATATACTATCGCACCCTTAATACTTACGCACCCTTATTATTTTACTCCCTGTCAAGATAATTCACCTCAGCTATTTGCAATCAGCTGATCAATACAGCTCACACGTATTCACAGACAAGGGTTTATAAACGACCGCTGTCAGTTCACCTCAAAGGGAGGAAGACGAGGGAGTTGAATATCTCTTTGCTTATCTCTGATGTTGTAGATTCCCACATTATAGGGAAACTTGAAAACAGTTTTTGAGTTCATTGACATCGGTTTATACCAAAATGAAACCAAAACCAACAGAGGAATCAAAATTGACGTGGTCTACAGAATCAACTGCAAGAGCAAACGAACCCTGTACGTGACCATCAAACAATTTTTTCGATGGAGAAATGTGGTCATAATCGCACAATTTTTATTTATAATAGGCCCACTAAAGGGAATGTCTATACCCTTAAGTGACTGCATCAAAGCACGGGCCGAAGGTATTGAGGAAAAAAGGAAAAGGAGGCACCGATGCACATTTGCTTTAAATGCCTGCGGATTATAATGCTGGGGAAAAGCTGGGCTGGAAAGAACATTCCATATTCGTGTGGTGCGGCTGAAGAACGAGTCTCTAAACTTAACTGTATGTTCGAAGTTGGCCTTAAGGGTAAACGGGTGAGCATTCCAAGCGAGGCGGGTATTGCGGGTGAAGTCTTGAAGGGGGAATGCATCTGACTAACTCATTAGACCATTTTTTTTTTGAAAAAGCGATAAAACAGTGATAGAGACGCAACATTTCTATCCATCTGGATTCTATCTAGTAGGTGCAGATATGCCTTAGGAGCACCAGACCAGGTAGGAGCGCTATACTCAAGCTTTGGGCAGACATACGTCTTATATATTGTTGCCAGGTCAAAAGGAGTGAACTATTTCTTGCATCGCTTTACGCAACTTAGACATTTCTTGCATCAAGAAGAAATCAGCGAAAATAGAATTGGCCAACAACTGTGTTCAAACAAAGCACCTACCTTCCCTTGATGATGTCAAAATACTGCAAATGACAAAACACACCAGCAAAAAGTACACGCAAACTATGTGGGCTTGTTCGTGGTTAAAAGTTAAAGAAAATAATTAAGATAAAAATTAAAGATAATACAACTACTTTTTCCTTAACTTTTTTTCATGTTGGGATCCCTATTGATATAGTCCACAGAAAGTCGCTCTGACTTTCTGTATTTATTTTGTTATTGTGTTGGAAAGAAGCATCATCCAAAAGCTTCAAAACTTCTGAAGTTTATTTTGCTTTTTTTGTCCTCAGAAAAGTTTGTAAAGTTGTTATGAGTGGATCAGATGTACATAAAAGCCTTTGAACGAAATCAGTAGTTGTGTCGTTTTCTGATGGTTTCCTTGCATATAGCTTTCTACATTGTCTGTTGTGTTTGTTTTTCGCCGCTTGTGCTTTTTGGGATAGTTGGCCAATTAGTACAGTTGAGGATACAGTAATATAATAATAATTGTTGGCGCTACAGTCCAAAGGGGGACCAGGGTCTAGCTTGCTCATCAACTACCCGTGTTGTGCGCGCTACTGTTCTCTCACGAGTAGAAGGGACCTACAGTTTTTGCCGACTCCGAACGGCAAAAATTGAGAAGCTTTAAGTTATTACTCTTTGAGTAATAAGTGTCTTTGAGTGTTGTCAGCAGCTCGAAAGAGGTGGTGCCGTGAAAAATTCGAAAAATTGGTGTTGAGCTGGGAGTCGAACTTAGACCCTTCGGCGTGTGAGCGTCGCACTCTGCCCACTACGCCACGGCGACCACATATACAGTAATATCCATACCTCAAAAAAGGAATTTGTGTAATCTGATAGGCATGGAATGCTAAGAGTAGCACGCTATTGCCTAGAAGTTACAGTTCGATCTCTGGACTGAATACCTCACATTTTCACCTCTTTCGAATTGCTGACAACGCTCAAGATGTCTACAAAAAAGCTTCTAAAATACTCAGTTTGGAGTCGAAAAAAAAACTGAAAGTTATTCCACTTGCAGAGAATAATAGCAAGCACACCACGAATCGTTGCTGAGAAAGCTAGGCCCCTCTGTAACTCTTTAGAACAAAAAGGTATGGATAAAAAAAATTCCCGACTCTTGATTTTTTGCATTAGGCTGCAAAAAACTTCTCTACCAATTCGTTTTGATGCGTACACATAAGTTGTTGCTTTAAATTGAACATGAACCAGTAGAATTAGATGAAAGAAGCTTTACGCTTTAGTAGGATCTAGGTAGGTTGTCTTTCATAAAAAGTGCAATCCTTAAGAAAAACTGAAGTGAAGTGGAATCGCCATTATCATTACACTTGACATGTTCCACATGTTTCATTACAATGACATGTCATTACTCAGTAAAATTTACTTTTTCTGACATTTTTTTGGACACCGCAATACAACGCCTTTTTGATATAACCCTATTCCCAAAATGCGGATATTTTCTTACACGCCACGCTATTTACGAAATCCTTCTTTTTAATACCACATTGCTATTACCCCCAGTAGATAAGAGCATAATGAGAGCGTTCAAAGCATACTATTGCGGTGGCAACTAAGTTATTATTATTAGTTGAAAGTTTAAGTTTGCTGTCATAATCGAAATGTCAAACATACTTACATCTACTTCATAGTTGGCCTTTCAACTTCAGTTAGTAATCAAAACTTCATCGATCAAACACTTCAATCGGTTTCGTAGGTTTTGTATGGTGTCAGCTGAAAAATGGTAAATTAAAGCGAACATTTTCGTCATATCTTCCTTTTTTCATTTCCGCAGTGGCCGGCGTGGTGTAGTGGGTAGAGTGCGACACCCACACGTCGAAGGTCCAGGTTCGACTCCGAAGCAGCAGTGTCTATGGTTTGCCAAATTTCGCTCTGGTGATTTTTCATTCAAAGATGAAAAACGTAGAGTTGAATGTGATAACGACCAAATCAAAGCAATAATCGATTCGGATCGTCACAGTGCAAAACGTGAGATTGCAGAGAAACTTCATGTATTTCATACATGCATTGAAAATCGCTTAAAAAAACTGAAATATGTTCCAAAAAACGATATATGGGTTTCTCATGAACTGAAAAAAACCGTTGAACACAACGCATTAACATCTGCGATGTAATAAAAAAAGTAATGAAAATGATCCATTTTTAAAATGATAGGTAGCTGGTGAAGAACAATGAGTTGTGTACAACAATGTCAATCGAAAAAGATCGTGGAGTAAGCCAGGTTACCCAGGTTCAACAAGATTAAAAGCTGATATTCATCAAAACAATGTGATGTTATCAGTTTGGTGCGATAACAAAGGAATTGCCTACTTTTAACTTTTACCATCCAACCGAACGATCAATTTAGAAGTCTACATTAAAAAACTAACAAAATTGAACAATGCAGATGAAGAAAAGTGAAAAGTTGTTGTATTCCATCATGACAATGCAAGGAACCGCAATCTAGTTGGGACGTATTGCCACATTCCACGTATAGTCTTGACCTTGCACCATCTTTTTTATTTTATTTTTTATTACGATCTTTGCCAAACTTCGTGAATGGTAAAAATCTCAGTAATGATGTTAATGTCGAATAGTAACTAACTCAGTTTTTTGGCAAAGCTCATTGCTCAATATGGGCAATACATTCCAGAGTAAGATTATTTCGTTGTCATGAAAAAATTGTCTTATATTTTTAAAAAAAATTGCAAATATTTATTTGCCGACCCTATATGTACCATACATAAATTAGAGAAGGTGGAGTCAGTAAATATTCCTTTCAAATTCAATTTAAATTTTCAATTCCAAATTCGCCGTTCGACAGTAAAATACGAGGGTTGCCTTTTATATTTCGGGAGTAGAGAACATAAAAAAATAATAATCATCGAAAATAGCTGTATTGTTTTTCAAAATATTCCCCATTAAGATCTATACACTTTTGCATGCGTTTGAATCAATTGTCGAAGCACTTTTGCCACTTTGAGGTATCTTTAAAACATGTATTCTGAACGCATCAACCGCTTCTTCAGGTGTCGAAAAGCGTTGACCTCTCATTTTATTTTTTATGTACGGGAATGACAAGAAGTCATTCGGCGCCAAGTCAGAATTATACTGCGGATGACTTATCAAATAGATGTTGTGAGTGCTCACAAATGCAGTTGTTTGAGGTGATGTGTGAGAGCTAGCACTGTCATGGTGAAGAGTGACCCGTCTTCGGCGGAAGACAACTGGCAAACAAATGGTTGTGTACCACTCAAAATTGATTGTTCTGCGTTGTTCTAGCAGTACGGTTGCGAATTGTCCAGTTTTTCCGAAAAAACAAGCGACCATTTGCTTGAAAGTGCTTCTTGCGCGAGCAACGTTTGTTGGATTTGGCTCAATTTGAAACACTGCTGTTTACTTTTGGGCTCATTCGAGTAAATCCACGATTCATTACCTGTCACGATGTCATAGGCGTGTTTCGAAGCACCGCGATCGTATTTTTGGAGCATTTCTTTCGACCAATCGACACGAGCCTTTTTTTTAAGATTGACATATAGTGTGGGATACAACGCGAACAAATTTTTTTGACGGTCAAATGTTCACGCAATATTGAATGTATGTTGGTCCTACTAATGCCCAAGTTTGTCTCAATCTCACATGACGATCTTGCAATGTTAGTTGTTAGTTCCGTAACAACAACTGATTTTGGACGACCTTCACGAAATTCGTCTTGGAGTGAACTACGAGCTCGGTTGTATTCACCATACCATCGATAAACACTGGTCCTTGATGGAGCTTCATCGCCAAAAATTGAATAAAGTTCATCGATGCACTGTTGTTGAGTTAATCCAAGTCGAAAGTTGTAAAAAATAATCGCACGAAAATTTTCACGATTTATTTTAATTTTTTGGGCGAGATGAATCGTTTAAGCTGCTGTAAACAACACAATTAGCGCTCGTATGCCAAAACGTTCTGAGTACGTCTAACCTCAAATATGAAAAACTTTACTATAGAGCTGGCAGTTTCCAGATTGCAATACTAGGGTTGCCCAATCCCGAAATATTACCATAAAGGTAACCTTCGTAGACATTAAGAAAACTGCTGCTGCACCAATAGGAGATGAATAAAGGAATATAGTGAGATAGGTGCATTCAAAAGAAGGGGAAGGATTTGATGAAATAATAATAGATGATATTTAAGAATTAATTGCAGACGACGAAATAAACAAAGCAGATTTAGTGGCAATACAAATAAAGAACCGCTTGACGATAGCTTTGACGATCTTTTTGAAGTAAAAAATAAAAACTTTAATAAAAACACTCAAAAGTACCGAGAAACTTTTAAATATGTCAAATTAGTTGGAAGGATACATTTTGGAGAACAGATAGAGCAGAAATATTTAAAAGAAATCTGCAAAGCAACTCAGCTTCCTGTCAAGGAATTTTTAAAGATTTAAGAAATTAATGCAAATGACTTCAGTAGAAATTTTTCATACCAACAAGTCGAAAGGCTACCCGAATTTAACAGTGGATTAAGCTCAGTTTTTGAACTAGTACGAACAAAATGTTCGTGATGAGGTGGAGTAGGAAGTTATGGTAATATTTGTGCTTAAATTTTTTATTAAAACTAATTTAACTTATTACGAAAAATTTAAATTACATTTTATTATGTTTTCTTATCAATTGCATTTTATTATTATCCAATTTTGTATTAATTTTTTTTAGTTTCCAACCATACTATGATTTTTGTAAATTATCTGGCCCTGTGGCCACCGTGGCGCAGTGGGTAGAGTGCGACGCTCACACGCCGAAGGTCAGGGTTCAATTCCCAGCTCAACCTGCATTTTTCGAATTTTTCACGGCACCACCACTTTCGTGATGCTGACAACACTCAAAGAGTAATAACTGTCTAAGAAAACTCTTCTCAAATTTCGCCACTCTGAGTCGGCAAAAAATTGTAGGTCCCTTCTACTCGTGAGAGAATAGTAGCGCGCACAACACGAGTAGTTGATGAGCAAGCTAGGCCCTAGTTTTCCTGTGGACTGTCGCGCCATATAAATAATAATTATATGGCGCGACAGTCCACAGCCCACAGTCCATAGTCCACAGTCCATATATACCTTATGTAATGTAGCTTGATTATTTTCTTTCTGGTTTTTAAAAACAGGAATCACAATTTTAATAGTTCTTGCGATTTAAGTGATCTTAATAGGTTTACAATACTCAACAGAATGACACGTTTTTTGAATCATTTTTCTTATTGGATAAGTCGCGTTAAATAAATCAATTTAACGCAATTTAACCGATGTCATTGCGATGTCTTTCCAAAGTGGATCGTAAATGCATCAGATTTTGGTTAACACAGAGAAAACAATGACACATCATGAACTAAAAAGTGGACTAAAACTAAAGCTATTTGTCATATGATCTCTTTCGCTTTGAGAAGCTACGCAGCTAGAAGTGTGCTCTTCAATTGTTTTGGGAAACAAGTTTTCTATGCTGAATACCTCTGCTTCCCAACTCATCCTCGTTTTCCGTGTAAATTGTCATGTCATACATCCGTTTCGTTGGATGTAATCACTCAAGCGACATCACCTCATTACTTCCAAGAAACCCCCATCCCAATCGGTAACTTTTTTGTCCGTGTTTTATTTTCGTAATTGTCAGCTTACTTCACCAACTCAATCTGGCTTCCTAGAAATGCAATAAAAAATAATCATATAATCCGTCACTAAGAGCCAACTGCAGAACAGAAAAATTTACACCCGCGGCAGCAGCTCTGATTGTGTCATGTTCTAGCGCAGAAGTGCCGCAAAGAAAAAAGCGCGCTAACATCGCCAACACAATGTGAAAAGGAAAAATTGCTGCAGTGCTTGCATTTGGGATGCACTTTCGGGAGACACATCCTTCGCCCCCGCCAGTGGGCACGACCTGCTCTAGTTTTGTCATATTTTTCCGACTTCTTCATAAGTCGTCTGATGGCCTTGTTATTATTCAGAACCACCCCATGCTTTGTCATCATTCAGCTGACTAACGCGCTGTCATCGTAGCATTGCGTTGCTGTGCAGTGGCAGCATGAATTAATTTGACGTTTACGTTGCGCGCTAAAAACAAACGTCAGTGCTAATGATCAATTAATTATAGACAAACCCCTTGCCTGCACCCTGCTGCCAGATCGGAAATCTGTTTCATTTTTCATTTTGTGGGTATTCTTCGTACCTGCTGCAGTGAGGCATGGACTCATTCCTCAACAAGTTTATTGTCAGTAGAGGCTTCTAAAAATAATCGCCGGCAATGCACACTCGACGGCGCGTCATCGTGTAAACAAGTGGAACTGATTCGATCCAACGGCCAACAGCGACGACGACAGCAACTAGAACGACGGTGTGCTGTAGTGTGGTCATCACCGAGGGGTTACGGGTGTGGGCTGTGGTCTTTGGACGCGCAAATAATGAAATTAGAATAAACGCCCGAGTGACAAGCGGTCAGCAGTAGAGTAAAGCAATTTCTCGACCAACTGACCAAACAATCAACGAAAAGTGGCTACCGTCTCGTCGCTGCCGGACTCCGGGCAGGCCGCCATCACCAGTGGGTCTCTCTTCAATTGAGTGCTCTGTCAGTGGGGGCGGACAATTGACGGATAATGCCCACTGCCATGTCGATGGCCGTCCAGAGCAATTTAACAATTTAAAGTCCTCACGCAAGTGAAACAACAGCAAATTCCAGATAATCAAGGCAGGCAGAATATCCACACCCATAAGCGCCTACGCAAGGTTCTCGCATGCACATGCAGTCCACTCCGGGCGGTCTGTGTGGGGCTGTCGCCGCGATCCAGACTAAGTGCGCTGCAAGAATGCGTGTATTTTTAGGTCAAAGCTGATGGCGTGTTGCTTCCTCTAGATGACAGGTTCATTCAACGTACTCAAAAGACGCGTGTCAACTCGCTTATTAACGTTCACTAAAGACTGTTGTCGTTGTCGCCGGTGGCACTTCCATGGCGCGCTTTTAACGGAAAGGTGAGCTGTGGTATAATTGCTTGTCATACTGCTGGGAGGTGAGGTTCTACGACATAGTCTTTAGTGCCATGTCTTGTGGTTCCTATGATTCAGTAGGTAAATGACTTCTTTATCCTGCGCCGGTGATTGAATGCGATAAGTTGGCCCTTACTTAAGCATCAAAAAATTATCGCCTGACAGGTGTTGAAATAGGAATATTTGTTTTAAGACTATGAAACAGAAAAAAGCACGGTATTGTCAGTTTGCGACTAAAATTGTTCTTTTTGTTAAATTTCATTCATCTTAAGTGCAAAAGTAATTTTGAATGTGGAATTCATAGAAGAAGTAAGACATGTTTATCTGCTCCTTGAATTTCATGTCTGCCTTTTAATGAAGTTCTGCAAAGGCTTGACTACTGCAACTGCGAATGAAGACTGTAAATTTATTTCAGTTCAGCACTCAAAAAGACCACGATTAACAACAATAATTGTTAAAAGTGCGACACTCACATGCCTCAGGTTCCAGGTTCGATTTCCGCACGCATTTCTTATGAGACCTCGTCTTTTGAGTTGTTGACAACACTACAGAATAAGTGTCTATAAAAAGCCTCTGAAGGTTTGTCGTTGGAAGTTGGTAAAAAATTGAAAATAGCTTCTACTCGCCAAAAAACATTAGCACGAACAACACAAGAAGTCTCTGAGAATGCTCGGCCCTGTTTCCTGATTGTTATCCAATATGAGGAGGTACAAATTAATTTGATTCGTTTACAAGAGATGGCGCCGCCATATTGCTGATTCTGGAAAGAATTGTTTGCTTCATTGGAAGGGTGTGACATTTGTCACCACAAATTATGTACACCAGCGTCAGTTTCAGACAACTATCTGCTTTCTGCCTCTTCGAAAATAGCAGAATATTTCTTTAAAACAGAATTTTTCCGAAGTTTTCATGTTTTTGTTTTTAATTGGACGAACAGTACAGTCGAACCTTCCCGAATGCTTTTTCTTCTGCTTCGACCCTTGAATTATGTAGAGTGTGGTATTATACTGTTCAAAAGTAGTGATCTAAGTTTTAGAGACAAAGAGCGCCTTTGCCAGCCCAAATAGCTTGAAGATGAGGAATTAAAAGCTTTACTGGAGCATAATTCATGACAAATGGGAAGTGACTCGCAGAGCCCTTGAAGGTGACTCAACAAACAATATTCATTTGGATAAAGAAATTTGGATTGGATCAAACGCAAGGAAATTGAATGCCATATGAGTTGAAACCGAGAGATGTCGAAGAGCGATTTTTCACCTCACCATTGATTCTTGAAAGTTATTAAAGGAAATGAGGTTTGCACTGGATCGTGACTGGAGACGATAAGTGGATATAGTACGATAATGCCAAGAAGAAAATATACAATGCAAAACCTGATAAATACGCTCCATCATCGTCTGAATTAACTCCGTAGACACACATGCACGGTTCTAAGGTTACACTCTCCATATGTTGGAACCAGACGGGTGTGGTGTATATAAGCTGCTAACTTCAGGAGAAATCATTGACTAAAAACGTTATCGACTACAATACGTTTGACTTGTGCATTGTAAAAAACGACGTGAAACGATCGAAAGACATGACGGGGTGATTTCGAAAAATGATAACGCTCGAGCCAAAGTGGTCATAGAGAAATAGCTGAAACGCTTAAATGGGACTTCTTACCCCATTCGCTGTATTTTCTAGACCTGGCTCCTTGTACTGCTTGGTTTCAACGGGACAAAGCAAAACTATTTGTAGAAGTCACTAGTTAAAGAACGCTAGAGAGAACTCATTTCTTAGAGGTGATATTCGAAAATTTTCAGTAGTCAGCCTGTTGTAGGCAAACGGTAGTCGCTTCCGACGGAGAATGCTTTGGAAGGTGTATTTTACGTTCTATATACTCTCAGTATTGGGATGAAGCTGTGTTTATATAAGGTTGCCAAATATCTCCCTTCCGCCTTTTTGTCTTTTGAATTTTCCGGCTATGTACAAAGCGCTACAGAGCTCGTATCTGGCAATGCTATACTTCATTTGAAAGTTCTTGGCATAACCTAGAAAACGACGCATGCATGATTAGTTTGGATATTGCGTTCAACAGCTATTAACGTGTAAACATGGAGTTAACAAACGCCGAAATTCGAGCTATTTTAAAGTTTTCCTTCGTTAAAGGCGAATCCGCTAGAGAAACGTTCCGTGAGATAAATGGTGTTTTGGAGGAGGGTACTCTATCGCTTCAAATCGCGGAGTTTTCGATGATTCAGAACCGGTGAAAACGACACTATGGATAAGCCAGCTGGCAGAAGACCTGTGACGACGAATTCCGATCGAATCATGGAAATCATCGAGTTAAACCGGCATGTGGCATCTCGCGGCATCGCCCAGGAGATGGGAGTTAGTCACCAAACCATCTTTAACCATCTGCAGAAGGCGGGATACAAAAAAAGCTTGATGTTTGGGTGCCGCACGCAAAAAAAAAACATTCTGGACCGAATCAACCCCTGCGATATGCTGCTGAAACGGAACGAACCCGGCCAATTTTTGAAGCGGATGTTGACTGCCGACGAAAACTGGATCACATACGACAATATCAAGCGAAAACGGTCGTGGTTGAAGGCCGGTGAATCGCCCCAAACAGTGGCCAAGCCCGGATTGAGGCCCAGGAAGGTTTTCCTCTGTGTTTGGTGCGATTGAAAGGTAATCATCCACTATGAGCTACTCCCATGTGGCCAGCCGCTTAATTCTACCATCTACTGTAAACAGTAGATGAAGCTGGCGATCGACCAGAAGCGTCCAGAATTGGCCAACAGGAAGGGTGAAGTGTTCCACCAGGACCGCTTGAAGCAGCCGATTGACCAGAAGCGTCCAGAATTGGCCAACAGGAAAGGTGTAGTGTTCCACCAGGACAGCGGCAGACTACTAATTTGGTTGATGACTCGTCAGAAGCTACGGGAGCTCGGATGGGAGGTCTTATCGCATTCACTATATAGCCCGGACATGGCGCCAAGTGATTACCACCTGTTCCTGTCCATGGCGAACGCCCTTGGTGGTGTGAGGTTGAACTGAAAAGAGACTTGTGAAAAGTGACTGTCCGAGTTCTTCGCAAAGGGGGGGGGGGGGGGGGCTTCTACGAGGGGGGCTTCTACGAGAGGGGCTTCTACGTGGGGGTATTATGAAGTTGCCGCCTAGATGAAAACATATTATTGAATAAAACGGCGCATATTTGAACTAAATCCGATCACTGTAGCACTTTTTATGAAGCATTGTATGAAAAGCAAGAAAGCGGAAGGGAGATATTTGGCAGCCTTTTATATATAAATTGACTTATTTATCAAGTAATACTATTACTTTAGTGCATTCATGTAAAATTTCATAAAAATGTGTTTTTAATTAGCGTTTTATCTCTAGCTAAACAGAATCATAATGGGAACTGAAACGATGATGGTGAAAATTGAGCATCGCGCTGTAATTAAATTCCTCACTAAACAAGGAAAATTTCGAAAACTATTCATAAAGAGATGGTTATGTTATGGATAGAATTGTTACTGGGGACGAAACATGGGTTCACCACTATGACCCTGAAAGTAAACAACAGTCCATGCAGTGGCATAAGAAAGGCCCAGACCTTCCGAAGAAGTTCAAAGTCACTCCGTCTGCGGGAAGCTCATGGCCATAGTTTTTTTGGGACTCAAAGGGAATCCTGCTCACTGCGTACACAAAAAGGTGAACATATCAACGCCCCATCCTACGCTTCCACTTTGCATAATTTGCGAGAGGAAATTAAAAAGAAAAGACGGGGTAAACTCGCAGCGGGTGTGTTGCTTCTTTATGACAACGCTTCTGTTCACACGACGCGAGTTTCCAAGGCTGCTGCGCGAGATTCTGGGTTCGAAGAAATCCAACACTTACCCTTTAGTCCAGACCTTGCCCCTAGTGATTATTTCCTGTTTCCGGATTTGAAAAAATGTCTTCGTGGAAAAAGATTTTCGGATGATGAAGAACTTAAGTCGGTAATAAATGGGAATTTCGCAGAGAAAGAGGAAAATTATTTTTTTTTGAGGGTTTAAAAAAGCTTATATCAAAATGTAACAAATGCATTGATGTTAGGGGAGATTGTATTGAAAAATAAAAAGAATTTTGAATTCGCATTTTCCTTCATATCGATACCGAGAATATATTGAACATCCCTCGTATGTTATTTTTCAATAAAAAAAAATGTGAACACAAAACACGGTCTCAATTATTTGTACTTGTATTTAAAAAAAAAAGGTTCCCAGGATCACAAAGTCCTAAGTCCTTCAGCAACTGTTCGTGTCGCGTGTGCGTTTGTTTTCTTACATGTTGGAGGGACACATAGCTTTGTCACTGCGTAAAGCTACGTTAGAAAACTTCTCATTCAATAAGTTCACAAACGTAAGAAAAAAGAAGATAAACTATCCAGTGTCCTTTCTCTTCTTTTCAATTAATCTGTTTGCATTGAGAAGCAGTCTAAGTTAGTACAATTTGAAAAGAAACTGATGCGTTGTTCTTTTTATTTAAATGCAAAACACATTTTTTTTCAAACCAGAAAGAAAATGCAGCCTACACAAATGTATATCAGTATTCCACTAATTCATCATTCTACCACCCAGGCAGATGACACCGAACCGACACATAGTTTGTCAAACCTATCCCTTCCTTCGCTTCGTAATCACTTCTCATACAATCCATTATTCACCTGCGGCCATGGAAGAGAATAAATAAATTACTAGAACAGGTGAATAATATTGTATTCCTCGAACAAATACTTCAAGTGAAAATTCTAAATGCAAATATAAAGCGAATTGGGCTCCGTAAATGTAATTGCATTCATTATGGTGCTCCTAACAAGTTCACTTGACTTTAACGTCCAACTGACGAGCTTGTCTGCACTTGAGTGTGTGCAGATGTTAGACTGGCACCAACCAATACAAACGTATTATATTTGTATTTCAACACGGAGATGGAGAGAAATGAAAACCAATCAGGATTATTGGCTCCCGGAATGTGGGTCAATGTCAGACACGTTTTTACAACTCATTCACTGAAGAGGAGCGCACATCCTCTTTCCATCAATGAAATGTGCTCCGGGTCGGTGGTGGCTATAAAAGCTATTAAGTGACTCAAAGAACACGCCCGCAGATAAGAATTTGAATTAATTATCTCTGAGAGTGAGTTGTCGTTGATTAAATATATTAGCAGCAACACCCTGTGTGTAGTAGCACTTTTGCCCGATAATTGGTTGGGTGTTATTTCAGAGGGAAGAGTCAATAAATGTGCCACCGTTGCAGTGGTATTGAAGTCCTTAACGAGAATTTCATTCTCGTATAAAATGCATCGTCATTACAACGCTCAATTCATAACATAGCCGGCGCCGACGCCGACGCCTTCGTTCGAGAATAAATCGTCGCAAATTTTCAGCAAGCAATTCACAGATTTCGCCTTGTGTCCATTTCATCTGAATGTTTTCTCCGATGACTAATCGTGGGCGGCAGGTTTAGCAGACGATGCGGCCGCAGTCGACGGAGTCAACAAAGCAAAACATTAAAACGAAATGAAGTGATGTATTCCGGTGGGATTGGGGTGGAGCGTGGGCGCGCGATGTATTTACGGCGGTGGGGCGAATTATGAAGTGGGCCACATTGCGTGCATCCGACGCCTCGCAGGTATGAGTCGTCTGTCTGGGTCTTTAATGTAATTATTTCAGACCAAGAAAAAAATAAAACGGAATGTAACCTTGAGAATAATTAGAGTTAAGCAAATTGTTGACAAAAAGGAGGAAGGAATGGTTTCCTTCTTTTTTTTGAATCCACGAGTCGTCTGGCTTTGAACTTGGTCTTTAGGGCTGGAGAAGGTGTCGTTTCGTTTAGTGAAAAGATGAAAGGGAAAGCTTTTGAAATTGGTAAATTTTATGAATATGATTTATATGGTTTATCAGTTTAGTTACACACAGAGTTAGCGGTGTATGGATTGTCTTTCTGAGTCATGTCGTCAATGGACGAATAGGTATAGCCCGTGAATTAGTTCTTATTTCCCTCTGCAGGTTGTGCATGAGCTAAAACTTAAAGCCTTGCCACAAATTTGTTCAATTTGTTGGTAAGCTTCTCAAAGTTTGCCGATTGAAGAGCTGTAGGTCCCTTCCACTCGTGAGAGAACAGTAGCGCGCACAACACGAGTAGTTGGTGAGCAAGCTAGGGCCTGGTCCCCCTGTGGCAGACAATCACACCAACGGTCCGGCCAACGGCTTAGTCCGTTCAGTATGCAGCTGAGCATACTGAACGGACTAAGCCGTTGGCCGGACCGTTGGTGTGATTGTCTGCCACAGGGGGACCAGGCCCCCTGGCAGCTGAGCATACTGAACGGACTAAGCACCGCACACTCAGCAGCACATCGCAGTACGTGAACTAACCCAACGGCACATAACCCACGCGAGGATATCCTTCCACGCAAAATAACATCTGCGATCTAGGTCCGTCCGTCGTTGGGTAAACAACTCAACGAACCCAACGGTGCCCGCGACGCACAAGAGGATATCCTTCGCATCCTACGGAGCAATAAAAGGAATGGGTTGGGTCACACAAAAGACACTCGCAATTAGAAAGTCACACGGATCATAACTAGCAGTGGGATAGTGACACTGATCAATACTTACATTGAAATCGCCGATGATAACTTATCTAAATAAGATATTGTATACATAAATCGACTCCTCGCCCTTTAATTAACTCCAAGTAGGACATACTTGTGGCAACGAGCTACATCCCTGCGGACTGTAGCGCCACCCAATTATTATTAGTAGTATTATAAGATGGTTTTTAGAACCAATAAATTGAAGCAAAGTTAAGTTTCATAATTGCTGTAGTGCTGTAGAGAAGAGAGAGTAGCCACGTATTTGCTTTGGTAGACGAGCTCCTTTTTCTTTGACTGGGTTTGATTGGGTTATGTTCTTCGAGTAATCGATGTAGATCACAACTTCTAAACTTAACGGCCGATATGACAGCTATTCTTTTACTGTCGAAGCGTCGTTGATTTCTACAAACAAGAACCAAATCGTCCGAAAATAGTAGGTTTGTTCAAATAATAAGAGTAGATTAAAATTTTGTGGGCTACGTGTATTGGATTATCGATGCTTCTATTATGTTATGTCGGAACACTCGACTCGAACATATGTTTTCAGTTTTAACTATACAGCAAATTTATTTTGTTTGTGAGAGGCAAAAAAGTAGGACGTGTTTAACCGTGAGTGTAAATAATAACAATAATTGTTGGCGCGACAGTCCTCAGGGGGACCAGGGCCTAGCTTGCTCATCAACTGTTCCTGTTGTGCGCGCTACTGTTCTCTCACGAGTAGAAGGGACCTACAGTGTTTTGCCGACTCCGAACGGCGAAGTTTGAGAAGCTTTTTCTTAGACAGTAATGACTCCTTGAGTGTTGTAAGCAACTCAAAAGATGTGGTGCCGTGAAAAATTTGAGGTGTTCAGCCGGGAATCGCACCTAGACCCTTCGGCGTGGGAGCGTCGCACTCTACCCACTGTGCCGCGGCGGCTACTATTAGTAAAAAAAATTTTGACAAGCAAGTGCTTCAAGCTTTTCAAAGAAGGCCGAGAAGATGTGAATGACGATGCTCGGCCTGGACACCCCAGCATATTGGCAACCGATAAGTGTTAAGAAAGTAAAGGACGACGTTACTGAAGGTGTCAGCATATTGGTTGGCTCAGGCCATGCTTTTTTCGGAAATTTTGGGTAAGAAGTGTGAGCCAGCAAAGTTAGTTCTAAAATTGCTGAATTTTTACCAAAAAATGTTGCATGAGCATCGCGCAGAAACTATTGAACGATGTTAAATGCGCTCCAGATTTGCCTTAGAGGGTCATAACTGGCTACGAATCATGGGTATATGGTTATACTATCGAAAAGTCCAACCGTCCCAATAGAAAAGCCCAAGAGAGGCCAACAAAAAGCACCCCAAGTTGGATCAAATGTGGGACTTTTGCTGACTGTTTTCTTCGATTACCGTGGAGTAGTGCTTTAGGAGTTCTTACCACATGGTCGTAGGATAAGGAGTATTATTTTAAGCCGGTCGCGACAAGCAATAAAAAGGAAACCTTCGGAATTGGACAAAAACAATTAATTGCTTTTGCATCACGGTAATATAAGTGCTCACTCGTCATTGCTTATGCGTATTACTCCTGTTTCAATAGCATACACGGTATAAACTAAATTGATTTCGATTAGTTCGATGGGGGTGGCCGCCGTGGTGTAGTGGGTAGATTGCGAAGTTCACACGCCGAAGGTCTAGGTTCGATTCCCGGCTGAACATCTCTAATTTTTCACGGCACCACCTCTTTCGCTGCTGCTGACAACACTCAACTAACTAGTCTATGGTAAGAAAAAGCTTCTCAAACTGCGGCGTTTGCAGTCAGCAAAAAACTGTAGGTCCCTTCTACTCATGAGAGAACATTAGCGCGCACAACACGAGTAGTTGATGAGCCAGCTAGGCTTTCACGTACAATACAAAGTTATTACATTACACTTTTACTCTCTTGAAGCAAACATTTTAGTTGTGTTCTTCACCCTTTTCTAATACTCAAATAATTTTTTGCCCTACATACGTTTAATCTTGAGGTAGTTTTTGACGGCTAGAGAAGATCGTGCGTCACTCACAGGTCAACACCAGAGGCACAATCTTACAAAAGTCAGTTCAATTGCTGGCTTACGCTGATGACATTGACGTGATTGGACGAACACAACGACAACGCAACGGAGGACAGCCTAGACTAAGGTGGCGCACAAGTGGAGAGGGATCTCAATCAACTTGGAGTGCGCAGGCAGTTAGCGAAAGATAGTGCTGGCTGGAGAGGCATGTTTGTTAAGGCGCAGGTGCACTCCGGACCGGAAGTAGTTTTTGAACTCTACTTTCATTCAATAAGTGTTAAATTTCAAAATAAGAGAACAGTGCATCTGAGAATGTTTGATTCGAACCCATGTAGAGACATGAAGTAAACAATTTATAAGACTTCATTTATTTTCAAATGTCATAAAATTCCACGAAACGAAATTGAGTTGCAGATGACTTTTGCCATATTCGAATTCCACACAATTCAATTTCAAAAATCCTCTTCGTAAGCATGTTCATTAGAAGCACTCCATTCACTTGCCAAGGACACTTTTCAACCTATCCAAGTGAACATGAATGACGAAAAAAAAACTCCATCCCCCAAGCCACAGATATGACGACTTTGTTTTTTATAAAAAAGAATCTTTGAGGTTCTTTGTAGTGCCCACTTGGATGTTTCCATTCAAAAATTAGGACTTCACTCCAAAGTGCACCCACTACACTACCACAGCTTCTCCACATTGACATGCCATCCAGTCAACATCATCATCATCGCCGTCGTCATCAACACTGGCTTTCATCTTTCGCAGAAAATTCTCAAGGGCTTGCTCTTCTGCCATTACAGCCATCGTTCCACTTCGCTCAAAAGCCTTAGCACACAAAATTCTCTATCCCCTATCGTTGGATGCTTCCACAAATTCCCATCCACACGTTCGCATATATTCGCTTCCTTATTTGGGTGGACAAATGGCAGGCAAGCCCCGAAGATAACGAAAAAGTTGTGAAAATAATTGAAAAAGTTATCGAGCGTAATCCAGGGACAGAAGTCATAATTGAAATAAAATGTGAGTTGCTGCAGACACCACCGTCAAGGTACATGGAATCAATAGCCCAGTGGCTGTTGACATGAGGGCTATTTCCTTGGTTCGGAAATCCTGGCTACGAGTAGGGGCAGCCGTGGGTGGTTCGAGAATCCTGAAATCTCATGTCAACACTGCTTCTGTTTTCTCGAGGATTTTCATTAGTGTCATAGGAGCAACACACTGGCCTCCCGTCGTGTGAATTACTTTCAAATAGACGAAGTCAATTTCCTGGGGCAAGTCTGTCAACTAAGCAGTGGTTCCTGCTTCCTTGTTTTCGCTGCAGTAATTAGTGTTTGAGATGTGAGTGGGAGTGTTGTTGTTAAATAGACGTCTACTCTTGCGTAGTAAGCTTTGATATAAAGCGAAAGAAAATATTTAAATTGCTCAGCTTCGATGTCCTTACAGAGTTTGACGACCTCGTAGATCGCTTTATGAGTGTAACCAGTTACTAAAAGCTGTCCATCACAACTGCATGTACACGAAGATAAAAAATAAGGAAGTTAATTTTAATGGGATCTATCCTGCATGAAATGTTTACCCTCCGGTGGTGGAGGTGATGGGAGTTAAATGCAACCACTCACTCGGTGGTAAGCCTTTTTTTGACTACATCCTGGAGTGAATGGGTAGCTTGGTCCATGCATGGGTTGTCACCCGGTTAACAGGTGTTCAGCAAGAGCTCAGAGATTATTCTGATGTGGCTGGCTTTACAGGATTCCATGCGACAGTGATGGAAGAGAATGATTTGTATGAGCACCATTTGTGGGGTACTGCGAAGACCTCATCACTCAAATTGTTGACATTTGCATTGTAGTTCAGGAGGAAGTATGTTGCAAGTTGACGTTTGTTTTTTGGAAAGGCTGAAATTAAATGTGGCTGAGCATTTTGACACTTTTCGGACAAAATGAAATTTAAGTGACATGGGCAAAAGTTTTAATTAAGAGAATTGATCAAAGTGAAATAATTTTTTTGTGAATACAAATTGTTGGCTCCTGGCATATGGTTCTTGTTTCCTCTGTGTGTGAATACATGGTCTAATTAAACTCGCGCACAATTGGCATATGAATCAAAGAGGACCACGTCATACAAGAACTAATTAAGCAATCTTATGACGGTAATAAATTCTCTGCAATTGTTTGACAGTTTTTAGTGAAATGATTAATCTTGTACACCTTAATTACACAGCGAATAAAGACACCAGTAAGAGGAATGTGTGACGGCTGTCATCACACATTCCTCTTACTTGCAGCCTCCGTCGGCCCAAATTCGTTTTTGTTTATATTTAATGCAATTTCAACGACATATAACATATTTGATCGGTCCAAACATTTGTCAACTATTTGTAATTAAAAACAAAAATTCTCGCAAAATGCTACTCAATAAATGCTGAAACGCTGGTGATAGCATCGAAAGCCCGGCAAAGAATATAAGCATTGTTAAGTTTAATGCTAAATTCCTGCTAAGTTAAAATCAACTCTTTTACTCCAGGAAAGTGTTTACTTTGCAGTTACTGAAGGAGATATGTGACTAGATTTAGTCACAATCGGTTGATAAAATCTTTTTGTGAAGCACAAGGCAAGGAAATTTGCGAGAAGACACACTCGGAAAGTAAATAAAAACTGTCTGTGTAGAGTTTTTAATTATGTACACATTTTTCTAATACTGCTGATTTTGAATAAACATTGGGATCTCTCCTTTTTAATTGCTGCTTATGAATAAATAAAATTTCTTCTAAAGTCATAAGTAGACTCGACATTCTTTTGTGGACTCGTACGAACAACGACCAGTTAGAGAAAGCATACTATAATATATTTTAGTTTTAAACTTGAAGCATCAGTCTGCAGGCCTTTTATAAAGATTTTAAAATTTATGGCCAAAGGAAAAATTGCTAGATCGTGTTGTTGTGAATCTCTATGTAAGTTAAATTTTCCCTTCGATTCTCTATTGTTTAAATCTTATTATAAGGGGTCCAATTTTCGTTCATTAAAAGTCTTAGAAAATTAATTTGACTTAATTGAGGTTCAAATACAACATTCGATTCAGTATTTTAAAGTAAGATATTTTTTTTTAATTTATAATATACATGAAACTAACTTACTTACATATCAGGCAGACGAACCATGAAGGGTCTGAGTCTGAGCAATTGCAGCCTTCCATCGGTGACAGTCCTGGGCACGCTGCTTCCAGTCTTCAAGACCAAGTAGTCTTACATTCGCGAAGACTTGGTTTTTGTACCGGAGGTTCGGTCTTCCTCTCCTTCTCGAACCAGGAGACTCGGATTCGAAGACCCCCTTTGCTGGAGCGTTGTTGTCCATTCGCTCAATGTGACTGAGTCAGTGTAGTCGACGCGGTTTTGCCTCCCGAACTACATCCACATCCTTGTACAGCTCGTAGAGTTCGCGGTTGTGTCTTCTTCTCCATTCGCCTTCCTCTCAGACGGAACAACATATCCGACGTAGAATTTTTCTTTCGAAGGCAAACAAAATCATAACTTAATGTCCAGTTTTCGGCTTCATAAAGCAGGACTGGCAGAATAAGGGTGTTGTAGAGCATGACTTTGGTCGTTCGAGTCAGGAGTTTCGAGCCCAGTTGTTTTGACAGACTGAAGTAGCATCAGCTGCCAAGCGCGATTCTACGTCGGATCTCCACTACGATGTCATTCGGAGAGTTTACGTTTGCCCCGAGGTATACAAACTCCTTTACTACCTCGAAACTGTAGCTGTCGATTATAACGCTTTGGCCTAGGTGATGAAAGGCGGATCATTTTTGCTCGACAGCAGGTTTTTTCCTCGTTGACCTCTAGACCACCTTGTTTCCTCTGTTCTTCAATTGCCGTGAAAGCTTCCACTTCTCCGGGTTGGGACCGCGCGATAATGTCGATATTATCAGCTTATCTTACAGCTGGACTGACTTGTAGCAGATAGTGCCTTCCGTGTTGACCTTGGCCCGCCGCACTATCTTCTCCATCACCAAATTGAAGAAATCACACAACAGCGCATCTCCTTGCCGAAATCCGGTGCAAGTCTCGAACGGTTTAAAGGTTTTTGAACCGAACTGCACGGTGCATCGCGTATGTGTTAGCGTGCTGCGACACAACCAGATCAATTTTCTCGGGATCCCGAATTCGGCCATCGCTTTGAATAGATCCTTGTGATGAGTGCTGTCGTATGCAGCTTTAAGATTTCATCCAAATGCTGACCTTGACAGCGCCTCAAATGGTTCATCCGCTTAGTCCAATTTTGGCATACTCTTTCCAACATTTCGGTATCTCACGAATAAATGCTTCAATGTTGCCTTCCAATGTGTCAATTGAAGTATAGACATGAGCTTCAACATAGCCTTACAAAAAATAGTCTAAAGGTGTTAAATCGCACAATCTAGGCGGCCAATTGACCGGTCCCGAACGTGAAATAAAATGTTCACCAAACTCGCCTCTCAATAAGTCCATTGTTGCGCGTGCTGTGTGCCATGTGGCACCGTCTTGTTGAAACCACATGTCATGCAAGTCAAGCTCTTGCATTTTGGGCAAAAAAGTTGGATATCATCTCACGGTAGCGGTCACCATTCATAGTTACGTAACGATTCGCATCATCTTTGAAGAAGTACGGTCCAATGATGCCACCACCCCATAAGCCGCGCCAAACTGTAACTTTTTCTGGATGCTTTGGTAGCTCTTGCAATGCTCCTGGCTGATATTCACTTCAAAATCAACAATTCTGCTACCCATTGATCCAAAAACGAGCTTCGTCTATTTTTGATCATAAATTGGAAGAAGCGCGCGATGAAATTTCTTAACACAGCACGCATTTCGATAATAAAACGTCGACCTCTTAGTGAGAATTTTTTTTAAATGTTGCGTTAACGCAACCGAGGGAATAAATGGGTTAACAGAGCTCGCATTTTGATAATAAAATTCAATAGATTGCAAGCGTTGTTCGTTTTTAAGACGATTCACGGTTAAATTATAGACCAAACTGAAGATGTTTGACAGTGAAACAAAACACGAAACGTGCGTCTGTTGTTTAAATCAGTGTGCTGCCAAAAAGATAAAAAATCACCATTTTCCTTTTGTAATGCTGCAACCTTTGTACGGCTTTGACACAAGTTGATTTATGGGTTGGCGATAAAGAAAAAAACTTTAATTTTGAAAACTGAGCTTTGGCGCTTTTGCGTTTTTGAGTTTTTACCTTAGATCCCACTTTGGCCACCCAGGTTTGATTTCTCAATTTAACATTTTTTATTCTTTGCCACTTCGATTTCCAATTATTGACATTGTTTAGAGAGTACTTATGTATTTAGAAAAAGTTTATTAAGTCGGAGTTGCTTCTGGCCTGTTTGACTATGTTCTTTATCACTAATCAATTTAAAAATGATTCAAACAACCAACTTTTCAATTGAAATGCTATCTCTTCTTTTTCAAGGACCTTTGATGGAGAATATCAAAATAATTCCAAATTAGAACGACGAGAAGCACAAAAAATGTTTCTAAATCAAGCTCTCTTTCGAGTGCACTTATACTTGCTCTCATAATATGAAAAACGAAACGAATAAACTGCTCCTTATTCATTTTTCGAGTAGGTACTTCACAAAATGATAGCCAGCCAAATTTATGAATAGACTAACAGGAAATAGCCATATTCGAAAATTAACAGTAATTTGTATGAAGTGTACTGTACCGAGTATTCCAATAAATGAATATTTCATTTGAATATGAATACGCTTCAAATATGCTAATGGGATATTCTGGAAAAAGAGTTTTCGGGCGAAGAAGAGAAGAACATATGTACGTGTATGTGAATAATGAATTGCACACTTTTGATTCCGATGGTTTGTGTATATACTCGATTTATTGGGCTTACTCGATATTCAAACGTACGAATACTTTTGTATTTTGCTCGTTTTATTCATTTTTATGATACTCCTAGTTTCGGAATGGAAAATAACAGAGTATTCGTTTTAGTGCTTTTGAAAATGCATCCAGTTTGCAAATTGCAATGAACAAAGTATACTTAAGGACTGTCCTCAATTAAAAGTGCCAATGCATTTAAATCTGGAGACAATAACATGTTTGGGTATTTTTTTTTTATTTATTATCGAACCGATAAACATCGTCGCGTTATTTAGAGAGTAAATTGGTATCACAAAAGTCTTGAATAGACAATCAGTTCCCTTTGTGTTCCCATCTTCAGGATTGAACTTTATACTGAACGGAAGAAACCAAAAGAAACACGGAAAGAACATCGATTGTGTGGAGGAGGTCGATAGAACAAACGTAAACTAACCACAATGTCACTGGTATCAAACTACAAACACGTAACCGTAGGAGCCATTTTCCTAATAAGGACAACCTGCAACCCATATCTTTTGAATTATTTTCATCAGAATTTCGTTCATAATCCTCTTTTCCAATTCCCTTTACCATTAACGTCATGCAGATTACTTGATAAAAGATAAGTTGAACCATCTTCTATCGAAATCATTACATAAATATGAATACTCCCGCAGTCCTTCCTCTTGCTCTATTCTGCTAAAAATTTGAAAAAAAGACAGTCACGTCTCTTTTCAAAACAACATCAGAAGTCACTTGGATTGTATTTCTTCCAGCCCGTCGAACTCAACCGAAGGTTTTGGTATGGATAGTATTGATTTTCTCCAGAAATAGTTCTCCATTTGTCGCAACTTAACAGTCCCTTTACCGGGAGCGAACGAATATATCCGCTAATTTCTGTTTTCCCAGGTAATTGCCTTTATTACAATAGCAAATACTGCGCAACAACAATCTTCTGGTTTTATCCTTGACAGATTTGTGGAGTACCATGAACTCTTAGTGGGAATTAGGAAAACCCACCGTAAACAGCCCTTCCTTACAAATGATATCAATTGCGTGACTATCAGATGGAGCACAAAGGAGTTCTATGAAGGCAATGCCACCGGATCATAAAAGAGACTTGCCATTCGTTTACAAAAAGAAACAATTTTTTTTTTTTAAACAGATTGTGCAGTTGGCAGAGGGACAGACAAACGTTTTGGAACTGATCCATGCTGGATGGCATGAAGTGCCTTTCAGTTTTATGTTACTCCGCACACACATGCGGTAAAAAGACATTGAGTTCCCATAAATCCACGGAACGTTGATCCCTTCCCCGGGATATGGGATGGGACTTCCTGGATGAAACTTATTGAAACTTTCCTCTCATTGTTGTGGCACAGCAGAAGACACATCCTCCCAGCGCAGCAGTGAATATTTTATTTCACGCTAGAGTCATGGCTATCCGGTGGTTTTGCTGCTGCTGAAACGACTTTGCTCGGATGAGTTAATATCGCTTACGAGCAAGTGTGTGCGGTTCAGTGCCGAACCGAACCACTGTTCGACCATTTGTTTTATTTTGTGGTGAAATTGAAGCTGTTTTCTCGGGATCTTGTGTGTTTTTCTCAGAATCCGGTTAAAACGAGAACAGGACGAACGACGGTTAGTGAATGGGGGATGTGTGCTCTGTTTAAGCAATCAATTTACGATAGTCGCAGTTGCCCCCCTCCCCCTCCACGATCCTATTCCGCATTGGCATGTGCTCCAAATTTTGGAATTTATCACAGTGCTGAGTGGGAAGGTATATATATTTGTGTGTGTGTACTTCAATTTAATTAGAACAGGGTGTTTTTGTGAAACTCAATTTTGGAACGATGGTTTGCCGAGGGATGGCAAATTGTTTTGTGGAGTTTAGATTCCCCTCGGTGGCGAAAACTCGAGATCAAGTGTTTGGTTTCCACTTATGACGCTATCCAACGAAACAGTCTTTGGGGGGCTATGTCGTGTGAGTTACACCGTTTTGAATACTATTGCAGCTAACTTACTTCAGACAAGCTACGGGCTGCGAGAAAAATAGCAATACACTTTATGCTTTAATGTTGTTGTCTTACTGACACTTGACAGTTTACAGTTGGGAATTTATGATGAACTATATCAGAAATGCAACAAAAAAATACAAATTGGGAACAAATTTTGATACGTACAGCATTGAACTGAAGCTCTTGAGCAAGGGTAATAGCGAAAAAACATCGCATTTTATCACATACGAGGGGCGTTCAATAAATTCTCGGTATCGATATGAAGGAAAATGCGAATTCAATTTAAATTGTTTTCATTTATCAACATAATCTTCCCTAACATCAATTCATTTGTTACGAATACATCTTTAGATAAGATGTATTTTAAACCCTAAATAACTTTCCGCTTTCTCTGTAAAATACCCATTTATTGCCGACTTAAGTTCTTCATCATCTGAAAATCTTCTTCCACGAAGACATTTTTTCAAATCCGGAAACAGGAAATAATCACTAGGAGCAAGGTCTGGACTATAAGCTGGGTGTTGGATTTCTTTGGAAACCACAATCTCGAGCAGCAGCCTTGGAAACTCGCGCCGTGTGAATGGGAGCATTGTCATGAAGAAGCAACACACCCGCTGCGAGCTTACCCCGTCTGTTCTTTTTAATTTCCTCCCGCAAACTATGCAAATGGAAACGTAGGATGTGGCGTTGATGGTTTCACCTTTTTTTGTACTCAATGAGCAAGATTCCCCTTAAGTCCAAAAAAACTTTGGCCATCAGCTTCCTGGCAGACGGAGTGACTTTGAACTTCTTCGAGGGGTCTGTTAATTTTTCATGCCACAGCATGGACTCTTGTTTGCTTTCAGGGTCACAGTGGTGAACCCAAGTTTCGTCCCCAGTAACAATTCGATCCATAACACCGTCCGCGTTCGTAGTACACATCTTCAAAAGCTCCTTACAGCCTGTGATTCTCAGTTCTTTCTGAGGCGCTGTGAGCATTCGTGGCACCCACCTTGCACTGAGCTTTGAAAGGTTAAGATGGTCATGGAGAATGGTGTGAATGGAACCAGTTGAAATCTCTCTGCCATCATTTTCACCTCTATTCGGACATTCTCAAGAACAAGTTTTTCGAATTCTTTGATGATTTCTGCCGTACAAGCAGTAGCCGGGGCGCCGGAACGGGGGTCGTGTTCAATACTCTCTATGCTTCTCTTGAACTCACTTGACCACTTCGGCACAGTTTTTTGGCTTTTTCCTTGCTTAGTGAGAAATTTTATTACAGCGCTATGCTCGATTTTCACCATCATCGTCTCTGTTGCCATTTTGATTCTGTTTAACTAGAGATAGAACGTGAATTAATAATCACATTTATATGAAACATTAATGCACTAAAATAATAGTATTACTTGATAAATAAGTAAATTTATATATATAACCACAGCTTCACCCCGATATCGATATTGAACGCCCCTCGTATAAAACAATAAGTCCCGGGACTGACATATAGGTGAAGCCACTAACAAAAAATTGTGGGAATGAAATCGGCCCCCTAGCAGTGAAAGCGCAATAGAGAATAAAAACGAAATGTCACTTTTAAAATTGATTTGTTTTCAACGCCTGCTTCGTCAAACACACTGCACATTTTGTTTGTTCGTTTAAAGTTTTAGATATGAAATCAAGTTAATTAATAAAAAGTTGTATTTTTAACGTCAAAAGGAAGACTATTGTTTTCATTAATAATTACAACAAAACTCGACAAAATCTATATTATTTTTAGAAAGTATGTATAAATATTCAAATGAAATTTTTCATACAATCTGAATACTAGGTTACAGGTTACAGTGCTTCAAGTGACACTATTTTTGCGATTTTAAAACAATGAAAAACAAAACAGAATTTCGTGTGTTGATTAAGTTCAGCAATGGCTTGAAAAGTGATACGGGGAACCTGCTCCATCAAGAACAACTATATGTCGGTGGTATGCTGACTTAAAACGTGGCCGAAACCAACTATGCTGAACGCTCAGGAAAACCGATTGTGGTGGTTACACGTGAAAACGTCAAAAAGTACACAAAATCGTTTTGGAAAAAAGCCAATTGAAATTGCGTTAAATAGCTGACACCTCAAAGATATCAGATGGCACTGTGTACACTACTGTCCATGAGAAAGGTTTTTTCGAACTGTGTGCCGCCTTTGGTTACAATGCACCAAAAACAACAACGTATCGATGATTTTGAGAGCTGTTTGGAGCTGTTATGCAAGAATAAATAGGACTTTTCGCGTCAGTATGTCACAATGGATGAATAATGGATCCACCACCAGATCCGCCACCAGTCAAATCGACAGCCAACGGTGTGGACAGTAGCCGGTGAATTACGCCCTAAGCGTCCAAAAACACAAAGGTCGGCTCGTAAGGTTATGGCATCCATGCTTTGGGATGCGCACGGAATTTTATTCATCGAATAACTTAAGAAAGGTAAACGGATCAACATTGAACACTAAATGGCATTGTTGTTGCATATGAAAGAAGAAATTGCAAGAAAACGGTCTTATATGAAAAGAAAAAAATTCTCTTCCACCAAGACAATGCACCGTGTCACAAGTCGTTGGCTACCATTGCCAAATTACACCAAATTGCAAATTGATATTTGTATTGCTTCCGCAACCTCCGTCTTATCAAGATCTGGCTCACAGCCACATCTTTTCAGACCTTAAGAAGATGCTCGCCGAAAAAATATGAGGATGTGATTGCCGAATCTGAAGCCTATTTTGAGGCCAATGATAAGTCGTTCCATAAAAAACTCAAGACTATGTGGATGAATAAAGTCGAATATTGTCTAGAAAATGTGTTTTATTGGGAATTATTAACGAATTATTAACGAAGGGAATATATGAAGGGAGCAAGATGGAAACTTTTCTGGTTTTCTTCCAATTTGTTAAATTTTGTTAGAACTTGCTCTTTAATTTAAGAGGAAAATAGATTTTGAAAGTCCCTATGTAGCACCTTTGAAAAATCAAGACGTTCCGTTGCCCTCCCCGCAGAGTGACAATATGAATTAAAAAATTCTTTTTGGGAGTCTCACTGCCACTAAGGTCAAAGTGTTCATTATACAACCTGAACCGAAATGATGATAATATCCAGCTAGGAGCCGGGAAATTTTTCTTTCCCTTCCCCTCCATAGAAAAGTGGTTGCATATACCTTGACATCATTGAGTTTCGTAGAAGGAAGGTAAAGGGTAAGCATACAGCTTAATTAAAATAAGAGTATTCGTAAGGCTGTTGGTGGACAGAAGTGTTTTTTTAAATGAGCGACTTCTATAGAAGTTGTTTACATACAGACCACAACCTAATATGTTCTTATCAGGGTGGTTTCAGACCTGGAAAGTCCATAATAAACTAAATCTTCACTTCACGACAGATCCTGGAAAAGACCCAAGAAATACAGATCGACATCCAACACCTATTCGTCGATTTTAAGGCCGCATAAGACAGTGTGCATAGGGACGAGCTACTGTGCGATGTCTATTTTTGCCATTTCTACCAAACCATTCAGATTGTGCAGGATGATAAAGGAAGAGCAACGTTGCTCCGTCAAGATCGGTTACGAAGTCTCCGAAACCTTCAATGTCAAAAAATGTTTTAGACAAGGCAACACATTGTCATGTGACTTCTTTTATATCACTTTTGAGAAGAACGTGCGTAACCCACAAGTCAACGCCAGACGCACGAACTTCCAACAGTCAGCTCAACTGCTAGCTTATGCCAGTGACATTGATGTGATTGGACGAACACAGCGAGCTGCCAATAACGTGTTTGCTGGCATTGAAGGGGAAGCGGCTGGTGGATAATAAGTGCAAAACAAAGTACGTGCTATCATCAAGAAAGGACACACAATATCGAAGAATCGGACAGAGCGTCACACTAGGCAGCAGGACTTCGTCTACCTCTGTTCCGCGGTAAACAGGGACAACAACATCAGTACCGAAATTAAACGCAGAATCACTTTTGCGAATCGCTGTTTCTTTGAGATCAAGAGGCAATTGTGTAATAAAGCCCTCTCTCGACGGACTAAGCTCGCTTTGTATAAACGCTTGATCATCCCAGTCCTACTTTATAACGCAGAAACCTGGACGTTACTAAAAGCTGATGACGAAGGCATTAGTCTTTTCGAGAGAAAAGTTTTGAGTGCGATTTTTGGTCCTGTTTGCGTTGATGGCACCTAGAGGTGAAGATTAAACGACGAACTCTATGGGCTGTACATCGACTCCGCCTGGTCGAGCGTCTTCGTATACAACGTTTAAGATGGCTAGGCCATATAGAGCATATGGACACCACTACTCCGGCTCGAAAAATCTTCGAATCGGGTCCATTGAGACAACGCCATAGAGGACGGCCTAGGCTAAGGTGGTGCACACAAGTGCAACTTTAAGTACGAAACTGGAGGCTGTTGGTTGAGGTCTAGATCCACCCCGGACTAAAGTGTCACACGAAGAAGAAAAAAATTATTCTTACAAAGGCAACAAAACATGTTAAGCACCAGATTCGAAAGGGGCAATTGCTCTTGACGTCATATCAGTTTTCGAGGCTCGTTTTGATAAAAATATTTAAATTTTACTAGCCGTCCTCGAAACAGCCTGAAAGTGGATAATTTCCACGCTGTTGCACCAATGCCAAGGGCCTGGATCATATTTTAACACAGATATTAAAGTATCAGAAATTTATGTATACATAAGTCTCATGAAGCAGACCCATTTGTCTATCAAAATCGAAATAACAACAAAACTAGTATAGTTGTACAAAAGCGAATTCACACTCATTTGCCTTCGCATTCAAAACGTAAAACACTTCACATTTGAATATCAAACGACAAACATTTCAGTTCAGAAACAGCAATTAAGAATTTCAGAACACCAACTAGTGCAAACACTATTCGATTAGCATGCACACTCCATGGTTCGAGGAAAATGCATGCAGTTCACCTTCAAAGAACAGGAATCAAATCAATTTGCCGTGATATACTAATTGACATCCCTGTGGGCCATGGCGTGGTTTAAGTGGCGCGGTTGAGGCATGTACATATTATCGTGTCACGGTGTGGCTGGGATTATACAAATTCCGGTTTGTAAACCTTGTCAGATTTGCCACGCGTCGCTTAAGTCTTTCGCTACACTCAGACTTAACCTTGCCATCAGGAAGCCACAGTTGTTGTCGTGCAGGGAACACGCAGACATCGTGAATTTATGACACCCCGAGGACTTATGACTAATTTGCAAGGAATTTAATTACATAACAATTAGTTTGATGTGTACATAGTGCCTGCCACATGCTTGGGTATGGATTAAGCTGACTTGGAGAGTCTGAAGTGCGTTGTGGGGATATGGGAAAATGATATGAGGATATGAATGGATTTGTCGAGCGATTTGGTAAATTTACCAAAATGTTGTGTAGAATGAAGTTGGATTTTGGATTCAAACAAATTTAAATAAAGTTTTCCTATTTTCAAACAGTGGGATTAGCTTTCTTTAGAGCGTTGTTTGCGAAGAAAATGAATGAAAAGAAATGTTTGTGCTATTGCCCTTAACCCTCTTGACTTCATTGACTTGTTTCTCTAATACCAAATCGGAAGCTACAATCATTCAAGGCTGGAGTTGTGTACAGTTTGCATGGCAACGAGTTTGAGTTTGGTAAAGTTTTCTAATTCTTATAAACAAATGTCTCGCAGCTTATCGAAACAAATGCGCGTCGATCACGTTGTATAAATTACAAGGAATCTGAGCCACTGGGACAACACAACAGAGCTTAGGCTAAATTTGCGCACACAAGTGGAAAAGGAACTTAACTAACTTGCAGTGCGCAACTGGAAGCAGCTTGTGAAAGATCATGCCAGCTGGAGAGTCATGTTGGTTGAGGGCCAGCGCTTAAGATGGCTAGGCCATATAGAGCATATGGTCACCACTACTCTGACCCGAAATGTCTTCGAATTGGATCCATTGAGACAACTCAAGAGAGGACGGCTTAGACTAAGGTGGCGCAGACAAGTGCAACTTGAAGTACGAAACTGGAGGCATGTTGGTTGAGGTCTAGATCCACCACGGACTGTAGTGTCACACGAAGAAGAAAAAAGATCCACCACGGACTGTAGAGCCACAAGGAGAAGAAAAAAGAGAATATAAGGACAACGAGGACCTGGAATTCTATAAAAATATCTAGAACTGCAGACCGACAAGTTAAGCATTTCCGGTATTGTTTGTTTCATGGAGCTGCAGAATCAGCTTGAAGTATATCTCGAGGTTTTTAACTAAAATTCGGTGATTCTTAATCTTGTAGGTACAAGAAAGGTTCACGAGGAAAATTTTTTCTGCTCCTAGGCTTTAAAAGGAAATCCGGGACAAACTCGTATATCACAGGAATATTCTGCTGCCTTCATTTGTTCTGGTTATGAACTCAAATGCAGATCTGCTGGACAGGATATTAAAGCTTTTAAGATTTAGCGAGAAAAAAACACACCATTTTTATAAAGCCTGTGATGGAAAAAGTTTTAATACTTTTCGAATAAATTAAATAAACGCCTGTTAATTGAATCGGAACAAACACAAATCATGTGGAGATAGCGAACTATTTTATACCACACAATCGTCGACACAGTTGTGTCGGATAAAATGTTAATTCAATTTTAATCTGCCAGTCATTCCACTCGGTTTAAATATTAAAATTAAATTGGTCCGTTTTTGCAAAGAGCACCGCCACGTACACACGAGAATACTGAGTAAATTAATTTCTATAACAAATAGGCACACTGAACAGAAATTATTTCATGAAAGACAAGATAAATTCACTCACATCAATCTGGTCCCAAATTTGATTTAATTTTCCAGGCAACAATATTCGCCCCTCCAAACACACTTACCGTCTTTTTAAGCGAGCCCTCGATGAGTTATTTGCTTCCTTCCTGCAACAAGAGCAAGGAAATGAAAACATATTAAAATAATAAAGTAACAACTTATAGTCATAAGTGATTATGGAAAGGTTGCGCACATTCGCACACAGACCCATTTGCCTGCGACAACATTCATTATTTTTGTTTTTGCCTCAATTGGTGTCGCGTTTCATTTACAAAAGCAAAACAGAAAATCGACGCGGAGACACAACCGGAGCATAATAAAATGTACGCTTTTAATGTTTGATTCACCGGTAAATCAGGGTGTGCAGCGCACTCCAGGAGCGAAGGAAGCTTGTCTCTACAATTCACTTGAGTAATGGTGTTTTATTTTCAGCGCAACGTACACATTTATGTACGCGAACCCACTTTTAGTTAATGGGAAGCTCTTGAGTGGAGGGCGCACCTATAAAAATCTTAAAAGGATTTCTTCGTGTTGTTTATGGGCACGAAGTAGGGGCATGTGACCTGAGTGCGGTGCTGTTGGTGTTCGAGTTGGAGTACGTTTTTCGGGTAATGTCTGAATTTTTGATTATATTTTCGAGGTGAAATTTTAATGTACCGTGAAAATCAAATGCGACGAGAAATGAATAAATTTTGCATGCGGCATTACAAATGAAAATTTTTCAATTCTAAGGGATGTGTTTTTTCTGTCACAGCATAAGCGATCGTTTTGAGTCGGAAGGATTCATAGAGAGGCGTTTGTTGATGTGGTGGGTGGTAGTGTGTGCTTTGCATAAATGAGGTGCGAAGTATAGACGCACGTGGTGAGAATATAGATATTGTGGAATGCGAATAAATAAATGTACATTCTTTTAAAGCATTTGACAGAAATTGGTATACAAATCGGTGTTTCTGAAAACAAATATTTTTTTGGATCAAATAAAATATTTGTTTTTAAAACGACTGCAGAGTTAAACTACACATCCATGCCAAAAATGGGGATGTACCTTAGGGTTTCAATTTGGTCACAACCTTTATCTTTACTAATGACTTTTAAGAGATGCTGAATATTAAATGGCCGCCGTGGCGTAGTGGGTAGAGTGCGACGCTCACACGCCGTAGGGTCTAGGTTCGACTCCCAGCTCAACACCAATTTTTCGAATTTTTCCCGTCACCATCTCTTCCAAACTGCTCACAACACTCAAAGAGTGTCTAAGAAAGCTTCTCAAATTTTGTCGTTCGGAGTCGGCAAAAAACTGTAGGTCCCTTCTACTCGTGAGAGAACAGTAGCGCGCACAACACGAGTAGTTGGTGAGCAAACTAGGCCCTGGTCCCTCTGTGGACTGTCCCGCCAACAATTATTATTATTATTAATTATTTAAGGAAAAGCATTGTGTTTCCTTAGCTTGTTGTTTTTTTTCACCATGGTTCGAAATTGATGAAAATAGTTTCTGCAATTATTTAAAAACTAAATTTTACATTTTCAAATTAACATAACCTCAAACAAACTCTTCACTTGCACTTCTAGCAAAATTTTAAGAGCAGCACCATGACAATTGAACACTCATTCACTTTTTACGAGAGGAATTATTTCATTGCCTCTGAGATACAAGGGACGAAATCGCTTAAAGCATATCCTTTCAACATTTTATGGCATAAAAAATAACTTGAAGAAGATAACATTCATGCAGATTCTTTATGTATCCCAGAAAGATGATTATCCATGGTATCTGAAAACTTTGACGGACTTTATTATTCTCAATAACCCAATAAGATTCATAATATTTACGAGGTGTTGTACTTTATCTTCTGCGTGCTGCCTAGGCTCATTCATCTCAAACCGATGGTAAACCTTAATAACCAGGGTGAAGGGAGAATTTAATTAAGCAGAATCCGCAAACATTTTGTTTATTCCGAATAAACTCTGAAAGGTCTTCCAAAGCAGATGATTTCTTGGTCGAACGGTTTATTTCAAAGGGAACGCTGCCATAAAGGTATACAAAGAATATCGTAAATTGCGAAAATCATAAACTTTTGATATTTCTTTACTTAAATAAAAAAGAAAAGAAAGGAGTATAAGAGGCAATTTCATAGAGAATTGTTGGGAATATTTTTTGATATTTTTCACTTATAAAAATATTATTCTATGTGTTCATAAAGGAAGATAGAACACGAGGTTATCGTTGGAGGAATTCTTTTTTTCTTCAGTTTTTTATGAAGGTAAATTTTTTAAATGCATTTTTTGAGCGTTAAACTAGTCTTAAAGTGATACCAAAGGACTAAGTTTAGGTTTTTTCAAACTTGAATACATGCCGTTCCAGAACGGCGTTAATAGTGTCATTAGTTAGTGTCAAATATTGAAAATGCGAAATACGCGTAAACACTATTAACAAGGATGAATATTGAAAATACTGATAAATATTTTGAAAAATATCAATGACAAAGATAATAATAATTGGACGGTGCGACAGTCCACAGAGCGAATAGGGCCTAGCTTGCTCGTCAACCACTTGTATTGTGCGCGATAATGTTCTCTCACGAGTAGAAGGGACCTGCAGTTTTTTGCCGACTCCGAACGGCGGAGTTTTAGAAGCTTTTTTGTAGACAGTTATTATTGCTGAAGTGCTGTCAGGAGCTCGAAAGAGGTGCTGCGGTAACAAATTCGAGATGTTCAGCCTAACCTGAATCCAGGAATCGAACCTGGACCTTCGGCGTGTAAGAGTGGCACTCTACCCATTACTCCACCGCGGCCACACAGAGTTGCCAATATATAAATAAAAGAATGTGGTTTTCATAATCTCAAAACGTTTATTCATATGTTCTGATTTCTCTGACATTATACGTTGAATATAAAACTATTCCTAAAATTTCGAGTAATCCCGCTGCTATGAATAATGAGCTACCAAAGAAGATATTGACTTTTCACAACATGTCCTTGGCAAAGGAAATACTAGAATGTAAAATAACTGACCCCATTTTTGCTTCAACCTTGGGTATTAATTACACCAAAGATCCGATTTTAATTGGGGCCGCCTTCTCTCAATCCCAATTGAACAAAAGCTGCTTGCAACCACGATTAAAAATTCACAAGAACACCGAGCTGATGGTGATTATGTACAAGCCGACTTTCGTGTGAATGTTTAATTTCTGAAATGCCCCTTTCACCTTTTTCTGAAGAATTTCACTGTAATTTTAATAGCAAAATATTCGCGGACGGAAACAAAATGGATTTCCCTCGCTGTTAAGTGCATCAACTGCTGTTCACAAGGTGTTGTATTCGATTCCGGGAAGTGGAGTAAAAAAAATGCCAAGAGCAGAAGGAGAATTCAAGAATAAATTCTTTTGTATTGCTTGAAAAATATCGTGCGGTACTAGCGGAAATTAAAATGAAGGAATGTTCTTTTATGTATAAATTGCACCCACTCAAGTGATTGTAATGAACCTTTTAAAATTTAGCCCATTGCGAGCGAAATGATATACTGGTGCGCATTGATTTTGAATCCCTAAACATCATAATGAGGGGAAAAATATATTCCAAGTTGGCTTCGACTCGAAAGAGTTTTCGTATTTGGCCTTTTTGGGAGTAAACTTACATAAGCCACGCAAACTTCAAATTGTTGCATAAAAAAGATTCCTTGGACCAATTAATCCATGCATTATTTGTGTGAACTGTTATTGAAAAAAAAAAACAATAAATTAAAGTTGATACAAAGTTTATTAAATTATTTAGTATTGGATCAGTGAAGGATTTCAACTCGCTGGTGCCTGATATTCATGCGTCATGTGCCGTTCCTATGCCGTTTTTGTTGTATCTCGCGATGTGTGTGCATATTTGTCTTTTCTTTTCGCATTCTGTGCTGCGTCAGCTCTTTGGTTTGAGTGTGCTGTCTCTGTTCTGTGGGCTGTTTGTCGAATGATTGACCTGTTAGTTTGTATCGTACGCGGCTAGTTGTCTCCTCTTCGTTCGTTTGTCTAGGGTGGCGTTTCATTGTTCGGCTCCCACCCCACATTTGAAACATTTGTAAAGTGTCGTGGTGGGTAGAGTGCGACGCTCACACGCTGAAGGTTTCGTTTCGCCCAGGATCCTTTCCAACCACATTAAAAGAGTAGTACATGTCCATGGAAAACAAAGAAATTTAAATAAAATTATCGTACTATGAAACAGTGAGATGAGTTGTCTTTAGAATTTAAGCGCTGCTTGCGAAGATAACGAAAGAAAAGAAATGTTTGTGCTCTTGCTCTTAAGACTCTTGACTTGTTCCCCAAAAACTAAAATGGAAGTTATTGTCATTTAAGGCTAGAGTTTTGTACAGTTTACATGTCACCGAGTTTGAGTTTGGTAAAGCTTTCTTATTTTTACGAGCAAATGTTCCGCAGCTTATCGAAACGAATGCGCGTCGATCACGTTGTATAAATTACAATGAATCTGAACCATTGGGACAACATAACAGAGAACGGCTTAGGCTAAGGTGGCGCACACAAGTGGAGAAGGAACTTAACCAACTTGGAGTGCGCAACTGGAGGCAGCTGGTGAAAGATCGTGCTGGCCAAAGAGGCATGTTGTTTGAGGCCCAGGTCCACCCCAGACTGTAGCGCCACAAGAAGAAGAAGAAGAAAAACTGTCCAAAGAAAAGCTTCTCAAATTTTATCATTCGAAAACAGCATACTAAAACCTACTTTCTAATCGTGACAGAACAAAATATATATATATTCCTTGTCTCCTTGTGCACTGTCAAGTCCTTCAGTATATATACTCTTACTACACTGACTGGGAATATTCATAATCAAAAATATAGAAAATTATACTTTTGAACCGTTGTTTTTTTTCTGCTATTCTATACTAAGAATTCTACTGCCTTATTCTGATGTACAGTGAGTGCCATTAATATTCGGTTTTTAGTTCTTTTTGTCTTTGATTAACAATGACCATTTTATTACGTGGCCGCCGTGGCGTAGTGAATAGAGTGCGACGCTCACACGTCGAAGGGTCTAGATTGGATTCCCAGCTGAACACCTAGAAATTGTTCACGGCACCACCTCTTTCGAACTGCTGACAACAATCAAAGAGTAATAACTGTCTAAGAAAGCTTCTCAAACTTCGCCGTTTAGAGTCGGCAAAAAATTGTAGGTCCCTTCTACTCGTGAGAGAACAGTAGCGCGCACAACACGAGTAGTTGATGAGCAAGCTAGGCCCTGGTCCCCCTTAAGACTGTCGCACCAACAATTATTATTATTTTAATTTTATTACATTATACATTTATAATTTACTTGATTTGAAAAACAAACTAAATATTTATAAAGGGTGTCCCGACAAGAACGCAAGATTTAAACTTGGCGCCATTCGAATTGCCATTGTTTGACATTTGAACAATTATTATTGTTTGTTAGTAGAAGGTATATGGTTAATAAAAATGGAGCGCTACACAAATGAACAATGCATTCTCATTGTGAAATTGGTTTACCAAACTGGTGAAATTTTTGCGGCTGATTTTGCCGATAAAATCATCTTTAGTGACGAGGCCCATTTCTATCTTGATGGCCTCATCAATAGGCAGTATTGTAGCATTTGGGGTGAAGAAAATCCTCGAGTGATTCACGAGAAGCAAATGCATTCTCAACGTGTCACTGTTTGGTGTGGATTTTGGGCTGGAAGAATCATTGAACTTTTTTTTTATGAAAATGCGTCAGGTCAAGCGCAAACAGTTAATGGTGTTCAGTATCGTGAAATAATAACCAATTTTTTCGTATTTAGAATTGAAGAAATGAATGTGGAGGGGATGTGGTTTCAACAAGACGGCGCCACATCTCATACAGCCAGAGAAACAATTCAATTGCTACATCAGTCATTTTCCAGTTGTGTTATTCCGCTTTTTGGAGACCAGAATTGGCCGACTAGATCGTTCGATTTAACGCCATTGGACTTTTTTCTTTGGGGTTTTTTGGAGTCGATGGTTTATGCGAATAAGCCGACGCCGACTCAAGCCTTAAAAGAGCTGCATTAATGAAACACCGCAGCATTTGTGCAAAACGGTCATTGAAAATTTAATTAAAAGATTGCGTATGTGCCAGCAAAGCCGCGGCGGCCATCTGGCCGATATGTTATTCCACACACAACCTCTTCAGAAAAGAATTCACGATTTTTATAAAAATTGCGTTTTATTTAAAATTTAAATCTTGCGTTCTTGTTGGCACACCCTTTACTTTATTCTATATTTCACGAGACGAAACACTATTGAAAACAAGGGTCCCAAATTTAGGTGTTATTTTAATATTTGTTTTTTATTCTTTTTTTTTATTCTATTACAAATTTTGCATTTGCTCGTGAGAGAATAGTGCTTCAGAAATTAATGCATTAATTTTAATATACAGAAGTTCCTAAGATTCCGTAACGTTCCAACCGATAAAAATGTTCTTAAAAATGGAATGGGTCGAAAGGGAACAAATTCCACAATAGAAAAACGAAATTTAGTAACAAAAACGGGAAAACTTACAAAGAAATAGCGGAGATGCTAGATATGAAGCCAAATACGGTGGATGATATTGTTTGCAGTTATGAAATTGAAAACTGAATAGAGTCAGTAAAACAATTGGGCTAACCAAAAAAATTAACCTGCAAAGACGATCGGCTAATTGTGCAAAAGTTTGAATGTAATCCCCGTTTCGAGGGGAAATGTGGAAAACTAATGGACAACTATGATGCGTCGCACAATAAAACCTAGCGGTTATAATGGACGTGTAGCCCAAAAAAGCCATCTGTGAATGCTCGTAACAGGAAAATTCGTGTAAATTTCGAGAAAGAACATACAAATAAAGAAGACATTTGATGATCTTTGCAGATGAAAGCAAATTTAATCTGTTTGGGTCAGACGGAAGAGTTATGGTATGGATGAAGCCAAATAAGCAGATCAGGAGCTGCAGTACTAAGCCAACCGCGAAGCATGAAGGAGTTATGGTATGGAGGAAGCTAAATAAGGAGCTCAGGAGCTGCAATATTAAGTCAACCTCGAAGCATGAAGGAGGGCACGTACTGGTATGTGACTGTATTCTGTTCAAAGGTGTAGGAAATCTAGTTTTCATTGACGGAATCATGAATAAGGAGTATTACCTAAACCTGTTAAAATAAAACCTGAGACAGAGTGCTGCGGAAATGGGTATTTTGGACACATTTAAATGTTACCAGAATAATGATTCAAATCACAAAGCACATTTTGTTTGCGAATGGCTCCTCTATTACTGCCCAAATGTTATAGAGGCGCCTCCTCAATCGCCGGATCTGATTCCCATCGAGAATTTATGGAATGAACTTGATCGACGGGTTCGTGAAAACGCAGTAAAACACTGTTTTTAATACTTTTTATTTCACAGCTGTGACCTCTATTTTAAGGCAATAAAAGAGAAAAATCGAATATTAATGGCTCTGGTGTTCATCCAGTTAACAAAAAAAAAAAAATTTATGGTAAATTTGACCATTTATAAATTGACCTGTCAAAATATGAGGATCGCTTCAGACAGTACCTATGAATGTCTACAAAAGCTTTTGAATTGTTGCTAGAAAAATTTGCTAACAAAATTGCAAAACAAACAATTAGAATTTCGATATTTAAATTTTTTCCATGATTATACCTTGTCGCCCAGCAATACACTAAAATAATAGAAGAATAGAAATAGAAGCTGAGCGCTCAGAAATGACACTTGCCGATCAGCTACTTGGCCACCACCATCTACGGGGGTGTTCAATATATTCTCGGTATCGATATGAAGGAAAATGTGAATTCAATATAAATTGTTTTTATTTTTCAACATAATCTCCCCTAACATCAATGCACATGCATTGATGATTACATCTTCAGATGAGCTTTTCTAAACCCTCAAAACAGTCAATTTCCTTTTTCTTTGCAAAATACCCATTTATTGCCGACTTGATTTCTTCATCATCCGAAAATCTTTTTCCACGAAGACAATTTTTCAAATCCGGAAACAGAAAATAATCACTAAAGGCAGGGTCTGGGCTATAGGGTGGGTGTTGGATTTCTTCAAAACCACAATGTCGCGCAACAGCCTTGAGTGTTGTCATGAAGAAGCAACACACCCTCTGCGAGTTTACCCCGTCTTTTCTTTTTAATTTCCTCCCGCAAATTATGCAAATGGAAGCGTAGGATTTGGCGTTGATGATTTCACCTTTTTTTGTACTCAATGAGTAAGATTCCCATTGAGTCCTAAAAAACTGTGGCCATGAGCTTCCCGGCAGACAGAGTGACTTTGAACTTCTTCGGGGGGTCTGCTAATTTTTTATGCCACAGCATGGACTCTTGTTTGCTTTCAGTAACAAATCGATCCATAATACCATCCGCCTTCTCACTACACATCTCCAAAAGCTCTCTACAGCATGCGATTCTCATTTTTTTCTGAGGTGCTGTGAGCATTCGTGGCACCCACCTTTGAAAGGCTAAGATGGTCATGAAGAATAGTGTGAATGGTTCCAGTTGAAAGCTTGGTGATCTCTGCCATCATTTTCACCTTTATTCGGTCATCCTCAACAACAAGTTTTTCGACTTCTTTGATGCTTTCTCCCGCACAAACATAAGCCGGAGCGCCGGAGCGTGGGTCGTCTTCAATGCTCTCTCTGCCTCTCTTGAACTCACTTGATCACTTTTGCACAGTTGATAATGAAGGTGCGGAACCCTAGTTAACAAACAACATCTCTTCATGAATAGTTTTTTGGGTTTTTCCTTGCTAAGTAAGCAATTTAATTACAGCGCGATGCTCGATTTTCACCATCATCGTCTCAGGTGCCATTATGATTCTGTTTAACTAGAGATAGGACGCGAATTAATAATCACATTTATACGAAATTTTACATGAATGCATTAAAAAAATAGTATTACTTGAGAAATAAGTAAACTATATATATATAACATATATATATATATATATATATATATATATATATATATATATATATATATTCATATTTATATATATTTAACACAGCCCGCGTAGCTGAATGTGTTTTGATTTTTTTGATGCTCTCCACTTCACGATACAATAAGTCTACAACAACAAAGTACTTAAGTGGAAAAATGTACAAATGTGTTATCGATTATAATTCAAAATGTACAGATTTTTATTCGGCGCTCATACATTTTTATTTTTTAAAAAAATGGGTGCAAGTATAGAATAATGTTTCCCTTCTGGTCAGCTCCCCATAGATTTGAAAAGGGGATTCGTCCGCCTGACTGCATTTTAAGAAACTTCACTTCACTCAATAAGTCCTAAGACATATAGGGGGCGCCACTAGCAAAAAAAAAAATAATATAAAATTAATACATTTTGTGAGTGGCGCACATTATATGTCCATGGATTTATTAAGAGTGAAGGTTATGTTGCGTACGATTGTTGTGTGGTCATTTGGGGTACCTTTAAACAAAAATTCTTCAACTAAGTCTATTTTAGCACTTTTAACGTGACCACCCCTCTAGTATTCCGAAAAAGATTTTCCTTTGAATTAAATTCATGTTTGTGTTACCGGATTTTAAGGGTATCTGAAAAAATCCATGCTTACTCCTGAGATGTAATCTCTAAAAAATGTTATCTTAAGCCAAACAGAAGTACATCAGTTCAGTGAACAGATAATGTTGCCTTTCACATCCACTAAGCCACGCACTCGCATCACAACCGACAAGCCTTAAAGGAATATGTTAACGCACAAGCAACACGAGAAAACAAACTCATTGACGTGCCTTCGAAATTTAATTTAAAAATCGCTACAGAACATCAAATTTTATAGGATTATCGAGATATAAAGGAATAATCTCAATACGAAATCGTATACATGCAGGGGTAACCTCCCGCTTTTGCGTTCCATTGTATCGACTGTTTACGAATGCTCTTATGGGCAACGACATCTGCCTGTCGCTTCAATTCTGAATGGTATTAAATTCTGTGACGGGTGTGTGCGCTCCCTATTTTAGCGTGTGGATCTGTGCCTTTTGTGTATCGAGATGTTTGAACGCAGAGTTTGAAATGTATTTGAAATACTTATTTTAATTGCATACTGTTTTCAGGTTTAGTTATTTCTTTCATATGTAAAACCGACTTGTGTCGGAAGAAAAGATGGTTAATGCTTCCCAAGTTCGCCTTAGAATCTCCATTTCCATTTCCATGTTATTCTCGACAAAAGGGCTATAACGCGTAGAGACGCATTTTTTAATTGCTGACAATTGCTAGTTACAATGGAATTAATTAATTCCTCAATCTGCCAAACGACTTATGTTGCTGTTTTATGCGTCAGGGTGATGCCGGCGGTGTACTGGCTGCGTTAATTAAACTTTTACACCACTCATGTTGCTTATTTCTGACAGGAGTAACCCCCTGGCACGTGTATTGGTATACATAGCTCATGGGTTGAGTTGGTGGCTATAATTGTTCTCGAAATAGTATGCTGCTGCCTCTGACGGATGTGGGGAGTTGTGAAGACGCAACTTGAAAGGACGTCCAATGGGAATGGGAAGAACAAAGCCACTGAGCCGAGAACTCCTATCAAGGGAGGAATGGATTTCGCTCAAAGGTCGCTGATTTACGAAAGAAGTTGGTGAAGGAGCTATGTTGTAAGCGTTTTGTTCGTTCGAGTTCTGTCAATGGCTTCAACTGTGACTTTTAGCTTCTGCCTTAATGGTTACAACAACAAAATCGTTGTGGCCTGGATTTTGACATTTCAATTGATGCAAGAGTGAACACAGACCCAGGGTCTAGCTGAAATACTTGTTTTGTGCTACTGTTCTCTCACGAGTGGAAGGGACTTACAGCTTTCTGTCGACTCCGGACAGTGAAGCTTGAGAAGCGTTTTCTTAGATAGTTTTTACTTTTCGAGTGCTGTTAGCAGCTCGAAAGAGGTGGTGTCATGAAAATTGCAGTGTACAGTCCGGGAATCGAATCATCGGTGGGTAAGTGTTGGACTCACGACGTCACGACGGCCACTTAATCTTAAATTGATGTGGTTACGTTTCCTAGGATACAAATAATAAGCATAATGGGCAATTTCTACTCATGTTATGTGTGCTATTTTGAATCTCATGATTGAGGGAGTCTGTAGCAGTATTCGAGAAGCTTTCTGCAGGCAAGTTAATCTTTTTGAGTGTTGTCAGCGAATCGTCAGAATTGTTTTGTTGATAAATGCAAAAAGTTTAAAACTAGCAATCGACCTAAATACTTATTTTTCGGAATCGTATTTAAAACTCTGGCAAATGAGTCGAGAAACATGCTTACTAAAAACTCAGTCGAGTGCGTCAGTTTTGTAAAATGACTTTTCATAAACGAAGACGTGGTGGGCAAAAGGTTGGGAAAAACTACACTGGGAAGCTAAGACTCAAGAACTGCGCGCGAGAGAAGCGCTTTTGTGATAGAGAGCCTTGATGTTCAGCTCCCAAAACATCAGCAGCAAACATCCGCCACCTGATCCGAGCAAAGTTTGGACGTTGGCAGAGAGAGTGGTCTGCAGTGTCTCCACCTTCTCTATTAGAGTCGCAAAAAAAAATGGCTTTCCGAAGGTGAAGTATCCTGTTAGTCAACAAGTTGTCTATCATCTTTCCTATTTAAAGCTAAAAAGTGCGGCGGATTTCTCCCTACATCCTGCAGAGTTATGCCATCTCTGGTTGTGCTGTGGAGCCCTGACTGGGACGCAAGGAATCCCAAGGTGGGTTCGAGTCCTATGATTACCTATCTTCATCCTTGCCCAAAGTTTGTTTTAATAGTCAAATAGAAAAAAATATGACTCCTTACCACTGGTGGGTTGAAGTCAATGTGTGTTGACTATTTTAATTAACTGCCCTTTATATAAAAATAATTTCACTTAATTTGCTTACTCTACGATAATATTACGAAAGCGCCGTCAAACGAAATACACAACGGTGAATGAATTCCGGTGTTGTGCTTTCTTGAGCGCTGTGCTTCATCGTTTGGCATCATGTGCATTATTGTTGTGAACGATAACAACACCTATCAAGTTTATCGCCAATCGAATTTCCTATGATTCCGTGGTTCCCCAGGACCTAGACAAGTCTCAGCGAATTATGTCTGCACTAACTTGCATTGAACTAACTTAGGTATGGTTAGAGGTTTGAGTGCGGCCTTTGCCACAGTTTGACTGATGCCGCAGACGCAAATAAAGAGTGATTTTTTAGCTATTATCTTTTTGGCAACACTGGTTTTAGCAGTGTTTTTTCGGTTTTCCATTTGCCTTTCATTCAATTCATGTGGAACCCATTTTCCACTCTTATGGATCTTTCCCATAGCTTTTAAACGATCAGAAATTATTTGTTGTGCAACAAATAACATTGCTGTCATTTGCTTTTGACTCAAAGTGTCATCTCCATCCAATATCGTTTGCAATTCGGGGTCTTCAAACTTTTTGGGTGGTTTTCCACGTTCTTCATTTCTCACATCAAAATCATTATTTCTGAACCGTTGAAACCATCTTCTGCATGTTGCTTCTGATAGAGCATGATCACGATATGCCTCGACAAGCATTCGATGCGACTCTGTAGCACTTTTCTTCAAATGAAAACAAAAAATTAATGCTTTATGCAAATCATCACTTTCTGGTACAAAATTCGACATTTTTAACACGATGAAACAATATGATGTCTGTTCAATGGCTTGATGTATACGAAATATTTTTCACAGATGTCATAGCAAACAAATAATAATAACAATAATAATTGTTGGCGCTACAGTCCAAAGGGGAACGAGGGCCTAGCTTGCTCATCAACTACTCGTGTTGTGCGCGCTACTGTTCTCTCACGAGTAGAAGGGACCTACAGTTTTTTGCCGACTCCGAACGGCGAAATTTGAGAAGCTTTCTTAGACAGTTATTACTCTTTGAGTGTTGTCAGCAGCTCGAAAGAGGTGGTGCCGTGAAATATTACAAAAATTGGTGTTGAACTGGGAGTCGAACCTAAACCCTTCGGCGTGTGAGCGTCGCACTCTACCCACTACGCCACGGCGACCACTATAGCAAACAAATAAAAAACAAAAATAAGGACTCGTTCACAACAAATGTACCCTATCGAGACATTTGTATTTTGACGCTCACTTCATACGGGTATATTGAATTGTGAACCTACTTAACCATTAGTTTGCTGAACATAAATTAGTTATAAGCTGCAAAAATAAATTAATGGGTTTGAATTTTTCGCCTCCCCAAAAGCCGACGGCTAAAATTTACTTTCATGCTCCAAACTTTCAAAGGTTTCAACTGTTAAATTGCATGTTTTGTTTCGATCTTTCACGTCCCACTTTTTGTAGTAGTCAATACTGTAGTGTTATGTGTTTGATAGAGAATGTCAATGAATTTAAATATTTAGGGCTCATTTTGGATTCCGGTATGAAATTCTCAAACCATTCAAATGAATTGACGAAATATCTCCGTTCCACACTTCGATGTTTTTATTATTTGCGTAGTGTATGTTCACCAAAGCTGTTAACGATAATTTACTATGGAATTTCATTCCAAACTTCAATATGGAATTACTGTTTGGGGAGGTGTGAATTATTCTAAAATATAACCATTACTTTCCCTACAAAAGTATATTTTACGTATAATTTTGGGTAAACCTCGTACACATCCCAGGTTTCCTTTGTTGTGTGCTTTAAGAATTCTCTCTGTTCGTCATTTATATGGTTTTAAAGTACTGAAAGTTTTTTTATGAGGTCTGGCAATCGTAATGTTCGTATAAATACAATCTTTAATTTGCGTGGAAACTTTTCAAACATGTTAACTGTACCTAAATTTCGCATCACTGCCTTTTATAACATTATTATAAAACATCATCATTAGTATTCATTTGTTTAATAAACTTCCGGAAACAATTAAATCTTTAGTAATACCTGGTAAATTTATATAATCCATACAAAGCTGGCTATTTTACCTCAGATATGATAAGATTGAATCCATTTTTCGCATCTGATATTTTGGTCTAGTTGTTATATATTTTAGTTTAAGTCCTGTGTATGTATTATTCGTTTATCTATTATTGTGTTAATTATTTATTTTAAGTTTTATATAAGTTCTATTATAGTTCCTATTCTCTTTATTTATTATCTCTGTAATTCCCTTTATTGATTTATTTATTTATTATCCAATATCTTGCCACACATAGATACAAGATACAAGTATTTGTTGGAATAAATTAAAATGACATTCAACTCTATTTTATTACATAAACCAAATATAAAATGCCATCAAGTATGTAAAAATGTAAAATATACTTAATTTATAATGTATGTACTAATAAAATAATCTAATCTAACAAAAAAAAAACTTACTCGCTCGAAAGAATCTTCCATCAAACGATTGATGCATAGGATAGCAGAGGTCTTACCATTACCGTTTATACCCATACAGATTTTGTTGCCAGAAGACTGACAGCGCCTTGCAAAGTTTTGTCACAAATAAAATACTTCTAAAATTCCTTCCAGTTTCGAGTTTGACATTTAGAAAAATTAACTTTAATGTGTATTGTATGACTGAAAAAACTAATCGAGTTTTGCATCGAAGTTGATGAAAAATGGAGTCAACAACCCCAAATGTGTTATTGTGGCCCAGAAATCTCTTGCATTGTGAATGAATCATATCGACAATCAAATCTCGGCAGCCGTCAACCTGACCGTCTTAATTAATGTCTCATGTGAATCATTAAACTCGTCTGCAGATCACTCGTGGACTCAGTATTGCAGATGATGCCACCGTCACACACTCGAGGACATCGAAAAATTTCCCCAAACAATTAACCACCAATTAAGAATGAGGTTAACAGATTCAACTGAAATCACACCACATCCATTTAGGTTTGTTCAAATTAAAATTGCATTCGACTCATCATTCAGCCCAATCAGTGCCACTTAGTCACAACTCGCGCTGTCAACGTCAGCCCAAAGTGGATCCCTTCGGGGAGCGATTGTGAGTCTCGACGCGACGACGGTGGTTGAACGGGCGAGCAAAGATCATCATAGAAAAACAAATAAGACGATGTGCTGATGAAAAAATAAGCGCTTATCACACATAGGCGTCGATTGTGGTGCGATGTCAAATAGTAGTCTAATGAGACAACAACGTACAACTAACGGGTGCCCTCTGGTGACTTGTGCACGCTGTGCGAGAACACATGCGGGAGGAAGTGAGATTACTGGGCCACAGTCTCGGAGCAGACAATTGAATAAATTTGCAAATATTTACTTGTGACTATTTATTTAATATTCATATCTCTCAGTTTTCACGCCGAGAGATACGTGGCGCACTTGGCGATAAGAGGTCGTGGGAGGCGAGCGGCGGCCGAGGTTGCCGTTCCAATGCGATGGGATTCTTACACACAATTTACCGGCTCCGAGTAGAATATGAAGACGATGGCGGGCTAAGTATTTATTAAGTCACCCGTGATCCTCCTGAGCAATTGAATTGATGACAATGGGCGACGACGTTGTTGTCATTGTTGTCGACCGACGTGGCCGTGCAAGTGAAAGCGAGCGAGAATTTGTCGCTTCAATTAAAGACACGCGGAGAACTTAATGACCTACCGAGTGGAATTGAATAACTTGATGCGACTCGAAATTTCGTTTTTGGGTTGCTAACAAAAATACAACAGGCTGAAAATGGGGCACCAAATGAAATATTCATCTGCCGTAAATTGGATTAATCAAATCGGGGGGATGGCCGTTAAGCGCTGCTCGCTGTCATACGCAGAGGGCACTCGGAAATTATGATGTCTTGTGGGTGGCTCTGTGGCCTGAACTTCTTTAAAAGGCATTAAATTTAGATTTGGGCGTCTTATTGCATTACTAATGATGCTTTTTGACATTAAGCGAGTTACGATGTGTGACGTATAAATATTTAAGCCGACAATTTGTGATTTGGAGTGAAAAAGAACTGGTTTTAGTGCAAAGTGGTTTGTTAAAAGCACGAAACGACATTTATGGGAAGGAAAGCAGAGCGTGATTGACTCTTGCTTTATTAGTAAACTTATGATCTTAACATTTGCTGAAAGCTAATTTGCAAAATGTTCCGTTTTAGGTTTCTTTAAAGATTAGACAGCCTTGAGTAGGATTTTTATCAGCGCATAAATATGTGTCGGCAGACACGGAAGGTGTTTAACTACTCCGCAGAGTCATTGTTATCTCTGCACACGACATTTAACGTTTCGTCACTGACGAAGGTGTTGTGAAACGTTTGCCAGTGGATACCAAAATTTGCGCATATTTGGAACTGGTGTTTAGAAGCATCTTTGTCTAAATCCTAGTAAGTCCTCGTTTTGCTTAAAACTTTCAGCACCTTATCACTGGCGGGGTATAGTTGTAGTCCAAAAACAATTATTAAAATAATTTGAGCTCTTAAAATACACTCTCCTGTCACTTATTTGTGTCCACTATTTATATAGTTTTTTTTTGTTCGAGCGTTGGAGTGATTGATTCTCCAACATTAATTCGATATTTTGACGCGTGTTGGCTGTTAGACGCTGCTATATGCGTCCATAAACGTGTACGTTCTCCCAGTCCAAAACAGTTTACACATTAAAGTCCGATGCGGTGAATCGTTGCTTCGTTGGGGCTACTTCCGCTCTCGTCTGCAACTGATGTACCGACGGCTTGGTCTGCCTTCTGCGGTTTCGTAATATCAAACATGTCGCGAGAAGGGACATAAAAAGGCATCTGAACGAACTGTAATTTATGGTTTGATGAAAATGGTGCGATGTGAACAGTGCTGACAATTGCTCATGGGTCCATTTCTGAAGTTTATTAACGTTCTCGTTTCCATTACCCAGGAAATCTTTTGAAACCATCACTGATGCAGTGATGTGCTGTGGTCTTTTCTGTAGCAGTTTCGCCATCTTTGTTGTGCATTTCACTAGTTGTTATGATTTGCGCAAAAATGGTAGTCGTATCCTTTTTCAAGTTACAATTCTGCTGCAGTGTCAGTATTTTAAGGTTTCGAAGTACTACATCGGTCACCTTGTTGTTCCAAATTACAATGAGTGTGAATAGTTTGTGCAAAACGTGGATCCAAGAGGTTCCCTCGCTCAACTGGTTGAGAATGGATACTTTTTTTCTTACAAATTGCCGACAATTCAGGTCTGCTTACATTTGACCTCCGATTGAAGACTGGATTCCGCTGGTAACAGGGAATGGAATAGATTTGCTTAATTTATTCTTCGTTATCGTTTGGTGTGATTCTCGAAGAATGTCGACTTCAGCAAATGTTTTGATGTATTGAAACTTGTTTAAATGCACTGATTGTACCGGAATTTTTCGCACCTTCGATTATACTCTCAAAAGTCTTAATAATAATTTTGGCGCGACAATCCACAGGGGACCAGGGCCTAGCTTGCTCTTCAACTACTCGCGTTGTGCGCGATACTGTTCTCTCACGAGTAGAAGGGACCTATAGTTTTTTTGCCGACTGCGAACTGCGAAGTTTGAGAAACCTTCTTAGACGGTTATTACTCTTTGAGTGTTATTATCAGCTCGAAAGAGGTGTTGCAGTGAAAAATTCGAGGTGTTCAGCCGGGAATCGAACCTAGATTCTTCGGCGGGTGAGCGTCGCACTCTACCCACTACGCCACGGCGGCCATCAAAAGCCTTAGACATCCAAAAAGGCTCAACGCGAAACTGTTTGCAACTGCCCCTCTTCACATTCATTATCTGATGACTTAATTGGTTATCTGGGCGCAGAGAAATCTGAATCTGATCCGAATTTATGTCATACACCCTTGTAGTCACTACAGATTTATTTCTATATTTTCAAAATATATTGTTCCATATTTTCCTTAAAACTGAACGAAGAACTTTTACACTTGCGCGCATAACAGCGGAAAAAATTATAACATCAAATGCAAATATTTAAACAATTCGTTATTGTTATTTTGTAAATCACACATTCTTCTTACGAATACATTTTTAATTTTTGTTTAATTTTAAGGAAGAACAATGTACATTTTTTTCTGTTTTTTTTTTTATTGCCAGGCCATGTAGAGTCTGCGCCGTCCCGAAAAGTCTTTGAATCTGAGCCAGTGGGGTAACGCAACAGAGGACGGGCTAGGCATAGTTGACGCACATAAGTGGAGATGGACTAACTCAGCTGGCGAAGGATATTGCTGGCTGGAGAGGTATGTTTGTTGAAGCCCAGGTCCACCCAGGACTGTAGCGCCACAAACAGAAGAAGAAGTTAAGAAACACGCACGCCTGAATCGGCGTACAATTCTTGACAGCTGCGTACAGTGAGAAATGCAAATACCGTTAACTGCGCATGCGTGTTTGCATTCTAGATTTTTATTTTATTATAAGGTTGTAAAATATTTCCCTTCCGTTTTTTTTGCTCTTCATTCAATGCTTCATAAAAAGTGTTAGAGTGATCGGATTTAGTTCAAATATGCGTTGTTTTGTTCGATAATATGTTTCCATCTAGACGGAAACTTCATAATACACTCCTCATACAGGACGACCTCCTTATTTGCAAATAATTCGGACAGTCACTTTTCATAAGTCTCTTTTGAGTTCAACTTCACACCGCCAAGGGAGTTCGCCATGGACAGGAATAGGTCGTAATCACTTGGTGCTATGTCCGGGCAATATGTTGGGTGCGATAAAACCTTTCATCCGAGCTCCCGTAGCTTCTGACGAGTCATCAACGAAGTGTGTGGTCTGGCGTTTTCCTGGTGGAATACTACACACTTCCTGTTTGTCAATTCTGGATGCTTCTGCTCGATCACCTGCTTCAAGTGGTCTAGTTGTTCGCAGTAGATGGTAGAATTAAGCGTCTGGCCATTTGGAAGCAGCTGATAGTGGATGATTCCCTTCCAATCCCACCAAACACACAGCAAAACCTTCCTGGCCGTCAACTCCGTTTTGACCACTGTTTGGGACGAATCACCGGCCTTCAACCACGATCGTTTTCTCTTGATATTGTCGTATGTGATCCATTTTTCGTCGCCAGTCACCATCCGATTTAAAAAGGGGTCGAGTTCGTTCCATTTCAGCAGCATTTCGCGGGCACTGATTCGGTCCAGAAGGTTTTCTTGCGTCAAATCATGCGGCACCCAAACATCAAGCTATTTTCTGTATCCAGCCTTCTGCAGATGGTTAAAAATGGTTTGGTGACTAATCGGCATCTCCTGGGCGATGAGATGCAACATGCCCGTCTAACTCGATGATTTCCATGATTCGATGGGTATTCGTCAGTGTCCTTTTCATTGGCTCTGAATCGTCGAAACCATTCCTTTGCTGTTCGAAGTGATAGAGTACCATTTCCCGAAACACCATTAATCTTACGGAACGTTTCTCTAGCGGATTTGCCTTTAACGAAGGAAAACTTTGAACTAGCGCGAATTTCGGCGTTAGTGAACTCCATGTTCACACGTCTGTTGAACGCAATATCCGATCTAATTATGCATAGCGTCGTTTTGTAGGTTATGTCAACCTTTCAAATGATGTATAGTGTTGCCAGAAACGAACTCAGTAGCGCTTTGTACAAAGCCGGAAAATTTAAAAGTCGAAAAGGCAGAAGAGAGATATATGTATATTTTTGGGAATTCATATAAAATAAGCTCTGGAAAATAAAATAAAATAAATTTGAACCGATGAAAGGAAAAATTTCTTCAAGCTTTTTGTGGAGGATAAAACCTATGCGCAGATAGATAGACAACCATAGAAGAAGACTGGAAAAGTTGGCAAGAAGTCATTAAAGAAGCTCCCACTAATGTGCTGGGTTTCACGTCCCCATTCAGATATAACCCATGGCTTGACGACGAGTGCAGGCAAGCGCATGCAGCAAAACAAAGCGCCTTTAAGGCAACGCTGCATCGAACAACGAGGGCTGTTCGTGACCTCTGAGGGCAGAGAAGAAAGGAAGAGTATCGGCTCGCTCATTTGTAAGTAGAAAACCTAATTTATAAAATAAAACACATATGAAAAGTGTCATAAAGTCTTAACTAAAGAGGGCTATGAATAATAAATCACGTGTAACAAAAGTTGGAACTTAGTTTTCCTTTTTCTGGGTCATGCGACATTACAGTCTTAGACTTTCTTCTCCAAATATCTTTAAAATCTCAGGTCTTAAAGAATCAGTCAGCTACAATTAACATTTCTTAAGTTAACATTGCTGGTTTTCTCCTCACTATGCTCGAACGAGACGTCTGAAGTTCGACTATGTGTATTAAGGACGTCAAATGTAGTCGCGACCAATATTATTCTTCAATTAAGTTCAGCTATTTATTCTTCAAATAAGTTCAGTTACCTACATGTTGCCTAAAAAGAAGAATCCGTTTGGTTTGCATGGAAGTCTAAGTGACAGCTGTCATCTTATAGAATAGAATAAAAAAAAACGAGTAAGAAGTTGACGATGTTGACGATGAATCATCGGGCTGCAGCTTTTCCAAATCACCCCATCACTCACTTTAGTTTTAAATTGTACACCTACTCTTTAAAAAAATAGTTGGATGAAATACTTGAGGAACGAAACAAGTTTGTTGCCATCTTCCGATAGCACCAAAGCTTGTTGATATTTTCGGTATAAGGGGGCAGGGTGCCAAGAGATAAGATACACTGATAGCCCCTAATTAATGATGTGGTGAACGTTGGTAATCTTTTCAATTTATCAATTATCCGCCGACAGAGAGTTTCGTTTTCACACGCACTTGGTCTTGTGTTCCCTCTGATAAATTTGTTCAAATAATCTCTGTTACATTTCGGCTCCTTAGTGGGTTCAGAAATCAAAGTAACACATTCCAGCATTTCTTAATTAAGCGGCAGTGAAGAAAAATTGTTTACCCTTCGCAGTTGTGCGCGTTGGCTTCCGTTATCTTTTTCAATTTCACCAAGTGCGGGCGACAACAATGAGACAGAGGAAAACGCCTGCTAATTGCATTCGCACATTTGAAGGCGACATTTTTCTAATTAAGGTTTGATCAAAGCGGCGACCGAACACAGGAGTACAGGGCATATCGTCGGAGGGGTGCAAGCAGTGAAGAGAAACTAATTTTTACACAATAGCACTCCATCTGGGCTGGCTGGTGAGATTCAATCCACTCGTTTATTGTTAACTGTCCGCGTCGCGTTTCAGGCAGTTGGAGCGACTAGTCTTTACATTGAGCGCAGGTGGTGTGCGAAAATTTCTTTTTCTACTTTCAAACATCAAAGGGCCGCAGTGTAGGGATACACACATAGACACGAACATATAGGAGACACCATTTGCATGAAGAGAATGAAATTTTGCTCTGCTGTGATAAGTACATACGTTACCGCTGGGAATAGGATTTTCAGTTGCGAGAAAAAGGAAAACTGCCTGCTGATACTCGTGGACAGCTAAGATTATTCTGGTGGTGTGGTGTTTGTGAATTTTTTATAAGTCCGGAATGCGGAACGGACTTAATTTTGATATTTTACTTTCATGACTTATTCAGAATGGCATGGTGGGCTTTTGCCATCGTTGACACCACCACGATGACGTCTTCGCCTGGAGGACGCTTAACTTGATTTGAATGTCAATATTTTCTGGGTGATAGAAGCTAGAGTGCTGTATTAGAATTTGAATTTTTTCTTCATTTTGCTGAAATGTCACTGAGATGCAGCACAGCCAGTATTGCGTATACGCCCTGTGTGCCGCGGTTTGTATTGATTTTAAAGGAAACCTGAATTGTTTGGGGATACAAATTATTTATCAGACAATTCTTGCTGTCAAATGACTCTTCAGCGTCTGTAGGAAGGACTTTTTACTCGCAAAGAATTTTATGGAGGGATAAACTGATATTCGTATTTGCCATTTTTATGTCTTCAACGATGTGGTTCCAATTTGTACTTTTTTCCGTTTCGAGTTCAAACCGGGAAAAATGCATTTAACGAAAAAACCCAAAAATAGGGAGTGATTAACTATTCTGTTTTGATTTAGTAAGTTTCGTTTTGGAATGAGAGTCTCGTAAATGAAGATCTCATAATTCAGAATTCGACTATTTGGCGACGTGATTTTTTCGAGAATTTTTGAAGATTTTGCAGGCATGCAGAGAACCATCCAGAGCCTTGCAAACAACATATTACCCAAAAAATGATTGTTTCCTATGACAAGCAATTTGAAAAGACTTGAACGAAGTGCAGTACGAAGGTTGCCTTTTATATTTCGGGATTGGGCAACCCTAGTGTTGCAATCTGTGCAACTGCCAGCTCTATCGTAAAGATTGACATTTTTGAGGTTATACGTACTGAAAACGTTTTGACACACGACTGCTATTTGTGTCGTTAACAGCAACTTGAAGGATTCATCTCGCCCAAAAAATGAAATTAAATCGTGAAAATTTTCGTGCGATTATTTTTTACAACTTTCGACGTGGATTAACTCAACAACAGTGCATCGATGAACTTTATTCAATTTTCGGCGATGAAGCTCCATCAAGGACCAGCATACATTCAATATTGCATGAACATTTGACCGTCAAAAAAATTTGTTCGCGTTGGATCCCACACAATTTGTCAATCGCTCAAAAAAATGATCGTGTTGATTGGTAGAAAGAAATGCTCCAAAAACACGATCGCGGTGCTTCGAAACAAGTCTATGAAATCGTAACAGGTGATGAATCCTGAATTTACGCAAATGAGCTCGAAAGTAAACAACAGTGTTTCAAATTGAGCCAAATCCAACAAAAGGTTGTGCGCGCACTATGCACTTCCAAGCCTTTTTTTCGGACAACTGTATATGTCGCAACTGTACCACTAGAACAACGCAGAGAAGTCATTTCTAAGTGGTAAACCAGTTTCTGGTTCTTGGTTCTTGGAAGACAACTGGCAAACAAATGGTTTCCATCAGGAATCAGGAATACCAACCGCCGAAGACGGATCACTCTTCACCACGACATTGCGAGCTCTCACACATTGGCTCAAACAACTGCATTTTTGAGCACTCAAAACATCGATTTGATGAGTCATCCACCGTGAAGTCCTGACTTGGCACCGAATGACCTCTTTTCATTCCCGAACGAATAAAATTAAATGAGAGGTCAATGCTTTTCGACACCTGAAGAAGCGGAATGCATGTTTTGGAGATACCCCAATCAGAGTGGCAAAACTGCTTCGACAATTGGTTCAAACGCATGCAAAAGTGTATAGATCTTAATGGCGAATATTTTGAAAAACAATAAAGCTATTTTCGATGATTAATATTTGTTTTTGTTCTCTAATCCCGAAATATAAAAGGCAACCCTCGTACAGTGACTTTAAAAAAAACTGAAATCCAGCCCTTTTGCGTCATAACAGATCACTCAATAAGTCCCGGAATATATATGGGGCCCAATATAGTCACCAATGTATTCAAGTAGCACTGTATGTTCCGGGACGTGTGATACATTCAAATGAAAGTAGATTCTGTTTGTTAACATCAAAAGATCTGGCCAGTGGTCTAGTGTGGTCATCAAGAAAACTCAAAACAAGCTAAAAGTCCTAAGTTTCGCTCGGAAGGGCTGATGGTGATATTAGAGCATCGAAAGGACAAGCAAACTTGACACTTCATCAACCACAGAAAGTGATAATTGTTGTTGAATAATGCGAGTCAATTGACACAATGACGAGCTTGTTGCAAGACAGTACCGGACAGCACTGGACTTCGGAAAAATTCAGTTGGAATTCAACATTTTCTCGCTTTTTCTCTACTCTACTGAAATTTCCACAAGCGATTGTTACATTTTCCACACTTTGACACCTTCTGTCAACAAATGGTATTTCAAATCCGATCAGAAATCAAAGAATTCCTTCAAATAATCGAGTCCTCTTTGAAAACAAACGAAATCCAACGACAAAAGCTCTTCTGTAAAAAAATAAATATTAATTTAAAACTTTCGAAAATTTCATTCTTTAAACCAAAATAGTCCCCGATACGCACAGTTGCGCTCACCAAATCGCACGCTACGCACTGCCCTTGCTCATTTCTGATCTTCGTAAACCCACTGACGTCAGCGTAGTGTTTTTGGCGACTACTCTGCCATATCAATTTCATTGGTGTAAACGATGTTGGCAGCACCCTTCCGCTTGCCGTTGGAAAGTTTATTTTCATTTCGCAACATTTGTCCCAGTGTACGTCATCCGGCGGCGTTTTGTAATTTTAGACGCAAATCAGTGAGTACACCTTCAATGAGAATTTGCCGAAAAAAGAACGAAGTGTATCCACGTGGCAAACATTGAATCGAATGTCGAATGACTCTGCAAGTACTTCGGTAGCTCGTGCGCTTCAAAAGCTCCAAAATCAGACAACCTTTGCCGAAAACTTCTCGCGTGTGCCGAATTTCCACGAAAATGAAATTGATGATATCTTGTGTATTTGCGAAAATAAAACAGCATTTTCCGGGGTATTTACTTTCTGCCCCAAATCAACCCGAAGCGGAGATACTTTTCGTTTTTTTCAACGTTGCCCGTTAGAATCTATTTGCTTGGCCTTTCACTTCTGAGATACACGAAAAAACCATTTGAAGATATTACATCCCCCGAAGACAGATTCTACCACCTCCCCGTCACTCCTCCATGCAGTTGTGTACACATTTGACGTGTAGTCTCTCACTTCTCGAGCACAGCGTATTTTCTGGTCCCCGGGCTGTCTATTGTCTGTTATGATGTGGAAATAGGTGGGCGAGGTTAACTTCAAAGAGCGTGGCGGGAAATGAAGGTTCCTAAATAAATGCACATAAATCGAAAGTCGTGTGTAGTAGCGCTGTCATAGTTTCGCAGAGGGAAAGGAAGGGAGGAACAAAGTTGGTCGGGGTTGAGGAAGGTCATGGACTCGGAAAGTGTACTCATACCCATTGAAGTGGGAGTGTCAACAACGGCGAAGACCTCACAAGAAGCGACCGTGTATCGTGGGCCCGGCCAAAGGTGAAGGGAAACGGACATCGAAGGAGTGACATTTATGTGTGCGAAGTGGACGTGAATGCCAATATAGGAGGATAAATTGGAAACGGGTCGCAATTGCAGAGATGGTGATAAAGGGGGAGAGGGACATTTCACAGGGGGTTGACAACTGTCAGGTAGTGTTTTCCTGCATCCATTATTAAGCTGCTCATCCATCAGAGGACACCTAGAGAGTAGGAGCCTTAAAGGATTAAGCGCTCGTGGTGTTTTACGATTTCTTTTGATATTTTCTTTCAGATATACATATGTACGTGCTGTTTGAGCTTGAGTTTCAGTTTTTTATTTGGTTACTCAGCGAAGAGCGGATGGAGTGTGTACACTCCGTGCGGTTTCTGTCGAGTTATTCGATGTTTGTATTGAATTTTTATTTCCCTGGTTTGGCGGATATATTTGCTTAAGTGTGGGGTATTCCAAGAAATTTTCTGAAGATTCGGTTTGATTACCGCGAAAATAAAATTTGCATTCATATGTATTTGCAGAGCGTCTCTTTCCGAAAGGGGCTTTGACGCGGAAATAATCAGTATGTGACACATGTGAGGACGTTCATCCTGCAGATAGAGAGGACATGTAGTTCGAAAGGTTGGCACACGCACTGAGGCAAGTCTATCATAAAGGCGCGCCCGTAGGGTTGTTATACTCGCAGAATTCTTAATGACATATTTAAGAAATAGTTTCCTGGAAACGTCTCTTGCTGAAAGTGTCTTTTTCATGAATTAATATTTTATATTCATGCGAGAAAGCTAAGTCATGTGGGTGTACAATTTTTAAGATAAAGAGTAGAGAGATGAAAGTCGAAAGTCATCTCAAATAAATCGCAAAATTGTTATCGAATGTGAAGTTGGCAGAATGAGATGAGAACAGCTGAGTCCTGAGAAGGGAATTATAATTTAAATAAGTTGAGATGTGCATGTCATAGGAATTTATGAATGTGTTTCATATTCCTATTGCCGTTTGTAACCCCGAGCATAGAATAAGATCGAATCAGTTGTGAAATAGTTGATTTCGAAACTATTACACAAAACACGACTGTTTTTTAAGTAGTAAGGTCTTGTTAACCATATCTCTAAGCTAGCTAGTGCACAAATAGTTTTATCAGAACACTGTTATACTATAATAATAATTGTTGGCGCGACAGTCCACAGGGCGACCAGGGCCCAGCTTGCTCATCAACTACTGGTGTTGTGCGCGCTACTGTTCTCTCACGAGTAGAAGGGTCCTACAGTTTTTTGCCGACTCCGAACGGCGAAATTAAATAAGCTTTCTTATACAGTTATTACTCTTTGAGTGTTGTCAGCAGCTCGAAAGAGGTGGTCCCGTGAAATATTAGAAAAATTGGTGTTGAACTGGGAGTCGAACCTAGACCCTTCGGCGTGTGAGCGTCGCACTCTACCCACTACGCCACGGCGACCAGGTATACCGGTATCAAAAAATGGGAAAGTAAAAGCATTTTATTCAAAGTATTGGCCATTGTTTTCTACACATTGTGACCACCTTTCTGGCAATTTGTGAATACCACGCCAATAAAACTGTTCGTCTTTTAAAGCAAACCAATCAGACACCCAATTTTTGACCTCCTCATAGGAGTCAAAGTGCTGCTCAGCCAATGCGTGTCCCATCGATGAAAACAAATGGTAGTCGGAAAGACTGGGTAGCTGCTCCCAGCCAAGTGTTTTGATTGTATCCCGAACCGGTTTTGCTTTGTGTGCAGGTACGTTGTCAGCAAAATTACCTTGCCGTGTCTTCTGGCCGATTCTGATCGTTTCTCGATCAATACATGGTTCAAATTGATCATTTTTTGTCGGTAGCGACCAGTATTAACAGTATCACCAGGTTTTAGGAGCTCGTGGTACAGCACACCTTTCTTGTCCCATCAAACACACAGCATTGTCTTCTTGCCGAATCGATCTGGTTTTGCAGTCGATGTTGATGGTTGTCCCAGATTAACCCGTTTACGATTCTTAAATTAAATCCATTTTTCATCGCCATTAACAATCCGATGCAAAACCGATTTTCTTTCGTGTCTTTGAAGCAAAATTTCACAAGTGTTTTTCGGTTTTCCATCTGTCTTTCATTCAATTCATTGTGACACCCATTTTCCACACTTTTGGATCTTTCCCATAGCTTTTAAACAGTCAACAAATTGTTTGTTGTGCAACATTTAACATTGCTGCCATTTGCTTTTGATTCAAAGTGTCATTTCCATCCAATCTCGTTTGCAATTCCGCGTCTGCAAACTTTTTTGGTGGTCTTCCACGTTCTTTATTTTTCACATCAAAATCATTATTTCTGAACCGTAGAAACCATCTTTTGCATGTTGCTTCTGCTAGAGCACCATATGCCTCGACAAGCATTCGATGCGACTCTGCAGCAGTTTTCTTCAAATGAAACCAACAAATTAATGCTTTCCGCAAATCATCACTTTCTGATACAAAATTCGATATTTTTAACACGATGAAAAAATATGATGTTGTCTGTTCAATGGCTTGATGTATACTAAATATTTTTCACAGATGTCATAGCAAGCAAACAAACCAAAAAAAATAAGGGCTTGTGCACAACAAATGTACTCTATCGAGACCTTTGTATCTTGATGCTCACTTCATACGCGTATACCTGGTATTACTCTTTGAGTGTTGTCAACAACTCGAAAGAGGTGGTGCCGTGAAAAATTTTAGGTCTTCCGCCGGGAATCGAACCTAGATCCTTCGGCGTGTGAGCGTCGCACTCTACCTACTACGCCACGGCGGTCACACTGTTATACTAAGCAAGAGATAAAATATCTATCTATCCATCAATATAGTTTGTAGTAGAAGGTCTCTGTAGCCATTTAAGCAGTCAACAATCAATTTACTCCCGTAAGTCAAAGAAACGCAATACTTCACAGTAGTGTTGATGAGAATTTCTTATAGAAGTCCTGTAGGTCAGAGAAACGTGGTACCTTACACACTGTCACTTCCTTACAGTAGCTTTCGCTATTCTTAGATAAAATTCACCTTCCGTGAAACGCAGCTTGCTGAGTTTTGCGTAATAATTCAGGCATACACCCTTTAATATTCCAACTAGCTAGGATCTTAATTCCAAAGAAAATAAAGTAAATATTGTGATGATAGCCTCATCAATTAATATATGTTTGAGTAAGTCGTTTGCACCGCCATCGCAGTAACTTGCACTTGCAACAGATGATAATCAATTCGCTTAGATTTAATTTTGATCAAAGATTTGTGAATGACAAATTGGTATTGACGTCTGTCACAGGGGTTTACACTGCTACACTGGGCATTTTGGTCGAAGAACTTGGATGAATGACATCCCACGTCGAAATTTTAAAACCAACCATGTGATTATAGTGCGGTATATTTTGTTGCAACATTTTTGCAGAACATCTGAGAAAGCGCTTTTTAATGGCTAGAGCTCCGATTAATGTTTGAGCCAGATACAAGGAAATGTTGATACTTCCTACATATCTTGCTTATGAATATATAAAAAAAAAGAAAACATTTTGATAGACGATTTTTTAGATTTGTTGTTCAGAAAGTTTTAAGGTGCTTGCGTTAGTACAAATAGAAACTTTATATCTTCTAAAGCTTGCATCATAAATTTCGTCCAGTCCATGTAAAATGCCCCAAATAACCATCGTCTTGAAGTTATAAACAATCAATTTTCATAGAGTGGAAGAAATGAGAAAGTTTAATGCTAGTGAATAATCGAACGTTCATCATATGTTTAAATTATCAAAATACCCAAGGTAAACGAACAACAACATCTTCAGCGTATGTATTGGCAGTTCATGAAACAGTCTGAAAAGCGCAACGTAATCGTACGAAGAGAGAAAAGAAACTTGGGTTGCCATTTCAAAATATGCAACTGATAGTTTATTGTGGTTTTCAAACAAGTATCATTTTTCGTTACTTACGTCACTGTGTGCAGATTATTTAAGTTCAAGTAGAACAAGTGGGAGATAGAAAATGCAACTCTTCTTTCAGTAATGAAATTTGAAAAATGATTTGCAAAGGAGCGTGAACGGACGATACGCGTTGTAATTCAAAACTTTACACGATGGTCCCCTCGAGGGATGGTGTGCTTCTTGCCTCGCTTTAAATAATAAAAGGGATATACGAGGGGCGTTCAATATATTCGGTATCGGAGTGAAACTGTGGTTATATATATAAATTGATGTATTTATCAAGTAGTACTCTTATATTAGTGCATTCATGTAACATTTCATATAAATGTGATTATTAATTCGTGTTTTATATCTAGTTAAACAGAACCATAATGGCAACTGAGATGATGAAGGTGAAAATTGAGCATCGCGCTGTAATTAAAATTCTCACTAAGCAAGGAAAAAGTCAAAAAACTATCAACTGTGCAAAAGTGGCCAAGTGAGTTCAAGAGAAGCATAGAGAGTACTGAAGACGACCCCCGTTCCGGCGCCTCGGCTACTGCTAATACGGGAGAAAGCATCAAAGAAGTCGAAAAACTTGTTCTTGAGGATGCCCGAATAAAGGTGAAAATGATGGCAGAGATTACCAAGCTTTAAACTGGTACCAGTCACACCATTCTTCATGACCATCTTAACCTTTCAAAGTGCAAGGTGGGTGCCACGAATGCTTACAGCGCCTCAGAAAAAAGTGAGAATCGCATGCTGTAGAGAACTTTTGAAAATGTGTAGTGAGAACGCGGACGGAGTTATGGATCGAATTGTTACTGGGGAAGAAACACGGGTTCACCACTATGACCCTGACAGCAAACAAGAGTCCATGCAGTGGCATAAAAATGAAACAGACCCCCCGAAGTAGTTTAAAGTCAATCCGTCTGCCGGCAAGCTCATTGCCACAGTTTTTTGGGACTCAAAGGGAATCTTGCTCATTGAGTACAAAAAAAGGTGAAACCATCAACCATAATTTGTAGGAGGAGATTTAAAAGAAAACGGGGTAAACTAGTAGTGGGTATGTTGCTTCTTCATGACAACGCTCCTGTTCACACGGCGCGAGTTTCCAAGGCTGCTGCGCGAGATTGTGATTTCGAAGAAATCAAACACCCACCATATAGTCCAGACCTTGCCCCTAGTGATTATTTCCTGTTTCCGGATGATGAAGAACTCAAGCCGGCAATAAATGGGGTTTTTGCAGAGAAAGAGGAAATTTGTTTTTTGAGGGTTTAAAAAAGTTTATCTCAAGAACTTACAAATGCATTGATGTTAGGGGAAATTATATTGAAAAATAAAATCAATTTAAATTTAATTCGCATTTTCCTTCATATCGATACCGCGAACATATTGAACGCCCCTCGTAAGTGCTTTTCGAAAAAGGAAAAGGAATTAACCTTCTCTGCAGGCAGTTATGTGAAATAGTTTATCGGGAACATATAATCTAATCGCATGATATTTTCTCTCATATATTTTTTTACTCATTTTCTCGCTTAAGTCACGGAAAGTTTAACATTTTTGACACACCTCATACTAACAGTTCTTTAATTCTATTTTGTACAAGTTAAGAATTTTAGTCATATTTTGTTTAACTCAAATTCAGAAGGAGAAACTAATAAAAATACGATAATAATAATAATTGTTGGCGCTACAGTCCAAAAGGGGACTGTTCTCTCACGAGTAGTAGGGACCAACAGTTTTTTGCCGACTCCGAACGGCGAGATGTGAGAAGCTTTCTTAGACAGTTATTACTCTTTGAGTGTTGTCAGCAGCTCGAAAGAGGTAGTGCCGTGAAAAAATCGAAAAATTCAAGGTGTTGAGCTGGGAATCGAACCTAGACCCTTCGGCGTGTGAGCGCCGCACTCTACCCACTACGCCAAGACGACCACAATAAAAATACGATCCAAGACTTAAAAAGGAGTTTGAAATCTGTTTGCAATAAGAATTGTTTGCAAAACAGTTATCTTATAAAGGAAACTTGCAGCCCACCCTGAATTAGATAATTTTTTGTTGCAGAAAATCCTCAAAGTTTCTGAGTATTGGCGGTAACTTAAAATACAAAATGTGGAGTTGTAAAATATTTGGAACAAGTCATAGTTTCGTTCAGAGATCGACACTTAACTTCTTGCATTGTATTCAGTTCACATACACGAGAATAGCAGCAGTGGATTTTATAAGCGCTTTGCATAGATAAAGTTCCCATATAAATATTCAAGTGAAATTAGAACTTGTGGAGTCAAAAATTCATTCGGTTCATGTTCCATATGTATGTACCATAGTTAACTTTCCTGGAAAAAAGTGACATTTCTCAGCAACAATTAGTGCGCATCAGCATCAGCATTACAGACAACAACATTGTTTTTTGCCTTCTCGAAAATGTTTGAATTTGTCTTAAATATGTACCATTTGCAGGGCGTGTTCATTTTCGTTTTTTGATTTTAGTAAAAAATGCTCCAATTAGTTAGCCAGCTGCATTCCACTTTTTCAAGAAAGCATCCGCAAAACCCGCCTCGTCAGGATTGCTCGTTCACTCCTTTCAGCCTTAAACCCTCCTTCGGACGTACAGTTAAGTTTAGAGACGCGTACTTCAGCCGCCTTACACGAATATGAAATGCTCTTCCGAGCCCAACTTTTCACATCCATTACAATCCACAGGCATTTAAAACCAATGCACATCGGTACCTCCCTTTTTCATACAAATATGTCGAACTTTGGGCCTGAAAAAGTGTTATTGCGGAAAGTTCTTCTTCAGTTCTTTAGTATAAAGAAAACTATTGCCAAAAGTCATCCAATTTTAGTGGAAGTTTTGGTGAACAGGCGCTAGTTGTGCGAACATGCCAAAAGTGATTTGCACGATTTAAAAGTTCTGATTTTGGCTTGGAAGACGATGAATGTCCCGGGCAGCCAAAAGAGTTTGAACATGAAGAACTGGAAGCAATTCTCTATGAATTCTATTGCCAAACACAAAAAGATTAACACTCAAGCAGCCATTTCAATGGGGTTCCATATTAAAAAAAAAAGTTCATGATATATACCTTATAATGGGAAGAAAAGTGGGCCTATCAAAAGCTTGTAGAAATTTATGGTGAGTCTACTTCGGTTGATTAATAATGCTCAGAGTGGTTTCGACGCTTCAAAAGTGGAAACTTTAGCGTCGCAGTCAAAGACCAGCCCTTAAACTTCGAAGATGAGGAATTATAGGATTACCAGGATCCATGCCAAAGACTAGAACAATTTTGAGTATAGTTAGAAGTGACACAGAAATTTTATTTATTCAAAAGTAAGGAAATTAAGGGCCGAACGAGTCAAAACCGAGAGATGTTGAAAGGCTTTTTTGCCTGTGTTTTAACTGAATCTTAAACGTCCTCCAAAAATATATTAAATAACTTTTTTATATACATTTTTTTTATTAAATTATATAAAAATTATAACGAGGAAACATAGTCCTCATTGTGGTTACTCAAACAATATAGATTAAAGCCTGATTTTTGGAAAATACTGTGGCATTCATTTTAGTGAACTATCCCGAGCCCATTAAGTGCAAATTATTTATTGGTCCCTGTGGAAAATGAAAATTCAAAACTCGCAACAATTGTGATTTGGAGATGAATCATAACATTGTCAAAATATCAAAAGGAAATTTAGAGAAAAATGAAAAGTGGGTGCGAAGGCCGTGTGTGGCATAGTGAAGTTTCGAAAATAGAACCGTATCAGCGTGGATACGATAGTTTTGTCAATCCAGATTATTTTCCAAGCTCAGGAGCACATAAATAACCTCGAGACGGAGTGTTGTGTTCACCTATGCATTGAGATTCATTTGTCATTCACCAAGCCTATCCAGTGGCAGGTTTCTGTTGAAATAAGCCCATTAAGTGCAAAGTATTCATTGGTCCCTGTGGAAAATTAAAAATTCGCAACAATTGTGATTTGAAAGTAGAACAGTGGGTGCTTGTTTCATTTATGGATGATGACATAGAAAGCTTCACGAATATTCAATCGTTGCAAAAGGATTAAATAAAAATTCCCTGATAATAATGAAATTACCGATGCATTGTGAGTTACTTAATATGTGAGTAACTTAAACATTTAAAGAGAAAAGTGCTCAAAATCTCAAATCAAAGTCTGTTACATTCAAACATAAATTCACGAAAAGGAAAAGGGATAATCGTATAATCCCCTTTGGTACAGTTTGAAAGATGGGAAGGACAAAAATTAATTTTAGGCAACCAGCACCCGGCTTACATACAATTCAAATTCATTTCCGATGTAAACAATTGAATGTCGCTTAAACAAAAATATTTTTCCAGCCCCAATTGTATTTGACCTGACCAAATATTTTCTTTAGACTGAAACGCAAAGTGGATTCCCCACAATTCCACTATTCGATGTTCACTTGATCTCAATCGAACGCCGAACGAATATCATCTTGAAGGTACTCGACCCCCTTAACGGTTTTGTTTGCGAAGAAAGAACTCCGCAAGCATGAGTAACCCATTCACATGAATGTCGACAACCTTCGACAGATACTTGAAATGAAAACAAAAAAAAAGTCCAAAGCTGAGAGAAAAACAAAAGTAAATAACCATAATGCTATGAAAGTTTGGCCAAACTTTTGCCAAATTCCCATGAATCCCCAAGTCTCCAGACTAGGCGGAGAAAAATAAATAAATAAAGGAAACGTATTGATTTTCGATTATATACTCGAGAGCAGTTATCTTTGGCATCTCTTACGTACACAAGTACTCACATTCTGAGAAGACTTTTAAATTAAAACCAAAACCAAAGAAAACAACCATTAACCATGCATTTTCTGTCCTGGCTCACTTCCGCCCACATCTTAGGCCTAATCCGACTTTAATCCCGGAGATATCCCATTCAAACGAGCGGAAGACGGAAGGAACTGGGCGAACATCCCTTTATGTAATAGTCCGACTCACCACCGGCACCGCAGACAAAAGTATACGCGTGTACGTCTCATTCACAGGCATTCGCATACTTACGTCAGGATAAGACAATAAAATTATCCAATTATATCATTTCCTGCCAGGAGACAGGATGAACGAGCGCCTTGTTTTTGTTATTGTTTATCCAATCCTAGGGCCAATCCGAACAACACTGGATGGACGCACACGCGGAGGGGTTGCGGAGCACAGACTCACTTGTCACTCGGATGGAAATGCACAATTATCTACTGGCGCACACGAGAACTTCCATGCAGACCCTAATCATCATCTATTATCGCTATCGCTCTTTAAATTGCAACGCGAATTTGCACGGCTTTGTGGAACTCAACCGATTCAACGATCCAACAACCGCTTTAAGCCCTCCCGAGAGACTGTATGCGAACGTGGGCACTGGTGTGGGTACAATGACAATTCTCCTACGCCACCGATACGAGTCGTCTTGAATACACAGTCGCACTCCCGAAAGGCAACCTAGTGACACGATTCCAAAGCACACACTTCAACCCTTCGAATCTTCGTCGTTCAATATTGCGGAGATAATGGTGCAGCGGCACGCCGATGAGCGCACAAGTGCAGCGATAAATTCACTGAGATGAACTTATCCCGATGCTCTAGGGGTGGTTGGTCATGCGAGATGCAGAGCAGTCTTACCAGACAGTGTGGCACGTCGAATTGAACTAAAGTCACAGTCGTGGAATGAAAAGCACCCGGCGCGAGGAGACTGTGAGCTACACTGTGGCCGTGGAGCTGTGCGGCAATGGAGCAGATGTCTGCAGAGAACGACTCTCGCAGTCGAGTAAAAGTTTCTTGTTTTGAGTGAGAACCCAGCAGCCGCCGAACTATATTGAGTGAGGGTTTTGCTTGTGGGTGGAACCAGTGCTGTCCCGATAAGAGCTCGAATTTCAAGGGCATCGCGATGCCGGCTGTGGCGTGAACTGCGAATAATCAGATGTTTTCTGCACACTGGCTCAGGTGTTCTTTGCGCGAAAGTGAGAGAAAGAGAGAGCTTTACAGAGAGCTGAAGTTCGCAGTGCGCATGTCAGAAATAATAGAGCGCGTATGACTAACACCAGCGCGAAGGCCGTGTGTGGCATAGTGAGTAGTTTCGAAAATAGAACCGTATCAGCGTGGATACGACAGTTTCGTCAATCTAGTTTATTTTCCAAGCTCAGGAGCACATAAATAACCACCAGACGGAGTGTTGTGTTCACCTATGCATTGCGGCATGGATGCGATTCATTTGTCATTCACCAAGCCTACAGCACTACCCAGTGGCAGGTTTCTGTTGAAATAATTTTGTTTTCTGGGAATAAGAAAGCCTTGATTCTCGATATCTGCTGGTTAAAGTGGAAACATTCATTTTCCAATTAAGTCCAGTGACAGTCGAGTGCACAATCACTGAAATGATTGGACTTTTCAGCTCCATTGTATGGCAGGGGGCTTGGCAGATAGTTGTATAATATGTTTCGTTAAGTGGAGCTCGTTTATAAATAGATACTGTTATGATTCATTATTTGACAAGCCTCATATTCATTGGAGTTGTCGACGGAATTGCAATGATGGGAAGAATCTCTGTTAAATTGATTACAGATTTAATTGCAAACAATTAATTTAGATTGTTTTTCAAAGGAAAAGAGAAGAGGCTTTTGAATAACAAGCCCTTAACTTTAATAACTTTGCCTAAAGCATTTAAGGCTTCTCTTTCGTATGTTGTAGAGTGCTTAGCAAAAAATTCCAAATTCCAATAACATTAAGTAACCTATTTACGTATCATAGACCTCTTTCTCATTTAAGAAGTGTAGAAGAAACAAAAAGTTTATAAAAGAAATCTTTGCACCACATACCATCATGACATTTCGGTTTAGAAAAGTGCAAGCCAGCTGATCAGTTGAACGATTGAACGATTTTTGATATAAATACCTTAGCCTTCTCGGGCAGCGCCGAATTTGATTTAAGAACGTTTCAATAGTAACAATTTGATTTTATTTTAAATTTTCTCCAACTACTGAAGATTTGTCTGATTTTAAGCATGAAGTATAGTAACTCGAGTATCGATTAGGCAAGGCATTTTCCTCAGACCAAAGGTCTAAAGAGGTTTAGACCCTTACTACATCCAAGATAGTACAGAGACGTTTAATTTGGTCGGTAGACTAAATTCGTTGAGAAATGTTTATGTCCTGCAGCACCTGCGACACACTCCGATCATGTGAAATAAGATACCCGATGAACAAGGTAAGGTACAAAAAAAGCATTCATATGGCCCGACATATACTTCCTTCGACAAGCCTTCCAACGACAGCTGGTTTCCTCGACAGTAAAAAAAAAAAAGTGCATGCAACGTCAATAAGAAATCAGTGACATTCTTGACACCTCTAGACATGAAAGAATGCAGATGACTTGGTGGTGTACTAACGGGCACTTTGCCTTCGCTAAGCACTAAGGAGGCTTTGCCTAAGTGTGAAACATTCTGGGCCGCCTGTAGAGAAGGTGAAAACACTGTAAAGGAATTAATTATTCATTGTAAAGGAATTCCTTATTCATTGTCCCGGCTTTTCTCGAATCAGATGACTATTGTTTGGTTCTGATGTTGTTGGATATGAAAAATGGAGATCCTTATCAAAGAGGTGCTTGCTGGTATCTCTGGGGATAATTAAGAAAATCAATTAAATATAGGCTACTGCCTCGTGATATATTGGACCAGTTCTTGAGTCTAAGTTGTCCAGTGTAGTGCTTCCAAGCTCGAGTAAAAAATGTATTGTTCTAATCCGATAGATAGATAGAGCTAACTACAAATTTATACATTATTTCCAATATACAGTGGGTAAAATACCTAGTTTTTTTTACGATTTTAGCGTTATCTGAAAAGTTTCAGCTGAATAGAATATGCATTATAAAACTGTAGTAAAAGGTTTAATATTAAATACAAAAATGATTCAAATCAATATAAAATTACTCCATTTATTTAAAAAAAAAAAACAATAAAATAACTTCAAAAGTATTTGCACACACACTTTTCCCAGAATGTACACCATTTGCGTCAAAAATCAAACTGTTTCTGAGATGTTTGTTGTTTCTTTATTCATTTGGCGTGAAAAACTTTTCTGTATAGATCGGAAAGGTATATAAATCAATAAAATGTTTTCAAAACAAAGTGAAATAACTTTGAATGTCCGGGAGAAAATTATATCTTTGAGCGAAAGTGGTCAGAGCTATCAACAGATAGCGGATTCGGTTGGATTTAGTTTCTTTGCAGTTCGTTACGGCCTGAAAAGGTTTTGAGACACTGGAATAACGGCAAACAAACATCGTGCTGGACGACCGAAGAAGCTGAGTGCGAGAGATAGACGAGCAATTATAAATGAGGCTCGAAAACAGCCATTTATAAGTGCACAAAATTTAGTCCAACATGCGGCAACAATAACCGGGTAAACAGTACACCCACAAACTATTCGGAATATTCTACATTCCGCAAACATTTATGGCAGGTCAGCTAGGAAGAAACCATTCATTTCTGAAATCAATAGAAAAAAAGGTTAGAGTTTGCAAAAACTTATCTTGCGAAGCCGTTCGAATTTTGAAGGAGTGCTTTGTTTTCGGATGAAAGCAAGTTTAATCTCTTCGGATTAGATCAAAAGAGATTTGTGTGGAGGAAACCAAACACAGAATTCCAAACTAACCATTTGAAGCCCATGGTAAAACAAGGTGGTTTAACATGTTACGGTATGGGGCTGTGTGGCTTACAACGGAGTTAGTAACATTTCCTTCATCGATGGAATTTTGACGGCCCTTGGGTATATTGACATTTTGCGCAATAATTCACTTCAAAGCGCCCTAAAATTGGATATGGAGGGAACATTGCTGTTCCAACAGGACAATGATCCCAAACACTGTGCAAGGGTAACGAAGGAATGGTTGGTATATAATACCCCCACCAAATTGTGACGCCCCCCCAATTACCAGACATAAACCCAATAGAAAATCTATGGAGTATATTGGATACTGAAATAAGAAAAAGAAAAATTTCAAGTAAAAGTGACATGATGGCAGCACTTGTTGAGGAATGGCTTAAGATAAATCCGGAAACCATTCATAATCTCATCGATTCAATGCCGAGGAGATTACAAGCCATCATTGCAGCAAACGGGATGCACACAAAATATTAATTAAAGTTCCATCAATTTTTTTTTCAATATTTGTCATTCACAAACTGTAGTGTGCAGATACTTTTTGTTTTTTTTTTTTAAATAAATGGAGTAATTTTATATTGATTTGAATCATTTTTGTATTTAATATTAACCCTTTTACTACAAATTTATAATGTAAATTTTGTTCAGCTGAAACTTTTCAGAATACGCTAAAATCGTAAAAAAAAAAACTAGGTGTGCAAATACTTATTTTACTCACTGTATTTATTATGTTCCTGTAATTTTGCTTAACGCTTTTTTTGATAAATATAGCCTCATATTACAATTGATAATAAATAAACTGTAGCAGCCAGCAGCAAACTGTAAAAGCAAGGAAGCAAAGAATTCCTTTTCCGCAGTTTTGAAAACTGCGAAGAGAACATCGACAGTTTATCCAATACTGTTTTTTTTTTTTTTTTTTTGCTGAAATTAAGGCGTAAGGACGTGCACAAAGCGTTCATATCGACATACTCTCGTCAATGCCGACAATGAAGGGTACTAAAACGTTGATCCAATCGATAAAAAATTAGATTCCTTGTAGAGGTGTGTAGATTGAAACTATGTTTTGCTCTTGGTCTAAAAAGGATCCTACTCCTACTACTCAACAGCAAAATTAGAGATGGCATGACAGTGGCTAGAGTGCGACGCTCACCTGCCAAAGGGTCTAGGTTCGATTCCCGGTTGAACACATCGAATTTTTCACGGCACAACCTCTTTCGAGTTGCTGACAACATTCAAAGAGTAATAACTGTCTCAAATTTCGCCGTTTGGAGACGGCAAAAAACTGTAGGTCCCTTCTACTCGTGTTGCGCGTACAACACATCCCCCTGTAGACTGTTGCGCCAACAATTATCATTATTATTATGATTCCACAGGATGCAGGCCAACCGAGTGCATGCAACGTCAATAAGAAATCAACGGCATTCCTGGCACATTGCTTCATTGTTAGCTTAGTCCGTCGAGGGAGGGCTTTATTACTCAATTGCCTCTTGAGCCCAAAGAGACAGCGATTGGCAAGAGTGATTCTGCATTTGATTTCGGTACTGATGTTGTTGTCCCTGTTCACCGCGGAGCCGAGGTAGACGAAGTCCTTGACTACCTTGAAGTTTCTGCTGCCTATTGTGACACTCGGTCCGAGAGGTAGATGTTGTGTGTCTTTTATTGATGACAACATTTACTTTGTTTTGTCCTCATTAACCACCAGATCCATTTTAGCCGCTTCCGCTTCAATGCCAGCAAACGCCTCATTGACGGCTCGCTGTGTTAGTCCAATCACGTCCATGTCATCAGCGTAAGCTAGCAGTTGAACTGGCTTTCGGAAGATCGTGCCTCTGGTGTAGACTTGTGAGTTACGCACCATCTTCTCGGGGATGATGTTAAAGAAGTCACATGAGAGTGTGTTGCCTTGTCTAAGACCTTGTTTGACATTGAGGATTTCGAAAACTCCGTAACCGACCTTGACGAAGCAGCGTTTGAGCATTGTCATCCTACACAATCTGATGAGTTTGGTAGAAAAGGCAAAACTAAACATAGCACTTTAGCTCGTTCCTATGCACACTGTCTTATGCGGCCTTAAAATCGATGAATAGATGTTGAGTGTCGATCTGTAGTTCTTGGATCTTTTCCAGGATCTGTCGTAAAGTTAAGATCTTGTCTATCGTGGACTTCCCAGACCTGAAACAACACTGATAGGAATATATCAGGTTGTGGACAAAAGGTTTCAAGCGCTCACATAATACAAAGGAGAGGATCTTGGAGGCGATGTTAAGAAGTCTGATCCCTCGATAATTGGCATAATCAAAGTGGGCTCTTTTTTGTGGTTCGGCATCTTTTCCTCCGACCATACCTTACAGATGAGCTGGTGCATGTGGCCAACCAAGTTGTCTCCAGCTGTTTTAAATAGTTCTGCGGACAGTTCGTCCACTTCAGTAGCTTTTTGGACTTCAGTTTCAATATTGCTATCTTCAACTTGTTTAAGAGGGGGAGGGGGACGGAATTCTTGTCTATTATCGTCCAAATTGAGTAGAACTTTCTGCCTTTAAGCGGAATCGGGGCTGTCATCACCGTTAAGGATTCAACAGAAATGATCATTCCAGATTCTCAGCACAGACTGCTGATATTCACCAAAAGCATTCTGTTTTTTTTTTGGTTTTTGTTTGGTTAAAAATAAAAACGATACTCTGCAGGCTACAAGAAACAGGCCTAGTCTGTTATTGAAAATGTCTGTTATTTGAAAATATCTATTTTGAAGTCAAGAGAGTAAGATATGAGCAAATGTAAAAACACGGAAGTTTATTTTCTTGATGAGATGTTCCTATAAATTAATTTGATGTCCATAACAGCGTTCAATTCCTCTCAGAATTTTAAAGTCATCACTGTATCCCTCACTCCTAATTTATTAGTTATTTTCAAAGTTCCTGCGAACGGGGAGATATTCTTTCACAATTTCTATTAAGTTCGCAATACCAAATACATCATATTTGACGAAGAATCACATTTTTGGGGAAATAAACAGCGAATACACTGAGACTTCTTTTGTGTCCTATTTGAAAATGCTTACACGCAAACCTTCTTTCCTTAGCAATCATTTCTTTGTACACAGAAACATGTGGGCATGAGAACGAAATTGGGGAAACGCAAAGAATTGAAGATTCGTCGTGTGTACGCATAAAGGTACCTTCTGAAAAGGCATTTCCCTTTTTGCTGTCATTGATGAACAATTTTTTTTTCAATTTCCATCGATTTAATTTTAATATAAATGCGGTGGTTTCAGTTAGAAGATAAATGAATTTGAATTTAACTTTTCAAAATGAACAACAATTTCCTCTACAGCCAAAGTAAACACACAAGTAGGGCACGCTTGGACTATAATCGCTTTAAGCAATGTTGTCTGTATATTGTGGCCAAAGATTATTCTTACCTTCGAATGATTAGAACTTATAATACGCAAACATAAATAAACTTCACTACTTACAACTACGCCTGCAAGAGAACAACACAATTCTTACCACAAAATTATTAATGACGACATTCATATCAAAGTGCAAACAACTCACGAGGATAATCTATTAAACTATATGCAAACACCCATCGCATGAGAACAAGGATAAGTAGGAATTGTTTTCCCATTTCGTAAGCACCTGAGTTTCCTGTCATAGTTTTGGATGTAAACACGGTGGGTTTCATGTCTTTTTTGTTAACGTGCCATCATGCGGCGTCACTTTGTTCTCGTGTTGGTTATTATAACGTGATAATAACGCAAATGCGTCAAGGGAGCACACATTTCGTGCCTATTACTCATGAGCATGTAGATCGGAGTGCTCTTGTATTTTCACGAATGACAGTAAACCGATGGAGGCGAGGAAGGTAAATGATAACACTTCGTGGCATTGAACAGTAATTGAACGTGATAGACCTTCGTGTCAGTTACATGGTGACATTTTACGACATCTTGGGAAGCAATTTAGATCGATTGTTGCTTTTGGAAATGCGTTAGTTGCATTCCGCTGGCTGGAAAGGGGATTTTCTCATGACTTTGGAAATTCCTTTATATTCACTTACTTTTTGCTGATTGCTTTGCATTATGGGCAACAAGTGAGAAATATTTCACCTCGCCTCAGTTGTTTAAAGTTCTAAGCTTCAATGAATTGGCGAAAATATCCTCAGCCAAATGGGCTATTTGTGAAAACCACCATAAATTTCCATTACAACCAGCGATTATTGAACGATCAAATAGGCTGAAAGTGCTCGTCAGCAGAAGCGGCCACTTGGCGCTCCCTAACCGCATGAATATAATGCCTACAGGCGCAATCTATGAAGTAGCTTTCCTCCCGAAGAATCCGCATCCTTCAAATGATGTTTTTGGGATTACTTGACAGACTCAAATTGCCTGTAGCCATAATTTATTCTTAAAGCTTTTCAACCTTTCTTTGTGCACGAACATCTTTAAAAAGTGGAAGGGCGGGTAATGGGCGATTGAATTGAACATTAACACCACAACGCACTGTGACAGTAGTTTTAAGAGAAGCTTCATAAACCGATTATTGCCCATTTTGAAATGGGAGGAAAGTAGTTTTCAGGTCGTTGACAATGTCTGAAAGTGTCTATTTACAGAGGAATTTGAGGGACTATCTATTTTCTACGGTGTGAAGGAATTCTGAATTCACTTAATTGAACGAATATTTCGCTTGCCCAAACTAGTCTTAAACTCAATCTCCTAGTGGGGCTTATGATTGGAGAAGGTAAATTGACAAGAGGTGACTCATTTTGGATATATATTTTTAAATTAGGCGTGTAAATTATTTAGTGAACATTGCACTTTGCATTATACGAGATCTGTTCACAAGTAATTATCGACTTTTTTTTATTTTGTTTTGTTGGTACTCTTGCATCAAACACATGTTTACAGTTACATCTATAAAGTATACTTATTTTTTTTTATGTGAGAGGCATAAAAGTTAGATGACTCTTGGGTGTTTTCATAGTAGACACTAAACCTTAATATAGTTTCTTTTTTTGTTAACCCCTTGTGGATTTTTAATTTGTATTTAGTTACCGTTATTTTCAAAGCTTCGAATTTGGGCTGCAGTTTATAAGCAGCTTGAATTTCACGTTGAACTCGCCATAAATCCAAGAGTTTTACGGCGGCAAGCCGATTCTTGATATGACAGAGTTGATAGAGGAACTATAGAGCGCCGTGTGTAGTTTTACATTTATGTCTTATAAGGTTATGCAGGACGAAGGAGAACCCTCGCTGCTGTGGCAAGGACGGCACTGGCCCCACTTCTAATGGCGAAAAAGGTTTTTAACCAATCGAAGCGCTGTCGTGTAACGTCTTGATCTTAAGATGATCTTTAGTACTAAGATTATACGCAGAAACTCTTGCCAACCACTGTTTCTTTGGGCTAAGAGACAACTGAGAAGCAGAATCATAATTTTGCGGACTGAGCCTACGTTATTCTACATTGTACTTGATCATTCTTGTTTTGCTCTATGGCGCAGAAGCCCTGGCAATCTCAAAAGCAGATAAAGAAGTCATTGATCCTTCTGAGGTAGAAGTTCGGTACTCAGACGTTGACCCTATTTTCGCTGATTGTTTTTTTGAGAAGAAGACAAACCGTTTGTTTACATTTGACAAGTGAAACCTGTAATCGATTAATACAATTAGTAAGCAGAAACCAGTCGGAATCGTCATTGAAGTCAATTACATGTGTGATGCTTTTTTTGCAGTTTTGTGTGCATCGTGAAACCAATTCTCTAACACGACTGGGTTCTGCATAATATTTGACGCACGAATGCACACCCAATAAATATCTATCGAACTATAGGTACAGAGACTGGAGACCCATTTAAGGATTCAACGCCTATAAGGCTATTTAGATCGCATGGAAAATACTGTTCTAACCAGAAAAGTTTTCAATGTCGAACCATTTAAACTGCAAAAGAAGACGAACAGGCAAAAAGAAGAAGCTCTTCAATGTCGAACCATTTAAACTGCAAAAGAGGACGAACAGGCAAAAAGAAGAAGCTCGTCTAAGCCATCGATTGGAGTTGGAGGTAACAACCTAAATCGAGGAAGAAGTTTAAATCGTTCCCGACTTAGTCCAATGGTCCAATAAAGCCATCATCTCACAATTGACATCGGTATTGGTGGTATTGGTGGTATTGGCTTTTTAGTTACACGGCAAACTTGTTTGTTACCATACATGTGCTCCGACATAAAAATGCTGTCAAAAGAAAGTGTACACCTATCATCTCGTTTTTAATGAAATGTTGAAGTAAGACATGCCATTTTTTCAGATAATTTATTCTAAATGAAATGCCAAACAAAAATTATCAAAAAATATAAAAATAAAAACACAATAAAAGCATAAGCAAAATAATTCACTTTTTACGCGTCAGAAAAAAGTGCGCGACTTGCAGTTTCTAAGTCCGTATTGTTTGGAAGTTGAAAGCGCCACGAGGATTAAATGCCTAAACTACTGAGTAAGATTAGAATCAAAGGTTCTTGCGACCGATAAGCCGAGGCTCGTGCGTCAATATTGCGTTCAGCCGTTGCAGTTAGTATTTCAGGTAAAAATTTTGGGATGTTTTCTTTTTTCTAGAAAAATAAAAAATCCGCTAAGGGATTGTTTATACCCTTTAATAATAATAATTATTGGAGCGACAGTCCACGGGGGGATCAGGGCCTAGCTTGCTCATCAACTACTCGCGTAGTGCGCGCTACTGTTCTCTCACGAGTAGAACAGAGCTAAAGTTTTTTGCCGACTTCGAACGGCGAAGTGTGAGAAGCTTTCTTAGACAGATATTACTCTTTGAGTGTTGTCAGTAGCTCGAAAGAGGTGGTGCTGTGAAAGATTCGAGGTGTTTTACCGAGGTGTTTAACCAAACTAAGATCCTTCGGCGTGTGAGCGTCGCACTTTAGCCACTACACCACGGCGAAATTAAGCCACATCAAGGGACGAAGGTATAAAAGAAGAGAGGGAAAGGAGGTACCTATGCACATTGCTTTTAAATGCCTGTGGATTGTAATGCTGGGGAAAAGCTGGGGTGGAAAACCGAGCCTTTAAACTTAACTATACGTCCGAAGTTGGACTTAAGGGTGAACAGGTGAACATTTCTAGCGACGCGGGTATTGCGGGAAAATTCTTAAAAAGTAGGAATGCAGCAGGCTAATTCATTAGAGCATTTTTTGTTCTGATAACGACAAAATAATAATCGAGACGCAACATTTCGTCGATGTTCTAGTGAGTCGATTGACTTTGAAGCATTATTATTATCAATAAGCTTTATCGCTCGCTATTGGATTCTATCTAGTAGGTGCAGGTCTTAGGAGCACCAGACCAGCAAGGAGCATAAAACTCAAGCTTTGGACGGATGTACGCTTTATATATAAAATTCTCAAATATCTCCCTCCCTTCCCTTTTTGTCTAATGAATTTTCCGGCTATGTACAAGGCTCGTATCTGGCAATTCTCTCGTGCGAACGTCTCGTGAGATGATTAGTGCCTTGGAGGATGGTACTCTATCACTTCGAACTGCGGAGGATTGGTTTCGACGATTCAGAGCCCATGAAAACGACACCATGGACAAGCCAGCCGTTGGAAGGCCAGTAACGACGAATTCCGATTGAATCGTGGAAATCATTGGGTAAGACCGGCATGTGGCATCTCGTGACATCGCTCAAGAGATGGTAGTTAGTCACCACACCAATTAATACCATCTGCAGAAAGCTGGATACAGAAAAAAGCTTGATCTTTGGGTGCCGCATGATTTGACGCAAAAAAAACCTTCTGGACCGAATCAACGCCTGCGATATGCTGCTGAAACGGAACGAGCTTGATTAATTATTTAAGCGGATGGTGACTGGTGACGAAAAATGGATCACATAAGATAATATCTATCGAAAACGGTCGTGGTTGACGGCCGGTGAATCGTCCCAAACAGTGGCCAAGCCAGGATTGACGGCCAGGATGGTTTTGCTGTGTGTTTGGTGGGATTGGAAGGGAATCATCCACAATGAGCTGCTTCCATATGGCTAGACGGTTGATTCTACCATCAACTGCGAACAACTGGACCGCTTGAAGCAGGCGATCAGCCAGAAGCGTCCAGAATTGGCCAACAGGAATTATGTAGTGTCCCACCAGGACAACACCAGAGCACACATTTCGTTGATGACTCATAAGAAGCTACGGGAACTCGAATGGGAGGTTTTATCACATCCACCATATAGCCCGGACATAGCGCCAAGTGATAACGACCTGTTCCTGTCCATGGCGAACGTCCTTGGTAGTGTGAAGTTGAACTCAAAAGAGGCTTGTGAAAAGTGGCTGTACGAGTTCTTTGCATATAAGGATGTGGGCTTCTGCGAGGGGGGTATTATGAAGTTGCCGTCTAGATGGAAACAGATTATCAAACAAAACGAAGCATATTTATGAAGCATCGAATGAAGACAAAAACAGCCGATGGAAGATATTTTTATATTGTTGCCAGGTCATAGGGGGTGACATATTTCTTGCATCGCTTTAAGAAACCTAAACATTTCGCTGCATTTTCGGTGATCTCGAATATGCGATTGTTCTAACTTAGTGTTGAGTTGATACACATACCGAGGATGGAAAGCCGTTCGGTTTTAACAGGCTGGCTATTTTGAGAACGCTTAAGTGACAGTAGAGAGCACTGAGTTTTGGAAGCATTAAATTCCACTCTATTCTTTTTACCCCAATCAATTATGTTGTCAAAATTGGAATTTATATCTACGGCCGAAGATAAGGGTCGAGAGCCAAGGAACGAATAAGAAAAATTTAGGGTACTGTCATTAACGAAGGAGTGAATTGAATTAGAAGTGACAGACAGGAGATCATTTATAAAAATGAGGAAGAGTGTCGGAGACAAAAGGGAGCCTCTGGGGAACACCAGCATTAATATGGTGCATATCAGACTTGAACCCATCCAATACAACTTGTATTCAACGGTTCGAAAGGTAATGTTTACTCCATTGAAGAAAAGATTCATCGACGCCAAAAGCACGCATTTTCGACAAGAGAGACTGATGCCAGACTCTGTCAAATGCTTTTGAAATATCAAGTGTAACGATCTTGCCTTCTTCTACATTGTGAAAAGATTGGTTCCATTTTTCGGTGAGATATTACTCTCCAGTGGACCAGTTGCAGCGAAAGCCGTTTTGTCATTAAGAAACTTTCGGGTTTTAAGATATTTCATAAGCTGACGATTTATCAGGCTTTCTTTGACCTTAGAAAGTAGGGACGTAAGTGCTGTAGGTCGGTAGGTGGTGGTTGATATTGGTTTGCCGATTTTAGGGACGGGTTGGACAAATGCTATTTTTCACTTACTCGGAGAGAGCCCTAAAGAATAGGACAAATGGAAAAGCTTACGTAGTGGTTTTGCTAGGGTAGAAGAACACGTCTTCAAAAGAACGGGGGGAATACCATTCGGGCCAGTGGATTTGTGCACGTTTAGATCTTTGAGTACTCCTGCAACTGTACGAGTGCGAAAATGAACTTGTCCCATGAAAAAATGTACGCTCTCAAGTAAAGGCGCGGGCAAAGCTCCAACCAGCGTTGATTTGGTTGCAAAATGTGCAGCTAACAGATTTACTTTGTCTAATGAGCTGACAGCTGAAATTTCATTGCAAATGAGCGCTGAAATTGAAGACGAGGCGGAATTCTTTACGTTCTTTACAAATGACCAAAAGGTTTTGCTGCCCTTGGGACAATGAAGCACTTTCTGTCTTAACTTTTGGTCATAGGAGAACTTAACACGCCTTATTTATGTCTTATTTACGTCTTATTCTTCTTTCGGTTTTCCTCAGAAGGATTGGCTTTCTACAATATTCAAATATAAAAAGTTTTTTTAAGTTTTTTTTTAAGAGAAGTTCATAGCAACCAATTATGTATAAGGATTAGTCCAAGCCACCGTGGCGTAGTGGGTAGGATGGGACGCTCACACGCCGAAGGTCTAAGTTCACTTCCCAGCTCAAACAGAAATTTTTTGAGTTTTTTACGGCACCACCTCTTTCTTCGGCCGCCGGTGCGTAGTGGGTAGAATGCGACGCTCACACGCCGAAGGGTCTAAGTTCGATTCCCGGCTGAACACATCAAATTTATCACGGCACCACATCTTTGGAGCTGATGACAACACTCAAAGAGTAATAACTATCTAAGAATACTTCTCAAACTTCGCCGTTTGGAGTCAGCAAAAAACTGTAGGTCCCTTCTACTCGTAGCACGTACAACAGGAGTAGTCCCCCTGTGGACTATCGCGCCATACAATTAATTATTATTATTAGACTAAGTCAAGTTTACAATGGGTGAAGAGAGATCAGAGAACAAATTTGTTTCTGTATGTGGGCTTATGTGGGCTTAACACATCAATTGTAAGAAACAACAATCTTGCAAATGAAATGAATCATGATCTCATTTGTGTTTTATTTTTAATGAAAACAAAAAAACGACAACAAAACGAAACAAAGTTCTAAATAGAGTAAAATTCATTTTGTGCACCTTACTTTTCAAATGTTTATAGAACACTTTTAAGTTTGGTAATTAAATAATTTAAAGTGTCTTATTTAAGGTAAGTCAAAAAATGCTTTTTTTTTACAGAATTAATTAAATATATTCCAACACAAAACCCAGACTACAAAGCCTCTAATAATGAATCTGTGCAACGTTGGTACGGAATGACTAAGTTAGAAGCTATGGACAACATATATTTCAATCTACGAAATAAATTCTCTTCATGAGAAAGAAAAACAACTCAGAATAAGCGGCTCAAGGGACAAATGAATTGAAAGCAGTATCCTGTACATGGCATCCACCCCAGCCCTTTCAGTCACAACACATGGCTGCAGGCGCTCAAAGAATCACTTGAGCATCTTGTTTCTTCATCTCTACAGATCTAATATAAACATGATAGCAAGTCCTTGCCAGCTCTTATATCTCCTATGCAGGATATTAATTATTTCCTTCTCCCCCACGACAAACATACACCATTTGCTGGAACATTTTTGATGAATCACTTCATTTCTTCCTCGTGAGACGGCATCAGTTGGAAGTTCGTGGGAGGGAGTTCGACTGACTATGTGTCTTTAATTTGCTACTTTTTGAATATTTGCCACACATTTATGAATTCCTTATTGGTTTAATTTAAATTACTTAATGAAAGTCCTATGTCTGTTTTTGTTTACTTTAAATACTTTATAAAATGTTTATTGGAGTTAAATTTGATGATCTTTAGTGTTAAGTGACTTGTTTGACAGAAAAATCTACCAAATCCTGCCCGGAGAGAACATCATTCCATTGTATCGGTGACAGGAGACCGAATAACCTGGCTGCCTGAACCTTTCAACCAATTACGTCGCATACAGGAGTCCCACACAAAGATTTACGTTGCCTTTGATTAAGTGGCACACGAAAACCAGCTGGCACGACAACTTGCTTCTGCCCCCCGGCAAGTGTCAGAACTGTCACACCATTAAAATCAAATTGACCAAGTAAACACAGCGAATTAATTAAAATTTTCAGTCTCATTCCTTCCACCCGGCAACTCGTAAGCTTTCGATTCCTTAATAGCCCAAAACAATGTCTGGGAATTTCCCACACGCGACTTTCATGCCGTGATCATCAATTCGGATGAACGGGCAACGTTCTGTGCGCACGAACCCATCCAGTCCGCTGAAGGCGTTCAAGTATTGTAATTCCGTAGGCACAATGTCAATGTCAAACACGGTCATTCATGGCGATTTCTTTCCAATAGCTATTTAGGGGAGCGAGCGACTGCTGTATTGTAGTGCTATTGTTGTCCCTCAGATTGTGTACAAAGTTCGTCGGCATTCATTGATTTGAAAATGATTCTGAGGTAAATGTTCGTGCTCCAGGTGGGTATTTTCGCCTCTCCTTGGCTATGCGATACGATGGTGGATTTTGTTTGCATGCTAGGCAAGTAATCGATTGAAAAGTTGCACCACAAATTTGAATATAATCACTTTGGGGCAGGAAAGTAATTTATGAGGACGAGAGTTTGGAGAACAAACAATAATAGTTTTCGTTTCTCTCTGCGGTTCATAAATATGAATTTCTTGCTTGTTCTGAGTGACTCGACATCCCCTCACGTTGGACAAGATGGATGTTATTTATCACAATTAATGAAACTCGAGGCAGACTTTTTACGTGGATACGATCTAGATTGAACCACACTGTATATTCGTAAAGTTTTTGTGTATTTATTTCTTAGGCAGAATTTGGCGCATGGATCGCTTGCACTCTCCCATTTTCTTAACATTGTCTTAAACCTTCAGAGGAGCGTATGTATTTTAGCCTTTCAAATCTAGCCACAGTCATGAGGATGTCTGAAATTTTCGCAAAAGCAGTTGAAGGTGTTTTTTCGTTTATGCCGCACGCGGGGATATACGTCAAATCTCTTGAGTGTCTATTTCTCAGCACTTAACACCGCAGTTATATCTGTACCCCCTACAGAACTTACATCTCTAGGAGACATACAGTTCAATGCCACCGATCTCAAAAATCGTAAATCTCCGGGTCTAGATGGATTAAGTAATCAAGTGTTTGAAGAACTTCCTGTAAGTGCCCTTATGTTACCCATTATTTTTAATCAATGTCTCTTTAAAAATGTTTTATTACCGGAAAATGTGGAAGATGGCCAAGGTGATACCGTTGATAAAACATGGGAAAAATTAATGCAATCCAGACAGCTCACGACCTAATTATCTCTTAAATGGTTTAAGCAAAATTCTAGAAATAGTTATAAAATCAAAATGAAACATTTTTGATTTTTTTACCTTTCGAACAATTTGGCTTTAAATAAAATTTCAAGAATATGTACAACTGTTAAACAGCAGATCAATCTCAAGAAGTCGACTGGCCTAGTTCTCCTCGACATTGAAAAGGTTTTTTACTCAGTGTGGCATAATGGTTCAATATTAAAACTGATTAAACTACATTTTTTTGTATGGCCGCCGTGGCGTAGTGGGAAGAGAGCGATGCTAACATGCCGAAAGGTCTAGGTTCGATTCCCGGCTGAACATCTAGAATTTTTCACGGCACCCCCTCTTTCGAGCTGCTGACAACACTTAAAGAGTAATAACTGTCTAAGAAAGTTTCTCACACTTCGCCGTTCGGAGTCGGCAAAAATCTGTAGGTCTGTTCTTCTCATGATAGAACAGTAGTGGGAACAACACGAGTAGTTGATGAGAAAGCTAGGCCCTGGTCCCCCTGTTGACTGCCGCGCCAGCAATTATTGTTGATCTATATTTTCCAAAATTCCTTTTTTAAAATCCTACAAAGTTTTCTTTTCGATCTAGAATTCAAAGTATCGTTATTGTGAATTCTTTTGATTAAATCCTGTACCAGTTAGTGTCACACAAGGCTCTGTTCTGGTTCCAGTCTTTTTCAATATTTTTCTGACAGATTTGCCTTGTGAAATTGTAAAAATGCTCTTTAGGCGGATGACTTAGAGTTGTACTCATCACATATTTATGGTCCAGTGTTAGAAAATCAACTATAGACCATCATACATTCATTTTTTGAATACTCTGAGCATTGAAAAATTAAGTTCAATATTTACGAAGGTTGCCTTTTACAATTCGGGATTGGGCAACCCTAGCGTTGCAATCTGGCAACTGCCAGTTCTATCGTAAAGTTAACTATTTTTGAGGCTATACGTATTCGCATTGTTTTGACATACGAGTGCTATTTGTGTTGTTCACAGTAACTTGAAAGATTCATCTCGCCCAAAAAATGGATTTAAATCGTGAAAATTTTCGTGCCATTATTTTTTTCATCTTTCGACTTGGATTAACTCAACAACAGTGCATCGATGAACTTAATTCAATTTTTGGCGATGAAACTTCATCAAGGACCAGTGCTTATCGATGGTATACTGAATTCAACCGAGGTCGTAGTTCACTCCAAGACGGATTTCGTGAAGGTCGTCCAAAATCGGTTGTTGTTCCAGAAACCATTGATGCTGTGTGCGAACTGATATTGCCAGATCGTCATGTGATCTCTCGTAAAATTAAGACAACCTTAGGTATAAGTGGGACCATCATACATTCAATATTGCATGAACATTTGACCGTCAAAAAAAATTTGTTCGCGTTGATTCCTATTCAATTTGTCAATCGCTCAAAAATAGGGCTCGTGTCGATTGGTCGAAAGAAATGCTCCAAAAATACGATCACCGTGCTTAAAAACACGTCTATGACATCGTAACAGATGATAAATCGTGGATTTACGCGTATGAACCCGAAAATAAACAGCAGTCGATAGTATGGGTGTTTCAAATTGAGCCAAATCCAACAAAAGTTACCCGCGCACAAGCAAATGGTCGCCTGTTTTTTCGGAAAAACTAGTCATGCCGCAACCGTACCACTAGAACAACGCAGAACAGTCAATTCTGAGTGGTACACAACCAATTGTTTGCCAGTTGTCTTCCAAAAAATTAGGATAACCAACCGCCGAAGGCGGACCACTCTTCACCACGACAATGCGAGCTCTCACTCAACGGCTCAAACAACTGCACTTTTGGGCACTCAAAACTTCGATTTGATGAGTCATCCGCCATATTGTCCTAACTTGGCACCGAATGACTTCCTGAAGAAGCGGTTGAAGCGTTTTGGAGATACCTCAATCAGAGTGGCAAAAGTGCTTCGACAATTGGTTCAAACGCATGCAAAAGTGTATAGATCTTAATGGGGAATAATTTGAAAAACAATAAAGCTATTTTCGATGATTAATATTTGTTTTTGTTCTCTAATCCCGAAATATAAAAGGCAGCCCACGTATATGTGTTCTGCTATCTTCTTAAAAAGAAGATCGAATTACTTTTTCACTAATGGTAGTCTTAATATTTTCGTTACTTAACCAAAAGCAAAAATTTTCATACATTGATAACTGCGCGAAAAATCACATTAAACGACTACTAGCTCAAAAAGAATTCTTTAAAATGGTGCTTAACTTGCCTCCAGACTTTTTCATCCTTATACTTCGTGAAAGAAAGCTTCCAAAATGTCGCCGTTCGGAGTCGGCAAAAAACTGTAGGTCCCTTCTACTTGCGAGAGAAAAGTAGCCCGCACAACACTAGTAGTTCACGAGCAAGCTAGGCCTTGGACCCCCTATGGACTGTAGCGCCAAAAATTTTTTATTAAAATATTTTTATTATTATACTTCATGAAAAAGCCGGTGCTATTCAAATTGGTAGAAGAATTCATTATTGTCTTTTTTATATGAAGTCTATGTTTTGTGACTCTAGAGCACAAATAATTTCGTGAAAACACTGTTATACTATGGAATAAATAAGATATCTATCTATCTATCTTCTCGGCAAGGCGGATAGTATCAGCTTTCTTTTTATTTACAGACTGGAAGGTAACTTTTGTTTTTTGGTTACCACTTGTAATCTCTGATTTTGCTGGCATTAACATTGAACTTGGCGCTGGCAGTTTTTTAGCAGTATAAGGGTTTTTGTTAATCTTGATCTTCACGGAAATGATTAGACCTCTTCCATCAAATGTGTAGTTGGTTGCTGGAATAAGCTTTCGAGGATGTAACTGACTGTTTCTTTCACTCACTGACTGTAACTTTCATCAAGTTACAAAGAACGGTTTTTCTTGACTGCACGGGGGCCTTCTCGCACCTACTTTTGTTCTTGATGTTTTGCCGATTTTTCCTCCCTGGAGTGCACAGAATGCACAGTGCATTTTCTACTAAAACAATGTGATCTTTGGTTCAACTCGCACTGTCGTTGTTGTCATCTTCGATGACACTAGTCACACGGGTATGTCGTCCAGGAAGGAAATGTGTTTGAATGTGCATAGACTGCGCCAAGATGGAGGTAGTGGTCTGGAACTGGGGCATTCGATTTATGTTATTGCTCTTCACATTCCTTTAGGTAACTTCGCGTTGATTTTTCGAGTGGAAACTTTTCCTGTTCCTATGACTACGAACTATATTGTGAAGTGTGTCTGTGTCGATAGCTAAGTTTACGGCTTTCAACCCACTAATAATTTAAAAGACAGGAGATTAAAGCAAGTTATCCCCTAATTTGGTCGACAGAAAAAATTCTTTGGGACTTTTACTGGTCCCGGAACACACCATCCCGAGGTTTTTTCTGGTGAACTTATAATAATAATAATAATGGGGTGGTGGTCCACAGGGGGACTAGGTCCTAGCTTGCTCATCAAGTTCTCGTGTTGTGCGCGCTACTGTTCTCTCACGAGTAGAAGGGACCTACAGTTTTTTGCCGACTTCGAACGGCGAAATTTGAGAAGCTTTCTTAGACAGTTATTACTTTTTGAGTGCTGTCAGTACCTTGAATAAGGTGGTATCATGGAAAATTAGAGGTGTTCAGCCTGGAACCCAACCTGCACCTTCGGCGTATGAGTGTCGTACTCTACCCACTTCGTGACAATTAAACTTGCTAGATAAAAATTAATAGAGGATTTCACAGGGCCCGAAACCACGTTGGGACTGCCCGTTTCCGCGCCTGGGCTTACAACAAAAATTAGTCTTCAGGAAGCAGGCTGACCAAACGTCCAAATCCTGGTGATTTCTGTTATCTCTAAACAGAAAAGACTGTATGGTAGACGGCTTCACCTTCGCTAAACATTTAAATAAGCTTGCATATAGTAATAATAATAATAATAATAATTGTTGGCGCGACAATCCACAGGGGGATGTGTTGTGCGCGCTACTGTTCTCTCGCGAGTAGAAGGGACATACAGTTTTTTACCGACTGCGAACGGCGAAGTTTGAGAAACTTTCTTAGACGGTTATTACTCTTTGAGTGTTGTCAGCTCGAAAAAGGTGGTGCCGTGAAAAATTAGAGGTGTTCAGCCAGGAATCGAACCTAGACCCTTCGGTGTATGAGCGTCGCACTCTACCTACGCCACGGCGACTATAGTAATAATACCCTTATTATAGAGAAAGTGAAAACCCCGTCAATGTCCCGTCTATGCTCAGATTATTTAGTTCGAGCAGAAAACTCAGAAGGCTTTATATCATAAAAGTGCTTTCTGGTATTCTCCCATAAGACTAAGAAAAGTATAACATTAACAATTGTGTAGGTCTCTGCCTAGTAGTACAATGGATGACCAGAAGTCTGAGCGCCTTAGAGCATTGTTTTCTAACTTATAATAAATATAGAAGGTTGTACTCACTCTGGTTTATCACTAACCCTGAAGCGTTTTGATGTAAGCGAGGACAGAACTTGACTTTCATTAGAAATGCAAGACAATAAGTATTTCATTGAGAAGACATATGATTCACTGTTTATTGACTACATCAAAATCCGACCCCCAAAGCAATATAAGCGACACCAACAAATAATTTCTCTGACGACAAATTTGAACTTTCGATGGCAGTCTCGTCTGTTGCTTGAGGAGATTTGCTTCTTGATTTCTCCGAATTATACGATGAATGGTTTCACTTGTCGCTGAAAGAGAATATGTGAATAAAACAATATTTTATTCTGGTCCAGTCAGCCAATATTATTTTGATTTTTGGTTCATTAGAGAACCTGCTTATTCTTTAAAAGTAAGGAAAATAATGTATTGGCGAACGTTGGGCGGTTTATTGTATTAAAGAGGAATGAATGTCTTCACATGCTCGTGGAAAAGTAGATTTGTTGGCAGTAAAAAAATTTTCCAACCAAGCCCGATAATTTTTGCATGTTAACGTTTTAATGTACTGATCTGCACTGAGCACGAAATTGGACTTGTGCTATGGTTAGGTTTCCACTCTCACGTTCAGGCCGTGTTAGAGTGCCACATTCTAAGCGTTTGGTTGGTTGCACAATGCGCAGGAAGTTGGAAGTTGTGGGTTTTCATAATACGTTTCACCCTAGACTTCGTTGCTCCGAACCTCCATTCGAGTGGAGATTAAGCATTTTTTAACCTACCAAGACGTCGTTTTGAATGTATACAGTGGCTTCCACGACTAATCGGACACAGGAAAGAAACATTGATCTCATATGAAATGTCAAAAAAATTTTACTGATGTCTTAAGGCAGTGATAAAATTTAATTTTGTGGCAAAATTTAAATTTATTCAACCTTAACAAAGCCTTACTTTAAACAACAAAACACAAACAGTTTGAGAAGTGCCTAAAAGACTTCACAGTTTTCTCTCTCACGCATAATCGGACAACCTAACGAAATCACTGTAGTTTTTTAAGCAACGGTGCTTTTCCAGTCAAAATCTGGAAATTTGTTGAACTGTAATATCTTTACGCATATTATATCCTTTTATGGTAAGTAAATTGCTTTGTTGTGTTTAGCCGCATCGAAATGGCCCCAAAAGGGAAACAAACATCTTTAGAAGAAAGAGGATTAGTGTTTTCACAGTACCTTGATGGAAAATCTGTTCGCGAAATAGCCAAAATTGTAAAATGGAGCCATTCCACTACACATGACATTATTTCACGCTACAACAATGAAAGCAGGATTCATAATGTGAGCAGAAAAGAAAAGGAAATCAATTGGGCAAGTATGATGAAAAGCACCTGTACCTGTACCACCTGTGCAAATCACCGAAAAACCCTTTTGTATAATAGAAATCTCTAAAGGCTTTTTTTTGAAAGAGATGAAGAATAAAGAAGTGTGTAATAAGACAATTCGTGGCCGCTGCGGCGTAGTGGGTAGACTGCGACGCTCACACGCCGAAGGGTCTAGGTTCGATTCCCGGATGAACACCTCGACTTTTTTACGGCACCATCTCTTTCGAGTTGCTGACAACATTCAAAGAGTAATTAATGTCTAAGAAAGCTTCTAAAATTTCGCCGTTCGGAGTCGGTAAAAAACTGTAGGTCCCTTCTACTCGTGAGAGAACAATAGCGCGCACAACACGAGTAGTTGATGAGCAAGCTAGGCCCTGGTCCCCATGTGGACTGTCGCGCCAACAATTATTATTATTAACAAGACAATTCGGAGAGTACTTCGAAATCACTATCTAAATAGACGTTTACCTCGGACGACGCCATACATAAGCGAAAAGAATAGAAAGGAAGACTCAAATTTGCTAAGGGACACCTTACGAAGGATATGTTTTTGAGAAACAAGGTAAAACTACATAAATTGTTATAATTTGCGACCGAGTAGACAAGAAATAGAATTATAAATTAGGTTTTTTTCACAGACGAAAGCAAATTCAACTTGAAGTGTTCTGACGGCCGAGCGCATGTATGGAGAAGACCAAACTAAGAATTCTCTCTTAAACATACACGGCTTACAGTAAAACATGGCGGAGCGTCCGTCATGGTATGGAGATGAATTTCGAGTGCTGGTGTTGGTACCTTACATTTTCTTGGAGTAATGATGGACCAAAACGCATTCATTAACATTTTGAAACAACAATTGGTACCAAGTATCAATAAACTCTCAATACAAGACAATTTCATCTCTTACTAAGCCAACGACCCAAAGTACACGTATTATAAAGCAAGGTTGTGGCAGTTGTACAGCTGTCCGAAGGTGCTTAAAACACCTGCACAATCCTTAATGCACTAGAGCATATATGGGATGAACTGGGGGTAGCAAAAAAGCACTTTAAAAATATCCAGAAACCTAAGGCCAGTCTTCATGAAGAATGGTAAAAAGTAAGTCTCGAAACATGTCTTAAACTTGTTTCTTCAATGCCTCTATAGCTTAAAGAAGTTATAAAATCGAAAGAATACGCAACAAAGTACTAAGCATGAAATGCGCGATAATACGTAGGGCGTGTAATTGTGAAGTTGTTATCGTTTTTCTGAAATTGTTTATGTTTTGTTCGATTGAAAAGTTTTTTGTTAACATAGAATGAATATTAATTCCGCTACTTAATAAAATTATAATAAACCCTTAAAGTTCCAGTGAATTTCTACTTCTTCGTGTGTCCTATTAGTCGTGGGTCTAGTCTGTATATACCTTTCCAGTTCTCTCATTATGTTGGAGAAAAAACTGCCCTTCTACGACTTTGAACCGTAAATGTGGGTGCATATTTCGTTCATATTTGAATTCCCACAGTTTCGTATGAATTCCCTTGGGAGTGCATGTATTTAATTTCGAACTGCAAGTACTTAAAAAAACATTGCTCCACCCTTAGTATAAATAATATTTCAACGTTTTTCAACAACTTGTAGCTTTACACTAAGCAACTTCATCCTGATACAACCAAACTGCGTTTATTTAATTTTCCTACCGAGAGAGAGGAAGCAAACTGTTTTCACACCGCTTACCCCATTCTATCACTTAAGCGAACTTCACCGCAGTCAGCAACCGGCTACCGCCCACAATTCTCTTCCTTTTAAAGACTTGGGGAAAAAAATTTAAATGTTCTTAGAATGTTGTGCTTAAATGTATACATTTACCCAACCGACGTTACCTGTCTTTATACTTTATACCTTCTTTTATTCCGCGTATTTTCTGTCTTCCGCTGGCCTACTAAGCTTTTCAAATCAAATAAACAAGCTCCACGGGGGACTGAAGCGTGTAAGAGAATTTTAATTTCCATTTCATTCGATGGTGTCCTGAACGGCTGGATGTTGTCCGAGGCAAAAAGTTTGGCACAAATTAAATTCTGCCTCGACTCGGGCGACATGACAGCCATGAATGGTAACCCCGGAACAGCGCTCGTGTTCTAATCGCAAATAAGTGTCGTGTGAAATGAATGTTTCTGATATAGCGACTCCAATGGTGGGCGGTAATTATTCGGTCGCATCGATGCGGGTGCCTATGCGGGCTTGGAAGTAAATTAAACTGGACAATGGTTAATATTTGAATTGGGCGAAATTCATTCGACAGCTGTATCACTTCCTTCCTCAAGTATCAATTGACATGACGGATCTCCGGCGTGAATTTACAATCAATTCTAACGAACCCGTTTCAAATGAGTAAATATTTAATTAATTTGATACTTGCAGCGCAATTCAAGAGATGTCGTGGAGCTGATTGTGCGAACTTTGCTTCTGTGGTAATAGAATGTAAAATTTGTCACGTGGGTGTGTTGTTAAGTAATATCGTTTTTTAGTGAAATTGAATCGTGATTTCTAATTGTGTAGAACACTTTATGGATTAATGTACATTTTGTTCGAATACCTTTGGTATCTTTTGGATATGATTTCCATAATTGAGTAATTGATTTTGGAAGTGGAATAAGTCATAATTTAAAACATTCAACATTCAACAACGGCCCCAATTCCCTTCTTTGGCAGAATGTTCTACTCGATTTAACGATGATAGGCAAGAATTCCGTCCCCCCGACTTAGACGAGGTGAAGATAACTATATCTAAGGTGAAGTCGAACAAAGCTACACGAGCGGACAGATTGTCGGCCAAACCATTTAAAGCAGCTGGAGATAATCTGGGTGGGCCCATGTAGCAGCTCGTCTGTAATATATGGTCGGAGAAAAGCATGCCCGATGAGTGGAATCTCAGCGTCGTTTTCTCGGTTCACAAGACTGAATCAATTACCGAGGGCTCAGCCTTCTGAACATCGCATACAAAATCCTCTCTGCCATATTGTGAGAGCGTATGAAACCGTTTATCTATAACCTGATAGGTCCCTATCAGTGTGGTTTTAGGCAAGGGAAGTCCACAGTAGACCAGCTCTTCACATTACGGCAGATTCTGGCAAAGATCCAAGAAGTGCAAATCGATACTCACTACATTTTTTAAGCCCGCATATGATATTTTGCATGGAGACGAGATATACAGTGCCATCTCTAGTTTTGGCATTCCTACCACACTCGTCAGTTTGTTTAGGATGACGATGGAGAACTCTCGCTCCGTCAAGGTCGGTAACGAACTCATCGAGACCTTCAATGTCAAAAAAGGTTTTAGACAAAGCGACTCACTGTCATGTGACATTTTCAACATCATCCTCGAGAAGATCGTGCGTAACAGCAGAGGCACGATCTTTCAGAAGTCTGTTCAGTTACTAGCTTACGCTGATGACATTGACGTGATTGGACGAATACAGCGAGCCGTCAATGAAGCGTTTGCTGGCATTGAAGTGGAAGCGGCTGAAATGGGTCTGGCGGTAAGTGAGGGCAAAAAGAAGTACATGCTATCATCAAGGAAGTACATACAACATCGACGAATCGGACAGAGCGTCACACTAAGCAACAGAAACTTCGATGTAGTCAATGACTTCGTCTACCTCGCCTCCGCGGTAAACAGGGCCAACAACATCAGTACCGAAATCAAACGCAGAATCACTCTTGCCAATCGCTGTTTCTTTGGGCTCAAGAGGCAATTGAGTAATAAAGCCCTCTCTCGAAGAACTAAGCTCGCTTTATATAACAGCTTGATCATCCCCGTCCTACTATATGGCGTGGAATCTTGGACGTTAGTAAAGGCGGATGAGGAAGCCCTTAGTCTTTTCGAGAGAAAAGTTTTGAGTGCGATTTTTAGTTCTGTATGCGTTGATGGTATCTGGAGAAGAGTATATATGGGCGGCACAGCGACATGCGCCTGGTCAAGAATCTTCCAATAGTTTCACCTTTTCTTCTCGCTTAAGATGGCTAGGCCATGTAGAGCGTATGGGCACCACTGCTCCGACCCGAAAAGTCTTTGAATCCGAGCCATTGGGACAACGCAACAGAGGACGGCCTAGGCAAAAGTGGTGCACACAAGTGGAGAAGGACCTAAACCAACTTGGAGTACGCAACTGGCGGCAGCTGGCAAAAGACTGTGCTGGCTGGACAGGCATGTTAGTTTAGACCCTGGTCCAGACAACCTTAGTCATTAGTGGGACCAGCATACATTCAATATTGCATGAATATTTGACCGTCAAAAAAATTTGTTCGCGTTGGTTCCCATACAATTTGTCAATCGCTTAAAAAAAGACTCGTCTCGATTGGTCGAAAGAAATGCTCCAAAAATACGATCACGGTGCTTCGAAATACGTCTAGATATCGTGCCAGATGATGAATCGTGGATTAACGCATATGAGCCCGAATGTAAACAGCGGTCGACTGAATGGGTGTTTCAAATTGAGCTAAATCCAACAAAAGTTGCTCGCGCACGAAGCACTTCCATGCAAATAGTCGCTTGTTTTTTTCGGAAAAACTGGACTTGTCGCAACCATACCACTAGAACAACGCAGAACAGTCAATTCTGAGTGGTACACCACCATTTGTTTGCCAGTTGTCTTCTAAGATATCAGGAAAACCAACTGCCGAAGACGGATCACTCTTCACCACGACAATGTGATCTCTCACTCAACGGCACAAACAACTGCATTTTTGAGCACTGAAAACATCGATTTGATGCCGTATCCGCCGTATAGCCCTGACTTGGCACCGAATGACTTCATTTCAATCCCGTACGTAAAAAAATGAAGGAGCTGTCAACGTTTTTCGACACCTAAAGAAGCGGTTAAGCATGTTTTGAAGATGCCTCAATCAGAGTGGCAAAAGTGCTTCGACACTTGGTTCAAACGCATGCAAAAGTACATTTTTTTTTTTTTTGGTTTTCTAATCCCAAAACATAAAAGGCAACCCTCATATGAGGCATTTTTTAGAAATCTGATCCATTGTATTCTTAGCCAAGACACAGCTTCTCCATTGATGTTTTCTTTCTTTTATTTGTTCATTCTTTTAGTTCTTCTTTTTCTTCTTGTGGCGCTACAGTCCGGGCTGGACCTGGGCCTCAACCAACATGCTTCTCCAGCTAGCACGATCTTTCGCCATCTGTCTCCAGTTGCGCACTCCAAGTTGGTTGAGGTCCTTCTCCACTTGTGTGCGCCACATTCTTTTAGTTGTTTTGTCGAAATGAAATTTTGCTGCGCCATTTGTACCACCGAAAATTTGTCTCTCCTTTTACATAATTCTATTAAATTATAATAATGCTCATTGATGTCTAAATAATTCGGTTTTTTAATTTTGGTTTCTATCAAACTAAAATTGCGATCAATTGGCAAAAGAATGGAATGGGTGGATACCATAAATTTATGATCAACTGTTTCAACATTATTATCAGATGACTGAACAATTTCAAACGGTCAATATCGTTGAAAAAGCTATGTAAATGTTACGCTTTTTCCTAAACAGGCATCACTATAAGCTATGACATGCTCTTGTGTGGTAATGTTCCGAATATGCTTTAAGATACTGGGCGCAACTTCCTGTGATCCTCTTCAGACAATCGCCAATCTTGTGCATACATTTTAGCATGTTTTTTGTGGAAATTATGAAACCCTAAATTGTATACATACATATGTAAGCTACCGAAACAGAAAGTTTTGGATAAGAAGGTGCTTTCTGTAGATCAAATGTGAACCCGTAATATTCACTCGGGTTATCTTTTGCTTTATATAATAATTATTGTTGGCGCGACGGGGGGACCAGGGCCCAGCTTGCTCATCAACTACTCGTGTTGTGCGCGCTATTGTTCTCTCACAAGTAGAAGGGACATACAGTCTTTTGCAGACTCCGAACGGCAAAGCTAGAGAAGCTTTCTTAGACAGTTATTACTCTTTGAGTGTTGTCAGCAGCTCGAAAAATTCGTTTCAGCCGGTAAACAAACCTAGACCCTTCGGCGTAAAAGCGTCGCACTCTACGCACTACGCCACGGCGGCCACTGCTTTTTGTATGTCATCTGTTAAACTTTTCCTAGCCTGTCCAGCACTGTTAAAACGTGAATCATGAATCCATAAGATGCAACGTCTTCATTACTGGACGCTGGTGGTTTGACTCCCTGATTGATGTGAAGGTTCATCCATTCAAACGATTTGACAGAGATCGGAACAAGTAGTAATCCGAAGGATTATTAAGTCATGAGAATGTGGCGGTTTCGGAAATACAAAATACATGCTGCCATCAAGGTAGGAAACAGAAAATCGACGTCTGGAAAAGAACGTCACACTAGGCAGCATAATCTTGGGAGGTAGTAAAGGAATTCGTCTACCTAGGAATCAGCAACAACGATATCAGTACTCAAATCAAACGCAGAGTCAATTTTACTTATCGCTTGTTCTTTCTTTACCCCTTTCAAAAAACTTTACCGGCCGGCGCTTCTACCAAAAAATTTATACTTATTTTAGGAAGTTTAAATATTTAAATGATACCTGTCAAATTTTCATCACAATCTAACATTTCGATACTTTTTTATAGAATGATTCATCTTTGGCATCAAAATGGGCTTCAGTTTCTGCAATCACGTACTCATTCGAGACATATCTCTCACGGGCGAGCATCTTCTAGAGGTCTGAAAAGAGGTAGAAATCACTGGGGAACAGATCTGGAGAATAAGGCGGGTGCGGAAGCAATTCATAGCCCAATATCTGGAATTTGGCCATGGTAGCCAACGACTTGTGACATGGTACATTGTCTTGTTGGAAGATAATTTTTCTCTTCTATATATGGGACCGTGTTTTTGGAATTTCTTCCTTTAAATTCACCTATTATTCAACTTAACGTTCAATGTTTATCCGTTTGCCTTTCTCAAGATAGTCGATGAATAAAATTTCGTGTGCATCCCAAAATACGGATGCCATAACGTTGCCAGCCGGTCTTTGCGTTTTTAGACGCTTTGGGCGTGGTTCCCCGGTTGATGTCCACTCCGCTGATTTGACTTTGGAGTGTAGTGGAGTGATGTTTCATCCATTCTGACGCACCGACGAAAAAATTCCTGTTTATTCTAGCGAATCAGCTCCTACCAGCTCACAGAAATATCGATACATTCTTATTTGTGTGCAAACGCAGCATTCATTTCGGATACAGCTTTCTCATGGACAAATGTTCATGCAGTTCAATATTTGTGGTGAATATTGGCCTTCAAAGTAGTCTGAGCTGGTTCATCATTTTTATAGCAAATACTCTTGAGCTTTACATTTTTGTACATATCGTTCATCGCCTGTAAAAATGAGCTTCAAAAGCAGACTATTTCTTTGACGTTTGATAACCAAATCACAGGCGTCAATATGACTTACCAAATTTCGTTCTTTAAAAGCATGAGCAAACCATGTGTCGAGCTTTGAATTCAATCCTAGACGTTTCGTGGGGTTGTAAGCCGTCGCAGGAAACAAAATCAATTCTAACGAATGAACAAATTCCTTCAAAAACAAGCCTTACTCTGGCCGATGCACAAATATATAATGATAATAGCGATAAGAGCGAAGTTGGCCACGAGAATTTGTTCAGCTGTTGTCTTCAAATGAAGTTTACTAGTGAACGACCCAATAATTGGGTTCTCATTTTGCACACAATTGCCCGTCGTGGCGTAGTGGGTAGAGTGCGAAACTCACACGCAGAAGGTCTAGGTTTGGTTCCCAGCCGAACACTTCGAATTTTTTACGGCACCACCTCTTTCGAGCTGCTAACAACACTCAAAGAGTAATAACTGTCGAAGAAAGAGCTTCTTGAACTTCGACGTTCGGAGTCGGTAAAAAACTGTAGGTCTTCTTTACTCGTGAGAGAGCAGTAGCACGCACAACACGAGTAGTTGATGAGCAAGTTAGGTCCTGGTCCCCTGTGGACTGTCGCGCCGTAATTACAATTACACATTACACGACAACTATTAATTTAAGCGCAACAACTTTGATTACAAGAACTTCTTGTTTTACTGTACTTTACGGCTTGGTAAACGTTGGCATCATTTGACAGCTAAGAAAACGAACTGCGCTCTTAGTACCGCAGCATGTTGTAGTTCTCCGTCTAAAACTCCATTACATAGGTCTTGAATATGCTTTGGAAACTATATGTTTGCGACCTTGTCTCTTACACTACATTGTGAGCTTAAACATTAATGAGAAATTATCTCTATTTATGCTAAAATTTCTTTCGAGTTCCTGACAAGAGGAAGGTATTGTCAGAAGACCACGCTAGAGCCTGTCGAATCAAGCACTTTCGGCTACAACACTGCATCTAAAAGACAAAGGAAATGGAAATAAAAAAGCTTAATCTGAAGTTGAAATCAAAAGAGCGCTTAAGACAGCTGCACTTAGCCAAATTAATTCTGTAAAGTAATGCGCATTGTACCAAAAAGGGCACACTTTGATTGAAAGCTAATTACGTCAATCTCTATCCAATTACTTTTCAATATCAAGTACCTATTAATCATGCAGTGCACTTAGCAGATTTGAATTTTCAATGATTCCTCGTTGGAAGTGATTAGCCGTGTAATGGATTCGACGAAAGTATAATCCTCAACTAGTGGAAAACAAAATTAGGTAATGTGCATTAGGCTATTCTTATCCTGTTCCCACGACCCAGCGCAAAGGTCGGGGTCAGCAGTAATTGAAATTGATTTCGTGACACGAGTTATTTGCCGGTGACCGTACAAATTATTCATAATTTAATAGCAACAAAAAATGCAAACGCTTCTAAAATCAACTTGAAATTCAAATTCTATTTCATAAGGCCTACCCTTTCAGCTCGGAAAGAAAGAGGTGGATTCTACGGAGGATACTCAGGTAGATTAAATATGCAGCAATTCTGACAAGCCGTCCATTCACCTCTCGTCGTTCCCCACGCGATAGGCTCCAAACTAAAGCCACCACTTTTGGTCCAGAAATAAATAACTTTGGGGTTCTTCGTTCCGTTCCCTGGCCCAGGATGTAACGTGCCAAGCTTATGTGGCCCTGTACTCAGCCTCTTTAGTTAATGATTGAGGTGCGGGTGGCTGCCAGCAAGGATAACACGTTCGGAAACTGGGTAAGGCAGTTACGTAATAACCCTTAGTTGTAGCATTTATCCGTGGCCTGTCGCCCCCCACCGAAGGTGGGATTTATTTAATGTGAATGAATTGCGTAAATGTATTGGTTGGGATCCTCTTTCATCCGGAACTCTGGCCTGTGCAAGTGAGATTGCGGGGAAATGTTTTTATTCAGCTCGTTGCGGTTGGCAGTCCTCTGCATCACCTTGTGTGCGCCGGGCTGCTTGTTGAAATTCAATATCAGGGCATCATGGTGCGAGCTTCTATAAATGGGTCGAGAGTTAATGCCCCCCATATGTGCTGGAATTGATCCATTTTGTGTGTTGGCAGGGGTTATCGGGCTCAGTTCAACGGATTATATATGGAGAACTCCAGTGGGTGTTCCTCGGGCGTCATTAATCTAACATCGAAACGAGGGCACAGGACGGATATTGTAATTTGCAGTGGACTCCGTGGCAATAACTGGCAACTATTAATTATTTTGTGTGTGTCGACTTCACTGGTATTCAACGAAGTACGAAGTGATAAGTGATGAATGGACTTTGCACCGTGTGTGGCGTGCCAGGAGCTTTTATCGGGCTTACGCAATAGCTGTGTATTACTGATAACATTGTGGCCGTTTATCGATTTGTTATTCCACTGATGTGGATGACTAAATTATTGTATGTGAGAAAATAAAATATTCCGTGCACATTAGCAGAATTTAGTGAATACCTTATCGAGCACTTTGTCACTTAGTGTCGCTATCTAAAAATGTAATAGCTTATGATGATTGGCACTTTTATGCCACACTTGTACCACTGGTATAAAGGGACTCAACGGAAGGAAATAAACAAACTGTAGAGAGAAAACATTGAATGTGGTGGAAGAAAAGGAGTAGTTTCAACCTCGGCCATTGACTTCCACTACTTAATTTTGTTTGCGAAAAACGTCCCTTTGTTGAGTAAAAGTTAAGACTCCTGTGCGTTTGGGAAAATGCACAAGTTTCAAAATCAGTTTGTTTATAAAAAAATGACTCCCTCCCGTCTTTTGTCTTTTGAATTTTCCGGGTATGTACAAAGCGTTACAGAGCTCGTATCTAGCAGTACTATACATCAGGGATTATGTGACATAACATACAAAACCAAGCTATGCATGATTAGTTTAAATATTGCGTTCAACAGTTATAGACGTGTAAACATGGAGTTCACTAACGCCGCAATTCGCGCTAGTTTAAAGTTTCCCTTCGTTAAAAGCAAAACCGCTAGAGAAACATTCCGTGAGATTAATGACGTGCTCGGGAATGGTATTCTATCACTTCCAACCGCGGAGGAATGGTTTTTATGATTCAAAGCCGGTGAGAACGACACCATGGATAAGCCAACCGTCGGAAGATCTGTGACGACGAATACCAATCGAATGATGGAAATCATCGAGTTAGACCGGCATGTGACATCTCGTGACTTCTCCCAAAAGACGGTAGTTAGTCACCACACCAATCAATACCATCTGCAGAAAGCTGGATACAGAAAAAGCTTGATTTTTGGGTGCCGCATGATTTGACGCAAAAATACCTTCTGGACCCAATCAACGCCTGCGATATGCTGCTGAAACGGAACGAACTCGACCCATTTTTAAAGATGGTGACTGGCGACGAAAAATGGATCAAATGGAGGCTTTATCGCATCCAACATATTGCCCGGAAATAGTGCCAAGTGATTACCACCTGTTCCTGTCCATGGCGAACGCCATTGCTGGTGTGAAATTAAACTCAAAAGAGGCTTGTGAAAAGTTGCTGTCCGAGTTCTTCGCAAATAAGGAGGGGGGCTTCCACGAGGGAGGTATTATGAAGTTGCCGTCTAGATGGAAACAGATTATCGAACAAAATGGCGCATATTTGAACTAAATCCGATCTTTGTAAAACTTTTTTTGAAGCATTGAATGAAAATCAAAAAGCGGAACTAAGATATTTGGCAACATTTAGAGAAAAGGGGCAAGAATAGAAAGTGTTTTAAAACAAAGTTTAGTTTGGTTTATGATACACGAGCGGTCCTGCGATGCCACCACGAAAGACTTTTGCATAGTTTTAATGCCTGTAGCCACAATTATATAAGAGATAGGCTGAGAAGGAGTCAAAAGCGCTAACTGAAGATTGTTGAGACACATGACACTTTAAAAGACCGCCTGGATGAAAGACAAATACGACCTTGTTTATTTGTTAATCACAATTTTAAGACAACTTCAGAGCAGTTTTATACAGTATTTAATCTCAATCTGAGTTTCGAGTCCACTGCTCTTGCTGAATAATTACTGCTAAATTAGGAGACTATAAGTAAGCTGTGAACTTTGCTTAGATATACTTATAGCGGAGAAGGGTGGTTGACATTGTTAATTGAAATCCTGACTTGACATCAGAGCCACCCCAGTTTAATATAATATAAGTTCTTTTGTTTTATATCCATTGTCAGAATGGCAAAATGAGTCTGTTTCCCTACATTCGTGTTCTCAAGATTTGGCTAGGGGCTACTGTTTCTTTAAGAAATATTTAAAAGTATAAAATGTTATTCCGGCAGAATTTTGAGGTGAATGGGGAGTTAATTGTGACCATGGAAGCCTATTTTACAAATCTATCACAGCATCCGGTTGAAGCATTGCTGCGCCAAACTTTCGCTTCCAACTGTGCAATCTCCGTGATGTCAAACAAAATTTAAATTCTTCTTCAAAGTGAAAATGAATAAAAAATGTGACTTTTCTGATAGTTAGAAGATGTTTGGAAAATGCAGTTAACAAAATTGAGACCTATAACTCACTTTCTTAAATTTATCATTCAACGAACACTAAAGAACACTAAAAATGTATTTAACGAAAATCAACGAACACTAAAAAACGAAAAATAAAAAAAACAAATATTAAGCGCTCGGGATTAAACATTTTGGAAACAGGTTGTGATAGTTTTCACATTACCTGTTAAGAAGAATTATGAAGAACTCTTTTCTGCGAGTTTTAGTTCCTGTTGGATTTATTTGAGATTGAACGACGCACTTTACGGGGTGTACACAGGTATGTATATTTCTGGTCGATTGTATTTGGAGATTCCGTGCACAAGTGAAGAAGAATCTCAACCAACTTAGGGTGCACGATTGAAAGCATCTTGAGAAAGATTGTGCTGGCTCGCCAAGTTCACCTCTGACTTTACACAAAGAAGACGAATAACTGATTGCATGCTGTATGTAGTCTTACAAGAGTCTTGCTGTATCTTTGCAAGATTTTTTAATGTATTCTGTTAAAAGACCTGAAGACAGGGTGCCGCTTTGTTTTAAGGACGTTTGATATTATAGGTCTGGAAAAGTGCGTCCTTTCATTCCTCACAATCTCTTCCAACACAATCATTCATAAAAATGTAAGGTAGCAATTCGTTTAGTTAGTAATTTCGTTTTTTACTGAAATTTAAAGGCGATTTTTTATTTTGTTGTACACAATTACACATTTTATGAAATTGAATTGAATGAAAATAAAAGAGATTGATTTAACGCTCAATAGGTTTTTTTGACGATTTTTGATGTCCAGAATTGAGGTGAAGGTTAATTCAAAAAACAAAACTAGTAATTGTTCGAAAGTACAAAATCTGAAGAATAATGTGGATGTGGAAATGTGTCTCATTCAAGCTGCGAAAGCTTTTGGCAAGTAATCAAATTTGTATTAGGTCTATCCAGCTGGAATATTACACATTTGCTATTGACCAATTCTTGTCTTTACTTTTTGAGTGCATCAGTTAATTTGCCCATTTGATTACAATACACCTCGGAATCAATCGTGGTACAGCCCAATATAAACTCAAAATCAAAGGCTTAAACGATCCTAAAATCACTCCAAATATACAAAATAACCCAGATATGGTTGTTCTTTATACACTTTTCATGGGCATAAAAAATAGATCATTTCTTTAAAGTTTGATAAGCATATCACAGTAGTTAATGCGACAAAGCTATTTTTTTAATTTCAAGTTTCGAAATAAATCCTAGAGTTTTCATGTGCTTTTGAAATGTCGCGTAAAACAAATTTAATCTTTAAGCTTAATTTCGAATAGTTGTTAGACGCTCTGCATCCCTAACGATTATATTTTATCAACACCGACTTCAAGAGGCCTTCCAGGACGTGGTGCATCCTCGAGCAGAAAATTGTCGGAACGAAATTTGCAAAACAACTTCCATAGTGGCGTTCGATCAAAACATTTCCTGATGTTAAATGCCGAAAATGTTCTTTTCGATCTTCAATCTTCCACAGCACACCAAACAAAACCTGTTCTTAAAATAATAATTGTTGGCGCTACAGTCCAAAGGGGGACCAGGGCCTAGCTTGCTCATCAACTACTCGTGTTGTGCGCGCTACTGTTCTCCCACGAGTAGAAGGGACCTACAGTTTTTTTGCCGACTCCGAACGGCGAAATTTGAGAAGCTTCCTTAGACAGTTATTACTCTTTGAGTGTTGTCAGCAGCTCGAAAGAGGTGGTGCCGTGAAATATTAGAAAAATTGGTGTTGAACTGGGAGTCGAACCTACACGCCTTTTATATTTCGGGATTGGGCAACCATAGTGTTGTAATCTGGCAACTGCCAGCTCTGTCGTTTGTTTGACATTTTGGGTTTTACGTACTCAGAACGTTTTGACATACGAGCGCTATTTGTGTTGTTTACAGTAACTTAAAAGATTCATCCCGCCCAAAAAATGGAATTAAATCGTGAAAATTTTCTTGCGATTTTTTTTACAACTTTCGACGTGGATTAACTCTTCAACAGCGCATTGATGAACTAAATTCAAGTTTTGAAGATGAAGCTCCATCAAGGACCAGTGTTTATCGATGGTATACTGAATTCAACTGAGGTCGTAGTTCACTCCAAGAAGAATTTCATGAAGGTCGTCCAAAATCAGTTGTTGTTCGGAAACCATTGATGCTGCTCGCCAACTGATATTGCAAGATCGTCATGTGACCAATTGTGAGATTGAGACAACCTTAGGCATTGGTGGGACCAGCATAGATTCAATATTGCATGAACATTTGACCGTTAAAAAAATTTGATCGCGTTGGTTCCCATACAATTTGTCAGTCGCTCAAAAAAGCCTCGTGTCGATTAGTAGAAAGAAATGCTCCAAAAATACGATCACGGTGCTTACGATCACGTCTATGAAATCATGACAGGTGATGAATCGTGGATGTACACGTATGAGCCCGAAAATAAACAGCAGTCGACTGGATAGGTGTTTCAAACTGAGCCAAATTCAGCAGAAGTTGCTTGCGCACGAAGCACTTCCAAGCAAATGGTCGCCTGTTTTCTTGGAAAAACTGAACATGTGGCAATCATACCAATAGAACAACGCAAAACAGACAATTCTGAGTGGTGCACATCCATTTGTCTGCCTGTTGTCTTCCAAGAAATAAGTAAAACCAACTGCCGAAGACGTATCACTCTTCACCACGACAATGCCAGCTCTCACACATCGGCTCAAACAACTGCAGTTTTGAGCACTCAAAACATCGATTTGTCCTGACTTCTTACCGAATGACTTCTTTTTATACCCGTACGTAAAAAATAAAATGAGAGGTCAACGTTTTTCAACACCTGAAGAATCGGTTGATGCGTTCAGAATGCATGCTTTGGAGATACCTCAATCAGAGTGGCAAAAGTGCTTCGACAATTGGTTCAAACGCATGCAAAAGTGAATAGATCTTCATGGGGGATATTTTGGAAACAATAAAGCTGTATTCGATGATTGATATTTGTTTTTGTTCTCTAATCCCGAAATATAAAAGGCAACCCTCGTAGGCCACAGCTGCTCACATGGGTGACAGTAAACTGCTAAGTGCGAAGTTGGCTGTGAAAAAAATCAATTAGATCGACCATTATCTTTAAACAAAATATAATATAAATACATAATGATAAACAAATTATGTAATATAAACAAAATAATAAGTAAGCAGTGTACATAACTCACACTTCCTATGATTTTATTTTTCAAAATCTTCTCATTTCTAAAGGTCTGGTTGACCTTTGACCTCCCTGTTCATTCACAGCAAATTTACACGATATGATTTCAAAGTCAGTTAACCAGAAAAGAAACATACTTACTAGGAAATTTGCTAAAACTCCCTTTATGTCTTCAAGGGCAGTCAGGATCCATAGACAAACTAGCTTTGAATCGAAAAACAAAGATTTTATCAAAGTGAATGCGTTTAGTTATTGTTGTTGCACTTATTTCTTCGTTTTAATCAAAATGGATTGTGGCTAAACTACCACTCGCTCATTTCCCTCCTATCATTCCATTGAATAATAATTAGGTCAGTGTTTCAATTTAAGAAGAAAATAAATTTAATACGCCCTTCCTCAAATCAACAAGTGAATCCGGACACACAAGCTTCCCTAAATGCGCAATTAACAGTTTGTCTCTCCATTTTTCCTTATTCATGTTTCTTTGTCCTTTTCCATATCGCATGCAGATACACATAAATAATAAATTTCAATTTGCGCCGTCTTCTCCCTCAATTTTCGCACAAACTTGTGCCCTAATAATCGAAACGTATTCACATAAGCACACAAAGTACGTCGTAGATAGCTATAAAAATTGCTTCCCCAGCAGTGTATAAATATCCTCTGGGAGAATCCATGTAGGGATAACAATAACGCAAATTGTCGATAAAAGATAATTCGCTTTAAAGCATCAACATCTCGGTTGAAGCTTCCTTCAAGCAAGGGAAGCACACACAGCCATTCAGTGGCTGTATCAAAATAATGGTGTGGAAGAGGGGAGAGCAAGTAGAGAATTGTGTGCCATGCTGATGATGATGTGAAGGACGAGAATAAAGCAAATTACACGTAATGGACACTAGGATCGACCACTATCCATGGATGGCTATTTTTTCATAAAGAATGAATAGAACAGGACTGAAAGCCGTAATGGAGTGTGCTTTCAGATGCTAGAGAGATGGTTTACAAGTAAATATCTCCCTTCCTTCTTTTTGCTCTTCATTCAATGCTTCATATAAAGTGTTACAGTGATCGGATTTAGTTCAAATATGCGTCGTTTTGTTCGATAATCTGTTTTCATCTAGATGGCAACTTCATAATACCACCTCGCAGAAGCCCCCCTCCTTATTTGCGAAGAACTCTGACAGCCACTTTTCACAAGCCTATTTTGAGTTCAACTTTGCACCAGCAATGGCGTTCACCATGGACAGGAACAGGTGGTTCGTTTGCCATTATTGCTCCGTTTGAGAGGATATGTAACTCTGTTGCCCAGTGGGCATGAAACTAGGCAGAGAAGGACTTAAAAGCGAGAATTCAAGTGCCCAGCATTGAACTGTGATTTATTTTTCTTAAAAAGAATTCATTGGCCATGAACGACGCCTGACTGAAAATCCCATCTTTCCCCACTGCAAGCTGGCACAAGACATAGGGGGAATATCCTCAACCAGAGGCAAACCTTGACTTCGCTCCTGGGAATTCTCTATCACACATGCATAAATTACTGCAAAAATATTCAATTTCATTTCCATTCTAATGCATTCTGCATGTCCTTCCGATCATATTTGAGAATCAAATATTCCGCACCACCCACTTGACTTACAAACCTATTCCCATTGCAAGGCACATTTCATACTTGACCACATGCTGACGACCGACCGACCGTTGGGTAGTCCTCCCGCTCGTTGCCCCCACATAAATAGTTCAAATCAAATGTCTGTCTCTCCTGACCGGGCATGTTTATGACAGAACGTTTCATGTGCAAATATCTGCTATATTTCTTGCAGCCAACTAATGTCAGCCAGAATAAGCCGGAAATTTACGACCGAGAGCTCAAGTTATGACCACAAAATGTATGCGCTCCTCCTGCTGGCTTTTACAGGGACATTTACATACGTAATACTTTTCACTTCATTTCTATACATAGCCCGGACGAAAAGAATGTACACGGCTCCGTTTAAAATTATGCTGCAAGTGTGGTGGGGAGGTAATTGTTTTCGACCGCAGGAACCGCAATGTATGCATGCGCCTGTGACCCATAAGTCTTCAGGGCCATCCGGTGTCATTGCGTTTCGAAATACTAAAAGAATGTCATTTCAGGTCTGACTAAAGACAAACAGGATGTGTTTACTTTTCGGTCGACCTGATAATTGCCATCGCATTCATTGCTTTTTCAAGGGGGTGGATTTATTTGCTGGCTTGTGAATGTGCCAATGAATGGATGGAATAAAGAGAAGCAAATGACATTTTGGTGGAAGATACGAGTTCGGTGTAGAAGTTTTTGTTTGTGTGTTTGGGTTTTGACCTTTTCTACTAATTTTCTGAAAGGCATTTTCGCAAATTAATTTCTTAGACTATATTTCATTAGAACTACATTTTCTCTATCTCGCATTGCTGAAGTGCCCATCGTTTATACTAATTTTCTAAGAAGAAGTATTTTTTTTTTCAAAGACCGCAGTTAGCAATAAGCGCAACCAGCACAAGGGGATATTCAAGAAACTAGTTTTAGCCATTTGCGAGCTCAAGCTTAAGCTTCTCTTCGAATTTTGTGTTACTTTAAGTACAATTTAATAATGCATCTTTCGACGGAATGCAATAGAAACATCTTCAGGATGTAAATGAAAATGATTAATGTTACGTTGTTGTTTTTGGTTTATTGTAACCAAACACAAACACACATTGTAAACAAGCAACCATTTAAAAAGAGCTTTCTTATGGACAAATGTTTATGCAAAATAGATCACACTCTGCCTATCTTTAAGGCGTCAGCTATCTCACACAATTTCACTTTGCGGTTTTCCAAAACGATTTTCTGTACTTTTTTAAACATTTTCAGGTGTAATCACCTCAATTGACCTTCCAGAGTGTTCAGCATCGTTGGTGTCTGTATGGTCACGTTTAAAGTCAGCATACCATTGACAAATAGTTGTTTTTTATGGAGCAGAGTCTCTGTAACACTTTTCAAGCGAGTGCTGAGCTTTTTTCCCATCAAGATGCATTGTTTAATCAACACACGAAATTATGTTTTTTGCATCGTTTTAAAAATCGCAATAGTAGCATCACTTGAAGCGTTGAAACATGTTACCCAATATTCATAATTTTAACTGATCACTATGCTTCCTCGATAGTGACGTGGATGCCGCAGCAAATGTGATATCAAAAATAATTTTGCCTGGCATGAAATCCTGCATTCCTCACATAGTGAAGGGTTTCAAACCGAAGACAAACGCGTGGTATGACTGGAGCTGCAAAGAGGCTATCACGTTGAGATAAATAAGCTTCCGAACATTCAAAGCCAACCCTTCTGACGAAAACCGTAAGAAATTCAGAAGAGCCCGAAATGATTGCAATGTATTAATAAGACGTGTTAAATTCTCCCATGATCAAAAGTTGAGGCAAAAAGTGCTGCATTGTACCAAGGGCAGCAGAAACTTTTGCTTACTTGTAAAAAACGTAAAAACTTCCGCCTTGTCTTCAATTCCATCGCTTATTTGCAATGACATCCCAGCTGTCAGTTCTTTTGACAAAGCAAACCTGTTAGCTGCTCATGTTGCAGCCAGCTCAACGCTTCTAGATTGCGCTCTTTCCGCATGTACTCGAGAGTGTACATTTTTCCATGGGACAAGTTCGTTTTCGCATTCGTACAGTTGCAAGAGTACTCAAAGATCTAAACGTGCACAAATCCGCTGGCCCGGATGCTATCCCTCCCGTTCTTTTGAAGAGGTGTTCTTCTATGCTGGCAAAACCACTGCGTAAGCTTTTCCATCTATCCTCCTCTTTATTGCTCTTTCCGAGTAAGTTTTTGTTTAGCCCGTCCCTAAAAATATGCGAATCATCTTCACCCGCCTCCTACCGACCCATAGCACTTACGTGCCTACTTTCAAGGTCATGGAAAGGCTGATAAATTGTCAGCTTATGAAATATCTTGAAACTCGAAAGCTTTTTAATGACCGGCAATACGGCTTCCGCAGCAACAGATCCACTGGTGATTTAATGGCTTATCTCACCGAAAAATGAAACCAATCTTTGCACAATGTAGGAGAAATTAAGATCGTTGCACTTGATATTTCAAAAGCATTTGACAGAGTCTGCCATCAGGCTCTCTTGTCGAAGATGCGTTCTTTTGGCGTCGATGAATCTTTTCTTCAATGGACTAAACATTACCTTTCGAACCGTTGAATACAAGTTGTATTGGATGGGTTCTAGTCTGATATTCACCATATTTATACTGGTGTTCCCCAGGGCTCCGTTTTGTCTCGGACACTCTTCCTCATTTTTATAATTGTCTCCAGTCTGTTACTTCTAATCCAATTCACTCCTTCGCTGATTACAGTACCCTCAGCTTTTCATATTCGGTTCTCGTTCCTCCTCTTCGGCTATTGACTTGAAACGGCAGCATATGTTAAGCTCATTAAATTCCGCTCCAGACAGCATAATTGATTGGGGTAAAAAAATAGATTGGAATTAAATGCTTCCAAAACTCAGTGCTGTCTACATTCACTGAAGCGTTTTCAAAACAACCTACCATTATCTATGAATGACTCCTGCATTCTTGAAACTGAACAACTTCCCATACTCAGTATATCAACTCAACACTAAATTCTCGATAGGGAACATTTGTTGTGAACGAGCCCTTATTTTTTTTTGTTTGCTATGATATCTGTGAAAAATATTTAGAATACATCAAGTCATTGGACAGACAGCATCATATTTTTTCATCGTGTTAGAAATGTCGAATTTTGTACCAGAAAGTGATGATTTGCGGAAAGCATTAAGTCGCAGTCGCATCGACTGCTTGTCGAGGCATATGGTGATCATATCAGAAGCGAAATGCAAAAGATGGTTTCTACGGTTCAGAAATAAAGATTTTGATGTGCGAAATGAAGACCTGCAAAAAAGTTTAAAGACCCCGAATTGCAAACGATATTGGATGGAGATGACACTTTGATTCAAAAGCAAATGACAGTACTGCACAACAAACAATTTCTGACCGTTTAAAAGCTATGGGAAAGATCCAAAAGTGTGAAAAATGGGTGCCGCATGAATTGAATGAAAGACAGATGGAAAACCGAAAAAACACTTGTGAAATTTTGCTTCAAAGACACGAAAGAAAATCGGTTTTGAATCGGATTGTTACTGGCGATGAAAAATGGATTTATTTTAAGAATCCTAAACGGAAAAAATCGTGCGTTTATCTGGGACAACCATCAACATCGACTGAAAACCAAATCGATTCGGGAAGAAGACAGTGCTGTGTGTTTGGTGGGACCAGAAAGGTGTACTGTACCACGAGCTCCTAAAACCTGGTGAAATTATTAATACTGATCGCTACCGACAACAAATGATCTATTTGAACCATGCATTGGTCGAGAAACGACCAGAATGGGCCAGAAGACACGGCATAGTAATTTTGCTCCATGACAATGCATCTGCACACAAATCAAAACCGGTTCAGGATACAATCAAAGCTCTTGGCTGGGAGCAGTTACTCCATTCGCCGTATTCACCAGACTTGGCTCCTTTCGACTAACATTGGTTGAGCAGCACTTTGATTCCTACGAGGAGGTCGAAAATTGGGTGTCTGATTGGTTTGCTTTAAAAGACAAACAATTTTATTGGCGTGGTATTCACAAATTGCCAGAAAGGTGTTCAAAATGTGTAAAAAACAATGGCCTATACCTAGAATAAAATATTTTTACTGTCTCATTAATAATAAGTAGATATACCTGGTAGAATCCAACAGCTAGCAATAAAACTTACTGGTGATATTAATAGCACTGGTCAATCGACTCGCATGAACATCAACGAAATATTGCGTCTCTATCTTACTCTGGCTAACGAGTTAGCCAGCTGCATTCCTCCCCTTCAAGAACTCACTCGCTATGCCCGCCTCGCAAGGAATGCTCACTCTTTCACCCTTTAGCCCAACTTCGGACGTACAGTAAAAGTTAGAGACTCGTTCTTCAGCAGCACCACACGATTATGGAATGCTCTTCAAAGGGCCTAGCTTGCTCATTAACTACTAGTGTTGTGCGCGCTACTGTTCTCTCAAGAGTAGAAGGGACCTACAGTTTTTTGCCAATTCCGAACGGCTAGATTTGAGAAGCTTTTTTAGACAGTTATTACTCTTTGAGTGTTGTCAGCAGCTCGAAAGAGGTGGTGCCGTGAAAAATTCGAAAAATTATTGTTGAGCTGGGAGTCGAATCCCCATTATTTGGATTTCTTGGCATTGACAGATATCTGTTAAAACATCTATGGGAAAAAAAAACAAATTAATCAGACGGTGTAGTGAGGCTAAAGGCTTTTGATTCGAGTTCAAATATCATTGTCATTTTGAAGGAAGGAGAAGAATTACTGTCCCTACAAGTTCGATAACGGCTCCACCTATTAATCTGAAAAAAAAAAAAGGTTTTAGGCGATGCGGCTCGCTGTGATTTGACTTCTTTAATTTCATTCTTGGTATAAAAGGGCCTAACTCGCTCTACCAACACGAGAGTCATAATCTTTCAAAAGCCAGTTCAAATAGTAGCTTACGTGGACGACATTGACTTGATTGAACGAACAGAACGAGCTGTCAATGAAACATGTGCTCGCTTTAACGACCAAGTTGGGTCTGGTTGTAATAGGGGTTATATTATCGGTATCGATAGAAAGGAAAATGCAAATTCGATTTAAATTGTTTTTATTTTTCAGTGTAATCTCCCCTAACATCAATACATTTGTTAAATCTTGAGATAAGCTTTTTTAAACCCCAAACAAAATAAATTTCCTTTTTCTCTGCAAAATACCCATTTATTGCCGACTTGAATTCTTTATCATCTGAAAATCTTTTTCCATGAAGACATTTCTGGACTATGGGGTGGGCATAGGATTTCTTCGAAACCACAATCTCGCGCAGCAGCCTTGGAAACTCTCGCCGTGTGAACAGAAGCGTTGTCATGAAGAAGCAACACACCCGCTGCGAACTTACCCTGTCTTTTCCTTTCAATTTCCTCCAGCAAATAATGCAAAGTGGAAGCGTGGGAAGTGGCGTTGGTTTCACCTTTTTTTTGTACTCAATGAGCAAGATTCCCTTTGAGTCCCGAAAAACTGTGGCTATGAGTTTCCCGGCAGATGGAGTAACTTTGAATTACTTCGGGGGGTCTGTTCCTTTTTTATTCCACTGCATGGACTCTTGTTTACTGTCAGGGTCATAGTGGTGAACCCAAGTTTCGTACTCAGTAACAATTCGATCCATAACACCGTCCGCGTTCTCAGTACACATCTCCAAAAGTTCTCTACAGCATGCAATTCTCACTTTTTTCCGAGGCGCTGTGAGCATTCGTGGAGCCCACCTTACACTGACCTTTGATGGACTCACAAATAGATGGTCTCACGTTGAACCACAAAGGGCAACCATATACTAGGATTGGCCGGATGAGGGCCATATAGCAGTTCGCCTTCACTCTGGTGTCAAGCTGACTGCTGTAAAACAGTCCTTGCGAAAGCAAAGGTTTAAAGTTAGCATACCATTGACAAATAGTTGTTTTTGATGGAGCATAGTCCCTGTAACACTTTTCAAGCGAGTGCTGAGCTTGCACGGTATTTTTTCCCATCAAGGCACATTGTTTAATCAACACACGAAATTCTGTTTTTTGCATCGTTTTAAAAATCGCAATAGTAGCATCACCTGAAGCGTTGAAACCTGTAACCTAATAAAAACAGTCCTTGCGAAAGCAAAGGTATTCTTAGCGTTTTTTTTTTAAAGTAAAATTTTTAATTATTAATCATTAATGGGAAATCAAAAACATTTTATTTATAGTATTGGGCATTGTTTTCTACACATTTCGACCACCTTTCTAGTCGCCATGCCATAGTGGGTAGAGTGCGACACTCACACGCCGAAGGGTCTAGGTTCGACTCCCAGCTCAACACCAATTTTTCGAAATTTTGACCGCACCACCTCCTTCGAGCTGCTGACAACACTCAAACAGTAATAACTGTCTAAGAAAACTTCTCAAATTTCTCCGTACGGAGTCGGCAAACAACTGTAGGTCCCTTCTACTCGTGAGAGAACAGTAGCGCACACAACACGAGTAGTTAATGAGCAAGCCCTGGTCCCCCTATGGACTGTAGCGACAACAATTATTATTATTATTATTATTCTGGCAATTTGTGAATACCCCGCCAATAATCAACAGGTTTTAGGAGCTCGTAGTACAGCATACCTTTCTGGTCCCACCAAACACACAGCATTGTCTTCTTTCCGAATCGATCTGGTTTTGCTGTCGATGTTGATGGTTGTCCCAGATTAACCCTTGATTTTTTCCGTTTAGGATTGTTATAATAAATCCATTTTTCATCGACAGTAACAATCCGATGCAAAACCGATTTTCTTTCGTGTCTTTGAAGCAAAATTTCAAAATTTGTATTTTTCGGTTTTCCATCTGTCTTTTATTCAATACATACGGCACCAATATTCCACACTTTTGGATCTTTCCCACAGCTTTTAAACGATCAGAAATTGTTTCTTGTGCAACATTTAACATTGCTGTCATTTGCTTTTGACTCAAAGAGTCATCTTGTTTGCAATTCGTCGTCTTCAAACTTTTTTGGTGGTATTCCACGTTCTTCATTTCTCACATCTAAATCATTATTTCTGAACCGTTGAAACCATCTTTTGCATGTTGCTTCTGATAGAGTATGATCACCATATGCCTCGACAAGCATTCGATGCGACTCTGCAGCACTTTTCTTCAAATGAAAACAAAAAATTAATGCTTTCCGCAAATTATCAATTTCTGCAAAATTCGATACTTTTAACACGACGAAGAAATATGATGTTGTCTGTTCAATGACTTAATGTATACTTAACATTTTTCACAGATGTCATAGCAAACAAACCAAAAAAAAGGGCTCGTTCAGAACAAATGTACCCTATTGAGACATTTTTATCTTGACACTCACTTCATACCGGTATACCTGGTATATATGGTATAACCAGGTGCCTTGATATCTTAATACACTTTTCATAATCAAAAACCGTTCCAGTGAATTAACTATGCCGAATTTGCGAATATTCAAGGATAGTTTCGTAAAGGATAGTTTCCCACTTCTGATTTTTAACTTTCAACTTCCAATCATCGCAAAATCATTGAACTGTATAAAAATCGTGTTGCAGCGAGACATTTATATTCATTTTTATCCTCGGATCTGATCTGCACGCGTTTAGATCATCAATTTCTAATGGCACGTGATGTTCATCCGTCTTTCTAATTGGTAACGAATGTATTGGTTTTGGTTTTGTTTTTAATTCTGGAACGAAAAATCTCTTATTATTTTTGAGAAATTTTCATGGACGCCCTATTTTCGTTTTGTTTTTAAGCGAATTCTTGTCTTTAAATATTTTAATTATGTAAACAGTTTCACTTTGCCTATTCATTCTAATTCTTTCATTATACACGATGCAACCATGTACCTATCCTTGGAAGTCCGAATGCATCAATTAAATTTAACTTGCTAGGAAATAACTGAACACGCATTTTAGTTTCTCCACAATGCCCCTTGAGGGCGTGTCTAAATATAATTCTATCACGCGTTAAAACTTTTAACCGCAGCGGTGGTTTGCATCACCCTCAGAAATATGTAAGTAAAAATTAATGGAAGCGGTTCGTCGGCCTTACAACACCCGATGAAAGAAAGTTCTGTTTTTACTAGCACCCCGCCTTCGCCAAAACAAATTTTTCACCATTGCCAGAATGTCGGCAATAATTACCCAGGATCCCTCTCGTTGGGATTAATGTGCCGCAGTTTAGTTCGGACCTTTTTTCATTAAAATTACGAACTCCACAGGCGCAAGGAGTGTGATTTATAAAACAAGGCCACGAACCATCCATTACAGAGCACGCTGTTTCCGAAGGGATAACGTGTTCGCGAACTCTGACGCATTTGACGCCCTCTCCAGTAACGAATTGAGTGGGTACACAAAAAGTGATGCTTCTTTATTGATAAGACTGTAATGAGAAACATATTTCTCCATCATATCCGGGAGCATTTTTTCCCTTTCAGTTTAAAGCGCTCTTCCTTTCTTAACTTCGGTGTCTTACGTTTTCCCCGAAACGAAGTCGTTTGACGAACGAACGGGGGGCCATTAAAAAATGGAGAGCGCATCCCGTCCTTACGGCCAACGGCTATGTCCTAGCGACGGTGCCAAGTTAAATCATTTATTGTGTAATAAAAAAACAGAAATCTTTCCGACTCTTCGTAGCTGCGCTGGGTGATATTTCGGAGCAAAATGATGTAACAATTTGCAAGAATTTTGGGGGCAGCAGTTTTTATGTGACTGTCGAGATGGCATTCGTGCAAGCCGAGAGTCAGGGCCGGGAACGGATAACTTTTTCTATCAATCACGGTCAATAGTGTGTGAAATTGACGGCAGATTATCGATTCTTGTGGCCGAGCAAATGATTTCGTTTTATTTGGGATGAAATTCGAATGGGACATGCCCCCCATCAGGGGGACCGAAGTTTCGCAAAAGGGGTTTTCTTTGACAAACTTGTTGGAAACGGTCATTATGTGCCGCAAAACAGTCTATGCTGGTTGTTGAGTTGGGATTATGTTCGGAATTGAGTGGCACCATGCTGGGTTTTGGGGAATGCTTTTCTGTGGAAAGTTTTACAAAATTTTGTTGATGATGTCTTCAGGACAGATATAAATTGAACCTTTTTTGGGGGATTTCGGACTTGGTTTGCGGATGTGTAGGTAAAAATTCATTAGCGTTTGATGGATTGAATGTAGTTGTGGATTTTTATCTTCAATTTCGAAACTTGTCTGTGGATAGAAGAGAAGTTTGGAAAGGGAAACAGTTTCTCCAAGTACTGCTTTTGTTGTGCGTGCTTTCCCTCACGAATAGAGGGGTCCTGTGATTTTTTGCTGTCTCCGAAGGATGCATTTTTTTCACAGACAATTAGTTCTTAGGTGTTGTCAGAAACACTAAAGAGGTCGTGGTGAAACGAAATGTGGTTCTGTACTGAAATCAAACGTTTGATCCTCAAAATCAAAATCAATGAACAATTCTTTAATGAAGGGACTTTACGAGGACTCTTAGTAAAGATTTGTGATTCTAACCCAAGTCTTATGAGATCGAAACATGAATCGGTGTCAAAATAGCATATTTGTCGTCTTTGTATGGCGCAACAGGCCAGGGTCGTAGTATAAGCCGTGACGTAGTGGGCAGAGTGCGACACTCACACGCCGAAGGTCTGGGTTCGATTCCCGGCTGAACACCTCGAATTTTTTACGGCGCCACCTCTTTCGAGTTTCTGACAACATTTAAAGAGTAATTAATGTGTAAGAAAGCTTCTCAAATTTCGCTGTTCGGAGTTGACAAAAACTGTAGGTACCTTCTACTCGTGAGACAACAGTAGCGCGCACAACACGAGTAGTTGTGCAGTCCCCCTGTGGACTGTCGCGCCAACAATTATCATTATTATTTACAAATTGATGTTTATTCCTGTAGGATCATTCAGAACCTTCACTCAAGCATCAAAGCTCGTTGCAGGAAATGCACACTTTTTTCCTTTATTTCTCGCAGTTAACAAAACAAAAACTTGTTTTTGTTAACAAAAACTAGATGTCCTTAAAGTAAATGAGAAAATACTCCCAACCTAACCTACCTCAAAGTCAAACGCCATTGTTATTTTCTTTTTCTCATCTTATCACATCCAAAAATTGAGTTGCCGTCTTCCTCTCAAATTTTATTTCCTTTCAAATCTGTCCGCAGCCTCCTTTACCGGCCATCTTCTGCGCAGTGTTTTATTTGTTCGATATGATGTCAGTAATTTCCGTTGTCTCAGAAGTTGCTTTGTAGTGAATTTTTTGTGGTCCAAATTCCCAGAGTCATCATAAATCCGAGCAAAATCCCTAAGACCTTTAGGAATCGTGTCACAACCTGTATGTAAGTGGAAAAGTTTCGCTCCGCCTGCCGTCTTATGCGTCAATCAAAACTCTGCCAACTACTGATGCTCTGCTCTAATGGCGAAGTTTACATTTTTCATAACTTTCCCTCTGTCATTGTCTTTTTTTTTTGTGGAGATAAGCAATGCTTGAGAACTTAATTCATGCACCGCAACCCAAATGGGTTTCACTCACTATCCGCTTCCGCTGTCTGGGGTTGCCGCGACAAAATCATTGTGTTCATTCAGATGATTGAACAATTTTGTTGCAAAAGAGGGTCTATTCTGCTGCAGAGTGGAATCATTTTTTATTCACCTATGATTGTGAGTTGGTATTTTTCTGTGGGGACGAACTGCCAGCTCTATCATAAAGTTTGACTGTATGCAGAGACGACCCGCAAAAAAAGTACCCAGAAATCACAAGAGGGAGTTTTCAATCCACTAGGTACGGCACCTGTGCGCCGCTGATACTGAATTGAAAACATAACTTTCAGTGTGGTTGCAGGTGTAACAATATGTGACGTTAGAGGATGGAAAATGGAGCAGTGCAATTCTGAGGGTGAATGAATTCTCGTCATGAATCGGGAACAAAAAATCCGCTATAGCATACATAGGTGTGTTTGGTTAGGGCAATTTTTTAAAGAATGAAAGGCATCTTTAAAAACTTGTCTTCTGCGTTGATTGCAAAGTTTTCAGAATTTACGCTTTATTCGCAAGTGTGTTGATTAAGGAGATATTTCCTTCAGGAGAGAACTCATAAGATGAATTTCGAAATCGACAATTCAGATTCGACAGTGCCAACTGAAATGCGAATTTGTGCTGAAAGTGAGTAGAGTGGAAATGATGAATATTGATTTCGATTTTGTTCTTGACCATAAATAAACATTTGGTTTCATTTGATACATATCTTTTCTATGGACAAATCAACATACCTTTCATTTCAAACGATAAGTATTTCCTATCTGATCCCAATAAGGAACTGCTTTAAATTCGCATCATTGAGTTTCATCTTAATGGTTAACTAAAGTATATCCCAGCCAAAATCGCCAAAGGCCTGTGAATTTCCGTACGAGTTTATGTTCATTTTTTTATATTTAAAATCAATTTGTCGTTTTGCTCAAGTATAGTGGTGAATGTAAATTTATTCAAAATTCACATGCATATCATGGGCGCACAAAAACTACACAGTTTATTTGCTTCCTTTTGTTTTGTAACCTTTTTGCACTCTGACGTTTACGCTTACAGAGTTTTTGCCAGTGAAGCGATTAATTCGAGACCAAATCACTGCTAGGCGGAATTCATATTTAATGTTTTTCACTATTTGAAGCTTCTTTTTCCTTATTTTCAAATGGTATCACAAATCAATTTACTTGACAAGTGCTACGTACTGAGCATACAAGAGGGAAGTGATAACGACTCTTCAAATGTTGCAAAGGACGTGTTTCAATAATCAAACGAGCTGTAGTAGAATTTAGTTCATTAATTCCAGTTGTAGAAAAATGAAAATTTAGTTAATTGTAAAAAATTAAAATAAAAATTTGATTAATTGTTTTTTTTATCGCATAATTCATTCAAATAAACGAAGAAGAAAATTATATGGAAGCAAATTTGGTATTTAAAAAAAAATTTCACCACAAGGATTAGTTAGAATTTTAGCTAAAATAATAATAGCTACATAGAATAAATAAACTTTAAATATATATAATAGAATAAATAAACTTGTAAACTTGGCCGCCGTGGCGTAGTGGGTAGAGTGCAACGCTCACACACCGAAGGGTCTAGGTTCGATTCCCAGCTCAACACCAATTTTTCGAATATTTCACGGCACCACCTCTTTCGAGCTGCTGACACTCAAAGCGTATTGATTGTCTAAGGAAAAGCTTCCCAAATTTCGCTGTTCGGAGTCCGCAAAAGAACTGTAGGTCCCATCTACTTGTGGGAGAACAGTAGCGTGCAAAACACGATGGACAGGCAGGCCCTGGTCCCCCTGTTAACTGTCGCGCTATACAATTATTATTAGTTAGGTTGTGATGATAGTCTATGGTCAGCTAGATGTAACTGTAAAGGTTGTAAAAAATTGAGCTTAGAGTTAGCTGTCCACTCTTACCTGCCGACTGGCGGTCGGCGGTCCACCCTCACCTGACGACTGGAAACAGCGATGCAATTACAATGCAGTGGCAGAGCTTTGGTCTCTCAGCCACCACCTGATTATATTTTTTTTAAACCACGGTTTGTCTGCTGCAATTTATCAAGAGTAACAGACCTACAGTTTAATACCGAATCCAAAATACGAATTGTGCGAGCATATCCTAAATCCTAAATCCTAATTACTTCCCTAGTCTTTCTCTAGAAACATGAAACTAATTTAGTTCACGGACCAGCACTGTACCTTTAATGACAGATATTTAGAAGGGTTGTTAACGAAATTGAATACAGAGAGAGAAGAATACAGACAGGCCCCGGTGGGGTCCCGGCAGCAATTTAAAAATATTGTTGGATTTCATTGTATCGACCTCTTAGAATTATATTTAATCAATCGCTTAAAAAGGGTGAATTCCAAGATGAATGGAAGTATTCCTATTCAACACCAATTTATAAAAGCGGGTTGAAACAAAAAGTAGAAAATTATCGGCCTATATCAAAGCTTTCTTCCATACCAAAATTGTTTGAAAGCCTTGTAAAGGAACAAATGTTTTTTGTAGTAAAAAAACTTATTTCAAATAGGCAACATGGCTTCATGCGAGGTAGGTCATGTTCTACTAACTTATCTTTACTTACAAATTATTTATTTACAAATTTAGAACATCACCTACAAGTTGATATACTTTACACTGACTTTTCGAAAGCCTTTGATAAATTGCATCACACTTTGCTGTTAAACAAACTTAAGTCCATAGGAAATCATCCAGCAATGCTAGAATGGTTTTCCAATTATTTAACGGGGAGGAAGCAAATGATTAAGGTCGATAGTTATATTTCTCGCGTAATAAAGGTAACATCGGGCGTGCCACAGTGTAGCCCATTACTATTTTTTTTATTTATAAACGATGTTCACGAAATATTTAAATTATGCGAAATTCTAACATTCGCGGATGACTTAAAATTATTTTTGTCGATTAATAGTATAGCCGATTGCATTAAGTTTCAGTCGGATATACATAACCTAGCGGAATGGTGTAAACATAATGCTCTAGATCTAAACATTTCAAAATGTAAAATGTTTACGGCACATAGAATAACATCTCTAATTGATTATGAATATTTTATCAATAATCATAAACTTGTTCGTCTAGAAGAAGTTAAGGACTTCGGAGTAATATTCGACCCCAAGTTGGATTTCTCATTACATTATGATTACACCATTGCGAAGTCTAAGTCTATGTTAGGACTTTTAAAAAGAAATAGTAAAGATTTTCGCGACATATCCAGTTCAAAGACCATCTTTGTTTCGTTAGTAAGACCCTATTTGGAATATGCACCCATTGTCTGGGACTCACTCAGAACTTAGACTCGAACGAGTTCAAAAGACTTTCACGAGATATGCTTTCCGAAAGTTGTATTCCTTTGAAGATCTTCCTTATTATGTTGAAAGATGCAGAACAATTGGCTTGCAAACCCTAAGTTTCAGGCTCGAGGCAACGTTAGCCATGTTTATTCGTGATATTATTTATAAGCAGTTAAATTCACCAAAATTACTTTTTCTCATAAATTTATATGGTCCCAAAAGATCTCTACGACATATTAATATCAAATCAACACATTGGCGAAAACTGAGGAATATTCAAGTATACTTATTGTTCTTGTACTCTGCGAACTTCACAATTTCATCGAGGACTAAACCGTCATCCAGTTAAGCGTCTGCGATGTTCTTTTCTTTAATCAGAACAAAAGTCACATTGATGTCCGCTGATGATTCGATCTTTCCACTTCAGATTTTTTCTTTATTCTTACAAGTATTTAAAAACAACCAAAAAAGCAGAAAGCAGCACTTCCACATGTAATAGCCGATTTTCCACATGTAACACTCCAAGTGAGGTTAAAATAGCACCCAAAACCTTACAAACGAAGCTGCACTCAACGAGTTCCTTTAACTCTTCCTCAGGACACAATAAATTTCGAGAAAGCAAACGGGTTAAGGAATGTCCATTCAGGCAAAGTTCAAGGTTGCAAACCTTCGACGGAAGGGAGATATTTGACAACCTTATATTTCAGGGGCTTACAGTAATTTATAAGTGAATTATTTCTACAAATATATTTTAAATTCAAAGATATCTAGCACATACGTGCGTTTTACCACAAAAAACAAAAAGTAGCGAAAAGGAGAAAGTGAGAAAAGAACAAAAAATGACTTCTTTAACGTCAATTGTTGCTATCTGCTGTTTCAATTCCCAGTTGATGAACAGGGTGGTACTGAGTCCGAAACAAATCTCTTCAATGCAACCAGTTCGCTCAACAACCCCATAAGTTGTCATACATTCCGAGAGAAGGGTCATAATTTTAATCTGCTTAATGCATGCGAATGAAATAGCATATCACAATTCAAACCTATTTACTGGGAATTACAACTGGCCACTGCAGTTGTTCTAGCCTCGATTTACAAACAACGGAATTTAAATTAAACCCCACAGAAATCAGATTTCATTTAATAACCCTTTTATACTATCGGATTTCTCTAACGCCAAGTGTGGGCAGAACAGGAAGACAATCCAGGGTACGAAAATATGCGCACCAGGATGTGGCTATACAACATTCCCATTTAATTTGTTGGGCGCTGGTATTCGGCAATCACTTTGCCAATTTTCAAGCCCTGTGTAGTTGCTTTTGAAAACAGATCATTGATTTCCGGGAGTGGGGGATGCACATTTTGGTTAATGCTTAATTATTGTTGGGGTTTTCATTGAAATTTCGAATGCTGTGCTTGGAGGGTGGCGGGATCCGTTAAATGAGCTCTGTAATTGAGTTTGGTGTCGTAAAATTGTGGGCTGTGGAAATATGTATGTACTTTAATTGAATTTTATAAATTGGCTCATTAAAAGATGTGGGTAATATGGATAGCCGTGTGAAATAATAAAAGGACGCACAACAATGGCGAAACATTTTAATGCAGTGTATTTCTCGTAATAGACCATGACGACATTAAGCCGTTAATTTAATGATTGCTGTACCATTTTATTCTGAAATTGCATGGGATTCGAAAACAAATTATTGCAGTTTTAAGTGTAAATAATTCAGTTTAACAACCCAATCAAACGAAAGAGCATCTCTTCAAATCGATATGCAGCAGTGCATCTAAGTAAGACAACTACATTTGAGTTTAAGTAATTGATTTTAAGTAGGCATGGGCCTGTCCACGCGAGGTAACGTTGTTGATTGCGCTCAACAAGGCGAGCTGCCAAAACTATCCTCGTTAGTGGACAGGTCAAGATGAAATACAGACTCCTTGCGGCACCCCTGGATAGCCTTCACAACACCCGTTGTGTGGTGAACCAATGTAGGCAGCAAACCCCTCTGTCCGGATTAAATAATGGGTCTGTGGGTTGTGCGTGAGGGTAACTTTCTCACCACGTAAAAACGTTTTAGTTAAGAAAAACCAATATGCCTCGGATAAGGACGGATCAACTGTTGACGACCCATGCAAACGTTTCAAGGACAACTATTTTCGGTTTTGCAATAGGAATGTGAGGTTCCTCAACAGGCCACGTGCGGCCGAACAACTTGCGGAGGACCTTGACTGCTACAAGGCAGACATTACCGGCATCCAGGAAGTACGATGGGATAGGCCTGGTAGAAACGATGAAGAACTTCGATATTTACTAAAGCTATGGAGAGAGAAGGCAGCGATTATTCGGATGCGGATTTGTTGTTCGAGGCAGACTTAGGCGAAAAGTTTTCAGCTTCGACCCCATCAGCGAACGCCTCTTGCCAATCCGTATCAAGGCTATATTCGGGAATATCAACCTAATTTGCGCTCAAACCCAGACGATGACAACATCAAGGATGACTTCTTAAGGTGATTTTTTAGCTATTATCCTTTTGACAACACTGGTTTAAGCAGCTGACGCACGTTTTACTGTTAAACATCTTCACTTTGGTCTATAATTTAATCATGAATCGTCTTACTAACGAACAGCGCTTGCAAGTTATTGAAATTTATTATCAAAATACGTGCTCTGTTAAAAAAGTTCATCGCGTTCTTCTTCCATTTTGTGTTCAAAAATGGACGAACCTCATTTTTGGATAAATGGGTACGTAAATAAGCAGAATTGTCGATTTTGGAGTGAATATCAGCCAGAAGCATTGCAACAGCTATCAATTTATGCAGAAAAAGTCAAAGTTTGGTGCGATTTATGGGCTAGTGACATCATTGGACTGCACTTCTTCAAAGATGATGGGAATCGCAACGTAACTGTAAATGGTGAGCGCTACCGTGAGATGATATCCAACCTTTTTTTGTCCAAAATACGAGAACTTGACTTGCATGACATGTGCTTTTAAGAAGATGGTGCCAAATGCCACACAGCACGCTCAACAATGGACTTATTGTGAGGCGAGTTCGTTGAACATTTTATTTCACGTTCGGGACCGGTCAATTGGCCGCCTAGTCGTGCGACTTAACCCCTTTAGACTATTTTTTGTAAGGCTATGTTAAAGCTCATGCCCATACAGACAAGCCTGCTCCAATTGACGCATTGGAAGACAACATTGAAGCATTTATTCGTGAAATACCGGCCGAAAAGTTGGAAAGAGTATGCGGAAATTGGACCCAGCAGATGGACCATTTGAGGCGCAGTCAAGGTCATCATTTGCATGAAATAATCTTCAAACATTAAATTATATGGACCGTATTATCGGTTCAAATAAAGGTTTCATGCATTTTGCTGAATATTATGTGTTTTTTTTTAAAGACTTTCCTATAGCTTTTAAAAAATCACCATTTATGATCTCCTTGAAAGAACACACGATCGATGTCAGAAGCTACGGCACCAAGATCCTTCTAGGAAATTTTAAACCCTCAGCTGGGAAAGGAGGTCATCTTTGCTGGAGTCATCGGAAAACACATCCGAAAACGGACACAGGCTGCTGGACTTCGCCAACTTCGAGCAGCGAAGTTTGAGAGGCGTTTTCTTAGACAGTTATTACTCTTTGTTTGTAGTCATCCGCTCAAAAGAAGTGGTGCTGCGAAAAATTCGAAGTTTCTCGAAGAATCGGCGTGTGAGTGTCGCACCCTACACAATGAGAATGATATGAAAATAAATTAGTTCATCGATGCGCGAGCCAAGTACAAAAAGTTAACGTGTTAAAGAAAAATTTAAAAAAACGTACCTGCGTTGTTGCTGGTACGTTAAAGTATAAAGTCGACCTTGACGCAAGAAAACATTCTCCTGCAGTTTTCTTCTATCAGTTTTTCCAAGAAAACAAGTAACATCGTAGAGAGAGTGTAAAAGAGTTCAAACTTTACCCATGAAATCTTTTTTTGCCAAGACGCACCCAATTCTTATGGGAACACTAACGCACACCTCCACATCGGTGTGCACCACAACTTATTCATGTCTTCACACAGTTTCCTCATTTCCCTAATGGCATTAGGTAGACGACATCCGAACTTTAAGCGATTTTCAAACACGAACATGAATGTGAAGATGCGTTTTTCGGATAACCCAGTTACTCAATTTCCCGTTTCCCCAAGGGAATGGTAGAAAATAGAATTTTCCCAATTAATTAGACAGAATCCTATTCCACAGCCTCGTTGTTTCATTCCCCATACTTGTACATACACGTACTTTGCCACCGAAATGCTAAATTTAATTAAAACATCCCGAGGAGAAGGAGAATGCCAAACAATGGGAAGCTTCAGACACAAACAAAAACGGTAGGTTGCATGCAAAACAAAAAAAAAACAACACAATTTCCTTGCATTGCCTGCAACAGCTATCAATTTATGCAGAAAAAGTCAAAGTTTGGTGCGATTTATGGGCTAGTGACATCATTGGACTGCACTTCTTCAAAGATGATGGGAATCGCAACGTAACTGTAAATGGTGAGCGCTACCGTGAGATGATATCCAACCTTTTTTTGTCCAAAATACGAGAACTTGACTTGCATGACATGTGCTTTTAAGAAGATGGTGCCAAATGCCACACAGCACGCTCAACAATGGACTTATTGTGAGGCGAGTTCGTTGAACATTTTATTTCACGTTCGGGACCGGTCAATTGGCCGCCTAGTCGTGCGACTTAACCCCTTTAGACTATTTTTTGTAAGGCTATGTTAAAGCTCATGCCCATACAGACAAGCCTGCTCCAATTGACGCATTGGAAGACAACATTGAAGCATTTATTCGTGAAATACCGGCCGAAAAGTTGGAAAGAGTATGCGGAAATTGGACCCAGCAGATGGACCATTTGAGGCGCAGTCAAGGTCATCATTTGCATGAAATAATCTTCAAACATTAAATTATATGGACCGTATTATCGGTTCAAATAAAGGTTTCATGCATTTTGCTGAATATTATGTGTTTTTTTTTAAAGACTTTCCTATAGCTTTTAAAAAATCACCATTTATGATCTCCTTGAAAGAACACACGATCGATGTCAGAAGCTACGGCACCAAGATCCTTCTAGGAAATTTTAAACCCTCAGCTGGGAAAGGAGGTCATCTTTGCTGGAGTCATCGGAAAACACATCCGAAAACGGACACAGGCTGCTGGACTTCGCCAACTTCGAGCAGCGAAGTTTGAGAGGCGTTTTCTTAGACAGTTATTACTCTTTGTTTGTAGTCATCCGCTCAAAAGAAGTGGTGCTGCGAAAAATTCGAAGTTTCTCGAAGAATCGGCGTGTGAGTGTCGCACCCTACACAATGAGAATGATATGAAAATAAATTAGTTCATCGATGCGCGAGCCAAGTACAAAAAGTTAACGTGTTAAAGAAAAATTTAAAAAAACGTACCTGCGTTGTTGCTGGTACGTTAAAGTATAAAGTCGACCTTGACGCAAGAAAACATTCTCCTGCAGTTTTCTTCTATCAGTTTTTCCAAGAAAACAAGTAACATCGTAGAGAGAGTGTAAAAGAGTTCAAACTTTACCCATGAAATCTTTTTTTGCCAAGACGCACCCAATTCTTATGGGAACACTAACGCACACCTCCACATCGGTGTGCACCACAACTTATTCATGTCTTCACACAGTTTCCTCATTTCCCTAATGGCATTAGGTAGACGACATCCGAACTTTAAGCGATTTTCAAACACGAACATGAATGTGAAGATGCGTTTTTCGGATAACCCAGTTACTCAATTTCCCGTTTCCCCAAGGGAATGGTAGAAAATAGAATTTTCCCAATTAATTAGACAGAATCCTATTCCACAGCCTCGTTGTTTCATTCCCCATACTTGTACATACACGTACTTTGCCACCGAAATGCTAAATTTAATTAAAACATCCCGAGGAGAAGGAGAATGCCAAACAATGGGAAGCTTCAGACACAAACAAAAACGGTAGGTTGCATGCAAAACAAAAAAAAAACAACACAATTTCCTTGCATTGCCTGCTCGAAGGATCCCCGTCAAGCACATTCGAGGCAGCTCTGCTGGATTCCCCAAAGTTTTTGCTCTGCATTGCATTGCACTGTATCTGCTGGTGTTTATTCAACACAAATAAATGAAAACTGCATCGGCAAAAGGCACAGGGGACGTGAATGAATACGCAGTGAGCTGAACCATCCCAGAAAGTCATTATGCTCATCTGAGTGGCGAGTGTTGTTAGCTTGAAAGAGTGAAGGATAGTTCATGTTTAAAACCATCACGAATCAATCGATAAATTCTTTACGTTCTTTGGTGGAGATTGTAATTCTGAATGGAAAGCTGTAGGGCACTGAAAATTAATCGCTATACTTGATGTTCAACATCGATTTTGTAAATTAATTTTGGACTTTAAATTCGTTGGAATTTATTTTGTGTAAACAAAACAAACCATAATTCGGGGCAATGCCCACACCCGAGTAGATAATTAGTTCTGGCAATTGGAGATTCCAATTTTGTCAAAAAGCAGTGAATCATAGATTGCCGATACCCAGGCAATGGTACTCATGCCACTCGTTACACGGTTTTTACCGCAAATTGGGATCACCTCTCCTAAAGATAGCTGTAATTATTTGCAAATGTTTATTCAGATCACAACTGTGTGCAAATAAATTTGAATTAATTAACCTTTAAAAAAATGTGTTTATCATCACATGATATTCATGCTATTAATAGGACCTCATTAAATTATCAATTAAACAGGCAAATTATCAGAGGACTTCACGTTTATCGAAACAAAATATTTTTGGGTATAGTCTCGTATGTAAATATTTTTAATAAATATGATTTTAAATTAAAGTAGTTCGATTACCAGCCTAACACAAATTTTTCGAATTTTTCACGGCCCCACCTCCTTCGCGCATAAAGAAAATTTCTCCTTGAGTCCTTTTTGTTTCTCTTTTTACTTATAACGTTGCACATAAAATTATGTGATTTCTTTTATTAAGTTTGTAAGTTTGTGGTCGCCGTGGCGTGCGACGCTCACACGCGGGTCTAGGTTCGATACCCAGCTCTACACCAATTTTTCGAATTTTTCACGCACCACCTCTTTCGAGCTGCTGACAACACTCAAAGAGTAATAATTATCTAAAAAAGCTTCTCAAATTTCACCGTTCGTAGTTGGCAAAAAACTGTAGGTCCCTTCTACTCGTGGGAGAACAGGAGTGCGCTCAACACGGGTAGTTGATGAGAAAGCTAGGCCCTAGTCCCCCTGTGGACTGTCGTTCCATACACTTATTATTAATATAGTTCACTCTTCTTCTTCTACTTCTTATTATGGCGCTACAGTCCGGGTTGGACCAGGGCCTCAACCAACATGCCTCACCAGGCAGCACGGTATTTCGCCAGCTGTCTCCAGTTACGCACTCCCAGTTGGTTGAGGTCCTTCTCCACTTGTGTGCGCCACTTTAGCCTAGCCCTTTCTCTGCTGCGTTGTCCCAATGTCTCTGATTGGAAAACTTTTTGGAGCAGTGGTGTCCATACGCTCTACATGGCCTAGCCATCTTAAGCGTTGTATTCGAAGACGCTTGACCAGGTGCATGTCACTGTACAGCCGATAGACTTCGTCATTATATCTTCTCCTCCAGATGCCATCAACGCAAACCGGGCCAAAAATCGAACACAAAATTTTCTCTCTAAAAGACTAAGGGCTTCCTCGTCCGCTTTTAGTAACGTCCAAATTTCCGCCTCATAGAGTAGGACTGGGATGATCAAGCTGTTATACAAAGCGAGCTTATTTCTTCGAGAGAGGGATTCTTTATTACTCAATTTGCACTTCTTGGGTCTTTGCCCGGATCTGCCGTAATGTAAAGACGTGGTTTATTGTGGACTTCCCTGGCCTGAAACCACACTGATAGGGACCTCTTATGGGCAAACGACCATAAGATTCCACTCATCGGGCATACTTTCCTCAGATCATATCTTACCGACGAGCTGGTGCATGCTCCTAACCAACTCATCTCCAGCTGCTTTAAATAGTTCTGCAAGCAGTCCGTTTGCTCCAGCAGCTTTATTGGACTTCAGCTTGGATATTGCTATCTTCCCCTCGTCTAAGTCGGAGGGACGGAGTTCTTGTCAATCATCGTCCATTTTGTGTAGAACATTCTGCCTAACAGCGGGATTTGGGCCGTCATCGCCGTTAAGGAGTCTTCAGAAATGATTCTCTCAGCACAGACTGCGACTCTACCATGAGTTGTCCATTTCGGTCCCAGCAGGCTTCAGTCCGAAACTTGTATCCTCCGGATAGCTGTTTTACCTTTCGGTAAAACATTCGGACTTCATTCCTACCATAACAGCTTTCCATTTTCTCGAACGCGCCCTTCTCATGCTCCCTCTTTTTCCTTCTGAGAAGCCGGTTCTCTTCCCTTCTTCTCTGTTCGTAGAGCTCACGAACAGCCCTCGTCGTTCAATGCAGCGTTACCTTATAGGTGCCTTGTTTGGCTGCATGCGCTTGCCTGCACTCGTCGTCAAACCATGGGTTCCTTCTGGGTGGTGACGTGAAACCCAGGACATCTGTGACAGCTTCTTATATGGCTTCTTGACAACGTTTCCATTCTTCTTCTATGGTTAGTGCAGGCAGCGTCAAACTTTGAGCGAGTTTCAGGGAGACTCGGTCGGTAAAGTTCCCAGGGATCTGTTGCGATTGTAGCTTTCCGACGTTAAGCCTTTCTATTGGCTTTTCTCGACTCCGCTGATCCCGGGTTTTACCTTGACTACAACGAGGTAATGATCCGAGTCGAGGTATGTCCCTCGGAAGGTTCGGACATCGAGAATACTGGAGGAGTGTATGACGTCGATCGGAATGTGATCAATCTGGTTGACGGTTGATTGATCAGGAGATCGCCAGGTCCCCTTGTGAATGGTCAGGTGGGAACCGCGTGCTAGCCACAGAGAGATTCCGCCCCGAGGCGAAGTCCAACAGCCTAAGTCCGTTTCCGGATGTGTTGTCGTGCAGCCTGTGTTTACCGATGACTCCAGCAAAGATGTCCTCTTTTCCCAGCTGAGCGTTGAAGTCTCCTAGAACGATCCTGGTGTCGTAGCTGGGGCATCGATCATCAGTTCCTTCTAAGAGATCATAGAAGCCATCCTTGGTGTTGTCATCCTTCTCCTCTGTCGGGGCGTGAGCGCAGATTAGGCTGATGTTCCCGAATTTTACCTTGATACGGATTTTACATGACGCGTTCACTGACGGGCTCATGACTTTTTACCTAAGTCTGCTTCGAGCAACAAATCCGCATCCAAAAAGGCGCTGACTTATCTCTCTATAGCAATCGCTGTAGTAAATTTCGCAGTCCCTCATCGTTTATTTTGCCAGACCCGTCTTATCGCACTTTCTGGATGGTGGTAGCAGTCAAAGGCCTCCGTTGTTCGGCTGCACATGGTAAGTTAAGGGACCTCACATTCCACGCGCTGGAATCGAAAATTATTGTCCTTATAACGTTTGCTGGGGTCGTCAACAGTTGGTCCTTCATTATCCTTCATTATTTAGTTTTACGTGGTGAGGAAGTTACCCTCACACACAACCCACTGACTGGTAGACCAAGCCCATTACTTAAGCCCCCGGGCAGAGGGGTTTTCTGCATACATTGGTTCACCACACAACGGATGTTGTGATGGTTATCCAGGGGTTGCCGCGAGGCGCTTTGCTTTTCTCCATTTGCTACAAATCGTTGCTAAGATAGGAATCATTAAGCAATACTTGCAGGGAATTGAATTATTTTATCAAAATATACACTTCCACGTACCACAAAATCCTGATGTATGAATTTGAATTAAAAAATCAATGAGTAAATATGCATAAAGCAACTGAAGCAAGATCTACAAGAAATCATCAAAGTAAAGTTTGAGAGTGCTTGAAAATCGAATTCGGGTCAACAAAAAGAAATCAAGTCTGCCCCAAAGTGCAGTCCGCAGGTCCGATATTTTCATATTTCGCTGTCGGCAATAAACTTAAAACTTATTTTATTCGTGTTCTCAAATAAACAACACAAATGTGTAAAAAATGGGTTCTATAATAAATGAGCGCTCTTTCGAGGGAATGAAATATTTGACATAAAACAAATTTTTCTGGCATTCGGTAACAGACTTTCGTTGAACTGCGTTTAATTAAAATTTTGAACAAATGGTGCATTCTATTACAAAACAAACGCTTTATTTACTCTTAATAAATTAAATCAGCAAGAATCTTCAAAAATACAATGGGCCATGTGACCGATTGCTCGTTCAATCTGTCCACTCGATACACCCTGCTAGTGACGTGGCTCCAAAATTAATTGAGGTACTTAGACTGTGAATGATCTGCAAATCGTGGTGCCCTTTTACTCGTATACGCACAATAGTAACGGTTTGCACTTCAGTTTTTTCATTTTCTTTCTTTTTCTAATTCTTTCCACGCATATGAATAAGCGGCACGGTACATTTGTGTAGCATATTTTAAATTTGTTTTTACATAATATGTACATAATTTAATAATGTGTAAAGACAATGAAAAATAAATCTGTGGCAATCGAAGTATTCTATAACCAATAACGTAATTTATATATTTCACTTCAGTTTACAAAAATAAACAAGTGTATTATATTGTTAAAAGGATGGCTGTTACAGTTCTAAATTAAAGAAATCATTGTCAACACTGATCGCAAAGAGCTAACAAACTTCGGGTATCTACAACGACTTTTGTCGAAATTATGGCGGAAGCGTTACAGGGCGTTGGAGAGTATTATGGCGTAGAGGTATATGGTCTAGAAATAGGAAAGTTTGTATTCATAGAAATATCAGCCAGGCAGTGATCGCCGTGGCGTAGTGGGTGGAGGGCCACACTCACACGCCGAAAGTCCAGATTCAGTTCTTGGCTGAACACCCCAAATTTTGTTGGCATCACCTTTTTCGAGCTGCTGAGAGCACTCAAAGAAAAAGCGTTGGATCCCACACAATTTGTCAATCACTCAAAAAAGAATCGTGTCGATTGGTCAAAAGAAATGTTTCAAAAATACGATCACGGTGCTTCGAAACACGTCTATGACATCGTGACAGGTGATGAATCGTGAATTTATGCTTATAAGCCCGAAAGTAAACAGCAGTCGACTCTATGGGTGTTTCAATTTGAGTCAAATACAACAAAAGTTGCTCGAGCACGAAGCACTTCCAATGAGATGGTCGCCTGTTTTTCCGGAAAAAACTTGACATGTCACAATCTTACCACTAAAATAACGCAAAACATTCGTAACGCAGTCAATTCTGAGTGGTACACAACCATTTGTTTGCCAGTCCTCTTCCAAGAAATCAGGAAAACCAACCGCCGAAGACAGATCACTCTACGCCACGACAATGCGAGCTCTCACACATCGGCTCAAACAAATGCATTTTTGAGCACTCAAAACATCGATTTGATGAGTTATCCATCGTATAGTCCTGACTTGGCATCGTACATAACAAATAAAATGAGAGGTCAACTTTTTTCGGCACCTGAAGAAGTGGTTCATGCGTTCAGAATGCATGTTTTGGAGATACCTCAATCAGCGTGTACATGTAACACATTGAGTTGTGCCCTCATTTCTTATGGAATATCCATGATGATGAAGTCTTAACAAATAATGTTTGAAATTGTATATTTTCATTTTTTCTTTAAAAACAGCAGCTCACATATTAGATAAGCCAAATTAATTTAAATGACTAACAAAAACATTGAAAATAGAGCATATAATCAAAAGCCTACCCTAACATACCAAGATATTTCAAGAAAAAAAAACGTACAAACCAAACAAACGTAAAAACAAAACTTAAAACAATTGCTTATCTTAATTAATATGCACACGACTTTATATGTATGCACATTTTTTCGAATGCATTTTATTCTCTTGTTTTGAAAAAGAGTTTGCGTTTTTATTGATTTTTCTTATTGCATTAGTTACAGGAACAGAACCAACTTAACCAGCATAACCAACAACGAAAACTTCTACAAAGTGTACTTGTACTTCTCCCACCAAAAGGAGTGGACGGTGGCAGAGTGCAGATTTAAAAACCTGGCAAAGTTATTTAGTATGTACACACACAAACGGCTTGCGATGCCGAATTTCCGGCGGACGATCAACTTTAATTTCAATTCGATTCAACCATTTTTGCAATTCCATGTATTCCTGCATTAATTTCATTTCCTTATCACCACTAAATTCCATATCAAAACAATATCAAAACAAAACGTGAAAGCGATCTCGATTAGCCGAGGGATTACAAAGGAAAAGCCAACACCACAAAACCAAACAAAGCCCGTTTCTAATCCATGTGTTCCAAATAAGTTCTTCGAAATCACAACGCCATCCATTCACTCTGCGAATCTGCTTCCATTCAAGTGAAATGAATGGGACTGTTTGTTGGTTGACGCAAAACCGCATGTTTGTGTACATAATTTCCGAAACCAAAGGAGCAACCACAGCGCACAACGCACAACGCACCACCTGAGCGCAGACCTAATTGAGAGATGATTAGTTTAGTTTCGCATTAAGAGCAACGAATTTCAGTTTCAATTTTGGACGAGCTCCTTCCGACACGCCGCGCACGTTCCACAAATGTTTTTCTAATTATCCTTTCCTAACACCAAACCGCAACTAATGCCAAAGTGGAGAGTGATATTTTGTAGTTGATTAGGATAATGAAAGCGATTTGTTTTCATGTTGTTCTCAAAAAAGTTTATTAACCTTGTGAATTGGGTCTGAAACTTATTTATTCGCACAGAATATTATTCATAAATAATATTTGTTTTACTTAATGATACCTATTTCATGTTGCGCTGATGCGTAGTTCCCACTTGTGGCGTGGCTCCCACTTGTTTTGGGAAAAGTATTTGAAGACACTGCTCGTCAGAGAACAAATGGTTGTTGTTTTCTTTGTTGCATCAATGGTTTCCGGAACAACAACTGATTTTGGACGACCTTAACGAAATTCGTCTTGTAGTGAACTACGACCTCGGTTGAATTCACCATACCATCGATAAACGCTGGTCCTTAATGGAGCTTCATCGCCAAAAATTGAATTAAGTTCATCGATGCACTGTTGTTGAGTTAATCCACGTCGAAATATGTAAAAAATAATCGCACGAAAATTTTCACGATTTAATTTCATTTTTTGAGTGAGATCTTTTAAGTTACACTAGGGTTGCCCAATTCCGAAATATAAAATGCAACCCTCGTATTTGTTGAGACTTCATCATTATGGATATTCCAAAAGAAATGAGGGCACAAGTCATTGCGTTGGAGTTTCAAAATCCAATGTTTCAAGGATTATTGCTCAACAGAAGGTCACTGAATAAATTTAATCCAATCGGAAGGGTCATTGGGAACGGAAACGCTAAACAATAAAACATGAAGGTTTTGATTAGAAATAGTATAATTAACCCTGAGAAGACAAGTTTTGACCTGCAAAGGGAGTGGACAACAGCTGGCGTTCAGGTAGATGAGGAAGAAAGTTGTTTTCTCGGACGAAAGTCACTTTGAGGCCCAAGGATACCGGGTAAGTGTCGTTAGAAAAAGGTCGAAAGAAAAAAATCATACCCGCCCATATCGTTCAAGCGTCAAAACATGTTTCCCAAAGTCACGTTTTGGGGCTGTTTTACATTTAAAGGCACTGGAAGTCTTAAGCCAATAGAAGGTATAAAGAATAGCACAAAATACGCAGAAGTTTTAACTCAAATGCTGCATCCAACTATTCAGAAGCGACGTTCCGTAGCAAGCTCAATTTTCCAATAGGATTTTCACACATAAAAAAATGAAACAGTATTTTGCTAACCAGAAAATTGATGTTCTTCATTGGCCTGGCAACTCCGCTGACCTCAATTCAATTGAGCATCTGTGGGCAATTACCAAAGGAAGGATCAGGAAGGGAGACTACACCAAAAAAAACTCAGCTGATTTCGTCTATTATTGATCTTTGGTTTCATGACGAAGAGATAAAAAATAAATGCAAACGACTTGTTTCATCCATGCCAAAAAGAGTCAACGCAATCATAAAAGACAACGGAAGTCATATAAATTTAAATTGACCTGTTATATTTTTTTCTAATTCTAATTGAAAATAAAGTAAAATGTACTGAATTTCATTTGTCCCAAATAATTTGTACACTGCTGTAACACATCACTCCTGGATATATAGGAGGCGCCACTAACAAACAAAAAAACAATAAATATTAAATTAATAATTTTTGCTAGTGGCGCTCCCTATATACCCCGGGATCGAGTGAACTGTTATCCTCTCAAATTTCTTAGAGCCATTCACTTGTATGTGCGCACGTCCAGTCTAAAACATTTGCAGAAAAGAGGAAGAAATTGATTTCGAATATTCTCTTGCTACAGGAATTAATAGCAGGAACTTGGAAAAAAATAATTTTATCTTGGAGGTGTTTAGTTTGGCGAGTTTTTATCTACATGTCAACAAGTAACCTTTAAATATTATCTTGTGTGCATAATCCTCGAGAAGATTATGAGAAACTCACAAGTCAACACCAGAAGCACGACCTTCCAGAAGTCAGTTCAATTGCTAGCTCACGCTAACGATATTGACGTGATTGGACGAACACAGCGAGCCGTCAATGAGGCGTTTGCTGGCATTGAAGTGGAAGCGGCTAAAATGGGTCTGGCGGCAAATGAGGGCAAAACGAACTACATGCTTTCATCAAGAAAGGACACACATCATCGACGCCTCGAACATAGCGTCACACTAGGCAGCAGAAACTTCGAGGTAGTCAAGGACTTCGTCTACCTCGTCTCCGCGGTAAACAGGGGCAACAACATCAGTACCGAAATCAAACGCAGAATCACTCTTGTCAATCGCTGTTTCTTTGGGCTCAACAGGCAATTGAGTAATAAAGCCCTCTCTCGAAGGACTAAGCTCGCTTTATAAACAACTTGATCATCCCCGCCCTACTTTATGGCGCGGAATCTTGGACGTTAGCAAAGGTGGGTGAGAAAGCCCTTAGTCCCTTCGAGAGAAAAGTTTTGCGTGTGATTTTTGGTCCTGTTAGCGTTGATGGCATCTGGAGGAGAAGATTTAATGACGAACTCTGTGGGCTGTACAGCGACATGCGCCTGGTTAAGCGTCTACGGATACAACGCTTAAGATGGCTAGGCCATGTAGAGCGTATGGACACCACTGCTCCAAAAAGTTTTCCAATCAGAGACATTGGGACAACGCAGCAGAGAAAGGGCTAGGCTAAAGTGGCGCACACAAGTGGAGAAGGACCTCAACCAACTTGGAGTGCGCAACTGGAGACAGCTGGCGAAAGATCGTGCTGGCTGAAGGGGCATGTTTGTTGAGGCCCAGATCCACCACGGACTGTAGCGCCAAAAAAAGAAGAAGAAGAAGACCGCAGCAACTAATTCTTGTCCACAGAATTGACCAAGCTTAGTTCCTGGGAGAAGATTCGGCACAATAAGAGCCTCGTAGGCTACCAAGGCCACAGATGCGATTTTTCCACACACATGGTTCCTGGATAGATACGTTGTGTGAACGTATTAGTACATCACCCAAAGCCACAGAGAAAGAACACCCTCCAGTACAGACTTGTAAGCGCTATTGAAACTTTTCCTCATTTACCCTACAGCATAAGTCTTTCGTTGTAAAACTTCCCAACGGGGCTTTTATTTCCATATTTAAATATGAATGCCGCATATTATGAATTTTCAAAACTGCTGAACTTGTTCACTTTCTCAGATAATTCATCCTCGAGAGGGTTTTCTTTCTCAGAAATATTACTTCATCAATCCAAGCGAGCGGCACTGAAGTCAACCGAAGAAAATAATTTCAATTCATGTGTGGAATGAACTCATGACTGAATTAAATATTTTCTTCCATCTCCATGAATACATTCGAAATTTATGTCGAGTCAAAGCATAACGACTTCCTTGTCGCACCGCATACAATGATGCATCCAGGATGCGTCTACCGTCTGAATGTGCGTTTAAGGCGTCACACCCATGGAGTGCGATCTGTCGCGTATGGAGACTGGCTCCCATTCACATTCAACTATTCAAAGGGCAGACGCAGTTCAAAGGGGAAATGAAACGAAATAAATGTCGCATTCGCCCACACCCGGAAGTTTATGCGATTCCGCCTCCACAAGCCCCTGTGCCCCTTAATCAGCACTCAATGGATGTTCCTCATTTAAGTTTCACATCTGCATCAAGAGGTAAGTCTGTGGGTAGAAACAGAAGTTTTGCATTTCAATTCCTGATTACTTATGCTAAGACCGGATATCTTGACCCTTTTCGGATTCAGTTTGAGAGAACGAATTGAATTATGGCCAGTGGTGCCACAAAGGAAGGAAGATCCCACTGGCAACCCAACAAGGACGATCCATATTAAAATTGAAGGGGACATTGATTGCAGACACGTGGCTGGACTTATCTAAGAAGTTTCTCCCGTCACACTCAGCCCGAATCGAAACCAATATTTCGAGGAGTTACCCTGCTTGAGCGCTGAACTTTTCTCGTCCTTGCTGTCAAACAGTTCGATTGGAAATTCATAAATAAAAAGAATAAAAGCTTTTTCCAAGCAATTTCGCTGTAGGTGAGGGTGCTTGACTCGGTGATTGGTTTCGAAATATCAAATATGAATGGGAATCGATTTTATCCCTTCAGACCGGAGCGAGTAATGCGTGGAGTAATCGAGTAGGAAAAGGGTTGAAAGAAATAAGTGAGCACTTGAGGTAAGTTATTGCTTTCCTTTACAAAGAGGCGATGGCAAAGGCGGCGGCGGTGACGGTGGCGGTGGCGCCAGACGGAGTCTGGGATAAGATTGGCAAAGTTTTGAAGTTCCTCTTAACGGGTGCCTAGCAACTTTGTGTACGTAACTCTTGCTGGCGCACTAAAAAAATCATTTTCTATCAGAGTTTAAGCCAAAGTTTCTTTATTGCTTGTGGTATACACTCCTTGCGGAGCGGCATGAGATGAGTAGGAATTTTTGCCAATTTCTTCGCAAACAAGGATACAGAATAATTAGACACACACATTGCTCAAGTTTATTGACGCATTTCTCTCAGGAATTCTATTGCATTCAATTGACACAAAGTTCAAATAAAATAGCACTTGTCACGCCTCGCTCTAACGATCAGTAAATCCCCTAAATAATCCACTAGACGGTAACATGTGTACGTCTTTGAGTTAAATTGAAGATGAGACCCTACATAGACCATTATCCAATTCATGGCAGTAAATCCAAACGACCTCGTTTCGGCTTCCTTACACTTTGTACTCTTACGTTGCCATGAACATTAAAACACACACTCAAACGCCCGCCAGACATATAGCTCGTAAAACCCTTTCTTCGTCCTTATCCATGTCAAAAGAACAACCGGTTGGCTTCTGCATACAAATATTTGCGTGATACGGATGTTGATCTGCGTGGCTCAGTGCGGGTGCTGTGGGAGTGTCCTTTTCATATTCAGTCATAAACCGGCACTCTATCCGCTACGGTATGTTACTTTCAACTTCGATTTACATCGACATGAAATGTGCGCGACATTAATCGAGTCAAATCAACCAACGAAGGATTTTATTTTCAACGGGCAGCGCCAGCATCCCTAGACTCCCCTTGCAAGTGCGGCCAATATTTCAGCAATCAATCGATGAGTTCTGTACAGATGCCGTGTCAGCAAAATTGTTTTTGGCACATTTATTGCGGCTCTTGACGAAATCGAAAGTGAATAGCCCCTGTTCGGGCATATCGCCAGTAGCCGGGATAAAATTTTACGATTTCCCGGATAAACACTCTCCAAGGGCGCTCGAAGATACGAGAATGTGCGAGTAATGCAGGACGCGCGGTGCGTGGGAAGGCCTTCTTTCCTTCAACGGGGTCGATACTAAATTCTGACCCACATTGCCTGGCCTGTGGCTTTGGGGATATTTGAAAAAATGTGTACCATCGGTATCGGATTGATATTTGATTGCCAATATGAGGTGCGGAATTTTGAGTGGAGCCATCAAAGTGAGATGCGGTTATTGTATTTCTGTCTTTGCAGAGGTTATGGATTGGATATTGGGTCATTAGAAATGTTTAATTGGAAAGGTTCGTCTTCTTTATGATCAGGAATTGGTGCAAAAAACAGAAGTAAACATTGAATGCCCTATGCGGTAAATAAACAATTGTGTAATCACATTCAATTTAAAAACTGGAAGAAGCATAAAAATGAGAAAATTTCTGAAGACATTTCTGACTACAGTCAGACCATAGCCTAATATTTACTCCTGTTTGACGTTCTTCCTATCTTCACGTGCAACGGGGGTAACAGACAGATATGGACATTAAATAGGGGCAGTTGTATTTTCTTAGTCAGTTTAAGGCTGCGCTCTTACTGAATTTATACTAACAGTTTCTTCCAGAAAATTATATTTGGGCATCATTCGGGTTGGACAGAGTGAAAAGTAGTTGCCATATTTTTTGTGTGTGCAATATTTGGATTGTTTCTTAGGGATTTTAATTTTATGTGACAGTCAGTGCTTCTAAAAAGCTTCTTAAATTCCGCCGTTCGGAATCGGTCTCTTCTACTCGTGAGAGAACAGTAGCGCGCACAACACGAGTAGTTGATGAACAAGCTAGGTGTTGGGACCTCTTGTGGACTGTAGCGCCACCCAATTATTAATATATCCCTTCCGGCCTTTTGTCTTTTGAAATTTCCGGCTATGTACAAGGCGCTACAGAGTTCGTATCTGGCAATATTATACATCATTTGAAAGATCTTAACATAACCTACAAAACGATGATGAACTATGCATGATTAGTTTGGATATTACGCTCAACAGTTATAGACGTGTAAGCATGGAGTTCACTAACGCCGAAATTCACGCTATTTTAAAGTTTTCCTTCGTTAAAGGCAAATCGGCTAGAGAAACGTTCCGTGAGATAAATGGTGTTTTGGGGGATTGTACTCTATCACTTCGAACCGCGAAGGAATGGGTTCGATGATTCAGAGCCGGTGAATACGACACCATGGATAAGCCAGCCGGCGGAAGACTTGTGACGATGAATACCTATCGAATCATGGAAATCATCGAGTTAGACCGGCATGTGGCATCTCGTGAGATGGGAGTCACCAAACCATTTTAAACCATCTGCAGAAGGCTGTATACAAAAAGAAGCTTGATGTTTGGGTGCTGCATGATTTGATGCAAAAAAACCTTCTGGACCGAACAAACGCCTACAATATGCTGCTGAAACGGAACGAACTCGACCCATTTTTGAAGCGGATGGTGACTGGCGACAAAAAATGGATCACATACGACAATTTTAAGCAAAAACGATCATGGTTGAAGGCCTGTGAATCGTCCCAAACAGTGGCCAAGCCCGGATTGACGGCCGAAAAGGTTTTGCTGTGTGCTTGGTGGGATTGGAAGAAAATCATACACTATGAGCTACTCCCATATGGCCAGAAGCTTAATTCTACCATCTACTGCGAACAACTGGACCGCTCGGCGCAGGCGATCGACCAGAAGCGTGCAGAATGGCCATCTGGAAGGGTGTAGTGTTCCACCAGGACCGCTTGGATCAGCTGAAGCGTCTAGAATTGCCCAACAGGGAAGGTGTAGTGTTCCACCAGGATAACGCCAGACCACACGCTTCGTTGATAACTCGTCAGAAGCTGCGGGAGCTCGGATGGGAGGTATTGTCGCATCCACCATATAGCCCGAACATAGTGCCAAGTGATTATCACCTGTTTCTGTCCATGGCGAACGCCCTTGGTGGTGTGAAGTTGAACTTAAAAGAGGCTTGTAAAATGTGGGTGTCCGAGTTCTTCGCAAATAAGGAAGGGGGCTTCTGCGTGCGGGGGGGGGTATTATTAAGTTGTCATCTAAATGGAAACAGATTATCGAACGACACGGCGCATATTTGAACTAAATCTGATCACTGTAATACTTTTTATGAAGCATTGAATGAAGAGCAAAAAAGCGGAAGGGAGATATTTGACAGCCTTATATTATATGCGAAAGTCACATGTTAAATAAAATAAGAAAATTATAGGTCGCGGAAAATGCTGCACCTTAGATGAAAAATCACCTATTTTAGCCCTATGAAAAGAGTGAGAAATATCTATAAGCATAAAAAGATCTTTCAAATTAAATGAAAATCCAGTTAGAAAGCTAAGAAAAGAAAAGAAACAACTTAGCCAATCAAGAAAAACCAATCGTATTTCAAAAATGATCCCTTCAAATCTTCGAAGAACAAAAGAACCGAACTACAACTGAACGTTTCTGAAAGAACAATTCAGAGAAGACTTGTGAAAGCTAATTTGTATGGAAAGATGATCAGAAGTGTGCCTTTAGTAAGAAGCAAACACATTACTTCTCGCATGAAATATGCTAAGGACCATCTTAATTGGAATGGTCAAGAAGGAATCAAAGAATGGCTGAATGTTCTATGGACTGATGAAACGGAGATAAACCTGTATAGAAGTGATGGCACAAAAACTGTACGAAGATCAACTTTGAAAGAATTCAGTTCATAATACACTCAAAACACTGTTAAGGATGTTTCATGATGTTACCCTATGCTGAAAGAAATATGCCTCTTAGATGGGTTTCACAACAAGATAACGCTCCAAGCGTTCTTCGAAATTGGTCAACAATTTCTTCTAGAAAATCAATGTCGTGGAGATTTGAAGAAGGCGGTTCGGAGAAATTGTACAAAGAATACATCCGAATTGTGGTGGAGAATTCAAGAAGAGAGGTCAAAGATTCCAGATCAAAAAATGTCGCCGATTAGTTGATCCAATGCCCAATAGATGTATGCCATTTGGTAAGAACAAAGGACAGATAACGGAATACTAACACTTTTTTAAACGTAAGAGCGGTTGAAATTGCTTTTTGATATGTTTCAAATAAGCGTCTCTATTTTAATGTTCATTGAAAAATGTTTCTCATTTTATGTATGTATCATTTAGTTCATTTATTAATAATTCATAACAAAAATGATAGTTATGTAATATGAATTTCAGAGCTATGGCTAATTCTAAATGTGTATTTAATATCTTTAAGTGGTTGCAAGTAAGTTGCAATTCAAGCATAATCAGTCATTATCAGCATTCTAAGTTTTTAAATTGCTTTTGAGAAAACTAAATAAAATTGTTCAGTTGCATTCGTTTATAAATCGTGGCCACCGTGGCGAAGTGGTAAGAGTGCGACGTTCACACGATGAAAGTCTAGGCTCGAGAACCGTTTACAACACTCAAAGAGTAATAACTGTCTAAGAAAACTTCTCAAACTTCGCCGATCGGAGTCTGCGAAAAACTGTAGGTTCCTTCTTCTCATGATAGAACAGTAGTAAGCAAAACACGTGTAGTTGATGAACAAGCTAAACTCTGGTCCCCCTGTGGACTGTCGCACCATACAATTATTATCATTATTATTCGTTTAAAAGTTTAAAGTTTTTGAATATTGTCAATGTTTGTTTTCCAAAAATCTTTGTGGTCTAAGTGAAAGAACTTCACATCTTGCCTTAAATATCAGAGATATTTCTTCATATCTATACGAGCCATAAAAATAGTTCCTTTGGTTCAGATCATTAGTTTCTTTCTGACTATCGAGAGTTTATTTTTAACGTATTTTGGGTATTGTTTTTGTTTGTTTGAATAATGCGGTATAGTTTATTTTTCAAAACACGTAGAATGCACATGCCAATATATAGGGTCTCGTCACAGTCGTTGCATACCACCAATCTACATTCCTTATCTCGTACCAAAACAGTTTCTTTGCTTGCTTTCTTTGGATTTGTGGAGATCGAGTAAAACCTATCATATTCGACGTTCCTGTATTGATTTTTAATACCCATCTTACAGTAACATGACAGGCGGTTGATCATCAGTTGTATATGTTTCGGGAACTCTGTAAGTACGAAGAGGTCATCTGCAAATAGTAACACATTGATTGTGGAATTAGCAATTTTAAAACACCTCCTGTCAAAACATCCACTAAGAGGGGCGTTCAATATATTCTCGGTATCGAAGTTAACACCCAAATATTGCACACATTGTCTGTTGCCATTCCCCATACGATCCGATACTGCTAATTAAGCAATTATGTATTTTCCATTTCCTTCCCCATAGCCACATTACTGTCAAGTAAGCAATTATGTATTATCAATTCCTTCATTTCCTTTCCCACACAACCGATTTATTGTGAAATAAGCAACTATGTAAACAACTCAATTCTAAGAAATAACATTAAGTAAAAGAAATGTGTCAGCAAATTGTAATTAATAAATACGTAAGGAATAAAGAGACTGTTGTTCAGTTGACGTTCGACCACGGTAAACTTAAATTGTATTTTTTTGTCATTCACGCGGAACACGAGCACATAACTTCGATATGAAGGAAAATGTGAATTCAATTTAATTTTTTTTAATTTTTCAATATAATCTCCCCTTACACCAATGCATTTGTTACATCTTGAAACTTTTTTAAACTCTCAAAAAAATAATTTTTCTCTTTCTCTGCAAAATACTTATTTATTGCCGACTTTAGTTCATCATTATCCGAAAATCTTTTTCCACGAAGACATTTTTTCAAATCCTGAAACAGGAAATAATCATTAGGCGCACGGTCTGGACTATAGGGTGGGTGTTGGATTTCTTCGAAACCACAATCTCGCTCAGCAGCCTTGGACACTCGCGCCGAGTGAACAGGAACGTTGTCATGAAGAAGCAACACACCCACTGCGAGTTTGCCCCGTTTTTTCGTTTTAATTTCTCTCAAATTATGCATTAAGTGGAAGCGTAGGATGTGGCGTTTATGGTTTCACATTTTTTTGTACGCAATGAGTAAGATTCCCTTTGAGTCCCAAAAAACTGTGGCCATGAGATTCCCGGCAGACGGAGTGACTTTGAACTACTTCGGGGGGTCTGTTCCTTTTTCATGCCACTGCATGGACTCTTGTTTGCTTTCAGGGTCATAGGTGGACCCATGTTTTGTCCCCACTAACAATTCGATTTATTACACTGTCCGGGTTCTCACTACACATCTCCAAAAGCTCTCTACAGCATGCGATTCTCACTTTTTTCTGAGGCGCTGTGAGCATTCGGCACCCACCTTGCACTGACCTTTGAAAGGTTAAGCTGATCATGAGGAATGGTGTGAATGGTACCAGTTAAAAGTTTGGTTATCTCTGCCATCATTTTCACCTTTATTCGGACATCTTCAAGAACAAGTTTTTCGACTTCTTTGATGCTTTCTCCCGTACAAGCAGTAGCAGAGGTGACGAAACGGGAGTTGTCTTCAATGCCCTCTCTGACTCTCTTGAACTCAATTCACCACTTTTGCACAGTTGATAATGAAGGTGCGGAGCCCTGGTAAACAGCCACCATCTCTTTATGAATAGTTTTTTGAATTTTTCTTTATTTAGTGAGAAATTTAATTACAGCGCGATGGTCAATTTTCACCATCATCGTCTCAATTGCTATTATGATTCTGTTTAACTAGAGATAAAACGCGAATTAATAATCACATATATATGAAATTTTACATGAATGCACTAAAATAGTAGTATTACTTCATAAATAAGTCAATTTATATATATAATTACAGCTTCATCCCGATACCGAGAATATATTGAAGGCCCCTCGTATGTCATTTATATACAGAGAGAGCAGCAGTGCACTGAGAAGTCATCTTTGTTTCACACCTGTATTCGTTCCAACTCACTCTGAATAAGTAGCACCATTCCAGGTTACTACATTATTATGCGTGTACGTTTCCTAAGTTACTTTTATAAATTTTGAAGATATGCCAATTTGGGATAGCTTGTAGAAAAGGGCATTTCTATTAACTAATAATAATTAATAATTGTTGGCGCTACAGTCCAAAGGAGGACCAGGGCCTAGCTTGCTCATCAATTACTCGACTCCGAACGGCGAAGTGTGAGAAGCTTTCTTAGACAGATATTACTCTTTGAGTGTTGTCAGCAGCTTGAAAGAGGTGGTGCCGTGAAAAATTCGAAAAATTGATGTTAAGCTGGGAGTCGAACCTACACTCTTCGGCCTGTGAGCGTCGCACTCTACCCACTACGCCACGGCAACCACATTTCTATTAACTAGGCTCCTTTTAAGTTTACAAAAAAAGAGTACACTTTGTTACCTCGAGCTTGATACACTTTGACAATGGATGTTGTCTGATCTACAGTTGAATATCCTTTTCTAAAGCCAGCCTGTAGATCGCTTAGAATATGTTTCTTTCCGACCCATCTTTCTAGCCTTTTTACCGAAATGTCGCAGAATATTTTGGCAATCAGATGCATAAAGAAAATTCCTCTTTAATTTTATGCTATGTGAAAGCGTCGTTTTTGTTCCTCTTTTCACTTTTAAGGTTGCAAATAAAATTATGTGATTTTTTTTATCAATTTTGTAAGTTTTTATTGAAAAAAAGCTAAAACAAACTATTTAGTTAAATTCTTTAAAAATGTTAAGTGTCTCTTCTTAAGTTTCCATATCTGTATTTTTCACTTCCTTGCCATAATCAATTTTGGACTTAACAAGGGTTCGGACATTTGGAGATACTTATGGGCTTAGACTGTTAGAACTAGTGGACCTTGGGGCTCCTTCTACCATTCAGACACACTTTGGGTTGCGTTATAAAGTTTTTATTTTGGACTTTTCGGAACTTAGATTAAACATTTTTGGGTTTTTGACAATATTGGGTTTCCTGCATACTGCGACTCAGAAAGTTTTTCTAGTTTATATTTGAGAATGCAGTTAAAGCCTAAATTTGTTTTTTAGAATGTTTGTAGTCTCCTTACAGAAATGTTGAGTAGAAAGAAGTTTGCATACCTCGACACTTTTCACTGCTAAGATTTTCGAAATATTGCTCCCTTCTTTAAACCTTAGATTCTTTTGAAGTTCCCTTTTAAATTCTAAGAGTTCCTACACTTTGGTATTCCTACAATTTGGTATTTCCAAATTTTGTTGATTGATGATTTCTGACGTTTTTAAGGCATTTGAATGTTCAAAAGGAAAACCGTTTCCAGATTTTAAATTTTCCAAAAACATGTTCTATTGATACCCTAAGCTTTTTAAAATTTGAATTTAAAACTCGAATTTGGAAAAAAATTATGGATATGAATTCTAGACGTACGAGTTTCCCTACTAACGGGTACAAAACTGCGACCAAAAGAGGTTTTATCGGAACTTTTCCTTCATCTTCAGTGCTTGCACCGCCGATTTGTATGAAAGGCAATATTGCTTATGTGAAATTTGGCTGAGGGCATCATTCATGCGGCCGGCGTGTAATGGGTAGAGTGCGACACTCACAGGCCGAAGGTCCAGGTTCGATTCGCGGTTGAACACGTCGAATTTTTCGTGGCACCACCTCTTTCGAGCTGCTGACAATACTCAAAGCGAATTTACTGTCTAAGAAAACGCTGCACAACTTCAGACGGAGTAATTGCTGTCTCAAAAACGCTGCACAAACTTCACCGTTCAGAGTTGGCAAAAAACTGCAGGTCCCCTTTAATCGTATAATATTGCGCACAAAACGAGTAGTTTATGAGGAAGCTAATCCCTGATCCCCTGCGGACTGTCGCACCATCCAAGTATTATTATTATAATTCATGTTACCCTACAAATCCTGTCCGCTTTGACCTTCAATCGAAATAATCTTTCGAAGAAATCTTGTCGAGTTTTACTCCACATGAGTTGAATATGTGAAATAAAATCAAAAAAAAACAACAACCGAGAATACTAAAGTATAAATAGGACACAAAAACATAGCAACAACTTAACTTGCCTTTTAACAGCAGCATTTCAAAAATATGCTGTAGTCTCAAAAATCATCTTCTCCAGTTGATAGAATAAATAAGGGATAAGACCATGACCAAGACTCGATCATAGCACCAATCGGGGTCAAGTATCCTAGCACTGAGGAACGTTGCACTCATGAATCTTTATTTCACTCTTTCGCTTGGCTGTAATTCCAACACCATCTTGGGGGATGTGTTATTGTTAATAAGCCCGACCAGTCATAATGAATGAATCGATAATGAATCGACACAACAGATTATAAGAACCATCCTCGCTCCATAAAAAAAAATTCTAAAATTTTAAAGAAGCATTTTTTCAAAGTTTAAATCGCTTTTTTTATTGCATATATAAGTCCCAGAGAAAGAAATACAAAAGTTATGGTCAACGTTCTAAAGTTGCCAAAAAGTTCATCATTTTTATTGAACCTTACGACCATCTGCTTTGCTCCTCCCAAGTCAATCACTCGCGACTTTTATCGACTTTTTCTTTTTATTCCTTTTTCCGCTTGACTTTATAACACTCTCGTGGACCTTTGCACATCATCGTCCATCGCAGTCATTAAATCGAATGGTTTCCTCAAACGAGATTTATTTGCATACCTTTAATGTACTGTTTGATGTCTGACAGTGGCACTTTTATGTACATTCTGCCGTAACCTGACTTTCAATGAAATTGCTGCCGGCAACCGAATGTTTTTAATCTAACACGATTTGGTTACGTCCTTTACAAGGTTTAAATGACATTCGTCGCTCTAAGAAAAACATCCACTTGAGACACCCTTTAATCCTCACTGAACATCTTAAAAGTGTTTTTCTGTACCCAATCAATTCAAATCCAATTTGATGCTAGGGGCACGTCGCACACTGCTTATCGTGCAAAATACATCAATCTGCTAAAAGTTAACCTTTTCCAAGGAAGCCACCCTCTTCCGATGACCTAAGTGCCGACATAAAACCCAAGCAGTGAAAATTTCTTCGAAAATCGACACTCTCGAGACCCATATACTAATTTGCGCCTCAAGCCGACGCAGAGAGATGTCACCGGACAACCTTATTGAAATTTGATGATGATGGCTAAAAAGTGTCACATTTGCCCTTGACGATGGATGCGACATTAAATTTGAATTTTCACTTTTTCTCCGCCTCGAAGGACAACAACTGGATGTGGAGTCTTACACCAAACCCACGCCGAGGATGCGTGAGGAGGCAGTCCCAAGTTATGAATAAGCCACGCCGAGGATGCGTGAGGAGGCAGTCCCAAGTCATGAATAAGCCAGTGTGTTAGACCAGTTAATCAAGACTATGTTAATTTAACGTCCATACCTCCTGGATGGTGCTGAATTACTCATGAGTGAGGTTTAAGTTCAATTTTAGCCAATAAAACGTAACACAAGTCATGCGGAACGAGTGTCCTTTATCGCCATCTCGGACACAACCACAAAACGCTTCGCATGTTCATGAATATTCCAACAAACGAAATTACGCCCCATTAGGTTTCATTCTCCCCAGATACTAATCACAAAGGTACTCGCATTTATATTGTTGGCCGAGGGATATCCGGACCACGGTGGCGGTGGCAGCGACAGCGGTTGTATTGACTTTGTGGCCATTGTATGCCCGGCAACGGATCACTCGTTGAGTGGAAAAGAAAATATAATTCAACACTTATTCTATATTTGGCTGGGATAAGTTTCGGGCAGTAGGCGCTGTGTAATCGAGGAGCACTCAATTGAGGATTAGTTTATTTGTTTGCTAGCACTGAACTTTGAACTACTCGTAAGATCCCTTGCAATCAAAGGCATCCTTCGTGAACTTCGCCATTTGCTCCACAGATTCACATATCATTTATATCAGCATCTTGCTTGAAATTGCCTCCATTTGCCTTTAACCTTTCGCCAGGACACGGCATTTCGGTGTGAGAGGAAGCACGTAATGTGTACTCGGAGGCCGTCGCATCCTGCCGAGTGATGGGATACATACCATACATTCGAGGACTCTAATTCAAACAAAACGATACGAAAAAGAATTCTAATTTCTTTCGGAAACCGAGGACATTTTTCAGATCCCCGGGCAGTGTCCACAAAACTACTTTAATTACTCGTGCATGCGTTCATTTGATGAAATTAAGTGCAAAGAATTCGAGGCTTGACACAAGGGTCTGTATTATTCATTCGGTGGAGAATGACTTTGTGAGCTTTCGAGTTTTCGTGGTGGAAGAGGTTTGACTGGGTGAATTTCATGCTTCTATTGTTCCGTCCTGCTTCTTCATGCGTACTTTCTACTTCATGCAATTTTGAAATTTACCAGCATTTCCCGCTTGTGGTGGTTTATGTCGTTCCTTTAGCATTATTTTTTGGGACACTGAACACTGCAGCCGTGAATGCACTTTCAAACTTTGAATTTAATGCAGTTTTGTTTAATCTCCTGTTGGCATCTGAGGCAAAGTGGCGATTTGTTGCCATTATTTCGATAATTTGAGGTCGTTGACGAAGTGATTAGGTTTTGAAAGTTGTAATTAACTTTGAGTTGCTGCTCTGCATGCAAGGAGTAGTTTAGAACGTTGTCATATTCCAGGCGCTGTTTTCTGTGGATTCAGTTGATGGCTGTAAGCTTTGACAGACGGTTTTTAAAAGAATACATTAGCTTTTCAGAATCTAAAGGGAGCGGGGTGGGATTTGAAGATTTATTTGTTAAATCAATGAAACGAAAAACAAACAGTGGCTCTAAGTCTTATGAATATCAAATTCAGCATCGCAGGCCATGGATTGAATTTGGCACAAAGTGGAAAAAACCAATTGAAATGTAGTAAGAAAAAACAATGTTGCAGAGCTGAACTGTTGTTTTTTTCTTGAGTTTACTAGGAGACTCTGGTTGGCAGAGTTGTGCATGAAATAACATAATGACTAATGACTAAAGAAACGTGACTAAACGTTAGTCATGAATAATTTATTAACGTTTATTCATGAATTTTCGTTATTCACACATATGATTGACGGTTATTCATGACTAGTGTGTAGTCATGACTAACTCTGTATCATGATTACCAGTCGCGGCATGTCGGACCTTTTTTAATATAATAATAATAATTGTTGGCGTAATATAATAATAATAATTGTGTTGTAGTATAAAGGGGAACCAGGGCCTAGCTTGCTCATACACTACACGTGTTGTGCGCGCTACTGTTTTCTCACGAGTAGAAGGGACCTACAGTTTTTTGCCGACTCCGAACGGCTAAATTTGAGAAGATTTCTTAGACAGTTATTACCCTTTGAGTGTTGTCAGCAGCTCGAAAGAGGTGGTACCGTGAAATATTAGAAAAATTGGTGTTGAACTGGGATACGAACCTAGACCCTTCGGCGTGTGAGCGGCGCACCCTACCCACGACGCCACGGCGACCACGGACCTTTTTTAACGACAAGATAAATTTTTTATTGTCTACCCAAAAAGGTATTATGACTGATGTAATATTTTTTGTGCAATAAATACCTGACCATAGGAAAAAGTAATTAGCCTAATAATGACAAAGTCGGACATAGTGCTATTATTTTGCAAAGTGCTGTTCATTGCGTCTGCACAGAAGATCACACAGCGTCACTATTGTACTACATCATACTTTTCTGGCTGCACTTTAGTATTGTCTCTAATATCTAGTCTATAAAAATTTTTTCCAGTTCTTAAAAGAAAAGAGCGATGCTGATCATATTGTTGCATTGTGCATAAAATGCCTACCCAGAAGAGTCGAAATAAAGGGACATTCGAGTTCATCGTCCACACATTACATTAGCCATTTGAGAAAAATTCTTGGTGAAAATGCGGTCAGAGAATATAAGAGTTATTTGGTTAAAGCTAAAAAAAAGTGGTAAGAAATCATCAAAAAACCAACCTACTCAAGCAAAATTCGACAATAATATTTTAAAGTTCGTTATCCACTCTATCATTTGAAATAACTCAATAATTTGTCTTACTTTTTTATGAACAGAGATGTCTTGAATAAATGCTCTTATTTAGTGATAATGACTAATGATTAACTTATCCGAATAACTCATTAACAATTATTGATTTAGTCATGGGAAATTTCTGCGAATAATGAATAATTTATTGGTCAGTCATTATTTTCATGAATAATGAATAAATTAATCATTAGTCGCTTGAATCCGGTAACTAATGACGAATTTAGTCATTATTCGACTAAAATTTGTCCAACACTGCTGGTTGGTGCTACAAAACGGAACTAATTTATATCTGGCAAATGGATTTCAGGGCACCAAACCTTGGAAAAGTGAAAATAGGACGGTCATTCATATCCTTCTACGATCCCTCTGGCCGGGGCTACTGTGCCTGTCATGGTGAGAGAGTCGATTTTTCTGCGTCAAATGAATCAATCAATTTTTCTTCTTACAATGACCTTGTGATTATTTTTACTTACTTTTCTAGGCAGTCCTTTATCACAACTTGTGCTGACAGTCACCATTGGCTCTGAAATGAAAGGATAGTCTTTGTCTTCTTCTGAGGACTTTCACCCAAGGTGATACGGTTTTAATCAGACATTAGCCCCTCTTAATCATAGCAATCCAAATCCAATTATAGGGTTACAGATCAATGCGGCGCCACTTGCTTAGAAGGGATTGCCAACTTCATTGGAGAGGTGTCAGCAATAAATAAGTGTGCATCGTGGCCGCCGTGGCGTAGTAGGTAGAGTGCGACGCTCACACGCCGAAGGGTCTAGGTTCGATTCCCGGCTGAACACCTCGAATTTTTCACGGCACCACCTCATTCGAGCTGCTGACAACACTCAAACTGTCTAAGAAATCTTCTCAAACTTCGCCGTTCGGAATCGGCAAAAAACTGTAGGTCCCTTCTACTCGACTCAACACGAGTATTTGATGAGCAAGCTAGGCCCTGGTCCCAATGTGGACTGTCGTGCCAACAATTATTATAATATATATATATATATATATATTATAATATATATATTATAAGTGTGCACCAGAGTCTGTTTTAGACAACAGTGTGTTTTACCTCCGAACTAAAAATGCCTAGATTTGTTTTAAGAAAAACACCATTTGCGTAAGCTTGATTTTCATTTTCAATTGAAAGCTGAAGCCCGTCGAATGCTTGTAGAAGTTTATGGTGACTTTGCAGAAAGTGGTATCATAGTTTGACGTTGAAACTGATTTAAACGTCAAAGAGCGTCTTTACCCACCTAAAACTTGTTAAGATGAGGTATTGGAGGTCATTCTTGACCCAGGTTCCTTGCTAAAAGCAAAGTGATATTGCCGAATCATTGGGAATGACTCAGGATTTGCGTTCGGTTAAAAAAATTTGGATTTATTCAAAAGCAAGGGAAATGAAAGTCATGCAAGTTAACCGAGATATGTCGAAGGACGATTTTTCATCTAGGAACGGCGTCTTGAAAGATATCAAAGGAGCGGTTTGTTTCACCGAGTCGTGACTGGATGAAAAGTGAATATACTACGAAAAGCCCAAGAAGAAAAAAATACTGTGGAAGGAATGATGAACCAGTCCCGTCTTTATCTACATTAGCGCCAAAAGAAAGCTTCTGCTTTGCATATGGTAAAACCAGACGGGTGTGGTTTACTGAAACGATACTAAAACTTTTGATTATACCAGGCGAAATCATTGATTGGAAATATTATCAACTACAACTAATATGTTTGAGCCGTGCATTAGGTGAAATATGGCCAAAATTGACAAAAAAGCAAGAGAAGGTATTTTGCAACATGATAACTCTCGACCCAATGTATCTGTAGCAGTCAAAAGCTACCTAGAAATTCTAAAATTCGAAGTTTTACCTCACCTGCCATATTCTTCAGATGTTCTTCCTTCCGACTACTGACACGAAAATCCTTCCTCGACGACAGCATGTACTTCGTTTTGCCCTCATTAACCCGTTTCCGGCATTCGCCCCACCTCCGCTTCAATTCCAGCAAACGCCTTATTGATAATTCGCTGTGTTCGTCAAATTGAGTCGACGTTGTCCGCGTTAACTAGTAATTGAGCTGACTTTAGGAAGATCGTTCGTTGACTTCAACCTCTTTTGAGTTCTGAGTTAAGCACAATCTTCGATGTTAAACCCATTTTCCATGTTAACGGCGCATCGTTGTCTTTAACCATTTTTGTCATTGAAAGTTTCGGTGTGTCCGTTATCTACCTGGGCGGAGCAGCGAGGATTTTTAAAGATAATAATAATGATTGCATGGCGCGACAGTCCACAGGTGGACCAGAAGCAAGCTTGTTCATCAAGTACTCATGTTGTGCGCGCTACTGCTCTGTCGCACTGTACCCACTATGCCACGGCGGCGGATTTTTCAAGATAATAATAATAATAATTGTTGGCGCTACAGTCCACAGGGGGACCAGGGCCTAGCTTGCTCATCAACTACTCGTGTTGTGCGCGCTACTGTTCTCTCACGAGTAGAAGGGACCTACAGTTTTTTGCCGACTCCGAACGGCGAAATTAGAGAAGCTTTCTTAGAATGTTATTACTCTTTGAGTGTTGTCAGCAGCTCGAAAGAGGTGGTGCCGTGAAATATTAGAAAAATTGGTGTTGAACTGGGAGTCGAACCTAGACCCTTCGGCGTGTGAGCGTCGCACTCTACCCACTACGCTACGGCGGCCACTCACACACACACACTTTTCAAGATGGCATTCCAAAAAACAGCCCACGCTCCTGACGGACAATACATTAGATGATTCATTATTTGCTTTTTTTCAATAAAAATCCTTTGAACACAACAAACGATCTCAATTTAATTGTACCTCCCATAAAACTAACGACAATCACTACGTCAATGAAAAGTTAAATTGGAATCTTCCTTTTTCATCGTTGAAAACAAACAAAAATTAATCGAAAATTAGATGTGCGCAACTCTGGCATCACAATTCACTCCCTTCCATGTGCAATGGCGACCGTAGTTTTGTTGGCATTAATTTTAATTTCTTAAATGATATTTCTTTGAAGGGATTAATACATTTCGCCTTTTTACTTAGGAGCAGCCCAACACATTGATATGCCAAGTATGGACAATATTTTGTACGTATCATTTTTTAATACAATCAACAACCTTTCAGCAGGTTAGCAGTTTAAAAAAAACATTTGTTAGCTGCCTCATATTTCATATTGCTTACAGCAAACGCACGTTCTTTCCATTACAAAACCTGCAAAATATTTTATAAGCTTTGCATTCCACCCACCAGATAGATAGGTTTGCAATATTCACCGAAACATATATATGCCTGCACCCTATTCTTTCCCAAGAGCCCAGTCAAAGTATAGGAGTACAGCACAAGTTTGGAAGTATGCACGTTAAGAACAAGCGCACAAGCCTGAAGTAATTGAGTTTGCTATTCTGCCTAAATGCTGCACACAACTTGCACAGAGCAACTTGCTTGAATTTCATAATTTCCTGTCCCGAAGGAGAAAAGATGCTGTGTTAGTAACAAATTTCCGTCCTCCCCGACACCTCCAGTGCAGATATGCAAACAAGCCAATGCCATCCCTAAGCCCACCTTCCCCCAACTGCTGGAGATAGTCATTCAGTTCGACTCGAGTTTTCAATTAGTGCGAAGTGTTGAAGTTAATTGAACATGGTAATTGCTGAATGTTCATTACAGGAGTTAATTGAAATCCAATGTCGGCAGTCTGTCCCTGGCACAAATCAAAAGTGAGAAATGTCCCCCATCCCAATTTATCATTCCATAATCCCGAGGAGTGAAAATCATTGCGATTTTATGTGACTTTTCAAAACACATAAAGCCAACTCAACAAAGCAACAGATAATTGGGACGTTCATACCAGCCAGTTCTGGAAACATTCACACTACCGTTGTCGTACATAAATCATTCCGGCAATAATAAAAATGCAAATGACGTCGATTCAAGACAGCCGAACGTGAGTGGGACACCTACCACTCGAAACCCTCAAAAGGCACAAAAAAGAGAGACAATATCCCCGCTCCTCAGAAGCCGTCGACGTTGTAGCTTCCTTGCTTCTCAGCCTTAGCCCCACTTGTCATCTCGAGGGAAAGATTTATCATGGCCATAAAAAAATATGCCCCCACATCGGTATCATATGTCGTGTCGAAATTGCCTTCGTATTTATTTTCTGCGAGCCGTCACAAGACCTTATTGATTAGTGGAGGGTTGTCTCCAATTTATGCGTTCCTATCGGGAGTTTACGAGACTCTGGAGCTGAGTGTGATTAATGGGTGCTTTTTTGTGCTCACGGGTATGGTATGCAAACTAAGGGTGCTGCTTGCTATTTTCAACTTGCAACGGGATAACCCGAGACGGGAAGCACCGAGTTGACGGATTGACCATTGCTGCCATCCTTCGGGGAATCGATCATTGGGGTGGATATTGGCAGCACGATTTTGACGCGATGTTCTCTTCACAACCACTGCGAGTCGGCGTCGTTTGCATTTTGGACAATGAATGGGCTCAGAGGCGACGTGTGGCGGGAGGGGTGCATTAGGTATCCGACTAAAAAATGTTCGAGTTAATTGAAGTTTTGTTAGGTTGCCCTGTTTGAGTGATAGCAAGTCGTTAAAAGACTGGAGGCGGTGAATGTTAAACAAGTAGTAATGACACCGAGGGGTGGAGGAGCAAGTCCCCATTTTGTTCCTTTCGAGGGCCACAAACTGATCTAAAACAATTTAATCATCTCACTCAATTAGTTTTTGAACATGCGAACATACGATGGAGGCTAAGTGGAATAGACGGTTGGAAAACAATTTTTCATGTTTTGAATTTGATATTTTATTAAGGAGAGATGAATTAACACTTTTTGTTTTTAGCTGCTTTTTTGTTCTGGATTCGTTTTGTGATATTATAAGATTTAGTTTTTTACTATTTTCCTTATCGGGAAAACGTGTGCAAGCTCCAGAATTCGAAGAGTGTCTAAATCCAGACTTCGAAATATTAAAAACATAAAAACGTAAAAAAAAACGAAGAGGATTGATAGTCAGTAGTGAAATTCCATCCTAGGAAAGATTGCCCATCAAACAAAGAGCGAAAGAAAGTATGTATAAGCTGGCAAGACCCAATTCTCCCTTAAATTTATTCAAACTATTAAGCCGTTATGGTCATTCTCTTCTATATGTAATGGTAGTTAATTAATTTTGCAATGATGATCCGTCTTAATACTATACATGTTGGCGACAAAAATACCACAGCTACGGCTTTAGAAAACTTGATGTTCAACGTCCGAACCGCGTGCGAAGTCCAAGAGCCTCAGTCCGTTTCCGGATATGATGTCGTACAGGCTCTGTTTCCTGTTGACTTCCTAAAGTCAGCTAAAGTCCAAAGGGGGACCAGGGCCTAGCTTGCTCTTCAACTACTCGTGTTGTGCGCGCTACTGTTCTCTCAGGAGTAGAAGGGACCTACAGTTTTATACCGCCTCCGAACGGCGAAATTCGAGAAGCTTACTTAGACAGTTATTACTCTTTGAGTGTTGTCAGCAGCTCGAAAGAGGTAGTGCCGTAGACCCCTCGGCGTGTGAGCGTCGCACTCTACCCACTACGCCACTACGCTGGCGTCTCCTAGGACGATCTTACTGTCATAGCTGAAACATCGTTCGTAATTTCTGTCAAAGGAATAGATAGAAAACATCGCTGATGTTGTTATCCTTCTCCTCTGTCGTGAACGCAGATCAGTCTGAGTGCTGATTGTCAAGAAGTATTCGCTTAAGCTCCGACAGCTTAAGATCTTTTTCCTATGTCTGCATCGAACAACAAATTCATATCCGAATAAGCAGTGCCTTCTCTCGTTGAAGTAATTGCTGTAGCAGATATCGCAGTTCCATATTGTCGTTTAACCCTGCCCAACCCAGCGCAGTTCTTGGTTGGTGACGTCTGCCTTGTAGCAGTCTAGGGCCCCTCCAATTGTTCGCCTACAGTGTCTATTAATCACATTCCACTTGCAAACCCGAAAATCTTTGTTCTTTAATCGTTTGTCTGGGTCGTCAACAGTTGATTCTTTCGTATCCGAGGCATGTTGTTGTCTCAGAACTGGAATTTTTTTAAGTGGTGAGGGAATTAACAGATAAATAGGCCAGGCCCATAATTTAACCCTTAGGCAAAAAGGTTCGTTGTTTACATTGGCTAACCACACAACTTGTGTTGTGACGGCTATCCTGGGGGCACCGCGAGAAGGACGTACGAGTATGTCTTGACCTGCGGAAAGTTTTGACTTGTTTAACGATAAACGACATAACCTCGTGTGTACAAACCCATGCCCCCCAAATTGAGCATGGGTTTGTACACACGAGTTTTCAAAACATAGTTTTCAAAAAATTTAAAGAAGATTTCGGTCCGCCTTATGGTGGAATTGGGATGATGGGTAACGGAAATATATACAATGATTAAATTAAATTAAAAAAAGAAAAAGAAAGCCGCCGTTGCGTAGTGGGAAGTGTGCGACACTTTTACATGCGTTTGAACCAATTGTCGAAGCACTTTTGCCACTCTGATTGAAGTATCTCCAAAACATGCATTCTGAACGCATCAACCGCTGCTTCAGGTGTCGAAAAACGTTAACCTCTAATTTTTTTTACGTACGGGAATAACAAGAAGTCATTCGGTGGACTATACGGCAGACTATACACCCTTTACGTAAAATTGTAAAAATTCAAAAGAAAATAAAAGTGGCTGCTTGACATTATTCAGTTTACATAAATAATATAAGTCTTTAATTCACATTCTACCTGAAAACCCTATTTGAAGAGCAAGTTACAATTAAATACGGAGAAGTTGTAACAAAAGATACAGTCCAGCGCCCTCTCAAAAATGCCGTGAAGAAATAAAAAAGGAGATAATAATAAATTGCTCACTTTCACTCCGCCCTACAGTAGACTTCATGCATTATTCAGAATATCTGCATCCTCATCGCCTGATGAGCACCGAATAACGAAGAGTTATGTTTCCAAAAAATATAAAACATCATTTGCAAGGATTATGGTCTTTCTCCGAATTCAAAGAACAGCAGATCTCTTTCTCGTCGCTTGTGTGTGGAAGGAGTTACACAATTGCAATCAAAAGATTAAATATTTAATATTCATGCCTCGGCAGAGCTGATTCAGAAGCTGAGGATGAACGGGTACGAGTACTTTACGGGTGTTCTCAAAATCAGATGTATCATTGAAATATAATGATGATAAGGTTTTTTTCGGGGGCTACACATAAAGGCACCGAATGGTTTCTTAATAAGTCTGGGGTCGTACGCACGTAATTTGCATGATATACGAGTACAGGGTATGTAGTGGGGAGTGGGCTCATATGTAGATTTGTTTTTTTTCTCTTAGCGATCGTTTTAGTAAGTATGCTTGAGCAGGGGATAATTTATGGAAGAATATAATCGTGGAATTAGGAATAATAATAAAATATAAACAGAAAGCTGAAACGTACAATTATGTACATGGTGTTTTGAATAAACAGCGCCGGACTGAGGATAAGTGTTTTAAATAAAATACGTTATAGCATCTAGACACAAATAAAAAAAAAGTGTGAAGGGAAAACATTGTCATGAAACATTGATTGAAAAGAATGTGAAAATGTGGAAAATGCGAAAACTGTCAAAATGTGAGTAATTAAATTTATTGTCGTTAAAGTTGACTAAATAGACCAAAACTTGATTTTTAAGTGCGATCGGAGTTACAATTCAAGAAAGCCCAACGTTGCTCAAAAACAGCACAGTTTAAATTTGACCACTATGTGTTTCTTATCGTGGCCGCCGTGGCGTAGTGGGTAGAATGCGACACCCACACACCCAAGGTCTAGGTTCGTTTCCCTGCTGAATACTTTGAATTTTTCACGCCACCATTTCTTTCGAGCTGCTGACAACACTCAAAGAGTAATAAGAGTCTAAGAAAGCTTCTCAAACTTCGCCGTTCAGAGTCGGCAAAGAATTGTAGGTCCCTTCTACTCGTGAGAGAACAGTAGCGCGCACAACACGAGTTGTTGATAAGCAAGCTAGGCTCTGGCCCCCCTGTGGACTGTTGCGCCAACAATTATATTATTATTTCCAAGAGAAAGAATCAATGAGAAGAAATCAATCATCCGGACAGACATGATTCATGCATTGGGTACGGGTTCCGTCTTATTTGCTCGAATGTCCCTACCATCGTAACAAGCTTCATAAAAAGTTTAGTAATAAACCACTTGTTGAACTTTTCAGAATCTATTGATACTCACAAATGAATGAATTATACATACTTTTAACTCTCCACCCGATTTTCCCTTACAATATTTCGTTACAATTCCTAGAACAATGTTTGAAGCTAAAGCCTACTACGTATCTACTATAGTTAACAGAAATGTATTGAGTGATTTTAAGTGATCACTTCGGGAGTAAATGACACACCAGTAGGCAAATTAAAAACTTTTCCCTGTTGTCAAGCACTTTCAGCCAATTTCTTTCATTATAGAAAAAGTTCTGCTCCACTTTTCCATAAACTTCTGCTCTGCCAAATAGAACTAAAGTCGGTCGGGGAAAAGTAGTTGCCACCATTATTGTGGGATGAAATGAAAAAAAACACAGTCCAAGACGCAATTTAAGTGTAAAGTGAAGTTTTTAATAATCGCTACACAACCCATCCGATAGTCAGGGCATTATTCCTTCAGCCAACGTGGTGGACCAGATGATGTTGGCTTTCGCAAACCGCACCAATGATGGAAACTCATCAAAATACTCTCGGTTGAATCATATTCGAGGATAATGGAGACTCCACCTAGAGAGGATAAACATCTAAGGCGTCTTCAACGTTGGTGGTGGTGGACGGCAGAGATTGCCACTTAGAGTGGCAATTGCCTGCGTAGTTTAGAGCAGCAGAGCAAATACACTTCTTTAAAAGTCCTCCGGAAGAAACAGAAACAATAGAACTGGGATTGGTGCCAAACAGAAAGAAAGGAAAGCGATAATTGTGACTTTCATGACAATAGAACTATTATCTTTTTTCAGCAGAGAGAATGTGTGCAGGGAGTGGTATCCACAAAACTTTGGTGAGACGTAATTTATTGCAGTTGTTGCTGAACTCGGTCCTCTTATTGTGCTTGTTCCTTCTTCACGTTCGTTGAGGCTTTGCGAATCGGACGTGAAAAACGGGTGGACTCGTTTTGTTGGATAAACGCTGGCTGTGCGGGGATCAAATGTGTGAAAGTCTATAATTTACTCCAGTCACGGAAGTGAGACATACTTGTGTTGTCTCTTTTTGCGAGAACCGTTTGCGGTGAGGTGTGAATGGAGTGAACGAGATATCCAGGTGTGAAAAGTTATGCTTCCCGCTTGGGGTTCTTTTAAAGTGTTTCATGAACTCTAACATTGAATTTGTTTGTTGAAACCCGTGCCACACGGAGGGGATGTAGTTGCTTCTGTTTTGCGCTATGTTAAGTCCTTTACGAGTGTTGTACAGGAATTTGTACAGAATTCAAAACTCAATTGAAGGAAATTTCAACAGAATCCGATTGCCGGATGATAAAAAAATTCTCAAAATGTAAGAAAAAATGTGTACACGCACATGCGACACTGGTTTCAGACAGTTTAACAAGTACCACAACCTCATTTAATATCTTTCTCGCTTGGTTGCAAAGAGAAATAAATCTTCAACCGCACTCTTATCTCAATTTATCGTCATTTCCTGAATTTCATAAGTGGCAATGATTATTGTCAGAATAGTTAATTTTGTATGCCAATCTGAGGCCACTTCCGAAGTCATTTCCGTCTCTGGTCGAAAGGCGGCCGAACATTTATTTTCGAAGAAACACGAACTGATTATTTATGTATTTCGCTTCGATATGCTTGAATTGATTTTGAGCTTAGGCGAAACTTTGGGAAATGAGTAACATCAATTTATCACTGTCACCGATAGGATTCGTTACTCATCTGGTTGATCTCGTAGCACGAAGCCCACATGCAAAACTCTGAACACGAACCCAGATTGCGTGCGTTCTTTTTCTATCTGTGGTCGACCTATAGACTAAAATCAATTTGTTTCTGATATGAGGAAATATCGAGGATAATTGACTTTTTCCTGTCTGATGCTGTTTTGTGGAGATTAGTTCTGCGGATTAACCCCTTATTTCGATCCAATCAAGGGTCTAGGCACAAAAAGGGTAACCGGAACGTACCCTTTAAAATGAATTTTGCATTTGGATTGAAAGTTGCCACGATATAACATTTAATTTGTACAATCGTCATGCGCGTAGTATCTTCATATTAAAAGCTAAAGTGCAATGTGTTTGAATAACACTGCTCCAGTCTGCAGAATCAATGAATCCGGGACATCAGTTTAAAGTGTTAGAAGACGCCCTCATATAAAATGACACATGAAAATAAAGAAAGAACTCAACCAACTTTATGGCAAAACTGGAGACAGCTAGTAAAGGTAAGTGCTGGATAGTGAGGCAAGTTGGTAAAGATTATAGCACCTATCCAGATAAAAGACATATAAAGCAGATAAAAATAAGTAAAATATGAAAGGATTAAAGGATAGGATACATTGGGAGTTCATTTTTTACGTTTAAAAATATTTTTATTACAATAACATAAAGAATACATCACTGAAAGTGATATTCCTCAAGAGCGACTACTTTTGTCTATCTTTCTGGTACTTTTCGAATAAAATATAATTGCATGGCGACATTCCAAAGAGGGACCAGGGCCGAGCTTTCTCATCGACTACTCATATTATGCACGCTACCGTTCTCTCACGAGTAGAAAGGACCTACATTTTTTTGCCGACTCCGGCCAAGTTTGAGAAGCTTTCTTAGACAATTAGTATTTTTTCAGTATTGTTAGCAGCTGAAAAGCGGTAGTTCCGTGAAAAATTCGATGTGTTCAGCTGGAAATCGAGGCTAGACCTTCGGCGTGTGACCGTTGCACTCTACCCACCACGCCACGGCGGCTACGGGTAATTTTCGAATACCACCGCTAAAAAACCACAACCTCTCTGGCATTCATACCCATTCTTTGATTTGTTCAAAAGTCCCAAAAAGTTTACACTTCAAATCGTTTTTGCATAGGTCGAAAAAGACAGTAAACGGAAAAAATATTTCCTGTAAGTCTTTTCAAACATTTTTGGACTGCTATAACCAACGAACAGAAATTGTTTTTTTGCTTCAGACAATTTTGCGAGTTCAATTTGCATTTGCACGTTTGCATCTTCACTTCAAATTACTCCAATTACTAATCTTCAAACACTTTTGTCTTCCACGCTAAAATTACTACTATTAAAGCGTCAAAACCACTCTCTGTATGATTAATCAGTCGAAGCCGATTCTCAATACCAGGTATACCCGTATGAAGTAAACGTCAAGATACAAACGTCTCGATAGGAAACATTTAGTGTGAACGAGCCTTAATTTTTTTTGTTTATTTGTTATGACATCTGTGAAAAATATTTAGTATACATCGAGTCATTGAACAGACAACATCATATTTTTACATCGTGTTAAAAATGTTGAATTTTGTACCAGAAAGTGATGATTTGCGGAAAGCATTCATGCCATTTGAAGAAAAATGCTGTAAGGTCGCATCGAATGCTTGTCGAGGCCTATAGTGATCATACTCTATCAGAAGCAACATGCAAAAGAAGGTTTCAACGGTCAGAAATAATGATTTTGATGTGAGAAATGAAGAACGATATTAGATGGAGATGACACTTTGAGTCAAAAGCAAATGGCAGCAATGTAAAATGTTGCACAACAATCACGTTCTGAACATTTACAAGCTATGGGAAAGATCCAAATATGTGGAAAATGGGTGCCACATGAATTTTCATTCAACCACCCACAGCTGGAAAACCAAAAAAACACTTGTGAAATTTTGCTTCAAAGACACGAAAGAAAATCGGTTTTCTATCGGATTGTTATTAGCGATGAAATATGGATTCATTTTGAGAATCCTAAATGGAAAAATCATGGGTTAATCTGAGACAACCATGAACATCGACTGCAAAACCAGATCGATTCGGCAAGAAGACAATGTGTGTTTGGTGGGGCCAGAAAGGTGTGCTGTACCAAGAGCTCCTAAAACCTGGTGAAACCTTTAATACTGATCGCTACCTACAACATATGATCAATTTGAACCATGAATTGATCGAGAAACGACCAGAATGGGCCAGAAGACACGGCAAGGTAATTTTGCTCTTTGATAGGATACAATCAAAACACTTGGCTGGAAGCAGCTACCCCACCCGCCTTATTCACCAGACTTGGTTCCTTCCGACTACCATTTGTTTTCATCGATGGGACACGCATTGGCTGAGCAGCACTTTGATTCCTACGAGGAGGTCGAAAATTGGATGTCTGATTGGTTTGCTTTAGAAGACGAACAATTTTATTGGCGTGGTATTCACAAATTGCCAGAAAGATGGTTAAAATGTGTAGAAAACAATGGCTAATAAAATGTTTTTTACTTTCCCATTAATAATTAGTGTTTTATTTTCAAAAAAAAAAAAATCATACTGGTCTACCTGTTAAACTTCTACTATCCTTTGATGGACTTAACGTGTACTTTTCTTTAAATTCGAAAGTAAAATCAAAACTTCCCGGAAATGCTGTAAATTTAAGACACATCCGCATATTTTCGAAGAATCAAAAACAATATTGTTGTCTAAAACAGACACAGATGCACACTTATTGTTGTTGACAAATGTCACATCTTTCCAAAGAAGATCAGTCACAACTTGTAAAGGGTGATTTTTTAGCTATTATCTTTTTGGAAACACTGGTTTAAATAGCTGACGCACGATTCGTCTTTTGTTTCACTGTTAAACATCTTCAGTTTGGTCTATAATTTAACCATGAATCGTCTTACAAACGATCAAGGCTTGCAAATTATTGAATTTTATTATCAAAATGCGTACTCTGTTAAGAAAGCTCATCGCGCGCTTCTTCCAATTTATGGTCAAAAAAGTGCATTTTTCTGATTTTTTTTTATTGAAAATATTTTCTATAGCTTTTAAAAAATCACCCTTTATATGAAATAATAGTATCTTAATTCTAGGAAAATATTTAAAACTAACTTACATTTATCTTAACAATAATTCATAAATCGAACTTACTGACCGTTAGCAGGTGCTCTAAGCCAATCTGTATCTAATTTAAAAATTGTCCTTGGTGACTTTTGTTATATGATTTATTTGGTATAATACAATAATTTTTTTAAGAAAAGTAGAAAAACTTTTTTTTTTGTTTTTTTAACCTAAATTTAGACTTAAATAAAACTTACCAGATCAGACTGAACTATGCCCATATCAAAATACGGACGTGTGCACCATGGTGTAGATAAACTTTATAAGCTTAACATTTATAGCTAATAAACCTTCATTTTTTTCCTATTAGCACGTAAGCTAGTTTAAAAACAATGTCAGTTGGCCACAAGGAAAACTTTAGTATTGCTGACTTTCGAGCGGTGGCGGGGCTGATATTGATGCAACCACTAGTGGAAATGGCGTTCTCTGGCGGACTGTGCTCTATCTCGGGCGGAGATCACCCTACTGAGCCGAAGAAGTTCCTCGTGGGTACGAGCGACGCCCGGTTCGTATTGGTGCGGCCATCCTTCCGTATTCTGTACCAGCCCTTGTGAGTCTACATAAAGAAACACTTCATGAGTTATAAGTCCGTTTAGATGCACCTTTTCATGGCACATGAAGTTGGGGTAATACGCCCCAGAGATCAGACTGTTGGATGAAGTCATCGCTCGTGCAAGGTAGTCTCGAATCAGCATAATAGTGAAATTATCTATCCTGATTAGGTTTGCCTCGTTATACATAGACTCGTTGGAATAGAATGTCTTGTAATCGGATTTAGGTGTTCGATACAACCGGTGGCAGGCCCCAAGATATTGCCTCTTGAACACCCTCATATTTTCAACTTGAAAAGGATTGAACTAAACCGTTAACCATGATTGGCTGTATGAGGGCCATGTAACAGATTGCCTTTACTCTGGTATCAAGCTCCTGCTGTAAAACAACCAACTCGGCGATTTTATCTTTACTCTAAAGTGATCAAAATTTAGTAGCAGTACCTTCCTAAGGTTAAAGAGAAGTAGGCAGGAGATGGAATCGATACAATAAGTGGTCGAATGAGTGGCAAAAGTTGCCCTGGAAAAAGCATTCTATATTCGTGTGATACAACTAAAGAACGAGTTTTCAAACTTCACACGATGCCCGAATGGGAGCCTAACATTCAACTGATGAGAAAAATTTTGAAAGGGAATGGCGTAGTGGGTACAGTGCGACGCCTACACGCAGAAGAGTCCCCGGCTGAACACCTCCAATTTTTCACGGCAACACCTCTTTCGAGCTGCTAACAGCACTTAAAGAGTAATAACTGTCTAAGAAAGCCTCTTCAACTTCGTTGTTCGGAGTCGGCAAAAAACTGTAGGCCCCTTCTACTCGTGAGAGAACAATAGCGCGCACAATACAAGTAGTTGATGGGCAAGCTAGGCCCTGATCTCGTGGACTGTAACGCCAACAATTATAATTACAGAACATTCTCGATTTACGCAACTAATAAAAACCAAGGTAGTTGCGATGACTGAGTTATTGCAATAATCGCGTTTATATTTTTTACTTCGATTCAAGATGAAAAAGGAAAAACAAAACTTGCAAATCTATATGTATATTAAATATAACCAATTATTATATTAAATAACTACAAATAAATTAAATAACATATAAATAATAATAAAACAAAACCATATTAAATTAATTCATTGAAATAAAGATTTGTTAGCTTATTTCACTCTCTCTTCCTTTTATTCTGCTAATTGTAGATTTATGAACATCGTACTCTCGGCATAATGAACGTATGGAAGCTCCTTTCTTAATCTTTTATAAAATTTCACTTTTCTTTTCAATTGATAATTTTGCAATTTGTTTTAATGAAACCCATTTTTAAAAATCAGCTCAAACGACTCATCACTCCACTGAATTCACTAAACTAACACTTTCAATACATAAATTCATCGTTCTGTTTCTCAGAATAAGCGGTAAAATAACTGCCGAAATAAAATGCAAAGCAGAAGAAAAGAACGCAGGTTGTAACACACAACCTGAGTAAGAAAAAATGCATAAAAGGACAAAAGTTGCACTTATCGAGTAACTTTTTTTTTTTAAGTTGCGAATACCGCGTTAACAATGTTATAAATTGAGTTGTTGTAAAAACCGCAGAGTTGCGTAAATCGAGAGTTAAGTAAATCGAGAATGTACTGTATTAAGAATGCAACTTGGTAATTGATTTAGGCATATCTTTATGAAACTACAATTTTAATATGGTACTGCTTAAGATTCTTATCCATTTACCTTGAACCTTATCCGCCGCCAAATACAATACGCAGGACACACTCATTTTGTTCATTTGTCCCCAATTCTTACTCAAGATATACACAATTGTGGGCTACGCTAATTTACTGACACTATCGTAATGGTGCTTAAGTCCGTAACTGAATAACCTATTGTCCTACAAAATGCGAGCAGGCTTACTAACTATGCTACAATGCAGTCGATTTTGTGTTCTGTTTTCAAGATCCGGTTCAATTTTGTCATCCCTACTATTCAGCAATGAAAGAGACTTTGTTTTGTTTTTTCCCCCTTTTTTGCTAAATTGTAAAAAACCCGTTTTACTCTTTGTTTCTTTAAAAAAAAAAAAATTAGAATTGACTTGACTTGGACTACTCTAATATTCAAATTTCAGACAACCAATGTCAACTGTGTGCCCCACTTGCAAAAATAAGTTGTCTCTGACATGTTCTCTACTGAGTTGCCTCTGCACAGCACAAGTGTCCTCCTTGCATTTTTTGCGGCTTCAAAGCTTACTTTGTCAGCAGTAATGTAATGTGTTTTGCGATACTACCAATACCAGTTACCTTCCTTACAGTTCCCCGCCTTTGATTTTGCCTAATCTGATCAATTTTTGATTTATTATTCGTCAAGGGCCCATTAATTTGATTTCTGGTTGCCCAGCAATAAACCCACCAAATGCTCTTCTAACACAGAAATCTCAACTGTTTCATATTGAGTAACTGTTGAAAAGAAATAAAAAAATGTCAGCAACCAATAAAAAGCTAAAATTTAAATATATCAATCGAAAAATGAATATCAACACATTTGACGGACATTTTCATTCACTCAAAAAGCACGGAATGTCACTTCACTTCAACTTTCGTTCATTCAGAAGCTACGCTCTACATCATCGACTTTGACCCAGTGCTCCATCACGTTTTTCTTATCTTTCAAGCGGACAAAAGTTAACCAAATGATGTTCCGACCTTATCTCATGAATACCAAAATTCAATGCTGTACAGCAACCCCTGTGCGCGTTGTATGTATACACGAACTTACATAATATACAAACTATTGCTCAACGACAGTATACTGTGTGGAGGGATTGCTTCCCGGTAGCACTCGGCTCGACAACAAAGTGACTCGAACGCACAGTAATGTGCCAGTGCCTCTGGGGGGTGCAGGCGGTTAGTGTCCTTTGATGGGGTTAATTGCTACGGGATATTCTAATTGATTAGGTCTGGTGCTAAGTAATCAATTCGGCTGCAAAAGGATCTCATGCTTTTAATTGCTCGTTGTCAATAATTGAATGCATTGTTGGGTACATTGTCCAAACACTTGCGTTGTTGTTCGGCAAAGTGCGGTGAGCGGAAAAAGTCTCACTCTCTGGATGGGATTCGTTTGATTTTAAGCAACAGGTTCATTGGCTGTGCCCGAACGGATGTGGAAAGTCCACAAGTAAGGCATGACACATGGCAAATTGCGTGCATATGTTGTCTGTCCCATGAACCACTCCGGAAGACATATGCTCCCAGTTCAGAGTTTGATTGGGTTGATTGTGTGTAGAGGTAGGGAGAAAGAGTTCTTGTTTGTTTGTGGGGAAAATGCTATTGATTTAGGATCTATTTGCTCATTATGAGGTTGAACAGCATTTGATGGAGTTCATGCTGGATTGGCCGACACAGCTGTTAGTTGGACAGTTGGTCAGGCTCGTTTGACAAAAAGTTCATTGAAAATATAAACGGAGAGTGGTCATAAAATAAGGTTTATTTTTAATCTTTATTTGGTTCACGTACGAACAAGTTCACTCAAAAAAGAAACATTTTCCCGAACCTGTCAAACCAATGCCAGCAATCACCCTCCACTCCTTTAGGCTCCATAAATCTCAAAAATAATAGCAGATGAAGGAGGCTGTACATATGTTCCACATACGCCACATTGACCGAATTCCAATGCCAGCACATGTCTGCCTTTCAAGCGTGCATCCGCATGGCTCTCTCGACGACACATGTTTCCCTGTCAATGCCTGTTCAAATCCATTAACCCTCGTTTTGAAACGGACATGAAACCGGTTGTGTCAGAAATTATGAACAGCATCGTCGGTCGCCCCTAACCCGTCCGCCCATCAAGTGGAAAGTAACAACAAGTGATCAACCAACGAAACGTGAACATTTTTGCGCTTTTTTGCCTTTCCTTTTCCCGTATTATTCTTTTTGAAAGTTCATGGGGTTAACTTTATTTTTATGCTTGTTTCATGTTTCCTGCATCCGGGGTAAGCGAATACAGCGTTTTTAGCTCTCCTCCGGCGACATCGGGTGTCATCCTGTGCACAAATGTAGAAATGCACAATTCCAAAGGAAATACACTCGTTCCTCGTAACTCACATTCATACATATGTTTGGGGTTCAACTCAAGATTCACATGGACGTGGGACAGGCGGGAAGTGACATGCGGAGAAGTTTGCTCTAGAAATAAATTACTGAAGTTGATGATATTAAAAAACTGGTACATTTTTTTACTCTGATTCCCTGTAATTTTTTCCGTTTGCAAAAATTAGCTGGAGAGCAGTTAATTGATGAGTTGACGTGGATGGGGGGCATCTGCTGCGAACGCAATTAGAGCGACCAGCGTTGAATTAACGACCGACGTTCTATTGAAATTTAAGGAGACTTAAGGAGGAGTTCAGTTCGAAATTAAAGAGAACTTCAAACATTTGTAATTCTGCTGCATGAAGAGACTTGAGTTGCTATTAAAGTTATGTCTCCAGTGCATTACGCTTGTTATTTGATTCAACTACCGCGACATACATAAGTTAAAAATTGGGAAGCAAGTGCTCTTGTTGAGAGTCTTGCTGCTTAATCAAAATTTGATTCAATGAATTTTATTTCTGTATGAAAGTAGGGAACACAGAGAACATTGGCAACGTATTTATATGCTCTTAAGTTAAATATTATATACATCATGTTGTGGTTGAGTTTAAGCACAGGAAGATTTAATGCCGAGTGGCGTAAGAGCGGCACACTTGGGGTTGCCCAGCCCAGTCGGAGGTTCTTAACCCACACCCTCTCGCATACAAAACAATACTTGTGCTTTGTCAGTTTAGATAGAATGATAGGAAGAAAAAAGCCAAACGCGAAGCTGTGAGGGAAGAAAGCATTTCAAAATAAGAAACACATGGCACGCGCGCCGCACACTGCGGAAATGCTGATGCTGCGAAATACGAAATAGACGGGAACATCACCGGCAGCCTTGCTTATGTAAAGTTTAGTTTTAAGGCGAACCTGAAACTGTGTGGACAATAAAAAGTATTGTATAAGTGAACGAGTTTTTCTATTAAAAATTCGGATAGTTAAGGGACGCTCAGCCTCCGTCCGCCCTGACATGGCGGGAAATCCTTTACTTACCTCAAAGCTTGAACATATCCCTCCTCTTTTTTGTTTGTGGCGCTACACTCCGGGGAGGACCTCGGCGTCAACCAACATGCCTCTCCAGCCAGCACGATCTTTCGCCAGCTGCCTCCAGTTGCGCACTCCAAGTTAATTGAGGTCCTTTTCTACTTTTGTGCGCTACCTTAGCCTAGGTCGTCCTCTGTTGCGTTGTCCCAATGGCTCAGATTCAAAAACTTTTTGGGCCGGAGCAGTGGTGTCCATACTCTCGCCTAGCCATTTTAAGCGTTGTAACCGTAGACACTTGACCAGGCGCATGTCGCTGTACAGTCCATAGAGTTCGTTGTTAAATCTTCTTCTCCAGATGGCATCAACGCAAACAGGACCAACAATTGCACGTAAATTTTTTCTCTCAAAAAGAATACGGGCTTCCTCATCTGCCTTTGGTAACGTCCAGGTTTCCGCGCCATAAATTAGGACTGGGATGATTAAGCTGCTATATAAATCAAGCTCAGTCCTTCGAGAGAGGGCTTTATTACCCAATTCTCTCTTGAGCCCAAAAAACAGCGATTTGTTGTCTTTACTCACCCCGGAGATGAAGAAGACGAAGTGCTTAATGCCCCGACCTATCAGGGACCTATCAGGTTGTAAACGCAGAGGAGATCTTTTAGGCAATGTTAAGAAGACTAATTCCTCGGTAATTAGCACAGTCAAAGGGATCTCCTTTCTTATGGACCGGCCAAATGACGCTGAGATTCCACTCATCGCGCATGCTTTCCTACGACCATATCTTACAGATGAGCTGGTACATGCGTCTAACCGGGTTATCTCCAGCTACTTTAAACAGTTATCGGGTAGTTAATCCACTCCACCAGCTTTGTTCGACTTCAGCTTGGATACTGCTATCTTCACCTCGTCTAAGTCGGGGGGCGGAACTCTTGTCTATCATCGTCCAAATTAAGTAGAACTCTCAGCCTAACAGCGGAATCGGTGCCATTATCGCCGTTTAGGAGTCCACAGAAATAATCCTTCCAGATGTTCAGCACAGCCTGCGACTCTACCACGATTTTCCCTTTTTGATTCCGGCTGGCTTCGGTCCGAACATGGTATCCGCCGAAAAACTGTTTTACCTTTCTGTAAAGCTTTCGCACTTCATTACTGCCATAACACTCTTCCATTTCCTCGACGGAGCGCTTCTCATAATAATCATAATTGTATGGCACGACAGTCCATAGGGGACCAGGGCCTAGCTTGCTCATCAACTCCTCTTGTTGTACTCGATACTGTTCTCTCACGAGTAGAAGGGACCTACAGTTCTGTGCCGACTATCAACGGCGATGTTTGAGAAGCTTTCTTAGACAGCTATTACTCCTTGAGTGTTGTCAGCAGCTCGAAAACGGTGGTGCCGTGAACAATTCGAAGTGGGAATCGAACCTAGATCTTTCGGCGTGTGAGAGTCGCACTCTTTCCACTACGCCACGGCGGTCACTTCTCACGGCGCGCTTTTCATGCTCCTTCTTTTTCCTTCTGAGAAGCCGGTGCTCTTCCATTCTTCTCTGTAGAGTTCACGAACAGCCCACGTTGGTCCCTCACCTTATCTATCTAAGGAGAACCGCGTTCAGCCCTCTAAAGAAAGAAACAGCTGCAATACCTTTAGCTATCAAATTTCGTAAAGAACCTGTGATGGCTGGAAATGATGGCATGTATGAATATTTCACTCCTCTCTTTCGTGTAGGGATGGCAGTCAAATTTGCATCATTGCACTTCGGCCATTCCTACACGCACACAATGACAATAGAAAATTAAATGATCTAAAAATTTAATTTCACTGTAAGAAATTCAACATTTTTGTATTTGTATTTTGCAAATTGTACTCCACACTTTGAAGAGACAAAAATGATGTCTATGATGAAATTTTCTTCATCTAATACTTCCTATTCAACTCTTCCTCAGATATCTGTTAAGTCCAGTCAATTTTTTAATTCTTTCCCTAGTTACTTTGCATATATGTATGATTCGATACGATAAGATTATTAAATCATCACAAATGGCATTTGTAGTCTATAGACTGTGTGTTATGTGTATTTTGGTTCTCATCTAAACTCATCAATCAATCAGTTAATTACACAGGCGACTTTTCAGCCACATTCCTCTCATTCACATTCATATTAATTGATTAGTTGCTTGCATCTAAATTTAGAAACCCAACTTTGAAGCGTTCCGATTAATATTTAAATAGATTTGCTTTTGATTCGAGTGGATTCTATAATCAGAATTATTGATTGGTTCTTTTATAGGACACCTTTCGAAAGAAATTAATTAATGAATTTCCCGTAGGTGCTTCAATCAAAGCTTACATTTACACAGCTTTTACAGATATGAGGATTCTTATGTATAACGTCTAGAGTTTGTAGGAAAATGCTAACCCCTTCTTTCAATAAGCCGCGGGACTGAAATGTAGAGGGCGCCACTAACGAAAAATCTATCAAAATCCTGTCAAATTTTTAATGATAATCTACCATTTCATTATTTTTTTTATAGAACGATTTATCTTTAGTCTCAAAAAATGCAGTTTCAGTTTCGGTGATCACCTACTCATTCGAGACATATTTTTTTTTCCGGCGAGCATTTTTTGGGGTCTGAAAAGAAGAAGAAGTAACTGGAGGCCAGATTTGGAGAATACGGTGGGTGTGGAAGCTATTTCAAGCTTAATTGGCCAAGCTAGCCAAAGACTTGTGACACAGTGCATTGTCTTGGTGGAAGAGACTTTTTTCCTCTCCATACGGGGTCGATTTTTTGCACTTTCTTCTTTCAAATGCACCAATAATGCCATGAAGTATTCGATGTTGATTCTTTTGCCTCTCTCACGTTCAGTCAATGAATAAAATTCCGTGCGCATCCAAAAATACGGATACCATAACCTTGTCAGCCGACCTTTGTGTTTTTTGACGCCTAAGGCGTAGTTCACCGGTTGCTGTTCACTCCGCTAACTGCCGATTTGACTCTGGAGTGTAGTGGTAGATCCATGTTTCATCCATTGTGACATACCAATGCAAAAAGTGCTGGCGAAACAGCTCCAAACAGCTCTCAGAATCATCGATACATTGTTGTTGTTTGTCCACTGTGAGCAAACGCGGCACCCATTTCGAAAACAGCTTTCGCATGGACAAATGTTCGTGCAGAACATCGTGCCTTCTGATATCCTTAAGGTTTCAGTTATCTCACGCAATTTCAATTTGCGGTTTTACAAAACGCTTTTCTTGGAACTTTTTGGCGTTTTCAGGTACCACCGCAATTCGCCTTCCAGAGTGTTCAGCATAATTAGCGTTTGTGCGGCCACGTTTAAAGATCAGAGGCCCTGTAAAACTTTTCAAGCCACTGCTGAGCTTGCACGATATTTTTCACCTTTAAAAAGCTGTTTTCAAACAACACATCGTGGCCGCCGTGGCGTAGTGGGTAGAGTGCGACGCTCACACGCCGAAGGGCGTAAGTTCGATTCCCAGCTCAACAACAATTTTTCGAATTTTTCACGGCACCACCTCTTTCGAGCTGCTGACAACACTCAAAGAGTAATAACTGTCTAAGAAAGCTTCTCAAACTTCGCCGTCCGGAGTCGGCAAGAAAACTGTAGTTCCCTTCTACTAGTGAAAGAACAGAAGCGCGCACAACACGAGTAATTGATGAGCAAGCTAGGCCCTGGTCCCCCTGTGGACGGTAGCGCCAACCATTATTATTATTAAACAACACATTAAGTTCTGTATTTCTTTTCTTTTTAAATCGCAAAAGTAGCGTCACTTGAAGCCCTGTAGCTAACTGCTATGAAAATTTGACAGGTATCGTTTAAAAGTTTGTACTTCCAAAAATAGGTATATTTTAGTTCATTTGTGTACAGAAATTTGTAGCTGAGTAGGTTGGGTAAAAATATCTCTTGGAAAGAGTAACTCTGCCGGAACTTGTGAAACGACTTTTCGTAGAAATTCGCACAATTATATGTAAAAAGCTATCAGGTATATAAAATGTCAAAGGTTTTATTATTTTCACTTTGACAGTCTTCTGCTACCCAAAGAATTTTCTTCCCTCATGAGCTCTCTCTTGTATGAAAAATACTGCTAATGGAACTCTTTCTCGTAGTTTTTCGGGCAAATGTCTACATTCATACCAATTCAGAGCAACTGGAACGGACCTAATGTCTTTAGACACCAAAAGATTATGCAGTCTTAATATATGTTAAGACAAAATGGCAACGGTCCAGTCGCTCTTTCGAGTTTCGAAATATGTTGTAGAATATACGTACTTCATATATATGAAATCGGGTTGAGGCGGTTTCGCGTCATTATTTCTCAGATCGTAATATCGTAAGTCAGTGCTAGCGGCGTAACTCTCCACTCAGACGTGCGATTGAAAGTATTATTTATTTGTAAACGAGTTATTTTTAATTACAAATAATATTTGAACCAAGGAAAGATGTTATTGAGCCTCCATATAAAAAATTCTACTAAGATTGAAAGTTGTTTTTTAGTTTTCTCACATAAAAAGTTACTTAGGTTACGGAAAATGGAAACAGACGTCAAGTAGTTATCTAAAATAAACACATACAAATTTCGTTTTATTTTTATATCACGTACGTGCTGAATACTTCCATCCACTTGCAACAATCAAACAACCACAAGCCCTTATGTCTACACGAAAGCCGAAAATGGCAACTGTCACTTTGACACATGAAATTGATGCACAAACGCGGTTGAAAACTTTACCATTCGACGTTTATCTATACGCGGATTTATCTTACATTAACAAATCCTTTGCAAACGTTGATTCATTTTTTTAATGAAAAAATGGCAAAACAACTGAATTCAGAAAGTAGTTCATCGTCGGATTCGTCGGAAGAGTCTTCGAGCTCCAATGGCAGCAATTCTTCATCCAGCTCTTCTTCGTCGTCGTCATCATCGTCATCGGACAGTGAAACGGAGGCGGACAACGAAAAAGTAAACAAAATTATTGTTCCAGTATCAGCGGAAGATAGTCAGAAAACTGAAGAATCTGTACAAGATAAAGCAACTGAGGAAAGTAACAAGGAGAAAGAATCGGAAAGCAAAACTGAAAAAGTTCCTGAAGAAGTAGAAGAAGTGGCAGATAGTCCTGAAGTTGAAGCCCAGACTGAAATCGCGTCCGAAGCGCAAGCTATCCCCAGCCCGGTTGACAATTCTTCGGAGCCAGCAGTCGAACCGAATACTCATGCTCAGCAGCCTCCCCAGGAAACTGATGTTTCAAAAGAAGCAGTATCTGAACAAACAACAGCTGCCGAAGACAAGCCGCTTGAAGAGGAACGGAAGAGAAAAACTACTGAAGACAGACCAGAAGATGAAGTGAAACGTAAAAGGACTACTGAAAAGGACGGAGCCCCATGCGGCGAACCGGACACTAACAAGAAAAAAATTGAAGCGGAAAAACCTAAAAACAAAGATCCGCTCCCATCCAAAGAAGCATCAAGACGCAGATCGAGGGATCGCAGTCGCTCACCAGATAGACGAGATAGAGATAAAGAAAACCGACAGCGGCGACAAAGGACTCGGTCACGCAGCAGAGATCGTCGTCGCAGACGGAGTCGCAGTCGATCAAGGGATAGAGCCAGGGACAAGTCAGTCGACAGGCGAAGAAACAGATCTCCAAACAGAAAGCGCGATGAACAGAAGGAGCCCGAGAATCCCAACGAGAAAATCACTGAGCGCCAGCGACGCACAGTTGACCTCCTTACTTCACGCACCGGAGGAGCGTACATTCCACCAGCAAAGCTTCGTTTGATGCAGGCGGAAATAACGGACAAGTCATCGGCCGCCTATCAGCGAATTGCTTGGGAAGCGTTGAAGAAGTCCATCCATGGCTACATTAACAAGGTGAACGTTGACAACATTGGAATCATCACACGAGAACTTCTCAAGGAGAACATTGTGCGAGGCAGAGGTCTACTATGTCGTTCAATCATCCAGGCTCAAGCCGCGTCTCCCACCTTCACACACGTATACGCAGCCCTTGTGGCCATCATTAACTCAAAGTTTCCAAATATCGGCGAGCTCCTCCTAAAGCGGCTGGTTATTCAGTTCAAGAGGGCCTTCCGCAGAAACGACAAAGCAATTTGCTTGTCCGCGTCTCGATTCATTGCTCACTTGGTCAACCAGCGTGTCGCACACGAAATTCTCGCCTTGGAGATCCTTACACTCTTGGTTGAGACTCCGACTGACGATTCGGTTGAAGTTGCGATTGCTTTTCTCAAGGAGTGTGGTATGAAGCTGACAGAGGTTTCATCCAAGGGAATCGGGGCCATTTTTGAAATGCTGAAAAACATTCTCCACGAGGGCAAGCTGGACAAACGTGTGCAGTACATGATTGAAGTTGTGTTCCAAGTGCGGAAGGACGGCTTCAAAGATCATCAGTCGGTTATTGAGGCACTGGAGTTAGTTGAGGAGGATGATCAGTTCACTCATCTCTTGATGTTGGACGAGGCCACCACAACGGAGGACAATTTAAGTGAGTGATGTTTCATTCCATCATATTCTTAATTATTGACGTTTTCTCTCTCTACAGATGCTTTTAAATTTGATGACAAGTACGAAACCAACGAGGACAAGTACAAGGGCTTGAGTAAGGAGATTTTGGGAAGCGACGCCAGCGATTCCGAAGAAGGAAGTGGAAGCGGTAGTGATGACTCAGATTCTGAGGAAGGCGAAGATGAAGCTGGAAAAACCGACGTCATTATTGACAACACCGAGACCAATCTTGTCGCACTGCGACGAACCATTTACTTGACCATTAACTCCAGTTTGGACTACGAAGAATGCGCGCACAAGTTGATGAAGATGCAGCTCAAGCCGGGCCAAGAGATCGAATTGTGTCACATGTTTCTTGACTGCTGTGCTGAGCAGAGGACGTATGAAAAGTTTTATGGTCTTCTGGCACAGAGGTTCTGTTCAATAAACAAAATCTACATCGAGCCTTTCGAGGAGATCTTCAAGGATACATATCAAACGACCCACCGCTTGGACACGAATAGGTTAAGGAACGTTAGCAAATTCTTCGCACATCTCCTTTTCACCGACGCCATCGGGTGGGACGTTCTAGACTGCATCAAGCTGAACGAGGACGAAACGACAAGTTCGAGTCGGATTTTCATAAAAATTCTCTTCCAAGAGTTGGCAGAGTATATGGGTCTTGGCAAACTTAATGAAAAGCTCAAGGACGAGGTACTTACAGAGAGCTTAGCTGGCCTGTTTCCAAAAGACAATCCACGGAACACAAGATTCGCCATCAACTTTTTCACTTCGATCGGATTGGGTGGCTTGACCGATGACTTGAGACAGTTCCTAAAAAATGCCCCAAAAACGGTGCCAGCAATCAATTCGGAGGCACTACCCGAGAAGGTGGAAATATCAAGCTCATCGTCATCTTCGTCGTCCTCTTCATCGGAGTCCTCGTCATCCTCCAGTGACTCTGAGTCCTCTGAATCATCCTCCTCTGACGAAAAATCAAAGAAAAAGAATAAGAAGAAGAAGAAGGTGGTTACCAAGAAGTCAAGGAGTAGTAAACAAGTATCCAAAAAGAGGAAACGAAGGGGAGAAAAAAAGAAGGAGAGCAGCAGCAGCGAGAGCGAAAGCAGTGAAAGCAGCAGCAGTAGCAGTAGTGACACCAGCAGCGATAGTTCAAGCAGCAGCAGTGAAGAGGAGAAAAATAAACAGAAGAAGGGCAGAAGCAAGAAGGCAAAGGTTCACGCAAAAAAACAATCAAAACATAAAGACAAAAAGGACGTGATCGCGAAGAGGGAAAGGAAAGACAAGAAAACTCGCAACGAAAAAGACGAGAGGGTCTCCAATGGAAAATCAGAAAACGGCTTCGAGCGGGACGAAAAGAGACGTCGTCGAGATGATCGACAATACCACGAGGACGCCAATCGTCAAGACAGACGGGATGACAAGTCTCCCAACCGTGATCGCCGCCACCGCAACGATCACAGTCGTGGTCCTAAGCGGGGTGGAGAAAACCGGAATTCTGGAAAATCACGAAATGGGTCAAAAGAAAGAGGGTGAATTACAATTATTTGCCGCCGTAGACTTTACATGTGGAAAAATAAAGCTTTTGGGGTACTATTGAGTTTTATTTTTTGCATCTATTGTTGGATGGAATGACTGGGAAGCTTAAGCCCTCTAAGGCTTAGTTTTTCGCTATTTTTTCGGCTGCTGTTTTGAATCAATAATAAGAGTGATTGACATTCTAACTACCGGCCCATCAGGGAGGGACGAAAGTCTTTCCTTCATTCTTCTCGATTAGTTAATTTCTTGACAATTTTAGCCGTTCCGGTACTACAAAAGGAACCGGAAGTAAAAATTAACCCAACATGGAATGCATACGTAAAAGTTTGATTACAAAGAGGAACTAGGTGTTACTACCCGTGTCTCTGCTTTACCAGATTTGCTTTTATTTATTTTATTTATTAACAAGTAGAAGTCTATAAAGTGAATTTATAAACTCTGTAAGGCAAGGCATTTGGGCAATTAAAGCCATGTAATGCCGTTAATACTTCAATCTTAACAATTCAAATACATTAAATTTTCATATTAATATTTCCGGGTATTTCGAGTGATGTGATGTGGCAGTTTTGATGTCCATTTCGCCACCAACATGATTAGATCTAGGGCATTCGACGAAAATGTGACATACGGAGAGGACAATACAGCAGTACTGATTGAGTTCAGGACCAACGAAAAAATGTTTGCAGCAGAATAGTGGTTTGCCGACTTTAATGCGGAATAGTTTAACGCATTCTTCTCCAGTAGATATTCTGTTGTAGGGAATTCCTTTAGGTTGTTCTAGATGTGATTTCAGGAAACATGTACACTTGTTCCATGATTCATTGATTTCCTAATTCTGGATTGTTGCAGAAAGATATCCAGAAAGTTGGTAGATATTGGGTGTATCTAATATGAGCGGAAATTTTGAGGATTCTCTTGCTGCTAAATCAGCTGCTTCATATCCCCGGATTACCGTATAGGCTGGGACCCACCATAGAATTATATGCCTATTAATCTTGTTTCTGACCGACTCTAATGAGGGGCATTTGTTGGCTGCGATTTTTTGCCTTTTCAGAATTCCCAGGTTATCGGAGCAAATTAGTGTTTTTCCAGATCAATTTCGAACTAGGTTTATAGCTCTTTTAATTCCTGCCAGTTCAGTAACGTAGCTTCCTGCTGCATGTGACGGTTGTTGACCAGTACTTTGTCATTTAATACTGCTTATGACCAGGCCGTTTCTGTACACGACCCATCAATGTAAGGAATCAGTTAATTCTTCCTGAAGTTGGCGATGCGTGTGTCTTTAGGAAGTAGATGCCTTTTTCATGTTGGTCCGCGTTCTGGTCTTGACGTGTGTCCCTCTGATTGACCCCGATAGCGAGAAGCAATAATTGTTGCTATACGTTTCATCGCTGATGTTAACTTACTTTGCCTTCTAATGACCGGTTAGGTGCAGTGCATGAATTCGTCAAGTTGATGGAGTTCTTCTTCTTTTGGATAATACACTTAATGATGAGTATCCGGTTTCGACTCGAAGCGCCCCGATTGGTGTTGTTCTAAGAGCACCTGTTGCTTTGCTTTTGTTTTGAGACATACGTCACATTTCCACTGCAAATAGGTGCAAGAAGTTGTGTTATCTTTAACTGCAAAGTGTTGTCTCTTAACAAATTGGTCAAGCATTTTATAATTTTTTTCTTTCAGGTGCGAGAATATTATTATACGGGCGTACGGAACAAACAACAGTTTACTAGACATCGGAGGGCTCTTCTTTTGTTGTCACTAGATCCGATGTTCTTAATAAACACAAATTCCTTAAGCATGAGTGGATTTAATTTATAACAATTCTAACTTTCTTAAGTTGAACCGTTTTAATAACTCAGCCTTGGGTTCTCATTTCTCCTCCAGATGAATAAGCCAGCAGCAAACAACTCGTTTGTTTCATTATTCTATTGTTGGTTGGCTTAGGACGTTCTACGTTCCTAGGGCATCTACGAAGCCCAGAAATGTAATGAAGGAATGAATGAAAAAATGTTTATTTCTCTAAACTAATCTATCAAACCGCAAGAGCGTTAGGAATCTACAATCTGACGGTATTTAAGATGAAAAATACATACGACAAAAAATGGGGTTGACCGATTTTAAGATTCAGGATCTCTCTCCATTTGCACCTCTTGTTATCACCATCCTCTCTCTCCTTTACCCTATTACCCTCTCTTTCTCTGTCATACGTACTGCGAAGCATCCAGTCCAGCATGAAAAATTAGGATATACATTGGGACATTAAAAAATCAGAAAAGTACCTCTAGGTTATTGATGTTTGAAAATGAAGAAGAAGGCACAAATGATCGTTTTGATTGATTGATACCGTAACCCGTTACGGACAGATTCGATGCAATATGAAATTGAAAGAAGACAAAACAGTACGATTGCTGCTGCGGAACCTAGCTCCACTTTTTACAGACCGCTCCTAAAATTTCTGTGAAAGGCGAAAGATGAAAGCAAGCCAGTGCTCGTATATTTTAAAGTGATCGCAATTAAACTAAAACTTTGAAATGAAAATGGAAATCAGTGCATGTCTGATTTCAAGCCCTTCGCTTAGATTATATTCCTTCTTCTTCTTGTGGCGCTACAGTCCGGGGTGGACCTGAGCCCAGATTATATTCCATTTTGATTTATTTCTTACCCAACAGTTTTGTTCAAATTCTAACGCCAATAAACACATCTACGTTTGAATAGAGAAAACGCCTGGTATATATGTTTATTTACAACAAACAATTTAATTACTTTCATTCTCAATTTTATGCAATGCAAATTTGAAAGCTTCAATGGACGCTGAATCCCCCATTGAAGTCCATTCCTTGACAGCGATTTTCCATGCCTTATCAAAGTACTCATCATCCTTAAGATCAAAGCCGGCCTTCGTAAATATTCTGCGAATTTCATCCTTATGTCGTGGGACAAGGAAATCCCTATGACTTAATCCGAAATGCATAGGAATACTCGGAGATATCAAGTGTTTAACCCTTGTCTCTTCGCCCAGGTTCTCGGCGTAGAATCTTACTTCAGTCTTCAGGGGATAACGCGACTCTAAGACACCAGCTGGCTTGCGACAATCCATTGAGGAGTTGCGCAAATCTGAGGAGAAGGCGCGGTATGTAGTTTCATTGGCGTATTTCGAAATTTCTTCCGGTTTTAGGGTGTTACTCAAAAGCGTCTTTACATCGCATTCATCGGCTACAGTTAATCTTCCATAAACTTTTTCCGGTAATACATCTCTACAAAGAAGAACAAATATAGGACCGGATTCTATTAAGCTTTAGGTTTCACCTTTTCAAAGCCTTTCCCAGCAACGACTTATTGTTTCTTAAAAACGTCTCCTGGGCTTTGCCAATTATAAAAGGTCCATTTATAGCTGAACCTTGAAGAACACCCTTTACGTTTTCCCCAGACGGGTCCGCTTTGATAACTATTCCATATACCTTTGCAGGGTCAAAATGTTCATTGTACCTTGAAAGAAAATTCAATTCACAGCATAACACCCAGCAAGCGTTAACTGACTTACGATCTTGTTTTCCTCTCTGAAGGATAATAGTCCCCATGACTGAGTCTATACTTATCATGCCACCTTATGTACTCCCTCATGACTTGGCCGGGCGACTTCTTTGGCAGGGCGACTTCATACAGCGATTCGTCCTTTTGATACGCCCGACCGAATGTCACATTTTCATTGGTAATGTGGTCCGGTTTGGAGTTTGCGGGAGTTGGTTTGCCCAGTGGGACTTTTTTGCAGTAAAGATTTTCGTAAAATCTGTCTTTGAATTCAAGGAAACGACTCTTGTTTAAATCAGGTGCCAAAACATCCTTCACTTGATTGTTCTCTGGAATCACTGGTGTGGCTGCCTCACCAGCGTTCAACTGAAGTAATTTCTTTTTCCTCATCCATTCCTCCGCCAATTCACATTTGGAGTACTCTTTGAGGGTGGTTGCGGTACTTTCGGATGCCGGCGGTGGTTTTCCAGCCTGAATTTTCAAAATGAACTCTTCCGAAATCTGTGGGCAAGACAGATAATTGACAACTTACAGCGCAGATAAATGGTAGCCTATCAACAGGACCCTTCTTTTTCTGTGGCATGTCTCAGGTGATCGTCTTATTTTCAATCTGGCTAAGAGTATCCCATAATTTCGTTATATTTTGAATTTTCAAACTTGACTTTGAAACAATTATCAAAGCAGAAAAAAACAAGGAATATAAAAATACCTTAGTAGGATTGCAAGGTTTGTTACTTTGAATTGTTAAACACATTAAGCACTTTTACCTTATTTTCTATGAATTGGGAGTGAGTTAAATCTGCGGTTGTATTAATTGCAATTATGTTTAGCTTCCATGATCCTTATTCCACTGCACCATTCAAATTGAAGACGATTAAGAACGTTTACTTTTACCCTGCTTTTTTGGCTTACATTAAGAGTTGTTTCTTGTTGAAACTGTTTTGTCCTTCCGCACTTTAAAGTATAATCAGTTTTAGCATTGTATGAACAGTGTTAGACACTGGGCATTTAAAAAAAAAGAAACTTCTGGCTGATGGTTCTGTAATGCAATAAATGTGCTCTTTATTTTTGCATCTGGAATAATGCTCTTAAATAGCTGAAGCTCAAAAATCAAATGAAGCATCACTCACCAATCGCTGTTTCTATGGACTCAAGAGGCAATTGAATAATAAATCCTTACTTTGCTTTATATACAGGTTTGATTATCACAGTTTTACTTTATGGCGCTGAAATCTGGTTGTTACTAAAAGCGGATAAGAAAACCCTTAGTCCTTTCGACAGAATAGTTCTGCTGGCGAATATTGGCCGTGCTTGTGTTGATGGCATTTTGAGGAGACAACTCAATGACGAGTGGTCGCCGTGGCGTAGTGGGTAGAGTGCGACGCTCACACGCCGAAGGGTCTATGTTTGACTCCCAGCTCAACACCAATTTTTCGAACTTTTCACGGCATCACCTCTTTCGAGCTGCTGACAACACTCAAAGAGTAATAACTGTCTAAGAAAGCTTCTCAAATCTCGCCGTTCGGAGTCGGCAGAAAACTGTAGTTCCCTTCTACTCGTGAGAGAACAGTAGCGCGCACAACACAAGTAGTTGATGAGCAAGCTAGGCCTTGGTCCCCCTTTGGACTGTAGCGCCAACAATTATTATTATTAACTCAATGACGAACCCTATGGACTGTAAAGCGGCATGTGCCTGGTCAAGGGTCTTCGAATACAACGATTGCTAGGCCATGCAGAACGTATGGAGATCACTGCTTCGGCCTGAAAAATCTTCGAAGCCAAGCCATTGGAACAACGCAACAGAGGAAGAGATATCCTGAGGTGGCTTACACAAGTGGGGAATTGCCTCAACTAACTTGGAGTGAGATCGTCGTAATTGCAGAGGCAGGTTGGTTGAGTCCTAGATCGACTGCGGACTGTAGTGCTACACGAAGAAGAAGAAACAGCTGTGAGTTTTGTCAAAATCATTGTCTTCTTATATCTAAATCAAATTTAACATAAAGACGACAACCATGCACCAAAGACTTTGTTTCCAAAAAAATCACCGCGAGAAGCTTAACTGTTCATCGCAATCATTATGCACAAGAAGAAGATGTACTACAGACATCATATTCACAGTTAGAATCAGTTGTTAAAACACTGCCCCGGAATATCCTGTTAATTGTTATTGTTACTTTTCGAATCTGGTTGTAAATGTTTATAATACACCGACTCGTAATAATTGATTGACTGAATGCTTTTTAATAGATTATACACCAGTGAAGATATCATTTGTGAGTGTTAACTGAGTTTAGAAGTACTACGAAGGCCTTTAATATATTCTCGGTATCTGGGTGAAGCTGTGATTATATTGTGAACGTCAAAAGTGAGTAAACAAATATCTCATTACTGTATAAAGATGAAAATTGAGTAAAAACAACAAAAAAACTCAAATTCCATTGATACACAAAAACAGCTTTATTCAATGTGATCAATTATTCAAAAAATAAAGTACGGTGAAAACAAAAACAAATACATTTTTTTAATGAAAATTATAACTACTTCATATATTAAAAGTGAGTAAACAGTATACAATTCTATCAACAAATGTACTTATTTATTGCTTAAAAAATTAAATTTAGTACTCTGTTGGTCCTCCTTTAGAGTTTAACACATCCTTGAGTCTACGTGGCATAGACATTACCAGTCTATTGGTAACATCGGGGAAAATGTTTGACATTTCTTCTGTTATAGCTTTTTTCAGGACTCCTTTGTTGTTAATAGTACTCTGTTGATTTCTTCTATCCAAATGCCCCCATAAGTGTTCTATTGGGTTAAGGTCCGGTGATTGCGGGGGATGATCAAGCTGTTTTGGGGTCCTTTAAAGCAACCATTACTTAACAAGACGTGAGGCATGCTTAAGATCATCGTCTTGCTGACAGATCCGATTCCTAGCTAAACCTATTTTGTCCACGCTCGGTTGCAAGTTGGTTCTGAGAATATTTAGATAATCTTCCTTCCTCACTGTACTATCACTGAAGACAAGATTACCGACCCCAGGTGCTGCTACACATCCCCACACTATCACTGAACCTCCCCCACGTTTCACGACCGGCCGAAAATTTTTTTCAGTAAATTCTTCATTTTTTGCTCTCCAAATTTTTTTATTCAAATGGCTCTTAAAAATTTCGAATTTGCTTTTACCACTAAATAAAATGTTTTGAAAAATTGATCATATTGAATAAAGCTGTTTTTGTGTATCAATGGAATTTGAGTTTTGTTGTTGTTTTTAGTCAATTTTCATCTTTATACAGTAATCAGATATTTGTTTACACACTTTTGACGCTCACGGTATATACAAATTGACGTATTTATCAAGTTATATTATTATTTTAGTGCATTCATGTAAAATTTCATATAAATGTGATTATTAATTCGCGTTTTATCTTTAGTCAAACAGAATCATAATGATAACTGAGACGATGAAGGTGAAAATTGATCATGGCGCTGTAATTAAATTTCTCACTAAGTAAGAAAAAAGTCAAAAAACTATTCATAAAGAGATGGTGGCTGTTTACCAGGGTTCCGCACCGTCATTATCAACTGTGCAAAAGTGGTCAATTGAGTTCAAGAGAGGCAGAGAGAGCATTGAAGACGACTCCCGCTCCGTCACCTCGGCTACTGCTTGTACGGGAGAAAGCATCAAAGAAGTCGAAAAAATTTTTCTTGAGGATGCCCGAATTAAGGCGAAAATGATGGAAGAGATCACTTAGCTTTCAACTGGTACCATTCATACCATTCTTCATGACCATCTTAACCTTTCAAAGGTCAGTGCAAGTTAGGTGCCACGAATGCTCATAGCGCCTCAGAAAAAAGTGAGAATCGCATGCTGTAGACAGCTTTTGGAGATGTGTAGTGAGAAGGCGGACGGTGTTATGGATCGAATTGTTACTGAGACCGAAACATACGTTCACCACTATGATCCTGAAAGCAAACAAGAGTCCATGCAGTGGCATGAAAAAGGAACAGACCCAACGAAGTAGTTCAAAGTCACTCCGTCTGCCGGGAAGCTCATGGCCACAGTTTCTTGGGACTCAAAGGGAATCTTACTCTTTGAGTACAACAAAAAAAGGTGAAACCATCAAGCTCACTTCCTACGCTTCCACTTTGCATAATTTGCGGGAGGAAATCAAAAAGAAGAAAAAGCGGGTTTGTTGCTTCTTCATGACAACGCTCCTGTTCACACGGCGCGAGTTTCCAAGGCTGCTGCGCGAGATTGTGGTTTCTAAGAAATCCAACACCCACTCTATAGTCCAAACCTTGCCCCTAGTGATTATTTCCTGTTTCCGGATTTGAAAAAATGTCTTCGTCAAAAAAGATTTTGAAAAGCTCAAGTCGCCAAAAATGGGTATTTTGCAGAGAAAGAAGAAATTTATTTTTTTGAGGGTTTAAAAAAGCTTATTTCAAGATGTAACAAATGCATTGATGTTAGGGGAGATTATATTGAAAAAAGAAACAATTTAAACAATTTTCATGTATCTAATTGCTGTTAACATTTTTAATTTAATTATTTTAATTTCGTTTCACAAGTTTCGGTGGAGCTAATCTCTAAAAGAAAGATTTTTTTTCGAACTACTCAACTACGAAGTTCTGTACATAAATAGGTCCGTTCTAATCGCTCTGAATTGCTACGAATGTCTACGAATTTGCCCAAAAAACTACGAAAAAGCGTTCCATTAGCTGTTTTTTTTGTAGAAGAGAAAACTTATAAGAAAGCAAAATATTTCCCCTCCCTACGAATTGCTACCGAAGAAAAATCTGTGGTCAGCAGATGGCTGTCAAAATAGAAATAAAAAAACCTTTGACATTTCATATATCTGATAGCTTTTTACGAATTTCTACGAAAAGTTATTTAACAATTTTCTATAGAGTTACTCCCTGCAAGAGAGATGTTTTACAAACTACTTAACTACGAATTTCTATACACAAATGAAGTGGAACAGACCTAATAAGTGGTGGCCATAAGTGTGCCATCCACTTCCGTTAAATCACTTTGTGATGTATTCCTTATATATATATTTCGTTTATATATGCATTTTCTCTTTGCTTTTTGAGGAAGTCGAACTCAACTTTATATAATATCGTTTTTTTAATCATAATACACAGTTTGGCACATTGATCTGTAGTTTTCTATTTTTGAATTTGATAAAAAATTGAATGTAAAGAAATAATATTGTGCAATATTTTTGAATATTATCTTTTTACTTTGACGTCATAGAGTTCTTCCAACCTATATATTATGTTAACCAATTGAATTCCACTGAATTAGATTATTTATCAGAAAAAAAATTTTGCTCATACAGCACAGCATTAATACAATCAGTGCTGCCAGACCATAGCACTGCTGTGATTTCAGACTTTTCGCTGCCACACACCCATACCCAATTCGCCGCACACACACATCCTCTCAACAAGTTATCAAAAATGTCCGTCGCAGTGTAATTGTATATACTAGGAGAAATTTTGTGAGAAATTGTTTTCGATAATTCTCAACGAATAATTTCACGGATTTACGCAAAAAGTGCTTCTAAAGTGTTCTGTAACCCGAAAATTATAAATTTCGTGAAATTCCCATCATCCTCTGGAATATACAATCGAAAAATTTGAAAAAGGTGATGATAGGAAATCAAGAGAAAAAAAGTTAATCCATTGCAATTGTGCAGAGTGAAGACAGAAAGGGACGACACATATGTATTCCCAGGGATCGCAAGCGAGATGCCAGGATTTGTTTCGTCCCTTATTTTTGGCCTGTCTTCCTACTGTTCTTTGTTGAATCGAACGAACATGAGGGAGAGCAAGAACAGTGAAGAAGGCGAAACAAACTCCAGTCATCGTTCGCCGTAATTCGCCGCGATCTGCCGTTTGCCATCTCTGTCACGTTCATTCGCATTGACATTGTACATATCCGTTCATTGTTCCCTTTCTCGCTTCAGAAGTGTGAAGGGTGTTGCGTCGCAATTTCTCAGCATTGATTATAAAGTGGAAGAGTTTTTTTGTTTCTAAATAATTTTTTGTTCTCTTTATTTTATTTATTTCCTCTCAAACAAATAATTGGATTAAATTGGATTCACCCACGTCCAGGTAAGTGCGGTGCAATCCCGTGTATAGAGGTCAGTAATTCGTGGAAAAACAGGACCGAAAAAGTCAATTGTTGGGCGAAATTCTGGAGAAGAAAATTGCATTCCCATTGCTGTAAAATAATTCGCCTGTCAAACGCGATTCGGTGCAAGAGTGTGTGCGTGGGTATTTGACTGTGTTTGTTGCGATGGTATGCGTCACCGGTGACGTATCAGCTGTTTTAGTTCTGGTTTTTTTCTGCTTAAACATTCTTCATTCCAATAAACTCCGGACAAAAAAATTGCATATCTCCAATCTTTTGTTTTCCCATTTCCTACTCCGCGTTTTGATCTATTTTAGAAGAAAGCTTCCGATAAAAATGATGGTATGTTTATTCAATTAGTTGCGCCTGGCGACAGCAGTGGTGGAGCTGATGGTGGTGGTTGTTGAATTTTTTCACCCAGAACTGAGAGGCTAAAAGTACATAAGTTTTCCCAATGACTGTCTTATTCTAATTGTCGTCGGCCAACAAAAGATAAATAATGTGAAAACATATTTCCCACAATTACTGATGAATTCGAGGTAATTAAATAAATTATCTTTCCATCACATGATCTCGCTCTCATCGGTTTCGCCTCTTTTTAGCTCTGTTTTTACTTTAATTTTATTTTTCTGTTTTTGCGAAACTAACCTGTTCGGTCGTCGTTGGAGAGGAGCGAGAAGAAGGTGTCGTGTAACTGAGATTAAGGTTGTGCTTATGGGTATGACAGCAGATAGTCTCTATAGTTGTAAATAGTTTGTGTGATAAAATCCGCAACTAACGACCCTTGACAATTGCTGACTGCAAGAAGATTAGAGTAGTGAATAAGCTTTAAGGTCGATAAATAATTTTAACTTGGCACAGTCGTCATTGCTGCTTTCTTCTTGTCTACTAGAGGTGTACAACCAGATATGGGGCGTTGAATGTGTGCTCAGCAATTTTTCTATAACAGGTGCACTGGAGAGTGCTTTACATAATTTCAACATCCACTTAGATGGACTTGCTTGTTAGGATTCAAAGTACGAATGAAAAAGAGAATAGTTTGCTAAAAGCTAATGGAACCTAATTAGCTTAGGCATTCAAAAATAATACAATCAATTTCAGAATGAAAAGAAAAGAGGAACGAGAAATGAAGGAATGTTTAATCAGAAAAACAAGATACCTACATATTGTAAACATCGACTGTATACACAAAACTTCTTTTTTTCCCTCCGTCGGTCTTATCAGAAAACACACAAGAAAATGCTCTCCATCGTCGCAAATTTCATAGTAAACACCTATAGCAGTGATTTCGTGCTTTTGAACGTTGAGGATGACATGCTTAACAAAGTGTTGGTTTTGCGAAATGTAGGCCCACCCAACTTTGTTCCTGTCGGTGAGACATTTGTTTTTCTTAATTTTCAAGGTTACATGTGTGACAGTACAACATGAAATAAGAAAGGAATTCATTAGATGAAAACAGAACATTGTTCAACACTCCACTGCAATGTCCAGACAAAAATTGCGTGTATGTCATGTTGATTCTCAAAAATCATAATGAGAGTTTTCTAGAATATTGTGTTAGTCATATAACGCGTCGATTGTCAAGTGGAAAGGTATATTCGGTTGTGTCCACTTCGACTAATACCTAAAAAATTCACTTCTGACGAAATTGTTTGTGTTGTCGCTTAAGTTTTGATGCGATATTATTTGTGCCTATAGTTTGCAGACGGAATGTGATTTTGATTGCTTTAAACTGACGCTTCAGGCATTAAAAAGAATGTGCAAGACAAACTACAATTACGGAAATCGATTTTGGAATACACTCGGTCGTAGTCTTCGCTTTCAAGTGTATGACAATAGACAGAAGTTGTGGCACGAGTCTAAATTTATTTTCTGCTGTCGATGAGAACGAGAATAAAAGATTATTGCATCTAATCTTTCGAAGTCTTATATGATTGGTGAAACACAGGATCAACGAGGTTTATTAATCTGGCCACTGATTCATTGAAGTGAAACTATAAGGTTGAATTTGTTTGGATAATTTGCATGTAGGTTCAAATTTACAATCGTTGCGACGTTAGTGTAAGTTGATGCACATATGTAAGTAAGTTCAAGTCTAGAAGTTGACAAATTTGTCGAGATTATACTCACAATGACTGAAACAGAAAAAATAACGAAACCAGGTTCTCAATAATTGAGCATTCATTGATCAGCTATGTAGCTTTATAGTCACGCATGAATATGATGCATACAGGCGGAGTGTCGTGTGGATGTGCTCTGTTGGAGGCAGCTACTGAAAGATCAAGTTCCCCAAACTACAGTTGTCCAACAAAGACTGAGAATTCGAAAGCACAACACTGCTTTAAAAAAATGGCGATTACATATAAGATGTATCGTTAACAAATTTTTAGCTTTTGCATATTTGGATGGAGAGGGGATAAGAATTAGAAAGTTGGCGATGACATTTAAACAGCGAAAGTTTTTCAACACGATTAGATTGCCATTGGTGAATTATTTGACACTTTGCGCGAGAGTAGAGCAACGATATTCTGTTAAAATACTGTCGAAAAAGTTTAACAACACACATTTCGCGTGTAAATTTTCTTAAGTGTTGCAAAGGAATAGGAGGTTAGGGGCATCTCCAAACCTCTATTTAGCTTAAGAACAAATTCCTTTACAATTTAAGACTGTTTTGAAGATCATTTTTAGAAACAAAAAAGAAAAGAGTTTGCATTTTGTAACCTTATAAGGACGGAAAATGTTGTATATTTGTGGAATCTTTTGTATATGCGCCTACTTCTTTCAAATGGAAAAACAAAAAAAGTCTTGCTTTCAACTAAGTACCAACAATCTCTGTTGAGACTTAAAAATATTATCAATTTTCTTTACTAAGTTAACAATGTCTATTCTTTAACTCTATTGGGCAAGTTACCGTCGATTGTCCTGGAGGAGTTTAGAACCAATTATACCATAGCATCTTTGGTTTGTAAAAATATACAAAACAATTGTTCATTTAATGCAAATAACCTCTGAGCGTTTCTGGTTTCTCTTGTTTCTTATCGCTCACTATACAAAATTCGCATATTCGAGTATGAACTTCAATATAAGAAGCGATCTCGCAAATACATTTTCTATATCAAAAATTGGGGTTTTTTCTTGTGCTTTGAGAGCGTCACCACCTTGATAAGAAAATCCTCAGTAGTTATAGTTTCAACGATCAGACTTGAATAGGTGATTTTCTGTAGTCATAGTACGATAACTTGTGCGAATAATATGATTCATTTAGGCGGAGATATCGATACGTATAACCAAAGGACTGATAAACATCTGTCACATACTGCTGCTGTCTATGATCGGTTTTCAGTTTAGCGTGAATACATTTTTCGCAAATTGGATTTATAACTTCGCGGTTTTAGAGGCGGCGCACCATTGAAATGTTTTTGAGGAGGAAGCGGTCAGCGGATATTTATTTTATAATAATAGTTGGCGCTACAGTCCAAAGGGTGACCAGGGCCTAGTTTGCTCATCAACTACTCGTGTTGTGCGCGCTACTGTTCTCTCACGAGTAGAAGGAACCTACAGCTTTTTGCCGACTCCGAACAACGAGATTTGAGAAGCTTTCTTAGACAGTTATTACTCTTTGAGTGCTGTCAGCAGCTCGAAAGAGGTGGTGCCGTAAAATTCGAAAATTGGTATTGAGCTGGGAGTCGAACCTAGACCCTTCGGCGTGTGAGCGTCGCGCTCTTCCCACTACGCCACGCCAATGCTAAAAATGTATGTTTTTTTTACTTGACTTGTCAATTAAGTTGAGAATATGGCAAATAAATGTTTTATGCATTCATGTCGTAAAACTATGCGGACAAGATGCCCGTTGTGCTGTTTAACATCGCTCGAGACGATTAAATTTTTAAGTAGGGGAAATAACTTGCACTAAAGCTAACCACTGCAACAGAGAGGTTTTAGTTGTTTGAAGAAATAAAAATATTTCAGGCTTGAAAATCTTTAAGTAGTTATAATACTTTATTCAAACCGTCGTTATTCAGACCGTCTCAAACTTCTAACAAACTTCCAGACGAAGTGCCTCTCATATGGTCAGCATTTTTTAAACAAGCGACTGAAATATTAACCTCTGCGTTTTAGTAGCCAATAACAGTTACATCTCCTACATAGAAATACTTTAGTTCCAATAAAAAACGATCGTGGATAGTACAGTCAATAGGGCAGAGATCTAATAAAGATTGGTGAAACTGTGCGGTCGCTGTAAGTCCGAATAAAAGTACTTGCGGTTTGCTTGAACGAGAAGTGAGAGAAATTCTTCCAGAGATGTGGGTAAATAGTTGGCCAGGAGCCAATGCAAAGACATAAGTCCCCTTGAACCAGGTTTTTGGGTCAGCAAGTTGCAATCCATGAAAAACGGATTTTCTCTTCTCGGGTTATTGTTATCAATCCTTTAACACAGAAATCATTGCTCTTTTTTGACTGGTTGACCTTTCATGCATCATCTGCTGAGCTGTTGAATGTGCATGCAAATTGATTCATTAGTAACACAAAGCACAAAGGAAAAGTATAAACCGGCATGCAACAAAGCTTGTTCTCGTAGCAGAACTTGACATACATTCATAATAAAATATCCCAGGTAAAAGTGAATCGTTAAAATCTGTGGTGACTCTTATCTGGAACGATTTCCATGTTTTCTATGTAAAACGTCTGAATTTGCATTTATTTCTCTCAAATTGATCTGGGTTTTAAGTGGAGAACAAGGAGGAAATCACATATATTCGGAACACGTGGTCATGGTCCTTTTTTATGAGATTGCAAACAATCCGCACACAAATGAAGCACCGTCTCGTGCACATATTATCTCGTCACTACTTCCTTGCTTTGATTAAAAACCAGGCCATCTTCTGTCTGGAAATGGATTCAATAACAACAAGAAAAAAAACAGCAAAAGCAATATATTCACATTGGCCGAGTGTATAGTTGTGCATGTGTACTTGTACAAATAGGCGTTGAGCTATTTTTGAGATAACACTCAGTTGCGCATTTTTCTCAGCAGTATTTGTTGTGGGTTTTCCCGTTGAAACACTTTTTAGTTTTGCACCTTAAATCATAGGTTCAGTGACAAAATTAAAATACTATGACAAGTACCTTATCAACGAATTATATTAAAAAATGTATGCCCATATTCAGAAGCAAACAAGCTGAATGAGTAAAAGTCAAAAGAAACAACCGACTGTAAACTGGGGGCGGTTGCGCTGTGCATATAACAAAAAAATCAAAGTGTAACTTTCTCTTTGGAGCAGTTCTTTAGTGTCATGGTGTGCCAAAATGAATTGCCATTGCTGTTGTTTGGTTAAAAAAAAGTAACAAAAAGGGGTTCACCTATCTGCGTTTCCTCTCCCTCTCTCTGTGTCGAATATCAATTAGAAATCTGGTTAGACTGTTGATTAAGTGATTTCCAATCGATTACATCTAGTGAGTGTGTTTGCGTGAGTATGTGTATGGGAGATGTGTTGCTTTCGTGCGACATCAAGGGGGTGGAAGTTTCTCGTACATGAGAAAAAAAAAATGTTTTCATTATCAGCATGCGGAAACTCCCTCATGCACTTTGAACAGTGCTCTGTGTCCCGTTCGCTCTTATGCGTGTGACATGAAAGCAAAGAAAAATATGTCTGTAAAATGTTTAAGCGTTGTTTGAGTTTTATGATAGTTGTAGGCATATTGGGCTTTGTTAGCCCTGAGGTCGATATCAGCTCACAAGAAATGTGATTAGCCCATTGACCTTGTATGCAGGCGCTACATAGGATGCATGCATTGGACAAAAATAAAACAGGAGAAGATGCAACGCACAAAGCATGAGCAATGACCGAAGAGTGCCTGATATCTTTTTCTTAATTGATTTAATGAAATGACAGGAAGAAGAAATGTTCTCGCTGACGATTTCAGAAAATAAAAATGTGCTTAACCGCTATCAGTGTTGCCACATTTTGTTTTTGTTCAATGCAACTCTCAAACACGGTCACTTTTATCTCTTTTTTGTTTGTAGAGGCTTATTTGCAAAAGATTAATGACACGTGGAATAGCCTTATCGGTCGTCATCTAGACTGAAGCAGGCATTTGTATTGTGCGGCTAGTAATTCATATTCGGGTGAATCAGAGTAAAGGGGGTAGACAATTTGTAAGCAACTTTGTCGTTTTTTATTTAAAGCGTCGAAACCCAGGCAAAATATTCACGGTTACGCTATACAATCGCCGCAATGCCGGAATCGTGTAAACTTACTACCTTAAAAAGGTTTAATAGCTACGGCCATTTATGAAGGAGATCTATTCAACGAAATGTTTATCTTCTGGAGAGTAGACGAATTGATGGGTATTTTATTTATACGGGATCTTGTGTCTTTAACCCTTATTAACATTGTCCCCACCTAATTTTTCAATTTATGTATTGCGCAGAACTAAGAGGCACGTATGTGCCCATATTGTTTCAATCGGTGAGATCATTGAAATAGATCTGTTCGGATTTCTATTTTAATTTGATTATTGGTTTAAATACAAAAACAACTGGGGCAGGCGTTTCCCTAAATGCCACACTTTAAGGTCTGCGTAATGATCGTATGTCGGACGGTCTAAGGCCAACCGCAGTTCTTCTGGCAGAAATGTTCAACTGCGTCGGCTTTAGAAAGAAATTGTACCCAAAAAATAAAATTAAAATTAATATTTGCATATTATGCCGATTTTTATTTCTGTACATTAATTGGCAACGTCATGATTTTATTAATTTTGAACATTTTTTCTACCACTGCAAGAAACGCGCGCAGTTTCTACAAAATCAAATTTAATTATTACCTTGCGAACGTTTAAACATATGCTCGTTACTTTTCAACAACTAAATCAAATGTATGAGACTTGTTTGTCTGTGTATGACTATAGACAACACTGTTCAAATTCAAGTAACATAGGAATATTCGGCACTTGTAAGCGTTGTGAACAAGGTCAGGGGAAAATATAAACACTCTTCTAAAAATACACCACGAAATTGGGTGCGGGGCTACTTAATGAAATTATCAATTACATTCCCCCTGTTTCAGTTCTGCATGACATACCGGTCTGTTTAAGAAATATGCGAAATTCGTAAGATTTTCGATCCACATTCAAAATTTAATTATCAAAGCTTTGAGTGAAGAACTGCAAAATGTCGACGTTCACGCACATTCCAAACCACAAACAAAAAAAGAAAAAGTGGGAACACTTTACGACTGGTATCTAATCATTGGGTCAACTTTATTCGGATTCTGATAGTGTGTTGTGTGTTATGAGCGATTCGCCATTCAAATTGGTGAATCATCAACCAGCTCTGCGTTAGTATTCCACCACATGACACTTAAACTTTCTTTGTGTAACTAATACCTATATGCACACATATTTCAATTCCCAGACGTATTGTTTTTGTTAATAATTGAGTTTTGTTGTGTTTATTTTCAGAAAGGCATATTTTCAACACTGGCGGACGGGACAGTTTAACTTATAAACCAGAGTAAAACCGCCTGATATTTAACTCCTTGCTTAGAGCAGTTCTCCGTCACGTACAAGAAACACAAATAAAACAAAGAAAGTTAGAATGGCAGCAACACCCCGTGGTGGTGGTACAGCCCAAAGACCAAATGGAACATCTCAAAATAAAACATGCCAATTCAAATTGGTGTTACTGGGCGAATCAGCCGTTGGAAAATCATCGTTAGTATTGCGTTTTGTTAAGGGACAATTTCATGAGTATCAAGAAAGTACGATAGGTGCAGCGTTCTTAACACAAACAATTTGTATAGAGGACACAATTGTCAAATTTGAAATATGGGACACAGCTGGACAGGAGAGGTATGTTTGTTGATAAATGTGTGAAGGGACACTGATCGTAAATGCTTTGTTATTTTGTAGGTATCACAGCTTAGCTCCAATGTATTATAGAGGTGCGCAGGCCGCAATTGTTGTGTACGACATAAAGAATCAGGATAGTTTTCAACGTGCAAAAACCTGGGTTAAGGAACTTCATAAACAAGTAAGTATTTTTGGCATCATCAATTTCTTCATTTCACGATTTCTTTAAGTGGTGATTTGTAGAAAGTAGCAAAGAGCGTCTTCAGGGATAAACAAAAATTACCGCATTGGAATAGCTCCTATTTAAGTCGTGTATTTCATTTCATCTCACACCTCTAAATGGATCTTCGATATAGTCACTATCCAAAAACTGTACTGTGTGTTTTTTCACTGTGCAATTCATTGAAAGAATTTGCGAATCTTGAGACACGGTTAAATTGCGTCCTTCTCACATAACCCCCTGCTACGAGTTGAAAACCTTACTCATTGCTCCACAACAAACACAAAAGTAACCAGCACTTTAAAAAATTGTGAAGTATAAATAAAACGCACCTGTTATCAACAATATATTTATCAGCACAACTCGAGTACTGGCAGTTAATGTGTTTATTTGCAATCATTTGTCTTTAGATGACGTCAGGCTTAAACTGAGGGTACAAAAGAATTTTCTGAGAACAAAGTGGAACTAATGCAACGAGTGGCGTTTACTTGTTTTATTGATTTATGCACGAAATTCCTTTCCAGACTTGTGTCACCGTTTATTCTTTACACAAAAATGTTCTTTTGTTTTTGCAAAAGAAGCATAGTAAAAAAAAACTCAGATTGTTTTTGTGTTTAAAATTCTTGTGGAGCGAATTAAAACACTTTTTTTACGCCCTTCGACTACATAGAAACATGGTTTAGAAATTGGATGGTGCAAGGATTAAGGGAACAGGAGATTTTCTCTAGTGCTTATTTATGTAAAGTGGTTCTATTTCCATCGGTTCATCATATACTTAGTGCGTGCTAAGTGTAACAAAGGGTTAAACTCGGCAAGGGGTTCAAATGTTATGAATTTTATGAGAAGTCTTTTAACGCACGACGTCGGAATGAAATTCCATATACTGAGAAGGCAAATGTTTCTGATATCATTACAAAAGAAAATTGTTTTTATCAAAAGTTGCTAGAGTTTACAAAAATTGCGTTGGCGGTGACTTTTCTTACGGATTTGACTTTAATGAACAAGCATTCACTTGTTATTACTATTTAATCGTAAAAAAATCACTACACATATGTACGTAAGTATTGTCAAATAACAACAATAGTGTATGATGTTAATTACTTTAATAAAAAGACAATTTGATTTGACTTAAACTTTGATTACGCTCTCGAACCTATTTTGCTCATAAATTATGAAATGAGCATGGTGTTCGGTAACAAATCTTTTCAAATAGAAAATGTCATTGTAACCTTCTATTGTCATAGAAAATTGCTACTGTCTTTTTTATACCTAGGAATCATTTTAGTTTGCGACAACCGATTTAAGGAAATGGGACCTTAAATTTTTTTTTTATCATACCTAGGATTTAGATATATTTTCATCCTGATTAACCCACGCCTAGGCTTCGGTGGTGTACAGGTAGCATATAAAATCTTCTACTGCGCTTTGAATGCGTAAATGCCTTATTTAGACCTATCGCTGATCCTGTTCTTAGCAGCAGACCGGTAATTGGTTTTGTTCTGTTTTGTTAAAAAATAATTGTATGATAGAGAAAACATAGAATATACAATTCTTTTGCATCCTTTCTTAAAAAACACCTCACCCGTGAATTTAAATTAGCATTTCTGGTTAACATTGTTAGCTCTCTTAAAACTACCTTTCAGTGATTAGAGTTTGAAGTCATCCCTACGCATCTTCAGAATACATATACAAAAACATACATTTCTTCCCTGGCACCAACCCTGGAAGCATATGCTGGGCGCCTTTTATAGGATAACCTTTTTAATTTCAGCAAGATAATCTAATTTCGCCTTTTGAAATTTTTCTATACGATAAGGAGCAATAGTACTTACGGATTATTGCATCATGCATTTTACTTCCATGTGCCACTACATTTTTTAAAAGTGCCGAAACTGCAGTTTTACATTTAAATTAGAAAACTCTATCACAAAAGATTTTTTTCTTTACGTATTAACAGTCGCAGGTAAAATTTAAACTTTGTTTGGTCGAATAAATGACATTGTTTACTTTTATATACAAAGGATACAAAGGAAAGTATTGAACTTTCAGAGATTTTGTTCACGTACTATCACCGCTTATTGATCAAAGATATGTTGTTTTCCCTACCCACTATTGAACTGAATTTCCAATTAACTCGTTCTTTTTTATAGTTTCTATTTAAAATGCACTCATGTGCCTCTTGTAGAACCAGGAATTCTAAGACTAAGAATTGGTTTGATATTGTTGGTAAAAATTGCATGTTTATGTGCATGATTAAATTCGAATTTATTATAATTGCCATCGAGGGTGCTAAAAAACCAATTAGAGCTTTTCAAAATCATGTCCTTGTGTTACACTCTTGCAATATAATTTATTACATTGCGTTCACCCGCCAGACGGAATATTATATGTCAAAACTTTTTAGACGAAAGTACTGATTGGTTACTGTATAACAAGCAACAATAAAACTGAATTTATTTGATTAAGAACCGTTATATAGGAGACACTGAAACCATATTTATAAACAAATAAGCATGGCTCACACAGCTACAGCCACTGCCGGTCATCTCCAAATGGGCTACGAAATATCACCTTGGTCGGTACTGGTTCTGTTAGCACTTTTTTCGACAGTGACGTAAAAAGTTTATTTATTCATATAAAATTTTATAAGTTTCCTTGACGTTATATATCATTTTCATTTCCGCATTTGTTAGTAAGTTCTTTTAAGCAAAATACGGAAAATCATAAAAACTTGAATTGATCTGAGAACTTTTGTTGAAGGCAGTAACTTTGACACCTGCTGATGGAAACTTTAATTCAACGATAACTCAAACAAAGTGCTAAGTGGTGAAAGTTCATTGCTCCTCAAAATATGGCATCACCATAATTGGTTATTATTATTGTTAGCTATAGCTTCTTTCTTTACACAATATTTACACAGTAAAATCTGTTTACATATATATGTTTAAGCACTCACTTATCGCTATCGATTAAAGCTTAGCAACGAAGCTGAAAAAAACAAGATTTGTTTACAAAATTGAATTCATTTTATTTTTATTCTTTTAGGCCTCACCGAACATTGTCATTGCTCTAGCAGGTAATAAAGCGGATCTATCAAACAATCGAGTTGTTGAGTTTGAGGAAGCAAAGCAATACGCTGACGAGAATGGTCTATTATTTATGGAAACATCAGCCAAAACCGGAATGAATGTGAACGACATATTTTTAGCAATCGGTAACTATTCCCACCATATCTCCACCACTTAGTTTGTTAATAACATTCTCAATTCTCATAGCTAAAAAACTACCTAAAAATGATGGAGCCAATAATCAGGGTAGTGGTTCCGGACGAAGGCTTGCTGACAATGAACAAAGTAGACAGACGAATAACTGCTGCAAGTGATGTCCTTTTGTAGGTAAGAGTGTACAGAGATTGCGAGCAAAGATTATTGCAAAAATATGTCAGCTAGACTATGTAAAATAATAAGAAACAAACAAAACAAAATACACAAGAAACACTCTACAAACATTTTCCATTTCTTCATTTTTTCTATTTTATTTTGGTTTGTTAATAAAAAATTCCTTATTTTCAACACCTTTTTTACGTCTGTTATCTAAAACTCTTTTGCCTGTGTATCTCCTATTGTGTCGACCGAAGCAAAACAAAAAGAACAATAATGCAATAAAATTACTTCTACTTCCTCGAACAAAACGAAAACGCCAATAACACACACTTCAAACATTTGATCAAGAATATTTCCAATATATATATATGCAGCAATATATAGATATATTTAATGTGAGAATACTGAAAACGCAAGAAATGAAATTATTTAAAAGCATTGAGAGCGAGTAAATGTAGCAAATGTAAGATTTCGAAGAGAAGATAATCGTTAAGCTAAAAGAAATATTTTTAAATTACAATATATTTTGTTTCATTTTTCTTTTGATTTAATTTTTATTATTCTACATATGTATAAAATTAATTGATTAAATATATACAATTATATTATATATGATAAATAAATTACGATAAATACTATAATTGATACAAAATTTGATTTATTAATAAAATAAATGCAGCATTTATAGATGACAAAAACAAAACATGTACACATTTTTATTTTTAGTAAATTCAATCATTTCCACATATTGAGAGTGGTACAGGTTTTTTTCCGTGGGGTATGGTGCACTTTCACTTTCGCACGACTTATTTGCATAGAGAGGAGAGATGATGGTGCACATATATTATTCCTTGAATCGCTCTCGAAGAAAAAGTTAACCACTGTTTAAAAACTGTGTTCCTATATTTCCCTTTGGAACGAGATGTGGTACTGGTTAGCAAACTTTTAGTTTGTTGAAGATGAGTAACTGATTTTCCTTATGCCAAATTAATCTGGAATTGGCTTTTCTTTGTATTTTTTGTAGTAAATTTTAATAATTGTAGTAAATTAAATTTACGTTGTCATACGTGTGAACAAAGCTACTGATAGTTTTCGTTGTTAAAAATTTTGGATCGCATTATAGTCAAGTGGGTAGGCGAATGCCTTCGTGCATCAGCTCAGAAAGCATTTCAACGTTTTGTTTTAAATTAAAGTGTAGATAAAAGCTTTCCTCCCGCCGCCACTTATAGAGAAATACTCGCATACTTCGTATTTTACTTATACTTAAATATTTGTATCTTATATATTCTTACCAATCAGAATATTAACGTTTGCACACTGCGGGTCCGGTTGGCTTTTTTCTAAATGAATTGGAAACAGCATGACATTTCGACATTTTTTTGCTTTGTTCTATATTGGTGTTCAATACGAAAGTTGAGTACGAAATGTAAAATTGAGTGCTACAGTTGGAATTTACTTGAAAAATTAAACTAAATTTAAAAGAGGAGTTTAACTAAGTCCGTGATTAAACGAAGTGCAACAGTCCGCAGGGGACCATGGCCTAGCTTACTCATCAACTACTCGTGTTGTGCGCGCTACTGTTCTCTCACGAGTAGAAGGGACCTACAGTTTTTTGCCGACTCCGAACGGCGAAATCTGAGAAGCTTTCTTAGACAGTTATTACTCTTTGAGCGTTGTCAGCAGCTCGAAAGAGGTGGTGCCGTGAAAATTCGAAAAATTGGTGTTGAGACGGGAATTGAACCAAGACCCTTCGGGGTGTGAGCGTCGCCCTCTACCCACTACGCCACGGCGACTACCAAGTTAGTCTTAGGGATGACTTTTATATATCATCAGAACCGTGCCTAAGTGTATAGCTTACGTGCACTGTGTAAATTGATTTTTTCCATTCTAAAGCACTTCACCATGACCGCAACGAATATGCCAAACAAACAAGTACATTTTATCAACTACATTATTTTACAAAAAGTTTCTGATCGCATTGCTTTTTCATTTGCACATATTAATCCATTTTATCGTGAAATGAAAGAATTGTTGGAAACGACAAACGCTTACGACTGCTGGAGTGCGGCGATTGTGTATAGATTTGTCTCCTTAATAAATATGTCAAGGTTTGATTGGATGAAGCTTTATCCCTCTGCTGCTTTATGTCTGTTTTTTCGATCTTACCCTCTTTGGCTTTTTGAAATGTCTTCGCAGCATTTTATCCCGACTTATTTCTCTGTATTCCTTCGAGGAGAACATGTCGATTACAAAACATAGTCTGCACGCATTTAGGGCTAAGTATTAAAACCTGGTGGCCGCTGTGGCGTAGTGAGTATAGGCCGATGCTCACACGCCAAAGGTCTACGTTCGATTCCTGGCTGAACAACTCGAATTTTTCACGGCGCCACCTCTTTTGAGCTGCTGATAACACTCAAAGAGTAACAACTGTATAAGAAAGCGCGCATAACACGAGTAGTTGATGAGCAAGCTAGGCTTTGGTCTGGCTGTGGATTGTCGCGCTATACAATTATTTTTATTATTACTAAAAAAGTGAGCACAGTGAAATATAGAATTCTGGAACAACTTTTAAATGAAAGGACAGTACGATTTGAAAAAAAAAAACAGTATGAGGATAGTTAAATTCGATTTTACCATATACAAATTTAAGGTGTTATTTAAGGACATTACGAAGCAGTATATATATTTCTTTTATATTATTATTTTAAAAATCTATATGAATGCAATGGTTACCTCGGCAGTCATTCGCTCTAACTTAATACGACAATTTACACACAGCAGGTTATATATATATATATATATATATATATATATATATAAATATTTATAGTTATCGACAGAATTGAAAGAGTTATGTATGTTATGTTAAGTTGATAATAAATTGTATTTTTTTCTCTTGAACTCAACACAAGTAGTTGCCGAAGCATTAATTTTTGACCTGTGACCTGTGAACATCCAAACCTTTCAATCAGTCCAGCAGTCCACCGAAATACAATTTTTCGATTTGCTATAAAAACAATTTTTATATCAGTAATGTGAATTAAGGCCTAACCTCGTCCATCGTACGCAATCCATTTAATTAATTTTAACTATTAAGTTTTAGAATCATGTACAAAAATCCGATTAAATTTGTATTGCATATTTCACAAATATGTTTGATTTTGAATATTAATTAAATTCTTATATACCAAATATACCGGTATGAAATGAGTGTTTTTTTAAAATAAAACACTAATTATTCATGGGAAAGTAAAAACATATTATTCAAAGTATTGGCCATTGTTTTCTACACGTTTTGACCACCTTTTTGGCAATTTGTGAATACAACGCCAATAAAATTTTTGGTCTTTTAAAGCAAACCAATCAGACACCCAATTTTCGACCTCCTCGTAGGAATCAAAGTGGTGCTCAGCCAATGCGTGTCCCATCGATGAAAACAAATGGTAGTCGAAAGGAGCAAAGTCTGGTGAATACGGCGGGTGGGGTAGCTGCTCCCAGCCAAGTGTTTTGATTGTATCCTGAACCGGTTTTGCTTTGTGTGCAGGTGCATTGTCATGGAGCAAAATTACCTTGCCATGTCTTCTAGCCCATTCTGGCCGTTTCTCGATCAATGCATGGTTCAAATTGATCATTTGTTATCGGTAGCGATAAGTATTAACGGTTTCACCAGATTTAAGGAGCTCGTGGTACAGCACACCTTTTTGGTCCCACCAAACACACAGCATTGTCTCCTTGTCGAATCGATCTGGTTCTGCAGTTGATCTTGATGGTTGTCCCAGATTAACCCATGATTTTTTCTGTTTAAAATTCTTAAAATAAATCCATTTTTAATCGCCAGTAGCAATCCGATGCAAAACCGATTTTCTTTCGTGTCTTTGAAGCAAAATTTTACAAGTGTTTTTTCGGTTTTCCATCCGTTTTTCATTTAATTCATGTGGCACCCATATTCCACACTCTTGGATCTTTCCCATAGCTTTTAAACGATCAGAAATTGTTTGTTGTTGAACATTTAATATTGCTGCCATTTGCTTTCAAAGTGTCATCTAAATCCAATATCGTTTGCAATTCGGCGTCTTCAAACTTTTTTGGTGGTCTTCCATGTCCGTCATTTCTTACATCAAAATCATTATTTCTGAACCGTTGAAACCATCTTTTGCATGTTGCTTCTGATTGAGCATGATCACCATATGCCTCGACAAGCATTCGATGCGACTCTGCAGCACATTTCATCAACTGAAAACAAAAAATTAATGCTTTCCGCAAATCATCACTTTCTGGTACAAAATTCGACATTTTTAATATGGTGAAAAAATATGTTGTTGTCTGTTCAATGACTTGATGTTTCACAGATGTCATAGGAAACAAACAAAAAAAAAAAATAAGGGCTCAATCACAACAAATGTACCCTATCGAGACATTTGTATCTTGACGTTCACTTCATACGGGTATACCTGTCTAAGACTTCGCTACTTAGACTCGATAGTATCGAACACCAAACCAGATCTTTGTGAATTTGTATTTCAATATGTTGTCATTTTAACCAAAAAAGGTTTTGCCTTTTCCTCCAAGTACAGAACGAGAGGCATAGGTAATAACAACATCCACCAAAACCGAATAAAGTAAAATCAATACATATACCTCCCACGTCTCCTGCTCATGGCCTTTATTTGATAAAGACTTTTTTGTATATATACTTAGCCTTTTCGCCTTTTCTTCGGCAAAAACAACACTAAGTGTAAGTGTGAGTATAGTACGCATTTTGCCGTACAGTCAATACATTTGGTAATTTCTCTAGATGACATTAACGTCATTGAGAAGTTTTACATCAGTTATTGCCATTCATTTTGTTTTTCTTCACTTATTGTTCAGTTTCAGTTAAATCGAAATAAATTATTTTGTCCACCTTTCAGACACTACAATGATTCATTGAAACACAAATCTCTTCTTCCTTAATTACCCAAAACTGTGGCATATTACTTGTTTATAAACAAGGTTACCTTTTTAAGAATTGCCTGAGTAAATTAAATAGTTGGTATATATGTATTAAACAAAGCAGTTTGTATTGGGCCAAATAATAAAATTGTTAGCACGTAATTCAACCACAGTCCACAGTTACTCGCTGCACCTGAGGTGGATTTCATGTTAAGTGTGTCCTTTCCTTATCCTTTAAATCACTTCTACGGCTTTGACGGATCAAGTTTCAACCTCATTTTATTTGATGATTTATAATCACCTGGAGATAATTGTATTTTGTTTATTAATCCAAATGTATTTGATTTTATCTAATACGAGCAATTTTATTCTACTTCTTCTCTTTTCAGAAGTGTCGCAAATACTAAATTTATTAAATTATGAAATTGGGAAGGAAATGATTTTTTGGGGATTTTCTATCAAAATAAACATTTAAAAATGTTAACCAAAAAAAAAAAACAAAAAAAAATTATTTTATTTATCAAGAAAAAAAATAATTTTTTGTTTCTTATTTAAAAGCTAAATCAAACCAACTAAAACTTATCCCTAGACCTACATAAAATACATCGATTTTATTTTTAAACCCTTCAAACTGCAATATAAATAAAAGGAAGGAAAAACAGAAAACATATATAAATATGAACAGCAGATGATCATACTTATATCGTAAAGAATAAATATTTATCTTTATACATAAACGAAATTCAAGTAAAACAAAATAACATTCAAACAATATTACTCTAGATATTTTTATTTTGATAAAACAATTTTATTTGTTTTTTGTTTTGAAAAAAGGAGAGAAAATTGAAATGAATGTAATTAAACAAAAGAAAGATAAAATCATTAATAGAACATTAACACTTAAAGAGTGAATAAACTGAAAATTAGTTTGAAAACTATTTAAAACAAAGAAAAAACTGCGCAGTATAATTTTAGGAAATTTAACAACTTCGTCTTTCATCCCACTTCTCTCATCGAGTCTTAATTTGTATATGTCAGCTGTGCTAGCGATGGAAATTGATGTGTATTTCAACACCGATAGAGGTCGCTTCCACAACACTGAGCTCTATGCGAAAATACATTCCAATTAATTAATTGACTTCATCATCCTATGAATTTCATCCCACTACTATATCGTAAGTCGGTTAGTTGGTAGATTTGATTTCTATAACTACAATATAAACAAGATATCATCAGTGTTTAACTAAGATACCATACGTACGTTAAAGAAATCAGTGAAAAGAACAACAGAAAATCTTGCACCCACTCTTTCGATAGAGAACATACATGAAATACGAATATATAATATATATTTTTGGGACGTAACGTGAGGCAGATCTAGTGGTATATCAAAATGAAAGTTAATCACAAATGTAAAGTTTTATTAAGGATTTCCTTTTTAAGCAAACCGAGATGATTTGCATTATAATTGTTGTTATTTTTTGTATTTAACTTTTACTTTTTAAATGTTTATTCTGATTTTAGTATGAAAATATTAAGAAGCGGCACCTAATTGTTTTATCTGCGATCTAAATATATACATACAAATTTAAAATAAAATATATAAAATAAAAAAGTACTAATTTTGAATTAAAGAAAAAACAAAAAACAAATGTGAAAAAACGGTAGAATGATGGAAGTAACAACTTTGTAAAATTATGAATGAAATAAAGTTCGTATTTAAAAAAATATATAATTTAATGCCAGTGTTTGGAACAAAAAATTGTAAGGACATGCTTTTGGAAAACCAATTTAATCAATTTAGCACTTGATATCCCAGCTTATTGGAATTCAAATAAGAAATGAGGAATTTGGAACAGTTTTCATTATGATTGGGATTTATCTGACAGAACAAGAGTTACTTGAATGGGAGCAAACATTTGGAATAAAGCCGGGGTGGTCAAGTTGCTTATTATGTCGACTATCTCGAGGAGCAGAGCTATGAATATATCTCTTTCGAGTTACTGTCATGAAATAGTAATCTGTGGCCCACTCGGGACTTACTTGTTGTCTATGAGAATTTATTTTTTAAAAGTCAAGATTGCAGTGCAGATTTTTAGAGGCCCCATAATACTTACTTACTTGTCAGGGAGACAAACCATGAAGGGTCTGAGCCTGAACAATTGCTGCCTTCTATGGGTGATGGTCCTGGACACTCTGCTTCCAGTCATCAAGACCAAGTAGACTTACATCCGCAATGACTTGGTCTTTGTATCAGAGGTTCGGTTTTCCTCTCCTTCTCGAACCAGGAGACTCGGATTCGAAGACCCTCTTTGTTCTAGCGTTGTTGTCCATTCGCACGATGTCCCTGCCACAGTGTAGTCGACGGATTTTTGCCTTCCGGACTACATCCACCTTGTACAGCTCATAGAGTTCGCTGTTGTGTCTTCTCCTCTATTCGCCTTCCTCCATAATACGCACATAAAATGGTGAGGTGAAAAATTTGCAAAGTCATTGTGCAAATTTAACTTGATGGGTCCCGCATTAGCACATCGAAAAAAAAGTTTGTGAGAGTTTTGATATATACCAAAATAATAGCACCATATTCCACTTTGTCACTATTATACTAATTACTTCTAACTACGGTGAGGCAGGAGCCTTATATTTATTGCACAACAACCTTATTATATAAGTCATAAAACCCATAAACAAGATAAAAAAAAATTCATTCAGAATTTAGGAAAGGCCCGTTATCTGGAATGACACCGAATTTTAACTGTGCAAATTAATAACTGGCCTAACTGTTTTTTATAAGATCCTTGCGTCATTCCAATTTCATTGAGCATTAACTATCGGTCTCAGTTGGTGTGGTGTTACAAATTCATATGTTAGATGGCGTGGCAGTCCACAAGGGCAACGTTGTTGTCTATTCGGTCGATGTGGACCCAATGTAGTTATCGGTTTTTTGCCTTCCAAACTACATCCATTTCTTTTTACAGCACGTACAATTCGCTTTTGTTGGTTATCCTCCATTAGTTTTCTTTACATGTAAAGGCAACATTGGTTTAAACAGCTGACGTAGGTTTCTTCAGTTTGGTCTATAATTTAATAATGAATCGTCTTACAAACCAACAACTCTTGCAAATTATTAAATTTTATTATCAAAATACGTGCTCTGTTAAGAAAGTTCATCGCGCGCTTCTCCCATTTTATGGTCAAAAATTAACGAAGCTCATTTTTGGATCAATGGGTACGTAAATAAGCAGAATTGTCGATTTTGGAGTGAATATCAGCCAGAAGCATTGCAAGAGCTACCAATGCATCCAGAAAAAGTCCCAGTTTAGAGCGGTTTATGGGCTGGTGGCATCATTGGACCGCACTTCTTCAAAGATGATGCGAATCGTAACGAAACTGTGAATGGTGAGCGCTACCGTGAGATGATACCCAACTTTTTTTACCCAAAGTGCAAGAGCATGACTTGCATGACATGTGTTTTCAACAAGACGGTGCCATATGCCACACAGCACGCGCAACAATGGACTTATAGAGAGATTTCGGTGAATATTTTATTTCATGTTCGAGACCGGTCAATTGGCCGCCTAGATTGTGCGATTTAATGCCTCTAGACTATTTTTTGGGCGGCTCGTAGCTGTCGTGGCGTAGTGGTTGTGCGAAGTTAACACGCCGAAGGGGCTAGGTTTGATTTTCGGTTGAACAACTCTTATTTTTCACGGCACCACCTCTCTTGAGCTGCAGACAACACTCAAAGAGTACTAACTGTCTAAGAAAGCTTCTCAAACTTCGTCACTTGGAGTCGGCAAATAACTGTAGGGCCCTTCTATTCGTGAGAGAGCAGTAGCGCCCACAACACGAGTAGTTGATGAGCAAGCTAGACCATGGTGCCCCTGTGGACTGTCGCGCCAGCAATTGTTGTTATTATATGTTAAAGCTCACGTCTATACAGAAAATCCCGCTTCAATTGACGCATTGGAAGACAACATTGAAGCATTAATTCGCGAGATATCGGCCGAAATACTGGAAAGAATTTGTTAAAATTGAGGCGCAGCCAAGGTCAACATTTGCATGAAATAATCTTCAAACATTAAATGATATGGACTGTACTGTCGATTTTTTTGGCTTTAAACAATATCCACACACATTATTGTAGGTACTAAAAGGTAATATTTCAAAAGAGCAGCGTTCTTAGCAAAGTAAAATGGGTCGTGGTGTGCATTGTACTCCCGAGAAACGTCCCTTATTAAAAAAAAAATTGCTTGTTGGGTGTTCAAAGAAAATGATCGCAAATGCCAAAAAATACGTTCAAAAGGAAGGAAAAAGAGGAAGAAAACCGAAACTAACCCCCGCCGATGAAAGACAGACAGAAAGATTGGTCAAATGTAACCTGTTTATGAACGCTAGGAAAATTAAAGAGGAGTTAAATTTACCCGTGGTGACATCAACAGTAAGAAGAAAGCTGGTAAAGAAGAATTTACCTGCCAGAAGTCTCAGAAAAGTATCACTTCTGTTAAAAATCAACCTACTAAAACGAAGAAAATTTGCAAAAGAACATCTGGAACCTTCTAAATGGCGCAAAATATTATGAACGAACGAATCCAAAATAGTTTTATTTCGTACTCCTGGAACACACGCAGGCAAAAAAACCAAGTGTTCAACCGGAGTGTACTATTTAGACTGTAAAGCACGGCTTAGCAGCAATTAACTTATGCGGATGCATTTCCTATTTCTTGAATAAAACCCATGATGACCGCCGGAGTTTATGTCAGTGTTATGAGAGAAAAAATGCTATCTTACGCAAAATGGAATATGGCGCTTAGATGGATTCTACAGCATGGCAATGACCCCAAACATACGAGCAAAATGGCCAAATAATTTCTCCAAAGCAATGGAGCTAAAGTTATGGAGTGGCAGCCTCAGTCTTCGGACCTAAATTTCACTGAAAACCTTTGGACAGATGAAGAGAAAGCTTTATATGAATAATAATTAATAATTGTTGGCGCTACAGTCCAGAGGGGGACCAGGGCCTAGCGTGCTCATCAACTACTCGTGTCGTGCGCGCTACTGTTCTTTCACGAGTAGAAGGGACCTACAGTTTTTGCCGACTCCGAACGCCGAAATTTGAGAAGCTTTCTTAGACAGTTATTACTCTTTGAGTGTTGTCAGCAGCTCGAAAGAGGTGCTGCCGTGAAATATTCGAAAAATTGGTGTTGAGCTGGGAATCGAACCTAGACCCTTCGGCGTGTGAGCGTCGCACTCTACCCACTACGCCACGGCGGCCACATCAAGCTTTATATGAAGCAAAACCTAAAAATACAAAACAGTTATGGGATGTTGTGCAGATTGCGTGGAAGAATATCTTTGTTCAGTGATGCCAGACCTTAATCGACTCCATGCCATGACATTGTGACGCTGTACGTAAAAATAAAGGTTATACGACCAAGTATTAACCCTATAACAAAAATAAAAACAAAAAACTTCACAGACTTTTGCTTCAGATCTATGAATTTTTGCACTTCGTGCTATTATTTTGCATAATCTGAAATTCGATGTCATTCCGGATAACGGGCCTTTTCTAAGTTCATAATGCACAAAATGCATTTCAAATATGATTGAAGTCGTGTTTGCACGACGGCAGGAAAAAGTTATTAGCGAAGTACTGACAAAGTGGAACATGGTGGAAACAAACATTTTAATTGCAGCATGCGCCTCAAGAAATGAAATCTTAAAATCCTCGAGTTCGATTCCAATATAACAAATTAATGAAGTATTATATTGGCTTTACATTATTGGAAAATTGTTGAGGAAGTGTTCCGCCACCTTATTAAGTTTTCTTGTTTTCCCTCTTTTGCTCTCCTGTTTTAACAACATTTAAGCATGCGCTTAAGTCCCCACTCAGAATTCTGGGTTTGTTCTTACAAAAAATTATGTAACTCCAGCAGTCTTCATGATATCTTATTATTGTATGCACGCTTGAAAATACTAACCGCAGTCAGTGCAAATGGCCAGCTGAATTATGATATTCGCTATCTCCGTATGTGCATCATATATTGAATTCCAACAGGAGCCCTGGTCCCTACCAATGCAAGCTATAAATCAATATGATACTAGCATTGCCTTTAAAAAGCATGAGTGCTTGCCACCAACAGAAGCTTTGGCATTGTTTTCACTAAAGAACTCAGCACAACTGCTATCATTGTTTGGATAAGTAATTATGAATAATGCCGTATATTCGGACCGAAAACATAAAAACGGGTAGGTGTTAAACGTAATATACTCGTACATGAGTTGTTTGAAAACTATATAAACTCAATAAATTTTCAGAAAGTTTTCTGTGGAAGAGCAAATTTGTCCTTAGTCCTTAGTAATTTAGCAAAAAGTAGCATACAGGAAAATTAAGTGGAAGGATATATAAACATCAAAATTGATGTTAAATGAGCAGATTGTTAAGACATCATTTAAGAACTCCAAGTACTGAAACGACTAGCATCGAAATCAAAGCCAAGATAATCATAGTCCATTGCTGAAAGCTGGACAGTCCTAATCCTAAATGGACGATTTTTGGAGCAAACAGAGGAAGAGCCTCAAGTCTTAGTGGCTTAAATGTAGCAGTTGCAGTTTGATACGTTGTACCAAAAGTCAGATTTTCATATTAGAAACTTGCAGGCTTTATACAAACTATCAGATCACTTCAAATTCATGCCTATTCACTACTGTTCTTAAACAAATGTCATCAACCAATGTCTTTAGCCTCCCTTTTTGTTAATTTTAACACTCGGAAGAAACTAATTCAACATCTTACAGAAGGATGTTGAAGCAAGTTCAAAGATGGCATAAGCATTTCCGAGCTCCATCAATCCAATCTTCTGTTGCATGTTGCACAGGCTAAGGGATACAACTCCTACGATAGTTCATGAGAGGAATATTTTGTCTTTCGATCAACGTTCTAAATATATGAAAAACACGTGGGCTGGATGAAACATAAGTGATTGTGTTTAAACTTAAATTGGATAAGTTGAATTTATATAAGCAACAACCCAAGGAAAAGCTGCCTCTCTGCCACATTAAGTGTAGAGACAGGAAACATTTAATTTAATACTTAGACATCAAACATTTCATGCGCGATTTTGAAAAACAAGAACTAGTAATGCTTAGTGTTCAGATTAACTTGGTAATTCGATCCCACATGCTTCTCCTGCTGTTAAATAGCGAAATTGAAAGTAAGTTAAGTAAGTAGACATCAAGCATTTCATGCGTAGTTTCGAAAAACAAGATCTAGTAATGCTGAACGTTCAGATTAAGTTGGTTGAGATACTTCCTTCCCCCATGGTTCCCCTGCTCTTTCATACCGAATTTTAATGTATTTAAAGCCTTCAACGTGGTCGCCGTGGCGTAGTGGGTAGAGTGCGACGCTCACACGCCGAAGGGTCTAGGTTCGACTCAGCACCAATTTTTCGAATTTTTCACGGCACCACCTCTTTCGAACTGCTGACAACACTCAAAGAGTAATAATTGTCTAAGAAAGCTTCTCAAATCTCGCCGTTCGGAGTCGGCAAAAAACTGTAGGTCCCTTCTACTTGTGAGAGAACAGTAGTAGAACACGAGTAGTTGATGAGCAAGCTAGGCCCTGGTCCCCCTTTGGACTGTAGCGCCAACAATTATTATTATTAAAGCCTTCCACAAAATCTTGCATTTCTTTGGTAGTTTGTTTCACACAAATGCCATTCGTCTCTCTCGTATATGCATACAAATGTCAGACTTTAAAAAGGTGGGTAAGTGCGTCGACTCAAATGCCAAAGGTTTAGTTTTGGATTTTAGGACTGAACATTTCGAAATTTTGACTGCCCTTTTTCTCTCGAGTACTAAAGGTGAACTCATTCTCGGTAAAAATGCTTCAAATCTGCAAAATCATGTAAATCCTTCCTACTCGCTTCAGAACAGAAGAACGCACTTAACGGTAAGTAGCTGCAGAATGTAAGCACTCTTCTATCATGAAATCTGGCGCTATTCAATTTGTTTAAGGACAACAGGTTGTTAAATATGTGAAAAAGAAACACTTTACTTTTTTAATGAAATTAAATTCTTTTTATTATCTCCTTTAAAATATCATCTTGTCTCTAGAAAGAACTTAAATTTGTATATACTTATGAAAACATAAAACATATTTGCGTTTAATCAATAAATTGTATTGCGACTACACATAACAGAACAAAAACGGCAGACAAAAGATTTAAATTATTAAGAAATAAGAACACGTCTAGAATAAGGACAGTACACAAGGGCAGTTGATTGTTTTTTTTGTTTTTCGCTAAAAATTATAAATCATTCTGAAAACGAGTAAGTTACTGAACTAATTCTCTATTTGGTTTCACTTCAAGGATCTCAAATAATATAACTATATATATATATATCTTCATTTATAGGCTTTTAATGTTGTTGAACGAACTAATTTTCAAATTCCATTACTATTTGCTGTTTCATCAACTTTTTAGTATTCTTTTTTGTTTCTTCGATTTCAGGAAAGAATTTATAGATTTCCCTTTAACTTGTAAACTTGAATTTTTGGTTTTCTTAAATTTTTTTTTCAGTTTTTGTTTTCTTATAAGTCAATGTAAACTCTTGGTGATTACAATTCAAAAGGATCTAAATATTATGTTTAAAACTCATCTCAATTTCATCAAAATCTGGTTTTATTTATTTTTTTTTATTTTTTTGTATCTCAGTTTAAATAGTCTCTAATATTTCTAAAAAATTTACAAAAATTTTCCACTTTCATTTTACGTTACTTTAGTTCATTTTTCTTTTGTTTTGTTTTTTTTTAATCCTAAGATTAGAACGTCACTTAATTTGTTTTCTCAGAAACCAACGTGGTTGCGTTAATTTCACCGCTGCGCCGCATTCGTCACATTTAACTTGTTGAACAAACAATATTGATTTTGTTCCATTGTTTTAGTATAATTTTGTATTGTTTTTGGTTGTTATTTAATCTAAGATTCTTTTCATGGTTAATTAATAATAATAATGGTATAATTAATAAATTGTTCTTTTATCTTAAGTACATAATTTCCTATACAACTGGATCATCTCCATGTAAGTCACATGAGCCGATGTTCTCCCCTTTGTATGGTGAGAAATCGGTTATTATTGAGTTTGGTTCCGCACCGAATTGAATATCCTGCAGACAGCCTTTGAAGGGTTGGTCAAAGCGTTGTTTGGTGCGTTCACTTACTGATTCGCCATTTGGAAAACCACCTGTGAAGGGAAAAACAAATTTGCATTGAAAGAATAAGAAAACCACAAATTAAAAAACAATTTGTTGGAATATGGTGGCCCCCACCGAACGAGCAGCAATTTTATGATTGTTATTTTAATTGTACATGCCACAGTGTCATGTTTCTATCATCATTCTTATTTTATGATATGTTACGTCGGATCGTATATTTGTTTCCTTGAAACACCCGCAATTTTTGTGAGTTACGTGTACAGATCTCAAATTTCCATATCTCAAACTTACCAAAAGTATTCAAAAGTGGGAAAAATTGATTTAATCTCTTCACACGTAATTCATCAACTCTATCAAATAAAGCAAAACCCCAAATGAAGCCATTTTATATGGCCTCCACTGTCACCACTCTACCTGTCATCTCTGACACCAACCAACCACCTGTTAACCATCAAACCGCACTCTCCTTTCACTCTCTCTCGCTGCTCCCTAATGGTGCACGACTGAAAGGGAGACAGCAGCAGCAACAACTGTTCTTTTATTTATTTTTTTCCGCACCAACCTTCTGACATTTCGCCCAGCGGAGCAGCACTCGTCAGCTGTGCGAAAGTTTTTTAGTTGGTTTCTGTGTCATCTTGTCGAAACGACCACAGCACCAGTGCAACTCTCACACCCAATTCCCATACAGGGCGCTCTATATGTTTTTGTTGTGAAATTTTGTCGCGTTTTGGCACACATAACAAATTATTGAACTCTTTTGTTTTCGCCTTCGGTTGCGGTCCCGAATGTGTTCTTGTCGCGAGCGTGTGTGTTTGTTGACGTAGTGTTGTGATTTCTAAAAGAATATTTCTGTCGGTAAGTACCGCCGCCATACTCACCCAAATAAAATGAATCTTCATAGGTGATTGAGGGCTCTTTGCCCCGTCTGTACGTCATTGGTTGCGTTGAGGATAGTTTTTCTGAGAATATCACTTCGCCGTCGACATCCAATTCGAAGCGGCTCCGATCCAAAATGATCTTCGCAATGTGCCAGCCGCCATCGGCCATGAACCCTCCGGATGGGGCTTCGATGGTGTCATTGCTGCTGCCCAGCAAATTGCTGGCGATCTTCATGTGGCCGTCCTCCAGGCCGAGTCCCAAGAATTTTGTTGCACGATCTCGTTCGCTCCATAGCAGCAGGCCATCCGGCTCGATCGTTGAGAAATTCAGTGTGATTTGGAAAGCTTCGCGCGGGCGCATGTACATCGATGGTCCCTTTCGTTTGTCTTTCACCGGGATTCTTGGGGGCGGCAGTATTAGGTAGCTATTGCCACGGAAGCTGGGCGTCGTTGGCTTGCTCATCGCTGCAAAGAGAAATTTCCCCGATTAGCATGTGCAGTTTGACGTGTCGCGTTGTGGTAAAGGGGATATAATTGAATTACTGGTGCTCGAATGTGAGAATTGAAAGTCGTGATGTGTTTTTGAGATGCTTCCACTTACCTATTTCGCAGTAGAAACCGCCCCAGCCGTTGGGGCAGCTGCACCGGCCACTGCGCAGACACCGGCCGTTGTTTTTGCACGGGATCAGCTTGCAGGTTTCGGAGTATTCACAGCGCTCGCCCTTAGCGTATTCTGGACAAATGCAGTGCGGCTGGAGCTTTTCGTCCAGCCAGCAGTGACCACCGGCTTCGCATGAGTCTCCACCACAAGCGGTTCCATCACAGTCCCTTATGTTTCGAGATTCTGCAGAACGAATTCGTAGAAAGAACCTTAAAACTTTCCAGCAGCTCTTGCTTACCTAAGATGTTTGTTTCATTTAAGACGATTCTGGTTCCACTGACCACCAATCCTCGCACGCATCCTCTGAACGGAATGGGGAACCCGGAGATTGCGTTGTGTGGGAGCTTGGAGAGGTCTTTCAAGCCTCCAATGAAGAGGAGTGATTCTGGTTCTACGAGGACCTCCGCAGAGGGTGCAAGAGCTGATGATGCGCTGCCCTCGACCCACAGAGTTAGCCAGCGACCTCGTTGCGCCATCTTAATTTTGTGCCATTCGCCTATTGCCAACATGCGCACGCTTCTGACGACGGTCACGTGATTGCCTGGGCCGGAGATTCGGAACTCCACAACTCCGCCCTGCAGCGAGAGGCTGACGAATCCGATCTTCTTGTCTTGGTTATTGTTCAGGGTTCCGAAATAAAGGAGGAGACCTCTTTCGGAGAGCGGTCGCAGCTGGAATTCAATGAAGAAGAACTGGACGCGGTGGTGCTCCTCAAAACTCTTGGATCCCATCAGCGGCACCGGGGAGAAGCTTCTCTGCTTCTCGACCTCGTTCAAAAGCTTCATGACGAAATGCTGGCTGGGTGACGAAACCGGCCTGGGAGGCATTAGCTTCTTTGTGAAGTTTCTGTAGCTGACAATCTGTGATCGTTTTGAGCCCAACTTGTCCGATCGATCTGAGTTGAGATATGGCCATCGAACTGCTAGGTAGGATCGCCGACCAGTCAGGGATACGTCGCTTAATGAGTGGATATCTGGAAAAAAGAGTTAAGCTGGAGTAGGTATATTCAAAAAATGAGACGACTCACCTTCGTCGCAGTTCTTGCCAGTTTTGCCGACCGGGCAATCACACTCGTAACCGTTAACGAGGGGCACGCAGGTCGAGTCTTCGTCGCATTTGTTATTGAATGAATCACATGGGTTTGATGCTTGTGCGCATAGTGGTCCGTACCAACCCTCCTGGCAGATGCATCTGCAAGAAAGTAGAAAGTAGCTTCAGATTGCTTGTGGGCGATTGAGCGATTTACGTGAATGTGGCTCCATGTTGGAGGCAGGCTCCATCGTGCTGACAGGCGTGCCGGTGGCACTCCCTCGTTCCGCACTGTCCGACTCCACGTCCTCTCACGCCTCGTGTCTCTTGCAGCGGTACTGTGACCTGGCCGGCCTTCAGGTGAACATCATATATGCACCCCTGGAAGCCGGAGTGCAATGGCAGGTCGTGTGGCAGGGTGTTGAAGTTCGAGATCTCGTGTCCGCCCAAGTAGAGTATTGGCACTACGTCCATTCTGGTGACACTGCCTGGCGAGCGTCCAGTGATGTTGAACTTACCATCAACCGATAACCACGCCTGCCGTCCGATGCGACCTACTTTGATTTCGTACGGAACCCTTGGGGCATCAAGTCGGAAGTCGATGGGCTTCTGGGTGAAGATCCTTCGCGGGCCGCCGCCCAAATTCCACGTCAGCATGATGTATCCCTGAATGAAGCTAATCGCCAAGTGATCACTTTTCTCGTCATGATACCCGGACTGCCCAAGGAACGCCAGCAGGGAGATCTGCGACATCGTCTGCGGAAGAATTTTGAAGCTCAACTCCAACGAGTACTCGAGCGGAATGGGAACAGTGTAGGCTACAAACGATGACAAACCATTCACGCTGCCCGAAAATGAGGGCAAGGCAACTTCCAAATCTGAAAGATCTTGAATGTAGCAGGATGCAAGAGTGTGCGGGGAGAAGGGTAGAAAAAAGTACGAAAAGAGAAACCATCGTTAAGCACCAGATCAGACAGAACACACACACAAGGCACATCTACTTTTGGCTGAGCGCGAGGATGGAAGCCAACGCACAACAACAACAGCAGCTCGCAACCAACACCGCTTACAATGGGATAAACGAGAGTGTCTTCTAAGTTCTCACCGAATGACTGACCACATCGTGTTTCTGTCTGATTGAATGTTCTGTGTGTTTGCAGTTTCTACTTCACGGCAGTGGCACTGAGATCGTTCCGTGCAGTACTTACTGTGCTCGCAGTAGTGTCCATGTTTGCCCAGGGGACATAGGCAGAGGTAACCGCTGCCGGGGAACTGCACACAGGTACCTCCGTACTGGCAGGGGTTGTCCTCGCAAACGGATATCTCGCAGGTGGGTCCCATGTATCCTGTGGGGCATTTGCATTTCCACTTCTCGGCCTTTTCCCCGTTCTCGTCGATTTCGTTTGACTCGATCTTAATGCAGGCAGCTCCGTTGCGGCAAGGACTGGAGAGGCACGCCAGTGACCCACATTCGGTGATTCCAAAGCCATCAAGAGCGTCTCTGAAAGAGCGGAAAATTGGGTTAAGTTTCGGTGAGATAATTTGCAAGCGGATGCAGGAGGGAGAGACGGAATAAAAGGTTTGTCTTTTCATATCCTGTTGAGAATTTGTGGAGCGGTTCGTTATCGTTTCACGAACGGACGTTGGTCGTCGTCCGTGTTGGTTTCGTAGGGGCGAAAAGGGGGAGTCGGATATGTTTGGTGAAGCGGATGAAGCTAAGAATTTTCACTTTTTTCCGCCTTCTCCATTGGAGAGGAGAGTCGCACTTAATTTGTCCTAGGGACGGCGCTTAATTTAGAGCAGATTAGGAATATTTGCAAAGATAGCAGAAGTTAAAGGCGTCCTGGAAAACGTTCGTTATATTCGTTCGCTGAGTGTAGTGACAATCAGTGGCTCTTTCTTGAGCTGTGTGCTTCACTTAATTACTTAAATAGTGCCATCAGTTGGGGTTTGTTTAAAATTCTGAGTTCGGGGTATTTCTGGCGTCTCAAGCAAAGGAGACAATGGGAAGTGGATTGGCTGCCCTAAGAATTTTACATGACGGTGTAAGCCAGTGCGATGGTCCGTTTAGAAATCATTCATAAATGGTTCTTAGGCGGGTAAATAGTCAGATTTGGCCCGATGTTTAGTGGCCTTTTATAACCATTAAATTGTGTATATATCTCTGTGTTGTTTTGTTTAATGCTAGTAGGTATACCCATTGCCCAATACATATTTGAATAAGTGGATTTTAAGTTAAGCAGCGTCGGAAGTATAAGGGCTCCTTTGACCACGTTCCATGTTGTATGTGCAGAGTTAAAGGGGCCCTACATTCGAATATTTTTTTGAGCAACAATAACCCTTTTTGAGTATTAGTAAGAGATGAAATATTTCGCGGCTGGAATTGATTACACGGCAATAGTCAAGCAACCGACTTCCTGCAAATTGCAAACATTATAAAGGGTGTCCCAACAAGAACGCAAGATTTAAATGTTAAATATAAGTCAGATATTTAAAAAAAACATGAATTCTTTATTATATCGTAAAGTAGGCAGGATGAGGTTATGTGGGGAATAACGCATTGGTCAGATGGCCGCCTCGGCTTTGCTGGCACATACGAGATCTTTTAATTAAATTTTCAATGACCTTTTTGCATAAATGCTGCGGTATTTCATAAATGCAGCGTCCAATTTCCTCTTTTAAGGCTTGAGTCGTCGTCGTCTTTTTCGCATAAACCATCAACTTCAAAAAACCCCAAAGAAAAAAAGTCCAATGGTGTTAAATCGCACGAAATAGGCGGCCAATTCTGGTCTCCAAAACGCGAACTAACACGACCGGGAAATGACTGATGCAGCAATTGAATTGTTTCTTTGGCTGTATGAGATGTGGCGCCGTCTTGTTGAAACCACATCCCCTCCACATTCATTTCTTCAATTCTAAGCACTATACTTTCTTCACTATACCGAACACCATTGACTGTTTGCGCTTGACCTGACTCATTTTCATAAAAAATAGGTCCAATGATTCCTCCAGGCGAAAATCCACACTACACAGTGACACGTTGAGGATGCATTTGCTTCCCGTGAATCACTCGAGGATTTTCCTCGCCCCAAATGCAACAATTCTGCCTATTGGCAAAGCCATCAATTGTAACCACAGATAGATCGCAATTTGCGAACTGTAGCCGCAAAACTTTCACCATTTTGGTAAAACAATTTCACAATGAGAATGCGTTGTTCATTGGTGTAGCGCTCCATTTTTATTAACCTAATACCTTCTACTAACAAACAATAACAAATGTCAGACAATGACAATTCGAATGACGCCAAATTTAAATCTTGCGCTCTTGTTGGGACATCCTTTAGAAAACACTTCTTAGATCAACTCTAATGAAAAATATTGCTATTTTTCTTCCAATTCAGTATCATAACTTTCAACGTATTTTTGTCATGTGTAACATTTATTTTGGGAACTTTTTTTTTGGGGGAAATGAAATGTACGAAATTTGTCCTAGAAGTGATACAAAAACAAATGGTTACACACCTCGCTCGTGAGGGAAGAGCAGAGTAGCGTAGGTGGTTACACACCTCGCTCGTGAAAGCACAGCAGCGCGCACAACATATGTAGTTGATGAACAAGCTACGCCCTGTTCTGTCTGTGACCTCGCTCTATACTGTTTTTCAATCTTCTCCAAGTTCGCCCTTTGAAATCGGTAAAAAACTGCAGGTCGCTTCTACTCGTGAGAGATAATCCCACAACACGAGCAGCTGCTAAACATCAGGACTACGAAGCATATACGAACACATTTCTTTGACCATGGGACCTTGATATTGCGTCTAAAAAAGAACATTTGACTTTAACGTTTTGATATACGAGCGCTATTGCGCTCTTAAAAGATTCATCTCGCGGAAAAATGGAAATAAATCATAAAAATGTTCGCCGTTAATTAACTCAACAACAGTGCATCGATGAACTTACTTTAATTTTGGCGATGAAGCTCCATCAAGGACCAGTGTTTATCGATGGTATGGCGAATTCGACCGAGGTCGTAGTTCACTCCAAAACGAATTTCGTGAAGATCTTCCAAAATCTGATGCTGTGCGCCAACTGATATTGCCAGATCGTTACGTGACCTATCGTGAGATTGAGACAACCTTAGGCATGGTTGGACCAGCATACATTCAATATTGCATGAACATTTGACCGTAAAAAAAATTGTTCACGTTGGATCCCACGCAATTTGTCAATCGCTCAAAAAAAGGTTCGTGTCGATTGGTCGAAAGAAGTGCTCCAAAAATATGTTCGCGGTGCTTCGAAACACGTTTATGACATCGTGACAGGTGAGGAATCGTGGATTTACGCGTATGAGCCCGAAAGAAAACAGCAGTCGACTGTATGGGTGTTTCAAATTGAGCCAAATCTAACAAAAGTTGATCGCTCACGAAGCACTTCAAAGCACATGGTCGCCTGGTTTTTCGGAAAAACTGGACATGTCGCAACCGTACCACTAGAACAACGCAGAACAGTCAATTTTGAGTGGTACACAACCATTTGTTTGCCAGTTCTTTTCCAAGATATCAGGAAAACCAACCGCCGAAGACGGATCACTCTTCACCATGACAATGCGAGCTCTCAAACATCAGCACAAACAACTGCATTTTTGAGCACTCAAAACATCGATTTGATGAGTCATCCGCCGTATAGTCCTGGCCTGGCACCGAATGACTTCTTTTTATTCCCGTACGTAAAAAATAAAATGAGAGGTCAACGTTTTTCGACACCTGAAGAAGCGGTTGATGCGTTCAGAATGCATGTTTTGGAGATAGCTCAATTAGAGTGGCAAAAGTGCTTCGACAATTGGTTCAAACGCATGCAAAAGTGTATAGATCTTAATGGGGAATATTTCGAAAAACAATAAAGCTATTTTCGAAGATTAATATTTGTTTTTGTTCTCTAATCCCGAAATATAAAATGCAACCCTCTTATATTTACATTTTATATTTTTATTTTATTTTATTCTGTGGCATAATCAATACTCGTATATGTGAAAAACAATTTTGTTAAGACATAAAAGACTTCTTTCATTTAGGTACGATGCGAAATTTTTATAATTAAAACAATATGAACTTAGAAATTAGTTAACAAGGGAAAGCTTAAAGCAAAACTTTTGTGCTAATATATTGCAAGATTTCCTAACAAACTCCTATGCATTCAGCATTTCACAATTTTATCCAACAATGAATAATTAATTATATTGTAATTGAGGCAGTTGTTATAAATGTGTGTCGTTGTGTGGTAAATTATGCATAAGTTCAATAATTTCATTTTGACTTGCTTTAGGTATAGATTAGGTTTAAGTTTAGTTTTAAGTCAAGTCATAGGGATCTACAGTGTAAGTATATGATGTAAGTTCGTGTTGTATAAAATTTTCGAAGGAAATGACGCTACCAAAACAAAGCTCGACGCAGTTTAGATTTATTGTTGAACCAGTCGATTCGATGCATTTTTCTAGGGCTAGAAAAATTAAAATTATCTCTAATTAACACTGCTGTGAGAAGAGGTTGTACATATAATACATAATTGACAAATGTATGTCCAAATAAAACTTTGTATATAAACCTTCGCCGCCGTGGCGTATTGGGTAGAGTGCAACGCTCACACACCGACGGGTCTACGTTCGATTCCCGGCTGAATACCTCGACTTTTTTAGGGCACCACCTCTTTCGAGTTGCTGACAACACTCAAAGAGTACTAACTGTCTAAGAAAGCTTCTCAAACTTCGCCGTTCATAGTCGGCTAGTCGGCCAAAAACTGTAGGTCCATTTTACTTGTGAGAGAACAGGTGTGCGCACAACACGAGTAGTTGATGAGCAAGCTAGGCCCTAGTCCCCCTGGGTACTGTCGCGCCAACAATTATTATTATATAAACCTTAACGATGCCAACGTTGCATATTGAATAATGTTATAATAATAATAATAATAATAATGTTATAGTTTGATTATATTCTTTTTCTGTTTCTTCTTCTTCTTGTGGCGCCCTGGGGTGGACCTGGGCATCAACCAACATGTCTCTCCAGCCAGCACGATCTTTCGCTAGCTGCCTCCAGTTGCGCAAACCAAGTTGGTTAAAGTACTTCTCTGATTGTGTGCGCCACCTTAGACGAGGCCGTCCTCTGTTGCGTTATTCCAATGGCTTAGATTCGAAAACTTTTCGGGCCGGAGAAGTGATGTCCATTTGGCATAGCCATCTTAAGCGTTTTATCCGAAGACGCTTGACCAGGAGCATATTGTTGTACAGCCGTTGTACAGTTCGTTATTATATCTTCTCCTTCAGACGCCATCAACGCAAAATTTTTCTCTCGAAAAGACTAAGGGATTCCTCATCCGCCTTCGGCAACATCCAGGTTTCCGCGCCATAGAGTAGGACTGGGATGATCGAGCTGTTATATAAAGCGAGCTTGGCCCTTTGAGAGAGGGGCTTTATTACTCAATTGCATCTTAAGCCCAAAGAAACAGCGATTGGTAAGAGTGTTTCTGCGTTTGATTTCGGTACTGATGCTGTTATCCCTATTTACAGTGGAAAGCAACAATTCTAGTGGAAGTAAAACAAAACAAAAAAACGTGAACTGTCACTTTATTTTCTTCCATATTTGTTTACTTATTAGCAGTACTATCCACTTGATCGTATAATTAATTCCTTCAAATTGGAAACTTGTCACGCTCAGACTTTTGGGTGAGTAATGTCATAATGCCTCAGTGTGCTTCCCCGGCTTCTGATCCGATGTCGCCTCTGAACATGATTGATGATTATTTTATCAATGATGTGAGATCTGATTTGTCTGGCGAATTTCTTTCGCTCAAGTGAGAGGATGGAATCTATTCGAACTAAACAAAGCACATTTGAAGATTGTGGTTGGTGATTTTTTTGGAACTTTACAGTGTTTGTTCAAGTGTCCGAAGAGCTGCTTGAAAGCCCTTAGATCCTTTTGAATATAAATAACTTTTAATCAAAATAGAAATGGTTTAATTTCAGTGTGTGGCTCAGTTGAATCCGATAGTTATTCAGAATGAAGAGTTTTTAATTTATTTTCTATTATTAGCATTGATTGCATAATATTAATTAATAATAATAATAATTGAGTGCCGCGACAGTCCACAGGACCAGGGCCTAGCTTGCTCATCCACTAAACGTGCTGTGCGCGCTACTGTTCTCTCACGAGCATAACACATCACACAGTTTTTTTTGTCGACTCCGAACGGCGAAGTTTGAGAAGCTTTTTTCTAATACAGTTTGTAGAGGAGAAATTCTCCGAGAATATAAACCGAAACGTCAGAATCTGTTTCAACTGTGTAGTTCTTTATTTTTCAAGGCCTTTTATATAATTTCTCTTGACAGTAGGTGGAGAGTTCTCGGTCAATGACCTGGGCAGATTATCGAACTTACACCAAAGTTTATCGCAGTTATTCAAATAATGTTAACGTTGCACAGTGGTGCACAAAAGTAATAATCTGTAATTAAAAATAATTTCCTACAAGTTAATACTCCTTGGGTGTTGTCAGCAGTCCGAAAAGGATGGTTGAGAGTAACAAAAAATTACGCTTTTATTATACGTTTGTTGTCGTTAATCATAAATTACCATTTTTTGTTTTGTTTTTCAATCAGTTTTTGTTTTCTTTATTATTTAATTAAAGCAAACATATTCAATTATTTATTTTCTTGTGAATAAGCAAATTTAGAGAAGAAGTTAACTTGTATGATGGGAGAATCTTCTACACCTCTAGAATTCCAACACAAAAGTTTTCTTAACCTTTTGGTTTCAGACATACGAATAGTTTCAGTAAGAATTAAGAATTTTACAAGGCTTATATGGCTCGGCTCTGCATGGAACTTTATCTTTTTGAGATTATCGTAGAACATGCACTATTCATCTTCAGTTACGATCCGGTGAAAAGATCTCCTTCTCGAATATCTTTCAAGAAGAACTTCCAAGGTGAAAAAGCATCCTTTGACATCCCTGGGTTTTAACTCCTAGAGCACGCAGTTTTCTTGCTTTTAAATAAGCCTTCAATTCCTCCTCTTCAAAATTTCTGGGCTGTCCAATAAACTTCAACTCTAAAATTACCAATTTCGAAACGTCGAAACCAATCTCTACATTACAGATCAGTTCTAGAAGATTCAGCATTAACTTCTAGAAGTATCCGATGGGCTTCAGCTGCACTTTTCCAAACAAAAAATAAAATCAAAACTTCTCAAAAAATCTTAAGCAGACGCTGACGAACGCTGACAAATGTTATAGCTTTCCAATGACAAAGGCAGTGGCTTCCAAGATCAGTCCAAGCTTGTATTCTGGCGATATCTTTTCTAAAAAGACTAAATTTGTTTCCGCAACAGTTCTTTGTGTTGTTGCTTCCATTCACTTTCCATACCCTACCGACTTTAATAATAATAATAATTGTTTGGCGCGACAGTCCACAGGGGGACCAGGGCCTAGCTTGCTCACCAACTACTCGTGTTATGCGGGCTACTGTTCTCTTATGACTAGAAGGGACCTGCAGTTTTTTTCCGACTCCGAACGGCGAAATTTGAGAAGCTTTTTCTTGGACAGTTATTACTCTCCCTTTTTCAGACACTTACGCATGCCTCTGTTAAATTTACTTTTGCTGAAAATGTTTTTCGATTTTCACCTTTCGGAGTCAAAAAAAACTTTCGGAGTCAAAAAAAGCTGTAGGTCCCACTTAATCGTAAGAGAACAGTAGTTGGTCACAGACAGAAATGTAGCTTCATACAGTGTAATATGTGTATGTAAAGATAAATCAGATTAAAATAATTTTCTTTCACTAAAAATCATCGCACAACTTTGTGCGCAGGACTTGGTTTATAAAGCCGTTGTAAAACATCATCCTGGCGAATTGAGGAAGCTCTTTTCCAAGGAATAACTTTTGAGGATGATGCGAAAGAACGATTCTATAATTGATTTCGGTGCTGATTTTTTATTGATTTGCTAAGCCTAGTTAGAGAAAGCCCTAGGCTTGTTGGTCTTTAGTGACATGTCAGTGTTAAACTGACGTCTAATTGATGTTTGCTGTGTTCGCCCAATCTCAGTAATGTGAACTGTGTATGTTAGCAGTTGGACGCACTTTTGAAAAATCGTGCCTTTGGTGTTGGTCAGATAGTTTCAAACGATTTAAAAAGAATGATTTTGATAGAAGTGCACGTACAAACAATTTAGCGTGAGTTCTTCATCCTCACCCAACACAATCTGACTTGATTAGCCAAGAAGTCAAAATGGATCTGATTTCACCAAAATCGTAACATTGAACTTCTTGGCTCCTTTCCAGAATCTATTTCTAACCTGAAATCAATCTGAAAGAGATCATGAACCATGCCAGCCATTTACGGTCCAAGGCAGAAAGTATCTTGTACGCGATGTTGTGGAGTCCCATACCTTGGCACAGTTGAAAGTTTGATTTCTTCTGGCACGATTGAAACTTCACACGATTCAACTTCCTGCATAAGGCCTTTGTCATCTAGTGGTTGAAAGTGTGCAGTCCATAAAATGATGTTTGAAAACTAAGTTAAGAGGTTAAGTAGAAAACCTCCATCTTAAGATGATTTTTTTCTCTCTAATATCTATACGATTAAATATATTTGTAAATTGTCGATGCTTAAGCTAATAATCGACCGTTATATAAGGACGAATACAAAATGTTGGCCTTGTCATATGAAAATGTGAGATTTGGTTTTGCGTTTTCACCTGCCTTGAAGGCTTATATCACGGGGTCCATTTTTCCAAGAGTTATAGCTAATGCAAGACTAAACGCCTAAGTTACCCAAGTGGCAAACTGAGATCATGCTTGAGGGACAATCACCCCACCTTCGTTTGATGCGAGGTCATCTTAAAACCTCTTCCGCTCTCTGGGTGGAAACGCTCGAGAGAATGCACAACTTCGCACTGAGACGGGATAGTCTCCCAACCGCCTTGCCTAGTTTTTGGGAAAACAAGCAACTAGACAAGTCAGTACAGTACACTATCTTCGACTACCCACGATGTTAGGTGGTGAACCAAAGCCACTACGATTCTCCCACAAGGGGCATACCGCTCGGTCAGGCTGGAACCGAAGTTCCAGGGGCACTTGACCTCACGCGAACCAGAATATCGCCTCTGGTCAAGCCGTCACTACCAGTCAGGCTATAAATAGTGATATGTGATTTTTGAATCATGTGATTCATAAAATCCATGTCATATGAAGAATAAGAAACCACAATTTAAAAAGGCAAATGAGAAGAGCTATGTGTCATACCCTCCTTGAACTCAGATCAAAAGCCAAAGTAGGACTTAATACAATGTTACGATGTTATCTTTTGAGACAGTGTTAAGCTGTAATTTGAACTCCATTCATCTATTAGACAATGGATCTGCTTCTGTTACTCCACTCTCCATTGGAGAGAGTTTTTCATCGGCCCAGCTTTTCAATCAGTGCAGTGATTGGAGTCATGCAATCGCATCTTACGCCACGATGCAAGCTTTAATTGGTAATACAACACCATCCAGCACTCTCTCAACCCAATCGGTCTAAGACGTGTTCCAGGTCTCACATAATCGACACTGTCGTCGACGGCACGTCATCATCTAGCTTTTCATATTCATTTTTTTTTTATATTTTTTGATATTACTGCCGCTTATCACATTCGTTGCCTTTGGCATATTGTCCGTCAGTTCGAGAGTTGAACGGTCTGACAACAGTTCCATCATTTCCCCCCGCTCCTCCTTCAGTGCGGTAACGGTGTTCATTGCTCTTCACCAAACCGGAGCTCGACGATGTTTTTGTTTTCTTTCATGACTGTAATTGCTTGCGAATCTCCATAGGGCAGCGATGATGAGTGTGTTGGATTGGTCGCAACTTTCAGCAACTTTCGGCTCCAGCCATCCATCTGGTATGGCTGTTGTCGATTTTAATAAACGTCTGCAGCGGTACGCCTCCGGGCAGAGGTTGCGAGCAGATTATTTATCATAGCCCCGCGTGTATGTCTGTGACCAGTGACCGGAACCGAGTACAGTTTGGGAGAAGACAAAGTATTTTTTTCTTTTCGTTGACGTCATATTGAACTAGTTTTGCCCTCTGCCAAATCATTTTGTCGAGATTTATCTGCCTATCTTGGTAGGCGGTACTTTGCACTGGCCCGGGTTAAGGTGTTTGCGAGGGAGTTGAACGTAATAACCTGCACGCCCGTTTGCAACCAACAATGGCACAGATGCCTGTTGAGCTGATGCCATACCGCGACCGACTGACTTAATTGGTTCGTTTGCAGAGCTCGAAATGGTCAATTTAGATTTGTGGGTTTTAATGAGACCCCGGGTCTGATTTCGTTAATGTTTATTCAGTTCGTTACCCCTCACAGAAGCACGGCATCTGAGGTGAAATTTATGAACTCGAGATGGAAGAAATTTTAATCACTAAAGTGAACTATTGAGTGGTGACTTCATTGACCAACTGGTGGGGGAAGTACTTGGTAAATAATTGCTTGCAGTCAAGTGGAAACAATTTAATTCAAAGTGAGAGAGGTTAAGGTTGAGGCATCCCGGGGGAGGGGTGTACTTGCAGCGGTTTAGTTGCATTTATGTTCTTTTTTTTAATTTGTGCAGATTTTGAATAAATTTCCCTGAAGAAATGAAATGGAAATGGAAAAATGCCGTTAGACAATGTGTTAAATCGAACCATTTTCATAATGACGTCTCTTGGCTTGTGTTCATGTTCTCGAAGAAACAATACAAAACAGTACAAAACAGCACAAACTAACACAAAATCTGTTCCTGTATACCGAAAAAATGGGTTTTAAGTCAATTGAGCGCTCTCTCGGGAGAGTTAATTTTTTCCCCACACTGCTCATTTTTGAATTATTGTTGGCGCGATAGTCCACGGGGGGACCAAGGCCTAGCTTGCTCATCAACTGCTCGTATTGTGCGCGCTTCTGTTCTCTCACGAGTAGAAGGGACCTACAGTTTATTGCCGACTCTGAACGGCGAAGTTTGAGAAGCTGTCTTAGATAGTTAGTACTCTTTGAGTGTTTTTAGCGGCTCGAAAGAGGTGGTGCCGTGAAAAATTTTAGGTGTTCAGCCGAAAATCGAACCTACCCCCTTCTGCGTGCGAGCGTCGCACTCTACCCACTACGCCGCGGCGGCCACACACTGCCCATTTTAACACATGAAATTTTTGTGGCTAGGTTGTTGGTTTTCTGCCAAATTGGTGTGCATACAGAGATATCTGAGCATGGACTCATTATCTGTGTATTTGTCTCAAATTTTGTTGTTTTTGTTTTCTGTAGCGAAAACGTGAATTTGACATTTCTTAATGGTATGTTACACGTAGGTTACACATTTGGTTTAGATGCGTTTACGTACTTTGCCTCTTTCTGAGAGAGATTTACCCCCACTGCTTAAAAAATGACAGGCTTCAGAATTTGGTACAGAAAGTACTGGAACACATCTATTGTCGAAATAGGTGTATATCTTTTGTCTTCTTGATGAACTCTAAAAAATTGTCTTGCTTGTATTCAAACTTTAACCCCACTAAACGTCATCTCAGCGCCAAATTGTGTTTAAGAAATAAATTTCAAGAGCTTGCGGAACAACTTGCACTAATTTTCATGTCCATACTCCAGTCTTAGAAGGTCATTGGAGCTTTTCTTTTTGTTGCCACAATGGCGAAGTGGATAAGTAATGATCGGAAGGTCCCAGGTTCGATTCCTGCATGGCACATTTCTGCACGGTATCACTGCGTTTGTGTTGCTAACAATACTGGAAAAAGTGCTCGTTCGCAAAGTAAGGCTCCTTCTACTTGCTACGGAAAGTAGACGTACAACATAAGCAGTTGACCCAAATCCAATTTGTTTTATAATTTTCTTGGATTAAGTTAGAGAAATGTAAATATGCTTAAGTACTAAATTCACAAGAATATAAGAAGCCGAAAGGCATGAAACATATATCCTAGATTAGCTCAGAGTACTCGTGAAGAGTCAGTTAGTTCGAATTAAGATCAGTTGATTATATTGGTAAGCTAGTTTCAATTAGTTTTGTCTAGGATGTAAGAAAATGAATTAAGAAAAATCAAAGTGCACTGAAATCTAAATCGAAATAAGCAGTTAACCCTTTTCTAGTCAAAAAGTTCTACAAAAGCGCATTGTGATGCAACAACCCCTCCTTTCTTTTTGAGCTTCGACAGACATTTGTCAAATGCCACATCTTGCAATGTCTGACAAATTCAATCACTTTGCTTGCATATCTCACTACTACACACAGGCTAATGTCGAACCATCATGTTGTCCCACTAAGCAATGCAATTTCCGTAAATTAACTACAGCGCACAGATGTAACTTATGTCAAAGCGGAAAATGTTAACAAAGTTGTAGATTATCTCAAATCAGCATCGCCACACAAACAGTTGACTGAATCAACAAAAAGTGAATTTCGTCGCTTCTTCTGAATTACTTTTAAGTAAATTTGCATTTGAAAATGAAGAAAATTTGACTACCTTTCGCCGTGCTGTCAGGAAGAGTGTAGTTTAGTGAACAAATATGTACATATTAAGGCAAAAGGAAATTGCCAGAATTTCAAGTGCGGGACGCTTAGTTACGCTTTGACGTGCAGATAAGCATAAACCGCGAAGGCGTATTATAAGTGTGTGCCCTTCATGTACATATACTTGCATTTATTTGAAAATGAAGGAAACATACACATTGGGAGACTCTTCATGAAATATTTGATCAAGACTCTCAGAATGAAGTAAAACCTTTGGGGTGCAATCAAGTGAGTTTTAAAACCTTTTAGATTTAAAGATCATTTCGAAGTGCTTGCGGTGCTACACTCGACTTCAATAACTTGAGTTAGCTTCGGTTAACCGCAGAGAGATATATGTCCAATAGTAACAGTGAACAAATACAATTTATTTGAATGACTGGTCAAAAAATTTGGTCTAGGTGAGGACTGATTTATCTTTCTTTTCTTGTTTCACCTACATAAGTTAATTTTTGTTTGTTATATGAGCAGTTTTTAAGATGAGTTTACAACACGAAAGAGCAGTCTTTGCAATCTTTGCGAGTTCGATTGTCCGTTGGTCTTCAAGAGTTTTAGAAGAACTATGTTTCGTCAGCGGCGAATGAATCACGAACTAGTTCGAATCGGGCTCAAGCAGCGTCAGGGGGTTTTTGAGTTTTTGATTTTTGTGACACCAAAAATGTTCTTTGTTGATATTTCATTCATTCGGGTTCTTAAACTGAACAAATCATTCCACTTAATTCGAGCATCTGACAAGAATTAAAGAGCAGGCTTTTTCGACATCGTCGTTCGAAGTCGGTAAAAAACTGAAGACCTTTTCCGCTCGACTGCTTTGGTAATTAAAGTTTTAAATTAAACCCAAGTAACATTCTTCGCAAAACAAAATTCAGAATTTAGGCAATCTGGTATTGTGCCCATTAATCGAACTTTGCTAGATGACCTTTTAGGTTAGGAAAAATCAAAATAAATTGAAAATAAATGACCGGCAATCAAAATAGAGTTGCCAGCTTCCTTGGGACTAAAGCCCACTTCTTCTTCTTCTTCTGGCGGTACAGTCCAGGTGGACCTGAGTCTCAACCAACATGCCTCTCCAGCCAGCACGATCTTCAGTTAGCTGCCTTTAATTGCGCCCTCCAAGGTGGTTGGAGTTCTTTTCCACTTGTGTGTGCTAACTTTGTCCCAATGGCTCAGATTCGAAGACTTTTCGGGCCGTAGCAGTGGTGTCCATACGCTCTACATGCCCTGTCCATCTTAAGCGTTGTATCCGAAGACGCTTGACTAGACGCATGTCTTTGTACAGCCCATAGAGTTCGTCGTTAAGTCTTCTCCTTTCATTGCCATCAACGCAAACAGGACCAAAAATCGCAAGCAGCACTTTTCTCTCGAAAAGACTAAGGGCTTCCTCATCCGCTTTTAGTAAGGTCCAAGTTTTCGGGCCATAAAGTAGGACTGGGATGATCAAGCTGTTGTATAAAGCGAGCTTAATCATTCGAGTGCGGGCTTTATTACTAAATTGCCTTTTGATCCCAAAGAAACAGCGGTTGCCCAGAGTGATTCTACGTTTGATTTTAGTACTGATGCTGTTGTCCCTGTTTACCGCGGATCCGAAGTAGACGAAGTCCTTGACTACCTCAAAGTTTCTGCTGCCTATTGTGACGCTCTGTCCGAGACGTCGATGTTGTGTGTCCTTTTTTGAAGACAGCATGTACTTAGTCTTGCCATCATTTACCGCCAGACCCATTTTAGCCGCTTCCGCTTCAATGCCAGCAAACGTCTCTTTGACGGCTCGCTGTATTCGTTTAAACATGTCAATATCATCAGCGTAAGCTAGCAATTGAAGTGATTTCTGGAAGATCGTGCGTCTGGTGTTGACTTGTGAGTTACGACCTTCTCGAGAATGATGTTAAAGAAGTCACATGACCTTGTCTAAAACCTTTTTTGATGTTGAAGGTCTCGGTGAGTTCTTTACCGACCTTGACGGAGCAGAGAGTTGTCCATCGTCATCCTACACTATCTGACGAGTTTGGTAAAAATGCCAAAACTAGACATGGCACTGTATAGCCCGTCTCTGTGCACACTCCAATATGCATCCTTAAGATCGACGAATAGGTGGTGAGTGTCGATTTGCACTATTTGAATCCTTTCCAGGATCTGCCGTAAAGTGAAGATCTGGTCTATCGTGGACTTCCCTGGTCTGGAACCACACGGTGGACAAACGGTTTCAGACGCTCACACAATACTACAGAAAGGATCTTGTAGAGGACTAATCCTCTGAGGACTAATCCCTCGGTAGTTGGTGGAGTCAAGGGGTCCCCTCTCTTGCGAACCGGGCAAACGACGCTGAGATTCCGCACATCGGGCATGCTTTACTCCGACCATATCTAACATATGAACTGGTGCATGCGCCCAACCAAGTCATCTCTAGCTGCTTTAAATAATACTGCGGACAGTGCATCCGCTCCAGCAACTTTGTTTGACTTCAGCCTCGAAATTGCTATGTTCATCTCGTCTAAGTCAGGGGGATGAAATTCTTGTTTATCATCATCCAAATCGAGTAGAACATTTTGCCTAACAGCGGATTTTGGGCCGTCATAGCTAATAAGGAGTCTGAAGAAATAATACTTCCAAATTCTCAGCACAGATTGCGACTCTACCACAAGTTGTCCATTTTGATCCCGGCAGGCTTCGGTCCGAACCTTCTATCCTCCGGAGCAAACTCCGGAAAAACTTTCGGACTTCATTCCTGCTATAACGCATTTCCATTTCCTCGACCGGGCGCTTCTCTTGCTCCTTCTTTTTTATTTTGAGAAGCCTTTTTCTCTATTGCCCACTACTCAGTATTTTATTCAGAATTGCATGCTTTAGTGAAATGACGTTACATTTAAGGGAGTGTTATGTCTTAGGATATAGCGTTATGTAAGCAAAAGCCTTTTTTGGTCACTCCAACGATGAAGTTCTGATAATTGTGAGTACATGGGGTATCACGCTCTTGATACTTATTAACACCTTTCTTCGCAAAATTGTCGAACCAGCGCATCCATTCATCCAAGGTTCAAGTTCATGCAACATATTATGTTACGTCATGTTGAGTAATGATTCGTAGACTGACAATCACTTGTTCCAAAGATTGTTTGAAAAAACACTCTGGCATTCCCTTACATCCAATCAATTAGTAATGAGCAAAAAATGAAAAACGTTACCGCATCAAATTAAGTGTGATACATCATAGAAGCCGACAGACAACCTCATGCAACTCTGTGGGACTTCAATTCCAAATATGAACCACGTCGTGAATGTGAAAAATGAATTCGCTTTCCCAACAAATTGAATGTGATTAAGTGAGCGGTTTAAACACGTCATTAAGTTTGTGGCACTCTGTGCATACAATGAACCAGACTGCGATGACGGTTGTGCTTTGCTATTTTCGAATTCATTATGAGAATGCAATTTCTTCTGGGAAAAGGAATGAGATTAATGACACTTCAGTTCCAGTCGGTCTGTGGTTTGATGGTTACGCCTTGAGGTATGTGACCATACGGTATAACAGTGGTTTTAAATGTCCACTGCATGAAAGAATGAAAGTTCTTCTTATGTTGCTGCAGGGAGTTGAATTTGCAATTGGAACGCAACTGCTTCTTATGTTGCTGCAGGGAGATGAATTTGCAACCCACTTGAACGCAGCAATAGAGTGCATAAAACCTATATTGAAGGCCATCAGAAAGTGAATTCCGAAAAAAGAGCAACAGCAAACAAATCAAGAGTCTACGTGAACAAAATCGAGTACCGCGACGTGCTTCCATTTGCGCGAATACAAATCGTTAATTAACCGTCAACGGGGATCGCAGAATAGTTAAGGAAACTCATTTACAGTCACCGTGACTTTTGGTGCCATTCAAAGTCCCCATCGTCAACGCGTGAATCAAGTGCTTTCAGAGCACTCAAACCGAAACTTTTCGAGGAACTGCAAGAGCACTTGAGCGTCATCGACCTCACGCAAAGGGAATCAGGGATTTTCTGTGAGAGAAAAGTTTATTGTTTGTAATCATCAATTGAAAACCTAATTAGCAGTCTCCGTTGTCTGCTGGTTAGAGTAGCTCATGAGATATAATTAAATTCGGCATCCATTGAACCTGCAGTTGAACAGAGACGACCACCCCACCTCACACCCTTTCGCTACTGCGTCCTCCTTTAATGTTTAATCTCGCGTCGATAACTTTGTCGGTGCAGACGACCATCAATGCTCTCAGTTCAACAATATAATTTGTTACAGTACACCCTTGTTTTCCATTTTTGTGGGTCGTCTTGGATGGGCTCCTGCCTTGGAGTTCACAACAACGGACGGACATTAAGTGTATCCTCAGCTCAGTCAACATCGTCAATGGCATTTGGTTCGCTGTTAAATTAAGTAATTAAAAAGTTGATCATGCCAAGTTGCTCCACCCTATATCCGGTGCGACAGGGATATCCCGCCGCCGACGCCACACCCCCGTCCATCTCTGCCGCCGGCCATCACTCACGCAGCTGTTTCCTATTAATGAAATACCTAATTTAAATGTCAATATTAACTGCGGACGAGTTCCGGCGCAGTCTGCAAAGAGAATGGTTGCTGGGGACTGAATCGACGTTCGCGTCCAGTCGGCGACGGATGGACTTCTGTCCGAGCATTTCCGTCTGGTGAAATGTTTTTCACTCGTGTTTGCCGAGTGACGCTGGGGTGGCATAAACTTATTTCGCTTATTTGGAAAAAGTCACTCGTTGCATTGGAGAACTGTCCTGCTGGCAGCCGGGCAGCCATTTTAATGGGTAATTAAAACGAAAACTCCCCGGCGGAGGAGGACATAAAACACAGCGCACCCAAAGCGCTGAATTCAGTTTCAATTTTAAACCAATTAACTTTGGTAATCTCAGGACGAGTCTGGGCTGAGCTGGCGTTTTAGCCATTGGTAATATCCTTGGTGAGTCTGCTGTCCTGAGTTGACACACAGAGCGGCGACGACGATGGTGATGGCGAATGCACGCCGAACAATGGAAGTCTATAAGGAGCCAGATGATTTATTGGGTGTGAGTGGGTGGTGCTTATTCCCTTGATACACTTCAATCCTGTTTTACGGTGCAATTGCAATGCGCACCAAATGAAATAGAAGACCGTGCAGCGAACGAGAAATCTATTACGATGGGAATTTTACTATCGCTTTTGTCGGATTTTATTTTATTACTCGACGAGGAGTCTGGATGCCCTTGGATTTGTATATATATTTATTATATCGAAGCGTATATTTTATTTCTAAGAAACGAATCACTCGCGGGAGTTGCTCGTTTGTAGCGCAGCAGTGTTCCGGAGACGGCGACGAAGTGGGTACTTGTGAACATTTTATGAGGTTGTTTGCGAGGCGTCTTTGTTGGTAGAATAATTTGAGGTTAAGGGAACTTCGATTTATTCGAGAATGAGGCAACCCTCTTGGTATTCGAGAGACTTCTTCGTTAAACAATCAATGACTGTTGCAATCCATTGCCGTTTGAAAAATAAGTGACACTCTGTCGATGAAATTTTAAATTATCTATACTTTTAAGGCTTTTTTGTGTGCTCGTATTCATAGGCTTACAGTTGTATTAGGAAGTCCATACGTTTTTGAAATTTGTAATAGCGCACCGAACAATGGAGCGAATAATAAAGAATATATGCACGACTGTAGGCAATTTGCTTTGTTAACGAATGCAACCACTTGGTCCAAAATGTAACTTAAATAAATTACTTCTTGTACTTCTTGTATTTATGATTGATGTTTAAACCGATAGACTACATTATTCGGAGGAAAATAAGATGAGGATAGATGGATAGATAGACTTTATGTTTCTGTACACCGATTTTTTCCAACACTCACAGGACAAATATCGAAGTGAAATTGGAGTAGTCCTTCCGATTTTCAAATATAGATAAAACGTAGTGTGTATAAACTATTATAAAATTGCTTTATTCGGTTAAAAGATATGCCAATGCACTCCAGTGGGAAACGTAGCATACTTTATGGAATATTATATGTATCAGTGGTGACTATCTATAATTTTAACAAATATATAATAATTTTTAAATTTTAATAAATTCTTCATTAGATTAACCCGAAAAGTCAAAAGAGCCCCGTGACTTCAAAAAAACCCGAACAGAAAATATATATGGAGGTTGAGCAGCCCAAAAGTTGAAGAAATTTGATGTCACATCCAAGTGACGTGACCGTGCTTTCCAAAATATCATAATACTCATATGAAGGTTGCCTTTTATATTTCGGGATTGGGCAACCCTAGTGTTGCAATTCGGCAGCTGCCAGCACTATCAGTTTTGTGTTTGTCATTTTTGAGGTTATACGTACTCAGAACGTTTTGACATACGAGCGCTATGTTGTGTTGTTTACAGTAACTCAAGAGATTCATCTCGCCCAAAAAATGGAATTAAATCGTGAAAATTTTTCGTGCGATTATTTTTCAAAACTTTCTACGTGGATTAACTCTTCAACAGTGCATCGATGAAAACACGTCTATGACATCGTGACAGGTGATGAATCGTGGATCTACGCGTATGAGCCCGAAAGTAAACAACAGTCGACTGTATGGGTGTTTCAAGTTGAGCCAAATCCAACAAAAGTTGCTCGCGCAAGAAACACTTCCAAGCAAATTGTCGCCTGGTTTTTCGGAAAAAACTGGACATGTCGCAACTGTACCACTTGAACAACGCAGAACAGTCAATTCTGAGTGATGCACAACTATTTGTTTGCCAGTTCTCCTCCAAGAAATCAGGAAAACCAACCGCCGAAGACGGATCACTCTTCACCATGACAATGCGAGCTCTCAAACATAGGCTCAAACAACTGCATTTTTAAGCACTCGAAACCTCGATATGATGAGTCATCCGCCGTATTGTCCTGACTTGGCACAGAATGACTTCTTTTTATTCCCGTACGTAAAAATTAAATTGAGAGGTCAACGTTTTTCGACACCTGAAGAAGCGGTTGATGCGTTCAGAATGCATGTTTTGGAGATACCTCAATTAGAGTGGCAATAGTGCTTCGACAATTGGTTCAAACGCATGCAAAAGTGTATAGATCTTAATGGCGAATATTTTGAAACTCAATAAAGCTATTTTCGATGATTAAGTTCAGATTTCTTATCAACTACGAGTACTCGTGTTGTGTTCTCTACGTTTCTCTCGCAAGTAGAAGGATCCATAATTTTTTGTCGACTTTGAATGTCGAAGCTTGAGAAGCTTTTTCTAACATGATTTTTACCCTTTACGTGTCGAAAGAGGTGTTGCCGTAAAAAATACGTGATTCTCAGTGCGGGAATCGAACTTGGGACCTTCGTGGGGTAAGTGACGCAATCTAGTCACTATACCACGGCGGCCTGAAGAGTTGTGGTTTCCTATTAAAAACACTTCGTACTTCGTACTGAAAGCTATCCAGAAGAAGTTCGAAACTATCAGTCTCCGCGCTAGATGTTGACGAAGAAGTTTTCTGAGGATGTTTAAAATTCACACCAAACAGTTAATTTTCCGCAGGAATCGGGAACTTGTGTCCAGTCAACAAAAGCAGGTTGCTATCAATTTTCATTTTCCTTCAGCTCCTAGCTCAGTTAATTTTTCTGCGGTGTCTAATCACTGAGTAAATTTTGCAAACATTCCACATATCCCACAACTGTTTGGGATTCTTTTCCGTTCCCTCAGTGGTTTTTCGTTTCGCCTAAATGCGTGTGTTGTCGTTTGATTAGACAAACACAAGAAATAAAGGACATGTTTCAATTCATCCCATTGACAATGTTTTCTTTACACCATGGCGCTGATTACAGTCGACAAATTTACTAAGGTAAGAACATAGATTTTCGTTCTTGAAACATTGTGACATTTCTTATCCTAATAGTTTTACTTTGGTTACATTCAGCCTAACGTCGAGTATATCGTAAGTGCATTTATTGTATACGGGACGGCACAATTGTCTACAAGGGAACAAGAGTATAGTTCCTTTGGCATGTCTACGGGAATTTATGGCGCACACACAGCAACTTTGACGCTAAACCGTGAACTTTGCAAGGAAAAATTTGAAAAGATTGAAAAGAGACAATTAGTGTCCATTGAGTGTTGTCAACAGATTTTAGGTAGTGAAACCCAAAAAAATTAGGCGTGTTCAATCCACGTATCAAACTTGGAACCGTCGGCGTATAGAAATTCGCGGCAGTCACTAGGAAATGAGGTCAACAATTTGAATAGTCAACATGACGTTCGAAGTCTTCTGCTAACTCATAAAGTCCTGAGAATCAGTGTTCAAGAACTGTTTCGTAATTTGCTTTCTTTCAAACGACTAAAACGTTTAATCTCAGAATGTGGTGTGACAATTTTCACAAAACGCGAAATATAATTAATAATTGGATGGCGCTACAGTCCACAGGGGGGCCAAAGCCTAACTTGCTCATCAACTACTCCTGTTGTGCGCGCAACTGTTCTCTTACGAGTAGAAGGGACCTACAGTTTTCTGCCAACTCCGAACGCAAAGTTTGAGAAGCTTTCTTAGACAGAACTCTTTGAGTGTTGTCAGCAGCTCAAAAGAGGTGGTGCCATGAAGAATTCGAGGTGTTCAGCCGGGAATCCAAGTCAAACCTGCGGCGTGTGAGTGTCGCACTCTACCCACTACACCACGGCGGCCACGAACGCTCAATATGTTGTTACAAAGTCAACTTCTCCTAACTTTGCTCCTAGCCTGGGAGTTTTTCGCTCAATGGAATAATAACATTACAAGTCTTTTTGGGTAAAGATTCATTCATGTGTAGACAAAATAATAATAATTGTTGGCGCGACAGTCCACAGGGGGACCAGGGCCTACCTTGCTCATCAACTACTTATCTTGTGCGCACTACTGTTCTTTCACGAGTAGAAGGTCATATTTCACCTCTAAGTCGCCTGGTTACCGTGAAACTATGTCGGCTGGTTGATTTAGAATTGTAACAATTTCCGAAAGGATACTTGTAGCACACAAGACACATTTCAAATAATGATCAATTTTTTAACACAAAGTCTAGGTTTGCGGAAAAAGAAAACAAATTTCCAAATTTCCCCGTTATCAAAATTGAATACACTTAATGATGAAATTCACCTCTGATCAAACTACATGATTTCAACAGATGTCAGTCTCGGATCAGAGTCAGGTGCCGGAACGAGCATTTTAATAGTTTGCTGAAATAAATAGTTTTTTCAAATCTTCTCTCTGCAATTTGTCACACATCGCTGAATACATTTGTAAAAGTTTTAATTTGGATTTTCATTGTTACGATTTAAAGTTCTGGCGACAACATAAGCTCTCCATACCCGTTGCCTGTATGGTGTAGTTCTGAGTAGGAATGACAACGAAGTTTGAAAAGTTTTTCATGAGCATTATGTTCGCCGAGCGCATTTTCCAGACGTGTTGATGTGAAAGTCAGAAGTGAGGGCTTTAATTCAATTTGTTTCAGTTATTAGTTTAAAGAGCAAAACAAAAAGTTACCGAAAACCAAAGAGGATTACTCATGCGTTGCAAGAATATTCGTTTGTCTATTGACAGCTGAGTCAGTGAGGTGTTGAACAACAAGTAATTTTGTTGTTTGTCGTGCCACCTCTATTTATCTTGGCTTTGGATATATACTGTGGTGCTCTGGCCATAGTCGATTGGGCAAAGGGATAATTTGCGTGGCTCAGTCAGTAAGTGAAAAGTCTGGGGTAAAATGAATACAGAGAGAAATGTTCAGATTTGCTAGTTATACGTTCTGGAGATCCACAAGAATATATTTTGAGCCCCACTTTATTCTGAGGTTATATGAATGTCTTGTCTCCAGCTTGTAGTTTTTCGCTTGTATCTCACCAAACCAAATGACTTACATTTTGGCCTAAATTTATTTAATTGTTGGCGCGACAGTCCACAGGGAGACCAGGGCCAAGCTTGCTCATCAACTACTCATGTTGTTCGCACTACCGTTCTCTCACGGATAGAAGGGACCTACAGTTTTTTGCCGACTCCGAAGGGCGAAATTTGAGAAGCTTTCTTAGACACTTATTATTCTTTTAGTGTTGTCAGTAGCTCGAAAGAGGTGGTACCGTGAAAAATTCGGGGTTACAGCCGGGAATCGAAACTAGAACACTATGCCATGGCGGGCATAGAGTACAGGATAAACGTGGATTTATCAAATATATGCAATTTGTCATTAAAACTTGCTTGAAACCCAAAGCATGCAAATCGAAGCGTATTGTAATTACTGCAAAACTTTAATAATGTGGTGCGTCCCCATTTTGAAAAAATGGCAAAATAAATGATACTCTTAATGCCGCTGATGATGTTAACCATACAGTGCAATGCATTTATGTGGTAGCTCTCGTTTTCAACCAAATTACTGTCAAACTTTGACACGTAGAAATCTAAGGTTGCCAAAAATCTCCCTTTCGCCTTTTTGTCTTTTGAATATTCCGACTGTGTAAAAATTGCTACAGAGATCGTATCTGTCAATACTATACACAATTTGAAACGCCTTGACAAAACCTACAAAACGACGCTATGCATGATTAGTTTGGATATTGCGTTCAACAGCTATAGTCGTGTAAACATGGAGTTAGCTAACGCCGAAAATCGCGCTATTTTAAAGATTTCCTTCGTCAAAGCCAAATCCGCAAGAGAAACGTTCCGTGAGATAAATGGTGTTTTGGGGCATGGTACTCTATCACTTCGAACCTCGGAGGAATGGTTTCGACGATTCGGACCTGCTGAAAACAACGCCATGGATAAGCCAGCAGGCGGAAGACCTGTGACGACGAATACCGATCGAATCAGGAAAATCGTGGAGTTAGACCGACATGTGGCATCTCCTGACATCACCCAGGAGACGGGAGTAAGTCACCAAACCATTTTAAACCATCTGCAGAAGGCTGGATACAAAAAGGAGCTTGATGTTTGGGTGATGCATGATTTGACGAACAAAAACTTTCTGGACCGAATCAACTCCTGCTATATGCTGCTGATACGGAACGAACTCGTCCCATTTTTGAAGCGGATGGTGACTGGCGACGAAAAATGGATCACATATGACAATATCAAGCGAAAACGGTCGTGGTTGAAGGCCGGTGAATCGTCCCAAACAATCAAGCCGGGATTGACGACCAGGAAAGTTTTGCTGTGTGTTTGGTGGGATTGGAAGGGAATCGTCTACTATGGGCTGCTTCCATATGGCCAGACGCTTAATTCTACCATCTACTGCGAACAACTGGACCGCTTGAAGCAGGCGATCGACCAGAAGCGTCCAGAATTGGCCAACAGGAAGGGTGTAGTGTTTCACCATGACAACGCCAGACCACACACTTCGTTGATGACTCGTCAGAAGCTACGAAAGCTTGGATGGGAGGTTTTATCGCATCGACCATATAGTCCGGACATAGCGCCAAGTGATTACCACCTGTTCCTGTCCATGGCGAACGCCCTTGGTGGTGTGAAGTTGAACTCAAAAGAGGCTTGTGAAAAGTGGCTGTCTTGGTTCTTCGCAAATACGGAAGGGGACTTCTACGAGGGAGGTATTATGAAGTTGCCGTCTAGATAGGAACAGATTATCGAACAGAACGGCGCATATTTAAACTAAATCCGATTACTCTAACACTTTTTATGGTGCATTGAATGAAGAAAATAAGGGGAAGGGAGATATTTGGCAACCGTTTATAATGTGTACTAGTTACTGGCCGTAGAAGCGTAGTGGTTAAAGTGCGACAGTCACATGCCGAAGATCTTAGGTTCGATTTCCGGATTGAACAACTAGTATTTTTGACGTCTCCACCTCTTTCCAGCTGCTGACAACATTCAGCGAATAATTACTTTCTATGAAAAGGCCTCTGAAACTTCGCCGTATCGGAGTCGACCATCAAATGTAGGTCGCTTTTACTTATGAACAGTAGCGCTCAAAAAACGAGTAGTTAATGAGGAAGCAAGGCTTCATTCGGACAGTCAACAAGCCTGCCTCTTGGACTCTTCCAGCCCTACTTGAACGAAAAATCGAATTTGCCCAATTCTCCCGCACTTGTAATTTTGTTACAACTGCTCCTATGTACCTAAACAAGTCCCATTTATTTTGCGTACATGTTTGCAGCATATGGAATTGTCTTCCTAGATAAGTAAGGTAATTAACTCAAAGAATATTGTCCAACAAACTTTTGTTTGTCAAAATAGCCAATCTACACATATTTTCATATTTCAATCGTCCTTCTTCCATCCTTTTCCCATGTTTTGATTTGAATCTAGATCTTTATCTGACTGACTGTAAACTGCTTAAATCTAAATGAACTGAATTCAAATCCTATGTTGAAATTTAGTTCGAAAAATGTTTGTAGTGGTGTATGGTTGGTTTCGTCACTGACGCCAATTTTGATTCCGGTAAAAGAAAACCAATACATTTTTCTTAAGTTTTATTGGAAGAATAACGCTTGTATGTCAGAGACTTAATGCAAGATTCGCTTTGTTCTTGATCAGAAGTTCCTCTCCCAGTTACTTTCAATCTTCCATTATGATTCAAAAGAACTACAAAATCCTTCTTATTATTTAAGTTCCTTGCCATTGTTGCACATCTGCAAATTGCTCCCTCGCTTTTCGTTCTTATTTCAAAAAATGCTTTAATATGCGGTAAGTCCATTTAAGCCATTTTATTAAGCAGGTGAAAACCCAGAATCACTCTTGCCAATCGTTGTTTCTTTGGGCACAGGAGGCAATTGAGTAATAAAGCTCTTCCTCGAAGGACTGAGCTTGCATTATAAAAGAATTTGATCATCCCAGCCCTAGTTTATGGCGTGGAAACCTAGACGTTACTAAAGTCTTGCGTGCGATTTTCGGTTCCTTTTCCTTCCTTTTGTTCTGGTTCCTTCTCGTTCTGAAGGAAAAGTTTCAAAGCCTCTATGGACTGTATGGCGGGATTCGTCTGGTTAAACGTCTTCGGATACAAAACTTTCTATTAAGTCATGTACATTGTATAGATACCACTGTTCTGCTACGAAAAGGTACTGAATCCGAGCCATTGGGGCAACGCAACAGAGAAACACCTATGCTGAGGTGGCGCACCCCAGTGGAGAAGGACAACCAACTAGGCGTGCACAACTGCAACCAACTAAGCGTGCACAACTAGAGACATATAACGAGAGGTCGTGCAGGCTCTGCAGGTTGAGATCCAGGTGCTTCCCGGATTGCAGAGCCACAGAGCTTTTAGACAGTGAATTTGATTAACTGCATGAACATGGACCTGATGTTGCGCCTTCATCACTTTGTTCGCTATTTGAACTGAAAATGCTCTGATTAATTACCCAGTCGCACTTCTACCCGTCATGAATGTATTCGCAATACACAAATCGCTAGGAATACCCATCCGTTCACCTCTAGGTCCACTTTTGGACGTACAGAAAGGTTTAGAGGCTCGTACTCGTACTCACACGAATCTGGAGTGCTCCTTCCAGCTTAACTTTTTCTCCTAATTATAATCAACAGGCAATTAACACCATTGTGTACCGGTACTCTTTCACTCCTTCTTTTATTCCATTAGCCCGTCCTGCGACTTCATTTAAGGATATCAAATAATATCTCAGCGGGCGCCAATTATAAAAAGGAAACGAATATTGACAAAGTGTAACTTTCTTTTGAACTCTTCTCGTTCTCCGATTTTCAAAAAATTTCATATCCCGACTTAAACTTTCTGTTAAAGCTTAAATTGCTGCAAAGCCTTCAACAAGCTTAACATACTACTTTCCTAGAACCGTGCAAACCCTGCACTTTAAACCTTTATGGCAACGCCAACTGAAACCATCTCCACATAATAAACTTCATCAGATGGGATTACGTCTCTTCGGGATATCGAAGTCTCCCGCATAGCTGCAGTAATACGAATACCGCACACACGCAGCATGTGCTTACGTGAAGGACTAGATCCCCTTAAGCGCTTGGCATCCCCAACAAAGGGATGTGCAAAGAAACGAATTAAATTCAGCGAGAAGAACAAAAAAATATATTGCTTTCTGTTCGATACTTACCCGAATATATCACGACTATCTCCGTTGATACGTAGCGAGTGCAGACATCCTGTGAATCCTGTACCACTTTGTGCTGGCGGCAGTTCGATAATAAGACCGATGGGTGCCTGTGGCGCTCCGCCCAAGTGCAGCCATGTGTTTAGGATGACGTCGGGTGTGTGCATTCTTGGTGGCAGTAATTTAAGCCATGTTGGCTGATCACCGGACATGGCCAATGTGTCATTGACCAGCAGTGAAGCGTTGCAATGGGTGTAATTGCGGCTAAAGTCCAATCTGTGAAATAGAGAGATGTTGCAGAGTTAGTCAGTGGTTGTGCAGGTATGCGGCTATCGTGAGCCAATAAATATGAACAGACGAATGGGGCAGAGGGTGTGCTCGGTGGTCATATGATGAATGGAGTTATGCGTCGTGAATTATTTGACGTTTAGTTTGCTTGATAATTTATGACTGTCACATGGAAACAGAATTGATGCATGCTGGCTCGGGGCTTGTTTTTCCCCAACTTCTCTGTGTTCATTTAAAGGGGATGCTCGTTTGAAGGCGATGTTGGCTGAAACAATTCAACAGGGTGGTCGTTAAGTGGGTGTGCTGTGCTCGATAATTGACGCACTGAAAGGATGTGTATTGTTTTTCACGTCCTGTGTGTACAAAATATGAACAAAATCGTATGCACTTCAGATCACATGATTTAAAAGTTGTTGAGGGTTCTGTTGAAACACACCATTAGCTTGATATGCAGCGCGCACTATTTCAAGCATTGCATTGGTCAGACTTGATGTCGGGAGAATACTCGGACTTGATTACAATAGACGATCAGCGAAATTTTTAACACGAAGGAAATTGCTGATTGGTGTTTGTTTGTAAAAAATGGTTGAAGTACACAGCATACAGTGAACCAAAAAAAAAAGCTGGGACACATTACAATTGAGTTAAAGTTGAAATATCTCAGAAACCTTTTCGAATATTGAAACGAAATAAACTTCAAATGAAAGTATAACCGAATCTGTTTTTCTAATTCGCTTGTAGTATTGATATTACAAAATTTAAAACCAAAATCACTACCCATTCATCGCCCAAAAAAAAAGTAGGACCGTTTTTTTGTTTGTTTTTCTTCTCTTTGATTAAAGATTACTTCTACTACTTTCGTCAAGTTGTTTACAGTTGCATATTGATATTGTCCAGCTTCATTGTTTGAAAAAATTAAATTAAACAAACGTCTCCCGATATGAAAGAATATAGGGTGATTTTTCAAAAGCTATAGGAACGTTTTTCAAAAAAACACATAAAACTCAGAAAATGAAGTTTTTATTTTAATCCATAGTACGGTCCATATAATTTAATGCTTCAAAAATATTTTATGCAAATGTTGACCTTGACTGCGGATCAAATGGTCCATACGCTTAGTCCAATATTGGCATACTCCTTCCAACATTTCGGCGGGTATCTCACGAATAAATGCTTTAATGTTTCTCAAAGTTTAATGCAAAAATACTCGTGCACATCTCGATCTATCTATAAAGTCCGGAACCAAAATTGACGGTTACTTATTTTGGTATTAATATATTCTGTAAGTTCGAGCAGTGTCATCAACCGCATTAGAACATCTAGCAACTTGTGGCCGCCGTAGCGTAGTGGGTAGAGTGCGACGCTCACACGCCGAAGGGGTTAGGTTCGATTCCCGGCTGAACACCTCGAATTTTTCACGACACCACCTCTTTCGAGCCGGTGATAACACTTAAAGAGTATTAATTGTCTAAGAAAAAGCATGTCAAACTTCACCGTTCGGAGTCGGCAACAAACTGTAGGTCTCTTCTACTCGTGAGAGAACAGTAGCGCGCACAATACGAGTAGTTGATAAGCAAGCTGAGCCCTGGCCCCCCTGTGGACTGTCGCGCCAACAATTATTATTTATTAACTTGTCTGCAGGCATATTTGCAAAACAAATATCAGACCGCTCTACAAAGTAAGCAAACAAATTGAATTTGAAGCTTCTGTCAACTGAAATCAGCTGTGCGCTGAAGTATTCATTGTGGCATCCCCTTTCTTCAGGTACTTCACCATCAACGGATGCTTTGACTTTATGCATATAAAGTATTCTATGTGCCAGAGCCTTGAAACCCATAGAGCACCTTTGAGTTATTGTGGAAAAAGAAGTGCGAAAAGGAACAATTCGCTCTAAAGAAGAATTCAAGAAGCTTGGAGTTTGAAGAATGGCAACGAATTTCAGCTCCTGTGACAAAAGACCTAGTGTAGTAATTTTGGTTTTCATTTTGTATAAACATTAATCCTATAAGAAAATTTGCAAAAGTGCTATGTAATTGGGATTGATACTTTCATTTGCGATCTATGTGTCCCAGTTTTTTTTCGTTCACTTTATATACGGGGGGCAGCCCTGCCGTAGTAGGTAGAGTGCGACACTGAGACGCCGAAGGTGTAGGTTCAAATCCCGGCTGATCACCTCGTATTTTTCACGGTACCACCTCTTTCGAGCCGGTGATAATACTTAAAGAGTATTAATTGTCTAATAAATAATTAAATAAACAATTAAATGTCAAACCTTGCCGTTCGGAGTCGGCAACAAACTGTAGGTCCCTTCTACTCATGAGAGAACAGTAGCGCGCACAACACGAGTAGAGGATGAGGAATCTAGGCCCTAGTCCCCTTGTGAACTATTGCGCCATCCAATTACTATTATTATTGTATATACGAAGGAGGAGGAGGAAAGGAGGACGACGATTCTACAGACAATTACTTCTTCATTGTTCTGTCATACTAATGACAGATCATGGTATTTACCATATACAGAGAGTAAACAAAGGATAGAAGACTTCGGGTCATTCACCTGATCAGTTGTGTGGCTCTTATTTAAGAAAAATTTACATGTAGTAGCCAGCGTTTTTTAAATCTATAATATACAGTCCAGAATTCGCATCACTTAATAAATATTAACCCACAAGAATAAGTCGATGACAGAAACCGTTGACACCAGGTTAGTTGCTATTTCTTAAAGAATCCGTTTTAACATTTGGAAAACTGTCTGTTTTTTAATTTAAATGTCTCCTAATAGGCTCAAAATGTATTCCGAATCCTCAATTAAATTCCCTTCAGGGAGCAACATTATATTCCCTAAAACACTAAAAACTTTGTTCCGTTCCCACTCCACATTCCTTTGAAATAAGAGGATGAGTCGTTGAATTGGAATTGTCGACGCGAAGTAACTTTAGAGCAAGTCCATTTATTTGGAAATCGTGAGTTTAGGGTGAAAGTGTGTAACGAATACAATGCGTTGTTAAATTGGTTATCCAATTACTTATTTACTTATGACATGTGCCTGTACATTATATTCTTTATTGTTTTGAAATGCATCGACATAAGGATGAAATTTATACCAAAAATATTAACCTCAACCATGCTTCAGAATAGTCCTTTCACTGCAGTTCAGACACATCTGACAAGTATCGAAAACATCGAAGGAATTGAAATTCAGTTCCGAGAACGATGAATAATTGAAATATTCAATTTCGAAACACATCACTTGATTGGATGGAAGCTATTAATGCCTTATTATTTTCAGAATTCTCGAGAAACGTGAAATTCGTTGACATAGCTTATAGATAATAACTTAAAAAGCCACCTCACACATAAACCGAGAATGTACATTTCCAAACAAATCCCTGCAAAAAAAAGATGTAACCCATATAATTCCATAAAATTCCCATCAAAGTAAAACAACAAACCACCCAATATCGCGTAAAATAAACATTTTCTCGTTCAAATTCTCGGCATCCATCGTGTTTAATGGAAAACTTTTTATTTCGCCGCATCGTTCGCTTCGCTTTTAGTGTTATCCTTGTGGAAAAAGTGGAGGTCCACTCGTTATTAAAGATTCAATACGATCTGCACTTTACTGCACAAACACACAGACACTGGCTGCCCCCGTTCTTCAGCTAGACGGCACTGTTTATGGGAAACCTTGCTCACAGCAAACATTTGATTAAGTTTCAACACTCGATTCAGAAACGGAGAGAAAAAGAGAAAGAGAGCGAGTGGACGGTTGGGTGCCATATTTGTGCTTTCATTTTGCGTTTTGAAATTGCTTCACGGTTCGATTGCTTCTGCAAGGACTTCCATTTGGTACACAGCTCTCTGGGCTTCATATTGTCATCGCAAAAGTAATTTTGTGTATTGCGTGCATAATGCCTGTCCTCTTTTGTTGGTTCACCAAATGGATATCCTTGATTATTGTAAAAGGCAGAAGGTTTCTTTCTGCGTCTTCAGCGATGCAGGGAGGGGGGGCTTAAAATAAACAGCCAACACTATAGAAAATGAGAAGGAGTCTTTTTACGGCAGGTACATGCGTCTTAAGAGGCGACAAAAATTTTAATGCAACGTGTTAATCTGACCCTGATTTCTTTCAGCATGGGAGGTCGAATGGGGATTGAGTCCTTGGAACAACAGAGGGTTGCATTGTTGAGCAACTCACAAAAGAATGCCACTTTGATGGATGTCGTGGTAACTAATGTTTTATTTTTAAGTATTGCCATTGGAGAATTGAAGTTTTAGCTGAAATGATAGTTTTTTCAGTCTATCAGTATTTTGTGAAGGGAAAGAACCGGCCTATCATCTCCGATTGTGGTCAAAACTTTATTCTTTTCCATTCACATCCACTAAACACATTAACTGCTCGCAGGATTTTCCTTCTTTTCTTTGACTGTGATTCAAAGTCGCCATAATTTTGATCATTTATGGCCATTGTCGTCTATGTTCCTATGCTTTACACGTTGAGCTCAAATCTTGTTTCCTTGGTATTAGACTTAATTAATAAAATCGCAACGTCATTCAGATCAGACGGTAAAATGAAATCATTCAACACGAGTTGGTGTCTAACAAAAGAGCAGGTCGTCAATAAACCCTCCATATCCTTTTGAAGGAAATTGTTTTGTCACTTTGCGTAGTGGAAACTTTTTAGGACACTGCAGAATCTTTGTTGCCTTTGGCTTTGTTGGATTAAATTAAGTAGCGAGAGACTTAACACGTGTTTGACGAAAAAGGGGAAAACGACAACAGTTCTAAGAATCCATTGGGAATAACTATAGTTACCAATAAGAGGATTTCATTAATTAATTCTCAGAACAAAATTTGAGCTGTTGTGAACTCTTAAAGCAGCCACATGACTGCTTTGGGAGGATGCTTATTCTTAGAGGAAATATATGCAAGATTATTAAAGATTGTGTATGATTTTTTTCTGTTGATCTTAATGTTCGAGTCCCTTGAAGCATTTAGCTTCTTTTTATAAGCAGTCTGTGGTAGTCTTTATCTGGCTTTGGTTTAGTTTCTTTCAATTGCAACTGATCTCGTTGTAGAGACTCCTTAAACGAATTAGATTCGTTTGCTTACGTGTTGCAAATGAACCCTTGGCACAGAGAAAAGTACGGTACATTTCATGAATAAATAAATAAACATCGTAATCAGCCACTGCATATGTTAGATTTAACTCCATGCAACATTTTCCTGTTCTCAAAATTAAAGAGATCCATAGAAAGACGCCGTTATTACGACGTTTAAGGAGATACGCATCGTATCGCTAAGAGAACTGAAGGACATACGAAAAACTCTATATCAGACCTGCTTCGAGGATTATAAAAAACGATGGCACAAGGGTATTTGAGAGGAAGAAAATACAAATTGGTTAGCAAATCCGAAGGGCGTTCAATATATTCTCGGTATAGGGGTGAATAGTGGTCGCCGTGGCGTAGTGGGTAGAGTGCGACGCTCACACGCCGAAGGGTCTAGGTTCGACTCTCAGCTTAACACCAATTTTTCAAATTTTTCACGGCACCACCTCTTTCGAGCTGCGGACAACACTCAAAGAGTAATAACTGTCTAAGAAAGTTTCTTAAATCTCGCCGTTCGGAGTTCATTGGGTTTATTAAAGAAAAGTTTAATTTAATGAACTAATAACAAAAAAAAAAAAAAAATGAAGTTCATATATTTTTAACACAACAAACAATTCAATTTACACATAAGAAAAACTCCAGCACAAAAAGTCCGCGTACGTTATAGAAAATGATATAATAATAATTGTTGGCGCTACAGTCAAAAGGGTGGCCAGGGCCTAGCTTGCTTATCAACTTCTCGTGTTGTGCGCGCTACTGTTCGCTCACGAGTAGAAGGGACCTACAGTTTTTTTTCCGACATCAAACGGCGAAATTTCATAAGCTTTCTTAGACAGTTAATACTCTTTGAGTGTTGTCAGCAGCTCGAAAGAGGTGGTGCCGTGAAAATTGGTGTTGAGCTGGGAATCGAATCTAGACCCTTCGGCGTGTAAGCGTCGCACTCTACCCACTACGCTACGGCCATAAAGATAAAAAATAAAGAGCTTCTTAATATTTTGTTGGGTACCCACGCCTGAATAGTACGTCCTTCAACCGCTTTCCCATTGAAGCTACCAAAACTTTCGTGTCTTCTGGACGTATCTTAGACCATTCCTCCAGCAACTTCTCTTTAAGCATATTCTTGGATGAAATGCTGTGTAGACGAATACGCCGGTCTAACAGATCCCATAGATGTTCGATGGGGTTCAGATCAGGTGATTGTGGAGGTGTATGTAACTGTTTAAGGACGTTGTAAAGAAGCCAAAACTTAACAATTTGAGCTGTATGCTTGGGATCATTATCTTCTTGGAACATAATATGATTACCCAAGTCGAGCTTTGTAAGACTTTCAGGTATATATTTTTTAAACTGCTTAGATACTGAAATTTATTTATTGTGCTTTCGATAAATTCCAAATTTCCGGCACCATTTGCCGCCATACACCCCCACACCATCACTTCACCACAGCCATGCTTTACTGTTGGAAAGAGATTTTCTTTGTTCCATTCATTTGCTGGTTTTCTCCACATAATACCGCGTCCGTTTACTCCGAAAACACCAAATTTGCATTCGTCTGAAAAAAGCACATTGTTCCAAAAAGTCTGGGGCTTGTCAACATGTTTTTTGGCAAAGACTAAACGCTTCTTTTTGTTGGCTTTTGAAATCAATGTTTCTTTTTCTGCCAGAACGTCCATGGTACCCTTCTTTTCTCAATACACTTCTAAAGGTACCAGTGCTTAATTCCGTGCCGAATTTTACTCGTACTATTGTAGCACTTATTCGTGGATTCGCTTTTACTTCGGATAAAATGGACCGTTTTTCCCTTGCTGTAAGCAACTGGGGCCTGCCTGATCTACATGTACATCGAGGACAAATTTCCCGTTGCTGCGTAGTTTTCTAAGGATAGAAGAATTCTGGTATACCAGTACGAAATAAAATAGTATGCCAGTTTTTTGAAAATAAAACACTAATTATTAATGGGAAAGCAAAAACATTTTATTCAAAGTTTCGGCCATTGTTTTCTACACATTTTGACTACCTTTCTGGCAATTCGTGAATACCACGTCAATAAAATTGTTCGTCCTTTAAAGCAAACCAATCAGACACCTAATTTTCGACCTCTTCGTAGGAATCAAAGTGCCACTCCAATAACAATTCTGGCCGTTTTTCGATCAATGCATGGTTCAAATTGATCATTTGTTGTCGGTAGCGATCAGTATTAACGTTCACCAGGTTTAGGAGCTCGTGATACAGCACACCTTTCTGGTACCACCAAACACACAGCATTGTCTTCTTGCCGAATCGATCTGTGTTGCAGTCGGTGTTGAAGGTTGTCCCAGATTAACCCATGATTTTTTCCGTTTAGGATTCTTAAAATAAAACCATTTTTAATCGCCAGTAACAATGCAAAACCGATTTTCTTTCGTGTCTTTGAAGCAAAATTTCACAAGTGTTTTTTCGGTTTTCCATCTGTCTTTCATGCAATTCATGAAGCACCCATTTTCCACACTTTTGGATGTTTCCCATAGCTTTTAAACGATCAGAAATTGTTTGTTGTGCAACATTTTACATTGCTGCCATTTGTTTTTGACTCAAAGTGTCATCTCCATCCAATATCGTTTGCAATTCGGCGTCTTCAAACTTTTTTGGTGGTCTTCCACGTTCTTCATTTCTCACATCAAAATCATTATTTCTGAACCGTTGAAACCATCTTTTGCATGTTGCTTCTGATTGAGCATGATCACCATGTGCCTCGACAAGCATTCGATGCGACTCTGCAGCACTTTTCTTCAAATGAAAACAAAAAATTAATGCTTTCCGCAAATCATCACCTTCTGGTACAAAATTCGACATTTTTAACACGATGAAGAAATATGATGCTGTCTGTTCAATGACTTGATGTACATTAAATGTTTTCCACAGATGTCGTAGCAAACAAAAAAAAACATAAGGGCTCGTTCGCAACAAATGTTCCCTATCGAGGCATTTGTATCTTGACGATCAGTTCATACGGGTATACCTGACCGCCCCTCGTAAATATTTTTTGAGAAAAATGAAAAGTTGCCTTGTTTTAAAGAGACCTTGCGCTTTTGGAAACTTCTAAAGACAACCGTTTCGATTGGACAGGAACTGATGAATGCATAAAAAAGAATCTAAAACCATTTTTATAGTTGCAAGGGTTGAAATTAATGCTAAGTGATGAAGAAAAATGACATGCCAAACGACTTACGACTGGATGAAGGGAAAACTATCGTGATCGATGGGAATCAGGAGTCGCAAAAGATGTTTGACCAGAATTGACAGTCAGGAAGGTTTTGTTGTATTGTTGTTGTAATTATCTTCTCTGAGTTAATTACCTCCTCTCAATTCGGTCGTGTACTGTTGACAATTAAACTGTCTAAGGAAGTAATCGTTCCAAAGAGGCCGCTTTTTGCCGACAGAAGAAGAGTTGTCTTTGTTAAGACTAATCCAAGGCCCCTCACGTCGTCTGAATTCCGATGAAGGCAATCTTCTACATCCACTAAATAGTCCAAATTCTGCACCAAATAATTACTAATTGCTCCTTTCCAGTCCTCATACACGGAAGGTCCCAGGACCTTCTCAATACGAACCCCTCCAAATTGCTGAAATTGCCTTCAATTCCAAGTCTCCCTTTACTTTGGGTCTCAAAATTAAATTTTCCGAATTCATACATTCTCCTGTACTCTCAAATTCACTCTTTAGACCATTTTTTTCATCTCCATTCGAACATTTTTCATTAATTCCCGAAAGAGGGGGATTTTTTTTTGAGTCTCCAAGGTAATAAACGCCTCGCACGAGCCGGGTCGTTACTTCCTATCATTCGCAAAACAATAAATTATACTTTCGCCTCCCTTTCCGTGGTGTGTTCACCTCTGCACACTGCGACCCTTTTCAACATTGTTAATTTTCACTTTTAACTCCCACATGTACAGCAGGGTACTGCTGAAATTTGTCTGTTCTTCATTTACTCCTCCAGGAGCCTTCAAGGTTTCAAAAAATTCCTTCCACATTTTCCCTTCAAAGAATTGATCGGAAGTGCACTATATTGTATTATTCGTTCAACTAAAACATACGCTCCACGCCCCCAGAACGCACCCTACACGATGCCGGTTGCAAATGTTACGCCTCCTTCCACGACATCTTCGTCCGTCTAGAAATATCGACCCCTAGCACTCCACCCGTACCCGGCAGCATCTGTAAATACAAATTTTGAAAATGACCCCTTTTATTTTTAGCCATAACCGGTGTAATATTGCCACCGACTCTGCTGCTGACGGAGCGGTGGCTGTGGTTGCCGCCGGCCCCGGGTCTGGGCTTCGGGCTCCTTGTCGGACATTATTGACCCGCACTAATTTTCCTCTCAAACGAGCATCAATAGGAATCTAACGGGCGATAAATAGTAACGAAAGAACCTGCCTTCTCGTTTCCCGGTCACAGGGAACTGCTAACCGTTGCAGAAGCCCCAGTTTAATGGACTTTAATGGCCGCGCCTCGCTGTCAGGAGCAGCTCGACCGCCTCTTTAGTGACCGGGCCATTAAATACACGTCTGATAATATGAAAAACGTAAATTCGGGTGGTTTCGTCCCCGGCATCACCACTCACGGATAGGGGACCACCCGCCCTTTTTCGTTGTCCAATTTGAAGGACTGCCTACCCGTGTGCACGGTGCTTGTGATTTATGGTTAGCTTATGTAATTGGAATCACCATCTGCCCCCGACACCCCAAAGTGGTTAGCCAACTGTTCGGAAAGGAAACTTACTCAGCTCTAATTGTGATTTCATTGCCAGTATTTACGGGTGTTTCGAGTTCACTCAACAGCATCGTTTGTAGGCCGCAGGAGAATTGGAATTGCAGTAGTCCCTTCTGCAGGAAGAGCGCCATGTAGTGACCGCCTTTGGTGCCTTGTGCTGCGGCCAGCATAATGAGACCATTTGTTGCACGTGTTCGCACTTTCAGCTGCACATGCATTGGCAGCACCGAGTCGAGACTGTCGTGTGTCGGTATGTCCTTGTGGATGCGATGACTTACGTACGAGTCTCCAGAGAATGCGGCGTTCTTTATGACAATAGGACTCTCGCACAGCGGTCCCTGACGATCAAATCGGCACACACACTGAAAAGAGAAACGGATAAAAGTGGACGTGGCATGAAAACAAACGAAAAATATTATTTCAGTAGAAAATGTCAAACAGTGGGTTTGATGGACAGAGGGGATAGCGACAACAGCTTGGAAGCATGTGCTTCCAATAGGAAATGGATTTGAATATTTAAATTCATCGGATAATGGTTCGCACATCGTGCTGAGTGTTTTATTAAACTCAAAACATTCGTTGACCAGGGGTATAGGATTTAAATGGGTTATCTAGTGGAAAGCTGTTGATCCCACGGAGGCAGTCTACAAATTCCAATCGAATGTCGGAATGTCAATTGCCTGGGAATGTCTGCTCCTTTTGCCCTTCATTAGGGAAGACATCGAGCCGTTTCTGATGAACAAGGAAGGCTTGTAAGTAGGTGTGGTCGGAAGAACGGAATGGTTTTATCAATTTCAATTTTCAAGCAGGTAGTTTGAATAAGGTGAGAGATCCCAGTACAACTTTATGGAATTTACTTATTACAGAACCCTTCCGTTTTATCTGTAGCTTCCTTACTTGTCGACTATTTTTGGTTTAGACTTACGAACCAAGTCGTAGGGTCATGCCTCGAAAGATGAAACTAACATACTATAGCAACTTAATCGTGAGAAAAAATAGAGAAAGCTTAACATTATTGGAAGCGGATTAGGTACTCCTTCTCTGAAGTTGTGCTCGCTATTTTATAAAGGTAATTTGTTATGGCCGCCGTGCGACGCTTACACGCCGAAGGGTCTGGGTTCGATTCCCGGCTAAACACCTCGAATTTTTCACGGGTCACCTCTTTCGAGCTACTGACAACATTCAAAGAGTAATAACTGTCTGTGGCTTCTCAAACTTCGCTGTTCGGGGTCGGCAAAAAACTGTAGGTCTCTTCCACTCGTGAGAGAACAGTAAGGCGCACAACACGAGTAATTGATGAGCAAGCTAGGCCCAGGTCCCCCTTTGGACTGTAGCGCCAACAATTATTATAATTATTATTGAGTGGCAATCACCCCACCTTGGTTTGAAGCGAGGCCTTCCTAAAACTTTTTTCGTTCTCTGGGCCGCAGCGACCGGTTGAGAATGCAACTCCACACTGAGTCTCCTAACCGCCTTGCTTAGTTTTTGGGTAAACAACAAAATAGAAAAGTCAGCACAGTACACTGTCGTCGACTCTAACCGCGATATTATGTGGTAAACCATAGCCACCACGATACTCCCACAAGGGGGTCTACCCCTCGGTCAGGCTGGAATCGAAGTTCAAGAGGCTCCTGACTTCCCGTGGCACCAGAATGTAACCTCTACCAGTCAGGCTCTCTCTAGCCGCCATAACGCCACAGATGGTCTTTTCCCCATCAGTGTTTCCGTTGTCACTATAAATAGTGATGAGAACGATGTGATTTTTGAATCATGTGATTCATACAAGCCAGTCATATCATCTGGAGGCCCCTCCAGACAGCATGATCTCCCGCCTGCTGTCTCCAATTGTGCACCCCAACTTAATTGAGCTACTTATCCACTTGTGAGCGCCACCTCAGCCTAGACCGCCCTTTGTTGCTTTGTCCCAATGGCTCGGATTCGAAGACTTTTCGGGCCCAAACTGTTGTCTCATACGCTCTACATGGCCCAATCATCTTAAGCGCTGTATCCGAAGACGCTTGACAAGACCAATTTTGGACGATTATACACCTTGTATATTGCTCACAGATCAAATACTTATTGCATTGCTTTAATAAACCTAAACATTTCGCTGCGTTTATTAATAATAATAATTGTTGGCGCTACAGTCCGAAGGGGGACCAGGGCCTAGCTTGCTCATCAACTACTCGTGTTGTGCGCGCTACTGTTCTTTCACGAGTAGAAGGGATCTACAGTTTTTTGCCGACTCCGAACGCCAAAGTTTGAAGATCTTTCTTAAACAAGTATTACGCTTTGAGTGTTGTCAGCAGCTCGAAAGATGTGGTGCCGTGAAAAGTTCGAGGTGTTCAGCCGGGAACCGAACCTAGACCATTCGGCGTGTGAGCGTCGCTCTACCCGCTCTACCCACTACGCCATGGCGGCCACGTTTGTTGGCGATCTCAAATATGTGATTATTCCAACTCAGTATGGAGTTGATACACACACCGATGATGGAATGTCGGTTGGTTTCAACAACTCTTTATGATTGCTTGACAGGCAGTACACATCAGTGGGTCTTAGAAGCATTTGTCCTAATCGATTAGTTGTCAGGATCGGAATGTAATGAGCTACCGGTCTAAATCCATGGCAAAAGAGGAGGAGAATGAGCCAAGTAAAGAATATAAAGCTGGGAGTACTGTCATCAACAAAAGACTGGATTTGATAATACTATGAAAATGAGGAAAAGTGTCGGAGTCAAAACGGAACCCTGAGGAAGACCGGCATTAATATGGCAAATATCGTGACCGCTGTGGGGTAGTGTGTAGAATGCGACGGTCACACGCCGAAGGTCTAGGTTCGATTCCCGGCATGCATCACAAATTTTTCACGGCACCAGCTCAAAGAGTACTAACTGTCTAAGAAAGCTTCTCAAACTTCGCCGTTCGGAGTCGCCAAAAAACTGTAGGTCCCTTCCACTCGTCAGAGAATAGTAGCGCGCACTACACGAGTAGTTGATGAGCAAGCTAGGCCCTGGTCCCTCTGTGGACTGTCGCAATATATTAATCAGACTTGAACACATTTAAGACAACTTGCATGGAACATTGTGAAAGGTTATTTTGAATACTTTGAAGAGGGGTTTCATCGACACCGAAAGCAAGCATTTTCGACAAGGGAGCCTGTTGTCAGACTCTGTGCGATGCCTTTCAAATATCAAGCACAACGATCTTGCTTTCTTCTACATTGGTCCCACTTTTCGGTGAGATATGTCATCAGATCCCCAGGGCGTCAATTGCTGTGGAAGCCGCTCTGACGGTCATTAAGAAATTTCAGGTATTCAAGATATTTCATAAACGCTTATAACCTTCGAAAACAGCGACGTACATACGTAGGGATCATAAGGATCATCTTCATTGTCCTTAAGCATATCGTTGTTATAATAATTGCAATATTTTTGACAAATTTCATTCATCTGCAAATTGTCCAATAACACCACTAGCTCCAGTTAAAAACTCATCATTCCGCTCGTTCCCTCGAATCAATCATAACTCGCCTGATTAAAGTGCGCTGCTTGTAAACCACGGAGTGACGAGAAGCAATTACTTTCATTCTCCCGCGAACAGTGAAAACCCTTTTAACGCCATCCCATCTAAAGGACTTTCAGCGATTTATGAGACAGCAGATGACGATGTGACGAAAGAAAAAACTGCGCTGAACGTTGCGGGGGACAAGGGAGAGACTGAATTAGTGCTCTCGACTTTAATTTGTCTCTCCTCCGTTACGGTATTTAATAACAGTCGCTCGATCATGTTCCTCGGTGCACACCCATTGTGCAAACAGAGCGAAAAATAGTAGTGCGCAAACACACACAAAGACATCCGCCCATCTCCCACACCACCCTCGCAAACGTTTGTCTCAATTTTGATGTGAAACTAAATGTTATCGCATGAAATATATTCGCAGGGAGTGGTGCTGCATTGGGGGAAGCAGAGTGCAGCAGAGAGCGCCTGCAGGAGGGCTCTCATTGAGGAGCATATTAAGCTGGGGCTGAGGGTCTCGCTGCATGCAAATTAGCTTACTCGGAATCAAGTTGCAAGCGGTGAAGTTCGACGTCGTCGACGCCGGCTACGTTGATGCCAATGATGGCGGAATGGTGATGAAGCCTGATGATGATGGGACCTGGGAATGCTGATGATGCGAGGTCCCTTTGCTAGATCCCATCGGTTTTAATGAGGGCATACACGAGAAGGAGGAATCAGCTTTCTGGCAGCCTGGCTTCCGCAGGACCCCTGCTCGGTGGGGTTCTTGCGAAAGTTTCCGCATATCATTGCAGCGAGCGGGGAAAATCAATATTTTGTCATTCGTCCTGAATCCGAACTGAACTGAAACGGGTTGCCTTCTGACCCCGCATCGGGAGGAGTGTCCATTACGATCTGGGGTATAATTATGCAAACTCCGTTCCTAACTATCGCCTCCGTGCCGCACTCGACGAGGTGCTTGCTCACAGCCCGATCTGTGGCGGTTTGGTGCACATAACAGTGGAATTGTTTCGGGGGTGCGGGTGGACAAATATCTGTTGTGGCAGTGCAGTCCGGGAGCTTTAATAAGGCGATTACAAACGGCAGTCGGTTAATTGAATGAAAGTCAAATCGATGGAGTGGTGAAATCGAATTGGTTGTCTGCGGGACAGGCATCCTTAGAGGACTTAATGCTCAATTGAAAAATGATGTAGAAGACCGAGGCGGTTTAAGGAGTGCCAAAGGAAGCAGTTTAGGGGACTGGCGGTGTTTTGGAGGGACGCGATAGTGACAGAAGTCGCTTTGGCGTGAACAATTTGGGAAAGAATCTTTGAATTGGTAGTTCGAAAATTCGAACACGAGGAGTGCTCACTCTTAGACACACATTTCATTGAAATTTTCTTCTTTAAGAAGTGCTTGAGTCCCGTGACGATTGTGGGGATTGGGGACTTATTTAATCTTCCGTACCCTGTTGGACCACTTTTCACTGCATTGTTCTTATGCCTTGGACTTAAACATCTAAGTTACCATTGACATCTAAAACAACAGCAGGACATCGTATTTGGGTTAACAGGTGGTGCTGGCTTAACTGCTACTGCTAGTCATTAAGAGGAGTCATTGAGAGAGAGAGAGATAAAACAGCTATTCGGAGGATACAAGGCTTGGACCAATGCCTGGCGGGACCAGAATGGGCAACTAGTCGTTGAGTCGCAGTCTGTGCTGAGAATCTGAAAGGATCAGTTCTGCAGACTCCTTAACGGCGACGACGGCCCAAATCCCGCTGCAAGGCAGAATGTTCAACTCGATTTGGACGATGATAGACAAGAATTCCGTCCCCCCGACTTAGACGAGGTGAAGATAGCAATATCCAAGCTGAAGTCGAACAAAGCTGCTGGAGCGGATGGACTGCAAGCAGAACTATTAAAAACAGCTGGAGATGACGTGGTTGGGTGCATTCACCACCTCTTCTGTAAGATATGATCGGCGGAAAGCATGCCCGATGAATGGAATATTAGCGTCGTTTGCCCGGTTCACAAGAAAGGAGACGACTTTGACTGCGCCAACTACAGAGGGATTATTCTCCTCAGCATCGCATACAAGATCCTCTCTGCCGTACAGTGTGAGCGTCTGAAGCCGTTTTTCCATAACGTGATAGATCCCTATCAGTGTGGTTTCAGACCAGAGAAGTCCACAATAGACCAGATCTTCACATTACGGCAGATCCTGCAAAAGACTCAAGAAGTGCAAATCGACACTCACCACCTATTCGTCGATTTTAGGGCCGCATATAACAGTGTGCATGGAGACGAGCTATACAGTGCCATGTCTAGTTTTGGCGTTCCTACCAAACTCGTCAGATAGTGTAGGATGACGATGGAGAACTCTCGCTGCTCCGTCAAGGTCGGTAACGAACTCACCGAGACCTTTAATGTCAAAAAAGGGTTTAGACAAGGCGACGCACGTCAAGACTTCTTAAACATATTCCTCCAGAAGATCGTGCGAAACTCACAAGTCAACTCCAGAGGCACGATCTTCCAGAAATCAGTTCAATTCCTAAGTTACGCTGATGACATTGACGTGTTTGGATGCACACAGCGAACCGTCAAAGAGGCGTTTGCTGGCATTGAAGCAGAAGCGACTAAAATGGGTCTGGCGGTAAATGAGAGCAAGACTAAGTACATGCTGTCATCAAGGAAGGACATACAACGTGGAGTCTCGGACAGAGCGTCCCACTAGGCAGCAGAAACTTCGAGGTAGTCAATAACTTCGTCTACCTCGGCTCCGCGGTAAACAGGGACAACAACGCCAGTACCGAAATCAAACGCAGAATCACTCTTGCCAAACGCTGTTTCTTTGGGCTCAAGAGGAAATTGAGTAATAAAGCCCTCTCTCGAAGGACTAAGCTCGCTTTATATAACAGCTTGATCATCCCAGTCCTACTTTATGGCGCGGAAACCTGGACGTTAGCAAAAGCGGGTGAGGAAACCCTTAGTCCTTTCGAGAGAAAGGTTCTGCGTGCGACTTGTTGTCCTGTTCGAGTTGATGGCATTTGGAGGAGATAATTTAACGACGAACTCTATGAGCTAAACAACGGTATGTTCTTAGTCAAGCGTCTTTGGATACAACGCTGAAGATGCTTAGGCCACATAGATCATATGGACACCACTGCTCTCACCCGATAGGTTTTCGAATCTGGGCCATTTGGACAGCGCAACAGAGAACGGCGTAGGCTTAGGTGGCGCACACAAGTACAGAAAAACCTCAACAAACTTAAAGTGCGCAACTGGAGGAAGCTGGCAAAAGATCGTGGTGGCTGGAAAGACATGTTGGTTGAGTCATACAGCTCTGTGCAAAAAAATAGCACCACATTGAGGTCTGTACTTTGGATGCGAATTACTTTTCTCCATGCTCATGTAATGACACGATATTTATTGTAAGACATCTGTTGGGTATCAGTAATAAAATGCAAAAAACGAGATGAGCAAAGATGCATGCAAGAAAATTCCCGTTATACGAAATGAAACCGAAATTTTGGTGTGCAAAATAATAGCACCACAAGTAAAACGTCGTAAATAAAATGCAAAATTTAGTGGAATAGTACGGTTTTTATTTTTTTTATTTAAAGTAATGTTCTAGTACTTCGTCTTATAGCCCTTATTTTTGACAACGGCACAACGTCGTGGCATAGAGTCGATTAGTGCTTGACATCGCCGAATTGGGATATCCCTTGACGCAGCCTGCCTCCCTGCACAGCTTTCCATAGCCGTAGTCTATTTTTTGGTTTCATTTTTCGGTCATTATTGGTTTAATCCAAAATATAGAACCAGTACCGTAGTAGGAAAAGCATCCCCATATGTTAATTTTCGCGCCGCCGTGCTTAATGGTTAGACTCATCTGTCCATAATATATTACTCCATTTGGTTACTTCCCAGTTCAAATGTTCTTGCGCGAATTGTTTTCTCTTATGAAGATGGACCTTTGCCAGCAAGGGTACTTTTCTGGGACTTCTGACAGGTAGTTGCTTCACTATCAACTTCCTCCTTATGGTTGACGTTGATACGGGCAGATTTAGTTCCTCTTTTATTTTGTTTAATGTGATGAATGGTTTTGTTTGACTAATCTTATCATTCTTCGCTCATCGGTAGAGGTTAATTTTGATTTTCTACCTCTTGTTTCGTCTTTTTCGACGTGTTTATTTTGCATTAGTAATCATTTTATTCGAACAACCAACGATTTCCCGAATAAATTTGTACGTTTTTCCGTCAGAAATTAATTTTTTTATGTTTTTTATGTTTATAACATTATTTTAAAAATACTAGTTTCAAAATACTTAAATATTTTTACTTAAATCTTTTGACGCACAAAAAAAAAACTAAACACCACCAAACACTTCGAAAACACTTTTTTGAAATGACATTATTTTGCAAACCAAAATTTCGGTTTCATTTCGTATAACGGGAATTTTCTTGTCTTAAAATGCATCTTTTCTTATCTTGTTTTTTGCATTTTATTACTCATACCCAACAGATGTCCTACAATAAATATCGTGTCTTTACATGAGCATGGAGAAAAGTAACTAGCATCCAAATTGCAGACCTCAACGTGGTGCTATTTTTTTGCACAGATCTGTAGGTCCACACGGGACTGTAGCGCCACACAGGAGAACAGGAAGTCATTGATGCCGGGGTTAAAACAACCATTTGACTTGGTGATTGGTCACAGGGATTGGCTTAACCCGCACTTCTCTTCATCGTTCTTCTGTTTTTCTTTATCCTCCTATTCATAAAGATGTTGTTCCATGTAATCTCACCCTAACAAAACGCCTAACACTTTGATCGACACGAATAGTTCGTCCTTCACCGCTCACCATGTGTAATCCTCATCATTTGTCGACTGCTGCTATTGTCAGCTCTGGCAAAAAGGTGGAGTTACTAACGCAATAACTTGTTGAGACAGTTTTAGTATTCCATTGAAATTGAGAGGTACCCTCGTGCTTTTCGGATTTTATTTGGATTTCAATTGTTCTCACCTGCCTCTAACACAGTCCCCTGTCGTCACGGATAGTGATACAAAATTGGATTCCAATTCTTACTTGAGCACATTTTCGTAGAATCAGAATATCTGTTGCCTCAGAGCAGACTCATTGCTGACTTAATTTCTCGAATTTGACTTCGAAAAAATGGGAATGTAGATTAGGTTTTTTTTCGTTTATTGGCCGAATGGACTTTGTGCTTTCTGATGCAGATTTCATTTCCTTTAACAAATCTATCCATTATTGTGTGGGTTCAATGGAATTTTTCAGCAATGGAGCGGAATTCGGTTAGTTTGATTAAAAGCGAAATCGACTTGAATGGCATGCCAAGTGCAGGGAAACTAATCCCTTTTTTGCTGAATCTGAGTGGGAACATTTTTTCAAACCGCCGTAAACTGACATTTTTTCTGTGTGATGCAGACTAGAAAAGCTTCTTTGCTAATTACCAGAGTATTCCTCTTTGCGTGTGAGCTGGGTTTTTTGTCAAAGAATGTTCCATTTGCTGATTAAAACGATGCGACGAGTGAGACTTGCGTCATGCTGTTGTTAAATTTTGAATGTGCATAGGCTGTGCTTTGATTGTGATGCTCATGCTGTGAATTTGTTCACAGTTGAAATTTAAAGAACGCAAGTTTAGAGGATCGTAAAATATGTGGATTCAGTGCGATGACCTAGCATTAAGAATACTTCAACCTTCACCGATTTTGTAGGGCGCCAATTGATAAGTATTACTGCTCCATCCGAAACAAGCTTTTTAGGAACTTCCTTCAGAAGTTCATGTGAAAATGAAAGTTCAATCGAATATAGAAGACCATTTAGAGTTTTTTCTCCTTCTCTGGCTTATGCGGAGGACATTGACGGTCGGGAATAGGCAATCTTAAATTAGCCGTATGCTGTAATGGAAATGAGCATCGCTAGCCGATGTATGTGAAGACAGGACAAACAACAAACGGCATTTAGCCGGGAAGTGATGAGTGTTGGGTTGTACGTACAAAAACAACAAGTCAATAGGAGAACCGCACGATCTAATCACTCTTTCCAAATATTGAGGTCATGCCTTAAAAGAAGAGACTAAGCCCTCCCTAAAAAATCTAGTTCTCTGTTTGCAGAATACACTTTTTGCTGCAGTTCAACTCCATGTCCCTTTAAGACGGAACCTATTAAGTATATAACTTTTTTCGTAAGTTTTTTTTTTCTTGTGGAACCCAATTTCTTCCCTTTTGAATATATAAACATGCTTTTAAACGTTTTGAACTGGCTGCTTGAGTAGCACCCAAAGATTCTGGGAGCCTTTCTTTATTTGGCAATAATCTTCATAGAGTAATCCTTTCAGTTCTATATCTTTAGCCTTTTGGCTTTCCACGACGTTCATCGTCTTCCAAACCAAAATCAGCACTTTTAAATCCTGTAAACCACTTTTGCCATATTCGTTCAGCTAGCCCATATTCACCATAAACTTTCACCAAAATACGATAACTTTCGGCAGCAGTTTCCTTTTTTTTTTAAGTAATGTAAAAAAACTCCCGGAAAAATCACTTCTTCAGGCACAAAGTTCGACATATTTGAGTGTAAAAATGTATTGCTGTTTACGCTACAAATGAATAACATAGGCTGAAATGACGTACAATGACAGTAGCTTTCCAATGTATGTTCCAATGGAATAATAACAATGGAATAATAGAAGTTACGCCATCTCTTAGCAAACCTCAGTAATAGACCCTATATTCAAATCTTCTTATGACATTCTTGTAGAGTAGGTTATGAGCGTCTATGAGTGAAGAACTCCGGACATTTAGAATGAGCAGCAATCATAGTAATGTGGCCGACGTGTCATAGTGGGTAGAGTACCTTAGACGCTCACACGCCGAAGGGTCTAGGTTCGATTCCCGGTTGAACAGCTCGAATTTTACAGAGCACCACCACTTTCGTGCTGCTGACAACATTCAATGAGTAATAACTGTCTTAGAAAATTTTTCAAACTTCGCCGTTCATAGTTGGCAGAAACTATAGGTCCTTGCGCGAGAACAGTAGCGCGCACAACACGAGTAGTTGCTGAGCAAGTTAGGCCCTGGTCTCCTTGTGGACTGTCGCGCCAACAACTATTGTTAGCAACCACAGCAATACGGCAAGCCAGATGAGAGACCTGCATATCAAGATTTGCAGGGGAGTGTAACTAACCAGTCTTACAGTTCCTTTGTGGACATGTTGCTACCGTCAATATCAGCATTGGCTTATGCGCAATATTTCGTTGACTGAGCCTGAAATTTCCAAACGTCGAGGACCACGCAGTTTTTGACTTGACTGCAGCCACTTGCTGCAGAAGAGAGTCGTGGTAAACCTTCCAGGCGCCGATAATATGAGTTCTAGATGGATCGTCAAAGTCCATTCAAAACTAAGGCAGGCTGAAGCTTAAACGGCTTCCCTCCAGAGCAGGACGTAATTCGTGCTCAATAAGTTAGAGAGTGAAAGGGTTTCTATATGTATATAAATTGTATGGCTTGACGGTCTACAAGGGGACCAGGGCCTAGTTTCCGCATGAACTACTCATGTTGGCGTGTTACTGTTTTTTTACGATAAAAAGGCACCTATAGATTTTTGAGACTCCTGACGGTGATTTTTGAGAAGCTATGTCATAGCCAAGTGAACAGTAAGTGCGACGAAACACGCGACGTTTGAGCCCGATAATTGAATATTTCCTTTTGACGTGTGAGTGTTGCAGTCTACCCACTATGCCACGGAAGCCACTAAGCCCTTTTAATAACAGGTAAATTCGTGTCACATATGTATACGCTGTGACTTCTGCTATAGACTTGTGCTAGTCAGTTAGCGGTCAAAAAAATGTGGCCTAAGTATCAATCCGAAGTAAAACCGAGCTGCTGTTCTGCTGCAAGAGGAAGAGATTTATACTGGGCGAGTGCAGCCTAACGAATACTTCGAGGTTTCTAGGCGCTGAGTTCCAAGCTAAGCAGAACGAATAACGCCGAAGAATACATCTGGGAAAATACGCGGAATTCTTCCACTGAAAGCGTACTATTAACAATGCTGAAAGTTTTCGACTAAGTCTTGTATACCTTCTTCTTGTTGCGGCGCTACAGTCCGGGGTGGACACGGGCCTCTAAGTCTTGTATACCAGAATCTTTAAATGTAGCCACTTCGGTCATGTATCAATTCTGGCATCGAGATTTAAGGGAAACACAAATTTTCACAATCGCTTTCCAAACAAAGAACAATGGTAGGCCATGAATGGATGACTGTTAGAGGACTAGCCCACAAGGCCGCAAGCTATTTCATTTTCCCTGCTTTTATCCTACCAATGGAATACGCACCTTTGTTAATCAAAATAAATTAATAGAATGCATTCCAACTTAGTGAGATTATTCGGGTAAAGAGGGGTACTGTCCCTCATAGGTATACGTGGAAAAGACAAAACATTTCGGCCGAAACCACAGTTGCTTAGAAAGGGCTGGAGATGAAGAAAGAATAGGGTCCTACAAGGTGCAAGCACAATAAACGAGGCAAAAGAGAAATCATTTGTATGAGTCCAAGTATCCATACTTAAAGCCTTACGCCCGGTAGCAATTGAAAAGAAATCCCTAGCGCTTTCCTCGAAGTCGATGGTTCGTGTTCCATGAGACCTCATGCGCTTCGGTTTGATTTATTCCAAAAAAACACATTTTTAGGAGTTACAGAGACGAGAAAATGTAATAATAGTCCCTGGTGATGAAGATCTGGAGGATTTCGCAAACTCAGCTGACTGATAGTTTGTTTATCTAGGTTTGAAAACACTTTACTGGAGTGCTCAGACTCAAAAACTAGACCATTGCACTATCAGCCTACATTTAATGTAATTTTTTGGTCTTCCGTCTAAAACGAGCAAGCGCTTCTGCGATAAAGAACTTAGGTGTTCAGCTCTAACCACATCAACGGTAAACAGATGCCATCCTATCCGAGCAAAGGCAGACCATTGACAAAGGAAATTCTGTGCAGAACCTTCACCTTCTCTGCAGGCTTCGCATAAGATCAAGCACACTTAAACGTCAAGCAAACTTAAGCAAACTGCCACAGCGGCATGCGCTAAATACACCTTCAATGGCAAGGCCCTGAAGGTCGAATCGTCCTTCAAACTAACATTATGGTGCAAACCGATAACGAACTAAGCATGTACAAATAGGAACAGTCCACAAGGATGACGTTTGTAGCTTGCGACCGTAATTTATTTGAACATTCAGCCAATTTAGCCGCAATCATGATGACCAGACAGTAAGACGGTCAACACAAACGAACTTCGTCGATAATGACACCTTTAGAGTACTGCACAATGTACAGTTCTGAAAGAATTGTTTCGATTGTGACTTTTAAGAAGTGTTTCAAACGGTGTCGGTCCCTCATAACATGTTGAAATGTCAAATGCTGTCATTTGTTAATTTTTCACTTCTCCTTAATTTTCGTTTCAGATTTCGCATTCTTCGGTAAGTACATTTGGAACAGTGTCAAAACGTACAGTGCTACGACAACGAATGCAACCCCAGATCCAAATTCAACCAAATCAAAGTTAAGCGACTGCTCCGAAACGATTAAATATTTCAACTAGCCTCCTAATACCTACTACCTAATACTTCACGTCGAGTGCCTGTCAGGCAGGTACATCGGCCTTGTCAAAATTCAAAATTGATTGCTCTCCAGCGGCACTTATTCGGCGGAACACGATGCGGAAGCTTTTTGGGGAATTTGAAGAGCGCTCTCGAGAGGATCACATTCAACTGCACCTGAATGCGAATAAATCCTCGATTGCCTGACACAGGGAACACCCCCAGCCGCCCGGGGCACACCTCCCATGCGCGCATTGAAAAGGGCCACCCACCCGCCATCCGCAGGAGTGTCTGCTGCCTGAGTGCACACGCCCCAGTAAAGGCGGCGCCGCCGTCGACATTTTGTGTTAATTATTAGACAGACAGTGCAAAACATATGTACACTGCCGTGCAACGGTTCGCCTTTAATCATCGCTCCCTGCATTGGGGGCGGCGGCGCGGCGGTGTTTATGTAAGGACGCCATTCTTCTTCATTTTTATCGAAGCGGAGGGAGGACATTAGAATCAGTTGCTCACCCACCGTTCAAGTGGAAAGCACTGAATAGATCTTGCTCACGAGTGGGGTGTGTGGAGGGGTGGGAAAGGAGCACGAGCAAAGGTAGCAGCAGTCAGCCCGGAACAAAGGAAACGAAAATTTATATTGAAAGGGAGAGAGAACGTTTGCCATTACTCACCCTGGAGCCCTCTGAAGTGGTGACACAAGTACCTCCATTATAGCAACCCAATTTAATGCAATCCGGAGCGGTGGTGGTGAAGTTGTCCACTCCTCCAGATGCTCCGGCGCTTCCCGTCGCACCGGTGCTCGACTCGGAGCTCTCCTCAGACGAAGATGATGAAATCGATGATTGTGTAGTCAGGATTGCCGGCGTCGTCGATGGTGGTAGGGGCGGCTGCGTCGGGGCTGGAGTGGTTGTGGTTGGCGGAGGTGGAGGTGGAGGTGCTGGAGTGGTGGGTGGTGGAGGTGGTGGTGTGGGTGCCTGCGTCGTCGGCGGTGGAATGTACTCTGTCGTGGTCGCTGGCGGCGCTGTGGTCGGATATGTGACCAAGTCATCCGTGTATATAATCTTTGTCGTGTGCTCCGAGAATGGCGGCGGCGTTGGTCGGTACGTTGGCGGCGGGATGCTGCTGCTTGGCCAGTAGGGTGACACCGTTGGGAAAGGGGACAGCGACGTCGTTCCGCCAACTTTACCGGGCGCCGACGTCGTTATATCGATGCTGACCCCGGCTGAATCATAGTCATATGGGGAGACCGTCGAGGGATAGAAGGGTGTTGGTGGTCGGTATGTTGTAAAGCGGCCACCGCCGGTCGATCCAAAGTCCTTTGAGTAGTCGGTCACCTTGGTCGACACAAAAACTTCGGGGTACTCGGTGAAGAATGGTGCGACGGTCGTTGTTATGCCGAAGGAGGGCGGTCGGCGGGTGGTCGCGCCGTACACTCCGGTTCCTGCTGAGTGGTCGTAGTCGGGGTACTCGGTTTGGACGCCGGTGCTGATACTGGTCGTGGCATCCGGGAAGTACTTGCTAGGAGATGGAGACCGTGTCTCGGGAATTTCTGTGACATAGCTCGGTGTCGTTGGCCACTTGCCGATGGGTCGTCGGGTGGTGTACTCGTAGGGGAACGTCGTTTTGATGGTGGTGCGGTGATGGACTATTGTCGGGTGCGCTGTGATTGTGATTGGGCTTTCTTCGGATTCCTCACTGCTGTCAGACTCGTCCGGCTGACGGGCCGTCGTTGTATCCGAGAAGTCAAACCGTGAGACTGTCGTGTACTCGTTGGACTCCACCGTTTCTGCCGATGAGCTGCTGCTCTCTGACGTCCGAGACTCTTCGGTCTCCTCGCTGCCTTCGCTGCTTGTTTGCCTACCGCCCGCGGTGGTGTACACCGATGACGACGGAGTCGTGCCCTCCTCAGAACTGGAACTCGAGCTCGGTGCGGGTGTCGTCGTAGGCGCTGGAGTGATAGGAGCGGTGTAGTTGCAGTCCAGGGAGTCTTCGCCTATCATGAGGCACTCACAGAGCATTCCCGTCAACATCGGCGGACACGAGCATGTAAACGTGTCAACTCCGTCTATGCAGACGCCTCCGTTCATGCACTTGGGCCCGAGTTGGCACTCATCGTATTGGAATTCGCACTTCTCCCCGTGGTAGTCGGGCACGCAGTAGCACGTCGGCACCCCTTCCTCCATCAGGCACAGCGCATTGTTCTGACAGGGGTTGTCGGAGCAGATGAGGATCTCCTCCTCGCAGTTGGTTCCCGTGTAGCCCATCGGGCAGGCACACACGTAGGCGGCCAGCTTGTCCACACAAACTCCCCCATTCTGGCAGGGCGACGATTCACATTCGTTGATCTCCTCCTGACAGATGCGCCCCTTCCAGCCCGGCGGACAGTCGCAGGTGAACTCCAGCCCAGGACCTTCTATACACTCACCGCCATTGTGACATCTGGCGCCCGTTCCTGCAAAGAAAACAAACATCGTTAGTTCAACTGACACTAAAGACACCGCTCCGGGGTGCCGGACGGATCCTTGTTAAACTTAATTCGCTACAACGTGCCAACAGAAATGTCCCGAAAAGCCGCTCACCTGTTTCACAGACTGCCACATCAATCTCACAATGTATACCCAAATATCCTGGTTGACATGTGCATACGTATCCGTTATCTCTGTCCCTGCAAAGGCCACCGTTTTGGCATGGATTGGACAAGCACTCGTCCACGTTCTCCTCGCAGTTGGCTCCTGAAATGGATAAACACCCCCACGCGGGGGTAAGGTGTTAGAGGAGATGGATTAAGGATTAAACTTGTCCAGACTAAGATCATAATTCTTAAGCACAAACACACACAGGCGCACAGCAAAAGAGCGGTACTTGAGTCATTTGACCCACTTCCCCCTCGTTGTTTTCTCACATTTCGCTGACTCCCCCTCCACTGCTCCCCTCGCTCTGCTTCCTGCTCGCTTGCTCCAGTATCCTTATTGTTATTCTTTGCCCTTTGGTTTTTGTGGTTAATTTGCGTTGCCCGAGTGCAAATGAGGGGAAACCGTGGCGAGTACGCCATGACGGGCAGGGATCATCCAAGCGGAGCAATTTAGTTGAATAAATATTATTTTTTTATTCAGCCAGCAGTTGGTGGGAGCCGCACAGGATTGATGTTCGCAATAATTGGCTCTGTCCGAGAGGAGTCCGCCCGCCCCATGACGGATATTTATCTGATGGCAAATAAACTGCTGCATGACTTAGAAAAAAAAAAAATGAAAAAGGGTGACATGCGACTGTCCACATGGGTCGCATATGGTTTTCTAATGAATTCCAATTCCGTTTGACATTTCATGGAGGGTTAGTTGGTGTTTGCGGCGGAAGCAAAAAAAGATGAGAAGGCGGGGGTAATCCTTGTGAAGATCTGTTAACTGCTGGGAATATGGAGACGATTATAAAAGCCAGCAGTGGTTGGCAAGAGCTTCGAATGGTGTGGTCCACTGGATCTGGGGCACTGATGGCAGTTTCGATTCGAGTGAAATGATATGAATCAGATGACGGAGTCCGAGTTGATGAAAATGTGGAAATAAAAGAAAAAGGAAGATTATGTTGACGGTCAGGCGGTTTGACTTCTGAGTGCTGTTGGCCTTTGCTTGAGATCCATTAGCGTGCTCGCTTTTGGAATGGAATTGGTTCCAAGAATGAATGACGTTGAGAAGTGGAAATGAAACTGACTCCTAATGAGGCCGAAATTTGTCATGAAAGTGTACATATATCGCTGAAAGCATTTTGGGGAAATAGGCAGATTGTATGATAACATGAGTAAATATTAGTTTTTTTAGGGAAATATTCAGCCATTCAGAGGTGAGTCAACCGTTTCTGCAACGGAACACTGCGGAAAACCGAACTTTAATTTCCGGTGTCGTGGAATTAAAATTCGAACGCGAAAGATTACAGGTTGGACTCCTGAACTGAACACACAGAGGGGGTTGGTTGAATTCGGAGTAATTCTGTGGGACATAAAGTTTTCGATACTTTAACTTATATTGAATTCTTGAAAAATTTGCAAGGGCTTGGGCTAATTCGAATTCGACAACTGACCCGGTCAACATTCCATTTCAATTTCGAGCGGTTCCCGGTTGCCACAGAAAAATTCAAAAAATTCGTAAATTAGCATTCACAATAGTTAGGAGGATTCAAAATATATAAGGTTCAAATATCCCCCTTCCGTCTTTTTGTCTTTTGAATTTCCGGCTGTGTACAAAGCGCTACAGAGCTCGTATCTAGCAAAACTATACATCATTTCAAAGGTCCTGACATAACCTATAAAACGACGCTATGCATGATTAGTTTGGATATTGGGTTCAATAGTTATAGACGTGTAAACATGGACTTCACAAACGTCGAAATACGTGCTATTTTAAAGTTTTCCTTCGATAAAGGCAAATCCGCTAGAGAAATGTTCCGTGAGATTAATGGTCTTTTGGTGGATGGTTTTCTATCACTTCGAACCGCGGAGGAATGGTTTCGACGATTCGGAGCCGGAGAAAACGACACCATGGATAATCCAGCCGGCGGAAGGCCTGTGACGACGAATACCGATTGAATCATAAAAATCGTCCAGTTAGACCGGCACGTGGTAGCTCCTGATATCGTCCAGGAGATCAGAGTTAGTCACCAAACCATTTTAAGCCATCTGCAGAAGGCTGGATACAAAAAAAAAAATTGATGTTTGGGTGCCGCAAAAAAACCTTCTGAACTGAATCAACGCCTGCGATATGCTGCTGAAACGGAACGAACTCGATCCATTTTTGAAGCGGAAAATGAATCACATACGACAATATCAAGCGAAAACGATCGTGGTTGAAGACCGGTGAATCGTCCCAAACAGCGGCTAAGCCGGAAATGACGGTCAGGAAGGTTTTGCTGTGTGATTGGTGGGATGGGAAGGGAATCGTCCACTATGAGATGCTCCCATATGGCCAGAACAGATGTGAACAAGTGGTCGGCTGAAAGCAGGCGATCAACCAGAAGCGTCCAGAATTGGCCAACAGGAAGGGTGTAGTTTTCCACCAGGACAACGCCAAACCAAACACTTCGTTGATAACTCGTTAGAAGCTACGGGAGCTCGGATGAGAGGTTTTATTACATCCACCATATAGGCCGGACATAGCGCCAAGTGATTACCACCTGTTCCCGTCCATGGCGAACGACCTTGATCGTGTGAAATTGAATTCAAAAGAGACTTGTCAGAAGTGGCTTTCCGAGTTCTTCGCAAATAAGGAGGGGGACTTCTACGAGAGGGGCACTATGAATTTGCCGTCTAGATGGAAACAGAATATCGGACAAAACGGTGCATATTTCAACTAAATCCGATCACTATAACACTCTTTATGAAGCATTGAATGAATAGCAAAAAAGCGGAAGGGAGATATTTGACAACTTTATAATTTTGGTCTCAATTAGGTGTCTTCACATATAAACTTATCCGATTTACGTCTGTACGTCTGTAGCCACGAGAAGAAACTTCAAAAGCAGTGATTACATTTTTTCACAAACTTATTTTTAAACAAGAAGAAAGCAACTGAATTCTACGTTACTATTGCTTAAACCAAGATTCGAAGAAGGGTCTGTCTTGGCTCCACAGGAGTTTTGCCTGACACCTCGGGCTCTGGTCTCCATGTTTTGCTGAATCTTCCTCTACATAATGCCCACAGAATGGAATGCAAAATTAAGAGCATTTTTTGACAAAATAGATGAGGTCACAGCTTTAACTTCCACTGCAGCTTTGATGACCTGGCCTATCTCCTATGATACTAGTCTCACAAATAGTCTGTCTATTGCGAGAAAACCAAAAACCTACTCCTACAAAGTCCACGTTCCAGTCGCCAGACCTTAATCCTATTGAGCACCTTTGGGAGGAGTTGGACAGACGAATAAGAAGAGAAGTTATAACCAGTAAGATGCAACTTCAAAGGATCCTATCCGAGGAATGGTTAAAAATCGGGGAAGATGTCATCAGAAAATTGACATTTTCAATGGAAAATAGACTTTTGGAAGTTATAAAAAGAAAGAGCTACCCTATATTGTATTAACAGGTTTTTATTGTTTGTAATCGAAATTAAAATTGTAATGCGTCAATACTTTTCTTCATTCAAATGAAGTTTCTTTAATCCTTTTTCTTCATATTTCTTAATAATTACAATCGTTTTGTAAAAAAAGTATGTATCCAAAACTTAGAAATATATTGCTGATATAAATTATCAGAAAATAAAATGCATTGCTTACTTTGTTCCAAGAAAATGTATAATTCTCTCAAGATATCACAGCTGGGCCAATACTTATGTTCATCACTGTACGTCATAATTCACTGACGGCTCCAAGACGAAGGTATGATCTGCAGCTGGGTCTTTATGGAAGACGACAATATTAGACTTCACGCCTCCTTAGGTAATTTAGCGTCGATCTTCCAGGCGAAAACGTTTGTGACCCTAATGGCCGTGAACTGTGTAGTAAAGAGCAGGTGGAAGGGACGACCTAACCGACCCTCTAACTACTTCCAAGATAGTATACGAATGCGAGTCCCTTAATTTGGTTGGTAAACTAAGTTTGCGCTGCCGCTGTGGCGTAGTGGGTAGAGTGCGACGCTCGCACGCCAAAGGGTCTATGTTCGATTACCGGCTGAATACCTCTACTTTTTCACGGCACCACCTCTTTCGAAACCTCTTGCTGACAACACTCAAAGAGCAATAACTGCCTATGAAAGCTTCTCAGATTTCGTCGTTCGGAGTCGGCGAAAAGTTCAAAGTTCAAAGTTCCCGAACCCACCTTGAAACTGCCTCCGTTTTTGGTCAAGGCTTCCATTGATAGTTGGCTCTCCTGACAGCACGACCTGGGATGGCATGACTCACTAGAATGCAGACTGACCATGACGCATGGTCCAAGACGTCACTGAGAAATTCGTGGCATTTTTTTTTCTCTCGATGGGAAAGACTGCAGACCGCTTGTTGGCGTTCTAACGCACTTCACACTTCACACTCGCTTAGCGCCTAAGTGTGCTTTAGCTTAGTGGTAAAAACCTCTTCGACGCCTGTAAAGGAGGTGAAAACACCGGTGGCGACTGTTCGGCGCTAATGTTTTTGAAGCTAAACCATATACCCCTTATCGAGCCTGTTGGCTGTTCCTCCTCCGGAAGAACAAGAATTTACATTTAATAGAGGTGCAATGGACCAATTTTCGAGTCTACAGTGGCGAGCATAAATGTTCGAATGTTTACTGTTGTCATAGTATTTACCTATTCATAAAAGATGCACGTGCAATGGAGCGTTTAATAAAACGTAAGGACTCATTAACGCAAAAATTAACTGCTACAGTTATCAATGGGGATGTAAGTGGACTGCGCGCCGAGCCCTTCTAAGAAATGGACTAGTTTCAGTAGTAAAAAAAAAAAAAAAACAATTTGTCGGACAAAAACATAAAGGCGAGGTTTACGTTCTGCAAACACCATAAGCATTGGACTGTTGAGGCCTAAAAAAGAGTGATCTGGTCCGACGAAAAAAAAAAAATAAACCGTTTCCAGTCAGATGGAAAGCAATATTTTTGGCACCGACCATAAGAAACCATCCAGAAGAACAAAGTAAAGCAAACGATAAAACATGGTGGTGGTAACCGGATGGTATCGGGTTGCATTACTTGGTGGCACGTTGGTCCAGTAGTAAAAATTTAAGGGATTTTGAAGAAGACGGATTATTTTCACATGTTCCAGGTAAATTTAACAAAATTGGTTGAAAGGAGCGCATATCCTGAGGAAGAGGTAATTTTTAAAAAAGATGGTGATCCCAAAGACACCGCCAAAATGTCCGGCCAACGCTTTCAGATGTTAAGGTGACCTGTACAAAGCCAGAATTAAAATACGATTAAAAATTTGTTCGCTTTGCTCAAAAAACGGCCGGCAATCTATGAAAGTGATCCGAAGAATGTAAGTGAGTTTTGGCAAAGAGTGGAAAAGGAATGGAAAAACGTTCCGAACAATCGAATTGAAAAACCTATCGAGAGTACGCCAAAACGCATAAAAAGCGTAAAAAAATATGAAGGGCTATGGACTAAATATTAAAATTTTTTTTTTTTACAAAAGTGTTCGAATATGGTGATGTTTGAGTTATTGTTTTATTTTTCTTTATTAAGTAAAAATGTGCAGAATTTTAAACAAATAAATAAAGAGAAAAACATAACAAAAATGGTTGTATTTCGATTAAAAATAAAGATTTACGGATAGTTAAATATCAAAACAGTAAATATTTGAATATTTATGCTCGCGACTGTAAATGCTCCAGTTCAGTGCTTTCCAATTTCCAACAATAAAACGCGATTAATTTTTTTAAATGAATACAATGCTAAAATGTTTTTGATAATCTGATTTCATTTGAATTTCTTTTGGAAAGTTGTGTGTTTCCGACAAACCCAATTTATTATATGTGAAATTTAAGAAAAGATTTTATCACAACTCCACTCTTTTTAAAAGGAAACACGTTAAATTAAAGAAGCTTTGTTGATTTATTTTGGGTTTAAATTATACGATAAACGAGGTGTTAATAAGATTTAATGATTAGGAGAAATTATCGTCAAGCGATATTCGACGTCTCCTTACAGGCTCACAACCATAACCTTATTGACTATTCTTTCCGGTGCCCAGAATTTATCAATTCTGCAATTTGAATTGAAAAAACAAAAAATATACTGCAGAGACCTTTCCATTCAATATACTTTCACGCTCACTCGCCAATTCAATTAATTTCCATGCTCTTGATACTTCTTTTGTATGCACATCACAACCATAAACCAATGGTTCTTTACCGGAATTACTCCGTGAAGCGATTTGTATTTACTTCGCAGAAAGTCGAACAGCAGTTTAAAGTCAATTCAATTTTTCCATATTGAGAAGTTTTTGTGCGAAATTCGTGGTGAATTGTCGCCTGGCAAACTTAGTACTAACCATCCAATCGAAGGATTGAATCAATAGTTTGCTTATTGTTGGTAATATTTAAAACATTACGACATTATTAAATTCATCAATGTGTTCATCTTTTATGGACATGTTCCAGCGTCCGGCACGCTTGATATCTTCCCGGCTCTTTGCAATTATTCTGCACTACCGGCAAACTTTTCTTCGACCAAAGCAGCTCCAAAAAAGTCTACATTCGGAATTCGTGTACTCTCCTCAATTCGTTTCCCAGTTTTTTTCATTGATTTTGTTTCTTATTTCATTTATCGATTTTGTTTCTTATATAATTCATCGATTTTGTTTCTTTGAAATAGACAGAAAGCATAGATATGTCAATGAAGCTTTTAATATAAGGTTGTCAAATATCACCCTTCCGTTTTTTGTTCTTCATTCAATGCTTCGTAAAAAGTGTTACAGTGATCGGATTTAGTTCAAATATGCACCTTTTTCTTCGATAATCTGTTTCAGTCTAGACGGCAACTTAATAATACCCCCCTCGTAGAAGCCGCCCTCTTTATTTGCGAAGAACTCGGACAGCCACTTCTCACAAGCTTTTTTGGAGTTTAACTTCGATGTTTTAACGATGAACAGGAACAGGTTGTAATCACTTAGCGCTATGTCCGGCCTATATGGTGGATGTAATAAAACCTCCCATCCGAGCTCCCGTAGCTTCTGACGAGTTATCAACAAAGTGTTTGGTCTGGCGTTGTCCTGGTGGAAAACTACACCCTTCCTGTTGGCCAATTCTAGACGCTTCTGGTCGATCGCTTGCTTCAAGCGGTCCAGTTGTTCGCAGTAGATGGTAAAGTTAAGCGTCTGGCCATAAAGGAGATATGGGAGCAGCTCATAGTGGATGATTCCCTTCCAATCCCACCAAACACACTGCAAACCCTTCTTGGCCGTCAATCCCGACTTGGCCACTGTTTGGGACGATTCACCGGCCTTCAACCACGACCGTTTTCGCTTGATATTGTCGTATGTGATTTTTCGTCACCAGTCACCTTCGGCTTCAAAAATGGGTCGAGTTCGTTCTGTTTCAGCAGCATAACGCAGGCGTTGATTCGGTTCAGAAGGCTTTTTTTCGTCAAATCATGCATCACCCAAACATCAAGCTTCTTTTTGTATCCAGCCTTCGTTTAAATTGGTTTGGTGACTAACTCCCATCTCCAGGGCGATGTCACGAGATGCCATATGCCGGTCTAACTCGATGATTTCCATGTTTCGATCGTTATTCGTCGTCACAGGTCTTCCGCCGGCTGGCTTATCCATGGTGTCGTTTTCACCGGCTTCGAATCGTCGAAACCACTCCTCCGCGGTTCGAAGTGATAGAAAACCATCCACCAAAAGACCATTAATCTCACGGAACGTTTCTCTACCGGATTTGCCTTTAACGAAGGAAAACTTTAAAATAGCGCGAATTTCGGCGCTGGTCAACTCCATGTTTGCACGTCTATAACTGTTAAACGCAATATTCAAAAGCACGTATAGCGTCGTTTTGTAGGTTATGTCAAGACATTTCAAATGACGTATGTAGTAATAATAACTGGGTGGCGCTACAGTCCACAGGGGTAACAAGGCCTAGCTTGCTTATCAACTACTCGTGTTGTGCGCGCTACTATTCTCTCACGAGTAGAAGGGACCTACAGTTTCCTGCCGAATCCGAACGGCAAAGTTTGAGAAGCTTTCCTAGACAGTTACTACTCTTTGAGTGTTGTCAGCAACTCGAAAGAGGTGGTGTCGTGAAAAGTTAGAGGTGTTTGTCCGGGAATCGAACCCTGACCTTCGGCGTATAAGTGTCACACTCTACCCACTACGCCAAGGCAGCCACCAAATGACGTATATTATTGCTAGATTTTCAAAAGACGAAAATGCGTATATTTGGCAACCTTATATATTAATGAACAATTAGGGTGACCAAATTATAAATGTAAAACTGCAGGCATTTTTCCTAAATATGGTCCAGTCCAGCTTCTGCCTGCTGCTGCTTAATGCTGGTTTTTCAGGGAACTCTATTTTGTATTTGTATTTTCGCCAGCTTCCTGTAGTCCATCCACTGTTGACACTGTACCTAATCTATCGACGAGTATGTCCATTCTATTTCACACTTTGGAACAGCATAAGCAATTAGGCTTAAAGCATTCGAGTGAATTTGAACGTTCTCAAAACCACAGGAATCCATTACCAAGGATGTTATAGACAACGACAGCCAATAAACTTGGCATTTTGTTATAATTATTATTTATCGGCTATAAAATATTCAGACTTCTCAAAACATTCAAATGAACAATGAAATATTTCGTTCCTGAGTGTTATTTGGATGGCGTACATTGAGTACAATGCTGCGCTCATATCCAGTGCTCATTTGACTTTTGTGTTCTAAGTGCTTCCCTAATATCAGATATCGCAATGAATGGGACATTTGTCACCTCTTTTCTGACACCTTACAAATTGCACATAGTTTGTGGTCAAAGGATCCTCTGGCATTCCATGAATTCCATCAATTACATGATAATTTCCCTCTAATCTTCGTCTTTCACATTATTCGAAGAAAGCAAGTTCGTTACCCAAACAGAAGAATTCTTCCAGACACACTGAGAAGTCAATCTCCGGAGGATATTATCCACAGAAATGTCATTTCCTCATTCCCGCTCCAGGGGGAATACTTACAATCGATTGATTGATTTTCGACAGAATGTGTGTTTTTGCGGTGCTCATACCGCTCGTAAAACTCTGTTTCTTTGATAAATCTGCTCATAATCATCTTTCTCACTTCCGACATGCGCCCAAAACTTGCTTCACCCCCACGCCTCCAAACTTCGCACTCTTGATTCGCCATTGGCGTTGTAATGCTTAGTCGCCCCACCAAAATACCGCTAATTACTCAAACAAGACCAAAAATCATTCCAAACTCCCAAAGCTAGGCATTTACCACCCACACTCCTCACCACGAAACCTCATGCACGCCGACCATTGCCACCACTGGAGTAAATCAATAAAAATGACCGCATTGGGTCTGTGGGTTTCTGGATCCGTTTTGTTTGCATTTGCTTGGTGCGGGAAAGTAGGTCTGCTGCGAGCACACATCAAGAAAGCGAAAGTGGTTAAAGATGTTCGATTTTTTCTTTCCCTGCTTCGTGGCATAATTTTCTTTCGTCCCCCTGGGGCTGAGTTTGTCATTCCCGGACGGGCACGATTTTCCTTTTGTTTATGGAGGAGACACTCTGTGCGTGGGACGGTACGCGGGGGAGGACGGTACGAAACTGTACCTCAAGGAACACGAGCAGAGCTTCTTATATGGTTTCCAGGCGATTTGCTGTGTTTTTCAGGCTATTATCGACTGTCGAACGAGGTAATTCAGTTATGACATCATGGAATGGAGGTGGCGTGGCGGGTTGGAGTTGGAGAAATTTGTTTTGATTTTATCCGAATCGGAGGGGAGAAAACTTTTGAAGCCATATGATCTCGGGTCAGGCGTGTAATTAGTTTGTTGCTTTTCCTTCGGAACCGCAAGGGAGCATTTATGGGTGAAGTGGTTTCGACACCTGCTTGCTTTTGTTGTCTTTTAGGCTTCTCACGAGGCATGGACTTGGTTAGTTATTTATCGACTTGAATTTCAATTGCACTGAATGATGCTACAAATGTAAAGTAAAGCCAAAAGAATGTTATCCGGCGTTTAATAATAATAATAATTGTTGGCGCTACAGTCCAAAGGGGGACCAGGGCGTAGTCTAGAACTCGTGTTGTGCGCGCTACTGTTCTGTTAGTTTTCTGCCGATTCCGAACGGCAAAGTGTGAGAAGCTTTTTTAGACAGTTATTACTCGTTGAGTGTTGTCAGCAACTCGAATGAGGTGGTGTCGTGAAAAGTTAGAGGTATTTGTCCGGGAATCGAACCCTGACCTTCGGCGTGTGAGCGTCGCACACTACCCACTACGCCACGGCGACCACCATCCGGCGTTCCAATTCGTTCAAAAATCACAACCAATGAGCGACAACAATCATAACTGTCATGTGATTCCAGACTTGCAGCAATTAGGCATTCCCCCATAAATCAAAGCACAACACCGGACTCCTAAACGGAGCAATTGCTTAAAATGTGACTGTAACGAGCAAGAAATAGCAAGAGTTTTATTGCATGAGGGAAGGTGTCCTAGCAACATGTCGTTTCTACGAGCGACGTACTTTAAGCCTCTTACGATTTTTGACGTTGTCTGATTTGCTTCGGAATTACGAGAGAAAAGAGATGAATGTCAATTACGATATCGTCTAGGATGACGGTCGACTGGAAATTGTTGCATTACCGTGGGGTTTATGCAGGGAATGAGTGGGAAAACGCCATAGAGAATTTTATGTGCTTCTTGTCATTGGATGTTTGAAAAAAAATTAATTTCCATAGAAACTAAGAAACGGCAATTGATATCGGGTTGAGTAAGCCGCTCAATTTTGAGAAGAATGAACAGAAATACCGTCCAATAGTTTTAAATTGTGCATTGGGAGTAATTGCGGAGAAATGATACAAAGCTGCTGGTAAATGGGAGTTTCTCTTGGTTGCCGATGCCTTAACCGAGCGCTTGTGACAAGACATTGATTTTGGCTTGAATTCTGAATTCAGAAACAAAAGTCTTTTGTGCTTCACTTTCTTACTTAAGAAGTGAATTTTGTCTTCAAGCAGTGCGCATTCTAAGCTGTTGCTCCTCTCAATTCTCAGTGAATGCTCGTTTTCCATAAGTTGTCGAAAGCTGTAAAATCGCGCAAATTTTTGAAGAACTCCACAACGAACTCAACGGGGAGTGTGTTACTTAAGTTTCCTGATATGGGCTGAGTGAAAAATGGTGTCGTTCAATTCTGGGCAAAATGAAATTGTCATTATTCCTTTTTGGAGCTTTTCATTAATTAATTATTGCGTTTTTTCCGTCTTTTCTGGCACACTTTCATGTCTCCTTAACTTCTGAGACTGTTAAGGCTTCTGATGTGCAGTTCATTGCTTGCTTAGTGAGTCAAATAAAATTTCCACCTCATTCACGCGTAATATTTAATTTACCAAACCAAGAACGAGTAAACCAAAACTGATGCTTAAACACTGACAATAGCTTCTCCTTGCGTGTATGGGGGCGAGCTAGACAGAGCCAGCCAGTCTAGTTTTGTCAATCCTACCAAACTCGTCGGATTCTGCAGAATAACGGTGGAGAGCTCTCGCTGCTTCGTCAATGTTGATTACGCACTTACCGAGATCTTCGATGTAGAAAAAGGTTTTAGACGAGGCCACGCGCTGTCCTGTGACTTCATTTTAGCCTCGATCGTAGGTTGTATCACTGCTGGAGAAGGAGTGATACGGGTCGCATTCAGTAGATGTCGAGGAGAAAATCTCTACGTTTGACATGTTGTGTGCATTGAAAAATCGTTGTCCAGGAACTGAGCTCCTTAAATTCCTGACGATTGGATTTGGATGGGATTCAGTTTCACTTAGCTGCTTCTTGAAAAGATGCACCAAGAACTGTTGAAGGGGGATTATGCGTGATTTTTCATAGACCTTCTTGTTGCTTTAGTGTTTCATCCGGTCCTTGTCAAAAATGGGACCGGTGCAAATGCGTTGTATCTTCCTTTCAAAGATCCATAGTTTTTCAGTGCTGGTCTTGGGGATGCTGTACCATACAGGGAAGCCATACGCTATTGTAGGTCATATGAGCTGCTTATAAGTACGTGCTGTCATCAAGGAAGGACACACAAAATTGACGTCTCGGACGGAGCGTCACACTAGGCAGCAGAAACTTCGAGGTAGTCAAGGACTTCGTCTACTTCGGCTCCGTGGTAAACAGGGACAACAGCATCAGTACCGAAATCAAACGCAGAATCACTTTAGCCAATCGATGGTTCTTTAGGTTCAAGAGGCAATTGAATAATAAAGCCCTCTCTCGAAGGACTAAGCTCGCTTTATATAACAGCTTGATCATCCCCGTTCTACTTTATGGCGCGGAAACTTGGACGTTAGCAAAGGCGGATGAGGAAGGCCTTAGTCTCTTCGAGAGAAAAGTTTGCGTGCGATTTGTGGTCCTGTTTGCGTTGATGGCATCTGGAGGAGAAGATTTAATGACGAACTCTATGGGCTGTACAGCGACATGCGCCTGGTCAAGCCTCTACGGATACAACGCTTAAGATGGTTAGGCCATGTAGAGCGCATGGACACCACTGCTCCGGCCCGAAAAGTCTTTGAATCCGTGTCATTGTGACAACGCAACAGAGGACGACCTGGACTAAAGTGGCACACACAAGTGGAGAAGGACCTAAAACAACTTGGATTGCGCAACTGGAGACAGCTGGGAAAAGATTGTGCTGGCTTGAAAGGCATGTTGGTTGAGGCCCAGGTCCACCCCGGACTGTAGTGCCACAAGAAGAAGAAGAGCTGCTTATATGGTAATTACTTCATCTTCTCGACAAGTCAGTTCTCCCGTCGTCATGGGTAGATGCGATGCAAAGCGAAAATTTGGAGAGTCAGTTAAGTTTATTCCAAGATTGTTGTTAGTTGTAGTTAGTTGTAGTTAGTGCTATCCCGTTGGGTAGCACTACCTTGATACTCGGAAGGCTCGTCATGTTGGTGAGGCATTGCAGGCACATGAGGAGCATGCACATGAGGACCGATTTGTTAGTTTTGATCCAATTTGTTTGTGTTGGGCAGCACTACCTTGATGAAGGCTCGTCGTGTTGGTCAGGCATGGCAGGCACATGAGGAGCATGCACATGAGGACCGATTTGTTAGTGTTGATCCATGTTGAGCTTCTCTATGTGTTGTTCGATCCTCCGCGCTGCTATCTGCGCCGATGACGATATTGAGTTTGTTAACGAGTCATCCGCAAACAGGCACCAGATAACAGATTGCGATAACGTCAGTTGCTCTGCGGTGTAGATGTTGAAGAGTATAGGTCCCAATCGTACAATGCCTGGATGTTCCTTATTCTTGACTTAATAATAATTTTTGGTGCTACAGTCCACAGGAGGACCAGGGCCTAGCTTGCTCATCAACTGCTTGTGTTGTGCGCGCTACTGTTCTCCCACAAGTAGAAGTGGCCTACTGTTTTTGCCGACTCCGGACGGCGAAGTTTGAGAAGCTTTCTTAAACACTTTCTTAAACACTTAAACACTACTCTTCGAGTGTTGTCAGCAGCTCGAAACAGGTGGTGCCATGAAAAATTCGAGGTGTTCAGCCGTGAATCGAGCCTAGACCCTTCGTTGTGTGAGCGTCGCACTCCACCCACCACGCCACGGCGCCTTCTATTTCTTACTTCCTTCTATTTCTACATAGAATCTTCTGGAGTGAAGAAATCTAGGGATGATCGCAATGATAATTTGAATTTGGAAATGAGCCCCTCTATCCAAACTGTGTCGAAGGCCTTCATAATATCCAAGATGGGTACAACTGCTCCGGCCCAAAAAGTCTTCGAATTCGAGCAAGCAACAGCGCCTGAGATGGCCTAGGTTAATACAGCGCACAAAAATGGTGAAGAACCGCAACCAAGTTTGAGTGTGGACCTGGAGGCAACTGGCGAGAGAATGTGCTGACTGAAGAAACATGTTTGCTGAAGCCCGTGTCCACCTCGGACTGCAGCCTCTCAGAAGGAAGAAGAGCGTACCCGTAAAACTAATGCATTTTTTTAAAGCCTGCGACTCTTCTTATCTCTTCTTAGATTGAAAACCATCATCATCGAACACTATATTGAAGTACATTTTATACCACCGTGCTGCACCGGTCATCTTAAATGACGGGACGTGAACCGAACAAATGAAAGACTTTTTTTCTTCGCCAGCGAGGCACTAATGGGTTCAATGGATATTTGGTGCGATGGCGGCTATTAGATCCAGAGTTTGAGGAAAGGGGAATTTAGTTCAGAAACTCCAACATGTTGGGAATTTTGTGGTTTAATCCATAAATCGCAGGAAGTTTTGTGTATCGTGCAGACTGCTTGCAGGTGGGCGCACCCTTCTGACAACGAGGCGAATTCGTACTGCCAAACCTACTGTCCATATCAGGGCATTCTTTTCCCATCGTGAAGTTGCATAACAAAAATTGCTGTGACAGGAGTGTAGCAAAGTCCGCGTTTCTAAGCGAAATTCACTGATTGTCATTCAGTTCACGGGTCATTAAAATGTCTAGCCTTGAATGACTGGCCAAACATGTCTTATAGCTGGAAAGGTGACCAACTTAATCCATGTCTAAAAGTATGTTGCCATTCAACCTATTTTAAGCATTATGCGAACATTGAAGTCTACTGCTTACTTCGAAAAAGAGGTATTGCGAGGGTAAGCAAGTGATACGAAAAACAAAGTTGCAACTTCTGCGTGTTGACTAAGCAGCACGAGTAGAAGACGAACGAGTAAAGACAGTTACTTCTCCTTCTCCGTCCTTAAAATAGCCTCGCGTGTAGTTGGAAAGTTGAATTTAAGGGAAAAGTGCCTTTGAACAAATAGATGCATCAACAAACCACCTTTTCCTAATTCAGGAATCGGCTAAACCACATGATATCTGATCAAATGCCTGGCGAAAGGTCATTAATTGGTCTATGACGCTGGGTGCACATATTTTTGAGATCGTCTTTTCTCTATCAACACCGATTAGCCCAGGTTTTGTAAACCTCTATTGCCTTGAGTTGTTCAAAAAGACACCAATGAAATGTAGCGTCAATGTTTGGGCGACAATTGTTGTACATTGCGTTGTATATTGTGCAGAATCGATTTGACCGAAAAGTCGTCCTAAGTTAACTGCCCACATGCTTCGTTCAGCCAGAGTCATGGGCAATTCAGACACTTCTGGGCTGAAATATGTCATTTCGTCCCTTACGATTCAATGTAATACTGCGAAGAAAGATGAATTCGACCTTGGCGCCGTTTTTTCACGTCTCACGTTTAAAGCGCATTTATGAGGTACTTTAAAAGTCGCACATGTTCTTCATAGACCCTTGTCACAATTTACACTGCCAAGCTGGTCCGTCACATGAAATGTTGTTTCCAATCAACTTGTCCCTCTTCGATGTCTGCCACTCACGCCGCCTGTAACATGACGGATGGCTTACTCCTTCCGCTTACTCAGACATTTCCGTACGATTTCCCGCAAACACATGTTTCCCCACGACAACGCAAACATCAACGCCCAACGCTGCGCCGAACGAAAATAAGCTCTCAAAACATCATCGAATGCTCCGCATCCGTTTCATATTTAAATTGTCTTGACTTGCCTGACTTACCTTTGAAACGTTCCCCAGAAGCCTGGCAAAACTCTTAGAATCCAAATGGAGGTGGAGTGGCTCACTGCCGCACCAAGGCGAAACGCCGCCCTCCGTGAGCAAACGACCTTTTATTGAAATATTGAAATTAAATGGACTGGAAACCATGACCCTGGAAGTAACGAAGTAACCATCTCGAACTTTGTTATACAATTTTAATTTGTTCAAAGTTTCTGAGTTGGAAAACGTTTGTGAACCAGGCAATGATTGAACAAGGGTCTTCTTGGAAGGAGTCTTTGCCCATTCGGGCGGTCAAGTTGTTCATTGAGAAGTCGAATTCGGGTGCAAATAATAAAGGACTTCTTTTTGAGATTATTTTTTTTTGCTTCAGCAGAATTTAAGAGTCAATGGTTTCCGGTGGATCAAAAGAGAAGATGAAGGGGAAGATGACTTTAAGGCAGTTAAAGTAGGTGTTAAGTACACAAAGTGGTTGTTTATTGGTAGAGTTGGGGCGTATTTTCGTGGGGGAAAAGTGAGAAGGGGGCAGAGTCAATGAATGCTTGTGTGGATTCTCATCATCTTTTAGAGGTTATCGATTGGAAATTTTAAGTGTGGGGAGTTGAAATATTGCTCTTGAGGTGGAAACATACGCGATGTCGAACATTAGTTTAGTGGCAGGCAGTCCCCGAAGACATTCACTGTGATGCTGGTTCGCTTTTACGGTTCTTGTATGAAATCTGAGAGAAACCACGAGTAATCTTGAATTGAATGAGAAAAGGTTCAAATTGGTTGTAGAAACTTTGATGTATCATAAAAGTCTTTGTGTAGTCATTAAAAAATTTTCTTTCCAGAAAAGGACGTGAAGAACCCCTGAAACTAGCAAAGTTTACAAAAAGAACCGGCAATTAGACATTGGTGCAATGAATTCAAAAAGGAATATTAGCTTTACGAGGGTTGCCTTTTTACATTCCGGGATTAGAAAACAAAAACAAATATTAATCATCGAAAATAGATTAATTGTTTTTCAAAATATTCCCCATTAAGATCTATACACTTTTGCATGCGTTTGAACCAATTGTCGAAGCACTTTTGCCACTCTGATTGAGGTATCTCGAAAACATGCATTCTGAACGCTTCAACCGCTTCTTCAGGTGCCGAAAAACGTAGAAATCTCATTTTATTTTGTACGTACGGGAATAAAAAGAAGTCATTCGGTGCCAAGTCAGGACAATACAGCGGATGACTCATCAAATCGATGGTTGAGGTGCTCAAAAATGCAGTTGTTTGAGCCGATGTGTGACAACTCGCATTGTCGTGGTGAAGAGTGGTCCGTTTTCGGCTTTGGTTGTTCTGATTTCTTGGAAGACAATTGGCAAAAAAAGGGTTGTTTACCACTCAGAATTGACTGTTCTGCGTTGTTCTAGTGGTAAGGTTGCGACATGTCCAGTTTTTCCGAAAAAACAAGCGACCATTTGCTTGGAAGTGCTTCGTGTGCGGGTTGGAATTGGCTCGAAGTTGGAATTGGCGAAAGTTGGATTTGGCTCAATTTGAAACACCCATCTAGTCGACTGTTGTTTATTTCTGTTTTTTTTTGTTATCCATCACAGAGTAACACAAAACACTACGTTCTCTAAGTGTTAACTCTCAGTATCGCTTTACACAGCAGATGTTTGCTGAGCGACTAAGGATCATCTACCGACTCTTATCGTCTTACAGATTATTTCAATAAATAATATTAATTCAAATACGATGCAAAAATCATGGTTTTAAATTCTAATCGTGGCAAACTAAAATAAAATTCGTTGCAAAGATCATTAAATGTATTTATGCACCTTGTAATAGGTTCATTGCGACCATATCTGGTTATGTGCCTTTTGTCAAAAAGTAAGTTTCTCACCCGTAGAGATCTTTAGGGGGCATATATATTTATGAGAAAAAATAATTCTGGTGAATTTAACTGATAATTAATAATATCACGAATAAGCATGGCTGACGTTGCCTTAAGCCTGCAACTTAGGGTTTGCAAGCCAATTGTTCTGCATCTTTTAACATAACTAGGAAGATCTTCAAAGGAATACAACTTTCGGAAAGCATATCTCGTGAAATTCTTTTGTACTCGTTCGAGTCTAAGTTCTTAATTATCGTAAGGTCAGTCCCAGCCAACTAACGTTATCTTTGTTACTAACGAAACAAAGATGGTATTTAAACTCGATATGTCGCGAAAATCTTTACTTTTTCTTTTTAAAAACCCTAACATAGAATTAGACTTCGCAATAGTGTAATCATAATGTAGTGAGAAATCCAATTTGGGGCCGAATATTACTCCAAGGTCTTTAACTTCTTCTAGGCGAAAAAGTTTATGATTATTAATAAAAAAATCATACACAATTGGATTGGATAATTACATTTTGAAAAGTTTAGATCTAGAGCATTATATTTACATCATTCCGCTAGGTTATGTATATCCGGCTGAAACTTAATGCAATCGGCTATACTATTAATCGACAAAAATAATTTAAAGTCATCCGCGAATGTTAGAATTTCGCAGAATTTAAATACTTCGGGCTCATACGCGTAAATCCAAGATTCATTTCCTCTCACGATGTCATACATGTGTTTCGAGGCACGGTGATCGTACTTTTGAAGCACTTCTTTCGATTGAAAAGTTGTGTGGGATCCAACGCAAACAAATTTTGTTGACGGTCAAGTGTTCATGCAATATTGAATGTACACTGGTCCCACTAATGCCTAAGGTTGTCTCAATCTCACGATTGCAGTTGGCCCATAGCATCAATGGTTTCCGGAACAACAACTGATTTTGGACGACCTTTAGGAAATTCCTCTTGGCCTACGACTTCGGTTGAATTCACCATACCATCGATTAACACTGGTCCTTGATGGAGCTTCATCACCAAAAATTGAATTAAGTTCATCGATGTACTGTTGTTGAGTTAATTCACGTCGAAAGTTGTAAAAAATAATTGCACTAAAAATTTTCACGATAAAATTGCATTTTGTGTGCGAAATGAATCCTTTAAGCTACTGTGAACAATATAAATAGCGCTCGTACGTCAGAACGCTCTGAGTACGTATAACCTCAAAGTTTACGATAGAGCTGGCAGTTGCCAACGTGCAGCGTTAGAGTTGACCAATCACGAAATATAAAAGGCAACCTTCGTAGAATGACAACGACACCCTCTTGATTTTTTAGTTTTTGAGTAATTAGTTTACTGCCATTATTTGGACTCCTCCCTTAGGGCTGGTATTTTTTTAAACTTTGTCCTTCCTAATAAAAAGGTATTTTGTCAATAAATGATTTTCAGATGAATGTTAACCTAAAAACGAACGCCGGAAACAGAAAAAAAGTAAAACATTAAAAACTACTACTGCCGTTTTTTCCGAATTTTTCAGTATTACGAACTTACATTCAAATTTTTTCCCCTCCCTCAAACAAAACAAGCGCCTGACGAAATCTATTCAAAAACAATGGATTCAATACAATGTTGTCCCCTGCTCACGACTGGCAACAAAAAATCCTCCGGCTATATTGTTATTTAATGGACACTTTCTGCTAGGGAAATGTGCTATCCCAAAGCAAAAAAAATGAAAAACACAAGCTGAACGCGAGTTTTATAAACTGCCCTACAGTTTTAAACGAACGAAAAAATGGTGTTTTTGGTCGCACATTCGGTCGCACATAATCGATCGTTGTCTGGTAGCAGCAGCTCCTCTCCTACCTACTCAATAGCCAGAGCTTATCAAAACAAGTGTCATGTTATTTTGGTCTTGTCTTGTTTCATATTTGGGACAGACAACCTGCACAGGAAAATCTGAGAACACGGACAGCTTGGAAAAAAAACTCTATCGTTGGTCATTTTCCATTCATAGCGTATCGTCGGCTACCAAATTTTCATGTTTCCTATCAAATGAGCTCCATTCACTGGCCAGAACCGACTTTAGCTGGGAATAGCCCCGTGCTGCGCATCTTCGCATTCACCGAATTAAAGCACACATTTCTAATGAAAATTGTGTGGCGAAGCGTGCTGCTACCTTTGGCGTGACGTCGAAGTCCACGGAGTGGAGAAGGGGTACATTATTCAATTGCATCTGCACTCCGTCCTCGCAACCATACGGATCCAGTTCAAACAATGCGCCCTCGACAGCGTGCTAACCACCCAAGGAAAAATAATTACTTTCAACGTTCGCTCTTCGACCGACGTTTGTATCAGCGCGAAATTTTCATCTTTTTCCCGTTTGGCTCAGCATCCAACACCTCCTCTGCACACACGCTCGCGAGCCTTATCGAATGACAGCCCTTTATTTGTTTCGTTCGCTGTTGTGTGCTCCTTTGCCAGCGCCCCACTTGGCGGCTTAGAGATGGGAATAGTTTTGTAGCTTGCTCCCGCTGGATACGTTTTAACCGAGATAAAATTGAATTCCGAATTTCAATTTGTTTTCCTTTTGCTGCTTTTATTTTGCTCTTCCTGCTCCTCGTGCCGTTATTCGTTTTTTTAATATTTCATTTCTATGCGCGCCTCTCGTGCCCCCCAACATGGTCCTGCCGCCCACCGATCACATGACTTCGAGCATGATTTCGAGAAGCACACACGCGACCGTACAAGGGGGTGGAGTAAAATGAAATAATCCAGCGGCAGTAAGATCCCGACGGGAGAGGGTTCTCCTCCCCTTGGCGCTGTTCTTGACGTCCTCATTGTTAATCCTCCTTCTTTCACCTTCACAGTGTTCAGATTTGATCCCGTTCAGAAGGCACCCACGGAGGCACATCCGATTCGGGGCAAGGCGAACTGCGAGTTATACGATGACGAGTCGCTTCAATGCATTTTCATTAAAAAGGTGCAACGGCACAAGAAAAGGGAAACAAGGACTATGGATGGATGGATGACTGGCTGGCGGGCTGGTTGAGAGAATGGAAATTTGAATAGAGGACAGAGTGCAGCGCGTGTGATGAACGGAGGAACTACAAAGCAGACATTGTGCTGCGACTGCATTGTGGCGTCGGACGTCCCCGAAGAGGGAGGCGGTGCATGTGAGTGAATAATTCTCGTTTTTGTGTCTTGCATTCTCGACATAACTCGACGGGAATGTCTCTCGTTAAGAAATGCTCAGCGTGCTGGGGCGATGACGAGGTGCTTGTGTGCGAGTGCTCTTTGTGGTTTGTGGAATCTCCAGGGATGTCAACCGAGGCGAAGTGCACCTGCAATGCCACCTGATTCCTTGAGGACATCAACCGAATATTCTATCAAAACATGTGATTGTCTGTCTAGCTGCGAGATGGTTTGTGTGTAGCGTCGAAAAGGAGATTAAAACTAGTTGATAGTCATTTCTGGGAATGTGAATGAGGAGGGAGAATCATTTGCCAAACGGTTAGGCTGTCACTTCAAAATTGTGTATGGAACATAAAGCGGTCAGGTGGTTTTATTAAATTTAAAATATACTCTTGAATGTCCTTGGAAGCAAACATTTAGGTTTTGTTGAAAATAACTTATTCAACCGTTCAGGTCATTGAGTATAAATGCTGGACCTGATTTAAAAATGTCTCCAAATCTTCTTTTTTCGTAGCAGAGTGGAATGTTTTAGAGTATGTATTATTTAATGGCTCGATTTTTCCTATTCAAGAGACCAATACATGGTGCTGCAAACACTGGAAGACTCTGCCGAAAAACTTAAGGAATGAGCCGAATTTTGTGTGAAAGTTGCAGTCAGTCTCAAAAATTCATTACGGCAACTGTATGTGCTGTCTGTAGATTTCCAAGAAAATTCATCAACTCCAGTAGTACTAAAAACCATGCAAAATATACTTTTCCTTAAGATCATTGGTATTAGCATTTAAAGACGTCCACACTTCTGCGCGACAGATCAGGACAGAGATGATATAAGTTCTGTACACGCCAAATGAGGTCTTTTGATAGGGAATTCCACAATTTATCAGACTCTTGCGCAAAAAAAATTCAGCTCCATTGCAGTCTTATTTTGCTCTTCTTTTTAATAAGGACTCGAGGTTTTCTTGTCAGCGTCAAAGTTCTTTTTCTGCCCACTTTAATGTTCCCTTTGACACATAGTCTTACCCTCGTATAAGTTAAGTCGCAAAATGTTTTCCTCCTCCACACATGTTCCACGGAATCATCACAGCACCAGCAACGTTCCCACAAGAAGCAAGCGCTGACCTAACGTCTGGCGAAACGTAGACATCAGGTTGCAGTCAGCCACATTCCTTCGTACGGAATGCAGAAATCCGAGTGCACCCGTGGGAGCACCTCATCTTTACGGTACCAGTTGTTGGGTACTTAAGGTAGCGTAAGTTAGATTGTATAGTTAGTCTTAAGTGAACAGTCTAGGGGTTATTATGCCCAAATAAAATATAAATACATTTTATTAAAAGAAATAAATACCCAAGTGTTTAAATTATACAACAATCATCCCTAATCCCAGACGTACACAACACTAAATGAAAGAAGACTCGTTGAAGTCATATCCGGTTAACTGTCACCATATACCGTATATATTATATTGCTTTCAGTGTTCTTTCAGGTCACTGTAATATTCTTGAACCAGCAACTAAACGATCTTTTTGAGATCCTACTCTGCTGTTGGCTTTTCAGTTTCCCACGAACTTATGGAAAATGCTGAATGATAAATATTTACATGAGAGCAGGTCACCTGTTCTTAAACCATTTTGGTATTAATGCCCAATTGAGTTTGAGTTTGACCTTAGCAAGGCTGCAGGAGTCCACCACACATATTCGTCAAGAATGCCAAATAAACCACTGCACAGACGGCTATTGTCTGTGGTTCATGTCAAGAATGTGCTGCAGTGTTAAAGAATGTTAGGTGTGTTCCAATACCAAATTCTGAAGTCTGTCATTTGTTAAGGAGTCTGGTAAATCTCTCTCAGAAAGAGACTAAGTACAAGAACGGATCTAAACCAAACATGTAAGAAATGTTAAATTCATATGGAAAACTAAAACAACAACAAAATTTAAACAGAGTAGGGAAATATTTCATTACCTCGAGAGAGCGCTCATATGACGTAAAACTAATTTTTTCGGTATACGGGAACGTACGTTGATTTGTGTTGTTTTTTACTGTTTTGTATTGTACGGGAACACACCCGTTATATTCAGATTCTTCTACTCTTTTTTTCTGATTTCATTTGACAGCGCTTTTTATAAATCCTTGTCCGTGAACACGCTTAAGCTGTTGCAAACAGCTGATTCCTCTCTAGTAAATGGCAGCTGCGGCATAATTTCTATGCAAAACGCGAACAGGTTTTCTATTTCAATGCGGAAGATAAGCCAAAAGGTGTAATACGGCTACAGTTCATAAATTATATTTCCTGCGAAGAAGAGTTTTTTTTTCAAAGTTAGGTTATGTATACTGCAACAAAACATATACGGAAATTCAGTTTTAGATTTTCGCACTTTCACTTACGGTTGAAACCAACAAAAAAAGAAAATATGAAGGTCGCATTTTATATTTCGATATTGGGTAATCCTAGTGTTGGAATCTGGAAACAGCCAGCTCTATCGTAAAGTTTGACATTTTTGAGGTTATACGTACTCAGAACGTTTTGACATACGAGGCGTTATTTGTGTTGTTTACAGTAACTTAAAAGATTCATCTCGCCTAAAAAATGGAATTAAATCGTGAAAATTTTCGTGCGATTATTTTTTACAACTTTCGACGTGGGTTAAGTCAACAACGGTGCATCGATGAACTTAATTCAATTTTTGGCGATGAAGCTCCATCAAGGACCAGTGTTTATCGATGATATGTGTGAATTCAAACGTAGTTCACTCCAAGACTAATTGCGTGAAGGTCGTCCAAAATCAGTTGTTCTTCCGGAAACCATAGATGCTGTGTGTCAACTGATATTGCAAGGTCGTCATGTGACCTATTGTGAGATTGAGACAACCTTAGGCTTTTGTGGGACCAGCATACATTCAATATTGCATGGACCGTCAAAAAATTTTGTTCGCGTTGAATCCCACACAATTTATCAATTGCTCAAAACAAGGCTCTTGTCGATTGGTCGAAATAAATGCTCCAAAAATATGATTTCGGTGCTTCGAAACATGTCTATGGCATCGTGACAGGTGAAAGGATTTATGCGTATAAGCCCGAAAGTAAACAGCAGTCGTCTGTATGAGTGTCTCATATTGAGCCAAATCCAACAAAAGTTGCTCGCGCACGAAACACTTCCAAGAAAATTGTCTGGTTTTTCGGAAAAACTGGACATGTCGCAACCGTACCACTAGAACAAAGCAGAACAGTCAATTCTGAGTGGTACACAACCATTTGTTTGCCAGTTGTCTTCCAAGAAATCTGGAAAACCAGCCGCCGAAGACGGATCACTGTTCACCACGACAATGCGAGCTCTCACACATCGGCTCCAACAACTGCATTTTTGAGCACTCAAAACATCGATTTGATGCCGTATTCATCGTATAGTCCTGACTTGGCACCGAGTGACTTCTTTTTATTCCCGTACGTAAAAAAAATAAAATGAGAGGTCAACGTTTTTCGACACCTGAAGAAGCGGTTGATGTGTTCGGAATGCATGTTTTGGAGATACCTAAATCAGAGTGGCAAAAGTGTATAGATCTTAATGGGGAATATTTTGAAAAACAATAAATTTTTTTTCGATAATTAATATTTGGTTTTGTTCTCTAATCCCGAAATATAAAAGACAAGTCTCGTACACTTTTCGTTTTTCAATTAATCATAAAGTCTTAAAAATAATGCTTTTCTGATGCAGTTACTGACTTACAAACATAATTTCCGAACACTACTATCGGCAGTCATTACTTTGTGGTAGAAAAAAAACTTTTCCTTCTCTCTTTCCATTGTCTCATTTATATGCCCTCTCTTTCTAACAGTATGAGCAGTGAGGAGATCCATCATATAGGCAGATCACACGTATTCTCATTTAAGTACAAGAAAACCCTGTCTGTGAATCAGCTGTTCAGGGTGGGGAAATGTTTTAAAAAACGCCATCAAAATGAATTCAAGTGAAGAAGACGAGGGGGTCGACTGTCTCCTTATTGGTCACTGATCTAGCATTTTTGTGAAAGTCATGGAGGAACCAAATGTTGTAAAACACGCTGTCAAATTAAGTGATCGGACGGAGAACGTACATGCTGTGAGTCTTTTTCTCTCTTTTTGTGTTCTGACTCAAACCACATCGTTCCGAACTGTTCCAATCTATGAAGTCTGTTGTGTGTCTTTCAAAAACGTCTGTAACCAATTTAAACCAAAAACACTTTTTTTTTTTAGCACGCGGCAGATGTTCGTTGATTTTCGTTATTTTCTACTGTTTTGTGTTTTTTAGTGTAGATACAGAAACAGAGACTTTCCATAAACAGACAGACAGGAATGTACACGGGATGTTGAGCAATGTAATCGCTCCATTTCTGGAGAAGCCAATGGGCATCAACCGGCCACTAAAGAAGACAAGCGTTTTTAGGTGGTGCCCCCTAGGAATTTTCAACTGCTTCTTGTATTTGTAGCATCTGTGAACACATGTTGTTGGAATCAGCTGCTTACTTTCCCCTCCAAAAAGTGTGGGGGAATGTCTTACTGTCTATCATTGACATAAATCCTAGGTTACGTTAGAGTACATGTAAGAAGTCAGTAAGTCTGAAATAAGATCACTTGATAAGATAAGTAGGCCAGTTCAAGTACTTTTGTCCAGTATTTAAGAAAACCATTATGAACTAATAAAAAATTCATTAAAAAAAGAATGAAGCTATTGACATAGATATTCAAAGCATAGTGAAAAGTTGAAATTGATGAATAAGTAAAAATTAATAAGGCTTAGCTCTGAAAATTACATAAGTCTGTGCCAATGAGGCTTTCTGCGTCTTTTGCACAGAACGAATGACACTGCGTCAAGTCAGATCAACTTCAGCTGCTTTGAGGAGTTCTGTGGATAGTCTGTCGCCGCAAAAATGTTTAGTTGACTGCAGTCTCTACATTGCTATGTATTTTGGTCTGAGTTTAAAGGACCGCTCTACGGATGCCCAAATTGATAGGAATTCCTTGGCTCATAGGGATTTTATGATTTCGATCGGGTCACGACTACATAAATGTTTACAATCTTTCGTGGCATGTTCATTTCCAGTTCGTTTTCTTTTCCATTTGAATGCAATTCTTTTCAACATTGCTTACCCGTGTTTCGGGGTAACCCAGTGGGTATTTAAATGGGCAATATATATCTAAGTTCCCCTTTGTTAACATAAAGTACGTATGTCCGGGGTCCATACTTACTTATTTACTTACTTATCAGGCAAATGAATCATGAAGGGTCTGATCCTGAGCAATCGCTGCCTTCCATCGGTGAACGTCCTGGGCATGTTGCTTGCATTCATCAAGGCCAAGCTATCTTACATCCGCGATGACTTGGTCTATGTACCGGAGGTTCGGTCTTTCTCTCCTTCTCGAACCAGGAAGCTCGGATTCGAAGACCCTCTTCGCTGAAGCGTTGTTCTCCATTTGATCGATGTGGCCGAGCCTGTGTAGTCGATAGATTTTTCCTTCCGGACTACATCCACATCCTTGTACAGCTCGTAGAGTGTGCGGTTGTGTCTTCTCCATTCGCCGTCCTCTCAGACGGGCCCGTATATCCGAATTAAAATTTTTCTTTCGAAGGCTACAAGAATCAGATCTGCAGCCTTACTTAATGTCCTGCTTTCGGCTCCATTATGCAGGCCTGGCAGAGTAAGGGTTTTGTAGAGCATGAGTTTGGTCCTTCGAGATAGGAGTTTCGAGCCCAATTGTTTTAACAACCCAAAGTAGAATTGGTTGCCAAGGTTAGTTCTACGTCGGATCTTCACTACGATGTTATTCATGGAGTTATTTCGTTTTTATTCGCCCCGAGGTAGACAAACTCCTTTACTACCTCGAAATTGTAGCTTTCGATTGTAACGTTTTGGTCTAGGTGGTGTGTGTTTTTTGGTCGACAGCATATATTTGGTTTTGTCCTCGTTGACCTTTAGACCAGCTCACTTCGCCTGTTCCTCAATAGCCGCGGAAGCTTCCACTACGGCGCGTTGAAACCGCGCGATAATATCGATGTCAGCGTACACAAACAGTTGGACTGACCTGTAGAAGATAGTGCCTTTCGTGTTGACTTCTCCCCGCCGCACTATCATCTCCAGTACCAGATTGAAAAGTTCACACGACAACGCATCTCCTTGCCGAAATCCGGTGCAGGGTCAAGAGTCCATATGTTTCTATTTATTTTAAAAGCCGGTAGTGTCCCATTTTTTAGAAATTGCAGGGTAACTTCATATTTTTCAATTTCCTACTTGCAATTGTACAGTTCTGACTCCAAACCGTGGTACTTTTTCTACTACAAAAAAGATGCTTAAAATTAACTCAAACTTCAGGAAGTGCATTTGTAGGGATATATGGAAGGAATGCATTGCTATTTGTTTTTATGGCGCGACAGTCCACAGGGGAGCAAGGCCTAGATTGCTCATCAACTGCTCGTGTTGTGCGCGCTACTGCTCTCACGAGTGGAAGGGACCTACAGTTTTTTGCCGACTCCGAAGGGCGAAGTTTGAGAAGATAATTAGATAATTATTACTCTTTGAGTGCTGTCAGCAGCTCGAAAGTGGTGGTGCCGTGAAAAAATTCATTTGGAAATCGAACCTAGACCTTCCGAGTGTGAGCGTCAACCTCTACCCACTACACCACGGCTTCCACGTGCACTGCGATGGGCAATTTAAATTGTTTTGAATTCAGTTGAGCATGTGGGTCGTTCCCAGAATATTTATAAAACTTCAAAAATACATGTCATCCCAATGTTCCACTAAATTAAATGTCAATTCATTAATCATGTGGAAAGTGTTGCACAGACAACAGAAGGAACTACCAAAAGAGGAAATGCTTCAAAATCTGCAAACTAGTCTTATGTGTTATGCACTAGAATTTTTGCCTGAAACCATGTCATACATCAGTTCGTTTACAACCGTTCTACAAGTGAACGTATTTCCAAGGAAGTATATTTTGAATCCTCCTTTGCCCGAACGTCGACAGAAAGACTGGTTATTGATGATGGTGTTTTGTGTTAGGTGCATGTCTGATGCTTTCTTTATTATCTATCTATCTATGACACTGCACTTCACTCTTCGTGGAACTGCATTTACCGTTCAGTATTTTCTACTCCAAACGTCGCCTCGATTTCCTTTGAACTCTGTATCTTTGTGACATTTATCATTTTCTTAAGTCTGGTTCGAGTGCTTTCAGTTTCAGAAGACACGCAGAGGAAGTGCACGTGTCAGAACATCCCAGCTCAAGATCACTCGCTGTAAGTAAAGAGTCCTTCTCAAGTCCTTTGAAGCGGCATCACCGCACTTCATCTCAATCAACTCAATCAAAGAAATGCTTCTGTGACAGCAGAATAAAATTTCCTGATTGCAATTTGACTTCACAAATCGTATAGATCCTGGCGGAGGCGTAAGTACCGACAACGCCCTACCACCCCACCATGGCTGGCCGCATTTAATCAGAAGCATTCGCCATAATAGCAGATTACCACCACTTCCACGCAGATGTTGTTAGTAATTCATTTTTAATCCCTTTCCGACACCGCGGGCCGTTTTACGGCCGTCCGTCACCACTTGCAAAACGACACTTTATACAATAAGATGCAATATCTCAGAATTTATCTGTCGATGCTATTCGCTGGGGACAGGCGAAATGAAAATTAATGTGGTAGCTGGGAGTGTACAGCGCCGGGCAATGTGTCTTGTCTTGTAGCCCCAAGGAGCAGTTACAGCGGGAGAAAAATAAAATAAATAGGAAATCAAATATTTAACGACCGCCACGTCGCCAAACATGTGCGAATCGATAAATTCTTGTTGTTGGGATTTTCGTCGGACTTCGGCTGTCCCTCAAGCTTGCTTTAAACGTGCTGCAGGATTTCAGGTAGTAAACTGACCACGAGTGTGCGTCGCATTTTGAAAGTTCGGGAGTGTTGGCTGTGTCACGTACAGTTGATATACGTTTTGTATAGGGGTGGACGGACATGAATATCCGAGCTGTTCGAGAAGGCTTTTTTGTTTCAGTTTCCAAGAATTCTTCTGCTAGTCCATAAAGGATTTGAAATTAGGTCCATCAAGCAAAGGAAGAAAGGAGTATAGTGGTTCTTCATGGAATTGGGTTCGGTGAGCTTTCAAAGAAGTTTTAACATTAAGCGCGATTTTCAAAAAGCCTGTTCAACCGTCGGTAAGTAAAGAAAAACGCCGGTTTCGTTTAAATTGGGAAAAGTGTCAAGTGGGGTGGGTGCAGCCATTTTTATGAAAGAAAGATTATAAAAGAGAAATGGAAACGGATAAAAAGAAAAAACTAGTATAAGAACTTATGCGAGTGCCTTTCTAATTGAAGGACGCACGTATGAGAATAATTTCTAAGACTGATACGGGATTTTGAGCGCTCACCGTTACGGTGTTCAGTCGATAAGATGGCAAATCTAGATGCCCTGGTTCTCCACTTTTGAAATTCAATTTTTTACTTTAAGGAAATATTTTACCGCCCCCTCTCCTTATTTGCGAAGAACTCGGACAAACACTTCTCACAAGCATCTTTTGAGTTCAACTTCACACCACCAAGGGAGTTTGCCATGGACAGGAACAGGTGGTATGCAATAAAACCTCCCATCCGAGATCCCGTAGCTTCTGACGAGTCATCAACGAAGTGTGTGGTCTGGTTTTGTCCTGACGGAACACTACATTCTACCTGTTGGCCAATTCTAGACGCTTCAGGTTGATCGCCTGCTTCAAGCGGACCAATTATTCGCAGTAGATGACATAATTAAGCGTCTGGCCATATGGGAGTAGCTCATAGTAGGTGATTCCCTTCCAATCCGACCGAGCAAACAGATGTGGGATTTGGTTTTACGTGATCACCTGCTTCAACGGCTTATATCACGGGAAACCTTTTTCCCAAGAGTCGTAAGTAACACAAGACTAAACGCCTTAGTTACCCAAGTACCAAGCAGAGATCATTCTTGAGGGGCAATCACCCCACCTTGGTTTGATGCGAAGCCTTTCTAAAACCTCTTCCGCTCTTTGGGTCGCAGCGCCCGGTTGAGAATGCAACTCCACACTGAGAGGGGATAGTCCCCTAACCGACTTGCCTAGTTCTGCTTAAACAATGAACTAGACAAGTCAGCACAAAACAATATCCTCGACTCTACCCGCGATGTTAGGTGGTAAACCACAGCCACCACGAAACTCCCACAAGGGGGCCTACCGCACGGTCAGGCTGGAACCGAAGTTCCAGGGGCTCGTGACCTCCCGTGGCACCAGAATATAGCCTCTGGTCAAGCTGTCACTACCAGTCAGGTTCCCTCAAAGCCTGAGTCTTTTAGCCCCCATCCCGCCACAGATGGTCTTTTCTCCATCAGTGATTCTTTTGACACTATAAATAGTGATACGAATTTGATTTTGAATCATGTGATTCATAAATACAGTCACATCATCTGGAGACCAAGCAAACAGCAAAACCTTCCTGGCCTTCAATCCCGGCTTGACCATTGTTTGGGATGATTCACCGGCCTCTCGTAAGTGATCCATTTTTTGTCGCCAGTCACCATCCGCTTCAGAAATGCGTCGAGATCGTTCCGTTTCAGCAGCATATTGTAGGTGTTTGATCGGCCGAGAAGGTTTTTTTGCGTCAAATCATGCAGGACCCAAACATCAAGGTTCTTTTTGTATACAGCCTTCTGCAGATGGTTTAAATTGGTTTGGTGACTAGCTTCCATCTCCTGAGCGATTTCACGAGATGCCACACGCCGGTGTAACTCGATGATTTCCATGATTCGATCGGTACTCATCGTCATAGGTCATCCGCCGGCTGGCTTATCCATGGTGTCGTTTTCACCGACTCTGAGTCGTCGAAACCATTCCAAACTGGCTCTAAGTGATAGAGTACCATCCCCCAAAACACCATTAGTCTCACGGAAAGTTTCTCTAGCGGATTTACCTTTAACGAAAGAAAACTGTAAAATAGCGCGAATTTCGGCTATAGTGAACTCCATGTTTACACGTCTATAAGTATTGAACACAGTATCTAAACTATTCATGCATAGCGTCGTTTTGTAGGTTATATCAAGACCTTTCAAATGATGTATACTTTTGCCAGATATGAGCTTTGTAGAGATTTGTACTCGATTATCTCGAGTTTAAGGGACGAGGTTTGGGATTTATATAAAAGTGACTCAAATCCTATAAAATTTCCATAGAACCCTTCGAGAATTTTGTCAATAGAAATAATTGGACACGCGACAGTTCACAGGGGACCAGGGCCTAGATTGGTCATCAACTAGTCGTGTTGTCCGCGCTAATGTTCTCTCACGAGCAGAAGAGACCTACAGTTTTATACCGACTCCAAACGGCGAAGTTTGAGAAGCCTTTTTGTAGACAGTTAGAGTGTTGTCAGCATCTCGAAAGATGTGATGCCGTGAAAAATTCGAGGCGTTCAGCCGGGTATCGAACCTGGACCTTCGGCGTGTGAGTGTCGTACTGTACTCACTACGACACGGCGGCCACAATTTTGTCGGTAAGCGTTGCGAATGCATTTAAGCGTTGTAAATGCAATTGCTACGAACCCTGCATTATTGGCCCACGTTTATTCGAAAGTGATTACTACAAGAACTCATTACTTTAAAGACGTTTTCTCTCCCCAGCATCCTAAATAATTCCTTTAGCACGTGGCCTTGTAGTCTTTTTAGATAAAGAAATTAGAGTAGAAGTCATTGCTTCCATTCGATCGAAGACCACTTAGCTCCCTGCAAGAGTATCAAATAAACGCTAACAAGCAGCTCCATTTCCTTACACGACCAAAATTACTTCCCTCAAACAAAACCAGAAAATCACATTTCCTGCCGATTATTGTGTTCACATCATGTTAAAGTACGTTCTGTTAAATTGTGCATCGAGCACAAACCCCACATCACTTCAACCGCATAAGCTTTTCAAATTCCCGCGTCATAAACTGCATTACCATACACCTCGCACTAGGTTAGTGTCAGGTGCCTGCGAGCCAGCGCGCACCCACAACTGAACGTGGCACACATTTTCACTGTCACATCTGTGCCAACGCATTAACTTCGGTTGCGATTGTTCCCAACTGTGCACGCGGTCCAAGAGGCGAAGTGGCGAAGTGAAAAACTGCACAGCCACGCATATGCTTCTGTTTATCCAGCTTTCGCAGCACTACACGTCATAAAGTGCTTTCCAGGGGACTTACCGCTCCACATTCGGAGTAAATCCACTGAAACGCCATTACAAAATGGTGTTTCGCTACAGAGGACTCACACGTTTGTTGGTGGCGCGTTTTCTGAAGAGCGCAAGCAACGACCTCTGGATCCACACGCAAGCCGGAATCCGTACACACCGCATTCCCCACATACATTGTTATCGGTAAAGGTGAAGGAGAGATTTCACCTTTAAGGATATGCACCCGGGGAGTAGTACTCTTTCTTGGCGCCCCTTCCGACTAACTTCAGCGATCGATATCCCCAATGTGCGGGCTCGGTGCGTCATGTACACCTGCTCATAAACAGACACAGACACCCCCGCAGCACACAGGCACAGAAGACAGCGACGCCGCCGTGCTCTGGACACCGCTGGAAATAGGAACGCAAGTGAACACCATTAAAATTGAATCCTCTGCCACCCCGAAACCGCACAACAAAAAAACGAACAGAGCACAACAACCGGGGAGGCGTCCCTCTGAAACTGCGGGTTGTAAAGAAATTCCCGCGGCACCCTCGTAAAGTGCTTGAATTTTTCATGACCGCTTTTCAATATGTTTTGTTCTTTCTCTCGCTCTTGTTTTTCTACCGTTAATTTTCACATTTTCCCCCGGAAGGGGAATGGGACACCGCACAAAGGACACGAAGAATAAGAAAGTCTCGGCGGCAAACATCGGCATGAAAATGGATGTTTAAGCGGGCATTGAGCGCCCCACTTCCCACCCCCCGAACAGAGTCGGCGAATTGAGGCCTCTCGCCTCATTCATTATTCAGTCAGTCTGAAGTGGAAGTCTTACATAAAAATGAAAATTTTAGGGACGTGGCGGCAGCAGGTGCGTTGCATGCTCTGCAGTTGGCTCAACGGGGTCCAGGGGAGCCGCAGTGTTGAAATTGGACCAACGCGGTCCGGCGCAGCGACGGAGTGTCGCAGCAGCCAGAAGAAACCTGCTTAATTATGATGACTCAGGCACGTTGTGGTTAAAGGTTTATGCACTTGTCCTTGGCTAACGGACGGCTATGAGAATTGATTACTCTTCCAACCTGCCGAACAGTCTCTCCCAGAAGCGTAGCTTCATGTGACCCAAAAGCCCAATGAGGCGACGTGTGTGTGTGTGCACGCCTGCCTGCAATAATTGGCACACAAAATCAGAAAGCGTGACTTTTAATCCCCCAGGGCATTAGTGTAGGCGGGCATTAGACGAGGCGGATTTTAGAGAGAAGAAAAATGGCAGCGAATAACCTTGCCGGGAGATTACAACTTCCCCAAGAGCAAACAGCGCTGTGACGAGGGGATTTTCATTAGCCGTGCGCTGCTGCTGTAGTTATCCTCTTTGAAGGCTGGGATAGATAGGTACGTCAGCTTTTTTCTGGTGGGTGCTTCTGCTGTGTTGTTATTGTTATTTCAGCTTATCGCAGATTTGTCTCTCTTACCCAGTACTTGGCGTACAAGAAGAGGGAGGACGGCTGTCGGTTAGGGTGGGGCACAATCAAAAAGAAGATGGAAAAAAATTACGGAAAATTAGCGTGTTCATGTTGTCGGAGGTGGAGATGGGAAGGGCTGCGTCGTTAAGCCATTTGGACACCTGTGGACTCTTGTTTCACAAGTGTCCGTGCTTTGTACTTGGCAAGCAGATGTCCGTCAAGGGCTGGGCCGCAATCAAATTTCGGGCTAACGAGTGGATGTTGCTGGTAGTAGGCCGTTCATTAGGGCGTTGAGTCCTTTAATCAAAATGAATGTGTCGTGTACACAGAGATTAAAGGTTGACCCTTTCGGGAGTCAGCGTGTGAATGGGGGACGGCTAAGTGGCAAAAATTCAGCCAGGAAGTTTCCGGCTTAAGTGACCTTTATATGTCAACTCGGGAGATGCTGCCGGTTTGAAATTAAATGAATCCTTTAAAAATTAGCGTAAAGGAAGATCCACATATGTAAGTGCAGGTTGCAGACAGTTACGGTTTGTGCAGTTTACAAAAACCTCGGTAAAAGTGGGTGAATTGCGGAAAATGTGGAGAGAGAGGCCGAAACGGGTTCGTTCCTCACTACTGAGAAAACGGTTCTGAACAGTGAATATGAGAAAAGTTGTTTCCGGATAAGTAGAATAACACTGCGAAGGGAGAATAGCAGCCGTGAATCGTACATTTTGAAAACCTGAATTAATAGAATTTAAATGTAGGAGACCAGTAAAGAGATAAGAGTGATGCTTGTTTCTATGTGCATTTATTTACAACAACTCATTTATAGTGCCTTATTCGCATGCATTTATAGTGGGTGGGCTGAGAGTACTTCATATGAGTGGAGAGTTGCGTGTAGATCATACGATTTTGGCAAACGGATTATGTTACGGATTGTACAATACCACAGTACTTAACGAAAGTAAATCAATTTTTATTTATTTATTAATTTTTTTTAATTGATTGCCTACATAAATTTATTCGGACTTAAAAAGTGACAGATGAACAGTATGCATTGAAGAAATGAGGCCGCTCAGAGGCAATTTAAGTTAAGTTAAGATGTGGAGTGTTTAAAGGCATTAAGTATATGCTCGCATTCGTGGTGAAATACCCGGCATCGTGACATGACTCTACAGAATGCAGACCAATCAAGTGCATTCTTACAACGTCAGTGAGAAGTCCGCGGCATTCTAGCCAGGAAAAACATGCAAACGATTTTGGCGTACCAACAGGGCAATTCATGTTCGCTACTTAAGTGTGCTTGAACTTGGTGAAGAAACTGGTAGTACAAAAGACCAGTTTTCGAGTCCGAATGCTCCGCTATTTAAAAACTTCCAACAAAAAACGGCATTGGTTAAAGGAGAATGCAGCGCTTAACTTGCAAAGAAGTGTATTTTAAACAAAGTTCCCATAGACCCAAACTGAAGTTTTTAGTAAAGAAGCGAAGTCACAGCTTGTTGTGAGCTAGAACAAAGTGTTCAGCACACAGCTAGCATTTCTTTTCTTTTATGCCTGATATTCTTGCGAAGAAAGAGTTGAAAGCATCACTTGGTTGATTTGCTGGACAGATTGACATGAACATTTGGGAATAAAAAAGTTAAAGCACGCCACCGTATTTATTATTTGACTCAAGTATAGCATTGCATAACTGACTGCTGGGAACTTCTGAACCTCACTGAAACTCACTCAGAGTTCGACACTGCCTGCACTAACCACAGAAGAAGACTGGAAATGTTGTCAAGGAGTCATAAAAAAAAAATTTGCCACTGATATGCAGGGTCGTACGTCACCACCCAGAAGGATCCCATGGTTTGACGACGAGTGCAGGCAAGTGCATGCAGCCAAACAAGACGCCAAAAGGCAACACTACATCGTACAACGAGGGCTGTTCGTGAGCTCTACGAACAGAGAAGAAAGGAAGAGAACCAGCTTTTCAGAAGAAAAAAGAAGGAGAATGAACAGCGCGCGGTGGAACCGAGAAGAAAGGAAGAGAACCAGATTCTCAGAAGAAAAAAAGAAGGAAAATGAATAGCGCGCGGTCGAGGAAATGAAAAGGTGTTATGGCAGGAAGATCGAAAGATTTATCGAAGAGTAAAGAAGCTATCCGGGGGATACAAAGATCGAACCAAAACCTACACGAATCAAAGTAACTACAACTGCAGAGTCGCAGTCTGTGCATTTCTGTAAACTCCTCAACGGCCATGACGGCCCAAATTCGATTGAATTAAACGATGATAGACAAGAATTCCGTCCCTCCGTTGGAGATGACCTGGTTGGGCGCATGCACCAGCTCATCTGTAAGATATGGTCGGAAGATATGGTCGGAAGCATGCCCGATGAGTGGAATCTCAGCGTCGCTTGCCCAGTCCACAAGAAGGGAGAGCCCTTATAATGCGCCAATTATCGATGGATCAGCGTTCTTAACATCGCCTTCAAGATCCTCTCTGCCGTATTGTGTGAGCGTCTGAAAACGTTTGTCCATAACCTGATAGATCCCTATAAGTTTGGTTTTAGGCCAGAGAAGTCCACAATAGACCACATCTTCACTTTGCGGCAGATCCTGGAAAAGACTCAAGAAGTACAAATCGACTTCGATATTATGTATCACTTTTAAGGCCGCATATGACAGTTATGACACAACATGGTCGCCGTGCCATAGTGGGTAGAGCGTGACGCTCACAAGCCAAAGGGTCTAGGATCGATTCCCGCCTGAACACCTCGAATTTTTCACCGTACCACCTCTTTGGAGCTGCTGACAACACTCACAAGAGTAATAACTGTCTAAGAAAGCTTCTCAAATTCCGCCGTTCGGAGTCGGCGAAAAATTGTAGGTCCCTTCTATTCGCGAGAGAACAGAAGTGCGTACTACACGAGTAGTTGATGAGCAAGCTAGGCCCCGGTCTCCCTGTGGACTGTCGCGCCAACAATTATTATTATTATTATATGACAGTGTGCACAGAGGCAAGCTACACAGTGACATGTCTAGTTTTGGCATTCCTACCAAACTCGACAGATTGTGTAGGATGACGATGGAGGACTTTCGCTTGTCCGTCAAGGTCGGTATCGAACTTACCGAGACCTTCAATGTCAAAAAAGGGTTTAGACAAGGCGACGCACTGTCATGTGACTTCCTTAACATCATCCTCGAGAAGATCGTGCGTAACTCACAAGTCAACACAAGAGACAGGATCTTCCAGAAGTCAGTTCAATTGCTAGCTTACACTAATGACATTGACGTGATTGGACGAACACAGCGAGCCGTCAATGGGGCGTTTGCTGGCATTGAAGCGGAAGCAGCTAAAGTGCGTCTGATGGTAAATGAGGACAAGACTAAGAAAATGCTGTCATCAAGGAAGGACACACAATATCGAAGTCTCGGACAGAGCTCACACTAGGCAGCAGAAACTTCGAGGTAGTCAAGGACTTCGTCTACCTCAGCTCCGCGGTAAACAGGGACAACACCATCAGTACCGAAATCAAATGCAGTATCACTCTTGCCAATCGCTGTTGTTTTGGGCTCAAGAGGCAATTGAGTAATAAAGCCCTCTCTCGAAGGACTAAGCGCGCTCTATATAACAGCCTGATCATCCCAGTCCTACTCTATGGTGCGGAAACCTGGCGGCTGAAGAAGCCCTTTAGTCTTTTCGAGAGAAAAGTTTTGCATGCGATTTTTGGTCCTGTTTGCGTTGATGGCATCTGGAGGAGAAGATTAAATGACGAACTCTATGGGCTGTACAGCAACATGCGCCTGGTCAAGCGTCTACGGATACAAAGCTTAAGATGGCTAGACCATGTAGAGCGTATCGACACCACTCCTCCGGACTAATCTGAGCCATCGTTACAACGCATCAGACGACGGCCTAGGCCAAGGTGGCGCACAGAAGCGGAGAAAGATCCCTCAACCAACTTGGAGTGCGCGACTGGAGACAGCTGGTGAATGATTGTACTGGCTAGAGAGACATGTTAGTTGAGGCCCGGGTTGACCCCGGAATGTAGCACAACAAGAAGACGAATGACTAATGCTCTGATAAATTAGCCAGTTGCATTTCTCCTCTTCAAGAATATACTCGCAATACACGGCTCGATGGGAATGCTTCCCCGTTCACCCTTAAGCGTACTTTCGGACGTTAGCTAAGTTTAGAGATTCGTTCTTTAGCCGCACCACACGCATATTGAATGTTATTTCCAGCTCCATTTTTCCTTCTCATTCACAGGCATTTAAATCTATTGTGCAATGTTATCTCTGCTCCATCTCTTCTTCTTTCTGCTGTGACTTCATCCCAGTCACTTAAGGGTATCATATAAACCCTTTAGCACGTTCTAATTAATAAGAATACATATCCTCGTTGTTGTTTCTGAAACCAGGTTTATGCTGATATTTTTAGGAATCGTCCTTATGATCTTTAATCTGCAATGTTCAGCAGTAATCGAAAACATTGTTTTATGAGGACTAACATGATTGTGAACTGGACACAATTGTTTGGAAATTCCGTTGCCCAGCCGAACAAAAAGCCTTGGACAGTGAAATCAAATAGTACAAGAGGAATCAAAGTCTTGACGAATACTGCCGAAGGAACTACATCGTGTTCCAGATATTTGAAAGAGCTAGAGCATGCCTTTAATCAGTTTTAGTTCCAATCTAAGCATGAAACTGATGTGTTTTTTACCCAAAAGAAATACTTTTAATCAAAGCATAATTTTACAATCTTATTCCCACGAACTCAAGTCCTCGTGTCAGTTCTTAAATTTCTAGAAACCCGAAATCACCCTAAAACCTCTCTTTAAGTCATGCCCATGTTTAGGATTAACCTCCTCCATTCAAACGCTTGCTCCTTTGCAAAACAAACACACACTTCATCAAACGACTCTATTTGCAGAGCCGCCATATCGGAGAAATTGCTTTCAAAATCAAATTGAGCAAACAATGAAATCACACGTTTCCCTCAAAAATCAAACACGCACCGGCCTTCACTTCGCACGCACACGCCTGTCTTGATAGCATCGTCGTTTCCTCGGAATTGTCTACAAAATCGATTGAAATCGAATAAATCGAATCAAGAAAGCACACCTGTCAGCGTGGGCATATCGTAATGAATTATGACAAATCACCTCACACAGAGTCCTCGTGTGTCCACAAGACGAGAGTGACGCTTTCATTAAAAACTGTTATTTATAGACTTCCCATTGGAGGGTGCAGGGGGTGTAGGAGCTGTGCCAGATGAAAGCGAAAGGTTCTTGAAAAAATCCTCTGCCTCGTCCTGGCGCACACATGCCGCAGCAGCCTGCTTAACTGATGACAAATTTAGATTTATGGTGAAAAAATCGAACCGTAATCATCTCTGTTTCTTTTTATCACAGACGTGCGTGCTTTGAGTTATTTTAGACACACACGCCTAACGCCGGGCGTTCAAAGGGCAGGCAGGTACGCCATTCCCCCGGGATCCGACACCGTGGGGGGGCGTGCAAGTAGGGCAGCCTCCCATAGATCCCCGATTACATAGATTTGAATGTAATTTCTGTGCGGCGTCTTCGGTACTCACCGACCCGCGTGGGAGTGTCATTAAGATAAAACGTTATTGTTTCTGCTTAATAATGGTCTGTGGGGCGAAGTATCTCTCGATCTCAATTGAATGCGGGTTGGCATGCCATCAGCTTGTCCTTAATGGGAGGCAGCGGAATTATTGCGGCAGTTTTATTGCGTGGCAATCCCCGACAATCGGGTGGCTGGCGAAAATTAGAGCCAAACACCGATAGCTGCAAGGTGAGACGATTGTGAATCATTAATGAATTTGCTTTGAAATGGATTTTCGCACTAACGACCGTGAGTATCTCGATCAATTTGTTTGGTGTCAGGAGAGACTTACGGCGATGATGGATTGGAGTCAGCGTTGGGTGCGAGAGCGATTGAATTTATGCGACTCCATTTGGTCATTCTTTGTGTCGCCCTTGGAAGGAGAAAGGTAGAGTCCTTGTCAGAATGGCGTAAACCTGTCAACGGAAGATGACACAGGATGAAGACGGTTTGGAATTTGCGAAGAACTCGCCGGTGACAGCTTGTAGTGAAAGGGATTGTGAGTCGTGATATTTTCACTCGATATTCTGTATGGACAGGGGATACTTTGTGTTGGGATATTGAATTTACCTTCGCTGTGACGGACTGTTTGCTTGGGAAACAATGTGTGGGTAAAGTTTTTTTGCTGATTATGAGGGATAAGCATTTCAAATAATACATCAATATGTTGTCAATCCCAGTCGAGGGACTGACAAGCGATGTCCGTTTGAGGAAGATGCAATTGAAACTTCTTTAGGGATTAAACAAGTGGAGGTAATGAACTGAACGAATTCACCCGACGATAAGCGAAAGACAGATGTTTGGTTGAAAGCTAAGACGGTCAACGGAGGCTTCAAAATTGTTCAATTCAGTTCGGTTTGTTTGTAGACACAAGTGACACACACAGCAATGGCGTTTTTTTATAATTGGGATTGTTTATACCCTTTAGTAACTGGAAATATGTGACAGCACCGGCCGAAAGTATGGAGGAAGAGAGGAAAAGGTACCAATGCACATTGGTTTAAATGTTTTAAATGGCAGTGGATTGTAACTGGGCTGGGAAGAGCATTGCATATTCGTGAGATGCGGCTGAGGAACCAGTCTTTAAACTTAACTGCACGTCGTGAACGGGTGAACGGGTGAACATTTCTAGCGAGGCGTGTATTGCAGGTAAATTCTTGAAAGGGAGGTATGCAGCTGGCTAACTCGTTAGGGCAGTTTTTGTTGAAATACCGATAATATAGTGATAATAGAGTGACGTAACATTTGTGGTCGCCGTGGCGTAGTGGGTAGAGTGCGACGCTCACGCGCCCAGTTCAACACTAATTTTTCTAACATTTCACGGCACCACTTCTTTTGAGCTGCTGACAACACTCAAAGAGTAATAACTGTATAAGAAAGCTTCTCAAATTTCGCCGTTCGGAGTCGGCAAAAAACTGTAGGTCCCTTCTACTCGTGAGAGAACAGTAGCGCGCACAACACGAGTAGTTGATGAGCAAGCTAGGCCCTAGTCCCCCTTTGGACTGTAGCGCCAACACTTGTTGTTATTAGAGACGTAACATTTCTTAGGAGGACTTAGAAGCACCAGACCAGATAGGAGCGCTGTACTCAAGCTTTGGGCGGATATACGCCTTATAACAGGTATACCGGTATGAGAGCGTTTTTTTGTTTGAAAATAAAACACTTATTATTAATGAGAAAGTAAAAACATTTTATTCAAAGTATTGGTCATTGTTTTCTACACATTTTGACCACCTTTCTGGCAATCTATGAATGTGGTATTCAATAAATAAAATAAAATTGTTCGTCTTTTAAAGCAAACCGATCAGACACCCCATTTTCGACCTCCTCGTAAGAATCAAAGTGCTGCTCAGCCAATGCGTGTCCCATCGATGAAAACAAATGGTAGTCGGAAAGAGCCAAGTCTGGTGAATACGGCGGGTGGGGTAGCTGCTGCCAGCTAAGTGTTTTGATTGTATCCTAAATCGGTTTTGCTTTGTGTGCAGGTGCATTGTCATGGAGCAAAATTACCTTGCCGTGTCTTCTGGTCCATTCTGGTCGTTTCTCGATCAATGCATGGTTCAAATTGATCATTTGTTGTCATTAGCGATCAGTATTAACGGTTTCACCAGGTTTTAGGAGCTCGTGGTACAGCACACCTTTCTGGTCCCACCAAACACACAGCATTGTCTTCTTGCCGAATCGATCTGGTTTTGCAGTCGATGTTGATGGTGGTCCCTGATTAATCCATGATTTTTTCCGTTTAGGATTCTTAAAATAAATCCATTTTTCGTCGCCAGTAACAATCCGATGCAAAACCGATTTTCTTTCGTGTCTTTGAAGCAAAATTTCATAAGTGTTTTTTTGGTTTTCCAGCTGTGGGTGGTTGAATGAAAATTCATGTGGCACCCATTTTCCACATATTTGGATCTTTCCCATAGCTTGTAAATGTTCAGAAAGTGATTGTTGTGCAACATTTTACATTGTTGCCATTTGCTTTTGACTCAAAGTGTCATCTCCATCTAATATCGTTTGCAATTCGGCGTCTTCAAACTTTTTTGGTGGTCTTCCACGTTCTTCATTTCTCACATTAAAATCATTATTTCTGAACCGTTGAAGCCATCTTTTGCATGTTGCTTCTGATAGAGCATGATCACCATATGCCTCGACAAGCATTCGATGCGCCTCTGCAGCACTTTTCTTCAAATGAAAACAAAAAATCAATGCTTTTCGCAAATTATCACTTTCTGCTACAAAATTCGACATTTTCAACACGATGAAAAAATATGATGTTGTCGGTTCAATGACTTGATGTATACTAAACATTTTTCACAGATATCATAGCAAATAAACAAAAAAAAAAAAAAAAATAAGGGCTCGATCACAACAAATATTCCCTATCGAGACATTTGAATCTTGACGCTCACTTCATACCGTTATACCTGGTATATTGTTGCCAGTTTAGACGAGGAGATATATTTCTTGCGTCGCTTTAAGAAACCTTGACATTTCCTTGCATTTTTGGCGATTTCGATTCAACATACACTCCAACTTAGTGTTGAGTTGATTTATATTCAGTTCAGTTTTAACAACACAGGAGCCATTTATAGATAATGGGTGGTACTCTTTTTAACTCTGACAATTCAGAGTATATTAAGGTACCAATATTGGATATAATGATATAAAAGCCTAGAGAAAAAAACACTACAATGAAGGCCCTTATTTAAGGATCAAGATTTTAATTTCAAAATTTCACATTTTCAGCCAAACAAAAATTCAGGAATAAGAAGCTCCCAGAGAGAGTACGCTTCGTTCTTTTTTTGCTTTATTTATGTTTAAGTTTAAAAATGTCACATGAAAATGCGGGATGAGTCGTCGAACAGAATATAACTCAAACTACATACATAACGAATAAATCAGGCAACACAACGGACAACTACGGGGGTTGCCTTTTATATTTCGGGATTAGAGAACATAAACAAATATTAATCATCAAACAGATTTATTGTTTTTCAAAAAATTCCCCATTAAGACCTATACACTTTTACATGCGTTTGAACCAACTGTCCAAGCACTTTTGCCACTCTGATTGAGGTATCTCCAAAACATGCATTCTGAATGCATCAACCGCTTATTCAGGTGTCGGAAAACGTTGACCTCTCATTTTATTTTTTTACGTACGGCAATAAAAAGAAGTCACTCGGTGCCAAGTCAGGACTATACGATGAATACGGCATCAAATCGATGTTTTGAGAGCTCAAAAATACAGTTGTTGGAGCCGATGTGTGAGAGCTCGCATTGTCGTGGTGAAGAGTGATTAGTCTTCGGCGGTTGGTTTTCCTGATTTCTTGGAAGACAACTGGCAAACAAATGGTTTTGTAGCACTTAGAATTGACTGTTCTGCGTTGTTCTAGTGGTACGGTTGGGACATGTACAGTTTTTCCGAAAACAAAAAACAGGGTTGGAAGTGCTTCGTGCGTGAGCATCTTTTGTTGGATTTGGCTCAATTTGAAACACCCAAACAGTCGGATGCTGTTTCACTTTCGGGCTCATACGCGTAAATTCTCTATTCATAAACTGTCACGATGTCATAGACGTGTTTCGAAGCACCGCGATCGTATTTTTGGAGGATTTATTTCAACCAATCGACACGAGCCTTTTGTTGAGCGATTGACAAATTGTGTGGGATCCAACGTGAAAAAATTTTTTTGACGGTCAAATGTTCATGCGATATTAAATGTATGCTAGTCCCATTAATGCCTAAGGTTGTCTCAATCTCACCATAGGTCACATGACGATCTTGCAATATCAGTTGGCGCACAGCATCAATGGTTTCCGGAACAACAACTGATTTTGGATGACCTTTGATGACAACGCTAGACCACACACTCCGTAAATGACTCCACCTTGGGCTTGTGAAAATTGGGTGTCCGAGTTCTTCGCAAATAAGGTGGGTGGCCTCTACGAGGGGGGTATTTAGAAGTTGCCGCCTAGATGGAAACAGATTATCGAACTAAACTGCTAACTCTTTGAACTAAATCCGATCACTGTAACACTTTTTATGAAGCATTGAACGAAGAGCAGATACCCGGAAGGGAGATATTTGTTATATTATTATTTGCTCCCCAAAGTTCTCTTCTTGTGTGAAACTGCATTTTTGATAAAAGGCATAGGACCACATATGGTCGCAGGGAACCCCTTACAAGATGCAAAATTACATTCTATGGTCTTTGGTATTAATAAATAGTTTAAGCTTGTCACGATTAGAGTTAAAAAACATACTTTTCGAACAACTGCTTAGTTAGTATTTTTTTATTAAAGCAATCTGGAAGAAGATAAAGTCAGTAGATGATTCATAGTCCCTAAGCAAACATCTGTTTTGTAAAGCGATACTGAGAGTTTTTAAATAGAAAACGTAATGTTTCGTCGCCATGGCGAAGTGATTAGTATGAGACCAGGCCAGGTACGATTCCCGGTTGAACACCTCGAACCACCACCTCTTTCGAGGTGACCACAACACTCAAAGACTAACAACTGTCTAAGAAAAAGCTTCTCAAACGTTGCGTTCTTAGTCGGCAAAAACTTTTTGGTCCCTTCTGCTCTTGAGAGAACATTAGTGCGCACAACACGAGTAGTTCATGAGGAAGCTAGGCCCTGGTCCCTTGGGGAGTGGCGCACCATACAATTATTATTAGTTTGGTGTAAAGCGATACTGAAAGTTGTGCTTTGTGAGGGCTTTAATAAAAAAATACTTATTTTCGGCGTTTTGTTTCGCTTGAATCTTTGCAAACCAATGTTCTTTATTTGGAGCTATGCCAAAGCCACCAACCATGTCCACGAAAATGTGTCCATAAGCGGATAGCTAAGCCGTGCTGCAGGACACAAAGTCCTTAGAGGCAATGAATAAGCAGAAAACCTTTTTAAATTCAATCAAACTCTTCTGCAATCAATTGAATGCGTCATTGTAACAAGAGGCATGAGTAGCAACGTCTTAAAATAAAAGCCCAACCGCAAAAAAAAAAATAGGCCTAATCCTCTCCTTAACCACAGCGAGGGTAGCACTTTCATCCGTAATCTAACAGCGCAGGTTTCTTTCGAAACCTCACCCATAATGTGGCATTGTCCCTGCTGACCAATGCCAGAATTCCATCGTGTCAGGGAAGCATTGGAATACCATCTTTGTAAATCTTAAGCTCAAGTTTGGGGAAAACATACAGCGATTGGAAAACACTTTTCAACTCTTATAAATATGTGGCAGCTATCCAACCACGTCGGCTCGTTAAATTTGCACGACAACACGAAAACTCTTCCCAAAACTGGCAGCACTGTCGGATCCTGTCACGTGCATCAAACATTCATTCCAGCGCAGCCCGTGCCCTCCCTCCGTGCCTTCGTTACCAAAGATTGTTCACATTTCATTACCTAGCACCAGTTGTATTAAAATTTAATTATTACACGTAACCCAAGCCCGTGCCGGTACCCCCCACGGTCTCAGAGTCCTTTCAACTTTTAGATAATAAATTATAACACAGGTTTGTGTACACGCTTCTTCAATTATGCCCGTGTGTGCTCGGCCTTGAATTTTAATTCGGATTACCATTAACAACAAGCCACACTCACTGCGGTGGGTACTCACCTGAAAATCCATCTTCGCACGTACAATTATAATATGCCACGCCGTCAACGCAAGTTCCTCCATTTTGACAAGGCCCCGACCAGCATTCATCCCAATTCGTTTGGCACTGTATCCCTGTGTATCCGTCTATGCAATAACACGAGTAAGAGCTGCAAAGAGAAATGTAGAAGAAAAGGAGTTCGAGCGTTTTCCACAAAAAGGATACATCGGTTTGTGTTCACAGCTCTTAAGGAATAAATTAAGATTCCATCGGACAACCGAATCGATTTGCCTTAAGTGCTACGGTCCGCAGAATCTAATCACAACAAAGTGTATCCTTTCTCTCCCACGGGTGCACACTCACAAAGAAGGATTGAGGTCAGCTGGAGGTGGACAAACTCACCTATTTAATCCATCAATGCAAACGCCAAACACACACGGGTTGCTGAGGCAAGCGAAACCGGCTTGTCCACCCCGCAAGATGGCCAACATCCAGAGGAGGCCAAGCAGCCAAGAGTAGGACTTGAGGAATGATGGCGTCGATGCTGGTGCTGGGAGTGCAGCCAAGGTCCGTTGGGGTCGTTTCACTTGGTTCTGCTGCTCCTGTCTCTGTGGCCGCTGTTGTTGTTGCTGCTGCTGCTGCTGCTGATTGGGATTAAGGGATGCCAAAGGCGACGGTGGTACTGGTGGCGATGCTTCTGTAGACTGTCCTACTTTTCGCTGTTGCTGATGATTGTTGTGATGGTCATAGTGACGACGGTGGTGCTTGTAATCAGGACTATCCAATGACGACAATGGCAACGAAGATAACGGTGGTTGCTCCTCAAAAGATAGGTGTCTGTATTGATTGCTACTCGGAATGCTGTTGTTGGCGTCGGAATCAGAGTCGGAAACGGAGTCGCAGTTGGCGTATCTGTGTCTACTACTAAACCTATAACTAGTACAACTGGTTAGACTGGTTTCCATCGTGGTATCATCGCTTGCGGACGCCGATAGCTCGACTCTGGGTGCTGGTGTGGGTGGCCCGTCAGATGTTTTTCTAATTCTATCACTGATCCTGTTGCGGCTGACACATGTGTTAGTATTCGGTGGTGGCATGGGAGGCGGGGCGGACTTGCATCCTCTATGACTACCGCCATCGTCCCCGTCTGCCGCCCTATTGGCAGTCATTGTGTTAAAATTTCTTTTCCTTCAGCTTCCTTCAGTTTTCCTCGTCCCCGCTCAATGTATCCCAAATCCGAAAATCCTTCCAAATGAAATCAGGATACACAAAGGAAGTGCCTTTTTTCTGTTGTGGATGCAGAGGCTCCTCTCTCCGTCCTTCTCACAGAGTTATCAGCACAAATTCTCTCGGTTGCTGCTCTTCCGACTGTTGCAGCAGCTGCTGCTGATGTTGCTGGTGGTGCTTCCGCTCTTGTTGCTGATGTTCGCTCTAAATGCAGTAGTGTTGCTGTAGTTCTTTGTATTCGGTGGCATTGATTGATGATTATTTGTGGCGATGCGTTTGTGTTACACGGGCGCTAGAGCGATGTGTCTCCTCCCTGGTGCTTCTTACTCAATTACAGTCACTCAGTGTGATGGGATGCCGGAGAGCGATGTGCTGCGTTATTTCTGGCTTCCCGCTGCGGGAGCGATGGCAATTAATTGAAGCTGGTAGCTTCCTGGAAAGAGAGAACAATAGGATTTAGGTAAATGAATATGTTTTGCTGGTGGCTACGTTGGGGGGAGGGCAATTAGAAGGTTTGCTTAGGTGGTCGTGTAGGGACTTTAAAAGCACAGCGCTAAGTTCTGCAGACAAACAGAGGATGGATGAGGTGGGTGCAGATGCACATGATGGGCAAAAGAAAAAGCAATTGTGTGTTCTGCTGCTGGGCGGATGAAGAAGAAGATGGATGGTTCAGAAACGCAACGTATCCTCCCCAAAGTTAAAATTTAAAGTCGTGCAGTAATCCCTTTAAAGAACGTTTGGCCCAAGGACAAACTAAACCCATCTGCCCTAAATTAAAAACAAGTGCGGTTGACTTATTTCACATTTCCATCGTTCACTGTCAGTCTGTGTACCCTTGGGTAGCCTTCGCAACCGACCAGATGGCAGTGACTGCTTTGTTTGATTAAGGTCACGCATACGCCCGAGTGTGACAACAATTGTGGCTGTTCATGGATATGGCTTTCTTTTGGTCAGACAACAATAACAGATTTTGGGAAACCTCAGTTCTTGGAAAATCTCAAGTTTATTGGAAGGAATCCGTGGGCGAGGAATGGGAGTGGACCTTTTTGTCCAGAATTAAGTTAAGATGTTTGTTCTGGCTTCTGGTTGCCTTTGAGTGAGGCATATAGGGTGGTGGTGAGAAGATTCCGAAAAATTACCTCAAAGACGACCTGAGGTTAAGCTGCTAAGGAAGTGCCATTTAAGAAGGGTAAACAGGTTTAAAAATAACTGTAACGAAATTCGGCGAATTCTCGTCTGAAATTGAACAAAGAAAGTGCAGACCTTTTCTCCAAGAAATTGAGTCAGTGTGCTTGTTTTGTGGTCTGTGGTCTTCAAGTCAAATGGCCAATGGACTGTTTAAACTTTTTGGATATGTCGCAATGTTAGCTACTAATAGACATTAAAACAGTTTACGTATGCTTTCGGACTAAAATGTTGGCTTCCACACAGGTCATGAACTAAGTCTCGTGTAACTCAGAATCTTACGGAATACCAGAGACATGGTGTCTTACAAGTCTTTGCATCTATTTTTGAAAATTGTTATTCAAATTGAAGTTAGACACAACAAACAGAGCTCAGGAAGGCACGTTCAAAACCAACGGTACATGTTTTCAACCAGAGATACCAGTTGCAGTGCACGATCCTCACTCCCAAATCGGGCCCATTAAAAAGTCTCTCTTTAGAAATAGTCATAGTCACCAAAAGCATTACATAGAGTGTTTAAAAAAACATAATCAAAAGTATTTAAGGCTCAATTTGGAGTGGTATATTCTAAAGGCATCAAATTATATTCTCGAGGCACCAATGGCCGCAGAGGCGTAGTGAGTACAATGCGACACTCCACGCTGAAGGTTCAGGTTCGATTTCCGGCTGAACACATCAAATTTTTCACGGCACCACCTCTTCCAGCTGCTGACAACACTCAAAAAGTAATAACTGTCTAAGTATAGAGCTACTCAAACTTCGTTTTTCGGAGTCAGCAAAAGACTGTATGTCCTTTCTACTTGTGAGACAACAGTAGCGCGCACAACACAAGTATTTGATGGCCATGCATGGCCGTGGTTCCTCTGTGAACTGTAGTGTCTTCAAAAAGCAATGCTTTCAGTTCTTCTTCCTCAAATTTGTTCGGCTGTCCAGGACGTTCATAGTCCTTCAAGCCAAAATTACTACTTTCAAATCGTGCAAACCCTTTTTCGGACGTTCTTTTTGCTAGTGCATGTTTCCAATAAACTTCCACCAAACATTGATGACTTTCGGCAGCAGTTTTCTTCGTTCCCTCAGAGAGCTTTTGGAGATGTGTAGTGAGAACGCGGACGGTGTTATGGATCGAATTGTTACTGAGAACGAAACATGGGTTCACCACTATGATCCTGAAAGCAAACAAGAGTCCATGCAGTGGCAGTAAAAAGGAACAGTCACTCAGTCTGCCGGGAAGCTCATGGCCATAGCTTTTTGAGACTCAAAGGGAATCTTGCACATGGAGTACACAAAAAAGGAATGCTGAAACCATTAACGGTGGTCATCGTGGCGTTGTGGGTATAGTGCGACGCTCACACGTCGAAAGGTCTAGGTTCAATTCCCAGCTTAACACCAATTTTTTTGAATTTTTCGCGGCACCACCTCTTTCAAGCTGCTGACAACACTCAAAGAGGAACAACTGCCTAAGAACGCTTCTCAAACTTCGCCGTTCGGAGTCGGCAAAAAACTGTAGGTCCCTTCTACTCGTGAGAGAACAGTAGCGCGCACAACACGAGTAGTTGATGAGCAAGCTAGGCCCTGGTCCCCCTGTGGACTGTCGCGCCTACAATTATTATTATTATTCGTGACTAAACTGCGTTCAGTTGTGGTATGTTTACTCATTTCAATGGGTTTGGGTAATAAGTGCTATGGTTTACAGCAGTTTTCTGTTTCTTCTTAAAATATTATCAGAAAGTGTGGTTTAAATGGCCAACATTTCGCTGTAACTACGTAACGAAAAATTGCAAATTGATTGAGTAATGAGTGACTCAAAATCCAGTTTATTTAAAAGCAAGTTCTAACCAAATTATAGCACTTTAGTTGCGTTGCATGCTTTGATTTGCCGCAGCATTACATTGGTAGTCTAAAATTGATAAGAATTAACTTGAAAGTGGGTGATGTGGTTTAAAATCATTATGCAAAATCCGCATAAACATTTTCCGCACAGACATAAACAATCTAAAACTTTTGTGAAGAGTTTAGTGGCCTCATTGGGCTCTTTTCAAAAATGTGGCTGAAAAGAGCGTCTAAGTCAGGGATTCATAGAATCTTTAATTTTTTAGTTCATGCAAAATGGCGCCCTGTGCCACACAATTTTTTTGAGCTGTAAGCAGCGAAATACCAATATTTTGTTAAAAATTTGGAAACTATTCAATTACTCAAGGTTAATTTGACCTGAGTAAAGTATGAGTTTGAATCCAAAACCATTTACAGAAACAATGCGCCACTGTGGAGATAGCTAGGTTGCAGGTTTAAAATCAAAGGCGGAGTTTGAAACCTAACGAGATAGTAATCAGTTTGAAAGATTTGTCAACGTTATACTGAGTACATATAAAGAAATCATTGCAAAAGTAGAAGGAAGAAAAATGTAAAACTTTGGGTCTGTGCAGACTCTTTGTGTCGAAGAAACGGCTTATTTTTATGTAAACACTTGAATAAATACTACAACAAAATAGTCGAAATAAGTTTTAATTAGAAATACAAATTAATTCGTTCCGTTTTCAAAAGTTTGTGACCCCTGCAAATTGTGGCTGATCCTTGAAGAGATTACCTACATTATTTAAAATATTGAAGTTTATCAGCAACATTATGCATCATTTTTTTAAACTAAAAATTGTTTTTACACTAAAATATTGTTTTATGCCTCTCCAAAAATGTCCGGATTTGTCTTAAATAAACAGCGTTTTGATTGAGTGCTTGTGGAAGACTTTGCTGAATCTGCTCCAACTGATTAATGATACAGAGAGTGGTTTCGATGCTTCAAAAGTGGTGACTTTAGCGTCAAAGACAAAGAGAGTATTGGCTAGCCCAAATAAGTTTTAAGATGAGGAATTGAAACCAAACCGTAACTCAGCAAACAATGAGATTTGGATTAATTCCAAATGAGTTAAAACCACCAACACCCACCTTCGGCGTGTGAGGGTCGCACTCTACCCACTACCACACGGCGGCCACTAAATGCAATATTTTATTTTGGAAATGCTTTTTGAAATACATCAAAGGAAGCGTTTTTGGACCGAAACGGGACTGGAGATGAAGATTGGTTATACAAGAATAACCCGGAGAAGATCAAATGTTTTGCAGAGCCTGGTGTATTCGTTCCATCATCGTCTTCATCGACTCCAAAGTTCAAATATCATGCGCTGTATATGGTGGGACCAGCCAGATATTGATATTCTAAGAGTTGCTAAAAACGCGCAAAAATTTTTATGGGAAACGCTGTCGTCGGTAACATATGTGTTTAAGCTGTGCATTCCATCGGCCATAAACGACTGAAAGTATGACAATCTGATTTGGCAACATGATAGCGCTCAGCGCAAGATGATTGTAGCGATGAAAAAAATCATTCTGGAAAATATGTAATAGGAGGTCTTATCTCAACCAGACTTTGTATTTCCCTTTGACTTTGATTCTTCCAAAAACAATTTGGGCAGTCACCGTTTCGGTCCTTTTGTAGAAATCATAGAATGGCTCAATGATTAAATAGAAGCCTGAGAAAACACATTCTTTAAAGATGTTGTTTGAAAATTTCCAGAAAAATGGGAATATGTAGTCGTGTCCGACGAAGAACAACACTGACTGAAGTACTTTTCGATTCTTCAATAAAATAAGTTTTTGAACACAAAACATGGACCGCATATATGCTTCCAATACTAAACACTCTGCTTTAAATTTGCATATGCTATTTTACAGTCACGTACTCAATGTACGCGCAATATTTTCTGCGTTTTTAAATATTTATTACTTCAGGAAACATTATACAATGCGAATATTTCATCAGTTGAACAGCAGAACAAATCTATGTAGATCTAAAATTTAGGAGAAATCAATAATATTTTTGCTTGTTCTGGAAAAAAATTCATTTGCTTAACGAAACCTTTTGTGAGTTAAGCTCATTTATATCTCTGCACATTTTTCACCCACAAGTTGCATTCAAAACAACTTTGTTGCCAAGTGCATACTTTTAAGTTTATGACACAGAAAAAACATGTTGGTGGATTTCACTTTATGTGTCCACTTAAATCCAACTCGCTTCTTCCGACAGATTATTTGTGTCCGACCGTAAACTTTGCTTTTTCAAAACAACAAGAAACAGGGAGGGATTCCCAGTTAAGACCAAAGCGTCTGAATACAACTTTTAAATAGTTTCTAACATAATTCCCGGTGCTCATTCACTTGGTTAATCATGGGAATGTGGCTGCCGGAATCCCCAGGATCGCACAAATGAAATGACACGTGTGCAGGCAGTCTGTGGGTTTCAGGCGCACAAGCACACATCAAAGTCAGGATGCATGTTGAAACTTTCTCTTTCTCTCTCCATGACGACTGCTTTTGTTTTCCTTAACAAAGCTCACCAAATCCTCACGGACACGTTTAGTAACTTCAAAGTTTCCCTGTCAGCAGGGTAATGAGTTTGACAGCTTTGAGAATGTGCGGTTTGGATTTTGTTTCGCAACGCTTCAAATTTCATTCAAAGTGTATCGCTTTACGGCTCCTTCAGTCCTCTTTATCACGTTCTTTATTCCATTGTTAAAAAGGGGTTATTAAGCTTCGTGTATAAAACGAAAATTATCGGGGAATTGGCTTGTAAAGCAACTTGTTTCGTTTATGTTGCGTCCTCTGCATGGGGAGCCGTGCTGTTTACGGGGCTGCTTCTTTTCTACTCGGGCCGTAAACTCTATTTTGTGCTTTCAAATTGATGAGATAAAAGACTCGTTTGAAGGTGCTTTATGAACTTGTTACTGCTCGGCATTCTGCTGAGGACGGTCTCGGTGCTGAGATGAAGGGTTTTAAGGGCTGTCCCAGATGGAGTCATAAGATCCGCGATGTAATGGAATGAATATCAATTCCTTTGAGATTTATCTCAAGGCAGCTTGTTTTTGATTTTTATTTTTATTTTGGTGCGGCAAATTAAAAGCTTATGGTGTTTGAGATTCAGGAGAGTGGGATTTGTGAGTCAAAAGACAAACAAAATTTTATATTTTAAATTAGATGACAAACACGGTTGAATTCTTAATTGTAAGTAAAAGTAGTTTAATTAACTTGTGTAAATATCTCATTTTCTACTGGATAACATATAATGTGAAGTGAATCAAAAAAAAAAAAAAAAAAAAACTGGGAAGCTTATTACTTTCTAATTCAGGTTGAATTATATTAGCCACTTTTTAATATATTAAAACGAAATAAATTGCATATGAAACTGCAATTTAATACGGTTTCAGTAACCCAAACATTAATTGTTAATTTTTTAATTTTAGCAACTGAAGGCTTAAATCCAAAATAGTGCAAATTCACTGGGGCACTTGTTTTTGAAGACCAAAAATAATGTACCGTTGCTTTATATCCTTATCTTTGATCGAAGATTACCTCCGCTATTCTGTCAAGTTGTTTACAATCGCATACCACGTATACCGGTTTGAAGTGAGCATCACGATACAAATGTCTCGATAGTTAGCATTTGTTGTAAACGAGCCCTTATTTTTTTTATTTGTTTGCTATGACATCTGTGAGAAATATTTAGTATAAATCAAGTCATTAAACGGACAACATCGTATTTTTTCATCGTGTTAAAAATGTCGAATTTTGTACCAGAAAGTGATGATTTGCGAAAGGCATTGATTTTTTGTTTTCATTTGAAGAAGAGTGCTGCAGAGTCGCATCGAATGCTTGTCGAGGCATATGGTGATCATGCTCTGTCAGAAGCAACATGCAAAAGATGGTTTCAACGGTTCAGAAATAATGATTTTGATGTGAGAAATGAAGAATGTGGAAGACCACCAAAAAAAGTTTGAAGACGTCGAATTGCAAACGATATTGGATGAGTCAAAAGCAAATGGCAGCAATGTAAAATGTTGCACAACAAACAATTTCTGACCGTTTAAAAGCTATGGGAAATATCCAAATATGTGAAAAATGAGTGCCACATAAATTTTCATTCAACCACCGACGGCTGGAAAACCGAAAAAACACTTATGAAATTTTGCTTCAAAGACACGAAAGAAAATCGGTTTTGCATCGGATTGTTACTGGCGATGAAAAATGGATTTATTTTAAGAATCATAAATGGAAAAAATCATGGGTTAATCTGAGACGACCATCATCGACAACCGACATCGACTGCAAAACCAGATCGATTCGGCAAGAAGACAATGCTGTGTGTTTGGTGGGACCAGAAAGGTGTGCTGTACCACGAGCTCCTAAAACCTGGTGAAAACGTTAATACTGATCGCTACCGACAACAAATGATCAATTTGAACCATGCATCGAGAAACGACCAGAATGGGCCAGAAGACACGGCAAGGTAATTTTGCTCCATGACAATGCACCTGCACACAAAGCAAAACCGGTTCAGGATACAATCAAAACACTTGGCTGGGAGCAGCTACCATCCGCCGTATTCACCTGACTTTCCTCTTTCCGATTACCATTTGTTTTCATCGATGGGACACGCATTGGCTGAGCAGCACTTTCATTCCTACGAGGAGGTCGAAAATTGGGTGTCTGATTGGTTTGCTTTAAAAGACGAACAATTTTATTGGCGTGGTATTCATAAATTGCCAGGAAGGTCGTCAAAATGTGTAGAAAGTAATGGCCAATACTTTGAATACATTTTTTTACTTTCCCATTAATAATTAGTGTTTTATATTCAAACAAAAAAGCTTATTTCATACCGGTATACCTGGTATTTATGAAATTAAATTTTGTTGCTGCAAAAATGAAATATAAACAGACGTCCTGTGATATGAAAGCTTTAATAATTGATTTTTATGAACAAAATTATAGTATTCGCGAAATTTCTTCAGTGGTAAGCAAACCTAAATCAATGGTCTACAATATTATAAATACTTTTGAATATAACGGTTTTCTTAATCGCGTCTCGGGAAGTGGAAGGCGTTCCAAAATTTCTACGGATCAAAGTAAACGATGAATTTTTAGGGTGGTGAATAGAAACCCGAAGGAATCAGCTGTGGAAATTGCCGAAACATTGAAGAAAGAAAAAATTGCAGAAGTTCATCCGCAAATAGAGCGCAATTTCTTACATAAAAATGATCTAAAAGCCCGCACATCTCGCAAAAAGCTAGCCTTATCAGAAGGAAACATAAAAAAGCGACTGGAGTATGCCCAGGAGTGCGTGCAGAAGACGGATGAGTTCTAGAATCAAGTAAATTTTTGTGACGAATCAAAATTTAACATTTTCGGTAGTGATGGTCGACGCATTGTGTGGAGGTGGGACGGAACTGCTTTGGATCCCAAAAACGGCACTTCTACAGTTAAGCACGATGGGGGAACATAATGGTTTGGGGTTCAATGGCAACAAACGGAGTTGGTTCTCTTCATGTAATTGAAGGAAATTTAACAAAGTTTGGATACGTTAATATCCTAAAACGTTGCATCACCGAATCCAAAGAAAAATTAGGACTACCGCCAGGTGTAATGCTGTTGCATGATAATGATCCAAAGCACACAGCCGTTATAACAAAAGAATGGTGTATTTGCAACATAAGAAAGGTGTTGCCGCATCTTCCTCAAAGTCCAAATCTTAATCCCATAGAGCACCTGTGGGCTGTTTTTGAAAAGGAAGTTCGAAAAAGAACCAGAGAAGAGTTAACGACAGCCTTGTATGAAGAATGGCAAAATATTCCATCTGCTGTAACAAAAAACCTGGAAGGATCGACGAACAGAAGATTGCAAGAAGTTATATAAGTAAAAGGACAATACACAAAATATTAAAAAAATAAGTATTTTCATTTTTTGTAATTGTCCCATTTGTTTTTCTCGGCCGTTTCGTGTTTTCTTGTGTTTGGGTTACTGAAACCGTATTTAACTGCAGGTCCATATGCAATTTATTTTGTTTTAATATATTGAAAAATGGTTGAGATATTTCAAGCTGAACTTGAAGGTTTTTTTGATTCACTGTAAATAAATAAATAAACGTGAAGTTCCGTTTTGATTTTGCACATATTCAGAAGCCGAATTGATTTCTTTCTGTGCTGGTTGCCAAGTCTACAACTTAAGCCTTTTTAAAGGTCGTAAATGAATCCAAAATTAAACCACACCACGCAGGTGATAGCCAAAGCCATCTGTAACATGTCAAAGTTTTGGCACATACAGTTCCAACCAAACTCCCTTACAAGCCCAAACATAAATACTAAATAAAAGTGTTGCGTTCAAAAGAACGGAAACTTCCGAGTTGGCTGCGAATGGCATTCGAACATGCAACATACATTGACTTCGACTAACTTGCTGCCGTGACTGCGAACAATTTCAAATTGACAAAACAAATTTCGGTGATTGTGATTTGATTTTTGGAGAAAAGGGTTCGATTTTCCTTGCCTTGTGGGAAAGAGCTTGGTGTCACTTTAGAGAATAGTTATGCTCCGCTGAGTGCTTACATTCACTCAGTGGATGTTTGCGGACATCTTTCTTTGGGGTATATTCTTAAGAAAATAAGAACTCTGTAAAATATTCTGATTTGTAATAATAAAAATTGTTGGCGCGACAGTCCACAGGGAAACCAGGGCCTAGCTTGCTCACCAACTACTCGTGTTGTGCGCGCTACTGTTCTCTCACGAGTAGAAGGGACCTACAGTTTTTTTGCCGACTCCGAACGACGAAGTTATAGAAGCTTTCTTAGACAGATATTACTCTTTGAGTGTTGTCAGCAGCCCGAAAGAGGCGGTGCCGTGAAAAAATTCTAGGTGTTCAGCCGGGAATCGAACCTAGATCTTTCGGCGTGTGAGCGTCGCACTCTACCCACTACGCCACGGCAACCACACGTTCATTCTCATTTGTAGTAAAAGAAAATATCGACTAACATATATTTTTGTAATCTTACTCTCATAACAGATAATGAGGTTTGAAGGAATACATAACACATCTTCAAAGCTCACAACTTTGACGTTCGGTGTCGGGAAGAAATTGTAGTTCCCTTCTACTCTTGAGGGAACAAGAGCGCGGACAACACGAGTTGATGAGGAAGCTAGACCTTGGCCTCCTGTCGACTGTCGCGCCATACAAGTATTATTATTAAGTAACTCTCTTTAAATGAATTGTTTAACAATTCGGGTGCAGAATAATGCTTTAAAGAACAATCCAAACCTTTTTTTCGATAAAAAAAATATAACGCTTCCAACTGATGTCCTTTTACAGAAGTTATAGTCGCAGTGGCGTTGTGTGTAGAGTACGACACTCACACCGTCAATATCCCAGATTCGATTCCTCGAATTTTACATGGCATCAGCTCTTTCGACCTGCCGCTAACACTCAAAGAGTAAGAATTGTCTACGAAATAAGCTTTTTAAAGTTTGCCGTTCTGAGTCCGCAAAAAACTATTGACCCCATCTACGTGTGAGAAGCCAGTACCTTATAGAGCTAGGCCAAAGCCTTCGTTTGGTCCGTTACAGCATTGAATAAATAAATATGTTACATTGATGCGGTACTTTAAAATTTATGACATCTGGCGCTGTTTTAAGGTTTCGTTTTCAAAGAAATGTGCCATTTTTGAGTATCGCAGAAATTTCCCCGTCTTTTATTGACTAGACTAATGACTATTTATTATTGAAACCATTCAGAAATGTTAACCACCGAATTGGGAATTCAATATGAAATTCAACATACAATTGGCCTTCGCATAGGCTAGCGAATAGCTTTGTTTTGGCACATTTTTACCTTTTCTCGACAGCTTAACAGCAAAGTTGATCTTTTTATATAAAAACAAGCTAAGGGCTATCGGCGAATTTGGGGGCATCTGACTGAAGTTCAGATAATTGTCAATATTGAAGTAGTAGAAGGATTTTCAAATATTCTTCTGGTTAAATTCAAATTGTAAGTTCAATTGTACTTGGCTTTGAATTTAAGCGCTTTTCTCTGAAATGAGCGTCAAAAATGTTAAAGGGGCTAATAAATGGAACTAACAGAAGAGAGTCGATTGTAAACATTGGTTGTAGACAGATGTAAAATATACAAGTTTATGTATTGATTTTTTATATGTATGTTGTCTGTTTTCATTAAATACATATTGTCGGTTTAAATATTAGTCGGTTAAAACACAAAAGTTCGTCTATATGTTAAAATTATTTTGAGACACTCAATTCCTTGCGGTGGAAGTTCGCATCCAAGCTGTCTGCGTATTGTTAGAAAATTGACTTAAGTAGGGACTTTCGTCCAAGAAAATTAATTAGTCATCACATCTTTTGAAAATAATTAATTTTTCCCCGAAACTTTAACTCTATAGTGGTTTGGGGACAGACAACCTGTAGGCCGACGGTAGAAACGAATTTAAGAAAAGACACGAAAATAAAAATTATCTTAACAAATAACAAATCTTTATGGAACTGCGGATATGTCTACGAATATACGAATGTAGGAGAGTTTTCTCTTTGTAGCCAGTAGCCATCAGTCGGTTTCTTTCTCGGTATCGGGGTGAAGCTGTGGTAATATATCTTGAACCTAGTGATTATTTCTTGTTTCCGGATTTGAAAAAAGGTTTTCGTGGAAAAGGATTTTCGGGTGATGAACAACTCAGGTCGGCAATAAATTGGTATTTTGTTAATATATTTGTTTGACTGTTTAAAAAGGCTTATCTCAAGATGTAACAAATGCATTGATGTCAGGGGAGATTATATTAAAAAAATAAAAACAATTTAAATTGAATTCACATTTTCCTTTATATTGATACCGAGAGTATATTAAACTCCCCTCGTATGTACAAAAAATGGTATGGCAGGCGATCCAGTGCATCGTGTGATGTATGGCCTTGAGTTAGACCTGGATCATCGTGTGATATTTGGCGTTGGATTAAGGCACCCAAGTTTTTGGTCAGCAAAGTTTTGTTTTTTGTTGGAATACATTGGTTACTTTTTTTGTTTTTTTTTTTTGTTTTTATTGAGACAAATATTTAAAACTGAACTTTAATTATAATATGAATTATAAATTATGAATTATAAAAAGCATAATTATTATAGCTGACTTAAGATATGTCTAGCTTTATCTAACATACAAATATGATATATCTTTATATATAAATCAAGATTATTTTTTTTACATTTGTAATCATTGTGTACGCTTGCTCCCGGCATACATCCTCAGAGTCACTTCTTAGGTTACTAAGAGATATGAACCAGACCAGACCAATAATGAACGAATCATAAAAGGGGAATTGAAAAAGAAGGGAATTGACTAGTTCTAAAATTAGCAAGAACTATTATTCTAATGTAGCTCCTCGGAAGTAGAGAGGTTTTCAATTTAAGATGGTTTTGTCCTCTTAGAACTTTTCTTTCAATGCTATGAACAATTCGCATAATGTTTGCAAACCTACGACGTTGGCCTTGTAAGTCGTCTCTTCATCACGTCAGTCACCTAGCCTCACCCTAGCCTGCTGTCGCATGCTTCATTCAAAGCTACTTGCTTTATTCAAACCAGCTTCTTAACTGAAAATCAGATTTCCTGTCGATGAATTCGTTTCATCAAAAAATGACAAGAAATAAAAACTCTTTTCCTTTCCAAAGTCATCCGATGAGGAACCGACTGTTTTCCTTTAAACACATCTCTGAGATATTTCAAAACATTTTCTTTCTTTGCCGCTTGCCTAACCAATTACGTACTTTCACACAGCTCAGTGTACGCAAAAAGAAAATATTATTTTAAAGCTAAAACTGGTGGATCCTTCTTGGAAGGCAGACAATTCGTTTCGTTGTTCTCGGATGAGTGAACTTAATGCATACTTCCTCGTAAGTCAAAGAGGGTTCTGTGACATCAGAATCAGGGGTCTATAAGCACAGTTTCCGAAGTGGAGAAGAATGTCTTTTAATAAATAGGTAAAAAAGCAATTAAAGAAGGAATTGTTTGCTTTTATGCAAAATATTATATAATACATATAGTATACTTAGGTGTCAACTTTTATTTAAACGTTCATTGGGCAGTGGGTAGTGTGGGAGTTTTCCGTATATATTTTGCCATATTTTCAACTTCCCTAGTTCAGAACACTATTGTCGACAGTTTTTGTTCTGGAGTAGAAAAGGGTTGAAAGAGAACTCTTTCCATTTGGTTACGTTCCTGCTTATCGCTCACGACTCCTAAAGAATTCGGAGGACTAAATACATTTTCCCAGCTTTTCGATATTGAGTTGGAAGCTGAGAAAAAAAGCCGTTTTTGGTATCATTGAAAAAAGACTTTACATTGAATTATGATCCATTCTTGGAGCAAGAAAAAGAACCGCGAAGTCTACGGGTTGTTACAAGATGTGGAAGAATCCCGTCAACTGCACTATCTCGACCTGAACTCTTATACTTTACTCTTAGATCAGAATCCTTCTGATTCAAAAATTAAGAGAAGAGGAAACGTGCGGTAAATATATAAGTCAAATATCTCCCTTCCGCATTTTTGCTCTTCATTCAATGTTTCATAAAAAGTGCTACAGTGACTACAGTTATTTCAAATGTGCGCCGGTTTATACGATAATCTGTTTCCATTTAGACGGCAACTTCATAATACCCCACTCGTAGAAGCCCCGCCTCCTTATTTGCGAAGAACTCGGACATCCACTTTTCACAAGCCTCTTTTGAGTTCAACTTCAGACCGCCAAGGTTGTTCGCTAATATTTTGTAGACAAGAAGTTCTCTGCCCAGGACCGTCAACGATGAAAGGCAGCGAAATCTCTGACCCACACTCTATGGGGCCCCGACCTGATAGATAGTTACTCCTTACGCGTTTGCAACCGGAATTAGGATGAATTTCGCTTCACTCGCGGAAGCACAGTACTAAGCAAAAAACCAAAAAAAGGAATAATTTGCTGAACAGTTGCATCAATTAGTAGGCGAGAAATTCGGACAACCGTGGGCCCCAGCTTTAATGCCCCGACTGTACGCCTGGCAGTCTTACCTCTTTCGAGCTGCCAAAGCTGTTTTGAGATGAATTGAAAATTGTCTATGAAAACTTCACTGTTCGGAGTCTCCAAAAAAGAGTAGGTCCTTTCTGTTCGTGAGAAAGATGCAGCACGCACAACACGAGTAGTTGGTGAGGAAGATAAGTTTATTCAGAAAAACCAAATCTCTGTAAATCGTGCAATAGCGTATTTAATGTAAAATTTTGAGCTAAATAAAATAAAAAAGAAAATAAGTTTATGAAGTGTCCTGTGAGCATTTTACTCCTGACTTGTTGTGTGCTTGATTGGGGAAGTAAACGGCAGAAGCGCCAAGAGGAAACCGAAGCCTAGAAACTCCTTTCTCTGCTGTGAAAAGTGGAGACCTCCAATTTAATGCCCTTGTGCTGTGGTGCATCTGTAACGTTTAAGTTATTTGTGTAAATTGTAAAATATTTAATGGCATCCACTGTGGCTCACGACTTCACATTGGTTTCTGAACGAGAGTTCTTAACGCAAGAAAATTTCAAATGCTGGAGTACGAAGTACCTTTAGCTGACAGAATGAGGGCAAACTGCGAAAATGTGAAGAACCTTTTAACAAAAGAAAGGAAGAAGTAGACGAATTTCCATTGCAAGCTTCTGCGTTGTCACATTTGAGATAAATCAAACGTGAACTCCACAAACGACATTTTGATGGAGGCTCCTTCGGCTACCGCTGGTATTTCAGTCTGTCGAAAGTAATTATTCGGAGGAGCATTTTATTTCTACTTATGTGGAGCCGAGTTCTGGACGACAGAGCAGATTCTTGGTACCCTCAAAAGAACTCTGCGTAGCAAATTTGGTTATAAAGGGTGGTTTCTTAAAAGCTATAAAAAAGTTTAAAAAAAAAACATAAAATTCAGAAAAGTTCATGAAATCTATATATGAATCGATAGTACGGTCCATATCATTTAATGTTTGAAGATTATTTCATGCTAATGTTGACCTTGACGGCGGCTCAAATGGTCCATCCGCATAGTCCAATTTTGGCATACTTTTTCCAACATTTCGGCAGATATCTCACGAATAAATGCTTCACTGTTGTCTTCCAATGGGTCAATCGAAGCCGGATTGTCTGTATAGACATAAGCTCTAACATAAAATAATGACAGCTGCAAGCGCGACAGTCCACAGGGGCACCAGGGGCTAGCTTGCTCATCGTGTTGTGCGCGCTACTGTTCTCTCACGAGGAGAAGGGATCTACAACTTTTTGCCGACTCCGAACGGCGAAGTGTGAGAAGCTTTCTTAGACAGTTATTACTCTTTGAGTGTTGTCAGCAGCTAGAAAGAGGTGGTGCCGTGAAAAACTCGAGGGGTTCATCCGGGAATCGAACCTAGATCCCTCGGCGTGTGAGCGTCGCAATGTATTCATTACACCACTGCGACCACGAGCCGCCCAAAAAATAGTCTAAACGCAGCAAATCGCACGATCTAGGCGGCCGATTGACCGGTCCTGAACGTGAAATAAAATATTCATTGAAATCGCCTCTCAATAAGTCCATTGTTGCGAGTGCTGTGTGGCATGTGGCACCGTCTTGTTGAAACCACATGTCATACAAGTCAAGCTCTTGTATTTTGGGCAAAAAAGAGTTGGATATCATCTCACGGTAGCGCTCTCCGTTTACAGTTACGTTGCGATTCGCATCATCTTTGAAGAAGTACGGTCCAATGATGCCACCAGCCCATAAACCGCACCAAACTGTGAACTTTTATGGATGCATTGGTAGCTCTTGCAATGCTTCTAGTTGATATTCACTCCAAAATCGACAGTTCTGCTTATTTACGTTCCCATTGAGCCAAAAATTAGCTTCGTCCATTTTTGACCATAAAATGGAAGAAGCAAGCGATGAACTTTCTGAACAGAGCGCGCATTTTGATAATAAAATTCAATGATTTGCAAGCGTTATTCGTTTGTAGGACAATTCATGGTTAAAATATAGACCAAACTGAAGATAATTTACAGTGAAACAAAACACGAAATATGCGTCTGCTGTTTAAACCAGTGTTGCCAAAAAGATAATAGCTAAAAAATCACAATTTACCTGTAACTAAAACCAATGGAGGATAAGACACAACAGGGAGTTGTACGTGCTGTACAAAGAAATGGGTGTAGTTTTGAAGGCAAAAAACCGATGAGTACATTGGGTCCACATCGAGCGAATGGACAACAACGTTGCCCTTGTACCCTGTCGCGCCATCCAATATATGAATTTGTAACACCTCACCAACTGAGACCGATAGTTAATGCACAATGAAATTGGAATGACTCAAGGATCTCATAGAAAGCAGATAAAAAGGAACAAATAGAAACCAGACAGCGTCCCTCCAAAAACGTCCTTACCGCCATTTGCAGTTACATCTTCGAAAATAGAATATCATTTAAGAAACGCAAAATTACCACCCCTGGGGGTGCAATTCGTCGATGTGACCCTTTTCATTGGAATTTCATTAAGTTTGAAGGACCTTTTCCACCACCGCAAAATTCCGCACCTCCAGGCAGATGTTTATTTTCGAATCCTAAACGATTCTCCATCTGAAAGAGGACAGCAAAACAACAACAGCATAACCCCGGTGGTGGCACCACCGTCGCAAAGGATATCAAGTGCATAATTTCATCTGAAAAATTCATATCGTCCTGGGAAATATTTATGATTTTCGGAAAACAAATAGATTCAGTTAGCAGTTTCGTTTTCTCATCTCCATGCATATGAGGCGGAATGGGGTGGGAGACACACGATCCCTGAGAAGCTCCTTACTTTTCAGTGCACAACTTGGGGCGTGAATGGCCCGATAACAACACACACCCTTCACATCCTCTCTTCAAGTGTGGTGTCGGGTCTCCCTATTTATTTCCATCCGATGGGCATTCAAGAAGGTGGAAATTTTCGACGCGCCAACACACGCACAGCCTTCACTGACACGAAAAAGGGGCGCCAGAAAAGAAAGCATTGTGTCCTCACACAGAACAATCCGAAGACCACCAGCTGTGTTACAGAAGAGGCGCCAACACACAGAAAAACAGTAAAAACTGTTTCTAAAGTTTATCCTTCTGTGAATTTGCCATTGTAGTAATGCTCGGTACGTGTCCTGTTGGTTGGTTTTCTTGTGTTTTTGTTGCTCCGTGCTTCCTCCTAATGAGATGTTCACAATCTCGCAAAGTGGAGAGCGGAGGGCTATATCCTCATGTTAAGCTCTTAGAACTGCAATTTACATTTCACATGAATTGCCACTCGCACTTATCAACTGGGGAGTCGTCCTCGGCACCTAGATCTAAGACAAGGCCCCATCAAGCAAGGAAATGTGAGAAAGTTCGCAGTTAAACGATGGGGATGTTTTCGCCTTCCTGCTCAAAATTGTGTGAGTGTATGCATGTGCGAAGGGGGTTCTGAGTGAACGCGTACACACGCTTCGGCGACAAAATTTATTGTCACTCGATGTTCGCGTCGTCGTCGTCAGAGGCAGAGGACAAACGAATACTGTCGTCAACTCAACTTCGTACCCTAATTTCCAATTTGTGACGAAATGCTTCCTTGTTTTACTGTCTTTGCTTTTGTTCGTTTGTTCTCGAGGCATTGTCGTTTGCCTTTCAACGTAAATTATTTTCCGTGTGTCGGCCCCCCTGAACCGCCGACGACGTCACCACTACTATCACCCCGACACCCAAGTGAATTTCGTCTCACCACCAACTCACTGCGCAATGACGACGCCGCCGTCGAGATTCCCGAGGCGCGCAACCACTGCCACCACCCCCGACGACTACGACGACGTGTAACCAACTTAGCTCACAAATTGTGAGCGCTGCATAATGGGCAGACTTCCAAGCCGAACAACAACAACATCAGCGCCGACAACTGCTGAAGGCATACACAACGCATAGTTAACCACGCCGCCCTAGCACACAATCACCCACACACGAGCGCCGTGCCCGAATACTGAATTCTCCCCCGAAGGGTTGGCTTCAAAGAAACAAGGCGAACTTACGAGCAGTGGCGCAGAGGATACCTCGTTGTCGACATAGGCGGGCGGGTGGCCGTTGTATCCAATGCCGTGGTAGCCACCGTGGTTGTCGTCAGTGGCAGCGGCAGCGGCAGCGTCATCGTTCTTTGTAAGGTAATGCGCTCGGGAATGGCTGCCTTTGTGTGTGGGAGTGCACGCTTTCTAGCGTGCTTAGTGTGCTCCTACGAAGTTCAGGACCAAGTATAATTGTCCTCCTTCTCGTTGCAACAATTACCACCGCACCCACCTAGTTGCCTACTGGCCCACTCGCCTCCGTGCTGAGCGCGTCCAAAATACGGGCTGGTGGGGGAGAAACAACAGCCCTCCGCACCAACACCCGGAACTTTAGATTTCCTCGGTAAATGTACGTTTTGTTGGTTAATAACTACTTTACGGAGGAGACTAACGCTCCGCACAGACACACTCGCACGGCAAATGGATTCCGCTGTTCTATTTACAGGGGGTGTTATGTCTTAACTGAACAGACAACAATTAATAACGGGAAACGATGCACATAAATTATGAGTTTCGCCGACGAGAACAGAAAAAACACAACAGAAAGAACGAAAGAAATATCCTTTTGAACTCGTCCAGCCATACACCGGAGGCGGGGGTTGCTTGGTGCGAACGGTTTTAGTCTAATTAAACCCATGCTCTGTGGGAACCTCACGTGACCGAACAAAATCGATTTCTAAGTGGATTCGGGTACTTTTTCCCCACTTGCTGGGTAAACACAGATATTGATTGTCAAGTAGGTGACCGGGAAGCCCGTGTGGGAGGGGGGGGGGGGGGGGTGAGGGTTATTTTGGGGGTTGTCTGGGCTCTCTGTGTAGTGTTGGTGATGATGTTTACAAAACTTATTGATTCACCAGGACATCCCAAAATAGACTGCTCTCGGAAGGAGAGAGATGTGAGCGCAGGGCAGAACGGACGAGCGACAGAGTGTCGATTTAATTAAGACTCTTTGTGTAAGGGCGTGTTCGAGTGAGGAATCAATTGGAGAGGTTTGTTTTGTGGCTTGTTGTGCTCATTATATTCGATAAGTTTTTATTGAGCTCGTGGGGTTAAAGGTGAGCAGGGGGTTTGAGTTAGAAATGGAGGAAAGGAAGTGATGACTTTTATGTGTGTGGCGACGTTAGAAAAGTGACCAAAAATAAAGACACGTTCTTTTCCCTGGTTTTTCTTGTTGTGGCAATTCAATGGGCGCGAGTACTGGGAACAGTTTCGTTGGGAATTGTAGTTCTTGTTTTTTTTATGACAGAAGCCTAGATAGCCTCTGTGCTGTGGAGTTTCATTCAAAATTTTTAAAAGTCCATTGTTAGTCTGTAGTAATGTTCGATATCGAACAGTCTGATATCTGCATAAGAAGAGAAATATCGGAGATTTCCTTATACCTTGGTTGTGTCGCAAAAAAGGGAGTAGATTTCAGTCGTATGCATTTGTTTCACATGTTGACTTGTGAAAAATTTAAAAAAAGGTTGACTCCGCTTAAGCCTAATCCTCTCTTAGAGGATATTTCCGAGGGTTCTTTCTGCTTCCAACGTTTTTCAGTGAATGTCTGGCTTTGGCCAGAAACACATCTTGGGTTTAATTCAAAATTTGTTCGATTGTTTAATAGCCAAATTCTTTACCAAAGTATGTCCAGGAAATATATTGCTTATATATTGAACCACTTAAGGAAATAAATATCGACTTTGCATAAAGAATAGCAATTTCAGTTCAGGCGTAAGACGCGCGCATAATCTTCGTTCGTTACAAAATTAACAGATCAAAAAGCCCGGGACATATATCCATATTCGACTGTGAATTTTTTGTGACTGGCACCTCCTATATGTCCCAGGAATTATTGAGTGAAACGTTACGTTACACTATGTATACAAATGGTATTTGTAGACTGACGGCAACGATAAGTAGCCACACTTAAAGAAACTGCAACAGCTTAAACAAAAATGTTGTGAACAGAAAAAATGTAAAAACGAAGACATGCTGTAAGGAAAATACAATTCAATCATTATCTTGTAAGGAACAGTGAGCATTGACCTTAATTTTAAAATGTTTATTGTACTCGAAAAATGAATTTAAATAACACTAAAAGTTGACATAGTTGAGTTTTCGGTAGTTGCCAGCACTTCTCTGAGCTTAAGTTGCCACAGCTGCTTCAATACTCGATCTCTTCCTTTTCAACTGTGGCCGTGGTAAAAAAAAGAATCGAACTTAACGCACAAGGAGCAATTTAATAATTTAGTCAGAAAACTATTGAAAAGAACTGAAGCCAGAGCAGAGCCCTGTGGAACACCCGCTGTTGTATCTTTATATGCACCATATACGCACACTTTGAATGCTCGTTCAAAAACAAAACTTTGTAGCATTTAAATAAGGAATTTTAGAACATCAAGTGTAATTACTTTACAGTGTCGAGTATAAGTCATGGTACTCAAAGTACTTTTATTAAAAGCTTTGAATAATAACAATAGTAATAATTGTTGGCGCTACAGTCCAAAGGGGGACCGAGGCCTAGCTTGCTCATCAACTACTCGTGTTGTGCGCGCTACTGTCCTCTCACGAGTAGAAGGGACCTACAGTCTTTTGCCGACTCCGAACGGCGAAATTTGAGAAGCTTTCTTAGACAATTATTACTCTTTGAGTGTTGTCAGCAGCTCGAACGAGGTGGTGCCGTGAAAAATTCGAAAAATTGGTGTTGAGCTGGGAGTTGAACCTAGACCCTTTGGCGTGTGAGCGTCGCACTCTACCCACTACGTCACGGCGATCAAAAGCTTTGAAAGAAAAGAAAATTTAAGGACTTGATTTTCTTGCGTCAAGTTATTTGTTATGAGAAAACCTTATTGTTTGTTTTACTAATAGAAAAAATTAAAAACAAATTCCATTTTCAAGCAAGAACGGTCCTGTTGGCCTTGTTTTTTTTTTGCAAGCAGCTTGGAGTATGACGTGTATGTCAATCAGTCTAAAGCGATCGGTCGTGCAGGTTGAGGCGAAAGAAATTTTGTTGTTTAAGAAAAAGCGATGACCAGGAAAGAATTAGCAGTAAAAGAGCGTCAAATAATTATTAATTGCCATGAGCAAGGTAAAAGTTATGCGGAAATTAATAAATTTGTTGGATCACCCAAATCTAGTATACAATATGTGATTAACCGTAACAATAAGGAAAACCGATTCGAAGACAAAGTCAGGTCTGTATATATAAAGCCATCGTGCCACACTGAGCCAAAAGCCTTTTAAATGTCGAAGAAGACTAGATTAGTTCACTCATACTATTGTTTAACAGTTTTACATAATCTGTCTGTCTGGGTTGTTCTGCGACTTCTCCTATAGCCAAATTTTTCAGAAAAAGAAAGTGTGTCTGTGGCACTCAAAAAAATTTCTTGTTTGGTTTAATTAATTTCTCTAAAATTTTTCTGAAATCATTTAAGAAGCTAATAGGTGTATAGGTGCTACCCATAATAAAAGGTACAAGTTGTGATTTGCGGGAATGTGTGACTTTGTGCTTTGAGTGCTATAGGAGAGAACAAGGTTCCAACTACTAGGTAGACGTCCTAATTTCGTATTAACTGATACGAATATACAGAACTGTCATGTGATCTTCTTTTTTCGTTTTCAATCATTACACTAAATAGACATTGCGGCAACGAACAGCAAACAGTTGTTAAATTCGACTTTGAAGCTTATGTTGCATTTTAAGTGGATCAAAGCTAAAGAAGCTAATACTGGACAAAAATAATTGAAAAAAAATTTAACGAAATAGGTTACGATGCGTTAAGTGCCTGTGCTCCCAATTCGACAACATTTCAATGCTTTACTTCACCCTATCAAATTTATTGCAAAACTTTATCTAAGCTAATGGTCCTGCCCACAACGATACCCGAAGTGTACTGTTCCGGTCAATTACACTGAATTTAATGGAAAGAAATAATACATTGGAGTTTCTGTTTATTTAAATTGAAACAGGTTTATAGTTTCAACTGTCTACTGTTTGACACCCCCGAAATTTGTTTTTAATTAATAAATTCCGAGTAGAAACAACTCGTTGCCCGGCTTTGTTATTTAAAAATCGATATATATTGGATGGCTACTACTTGTGTTGCGCGCTCTAATCTCTAACGAGTAGAAGGGACCTACAGTTTTTTGCCGACTCCAAACGGCGGAATTTGAGAAGCTTTCTTAGACCCTTACTACTCTTTGAGTGTTGTCAGCAACTCAAAAGAGATTTAGAAATCGATCTTATCTGTAAAACCAGAATATCAGCCAGGAACAGTCTGATGCTTGGAAAAACTGAGACTCGTTTTGCTTACTTTCAGGTTATTCAGATATGCGCAAACGCAAGAGGTACCCGACCCAAGTGTATTTTTATGTTCATCTATTAGTGCTGGGCCTTGTTTGACTGTTAAAAATTTACTTTATTTTCAGAGTTTAAATTTACTCTTCAACTGGGTTCAGTCACCACTGACATTTTACTTGTTTCTTTCACATAAAAATAATGAAGAAGAAAGCTTTTAAAAAAAAAACATAATTTGGCTTCAAACTCGACGTAATCAGTCTGAATGGTACTTCTGCCTTATTTTCAACTAAGCTCACTGACAAATTCTGAAATCACAAGTCAATATCTTCAAGTCTACCCATCAACCCATTTTATAATTTTTGACACTCTCACAAAAAAAAAAAAAAAAACAGAATCACAGAAATATTTTGTATTTTATTTAATAGTATTTTCTTTAATTTCCTTCACACCTGCTTACACAAAGATCACGTAAATGCAAATGAATTTCCCGTTTGTGTAAATGTGCTATATTTTTCGGGATATTGAATCCTTTTTGATTGGATTTAAAAAAATTACAGGCACTCAGTTCAAAACCACTTTGACTTTGATAGAGGTACGAAGGTTGCCTTTTATATGTCGGGATTGGGCAACCCTAGTGTTGCAATCTGGCACTTGCCAGCTTTATCGTAAAGTTTGACATTTTTCAGATTATACGTACTCAGAACGTTTTGACATTCGAGCGCTATTTGTGTTGTTTACAGTAACTTAAAAGATTCATCTCGCCCAAGAAATGGAATTAAATCGTTTTTTAAACTTTCGACGTGGATTAACTCAACAAAAGTGCAGAGATGAACTTAGATCAATTTTTGGCGATGAAGCTCCATCAATGACCAGTCGTAGAGAGGTCCTAGTTCACTCCAAGACGAATTTCGTAAAAGTCGTCCAAAATAAGTTTTTGTCGTGGAAAGCATTGATGCTGTGCGCCAACTGATATTGCAAGATCGTCATGTGACCTATCTTGAGATTGAGACAAACTTAGGCATTAGTGGGACCAGCATTCATTCAATAATGCATGAAAAAAAATTGGTTCGCGTTGGATTCGACACAATTTGTCAATCGCTCAAAAACAGCTCGTGTCGATTGGTCGAAATAAATGTTCCAAAAATATGATTTCGGTGCTTCGAAACACGTCTATGGCATCGTGACAGGTGATGAATTGTGGATTTACGCGTTTGAGCCCGAAAGTAAACAGCAGTCGAATGTATGGGTGTTTCAAATTGAGCCAAATCCAACAAAAGTTGCTCGCGCACGAATCACTTCCAAGTAAATGGTCGCCTGTTTATTCGGAAAAACTGGACATGTTACAACCTTACCACTAGAACAACGCCGAAAAGTCAATTCTGAGTGGTACACAACCAGTTGTTTGCCATTTTTCTCCCAAGACATTGGAAAAACCAACCGCCGCAGACGGATCACTTTTCAACACGACAATGCGAGCTCACACATATCGACGCAAACAACTGCATTTTTGGGCACTTGATGAGTCATCCGCTGTATAGTCCTGACTTGGCACCGAATGACTTCTTTTTATTTCCGTACGTAAAAATCAAAATGAGAGATCAACGTTTTTCGTCACTTGAAGAAGCGGTTGATGAGTTCAGAATGCATGTTTTGGAGATACCTCAAGCAGAGTGGCAAAAGTGGTTCGGCAATTGATTCAAACGCACGCAAAAGTGTTTAGATCTTAATGTGGAACATTGTGAAAATCAATAAAGCTATTTTCGATGATAAATATTTGTTTTTGTTCTCTAAACCCGAAATATAAAAGACAACGCTCGTATAAGAAAATAAGGATGTACATAGGTCGCTAACCAGTATCATATTAGCATTAATTGAGGTATAACGTGTTGTGTTATATTTTTTCTCGGTTTGTATATGGTCGTGCTATCTACCGAGCGATAAATCCGTTTAATATCGGGTACAAGATGTTTAAGCCTGGGAAAATCAACCATTGTCTGAATCGTCACGCCACGGCAGATCCTGGAAAAGATTCAAGAGATGCAGGTCGATGCATATCGACACCCGTCACCTATTCTTCGTTTCAGGACCGCATATGAATGTGCGCACAGGAACAAGGTAAACAGCACCATGTCTTCTTTTAACAATTTTGCCGAACCCGTCAGGTTGTACTTCGGTAATAAATTCATCGAGAACTTTAATATCAAAAAAAAATTCTCCTCATGTGTGAGTTCTTCTTCATCGTTCTTGAGAATGTCATGCAGAAGCATTCTCTAATGCAAGACGATCCATATAAATGCGGCCGTTTTTCGTGTTTTGTCAAATCCACCGAGTCGTCTTTGAAAGTTAACCCGGTACTGCAGCGGACTTGATTGAAAGCATTTAAGTGAGGACAAAACTACACAAATGCTGTTATTGAGAGATGATGCACAATACGGCAGAGTCACCACAGGCAGCAATGGACTTCGTTTACCTTGACTTGGAATAATTGCTCCAGCCCGAAGAGTCTTCAACTTTGCACCAGCGGGACAACGCAAAAGCGGAAGTCCATGTAGCCGATGGAGCAAATAAGTAAAGAAGGGCTTCAAATAATTTAATGTGCGAAACTGGAGACAGCTTTGCTAAAGATCGTGCTTGCTGAAAAGGCTTATGGACAGGATCCAGGTCTGAACTGATGCGCTAAATAATGAAAAAGAGTTTTAATATAATTCCTTCCTCTTTTAAAATGTCCAAATTTCCACTAAACAATTTAATTTTCTACAAACGAACAAAGAGCCCCAAGAAAATACGATATATCGAGTTTTCTTTACGATCTCAGCCCCAATGCGAATGTCAATGACTGGAGTTCTGCCATCATTTGTATTATAATAAATCAGCAGGATTATTCTGAGACCATTTGGGTAAAAGAAATGTCCAACCAAGCAGAGATGAATTAATATAAATTGCCTACGCATTCAATTTTTAAAAGAGTCTACGACTCTAAAGCCTTGGGACCACGTCACGACTAGTCAAGGAATTACGTCCTTGCGGGACGAAAGCGGCTCAAGTGTACCCCCTCCAATTACCTGACCCAAATTCAATGGTGGCGTGGGCTTTCGGGGATAATTTGCTTCGACAACATTGAAAGGGGAATTTGCCTGAAGAAAATAAAATAGACACAGGGTGCTTTAAGGAGAGGATGTCTTTAAACTCTCCGGTGAAGGACAGAGAAGAAATTGAAGGGAATATGAAATTTCTTGTCTGATTTCGGTTTACAAAAATCATTATGGTTTTGTGGCTCCTTTTGGTTTCTGATGTCCAGGGTTGTAGTGGCTAGAAAAAAGATGCTTACTCATGGAATTTGGAAAGGGAAGGCTTCTTGCGTACATTGACTTTGTCAGTCAAAAGGGAATGGAACGGTCCCTTATGAACTTGATTTTAATTTTTGAGTGCCTCTATCAGACTGCAAGAGTTGTCTGGAAATGCAGACAAAGGACAGACGTAAATGTGAACTACGTTCTTTTCTGCAAACTCCCTAAAGCGTAAGTCGCTCTGGAAGTTGACACCATACAAACTCTTTGAAGCAAAGAACTCGCTCACTGACATAAAAAAATGCAGAGGAGATAGGCACACTCAATCCCACTAAACAATTATGACCCAATAAAGCCTAATAGCACTGTCATTCGATTACGCGCAATTGCTAGTGTTTATTGGTTCTGTCAGCACTAATTGACTTTCCCACCAACTTTCCTCGCCATCTGTCCGAACCGAACTCCATCAGCAGCAGCACCACCACCATCACCACCTCGATTCCCAACTAACACCGCACCGACTCGCAACGTTTGATTGGTGCTTAAGATTAGGCGCAGGTATCGCTGAAAGTAATTTCTGCACCTGTGATAACCTACTTAATCACACCCCGGTGTGCCGTGCGGACGTCAAAAGGCAACTCTCCGAATGCCACGCTGGCACGCAATCTTCACGGCTCCCCTTGTGGGATCCTCCCGAACTAGCAGCACCCATCCACCCCATACGTCCTCCGCCACGTCACGTATCACCCAGCCATTCCACATTATCGTGTACGCTCTGTCATAACATTTCTGGGGAACGTAAAATACGCTACATTTCACAGGCAGCCCCTCCATGCCCTAATTAAAAATCACAATGAGCACTTCCGGCAGGCACGCATTTCTGAGGCTCGTACCAGGATCCTAGAGTTCCCGCACCATGGGGCTCGAACATGGACACCGTAATGTGCGGGTTTACGGGCGCCATGAGGCGTTTTTCTGCTCTGTTTTGTTTTTGTCCCTTCTCCGGGACATTGCTCTCTGCTTCGCTCCTGGGTCTCGTCACTCATAGTGTGGCCGGGAGAAGAAGCGTTTATGTCGAAGCATTAAATGTGGCGGGAGGCGCAGGGCGGTTGCCACTCAATCGCTGCACTGGGGACGGGAAGTTTGATCAATGTTCCTCCAGCCGAGCGCAGAGAGCATAATTTATGGAAGCAGACAATTTTTGAAATATTCATCAAATATTTACAAAGTTATGTTGTTTACAAGGCACACTGGCGGGAATGCTTTTGTGCGCAGGGAGTCTGTCGGTGCTGTGCTGGCGCGGCAGGTCACTGGACACGATTTAGATTGATAGACTCATTGGGATAGACATCAGGAGAGGGTGAGATCTGTGCATATTTTACGAGAGGATTGAGAGCGTATTGCTACTGGAGATACATATTTTCGGGCGATCCGATAAATCTAAATCAGCGATGAATATGCTCTGTGCAAGGGTTTGCGTCGAGTCGTGTTTGCAGAGTGCATTGGCGACGGGCGGGAAAAAAAGACTGTGCAACAGTTTTAGGGTCGGTAAATGTATGCACGGCGTAAACAGGATGCGGAAACTGTTGACGTGCGCTCATTCGGAGTGGTGTCTGTTTCGCGTTGGCAGCGGGATGTGGTCATAATTGAAATATCAAACAGTTTTATCGACAGGAGCCTTGTTGTGTACGGGGAGGTTATTCTGATTTCGGGAATGTGTAAAACGAGCAAAGGATGAGGTGCATTGGAAGTAGTTTGAAATGCAAATTCTGTCAAGTGTCACTAATGAGGAGATTGAACTTCGTTTAAAGGTGGAAACGGTAGCTTAAAGTGGAAAAGAGCATAAGCAGGTTTTAAAAACAGACTTTTGTTTAAATATACAGCTTAAGGGAAAGGTAAACTAATTCAAGTGAATACTTTACCAACCGAAGTGTACGAGCAAATAGGTTCTTTCGTTGATCAGAGAAAAAGTCCAAAATAGACACAGAATGTTATCGACATGGTTGTACTTTTATACGAACGCTAAGTCGAAACACATATAGAGGGATTAGGTAGTATATATAGATTATATACTTCGATAGAGTCCATATACAGTGATATAATTAGTAATGCCTTGTATTCTTTGGAAGAAGCGGAGAACTGCTACTGCTGTTTTGTGGATCACTGTATTGAAATGATTGTAATTCCGCATTGAATTGGAGCTTAATTCCCCAAACCTAGATGACTGGAGTAGGTCTTCTTCTTCTTCTTCGGATGGCGCTACAGTCCGGGGTGGAGATGGGCTTCAACCAACATGCTTCTCCAGCTAGCACGATCTCTTGCCAGCTGTCTCCAATTGCGCACTCCAAGTTGGTTGAGGTCCTTTTCCACTTGTGTGCGCCATCTCAGTCAAGGACGTCCTCTGTTGCGTTGTCCCTGTGGTTCGGATTCGAAAACTCTTCGGGCCGGAGCAGTGCTGTCCATGCGCTCTACATGGCCTAGCCACCTTAAGCGTTGTATCTGTAGACGCTTGACTAGGCTCATGCCGCCGTACAGACCATACAGTTCGTGGTTGAATCTTCTCCTCCAGATGCCATCAACGCAAACAGGACCAAAAATTGCACGCAGAACTTTTCTCTCGAAGAGACCAATGGCTTCCTCATCCGCTTTTAGTAGCGTCCAGGTTTCTGCGCCGTAAAGCAGGACTGGGATGATCAGGGTGTTGTACAAAGTCATTTTGGTCGTTCGGGAGAGGGCTTTATTACTCAATTGCCTCTTGAGCCCAAAGAAACAGCGATTGGCAAGAGTGATTCTGCGCTTGATTTCGGTACTGATGTTGTTGTCCCTATTCACCGCGAAGCCGAGGTAGACGAAGTCCTTCACTACCTCGAAGTGTATGCTGCCCATAGTGACGCTCTGTCCGAGACGTCGATGTTCTGCGTTCTTCTTCGATGACAGCATATACTTCGTTTTGCCCTCGTTTACCACCAGTCTCACTTTAGCCGCTTCCGCTTCAATGCTAGCGAACGCCTCATTGACGGCTCGCTGAGTTCGGCCGATCACGTCAATATTATCCGCATAAGCTAGCAATTGAACGGACTTGTGGAAGATCGTGCCTCTGGTGTGAGTTCCGCAAGATCCCCTCAAGGATGATGTTAAAGAAATCGCATGACAGCGCGTCGCCTTGTCTAAATCCTTTTTTGACATCGAAGGTCTCGGTGAGTTCGCTACCGACCTTGACGGAGCAGCGAGAGTTCTCCATCGTAATCCTACACAATCTGAGGAGTTTGGTAGGGATGCCAAAACTAGACATGGCACTGTATAGCCCGTCTCTATGCACGCTGTCATACGCGGCCTTGAAATCGACAATTAGATGGTGGGTGTCGATTTGTACTTCTTGGGAGTTCTCCAGGATCTGCCACAGTGTGAAGATCTGGTCGATAGTGGACTTCCCTGGCCTGAAACCACACTGATAAGGACCTATTAGGTTGTTGACGAACGGTTTCAGGCGCTCATACATATGCGATGTTAAGAAGACTGATCCCTCGGTAGTTGGCGCAGTCGAAGGGGTCTCCTTTCTTGTGGACCGGACAAACGATGCTGAGATTCCAGACTGGAGTAGGTCAGATCAGTCAATTATTACCGACTTACCACTCAATTTGATTAAAATTATACCCGTTCACTTCCGCAAAGAGGCCAGCCGCACGGCAAGGCCATCTTTCTTTTGGGCATTAAATCGCAGTTTTTACTCCAAGTGAATTGTAATTTTTTAGCTATTATCTCTTTGTCAACACTGGTTTAAACAGCTGACGCACGTTTCGTGTTTTGTTTCACTGTAAATTCTTCAGTTCGGTCTATAATTTAAACATAAATCGTCTTACAAACGAACAACGCCTTCAAATTAATAATAATAATTGTTGTCGCTACAGTCCAAATGGGGACCAGGGCCAAGCTTGCTCATCAACTACTCGTGTTGTGCGCGCTACTGTTCTCTCACGAGTAGAAGGGACCTACAGTTTATTGCCGACTCCGAACGGCGAGATTTGAGAAGCTTTCTTAGACAATTATTACTCTTTGAGTGTTGTCAGCAGCTCGAAAGAGGTGGTGCCGTGAAAAATTCGAAAAATTGGTGTTGAGCTGGGAGTCGAACCTAGACCCTTCGGCTTGTGAGCGTCGCACTCTACCCATTACGCCACGGCGACCACGCCTTCAAAGTATTGAATTTTATTATCAAAATGCGTGCTCTTTAAAGAAAGTTCATCGCTCGTTTCTTCCATTTTATGGTCAAAAATGGACGAAGCTCATTTTTGGCTAAATGGGTACGTAAATAAGCAGAACTGTCGATTTTGGAGTGAATATCAACTAGAAGCATTGCAAGAGTTCCCAATGCATCCAGGAAAAGTCATAGTTTGGTGCGACTTATGGGCTGGTGGAATCATTCGACCGTACTTCTTCAATGATGATGCGAATCGTAACGTAACTGTGAATGGTGAGCGCTACCGTGAGGAGATATCCAACATTTTTTCTTGCCCAAAATGCAAGAGCTTGATTTGCATGACATGTGGTTTCAACAAGACGATGCCACATGCCACACAGTACGCGCAACAATGAACTTATTGAGAGGAGATTTCAATGAATATTTTCTTTCCCGTTCAGGACCGGTCAACTAGCCGCCTAGATCGTGCGATTTAACGCTTTTAGATTATTTTTTGGTGGAGCTATGTTAAAGCTCGTGTCTATACAGACAAGCTCGCTTCAATTTACGCATGGGAAGACAACATTGAAGTGTTTATTTGTGAGATACCGACCAAAATGTTGGAGAGAGTATGCCAAAATTGGACTAAGCGGATGGACCACTTGAGCCGCAATCAAGGTCACATTTGCATGCAATAATCTTCAAACATTAAATGATATGGACCGTACTATCGATTCAAATAAAGATTGAATGCATTTTTCTGAATTTTGTGTTTTTTTAACTTTCCTATAGCTTCTAAAAAATCACTTTTTAAAAAGAATCAGCTTAATTTAAATTTTTAAAACTTTTAAAGAACATGAGTTTAAAGAATTAAGGATATTACATAATCAACCGCACATAAAGTGTATTACAATCCGAAGCTGATTGCCAAGGCTGAAGATAAAAAAAAACCCACAAAGTGCACGTAACTGCTAAGCACAGCACACTTTATCAGCTTCCTCATCCTTTGGTCGGGCGGTTATTAATTTGCGTGTTTAAACAAAATCCAATTATGAGAAATAATTCGAAACGAGTGGAATTTCTTTTTGCTGCCACACAAATGCACAGATCCGGGAACTTCCTTTCGCTCCCTGAATTCGTACTTGGACAATTAAAAGGTGTAGATCCCATCCCCGTCTTAAGAAATTAATGAAAATCTTGCCAACCGGAGATTATGGCAATTAAGGAAGTCTTGCCTCAGTAACGTGAAACGTGACAATTTTCACATCAACTTGTTATTAGGTCTCCTAAGGCTGCTGCCAGCGTGTACACATCTAGACGATTCTTAACTGTCGCTCCACCCACACCGGCACTTCCCCCCTCAAATGCGTTGTTTGAGCTGTTTAACGTTCGCATTTGTCAAGTGACAAAATTTGTGTGCTCATCCTGCCGGAGGTGGTAGCTTTCCGCTTTTGATGAGAGCGATCATTTCGAGTGTCGTTTAATATGCACACATAATTTAATGTGAATATTCGTTTATGTTGAGTTTGAATCGAGAAGAACTGAGAAGAACTGAGCGACACAGTGAGTGGGTAGTTTCAGTGGGGGTTGGTGGTCTGTCTCATTAAAGTAATTAACCTGTAAAGGGGTAACCTTAAGGAGAGTGTTGCTCTAGATTGCGTTAACGACGATTTTATGCATGCAGCTGTGCAGTGGGTATCGCCCCTAATGTGTCAAATCGTTGAGTCGTTGTTGGAAGTAACCGTTTAGATCTTGAAAATGTAATTTCAAGGTCTGGCGGCTTAAGAAACTATGAAATTAAAATCGTTAAAAAAAAACAAAAAATAACATTTTATGAAGCTCTAAAAAATTGTTTGGCTTTTGTCATAGAGCCCATCAGTTAATTGGATAAGGTATGGATGGTAACCTCTTTAGGTTGATCTTCAGGCAGGTCTCCCTGCGGTTTTGAAAGCTTGCTCCTTGAAATATTTAGGTCCTAAAAGTCAAGAAAAAACAAATTGAAATTTTGAATTCTGAAAATGAGTGCGTAGCATTTTTGGAAAAAAAAAAATATTTAAAACCTGTTTTAAAGAACATTTTAGCCCCTTCCATATGTACACTGTATTTAGATGAGGCATACTTGCTAAGGATAATAATGCCATAGATGCATGAAGCTTACGTGAGAATAAAACTGATTGTCAGTCTACCATAAGAAGAAGGTAAGAAGCATATTCAGAATGATTTACTTGGCTAGGAATATGAACTTTCAACGCTTTGCGATTTGAACCTGTCTTAAATCGGGTTCTAGAAAACTATGCTGAATTTGCTTCTGTGTAAATCTTAAAAAACCTTTCAGTAGCCAAAGCTGTCGTCTGCTTTAGAAGGAAAGTACTTAAACTGTATGGCGCCACAGTCCGCAGGGGACCAGGGCCTAGCTTACTCATCAACTAGTCGTGTTATGCGCCCTACTGTTCTCTCGCAAATAGAAGGGACCTACAGTTTTTTGTGGACTCCGAACGGCGAAGTTTGAGAAGCTTTCTTAAACAGTTATTGCTCTTTGAGTGTCATCAGCAGCTCGAAAGAGGTGGTGGAGTGAAAAATTCTAGGTGTTCAGCCGGGAATCGAACCTAGACCCTTCGGCGTGTGAGCGTCACACTCTACCCACTACGCCACGGCGGCCACAAAGAGAGTACTTACGTCTGATAAAAGAACTCATGGGAATATAACTCAATTAACAAAAATCTCACGCGAAACGTATTAGACTGGAAGTGAACTAGAAGTTAAAACCATCACAAGAGCTCATTGTAGCCAAATTAGCAATCCTACTGGAATATAAGTCCAAACAGATAAACTTTAATGAAGGTTTTTGTGGCTTTTCCTTCAAATTCATTTGTGATATATCATTTAAGGACTTGTATTAATACTTTAGTAGTAAGGTAATATGACCGCATCTCTAAAAATGTAAGATTCAAACACATAAATGTAATCTATTGCCACAATAAATAAAAATAAAATAAAAGTCCATACAGACGGCTCCTAATAAAGGGAAGGTATAGATGTGGAAGTTCGCTTTAATATCAGATGTTGTATATCTCAAAAACTTTCAAGTTTATGTATCAGCAAGCATAAGTAATATGATGATATTTATTTTTCAAAAGACGGGAATTATACTGTGACCCACGTGCGAAGCAAGATGGCAACTTACCCTCTGCAATCGTTATGAACAGAAGCAAGCATGACAAAATAGACACACCGAAGAGACTTCATTTGAACCCAGGCCAGCAAAGTAATCGCTGCTGGACAGCTAATTCAATATTGCAGGTGCCATAAGAGACTGCTCGTTTAAGATTAGGGAGACCTTCAGCTAATTGCTCAGTCAGAACAGAAAACTTGAGAACTTAAAACTTGAGAAACACTCTAAATTTGTTAAATTGAACTTGGAAGAACCAATGGTCGAGGAATGCTATGTTTGGAGTGCTTGAATCGAAACTTTTTGTGCGATTAAGCGTAGGTACCTATAAGGCCATGGGACTAAATCTCAGGATTGACAAACCTCTTTTTCTGCTTGTTTGGAGCCACAGCCACAGAGTGGACCTAGGCCTCAACCACCATGCCTCTCCATCTTACACTCCAGTTGCGCATTCCAACTTGGTTGAGGTCCTCTTCCAATAATGTGCACCATCTGAATCTATGCCACCCTCTGTTTTTTTTCCAGTTGCTAGGATACGAAGACTTTCGGGTCGGGGCTGTGGTCTCCATACGCTGTACATCGCCTAGCCATCTTAAGTGTAGAATTCGAAGACGCTTGACCAAACGCATGCTACCGTATTGCCCATAAAACTAATCTTTGAATCTTCTCCTCCAAGCGCCATCAACGCAAAACAGGGTCAAAAATCGTACGCAAAATTATTCCTTCGAAAAAACTAAGGGCTTCCTTCAAATATTACTGATTTTAAATGTTAGTTTCCAGTTCCCATATGTACGTATGTCGCAACTAGTACTCGGGGGACATAACGAAGCAGTTGTTCCTTGCCTACAAAGAGGCCCGACGATCTGTGTCATCCCCCTCTAATAAAAGAGTGAAAACAAAACACGGTTGCGCATTTACTTCTCAAATTCCAAGAAAACAAGGTTCATGTCCTAGGTGAGTCAATAAAAAAATCATGAAGTGGCTCGTGCCACCAATAAAATCCATATTCCCAGGCAAAGGGAGAAGGTAATCAAAAGTCACGTAAATTAAGATGACAAGCAGATAAGTCGACAAGATTTATCATTATAACTTCACTCAAGAGGAAGAGATATCTAGGTCAAATCTGCGATGCGAAATTTGAGTGCGAAATAATATTCACGAGTCAGGACGGTAGGAGTGTCGATTGCTGACGACGAAGGCAATGAAATTTTTAAGCTCCATGCAGTCAATGAAAAAATGAAAACAAATTAAGCACGCCAATGACAAGAGTCGTAAAATGCAACATGCCATTAAAGTGAATGACGTCCTTCCCAGCTTCCCTAAGAGATTTTTAGACGACAAAAAGGAACTGGGAAAGATGCCTTTTTCAGACAGTGCGAATTGAGTTGGTAGATTCCTGTGGATCTGCAGCATCGACAAGCGGAAGACCTTCGACATAACAAGGAGTTTTTTAGAATTATTGCACTCTTTTTAAGAGAATTGATATGAAAACGAAATTTTTAATTTTTATTTATCGCTTTTTGACTGTGGGTGTTTTTTCTTTCTGGATGAAGTGGTTATTTCGAAAACTAGACTGATGTCCGGTAGAAGAGGCGTAGTGACTCAATTCAGCGGATCCAGCGATTCTGTTCTAAAGCATCATTCAACTGGCCAGTAAAGGAATAGATTTGATGTCCAATGTGCCTCATTTTTCGAAAGTTATTTTTTTAATTCGATGTCATACGGAGCAAAGTAAAATTTACCAGGTCTACCGGTATGAAGTGAGCGTCAAGACAGAAATGTCTCGATAGTTAACATTTGTTGTGAACGAGCCCTTATTTTTTTGTTTGTTTGCTATGACATCTGTGAAAAATATTTAGTATACATCAAGTCATTGAACAGACAACATCATATTTTTTCATCGTGTTAAAAAAGTTGAATTTTGTACTAGAAAGTGATGATTTGCGGAAAGCATTAATTTTTTGTTTTCATTTGAAGAAAAGTGCTGCAGAGTCGCATCGAATGCTTGTCGAGGCATATGGTGATCATGCTCTATCAGAAGCAATATGCAAAAGATGGTATCAACTGTTCAGAATGATTTTGATGTGAGAAATGAAGAACGTGGAAGACCACCAAAAAAGTTTGAAGACGCTGAATTGCAAACGATTTTGGATGGAGATGACACTTTGAGTCAAAAGCAAATGGCAGCAATGTAAAATGTTGCACAACAATCACTTTCTGAACATTTAAAAGCTATGGGAAAGGTCCAAATATGTGGAAAATGGGTGCCACATGAATTTTCATTCAACCACCCACAGCTGGAAAACCGAAAAAACGCTTATGAAATTTTGCTTCAAAGACACGAAAGAAAATCGGTTTTGTATCGGATTGTTACTGGCGATGAAAAATGGATTTATTTTAAGAATCCTAAACGGAAAAAATCATGAGTTAATCTGGGACAACCATCATCGACAACCGACATCGACTGCAAAACCAGATCGATTCAGCAAGAAGACAATGTTGTGTGTTTAATGGGACCAGAAAGGTATGCTGTACCACGAGCTCCTAAAATCTGGTAAAACCGTTAATACTGATCGCTGCCGTCAACAAATGATCAATTTGAACCATGCATTGATCGAGATGGTCAGAATGGGCCAGACGACACGGCAAGGTAATTTTGCTCCATGACACTGCAGCTGCACACAAAGCAAAACCGGTTCACAATACAATCAAAACACTTGGCTGGGAGCAGCTACCCCACCCGCCGTATTCACCAGACTTGGCTCCTTCCGACTACCATTTGTTTTCATCGATGGGACACGCATTGGCTGAGCAGCACTTTGATTCCTACGAGGAAAATTGGGTGTCTGATTGGTTTGCTTTAAAAAGCGAACAGTTTTATTGTCGTGGTATTCACAAATTGCCAGAAAGGTGTCAAAACGTGTAGAAAACAATGGCCAATACTTTGAATAAAATGTTTTTACTTTCCCATTAATAATAAGTGTTTTATTTTCAAAAAGTTTTCATTTCGTAGCGGTATATGGTATGAGTATGGTATGAGTTCTCTAAACTTGCCTCTTTCTTATTTAATTCTTATTTAGAATGTAACGTTTATAGCCATTTAGTACAAAGTCTTTTGCTCACTACTCTAAGGTAAGCACTTACCATTACAAACGTCGGCCGATTAGGTCCTGGATGGGAGGTTCATTAAACCTCTTTAAGAGATATGACACGTTGTAGAGCAAAGACAGATTCGGTTGGAACCGAACAAAAAGTAAACATTTATAATCTCAGTGCATTAGCCGATCTGTCTATTGCAGTTGCAATATCCCCTAAGCCTCAATAGCCCGGCTATCAGCTCTTACTGCAACAAGTGAGGATCTATCATTTGGAGAACATGTAATAGAGGAAATTTTTTTAAGTCACTCAAGCCCAGAATCAGTTCTGTTTTCATGTAGAAACAGAGAAGCGCAAGGCTGTTACATTGCGAAAAAGGTGCAAAAATTTCAACGAAGACCTTTTGATGGTGGCCGCCGTGGCGTAATGGGTAGAGTGCGCTCACATGCCGAAGGGTGTAGGTTCGATTCCCAGCTTAACACCACTTTTTCGAATTTTTCACGGCACCATATGCTGCTGACAACACTCAAAGAGTATAAATTGTCTTAGAAAGCTTCTCAAGTTTCACCGCTCAGAGTCGGTAAAAACCTGTAGGTGCCTTCTACTCGTGAGGGAACAGTAGCGCGCACAAAACGTGCAGTTAATGAGCAAGCTAGACCCTGGTCCCCGTTTGGACTGTAGAGCCAACAATGATTATTACCTTTTAATGGCAAGGGTCAGCGATATATATTTTGCCTACTGATGGCCGAAAATATTGCAAAGCAATTTGTGGATCTGACCGCCGCACAGTGTGGCGAATCGCTGATTTAGCGGAATTTAATTAAAAAAAATGACATGCTCAAAAATAGACAAACCCTACTTGTTTTCACAGCTTGAACCTCCCACTTAATGACTGTCCAAGTTTTGTTGTTGGTGCAGCTAGTGCATCAACATAAACAATGATCGCAAAGTTCAAATTGTATTTAATTTTTTGATAAGAAAGTCAATTTGAGGAGCACGTGTTTATTTCGTTTTCTCAGTGGTTGTACCGATTCTTTATTTTGTATGAAATTTGACGAAAGATGGCTCATAAACGATCGGCATAGAGAGCGCTTCGAAAATGCAAATAGCACATGGCTAATTGAGACCCTAATACGATGAAATATGTTTTTTATCTAATTTTACTAGAGTAGGTAGAGCAAGAAAAAGCGATGCCAAACCATCTGAAATGAACAATTTAGCTAATCTTTCACAAAAGCATGTGAACCAAAAGGCCTTTGGATTAAGCCCACTTCACTCATGGATACGATTTATGGAATGTATCCTTCATATAGCGTATAGACTAGATGTAAGAGTGCGGCAGGTTAGAAAAATTTAAAGAAAAAGTTCAAGCCAGAAAAAAATTAATTCAAGAAAGATTTAAAAGTGAAATTGGGTTATTAGTCCACAGTCCGCAGGAGGATCAAGGTCTAGCTTGCTCATCAACTTACTTATGCCTTGCGCACTACTGTTCTCTCACGTGTAGAAGGGACTTACAGTTTTTTGCCAATTCCGAATTGAGAAGTTTCAAAATAAAGGTAATGTAATCGATTTCGTGCTATTACAAAGGAATTGTCTACTTTGAACTTTTACCATCCATCCCAAGAATCAATTCAGATGTCTACATTGAACAACTGACAAAATTTAACAATGCAGTTGAAGAAAAGAGGCCCGAATTGAAATATAAAAGGGTTGTATTCCACCATGACAAGTCCACACACATTTTTGGTCTCTCAGAAAAATGTTTTGGAGCTTTGTTAAGGTGTTTTGCCATATCCACCATATATTTGCACCATCTTCATCTACTTTTTATTTCGATCTGTGCAAAACTCCTTGATTGGTGAACATTTCGAAAATGATGTCAAATCGTACCCGATTTTTTCTGATAAAAATCAGAAAATTTATGAACGTGGAATTATGATAATAATAATTGTTGGCACTACTGTCCATAGGGGGCCCAGGGCCAAGCTTGCTCATCAACTACTCGTGTTGTGCGCGTTACTGTTCTCTCACGAGTAGAAGGGACCTACAGTTTATTGCCGACTCAGAACGGCGAAATTTGAGAAGCTTTCTTAGACAGTTATTACTCCTTGAGTGTTGTCAGCAGCTCGATAGAGGTGGTGCCGTGAAAAATACGAAAAATTGGTGTTGAGCTGGGAATCGAACCAAGGCCCTTCGGTGTGTGAGCTTCGCACTCTACCCACTACGCCACGGCGACCACGGAATTATGAATTATGATGCTGCCTGAAAGATTACGAAAGGTCATTGCTCAACATAAGCAATACATTAAAGAGTCATTTTCTTCCCAGAGTCTTTCTTGCCAACCCTATACGAGGAACCTTCAATATATTCTCTGTATCGGGGTGAAGCTGTGCTTATGTATATAAATTGACTTATTTATCAAGTAATACTATTATTTTAGTGCATTCATGTAAAATGTCATACAATGTGATTTTTAATTCGCGTTTTATCTCTAGTTAAACGAAATCATAATAGAGATGATGATGGTAAAAATTGAGCATCGCGCTGTAATTAAATTGCTCACTAAGCAAGGAAAAAGTCAAAAAACTATTAATGAAGAGAGGTGCTGTTTACCACGGTTCCGCACCTTCATTATCAACTGTGCAAAAGGGGTCAGGTGAGTTCACGAAAGGCAGAGAGAGCATTGAAAACGACTCCCGCTCCTGTGCCCCGGCTACTTCCTGTATGGAAGAAAGCATCAAAGAAGTCGAAAAACTTGTTCTTGAGGATGCCCGAATAAAGGTGAAAATGATGGAATAGATCCCCATGGTTTCAACTGGTACCATCCATACCATTTTTCATGACCATCTTAACCTTTCAAAGGTCAGTGCAAGGTGGGTGCCACAAATGCTCACAGCACCTCAGAAAAAAGTAAGAACCGCATGCTGTAGAGAGCTTCTGGAGATGTGTAGTGAGAACGCTGGCTGTGTTATGGATGTAATTGTTATTGGGGACGAAAAATGGGTTCACCACTATGACCGTGAAAGCAAACAAGAGTCCATAGAGTGTCATAAAAAAGGAGCATACCCCCCAAAGAAGTTCACAGTCATTCTGTCTGCCGGGAAGCTCATGGCCACAGTTTTTTGGGACTCAAAGGGAAGCTTGCCCATTGAGTACAAAAAAAAAGGTGAAACCATCAGCGCCACATCCAACGCTTCCATTTTGCATAATTTGTGGGAGGAAATTAAAAAGAAAAGACGGGGTACACTCGCAGCGGTTGTGGTGCTACTTTATGACAACGCTCCTGTTCACACGGTGAGAGTTTCCAAGGCTAGTGCGCGAGATTGTGGTTTCGAAGAAATCCAACACCCACCCTATAGTCCAGACCTTGAACCTAGGGATTATTTCCAGTTTCTGGATTAGAAAAATTGTCTTTGTGGAAAATGATTTTCGGATGATGAAGAACTCAAGTCGGCAATAAATGGGAATTTTGCAGAGAAAGAGGAAAATTATATTTTTTTAGGGTTTAAAAAAGCTTATTGCAAGATGTAACAAATACATTTATGTTAGGGGAGATTGTATCGACAAATAAAAGCAATTTAAATTGAATTCGCATTTTCCTTTATATCGATACCGAGAATATTTTGAATGCTCATAGTATAAAAAATAATAATAATAATTGTTGGCGCTACAGTCCAAAGGGGGACCGAGGCCTAGCTTGCTCATCAACTACTCGTGTTGTGCGCGCTACTGTCCTCTCACAAGTAGAAGGGACCTACAGTTTTTTGCCGACTCCGAACGGCGAAATTTGAGAAGCTTTCTTAGACAGTTATTACTCTTTGAGTGTTGTCAGCAGCTCGAAAGAAGTGGGGTCATGAAAAATTCGAGGTGTTCAGCCGGGAATCGAACGTAAACCCTTCGACGTGTGAGCGTCGCACCCTACCCGCTACGTCACGGCGGCCACCCTTCATATCGATACCGAGAATAAATTGAACGCCCCTTGTATAAGTAATGTTATTCAGAAAAGTGCCTTCCATACCACCCGAGGACTCGAAATCTCAAGTTAATAGCGAAGCAAGCGAAAGTTCATAACAATCCAAACAGAACTTTAGGAGATCCTGTATTATGAAATAGTTCCGACTGCAGGTATTTCGCTTTAAACTTTATAAAAACGGTCATTCATTTGGTTGCCGGGTTTGTTTACTGCGAACAATAAACACAGCAGCAAACCTGGACTACTACAGACCAGGTTTGGATGTTCTTTCAGTGAAAACGTGATAGAAACTGCTCTCTCGGGTGCGGCAAAATAACAAAAGGACCCTACTTTCCCATCTTGTTGACCCATATCACAAAAATGTTCACATTAAGACGAGAAAAGATTTCTCTTTCACCAAGCCACACACCAACTTTTATTCGTCAAGGCGAAATTGGTCAAAGTAGGTTCTAGAATTCACTAGATTTCGTTCCGCGTTAAGTCTTTTGGTCGTTTTGTTTCTAAAATTGGAAAAGGTCAATCGCCGGGTATTCGTGTTAGGAGCACCACACAGTTCACCATGGAGGGTCTCATAAAATACATTTGTTGGATTAAACTTCAACTCCAAAAGATAAAAAGAGGCAGTGTTGAACAATAAATCGTTACTTATAGAAATTGTTTATCCTTCCCCCGTCTACAAAGTAGTTACCAATCTGTCTTGTACCTATGTCAAATATTTGAAATCTTTGAGTTTATTTTGACACAACATTCGACACAAAATTGTGTAAACAAATCTTTCGCAGAGTAGTGCATAGCTCTTTGGTAGATTATTTGAGAACTGAGTGCTTCATAAATTTTTAACCAGTTTATTTCCATTTCGGATTACTCTGAATTTATGTAAGGCGTTTCTCTTTGGCATATGGCAGTGCTTTTGTAACAGCTTCTTTGTATTCAGATTTTTGTTATACGGTGGGAGGTGTAATCCAATATTTCATTAAAATGGAAAACAGAGAACAGAAGTGGCTATAACTTTGAATAAACCATAACCCCACTAAATTCTAGGTATGAGACCTCTGCTTTCATTTTCTTCAATTTCTTCTAACGAAGTCTAATTTCCATTCAAGTAACCAAATGAATTTCGCACTGAAATGAAAATCCTGCCAGCTAATGAAAGCTGGAGAGGAAACGTTCACTTCTGAGAAAACGTAATTTTGCAGTTGTCCGCTTAAACCTGTTGAAATGAACAAACACAAACGACACCAAGAGAACTTCATTTCCCGGAAAGCAGTAACTCGCTTTACCCAGAAAACCAATTCGCTCTGCACTGCAAAATTACTTCCGCTTTATTGGATTAACTTCCAAGAGATGACACTTTTCCCAGAACCCACTTCGGGAAACAAGTCTCCAAATGAGTAAGAGACCATTTCAAAGAGTGCCATGATGCGATTCGATTGATATTTCAAAGGTCAAGTTCACGAGATTTCAACATTAAAGCAGTGTTATCGATTCTCTAGATAGAGCAATACAATGAAACCCAAATGTCGGTGACGTTCGTCTTCAGAAATCACTTCCAAAACATTGATTCCATGAGAGATGGAGATAGGGGCTCGTGTGCGTGCGTTGGGGGCAATCTGGTCGTAAATAACCGTTATTCACGAGTCAATAATCACAGAAAAAGGTAATTAATTAACGTAGAACGACATCAAACTGTCAAGGACTGGGAATGGAGGTGGGAGGGAAAACTGTGACCCAAGACTATCACTAACTGCCCACGCGCCATGATGGTGGAGGACGGATGTAGACCGAGCGTCGCGCTTGCCTGTGCCGCCTCTCATTGGGACACTTAACGATAACTACCGAACAACCGCAAAATCTCAGTTAATCCACAACGAGGGCAGGCAGGAGGACATCCAACCTCCTGGAGAAATAAAACTGATTTACATATTAATTGGAAGAAGACCACCATCCACCACACAGGATCTAAGCACACACGTCGGCGGAGGATGAGGACCCAGGGACACAGGGACTCGGGGAGAACGAAGGGACTTTGTAATTTGTAGTTTGTAATTGACTTTTGTGGATGGAGAGAGAAGGGACGAAATGGTTAAACATGGCCAAAGGACACACATACCCTATTGAGTTTGGCTTGTGGAAAGCCGCCGCCACCACCACCAGATGTGTACAGTACACTGTTGTGTGTGGGCCGCTTTCTGTGTACGGTAATCCCTTTCCTACTTCCTTTCGATTGCGAGTAACACTCTGTTCTGTATCCTTTCTCAAGTTTTCTTTCTTTTCCGTGTAATATCACTTTGAAAACGAAATACTCACGGAAACACAAAAAACAAAATCAAAAAACAATTATTCACAAGGATTTATTCTCTCATTCTCTGCTTGATCAATTTTTTCTGCATTGATTTGCTTCACTTTCACTCCGATGCTCTGCCTTTTGCACACATATATTCAATTATTTATATTTCTGCCTTCATCTATATAGGACGAGAAAGAGAGAGAGAGAGAGAGAGTGAGAGGGATAAACGAAATGAAAACGATAGGTAACCCCGACAAACACCGCCACCGACGACGACCGCAAGAAGTGATTTATCCTTCGGTTATGAGTGAGACACACGAACGAGGCTTAAAGGAGAAATGCACGCCCGACACACTTCCACTGCTCCAAGGATCATTTTCTGACGAGAAGTAGATTTTTTTTTCTCCGTCCGTACACTATGCCCGAAGGGGAGAAAAAAAAATAAACATACGAGGCAACAAAAAACAAATCAAGCTAAACACTCATCAAAACCAGCACCACTACAAGCAGTGCGCTAGCACACACCCACACACACACACATAAACATCCCGCGCCTCTGGACTGACTCCAACCGACCGAGACTGAGAGTGGAATAATTTCACAAATAAAACACTTTACACATTTTCTTTTTTTTTCCTCGTTTTTGTTTTTGATCGCTGTTGTTGCTGGCGTTGTTGGACGAGCTTGCTGGCAGCATGTCCTGTACTTTGTTGGTTTTTTTCTGTTTCTCTGGGCTGTGTTTTTGCGGGGTGGGGAAAGGGATCATCATTGTGCAGGAATGCGGCGATTTAACGCCGCATAAAGGATGAACAGAAACCATGAGAGTTGGCTGCGTGCTGAAGTGTTGGGGGTGGGATGGGAATGGCGTTTGAGGGGATGGGAATGACACCAACCTAGGCAGCAGATAGTAGAACCCTCTGCCAAGTCTTCATAAATATTTATTCGGTGTAAATATGTGAAGAAATGAGAGGAAAAACAAATGAAAAGCGAAACGGCTGAACGGGGAGTAGGTTGGATGTCGGGGGTGAAAGAAAAAAAACGACTGAAAATTCACTTTGATGTCGGCGTGTCGTCAGCGTGGTCGGCGAGCGAACGGAAATCGTGTCCGACCGTTTACATGCTCCACCCCATAGTCTATCTGTTTTTTCCGCATTTAAATTGAATTATGCACAAGGATAGTCACCTTTCCCAGGTACCCCCTTCGAAAGACGGCGCGACGGTCTGTGTGATATTACGAAGAACGTAGACCTCTTTCGTGGATCAATTTAAGCACATTGCCGAACTGCTAAAAAATTCAACAGCCCTGCACAGCCGTCTGCCTCAAAATTTTCTGCTCATCCTTTGGAAGCTTGCCCGTCGTTTAGAGGACTGAGAGCCTTTCCTCTAAATTATCCCAAACCGCTGTGCTGCGGTTGCCTTTGTTTCGCGGCTCGCTTGGCAGCCACCCCATAGTAACCCACACGACAGGACACTCGTCCATGCCACCAAGCCTCGTATCCTTTTATCGCGTGTTCCTTATTCGTGTCTTCACTCTCGTTCGATATGCGTGTGTGTGTGTGTGTACCTGTGAGTGCACTTGAATTTGTTTCTATGTCCTGCCGGAAGAACAAATAATTTTTTTTCGACAAATTCGCGGTTACGTTCGGCAGGTGAAAGCGTCGCGAACACCGGTGCTCCGTCACTCTTATATACAAAATCTTGAGAGGGTTGGGATCTGAAACCTTCTTTTCAGGATTAACTTCAAAGACACAGACAGCGATGTGAAATCAAACAAAACAAAGTAAATTTGACGGCAGCACTTTTGCAACTCGACCGTTTACAACCAAAGCTCGCACTCTACTAGAGGGTCGATGGTGCATCACCGTTATTCAACCCTAGTGAAGTCGAGTCGGGTGCGTTTGTCGATGATATAATCGCATCGCCGCCGTGGTCATGGAGTAGGGGGTGTGGGAAATTTCTCGTATTTCTCGCATTTCTCCCTTCGCTTCAGGTTGCGGCGAAATGGTGGTGGTGCTTGTGGTGAGATTGCGCTCTCGGGGCCGGTTTGTTGGCGGCGAATTCGGAGGGCGGTTGAACAGGTGGAATGTGGAATGGTTGTGCTGTGTCAATGGGGATGGATTTAATGTCGTTACGGTTTTTTTGACTTGTACCGCCATGGGGTGGCGGGTGGATTAAGGAGAGAAGTCCTTTTGATTGAGAAAGTCAACACTCGAGATGATTAAAGGAATTCATATCTGGCTGATGCATTGAAGAAAAAAGTGTTAACTTGATGCAATAAATCTTTGTTTGAGAGAAGGCTTGTAGAATCTGTGTTGAAATTCAGCGGATAAGACTCACAGTAATTACTCTTTCCCAATGTCAAACTGGAAAGGGGACGATGCGAAAGCTTTGACATTTGTTTTACTTTCTTGAATGACTCACTGGAGCTGGCGACTAAGTTTCATAAATCGGGTACATCAGAGTTCAGAGAGCTAGACATTATCTAAACCTGCCAACTTAACAACAAACCAGTCCAAAAAACTGGAAATATGGGGATATTTTTGGTCAGAGCTAACTAGAGAACGAATAAGCTGAGAAAACTGAAGAGCAACCAAACAAATGACAAGTTTACTCATTGGTGTCCGACATGAAATCTTATTTTGGATTCCCGAAGAAGCACCGATTAACAGCCAACTTGTATAAGGTGATGAGAAGGCAAAGAAGTTTATTGAAAATTCAAGACGACTTTTCGTAAGATCTTCTTTGGCAGTGCGGTGTCCTCCACTTTGGACACTGTGCGCTATTAAAAAAATGCATCTCTGCACACACTAGGAAGGGTGACAAACATTTTCTGATACAACATTGTTGAGTCTAATTCTCGATAATGTTAGTGCAAGGAACCCAAGATATAGAAAGAGATTAACATAACATCCAAGGCGATTATTTCTTTCAGAAAAGTTGTTATAAATAATAATTGAATAGCGCTACAGTCCACTGGAGACCAGGGCCTAGCTTGCTCATCAACTGCTCATGTTGTGCACCCTACTGTTCTCTCACGAGTAAATGGGACCTACAGTTCTTGCCGACTCTGAACGGCGAAGTTTGGGCAGTTTTCTTAGGCAGTTTGAGTGTTGTCAGCACCTCGAAAGAGGTGCTGTGACAAATTCGAGGTGTTCAACCATGAATCCACCCTGGACCTTCGGCGTGTGCGTGTCGCACTCTACCCACTACGCCACGAAGGCTTTCAGATATTGTAAAAGACAAGAGTCAAGACAATACTACTTTGAACGCTTCACACAACCCCACACTCCCACACTTTGCCAGAAGTCGAAAGCCCTTTTTACCTGCCACACTTGACAAACACTCTCCTCTTCTAGATCAAAAGGAGAAAATATTGATAAGAACACTTCTTCTGCTTCTTGTTGTGGCGCTACACTGCAGGGTGGACCAGGACCTGAAGCAAGCATGTCTCTCCAGCCAGCAAGAACCTTTGCCAGCTACCTCCAGTTGCGCACTCGAAGTATGTTGAGGTCCTTCTCCACTAGTGTTTGCCACCTTAACCTAAGCCGTTTTTTGTTGCGTTATCCAAATGGCTTAATTTCGAAGACTGGACCGGAGCAGTGCTGTCTATACGCTCTAAGTGGCATAAGTCCTCTACATGACCTATGTCTTGTATTAGAAGACGGTTGTTGCGCTGGTTCTGGCCATATATAGTTCGTCGTTAAATCTTCTCCTCCAGATGTCATCAACGCAAACAGGGCCAAAAATCGAACGAAAATCTTTTCTCTCGAAAGGATTTGCGTTCTTCCTTAAAGCGGCTTCTCCTCCGCTTTTAGTAACTTCCAGGTTTCGGCGCAATAAAGTAGGACTGGCATGATCAAGCTCCCTACTATTGCTTTTTTTCTTTTTTTCTTCTTCTTAGTTCATTAGACGTATGAACACCACTGTTCCGGCCCGAAAAGTCTTTGAATCCGAGCCATTGGGACAACGCAACGGAGGACGACCTCGACTAAAGTGGCGCACACAAGTGGAGAAGGACCTCAACCAACTTGGAGTGCGCAACTGGAGACAGCTGGCGAAAGATTGTGCTCTCTGGAGACGCATGTTGGTTAAGGCCCAGGTCCACCCTGAACTGTAGCGCCACAAGAAGAAGTTCATTAGACAAAGTGTAATAGGTTCTGCCCAGAATAGTTCACACATGGTTGCTTTTTATATTTCGGGATAAGCGAACTAAAACAAATATTAATCAACGAAAATAGATTTATTGTTTTTCAAAATATTCTCCATTATGATCTATACACTTTTGCATGCGTTTGAATCAGTTGTCGAAGCACTTTTGGCACTCTGATTGAGGTATCTCCAAAACATGCATTCTGAACGCATCAACCGCTTCTTCAGGTGTCGAAAAACTTTGACCTCTCATTTTAATTTTTACGTACGGTAATAAAAAGAAGTCACTCGGTGCCAAGTCAGGACTATACGGCGGATGATTCATCAAATCGATGTTTTGAGTGCTCAAAAATGCAGTTGTTTGAGCCGATGTGTGAGAGCTCGCATTGCCGTGGTGAAAAGTGATCCGTCTTCGACGGTTGGTTTTCCTGATTTCTTGGAAGACAACTGGCAAACAAATGGTTGTGTACCACTCAGAAATGGCTCTGCGTTGTTTTGTTGGTACTTTTCGACATGTCCAGTTTTTCCGAAAAAAAACAGGCGACCATTTGCTTGGAAGTGCTTCGTGCGCGAGCAACTTTTGTTAGATTTGGCTCAATTTGAAACACCCATACAGTAGGCTGCTGTTTACTTTTGGGCTCATACGCGTAAATGCACGATTCATCACCTCCCACGATGTCATTGAAGTGCTTGGAAGCACCGCGACCGTATTTTTGGAGCATTTCTTTTGACCAATCGCAACGAGCCTTTATATTGAGCGATTGACAAGTTGTGTGGGATCCAACGCGAACAAATGTCAATGTCAAATGTCATTTTTGACGGTCAAATGTTCATGCAATATTGAATGTGTGCTGGTCCCACTAATGCCTAAGGTTGTCTCAATCTCACGCATGACGATCTTGCAATATCAGTTGGCGCACAGCATCAATCGCTTCAGGAACAACAACTGATTTTGGACGATCGTCATGAAATTCCTCTTGGAGTGAACTACGACCTCGGTTGAATTCACCATACCATCGATAAACACTGTCCTTGATGGAGCTTTATCGCCAAAAATTGAATTAAGTTCATCGATGCACTGTTGTTGAGCTAATCCACGTCGAAATTTGTAAAAAAAAAAATCGCACGGAAATTTTCACTATTTAATTCCATTTTTTGGGCGAGATGAATCTTTAAAATTACTGTAAACAACACAAATAGCGCTCGTATGTCAAAACGTTGTGAGTACGTATAACCTCACAAATGTCAAACTTTACGATAGAGCTGGCAGTTGCCTGATTGTAAACGTTAGGGTTGCCCAATCCCAAAATATATATTGCGACCTTCATAGTACATATCTTCCAATCTCCACGTCCGCCTCCCTTTTTTCTACGTCATTTGCATAGATGATAATGTTTCTTTTCTTAAGGTCATGAGTGATACGGTCTTCATTTCTGTGGAAGTTGAGGATTAGTGGGCCGTGCTATAAAATTTATTCTTTCACTTGGGTTGTTATACGCAACGAGACGAGTACAAACAAATTTATAACGATAGCTTGGGATTTGGTTTAATTCCTTTGGTTGTCCTTTTTTTTCTGGTCCCATTTTATACACACCTGTTTATTGTTCTTTTGCTTTTGATTTTCATATCTATGGAAATTGGTCTAATATAATATAGAAATAGGACTTAAGGTTTGTTTTTTTAAGAATTTAGAGCTGTTTCGCATTTCGCTTTATATGACTCGCATTTTATCAGTAGCCACTTAAGTAACAATTTTTCACGGCACAACCTCTTTGGAACTGCTGACAACACTCAAAGAGTGATAACTGTCTAAGAAGGCTTCTCAATTGTCGCCGGATCACATACGATAATAATAATAATAATAATTGTTGGCGCTACAGTCCAGAGGGGACCAGGGCCTAGCTTGCTCATCAACTACTCGTGTTGTGCGCGCTACTGTTCTCTCACGAGTAGAAGGGACCTACAGTTTTTTGCCGACTCCGAACGGCGAAATTTGAGAAGCTTTCCTAGACAGTTATTACTCTTTGAGTGTTGTCAGCAGCTCGAAAGAGGTGGTGCCGTGAAATATTAGAAAAATTGGTGTTGAACTGGGAGTCGAACCTAGACCCTTCGGCGTGTGAGCGTCGCACTCACCCACTACGCCACGGCGACCACATACGATAACATCAAGTGAAAATGGTCGAAGGCGAAGACCGGTGAAACGTCCCAAGTGGCCAAGCCGGGATTGACGGCCAGGAAGGTTTTGCAGTGTGTTTGGTGGGATTTGAAAGGAATCATCCACTATGAGCTGCTCCCGTATGGCCAGACGCTTAATTTTACCATCTACTGCGAACACCTGGACCGCTTGAAGCAGGCGATCGTCCAGAACCGTATCAGCAGCTCTACACTCAAAGAGGATTAATTGTCTAAGAAAAAGCCTCTCAAACTTCGCCCTTCGGAGTCGGTAAACACTTACTATTCGTAAGTGAATAGTAGCGCTCACAGTATGAGTAGTTGATGAGCAAGCTAGGCCTTGGTTTTCTGTAAAATCTTTGGCCATAGAACTATTGTATAGAAAGAGCGCTGTCATCTGCTGCCACAGAAATCCCAGACTTGACTTTATCAGCGAAGTAAAACTCAATTCCAAAACTTCTCTTATGTGCCGCCTGTTTCGTGCCATACATGATTTTTGTGTTACAAAATCTTACATACATAGATCTGTATTTCTTTTTAAACAGAGAACGGGAGACTTCTACTAATCTGTCGGTAGGCATTTCCTGAGGCATTTTGGTAGCTTATAGATAAGTGCCTCACTCTTTCCCAGAGTGTGTACTGACATTTTTGGTTTGCAGTATCTTGACAGAATTTGTAAAGACCTCCAACTGATATCCCAATCATTTCCAGGTGCTCCCTAAGACTGCAGTGACCTTTTCAAAAAACCTTGCTTAAACTTTCTTTCGGTTACATCGATCTAGCAGTCATTTCGAATGTCTCACACTTTGAGCATTGCTCCATTTTTCTGACCAAATTCGTGTTTTCTTTCTCACCAAGTCTTCCTTGAGGATGTGATGTCGCACAGATCAAAATGCTTGCCAGGGTGTTGGCCATCTTATTGCGTATGCTTAGGTCACCGAGTATCCCTCACAGTTTTAATCTGTTTTTCCTGTTTTACTCCTCTAGCTGTGGTCATTCCCGCACAAACCAGGATAGGAATTCAGAGCCATACACCAATTCCTCTAAAGTACATAATCAGCTTGGAAGATGCTGGTGTTCTTGTCCATACGTTCATTCTAAGTCCAAATACTCCTGCCCCAGTTCCTTCACCTGTTGTTAATCCGTCCATGCAAAACATAGTTCGGTAAGTACCATAGACAAGCAACAGCAACGAGATTTGTTTGCTTCCATGCAAGGTTTTCACGAACTTCCGACATTTACTCAAAAATTCGATTTCAACACACGAAAATCTTGCTGCTGAGGTATTCAGTAAATCCATCCTCATCATCATGGGATATGGTGCCACCCAGTCCAGGGCATTCCATTCCTCATTCATTCCGTATTTCGTATCACTCCAATTAACTTCAAAAGTTAGGTGTGGTCAAGTGGGCACCGATTGTTATTTGTTCTGGACTCACCATTCGTTCATAATTCATTTGCCGATGGTAACGAATGCAATCTTAAAATTTTTGCACATTTTCCATTCATCTGACCTTCTTTTGCATTCTCATCAACAATTCTGACACCTCCGAAACAATATTTTACTTACCTCTGTGCAGAGTCGTCCCTCAACAAGCCCAAAACAAATTTACAGAGATCCACACAGAACCCAGTTTACCTTCGAAAGTTATTCAGAATGTTTGTTCAAGGAAGGCAGCAGAGGAATAATATTTTGAAAAATTCCAATATCTGTCTATCGCCCCTTCTCATGCCGTTCCCCCATCTCCCATGTTGACACTGTTTACAAACTCTTTGGAGAATTACTCATCTCGTAAGTGTGGCGTCAGAGAGCAAATAATATTACGGCAGGAAATTCCTGGGAATCCAGATTTCCTGGAAATCCTCTGTTCCGCAAACCCGGTGACATACATAATTTATTGATGGCAACTGTGCAGATATATCCCCCCAACACACGCACACACACAATGAAAAACATTCTCAAATTCAATATTTATCATATTGTATTTTACAGGAGATGCTATCCACAACAACAACTGTTACCTCAGATCCGGGCATCCTGTGCTTCCATCACTGTACGGTTAAAGTCTTCTGTTTCAATTTGCCAAATGTCTGCCCGAATTGTAATTCCGAACTGGACAGGACCACACAAAAGTTTATGCCGTTCCGACTGCCGTATCCTTTCGTTAGAGCATCACAGTACCCCTGCGGCATAGTCCTTCGACCGACGACTGGGGATTTTTTGAAGTAAGTTTGTTTGACTACCGCACTGATACCGTTAGCATTACGGCAATGGCAGCAGCAACGGGAACGGTTAGTGCCGACCGTCAGCCTCCGCCAGTTCCATCATCTTTTGTCCATTCTCCCCGTGAATCGGGGCGAGTGTGCACAGAGGGCGAACACGCTTGGGTTTGAGCGTGTGTTTGATGGAGTCACGTTAGTAGCCTGGGTCCCTCGCAAAGTAGCCCACATAACACGATGTTTGTTCTCTGTTTGTTTCTACTTCTCGGTGCGGCTGGTGCGACGCGCAGTGACTACAACAACTCGACGGACCTGCACATCGGCGTGACCACATCGCACGGCAGCATTGTGGAGTTCGACCGGAACGGGCTGCAGCGTCGGTCCGACAACAATGCGTGGTGGCAGTGCCTGCTCGTCGGAGATGTCCCCGATCCCTGGCACGACCTCTGGGACAGTGTCCTCATGCAGGTAACCAAAATGCATTTCAAATTAAATCATCCAAATTCCGCATGTAATCGTATTCGGGCAGATTTGCAAGCAACCCCACTGGACCGTGGATCATTACAGCGAGGAGTCCTATAATTGCTACACGTTCGTGCTGAAGTTCCTGCAGTCGCTGGGCTACGGCGAGCTCAGTGCGGCCGCCCAGAGCAAAACCGTGTTTTGCGAAAAGTATATTGTTCCTAGGACTACAACCGCTGGCAAGTACATATCGCTGTATCGCAAGCTGAGGGAGTCCGGCGTGTACGTGCATCACGTGAAGGAAGGCAGCGGGGGCGGTTTGGGTGCCGGCAATGCCACATTGAACGGCAATCGGATCAAGCGTCAGCAGAAGCTGTTCACAATCGCCGAGTAGGCGACGGCGACGGCGGCGATGGCGAGACTTGACGAAGCAACCAGTTTTCCTCAGATGAGATCTCTAATTAATTTATTATTTCGCCCGTAAGCTAGAATTAATTCGTCAGCGTTTCAGTGTCCTGCACGTCGAATTGTTTGTTTCTGTTTCACTGTTTGTTTTTGTAATTCACTTTCTAATAAAAATTTTGAACTGAGCATCGTGATGTTTGTCTGAGATGGAAGTGCGGGTATACTTGGTAAGAACCTTAGAAGACGCTCTGTTCGTAAACGAAGATTACCAACCATGACCAGCTGGATACACTCAAAAAATTTAGCAAAGGCCAACTAATGGGCCTTTTTTCAAAGAGGTAAGTGAATAGGTGCGCATTTAATTGGCAAAAGATGAAATTCGGAACGAATCTTGTCCATTGTGGTAGTTTTGCACACCACGTCCTCTCCCTTAAGTCCCCTTAACAAAAACCAACTTCAACTGCAGAATAAATGTTCCTATTCAGAGACGTGTTGGGTAGGTGTATTTATTCGTGGGTATTTGCTTTCAATCTTTGAACGTTTAACTCTTCTTTGCATGATTTTCTCTTTTTCTTTGAAAAACATTTCAGTGATGTAAATTGCGCTCCAGATTCAATAAAAACGATTATGAAAATTCCCCTTTATCAATAAATAGTATAAAGCAAGTAAAAACTGTATGATGGAAATATACATCATCATGCAAATATAGATGCTTAGCTCAGTACTAAATAAATAAACAATAAAACGTCTTTGTGTCACTTTTATTTCCGATGGTAGTTCAAAAAACAATTATTATTTTTATTATTAATTATTATTATTATTATTATTAAAGCACAGATTAATTCCGCATTTACTGCATGAGATTGTGGAACATCCTTTACATCCTGGGTATTTGCAGATAAGTGATCCGCCAACTTGAGGCCAATGTTCGAAATAGCCTTTTCGTATGTCTTTAGGAGGTGGGGGAGCTGCAGAAGCTTTTCTTATTATTGCTTCTAATTTTTGTTCAATGATACTGCTGCATGGATGACCCTTTTTTGCATCTGTAATGCTTCCTTTCTTAAATACAATGGCCAGTTCGTTTCTCAATTGGCTTAACGTAAGCAGGGTCTTTGTAGTTTGATTTCTTTTCCGAGCATTTTTTTGTAGCTTATCCAAGAATTGATAACTGCTATATCAAACAAATAAAAAAAAAAAAGCGCAAGTATCATTTTTTAGACCTCATTATTATGTGGTTTCTTCCCAAAAAACTGTCCATGGGGTCTATTCCCCCCATGTGTTTATTGTAATACCAATTTGTTCTTTTTTGGTTTTGTCACATCTTTTAATTTCAGACACAGGCAGTACTCCAGCATACGTACATAACAGGGTTACTAACTTATTGTCTTTCCAAGCTACACAACTCACATCTATGCCATCATGTGTAGAAACTTTCTCTTCATAACTTTCCCTTGGTACACATTACTTCATGAATTCTTTTTTTTCTGATAATTTATTGTCCGGAATTCTCTTTACTTGCACAATTCCCACAGTAGGAAAGCCTTGCTTAGCTAAAAAAAATATAATAATTGCAGGGAAGTGCAAAAATTATCAAAATATATGATATATATGCATCTTTGATACTTCACGAAGCAAGCGAACAACAACATTCCCTGTCGCACAAAGATTTCGTTTATCTGTAAATCTTATTGAACCCTCTTGTCCAGAGTAAATCTCAAACTTATAGGCATATCCCATCAATTTGCATAGAACATACAACTTAAATCCCCACTTGTGGGGTTATTGGGCAAATATTGCTTTAAATAGTGTCCTACCTTTGCTGAGCGCGGTGGCCGTGTCGTAGTGAGTAGAGTGCAACGCTCACACGCCGAAGGGTCTAGGTTCGATTCCCAGCTCAACACCGATTTTTCGAATTTTTCACGGCACCACCTCTTTCGAGCTGCTGACAACACTCAAAGAGTAATAACTGTCTAAGAAAGCTTCTTAAATTTCGCCGTTCGGAGTCGGCAAACAACTGTAGGTCTCTTCTACTTGTGAGAGAACAGTAGCGCTCAGAACACGAGTAGTTGATGAGCAAGCTAGGCCCTGTCCCCCCTTCGGACTGTAGCGCAAACAATTATTATTATCTTTGCGGAGCACATATAAATTGTTTGCTCAATAATTTGGTGTACTGAAATTTTCTTGCAGTTCTCGACCGAATTTGTAAAAACCGTCAACTGATATCCCAAACATTTCCAGGTGTTCCCTAAGACTGCAATGACCCTTTGAAAAACCCTTGCTTACAATTTTCTTTTGTTACATCGATTTAACAGTCATTTCGCATGTCTCACACCTTGAGCATTGCTCCATTTTTCTGACCAGATCCTTGTTTCCTTTCTCACCAAATCTTCTTTCAGGGTGTGATGTCATACAGATCAAAATGGTTCAATGCTGCTTGAGAGGGTGTTGGCCATCTTACTGCGTATGCTTAGGTCACCCAGTATCCAGCACAGTTTTCATTTTTTCTTTTGTTTTTAATCAACAGTACAACATTTATTGCTCTAGTTGGTTTCGTTGAACGATCGTAGCAGGCGTTTTGCTGGGTCTAACCGGGAACATAAGCTGATGTCTTAATGATGTTCATTAGAGTGCTGTCTCATTATTTATCAATAAATTTTGTCCTGAAATAATTTTCAAAGCTTGTACTTTGTATGCGAAAATAGTATCCAACTGCCATTACTGAATCACTTAGGATTTAATTTTGCTATAAAGTTCGTACATTTTTTCATCTGTTTACTGAATTTTGTGAACTAGTTGGGTATCCTTGAGACGAATGTTGCAGTGTTAGGATTGGAATTCTACATCTTTTGTCTTAACCTTGATAGACTTGTCCGGCCAATAATTGATCTGTAATAAGATGTTCTCTGAGCAAAGAATTATCCCCAACAATGATCAACACCCAGAACAAGACACAAACTAAAAGTAAAAATTAAGTTAAATCGTCATCTTTATCTTTGTAAACATACTGTGATCGTCAAAAGTGAGTAAACAAATATCTGTTTACTGTATAAAGATGAAAATTGGGTCAAAACAACAACAAAACTCAAATTCCATCGATACACAAAAAACAGCTTTATTCATTATGATCAATTATTCAAAACATTTTATTTAGTGATGAAAGCAAAATCGAAATTTTTAAGAGCCATATGAATAAAAAAATTTGGAAAGCAAAATATGAAGAATTTACTGAAACAAATATTAGGGTGGTCGTTAAACATGTGGGAGGTTCAGTGATGTTGTGGGGGGTGTGTAGCAGCATCTGGGGTCGGTAATCTTGTCTTCATTGATAGTACAATGAGGAAGGAAGATTATGTAAATATTCTAAGGACTAAGTTGCACCGAGCGTAGACAAATTAGGTTTAGCTAGGAATTGGGTCTTTCAGCAAGACAATGATCCTAAGTATATCTCACGTCTTGTTAAGGAATGGTTGCTTTATAGGACCCCAAAACAGCTTGATCATCCCCCGCAGTCACCGGACCTTAACCCAATTGAACACTTATGGGAAGCATTTGGATATAAGAATTCGACAGAGTACTATTAACAACAAGGAAGACCTGAAAAAAGCTATAACAGAAGTATGGTCAAAAATTTCCCCCGATGTTACCAATAAACTGGTAATGTTTATGCCAAGTAGACTCAAGGAAGTACTAAAGTCTAAAGGAGGACCAACAAAGTACTAAATTTAATTTTAAAAGCAATAAATAAGTACATTTACTCACTTTTGACTAGTAATATATGAAGTAGTTATAATTTTCATTAAAAAAATGTATTTGTTTTTGTTTTTACCGTACTTTATTTTTTAAGAAATTGATCACATTGAATAAAGCTATTTCTTTTTTTTTCAATGCATTTTTTTTTATTTTTTTCAAATTCAATGTCTTACATGCTAGACAGAAAAATACTTAAAACTAGCTTACTAATGAAATCTAATGATCTTATTATGCAGGGGAAACTGTCTTTCCTTCGTCGGCTTTTTGGTCACTGTTGATTTTCAATGAAACTAGGTTATTTCATTGTTATTATCCCAACGTTTCGGCAGGGATTGCTGCCTTCATCAGCGGATCTTTTTTATTGAAACAATAAAACAAATTATGTTACATACATGCATAGTGACAATGCGATTTAACAAGTGGAATTTCACCAGACTCAAACCAGATATAGACAAAGGAAGCAAAACTGACCTGGTTTACAAAATCAACTGTAAGGGCAATGACAACGAATCCGGCAACTTGTGCTACATAGGTACCACCAAACAGTTTCTTCTTCAAAGTCTGTCTGGTCATAAATCAGACGTCAACAACAAGAACTCAGTCAAAACAGCATTAGCTAATCACTGCGTCCAGACAAACCATCTACCCGACCTTGATGACGTCGAAATCCTGCAAACGGAAAAACATACTAGCAAAAGGTACACTCTGGAAACCCTGCACATAATCAAGACCAACAACAATATGAATAGGAAACAAGACATACAGAACATATCTGCCGTATATTCAGCACTTGTAACGGCTTAGACATATTGTATTTAAATAAAATTTTAAATTTCAAATCATTCTTGACTTATCTTCATACACGGAAGTGCTCAATATTTTGTTTCATTGAGAATTTTGTTTTTTTGTGATAATTTTAAAGAACATTTAGACTGACATCCACATCCATTTGTAAAAGCAACACAATTAATGTAAGTTATTTTCCACTTTTAAATTGCATTGTCATTATGTATGTATGTAACATAATTTGTTTTATTGTTTCAATAAAAAAGATCACCTGATGAAGGCAGCAATCCCTGCCGAAACATTGGGATAATAACAATGAAATAACATAGTTTCATTGAAAATCAACAGTGACCAAAAAAGCCGACGAAGGAAAGACAGTTTCCCCTGCATAATAATAATTGATTTGGTCAATTTTAACAAACAACAGTAATGATCTTAATTCAAACTTACTGACTCCCTTCAAGTACTCGAAGTTAACCTACGGATTTGATTTTTCTAATACCTTTCGGATTCTAATAAAATCTGATTTTATGCTTAAAATATATATGTGTAATTATTATTTCTCCAAGAAAATTAAGAAAAAACTTTTTTGTTGTGCTATTTATCCTAACTTATACCTACTTACAGTACCTAAACCTACATTCAAACTTAAGCCTACATTCCATAAAACCAATTTACGGAAACATTTGCATAGCACTTAACTATGTACATAAAAATTCGGACGCGTGCACCAGGGCGTATGTGTTATTTATATGCTTAATATATATATTTTATACACCGTGGCCGCTGTGGCGTAGTGGGTATAGTGTCACGTTCACACGCCGAAGGGTCCAGGTTCGATTCCCGGCTAAACACCTCGAATATTTCACGGCACTACCTCTTTCGAGCTGCTGATAACACTCAAAGAGTTATAACTGTTTAAAAAAGTTTCTCAAATTTCGCCGTTTGGAGTCGGCAAAAAACTGTAGGTCCCTTCTACTCGTAAGAGAACAGTAGCGCCCACAACACGAGTAGTTGATGAACAAGCTAGACCCTGGTCCCTCTTTGGACTGTGATGCAACTTTTTTTATGTTTTTTTTGTGTTTTTGGTTTTATTTTTGTATTTTTTTTTTATTTTCATTTTTATTTTTAACTCCTTAAATCTATCTTAGCCTATGTGAGTTGGCCCTATGACTTAACTACACAATTTTTTACTCTAAGTATTTAGCGGCATCGAATGCTGGTTATGGTGTATGAATAAAGCTAATTTTGTGTATCAATGGAATTTGAGTTTTGTTGTTATTTTTACCCAATTTTCATCTTTATACAGTAAGCAGATATTTGTTTACTCACTTTTGACGCTTACAGTATGTACATATCTCTTTCAATTGCTTGATTTAGTTGTGCAGTATGTTATGTCTTACATGCCTCTAAACATGAACCGCATAGATCGGATATAGTCATATGTTTTAAGCAAACTCCTTAGGGGCAGTGTTTTTATCTTCAGCACATCATTCCAACTCTTTCTTTTCCTTCCTTGAATTGTCCAATACTATCATACAAATTCCACAATGTTCATGTGTTCATTCTTTGACGCATCCATGTCCATCAAATGAAACGGAAATCCAATCACCTGCAAACCAAAATTTTATAAAGCGCCATTGTTCATTGGATTCATACTCACATGTTTGGGAACTTGCGGAACATTTTGGTTAACCTGCTCGATTTTATCCTTTTTTTTTTTGTGTAGTAAATAAAATTGTGGTCGCCGTGGCGTAGTGAGTAGAGTGCGACGCTCACACGCCGAAGGGTCTAGGTTCGACTCCCAGTTCAACACCAATTTTTCTAATATTTCACGACATCACCTCTTTCGAGCTGCTGACAACACTCAAAGAGTAATAACTGTCAAAGAAAGCTTCTCAAATTTCTCCGTTCGGAGTCGGCAAAAAACTGTAGGTCCCTTCTACTCGTGAGAGAACAGTAGCGCGCACAACACGAGTAGTTGATGAGCAAGCTAGGCCCTGTTCCCCCTTCTGGACTGTAGCGCAAACAATTATTATTATTAAATAAAATTACCCAGTGTCCGTCAGAAGTTTAAATGTGCCTGTGGCTGAACGGGAAGACTGCATATGAGGAAATGTTTCGAGAAAGGTTTCCCCATTTTCAGCACATGGTTTCATTTAAGAGGTTCCTTTTTATTGCTCAAATCTCTTTTACGAATTATGTGCATTGTTTCTGTAACATAGGAGTCGCACTGTTGGACTCCACGATGAGCATTCTTCCTTCCACTCGGATTTATCTCCAGAGCGTTGTCTTACATAGATTATCCACTCGACTACAACTTAAAATGCCCTTAAAATGATGTTTGCATTGAATTCATACTCACAGAAATTGAACCAGAATCAATTCTGCATTGTTCCTTTTGCTAATTGTGCTGTTATGTTTTTATTTTGGATTGAATTGATTTTTTTAAAATAAAGTTTTTTATTAATTAAACTTTGGATAACTATTGTTTACATATAATTCTCCATACAACTGCTGAAAATGTCAAAGTTTTGTTTACTCATTTTCATTAAAAATAATCCATCAGGGTGCGCTAGTTTCCATGTTGCAAGTGAATATATTTAGGAAGCACACTGTGTATTTTCATCGAGACTCCAAAAACTTCGCGTCTCTGGTTTCAAGAAATCTTTACATTAAGTTTTTCTAAAGATGATCATTTTTTTTTTTTGATGCAACATATGTATCGACAAGAATAAACTACAATTGTACTACACAGGATACTCTACTTATATAATAATAGTAATAATTGTTGGCGCGACAGTCCACAAGGGGACCCGGGCCTAGCTTGCTCATCAGCTACTCGTATTGGGAGCGCTAATGTTTTCTTACAAGTAGAAGGGACCTACAGTTTTTTGCCGACTCCGAACGGTGAGGTTTGAGAAGCTTCCATAGACAGTTATTACTCTTTGAGTGTTGTTAACAACTCGAAAGAGGTGGTGCCGTCAAAAATTCGAGGTGTTCCGCCAGGAATCGAACATAGACCCTTCGGCGTGTGAGCTTCGCACTCTACCCACTACGCCACGGCGGCCACAGTATACTCGACTACCCTAAATCAAATATGTTCTGGCACCCATCTACGACTCCCCAACAGAACGCTGCTGAGGACTAGTTCCTCCTGCCTCCTGCACCTCCCGCCTAAGTCTTGAATGAAAAAGCCATCTGCTGTAAGTGTCTCCGAGGGCACCTGTTTATTCGTTTTAGGAGTTCATGATATCACTAAACAGAATTTTTCTCCGATTTAAGTGAATTATCTTTACTTGTCTTGCCTAAGGCCTTCTGATGCTCCGGCTTTTCTCTAGCTACCTTATAATTTTATATTATATTGTATGCTTTTCATAAATAAATAAATAAATCAATCTTTACTTGTCAAAAAATGCATATTGTCCTTAACTCATTTAGAACTTAAAGAGCCTTTGGACCCATCTGCCCATGATGTCAAAAAGGATCACAGAAAGCCCAGCATCCAGATTGAAGTATGAGCAGCTGAAACGACACTGTCTTAAGTTTCTCAGTAAACCGAGCACCTACTGTTGTTCAAAGAAAGCACACCCTCCCACTCCCGCGTCTTCGTATTTAAATTAAGACTTTTCACCCAGCACACCAATTGCCCTCTTTGGTCGTGCCTCAGTCTGTGGCACACTTTTGCCCCACCGCGCCTCATCCCTTTCCAATTTCAATCCAATAATCCCAGCTAAGCAACGCACATTAATAATTAAATGAACGATTTGTTATTCAGATTTCCAAGGATATCCGCGTAAAGAGAATTCCTTCACCCAGTTGAAGCGGTAGCCAACTCGACTCACTCCCTCTGCCGAAAAATGTACGAGAGCCGCTTTTCACATTTGCATTTGATTCCCTGAATAAGCGTTTTTTTCTTCATTCCATTGCACACATTGTTCTCTGTACATCCTGTCTCGCAGCTAGCGACCCTCTTCACCGTGTGTGTGGTTGGAAGCCGCCCCCCATTGCTTTTTGAGCGGCATCCTCCGGCGACGGAATTCCTTCGAAATGAAAACATTTACAATTCCATTTTTCTACAAACTCTCATCCTGTCTCGCAGTGTGTCTCCCCGCACCGCCGTTTTCTGCCTAGTCTACCCTCCCTCTATCATTGATATTTCATTCTGCTCGGGCCGTAAATATTTCTCTCTGGGAGTAAACAAAAACGAAAAAGAAAGAGTGAAAGTATCTATATCCGCGCGAGCAAGCAAATGCATGCATACTCCGCCACCGCCGCAATGGTGGGCCGTGGAAAAGTGCACCTGCAATTCGGTCGAACCCTTACATGCCCCTCATTGCGCGAGAATACGACTAAAATGTGGAAAATATTCCATTTCCGTCGTTTTTTGCGAAGTTTTTTGTGGAAGTAGAAAATAATGAGGGATGCTCGGAAAATCCCCTATTGTCACAAAGTGGAGCTGAATAGATCATCGTTAGGGTTTTCTTTTTTTTTTTTGCTCCACCGACAAATGACTGTCTGCGCCGGGGGAGAGCGTTCCCCTGTGAGATGGATACCCGGTATCTCTTCCGGTCGGGTTTTTGCAGTAATTTTGAAAAGTTTACTTTTGGCGCGGCGTCAGCAGTTTTTGAAAGGATCGACAGGGAATCACATTAAGTGACTTGCTTAAAAGGAACTAATACAAAATGAAAGAAAAAACGAAAACCGAAAGTCTTCCTTCGCCTGGACGCGGTCTTTAGGAAAGTTGTTTCTTAATTTCACAATCCCAAGTCATGAGTCATGAATTTTTAGTTTTCCTCTTCGTTTTCTTGTTTTTTTTTTGCTGTTGTAAAATATTCAATTTGTCGAATCAGGGATAAGGTCGTTGGACAGTGATGTGGATGGCTGTGTGTTGAAGGTGTGCAGGGATAAGTTAAAGTCGTTAAAGTTGAAGAGAGAATTGGATTGACACAATCTTTTGGGATCTTAACCCATATTGTCTCAGAGTATGAAAATCATAAAGTTTTAAACATTTTTTTTTATCCTTGTACAATCCTTGTGGTCGCCGTGGCGTAGTGGGTAGAGTGCGACGCTCACACGCCGAAGGGTCTAGGTTCGATTCCCGGCTGAACACCTCGAATTTTTTCACGGCACCACCTCTTTCGAGCTGCTGACAGCACTTTCAGTACCTCGATCACACCAGGCACTATACAGAAAACAAGCCCAGCTAGCCCTTCCATCGATTCAACAGATAACATGATGGACCAGGAACAAATAGAGTTGAATGTTGAAAATGCATTGAATGACAACGAAGGTAATGTAATATTAACATACAAGAAGTACATGTTTCTAAAAATTTTTTATATTTGCAGGTGCATCTTATTCTAAATGGCAGACCTGGACTCCAAAGGCACTTAAAACTAAGACCAATCCAGTTTTAAGACGAAACAATACAAAGACAAACATCAAATCTAAATATGATGAGTTGGGTGAATCCCGTCTAGGATTGGTGGAATTACAAAAACGACTAGTGTAAAAAGAATTAGAATTAAAGCAAATTGAACATGACCTCCATATTCAACATAAAACAGAAGAGCATGAACTCAGAATTCTTTATCTTCACAACGAAGAAAAGAGAAAACAAGAAGCACACAATTTAAAAATACAAGAATTTAAAAAATTTCTTTTTTTGTTTCAAATAAAATGTGCGTATGGCACGTATCAACCAAATTAACACACTTTTATTTTAGTTTTATTATGTTCATGAATTAATCATAGCTTGAAAGTACTCCAAGAAAGTATCCCTCGTGCCACGATTACCTGTGAGGTTTGAATGTATTTCTTCAAATGATTCTTCAGCTTCAACATGTACATCCGGATCCACTGGTGAAACTTCCTCATTTCTATCAATAGCTAAGTTATGAAGTATTGAAGTTGCTATGATAATGTCTTGCACTAGAGGAAATTTGCACCGCATTCCAATGCTCAAAACCGGAAACCTTCTTTTCCACACACCAAAGCTTCTCTCAATAGTATTTCTTGTTGGAATTTGTGATTCATTGTACAAACGCTCCGCTGCTGTTTGTGGATCGTTCAAAGGAGTCAAAAGATATTCATTCAAGAAATATCCACTATCTCCTAAAATTATACCATTTCCAACAAAACCATTTTCGAAATGAAATTTAGCCGCAGAATTGTGAAATATGAGGCTGTCATAAGTCGAGCCAGGCCATCGAGTAACTACATTAATAAACTTTAAGTTTTGATGGAAAATAGCCTTTTCGATTTCTGAAATTTTTAGCAATATCTCCTCCTAAAATGAAATTTTTCAAAACGTTTAGGACAAATGATAAACAACTGAACATACCTGGTGAAACTATGCGCACATGACTACAGTCTATTGATGCAACTACTCGAGGAAACCGTGCTTCTTCTTGGTTTCTTGGCAATCTTACAAATATCGGTCTCAACGCAGCAATGGCTAGCGTAACTCTTTTCACAACGTTGCATATAGTCGAAGCAGTGACACACGAAAAGTCTCCTACCGTAATATAAAAACTTCTCGTAGCATAAAACCGTAAAGAAACAATTGCGTCATGGGTAAAACGCATTGATTTTTAAAATAAATCCCCAAAATGTTAAGTTCAATATAGAAATGAAAAATATACATATGTATATTCGAATGTATCTGCGTAGCTAACCTTTCTGTTTTATGCACAATTTTGTCCTTTATTAATGAAAGTAGGTATTCGACAGTATCTTTCTGCAACCTGAATCTTCGTTTGAAATCTTCCTCTTCCCATTCCTTATTATGATCAGGTCGCTTCCTCACTACTCTTTTCTTTCTTGAAGTTGTATTGAAGCGATTATATATTATTTCTTCTTCCTCAATAAGTAAATCGTCGACATCGTCCAAAAAATCCATTTTAAAAAAAACAATTTGTAATTATTTACATGTTTGAATTTGACAGCCCATTTACTTTAACTAGGGGATTACATATTATCTGACACAGAAACAGACATATAACTTTAACAGACAGTTAGATGGTATATTCCTCAGATAGCTGCTAAACAGCTATTGAAAAATGCATTTATGCCTTAACTGTCTGATTGTTTATCTGACTATTGAAAAATCGGTCCTAAGAAATCTTCTCAAATTTCGCCGTTCGGAGTCGGCAAAAAACTGTAAGTCCCTTCTACTTGTGAGAGAACTGTAACGCGCACTACACGAGTAGTTCATGAGCAAGCTACGGCCTGGTCCGCCTGTGGGGTCGAGCGATAATTATTATTGTTATCTTATTAAGCACACTATCGGGAAGCAACAAAAAAATTAAGATTTGATAAACAATCCGTTTATTTACATAAAGTAAACAAAAGTTGATTTTCAGTATAAAAGGTTGATGCAATCCAATGTCAGTGTTACTGCACTTAAACTTTGTATTTTTTTGGCTTTGACGATATCAAACTTGGCAATGTAACGCCCTTTATCATCCAATCTTATTGAAAAAGAACATTTTTTCCTTGAAGTCATAGGCGAGTTGAATCGAGTTTGATTTGGAAGAAAAGAAGAAACGCTGCCAAGTATCAAAAATACAGCACTGTGCAAGATAATGGCACCATGTTCGACTTTGCCACTATTTTGCTTATAACTTGTTGCTACCATTACGCAAATACAACATATTAACTGCACAATACCCTCATTCCATCAATAATCAGCCTTATCGGCGATTCCGGGGGAAATCCAATTCCTCGGGAATTATTTTTTTTCCGGGAATCGATTCCTCCATTTGGCGATATCCCGGGAAATAAATTTCCCTCGGACTCAACATCGAATGAATTTCGAAATATTTTGAGAGGTATTTTTTGTGAAATGACTTAAACGTTGACGTTTATCCGTTATTGGTTTAATGGCATCGTGGAAAATTAAACATTTGAATTGAATACTAGTGACGAATTCCAACATGTTGCTATATTTTGCACAGTGCTATATTTGAACAATGTGTCTGGTAAAAATTAGAAAGATGTTGAAATCTCTGACTTGTTTTGCTGGAGAGAAGTGACATAATGGAAACGTGGTATTCATACACACGTTCATGGGAAACATCATCCTTTGCCAGTTCCAGCTCTTCAGTTTCATTCCAATTCTAAACTTTCCAATATTTTGATCTAGTCTATTCATTCCACCCATAAATTCTTTATATTGTTGATGAAATTGTTTGACGGGAAATTGTAAGGAATTATAACAATAATTGTTGGCGCTACAGTCCAAAGGGGGACCAGGTCCTAGCTTGCTCATCAACTAATCGTGTTGTGCGCGCTACTGTTCTCTCACGAGTAGAAGGGACCTACAGCGAAATTTGAGAAGCTTTCTTAGACAGTTATTACTCTTTGAGTGTTGTCAGCAGCTCGAAAGAGGTGGTGCCGTGAAATATTAGAAAAATTGGTGTTGAGCTGGGAGTCGAACCTAGACCCTTCGTCGTGTAAGCGTCGCACTCTACCCACTACGCCACGGCGACCACATTGTAAGGAATTGTCTTTATCTAAAAGAAAGGCGGGTGCAGTTGACTACTTTAAAGGCTTTGATAGGATATTTCAATGATTCTTTCAACAGATGGAGCCTGGCATCGTACCTCGCCTTCATCCAACAATTGTCGACGAACGAAATCGCAAATCCATCGCATCCTCACGTCCACTGCCTTCACCATTTGAATGGACATTGTGAGGTGGTCGGATATTTATCATTTTCCAGTGCCTACAAAAAAAATTAACGAAAGTCAATAATTTGAAAAAGTTCACGTTGGCTAGTAATCCCAATGCATATGGAGTGGGACTTTGGACAAACCTCAATAAATCGCTTTTTGCTTTTTATAATTGTAAATTCATAAGAAAAAAAAATATATAAGTCGTATCAAAGCAATAACATTTAGCATTTATTACTTACGTTTTGCTGAGCACAAATAACTGGCAAAAATAAATGACAGTGCTTGCGCATTTTTTCAAAAGCTAACACTTATGGTACAGTCATCAGGTTTTAAACCGAATTATTAAATAATAAATTGAAATTTGATGGAAAACTATAGTATTAATACATTTTATATTTATTTTTTTAATATTAATATTATAGTAATAACATATGTTGATATGATTGCGATTTTTGGTATCATTTTTTCAAAGCATGGAAAAAACACTTGTCCGCATATGTCTGTGTACAATGATAACAGAAACATAAAATAAAAAATTAAAATCAAATGTAAGTATTTCAGTAATTACGGAATGAATGGAGTTCACTTTTGTTTTATTTTATACATAAGGTATTAATACTAGTAATAATAGTTGTAAGGCGCAACAGCCCACAGAGGGACCAGGGCCTAGGTTGCTCATCAACTATTCGTGTTGTGAGTGCTTTGATAACGAGTAGAAGGGACCTACAGTTTTTTGACGACCCCGAAAAACTTTTGCTTAGGCAGTTGTTACTCTTGGAGTGTTGTCAGTAGCTCGAAAGAGGTGGTGCCGTGAAAAATTCAAGCTGTTGAGTCGGGAATCGATCCTTCGGCTTGTGAGTGTCGTATGCTACCCACTACGTCACGGCCGCCACATTAGGCATTGTGGTTACTAATACTTAATATGATTGAAAAAATATTTTCTAAGAAATAACTAATAAACAAAAAAAAAAAAAAAACAAAAAACACACACGCATAAACGTCTCCCAGAATTAGAGTAAAATTCAGCAATCAGTCAGCAGTCAGTCAGCAGTCAGTCAGCAGTCAGTCAGCAGTCAGTCAACAGTCAGTCAGTCAGCAGTCAGTCAGCAGTCAGTCAGCAGTCAGTCAGCAGTCAGTCAACAGTCAGTCAGCAGTCAATCAGCAGTCAGTCAGCAGTCAGTCAGCAGTAAGTCTGCAGTCAGCCACCAGTCAGTCAGCAGTCAGCAGTAAAATTATATTTGCATGTTAGTAACTTGTTGGATAATCTTTTCTTTGTAATACATCGTTTACCCATCTACGCATAGAATCTTCTAAATTATTTCTATTTTCGGCTGTTATTTGCTCCCATTCCTCCACTATTGTGTTCCTAAGCGTGTTATCGATAGTTGTGATGTATCCACAAAATCTGCTTTCGAGCAAGTTCCACAAATGCTCTTTGGGGTTAAAGTCAGGGGGTTGGGGAATAGTCTGCAATTGATTTCTATGATTAGACAGCATCCAAAGCGCGGCATGTTTCGGGTTAAAACATCACTCAATAGTTCCCGGAATTGACATATAGGGAAGCCCCCAAAAAGTCCATATTAGTTTTAGGAAGTACATACATTCAAATAATAATAATAATTGTTGGCGCGACAGTCCACAGGGGGATCAGGAAATAGCTTGCTCAGCATCTACTGTTCTCTCAGGAGTAGAAGGGACCTACAGATTTTTGTCGACTCCGAACGGCGAAGTTTGAGAAGCTTTCTACGCCACGACGGCCACACAAATATTCAACTGGTACCTACTTAATTTTCATGACAACATGATTTTTACATTGCAAGTTGCAGTGCTTCAAGTGACGCCAATTTTGCTATTTCGCAATGGAAAGAACAGAATTTCGTGTGTTGACACTGCCTTTTGATTTGAAAAAAATACCGTGCAAGCTCAGAAGTGGCTTGCAAAGTGTGGCGGGATCTATCAATGATCAATCAAAAACAACTATTTATCAGTGGTATGTTGACTTTAAACGTAGCCGAACAGACACCAACAATGCTGAACGCTCTGGAAGACCAATTGAAGTAGTAACAACTGAAAACGTCGAAAACGTACACAAAATCGTCTTGGAAAACCGCAAATTGAAATTGCATAAGATAGCTGATACCTTACAGATATAAGAAGGCAGTGTGTACACTATTTTGCATGAACATCTGTCCATGTGAAAGCTGTATTCGAAAAGGGTGCAGCGTGTGCTCAGAATGGACCAAAAACAATAACGCATCGATCATTCTGAGAGCTGTTTGGAGCTAAACAGGACTTTTTGCATCGGTATGTCAGAATAGATGAAATTTGGATCCACCAATACACTCCAGAGTTAAATCGGCAGTCAGCGGAGTAGGCAGCAGCCGATGTACCACACCTAAAGCGTACAAAAACGCAAAGGTCGGCTGGGAAGGCACCCGTGTTTCGGGATGCGGATGGAATTTTATTCATCGACAATCTTGGCAGCTGTGGAGTAGTGGGTAAAGTGCTACGCTCACATGCCGAATGGTCTAGGTTCGATCGAATTCGCCGTTCAGAGTCGGCAAAAAACTGTAGGTTCCTTCTACTCGTGAGAGAACAGTAGCGCGCACAACACGAGTAATTGATGAGCAAGCTAGGCCCTGGTTCCCCTGTGGACTGTCGCGCCAACAATTATTATTATTATTATTATCATTGAGAAATGCAAAAGTATCAACAGCGCGAACTACATGGCAGGATTGATGCGTTTGAAGGAAAAAAATGGTTACATATGGAAAAGAAAAAATTCTCTTGCATGCACCGTGTCAGAAGTCGTTGGCTTCCATGACCAAATTGCACGAATTGGGCTTTGAATTTCTGCCGCAGCCACCATATTCTCCAGATATTTGCCTCTTATCAGACTTTAAAAAGATGTTCTTCTGAAACAAATGTGGGTCGACCGAAACTGAAGACTATTTTGAAGCCACAAATAAATCGTTCTATAAAAAAGGTATCGAAATGTTAGAGCGACGTTGAACTGATTGTATCACTCTTGAAGGAAACTATGTTGATAAATTGAGTCGATTTTTGTATGGAAAAAGTGTTTTTATTGGTTAGTTCAGGGACTTATTGAGTGATGTGTTCTTATCTTTATGAAACAGGACATTTTCTTCCGGCCCAAACCGCTCAAAACTTTGCAGAAAGTTACATATTAGAATTTGAACATAGCCCATGCCGTTAGCGACAAAGTTTAATTTTGTTTTCTCCATGCTCGGTTTTTAATTTTTTTTGCAATATTTGCTTCGATTGGAAAAGAACATTTTTCGGAAGCTACCGGGGCTTAGAAATAAAAGCATTTGCAAAATTCACGCGTTTGTGTTCATTGTTTCTGTTTACATGTGGCTTCTTACGAGTTACTTCGCTATTATACCCAGCGTTTTTTAATTCTCACAGGAAAGTATCATCAGGTATTGTTTTGCCAAGCCTTTTCTCTACCTCAAGTTTAACATTGTGTCCAGAAATTATGGCGTTAGGGGATACTAGCTGAATAATGCGTTTCTGTTCCCGCTTTGTTTATAAGGATGGACAATCATCTCTGGGCTTTGGCAAGTTGGAAACCATCGAAACGCAATTGATAATTACTCTCGGAAAAGATGAGTGTAGCCCTCGAACTATCTGCCCAATCTGTGTTTAGGTTTTACCCTCAATATAAGGCTGGATGATAATTTTCCTCTATTCTTCGAATTTCTTTTCCTTTTTCTTCCATAGCCTCATTCATTTGAACTTAACTCGCCTAAGTACCAGAAAACAATGAATAGAAACACATCTGTAATCAAAACACGCATGCGCAGTTAACGGCATTGAAATAATTTCTCATTGCACGCAACTGAAATAAGTTTGTACGCAGATTTTTCCTTGTTTATTTTTTTTTTTATTTTTTTTTACAGTGCATTTTTATTTATCTTAATTCAGTTTCTTACATGCTAGACCAAAACACTAAAAACTAGCTTACTTTACTTAAGTTAATCTACCGACCTTATTTCTAACTTGCTGACGTGTTTTTGTTGTACGCAGTGGACAAGTGGGTCCAACAAAAGTTCTGTCTCTCTAACATCTCCAAGTCCTTTCGCAACTACAGTTTGCAGGAATGAAATGGAAAAGAAATGCTCTTCACCAATCCTTGATTTAATGAAGTTTATGTTAATCATGTTTTGGCCCCTCGCACCACTCTGCTCATATTTTGTTTGACACTGTGCTTTGCGACCAGATGATGTGACTGGATTTATGAATCACATGCTTCAAAATCACATCCAGACCAGGCTTTGAGGGAACCTGACTGGTAGTGACAGCTTAACCAGAGGCTATATTCTGGTGCCACGGGAGGTCAGGGGCCCCTGGAACTTCGGTTCCAACCTGACCGTTGCGGTAGGCCCCCTTGTGGGAGTTTCGTGGTGGCTGTGGTTTACCACCTAACATCGCGGGTAGAGTCAAGGATAGTGTACTGTGCTGACTTGTCTAGTTCATTATTTAAGCATAAATAGGCAAGACGGTTAGGGGACTATCCCTTCCCAATGTGGAGCTGCATTCTCAACCAGGCGCTGCGACCCAGAGAGGTTTTAGAAAGGCTTCGCATCAAACCATGGTGGGGTGATTGCCCCTCAAGCCTGACCCCAGTTTGGTACTTCAGTAACTAAGGTGTCTAGTCTTGCGTTACTTACGACTCTTGGGAAAAATGTTCCCCGTGATATAAGCCGTTAAAGCAGGTGATCACGTTAAACCAAATCACACATCTGTGCTTTGTGAAGAAATCAATCATACCAACTTCTGCAATTCATTGTATTTTAAGTGAAAAATTCAAAACTGCGTCGTTAGCTGGCTAAATTTTAAACAAACTGTCAGCGTGCAAGTGCGGTGTCGCTCATCAATAATTTCGTTTTCAAAAAAGTTTATCCCAAAAAACAGAAACCGTAATTTGCAAAATGTTTGTTTCTCGAAAACAACTCTCAGCAGGTTAAATGAACCAAATTAACACAACTTCTATTTCCCAAGTTGACCACACACCCGGTCTACTGCCTGACGTGCCAAAGACTGAATTGCAAAAAGAAGTCACCAGATCGCTTAAAGTGTCCTCATAACTCTTAATTACCTCCTCCCAACTGTCGCCCTTCAACGGATAATGCCCATCATTCACCACGCAAGAAACCATCCTCTGCCAACTGGAAGCCCTTTAAATTCCGTCCATACACTCTCTATGGAGTGACTCCGACAAGTGGCAAGAGAATCTACCAGGTAGCTCCTCTGCTAGAATGCCCCTTCTACTTTGAATTACAAGCCAGCCACACAAAATAATCTCTTGTAGTGGACTTCATATGGCTGCTAATCGTCGACCGGATCCAGGTGAGATGCCCAACACCTGCACCAGAGGCACTTGTCCAACATTTTCGGATGCCGCCATGGCAAAATTATTCTCACTCTCACGAAGGCCACACTACCAAAGCCTAGGGCTTGACCCCAAAATTCCCACCACCGACCGACGACTCACGGATACCAAGCAAGACGTCGTGTGTGTGCCGGTTTCCATTCCATTTGGCGAACAACTCTCGCCCCCAATTGAATTACCCTGCGCCGCCGTCGTCGTCGCCATCGCCATCATCGTCCCCAATCTGAATCCGAATATTATGGTAAATTTACATAATTTCGGGGCACAAAAGCCGACGAAATATGCCCTCGATTGGGGCACTGCCTCTTCTCTGTCTGTCGCCAGACGTGTGCGGCGCATTTTAAGGCGATTGCCGAGTAGGAGGTGGAGGAGGTTGGTCGGCGAATTAAGGCCCTTGTCCTTTGTTACATTTCTGAATTCAATATTCGACGCTGCAATGGAATTTGTGCCTGTGATCCAATTATATGCGGTAAGAGCTCTCAAAGATTGAATACCGTAATCGGCTCCCAGGAAAGGTGTCAATTTGGGTGCCCTAGAGACACACACACCTTGTGCTTTCTCAAGACCGGTCGATCAATTTGGATAATTATGAGTGTTCCCGTCAAGATAAAGTCTTAAGCACTTTACAAACTCACCACCTGGGCGGGTGGTGGGTCGTCGTTTGCCCAGTTTACCACCGTCGGCATGGGTAATGTCTATTTGCCAGAAATACCTCGTTTCCGGGGGGGAATAATGAACTGGTGGCGCCATTAGGCGCTGGTCTGGACGTTGTGTTGATTGTACTGGCCGTGCTGCGAACTGGTGAGTTATTCATTTATTCAACAACTCACCTTCCGGCGAAACAACATCGCATAACGGAATTACAGAATTCGTCTTCTGGGATGACATGGAATCGACAAAATTCAATTTCGTGAAAGCAGCACAAACACTTTTCGCTCGTTCACTCCATTCCCGTGCTCGTGCTGTCGTTTCCCTTTTCGAGTCTCGTTGTTGGGTTCTGAGGCTGTTCGTTGTTTGCCAAGCTGGAAGGGGTCCTTTGTGTCTCTCCGGGAAATTTGAGAACATAAAACTGAATATTTTCCCAATACACAGTTATGGCAGAACGGATCCAGGACGTGGGTGAAGTGTGATGCTCCCCCGCCCATCTGTGGGTGGTGATGCTGGCGGTGTCCAAACAGACACAGGCATCATGATGTTGAATGGCAGCGGCGGCGGGACTAAAACCAGGGCCCAAGGACATGATAGCGAAAGTCAGCTCAGCATCCTTTACACCACGCCCCGCACAACTGTGTCGCTGTGAAAATAATTTTCAATTTGTAACGAATTCAAATGTGAAATTGTTTCCTGTCCACCTGAGGGATGAATGAAAACGAACGAGTTTTTGTGAGGCCGTCACTCGTTCGAGTTTTTCCTTTTCTTTTCCTTTTTTTTCTGACGCCAACTTCATCCAAGTGCAGAGAAGCAGAGCATGAGCACAGCGATTTTGCCGGGAAAACATCCTCGGGACATTGATGGATTCGTCGAAATCGTGTTTAGGTGTTGTAACATTTCGGCAGCTTAGACAGACGGACGACGGCGACGAGGACGGTGTGCGGTGAATGGATGACTGGCATTTAGTCGGGGCTTTGTAATTCTATTAACCGGAGTGAGGAGCGAGGCGGAATAGAATTTAATTTTCGATATTTCTGACCGGACCGAGGGAAGCATGGCTTTCTGCTGCTGGATAGTTTGTCAGGGACTCTCTGAATGCATTTATCAAGCACTGTAAACTCCCCAGGGGGTGCGAAGCTTGTTTTCGACTATGGATTGGAGGGATTTGTGCGGGCTTGTGGCTGACTGGGATGCATCCTGCGGACTATTTTATAAATTCAAGTTCAGTACATAGAATTGAGGGATTTTAAAGCGCGTTCTGATGAAGATTCTCATTGTTCTAATGGTTAACGGGGCGGTTTCTGATAGTCGGGTATGTCATGTAATTTGGAAAATGGATGAATGGCTACAGATAGGGTTGACCATCAAGTGACAACCGCTCGAAATTGTAATAAGCAGTCAGTTTTGTGCGTCTACGAATCGAATTTAGTTATTTTACGCTTGAAAAACTTTTGAAAAGTTTCTCCAAAGTTAACTCCTGTGTCGACTAAGTAGTGAATTTTGAAAAGAAGTTTTGCTGGAAATGGAGCGCTCACAGTAGTTACTCTATGAAAGATTATAGAGCGCAAGTGGACTCTATTCATGCTCGTCGTCTTCGTCAGGTCGTAATGTGACTGTGTGACAAGTGGACTCTATTCATGCTCGTCGTCTTCGTCAGGTCGTAATGTGACTGCTATGGCTGAGAGTGCTGTAATAGGCATCATCTCTCATTTCACGCGCTGGGAGGAATTACAAAATTATTCGTCTAGAAGGCACAATTGAGTTAGTGGCTAAGGGCGAGGTGTCATCTGCTTTCACTTTGTGCAAATTGAAATTACTTGGAAAATCATCACGTCATCGTTCTCAATGAAAAAACAGAGGCGAATAACCCGAGTGGAAAACGAAAATCATCTATGGACCGTGATAATTTGCTGCGGAATGTTGTTACGATGAGCTGTTGGCATTTTTGAGCCACATAAACGGACATCTTTTAATGTGTGCCAAAATATGGATAAAAACGACTTCTAGTCCAGCAGTATCATATAGCACAGCTCCTACACGATCTGTTGTGCTTCCCAATATTGTAATCAGACCTCTAGACCATGCCAGTTGGTCGCTTTGAAAATGAGATTTAAACAGATCTGACTTCTCTGTTAAGGAACTTTCAAAATCTGATTTAATGCAAGCAGACTTCAAATGATTCGAGATGTGCATATTTCGAGCGAATTTGTGAACCCAAAACAGTATACCTCGTAACTGCGACGACCACTAAAGTGATGCTGCACTTATTTATAAGTTCATATAAAATTTAAAATTTTTTCTATTTGGTGTTTTTTGTTGTGGATAAGTTCACATTGTAGGTCCAACAATGTGGTTTAACACCTTCCGAGAACTGATAGTCTTTTTGAAATCATCTTGTACTTCACCGGTCACACTTTGAGAACAGTAGTACGCATGGCTCACATCCGGAAGCGGACTCAGGCTGTTGGACTTACCCTAGGGGTTCTGTGGCTAGCACGCGGTTCCCACACCTGGACATTCACAAAGAGACCGTCAACGAGATTGATCACGTTGCGATCGATGTCAGACACTCCTACAGTATTCTCGATGTCCGAACCTTCCGAGGTGCAAACATCGATTCGGATCATCACCTTGTTGTAGCCAAGTGAAGAACCCAGATATCGAGAGATCAACGGAGTCGAAACAGGCCAAAACGGTTTGACGTCGAAAAGCTACAATCGCAGCCGATTGCTGTGAACTTTGCCGACCGAGTCTCAGAGTTCGACGCTTCCAGCACTAATATTAGATATAGATATAGATATAGAATATTAAAAAAGGTGCACCACGGCGTATTAGATATATATGTTAAGCATATAAATAACACATACGCCCTGGTGCCATCGTCCGTATTTTTGTGGACACAGTTAAGTCTTATGTAAATAGTTCCGTAAATTGGCTTTATGGATTGGAGACTTAAGTTTAAATCTAGGTTTAGGTACTTTAAGTAGGTATAAGTTAGGATAAATAGCACAGAAAAAAAGTTTTTTCTTAATTTCCTTGGAAAAATAATAATTACACATATATATTTTAAGCATAAAATCAGATATTATTAGAATCCGAAAGGTATTAGAAGAATCAAATCCGTAGGTTAGCTTAGAGTACTTGTAGAGAGTCAGTAAGTTACAATTAAGATCATTAGATTTCATTAGTAAGCTATTTTTAAGTATTTTTCTGTCTAGCATGTAAGACATTGAATTTGAAAAAATAAAAAAAATGCTTTAAAAAAAATAGCTTAATTCAATGTGATCAATTATTCAAACAATAAAGTACGGTAAACACAAAAACAAATACATTTGTTTAATGAAAATTATAACTACTTCATATATTACGAGTCAAACGTCAGTAAACAGTATACATTTCTATCAACAAATGTACGTATTTATTGCTTTAAAAATTAAATTTAGTACTTTGTTGGTCCTCCTTCAGACTTTATTTCTTCCTTGAGTCTACGTCTCATAGACATTACCAGTAAAAGGGGGATATTTGACAACCTTATATTTAGCCGGAAAATAGGCTTCGGTTTCAGTGGTTACCTTCTAATTCAACCCATTCTTCTTTCCTCTCTTTCTCTTCGAGATCTGAAAAGAGGTAAAAGTCGCTATGGGCCATATCTAAAGAATACAGTAGATGGAGAAGCAATTCAAATAACTCTTCCTTCAGTTTGCCAAAAGAACTATTCCTGCAATTTGGCCATGGTAGCCAACGACTTGTGAGTCCGTTTTACTCTCAGACAGAGGCCTGATAGTACAGTCCTCCCACCATATTTTGTAGCAAAAATTGCATAGGAAGGTTGAGGATTGCATTACAAAAGTCACGTTCTATTTTGGGCGACGGGCAGGCGACCATTTGCTTGGAAGTGCTTCGTGCGCGAGCAACTTTTGTTGGATTGTCCTCAATTTGAAACACACATACAGTCGACTGCTGTTTACTTTTGGGCTCATACGCGTAAATCCACGATTCATCACCTGTCACGATGTCATAGACGTTTTTCGAAGCACCGCTATCGTATGTTTGGAGCATTTCTTTCGACCAATCGACACGAACCTGTTTTGTGTGGGATCCAACGCGAACAAATTTTTTTGACGGTCAAATGTTCATGCAATGTTAAATGTATGCTGGTCCCACTTGTGCCTAAAGTTGTCTCAATCTCACGATAGGTCACTCGACGATCTTGCAATATCAGTTGGCGCACAGCATCAAGGGTTTCCGGAACAACAACTGATTTGGACGACCTTCACGAAATTCGTTTTGGAGTGAACTACGACCTCGGTTGAATTCACCGTATCATCGATAAACACTGGTCCTTGATGGAGCGTCATCTCCAAGAATTGAATTAACTTCATCGATGCACTGTTGTTAAGTTAACTCACGTCGAAATTTGTAAAAATAATCGCACGAAAATGTTCACGATTTAATTTCATTTTTGGGTGAATGTCAAAACGTTCTGAGTACATATAACCTCAAAAGTGTCAAACTTTACGATAGAGCTGGGAGTTACCAGATTGGAACACTAAGGTTCCACCCGTCTAAGGTTCATCTCCGCTTTTAGAACACAAGAACTTCCAGTTCAATTCGTACAAAACTATATTTCATGCGTCCGACCTTTACTGAGTGACAAGCGTGGTTTTAATTATTTTAAAAAGCAACAAAAGAATAGAATAGAACAAACTGTTTTATCTTGCACGCTCTGTTCTCTTCTGCGTCAATATCTCATTTGAACTCTTTTTGAATCTCTACCTCTCTTCTTTTCTGTACATTCTCTGTATGACCCTTTTCAACTTCTTGCGAATTAAAAGAGCATCATAAAACGACCTCTCTCTTCTTGCAGTTACTGTCGTCCTTTTTCCAAAGTCATATTCCTATTTCCTTGCGTATTCGCACAGTGCCAAGCCTCATGCAAATTGAACCGAAGGCGCGTTCGTAGAACAACCTCTCTTTAACTCTTAAACAACCTCTCTTAAGCTCTTTAATTTATAAGCCTGGCTTATAAATTAAAGAGTTTCTTACTTCCAACAAACAGGAACTTACCCCACACATGACTGAGCTTCACCTTGATCTTGTCCATCACCAACTTCTTAAAAAACTACCACACACCAAACTTCTGTCCACTCTGAAGAAACTTGCTCTCGACAATAACCGTGCCAATATATAAAATGTTCCCCATAAATAGCGCACATACGCCACAATGGTCGGATAGGATTCTTCCAGACATGACTTACTGCAGTAAATTGCCGCCAATCAATGACCACCCGAGGCACGAAGTCCCCTGAAGTATCCACAGCTTCCCCAATACGTGCCACCAGGAGCTCATCCATAAACTTCAGACACTCCCCCGGGAGACTTAACCTTGGGGAACTCACTCGAGACGGAAATGTCATTCGATCATTAATCAATCTGTCCCACCCTCGGACGCTCCCTAGGGTGCTTCTTACGTCATCTGCCACCGGGCATTGCACAACCAACCCGACTGCACGCCCCAGGGGTCGTGTGAGATAGCTGAACGTCTAATGCGAGTCACCTGCTGCCCCATAAATCGATTTGCGCTCGAACTGTGACTAAACTGCTTTGTTTCACCCCACACACAGCCCAAAAATGGATGAGACTCATATGTATCCCGAGGAGAATTTTTGTCCTTTTCACGTAAATCTCATAAAGCCGTATGATACCTTTTCGGCAGCACGACCTTTCCTCGCTTTCATCTTTTCCTCCCTCTCCGCGGGTGACAAACACCCGACCAAGCAGAGGAAGCAACATCCGTGTGGCGGCCTATTCTGTCGAAATAACATTAAATCTTGTCAACAGGGGCAGAGAGGGGCGAGGAGCATCAGTTTCCCCCACAAACACGTTGCTCCCCACACGAAGAGACCCTCCGAGCGGTTTAGGCACGACAAGTAGGTGTGCGATCTGGGCGTTTGCCTCTTCTCAGAACTCCACTCGAGTGAAAGAGCGCTGTCACGAAGCCACCCTTGAGAAGGCAGTCGATACTGCCTTCGCCGCTCGTGTTAGCTCTTGCTCGTGTGTATCCCCTGCAGGTTGCTCCGAGTGAAATAGGAGCCGCAACAAGTGGCCGAAACACTTGGAACCCACTTGACATCGCTAAGCGTGCCTAATCCAATTAAGCGCCACTAAGCAGATGGGATTATGGCTAAACGGTTCTCGTCCATCTTTTCGACCAACCCCATGCGTGACCATGTCGTCGTCGCTGAAGTCAGCACCATAGCGACGCTGCAACAACCTTGGATGCAGCAAATACGGGAATGTAGGCAACGCGGGTGTTACTGTTGAGAGGCTTCGCGCCCCATGTCGCAACAATGTAAAGCGCAATCTGGTTCCTTTAACAGGGCTACATGGCTCCCCCTTTCAACTAAGAAGTATGCCCGCGGCGGTCAAGAAAGCAGCGCAAGGGTGGCTAAGTTTCTGGGTCGCTAAAGCGGGGCTGACAGCACTCGGTGCCTCACAATGGACACTGCCTCGGAGATGACCCCGTTCCCGCAGACGTGGTTCAAGACATAATTAAGTCAGGATGGCGGTGGCGACTACAACCGCAACGAGACCCTTTCGCTTTCGCACGCGATTTTAATTAATTTCCCCCCGAATCGCGTTGCACCGTATCTGTGTCAACACTCCCCGCGCCGCGGCGTTCCGTACACGTGTCATTAATTACACGGCGCGCTAGGAGCGGATGCTGTGCGTGGCACCCTGGCTGCTCCCATTTTTGTAATAAATTCAATTAGAGGCAGCGCCTCTCTGCTAGCCATTGGACTGCTGCCGGTGAAACGAGTCCGAATTAGCCGTTTAATTGAAATTGATTCGCACAGAGCACGGTGGGGCCGCATTATTATTTGATTGTGTTAATAGGCTGCAGGATCGTTGGCAATTTCTCATTTTTTGTGCTCTCTCGTTCTGTTTATTCGCATCGTGTGGACATGTGAAAGCAGGTCGACGCTTGCATTACGTGGTGCGACTTATTGCCTTCGGGTCGACATGGCCTTAGGGCCGCAATTAATTAAGTAAGCAATAGGGAGGGGGGACGGGGTGTGTGCTGAAATATGGAATATATTTATGCAGGTGAATAGTTTATGTGAGAGGGATAGCGGAAAGGAAGCTTATTTCGTGATGGGTGACAATACAAGTCGTTCAGGCGACAGGGGTAATTTGAGGACTGATGGTGATTGGAAAATGTTTCAATGACAATCTGGAGAAATGTATACCCTTGAAGAAGTGTAGAAGCGACCTTGGCAAAGGAATTTGGATGCGGTGGCGATTCTTGCCCACCAATTCAAAGGATGTTAAGTTATCAAAAATTTGAGCTATTAAAAAGCCACTTTTCCTGTAAGTAATGGATGGACGGATGGACGGATGGACGGATGGACGGATGGACGGATGGACGGATGGACGGATGGACGGATGGACGGATGGACGGATGGACGGATGGACGGATGGACGGATGGACGGATGGACGGATGGACGGATGGACGGATGGACGGATGGACGGATGGACGGATGGACGGATGGACGGATGGACGGATGGACGGATGGACGGATGGACGGATGGACGGATGGACGGATGGACGGATGGACGGATGGACGGATGGACGGATGGACGGATGGACGGATGGACGGATGGACGGATGGACGGATGGACGGATGGACGGATGGACGGATGGACGGATGGACGGATGGACGGATGGACGGATGGACGGATGGACGGATGGACGGATGGACGGATGGACGGATGGACGGATGGACGGATGGACGGATGGACGGATGGACGGATGGACGGATGGACGGATGGACGGATGGACGGATGGACGGATGGACGGATGGACGGATGGACGGATGGACGGATGGACGGATGGACGGATGGACGGATGGACGGATGGACGGATGGACGGATGGACGGATGGACGGATGGACGGATGGACGGATGGACGGATGGACGGATGGACGGATGGACGGATGGACGGATGGACGGATGGACGGATGGACGGATGGACGGATGGACGGATGGACGGATGGACGGATGGACGGATGGACGGATGGACGGATGGACGGATGGACGGATGGACGGATGGACGGATGGACGGATGGACGGATGGACGGATGGACGGATGGACGGATGGACGGATGGACGGATGGACGGATGGACGGATGGACGGATGGACGGATGGACGGATGGACGGATGGACGGATGGACGGATGGACGGATGGACGGATGGACGGATGGACGGATGGACGGATGGACGGATGGACGGATGGACGGATGGACGGATGGACGGATGGACGGATGGACGGATGGACGGATGGACGGATGGACGGATGGACGGATGGACGGATGGACGGATGGACGGATGGACGGATGGACGGATGGACGGATGGACGGATGGACGGATGGACGGATGGACGGATGGACGGATGGACGGATGGACGGATGGACGGATGGACGGATGGACGGATGGACGGATGGACGGATGGACGGATGGACGGATGGACGGATGGACGGATGGACGGATGGACGGATGGACGGATGGACGGATGGACGGATGGACGGATGGACGGATGGACGGATGGACGGATGGACGGATGGACGGATGGACGGATGGACGGATGGACGGATGGACGGATGGACGGATGGACGGATGGACGGATGGACGGATGGACGGATGGACGGATGGACGGATGGACGGATGGACGGATGGACGGATGGACGGATGGACGGATGGACGGATGGACGGATGGACGGATGGACGGATGGACGGATGGACGGATGGACGGATGGACGGATGGACGGATGGACGGATGGACGGATGGACGGATGGACGGATGGACGGATGGACGGATGGACGGATGGACGGATGGACGGATGGACGGATGGACGGATGGACGGATGGACGGATGGACGGATGGACGGATGGACGGATGGACGGATGGACGGATGGACGGATGGACGGATGGACGGATGGACGGATGGACGGATGGACGGATGGACGGATGGACGGATGGACGGATGGACGGATGGACGGATGGACGGATGGACGGATGGACGGATGGACGGATGGACGGATGGACGGATGGACGGATGGACGGATGGAAGGATGGACGGATGGACGGATGGACGGATGGACGGATGGACGGATGGACGGATGGACGGATGGACGGATGGACGGATGGACGGATGGACGGATGGACGGATGGACGGATGGACGGATGGACGGATGGACGGATGGACGGATGGACGGATGGACGGATGGACGTATGGACGGATGGACGGATGGACGGATGGACGGATGGACGGATGGACGGTTACATTGCATCTGGATCTGTATCCTCTACAACGATTTCGTAAAGAATGTACCTTTCTATAAGTATAATTAAGCTCTAATTTCGACTCTAGAAAAGTAATGACCTCTTATAGGCGGTTGATTTCATAATCAATAGTAAACTCAGTTTTTCAATGGCAATTAAACATTCGCTAGAATCAAAAATAAAGGAGCTTTGGTGAATACTGGAATGAATGGGAGGAAAATGATCACTGTCGGGTGTGTTTTGAATATTGTACCACTTTTTGAAAGTTCTCCACTTTCGTGCTTGCGTGCTTCTTAGACAACTAAGAAGTGCTTTTGAAATAAGTAGAGCTCAGAGAATTGTTTAGACAGGATTTGTGTTTCACAGATGACCACAGCGGGATGACTCTCTTGGGCGGCGCTTAACTAATCGCATGCATCCTGCAGAATGTAAGCAATTTAGTCTTTTGCTATAGATGTCAACAATAAACTGAAACATATATCAATCGCTTCCTCTTCTACTTAACTTTAAAGCAAAAACGTGATCAAGGTATTGCACAACACAAGCTTTGTCTTTCTAGAAAGATGTTTATTTCGCCTGTTGCCTGTTGAACTCAATGAGTCAGATATAGTGAAAAGTAATCTTTAGCTTGATGTCGGTACTAATGGTTTGATCTCTCTTTTTGCTGCAAAGGTGTTGGAGACAAAGTCCCTGACTTCCAGTAAACTTCTGCTGTCAACGACTGTGCTCTGTCCAAGCCCCTGGTGTTGTGTTTCTTATCTGTTTTATTACATAGCCACATACTTCGTTTCCGTAGCGGTTCTTGCCGATCCCGTTTCAAAGCCTTGTTTCTATTGTATATTCCCGAAGAATCGTGGTCTTAAATTTAAACATATTCGATGCTGGAGTGGATCCCGGTGTTATTTAACGACAATACAAAAGTACGTGCAAAGGAAAGCAAAGGTTCATATCATTGAAATTACAATAAACGCCGCTCTCTGAAAAGGGCCACGCGTGTTGCAAGAAACCACTACTGCCCAGATGCATTTCAGTTCTCTTTTTGCCAAACTACAATTCACTTAATCTCAAGTCAGAGTTCCTTTCCCTCCAGACTTTTGGCCCACACCTTCAAAAATCAAAAATGCAGCCCTTTAACAATGAAAGCCACAATCAAGGCATTGAGAAGAAGCACATAATCTACAATCAGAGCCCATTCAAAAAATGGTAGCCTGCCCACTGTCTCCAATGCCATCTCAAACCACCTCCTTCTATTGATTCGTCTAGAGAACACAAACTACCCATTCAACTGCACAGCGTCCTTGTGCTCCAGCAAAGGTCAGCCTTGCTTCCATATCGTTGACATCATGAAGTAGCTACTGCACCACTGTCCCTTTTCACTTTCATCCGCCCAAGAGTTCAGAGATGCTCACAAAGGGACCTCGAAATAAACGTTTTCGATGCACAGCACACCCACGCTCATGTGTTCCTTCACAGTTTTCATAACATTTTGCTCGAAAGAGAAGTCCTTGAACTCTCGTCAGGCACTTGTGCAACTGCTTGAGGTGTGTGTGTGTGGGCCACGTGGATTCATTGGAGCTACCTCCATGTTCACTTGACCGCAATTTATTTGGGCACTTAAATTTATGAATCTACCTTGTGAATATTGAAAGCAGAGGGGGTTGTTGCAAGGACTGCCATTTCGTCGTGAAATGGGAAGTTGTAATGAATAAATCATGGCCGTCCTTGGCGTGTCTCATTTGAAATAAAATCGCTCATAGCCACCCCGTCACTGGTTGGCCATTTACAGACACAAACTCGCTGCGATTAATCTTCTCGAAGAAGCGCAGACCAGCAACCTTCTCGATCTCCTCCAACGGCCGACGAAAGACCTTCAGGTCGATGTCGTTGCTGATGAACTGGTTCGGCATGAGGTACGCCTCAAGGGAAAACCGATGTTCCGCGGACTCGCAGACGATGACTTTGAAGAAGTGCGTTGGCACCGCCACAGGACCCTGCCCAATAACCTGATACTCCACATAAAGCTTGCTGTTCTTCAAAACCTCCGGTTTATACACAGACCCAGAGCACACGTACACGTCCGGATAGATGCTCGTCAATTGTCTGCAGTAAATTTCCAGATTGTTCCAGGCATCGTTGTTGAAACCCACAGCGATTTGCGGGGCGACATTGGTCAGGTAGAAGGTCTCATTGCAGTCTGTCTGGGAGAGCCGGTGATTGGCAGCAGCTGCCAAGTGTCCTCGGCTATATCCAGATCGGTAGTAGTCATAGTTGTGCGACCGGAACATTGAAGGAACAGCCAGGTCGGATCTGAATTCCGCAAGTCTTCGGTTCACCTTGTTCTCTGAGGCCACAGACTGTGCCGTGAGACGCTCGAGTACCCAATGGGGCACCCGGTTACGGCGGTCATAGGACACGACAAAGTCGGAGAAGACCCGGATGTCGTCTAGTCCCGGGAATCCATACTTCATGATCTCTGGCATGTGGTTCCATGGGCCATTGTCTTCGGAGGGGATGTCTGTGAACTGAGAAAATTGTGATGAGGAGGGTACGGCTCGGTTACTTACAATCCCCTGAAGCTTGTCCCTGAGGTGGAACGCATACGGGTTGGTTTTAATCAGCCTGGAGAGATTTCTCATGATATGCGTGTGGTTAAGATGTTGGCCGAGAACGAATGAACCACTGGCAACTATTGCCACCCCTAGGGCCAGTGGAATATCAGCGGGCATAGTTTCCAACTGGGAATTTAGACGTGTGTTTTGGCCAAAAGAATGTGAAGTATGAAAATACTTTATTTTCGACGACAACTTCGATTTTTTGAGATTGGCAGAATTTTAGATGACACAAAGTGGATTGTCCTTTTCCGTACGCATTAAATCCATTTCCTGGAAACGTTGCTTCTAACCGACAAGTTCCCAGAAATCGGTGGTTTATTGAAAATCGTACCCGCTAATAACGTCCGCCATTGAAAGCCATCACACCGCGACCATACAGACCGGTTGTGGTTTCGTAGCTGAATACAGTTCTTAGGAACTGCTGCCACTGTGACCTTCATCAAAGTTACAAATTCTCCGAATCAACAATCACCTGAACCCACATCCGTTTCCACGCAATGAGGACATCAACCGCATCTACCGCATCAACCTTCATCCGCCGGAAGCACAGGCATCCAGCAGTCATGAGGAATTTTCAAAAATACATCGTCCCACTTTTTTCACACCCAAGCCCTGCGAATACTAATGAGCAGTGCCGCCAGGAGACTCGGCAAGTAGGACACGGACACTTTGGACATCCACTGGATGGAGATGTTCCGTCTGCTACTGCTGCTCAAAACAAAGCACTATGCGCTATGTAGAATTTATTCCTTCACACATCCAAATTGATGTGTTCCCACACATGCCAAGGATCCCACCAAGTCAAGGATTACTCAGCTGCGTTGCATTGTAAGCAACTCTTGCCACAGAAGGCTGGCAATCCATTTGACTGAGGCACGAAGAGAAGAAGAAATACGCCCTTAGAGCATTCCATGCTCCATATCCGCTGAATGGGAGTGGCTCCCATAGCCCCTTTGTCCGCAGAGGACCCTCAGAGTGTGAGAGAATCGTCACCACTAAAGGAGTCCACGTAATTAGGGTCAATGGCACACGTTGACGCCATCAGGGGTGCACTCAATCCAATGCCCCGATCGGCATGCAGCTCTCCTTTCGTTTGGTTCCGATGAGTGGCTTCTACTCCTTCTGTGGCTGGCACAATGAGTGTCCCTCGTGGGGACTCTCGTTTCTCTATTGAATTTTTCAGCACACACCCAGTGCCACCGATTCTTCGTGGTCCACTTGAGGTTTTCGCAGGAACCCATTCCGCAGGAGTGGCTTATTCAGGTGCAGAGCGGTCCTGCCACATCGAAGCAGAAAAATGGCAACCCAACCGGTAACTAGCGGTCCGCACTTAGGAACTGCTCCGGGAGCCAAAGGGACGAAGAGGTAAAAACACAGCCGACAATTTTTCAAAAGAATTACCAAAGTGTACCGTTAAATGAATGAAATTCTGTGCTATGAAACCACGGGCTTCACATTCCTGACATGCAGGCCCCGTTTCCGTCGCTCCTCTGGTCTGGCTGATGGTCTTCCGCCATCGCCAACCATGGGCGACTCTCGGGCTTTCTTCTCGGTCGGGTGAGCCGGAGTAGTTGGATGCATTCATTTGAATATTGACAATGGCGAGGACGAATGGACTTACAGCGATGGGAGGAAAAAGGGGAAGGATTTCTGTATGTGTGTGAAATGTCAGAGCTTATTCCGGTTGGAAAAAGTTCATCACAGGATTTGGCGGCTGAGCCATAGGACTGTAGCTAGAGGACCATCCCCTTCCCGGATGAGACAACGTCCGTCGAAAGCATTAATTGCGAATGTCAGATGAAGCCCGGAATGGTGTTCGCTCCTGCGGACAATTCCAATAGTGAGAGTGAATTATTAACACTGGAGTTTGAATTTAGATTTGTTGAGCGGACTGACGCGGTGGCGAACCGCAAACAATTTTAGTTGCTTCCCCAAGCGATGACAGTTGTTTTAAGCTCGGCGATAAAATGGACGACAGCTCTGTGACTGGGTTCTATTCCAGTTAATTGCTGATGAGTTTAGATAGAATTTCTTTGATCGCTACAAGGAAACTCTGCTGAAAAGGACCTTATGTTTTAGGGAAAAACTAACGGTGATGTGGTACCATTGCAGATATATTGTCTTGAACACTCTAAAGAGCAGCGTAATGCAGACGAGAGAATTTTTCGCGTATTTCGTCTTTCAATCGCTTCATTCAATCTTCATAACAGGCGAAGGGTTCACAGCTTGAGAAGAAAAAGTAGAATGTACACAAAGCCTCGTTTCCCGACCTGCAGGATTTTTTTTAAGTTCGAAAGAGGTTTCAAAGGAGAATGATAGCAAAATTGATCTGACGGGGCAATCCATTGCATACCATGAAAGCGAAAGTATTAACTTAGGAGGCAGCGAATGAGATAATAACAATTTTAATTAAAATTCCGGTTTCGATGGATTCCTTCTACAAATCCTTTTGCACAAAAATGTTAAGCAATCCTTGATCGTTACTGGAATTGCCTTGTTTGAAACAAAGGTTTTGAAAGGTTCATGTGTTGCGCATGGCGGATATTTAAACCATCGTCAGACCGGTATAATGCATAAGAAGTTAAGAGAATACCAGGTATACCGGCATGAAATGAGCGATTTTTTGAAAATAAAACACAAATTATTAATGTTCTACTCATGAGAGTAGCGAGGATAACACGGGTAGTTGGTAAGCAAGCTAGGCCCTGGTCCCCCTTTGGACTGTAGCGCCAAAAATTATTATTATTAATTATTAATGGGAAAGTAAAATCATTTTATTGAAAGTATTGGTCATTGTTTTCTACACATTTTGACCACCTTTCTGGCAATTTGTGACTACCACGCCAATAAAACTGTTCGTCTTTTTAAAAGCAATCCAATTATACACCCAATTTTCGACCTCCTCATAGGAATCAAAGTGCTGCTCAGCCAATGCGTTTCCCATCGATAAAAATAAATGCTAATCGGAAGGAGCCAAGTCTGGTGAATACGGCGGGTGGGGTAGCTGCTCCCAGCCAAGTGTTTTGATTGTATCCTAAACCGGTTTTGCTTTGTGTGCAGGTGCAGTGTCATGGAGCAAAATTAACATGCCGTGTCTTCTGGCCCATTCTGGTCGTTTCTCGATCAATGCATGGTTCAAATTGATCATTTGTTGTCGGTAGCGATCAGTATTAACGTTTTCACCAGGGTTTAGGAGCTCGTGGCACAGCACACCTTTCTGGTCCCATCAAACACGAAGCATTGTCTTCGATGATCTGGTTTTGCAGTCGATGTTCACGGTTGTCCCAGATTAACCCATGATTTTTTCGATTTAGGATTCTTAAAATGAATCAATATTTAATCGCTAATAGCAATCCGATACAAAACCGATTTTCTTTCGTGTCTTTGAAGCAAAATTTCACAAGTGTTTTTTTCGGTTTTCCATCTGTCTTTTATTCGATTAATGTGGCACCCATTTTCCACACTTTTGGATCTTTCCCATAGCTTTTAAACGAACAGAAATTGTTTGTTGTTGCTGTCATTTGCTCTTGACTCAAAGTGTCGTCTCCATCCAATATCGTTTGCAATTCGGCGTCTTCAAACTTTTTTGGTGGTCGTCCACGTTTTTATTTCTCACATCAAAATCAATATTTCTGAACCGTTGAAACCATCTTTTGCTTGTTGCTTCTGATAGAGCATGATCACCATGTGCCTCGACAAGCATTCGATGCGACTCTGCAACACTTTTCTTCAAATGAAAACAAAAAATTAATGCCTTCCACAAATCATCACTTTCTGGTACAAAATTCGCCATTTTTAACACGATGAAAAAATATGATGCTGTCTGTTCAATGACTTGGTGTATGCTTAATATTTTGCACAGATGTCATAGCAAACAAAAAAAAAAAAAAAAAAAAATAAGGGCTCGATCACAGCAAATGTTCCCTATCGAGACGTTTGTATTTCAACGCTCACTTCGTACCTAGTATTTACTTTGAAATTATTTCTAAAAGGTTTGCGTACCAGTTTTTTGTGGATTTTATCAAATTTTATGTTCCATAAAGTGGCCGTCGTGGCGTAAAGGGTAGAGTGAGACGCTCACATACCGAAGGGTTTAGGTTCGATTCCCAGCTGAGCACCTCATTTTTTTCACGGCACCACCCTCTTCGAACTGCAGAGTAATAATTGTCTTTGAAAGCGCTTCGTAACCTTCGCCGTTCGGGTTCGCCAAAAAATTGTAGGTCCTGCCACTCGTCAGAGGACAGTAGCGCGCACAACATGAATAGTTGATGAGCGAGCTAGACCCTGGTCTTTCTGTGGACTGTCGGGCCATACAACTATAATTATTATTAAGTTCCATAAAAAGTATTCTTTTGTGTTGTATTATTCAGAACCTGTTTCGATGTTGTACTTATATCCTTAATCGCAGATTTGTCCTCTAAAAGTGTTTTGATATTCAAATCTGCTGGTCTAGTGTCGTCATGCACAATTTCCAGCAGCTTCTCGCATATACGATAGTTGCCTTTTATATTTCGGGATTGGGCAACACCAGTATTGCATTCTGGCAACTGCCAGCTCTATCGTAAGTTTTGATATTTTTGAAGTTATACGTACTCAGAACGTTTTGACATACGACAATAAGACATAAGATTCATGTCGCTCAAAAAAAGGAGTTAAATCGTGAAAATTTTCGTGCGATTATTTTTTACAACTTTCGAAGTGGATTAAATCAACAACAGTGCAGCGATGAACTTGATTCAAATTTTTGCGATGAAGCTCCATCAAAGACCAGTGTTTATCTATGGTATGGTAAATCCAAACGAGGTCGTAGTTCACTCAAAGATGAATTTCGTGAAGGTCGTCCAAAATCAGTTGTTGTTTTGAAAACCATTGATGCTGTCCGGCAACTGATATTGCAAGATTGTCATGTGACCAAGCAAATGGTGGACTGGACATGTCGCAGCCGTACCACTAGAAAAACGCAGAATAGTCGATAAGTGGTGCACAGCCATTTGTTTGCCAGTTGTCTTCCAAGAAATCAGGAAAACCAACCGCCGACGACGGATCACTTTTCACCAAGACAATGTTCTCACACATCGGTTGAAACAACTGCATTTTTGAGCACTAAAAACCTCGATTTGATGAGTTATCTGCCGTATAGCCCTGACTTGGCACCGAATGACTTATTTTTATTCCCGTACGTAAAACATAAAATGAGAGGTCAACGTTTTTCGACACCTGAAGAAGTGGTTGATGCGTTCAGAATGCATGTTTTGGAGATACCTCAATCAGAGTGGCAAAAGTGCTTTGACAATTGGTTCAAACGCATGCAAAAGTGTATAGATCTTAATGGGGAATATTTTGAAAAACAATAAAGCTATTTTCGATGATCATATTTGTTTTTGTTCTCTAATCCCGAAATATAAAAGGCAACCCTCGTATTAACGTAGGAGACAGCGATCTGGAGAATAACAATTTTATTTAACATTCGGAACCTGTTTGGATGTTATACTTATGTTCTTTATCGCAGATTTGTCCTTTCAGAGGTGTCTTTTGTTATTCGAATCCGCTGGTTTAGTCTCGTCATGTACGATTTCCAACATCTCGCATATTTTGGTGTGATTCTTTTCTGTGTGGAACCGGCAGTGACAAAACGTCTGATATTGAAACTTTGTTTTGTTGAAATCAACAACAGGGCCCTGGTCCTAACCGAGGGCACCACATTTTAATATTATCTCTTGGCTGGCAAGCTCTTCGTTGTGTACGTCCCCACGGTCTACTAAGAACATACTACCAACAAACTTGGTTTCAGTTGAAAGTAGCCAACATTCATTCATGTTGGATGTGAAGCCGACAAGTACGAATCCAAACGTAACAAACAATATGTTAAGTCACACACGCGACGAGATAAGTATTCGATCAGGCCATCCGGCGGGAGTTACTATAACACACCACAAAGAACGAAGAAACACACAGACGGCCCAACAGACACACAAACACCCGGACGAACAAAAGAGGATGAACAAAAAACAAAACAAACGAGAGCCGATCAGCAGCAGCAGAAAAATAGGCAGAGGGGATGGTGGGCGACGTCAAACTCAGACACATCGTGCACCTCAAATTATTTCTCTAAACTAAACTTATTAAAAACATCTGCTGTGTAAAGCGATACTGAGATTTAACACTTAGAGAACGTAGTTTTGTGTTAATCTGTGATGGATATAAATATGAAATATGACATTCAAACCAGCTCGTTATTTTCTTTTTCACGCAAAATTGAAGGCGCAGTCAAAAGTTGACTGAATTTTCAGCATATTCAAGTCTAACAGTATATGTGAGGTGCTCGAATATTATAAGCGACACAAGAAGAAGAATAAGTTATTCAGCTGTATTTTGTATGCCTGAATGAAATCGACCTACCATTACCATATCAGAATGGTTTTTCATTTCCTGGAAAGTTCGAAATAAGATTCGTAAATGTATCACCTTTCCACCAAGTTGCGGCTTGTAATTATTTATTTAAAGTCATTAAGTTTTAATATGAACAGATTAGGTTAGGCAACATTGTGGCCTTGTTTGGTGGTAAGGTTATAGGCCTTGGACGCCTTCTTTCTTCTCTGTACCTTTTCATTTCTATTCTACCTTAGACGTGTGCCAGCTGCCAGGTTAGGGTATTGAGCTTATTTTTTTGCAACACTTTTTTCCCCTTCCACTCTTGTTTCCTTTAGGCGTCATGTACGAGTAAGGGGGATAATAACCAGCCCATTCGACGAAGTATACCAAGCAACCGCAAGCGCGTCATTCTACTCTTCCTCCTCATCGAAGCTGTGTTTTTGGCTAACCCATCTTAGGAAGCCCTGTCAAGTGGTTTCTATAAAATTGCGACAAGGAAAAGAAATACATTCTATTTAAAAGAAGGTCTTCCTAACAAATTATTCACCGACGCAGAAGGAGTAAAGTTAACAATTGAGGATGGCATTGTTCCAAGGTCGAGCGACCGCTTTGTGTTGAGCAGGAGAATGGGCCAGTAGTTAATCAGGACATATTGGCAGTTAAAATGTGGAATGCTTGTCAACTTACCGTTTTGGTTAAATTCCGGGCAGAAATCCTCGTTTAACTGGGAACTCAGGAATGAGGGATAAAACTCGGTCAGTTTTTATCCCCCTCAAAATAGTGGAACTGGGTGCTGTGACTTAATTCCTTAAGCGCGCGCAAATTATAAAACAATAGGGAAGACAAATTGGTTCAAATATAAAGGCGTTTCTCATTTAATTCTCTAAAGTTGTTAAAGTCTGGATTCTAGAGACGTCTTAGATATAAGCGCTGAAAAGGTAAGCAATCCCCCGTGGAAGAAGTACAACGATCGACCAGCTAATTACTCTTGAAATGTGAGACGCGTTGAAAGTGTTTCAAAGCGGAAAACACAGAGAAGGCATTCGTCCGAGGTTGTGGAGGTAAATACAGAAGTGTATATGATGGTTTATTATCCCTCAGTTGTCTTAACGAAGATGCTGCACAAGACAAGATCCTCACAATGCAATCTTTTCTTTTTGCTGCAATTTTGCCGAGTTGGAGAGTGAATGGAGTTAAACTAAGCCGTAAGTAATGCTTCCATTCTTTGGCTTGCCAATCATTGTATTGCTTCCAGTGCTACTTTAGCACTAGAGACACTTGCGTCCATAAGGGTCAATTGTGGGATAATACCAGAAATTGGCAAATCTGAGAAATATTCGCCTGACCAATGTTCTGCCTGAATTCTAGGAATTTTCAAATAACATGGATGTGTTTAAGAATTCTTAAACTTTTTCATTTGTGATATGAGGAGTCGTTTTGTTCTTCTCTGTAGATTTTCAAACACCTCGCAAGTTTTTACTACGTTTAGAATTCTGAGCCTGGATTGCGATTCTGTTATACATATTATATATATATTATGGAACCAAATGTGCGATTGATGTATAGGAGATTTATAGGAGGCTCGGAAGGAATCACATGTAAGACGGGACTTAAGCCAATCTGAAGTAACTAGTGAATTATTGTGTCGACTTGGGATTTTTTGCTGGTTTACGTCAAATTCATTACCCCCAAATTTACCACCTCCGAATTCACCACTCTAAATTGACCATACCAAATTCAGCACCTTCAAATTCGCCATACAAAATCCGACACCTCCAAATTCCCCACTCCCGATTCACCACCTCCAAATGGACCAGCTTAAATTCACCATACCAAATTAAGTGCCCTCAAATTCAGCACACCAAATTCCCAACCTCCAAATTCACAACCCCCAAATTAATTTTCTACAAATTCATCACCTCAAAATTATATTACCATTCAATTCAACACGGCTAAAAACACACCACGCCGAAATTCACCACATCTAAATTCACCACGCTGAATTCACTTGCCCTAAATTCATCACCCCGAATTCGCCACCACCAATGCACCATATCCAAATTCCCCATCCTATTTTCACCACACCAAATTCACCACGCCCAAGTTAATAATAATCATTGTTGGCGTTACAGTCCAAAAGGGGGCCAGGGCCTAGCTTGCTCATTAAATCCTCGTGTTGTGCGCGCTACTGTTCTCTCACGAGTAGAAGGGACCTACAGTTTTTTGCCGAATCCGAACGGCGAAATCTGAGAAGCTTTCTTAGACAGTTATTACTCTTTGAGTGTTGTCAGCAGCTCGAAAGAGGTGGTGCCGTGAAAAATTCTAAAAATTGGTGTTGAGCTGGGAGTCGAACTTAGATCCTTCGGCGTGTGAGCGTCGCACTCCACCCACTACGCCAAGGCGACCACACCCAAGTTAACCACACCAATTTCCTTACACCAAATTCCCCACACCCGAATTTACCACTTCCGAATACACCGTCATATAGAGAGCAGGATTCTTTTTTGAAAATTCAACAATTTCATTAAACTCAACGGACACCACATCGAATACACACCTAGCCCATCAGTGAAAACAACGGAGTGTATGACGCACAATATCATAAGATTGTCCAAATATCCATCAAAAATCTTTGAAGGTCATAAGAGTTTGTAGCTAGTAAAAACTTGATTTCTTGTCGTTAAGGATTTATTGCACTTCGCGAGAATATTCGATTTTGGTTCACCATTCCTTAGCTTATACTAAAAATGATTTGCTTTAAACAAGACAAGGCATCAATAACACTCATGTGGTCAAAAAGTCTCAGCTGAAACAAACGTAGTCCACTTTGAAGAGAAACTTCATCTAAATCTGTGGAAGTTAAGCACCTTGCGTGGTGCACTCGGATGAATAGACACGCAACGCATTTAAATTTCGATGAGTGTAATTGAAAGTCAAACTTTAATGAATTCGTTGATGTGCGTTGATCCGTGTTGTCATGAATTTAATCGTCAGATCAAATTCAGAAACATTAATAACTGCATCGATGGGCTTTGAGAGTTCATTGATGCTGAAAAAAACCATCCCCCGATCTGTGTTGGGCCAACTTAGGCCCAGAAATCCAATCAAAATACGTAAAATCTTCCCATCACCGCCCACATTGTTAAATCGAAGCAATATTTCGATTTAATGTTTGTTTAGCCATCAATCCAATTTGCAATTGTTGCTATTAAACCTGCCTAATGAGATGGAAAACTCAATTACACGCTTCGTTAGAGCCTCATTTATTTCCGTCCACGATTAATTTATTTTCAAGAGTGCACTTCCAGCCAAAAAGTCCGAAAAGCGTCCTCTCCTCCTTTTCAGTTGTGTCCGTGAAGTCATAACCGTTAGTGGCGGCGCCTTTCGTCCACAAACTCACTAATTATCGTAAAAGTTTATGCGGATTATCACAATCAAATGTGCACTTTGTACCCCCCACACGAGGGAAGGCTGTTCTCAAAAAGCTGCCTTCTTTTCGGTTTGGGAGGTCGGTTGAAGTCAATCGAGTGGCTTGGCATGTTACTTCATTTAACCCCCTGTGTGGTCTGATTGTCTGAAATCGAAAGTTCTCCAAACTCCCTCCTCTCTTGAGGTGTCTGTCTGCGGATGACGTTATAATGTCAATTTAATACATACATCCCATTTGTACTTACCATAAAAACTAACGGTAATGAATATGAGCGAACTCCAGTCGAGTAGAACACGACTACCCTTCCGGCCGAGGACGTCGGTTCGAACAAAGGAAAAAACTGGTGATTTATGCTCATCCATGTCCGCAGCAGATGTGTGAATTGTGTGAGAGTTCTGTTTTTTTTTTGACCGGTTTGCTGCAATAGTTTATTGCCGGGGCTAGGGAGCGAGTGGCATGCGGTTTGTGGAGTGGCTACGGTGGCGACACATAAGTGCTTGAGGAGGACGTCAGCCGGTTTATGGGTAATTAAAAAGTTTCCCTCCCCGCAAAAAATAATGATAAACGTCGAGGCTGGGCACTCAGTACTTAGCACCTCGTCGTTAAAATTTTATTAGTTTGCCTGATGGTACATCTGTAGGACGAACAAGTGCGTAGTTTCCATGATGCTACATCCCATTCAATGGTGTGATGTTTACTGGGTTAAAGATACAGAGGTTTTCTTCCGCACGTGTCCTAATTTCATTACCGTCTAAAATTCACTTGAACTGTTTGTGGACTCTTAACCAGGAATAGAGCTTAAACGTGTTGGGCGAAAGGACTGAATCAAGGAGCAATTTCTTCCTTCTCAACGAAAGAAAACCTCCATCAATTCTGAATGAGCTCAAGAAATGCATGTGCATTGTGTGGCATTTGAAGTATAACCAACCGCCCGGCGCCAATTATGGGATATAACAAAACCTTAGTAAACGGGATGAAATGGATTGAGAACATGGAATTCTAGTTGAGAAGAATAAATATCGGAAACAGGTTCATAATTTAGGGACTAGTTTCAAAAAAAAATTTAAAATGATTTCGAAGAGAGCTCCAACAATTCCGAAAAGTCACAAAGGTTGGGAGAGAGATAAATACTTTGAATTTGCTTGATGAAAACTAGTCCGGAAGTCGGATAGGAGTTCATAAAACTATGCAGACTATAAAATATCTTAGTTGAGTTAAAATGTCGGACGACGACTTTAAAAGTTTATCATTCGGCGTTACCTCGGGTAATCAGGAAAAGTTGAAATGGAAAGAACATTACACATTCGTGTAGTAGGGCTAAAGAAACGAGATTTTGAACCAAAAAGTATATCTGATGAAGGCCTGATGGTAGCCTTATAGGCATTAATCCTGATGCATATATTGCGAGCGAATTCCTTAAGAGTAAGGATCCACCTGACTAATTGTCAGTTTTGCATTTTTGGCGATCTGAAATATGTGATCGTTCCAAATTGGGTTGATTCTCAGACCTAGAATAGAATGGTGTTCAGTTTCGAAAATGCAAGAACCATGCATTGGTAACGGGTGGCTATTTCAATAATATAATAATTAGAGTTGGGGCTACAGTCCAAAGGGGGACCAGGGCTTAGCTTGCTCATCAACTGCTCGTGTTGTGCGCGCTTCTGTTCTCTAACGATCAAAAGGGACCTACAGTTTGTTGCCGAATCCGAACGGCGAAATTTGAGAAGCTTTCTTAGGCAGTTATTACTCTTTGAGTGTTGTCAGCAGCGCGAAAGAGGTGGTGCCGTGAAAAATTAGAAAAATTGGTGTTGACCTGGGAGTCGAACTTAGATCATTCGGCGTGTGAGGGTCACACTCTACCCACTACGCCAAGGCGACCACGGCTATTTGAATACACTAAAAGTAGACAGCACTGTGATTTCAAAGTACTAAATTCTCACCTTTTAATTTTAACCTAGACGATTTTGGTGTGATAATCCAAGACTACCCTACAGAGGGATGGGACGTGAAAAAAGGATTGAGTATGAAATGCTGAGGGTGCTATCGTCAGTAAAGTTGTCGATTGAAAATTTAATGAAAAGAAGAAACAGTATCGGTGACAAAATGAACCCCTGTGGAACACCAGTAATAATATTTTTAATATCCAACTTGAGTCTGTCTAACACAATTTGTATCAAGTCGAACCTAGACCCTTCGACGTGTGAGCGTCGCACTCTACTCACTACGCCACGGCGACCACTGGCTGCAAGGTAAACTTGTATTTTTATTAGACTTCTGATCGAGTGCATTTGGTTGTTTAGAGATATCTGCTTCACAGGGTTATGATTAGGTTCAACTCTAATCTCCCTTCTATCAAAATATTTGCACTTTATATTATTTGCCACTGTGGCCGCCGTGGCGTAGTGGGAAGAGTACGAGTAAGACTGTCTAAGAGTAATAATTGTCTAAGAAAGCTTCTCAAACTTCGCCGTTCGGAGTCGGCAAAAAACTGTAAGTCTACAGTACCACAGTTTCACAACAGAACTTTGTCTACCTACGTAGCCCCTTAAAAACCAAAGCATGTGGTTCTAAACCACGGCCCTAAACGTCTTCATACGTACCGCGACGTTTCCCGACTACCCGAGGTAACGTTGAATGATAAACTCTGAAAGTCATCGTCCGACATTTTAACTCAACTAAGATATCCTATCCGTTACCTCGCATGCATAGGGGGGCATGGGCCTATGCACGCGAGGTAACGTCGTTGATTGCGCTCAATATGGCGAGCTGCCAAGGCAATCCTCGTTAGTGCACAGGTCAAGTTGACATACAGCCTCCACTTGGCGCCCCCTGGATAGCCATCACAACACCCGTTGTATGGTGAACTAATGTATGCAGCGACCCCCTCTGCTCGAGGATTTAAATAATGGGCCTGGCCTACCAGTCTGTGGGTTGTGCGTGAGGGTAACTTCCTTACCACGTAAAAATAAAATAGTTCAGAAAAACCGATATGACTCGGATAAGGACGGATTAACTGTTGACGACCCCAGCAAACGTTTAAAGGACAACGATTTTCGGTTTTGCACGTGGAATGTGAGGTCCCTTAACAGGCCACGTGCAGCCGAACAACTTGCGGAGGCCCTTGACAGCTACAAAGCTGACATAACCGCCATCCAGGAAGTGCGATGGGATGGTCCTGGAATAAAAGCGATGAAGAACTGCGATATCTACTACAGCAACTGCTACAGAGAGAAGGCAGCACTTATTCGGATGCGGATTTGTTGTTCGAGGCAAACTTAGGCAAAAAATCTTGAGCTAGGACCCAGTCAGCGAACGCCTCATGACAATCCGCATCAAGGCTAAATTCGGGAACATCAGCCTAATATGCGCTCACGCCCCGACAAAGGAGAAGGATGACGACATCAAGGATGACTTCTATGATCTCCTAGAAAGAACATACGATCGATGCCCCAGCTATGACACCAAGATCGTTCTAGGAGATTTCAACGCTCAGCTGGGAAAGGAGGACATCTTTGCTGGAGTAAAGTAAACACAGCCTGCACGACAACACATCCGGAAATGGACTCAGGCTCTTGGACTTCGCCTCGGGGCGAAACCTCTCTGTGGCTAGCACGCGGTTCCCACACCTGAACATTCACAAAGGAACCTGACGATCTCCTGATCAATCAACCGTCAACCAGATTGATCACGTTGCGATCGACGTCAGACACTCCTCCAGTATTCTCGATGTCCGAACCTTCCGAGGTGCAAACATTGACTCGGATCATCACCTTGTTGTAGCCAAGGTAAGAACCCGGATATCGAGAGAGCAACGGAGTCGAGAAAGGCCAAAACGGTTTGACGTCGAAAAGCTACAATCGCAGCTTATTGCTGGGAACTTTGCCGACCGAGTCTCCCGGAAACTCGCTCAGAGTTCGACGCTTCCTGCACTAAGCATAGAAGAAGAATGGAAACGTTGTCAAGAAACCATCAAAGATGCTGCCACTGATGTGCTGGGTTTCACGTCACCACCTAAGAGGAACCCATGGTTTGACGAAGAGTGCAGGCAAGCGCACTCAGCTAAGCAAGACGCCTATAAGGCGACGCTGCATCGAACAACCAGGGCTGGTCGTGAACTCTACGAACAGAGAAGAAGGGAAGAGCACCGGCTTCTCAGAAGGAAGAAGAAGGAGCATGAGAAGCGCGCGGTCGAGGAAATGGAAAGGTGCTTTGGCAGGAATGAAGTCCGAAAGTTTTACCGAAAGGTAAAACAGCTATCCGGAGGATACAAGGTTCGGACCAAGGCCTGCCGGGACCAAAATGGACAACTAGTAGTAGAGTCGCAGTCTTTGCTGAGAATCTGGAAGGATCATTTCTGCAGACTCCTAAACGGCGATGACGACCCAAATCCCGCTGTTAGGCAGAATGTTCCACTCAATTTGGACGATGATAGACAAGCATTCCGTCCCCCCGACTTAGACGAGGTGAAGATAGCAATATCCAAGCTAAAGTCGAACAAAGCTGCTGGAGCGGACGGACTGTCCGCAGAACTATTTAAAGCAGCTGGAGATGACCTGGTTGGGTGCATGCACCAGCTCATCTGTAAGATATGGTCGGAGGAAAGCATGCCCGATGAGTGGAATCTCAGCGTCGTTTGTCCGGTCCACAAAAAAGGACACACCTTTGACTGCGCCAACTACAGAGGGATTAGTCTCCTGAACATCGCATACAAGATCCTCTCTCTCTATGTTTGTGCTTGAAACCGTTTGTCCATGACCTGATAGGTCCCTATCAGTGTGGTTTCAGGCTAAGGAATTCCACTATAGACCAGTTCTTCACATTACGGCACATCCTGGAAAAGACCCAAGAAATGCAAATTGACACTCATCACCTATTCGTCGATTTCAAGGCTGCATATCACAGTGTGCATAGAGACGAGCTATACAGAGCCATGTCTAGTTTTGGCATTCCTACCAAACTCGTCAGATTGTGTAGGATGACGATGGAGAACTCTCGCTGCTCCGTAAAGGTCGGTACCGAACTCACCAAGACCTTCAATGTCAAAAAAGGTTTTAGACAAGGCGACGCACTGTCATGTGACTTCTTTAACATCATCCTCGAGAAGATCGTGCGTAACTCACAAGTCAACACCAGAGGCACGATTTTCCAAAAGTCAGTTCAATTGTTAGCTTACTCTGATGACATTGACGTGATTGGACGAACACAGCGAGCCGTCAATGAGGCGTTTGCTGTCATTGAAGCGGAAGCGGCTAAAATGGGTCTTGCGATAAATGAGGGCAAAACGAAATACATGCTGTCATCAAGGTAGGACACACAACATCTACCTCTCGGACGGAGCGTCACACTAGGCAGCAGAAACTTCGAGGTAGTTAAGGACTTCGTCTATCTCGGCTCCGCGGTAAACAGATACAGCAGCATCAGTACCGAAATCAAACGCAGAATCACTCTTGCCAACCGCTGTTTCTTTGGGCTCAAGAGGCAATTGAGTAATAAAGCCCTCTCTCGAAGGACTAAGCTCGCTTTATATAACAGCTTGATCATCCCCGTCCTACTATATGGCGCAGAATCTTAGACGTTAGCAAAGGCGGATGAGGAAGCCCCAAGTCTTTTTGAGAGAAAAGTTTTGCGTGCGATTTTTGGTCCTGTTTGCGTTGATGGCATCTGGAGGAGAAGATTTAATGACGAACTCTTTAGGCTGTACAGCGACATGCTCCTGGTCAAGCGTCTACGGATACAACGCTTAAGATGGCTAAGCCATGTACAGCGTATGGACACCACTGCTCCGGCCCGAAAAGTCTTTGAATCCGAGCCATTGGGACAACGCAACAGAGGACGGCCTAGACTGAAGTGGCGCACACAAGTGGAGCAGGACCTCAACCAACTTGGAGTGCGCAACTGGCGAAAAATCGTGCTGGCTGGAGAGGTATGTTGGTTGAGAACCAGGTCCACCCCGGACTGTAGCGCCACAAGAAGAAGAAGAAGATATCTTATCCTGGCCGCCGTGGCGTAGTGGGTAGAGTGCGACGCTCACACGCCGAAAGGTTTAGGTTCGATTCCCGGCTGAATACCTCGAATTTTTCACGGCACCACCTCTTTCGAGCAGCTGGAAACACTCAAAGAGTAATAACTGTCAGTATTTGTCACTGCTCATTACAAAAGTTTGACTGCCTGATGAGCCTAAATACAGAATTTCCACGGACATGGCATGTTGGTAAGACAAGGAACTCAAGTCAAAACTTCTTCTCATCGTCGGTTTGCCAGACACTTTCGGACTGACCAACTTTTCCAATAACTCAATCTCCTAAACTCCCCTTCACAGCACCAAATCGGAGTGACCCCGAGGTCTCCCACCCTATTAAATTATGCATCCACATTATCAGAATTGTCAATTGATCGCCTAATAAACTGCGTCCGCCCGGTAATTTGCCGATTTAGCCCGACATCGAAATGGAATTCCAAATGAGACTAACAGACTGGCCGTTTAATTAGGACTGTAAGTTGTCCCGCAAATCCAAATATTTGCTGGCAATTACATTTGGCTTCCTGCGTGACGGCCGGCTCAACAATGAACGTGGTTCCCGCGTTACACGCGTGTTTCGCCGCATCCATGAATATGCACTTATTGCTGTCTACACTCAATTATGTGCGTCACTGTGTCGACTAGGGACACTATTATGAGCACAGCCTGGTCGATCAGCCAGAAGCTTTTGAAAATCGATATTCCACCCACAGCTGCACGCTTTGAGGACGATTATGGCGCGGTGGTCGGCAAACTTGGTGAATGGGGAGGGGCGCACATCAAAACCCCCCACAAAAAATTAACTCACGGCAAATTCTTCATTTGTTGGCCCGGCAAGCCTGCAGGCAGGGAGGTTACTTTTACAACTTTGTTCCTAATATTACCGAGAGCCCAAACTGCAAATGACGTGAGGTTCGGGGCATTTTCGTCTTCTTTTTGGCACTTCAAGTGGGGCGAGGAGGAAAAAGAAAAACTTTGAAACTACCGACATCAGCATCGCATCAGCCTTTCGCTTTAGTGGTTCTTTGCGAAGGCAACCTGACTTGGGGCGGTCTTACCTTTGCGCTCGAGAAAAGCCAGAGAAACCCGGCTGTTTTTGTTCGGTTTGGTTCCTTTTCCACTTTTTTCGTCGTTTTTTGGTGCTCTTCACCAGAGTTATGGTGCGCTTCGAGTGTCACCCGTTTCGTTTTTGCCTGGTTACTCCTTGAATTATGGGCGCGAACTCAAAGGCAAACAAAACGGGAAGAAGTGAGGGAAACTGTAAGAATTTGAGAAAGTGCTTTAATTAAGGACAGTCGTCTTTTTGGTGGGTTTTTGCGCGTCCTCGCACTCTGTTTTACTACGCGCTCGGCGGGTGGAAGAATAGTCGTGCTCTGCTGGACAGGTGGGGGATAAAGGTTTGTTCTTCTTAGGGTTCGATGAATGACATTCAGTGAGACGAAGTTGTTATTACTGTAAACTTCTAAAGTATTACTCGCAAAATGTCGACCAAGCTTGAGTGCGCGCAATTTGTCTTGACATTTCTGTCGCAGGTTGCCAGCGTTACTCTGTAAACTAGCAATTTCGTTTGTCATAAGAATTGAGTGCACATCAGTGATCCACCGACTTCTAAAGAAAAAATTAGAAAATCGCGATCTTATGCAATTTTGGATGATTGTTTTTTTTTATTTGTGTGGCCGCCGTGGTGTAGTGGGTGAGTGCGATGCTCACACGCCGAAGGGTCTAGGTTTGATTCCCGCCTGAACACGTCGAATTTTTCACGGCACCACCTCTTTCGAGCTGCTGACAACACCCAAATTTCGCCGTTCGGAGTCGGCAAAAGACTGTAGGTCCCTTCTATTCGCGAGAGAACAGTAGGGCGCACAGCACGAGTAGTTGATGAGCAAGCTTGTCCCTCGACCCCCTGTGGACTGTCGCGCCAACAGATAAGCAGATAAGGGCTCCCTCACCCGGCTTTGGTAACATCCAGGTTTTCGCACCATAACGTAGGACTTGAGTGAGTAGGACTGTTATACAGTCAGTCGAGAGAGGGCTTTATTACTCAGTTGCCTCTTCATTCCAAAGAAACAGCTATTGGCAAGAGTGATTCTGATTTTGATTTCGGTACTTATGTTGTTGCCCCTGTTTAGCGCGGAGCCGAGGTAGACGAAGTCCTTAACTACCTCGAAGTTTCTGCTGCCTAGTGTGACGCTCCGTCCGAGACGTCGATGTTGTGTGTCCTTCTTTGATGACAGCATGTACTTCGATTAGCCCTCTGTTACCGTCAGACCCATTTTAGCCGCTTCCGCTGCAATGCCTGCAAACGCCTCATTGACGGCCCGCTGTGTTTGTCTAATCACGTCAATGTCATCAGCGTAAGCTAGTAATTGAACTCATTTCTGGAAGATCGTGCTTCTGATGTTGACTTGTGAGTAACGCACGATTTTCTCGAGGATAATGTTTACGAAGTTGTATGACAGTGCGTCTCTTAGTTCACTCGTGCAAACAGTGAACAGAATTGATGGGTTTACCGCAGCCTGTTTGAGCCCACTTTTTATTTTGAAAACAAGATTAGATACATTGATGAACTTTTGAGAACAAATTCTTGTAGATCGTGTAACGCAGTGCTTTAGTCATACTTAGTCTCATTATCTTAACTCCTAGCCAGACGGTGTCGAATGCCTTTTCCAAGTCGACGAGACAGGATTTTAGCCTTGTCTCACTGTATTTTAGAAATCAATTATGACAAGGTATACATTGTAGCCGCTGTATTGTAGTGGGTAGAGTGTGGCTCTCACTCACCGAAGGTACAGATTCGATTCTCGGCTGAACACCTCGCATTTTTCATTGCACCCACCTCTTTCGAGCTGCTGACAACACTCCGAAAGTATTAATTGTGTATGAAAACCCTTTTGATTCTTCGCAGTGCGGGTTCGGCAAAAAATTTTAGGTCCCTTCTACTCGTGAGGGTAGAAGGTAACTCCAACAATCTAGGTCCTGGTCCCTCGGTGGACTGTGGCGTTAATGTACATTACCTATATTCAAATTGGTGATACGGTTTTAAAATTTTGTCCCCAGTCCACTGTATCAGGACTTTATTGACAATATTTTCGAAAACCTTGCTTATGCAAGGGACGAGATTTATCGACCAAAGCGAGGAATCTTCGTCCCTTTCGGGGATGGGTTGGCAGCACTATCGAGGTTTTTTTTTTTTTTTAATTGACGCGTGCAAAAGGGGTTGCGAGTACCCTTAAGTGACCGGATCAAGTCACAGCACGGGCCGAAGGTATAGAGGAAGAGAGGGAGAGGAGGTACCGATGCACATTGGTTTTAAATGCCTGTGGATTTTAATGAGGAGGAAAAATCGAGCTCGGAGGAGCATTCCAGATTTGTGTAGTGCGGCTAAAGAACGAGTCTCTGAATTTGACTGTACGTCCGAAAGAGGGCTTGAGGGTGAATTGGTGGGCATTCCTAGCGAGGCGTGTGTTGCTGGTGAATTCTTGAAGGGGAGGAATGCAACCGGCTAATTCATCTGAGCATTTCTTGTTAAAATAGCGATAAAAGACTGACAACGACGCGACATTACGTCGGTGTTCTAACGAGTCAATCGACTTCGCAATATTACGGTTACCTATAAGTTTTATCGCTCGCTTTTGAATTCTATCCAGCAGGTGCAGGGAGGTCTTAGGAGCACCTGACCAAATAGGAGCGTTATACTCAAGTTTTGGGCGTATGTAGGCCTTGTATATTGTAGCCAGATCAGAGGGGGTGAAGTACTTCTTGCATCGTTTAAGGAAGCCTAGACATTTCGCAGCATTTTTGGCGACCTCAAATATGTGATCGTTCCAACTAATTGTTGGGTTGATACACATACCGAGGATGGAAAGTCTTTCGGTTGAAACAACACAAGTGTCGTCCATGTATAACGGCTGATTATTTTGTAATCGCTTTAACGACATTAGACAGCACTGTGTTTTGGAAGCATTAAATTCCACTCTATTCTTATTTCCCCAATCGATTATGCTGTCAAGGTCGGAATTTAATGTGCTTAACATACGCTGCCGTTCCGAGTCTAAGGCCGAAGTGGAGGGACGTGAGTCAAGGAACGAATATGAAAAGCTGAGGGTACTGTCATTAGCGAAGGAATGAATAGGATTAGAAGTAGCAGACAAGAGATCATTTATAAAAATGAGGAAGAGTGTCGGAGACAAAACAGAGCCCTGGGGAACACCAGCATTAATATGGTGAATATCAGACTTGAATCCATCCTAAACGACTTGTATTGAACGGTTCGAAAGGTAATTTCTACTCCATTGAAGAAGAGACTCATCGATCCCAAAAGCACGCATTTTCGACAAGAGAGCCTGATGCCATATCCTGTCAAATGCCTTTGAAATATCAAGCGCAACAATCTTGCTTTCTCCTGCATTGTGCAAAGATTGGTTCCACTTTTCAGTGAGATATGCCATCAGAACACCAGTGGAACGGTTGCTGCGGAAGCCATACTGCCGGTCATTAAGAAGCTCCCCGGAACTCAAGATATTTCATAAGCCGACGGTTTATCAGCGTTTCCATGACCTTAGAGAGAAGAGACGTTAGTGCTATGGGCCGGTAGGAGGTGGGTGACGAAGATTCTCCCTTTTTAGGGAAGGGCTGGACAAATGCAGTTTTCCACTTACTCGGAAAGAGTCATGAAGAGTAGGACAGATGGAAAAGCTTACGCAGTGGTTTTGCCAGCGTAGAAGAACACCTCTTCAGAAGAACAGGGGGTATACCATCCGGGCCAGCGGATTTGTGTATGTTTAGATCTTTAAGTACTCTTGCTACTGTCATCTTCCAATGCTCTGGGTTATGTGCAGTACTCAGTGCCTTGTTGAACAAGATTGTGTACGTCTGTATCGCCTCATCGGGCAGAAAACGCATCACAATATTCGGTATTCCATCTATTTTGTGTGAATTTTGGTTTTCAAAATGCATTTTCAACATTGAGCGCGTGTGCCGAAAAATGTGCCCGTTCATGTGGGGAGCGCCTCAAGTAGGTTGGTTTAGAATTTCTAATTCAGAAGTCTGAGACTCAAGTGAACTCGTGTTGTTAAGACAGTCGTCGGAGAATGAAGTTAACTCGGGCTTGTTGAACTACATTCCCTTCAATAAAGGGAATTAAACTCCACAAGTCCGAGTTCACTTGAATTGAATTAAATTAAAAACAGTTCTCCTTGCAGTTGAAACTTAATCTTCGGATGAGTGTTTTGGTGAACGAAACCCTCAATGTGCAAGTGCACTACCCACGGATTACTACTAGATGAAACTTCTTTGTTAAGCTTCTTTCCGGTGTGTCTCAAGCCTCATTTAACTTTGATTCAACCCACTAACATACGCAAGTCCACAAATATCTAGTCGGATCTTTAGCATGAAAGGCCAACGTCAGATTTTTACAAATTGTCGGCCTACAGTCCTGTTTCACTTATTGGTTATCAATTGAGATGAACACTCCCATAATGGTAGTTTACGTCTCTACACGAAATCACAATTCGGGGAAGGCTGTACGCCGGCAACTCCCGGCAACATCCGGTAGCCAACTTAATTCACCTTCAAAACAGATGTCTGTTCGTGACTGCGATGTCTGTTCTTTGAAACCAAAAGCCTTCCCAATTTGAATTAAATCAGCAAAAATGTCGCAGAGACGTTTCCAAGGCTGCGTGAGTGGGAGCAAAATGAATTTAATTTTTTCTCCCCCAGAAAGCATCTTGTACTGACACGAGTTCATCAAGGTTATCCACCGGATGGCAGCAGGTATGTTCAGAACTTTTCCCACCACCAAGCAGGCGGACTTTGTAAACAAGTTCCAAGAACCGAAATCTGGAATAACAAGCGTTTACACCTACTTGATATGCAGTCTCTTGCGCACAAAACACTCACACACACAACGAGTGCAGGAATCTCCGGCGCGTTATTATTAGCATATTTCCACTCTGGTGGTGTCGCCCCCAACCGATGGATGTCGCTCAGAACGACGTCACCGACAGCAATTCGTTGTAGTTTCGAGAATCTTTGCACAAAATAATGCCAAGGTATGCTCTGCAGTAAGACGCTTGATATGACAAAGTGTGCAGCAGCGATGAAAGTTAAATTGAAAAACTTTCCACGAACCAGAGCCTCTGCTTCCGCCCCAAAAGAATATCGATACTGGAAACGGAAACGAAGTTTTTCTCATTCGACATTATGCAATTTTTTGTCTGATGAAGCGTTGTAGCCTCCATCATAACAGCGCCCGGTTCGGAGTTCCCGTGCTTGGGCATCCTTTCTGGTCTTTATTTAAAAATGCAATCAAAGGATGCAATCATGCAGATAAAATAACAAATTGCTAGAATCGCTTTACAAGGATTTGAATTGATGCTCTGCCTTTGACAGCTCGACCTTGGGGCGGATTGATTCACAATCAGATCTCGCTCAGTTGAGCGGTGATGTTTCGGATGCCTTGTGAGTCCGACCGGAGGTTCCTTTCTTCCTTAATTTTGCCTGCGCAAGAGTGAGGGAACTGGGGGGCGCACTCTAAACGACTATGATGGGAGCGAAGTCATGTGAGGTCTTGGTCTTCGTCGGGAATGATGGGCTGTGTGAGTGTGGAGTGCATATCTGCAGTGCTCCAGAAAAGTTTCCATGCTCTGTGCGGCGTCTGAAAAGTTCCCGAAAAGGCAAATAGGAAAACAAAAATTAAAAAAAATATGAAAAACTTTTTCGGGAGATTCTGCGGGAGTGTTTGTGTTGTCTTCTGCAGATTTTTGCGAAGGAACAGGAACTGCAAAGAGTTTTTCTTTTCGACGACTTTTCAAATCTACGGCGGACGCCGGATGCGAGAACAATGCGGGAACAATGCGGAAGTGAATAAAGAAAAGTTTGCCATTTTTGGGGGAGAGTATTCATAAATTAGAATGTGTGATGAGGTCTCGGAGGCAAGTGTATTGTTCGGTTTCGGTGGAACTGGGTCTCAGATAAACCTGTTCCGTTGCACTAAACTGCCTGCTGACCGAGGGTGTGGAGGTAATATAGATGCAGGAATAAATTGACTTACCGGCATCAGCAAGAACGTTTTGAATTTCGTTTTATATTATAATTAGATTTTTTTGAAAATGACCAGCAGTGGGTGTGTTTTTAAAGTTTTATTTCAAGTAGCTGGATGTCCTTCCACTATTCAACTGTTATGTTTTGAAATCCTCTCCGTTTCTTCCAGACCGAGCTATACTTGAAATACTAAATGCAGAAGCCTTTGATCAAGCAATCATTGTATGTTTCCGGGAATTAAATTGCTAGAAAAGATGAAGATAGTCCTTGCTTACGACGAGAGAGATTCGTTTATTTCACAGGTCTTTCGAATGGAGAATTGATTCGAAATATGGCGATTGCATGGCCACTGGAGCAGCAACAAAAAATTATCTGAAATATGAGCAGTTCACCTTATATACTGGTGTGAAGTATAAGAAGGGAACTCACTTGTTTTTTTGTATTTTAAAGTCTAAAGTACCACGTATGTATAAATCCATGTTGGATATAAATAGTTATCTAGTTTCATGAACACCAATATACTGATTTACTAAATAGACTCTATGTACATGTGTACAAGACAAATCTTCAGCGAAGTCCAAGCTACGTGCGGGGTTTCCTGAAGTGGACATTTTAAAGCAATGATCCTGCTTTTACTTTAATTTACAATTTCTTAAAAACAATGATTTAAAATATTTGTTAAATAAAAAAAAAATATGCAAGTATACTTTTTTTTTAAAGTATGTAATCCAAAATCTATTTTCTGCAAAAAGAATTTATTCGACGACCTGTTTTCCAAGTGATTTGCGAGACATGAAAAACAAATAAAAAAAATTAATGAAAAATTTTAAACAAGTGACAATCAGGACAAACTTAATTGGTCTGTTGTTTTTGTTTTCATTATTTTGTTAATTGATTAAACATAAAAAAATACATCAATCAAGAAAATTACTCTTTTTTCCAGCCTTTCCGGCAATTTTTAAATAAAAATAAGAATAATAATTCTTGGCGCTACAGTCCAAAGGAGGACCAGGGCCTAGCTTGCTCATCAACTACTCGTGTTGTGCGCGCTACTGTTCTCTCACCAGTAGAAGGTGACCTACAGTTTTTTGCCGACTTCGAACGGCGAAATTTGAGAAGCTTTCTTAGGCAGTTATTACTCTTTGAGTGTTGTCAGCAGCTCGAAGGATGTGGAGCCGTGAAAAATTCGAAAAATTGGTGTTGAGCTGGGAGTCGAACCTAGACCCTTCGGCGTGTGAGCGTCGCACTCTACCCACTACGCCACGGCGGCCACATGAACTTAAATATCAGACTTAAATATGTAGAAGTGAAACAAGTCAATAAAAGAAAACGTGCGCCACACAGTATTCCATCATGACATAAATAGTGCTGTTTCATTTTTGCTAAAAAAAGGGCAGCTGACTAGTTAAACGAGCCGAGGTTTCCAAAACCTATGCATTTTTGATTTAAATAGGTTGACCTTCTCTAGCACCAGCGATTTGAATAAAGAACATTTTAATTGTAATAGTTTATTCGAAATGTTGCCCAAATGCAAATATCTTCCACGAATACAATCTGATAACAAATTTCACACGCAAACACACATCGAAGTGAGATCAGAAAAAAATGTACTCCTCTTATTTAACAATTTTTCACTTTCCCATTAGCAAGGATGCTTTGTTCCTTTGTGATGTATTAAGAAGGTCGTTGTTCACTCAAATACGAATTTCGTGAAGGACGTCCAAAATCAGTTGTTGTTCCGGAAACCATTGATGCGGTGCGCCAACTGATATTGCAAGATCGTCGTGACCTATCGTGAAATTGAGACAACCTTAGGCATAGTGGGACCAGCATACATTTAATATTCCAGGAACATTTGACCATCAAAAAAATTTGTTCGCATTGGATCCACCACACAATTTGTCAATCGCTCAAAAAATGCTCGTGTCGATTGGTCGAAAGAAATGCTCCAAAAATACGATCGCGATTCTTCGAAACACGTCTATGACATTGTGACAAATGATGGATCGTGGATTTACGCGTATGAGCCCGAAAGTCGACAGCAGCTGTATGGGGTGTTTCAAATTGAGACAAATCCAACAAAAGTTTTTTTTTGTTTGTTGTGTTTTTTTCGGAAAATAATGGACATGTCGCAATTTTACCACTAGAACAACGTAGAACAGTCAATTCTGAGTGGTACATAATTATTTGCTTGACAGTCGGCTTCCAAGAAATCTAAAAACCGCAGAAGACGGATCACTCTTCACCACGACAATGGGAGCCCTCACACATCGGCTCAAACAACTGCATTTTTGAGCACTCGAAACATCGATTTGATGAGTTATCCGCCGTATAGTCCTGACTTGGCACCGAATGACTTCTTTTTATTTCCGTACGTATAACATAAAATTAGAAGTTTACGTTTTTCGACACCTGAAGAAGCGGTTAATGCGTTCAGAATGCATGTTTTGGAGATACCTCAATCAGAGTGACAAAAGTGCTTCGACAATTGATTCAAATGAATGCAAAAGTGTATGGCTCTTAATGGGGAATATTGTGAAAAACAATAAAGCTATTTTCGATGATCAATAATTGTTTTTGTTCTGTAATCCCGAAATATAAAAGGCAACCCTCGTACTAGTTAAACACAAACTTGCCAAACGAGCACATTTTCAAATATTTCGCGAACAAAAAGTTCACTTCACTGAAGAAGTTGTTTAAGTTGGATTGTATTGCGTTGTTCATTTTAATGTTATAACACGTGTAATGAATAAGATATAAAATAAGGGGGGGCGTTCACTATATTATCGGTATCGATATGAAGGAAAATGCAAACTCAATTTAAATAGTTTTTATTTTTCAATATTATCTCCCCTAACATCAATGAATTTGTTACATCTTGAGATCTTTGAGGGCTTTTTCAAGCCCTCAAAATAATAAATTTTCTCTTTCTCTGCAAAATACCCATTTATTGCCGACTTGAGTTCTTCGTCATCCGAAAATCTTTTTCCACGAAGACATTTTTTCAAATCCGGAAACAGGAAATAATCACTAGATGCACGGTCTAGACTATAGGGTGGGTGTTGAATTTCTTCGAAACCACAATCTCGCGCAGCAGCCTTGGACACTTGCGCCGTGCGAACAGTAACGTTGACATGAAGAAGCAACACACCCGCTGCGAGTTTACCCCGTCTTTTCTTTATAATTTCCTCCCGCAAATTATGCAAAATGTAAGCCTTTAAAGCGGCGTTTACCTTTTTGTTGTACACAATGAGCGAAATTCCTTTTGAGTCCCAAAAACTGTGGCCATGTGTGTTAAGTGAATTGTTTTTTAATTAAAAAAAGCATTTCAAGATTTCAGGACTTCATTTTGCAGTCGATAGAATTTTTAAAAAAGCGAATTTGGACAATTATACCCAGGCTCTAGCAACTTACATTCAAAGTCGAAAAAAACATTTGATGGCTACATCGGTGAAGAAATGAGACGTGATGGGTATATTCTTTACCTTCGACGCTTCACAATTCCTCAACCGAGTTTTTTTAACAGAATCTCAACTTAAGTAATTCTTTTTTTGAAACAAGAGAGTTGTGACAACGAGTCTGGAGCCAGAGTCATCATTTGAACCAAATTGAGATTTTAAATGCAATGAATTAAGTTTTTTTTTTTTAAAGTTTGATGTTATACACCACGAAAAAAAGGATAAACAACTGAATGACGGCAAATCGTCCTCTATTGCGTTTTCTACCGCAGTATGTCGTATTGGAGGTGTTTACTTAACTTCTTCTTTAGACTCTTCATCACTTTAGGAACAGTCTCTTGTCAAAATGTTGGGAATACCCGAATATACAACACTTCCTCCTCACCTCACTTTCTATATTTTCAACCCCTTTGTTGTTTATCTAAGTTGTCACAAATGTCATCAATTCTGAGTGGCAACTTGACGCACCGGAAGCAGCGCACAATGTCTACAACCTCTGCATCATCGTGTGAAGGCACTCCCGAGTGTGGATTTGCTGTCGCTACAGTTTCCTTTGCTTGTCAGCTTCCGCTCCATAAGTGAAGTAATCTGTTGCTTCTCCTCGCCTCACCGACATCAGCGTCAACACCGGCACCGCCCATCAAACAAACAATTCCAATCCCCAACCACCTGCATCCCTCGCAAATACTAAATCAATCTACACACATCTCCACACACCCGCCCGTCATTCAATCATCGCATCACTCACCCGCTCATTGCGTATTCTCTCCATTTGTCATGCTTCACTTATCCACAATCGTGCAGAGCGAAATTCATAACCCAAAGGCAAGGTCGATGTATTGCCGGGAGGCGGACGTCTGGCAAAGGGGTGCACGGAGTTGCTTGTAAATAAAGCAAGCGTGCAAAACGAAATCAAATAACTTCTTTATTCAACGAGCAGCCAGACACAGACTCACGAGTTAGCTGAAGCCCTAACCCCGGCAGCATCCAACAGCACAACGCCGACATTGTCGACAACACCACCAGTAAGGGAGGATGCGCGGGGCGTGGTGATGTCGCAGGAGCGCCACTCCAGTCTCCAGATCTCCAGACAAATTTACAGCGCAAATATTTGCGTTGCCCAAATTCCAAAATAAAAACAGCTGTTTGCCCCCCACAAATAGCTTTCACCCTGCCGCCACCATCACCGGCGCCCCTGCCCCACCAGCCATTGTCATTCCGTCCGTAGGAATGGTATCCAGCAATCCGCTGAGTATCCCACGATGGATGCTCGTCCTCGTAGATTTGCATTAGCTCTGCTTTGCTTTGTGCGCCCTTCGAGTGGAAGGGGCGAGATGTTCGAGTTAAGGGAGACGACCACCTGGCAGATGGGTTGCTGGGCGGAATGCGGATAAGTTTTAAATGGCTCGAGGATGTTGTGTCCTTCAGGTGCTTTCGCCTTTTGAATATTTTATCCTGCCCCAAATTTAGACCGTGTACGCAAGTGGGCCGCGCACTTACTGTGGGAATTGGAATAAAAACATTCTTCGTACTGTAGATTTTTTTCCTTCGCTCTTTTGAAGTCCATCCTCATGTGTGTCTGTGTGTGTGTAGTGCGGTCGAATAAGCGCTCATTCGCCCCGTCTCTAGTGTCTCTTTCGGTTTTTGTGAAGTGTAGAGGATATTCGCCATAAAACTAATGGGAAACTGAACCTCTTTATAGTCGGGGCTACGGCACCGAAATTGCTGTTCTCCGGGGCAGTTTGTTTGCGTCCATTTTTCTCCGTTCTTCTGTCGGTCGCCTTTCTTTGGTTCCTTTTTTTGCTGTCGGTTCCTTGGTCACATCAAGTCTAACGATTATTTTTATGCTCCTCCGATTTTATTGCCGATGTTTAGCAACAGCAACAGAAAAGGAAGCTCTCGATAAAGTGCCACCACGGAGCCTCCGCTCGTCGTTGTCCGACGCCCATGCGAGGGGAGAGTGAGAACGACGATGTGAAGATCTCTCCAAAAGGAGGGAAAGTGACACTAGATGTCCTTTCAATGAATTCAGGTAGTAAAATATCTGCACTTTCATTAATTCTGTTTTGGGGTATCCCAGGATCATAAAACGAAATGACTACATCCCTTGGAATGCCAGCCGCTTTCCCCGGACGCACACACAATCGGGTGAGTGCGATTAAGTCACATAGCAGAAAGGTGATGAAAGGACGCACACACTACACACTGGTGGATGAGGAAAGGCAGCAGCTCGACAGCAATTTATCCAGCTCATGAATGAGTGATATCGCAGTCTCGGGTCTGTCCGTTGTTGTCGACGTCGTAATCGTCGTTCTCGTCGTTCTTGTCGGTCTTGTCGTTCTTGTCGGTCTTGTCGTTCTTTTCGGTCTTGTCGTCATCGTCATCGTCGTCGTAGTTGACGCCGTCGTTGTCTTATTCAACAGTTCATCATGATTAGGGGTGAATTTTTCAACAGACTCTCGCTCCGATGGACTGAAGAGCTTAGAAGCAAATAACTCGCTAGCTCATCTGCGGGCGATGACAGTACACATTCCGGAGGAATGAAGCAATTTGTGCGAATGTTCAGTGCGGGTGGGTCTGAAAGGACTTAGATTATGTTAAACTATGTGGTTGGCCGTGGGGTGGGATAGTTGGTTCTTCTTGAAGCTGTGCCTCGATGTGCGTCGGAAGGTGTGCGAGGGTTACTCGTGCGTATGTGGGACATTTCTCATCTAATGGGGTTGGCCCTAATTGAAGATGTGCACTTTGGGTGCATTAGGAAGGTTGGGCTGGCATTTGGTTTATCTGCGGTTGACTTTTACTTTCACTGCAAAGGTAGATAAGTAGATTAATGCTGCATTGACGCTAAAAGAATTTTGATATTTAGGATCGTACTTTTGTTTGGTCTAGTGGTTGATGGCGAGAAATATTTTTCAACCGGGCGATAATTTCAGAAAAATGTATTTTGTTGTACTTTCGAAGCTCTATAAGGATCAAAATATTTTGGTGACTTAGACTGCGACGCAAATAGCGAACTGTGGCAAATCCGATGATCAAATTATCCACTGAAGATGTTTATTGTGATCGCGGTGTTTTTTAAATTCTTTTGTGCTGCTTGCTTGCTGCGCATGTAGCCCAAAATGTGCCGATAGTCCGTTCTTCCACAACTGCGAGCAACAAACTGACAAATCGTTTCCATTTAAGATGTTGTTGGGACCCAACGTTTGCTCACTGAGTCTGGTATTTGTGCATTCTAAAACTCATAGAACTGGACTTTCCATAAGTACGTTCTACAGCATATATTCCACCTTTCCGATGCTCTCGTTTTCTTCTTATTTGCGTGGCTTTAAAGCTCTGGGTGGACTTTGGCTGTAACAATCATGCCTGTCAAGCCTTTACGACCTCTCGCCAGCTGCCTCCAGTTGCGCACTTTAAGTTGGTTGAGGTTCCTCTCCATTTGTGTCCGCCACTGTAGTCCAGGCTGTTTTTTCTTTTCGGACCGAAATGTTGGTTCGGATCGGCTATAAGTACTCTCCAATTATTAGTGCCATAAACCAGGGTTTGGATGATCCAGATGTTAAATTAATCCGGCTTAGTTTTTGGAGAGGGGAATCTTTTTCTTGATTGCCCCTTGGCCCAAAGGAACTGCAATTTACGACCTCTCGCCAGCTGCCTCCAGTTGCGCACTTTAAGTTGGTTGAGGTTCCTCTCCATTTGTGTCCGCCACCGTAGTCCAGGCTGTTTTTTCTATTCGGACCGAAATGTTGGTTCGGATCGGCTATAAGTACTCTCCAATTATTAGTGCCATAAACCAGGGTTTGGATGATCCAGATGTTAAATTAATCCGGCTTAGTTTTTGGAGAGGGGAATCTTTTTCTTGATTGCCCCTTGGCCCAAAGGAACTGCAATTTGCATGAGTACTCATGTTTTTGTCCCTCTTTGACGCGGAGCCAAGTAAGACGAAGTTTCTGCTGCTTTATGTGGCGCTCAGCCCGTGCCGTCAATGTTCGTTCGATGTACTTTGTTTTTCACTCGTTTACCGCTAAACGGCTTGTAGCTGTTTCCGCTTCAATGCCATCAAACGCCTCTTTGACGGCTCGCGGTTATGCCAACATTGTAAGACAGGAATTGGGCTGGCTTTTGAAAGATCGTGCCTCTGCTGTTGATTTGAGAGTTACGCACGATCTTCTTAAGGATGATGTTGAAGAATTCACATGAACGCGTGTCACCTTGTCCAAAACCTATTTTAACATTGATGGTCTTGGTGAGTTCGTTATCGATCTTGGTGGAGCTGCGACACACTGATAAGGATCTATCAGGTCTACCTCGAAGAGTTTCGGTCACTTGCAAATACGGCAGTTAGGGTCTCATAGGCGATGTTGAGGAGACTGATTCTTCGATTGTTAGTGCATTCTAAGAGATACGCTTTCTTGTAAACCGGATTCCTCTGAAGTCAAGGGGAAGCTTTCTGCTGCCATCCCCATGCACCCAAAAAAAAAGGTGATCTAACAACAAACCAGTCAATATATTGTTCATATCTTCTTCTACTTCGGATGGCGCTACAGTCCGGGATGGAGCTGGGCCTCAACCGACATGCCTCTCCAGCTAGCATGATCTCTTGCCAGCTGCCACCAACTGTGCACTCCAAGTTGGTTGAGATCCTTTTCTACTTGTGTGCGCCATCTCAGTCTAGGACATCCTCTGTTGCGTTGTCCCTGTGGCTCGGATTCGAAAACTCTTCGGGCCGGAGCAGTGGTGTCCATACGCTCTACATGTCCTAGCAACCTAAAGCGTTGTATCCGTAGACGCTTGACTAGGGTCATGCCGCCGTACAGCCCATACAGTTCGTGGTTGAATCTTTTCCTCCAGGTGCCATCAACGCAAAGAGGACCAAAAATCGCACGCAGAACTTTTGTCTCGAAGAGACCAAGGGCTTCCTCATCCGCTTTTAGTAGCGTCCAGGCTTAGGCGCCGTAAAGCAAGACTGAGGTGATCAAGGTGCTGCAACAAAGTCACTTTGGTCGTTTGGGAGAGGGATATATTACCCAATTGGCTCTTTAGTCCAAAGAAACAGCGATTGGCAACAGTGATTCTGCTCTTGATTTTGGTATTGATGTTGTTGTCCATGTTTACCGCGGAGCCGAGGTAGACGAAGTCCTTGACTACCTCGAAGTTTCTGCTGCTTAGTGTGACGCTCTGTCCGAGACGTGGATGTCGTGAGTCCTTTCCTGATGACAGCATGTACTTAGTTTTGCCCTAATTAACCTCCATACCCATTGTAAACGCTTTCGCTGCAAAGCCAGCAAACGCCTCATTGACGACTCCCACTGTTCGTCCAATCACGTCAATGTCATCAGCGTAAGCTAGCAATTGAACTGACTTCTGGAAGATCGTGCCTCTGGTGTTGACTTTTGAGTTACGCACGATCTTCTCGAGGATGATATTAAAGAAGTCACAAGACAGTGCGTCACCTTGTCTAAAACCTTTTTTGACATTTAAGGTCTGAATGGGCTCGTTACCGACCTTGAAGGAAAAGCGAGAGTTCTCCATCGTCATCCTACACAATCTGACGAGTTTGGTAGGAATGCCAAAACTAGACATGGCACTGTATAGCTCGTCTCTATGCACACTGCCCTATGCGGCCTTGAAATCGACGAATAGATGGTGAGTGTTAATTTTTTTTTCTTGGGTCTTTTCCAGGATCTGCCGTAATGGGAAGATCTGGTCTATTGTGGACTTCCCTGGTCTGAAACCACACTGATAGGGACCTATCAGGTCATGGACAAATGGTTTCAGACGCTCACACAATACGGCAGAGAGGATCTCGTATGCGATGTTCAGGAGACTAATCCCTCTGTAGTTGGCACAGTCAAATTAGGCTTCTTTCTTGTGAACCGGGGAAACGATGCTGAGATTCCACTCATCGGGCATGCTTTCCTAGGACCGTATCTTACAGATGAGCTGGTGCAAGCTCCCAACTAATTCATCTCTAGCTGCTTTTAATAGTTCATCTCTAGCTCTAGCATCTCTAGCTGCTCCATCAGCTTTTTTCGACTTCAGCTTGAATATTGCTATTTTCACCTCGTTTAAGTCTGGGGGACGGAATACTTGTTTATCGTCGTCCAAATTAAGTGGATTATTCTGCCTAACAGCGGAATTGGTGCCGTCATCGCCGTTAAGGTGTCTACAGAAATGATCCTTCCAGATTCTCAGCACAGACTGCGACTCTACTACTAGTTGTCCGTTTTAATCCCGGCAGGCTTCGGTCTGAACCGCGTATCCTCCGGAGAGCTGTTTTACCTTTCGGTCAAACTTTCGGACTTCATTCCTGCCACAATACCTTTCAATTCCTCTACCGCGCGCTTCTCATGTTCGTTCTGTTCCCTTATGAGAAGCCGGTGCTCTTTCCTTCTTCTCTGTTCGTAGAGCTCACGACCAGCCCTGGTTGTTCGATACAGCGTCGCCTTATATGCGTCTTGTTTAGCTGCGTGCGCTTGTCTGCACTCGTCGTCAAACCATGGGTTCCTCTTAGGTGGTGGTGTGAAACCCAGCACATCAGTGGCGGCCTTTTTGATGGCTTCTTGATAACGTTTCCACTTGCCTTCTATTGTTTGTGCAGGCAGCGTCGAACTTTGAGATAGTTTCAGGGAGAATCGATCGCCAAAGGCTCTAGCGATCGGCTGCGATTGTAGCTCTCCGACATCAAACCGATGTGGCCTTTCTCGACTCCGTTGATCTCTCGATATCCGGGTTCTTACCTTGGCTACAATAAGGTCATGATCCGAGTTGATGTTTGCACCTCGGAAGGTTTGGACATCGAGAATACTGGAGGAGTGTCTGACGTCGATCGCAACATGATCGCCAGGTAACTTTATGAATGTTGAGGTGTGGGAACCTCGTGCTGGCCACAGAGAGATTTCGCCCCGAGGCGAAGTCAACTAGCCTGAGTCCGTTTCCGGAGGTGTTGGCGTGCAGACTGTGTCTTCCGATGACTTTAGCAAAGACTTCTTCTCTTCCCAGCGGAGCGTTGAAATCTCCTAGAATCATACCTTAAACACGGTTTTAAAAACCTTATTACCCTTTGCAGCGCTCTTGCGAATTTTTCGATTTCGTTTTTCTTAAAAATAACTTTTTGTTTACGTAACAGGACAACTGCATGTTGATTCGAGGTAATTTGTCAAATTTAAACGAACAGTCAAAATGGCTTAGAGTCCTGCTAAACTCAGGTCTAAAATCCTGTACGAATATGATGACGAAAACACAGAAGGTGAAGCCACTTATTCGCTTAATTGATTCAGGAATCTAAAATGCATGTCCAGCTTACGAGAGGAGAGTTGCGGAGCTATGCAGTACGAAGGTTGCCTTTTATATTTCAGGATTAGAAAACAAAACCATATATTAATTATCGAAAATAGCTTTATTGTTTTTCAAAATATTTCCCATTAAGATCTATACACTTTTGCATGCGTTTGAACCAATTGTCGAAGCACTTTTGCCAAATGCTTTATGGCCCTTTACAACTGCGGGCAGTTACACTTTTAGAAAAGGAAACAAAAACAAAATCGGTTTTCACTAAGAAGTTGGCGTTGTCTTTACACTGGAACTGGAAGATCAATATTTTGGCTTTCAATAATTTGTCATCCAACAGCTAGCGTGCTACGTAACACAGTGCCAACTTGCTACATACACTGGGTTACGTGGTGTCCATACACTGAAATGGAACTGAGCCTTAATATGGAGCATAAAAACGACAGACAGCCACAAAGAAATCCGACGTTATAGCTTCCGCAGAGTCGGTGGGCATACCGACAGTGTTCTTCGGACAAGCAGGAGCTGCATTGCATTGCATCCCAACCCCTTTCAGTAGTTCAAAACTAAAAGAATAAACCGCTCGCCACTACCAAGATCAACCAACTGTCTGAATGTATGCATGCTCAACTCAAATGCAATTACGATGCCGCCTTATACTCTTCGACTTCCTGTTTGAGTTGCTGATTAAGGAACAACTGAAAGTTATCCACAGCAACCAAGCCGTCCCGGAAACTATTCACAGTTCAGTCACAGCTCAAAGCCGCACAAAGTCCGTCTCGTCTCTGCGTAATGCACATCGTCTGAATACCCTCTCCACTCGCAAGGGAGTACGATCCTTCACACTCATTGATTGGAAACACCGCTTTCATGTTATCAATTTGCCTTCCGATTCTGCACACCACCATCCCCCACCGGCACCACCATCTCTGTCGCAATAAAGAACTCAATCCCCTAACGAGAAAACTTTGCTCCGGACAAATTCTCCTGGGACGCAGGTCTCCTGCACCTCCATCGAACCATAGCCTTTGGGGGGAAGGGAGGGGGAGTGAGTGAGCCTTTCTCTAGTTAGTAAGATCGAAGCAATAGTTTGGCCAACTTTTTCGTGTCAATTAGTGAAGTTTAATTGAATTTTCTCGTCGACGGCTATAAAGGGAACGGAAAAACCGAGCCCCAGTGCCCTGAAACAAAACACTTTTCAAAGGACGACGGTGGCCACGACTACGGCTACGGCTGCGACCGGAGTGACGACGACGAAGAGGTCGTGGAGGAGGCGAAATAATCTCCTCGGACTCCTTTGACTGAACTTTCAATATTAAACTTTTTTCCCAGGCAAAAAGGCAAAGTCCTGGAATACCTCAGAGGGAGTTGGACGAGTTCTGTGTTGCATGCGAATTATTCTGTCGAATGTAATTTGCACGTTCCACAAATATTTGCCCTCTGTCGTTGGGATACAAGACGGCGATGACGGATGCAAATGTATCCGGCCGATGGGCTCTGGCGGCCGTTTTACACGTTGTCCTCACAGGGGGCAGGCTGCTTGACGGTGGGAAGCAATTAATAAGCTCTTATCGTCGTGCAGGCAATGACTGGGGACAGGAGTCAAGAGAGATGGGAGAGAGGACAAAGCAAAGTGTGTTTGCTCGAAGGTAGGACTCGCCTACTTACTTGCAGTGGCGACAGTGCCTTGGTTGTCCTTACATGGACTTGTTCCTGCGTCCATCCCGTTGCTTACACTTGGGCGTAATTCAGTTTCCATAGTGCCGTTTTATGCGCTCACCCGTACGGTAAGTAGGTGCAGTTTGAGGGCAGGGTCCCTCCGTCATGTGATGTGATCCATTAATGCTGTGTGAAATGGATATACATAGGAAATCGCGACATGCTGCCACCATTGACTGAGCTCTGACGTCTTCCATCAACATATTGAACTCGTCCCTGCTCAGTCAAGGTCGATATTCGTAGCTCCCCTCGCACTGCCACTCACAATCAATGACAAGCTCATGCAAATGTCACGCCTGTCAAATTGCCGCTGACTTCCGGGAAAAAAGTGTCAATTCTCATTGAAAAGGCATTTCCCTGAAGGTTAATCCAATAAGTGCTCGACACTGCATACCGAGAAGCCAAAGTCACAATCGATTCAGCCCCCAAATCCCCGTTGATTTGATTGAGTACTGTTCGGTATGTGTGTGGTGGAAAGAAATGCTCGCCTTGTCATTGCGATCCTCCTTCGGCCATCGAGGATTTCAAGCATTTTCGGGACAGATTCCGATTCTTTAGGCTGACAGGTGACATTGATGTGGGACAAGATGGAACAGTTTTGTCCTCGCGAAGGGGTAAGTAGGTCGCCAACAAGGGGGCGTGGGGCAGAAACGTCCCAGTGTCCTAGTTCAGTTCCACCGCTTGTATGGGGAGGGCGAAACCTTTGAAATGATAGATGACGACCATGTCCGAGTGGGGGCGCTACCAAATCCGTCGGCAGCAGACTAGCCACCATCCCACGCCGCGCACACACTGCACCTCACATTGACATAAATAACTGAAAATCTTAGTTACACAACGCCGCACTCTAGGGTGACTGTTGGCGCCAACCTACTCAGGACAATTTAAAGCAGCCCCAACTACACACCCCGCATGGGGATGATTTCTACAAAAGAGGAGCACACTCTATATTCTGTTCTGTTCTGTTCTGTGCGCTTCTACCCCACTTTCTTTGTGGAATGTGTGCTGCTGTTCTTCGTTTTGTGGAGCAGGGTACAGGGTGCCCATCGCTGCTAAATGAGTTGTGGTGTTTCGTGCAGCCATACACATTTCGTTTCAATGCCTTTGCGATTAAATTGTTTCCCTCGTTGGCCTGCCCCTCCACCGTCCCCTTCAGAGTCGACAAGCACAAGAGAGAAAAGAAAACCGTTTGTCTTCAAATCCGTTTAAGTTCGCTTGGAATTTGTGTGAAAGAAAAATATGTGTCTCTCCGGTATGTGCATGTGTGGGCGGAGTGGCAGGCGGAGGTTTCTGGACTAGAATGACATTCAAAATGTTCTCATACTTGGAAACTGTAACACAGCAGCACTCACAGCCGGGTAAGGAGCGCTGAGCTGTAGGAGGAGAGGCAAGATGAGTTGTGGAGCTATTTCCGTTGGCTTTTAGAGAAAAAGAATGAAAATGAACAGACAACTGGTTTCGTTTTACGTAAAAGATTGCAGAACGGGCTCTCAAATTGAGATGGATATGAAAAAGTTTAGTGAAAAGGATGCTCAATTGGTTGTCTTTCCCTTGCTGGCTCCGACATCCTCGCCACGGCTGTCCCTGTCGCGCTTTGAACGATGGGTTTATGGATGGAGGATGTGATTGCACTTTTGAACTACATGCTTGGCTCATCGTCGACAGGGTAAGGACGGAGGGCATGCAGATACAATATTGCCTTTGAACATTTTTCATTTGATGGGGAAACTACTTGCTGACTACGTGGATGGGATGATAAGTCGGAGATAATGGTGACGGGATATATTCCAGCCTTTCATGTGGCCTAATCCTTGTGAGGGAAAAAGAACTAATCTAGTCAGTAAGAGGATACTCATTTTGGGATGTAGTGTTTTCTGAGAGGGATTGACTTATGAAATTTTGAACCTTTGAATTTTCGCCTGCAGCACCCTTTAAATTTATACAATATCTGTAGTTGTCTGTCTCTGCACAACACGAGTATTTGATGAGCACGCTAGGCCCTGGTCCCCCTGTGAACTGTAACGCCATCCAAGTATTAACCCCAATACGGAATGAATACTGATCAAATTAATTCGGAAACTTGAAATCACTTGCGTTAAATGTTCAAAAAGTTTGCGACGAAGGCGTTTCTGTGAATGGCCAATTAAAGTCGAAACGGTTCTTCCACTCATCAGTTATTTGATTTCCAATTAATTCATAAAACTTAATTTGCAAAAGAATTTTAGCAGCTTCCAGAGAAGGAGCAGGATTATAAGAACTTAACTGAACTAAGCCTTAGCATCCAAGCAATATCATGCCGCAGATAGTTACTTAGCCACATAAGTACTCGAAAGGAACTCGCAGATGTATTGTCATTTTGCCACGCAGTGCGGCTGCTGCCTCACTAGGAGACCCTAGGAAGACTCCGTCAAGTGACCATTTAACATGTAGGCCTAAAGATCAATGAGATGGAGACCATTCTGATCAGCAAAGGCTTTACAGAGTCCCCAGAGATCCTCAACCATGCAAATGCCTATCACATTTTCGAAGTAAGGCAAAGAAGACATAAAGTTGGGAAAAAACTAATAGGCAGCATGTGTGAGGCCAGATTTATAATCAGAAGCTTTGAATAGCCCCCACCTACAACGTTGAAAGGGAAAGTTCTGATAACTTTTGTAGTGAGCGCAGAGGCGGAAAATTCCCTGGGATAGCTAAGCCTTGGATTAAGTACCTTTGGAGAGCAGAAATAACCTTAAAAACAAAAGAGAGCGGTGCTGCTCTAGCAAACAATTGGAAAAACAATTCTCGAAACATTCCTGTGAAATTTGTTAAAAGCCCCGAAGGAATTTGGTGGAAAATAAAAAAAACACACATTCCCTCCTTCTTCTTTTTGTGGCACTGCAATCCGGGGTGAACCTGGGCCCCAAACAACATGCCTCTCCAGCCACGATCGTTCTTCTTTTTGTGGCGCTGCAGTCCGGGGTGAACCTGGGCCCCAAACAACATGCCTCTCCAGCCACGATCTTTCGCTAGCTGTCTCCAATTCCGCACTCAAAGTTGGTTGAGATCCTTCTCCACTTGTGTGCACCATCTTAGCCTAGGCCATCCCCTGTTGCGCTTATACCGTGTAACATTCGAGGTGTTCAACCGAGAATCGAATCGGCCGCTACGGCGGCAACAAATGTTGAGTTCTTCTTCTTGTGGCTCTACAGTCCGGGGTGGACCTGGGCCTTAACCAACATGCCTCTCCAACCAGCAAGATCTTTCTACAGCTGTCTCCAGTTCCCCACTCCAAGTTGGTTGAGGTCCTTCTCCACTCGTGTGCGCCACTTTAGTCTATGTCGTCCTCTGTTGCGTTGTCCCAATGGCACGGATTCAAAGACTTTTAGGGCCGGAGCAGTGGTGTCCATACGCTATACATGGCCAAGGTATCTTAAGCGTTGTATCCGTAGACGCTTGACCAGCCGCATGTCGCTATACAGCCCATAGAGTTCGTCGTTAAATTTTCTTCTTCAGATGCCATCAACGCAAACAGGACCAAAAATCGCACGCAAAACTTTCCTCTCGGAAAGACTAAAAGCTTCCTCATCCGCCTTTGCTAACGTCGAAGATTCCGCACCATAAACTAGGACTGGGATGATCCAACTGATATATAAGGTGAGCTTAATCCCTCGTGAGGCTGTCATGGCGTAGTGGGTAGAGTGCGGCGCCCACACGCAGAAGGTCCAGGTTCCACTCCCAGATCACAACGAATATTTTGAAATTTTCACGGCACCACCTCTTTGGAGCTGCTGACAACAGTCAAAGAGTAATAACTGTCTAGGAAAGCTTCTCAAATTTCGCAGTTTGGAGTCGGCAAAAAATTGCAGTTCCTTTCTACTCGTGAGAGATCAGTATCGCGCACAATACGATTAGTTGATGAGTAAGCTGGGCCTGATGTTGATGATATGTATGTATGTACTTTGCATTTCCCTCATTAACCACCCCCATTTTAGCTACTTCCACTTCAATGCCAGCAAACGGCTCGTTGTGTTCTTCCAATTACGTCGGCGTTATTAGTGTCAGCGTCATCATCAGCGTAAGCTTGCAATTGAACTGACTTCTGGAAGATAGTGCCTCTGGTGTTGCTTGTGAGTTACGCACGATCTTCTTGAGGGTGATGTTAAAAAAGTCACATGACAGTGCGTCACTTTGTCTAAAACCTTTTTTGACTTTGAAGGTCTGAATGGGTTCGTTACCGACCTTGACGGAGTCGCGAGAGCTCTCCATGATCATGCTACACAATCTGATGAGCTTGGCAGATATGCCGAACCTAGGCATGTGCGTCGCCGTCATGGAGAAACGTTTTCAGACGCTCACACAATACGGCAGAGAGGATCTTGTATGCGATGCTAGGAAGGCCGATCCCTCGATAATTAGCGCAGTCAAATGGGACTTTTTTCTGAAGTCTTGCTGAGATTCCACTCATCAGGCATACTTTCCTTCGACCATATCTCGTCGTCGGGGGGACGGGATTCTTGTCTATCATCGTTCAATTCAATCGAATTTGGGCCGTCATCGCCGTTAAAGAGTTTGCAGAAATGATACTTCCAGATTTTTAGCACAGACTGCGACTCTACCACAAGTTGTCCATTTTAATCCCGGCAGGCTTTGGTCCGAACCATGTATTTACCTTTCGGTAAAACTTTCGGACTTCATTCCTGCCATAAGACCTTTCCATTTCCTCGACCGCGCGCTTCTCATGCTCCTTCGTTTTCCTTCTGAGAAGCCGGTGCTCTTCCCTTCTTCTCCGTTCGTAGAGCTCACGAACAGCCCTCATTTTTTTATGCAGTTTCGCCTTATATGCGTCTTGTTTAGCTGCGTGCGTTTGCCTGCACGTCGTTCACTTTGAAACCTAAGTGTTCCAAATTTTGCGAATTAATAGTCGTGCCATGAAAATCTTATGTGCGCTCCTAGCCTTAAACTAACAGCACAAACTAAACAATGTGTTTCTCTTAATTCTACCTTGAATACCTATAAATTGCTCTAACTACAATTTGGCACCTTGATTTGAGAAGCGCGTCGATCGTGGGAACGCTGCTGACGTTGGTATTTGATGACCGGTGTTTAGTTCCTGCAGACTTGCTGAATCGATGACTTGATATTAGATTTGCCCGGGCGTGTTATCGTTGGAAGCATATTATGTTGCGTTTATAATAATTGTTGGCGCTACAGTCCGCAGGGGGACCGGGGCCTGGCTTTCACATCAACTACTCGTGTTGTGCGCGCTACTGTCCTCTCACGGACCTACAGTTTTTTCCGACTCCGAACGGCGAAGTTTGAGAAGCTTTCTTAGACAGTTATTACTCTTTGAGTGTTGTCGGCAGCTCGAAAGAGGTGGTGCTGTGAAAAGTTCGAGGTGCTCAGCCGGGAATCGAACCCCGACCCTTCAGTGAGTGAGTGTCGCACTCTATCCACTACGCCACGGGGGCGCCCGTTTGCGTTTACTTTTATGATGAACCTAAACAGTTCATAAAGACAAATATCGCCTGCATAATGTGCCCCGACTGCTCTACCATACTTCTACCAACTTTTACTAATTTTTAACTTAACCGCACTTCATAGCTTGTAGGGAAAGTTCACTGATCTCAGAAAAATCATCATCTTCATTGCGCCCGTCGCATAAGTATCTTTTTCCGCCGCAGATAGTCTGCATATCTGTGCAACTTAATCTGAATATAGTTTCCTCATTAATTCAATAGCCCCTGCAACACCCACTATTAATTTTAAATTAATACGACGTTCATTCGCATCCCCAACCTCCACCCGGACACGATCCAAATGCACCACTGCCATCTCCATTCTGCGGTTGTTCATTCAAGTCCGTCTGCGACAGCCTCATAGTCTCACAGTCACCCGGGATGTCCCGGCTGCCGCCTCATCCCGCAGCAGATGTGCGTTCGTGTGTGCTCCTAATTACCCGCAACGATGCTCCGTCGTAAAATAACAGTTTAGGTCTGGCAGGCGGGCACCTTTTCAGTGCAGGAAGCCATTCCGGCTCAAAGATGAGAAAATGTAGATTAGGCCGCCTCCCTGTTCTGCAATTGACGAGGGTTAACTGGATGAGCCACAAAAACTTCACTCCGATGGTGGTCCCGATGAGATTCTGGGCCAAAGCGGACGTGAGCGAGTGTGCGGGAAGTGCGCGGTGTGCGGCCGTGTGCATGTGTATGGATATGACACGTATCCGACCGGTAGGGCCCCGAGGATACAGGTAATGTTCCCTCGAGTGCCAGAGGACCATTATGTATTTGCGAAGTACTTTCGGATCGGAGAGGGTATAGCCTGCGGACACAGCGGCCCACACAAAAGTTGCTGCGGCCCAGCGGAGTCTGTCGGCCTGTGTGGGCGGTTTCTCCGCCCGGCGCGCTACAGTGTGCTTCACTTACGAGTCTATTGCGATTGCCTGCGGTGGAGAATTAATTAAATTGAGTAATGATTCGTTCCGAGCTCGGTCTCCACAATGATTGCTCATTACTGCTCCAGTTGTGAGGCAGAGGACATGTTGTGTGCCACCATCGGTGTGTACTTGAGCGGCCAGATGCCCCTCATGCGGTCAGGTGCAATTAAAAGGAACGGGGTTTTTGCGGAGACCCTGCCTAGGCGCAAGTCCACTCCACACACGCCGGCAGTGGATTAAATGAGTCGTGATTCTAGCCCCGGGTAATCGGAACGCCGTTTCTTTGAAGAAGAGCCTGCTAATTAGATTGATCGGTTGAGTGAATAATAAGTTGAGTGAGTTTCTTTTGTTCTTCGGAATGCTTGTGGCAGTGGTCGAGCGGAGAGGCGGGTACGTTCTTGACGTGGCAAAATGAATGCCAACCATACGGATTTTATGTATATGAAGTGCTGATGGAAGCTCGTTTGTTAGTCACTTGTGCTCCTTTCAGATTGAGTTGGCGTCCAACTACTTTCTGTTGGCTTTGTGAGCTGAAAAGCCTTTGCGCTTGGCAATTGAAATTATAGCTGAACTTTCTGATGAGGTTTGGACGAATACTTTTGTGAAATTTGATGAACCTCCGTGCTGCCGGCAGGCGATGAGCAATTTGGAATATAAAACACACTTTGAACTCAAATACTGTGAACCAAAAAAAGGGACATTTATTACCTTCCAATTCAGCTTGAAAAATCTCAGCCATTTGTTAATAGTTTAAAACGATCAAATTGCATATGAAACTGCAGTTAATTACGGTTTCAGTAATCTAAACACATTTATTGTAATTTTTTTAATTTTAGCAATTGAAGGTTTAAATCAAAAATAGTGCAATTTCATCGGCCAAAAAAAAAAAAATAGGACACTTGCAAAAAATGTGAACAATTATTTTTCTTAATATTTTGTGTATTGTCTTTTTGCTTTTATAACTTCCTACAATCTTTTGTTCATCGATCCGACCAGGTGTTTGTTAGAGCCGATGGAATTTTTTGCCATTCTTCATACAATGCTGTCCTTAACTATTCTCTGGTACAAATGGTTCTTTTTCGAACTTCCTTTTCTAAAACAGCTCAAAGGTGCTCTATGGGGCTAAGATTCGGACTTAGGGGGGGATTCGGCAAATCCATTTTTATGTCCCAAATACACCAACTTTTGGAGTACCGGCTGTGTGCTTTGGATCATTATCATGCAACAGCATTATATCTGGCGGTAGTCCTAATTTTTCTTTGGTTTCGGGAATACAACGTTTTAGGACATCAACGTATCCAAACTTTGCTAAATTTCCTTCAATTACATGAATAGAACCAACTCCGTTTGTTGCCATTGAACCCCAAACCATTATGTTCCCCCACCGTGCTTAACTGTAGAAGTGGAATTTTGAGGATGCAATTTCGTCCCTCCACACAGAGCGTCGACCATCACTACCGAAAATGTTAAATTTTGATTCGTCAGAAAAAAATACTTGATTCCAGAACTCATTCGTCTTCTGCACGCACTCCTTGGCATGTCCCTTTTGTATGTTTCTTTCTGACAATGCTGGTTTTTTGCGAGGTGTGCGGGCTTATAGATCATTTTTATGTAAAAAATTGCGCACTGTTTGCGGATGAACATCTGCAATTTTTTCTTTCTTCAATGTTTTGGCAATTTCCACAGCTGATTCCTTCAAGTTTCTATTCACCACCCTTAAAATTCATCGTTTACTTTGGTCCGTAGAAATTTTGGGAGGCCTTCCGCTGCCCGAAACGCGACGAAGAAAACCGTTGTCTTTTAAAGACTTTATAATATTGAAGACTGTTGATTTAGATTTGTTACCCACTGAAGAATTTTGGAAATGTTATAATTTTGTTCATAATAATCAATTATTAAAGCTTTCGTATCACGGGACGTCTGTTTATTTTCCATTTTTTCAGCAACATAATTTAATTACATAAATATGTGATTGTAAACAACTTGAATGAATAGCGGAAGTAATCTTTGTTCAAAGATAAGGATATTAAAGCAGCGATACATTATTTCTGGTCTTGGAAAACAAGTGCCGCAGTTATTGTTTGGCCGATGAATTTGCTCAATTTTTGATTTAAACCTTTAGTTGCTAAAATTAAAAACTTAACAATGAATGTGTTCGAATTTCTGTATCCGTATTAAACGGCAGTTTCATCTGCAATTTATTTCGTTTTAATATATTCAAAAATGGCTGAGATATTGCAAGCAGAATTTGAAGGTAATAAGTGTCGCAGTTTTTTTTTTTTTTTTTGGTTCACTGTATGAGCAATAAGATGGCAAAGCTGGGAACTTATTCATGCCTTTGAGTAAAGGGCATACATCTCTCTCGAGAAAGACCAATCTTGCTTCGTGTTACAACTTCATTCTCCCAGTGGTGCTGTACGGTGCATAACTTAAAGCCGACGAGGCCACCTGTAATCTCTTCGAAAGAAAGAATCTGGGTCCGATTTGTGGTTTTGTTTGCCGTGGTGACATTTAAAAGAGAAGGTCTTACGGCGAACTTCACACGCTTTTCGGAGGCTTGCTCCTGGTCAGTGGTCTTGGGATATAGGGGTAAAGGCCATTTTAGTAGAGCTTATGAAAACCACTGTTTGCTCTTGGAATCCGATCCATTGGCACATTGCAACCGAAGGCAGCCTAAGTGAAGGTGGCACACACAAGTGGAAGAGGACCAACGTGGTGTGGGCAATAGCATGCAGTTGGCGAGAAATCAGAGAATTCAAGCTTAAGGTCCAAGTCCATCATGGACGGCAGAATCACGTAAAGAAGAAAAATAAAAGGTCCGAAATATTAAACACATCGCACTTATATGGACCGCCGCTAACAAACAATTCATATTATTTTTAGGAGGTACAACCATTAAAATGACGTCTGTCAAATTTTCATGGCAATCTGATTGTTAAGTAACAGGTTACAGTGCAGATTTTTAAAGCAACACAGATTTTCGTGTGTTGATTAAACACTGGATTTTGATGAGAACAAATACCGTGCAAGCTCAGCAATGACTTGAAAAGTGTTACTGGGACCCTGTTTTATCAAAAACAACAATTCGTCGGTGGTATTAAACTTTAAACATGGCGGTACAGACACCAACAATGCTAAACGGTCTGGAAAGTCAATTGAGGTGGTCACACCTGGATACGCCCAAAAAGTACACAAAATCTTTTTTGGAAAGCCGCATAGTGATATTGATTTGAATATATCAGAAGACAGTGTGTACACTATTTGACACGAACCTTTGTCCATAAGAAAGCTGTTTCCGATATGGATACCGCGCTTGCTCATAACGGACCAAAAACAACAACGTATCTATTGTTCAGCTGTTTGGAGCTGTTTCGCCAAAATAAACAGGACTTTTTGCATCGATATGGCACAATGGATGAAGCAAGGATTCACCACTATACTCCAGAGTCAAATCAGCAACCAGAAGAGTTTACAACAGCCGGTCAACCACATCCAAAGCGTCCAAAAACGCAAAGGTAGGCTGGCAAGTTTACGACATCCGTATATTGGAATGCGATGGAATTTTACTCATCTCAAACCAGCACGATTTCTCGCCACCTGCCTCAGTTGAACAATCCTAGTTGGTTGAGGTCCTTCTCCATTCGTGCCCGCCACCTTAGTCTAAGTCGTCCTCTGTTGCGTTGTCCCAATCGTTGGGATTCGAAGACTTTTCGGGAACAGTAGCGTCGAAACGCTCCACATGGCCAGCGTTCCAAAAATCCAGAAAGCATAGATGTGACGAAGTCCTTGCTTGCACTTAAGGATTTTCATCACTCTTAATACGATTGTTTTGTTTATTGACGTTTTCATTTAATCAAGAAGATCTTCATTGCTTAAAAAACTTGCAAAGGGATCAACGGGATCAACGGATCCTGTGGCTATTTATATCGAAATGCCAAACGAAACCTTAAATAAATCATTTTACAGACGTTAAAAAAATTTGCGTAATGGGAAAAGTGTAACACTCGCACGGCAAAGCTGTCCGATCGATTCCCATGTTGAATAGTTCGCATTTTTGTAGCCTTTCGAGCTGCTGCTGCAACAACTCAGAGGGTAATAATTGTATATGAAAGAGCTTCTGAAACTTCGGAGTCGGGAAAAATCTGTTTGCCCCTTTTGCGTCAAAACCGAGTTGTTGATGAAAAAGCTAGGCATTCGTCCTCTTGGCGACTTTCGTGCCATCCAATACATTTAACTCAAATACTCGCATTATACCTTCAGCTTAAGTATCACTGGTTATGCCAGTTCCAATTATGATCCTGGGGCCTCGATAATTTTTAAGTGAAAAAAAAAAACATGCCTCTCCAGCCAGCACGATCTTCGCTAGCTGGTTCAAATTGCGCACTCCAACTTTGTTAAGGTCCTTTTCCAAATGTGTGCGCCACTTAGATTAACGGTGTCCATACGCTCTACATGTCTAGCCATCTTAAACGTTGCATCCGAAGGTGCTTGACCAGGCGCTTGTCCATAGTGTTCGGCGTAAAATTTTCTCCTCCAGATGCCATCAACGCAAACAAGGCCAAAAATCGCACGCAAAACGTTTCTACCGAAAATACAAAAGGCTTCCTCATCCGCTTTTAGTAACGTCCAGGTTTCCCGAAATAAAATACTACAGGGATGATCAAGCTGTTAATTAGACGAGTCTTTCGAGAGAGAGCCCTATTACGCAATTGCCTCTGAGGCCCAAAAACACAACGAGAGTTTATGTTTGATTTCGGTACTGATACTGTTTACTGTTTACCGCGGAACCAAGGTAGACGAAGTCCTTGACTAACTCAAAGTTTCTTTTGCATAGTGTGACGCTCTGTGTGAGACGTCGATGTTGTGTGTCCTTTCTTGATAACTTTGTACTTTGTCCTGCCCTCATTAACCACCGGACCGATTCCGCTGCAATGTTTACAAACGCCTAATTGACGGCTTGCTATTGTCTAAAACTCTTCCTCTTTTAAGAGGAACGTTAACAGTTAACTAAACCTCTCACTACAAGCAAACAGAATTCGCAAGAAAAATTACGCGATTCATTTGATTGACCGTAAAGTGACCGAATTTCCTTGTACTTGCTTACAAAAATAAGATCCCAGTACTCTGCAAACTATTGCTGCTCATCAAGCGCCATGAATGGTTATTTAAACAATACTTCGCCAAAATCGACTTGTAGAATGGGCTTTCCGCTGCACGCTTTTGGCTGTGCCAGGAGCCAAAAGCGTAAAGGGTTGCTGCACATTTCTTTTCCGAATTTCTCTTTTAACAGATTCACATTTAGAAACTCAGCAACACCAAAAAGTCCTCCTTATTGGCTTTAAATGGCTTTTATATTAGCTGTATTCTTCACCTCGAATTCTGTCTTCAGTTGGCCTTGGATATCGTATCGGAAGTGCCAAACATGAAATAAGAATCAAGAATGGCATCAAATGTTCCACCCCTTATTTTCAACACTTCCGCTACGCCATTTGTTTTTCACTATAAAACGAATCCCTAGAAACCAGTGTCCCCCTTTTTTTCAACGCCCACACAAAACGCACGTCTTTCGCTCTGTACTGTGGGCTCGAAATCTTAGCCAGATTTCCTTATATTTCATTAAAAACGTATTCAGCAAGCTAACCCATACAATCCTTACCCACATGCTGCGATCAAGCTCATAAACAAAGTGCAAAACCACCAGTCGACATGCAATGCCAAGAAGTGAATAGGAACTACAATGTCCCCACATACGGCACTCCTACAAGCAGCTCCAAACTTCAATTTCCCGTCGAAAACTTTCCATTTCCAGTGAACACATGTAAAACATTACTCGGCCACCGGCAGAAAATCACAAAAGCTCCTCGCATGCAGCGGCTCTCAATTGAATCCTCGACCATCACGGTCCACATGTGACCAAAGGAATTATTGGTTGCCGCACCGTTCCCAAGAGAGGCTCCTAAAAGTGAAAATATTTCCCACAACCACCCGCCCTCGCTCACACTCGATTGCACTCGGGCAGCCCTCTTGCGGCATTCACTGGGGTATCCTCGCCCCAGGCGTTCGTGAGCCCCCACTGTCTCGCTTTTTATTTTCACTCAATTTGTTTCCCCACCAGCATCGAGAGTGGAATTGCTTCTCGGTGAGTTACGATGCAATTCTCATAGAATTCGGGTGACACGAGGCCACCAGGCCACCAGAACATGCCCGCCCCAAACTCCACGCCCACCCCCCATTTGTTCATGACTGTTGGCCATAAATATGTCCCACCTCCCCCCAGACAGCAGAACGAGAAATAATCTTCTGCCATAAAAGTTGGCTTTAAATATCAGAGATTTGTTCGGAAGTACAAAATGCTGCTGCTATCGGTGGCGGCGGGACAACTGCCTCCCTCTCCCAAGCACCCAAACCGATCGCCATCTTCGCCCGACGGCGGTGGCGGTGGGCACATGAAGAGTTATTACTTGGATGCATTCCAGAAAATTTAAATTATACTGCTGTGGCTATATCACCGGGAAATCCCCTTATTCTGTGGGAGTGTACCGCAGGCGCGGTCCAAGGATACACACGACGTCCCCCTGGATAGTCCTATCCGAGGAGGAAATGTTTAACTTGTGTAGAATTCTCCCTCGCGACATGGCCCGCGCTGTGATAACAGTGGGCGGAGCCCATTACAATGATAAATACAGTGATTCTCGCGTGCAAGGACATCGCGCAATAAATTATTTCGCCGAAAATCCCGAACCACCTACAGCTCGGCTTCAAATTGAGTGGAAAATAGAAACACTCGAAGAGGAAAATATCCCTTTGTTTCGCGGGCAATTTTTCTCGTTTTTTAATAAAACTAATTGGTGTACAACTAACGGAGCGGCAGCAGTGATGGCGGCGCGCCGGCTCGAGGGTGAATCAGGGAACCGAACCGAAGCAACGGAAGAACTGAAGAGTCCTTGAGGAGTTCATAATGGCACGAACTGCAGCGTAATCCTGTTTAAGGTTAAGTTATTGCTTCGGTCGCTCTCTGAATTGAATTGTTAAACGTTGAAGTTTACCCCCACCCTACTTTGAGGGTGTGGGCGAAAACAAAAAAAAAAGAAGCGAAACGAAACAAAACCAACGAAATTGTGGGTGAAAACTTCGAGTGGGCTGCGGACAAGGATAACCCATGCAGCTCTTGGCCTTGTCTCGCTTAATGCTTAAACTTTCGCCTTGAAAGGAGCCCAGCCGACGCCTCGTTGAGTGAGTGAGTGAGAGTACGCGTCGTACAATATGAATGCTATTACAGCGAAGTGAAATTCCAGGACAAACTTTTATCCCTGAAACGATGACTTATCACCTGATTTAGGACTTAGTCGACGAGATGGAACTTTTCGGGGGGTGAATCCTTTAAAATTATTTAACGACTTTATTAAATCTCGCCCGAGGATGCATGAGGAGAGGCAGTGGGGTGGACACAGCCCGAGAGAGTGTGTTCTGTGAAAGTGACACCTTGTTGGCTGAAGGACCGGGAATGAGGGGAGAAATGGAATAGAGATAATTCAAGATGGGGCTTACGGCGCTCAGTGCGGTAACACGCAGATGAGAGTGAAGATTCCTCCTCAGTTTTGATTTAGTGTCGAATGGGGCTTGCAATTTGGGAATTATTTGCCTTAATTTCGTAAGTAAATCATGCTTAATAGGATTCATCAGTGGGGGAATGCTTAGGGTTTTCAAATGGAGGATATACACCATTGAGAGTTATTACGCTCTGTGGAGACCTGTAGTGGGAATCCTACCAAGGTCAAGATCTTGAAAACGTTATTTTCGAATAAAGAAAAAGGAAAGCAATTGGGTGGAAACAGGGGCCAGTGTTGAACTTCTTCATCTACTGCTTTTGCTCTGCGTCTGTAAGCTCTCAAGAACGGAGGAAACTTAAGGTAGTTGCCGCCTTCATGCGATGTTATTTGTGAAGAGGTTCTTTGTATTTTTTGACTGTAAGGAACTCGGAAAGGACCCCTTTGCGAAAGATATTGTGATGAGAATGAGAGCACTTACCCACTAAACCAAGGAGATCACTTCTTTTTCTTCTTCTTATAGCGCTACAGTCCGGAGTCGACCTGGACCTCAAGCAATATGCCTCTCCAGCCAGCACGAACTTTCGCCAGCTGCCTCCTGTTGCGCATTCTAAGTTGGTTGAGGTCCTTCTCCACTTTTGTGCGCCATCTTAGCCTAGGCCATCCCCTGTTGCGCTGATACCGTGAAACATTTGAGGTGTTCAACCGGGAATCGAATCGGCCACGGCGGCCACAAATGTTGAGTTACAACAATAAAAAATTTGCTCACGGCTTACACAGATCGTTTGAAAGAAACTTTCAAATAAATTATTGAAATTATTGAATGAAATTGAATGTGGTTCATAATTTCCCCTTAATAAGTTGCACTTAGTTGCTTTTAATTTTATAAAGAAACCCTTTACATGACCAAAGGCTGTGTAAGTTTAGTCTTGCGGGCGTTACTTCTTCAGTATTATGCAGGATATGAAACGCCTTTTCCGCTCTTTCCAACCAAGGCATTATCCTTATAGATAACTTTCTTTTTCAATGGACTTTTTAAAATACGAAACCAATTGACTAAGACTCGAAAGTGCAAGAGCAACTTCTCATTGAGTTGTTTGTGAGACCTAACGAAACCAAAGGACTAAGACTCGAAAGTGGAACAATGCATTGGCATGTCATACGACACGATGTACGTTATTTCATTTATTTCCGATCTTTGGTTTTAAATACCAGTAGTCACGGCTACACTGGATAGTCACACTTGAACATTATCTCAAGGCCTCTGATGGAATAAGCTGTTTTTAAAGTTTCGTTATCGTCTACAGTAGTTTATAGAGCGAACTATCACTGCAGTTCAGTTCGAATTACACCACACGCAGTCTTAGAGGCCGCACATGGTTAAGTCTTCTACCGACAATTCGGTCTCTTGACAGCACAACCAGATAGTGCATAGCTCTACAGGATTCAGGCTGATTAAGTGCATATTCCGAAACGTCAGTAGGGAATCTGCACGACTTTTGACGGCATGTGCAACGCGGACTAATAACACGGTGTAGAAGAATCTATTGTGTTGTGGATAAAAGCAATGCTAATGAATAGAACTGAAATCACGGAGGCGGAGAGTGACCAGTTTGTACCTTGTAAACAGAGGCTGCTCCCAAGGTGGCATCCTGTTACTTTCCGTAGCATCTTGGTCGACTTTCTGCCCTGAATGGATTTTACACCTACGTCCAAGCTTTAGCAGATGATGTAACCGTACTGCTTACTGGACCACGCCTGGCGGTCGTTTGTGCAAGCGGGCAGGCGGCCCTAGACACTATCGATGACTGGTATACTTTAACTTTCAGTGAACCCTCGCAAAACTGAGGTTTTTCTCTTTACGAGAACCAGGAATCTCTCTGGTCTGACTGAACTTGTACTTATAAAGGGTGTCCCAACAGGAACGCAAGATTTAAATTTGGCGCCATTCGAATTGTCATTGTTTGACATTTGAAAAATTATTATTGTTTGTTAATAGAAAGTATAGGTGTGGTCGCCGTGGCGTAGTGGGTAGAGTGCGACGCTCACACGCCGAAGGGTCTAGGTTCGACTTCCAGCTCAACACCAATTTTTCGAATTTTTCACGGCACCACCTCTTTCGAGCTGCTGACAACACTCAAAGAGTAATAACTGTCTAAGAAAGCTTCTCAAATCTCGCCGTTCGGAGTCGGCAAAAACCTGTAGGTCCCTTCTACTCGTGAGAGAACAGTAGCGCGCACCACACGAGTAGTTGATGAGCAAGCTAGGCCCTGGTCCCCCTTTGGACTGTAGCGCCAACAATTATTATTATTAATAGAAAGTATAAGGTTAATAAAAATGGAGCGCTTCACGAATAAACAACGCATTCTCATTGTGTAATTACTTTACCAAAATGGTGAATGTTTTGCGGCTACAGTTCGCAAATTGTGATCAATTTGGGGTTACAATAATGCTCCAGAAGAGTCAACTGTAAAGTGATTAATGGAAAAATTTGTTGAAACTGGGTCTGTAACTGATGTAAAGACAATAACGCGCAGCAGTACCTGATGATGTCGCTCAAACTCCATTCACTTCAATTCAACACCGAGCTCAGCAAATTAATGTTTCTAAATCTATGCAGCGAATTTTGAGGAAAAATTGGCATCACCTGAATGTGGAGGGGGCATGGCTTCAACAAGACGGCACCATATTTCATACAGATGTGGGATATGGTTTTACGTGATCACCTGCCTTAACGGCTTATATCACGGGGAACATTTTTCCTAAGAGTCGTAAGTAACGCAAGACTAGACGCCTTAGTTACCCAAGTACCAAACTGGGATCATGCTTGAGGGGCAATCACCCCACCTTGGTTTGATGCGAAGCCTTTCTAAAACCTCTTCCGCTCTCTAAGTCGCAGCGCCCGGTTGAGAATGCAACTCCACACTGAGAAGGGATAGTCCCTAACCGACTTGCCTAGTTTTGCTTACACAATGGGCTAGACAAGTCAGCACAGTACACTATCCTCGATACTACCCGCGATGTTAGGAGGTAAACCACAGCCACAACGAAACTCCCACAAGGGGGCCTACCGCAATGGTCAGGCTGGAACCGAAGTTCCAGGGGCCCCCGACCTCCCGTGGCACCAGAATATAGCCTTTGGTTAAGCTGTCACTACAGTCAGGTTCTCTCAAGCCTGGGTCTGTTAGCCGCCATCCCGCCACAGATGGTCTTTCCTCCATCAGTGTTTCCGTTGTCACTATAAATAGTGATACGGATGTGATTTTGAATCATTTGATTCATAAATCCAGTCACATCATCTGGACCATATTTCATACAGCCAGAGAAACAATTCAATTCAAATAGGTTCGATTCCCAGCTCAACACCTATTTTTCGAATATTTCACGGCACCACCTCTTTCGAGCTGCTGACAACACTCAAAGAGTAATAACTGTCTAAGAAAGCTTCTCAAACTTCGCCGTTCCGAGTCGGCAAAAAACTGTAGGTCCCTTCTACTTGTGAGAGAACAGTAGCGCGCGCAACAGGAGTAGTTGATGAGCAGGCTAGGCCCTGGTCCCCCTCTGGACTGTAGCGCCAACTATTATTAATTAGAGAAACAATTCAATTGCTGCATCAGTCATTTCCCTGTCGTGTTATTTCGCGTTTTGGAGACCATAATTGGCCGCCTAGATCGTGCAATTTAATACTATTCGACTTTTTTCTTTGGGTTTTTTGAAGTCGATGGTTTATGCGAATAAGCCGAAGACGACTCAAGCTTCAAAAGAGGAAATTGGACGCTGCATTAATGGAATACAGCAGCATTTATGCAAACCGGTCATTGAAAATTTCATTAAAATATAGCGTGTGTGCTAGCAAAGCCGCTGCGGCCATCTGGCCGATGTGTTATTCCACGCATAACCTCCTCCTGTCTACGATATTATGTCTATTTAGGATATAATAAAGAATTCACGATTATTTTTAAAAATATTTGCGTTTTATTTAAAATTTAAATCTTGTGTTCTTGTTGGAACACTCGTTATTCCACTTTACAAAGAAGCTTAATATTTAGGTGTTATTCTGTATAAAAAAAAAAGCTTCTTTGGAGAATATCAAATCGAACGAAAAACCTCCAAGGCGCTGTCAGTCTTCTGGCAGTGTACCGAAGTTTGTTGCAAAACTAAACTGATCTATACGGCAATGATAAGACCTCTTCTCTCATATGCATCAGTCGTTTAGTGGAACGAGCTTCCGCGCAAACACGGGACTTCTGCATTCACGAAGCTTCAAAGAACAGTTTGTCTCGGCCGCACAGAGGCCTTCCCTAGCACGCCTGACTCTGCTCTGAATGCACTGATAAATCTCCTTCCCCTTGACCACCACTACATTGGATGCATACTCAAGGATATCTTTCGATTACAAAAGGAATATTCTTTGGTTCAACGCACTCTTTCTTCTTCTTTCTTTGGACCTCGCACTCGGCATCCCCTAGGACACAAGCCTAATTGAAATGCTGTCTGATGCGAGTTCACCAATAATACAGCTGCGTCGCGCATACAAAGTCGACGTTCTGGCCCTGACTAGAAACTGAACCGACGACTCTAAAACGACGGAGGGATTTGGACCTGGGGCCTTCGTGGAAGCCGACAACATCATACTCCACACCTCCTTGGATAATTTCGCGTCGGTCTTCCAGGCGGAAACTTTCGGTGGAAGGGACGAAGTATCTGTGCCGTAGTGACAGCCAAGTTGTGCTTAAGGCTTTTTTAAATTCCTTAATCACTTGTAAAATACTCCAAGGATGCAATTCTTTCCTTAATTTGGTCGGTAGGCTGAAGTCGTTTGTGTCCCGGAAATCACGAAATCTTAGGAAACAAGATTGCCGATGAACTAGCTAGGCAAGCTTCAGAAGAGACATTCATAACGCCCGAACCTGCCATGCGACTACCTGCATCCTTGGTCTGAGCCTCCGTCCACGGTGGAGTCTCCCTACAACAGAACCAGAGATAGCGTGACTCTTCAGGATGCAGGATGCCTTTCTCCGAGCATTAGCAAGAAATCCGCGGTTTTTCTACTATCTCTAGACAGAAACGAGTGCAGAGAACATGTCAGCATATCAACGGCACATTTTACCCTAGCTATGCACCTAAGTCGGCTTGGGCTTAGTGGGGGCATCCTTTGCGACGACTGTGACACACTCTGTCTGTGTCCCGCCTTTGATTTGTATCGTAGTCGGGACATCTATGGTATGTTCCTTCTAGTTGTTCATAGAAGTCATCCTTCGTGTTGTGATTCCTCTCTTCTGCCAAGGCTTAAGCGCAAATTAATCTGTTGTTCCCGAATTCAGCGGATTGTCATGAGGCGTTCGCTGGAGGGGTCGCAGCTCAAGATTTTTGCCTAAGTTTGCACCGAACAACAAATCCGCATCCGAATAAGCGCTGCCTTTTCTCCCTGTGGTAATAGCTGTAGTACGAATATATGTCGCAGTTTTTCATAGCTATTTTGCCGGGCCACCCCATCGCACCAGTGGTCGCCGTGATATAGTGAATAGGGTGCGACGCTAACACGCCGAAGGTAAAGGTTCGATTTCGCTCAACAAGACTGCCAACACTATCCTCGTTAAAACACAGGTAATGTTGAAATACAGCCTCTTCGCGGCGCCCCCTGGATAGCCATCACAACACCCGTTGTGTGAACAAATGCATGCAGCGAAACTCTCTCCCCGAGTGTTAAATAATGGGCCCGGCCTACCAGTCTGAGGGTTTTGCGCTAGGGTAACTTCAGTTCAGAGATGACAACTGCTCGAAAGAGGTGGTACCGTGAAAAATTCGATATGTTCGACTGGGAATCGGTGGTAAAGTAGGGCAAAACAAAATACATGCTGCCATCAGGAACACACAACATCGACCTGTCGGACAGAGCAGAAACAGTAGAAACCTCGAGGTAGTCAAGGACATCGTTTACTTCGATTTCGCGGTAAATAGGGACAACAACTCCACTAATGAAATCAAGCGCAAGATCACTTTTGACAATCGCTGTTTCTTTGGGCTCAAGAGGCAATTGAGTAATAAAGCCCGCTCTCGAAGGACTAAGCTCGCTTTATATTGATCATCCCAGTCCTACTTTATAGTGAGGAATCTTGGACGTTAGGAAAGGCGGATGAGGAAGCCTTAAGTGTTTCCGAAAGAAAAGTTTTACGTTCGATTTTTGGTCCTGATTGCGTTAATGGCATCTGGAGGTGAAGATTTAATGACGAACTCTATAGGCTGTACAGCCACATGCGCCTGGTTAAGCGTCTACGGATACAACGCTTAAGATGGCTAGGCCATGTAAAGCGTATGGACACCACTGCTCCGGCCCGAAAAGTCTTTGAATCCGTGCCATTGGGACAACGCAACAGAGGACGATTTAGACTAAAGTGGCGCACACAAGTTGAGAAGGACCTCAACCAACTTGGAGTGCGCAAGTGGAGACAGTTGGCGAAAATTCGTGCTGGCTGGAGAGGCATATTGGTTGAGGCCCAGGTCCACTCCGGACTATAGCGCCACAAGAAAAAGAACTCAACATTTGTGGCCGTCGGAGCGGCCGATTCGATTCTCGGTTGAACACCTCGAATGTTTCACAGTATTAGCGCAACAGGGGATGGCCTAGGCTAAGATGGTGCACACAAGTGGAGAAGGACCTCAACCAACTTGGATTGCGCAAATGGAGACAGCTAGCGAAAGATCGTGATAGCTGGCGAGGCATGTTAGTTGAGGCTTAGGTCCACCGCGAAATACAAGATAAAAGAGAGGAAAAAGTTTTCCCTTAACACCGGCATTTTACCCCTGTTTCATTGATTCCTCGTCTCTAAGGTATGGATCCGACTGAATGTATTTCAGCTGGTATTGATTCAACCTCAATGTTAAAGTTGCTGTCGAGTTTTGGCTGGCAAGCAATTTCTTCATAATGTGTGATACTTTACAACACACATCAGGGAATCGTTAGTTCTTTATGAACCCAGTGAAGTTGTTGCCCATCGTATTGGCAAGAGAAGGGAGTAACATAACCTTCCACTATGGTTTGCAGAGACGGGCTTCAGCTTAGAGTTTTTAAGTTATTCTTATGCTTCGAGTAAATAATGCACTTGTCCACAGGAAACGTTTTGCACTTCTCACAACTTTCAGAGGAGAAGAAGACACTGAAGAATGATCCATGTCCACCTCAGAGTTGAAAAATTGAAAAAATATGCCTTACATTTCCCTTCGCGACAAAGGTTTTCATCAAAAGACGAATGAACATTATATTCCGCAAAGTAGGTTGTCCAAACAGTCGCATCTCATTGTGGCTGCAGCTAGCCTCCCTTTTGTAAACGATCACTTGCACAACCCATTGGCATAATCCTGTGTTTGTTCGAACCCCCGACCCACTGCGGAGTGGACACGAGAAAGACCTTCCATTGTATTCCAAGCGGAATAGCCCAGTAATAATCCCACAGAATGGCTTTTTGTAATCTCCGCGCCCCTACCCACTGCTCCCACATGCCCTTGCGCTCCCACTCACGATCTGCAGGATGACCGTTTTCTGTTATGCATTCAGGGGCTAATGCAATTCTTGCGTCCTTTCTCGTTTAGCTACCGTTGCGTCACATATGTGATTAACTCCTTTGGCAGATGCTGGTTTCACGTTGCAAGCTGCAGCCTGCCCTTGCCACAAATCACATCCGTCAGTGCGACGTGCTTATGCCGGCATTTGAAACGAGTCTCTGCAAACCCTGTGCACCGCCACGCCCCGCATGCACTCACGTCGTCGTCGTCCTACCGGTGTGCACGAGAGAAAATTACAATTTAATTATAAATGGAAATCCCGTGCCGCACGGCCAGCGCGCCGAGTTTTGATACAACACATCTGATGCGTCCACGCCACCCGCGCCCTAAACCTGCTGGCAGCGAGGAGGTGGCGGGATTTTTTAATAAAAGGGACTCAGTGGCTGGAGCGAATAGTAGGGCCGACATTAAAACTCCCAGGATATGGAAATTATATTCCAAATTATGTTTTCCTTTGGAATGAAAACGAATTCCTTTGGATGATCCCGCACATCTCTGACGCGGTGTTTGTGCGTCGAAATGAGATGTCAAGCCGGTATTAGGTAACGTCTCTCTGTCGGCACGCGGATGTGCGCTCATTTCCAATGCGAAAGGTGTGCTGTCACTGCCAGTCGCACGCCCGCCTCCATGCCGTTCTCGAAACCGTGTCGGTGCTCCATGTATTCTCGAGGAGTAATTTGTTTTTATTGGATATGAATACACAAGGATTTGGCAAGGATACACACGCCACCGACGCCGCTGCTTTTAAGAGGCCATAATGCAAACAAAGCGCTGCTGTTGACTCTCCCGTGGAAGCACGCAGTAACGAATTCGTCCTAGCGTAAGGAGGGAACGCGAGGCGAGGTACCTTGGCTGGAGAGTGCTTCCTGCTGAGTTCTTATTGAGTGCTCGTATGATGTAATTTGTGAACGCATAACTTGTCGGGGACTGGTGCAGTGTTTGCTTTGCGTGCCTAAAGGCCTGCGAGCACCGACAGCTGAAGGAGTTATTTGTCGTTTGGTGTTTTATGGACCATTTGGGGAGCACATATTCGTTGACTTAGTGAATCTGATATGTGTGTGCCTATACGTGTCACAGCTTAAGCTGAGACTGCTTGCGAGTTTGACCTGCTTTAAGGAGGTCATGAGAGAGAGATAAGGAATGAGAGAATGTTGGCTACTTCTTGTCCTGTTTTGCAGCGAAAGAAGATTCCGTGAATAAAAAAAAAAACGTTTGTCGAGCAAGTAGCAAGTAGTTCGCTTTACTGAAAAGCTCCGTACGCCAAGTGGGGGTAATGAATAGACGTTCGAGGAAAGGCTGGAAAAAGAAAGGCAGCAAGGTCCGTATGATCGATTCTGAAACTCAAAATATTTGACAAAACCTGAAGCCTTAGTTTTATGAATTACTGAACCTCCACCCACAATATATTTGAATGCGCTTCTGGGAACTCCCACAGATAGAGAAAGCAGTTTATGTTTCCATTTCCATAAGAGAAACAAAACGGTTTTTGTTTGTTTGCCTGTCACACTTTCCATATTTTCGTGGATTGCTTTGGACTATGTGTAATGGATTGTGTAAATTTTAAGAAAAATTTTCGCTTGTCAATCAAGAAAGTAGAAAAGAGTGTCCTCATATGGCTTTCGGAATAAAATACTGTACCCATTGAGAGTCTCGCAGCGTGATTGAATTTTGATATGGAAATGTGAACATCTGTCCCATCTAAGCAAATTGAAGCAAAGTCCTCATAGAGAAACATAATCTAAAAATGTTTGTAACAGATGTTCTTTACTAAAATAAAACGAAACCCTACATGAGTAAGCGGGACACTCACAGGAATGATTTGTCATAAAAATCGTTTTAAAACCAAAATCAAATCAGTCTTCATCGTATCAATATTTTTCCACGGCCTAACCTTCGTCTTCGAAGATCGAAGCTTATGTATGCCTTCAATCTTCTACGATACGCGTATTTGTAGAAGTTTCACTTCAGTGGGCAATGCTTTCAGAAGTGTGGCTCACTTTCAAAACAAAACTTTCCTTATATTTTCTAAAACATTCAATAATATAATAACAATAAAAATTGTCGGCGCGACAGTCAACAGGGGGACCAGGGCCTAGCTTGCTCATCAACTACTCGTGCTGCGCGCACTACTATTCTCTCACGAGTAGAAGGGACCTACAGTTTTTTGCCGACTCCGAACGGCGAAATTTAAGAAGCTTTGTTAGACAGTTACTACTCTTTGAGTGTTGTCTGCAGCTCGAAAGAGGTGGTGCCGTGAAAAATTCGAGGTGTTCAGCCGGGAATCGAACCTAGACCCTTCGGCGTGTGAGCGTCCCACTCTACCCACTACTCCACGACGGCCATACAATCTTCACATGGTGTAAGTAAACTTTTGTTGTGTACTATGAACTGCTAAAACCAGTCGAAACCATTGATGGGAAACGTTATCGACTACAACTTAAACCTTTTGCCTCGCTTTGCCAAAAAAGCACCGAAATGCATAACAAGTAGTAATTAAAGGAATTTTGCACCGTGTTAACGCTCACCACCTATTCCTGTAGCGATCAAACACTACTTGGAATCGCTAAAATATTAGGTCTCCGTCACTTGCCGTATTCTCTAAACCTTGCTCCTTCCGACTAACGACTATTCTGACAAAAACAAGACGAATTGGCTGGTAACCGGTTTGCAGAAGATATCAGAGAATAGATCAATGATGGATCAATGATGGATCAATGATGGATCAATGATGGATCAATGATGGATCAATGATGGATCAATGATGGATCAATGATGGATCAATGAATCAATGATTCCTCTCTGGCATTAAGAGGTCAGATCAAGACATCAGCAAGCAGTGTATTACAGGCATTCAAAAACCAATTACCCAAAAACACGCGGTGTTGTGAAAACCAAAAAAACTTCCCGTAGTTTTGCTCTAAGCTAATGTTACAACTGTACAGCCGGTCCCTAAAAAGGGCGAATCTTCGTCACCCACCTCCTACCGATCCATAGCACTAACTCCCCTTCTCACCAAGGTCATGGAAACGCTGATAAACCGCCAGCTTATGAAATATCATGAGTCCCGGAAGCTTTTTAATGACCGGCAGTACGGCTTCCGAAGCAACCGTTCCACTGGTGATCTGATAACATATCTCACTGAAAAGTGGAACCAATCTTTGCGCAATGCAGGAGAAAGCAAGATTGTTGCGCTTGATATTTCAAAGGTATATGACAGGGTCTGGCATCAGGCTCTCTTGTCGAAAATGCGTGCTTTTGGGATCGATGAGTCTCTTCTTCAATGGATTAGAAACTACCTTTCGAATCGTTCAATACAAGTCGTCTTGGATGGATTCAAGTCTGATATTCACCATATTAATGCTGGTGTTCCCCAGGGCTCCGTTTTGTCTCCGACACACTTTCTCATTTTTATAAATGTTCTCTTGTCTGCTACTTCTAATCCTATTCATTCCTTCGCTGATGACAGTACCCTCAGATTTTCATATTCGTTGGCTCACGTCCATCCATTTCGGCCAGAGACTCGGAACGGCACCGTAGGTTAAGCACATTAAATTCCGACCTTGACAGCATAATCGATTGGGGAAATAAGAATAGAGTGGAATTTAATGCTTCCAAAACACAGTGCTGTCTACTGTCGTTAAAGCGATCACACAATAATCAGCCGTTATCAATGAACGGAACATGTGTTGTTGAAACCGAAAGACTTACCATCCTCGGTATGTGTATCAACCCAACAATTAGTTGGAACGATCACATATTTGAGGTCGCCAAAAATGCTGCGAAATGTCTAGGCTTCCTTAAACGATGCAAGAAGTACTTCCCCCCTTCTGATCTGGCTACAATATACAAGGCCTACACACGCCCATAACTTGAGTATAACGCTCCTATTTGGTCAGGTGCTTCTAAGACCTCCCTGCACCTGCTGGATAGAATTCAAAAGCGAGCGATAAAACTTATAGGTGACAGTAATATTGCGAAGTCGATTGACTCGTTAGAACACCGACGTAATGTCGCGTCGTTGTCAGTCTTTTATCGCTATTTTAACAAGAAATGCTCAGATGAATTAGCCAGTTGCATTCCTACCCTTCAAGAATTCACCCGCAATACTCGCCTCGCTAGGAATGCCCACCAATTCACCCTTAAGCCCTCTTTCGGACGGACAGTCAAATTCAGAGACTCGTTCCTTAGCCGCACTACACGAATCTGGAATGCTCGTCCCAGCTCGATTTTTCCTCCTTATTACAATCCACAAGCATTTAAAACCAATGCGCATGGGTACCTCCTCTCCCTCTCTTCCTCTATACCTTCGGCCAGTGCTGTGACTGGATCCGGTCACTTAAGGGTACTCGCAAGCCCTTTTGCACGCGTCAATTATAAAACAAAAAAAGTCGACTTATTGACTTGGGTATAAGAAGAGCTTCGAAACGTCTAACATTCTTTGATGAAGGACAAACAACTCCTGCCTGAAATAACACCACACCCAGCACATTTTTTGAACCTTGACCTGGTTAGTAAGTAATTTGTTTATGAAGCTCTAGGTATATCCAGTTGCCTAGCAGTACTTCCACTCATTGTACTTGTTCCCCACTCCATGCTGTCAAAGGCCTTTCGAGATCAAAATCAGTTCGCTCAACCACCCCTCGTGACACTGTTCATCCCCAAATTGGCACCAGAAGTGTTCATGGCCACCTGATCAACTGTCGACTCTATACACCAAGTGCCCCTCAACTCGATTACCCGCACAGAAATAATCCATTTAATTGCACAACTCAATCCGCGTAAGTCCCACTTGCGGCTTGACTGACACGAGAGCGCGCGTCAAACGCGCTTCGAAAATAATCAACGCCACCGCATCAAACTGACAACGTGCCGCTGTCATGTGTGCTGCGGTTCCATTACCGAGAGTCATCAAGCTCAGTCTCGGCTTATTCCCACGGCTGTCAGTGTACCCACGGGCTTTGGTTCCTTTCGTGCGATCTGCCATGCTGCGGCCAAACCTTCGTCCATTGTTTTGACTCTTGCTCACCGCGATGTGTCAATAACAATTAGTGCATGAATGAATTTTGCTGCCCGCGACCTGTGGCAGCCACGGCCCCACAACGCAGCCACCATCACCTTCACCGCCACAGCCACCACTCACCCCATGCGAGGACCATTCGAAGTGTCAATTGAATTTATGTGTCCGATTGAATAACGTCGGTCTCGCACGAATTAAATTAACGAATTCATTTATCTCGAGCGCGCCGAGAATCTGTGCGCGCTGGTGGTCCATCGCTGACGGGGATAATAGCTCTTTGGCCGCAACAAAGCATCTGTGTCTATACCGAGCGGCGACCGCTGTCGCCGGTGACAAGTTGTCATTTGTCAATGGCTGGCGTGTGGGTTTTCCGCCTTTATTTGCTGCTGTCCCCTCTTTGTTTAAAGTGGGGAGTGGTTGTGGTGGTGCTGGCATGATGCACTGTAATGAGAAACCAGATCCGCTGTGACTCCACCACGCCATGTCTGCAATTGAATTGTTTCTGTGTAGCGCGCTCGATTGATAGCAATTCCCTCTCTCCCTCCATTGATGTTTGCTTTCCATATCCCGAGAATTATCCTGGAACCACAGAGACATCGTCATCGTCTTCTGCACCGTCTGTCTGGGAAGTTCCAAAGCCACGACAAGAAGAAGCAACTCCAGCTGAGCGGGAAGCACTCATCCTTACATTTCAAGGACTTCAGTATCGATTATCGCTCTGAACGCATACCTGTTCAGGAATCAATCTCCGGAGACTTACCCCATCGCAGCGTCGTCTCGCTGTGGGCGCCCAACCAACCGCCCGACGCTGGAAATTAGTGTTATGTGGAAAGTTTCTTCATTAATTTGAAATTGCGGGGCGCCCGGGATAATACAATTTCAAACTTGCTCCAACCCAATGTAGTTCGTTATTGTTGCGACGACGATGCAGACGTCATATGAGTTTGTTTATGCCGGCTGCCGCTGCTGGCGGTGTCGATGGGTGGTGGTGGTGGTTGGAGTCAGCCGGTTGATGGTGGGGGATGTGTAAGAAATTTGCAAAACCTTAAACTTTTGATCGCTTAATTAGATTTTCCTTAAAAGGAAGTTTGGTTTTTAAGAAGTTTCGTGGGGAGCGCGTCTTCTTCTTATCACGGGAGAGACCGCGTTCCCCGCTGGGGTTGGTAACACATAAATCACGGAGAGAAGTTATCGCCAACATTAGCGATACAAATGTGTGCGACGGTTTGATGAGAGGGAGGGAGGAAGAGGGGAAATGAAAAAAAGACATAAACGGAGCTTTCTTTTTTCGACGTCCATGAGGGTGTCCTGACGGGCATGGCAAATCGTTTACCGCATGGATTTGGTATTCAAAGCGATTTTCAACGAGATTTTCGAAATGTGAGCTGCCAACGAGACGGGTTTGTGGTGCAAGGGGATGTACGACTTTTTTTCTTTTTGACTGACACCAGAGAATGAAGAATCGCTTTGCATTACACGCGATGGGATGGATGGAGGCGAGAGAACAAATTGTGTTGTTGTCGAAGAGTGGAACGTGACTCGGGAGAAAGCGCTTGAGATGCTTGTAAAGCGAGATTGCGCATTTCCGTACGAGTATCTGGCTTGACAGGTGTTAACAGTCAAGTAGGTTCAAGTCGGTTTAGATGCTGGAAGGTACCAGGATCGTGGCGTGGAGAGTCCTTCACGCCCTGCAAAGGAGTTGGTAGCATGTGGGTTACGACTTGGAATTTTTCAAGTGGATTGATGTGTTGAGGAATCACATGCAACAGTTGGAGTTGATGATGGCAATCGATATGTTTGCCGCAATCTTGTCGCAATCTCAATCACGTTGGCGTTGTAAAATATATTTTGCGTCAAGGGGTGAGACGCACAACCTGATAGTAACGCAAAAGCCGACTAATGTGTCTTTTAAATAAAGTTCAGGAGAGTTAAGAACAGTGGCAGAAATTATACTTCACCACAAGGTTGAAACATGGATCCGCTTGTTTATTTGACAAGGGGTCCCAGGTTATAACATTGTTATTGGAGTACGAGGGTTGGCTTTTATATTTCGGAATAAGAGAACAAAAACAAATATTAATAATCGTAAATTGCTTTATAAATATTCCCCTTTAAGATCTATACACTTTTGCATACGTTTGAACCAATTGTCGCTTTTGGCACTCTGATTGAGGTATCTCCAAAACATGCATTCTGAACGCATCAACCGCTTCTTCAGGTGTTGAAGAACGTCGATCTCTCATTTTTTTTTTGTACATACGGGAAGTCATTCGATGCCAAGTCGGGACTATACGGCAGATGACGCATCAAATCGATGTTTTGAGTGCTCAAAAATGCAGTTGTTTGAGCAGATATGTGAGAGCTCGCATTGTCGTGGTGAGGAGTGATCCGTCTTAGGCGGTTGGTTTTCCGGATTTCTTGAAGCAAATGGTTGTATACCACTCAGAAATGGCTGCTCTTCGTTGTTTTGGAAGTGCTTCGTGCGCGAGCAACTTTTGTTGGATTTGGCTCAATTTGAAACAACCATACAGTCGACTGCTGTATACTTTCGGGCTCATATGCGTAAATCCACGATTCATCACCTGTCACGATGTCATAAACGTGTTTCGAAGCACCGCGATCGTATTTTTGGAACATTTCTTTCGACCAATCGACACGAACCTGTTTTTGAGCGATTGACAAATTGTGTGGGATCCAACGCGAACAATTTTTTTTGTCGGTCAAATGTTCATGCAACATTGAATGTATGCTTATACATTGAACTAATGCATAAGGTCGTCTCAATCTCACGATAGGTCACATGACGATCTTGCAATATCAGTTGGCGCACAGTATCAATGGTTTCTGGAACAACAACTGATTTTGGATGACCATCACGAAATTCGTCTTGGAGTGAACTACGAGCTCGGTTGAATTCACCATACCATCGATAAACAGTCATCCCTGATAGAGCTCCATCGTCAAAATTAAAATTTAAGTTTATCGATGCACTGTTGTTGAGTTAACTCACGTCGAAAGTTGTAAAAAAATAATCGCATGAAAATGTTCACGATTTAATTTCATTTTTGGGTGAGATGAATCTTTTAAGTAACTGTAAACAACACAAATAGCGCTCGTATGTCAAACCGTTCTGAGTACGTATAACCTAAAAATGCCAGACTTTACGATAGAGCTGGCAGTTGCCAGATGCAACATTAGGGTTGCCCTAACTCGAAATATAAAAAAATCATCCAGTCTTTCTGTCCTCAGGCATTTGAGAGACTTGCTTATCAAAATTTTGATCTATGGAGAGTCTTATTTCCAGGTTGAGAATATTTTGAAGAAAGGAATGAGCAATGAACTCTGTTTTTAGCCATCAACAAGTGTTTTGCTAGAATCTGCTGTAGGTATTTGTCAATATCTGGTGAAGACATACAATTTCTTTATTCGATTTCTGAGGTTTCCCTTCTTCTACTTGGTCGAGATCGCTCTTTAAACAGCTGCGTCTTGTTTGACGTCGCAAGTCGGCCCTTCTCTTCCTTGGTGCGCCATTTCTGACGAAGTTATCCACTACTGTGCTGTCCCAAAATCTAAAGACACGTCGCTCAGAAACGGTGTTACTGATTCTATATGGTCTTCTCACCTGAGGAGCTACATCCACGGATGGCTAAATACATGATGCCGTATAGCGTCGTTGGATATTTTCTTATAAATGTCACAAAAAAGCTCAAAACTTTGCTTCCAAAAAGACAGAGAACATCCTTGACCCCCTTTAAACCGTCAAAGTTCTGCGCCGAGGAACACAACAGGGATGATAAAAGTACTCTGAAAAGCATTTTCGCCTATGGGGGGAGGGCATTTTCACACAGTTACCTTTTGACCTCAAGAAAACAGCGAGTCTTACGGTCGATTGACGTTGCTCCTATTTTTTTTGGAAATATAAGAAAGTAGCTAATTGCTTGGTTCAGTGCTTTGTTCTCAGGAAGGACGCTACAAAATATGACAACGATCGGAACTTTGCTGAAAATTACTCCTTACCTGTGAAAACCAATCAGAATTCATTGCTCTGCACCAACACTTTGACTTCCCCTTTTTATGAAATTCCTTCATTTGGATCTGAAACTTAACCGCTGACACCACTTCAAACTTCCACAAATTAGTTGAAATGCGACACCCACTTTTGCATTTTGCCCCCATCCCTACTCACTCAGTTTTGATGACAACCTTGAACGGCACCAATTGAAATGCGATTCAAAACTTCTACTCTATCGAGAGTAAGAGGATTGAAATCAGTTCCATCGATATTCGGAAATCAAAATCAATAAATACGCGAGAGGTTGATGGAATAAATTTATTATGACCGTTCCGAGTTAGACATCCGCCATTGATTTTGCCGTGGATGGTGCAATTTAATTGTCATCAAACGGCATCGCCACTCATTCACCCACGTAGTAGAGGCATGCGGTTCGGGCAATTCATTTATCCATCAGTTTTTGGGGGAATTTTGCGAATTAGTTTTATGTGAAGCGCGTTTCGATTGTTTTAGGGGATTGTGCACATTTCACTGCACCCGTAATCTGCGTCTGGGGGGTGCAATAGCATTTGGAAGCGAAATTTAATTAATGGAATCCAGGGAATTAGCTTTCTTTGCAATTTGTTTGTGTCACTTAAATGCGATTCTCTGGAGATGGCATAATTGCTAAAAAAGGCAATGAAATCATAAGCTTGACACATCACTCAATATGTTCAGGGACTGACAGGACTGACAGAAAGAAGTAATTGCAGAAAACCGGTGGACTGTCGCGCCATACAATTATTGTTAATTATTATGCTGACTTAAAACGTGGGCGTACAGACACCAAAGATGCTGAATGGGAGCTGATGGGAGGAATAGAGGTAATTACACCTGAAAACGTCAAAAATTACCCAAAATCGATTTGGAAAACCGCAAAGTGAAATTACGCGAGATAGTTGATACCTTGAAGATATCAGAAGGCACTGTGTTCACTATTTTGCATTAGCGCGTATCCGTGAGAAACCTGTTTGCATGAACACTTTTCCGTGAGAAACCTGTTTTTGAAATGGGTGTCGCGTTTGCTCACAATGGACCAAAAACAACAACGCATCGATCATTCTGAGAGCTCCTTGAAGCTGTTTCGCCAGAATAAACAGGACCTTACGCATCGGTATGCTACAATGTGTGAAACACGCATCCACTACTACACTCCAGAGTCACATCGACAGTCAGCGGAGTTGACAGCAGCCGATGAACCACGCCCAAAGCGTCGAAAAACACAAGGGTCCACTGGTAAGGTTACGGCATCCGCATTTTGGGATTTAGGAAGAAACTGCAAAAAAGGAAACTTATTTTCATCCACCAAGACAATGCACCGTGTCACAAGTCGTAGGCTACCTTGGTCAAATTGCACGAATTGGTGCTTGAGTTGCTTCCGCACGCCAGATATGTCCATCAGCGACTTCTACATCTGTTCAGACCCCAAAATGATGCTCACCGGAATAACACATTGCTATATGGCTGAACCCTATTTTGAGGCCAAGGATAAATCGTTCTACAAAAATGGTACCGAACTATAAGACTGAATGTATCCTTCTTGAAGAAAACTACAGATAATGTGACCGGATTTTATGAATATGATGAATGAATGATTCAAAAATAACGTTCGTATCACTGTGACAACGGAAACACTGATGAAGAAAAGACCGTCTTTTCAGATTTTAAGTGAGCCTGGTTGGTAGTGAGAGCTTCACCAGAAAATGTATTCTGGTGCCACGCGCATGGAACTTTGGTTCCAGCCCGACCGGGCGGTAGGCCACCTTGAGGGAGTATCGCGGTGGCTGTGGTTTACCACTCAATATCGCGGGTAAAGTCGAGAATAGTGTACTGTGCCGACTTGTCTAGTTTTGAATTTATTGCAAACAAATTGAATCTTTATTGAAATGCAAAAGTACACTTTCAGGTCTCTATTCTGCGGCACTCTAAAAAACCGCTAATTTTACATATTCATGAAAGTATATACCAGGTATACCAGTATGAAATGCCCGTTTTTTAAGAAAATATAACCCTAATTATTAATGGGAAAGTAGAAAACATTTTATTCAAAGTATTGGCCGTTGTTTTCTACACATTTTGACCACCTTTCTGGCAATCTATGAATACCACGCCAATAAAATTGTTCGTCTTTTAAAGCAAACCAATCAGACACCCAATTTTCGACCTCCTCGTAGGAGTCAACGTGCTGCTCAGCCAATGCGTGTCCCATCGATGAAATCAAATGATAGTCTGGTGAATACGGCGGGTGGGGTAGCTACTCCCAGCCAAGTGTCTTGATTGTATCCTGAACCGGGTTTGCTCTGTGTGCAGGTGCATTGTTATGGAGCAAAATTACCTTGTCATGTCTTCTGGCCCATTCTGGTCGTTTGTCGATCAATGCATGGTTCAAGTTGATCATTTGTTGTCGGTAGCGATCAGTATTAACGGTTTCACCAGGTTTAAGGAGCTCGTGGTACAGCACACCTATTTGGTCGCACCAAACACACAGCATTGTCCCCTTGTCGAATCGATCTAGTTCTGCAGTTGATCTTGATGGTTGTCCCAGATTAACCCATGATTTTTTCCGTTTAAATTCTTAAAATAAATCCATTTTTCATCGCTAGTAGCAATCCGATGCAAAACCGATTTTCTTTCGTGTCTTTGAAACTAAATTTCACAAGTGTTTTTTCGGTTTTCCATCTCTCTTTCATTCAATTCATGCGGCACCAATTTTCCACACTTTTGGATGTACGACGAGGCAAACCTTATAAGGATAGATAATTTTATTATTAAGTTGATACGGAGTCACACTGTTTGAGCCATGGCTTCAACCAACAGTCTGATCTTTGGGGCTTACTACCCAAATGAAATGTACCATGAACGGGTGCGTCTTAACGGCTTCATTCCACTTGAAGCTTTCCTCTACTTGGACACTAAAGGCCTGATTCAAGATAGGGAAGGCTACCCTATCATCTTCCATGTCGTACGCCGAACAGTCGAAAGGCGACTTCTATACGAGCCGGACGTCGCTCGCAGCCACGAGGAACTCCTACGGTTCAGTAGAGCGATTTCGGCCCACGACAGAGCAGTGTCGGCAAAGGAACGGCTTTTTTATTGGTGGCTACACCAGAACCAGCCTTCGATGCAGTAAACTTCTTAAGGCATATGACAGGGTAGTTGGTTAAGTAAAGCCAACTCACGTAGGTTAAGGTAGTTTTAAGGCATTTTATGAAAAAAAAAAAAACCAAAAAAAAAAAAAGGTGCACCACGGCGTATTGGACATATATGTTAGGCATATAATTAACACATACGCCCTAATGCACGCGTCCGTATAGCTATACGGACATAGTTAACATCATTTATAAAAGCTAAGTAGAGTTAAGATTTTAGGTTTATATAATTCTATATAGTTATAAGTTTTAGTGTAAATACTTTTTTAGGTATAAAGTTAGGATAGATAGTTTAATAAGTTAGGTTAGAAATAAAAAAATCCAAGTTTTTACAATTTTCTTGGATAAAGTCATTAAATATATGTATGCAGATTTTTAATTTTAATACATGAAGCCGAAAGGCAAAAATAAAAACCCTAGATTAGCTTAGAGTACTCATGAAGAGTCAGTAAGTTAGAATTAAGATCAGTAGATTACTTTGGTAAGCTAGCTTTAATTATTTTTCTCTAGCATGTAAGAAACTGAATTGAGATAAATAAAAATACATTATAAATAATAAATAATAAAATAATCGTTTGCAATTCGGCGTCTTCAAAATTTTTTGGTGGTCTTTCACGTTCTTCATTTCTTACATCAAAATCATTAGAACGCCCCTTGTATGTTGGTGAATACAGCCTAGAAAATCTCCAGAATTCGCAAGACAAATTTTCAACTTGTCGAATACGGATAGAAGCATTAATCTTCGTAAGGAGTGACTCTAAAACCTGGAACAATGCGCGGACTACGGTAAGCGTTACATAGTGACGTTATGTAATTGGTTTTGTGAGACCTATCGTCAAGAGGACCGATTTCTGACTACTCCATCAAGAAATTATGTCCTACCTGCTGTTGTTTTATGAGAGGTAGAGGTAGAAGCCCGTTTTTTTTGTGGCCGCAGTGGCGTAGTGGGTAGAGTACGACGCTCACACGCCGAAGGGTCTAGGTTCGATTCCCGGCTAAACGCCTCGATTTTTTCACGGAACCACCTCTTTCGATCTGCTGACAGCACTCAAAGGGTAGTAACTGTCTCATAAAGCTTCTCAAACTTCGGCGTTCTGAGTTGGCAAAAAACTGTGGGTATCTTCTACTCGTGACAGAACAGCGCGCACAACACGAGTAGTTGATGAGCAGCCTATGCTCTGGTCTCCTGTGAACTGTCGCCCCATGCAATTAATTATTAGAAGCCCGGTTTGTTTATTGCCTTCAAACGCCAAAATCTAAGAAGATTTTTTTATAGGTAGGAAGATATTTTTGAGTTTCGCCAGATACGAGGGGAATATGGCAAACAAAATATGTGCGTGGTGCTCAGCACTGGAATAGAAACTGTTACCGGTGCCTGGACTGAAGCACTTACGGCCAGAAAAATGTAGTGGAAGTGTGTACGTAAGAGGTTCATGGTGCACATAGGATTCGCAAAAGAACAAAATTTTCAACTTGTTTAAACAGCCTCTGGACAATGCTTAAACATTCGAAGGCTAAAGGAACTGTTTTATCAATTTGAGTTCTTTTTGTGCAGAACCGTGAAAAACGCTGATGCCAACAATCCGGAAGCGTTTCAAGCACTTGCTGTATCTTTTCATTAACACGGGGAATACAGCTCGGTACCAACCTTTGTAGGCAGCCAAGACATACACTAGAATAACCCTGTGTTCGGCAGTTACACTTTAGATGCTACACAATGTTTAAACGGCAGCGACGGGCAGCAAGATAAGCAATCTGACATAACACAGACCGAGAGAAAGGTGACACCACTGAGCCTGAAATTGTCTTAACTTGAAAGTAAAAAAAAAAAAATTATGAATACTTCGGCGCCTTATTTTCTTTCATTTCACTTCAGTAAAGTGGAGATGACGTGCAATCTCCCTCAGTGTTTGTCCACCACTCCACTGAGCATAGTCCTCTGAAGCCCCTTATTTCTTCCTTAAGGACATTTCTTCCAACGTCTCAGAGTAGTTCAAAGCCTGTTTATTGCCCAGAAATCCCTCCGTCGACAAGAGACATCACTTGAACTATAGACAGTCTTGTACACAGTTATATAACTGAAAACTTATTTCACGACAGTGTTCAAGAATCACCTACTGCAAGGTCACCTGGCAACTCATAACTTTCCACCTTCATCGAACAGACTTTGATTCCACTGTTGCGCTTGCCCCTTAACCTCATTTCATTATCCAAATCCAGCCGACTATGCATGGGTGCAACTTGCCGCGGATCTCCCAGCACATCACAAAAACCACACAGGGGGAGTGAAAAGAGCTTAGAACCCTGACTTAAAATAGAACACCATCTTCACCTTCAGCGCTGCGGTCCCCACACGAACGCGCCGCACAAGCGGTAGCAAGAGCTCGTTTTGAGTATGCGGCTGATTCAATTACGATACCGTGCCCGAGATTCCTTGCGCCAGCACCGCATCCCATTTAATGACGCCATTTGGGAGTTCTTTTTTCTCAGCTCGACGGCATAATTTATATGAAAATTCACGCCTTCGTCACCATCAGCATCCTGCCGTGCAGTGCGGGTACGAGGCGGGACGCCCACAAGTTATGACAGCCGCCATTGATGAGATCACCGCGCAGCATGTATAAACGCCTCATACACACTCTCCATGGCAAATCCTTAAAATCCTTAATGCCTTCACCTTCTTTGAAATTCAATTACCCCGCGTTCTTTTGCAAGAAGCCGCCTCGGAGCCTTGACTTTTTTCCTTGTCGTAGAGCCGCGCCACTCTGTCACGTAGTTTGGGGTTGGTTTGCCGAACTCTCGTATTTAGTCGCGTGTGTGGACTGGGGGAGTGTAAGACATTGGAAATTTATATTGGAATCCTTAAGGATAATTTTATTCGTATTAATCCGAGACGTAAATTATTCTAGCGGTGAAACGAGTGGAACCACGCTGTGCAACGTGACAGTGGGTGCATGGGCGACTTGCCGTGTCGTAGAGGAGATTACAGCAGATTACTGCAAACTGGCAGCGAATTTCTGTCAAGTGTAGTGATTGTCTTTATAATCAGTTGGTGGATTGTAATTTTAGAAAGCGAGAAAATTACGTTCACAGCTCACCTACGAGCAAATCTCGATAATGACTCGCAATCCCTGAACAGAGAGATGGTGCGGCTTATAAATCGTAGCACATCTGCACGACGATGCTATTTAGAAGTGGGATTGCTATGGCGTCAGTTGAAGAGTGGATTCTGATTCGGGTCCGCGACCTTTTGGACAGCGAAATTGATGATCAGAATTCTGAAGTCCTCTTGCTTAAGGCCACAATTCTGCAATTTTAAAAATGGGGATAGTTTGGGGAAGGAGGCATTTTATTAGCTTTATTGAGCTTGATATCCTTAAGCTCACGGTTTTGGATCTTCGTATTCTTAAGTTAAAATCGAGAATTTCTGTTTTTGTAACTTAAAACAATTGTACTAAAATCGATTCGACTTTGGTTTGGGAATTTATCGAGGATCTGGATTACTACAAGAATCACAAATTTATTTTTAGTTTTTTGGGAGACGGCAGTTGGGACTAAAGCGTTTTTTTTAAGAGTGACGGGTAGACAAACGAAGAAAATGCGATGACTTTATGTAGCTTTAACTTTTTTTCCCCGAATCTTGCTTTCTTAAGCTTTTTAAACATTTTGGGATCCTGGGTTTTTTTAGCCCTCGGGTTTCAGTACTTTTCTTAATTTAGAGTTGAAATGGATCAACATTAATTTTAAGAGTCTGAAATCAATGGCGGACACAACATCCGATAGACAATTAACTTGGATTTTAAGACGAATTTGAAGAAACCAAAGAATAGGGGAACTGAATTAATTCAGAAGTAAATGAAAACAAGGCATAGAACGGAACGTCAGGTTTGAAAAGAACGCTTAAGTGGTAAGTCAATGAAAACTCTTTTGTTCTTCTATTGGGAGGAATAAATGGATCCAAATCTTTGGACAGAAAAATTGTTGGTTCCGGTTATACTGCGAGTAAAACAACAGAGCAGACGAGATCTGTTCTTAAATAAGGTGAGCTTTCATTTTTCTGAATAAATACTTATCTATTCGATTTCTATTTTATCCTACTCAACGTAGGCCCCCTTTGGTACGTGAGTTGCCTTTTATTTTTCCGGATTGGGCAACCTTAGTCTTCCAGTCTGGTAACTGCCAACTCTATCGTATAATTTGAGGTTATACGTACTCAGAACGTTTTGACATACGAGCGCTATTTGTGTTGTTGTCAGTAACTTAAAAAATTCATCTCACCCAAAAATGAAATTAAATCTTGAACAATTCCATGCGATTATTTTATACAACTTTCGACGTGAGGTAACTTAACAACAGTACATCGATGAGCTTAATTCAATTTTTGGAGATGCAGCTCCATCAAGAACCAGTGCTTATCGATGATTAGGTGAATTCAACCGAGGTCGTAGTTCACTCCAAGACGAATTTCGTGATAGTCGTCCAAATCAGTTGTTGTTCCGGAAACCATTGATGCTGTGGGCCAACTGATATTGCAAGATCGTCGAGTGACCTATCGTGAGATTGAGACAAAATTAGGCATAAGTGGGAAAAGCATACATTCAATATTGCATGAACATTTGACCGTCGAAAACACTTGTTCGCGTTGGATCCCATACAATTTGTCAATCGCTCAAAAAAAGGCTCGCGTCGATTGGTGGAAAGAAATGTTCCAAAAATACGATCGCGGTGCGTTGAAACTCGTCTATGACATCGTGACAGGTAGTGAGTCGTGGAGTTACGCGTATGAGCCCGAAAGTAAACGGCAGTCAACTGTATGGGTGTTTCAAATTGAGGCCAATCGAACAAAAGTTGCTCGCGCACGAAGCACTTCCAAGCAAATGATCGCCTTTTTTTCGGAAAAACAGGACATGTTGCAAAAGTACCAACAAAACAACGCAGAGCAGCCATTTCTGAGTGATACACAACCATTTTTTTGCCAGTTGTCTTCCAAGAAATCAGGAAAACCAACCGCCGAAGGCGGATCACTCTTCACCACGACAATGCGAGCTCTCACACATCGCCTCAAACAACTGCATTTTGGAGCTCTCAAAATATCGATACGCCGTATAGTCCTGACTTGGCACTGAATGACTTCCCGTATGTAAAACAAAAAAAAATTAGAGATCGACGTTCTGCGACACCTGAAGAAGCGGTTGATGCGTTCAGAATGCATGTTTTGGAGATACCTCAATCAGAGTGGCAAAAGTGCTTCGGCAATCGGTTCAAACGCATGCAAAAGTGTATACATCTTAATGGGGAATATTTTAGAAAACAATAAAGCTATTTTCGATGATTAATATATTTGATTTTAATATTTTCTGAAATATAAACAGCCCTCGTATATAAATTTTGCACAATCCGAAATTCGGTGTCATGCAAGATAACGGACCTTTTTTAAGTTCAGAATGCATCTTCTTATATTGTTTATAGGTCTTATTACTGATGGAATAAATATGCTGTTCAGTAAACATGATATGTGTGCATGATGGTAGGAAAAAGTTTTTAGTGACAAAGTTGAACATGGTTCTGTTTTTAGCACAGTGCTTTATATACCCATGATTCGTCACAGATTCTGACCCTTTTATATAAATTTGGACCTCCGTTGACATCATTCAACGATTTCCATCCGATACTCATTGGACGCTCAGTTCAGCGATTTTGGAATGAAATTCATGCCCAAAATTTCGAAAAATTTGAAAGATATGCCGACATCATCATCAACTTATCTATTAGTGATTCGACGATTAATAATAATAGTCTGGCGCGTCTGTCCACTGAGGGACCAGGGCTTAGCTTGCTCATCTGCAACTTCTGGTGTTGTGCGCGCTACTTTTCTCTCACGAGTAGAAGAGACCTACAGTTTTTTACCGACTCGAAACAGCGAAATTTGAGGGGTTTTCTTAAACTGTTATGACTTTTTATGTGTTGTCAGCAGGTGGTGCCGCGAAAAATTCGAAAAATTGGTGTTGAGCTGGGAATCGAACCTAGACCCCTCGGCGTCTGAGCGTCGCACTTTGCCCACCACGCCACAGCAACCACGATTCGACGATTACCCATAACAATTTTTTTTACTTTCTTAACATTGCAGTTGTTGATATGCTGGGCCGTTTCTTTCGTCGTTCACATTTTCTTGACCTTCTCTGAAAAACTCGTATCACTTGTTTACATTTTTCAGACTCAGGGTACACCCGCCGTGTGACACTGCCAACATTCCATGTGTTTCTGATTTTTCGTTTTTCGCACAACATCGAATGCAAGTTCTGTGAACCATATTGTCGACAGCAGCAAATCACCAATCACTCAAAACACGTCTCAGTTTAATGCTTCACACAAACAAACTAAATATGCTTTAAGGCTGAAACTGGAAAGTTATGTTCGAAACGAGTGTACTGAAATAATAAAAGAAAATCTTCGCTAACCGAAAATTAGTAGCCCGCGAAATTTGAAAATTAAGTTTCAAATACAGAAATTTATTGTCGGTTTTTAGTTACACGCACGAGCTGGGGAAATGAAGAGATAACATAGGACGTGAACATTTCCAGTCCAAGACGCGACATTCATCCATCCTTTAAATGAATTAGGAAAGGGAGGCTAAGTCTCGGTTTCAAACACCAAGCTAGACTTAGCAACGACAACTGAAATCTACGTTACCAGGACCAGAAGTCATCGATGGATGCCGGAAATGGATGGAAAATGCCTTGTTTAAGGCAGGGTGGCCTCAGGCACACATTCTAGGCAACGTTACCATTGGCCGTGTAACAAATTACCGCCGATTGCATTTAACACATTTCAATGACCCCATAATATCCCTAAAATCAGCTCATCTATTGTAGTAAAGCCATGCATCCTCCAAATGCAATCACCTCTCCTGTAAGCCAAGTTTTCACCACTGAAACGCACCCAAATACCCTAAGCTGCTTTTAACATAATTTAATTAACTGTCCTTCCTTCAAAATATTTAAAAACTCCCTTCATCCTGTGACCACTTTCCAGTGTCTTGAAGGTCTCTAAAAATCACACACAAAAGACTCTTTCAGTTTCCACCACACCTGCCCTCGCTTGACACAAATCCAAACTCAATGTAATCAGGTTAAAAATAACCAAACAGAGCCCTCTTCCTTCCAGGATATGCAAATATTTTATAAAATATCACGTCGGGCAGGATATCCGTGTGCGGTTTTGGCCGCTTAAAGAGAGATGACAATGTGCGGTGTTGAGAGGAGATCTCCTCTCCAACGTTACTGCGGTTGGTTTAGGTTAGGTTGGAGTACGGCGGTGGGCTAGGCAACTGAACACTCCTGCTTTACCTATTTGGAAGTGCATCGTGGACGAGAGCATTAGGTATGGTTTCCGGTTGCGAACATATGAGGACATGCACGCCATACACCTGTGTGTGTGTGCACAGAGTAATGGCTGTGTTTGCTTGAATGTCCTTTGTTTGCTTAATGCAGGAACTTACTTGTTAATTTATCCGCTGGAGATAAGTGTTTTCAGTAAAAATTTTATCTTAGTAAACATTATCTTTTCAACAGACGCGTGTGTGTGTGCACTAGAGGTGTATAATTTATTACTTCGTTCGTAATGAAACTACAGGCAGTAAAACATTAGAGAGATAAGGCTTGCGATGAGGGTTGGAAGTGGCAGGGGCTAGGAGGAAGAGCAATCAAACGGTTATATACGTAAGGGCGCGATACAACTTTTAGAAGTAGAGAAGTTTTGGAACTTAGCAAGGAGTTTAAGTAAGAGATTAAGATATTCATTAAAACTAACATTTTATTACGTGCAACGTAAGACTGACTGAACAGCAAATTGTTTGTGGAAGGGTTCCTGGTGCTCATGCAAAGTCAGTGGTAGGGGTTATAATTTCTGAATATATCAAAGAACGTAAGAATATGTTATGCTGTATCCTTAGAGCGGACAAGTGGAGTGCACCGTTTTTCACTATCGACGTGTAACAATCGGGATCACAGCAAAAGGCCAATGAATTATCGTTTGATTTTAACCTACCCAGTTTTTAGCAATAGCAGGTAAGGATTCTTTGGCTTACAGTACGATTGCGAGTATCATGTTTGCTTGGATGAACTGGCTGTGGACTGAGAGCTGGAAATAGACTATGTCTGCATTAAATGATTTACTTTCAATTTTTTATTTCATTTACAAACTGGTTGAGACATTTCTTTAATTCCAAGGTTTATTTATATATCGACCATTTTCGCTAATACATACAGCACTGAGCAAAATAATAACACCACGTTCGACTGTGTCACTATTCTGCTAACACTTTTCCTACCTTCACGCAAACACATCACATTTACTGCACAACATCCATATTCCATCATATATAACACTCATAAACAAGATAAAAAAAAAGCGCTTTCTGAACTTAGAAAAGGCCCGTTGTCTGAAATGACACCCAATTTCAGATTGTGCAATATAATTACACCAAGTGCACCAAATTCATAAATATGGAGAAAAAGAAACTGGAATAGTGAAGTTGTTTATTGTTAGTTTTGTTATTGGGTTAGTACTTGATTGGCTAGTTCAGCGTATAAACATCGTGGCATGGAGTCGATTAGGGCCTGACATCGCTGAACAGGGATATTCCTCCACGCAACCTGTACAACATCCAATAGCTGTTTTGAATGTTTGGGTTTTGCTTCATACATAGCTTTCCATACATCTGTCTAAAGGGTCTCAATGGGACTCAGGTCCGGAGACGGAGGCGGCCACTTCATAACTAGAACTCCATTGCTTTGGAAAAGTTCCTTGGACTATTTGATCGTATGTTTGATTTCATTGTCTTGCTGTCTAATCTGTCTAAGCGGTATATTACACATAAAGGCACCCAGGCACTTCGTAATAAAGCTACGGATCCACAGAGAATAGTGTATGTGTTTAAGCAACAAGCTACAGACCCATGGTGAATAGTGGATGTGCTTAAGCAACACTTCCAACAGCTTCTTTGTGGGCCTGACTAGGAGAGAGTGATAGGGAACCAGGAAATTCGAACTCCAGTAAACAAAGCAGTCCTTCCACCTAGCTTCAAAGAAGTCGGTACAGCCATTGAAAGGCTGAAGAACAACAAAGCCGCAGCCTCAGATGGCTTACCATCTTAGCTTTTCAAAGCAAGAGGCAATGTTATGGTAGCGAGCATAGATCAGACCATTTGCCGAATTGAGAAAGCATGATCGACTACCGGAATATCCGGTTGCACACAAAGCAAAGCCGGTTCAGGATACAATCAAGACACTTGGCTGGGAGCAGCTACCCCACCCGCCGTATTCACCAGACTATCACTTGGTTTCATCGATGAGACCCGCATTGGCTGGGGAGCACTTTGACTCCTACGAGGAAGTCGAAAATTGGGTGTCTGATTGGTTTACTTTAAAATACGAACAATTTTATTGGCGTGGTATTCACAAACCGCCAGAAAGGTGGTCGAAATGTGTAGAAAACAATGGCCACTATTTCGAATAAAATGCTTTTACTTTCCCATTAATAATTAGTGTTTTATTTTCAAAAATAACAAGCTCATTTCATACCGGTATATCTGGTACACTCTAACCACTACGCATCGGGGGCCACATCAGCTCCATATGGCTCATCCACAAAAAAGGCGATCCTACCTCTTGCAAGAAGTATAGAGGTATATACCTGCTTAACATTTCATCCTATTCAACTTACTGTGTGAACTTCTAAAGCCGTTCTGCACCGCATTAATCGGCACGTTCCAGTGCAGCTTTCGGCTAGGCAAATCGACTATAGACCAAATCTTCACAATAAGGCAGATCCTGGAGAAGATCAGCGAGTTGCAAACCGATACCTACCATCTTTTCATGGATTTCAAATCCGCATACCACACATTCATCGCAAGGAGCTATTTGAGGGATGGCCGAATTCGGGATTTCGGAAAAATAGATCCGGTTGTGTTGCAGCACGCTTACACGATACAGTTCGGTTCAAAAATAACTGCACCGGATTTTGGCAAGGAGATGCGTTGTCGTGCGATTTCTTCAATCTGGTACTGAAGAAGATAGTGCTGCTGGTAAAAGTCAATACAGAAGGCACTATCTTCTATAAGTCAGTCGATCTGTTCGGAAATGCTGATGGCATCGACATAGCGCGCACAACATGAGTAGTTGATGAGCAAGCAAGACCCTGGTCCCCCTGTGGACTGTCGCGCCAATAACTGTTATTAATCATAATATTTATCGTTCATCGGCGTGGGTTAGTTTCGGTTTTCTTCCTCTTTTTTCTTCCTTTTGAAAGTATTTTTTGGGCTCCACAGTTCTTTTCCGTGATTAGCGTCGTATGTGCTGAGAAGCACTGGAACTAACGAATTCACGTAAAGCTTCCGTCGTATAAATATCTGATGTGTGGCCGCCGTGGCGTTGTGGGTAGAATGTAACACTCACGCGTCAAAGCTTCCAACACCTCACATTTTCACAACACCGTCTCTTTCGAGCTGCTGATGACAACCAAAGAGCATTCACTCTCGATGAAATTGCTAGAAGGTTGAGACTCTGTCGTTCTGAATCGGCAGAAAACTGAGGCTCTGTTCTTCCAGTGATAGAAGAGTAGCGTGCACACCACGAGTAGATGAGTGATGAAAGCTAGGCTCTGGTCTCAGCTCTAGGTTCGCATACCTGATCAGCTAGATGAAGAGGCAGAGGCATCGCCGGATCTGTTCGAAGTCACATGGAGGGGTATGTGAATGACCCCAATCCCTGGTACTGTTCTATTTGTGACCAAGTAGTCAGCAAATGCGATCAGATGCTGTATGGAGCCAATCACTTCTTCTTCTTCTTCTTCTTGTTATTGTTCTTGTTCTTACTTTCCTTCTTCTTCTTCTTTTTGTTCTTCTTATTCTTCTTCCTTTTCTTCTTCTTCCGTTTCTGTTTCTTTTTCGTCTTCTTCTTGCGGAACTACAGCCCGGGTTGGACCTGGGACTCAACAAACATGCCTCTTCAGTCAGCACGATCTTTCGCCAGCTGTCTCCAGTTGCGCACTCCAAGTTGATTTCGATCCTACCCCACTTCTGTGCGCCACCTTAGTCTAGGCTATCTTTTGTTGGGTTGTCCCAATGGCTCGGATTCAAAGACTTTTCGGGCCGGAGCAGTGGTGTCCATACGCTCTACATGGCCTAGCCATCTTAAGCGTTGTATCCGAAGACACTTGACCAGGTCGCTGTACAGCCCACAGAGTTCGTCATTAAATCTTCTCCTCCAGATGCCATCGACAAGGTTTCTGCGACAAGAAGTAGGACGGGGATGATCGAGCTGTTATATAAAGCGAGCTTAGTCCTCCGAGAGTGGACTTATTACTCAATAGCCTCTTGAGCCCGAAGAAACAGCGATTGGCAAAAGCCTTTCTGCGTTTGATTTCGGTACTGATGTTGTTGTCCCTGTTTACCGCGGAGCCGAGATAGACGAAGTCCTTGACTACCCCGAAGTTACTGCTGCTTTGTATGACGTTCTGTCCGAGACGTCGATGTTGTGTATCGTTCCTTGATGACAGCATATATTTAGTTTTGCCCTCATTTACCGCCAGACCCATTTGCAACTTACACCAAATAAATTGTAGAACCTGGCAGAGATTTGGTCGGATGTTTAGAGAATGCAACGATTCCCTTATGTCAAACTTCCCGCACTTGCTACAAATCCACAAACGAGATGGCTGTCGTTTGAGGATTTGTATCAAGTGCTTGACAGAAATAACGACGATACGAGAGCCTTGCAAAAGAACTAAAGAGCAACTCTCAATTCACTTCTACTCGCATTTCTACTTCTGCTTGAAACATCCACAAAAACTACAATGAACATGCACTCAATTCCAATGGTGTTCAGCCACTCAAGGCCAACGAAACCGCTTCAAGTGTCCTCATCTGATATCATTCCTCAAACAACCGCCACCTTGACCCAATATTTGAACAGAAATTCAAAAAAATTGTACAACAGTGTGCTCGAAACCCAGATGGAACTTGAATCCCATTTTGGTTGCAGTAAAAACGCAGCTATTCAACCCAACCCGAAATTGGTCGTTCCCGCCAGAATATTCGAAATATGAATTTCCCAACACGTTGCCCAACCCCGCCCAGGACAGAACATCATTTTTCCATTCGGCTCATAGAAATCATAAATTTCCAATGATCCGCACTCGAAATTTGGGGAGAAAAGGTCGATGGGGCAGGATGCATGGTTTTTTACGAGCACTTTAGTTGCAGGATCAAATTGAAGTGCTATCCTTCATAGCCGCATCCGGTGCTAGCTAAAGCTGAGGCTCTGTCTGCACACTGGGGCACCACCCTCGAGGGGTGTGTTTTTATTGAAAAGGAATACACCCGGCAGTCTGACAGAATTTGATTGCACAATTGAATGAGATGCACAAATGAAACACACACAATCATAAAAGGATAACAGTGTTTCGCAAAGTTGCAGCCACCCGCCCACTGGGCGAGGGTCAATAGCTGGAGGCGTGGGTAACTTGTAACTTGTGAACAGCGAGCTTCTCCGGCCACAAAGCGTTCCGATTCTTGATTAAGACCGTGTTGGACGGCCCATCGACAGAGGATGAAGGGCTTTCGATTGCAAGGATCACAACGTCACCTTGCCGTCGATTGCATTTTCTATTTCCAATCATTCGATCCTTTGGAAGGGCTGCAGTTGGTGTGACCGCTGTAGGGGAGTTCCTCGAGCAATGTGCGCTCTGTTTGTCAAGCACAAACTCCCACCACTTTGTACCCTGCTTTCATAGCATTAGAAAGGACTCTGTCAAGAGGGAAAAAACCGGGGGGGCGAAGAGCTGGAGTGATGGTGGAGCGGTGGTGCACTTTGGGGAAATTGTAAAACTGAACAATGGCATCAGCTAGCACCTCCTGTTTGTGTGCAGTGTCCCTCGCTCGAATCGTTTCTTACCCTCGCTTTGGGGTGCTTAATAAGGATAGCGCCCTGTGCGGCAGAAGACAGAAGCCGAGGTGCACGGGGCGGGGAGCAGGAGTGACTGTGTGGTTTGCTCGGTCCTTAATTCGATGGAATGCGAATAAGGATGCAATTGTGTGCACTTGAGTGTGCACACTTCGGTGGCGGCTGTGAACAGCCTGGCATGCAAAGGTCCTTATCACTTGTATTTGAACAAGTTCGAAGTTAGTGCTTGTCGTAATGGAAGCTGGCCCCTTGCTGGAATTAGGTGAACACAAATTCACAGATGAGTGGCTTTTTTCAGCTTAACTTGGTCGCAATGTTGCGGGTGCGGGTGCGGGTGTGAGTGCGGGCGGGCCAAGTGCCGGGTGGCTGTAAAGTTCAACTCATTTGAATGCACTTGAGGTCCTGAGTGGAATTTGAATGTTTAACACTTGCCGGGCAAATGGTGTTTAAAGGGAAAAGTTGGGAGTATTCGTCACGGTCTGCGGGCGAGCGGATTGAGCGACGGTGATGGTCGGATGGTGCTGGTTGAAGATATCTGATGTGGATGCAATGGGAGCTGCAGAAATTAAAGGAGTGTTGAGTTCGCAACAAATCTCTGTGATAAGAGGGACCTTAGTCGGAAATGTGGAGGGACAGCAATAATGGGTGCTGCTTTAAGTGGAGTGCAGGGCTGGATGAACAATGAGTGTAATAACACTTAAAAACGAGGACATTTTAAGAAATGAAATGGGAATCTGGAGGAGTGGAAAAAAGGACAAAACCGTGTAAAGTGGAAAGCGGTGCAGGCATAATGTTACTGTCACAAGTGTACAATATGACTTTACAGAGTTATTCCATTTCCTGTGCAATGTTGGTCTTGTTTTAATGTAACAGGAGTAACGTTCCTAAGGTTTGTTTATCACAAATAAAGCTGCATTATGCTCGATTAACATGCATTCAATTCTAGCATAATTCATATGAGAAAACTTAAAATTAAAAAAAGAAACTTTCGTGAAAGACCTGATGGCGCTTCTGTGATAAGGAGCTTAGATTTTTGTTCCCAGCACGTCAGCGCCAAACAGCCGCCACCTGATACGAGCAACTGCAGACAAACAAAGTACTCTCACCTGCTCTACGGTCGTCGCAAAGAGTGGCGTCACTAAGCCCAAGCCGAAATAGAACGCCGACAGTTCGTCTGCACTTTCATTCTTGGTCTATCTTGGAAGTGGTGAAAGGATTGAGAAAGGCCTTAAGCACAGCTCGGATGTCAGACACAGATACTTCGTCCCTTTCACCAATTCTTCGCAATTTAGTTGGTGACCATTAGGATCGCGAAAGCTTCCACTTGGAAGACCGACGCGAAATTATCTGAGGAGGCGTGAAGGCAAATGTTTTCGTCCTCCACGAAGGGCCCAGCTCCAGAACCCTCCTACGTCTTAGAGCTGTCCGTGGAAATCCGACTACATTCCTTTTCCGGTCCATTTTCTGGCCAGAGCCAGTCCAGGATACGGGGATAGTCGACTTTGTATAAGAGGAGCAGCTGACCTCTCATCAGACGGCATGTCCAGGAGGCAAGTGTCACAGGAGATGCTGTGGGCGAGGTTATCAAAGCTCTGGTGGAAGTTGAACCAAAGATTCCTTGTTAGTCGTTAGATGGCCTTGATTGTCAAGGAGTTGGAAATTGGTCAATGCATCAAGAGCAGAGCCAGGCGTTCTGGAGAAGGCCCTTGTGCCGACAAGATTTTTGTCTAACCCTTACTCCTCTCCATGGGTTATTGAATTACTGATTGTCAAATATAAAAAAATCGAAACCGTTTAAGAGTTAACGTTACTCACAGTTGACCAGTTAATTACCTTTACTATTAATTCAATCTAACTGTGCTTATGAAAATAACTCGATCTGTGTTACTTGTCATTAAACTATTTGCATGCTTCCCCTCCACAGAAAACAGGGCCAGCTTGCCCATCAACTATTCGTGTTGGGGGCGCTAATGTTCTCTCACGAGTAGAACGGACCTACAATTTTTTGCCAACTCCGAACCGCGAAGTTTGAAACAGTTATTACTTTTTAAGTGTCTTAAGTTGCTTTTGTCAGCAACCCGAAACAGGTGGTGCCGTGAAAAATTCGAGGCGTTCCGCCAGGAATCGAACCTATACCTTCTGCGTATGAGCACCTCACTTTACCCACTACGCCATGGCGACCACAATCAGGACCCTATTGCAGGGGAAATTAGTCTCTGATGTTGAAATTTGTATTGTGATTGTTGTTTTTGATTACAGGGCCTTTTCTCTTGTTGTTTTTTCGGCTTTTTTACATAAACTTCGTTTTCTCGGTTTGTCTGGAATGGAGCATTAACCATCAAGCCCCGAAGATGCTTTGTTTTTGTTTTCGATATTTTTCTCTAATTCCTTAAATCTAGCTAACAAATATTTAAGCTAGTTATTTAATTTATAATTATTGAGAAAGTTCTCCTGTATGGCACACACAATTTATCGCCAATCACCTCCAGCTTCCTACAACAGATTAGTTGAAATATTTGCGTGCCATATTAAGGAAGCCTTCAATTGCATTTTCCCAGTGATTCAGGTTCGCAGACTCATGGAGTAGGGTTCGTTTCTCATGCGCTGGCCAGTGTTGGATTTAAAGACGTTTAACTTAGAACATCCATCAGAATCTTTTCCTCCAGACACCATAGACACGAACAGGGCCAAGGTTCTTTTTACATTACTACGAGGGTTGCCTTTAATATTTCGGGATTAGAGAACAAAAACAAATATTAATCATCGAAAATAGCTTTATTGTTTTCAAAATATTCCCCTTTAAGATTTTTAAACTTTTGCATGCTTTTGGACCAATTGTCGAAGAACTTTTGTCACTCTAATTGAGGTATCTCCAAAACATGCATTCTGAACGCATCAACCACTTCTTCAGGTGGCGCAAAACGTTGACCTCTCATTTATTTTTTTATGTACGGGATTGAAATCAAGTCATTCGGTGCTAAGTCAGGATTATACGGTGGATACGGCATTAAATCGATGTTTTAAGTGACAATGTGAGAGCTCGCATTGTCGTGGTGAAGAGTGATCCGTCTTCGGCGGTTGGTTTTCCTGATTTCTTGGCAGACAACTGGCAAACAAATGGTTGTGTAGCACTCAGAATTGACTGTACTGCGTTGTTCTAGTGGTACGGTTGTAACATGTCCAGTTTTTCCGGAAAAACAAGCGACTATTTGCTTGGAAGTGCTTCGTGCACGAGCAACTTTTGTTGGATTTGGCTCAATTTGAAACACAAGTGGACTTCTGTTGACTTTCGGGCTGATATGAGTAAATCCACGATTCATCACCTGTCACTTTGTCATAGACGTGTTTCGAAGAACCGCGATCGTATTTTGGAGCATTTCTATCGACCAATTGACACGAGCCTGTTTTTGAGCGATTGACATATTGTGTAGGATCAAACGCGAACAATTTTTTTTGACGGTCAAATGTTCATGAAATATTAAATGACTGTTGGTCCCACTAATGCCTAAGGTTGTCTCAGTCTCACGATAGGTCATATGACGATCATGCAGTATCTTTTGGCGCACAGCGTCAATGGTTTCCAGAACAACAACTGATTTTAGACGACTATCACGAAATTCGTCTTGGAGTGAACTACGACCTCGGCTGAATTAACCATACCATCGATAAACACTGGTTCATGATGAAACTTCATCTCCAAAAATTGATTTAAGTTCATCGATGCACTGTTGTTGAGTTAATCCACATTGATAGTTGTAAAAAGTAATTGCACGAACATTTTCACGATTTTATTCCATTTATTGGGCGAGATTAATCTTTTAAGTTACTGTAAACAACACAAATAGCGCTCGTATGTCAAAGCGATCTGAGTACGTATAATTTAAAAAATATCAAACACTACGATAGAGCTGGCAGTTGAAAGATTGCAATACTAGGGTTGCCCAATCCCGAAATATAAAAGGCAACCAACGTATTCTCTTAAAACAAACAAAGACGCTTAACCGCATTCAATAGCGCCCATGTGCCTGTGCGACGACGACAGGATGGATAGCGTAAGGGATAATAACAGCTTATAAGGTCAGCTTTTTGATTCGAATGATCGCCTTGGGACTTACCTTGGCATCTTGAGCCCGAAGAAATAGCAAGAGAAATTCTGAGCTAGATTTCGATCAACCGAGGCCGATGCAACCTCAACGTTTTTGCTACCCACTATGACGTTCTTTCCGAGGTATCGATGTTATGCGTTTTTACTGAATGACAAAATGTACCTTGTCTTTTGCCCTTTTGCCCTTTATTCACTAATAAATTTACCTTGACCATTTCCGCTTGAATGCCAACAAAGATTTTATGCAACTTTTGTTTATCGAAATAAAACAATTGGTTTGGCGTTGAAAATTATTCAAGGTTTTTTGCAGATAATGAAAATTGTAACTCTGGCGTACTTACTTTTAGAAATATAAGGTTGTCAAATATCTCCCGCTTTTTTGCTCTTCATTCAAAGCTTCATAATAAGTGTTACAGTTATCGGATTTAGTTCAAATATGTGCCGTTTTGTTCGATAATCTGTTTTCATCTAGACGGTAAATTTATAATATCCACCCCCCTCCCACCCTGTAGAAGCTGAACGCATCAACCGCTTTTTCAGGTGGCGCAAAACGTTGACCTCTCATTTTAGCCACTTTTCACAAGCCTCGTTTGAGTTCAACTTCACACCACCAAGGTCGTTCGCCATGAACAGAAACAGGTGGTAATTACTTGGCGGTATGTCCGGGCTGTATGGTGGATGCGATAAAACCTCCCATCCGAGCTCCCGTAGCTTCTGACGAGTCGTCAACGAAGTGTGTGGTCTGGCGTTGTCCTAGTGGAACACTACATTCTTCCTGTTGCCCAATTCTGGACGCTTATGGTCGATCGCCTGCTTTAAGCGGTTTTGGTGGAACACTACACCCTGCCTGTTGGTCAATTCTGCACCTTACTGGTCTATCGCCTGCTTCAAGGGGTCGGTCGAATTAAGCGTCTGGCCATATGGGAGCAGCTCATAGTGGATTATTCCCTTCCAATCCCACCAAACCTACAGCAAAACCGTCTTGGCCGTCAATCTCGACTTGGCCACTGTTTGGGAAAATTCGCCTACCTTCAAACACAACCGTTTTCACATGATATTGTCGTATATGATCAATTTTTCGTCACCAGTCACCATCCGCTTCAAAAGTGGGTCGAGTTTGTTCCGTTTCAGCATCATATCGCAGACGTTGATTCGGTCCAAATGATTTTCTTGCGTCAAATCATGCGGCAACCAAACATCAAGCTTTTTTCTGTATCCAGCCTTCTGCAGATGGCTTAAAATGGTTTGGTGACTAACTTCCATTTCCTGGGCGATATCACGAGATGCAACATGCCGGTCTATCTCGATGATTTCCATGATTCGATCGGTATTCGTCATCACAGGTCTTTCGCCGGCTGGCTTATCCATGGTGTCGTTTTCGTCGGCTCTGAATCGTCGAAACCATTCTTCCGCGGTTCGAAGTTATAGAGTACCATCCCCCAAAACACCATTAATCACACGGAACGTTTCTCTAAACGAACGAACATTAAAATAGCGCGAATTTCGGCATTAGTGAACTAAATGTTTACACGTCTATAACTGTTGAACGCAATATCCAATCTAATCATGCATAGCGTCGTTTTGTAGGTTATGCCAAGACATTTCAAATGATGTTTACCATAGTATTGCCAGATACGAGTTCTGTGGCGCTTTAGGAAAATTAAAAAAAACAAAACAGCTTATATTTGACAACCTCATATTGAAAAATTCTTTATCGGCGGAGCGAAATAAAATATGTGCGTTAATGACTACGACAATTTCGATCACGAGGTAAGGTTGCTCCTGCGCCCACTTGCTGCTACCATGCAGGTTCGGCAGGTAGTCCCTTGACCACTTCTGCCAGAACAGCTGCTTAAGGTAGCAAATAAGCTGCGATATTTTTAAGCAGGTTGTTGCGAATTCCGCTAAAGGGTCTGGTGGCAGTACTCTGAGGGGGTCCTGCAGAGTTGTCCATTTACACGTCAAAAGTGCCAGATTCGATTCCTGACAGAATTTCGTTGATTGATACTTTTTCTTTAAGTTTCTTTTATTGTATGACGTTGCAGTCGATGGTGGGTATGGCCTTTTCCAACTAGAACGGTCCCTTGCCAACGCTCAAACTTGGGTGAGATCTTTCTCCTTTAATGTGCACCATTTCAGCTTTGACCGTCCTTTGTTCCGTTGTCCCAACGGCTCGGATTTAAAGACTTTTCGGTACGGTGCAGTTATGTCCATACGCTCTACATTGGCTAACTATCTCTTAATCTGAAGACACTTGACAGGCTTTTGCCGGCGCACTTCTCATAAAGTTCGTCGTTGATTCTTCTCCCCCAAATACCATCAACGCAAACAGGACTAAAGATCCGAAAGACTAACCCTTCCTTATCCGCTTCTAGTACCGTTCAAATTTCCGCACCGTAAAGCAGAGCTGAGATGATGAAGCTATTATACAAAGCCAAGCTGACTTTCGAGATGGTGCTCTGTTGCTCAAGACCAAATGGAGCACCGATTTGCAGGATTATATTTTAAGTCGTCGTTTATTTTAAGAGTGCAATTTTATTTTTAACTTTAGTGAACATAGAGGTTTTAGACAAGGCGACGCACTGTCATGTGATTTCTTTAACATCATCCTCTAGAAGATCGTGCGTAACTCACAAGTCAACACCAGAGGCACGATCTTCCAGAAGTCAGTTCAATTGCTAGCTGATGACATTGACGTGATTGGACGAACACAGCGAGCCGTCTATGAGGCGTTTGCTGGCATTGAAGCAAAAGTGGCTGAAATGGGCTTGGTGGTAAATGAGGGTGAAACTAAGTACATGCTGTCACCAAGGAAGGATACACAACATCGACGTCTTGGACAGAGCGTTACACTAGGCAGCAAAACCTTCGAGGTAGTCAAGGACTTCGTCTACATCGGCTCCGCCGTAAACAGGGACAACACCATAAGTACCGAAATCAAACGCAGAAACACTCTTGCCAATCGCTGTTTCTTTGGGCTCAAGAGACTATTGGGTAACAAAACCCCTTTCTCGAAGGACAAAGCTCGCTTTACATAACAGCTTGATCATTCCAGTCCTACTCTATGGCGCGGAAACCTGAACGTTACCAAAGACGGATGAGGAAGCCCTTGGTCTTTTCGAGAGAAAAGTTTTGCGTGCAATTTTTGGTCCTGTTGCAACTGGAGGAGAAAATTTACCGACGAACTCTATGGGCACAGCGACATGCGCCTGGTCAAGCGTCTACGGATACAACGCTTAAGATGGCTAGGCCATGTAGAGCGTATGGACACCACTGCTCCGGCCCGAAACGCAACAGAGGACGACCTCACTCTAGGTCGTCCTCTGGCGCACACGAGTGGAGAAGGACCTCAACCAACTTGGAGTGCGCAACTGGAGGCAGCTGGCGAAAGATCGTGCTGACTGGAGAGACATGTTGGTTGAGGCCGAGGTCCACTCCGAATTGTAGCGTCATTAGAAGAAGAACAACAATATAGAGGGTCCAGCTCCACCTCAGGCAAGAAGAAGAAGAGCATAGGTTTCTTCATAGTTAAATCGGTTTGACAACAATCTCCTGATCTGCCGGCACTTATTCATATTTTCGGGATCCGGTCAAAAATACTGTTACAGATTTCCGCCTCTAAGAACGAAAGGTGGCCCGTCGCCCACACTTCCACTGCAGCCTCGCACTCATACAAGTGCAAATTCAGCTCTTTGCATCCTCCTCGACCTAAACTTATTTACCAACATTTCATGTTGCTCCTTCTTTCCCTCCTACACACTCTGTGCCCTTTACAATCATTCAAATTGAATCACTTTACATGTGAGCGTAGCATAAAAAAAATCCCTTACACGCGCTCCTCCTCTGGCATTCTGTTTATTTGCTTCACTTCAGCCATTTCGATCGTCGAGATGGAGTTGCACGAGGACGAGCCGGAATACGAGGGCCTCCTTAATAGAACCCTCCTTCCCTGTCATAGGGAACTTCTTTCGTTTTGTTTCATTGAAGAGAAATCATCAGACATGGAATTGCCTCAGCTCGCTACAAAATATTCTAATAAAATATAAATGGGAAAAGTGGTATTGCCGCAGCACCGGACCGGACGGGGGGTGCAGTCGAAATAAAGCCAACACGGTCCACTTACGGTTTAGTGCCGCGGAGTCATCGGTGGGTATGCAAATGACAGTTTTAGTGGCAACCTCTCGTCGATAAATCATTGTGGGAGTTTGTACTTTTTATGGGAATATTGAATCTAAACAAACTGGGGGCGAAGGCCATAAACACCCGTCCAGCCGTCCCCCCGTTCGGTGATAGAACTACGAGGCTGAGGACATTCCCGTTTAATGAACGTTTAATATTCACGTGTGAAAATTGCAATAAATATTTGAGTGCCGTTGTTGTTGGGAGACCACTTTCAACCCCCGACCTCTAAGCCGGACCATCAGGCTAGAGCAAATGGATCAGTCATGGCTGCGGGGACATGGAGAGGGCGTGCAGGACATCATACGTATGGCTGAACGACGTCCATTAGCGAAATGCGAAAAATGCCCATTTGAATATGATTTGTTCGTCGGGCGGGCCATTAATGGTTTATCGCCCGTGAATAAGCTTGAAATATGCCCGGGAGTTACGGCGTCGTCCATGAATTATGTGCCGCCTTGTCAAGTCCGCAGCACGGCCAACAGGTTGATCCTTCGATGGCCCGATGTCGCCGCACCCGTGTCACACCGTCAAAAGCAAAATGGATGGTAATTGCGGTCCTCGGTGAATTTAATCCTTCTCATTAATTACAATCTTCAGCGAGAGCGTGTGTTCCGGTGGTGTTCGACGACGCGACTTCGAGATTTTGCCTCAAAACCCGACAAGCTCCGCTCAGTGTGCGGTTTGCACGTCCCTCGCATATTAATACACACTCCCATTGCTGGTGGTGTGTGCCCTCCGAAAAGTGAGAATTATTTTTGTGTTTTTCTGCTCGAACAGCGGGCGCTCCGCAGGACCCGGAAAGCCGGTGGCTTTATCACCTTCGGTAGTCCCGACACTCGAGATGCTGCTGCCTTTGTGCGCTGCCAGCGAGGCCATGTCGTAAGTTCTACGTGCCTTGAATCTATGTCACATAAATATTCCCCACAGGTATTTCGGCACTGCTCCTGGGGCGAGCGAGAGGGTGGATGGGCTGTGGTGGCACGCTTGGGAGGCATGCCAGGACCGGGCTTACCACATTCGAATGATGCGAGACGGGGCACCAGTGTCCCCGTGGTCTGGAGCTCGTAAAATGTGAAAATTAATCGGCTCATTAAGCGGGGAATTTAATTTATTGTAATTATGTTAGAAGGCTTGGATTTGATCGTGCTGCTTAAGGGAAGGTTGGTCGGTGTTCGGTATGTGTACGTTTCGGCACCCCGTGTCAACAAGTTGGTGGCAGGTGTGCTCTGAGCGACGGTGTGAGTTCATAATGCATGACAGTGTTTCCCTGCTTCCCGGGGATGCTTATTTATTGTCTTCTGGGGGGGCAGGCGGTGTGTCGGAGACAGTTGTGTTACTTCTGCGTCATTGTTTACCAGCTCATGCGGAAGGACATTGTGGATATTGAGTGCGAAAATGATTTAGAATGCACTGGGCATCGCTTTTATTCATTTTTTTGTGGTTGGGGTGTGGACAGTGTAGCAGGATGATCTAAAGGGAAACAGCAATATTGGTCCAAGAACCAGAACTGGCTTCAGGCGGTGTTTAATTTATCTACGAAATTAGTAGACGAAATCAGGTCGAGAAGCGACCCAAGAAACATCAGTCCTGTCGGACAATAGGTTGGTTCTTTTGGCACTGAGCTCCCTCCTCAATATTCTCTAGGTTCTGTAAAATCCCATATTATCAAAGTATTTATTATTATTATTATAAACATTCTTAATGTGGCCGCCGTGGCGTAGTGGGTAGTGTGCGACGCTCACACGCCGAAGGGTCTAGGTTCGATTCCCAGCTCAACACCAATTTTTCTAATATTTCACGGCACCACCTCTTTCGAGCTGCTGACAACACTCAAAGAGTAATAACTGTCTAAGAAAGCTTCTCAAAATTTCGCCGTTCGGAGTCGGCAAAAAACTATAGGTCCCTTCTACTCGTGAGAAAACAGTAGCACGCACAACACGAGTAATTGATGAGCAAGCTAGGCCCTGGTCCCCCTCTGGACTGTAGCGCCAACAATTATTATTAAACATTCTTAATTGGTCTTCATTTTAACAATTAGTAATAGAAAAAGAAATGTTATTTAACATGGCAAAACGCCGTCTGTCGGAGATTGACATTACCTAAGGTACTTGTAATACAATGGGCCAAATTAATATACTTTAAGTTATACAAAAAACCTTACTTCTAGATGAAGCTTTTACGGTAATTCAAGGCATGAATACAAAAACGATAGAGCAGGTTCCATCCCTCCGCGCCGTTCAGTATATTTTCGTTTCTTCAAGTGTAAGAGATACTTTTGAGAAATAAAGTAAACGTAGTTCTAGTAGTATAGGACATATCGCGATAAAATGGTATATATTTTCAACTTCATTGCGATTGCAAAGTGTGCAGGTGGGATAAACATCTTGCCGGTGCGGTATGTAGTTTAGATTCAGCAGTTCAGTTCTAGCCCTAAAAATAGTGCTAATTTGTCTATTTGAGAGTTCTGTTTTAAAGTAGTTACTGGGTCCTAGTGTATGGTTAAGAAGCTCGTACATAGATCTCGACGAAGAAGCACGAGCTCGATCAAAGCAATCTCGATACATCCTTTCATCATCTTTTCTTATACATTCGTACAGTTTATCCTCCCAGTCATATGAATTTGCCTCAGTAAGTCTAAGTACAATGTCATGTGTTGTATGTTCATGAAATTCTTTAAAAGGAGATAAATTATATCGAAGCGCCATCTTCAGAAGCCTCTTTGAAAAGTTACTATTCGTCCTACGCAAATTTTTATGGTAAATCTGCGGCAGACCAGATTCCACGTAGATAGCGTATGAGGGAGTTGTTAAGGGAAGTTTAAAATTTCGCTTAAAGAAAAATCGCCGGACAATTTCACACTCTTCAAAGAACTTAAAGCCAAATATTTGGTTTGCATAACAGAGACATGCATTCACCGCAGCATTGAACACCTTGAACTTTGACGCGATACCGATTCGTTGGTTACCAAAGATAGTTCGCCACATCAGATTAATTGCTGTCTTTGCCAAAGTAAAGGACAATGAACTGAGCAATCCGGAATTCATAAAGACTTCCTTTCCACTTACTGACTTATTGTTAGTTGAATGTTTTCCTTTCTCTTTGCACAGGAGACACTCCAGTCGATCCAAATGAATCCTTTGTTGATTTGGAAAAGTCATTTGACACCGTCTGGTTAGATGACCTCTTCCTTAAGTTGATGAGGTTGGGCACAGGTAAAGAACTGCTTTGCATGATCTACAAAATGGTGACAGGTAGAAAATTTGTTGATAAGAGGGACGATAAAGTTTCTACTAATGTCTTTTGCATTAAAAATGGGCTCCAGTAGGGGGCGGTGAAGTCACCAATTCTTTTCACTATCTTCACCAGTGAATGAATTGACTCCATGCAACACCTAATCGCCTATCAAAGATGCTGCCACTGATGTGCTGGGTTTCACGTCACCACCCAGAAAGAACCCATGGTTTGACGACGAGTGCAGGCAAGCGCACGCATCTGAACAAGACGCCTATAAGGCGACGCTGAATCGAACAACGCGGGCTGTTCGTGAACTCTACGAACAGAGAAGAAGCGCGCGGTCGAGGAAATGGAAAGGTGTTTTGGCAGGAATGAAGTCCGAAAGTTTCACCGAAAGGTAAAACAGCTATACGGAGGATACAAGGTTCGGACCAAGGCCTGCCGGTACCAAAATCGACAACTAGTAGTAGAGTCGCAGTCTGTGCTGAGAATCTGGAAGGATTATTTCTGCCGACTCCTAAACGGCGATGACGACCCAAATCCCGCTGTTAGACAGAATGTTCCACTCAATTTGGACGATGATAGACAAGCATTCCGTCCCCCCGACTTAGACGAGGTGAAGATAGCTATATCCAAACTGAAGTCGAACAAAGCTGCTTGAGCGGACAGACTTTCCGCAGAACTATTTAAAGCAGCTGGAGATGACCTCTTTGGGCGCATGCTATCAGTGTGGTTTCAGGCCAGGGAAATCCACAATAGACCAGATCTTCACATTACGGCAGATCCGGGAAAAGACCCAAGAAATGCAAATTGACACTCACCACCTATTCGTCGATTTCAAGGCTGCATATGACAGTGTGCATAGAGACGAGCTATACAGTGCCATGTCTAGTTTTGGCATTCCTACCAAACTCGTCAGATTGTGTAGGATGACGATGGAGAACTCTCGCTGCTCCGTCAAGGTCGGTACCGAACTCACCGAGACCTTCAATGTCAAACAAATTTTAGACAAGGCGACGCACTGTCATGTGACTTCTTTAACATTATCCTCGAGAAGATCGTGCGTAACTCACAAGTCAACACCAGAGGCACGATCTTCCAGAAGTCAGTCCAATTGTTAGCTTACGCTGATGACATTGACGTGATTGGACGAACACAACGAGCCGTCAATGTGGCGTTTGCTGGCATTGAAGCGGAAGCGGCTAAAATGGGTCTTGCGGTAAATGAAGTACATGCTGTCATCAAGGAAGGACACACAACATCGACGTCTCGGACAGAGCGTCACACTAGACAGCAGAAACTTCGAGGTAGTTAAGGACTTTGTGTACCTCGGCTCCGCGGTAAACAGGGACAACAACATCAGTACCGAAATCAAACGCAGAATCACTCTTGCCAATCGCTGTTTCTTTGGGCTCAAGAGGCAATTGAGTAATAAAGCCCTTTCTCGAAGGACTAAGCTCGCTTTATATAACAGCTTGATCATCCCCGCCCTACTATATGGCGCAGAATCTTGGACGGTAGCAAAGGCGGATGAGGGAGCCCTTAGTCTTTTCGGGAGAAAAGTTTTGCGTGCGATATTTGGTCCTTTTTGCGTTGATGGTATCTGGAGGAGAAGATTCAACCACGAACTGTATGGGCTGTACAGCGACATGCGCCTGGTCAAGCGTCTACGGATACAACGCTTAAGATGGCTAGGCCATGTAGAGCGTATGGACACCACTGCTCCGGCCCGTTAAGTCTTTGAATCCGAGCCATTGGGACAACGCAACAGAGGACGACCTAGAACAAAGTGGCGCACACAAGTGGAAAAGGACCTCAACCAACTTGGAGTGCGCAACTGGAGACAGCTGGCGAAAGATCGTGCTGGCTGGAGAGGTATGTTGGTTGAGGCCCAGGTCCACCCCGGACTGTAGCGCCACAAGAAGGAGAAGAAGAAGAATACCTATTCGCGTACGCTGACAATTGCATCGCGTACAGAACTGCGCCGAGGACTGACTTGTAGAGTGATTTCTGATTCAGCTATTTTGCGAAGATAGGAAATTGAAAATCAACTACCAGAAGTGTGAAACCATTATATTCCAAACTCCGTTCTACAAGGCTTCGAGGGATAGGAATATAAACTGGCGTAAGTTCGGCAATGGACTCATATGGGCGGCCATTAGCAGTGAGGAGTGTCATGAGATATTTGGGCATTATGTTTGACCAGTTTCTATATGGTAATATTCTTTTGCAATGGGTCTGGTAAAAGCCAAGAAGCCTTTGTTTTTTTTTTTTTTTGATTTCATAATGCTACGAGATATATATATATATCTTTTAGAAGCACAGAAAAGAGATAACATAAAACAAAAAAAAGTTACATACATAATTATATTTAATTTACAGTTAGACGGAGGAACAGGAAGTTATATAATAAAGTAAAATGAGATCGAAAGGTAAACATCAACTTATCTTGTGATACTGTTATTAGCTATATATGCAAACAGTTTTCTGTCAAATTCGTTCATTGGATTAATCGTCTGCAATTCATGCAAAAGACCGTTCCACATGCGAATTACGGAAACGAAAAGGATTGTTCTCCAACACAATGTGTGAAACGAGGAAAAATTAATTTCAGGCCACGTGAAGAATGTGCAAATGTTAGAAAGTCTCGTAGATAGTTAGGACATTTATGATGAATAATAATAATAATTGTTGGCGCTACAGTCCAACGGGGGACCAGGGCCTAGCTTGCTCATCAACTACTCGTGTTGTGCGCGCTACTGTTCTCTCACGAGTAGAAGGGACTTACAGTTTTTTGCCGACTCCGAACGGCGAAATTTGAGAAGATTTCTTAGACAGTTATTACTCTTTGAGTGTTGTCAGCAGCTCGAAAGAGGTGGTGCCGTGAAATATTAGAAAAATTGGTTTTGAACTGGGAGTCGAACCTAGACCCTTCGGCGTGTGAGCGTCGCACTCTACCCACTACGCCACGGCGATCACTGCAATAACATAAATAACGCAATTTCATCCCTCACCAACCACAGCGCCAATTCGTCACCAAATGCAAGCATCCCCAGCCTAAGCCTGCTGCATGCCGCATTCAACTCAAAGGCGTTCTTTATACCCTTCAACATCCCCTGGGAATGTCATTCTGCTCCTGCACCCACATCCTGTCGCCCATATGCCGCTCAATCAAAATTTCAATTAATCCCACAGCCGAGCTGCCATTACTGCTCACCATGGCGTCAGTCGTCCCCAAAAGCGCTTCAACGAGCCACTTCAGCCATCAAATAAAATCCCCGCAAACAGGATGCTGTCATGCTTTACGGCCCACTCTAATCCTGTCAGGGTGTGCACAAAAAAAATTAAGACCCCCGCTCCCAGTAACACGCAACAGTTCATGTGCCCGCAGTCGCAGTCGACCAGATAAAGCACCATCATCAGCCGCAGTTTGACGAGCCGTACCCTCGGCCACAAGGGGATGATTCTTCATTCGGTTAGCAGTCCATGAATTTAAATACGGTCCCGAGTGGATCAACAAAGGCCGACGGAGCCGTGTAACTGCAACCATGTCGGCCGTCCCCCGTCAGACGATGCACATCACAAGTGCTCGCCGTGCGAGTGAATCAAGTGTTCGCTCAGCTCGCGTCTGACGTATGATTATCGTCCTTCAAAAGCCTGGAGCACCGCCTGACCTGTTTCGAATGCAAATCATGGCGGAAGCTGCTCAAAAACGCTCCCTCTCGAGTGTCCAAAATGTGCAAGCCCTCCAAGGATGCGAAACGATATCTCGCTTTGACACACGACGAAAATTTAATTTAGTCCGGGGCTAAGCATGTGCGCGCCCTAAGCACCCACGGGTCGAGATGATCCCCAGTCCTTATGTGAATGGCTTTCTTTGACTCGGCCGCGCACACATGGGGCACAAAGGCAAGGCAAAGTTCAAAGGCGACGCTGGGGCCGGCAAGTCAAATTAACATCCACCATGGTCGAGAGGATTAAATCTCTGCTCCTCCCTCGGTCCGCTGCCCCCTAAGACGAAGGATTTTAATTTATTCAAATGCACGTCCTGACCCGTACATGTAATAATTGTACCCTGTCTCGTCCTGCGGTCCCCGGCCCTCCAGTTCGGCCGCTCTCCTTCACAGCAATTATTCTGCTCGTATATAAGGCTTAAGATTAATCCTCTCGGCTTGTAACGAAAGCCTTTGTCGTCACACTGCTGGCCGGCACTGTCGTGGAACGGGTGCTGCGTTCCTCCGGCTACGACGGCCAAAGCGACGTGGTGACCGGTTTATCGTTGTTTATGACATTTTTAAAGCAAACAGACCCCCTTCCGGCAGCTCGGTGCGGTCTCATAATTGCGTACAAATTTAATGTCCTGTGGAGGGTGGGCTGGGCGGTTTGCTAGTTCTCCCCTTTTGTGTGACGACGGCCTTCCGAGGCTGAGGCGAGGGCGATGTTGTGGTTTTTGCTTACACGAAGGACTGCAGCGATTGTTTGTGCGACCGGAATGCTATTTATGTCCTGCTGGGAAGACAAACTGATACGGCCGCTGGACCTAGAAGGGACCCAGGTTGCGGTGTCGACAGTATAGCAGATTGTTTGCTGACGTCTATTAGCATTTGCTGGTGTTGATTTTATTCGTCTCGTTGTGGATGGGGCCCGGCGCCAGTCGCACGAAGTGCATGTTAATGGCTGCGTCAGCAATTTGATACGGAGCTCTTTCAAAGTAGCGAGATGACAAGGTAGCTAGCTTGTGGTGGGTGTAGTGCATGCAGCTGACCTCATCCCGGGCTTCTGCTAAGATTATTGTTCCATTGCTGAATTACTGGGATAAACTTGTTTGGACGGTAAACTGAGGTAAGTCAATAACGGAAAACTTGGAACTGGTCAAATGTGCGTCTGCAGTGTGGTGGTTGTGTATACCTCCTGCGATGGTTAAACTCGGTCCGCTGGCCGAAAATTCTAGTTTACGGTTTTGCTAGGTTCACAAGATTTCCGTGAAACAGTGCGACTGGTGTGCACACACTATCTGTCGTTTTTTGGGAAATATTTGAAAATGAGAGACATTAGCAGAAAATATTCCATCAGCCGAAATTGAAGACTTACAGGACCAGGCAACGAAGTCCCGGTGACTTGAGGTTTGGACTGAAGGTAAGAGGACACATTCCATGGGTCGTAGGTAGAAGAATAACATTTGTCAACAAAATGCCAAAGATTGCAAGTGCAAGGCGTGAGAGTGCATAACGGTCGGTCTACATTTCTCGTTATTTCGAATGCCCTCTTATTGAGCAGCACAACTCAAGTACTATGCGAGTTCTTGCCCCTGTTCTGCTTTGAATATGAATGCCCGTTAATTGGAGAGGAATGTCAAAGGCTTTCCAATTTATTCGAGTAAAATGGGAATGAAAGCGTAATGGCTTAGCTGAAGTCCAGTCTAAGTAACTTTCACCACTCCTGTGTTATCCCTTCTTCTTTGAATGTCGCTATATTCCAGTTTGAACACCAGCCTTTACAAGCTTCCAAAGACCTCTCGTCAGCTGCCAGACAACCTTCTAAACATACGCAAATCACCTCAAACTCAAAAGTCGTTTGTTGTGTTTCTAAAATGTCACGTTTCAGCAATGACTAACCTGCGCTTTTAATGACCTTCTCATTCAGAATCACGAAGGAGTGATAACTGCAAAGAGTACCAAGATTTGAAAGCCATTTCAAAGAAATAAGACCAAGAAAGTGATTGTTATAGGCTTTCAATGAACCTCAAGTTTCGGCGTAAAATGGAGTCAGAGATTTTTCTTCTTTCTGTGGTGTTGTTGTGTTAGCTGCCAACGGCTATTTGATGTTGGGAGCCTTTACTTCTTCGACGGACTTCCTTTGGAAAAAAATTGTGATATCGAGACTAAAGCCGCCGGATCAGACGGACTCTCTGCAGAGCCCTTTTGATAACGCCAAAGATGATCTGAGCAGTGACAGTCTGCATAAAGACGAGCTATGAAGTGCACGCCTTGAAACTATACAGGGCTATTCAATGCCTTGTATAGTTTTGGCATTCCTACTAAACTCGTCAGATTGTGTAGGATGGCGATGGAGAACTCTCGCTACTCCGTCAAGGTCGGTAACGAACTCACCGAGACCTTCAATGTCAAGAAAAGTTTTAGACAATGTGACTCACTGTCATGTGACTTCTTCAACATCATCGTTGAGCAGATCGTGCGTAACTCAAAAGTCTACACCAGAGGCACGATCTTCCAGAAGTCAGCTCAATTGATAGCTTACGCTGTTGACATCGACGTGATTGGACGAACACAGCGATCCGTCAGTAAGGCGTTTGCTGGCATTGAATTGGAAGCGGCTAAAGTGGGTCTGGTGGTTAGTGACGGCACAACGAAGTACACGCTGTCATCAAGAAAGAACACAGAACACCGACGTCACGGACGTCACACTTGGTAGCAGAAACTTCGAGGTAGTCAATGACTCCGTCTACCAAAGATCTCAATTCTTTGGTGGATTCTTGACAACGTTTTAAGTGTTCTTCTATGTTTAGTGCAGGCTGCGTCAAACTCTGAGTGAGTTTCAGGGAGACTCGGTTGGCAGAGTTTCCATCAATCGGCTGCGATTGTAGCTTTTCGACGTCAAACCGTTTTGGCCTGTCTCGACCCCGTTATTCTCTCGATATCCGGATTCTTACCTTGGCTACAACAAGGTGATGATCCGAGTCAATGTTTGCACCTCGGAAGGTTCGGACATCGAGAATACTGGAGGAGTGTCTGACGTCGATCGCAACGTGATCAATCTGGTTGACGGTAGATTGATCAGGGGATCGCCAGATCCCTTTGTGAATGTCCAGGTATGGGAACCGAGTGCTAGCCACAGAGAGGTTCCGCCCCGAGGCGAAGTCCAATAGCCGGAGTCCGATTCCGGATGTGTTGTCGTGCAGGCTGTGTTTACCGATCACTCCAGCGAAGATGTTCTCCTTTCCCAGCTTAGCGTTGAAATCTCCTAGAACGATCTTACTGCCGCATCGATCGTATGTTCTTTCTAGGTGTCCATAGAGGTCATCCTTGGTGTTGTCATCCTTCTCCTCTGCAGGGTGTAACCGCAAAAGAGGCTGATATTCCTATATTTAGCCTTGATGTGAATTGTCATGAGCCATTCGCTGAAGGGGTTGCAGCTCAAGTGGTTTTGCCTAAGTCTGCCTCGAATAACAAATACGCATGCGAATAAGCGTTGTCTTCTCTCTCTCTGTAGCAATCGCCGTAGATGTCGCAGTTTTTCATCGTTTTTCTTCCGGGCCCATCCCATCACACTTCGTGGATGGCGGTCATGTGTGCTTTGTAGCAGTCAAGGGCCTCTGCAAGTTGTTCGGCTGCACGTGGCCTGTTAAGGGACCTAACATTCCACGTGCAAATCGAAAACCGTTGTCCTTCAAACGTTTGCTAGGGTCGTCAAAAGTTGGTCCTACATCATCCAAGGCATTTCGGTTTTTCTGAAATATTTATTTTTACGTGGTGAGGAAGTTAACCTCACGCACAACCCACAGGCTGGTAGGCCAGGCCTATATATATAGACAGAGGGGTTCGCTGCGTACATTGGTTGACCACACAACGGGTGTTGTGATGGCTATCCAGGGGGCCCGCGTGGAACCTACATGTCAACTTAACCTGTGCACTAACGAGGAATGTTGGCAACTCACCTTGTTGAGCGCAATCAACGGTGTTACCTCGCGTGAACAAGAAATAGGGCCGTTCGGAAGACAAACTCTGTGCAGCACTCCGGCGGAATGGAATGGTTGCGCTTTAGTTACCTACGGCCTCATCAGTTACTCCCTTCTTGATTGCCATGTCGTCAGATTAAAGCTGGCCTTAACCAACACCTGTAGGGACTATAAACAAGGACAAATAAGTAAACTTGTAGAGCGACATTTCTATCAATTCTCAGCAATGATAAGGCAACTCACTTAAAGACAACTTCGTCCACTCCCAGGTACAGAACAATTCAGGGTTTGGACATATTCATAGAGCTTCATCGACGGGAATCCTTTCAAACTCCAACTTTCAACTGCTGACTAATCGGAATGAATCAAAAGTTACCCCTCCGGCCCCCATTGCTTACTGCCCCCACGGCAATTTACAAGAAGTCATCATATTGACACCAGTAATCGATTGAATTGATTACCCACCTCTCCCCCTCGTAGCCAACGGCCGAGATTTGCATATATTCTTCTTCTCCGAACTAATTTAAGTCTGATTAAGTTTCTCACAACACCCCGCCCACACAGGGGGAGGGCTTATGCTAATGCCGGGCATCATCCGACATGCCGCCACACGGCAACCGGGATTGATCGGTACCACAGTGTTTATTTATGCAAATTGCATTAGGAAGCATTGGAATGCTTAGAGGAGTCAACTTTGACACTTTATTACTGCATTAATATTCATCGGCAGAGCACGAGGATGGCTCAATAAATTCAGTGACGACACTGTATTCTGTCAAAGTGGAAATCCAATTTCGCTTCGGGGTAAATTACAAAATTCTTGCTGTGAAGTGAATTTGACCTCCCACACAGCACCCGACTCGTTCCCTCGCAGAGAGGAATCACTTCTGTTCTAAAGCATCCTCCTTCCACCGCATCCCTCTGTGCCACCAAGTGCGTACCCAATTAATTGGAAAAGTAATCACAGTGAGTGCTGTAATCGGAGCCGGAAACAGTCGTTCAAGCAGTCGTTTATGTTAAGGATTCATTTGGTCCCCTCAGAGCTCGGTGCTCCTTTTGTTGTTTCAAGCCCCGAATGCACCCAGAATCATACACGTCAAAGCAAGGAGTTATTTCCCCCCACTCGGAGGTGGCTAGAGGTGTCGTTGTTGTCATGAATGTAAACTGCACACCGTCCCAGGCAGCGGTGTGCGAGTGCAGCTGTGAATATTTCTTTGCCATTTGCCCGTGATAAAACCTGCCAGCGATAAAATTAATGGCGCTGTTATTGTTGGGAATGCTGCTGTAGGACAAGCAAGGTTCCCATGCTGGTAGAAATTGGCTGTGCTAGGGTCTGTTGATGGAAGGGTAAACTGAGCGGTGTCACGCGGCGGCCAAGTTTGAAATATGTCAGTGGGACGCTCCCTCGCTGGCCAAAATGTAATTCAGGGCGTTACACTGTGGAGTCTGTATAAGATGCAGCGAAGACGAAGTTAATGTCATTCCGTCAACATGGTGGAGGATGTTGATACGGGTGCAACCCCAGCCCACATATTTGTGTACCCCAGCTAGGGGCGGTCGTAACTCTCATATAGTGACAGGGACACAGTGCTTCAAAGTTTGTGGCATGTGGGAATGAATGTGGAGAATGAATGCTGGTGGAGAATGAAGTGAACCTTAAATGATCCTTAAGACAGGAGTTGATGTGTGAGGATGGAAGGAATGTCTATTAACAGGACTTTGATGCTGCTGTTGTTGAATTTAGGCATTTTGTTGCTCGAGTTAATCCGATAGCATTATGTGTGCTGATTTGATTGTTCAGCAAATAATCAGTCATCAGTCATCAGTCATCAGTCATCAGTCATCAGTCATCAGTCATCAGTCATCAGTCATCAGTCATCAGTCATCAGTCATCAGTCATCAGTCATCAGTCATCAGTCATAAGTCATCAGTCATCAGTCATCAGTCATCAGTCATCAGTCATCAGTCATCGGTCATCAGTCATCAGTCATCAGTCATCAGTCATCAGTCATCAGTCATCAGTCATCAGTCATCAGTCATCAGTCATCAGTCATCAGTCATCAGTCATCAGTCATCAGTCATCAGTCATCAGTCATCAGTCATCAGTCATCAGTCATCAGTCATCAGTCATCAGTCATCAGTCATCAGTCATCAGTCATCAGTCATCAGTCATCAGTCATCAGTCATCAGTCATCAGTCAGCAGTCATCAGTCATCAGTCATCAGTCATCAGTCATCAGTCATCAGTCATCAGTCATCAGTCATCAGTCATCAGTCATCAGTCATCAGTCATCAGTCATCAGTCATCAGTCATCAGTCATCAGTCATCAGTCATCAGTCATCAGTCATCAGTCATCAGTCATCAGTCATCAGTCATCAGTTATCAGTCTACAGTCATCAGTCATCAGTCATCAGTCATCAGTCATCAGTCATCAGTCATCAGTCATCAGTCATCAGTCATCAGTCATCAGTCATCAGTCATTAGTCATCAGTCATCAGTCATCAGTCATCAGTCATCAGTCATCAGTCATCAGTCATCAGTCATCAGTCATCAGTCATCAGTCATCAGTCATCAGTCATCAGTCATCAGTCATAAGTCATCAGTCATCAGTCATCAGTCATCAGTCATCAGTCATCAGTCATCAGTCATCAGTCATCAGTCATCAGTCATCAGTCATCGGTCATCAGTCATCAGTCATCAGACATCAGTCATCAATCATCAGTTGAAGTACTCACTCAGATATTGGCTCCCAAGCTTAAAGAATTCATTTCTGGGAATTTCTTCCTTTGAAAAATTTCATTTTTCATCAGTCATCAGTCATCAGTCATCAGTCATCAGTCATCAGTCATCAGTCATCAGTCATCAGTCATCAGTCATCAGTCATCAGTCATCAGTCATCAGTCATCAGTCATCAGTCATCAGTCATCAGTCATCAGTCATCAGTCATCAGTCATCAGTCATCAGTCATCAGTCATCAGTCATCAGTCATCAGTCATAAGTCATCAGTCATAAGTCATCAGTCATCAGTCATCAGTCATCAGTCATCAGTCATCAGTCATCAGTCATCAGTCATCAGTCATCAGTCATCAGTCATCAGTCATCAGTCATCAGTCATCAGTCATCAGTCATCAGTCATCAGTCATCAGTAATCATTCATCAGTCATCAGTCATTAGTTATCAGTCATCAGTCATCAGTCATCAGTCATCAGTCATCAGTCATCAGTCATCAGTCATCAGTCATCAGTCATCAGTCATCAGTCATCAGTCATCAGTCATCAGTCATCAGTCATCAGTCATCAGTCATCAGTCATCAGTCATCAGTCATCAGTCATCAGTCATCAGTCATCAGTCATCAGTCATAAGTCATCAGTCATAAGTCATCAATCATCAGTCATCAGTCATCGGTCATCAGTCATCAGTCATCAGTCATCAGTCATCAGTCATCAGTCATCGGTCATCAGTCATCAGTCATCGGTCATCAGTCATCAGACATCAGTCATCAATCATCAGTTGAAGTACTCACTCAGATATTGGCTCCCAAGCTTAAAGAATTCATTTCTGGGAATTTCTTCCTTTGAAAAATTTCATTTTGACATCTAATTAAATATCTGATTAATATGGAATCCATTGTGATTCCACTCCAAAGAGAAAGGTCGAGTAATTGAAGAAACTGATTGAAATGTGCCCAACAAATCATGAGAAATTCCCCTCATTTAAATGGGTAACAAATCCTCTTACAAATGAAGTCTTCTCACTCAGGCTGGAGGCAATCTGCTGTCAACGACTTTGTGAATTTATTTCTAATCAAACTTTGATTGCACTCAAACTGCATCGTCTGTAGTCAATCAGGCGTATTCCATCATTGCTGTCACGTATCAAATATCCGATGCATTCATCACGCCCAACTCCTTCAAAGTAGGTCCATGACAACTTGGAATTACACAGAGCCAGCTATAAACTACCCAGTGTACTTCTGACCTTATATTAGGCCGGCTCATAGTCAATTTGGAGCCGGAAACCGCAAGCCGTAGGAGTATCGGTTCGTAAATGGCATACGAATGGTATTCGACTGCATTCGACAGGATACTTAATTTAAGTCCCCCTTCTCCCCAACAATGGTTTGGACATCATGTTGTGGTGAATGCAAATTCACTTCGGAGGCAACAAAAACTGTTCGTTTTAATATCGACAAACATATCGGTCAATAAATTATAAATTGATAGTCACACCTAATGGACGTTAAGGCAATTTGTGAACTTTGTCCGAATGCTGGTCCGTTTGGCATCCTTTTGGGCACCCAGTGTCTGGTTACAGAAAGGGGTGCGAGTTTGCCGTCGAGATGCCGATTTTTGGTGAGAAGGATCTTATAGACCTGCATACCGCAGCAATGCTTCTTGAAACTCCACCACTGCTCTCCGGAGAAATTTTAAAAATTTCATATGAGACTGTAATTTCTGTCGTCCACTGTTTGCCTTCATTTTCAACCCTTTCTTCCATCATTCACGCCCAGTCATTGCTTAAAGTATGATAATATGAAAACTTCCTTCTGTCCTAGATACATTTATAACGTTATTAATGAAATTTTTAACTTTTTCCCATCCCCGCTCCGGTTGAGTTCATTGCCAGTGAATAATGTGTCCCGGTACTTCGTCCACCGCATTCGCTCTCATTTCTCCGCCCTTGCCCCCACACATACACATGCTTCGTCTGACGACACTGGGTCGACATGTAAATTAATGGACACGTCCTTCATTATTCCACAGCTCAATGTTGATAACATTTTAATAATTTATGTTTGTCGCGCTCTAGGAAAAGGAGAACAACGTAGCCGTGAGCGGCAAGCACATGAGTTCAACCAACATCCAGTCAGTCAACAACGGGCAAATGAACGTTTTGTTAACGAACTGGTGTTTAAGGAGAGAAAAAATAATTCGAACAGGCAGTTTTATAGGACAATTTGCTTGTTTGAATTTTCTTGCGTCAGAAAGATGTTATCAATTTATAACGAAGTGTCCGTCGGAAGCTAGGTTTGACTTGGGCGGGGGACTTTAACCAAGATTTCGGGCACTGAACGGAAAGCCCCACATGTATAGTTCCTCATGAATTTTGACTTTGAATTTTCGGTGGTAGGAAGAAAGTTATTAGTGATGTGAGCAAATGTTTACTTTAAGATATTATTCTCCATTCAAATGATGGTGTTCCACAGGGCTCCGTTTTATCTCCGACGCTTTTCCTTTTTTGTCAATTCTAATCAAATTCACTCCTCCACTATTGATGGTATCCTCAGCTCCACATATTTGTTCCTTGCCCCTCGCTACTCATCTTTGGCCATAGACTATGAACGTATGCGTATGGTTCTCATTAATTTCCAAATGGTATGGTCATTAAGTTCCGAACTTGAAAGAATACTTAATTGGCTTAGAATGGAACTTAATGCTCCCAAACTTCAGTCAAACTTCTGCTGTCACTTAAGCGATCTCAAAATAACCAACCATTATCTATAAATGGCTCTTGCGTTGTTGGAACCGAAAGACTGTCCATCCTCGGTATGTGTATCAACTCAACACAACATAATTGAGATCCCAAAAAATGCGACAAAACATCTTAATGTTTCTTAACGCGATGCACCATATTTTGATTTGGTTATAATACAAAGCTTGAGTGTTGAGCTCTTATCTGTTCTGGGGCTCCTTACACTCCTTAATGCAAGAACGAGCGGAATAGTAGTACTGTGGAGTCTATTCATTCGCTTGAAAATCTACGTAATCTTGCGTCTTGATCACTCTTCTGTCTCTACTTCGACAGAACATGCTTCAATCAATTAGCCAGTTGTCTTCCTCCCTTTCAAGAATTTATTTATTTATTGAAACTTAAATTCATAAGTTGAGTTTTGATTACAGTGTTCTGATGATGCCGTCTTTATTAGGTACATATGCCTGGCTGTTGAACTGTTGAGCAAACAATTATTATTATTATTATTTCTGGCTTATAAAAGAAAACTTTGTATAGTTTTTTTTTTATATATTAGTAATAATAATTGGAGGGCGCTTTAGAGCTCGTTGTTGTGCTTGCTACTGATCTCTCACGAGTAGATAAGGACAAGGTGTTCAGCCGGAATTCGAACCTGGACCTATTGCATGTGAGTGTCGCCCTCTACCCACTACGCCACGGCGTCCACTTTTTATTTTTGATATAAGCTTACGTATGTGGCCGCTTTGGGGTAGTAGGTAGAGTGCGACGCTCACACGCCGAAGGGTCTAGGTTCGATTCCCGGCTGAACACTCGAATTTTTCACGGGACCACCTCTTTCGAGCTGCTGACAACAGTCAAAGGATAGTAACTGTCTAAGAAAGCTTCTCAAATATCGCCGCTCGGAGTCGGCAAACAACTGTAGGTCCCTTCTACTCGTGAGAGAACAGTAGGTCGCCAAACACGAGTAGTTGCTGAGCAAGCTAGGCCCTAGTCCCCTTGTGGGCTGTCGCGCCAAAAATTAAATTAATTAAGCTTACATAATTTATACGTTCACATTGTGACTCTGAAAGGTTGAACTTAAAACCAACAAGACTAACAAATGATGCGTTTACTGCATAAACTTAAATTTTAAACAGCCCTATTTGTATTTATTTTAAATAGACTTTGGTATAATTTAAAGACAGCAGTTACTTCATTTTTTATATAGATAAATATATTGGAACAAACACGTATTTCTTTTACAAACTAATACGTAATATTGTTTTAAAGTTTTAAATTTATTGAAGAATGCTTTTGTTTTTTAAATTTTACTTTTTTCAAAAATTTTTCATGGAAAGTAGGAAATATTAACCTCTTATGACATTTTGTGAGGCTTGCTCATAAGAAGGCAAAGTTAGTTTTGTGGATTTAAACTAAACTTCTTCTGAATGAAACGTAAAATTATTAAATAATTCAAGTTGTTATTTATTACAGAAAAATATATATGATTGAAATTTATAAATGTTTGTTTTAGTAGGTGGGCAAATGACTTATCCTTTCAAGGGTTTGAGAAAGAAGAAACAGGTGGAATATAACAGGAAGTGAAATAAAAAATTGACATTTAAGGTCCTTTCTACTTTCTGCGAGGGAACAGTAGCGCGCACGACACTAGACACACAGGAAAACATTCCTGGCCGTCAATCCCGGCTTGGCCACTTGGGACATTTCACCGGCCTTCGCCTTCGACCATTTTCGCTTGATGTTATCGTATGTGGTCCGGCGACGTTTGAAAAGCCTCCTTAGACAATTATCACTCTTTGAGTGTTGTCAGCAGCTCGAAAGAGGTGGTGCCGTAAAAAATTCGTGCTCAGCTTAGAATCGAACCTACACCTTCGGCATGTGAGCGTCGCACTCTACTCACTACGTCACGGCGGCCACATTCAACTTACGTAGCCCCTTACAAATCAAAGCATGTGGCTCTAAACAACGACCCTAAACCGCTTGATATATTTTGCGACGCATACAAACGCCTGCTCAGAATTTTGTACAATGTTCCCACAACTATTTTGCCTGCTTTGATTTTTGTACAAACACACGCCTTAAAAGCAACTATTACAACAGCAAATGTCGCCGTATCTGAATACGCGTTTGCCATAAAAAGTTCGGCCAGTTCGTTGAAGGACCCTGTCAAATTTGATAAGTCAGAGCTCCAAGGGCAAATCTGCAAGCATCATTTATTCTAACCCGGAGTCTAATTTGTTTGTCCAGTCGTGGGGCTCTGTTTCTATTTAGCCACTGAAAATGCATCAACCAACGAGCATACTTTACTGTTTATTGACAGTAATAAGCAAACAATCACTCTGTGCGCTTATTCCTAGTTCATCAGTGGACCGACCTTGTTCATTAGCCTAACGAGTGCCAACGGTAAGCTCTCAGACCGAACGTAAGCCCGTGTAACCTTCGGAATGTGTTTGTTCATCAAACATTCGCCGAACTGAATCGGGAATGCAAGCCAATCGGCAGTACCACCATTCCATTCCACTCCGGTTGAGCACACTCATTCGATTACGCAATTATGCCCGTAATCCCGCCTGCCACTCGATGCAAAGCCGCAGCTAATCCGAGAATCACTCAACAAGGCCCCTGATCCGCGCTCCGTCTAATGGATTGTGTTGTTGCTGTGGTTCAGCCTCTCCCATTTCAATTAACACAATTCAACAATACTTCCAAGGACCCCATTTGTGAAAATACATCCATCAGGCGGAGGTCTTCAGCTTAGACTACCCATCGCACACACACACGCGCTCCATCTCGCAATCAACTAGATCCAGTTAATTACTTGTTGACAATGAAGCCCTTTCCGGCGGGGTGCTGCCTCCACTAATTATGTAATTGGAGTATATCTAGCGTGCTAATTGCACAGAGCCCATTCATAGCTGGCAGGGAACAAAAACTCGCAAATCCCTCCAACGGCCGTCCGCTCCACTACACCTCCAGCGAAGCCAGACGAAGTGCCTGTTTATTCACACACAGGTCGGCTCCTTCGGAGGGATTTCTTGTGACACGCGGTGTCAAGAGCGAATCCAATAAATGCACCAAGGATCGTTTTCAGGAGCTGATTAATTGGATCCCAATTGAAGCGGGCCTCTGCGAAGGAAAGACGGACGCACTGCCCCCCGCAGCGTGTAGATGTCACCGCCAGAACGTCTCCCGGAAACGACATCACCGCCACCAGCGTCCGCATTAACAGCAACCGGATCCAACGAGGGCGAGCCCGTGCAAGCAATTAGCGCGAGATACCCCGGAACATGCACATGCCAACAATGGGACCGCAATGACAGGACGAGCTTCGTCGCCGGCCGTCCTTGACCAACACAACAAGTTTGCTAACTAAATTAGCTCGTCGCTCGCTGCCCGACCCAGACCAACGGTTCCGCCGCGGCCGCCAGGCCGATCAATGCCCAAAAACGCGGCTGATTGTCAAAGCGAATTAGGAACGTCGTTCATCTGGTTTGGCGGCCGCGATGGTGGTTGTGACTTTGGGATTAGTTGTCATTGTGCCGCTATTGCCGGACCCTCGGCCGAGTCAACACGTGTTCCCTGGCAGAACCAGCAAACATGGGGGCTCTGGTTGGCCGCGGTCGATTCTCACAGCCACCCCGATGATTATGATGCGTATGCAGAGTGGACCAAGCCACCCTGAAGCGCTTCCGCGGCCATATCCTTGTGCAAACTTTTGCCACGTCCTACCCGCTCTTGCATACCTCGCGCTGTCATCGTGCACGTCGTCATCCCCGTTGTGCGGCAACGGCGGAAATCAAACCCCTCCGGAGGGGTGCGCGATGGGTATTAATTTCAACTGACAGTGTAATCAATTCCCGGGAAAATGGAGACACACGAAGGAATCGAATTCACTTGGGCGGAGGAACATTTTTTCCTGCTTTCCCTCAGCACAACCGCCGACGTTAGCACAAGCGACATCAAAAGGATTCGGTACGTTGACGACGATGCCAGAAAGGAGTGCAAAATTAAAATCACTTCATTTATCACGTTAAGTGCCTCGGCCGGTTGCCGGTTGTCGGTTGTCGTCAGCCGGCCAAAGAACGGAGGACCGAAGAAATGGAAATGGATCTTGGGTATTGATTAATTGATTCCAGAGCTGCAGGATCTAGTCCTTTTACGGCCGTCTGTGTGCCGGACGCCTTTTAGCGACGGCAAAAGGTGTTATTGAATTAAAAAGGATGTCACTCGGACAGTGAGACACGACGAGATGAATGAGAAAATAATAGCCTCGTGCTGTCCTCCGTGATTTCGACATCGGCATTGATTTGCATGGCAGAACGGGGAGGTGTTTTGGGTCCCCCATGTTGGGGGGGAGGTGTGATTACGGAATGTAGTCGTTTATCAGTGAATGGAAATCCATTAGTGCGGAATTTGGCTTCCTTTTGTCGGCTGATGGTTCATTAGGAGCGAGCTCGCAGTCGTGTAACGGGAATGACCAGCAATAAAGGACACAAGTAGACGGGGGAGAGAGAATAGAAATTTCCTAATGGTCTTCCTAATGTATTTATGGAAGACGTGAAGACTCCTCACAGGAAATGAGTATGTAAATGCGAAACAATGGGAGCCCGAGCATTGATATGTGGGCGAGACGGTTGAATATTTCTCCCAAATTATTCCCCATTCAAGACAAATGCGATGAGTGAATGGCGAAAGATTAACTCTTGATGGCGAAAAGCAATTAGGGAGCAAAACAATGGATGATATCATGACCGGAGGTTGGACAGGACACCGAGGAGGTGGGACACCATCGAGTGGATTGCCTTCGGGAATATGATGTGTAATGGGAGGTTATTTCTTTCTCAATCATATTTTTCGCCGGAAGTGGGTAATGGTCGTTCCTAGCGGAAGTGGTTCAAGGGAATGGCAATGTGTCCTGGGATGGTGAGTAAGTGCATGGACTCTTGAACCAAATGTATTGGCAGTTCTTTTGTTCGTTGTGGAGAAGGAGTACTAATTGGCACTCCAAACCGCGCAGAACGTCTTTATTTTGCAGATAACAACCAGGTTGGGCAGTTGCTACAGAAGTAAGGCTCTAGAACCTTGTGGCACTTTCAGTTATAAAGCAATTCCTCCTTACTTACGAAGCAGTTGAGTTGCAAACACCGACTAGAGATAAATAATTTTTTCATTGAATTCCGCATTAATAATAAAAAAAATTGCTTGGGGCGACAGTCCACAGGGGGACCAGGGTCTAGCTTACTCATCAACTAATCGTGTTGTGCGCGCTACTGCTCTCTCACGAGAAGAAGGGACTAACAATTTTTCGCCGACTCCGAACGGCGAAGTTTCAGAAGCTTCTTCTTAGACTTACTCCCGCCCGCCTACTTTGGTGCAAATACAGGATGGGCTTGAAATAATTACACCAAATAATTGTACAAATGTATTGACGACAAATTTTCCATTAGGATCCTTCAACTCGTATGGATATTAGTTGGGCAAGTAATAAGAATTCTTCTCTTTCGCAAAGAGGCTAAATTTTCGTATTTTTTTTTATTGAACGACAATGAAAAACATTCTCAAGGACATTGAAAACAATTCCTTTGATTCGGGCCCCATTTGGTATGGTTCTTCTTCTTCTTCTTGTGGCGCTACAGTCCGGGGTGGACCTGGGTCTCAACCAACATGCCTCTCCAGCCAGCACAATCATTCACCAACTTTCTCCAGCTGCGAACTCCAAGTTGGTTGATGTCCTTCTTCACTTGTGTGCGCCACCTTATTCTAGGTGGCGCACACAAGTGCGTTGTATCCGAAGACAGCCCATAGAATCCGTTGTTAAATTTTCTCCTTCAGATGCCATCAACGCAAACAGGACCACAAATCGCAAGCAAAGTTTTTGTTTCGAAAAGACTAAGTGCTTCCTCATCCGCCTGTGGTAACGTCCAAGTTTCTGCGCCATAAAGTAGGACTGGAATAATGCAGCGCCTCTTGAGCCCAAAGAAACAGCGATTGGCGTTTGATATCGATACTGATATTGTTGTCCCTATTTACTGCGGAGCCGTGGTAGACGAAGTCCTTTACTACCTCGAAGTTTCTGCTACCTAGTGTGATACTCCGTCCGAGAGGTAAATGTTGTGTATCCTTTCTCGATGACAGCATGTATTTTATTTTGGCCGATAGTCCCATTTTAACTGCTTCCGCTTCAATGCCAGCAAACGCCTCATTGACGGCTCGCTGTTTTCGTCCAATCACGTCAACACAGCAAACAATATAATTAAGCTGTCTCAATACAGGACAAGATTACAAGAATGAACACTGAATGTCTACTGCAGTCCAATGCCTAAATGGATGCAACTGGTGCAGGAACCTTACTAAACATAATATTAGACAATGCAAGATTATGAAAAATAGTTTCGATACTTAAAGGCAATAAGGACACAGCGTTCACTGTCTGGAATGAAGTTTCACTCCATTTGGACTTTTTTTAATATTTTTTAGGGCACGTACATTTGCCATAACTGTCTTTACAACTTTAAAAGGGGTCAAAAATACTGCTAGTGCAAAGATAGATGGGTCCAGAAGTCTCCTGCTATCTGTTTAAGCCACTTTATCATTTTGTAAGCAAATAAGATTCACAGATTTTCGATTATATGTGAATTCTAAAGAGGATTACAGGAAAAATTGCACGTCAGTGTTGAGCATCAGCTTTGTTCCGGTTCAAACAAACAAAACAGCGAACAAAGGGAAAAATTTGTATCTTGCAACTTCGTAAAATTTTTGTGAAAGAAGGTAATGGAGACTTACCGTTTCTTCATCAGCTTCATCAGCTTCTTCTTCTTCTTATAGAGCAGCAGTCCGAAGTGGAGCTGGTCCTCAAACAACATGCCTCTTCAGCCAGCACGATCTTTCGCCAGCTGCCAGGAAGGGACTTTCAGTCAACCCTCTCAAACTTGAGGTTTTTCTCTTCACGAAAAGGAGGAATCTGACTGGTCTGACTCAATCAGTACTCAAAGGTGTCCCTATTCCACTTTCCAATGTAGCCAAATATCTAGGTGTTATCCTGGTTAAAAAAAGCTTCTTTCAAATAAAAACACATTGCGACAAAAACCTCCATGGCGCTGTTAGCCTTCTGGCAGTGTAGAGGAGTTCTTGGTAAAACCTGCCAGCTATCAGCAAAAAGATCCATAGGAATCTATGTGGTAATGATAAGACTCTTCTCCGAGAAGAGTGAAATGACTTAGTCTACCTCGGCTCCGCGGTAAATAGGGACAACAACATCAGTGCCGAAATCAAACGCAGAATCATCCTTGCCAAACGCAGTTTTTTTGGTTTCAAGAGGCAATTGACTAACAAAGCCCTCTCTCAAAGAACTATACTCGCTTCATATAACAGCTTGATCGTCTCAGTCCTACCTTATTGCGCTGAAACCTGACCGTTGCTAAAAACGGATAAGGATGCCCTTAGTCTTTTCGAGAGAAAAGTTTTGCGCTCGATTATCGGTCCTGTTTGCATTGATGACATTCTCTGGCCTGATTGCACATGCCGTCAAAAGTCGTGCATTTTCCTTTCTGACGTTTCGGAATATGCACTTGGTCAGCCTAAATCCTGGAGAGCTATAAAATATCTGGGTGTGCTGTCAAGAGACCCAATTGTCGGTAGAAGATTTAACCAAATGCGGCCCCTGCAATGGTACCATAGCTGAGAACAAAACTGTAAAAACAGCTTATTCTGTTGCAGATCCCGAAGTAAAGTTAAAGTTTGTCTATCCAGTGATTGCCTAATAAGCGCCGTGGCGACTGGTGTTTAAAACCAAAGAAGGGAAATAAGTGAAATAACATGCATCGTGTCATATGCCAATGCATTGTTCCACTTTTAAGTCTCAGCCTATTGGTTTACTCAATTAGAAGTTGCGCCACAGTTATAAATATTGACGAGGTGTTTTGGAAAGTCCACTGAATAAGAAGCTTATCCATAAGGACAAGACCTTGGTTGGAACCGGCGTTAGCCAAAGGCATCATATCCCGTATAATGCTGAAGAAAAAAAGGACGTAAGACTAAATTTACACCGCCTTTGGTGAAGTAAAGAGTTTTTTTATGAATAAAATAAAAACCAACAAAGTCAGATTTATTAGGGGGGAATTATGAATGAAATTCCGTATCCTTCCCAAAAGCAACAAGGACACGTAAAGAAGCCCAGCCGTTGAATAATATGTTTGATCTCTTTTCTTCTTTATTTATCCGACTTCTGTCTATTTCACGGTCACTATTAAATCTGAATTTGTCTGCTGACAAAGCCCAATGACCTTACATAGCTTAAAATAAAATAATTTAAAGGCTTTACATCCCATCATAGTGGCGGCCACCCAGTTCTTAAAGTAGTACTAGTTGCCTTTTTTGTGGGCATGGGCCTATGCACGCGAGGTAACGTCGTTGATTGCGCTCAACATGGCGAGCTGCCAAGGCAATCCTCGTTAGTGCACAGGTCAAGTTGACATACAGCCTCCAAGTGGCGCCCCCTGGATAGCCATCACAACACCCGTTGTATGGTGAACTAATGTATGCAGCGACCCCCTCTGCCCGAGGATTTAAATAATGGGCCTGGCCTACCAGTCCATGGGTTGTGCGTGAGGGTAACTTCCTCACCACGTAAAAAAAATGGAAGTTCAGAGACAACAACATGCCTCGGATAAGGACGGATCAACTGTTGACGACCCCAGCAAACGTTTTAAGGACAAAGATTTTCGGTTTTGCACGTGGAATGTGAGGTCCCTTAACAGACCACGTGCAGCCGAACAACTTGCGGAGGCCCTTGACAGCTACAAAGCTGACATAACCGCCATCCAGGAAGTGCGATGGGATGGGCCTGGCATAAAAACGATGAAGAACTGCGATATCTACTACAGCAATTGCTATAGAGAGAGAAGGCAGCGCTTATTCGGATGCGGATTTGTTGTTCGAGGCAGACTCAGGCAAAAAGTCTTGAGCTACGACCCAGTCAGCAAGCGCCTCATGACAATCCGCATCAAGGCTAAATTCGGGAACATCAGCCTAATATGCGCTCACGCCCCGACAGAGGAGAAGGATGACGACATCAAGGATGACTTCTTAATCTCCTAGAAAGAACATACGATCGATGCCCCAGCTATGACACCAAGATCGTTCTAGGAGATTTCAACGCTCAGCTGGGAAAGGAGGACATCTTTGCTGGAGTCATCGGTAAACACAGCCTGCACGACAACACATCCGGAAACGGACTCAGGCTGTTGGACTTCGCCTCGGGGCGAAACCTCTCTGTGGCTAGCACGCGGTTCCCACACCTGAACATTCACAAAGGAACCTGGCGATCTCCTGATCAATCAACCGTCAACCAGATTGATCACGTTGCGATCGACGTCAGACACTCCTCCAGTATTCTCGATGTCCGAACCTTCCGAGGTGCAAACATTGACTCGGATCATCACCTTGTTGTAGCCAAGGTAGGAACCCGGATATCGAGAGAGCAACGGAGTCGAGAAAGGCCAAAACGGTTTGACGTCGAAAAGCTACAATCGCAGCTGATTGCTGGGAACTTTGCCGACCGAGTCTCCCGGAAACTCGCTCAGAGTTCGACGCTTCCTGCACTAAGCATAGAAGAAGAATGGAAACGTTGTCAAGAAGCCATCAAAGATGCTGCCACTGATGTGCTGGGTTTCACGTCACCACCCAGAAGGAACCCATGGTTTGACGACGAGTGCAGGCAAGCGCACGCAGCTAAACAAGACGCCTATAAAGCGACGCTGCATCGAACAACGCGAGCTGTTCGTGAACTCTACGAACAGAGAAGAAGGGAAGAGCACCGGCTTCTCAGAAGGAAGAAGAAGAAGCATGAGAAGCGCGCAGTCGAGGAAATGGAAAGGTGCTTTGGCAGGAATGAAGTCCTAAAGTTTTACCGAAAGGTAAAACAGCTATCCGGAGGATACAAGGTTCGGACCAAGGCCTGCCGGGACCAAAATGGACAACTAGTAGTAGAGTCGCAGTCTGTGCTGAGAATCTGGAAGGATCATTTCTGCAGACTCCTAAACGGCGATGACGACCCAAATCCCGCTGTTAGGCAGAATGTTCCACTCAATTTGGACGATGATAGACAAGCATTCCGTCCCCCCGACTTAGACGAGGTGAGGATAGCAATATCCAAGCTAAAGTCGAACAAAGCTGCTTTAGCGGACGGACTGTCCGCAGAACTATTTAAAGCAGCTGGAGATGACCTGGCTGGGCGCATGCACCAGCTCATCTGTAAGATATGGTCGGAGGAAAGCATGCCCGATGAGTGGAATCTCAGCGTCGTTTGCCCGGTCCACAAGAAAGGAGACCCCTTTGACTGCGCCAACTACAGAGGGATTAGTCTCCTGAACATTGCATACAAGATCCTCTCTGCCGTATTGTGTGAGCGTCTGAAACCATTTGTCCATGACCTGATAGGTCCCTATCAGTGTGGTTTCAGACCAGGGAAGTCCACAATAGACCAGATCTTCACATTACGGCAGATCCGGGAAGAGACCCAAGAAATGCAAATTGACACTCACCACCTATTTATCGATTTCAAGGCTGCATATGACAGTGTGCATAGAGACGAGCTATACAGTGCCATGTCTAGTTTTGGCATTCCTACCAAACTCGTCAGATTGTGTAGGATGACGATGGAGAACTCTCGCTGCTCCGTCAAGGTCGGTATCGAACTCACCGAGACCTTCAATGTCAAAAAAGGCTCTCGACAAGGCGACGCACTGTCATGTGACTTCTTTAACATCATCCTCGAGAAGATCGTGCGTAACTCACAAGTCAACACCAGAGGCACGATTTTCCAAAAGTCAGTTCAATTGTTAGCTTACTCTGCTGCCATTGACGTGATTGGACGAACACAGCGAGCCGTCAATGAGGCGTTTGCTGGCATTGAAGCGGAAGCGGCTAAAATGGGTCTTGCGGTAAATGAGGGCAAAACGAAGTACATGCTGTCATCAAGGAAGGACACACAACATCGACGTCTCGGACGGAGCGTCACACTAGGCAGCAGAAACTTCGAGGTAGTTAAGGACTTCGTCTACCTCGGTTCCGCGGTAAACAGGGACAAAAACATCTGTATCGAAATCAAACGCAGAATCACTCTTGCCAACCGCTGTTTCTTTGGGCTCAAGAGGCAATTGAGTAATAACGCCCTCTCTAGAAGGACTAAACTACTAAACTAAACTAGCTTGATCATCCCCGTCCTACTATATGGCGCAGAATCTTAGACGTTAGCAAAGGCGGATGAGAAAGCCCTTAGTCTTTTCGAGAGAAAAGTTTTGCGTGCGATTTTTGGTCCTGTTTGCGTTGATGGCATCTGGAGGAGAAGATTTAATGACGAACTCTATAGGCGGTACAGCAACATGCGCCTGGTTAAGCGTCTACGGATACAACGCTTAAGATGGCTAGGCCATGTAGAGCGTATGGACACCACTGCTCCGGCCCGAAAAGTCTTTGAATCCGAGCCATTGGGACAACGCAACAGAGGACGACCTAGACTAAAGTGGCGCACACAAGTGGAGAAGGACCTCAACGAACTTGGAGTGCGCAACTGGCGACAGCTGGCGAAAGATCGTGCTGGCTGGAGAGGCATGTTGGTTGAGGCCCAGGTCCACCCCGAACTGTAGCGCCACAAGAAGAAGAAGAAGTTGCCTTTTTTATTTCGGGATTAGAGAAATGAAACAAATATCAATCATCGAAAATAGATTTATTGGTTTTCAAAATACTCCCCATTAAGATCTAGACACTTTTGCATGCGTTTGAACCAATTGTCGAAGCAATTTTGACACTCTGATTGAGGTACCTCCAAAACATGCATTCTGAACGCGTCAACCGCTCCTTTAGGTGTCGAAAAACGTTGGCCTCTCATTTTATTTTTTACGTACGGGAATAAAAACAAGTCATTCGGTGCAATGTCAGGACTGTATGGCGGATGACTCATCAAATTAATGTTTTGAGTGCTCAAAAATGCAGTTGTTTGAGCCGATGTGTAAGAGCTCGCATTGTCCTGGTGAAGAGTGATCCGTCTTCGGCGGTTGGTTTTCCTGGCTTCTTGAAACAAATGGTTGCGTACCACTCAGGAATAGCTGTTCTTCGGTGTTGTGGTAGTACGGTTGCGACATGTCCAGTTTTTCCGAAAAAACAGGCGACCATTTGCTTGGAAGTGCTTCGTGCGCGAGCAACTTTTGTTGGATTTGGCTCAATTTGAAACACCCATACAATCGACTTTTGTTTACTCTCGGGTTCATACGCAGAAATCCACGATTCATCACCTGTCACGGTGCCATAGACGTGTTTTGAAACACCGCGATCGTATTTTTGGAGAATATCTTCGAGTGGTCGCCGTGGCGTAGTGGGTAGAGTGCGACGCTCATACGCCGAAGGGTCTAGGTTCGACTCCCAGCTCAACACCAATTTTTCGAATTATTCACGGCACCACCTCTTTCGAGCTGAAAGGAGTAATAACTGTTTAAGAAAGCTTCTCAAATTTCGTCGTTCGGAGTCGGCAAAAAACTGTAGGTCCCTTCTACTCGTGAGAGAACAGTAGCGCGCACAACACGAGTAGTTGATGAGCAAGCTAGGCCCTGGTCCCCCTTTGGACTGTAGCGCCAACAATTATTATTATTATCTTTCGAGTAATCACCACGAGTCTTTTTTTGAGCGATTGAATTGTGTGCGATCCAACGCGAACAAATTTTTTTGACGGTCGAATGTTCATGCAATATTGAATGTATGCTCCTCCCACTAATGCTTAAGGTTGTCTCAATCTCACGATAGGTCGCATGACGATCTTGCAATGTCAGTTGGCGCACAGCATTTATGGGCCTCGGAACAACAACTGATTTTGGACGACCTTCACGAAATTCGTCTTAGACTGAACTACGACCTCGGTTGAATTCACCATACCATCGATAACCACTGGTCCTTGATGGGGCCTTACCGCCAAAAATGGAATTAAGTTCATCGATGTACTGTTGTCGAGTAAATCCGCTTCGAATGTTGTAAAAAATAATCACACGAAAATGTTCACGGTTTAATTCCATTTTTGGGCGAGATGAATCTTTTAAGTTACTGTAAACAACACAAAAAGCGCTCGTATGTCAAAGCGTTCTGAGTACGTATAACATCGATAAGGTCAGACTTTACGATAGAGCTGGCAGTTGCCAGATTGCAACAATAGGGTTGCCCAATCCCGAAATATAAAACGCAACCTTCGTAACGCGAACTCCAAATATACAGAGACATGAATACATCGATTGTTATTTATGCTGTGAAGCTTTGGGTGCTGTTCCGTCGAGTCCATGATGCGATAACCATTTACAGTAATGGAGCGACTTGCATCTTCAACAAAAAATACAGAAGCCAATAACTCTTCTGACATTTAATCCACTCCCAACAATGAGTTTTTGATATGCTTCGTGAAGCATGTGTGGATTTCAGCCTGCAGAAAATATTGCCTCTTGATATACCAATGCAGCTTGAGATGGATCTTCTCAATGACGTTTAAAGTTGAGGTGACTAAATGCGTATTTTGATGAGGAATGTATTGTCAGCTCACACATAAAATGCTTCAAATGGGTTATTGGCATCATTTCTACTTCCAATCGAAGGAAAGTTTTAGTGCCCGATTCACAGAAACAGTTTTCAAGTTCTGTACGTACAACTTCATAGTTTAAAGATGGTTTCCAAAAACTTATGCTAAACTCTCAATTTTAAACCAAATTTCGCACACAAATTGATTGTGGATAATTCTTCCCCACTTGTTACTTTAATTCACCTCAATCCGCCACAAAATACCCCTCCACACCAAAGAGGAAAGTCTGCAAAAATATGTAAACGGACCTCCTTCTATCATCCCTCCAGAGAATCCGTTTTCAAGAACCACACCACATTTCACCGAAAAAAACCGATTTAATCAAAAAGCCCTCCCAAGCTCCGCTCACAATCTGTGCAACGTCCCATTGAATGCAAATCCATCTGTAAAGCAATTTTTAAACGCCTCATCCGTGGACGTCAGAAGCGTTGCTGCCGACTACTCACGGCGAGAATAAAGGACCCGGACCATCATTCATCGCAGATACCACAAAAACAAAACAAAGAGAACCGAAAATGCGAAAAATGTTCGTTTCATCGAAGTGCGCGGGCGGATGGCTCAAGACCCCGACACCACTTCAATCATTTAGCCTTACAGTGTCAATGACTTCACAAAGCGGATCCCAGCAGAACGTTCTTTTGTGTGTACCCCCCCCCCCCATTCAATGGAAACGGCACGAACTGCTTCTGGCCGCATCCAGCCAGTCAAGAGCCGCTGAATCCTTCAATGCCCCTGCAACACTATGTCAATCCTTTAATTGAAAAAAAGATCCAAGGCAAAAAATATATAAACCCTCGGTCTACTTGACTGCCTCGTCCACTGAAATAAATGCTGAGTAGATTTCCTCCCTTCGTCCGCTCCGCCATTCTCTTGCCTCTCGCCAAACTGAGCCGTCGTGCTTCATTTGTGCTTGGCTTAATGCTACCGCAGGTCTGTGACCTCCCTCCTCAAAATCTCCTCGTTCATTGGACGCTCTATTAAGCCAACCGCACCAAATGCGGAGGGAGAGATAAGTGCTTGATGGGCCCAAACGAGACTCTTCATTCGGGCCGGCCTTCCAACTCCACCTGTATGTGGATCCGCAAGCGGGCCAAGTTGCGGTGCAGCTAGTTTTGGCCTCCCCGTGGGCTGAACGCAAGCCAAGGGGAGAATTAAAACAAAATCTCGCCGCAGAACCTAGTTGACCTTGTTGTTGGCGGCCGCGGAGGGCGCGCCCATTCTCTCGCTGGGATACACGGCTTTGCACTTTCATACGGCGCCTAACAAAGTGCCTACACGCTGCAGGATAGGACTATTAAAAACTTTCTGCCTTCACCGTTCTCATTCAACTTTGTTCGCGCTGTCCTTGCCCCGGTACAACTTCACTCATTAATTTTGTAGGGCACCCAAAGAAAAAGAATCCTCTTCCTTGCCTGCCTTGTCCACACTCCGACTCGAATGGAGACAGACCAGCAGCGGGCGTCAAAGAGGAGGGGGATTTCCAAGTAAATTAGGCTCCACATGCAAATCATCTCCGCGGGCTCGAGGCGGCGGTAGAGCGTCCGTGTGATGGCTGTAGAAAGTGTAAACACCGCTCGGGCTGTGCTTAGCAACTTCGTGGCGCAATGTGCGAAAATTAGCGTAAACTTTTTGTTGACTTGGAGTTTTCTTTTTTCGTTGACTTCTGGCGTCCTTATGGTTCTCGTTTTCGTATTTTTTATCCAACGGTTGGCATGTTTCGTTTGGGTAACATCGCTGTTTGGCAAGCGCCTTGAATTGGCTTATCTCGCTGCGGTTAAGGGGTACCTGTCTGGGCGGTGAAGGGTGGATTTGTGTACTTGTAAAGACTTCGTGAAAGACAAGGAAACAAATTTAATTTATGGGCCAGCTTTGTCAGATTAAGAGATGGGGGGTGATTGTAAGGGATCTTGAGTTTTGTTTCTTAGCCAAATGTGTCAACCTGAATCACGACATGATACCTTTAACAATTTCAAATTGGCCCTGGAACGCACATTTTGAGAAAAGAGTCGAACGTCCTCATGTAGGCTATATCTGCAAATATAAGCCAATATTAATTACAATTGTATGGCGCGACAGACCACAGGGGGACCAGAGACTAGCTTGCTCATCAACTACTCGTGTTGTGCGCGCTACTGTTCTCTAAAGAGTAAAAGGGACCTACATTTTTTACCGAATCCGGACGGAGAAGTTTGAGAAGCTTTCTTAGACAGTTACGAAGGTTGACTTTTATATTTCAGGGTTGAGCAACCCTTGTGGTGCAATCTAACAACTGTTAGCTCTATCGTAAAGTTTGACATTTTTGATGTTATACGTACTCAGAAAGCTTTGACATACGAGCGCTGTTTGTGTTGCTTACAGTAATTAAAAGGATTCATCTCGCCTAGAAATGAAATTAAATCGTGAAAATTTTCGTGTGATTATTTTTTACAAACTTCAAAGTGGATTAGCTCAATAGCAGTGCATCGATGAACTAAACTCAATTTTTGGCGATGAAACTCCATCGAGGACCAGTGTTTATCGATGGTATGGTGAATTCAACCGAAGTCGTAGTTCAGTCCAAGACGAATTTCGTGATGGTCGTCCACAATCAGTTGTTGTTCCGGAAACCATTGATTCTGTGCGCCAACTGATATTGCGAGATCATCAGTTGAACTATCGTGAGATTGAGACAATCTTAGGTATTAGTGGGACCAGCATACATTCAATGTTGCATGAACATTTGACCGTCAAAAAAATTTGTTCGCCTTGGATCCCACACAATTTGTCAATCACTCAAAAAAAGGCTCGTGTCGATTGGTCAAAAGAAATGCTCCAAAAATACGATCGCGGTGTTTGGAAACACGTCTTTGACATCGTGAAAGGTGATGAATCGTGGACTTGCGCGTATGAGCCCAAGAGTAAACATCAGTCGACTGTATGGGTGTTTCAAATTGAACCAAATCCAACAAAATTTGATCGCCCACGAAGCACTTCCATGCAAATGGTCGCCTGTCTTTTCGGAAAAAACTGAACATGTCGCAGCCGTACCACTAGAACAACGCAGAACAGTCGATGAGTCGTGCACAGCCATTTGTTTGCCAGTTGTCTTCCAAGAAATCAGGAAAACCAACCGCCGAAGACGGATCACTCTTCACCACGACAATGCCAGCTCTCACACATCGGCTCAAACAACTGCATTTTTGAACACTCAAAATATCGATTTGATGAGCCATCCGTCGTATAGTCCTGACTTTGCAACGAATGACTTGTTTTTATTTCCGTACGTAAAAAATAAAATGAGAGAAGAAGAATGAGAAAGAATGAAGAAGCGGTTGATGCATTCAGAATGCATGGAGATACCCCAATCAGAGTGGCAAAAGTGCTTGGACAATTGGTTCAAACGCATGCAAAAGTGTATAGATCTTAATGGGGAATATTTTGAAAAACAATAAAGCTATTTTCGATGAATAATATTTGTTTTTGTTCTCTAATCCCGAAATTTAAAAGGCAACCCCCGTATTAAAATTCGTTTCTTTGTGTTCAAATTTTTTTTAGTTGAAAAGCGAAAAAGTTCGAACATATTTAAAATCTAAAGTATTGTCCACCGTAATGTTTGTTAATTTTTGAATACCATTTGTAGAAAATGACCCTTTCCTGGCACCGATCAAAACATTGAGCAATCACTTAATTTTTTAAAACCCCCCGAACCAGTGAATCGCTTACATTTTTCAAAAAAACCAGTAGGCCGAAGAAGAAAACTCTGAAGAATAGCGACCGAAACCTCATGTTGCAGTATTTCCAGGAAGCTTTTGACCGGTACAGTCAAATGAGGTCGAGCGTTATCATTTTGCAAAGCCTCCTTGTCACGCTTGTGGTCATTTCTGGGCGTTTTTTTAGGCAACGCACGGTTTTGTGGCCGCCGTGGTGTAGTGGGTAGTGTGCAACACCCACATGCAGAAGGTCTGGGTTTAACTCACTGCAGAAAACCTCGAATTTTTCACGGCACCTCCTCTTGGGAGCTGCTGACAAACTGAAAGAGTAATTACTGCCTAAGAAAATTTGTTAAACTTCGCAGTTCAGAGTCGGCAAAAACTGTAGATCCCTTCTACTCTTGAGAGAACAAGAGGGCGCACAACATGAGTAGTTGATGTGCAAGCTAGTCCCTGGTTCCCTTGTCGACTGTCGCACCATCCTATCCTTGTTTTAGAAAATTCTGGAAAACCATACTCTTCTGGACCAGCCATACGCAAAGCACGACCTTTTAACCATGGATGTTTTATTTTATTTTGCTTTCAGGCCTGGAGCAGCCCTTACATCATCGTCTTCATCGAAGTAAGGTAAAATAAAACATCCATGGTTAAAAGACGTGCTCTGCATATGGGGGATCCAGAAGAGTTTGGTTTTCCAGAATTTGCTAAAGCATGGATATATGGAGCGTTCTTAGGGTTGTTGTAGTTTGTCCCCTTTTGATCTCCAGTCACGAACCAATGCCAAACTCCCTTCCTTTGATGTCTTTCAGAACGCAGTTCCGAGATGAAACATCTCCTTTAGACATCTTTCGGTTTCAAGTCGTGCGGCACTTAATGTTCTTGATTTTGAATAGATTCAAATGTCTTTGTTCACTGAGTCACTCCCAACGCTTCGGCGAGTTCTTTTTGCTTTTGGCATGGATTTTGATCCTAACTAGCACCCAATTCCTCGTCTACAAAATTTGTGGGCGTGCCAAAGACACTCTTTGTCTTCGACGCTACGACCACCACTTTCGAAGTGTAGAAGCCAACCTCTGGATTCTTTGTCGACGGAGGGGATTCACCATAAACTTCTTCAAGCATTTGATGGGCTTAAGCTACATTGAATCAAAATTTTTCGTAAGTTTATTTCAGACAACTCTGGACATTTTCAAAGAGCCAAAAACAATGTTGTTGTCTAAAGCAGATGCTGATGCAGAGTAACAATTGCGGATAAATCTCACACCATTCCAATGAAGAAAGTAAACGCTTCCAAAATCAGCCCCAACTAGGAGGTGCGGCCAACTTTTGAAAACCAACCGAATTTGTGATTAGCGCCAATTGTATGAATATGAAAATCAGACCTTTGAGCAACACTCTCATAAACGTTGAGTTGCGACAATATTGTGAACTAGATCGTTGCACAGAGTGTCATATTTCAGTCGGTTTTAGTTACAGTTTTAGAAATTTAAAATTTTAGAATCCATTTCCCCCTACAGAAAAGTCTTTAAAGCCTCGCGGAGAAATCAAATTGTTTCCTATTAATAATAGGTGTGTTCCAGTTCTCTCCGTACCAAATTCTCATTTGTCATGTGTTAAGGAGTGAGGGTTAACCTCTCTCAGAAAAAGGCAAAGTACAGGAACGCGTTTAAACCAAATGTGTGACATTATGAAATGTCAAATTTACTTTTTCGGTACAGAACACAAAAAAAAAAATAAACAGAATTTGACACACATGCACAGAAATAATGGATCACTGCCCACTTATCTCTGTACGCGCACCAATTAATTTGATAGAAAACCAACAACCTACCCAGAAAAATTTCTTGTCTTAAAATAGGCAGGGTGGGAAAATCCATTTTTTCGGTATACTGGAACGGACTTTGTGTAAGTTTGTGTTGTTTTGTACTAAAGGGTGTCCCAATAAGAACGCAAGATTTAAATTTTAAATAAAACGCAGATATTTAAAAAAAAATCTTGAATTTTTTATTACATCGTAAAGTAGACAAAATGAGGTTACAAGTGGCCAGATGGTCGCCGCGACTTTGCTGGCACATACGCGGTCTTTTAATGAAACTTTCAATGACCGTTTTGCATAAATGCTGCGGTATTTCATTAATGCAGAGTCCAATTTCCTCTTTTGAGGCTTGAGTCGTCATCGCCTTATTCGCATAAACCATCCACATAGAGTGCGACGCTCACACGCCGAAGGGTCTAGGTTCGACTCCCAGCTCAACACCAATTTTTTGAGTTTTTCACGGTACCACCTCTTTCGAGTTGCTGACAACACTCAAAGAGTTATAACTGTCTAAGAAAGTTTCTCAGATTTCGCCATTCGGAGTCTGTAAAAAACTGTAGGTCCCTTCTACTCGTGAGAGAACAGTAGTGCGCACAACACGAGTAGTTGATGAGCAAGCTAGGCTCTGGTCCCCCTTTGGACTGTAGCGCCAACAATTATTATTATTATTATTATTATTATTCAAAAAAACCTAAAAAAGCTCAATGGTGTTAAATCGCACGATCTAGACGGCCAATTCTGGTCTCCAAAACGCGAAATAACACGACCGGGCAATGACTGATGCAGCAATTGGTTTCTCTGGCTATATGAGATGGGGCGACGTCTTGTTGAAACCACATCCCCTCCACATTAATTTCTTCAATTCTAGGCACGAAAATATTGGTTATCATTTCACGATAACGAACATCATTGACTGTTTGCGCTTGACGTGACTCATTTTCGTAAAAAATGATTCCTCCAGCCCAAAATCCACACCACACAGTGACACGTTGAGGATGCATTTGCTTCCCGTGAACCACTCGAACAACAATTCTGCCTATTGGCGAAGCCAGCAAGATAGGAATGGGCCTCGTCACTAAAGATGATTTGTTCGGCAAAATTAGCATTTTCATGTTATCCATTTTGGTAAAACAATTTCACGATAAGAATGCGTTGTACATTCGTGTAGCGCTCCATTTGTATAAACCTTATACCTCTTACTAACAAACAATAATAATTGTTCAAATGTCAAACAATGACAATTCGAATGGTGCCAAATTTAAATCTTGCGTTCTTGTTGGGACACCCTATATTTCCTGTTGTTCGTTCGAGTACGGGAACACATGGGAATGGAATGGTGGGAGATTAATCAGTTGGCATTTTTAAGTTGGCAGTACTGCTCCAGATATACTTGTCAAGTTTGTTTTTTTAAGTCTGTCATCTTTATGACTCTCTCTGTGCCGAAAGAGCCATTGACTTTAAGCTCTACTGAAAGTAGGCGTTGATGAGAGGAGGTAAGCAATTTTTTAAGAAGACTGGAAAACATTTTAAGAAATGACTTACCGAGGAAGAGCATTACACCTAACTGAAAACAAAGAAGACATGAAGGTATTTACTGATCTAGAACTGAACAGTTTAAAAAACTGTGTAAAATATTAAGGACTATCGCGAGGGAGACGACATGAATAAAGAAGAATCAATGTACTGTTAAAGTATGTTCAAGTGCCACACAACATAGACAACCAATCTTGAATCATAAGCACCCATTAACATGTCCGGGATAGCGATCCGACAATTCACGTTCAGTAGCAATGTCGTCGAGTTCATTCTCGTACTTGGAAGCTGACAAAATTAGAATTAGACTCACAGTTTTGCAGAAGAAGAGAAAAGGAACATGATCGGTCCCAGATACGATTCTTGTCCATGCAAATTATAGACCGCCTTAATGATGGATTGGGGACACTTCTCCACCGATGGTCAAATAGTGGCTTAGCCACGGTCACGTGTCACGAACATGGCTCCCAAGGAATATTTACAAACTGGACGACAAAGCAAGGAGCAAGGGGATCAGCGGCTAGTTAATGTCTAGCTTCTTCCGCGTGTGGTCTGTCTGCACATTTTCTTATTTACTTACTAGAAAGGACTTCGAACGGATAAATTTAAGAATGTGTCAAAATTTGTCAGGAACTCAATTAAAAGTGATGCCGCAGACATATGCCAGATGTTCAGTCTAGGGATTGAACCCGAGAACGGTGTCTGAGTGTCGCCCGACTACGCCAAGACGACCACAAGAAATAATGTGACAAGCATTCGCAATTTGGTATTCTGAGACTGCCTGTTGAAGTTGTGCGAGGTAGCTGAGGCTACAGGCATCATATCCTAAAAAACTTGACACCAGATCGGATCTGCCTTGACACACTTCCCTTCTGAGCACTGTCTAACCTACAAAATCCATTCGATTTTAGCTGCTATTAAAGACACAAAGCAGAGTCAAAGAAACGTACAAGATTTGAATTTCGGCCAAATTTTTTTATTTAAAAGGAAACGAAGTCTGACCGAATACTCTGTAGGAATGACAAGGTTTGATTACTTATTCCCTAGGAGAAGTCCAAATCATTCGCTGTGCTATTGACCACACGGCTCTATATTTTTTTCTACTAAAGTCTAACATCTCCCCCATTGCCAACGCCAACTTGGCCGAATACTTATCCGATCTGTTGTCCCAGACATCCAGATTTACAAATTTGGCCTTGTTTGACTACTTTGTGTGTCTTAAATCAATCGGGGGACATAAACTTCTGTTGAATTAGATGTGGTCTAATTTGCAGACCCCAACTAGAGGTGAAGAGGTTTCTTTGTGCTGTGGGTGGACATTGTCTACTATCCTAGCCCGAGTTTATTCCTTTTCTTAATTTGACAGTCTCCCAAGACCATTTGGACACACATTTACCACCAGATTCCCTTCTTCCACCATTCAATTCCGTCAACATTTGAAATTCGTTTTTGTTAAAAAAAAAAGAAGAAAACATCAGCGTCCCTTTACCTTCAAACTTAAGAACACCTGCACGGTTGACATTTAGTTCCCAGATCCCCCTCTCTCAGACCTCCTCTCAAATTTACAAATTTTAATGAAAACACTTATCGTCCTTGCTTTAATTCATTCACCATATGACGCACCTCACATTGCATTCATTCGCAATTTTCCAAGGACCCTGGCCAAACAGTTCACCCAAAAATTCCGCACTGCAGGACTCCCTACATCTGGCGAATCCCTACGAATTTCTCAAAAATCTCCCCTAGCATTCGTAGCTGCCGCAAGGTCAGTGCCAATGGTTCTCACTCTAGGGCAGGACTTCCCTAGCAAAACAAACAAACATCTGTCTCCCGCCCAGCAGCACCCATAATAAAGTTCTCCTCCATTCATACCGCCACCTCCGCACATCTGCACCCACTCTGTCCCAAACTTCAACTCGAGTGGATCGGCTTTGTTTTACTCTCTACTCATGCACCAAGGAGCAGGCACAACTCCGAACTCCTAGACTTAACTTTCTCCCGTATGTTCATTGAATCGAATCGCTACACCGAACTCAAGTTTAACCATCGTCGTCGACGTCGACGTTGTCGTTCGAGTCCTCGCAGTAGCACTCGCTCGTCGTAAGTGTGCAACAGCAGGAGGTTAACAACTCGAAACAATAGAAGCAAACTTTTCCACTTGGCTTGAGCTCTGTATCTTTCCGGTTTCACAGGAGCGGACTGAAGGCATGAGCTGTGAGCACAACAACAACGTAAGCGTAACAAAAAATCTCTCCAACAAATTAAACGTACGTTAAAACAAATGGAGACTCCTGTCGTAGGAAACTTTAGCTCTGTTTCGGAACAATATTGAAATATAAATCTTTTTGCCCCGTCCGCATCCCGGCGTCGATTTCGTCTGCTGTGGGAGGGCGGCCGCTCGATTCGCCCATTGATTCATCCACTCCGAGGCGGTAATTAATTGAAGCTGCGTCTCCTTAGCCCGCCGCCGCCGAGACGCCACATACGCCGAGATTCGTTTCAAGAACTAAATGGATCCCGAGTGGGGTCCGCCCCGTCCTTCAGCCGATAAGTTTCGTCCGGGAAACTATCGACTCGTACGACGGCGCCTAGGAGCCCGAGCATGGAAGGGGGCAGAAATCGTTGATTCTCGTGCACAAAGTCTCCTTTGTTTCAGGCTTGTCCTGGTTTCGCCCCTCTAATGAGATATGTAATCTCAAAGCGCAGAAGTAGGTGGCGGGCGCAGTGAGGGCTCCGGAACGAAAGCGATCCTTGTCTGTGGAGCTCGCCATTGTCATGGCTCTTACTAGTCGTCGTCGCCATTATCATGCCTACAATGGCGAGGGAGTGTGGGCAATTTTCGCGTTGAACAATGCACAAACTGGAGTGAGGGTTATACCTGCTCTTGCCTCTAACGGGAGCCTTTATGATGGCTCGGGAGTGGATTTTAAGAGTGTTCACGTCTCTGCCTTTGTCGCTGCCTGTGTGAGGATTACTCGGGGCGGCAATGGAGGCTTGGGAATCTTTCCTTTTTTCTAAGAACCTATTTCGAAATTATCCTTTGTGTGTACTAAAGTTGTCGTCGTCGTCACTGAAATGGAGCCGGGCGGCTTTGTGGCCTGTGAGAAGGAAAGGACTTAAAAGGATTTTTTGTCGATGACCCTGCTATTTATGGAGATGTAACTTTAGTTTTCCCATTTGCGTTGTGTCGTACAAAAGGGTTGCCCCGATGGGGGATGCTTCTGCCTTTGAGTTCTCATCCGATTTGACTTGATGATACGTAAAATGGGCGAAGAGGGCGGCCGATAAGTCCGACAAATTGTGAAATAGGGACTACACTTTGATTAGATCCGTTATCTATGAACTGTAAGGGGATGTGGTCGGTTAGTGGAGGGGTGAGAATGGTGTCAAAATCGACCGTTTTTAGTGCTCCCCTGCCGCCAAGTATTATCATTGACTTCGGTATGGGAGAAAGTGTGTAGGGATAGGGTAAGCCGGGGGCTAATTCTTTTTGTGGCATTTATAAGTCATTAAGGGTGTGAACAACACCTCCACTTAATTATAAGCTGTAAACGGTTTTTGAAACTTTCCAGATAATAATTGAATTCTGTTGGTGATTATGGCAAAAAGAGCCAGAGGTGTAAGGAGGAAACATTCTTGAAGAAGTTAGCCCACAAGCAACAAGCTGACACAGAGCAATTATGTATGACTTGGAACTGCGATTCTTTTGAAACTTCTTTCAAGGAAAATTGAAATTGTTTTGGTTCAGAATTAATGTAAACTTGATTTAGAATGATTTCGTCTTTGACGTATTGCCTGAAGGATGTGCCTAAATGCAGTTGGACAGGAGATTGTTATTAATAAACAAGTAACCTGCTGTCCACTTGTGAAAGTTTAAAAAACTACCGTAGGAAACTACTATCATCAGTTGTAGAGAAGATAGCGTGCAGAAGGTGAAGAGAATTGCTAAGGCGACATGTGGCTAAGCCTGTTGAAATGTGCTGAAAATTAAGGGTGTTCCAGTCCTCAGATTTTGTAGAGTTCCATTGTTTGCATTCAGTAACATCATTAAGCAGCCGCCTATTCTCTTTAAAAGAATGTATGAAAAAAAAAAAAAAAAAAAAATGGCTTCTTTAAAATTGGAAGGGAAACAGCTCAGCCTTGATTACGCCATGAAGAAGGCATTCCTTGTGGAGCTCACTTGTTTAGGAATTGTTTTGAAGGCCAGCTTTATAATAATAATAATCGTTGGCGCGCCCGGCCACAGGGGTCCAGGGCCTAGCTTTCTCATCAACTACTCGCGTTGTCCGCGCTACTGTTCTCTCACGAGTAGAAGGGACCTACAGTTCTTGGCCGATTCCAGACTGCGAAGTTTGAGAAGATTTCTTAGACAATTACTACTCTTTAAGTACTGTCAGCAGCTCGAAAGTGGTAGTGCCGTGAAAAATGCGAGGTGTTCGGCCGGGAAGCGAGACTGGAACTTCGGCGTGTGAGCATCCCACACTACCCACTACGCCACGGCGCCCACATGAAGACCAACTTTACATATTTATATTTCCGGCGTATATGCATCGTTGGAAAAGTCAAAAAGTCAGTAATGACCATTGAAAGAGAACACTAAACAAAAAAACGTTCTCATTAGTCAAAGGCGATTTCGTCCGCTTTGCAAATTAAAGTATATTTACGCCAAAAATAATATGTGATGTAGCTTTTTTATGTACTGTCAAAAAAATGTCAAAAACAGCAGCATCTGGTAGCTAAACAAGCTATAAATTTAGTGTCATTCTTAAGCCGTATAAAAGCAATAACAGAAAACTTCCGAATTCGAAAAAGGCAGTTTGAAAAACTTTTTGGAGAAATTTAGAGTTCGTAGTAGTGGCCGCCGTGGCGTAGTGGGTAGAGTGCAAGGCTCACACGTCGGAGGGTCTAGGTTCGATTCCCGGCTGAACACCACTTCTTTCGAGCTGATGACAACACTCAAAGAGTAGTAATTGTCTAAGAAAGCTTCCCAAACTTCGCCGTTCGGAGTCGGCAAAAAACTGTAGGTCCCTTCTACTGGTGAGAGAACAGTAGCGCGCACAACACGAGTAGTTGATGAGCAAGCTAGGCCCTGGTACCCCTTTGGACTGTAGCGCCAACAATTATTAGCGCCAACAATTATTATTTTTAGAGTAACTGTAACACTTGTCAAGCCATTGCTCAGCTTGCACTGGATTTTTGAAAATCAAAAAGAGTGTTTAATCAACAAATGAAATTCTGTTTTTTTCTGTTTTAAAAATCGCAAATATAGCGTCACTTGAAGCACTGAAACTTGTAGTGTAAGAATCAGGTTGTCATGAACATTTGACTGGCACCATCTGAATGTTTGTACTGGCATCAATATATAAGACGTGCATCCGCCCAAAACTTGAGTATAACGCTCATATCTGAACTGGTGCTCCTAAGACCTCCCCGCACCGATTAGATACAGTGCAACAGCGAGCGACGTCAATCGACTCAATAGAAGTCAATCGACTCGCTAGAACATCGACGAACTGCTGCGTCTCTATCACTATTTTATCGCTGCTTCAAAATGAATTGCTTTAATGAGTTGAACTCCTTCTTTTTAAGAATTCACCTGCAATATCCGTCTCGCTAGGAACACTTGAGACCACCTTTGGACATGCAGCTAAGTATCAGAACAAGTTCTTCAGCCGCACCAAACCAATTTGGAATGTTGTTTTCAGCTCACTTTTGACCCTCTGCTTACAATCCACAGGCATCTTACACCAATATGCATCGCTATCTCCTTTCCTTCCTCTTGACCTTCGGCTCGTGCTGTGAATTAATTCGGTCAGGTTTATGGTATAAATAAGCCCTTTAGTTAGCTCCAGTTATTAAAAAAAAACTTCCTACGAAAATATGGAGTGGCGCTCCCTTTATGTCAGTCCCGCGACTTATTGAGTGATGTGTTATTCAGTGAAAGTAGATACTCATCAATTTCTTATTCACTTCCGGACCATATGTGAATGTGAATATAAAGACGAACTTTACGGGGCGGCATTTTTTTGACACTCCATGGAAGGAAGACAAGTTGAGATTTATATGAGTTTGTCTGCCTCCGTGGGTAAGACATTTACCAGCTTTGAAGTAAACTTATGGATGTTATGAATTTGAGTTTGAAAACTAATATCCGACTGGAGTGCCATGTTTGATTGCAGTCAGAGAAAAGTTGCCTTGTACTTTACCAGAATCGCGTAACGAACAGGAAGTTGAAGGGCAAAAAGGAGTGCAATCATATAGGGTGATTTTTTAGCTATTATCTCCTTGGCAACACTGGTTTAAACAGCCGACGCACGTTTCGCGTTTTATTTCATTGGCCAACATCTTCAGTTTTGTCTATAATTTAACCATGAATACAAACGAGCAACTGATAGACCGTCTTTTCCTAGAAGCGGATCCTATCTGGATGTAATGCTTACAGACAGACGACTCACGATAGTGAACGTGGATCGACGCACAAGGAACTGTTTAACCGCGGTCGAGTACGACAGTGATCACCGTGGTCTCGCCGCGGTTATTCAGCTCCCGAATGAGCTGGAGGAACTGGAGGAATATGTCCAGACGTATCCTTATAACTGCAATAAGGCACGTTGGCCACGTTTCTCTAAAGTCTTAACTAAAGAACTTCGTTCGAGTGCAATCTTTCCATTAACGAACAGAAACCTAACAAACGACGAGGTTGACAGGTACCTCATACAAATGGACGACACCATTAAACGAACTATGAAAAAGACTATTCCTATGATGACACCAAATAATGTTGGAGACATCTACCGGAACGCGGAGATAGACGCACTTCACGTGCAAAAAAGTAGACTACTGTCAAGACTAAAACTCTTGTACAGACGGTTTACAGACCCGCAAAATATTGAAATACGGTCGTTGAAGTCGCAGATCAAACTAGTTCAGCAATTACTTCGCCAACAATATAGACTAGCTGTAAACTTGTACTGGGACAATAAGATTCGGGCTGTAAGGTCCAACAACCCGAGCATGTTCCCACAAGTAAATAGAATCTTCCGGAGGAAAGGTTCAAACGACATCCAAACTGTCCGACTCAACAGAACGACAGACAACGCCAACTTACTAAGAACAGTAGATATCGATCCAGATGGGGCAGTACTTGACGACGACTTCTTTATAGTTGAAGATCCTCAGGAGAAGGTGAAAGTAATTGGAGCTATCTTTCAGGAAGTGTACACGGTCAACGAACCTCTTTGTCCAAATCACGACTTGGAAGACAGAGCCAAGCTTAACCACTTCCAACTAAGTTCTGAAATAAGTCAATGGCGATCCGAGAATCCTGGTTTCACCAGGTTCAGTGACGATCTTCTGGCAAATAATGCCGTCGCCGATGATGGAAACAATTCCATCCTTATTTCGAAGGATGAACTCCAAGGCATCTTTAATTCACTGAAGAAGAAGAAGTCAGCAGGAATAGATGGGATACCGAATATTGTTCTGCGCCATCTACCCTCTGAGGCAGTAGATGTATATACAATCCTGTTTAACAATGCGCTGAGTAACGCATATTACCCGGCGCATTGGAAAACAGCTGTGGTACAGCCCATTCCGAAAAGGGACAAAGATACTTCCATCCCGACAAATCTCCGGTCTATAAGTCTTCTTCCGTGCATAAGCAAGGTTTTTGAAAAGATTGTCATTAGAGCTCTTAAAGAATGGGTCGAGGAATGTCAAATTATACCGGACAACCAATTCGGCTTTAGGGCGGGGCATGATACCATACATGCCGCGTCCAAATTGGTATCCGACATTCAGTGGAACAAGAACAAGAACCAATGCACAGGTGCTTGCCTGATAGACATGGAAAAGGCGTTCGACACCGTTTGGTTAGAAGGCCTTTTCCTCAAGTTAGTCAGACTAGGCATAGATAAGACACTGCTGTATATGATCTATGACATGATTACAGGTAGGAAGTTTGTTGTGAAAAATGGCAACATTACATCCACCACCGTATTCCACATAAAAAATGGTTTGCAACAAGGTGCCGTTGGTTCACCGATCCTTTTCGCTATATTCACTAGCGATCTTATTGGTTCCATGCCGCACTTAATCGCGTACGCCGATGATCTGATAGCGTACAGATCAGACCTGAAAATTGAAGTCATAAATAACATGTTGCAGCATGACTTTGACAAAATTCAGCGATTTTGCGACGACTGGAAGTTGAAAATCAACTTCCGGAAGTGCGAAACTATTCTCTTTAGAACCACGCTAGCCAGGGCCTCAAGGGACACGAAGAAAAACTGGCGCAAGTTCGGCATATTTGACCCGCGGGGCCAGCCATTAGCTGTGCAAAATGTAGTTAGATATCTTGGCATTTGGCTAGACCAGTATTTGTACTGCGGCAAGCATGCAGATACAGCTCTGACAAAAGCTAAGAAAGCCTTTGCTGCGGCAAGTTGGTTGTTTTACAGCAGCCAACTTGACACCAGAGTAAAGGTTATCTGCTACATGGCCCTCATACGGCCAATCATGGTGTACGGTTGCCCAGTGTGGTTCAATCTGAGTCCTTCCCAAATGGAAAAGATGAGGGTGTTTGAGAGGCAATGTCTCCGGGCCTGCCTCCGGTTGTATCGAACACCTGAATCCGATTACAAGAAATTCTATCCCAACGAGGTCTTGTACAACGAGGCAAACCTAATCAGGATAGATAATTTTATTATTAAGCTGACTCGAAGGCATATTGCACGAGCGATGACTTCGACAAACAGTCTGATTTTTGGGGCTTACTACCCAAATCCTATGTACCACGAGAAGGTGCGGCAAAACGGCTTCATTCCGCCCGAAGCATTTCTCTATCTAGACTCTAAGGGGCTGTTACAGAATACGGAAGGATGTCCTATCATCTTCCATGTCGTACGCAGAACAGTGGATAGGCGACTCCAATATGAAGCGGACGTCGCTTGTAGCCACGAGGAACTCCTTCGGTTCAGTAGGGCGATCTCCGCCAGAGACAGGTTACAGTCCGCCAAAGAACGTCACTTTTACTGGTGGCTTCACCAAAACCAACCCCTGCCGCAGTCGATAGTTAGCCCCGGAAGTTGACCTTGTGGCCAGCTTACGTAGTTTAAAAACAAAAAAAAAAAAAATAATAATAATAATAATAATAATTTTTATATATATATATATACATATATATATACACATATATATATATATGTATATATATATATGTATATATATATATATATAAATAAACCAAAAAAAAGGTGCACCATGGCATATTGAATATATATGTCACGCATATAAAAGTTATATACGCCATGATGCACATGTCTGCAATTAACGGGCATAGTTAAGTACTTCTTAGTAGTTTAAGTAGTTACGTAGTCGTAAGTACTTTCTTTTTTTAGTTTTAGTTTTATCTGTATTGTTTAAGTTTTTTAGTTTAGTTTTATTTTAGGATAGCTTAAGTTTATTTATAAAAAAAAAAAAAACACTACCAAGTTTTTTGATTTTCAAATAGTTTTCTTGGAACAAATTAAAACATTTTTGTACAAATATAATTTCACGTTTATTATGTCTAAAGGCAATTTAAATTAGATAAGATATAGATTAACTTAGAGCACCTGTTTAGGGTCAGTAAGTTAGATGTTAGATGTTATGTTACCTAGTTTTAAGTATTTTCCTAGGAATTAACTATCAATTATATTCACTTTAATAAAAATGCAAAAAAAAAAAAAAAAAAAACAAACGAACAACGCTTGCAAATTACTGAATTTTATTATCAAATTGCGTACTCTGTTAAGAAAGTGCATCACGCGTTTCTCCCATTTTATAGTCAGTTTAATTTTTGTCTCAATTGGTACATAAATAAGCAGAATGTGAGTATCAGCCAGAAGCATTGCAAGAGCTACCAATGCATCCAGAAACAATCACAGTTTGTTGCGGTTTATGGGCTTTCATTGGGCATCATTGGACCGTACTCCTTCAAAGATGATGTGAATCGTAACGTAACTGCGAATGGTGAGCGCTACCGTGAGATGATATCCAACATTTTTTTTTCCTAAATGCAAGAGCTTGACTTGCATAATATGTGGTTTCAATAGGGCGGTGTCGCAGGCATACAGCAGGCGCAACAATGGACTTATTGAGAGGCGAGTTCGGTGAACATTTTATTTCACGTTCGGAACCGGTCAATTGGCCGCCTAGATCGTGCGATTTAACGCCTGTAGACTATTTTTTGTGGGACTATGTTAATGCTCATGTCCATACAGACAATCCTGCTTCAATAAATGCATTGGAAGACAACATTGAAGCATTTATTCGTGAGATACCGGCCGAAATGTTGGAAAGAGTATGCCAAAATTGGACTAAGTGGATGAACCATTTGAAGGGCAGTCAAGGTCAGCATTTACATGAAATAATCTTCAAACATTGAATTATATGGACAGTACTATCGATTCAAATAAAGATTTCATACATTTTTCTAAATTGTATATGTTTTTTTTTTTTGTTTTAAAATCTTTCCTATAGCTTTTAAAAAGTCGCCGTTTATGTCAGTAAAGTGCACTGGTGTATTCGGGAACACTATTCTTACGCTGTCATACAATTGATATAACTAATAATAATAATTGTTGGCGCGACAGTTCACATAGGGACCTGGGTCTCGCTTGCTAATCAACTACTCTTGTTGTGCGCGCTACTGTTCTCTCACGACCTACAGTTTTTTGCCGACTCCGAACGGCGAAATTTGAGAAGCTTTCTTAGACAGTTATTACACTTTGAGTGTTGTCAGCAGCTCGAAGGAGGTGGTGCCGTGAAAAATTCGAAAAATTTGTGTTGAGCTGGGAGTCGAACCTAGACCCTTCGGCGTTACAGTTACCCTGCTCCATCAAAAACAACTATTTGTCGGTAGTGTGCGGACTTTCGTGTCAAAGAACAAGCTTCTCAAGTGCCGTTCCATGGCAGCAAAAAACTGTAGGTCCCTTCTACTCTCGAAAGTACAGTAGCGCGCACAACACGAGTAGTTGATGAGCAAGCAAGGCCCTGGTCCCCCCTGTGGATTGTCGCGCCATTCAATAAATATATTATTATTCAATTGCTTGTATGGAATGGAACTCTTCATTAATTTCGGTCAATGTAGTTCGTAATAAGACCACACGTCAATGTAGGTCGATAATGTGAACAGATTTTTTTTTATTTGCTTGACATCTCTAAAACGTGGACAAATCATGAACACAATAAAACTTCAACAACTATTTTCTCTGAAGGGTTATGCTTAACTGTTTGAGGAAGTACAATTCTTCGTCGGACATGAGCTGCACGTCAGTACATGTCAGTCTGTTCCTCGATGTTGTGTACCACAAGTAGTTTTGATGGTTTCTTTGCTCTTGGTCATCATAAAATTCCTCATCATGGGCGTTAATATTTATGTTTTCTTTAATGCCACAATATATGCTTTTATATTTTCTAATGCAATAAACTTTTGTTCAGCAATAAAAATAACAATCAAACATACCGTTGTGCAATAGAAAAACGCATTATTTTTAACTCATTAAAGATGAGACGTTGTAAATTAAAAAACAGCAGTGGAGTCTTCTGATTCTTCACAAATGTGAGTTTCATTGGTTCATGTCAACGAAAGTCTCTTGTATTTCATTATTTTCAGAGTTTCGTGATTTTTTGAGCGTCAGAGGATAAATGAGTCATTTAGTCTTGTTGAATGCCCTGGAATTGAACGACAGGAGAAGTATTAGAATGCTTTTCACCGTTTTGATGTGTCTACATGGCGCATTATTGCCTGGATAGAACAATGCTCCGTTTTCTATTCCTATTCAAAAATTATTTTAAAGCATCCACATGCAGTTAAGCGATGGAAAGCAAAAACGTAAGCAAAACGACACAGACACAAATGTTTAGGCATAGACGCATATAATAATAATTGTTGGCGCGACAGGGGGACCAGGGCCAAGGTTACTCCTCAATTATTCGTGTTCTCCGCGCTACTGTTCTCTCACGAGTAGAGAGGACCTACACTTTTTTGCCGACTCCGAACTGTGACGTTTGAGAAGCTTTCTTAGACAATTACTTATCTTTGAGTGTTGTCAGGAGCTCGAAAGAGGTGGTGCCGTGAAAAATTCGAGGTGTTCAGCCAGGAATCGAACCTAAACCCTTTGGCGTGTGAGCGTCGCACTCTACCCACTACGCCACGGCGGCCACGCATATACTAAACGTAAATATCAGCTCTAAGCGAATTTAGTTTTTAAATGATTAAGGTGTGTTTCTTAAAGGTTTTCGTATCCTTCCTTCCTCCTGGATATTTTAATGCAGCCACCAAAAGAAAAGCGGTTCTCATATTAACTGTTCACTGTTGCGGTCGGTTATCATCCTTCTGAATCTATGAAGACTCTGCTGGTTGATTTTACGCATTGTCACTAGATGAGAACAAGACATTCTAGTGTATCTTGCATAAGCCCTTTGGTGTCACGATAGAAAATTTGCTTTGACCGATAGAAGCCGTTAAAAATGTCTTCGTTGCATGTTATTTAAAGGAACCAAGCACCAAACATAAAACATTAAGTAATGGCTTTTGTATGAAGTAATGGCTTTTCTATCATAATTGGATTTGCTTCATTGTTCAAGATTTCATTTAAGTGGAATTTCTGGTAATCGAATTCAGGTATTCAATAAAACCAGAGGCAAACCGGAAGACATGGCTCTTGAACAGCAACATATTTTCCATCTAAAATGACTTAAATTTAAACTATACTAGAAAATTGTACGAAATAACTGGCGGAATGAGGGCCATGTACCTGATCACCTTCGCTTAGAGTTAAGTGAACTGCTGTAAAACATCCAATTTGTCAGGATTTCTAAGCATTGGTCAGAGCTGCATTCTGCAAGCATACCGCAACATAATGTGGTGTGCTTCATTTGTAACTCTAACATGTTAACGGTGTTTTTATAAAAGGACTAAAACTTTAAGATCACTTTTTTTAATTATGAATGGCGCAACAGTCCACACCAGGACTAAGGACTAGCTTGCTCATCAGCTACTTGTGTTTTGCGCGATAGTTTTCTCTCACAAGTAGAAGGGACCTACAGTTTTTACCGACTCCGAAAGGCGAAGTTTGAGAAGCTTTTCTTTTATAATTAATACTCTTTGAGTGTTGTCAGAAGTTCAAAAGATTTGGTGCCGTGAAAAATTCATAGTGCTTAGCCGGTCAGATGATGTGACTGGATTTATGAATCACATGATTCAAAATCACATCCGTATCACTATTTATAGTGTCAACGGAATCACTGATGGAGAAAAGACCAACTACGAATGGCGGCTAACAGACCCAGGCTTTGAGGGAACCTGACTGGTAGTGACAGCTTGACCAGAGGCTATATTCTGGTGCCACGGGAGGTCAGGGGAGCTTCGGTTCCAGCCTGACCGTGCGGTAGGCCCCCTTGTGGGACTATCGTGGTGGCTGTGGTTTATCAACTAACATCGCGGGTAGAGTCGAGGATAGTGTACTGTGCTGACTTGTCTAGTTCATTATTTAAGCACAACTAGGCAAGACGGTTAGGGGACTATCCCTTCTCAGTGTGGAGTTGCATTCTCAACCGGGCGCTGCGACCCAGAGAGCGGAAGAGGTTTTAGAAAGGCTTCCCATCAAACCAAGGTGGGGTGATTGTCCCTCAAGCAAGATCCCAGTTTGGTACTTGGGTGACTAAGGCGTCTAGTCTTGCGTTACTTACGACTCTTAGGAAAAATGTTCCCCGTGATATAAGCCGTTAAGGCGGGTGGTCACGTAAAACCAAATCCCACATCTGTTCAGCCGGTAATCGAATCTGTACAATCGGCGTGTGAGCGTCGCACTCTATCCACGGCGGCCACTTAATTGACGTTAAGCTCTCTTTATTCAAAGGGAGGTTAGGAGCCACGGGAGGTTAGGGGCCATAGGAGGTTAGGAGCCACTGGAGGTTAGGAGCCACGGGCGGTTAGGAGCCACGGGATGTCAGATGCCATTAGAACTTCGGTTTCAGCTTGACCGAGGGGAGCCCCCTTTGGGAGTATCGTGGTGCCTGTGGCATATCACCCCACATTGCGGGCAGAGTTGAGGTAAATGTACTGTGCTGACTTGTCTGGATGTTGTTCACCCTGGGCTAGGCAAGACGGTTAGGTGATTATCCCGGCTCAGTGTGTAGTTGCATTCTCAACCAGGCGCTGCGACCCAGAAAGCGGCAGGGATTTTAGGAAGGTCTCGCATCAAACCGACGAGCCCCCCAAGCTCGACCTCAGTTTCGTACTTGGAAAACTAAGGCGTCTAGTTGTACGTGATCTACGACTCCTGGGGAAATGGACCCAAAATAGACCTGCCTGGACCTGCCTTCTGCTTCTTCTTCTTGTTCTTCTTGTTCTTCTTCTTCTTCTTCTTTTTCTTCTTCTTCTTCTTCTTCTTCTTCTTCTTCTTCTTCTTCTTCAGTCCGGGTCGGACCTGGGCCTCAACCAACATGCCTCTCCAGCCAGCACGATTTCTCGCCAGCTGTCTCCAGTTGCGCATTCCAACTTGTTTGAGGTCCTTCTCCAATTGTGTGCGCCACTTTAGTCTAGGTCGTCCTCTGTTAAATATTTGTCTGCAGCAGGAAAATATGTGGCTACCAAATGTGTCCTTCAATAAATCAATTGCAGCACGAACTGAATGTCATGTTATAATGTATTGTCAAACTCATAGTTCCTGCAAATCAGAGTTATTCAGTTAATGAACAAACAAATTAGTTTGAACGACTCTCCAGCAGTCACCATGGTCTGCAACGATCGACATTCTTTTAAAGAAGAAGTGGGCAAATGTTCCACAACCTTCCATTAAACACATCAAACAATTAGTTTTGTGGATGTAGCGGTGTCACAAAATACACTTGACGATAATTATCACCCCGAATATGACAGCTTTGTTCATTTAAGTATCCATTCAACCAGAAGTGAGCTTCGTAGGTAAACAATAGGCACTTATGTTAATTGGAATCAACCGTAGTCTTGTTTTGAGCCCATTCATTAAATCTACACCTTACTGCGTGGCTTCAGTACTTTTAATGCAATGCTTATCTTTAATCACAAAACTTGGGCCAGTTAAAAAAGTGTTGGTAACTGAAAAATTTGTCCCTTCAAAAATAACACGTTATATCCAATGTGTCTCCAGGATAAACGGAGTTGTGAACTTTACCTTTTATAATTGGCGCGCACTAAAGGGATTTTTTTATACCCTCAACTGACTGGAATTAAGTCACACCACGGACTTGACTCTGTTCTCTGTTGTTCTTCACAGTTTATTAGAATCGTTATAAATTGCAGAGGGCAACCAGGATGAACAAAATTTTTTGGAAAGTCTGTTTCGTTTTGTATTTCAAACGTCCAAGAAGAAGTACCACCGCCTCTTCTTGTGTCCATTAATGTTCATCAAATAGCTTATCAAACAAAACTCTAAGCAGTGGGTTTCTTTTTCAAAAATTAAAACAAGAAAAAGCAAAAACAAGAAAATGTACTTCATTAAATTCGATTTTTTCTGGATTAGCTCACTTGATGGAGGATAATGAGCGGAACAATGCATTAAGGAGCAGAATACACAAGACTGCGTTCGTTCCCTACAACGAAAATATTAAATTTGCCCTGGGCAACTCTCTGTCGAAGCGTGTAATTTTCTCCAGGTGTTCAGCATTCTTTCCTATCCTCTGGTAGCGCGTTGGGCGCCTTCCGGTAGTATACAAGCTCTTTCGTAATGCTAATGACTAGTTATGTTTCTCATTCCTTTTTTCATCAGGAAATTGAAGCATCTTTAATAAGGCAGCATTAATCCTTCTTCTTTTTCTTCTTCTTCTTGTGGCGCTACAGTCCGTGGTGGACCTGGGCCTCAACCAACATGCCTCTCCAGCCAGCACGATCTTTCGCTAGCTGTCTCCAGTTGCGCACTCCAAGTTGGTTGAGGTCCTTCTCCTCTTGTATGTGCCACTTTAGTCTAGGTCCACCAGAATAAATAAACAATACGTTCAATGCACCTTTGGGTGATAAGAAATTTCTGTTCGAACAGAAGACGTGCTCACATCCAAACCCACAGTGGGCGTTGTAGCACGAATTGAAAACTTACCATTTAATTGAACATTCCTCTTTGTAGTCCATCTCATCTCAATTCCGGAAAAGATGATGTGCAGCCCAGGTACCTCTCCACTCCCCCGTCTTCTATCAACTTTCAAATTTCAAACAAAACGCGCAACAAACCACAAAAAATCGATAATTGACCTACAAATAAACTTCAAAAGAACTTTTACAAAGCGCCACTGTCTCCGTCGCCCACTCAAAGGAATTGAGCAACAATGTCTCAAAACAGAAACAGTGGCGCCCTGGCTCTTGTCCATGATCCAGTTAAAGCCTCCCTTCAACCTCCTACATACTCTTGACATTGCTGTCATATCCAATGTCAGTGCCTACTGAGGCACTCATTCGTTCCGAACAACAGGAGTCAACAATTCTTTGGAGTGTCCATTGGACAGCTGCGCCCCAGGACATGTAAACTTCCTGAGTGCGTTCATAGCTGAACGAACTCCTTCCACCTACTGCCCCACCCAATGTCCACCAACCCGTCAGACAGTATTTGCTCTGACGTTGGCCTTTTGAATATTTTACGGCAACCTGCAGGGCGGCCACCTCCTGGCAGGCATGCACTCGCAAAAGTCAATAAACCACTCCAAGACGAGCCCACATTCGGCATTCCCTCCCGACAAACCAAACGAATTGACATTTGTGGCCATAAGACAGGCGAACAGGCGAGCAGTCGTGCGTCCCCAACCCGGCGACAATAAACAATCGATCCTCCCCAATGTGCCGCCCACCAAATTGTAACTCTTGTTGTTGGCGGAGTGTATTTTGGTCACAACACTGTTTGTCAACGCAAATAAGTGTGGCGGTCGCCAAGCAACTTATGTAAGACAAACCTCGTCACTCCCGTCGAGAGCGGGTGGCTTTGGCCCTTCTGTGTTTGGCGATAGACTTTGATCCTAGCTGCACTGTGTCGCAAGAAAGCTCGCTCACTACTGAAGCACTCCGGCTTCGCCGAGGCTGCCATTGACCCTCGGGAGAAAATTTCCCATTTGTCTTCCCCTACCGAAGGTACATTCCTCCGTCGAGGTGAGCAGGCGCAGGAGAGTTGTTTTTCTGTCAGTAGTGAATCGGGCGGGTTGGGTGTCCTGGTGTCGAATCACCGGCACAGCGACAATGTGACAAATTGTCTGATGGCACTCCGGCACGCGTGTGACTGTGGACGCACCACTCGGGGGGCACACGTGGTACGGCGCCGACGACGACAACGACGACAACGACGGTGGTGGTGCATGGGATGCATGCTTAAGTGTATTCGAGATTCTCGGCGTAGCGACAGATATGGGTTGCGATAATTGAGTGTTTATGGATGACATACTTAGTCGGTGAGGGTTAACTTTTGCAACACGTTGTTGGATTTGGTTTAAAGGATCAGACTGAGTTACGGTGGGTTCAGGGGGCGGTTTACCTGTGAAGTGTTTTCAGGAAATCCTTTGATACAAGGAGGACTACATTAAAGTGGGCACTAAACTGCAGGAAGGTGAACTGTGCTGGAAGCTTCGCAAATTCAGAGAATTTATTGATTGATTAATTTGATTGACTGTCCTGGTGTGCAATGGGAGGGCTTCGTGTTCAAAGAAAATTTATCGTGTCTGCCTTGAACGGTGGATGGTTTCTTGAGAGGAGAAGACTTTGGTTTCAAAGGAGATTTCATCCTTCCTATGGAGGGGCGTAAATGCATCGAATACGATTTACTGATACAAGTAGCAGAAGAGAAGAAGAGGTAGAAGAGGTTTCGCAAAATAAGTGAAAAATGAACTAAGACACTGTGACACCTTCAAAATTTCAGGAAATGTCTCTTGATTTATTTAAAATTCAATATGAAATAGACGGGAGCATCGTGCCTCTTTCTTGATACCATAAGTTTGTGGCCCAGAGGACTAGAAGGGGACCAGGGCTTAGCTTCGCCACCTACAACAAGTACAAGAAATCTTCGAAAAGCGGATGCCACGCAAAATGCGATATTCCTGGAATCTAACTTGAGATTTTTTGCGTCTGGGCATCGCACTTAAACATTTTCCAAACAACAATTGTTGGCACTATAGTCCACAGGAGGACCAGGACCTAGCTAGCTCATTAACTACTCGTGTATTGTGCGCTACTGTTCTCTCACGAGTAGAAGGAACCGACTTTTACCGACTCCGGACGACGAAATTTGAGAAACTTTCTTAGACAGTTATAACCCTTTGAGTGTTGTCAGCAGCTCGAAGGAGGTGATGCCGTGAAAAATTCGAAAAATTTGTGTTGAGCTGGGAATCGAACCTAGACCCTTTGGCGTGTGAGCGTCGCACTCTACCCACAACGCCACGGCGACCACACTTACATTCTACACACTTTAACATTTTACTGTGTTTTATAAATGGAGGGAAGCGAAATAGGGGTTTGTTGCCCCTTCCGAACAAACACTTAGGTTGTATGCAAACTGCTAGAAAGATTAGACCAATTTTAAATTTCTCAAAAATTATTCGTTTGTTCATATTTTCTCCCACAAGTTTTCCCTTTAAGGTATAATACACCTGTGTCAGGATTTTTTCTTATCATTGACTCAGTTCTGATATGCACCCTTTAATATGCCCTCGGTATGCTCAGCGACTCGGTTGGCATCTCCTACATCGTCGCAGAACGCCATTGTTTTGCAATGACATGCTTTCTCCACCTAACCTCTGTTTAGCCAAGTTTCGTCCGTCTCAACCCCTCACCGCTAAGTCTCAGCAGCCAACACACCCTGCCCAGATCTGTTTAATTTATCGAATTGAAAAATCCGTGATGAAAGCAAAGGGCTTCCCGTTGATCCACAAGTGCGAACAGAGTTCAGTTGTTCAAATTGGAGCCGCTACTTTTTGCACCACTAAAAGCCGCATCCACCACCCCCATGAACCGCAGCCAGCTAATCACCACCCAGAAAAACAAAAAAACGAATAAAACAACCGCTGTCGCCCGTTTGGCTAATCTAAATGAACCCTCAATGGCCGCCCATCCGATGTCCTGTCAAATGAACTCCGCCCGGACGTTAATTTCCATTCCTCTCCGACAAGCACGAAGCCCTGCCCGCCATACACATTTCGAGTTTTAAGCTGCATAATCTGCTCCTAGGTCACAATAATACCCCATTAAATTAATCGACCGAAATTAACTCCAGCCGGCGGCAGCGGTGGCAGCGATGGCAGTGACGGCAGCGGTGGCGGCGTTAACAGTGCCCAGCGCCATCATAATCCGCGTGGATAAAAACTAGACCGCGCTTATTTTCAACAAACACAAAACTTTGTAATCCCCCGGACTTAATCATGTTACCCTGCCGCCCGTCCATTGAAGGGATTCCTGATTGGCCGCACTTCCTCCGTCTCTACACCACCCCGATTGAGTTCCGCAATCGAGCGCGCTCCAAGTTGAAAACGAGGCCAACGTTGTTAACAGCACACCACCCAGTTCACAACAGCGGTCAGATGGGGGTTGCGACGGGTGCGAATGAGTCTGTGGCGGCAGTGGCGATGCCGGCGGCAGGTGGCTAAAGGAATACTCAACCAGCTTAACAGTCCGCTGCGCTCTGCCAGTGCCACTAATTACGCTCTAAACCAAAGAAAGCATAATTCGAATGGCCTTCGCTGCGAAATAAGGCACGGAATCATTGCCTCTGCAGGGGGAGACGCAAATTGGCTTTGCTCCTCTCTGTCCCTGGGCGGGAGGCGGTGTGTTTGCTAAAACAAACGATTTCGACCGAAAAGCCAGCCCTCAGACTAGTTAGACTAACTCGACCACAGGCCGCAGCCTGGCCCACAGCCACTGCCTAACCGCCGCCCTCGCTCTGGGGTTCACATCAAAGCGAGATGAAAACAGAGCGCAACGGGGGAGAGCGTGTTTGTTTGCACTTGCTGCAGGGGGTGGGTAACCCATAAAAATGCGGCCCCAAAACAAAGAAATGCAATTAAAGGGTTCTAAAACTGCCACGAATTGATTTCGCCTTCATACAGGAACACACACGTCCACATATGCAGGCGTGTGTATGCGCTCATGGAATGCACTCGGTTTTATTGAATTAAGAATGCTCACGGGGGCAAGAAAAATTATTCGTACCGACGACGGAGAGCAGCAGTGGATTGTGCTGGGATTTTCTGCGCGGTCGTCATATTCGAACAAATGGTGAAAGGTTTTTCGTTTTCCTCCTTCAGCCCGGTCGACGCCGCGACTGGACGTAGAGGAGACGGGTAACAGAGCTGAAAGAGATTTGTGGTAAATTAAAAGTCCCTCAGTCACAATCACAGCCACGTCTGGCCGTCCTGGAAGACCCGTCGATTGTTCGGATTCGATGGCGTTTTTAATCAACGCCTCCGGTCCGGTTGGGACATCGTGAACGAGGAGGGGACGGACAGCGAAATGACTTTGACCCGAAGCGTGGAAAGTTACGTGCCAAGATTAACTAGTGGGCGACCAAACGGGTGTTTAACTCCTAATCTTGTGAAACTTGTAAGGATTTGCAAAAGTATGAGAGGAAGTGGCCTGCGGACGGGAACAGAAGGCGATGAGAAGAATCGGTTTCAATCTTGTATTAACTTAGCTGGTTTTGCCTCGGGGATGTGGGTGAGAGAAGGGGAAAAAACGTGGCAATCAAGGGAATAAAGAACGGGTTGGGTGTGTTGGTTAAGTGACGGTTCAGAAAGAATGATGGCTGAAGGACGACAGTCAAGTGTGTGTGTTGTTAGCAGGGCAGAGTGCTTGAGTACTCAGGAAGACCATCGGAAGCGATTCTCTTTTGAATGGAAAATGAATCAAGACGTCCATAATTGTGCAAGGAGATTGTCAAATGGAATTCTAAACAGATTACGCTTTAAGTCGTGGAGAGGCTTCCAAGAACTGTATATTTGAAGTGGGATTCCTGAATGTCAAACACATTTTTTTTTTTGAAAGTGTGCTTTTAGTTACACTTTCTAAAGGCAAGGTCCTCCTTCGGAAAGGGCTTAGGTTTGAGCTTGAGTCAATTTGCTGAACTGCTAGAACAAAGTGGCCTTTACATCCGTTTTAGATGCTGTTTTTTAATGATTTTGCCTCTATGGAGTATAGCCAGTCTAATCGTAATTCATGACATAGTTGGTTCTCACTTGCCTCAAAATTGGGCACAATGGCATTCCAACTCCCTCTTTGAACTGTTTAGAAATACATTACCTGGAAAGCTCAAATGGAAAAGGACCTAGGGCACTTATTAGACTACAGCTTCGCCCCGACGAGAGCCAATTTTGAGTTTGAAAAAGATGAGCCATACGTGCAGTCGTCTTCCTCGATAGTGGTACAGCAGTCTTTCCTTCACCTAACTGGGCAATTTTCTCCACAACTTGACATTTAATCTGCATAGTAGAGCCCTTCTTTAGAAAGTCAATGTGAACCACATTTTTTGAAACAGAATCACCTTCCGGCCGATAAAACAGTGCTCGAAAGTTCTTTGTAGCCTTTCACTGTTCAATGTGCACTGTTTCAGTGGCTTCTAAATTTTATATGAACTTATAAAACTGCACAGAAAGTACTTCGTTACCATTGTGCTGTTCGGATGCATTTGATGTTGGGAGTGAGCAAACACTGCCCTCTATCATTATATCTCATTCATCAATGAGGCTAACTTGATCTTTTGAGATGACTAAGGGCTCATCTGTTTCATGTTTTCTAACCTCTGCGACAACCATTTTCAAAGCACCTAAACGAATGAGTGACTAATTTTTCAGGTCAATACGGTTTGACGTCAAACAGCTACAATCGCAACTGATCACTGGGAACTTTGCCGACCTAGTCTCCCTGAAACTCGCTCAGAGTTCGACGCTGCCTGCAATAACCATAAGAAAGACTAGAAACGTTGTCAAGAAGCAACTGATGTGCTAGGTTTCATGTCACCACCCAGAAGGAACCCATGCTTTGACGACGAGTGCAGGCAAGCGCATGCAGCTAGAAAAGACGCCTATAAGCTTTTCGTGGGCTGTTCTTGAGCTCTACAAACAGAGGAAGGGAAGAGCACCAGCTTCTCAGAAGGAAAACGAAGGAGCTTGAAAAGCGAGCGGCCGAGGAAATGGAAAGGTATTGCGTCAGAAAACAAGTCCGAAAGTTTTACCGAAAGGTAAAACAGCTATCCGGAGGATACACGGTTCGGACAGAAGCCTGCCGGGATTAAAATGGAGAACATGTGGTAAAGGAGCAGTCTATGCTGAGAATCTGGAAGGATCATTTCTCATCGCCCCTTAATGGCGATGACGGGCCAAATCCCGCTGATAGGCAGAATGTTCCACTCCATTTGGACGATGATAGACAAGCATTCCGTCCCCCAGACCTAGACGAGGTGAAGATAGCAATATCCAACCTAAAGTCGAACAAAGCTGCTGGAGCGGTCGGACTGTCCGCAGAACTTTTTAAAGCAGCTGGAGATGACCTGGTTGGTCACATGCTCCAGCTCATCTGTAAGATATGGTCGGAGGAAAGCATGCCCGATGAGTGGAATCTCAGCGTCGTTTGCCCGGTCCACAAGAAAGGAGACCCTTTTGACTGCGCCAATTATAGAGGGATTAGTCTCCTCAACATCGCATACAAGATACTCTCTGCCGTATTGTGTGAAACCGTTTGTCCATGAACTGACAGGTCCCTATCAGTGTGGTTTCAGGCCAGGGATGTCCACAATAGACCAGATCTTCACATTACGGCAGATCCGGGAAAAGACCCAAGAAATGCAAATTGACATTCACCACCTATTCGTCGATTTCAAAGCAGCATATGTCAGTGTGCATAGAGACGAGCTATACAGTGCCATGTCTAGTTTTGGCATACCTACGAAGCTCGCCAGATTGTGTAGGATGACGATGGAGAACTCTCGCTGCTCCGTCAAGGTCGGTAGCGAACTCACCGAGACCTTCGATGTCAAGAAAGGTTTTATACAAAGAAACGCTCTGTCGTGTGATATCTTCAACATCATCCCCAGAAGATCGTGCCTAACTAACAGGTTAACACCAGACTCACGAACTTACAGAAGTCAGTTCAATTGCTAGCTTACGCTGATGACATTGATATGATTGGATGAACACAGAAAGCCTCAATGAGGCGTTTCCTGGCATTAAAGCGGAAGTGCATTAAATGGGTCTTGCGGTAAATGAGGGCAAAACTTAGTACATGCTGTCATCAAGGAAGGACACACAACATCGACGTCTCGGACGGAGCGTCACACTAGGCAGCAGAAACTTCGAGGTAGTTAAGGACTTCGTCTACCTCGGCTCCGCGGTAAACAGGGACAACAACATCAGTACCGAAATCAAACGCAGAATCACTCTTGCCAATCGCTGTTCCTTTGGGTTCAAGAGGCAATTGAGTAGAAGTCCTCTCTCGAAGGACTAAGCTCGCTTTATGTAACAGCCTGGCTAGCCCAGTCATACTTTATGGCGCACAAACCCGGACTTTACCAAAGGCAGATGAAGAAACCTTTAGTCTTTTCGAGAGAAAAGGTTTGCGTGCGATTTTCATTTTGGAAGTGGAGGAGAAGATTTAATGACGAACTCTATGGGCTGTACAGCGACCTGGTGAAGTGCCTTCGGATACAACGCCTTAGATGGGTAGGCCATGTAGAGCGTATGGGCACCACTGCTCCGGCCCTTTGAATCGGGACAACGCAATAGTGGAATTCTAAGGCTGAGGTGGCGCACGCAAGTGGAGAAGGACCTCCACCAACTTGAAGTGCGCAACTGGAGGCAGCTAGCGAAAGATCGTGCTGGCGGGGGAGGCATGTTGGTTGAAGCCCGGGTCCACCCCGGACTGTAGCGCCACAATAAGAAGAAGAAGAAAGGAAGAAAAAGAAGAAGAAGAAGAAGAAGAGGAAGAAGAAGAAGATGAAGATGAAGAAGATAAAGAGGAAGAAGAAGAAGAAGAGGAAGAAGAAGAAAAAGAAGAAGAAGAAGAAGAAGAAGAAGGAGAAGAAGAAGAAGAGGAAGAAAAAGAAGAAGAAGGCAAATGAATGAATTAAATTGTACTCCCAATATTTTCTACCTTGACTTTGTTTCCTGAACTTAAAGATTCACACAACATACATCAACTCATCTCAAAAACCCGAAAACATGGCCTGCAGGACGTATGTTTACTTAAAGTTACCCTGCACTGCGTCGTGCTCTTTAAAAGTCACTCCTCGCAGCCACCCTGCTGCTGCGTCATACATTATTCATTCCTCACCACTCCAGTTCATCGACTTAATGATTCCGAAGTGTGAATTTTCCACGTTACATCGTTAAATGTACCTCCAGCCGCAATCGCGTAACGAAGTCATAATTGAAATTAAACAAATAAATCCGCTAAAAAGTACACATTTACCCTGTCGGATGGCCGGCGATCCCGAAAGTGCCCGAGGCCATCAACCAGCCGTTCCCAGCCTTATCACGTTCGCATTAATTGGTTCATAAATCCAAGAAGGACCGCCTGCAGCCCTCGAACCCACACGCACACACGTACAGAAAGGAAAAAAAAAAATCAACCCACTCGCCTCCGCTCACAGGAACTCATTAAAAGTTTGCTCATCGCGACAAATTGCAACAACTTGTCAGTTGGCTCGTTGGGCGCCGCCGCCGACGCCGCTGTTTCTGTGTAAATACTGTAAGCGCCCCGAGCGCGCCACACCAACGCTCACGCGCACTTTAATATTTAATTTATACAAACAATTATTTATCGGCGTTCAAACGTTAATTAATGGCGGTTTGAATTGCGAGCGAGTGAAACAGAAACCTCGGCGTTGTCGTGTTGTCGCGTTGTCGCCGGAGCGACCTGGAGTGGAAACAATGTCAATTAACCGAAACGCAGCATTATTGCATTGCAGTCGTGCGTCAGGGGTTTTTTCTCCCCAGCCGCACATTGTGTCCGCCGTTCTTTGTGCGTTGTCCTCGAGTTAAGGATGCGCTTTTGGTAATCCTCTACCAGTGGCGTAATTATTTTCCACAGACGTGTGGGCGAAATTAAATGAAATCCCCGCAGTAAGGTGAGAGACAAACGCGCTGCTGGCTCAACTCTGTGACGCCGATGAAGCCGCCTAACTGCCTGCAACCCTTCATCCACGTGGGGGCGTGTGCGTTTGTTTTACTGCCGCGTGTAAACCTGTCCGCGGGACGCACTTGCTTTCAATTGAACTACGGAGCGTCATCCGCGAGATTAACGAATATTATTAATTAACATGTTTAACCGGAAACTGCGACGCAGTTCACACTTTGCAGGCATTATGCAAATTAATACAATAAGCCTCGGCTTTTGAAGTCTCCCGTGTGACATGTGACAGTCCCTCCAATCACGTTGAGCCGTTGGCCTGGACGAGGCGGCTTTGACGGGCTTTATGCGGCTGAAGTGAATAAGTATTCATGCGACAGTGTGCGACATCCGAATCAATTTTCAGAGGACTGTCTAAGGATGGGATCAGCCGAGTGCTTGGAGTCCATGAATCAGTGAATCTTTTCAACTTCAAATTCGCTCCACTGCTAGTGGCGCTTGCAGTTTATTTTTGCATTTCTGTGGGCCCGTGTGCACTGTGGTGCGGTGCACGTCATATACACTTCCACTGCCACTACCACCATCCTCACCAGCATCTCGGGGCTATTGTTGTTGAGCTGGTCTTTGTTGTGGCTGCCGACAACGACGGACGTGGGCATGAATGAGAAACGGATTTCGCGCTGCAATTATCGCATTGTTCTCGGTTTATTGTATCCAAAAGTGGAGCAAATTGTTTTGACCAATTTTTTGAATTGCACATCATTGAGCTGAAGAGGTGGGCTGGTGGGTGGGTGCAAGGATTGGTGAATGGCTGCCATGTAGGGAAAGGAATACTAATTACCACCAGGGTCGGTCTGCCCTGATTTGGACTTGTTGAGTTTTAAAATTAAGCTTTTTATAGTTTCTCAAGGACTTGGAGATTTTAAGGAACTGTGCAGTGGATAGAGTTCAATTAAAGAGAGTTTGCAAAATTGTTTCCGGTTAAGTTGAATTAAATATTTTGCTTCAGTTACTGTACAAGGAGCATCATTTACTGGCCACTTTCTTCCTCGGCAATTAGTTTTTGTTCAAAGTTTAAAAGAATTGAGAAACCTTTTCGTTTGCCATCCCATTAAATATCAATGGAGATGAGTCCTTGTAAGGAATACGAATAGATGAAACTAAATTGAAGGATAGCGTGGTCTTCAAAACTGCTCCTGGTGAATGTCTAATCAGATTTTTAACGTGTTTGGTATTCATTTTGGAACACCTTAGTTTTTTTTTTTTTTTTTGAATGGAGCATTATGTAGCTTTGTCTCCGAGATGGCGTTAGGGGATTTCGATAACGATAAAAAATTGTGTGGAACTCGTTCAACAGACTTTGTTCTGCTACAAATATTAAATGACCAGGCAGCAGAAAGCAACTCTGATAGAACTTTGATTTTTACAGAAAGCGAGAACGTTCTCTGCAGTGGATTTAGAAGATGTCTTTAAAAAATATAGGCAATTATATTGCTTCTGATGAACGTTTCTGAAATAATGTTTACTGAAGGATTATAAATCGCAAAGAAAAGACAGGCCATACGGCACATTAGGAAATTACTGAAGAAATTCATAGAGTCTTTGCAACACGTGCATGCCTTGTATGCCTCTCACAAATATAACAAACATCCTACACAGCTGAACTTGTAAACATATGGACGAGATGGGAGTATAGACAAAAATAAATAAAAATTACGACAATTGAATGTACGTTTACCGCGAAATTAAAAACTCATATAATACATAATAATACCACTGCTCCGGCCCAAAAAGTTTTTGAATCCGTGCCAACGCAACACAGGACGACCTAGACTAAAGTGGCGCACACAAGTGGAGAAGGACCTCAACCAACTTGTAGTGCGCAACTGGAGACAGCTGGCGAAAGATCGTGCTGGCTGGAGACGCATGTTGGTTGAGGCTCAGGTTCACTCCGGACTGTAGCGAAACAAGAAGGAGAAGATTTTATTTTGAACAGACCTCGTATTTGGCGAAAGTCTCACAGGAACATTGGCGATAGAATGGTTTCGAAAAATTAGTAGTCATTCCGATGACGGAATATGGCGAACCGAGTGTTGACTGAATAGTTTAGCAATCGCTGTTTTTTTCGTGTTTGGGATCGCAATGCAGAAAACAGCGATGAAGCGGTGCACCACAACGAAACCTTTCCGCGGCCATTAAATTTTGTTACGCTTTTAATAATAATAATTTAATAATAATTGTTGGCACGACAGTCCACAGGGGGACCAGGTCCTAGCTAGCTCATCAACTATTCGTGCTGTGCGCGCTACTATTCTCTCACGAGTAGAAGAGACCTAGAGTTTTTGCCGACTCCAAAAGGCGAAGTTTGAGAAGCTTTCATAGACAGTAATTATTCTTTGAGTGTTGTCAGCAGCTCAAAAGAGGTGGTGCCGTGAAAAATTCGAAAAATTGGTGTTCAGCCGGGAATCGAACCTAGGCCCTTCGGCGTGTGAGCGTCGTACTCTTCCCACTACACCACGGCGGCCACTACTCGTTTAATCCGAGCTATATTATTTGCAAACAAATCATTTTGTTCTCAATTTTGTTGTGGCTCAAAAAGGTAAGTCATTCAGTAACCCCTGAATTCTTTAACCTTTCTTTTTTTATTGCAGCTACATTCCAGGTTGGATCTGGACCTCAACTAACATCCGTCTCTATATCGCAAAAATGATTGCCAGTTGCTACCTGTTGTGCTCTGCAAGTTAAATGAGGCTTTTCTCCACCTGTGTGCGCCATCTTAGCCTAGGCCGTCCCCTGTTGCGCTGATACCGTGAAACATTCGAGGTGTTCAACCGAGAATCAAATCGGCCGCTACGGCGGCCACATATGTTGAGTTCTTCTTCTTTTTCTTGTGGCGTTACTGTCCGGGGTGGACCTGGGCCTCAACCAACATGCCTCTCCAGTCAGCACGATCTTTCGCCAGGTGTCGCCAGTTGCGCACTCCGAGTTGGCTGAGGCCCTTCTTCTTCCTAATGTTTGCGCCACTTTAGTCTAGGTCGTCCTCTGTTGCGTTGCCCCAATGGCTCGGATTCAAAGACTTTTCGAGCCGGAGCAGTGGTGTCCTAACGCTCTACATGGCCTAGCCATCTTAAGCGTTGTACCCGTAGACGCTTGACCAGGCGCATGTCGCTGTACGGCCCATAGAGCTCGTCGTTATATCTTCTCCTCCAGATGCCATCAACGCAAACAGGACCAAAAATCGTACGCAAAACTTTTCTCTCGAAAAGACTAAGGGCTTCCTCACCCGCTTTTAGTAACATCCAGGTTTCTGCGCCATAAAGTAGGACTGGAATGATTGGGCTGTTATACAAAGCGAGTTAGTCCTTCGAGAGCGGACTTTATTACTCAATTGCCTCTTGAGCCCAAAGAAACAGCGATTGCCAAAAGTGATTCTGCGTTTCATTTCGGTACTCGTGTCGTTGTCCATGCTTACCGCGGAGACGAGATAGGCTAAGTCCTTGACTAGTTCGAAGTTTCTGCTGCCTAGTGTGACGCTCTGTCCGATACGTCGATGTTGTGTGTCCTTTTGTTCTTAATGGCAGCATGTTCTCTGTTTTGCCCCCGTTTACCGCTAGACCCATATTAGCTGCTTCCGTTTCAATGCTTGCACGCTTCGTTGACGACTCACTGTGTTTGTCGCATCAAATCAATGTCATCAGCGTAAGCTAGCAATTGAACTAACTCTCGAAAGATCATGCCTCTCTTGTTGACTTGTGAGTTACGCACGATCATCTCGAGGATGATGTCGTAGAAGTCACATGACTTCGTCTTGTCGTCGCCTTGTCTAAGACCTGTTTTGACATTAAAGGTTTGGCGAGCTCGTTACTCACCACCGGAAGCAACGGGTGGTGAGTGGCGTTCTGTAATTCTTCGGTCTTTTTTAGGATGTGCGTTTGCGAATTCGGATTGTCTGTGTCTGTATACTCCATTAGAAAGTGTCTCCTTAACGCTCTCAAATCAAAACAGAAATTCTTTTGGGTCGAACTTTATCAGAGGCACACACCTCTGTCACCTCACAGTAGTGTTTCTTGTATAAAGACAGCAAATGCGTTACCCGTCGAGCAGACCTTCCTCATTCCAAGTACTCCATGTGCGAATGTGTTCCACACCGCCCTTTGCTAAGCATATTGTCTCTGCTAACTAGTGCGCTTCATAGTCTGGAAAACCGAAGTCGTGTACCTTTGTCATGAAATCTTCTTAGACACCTAACGTGAAAGCACCTGGATTAAAATTATTAATGTGAGACTAAGTTAGGACTCATCAACATAAATTTAAACGCCGGCATGGAGTGAGAAAGGTTTCTCACCACTCTTTCAATTGTTTTGCACCAAGAGAAGAGCTACATCATTTCTCATTCAGAGAGTAACTGTGTACGAGTAAAAGCAGTACGACAAAATTAGATCAATGAGGCTTAGCACAATTTTCGATTGTGAAAACAAACGTGGATTTTTCCTGGACTATAATCGTGTAACTTTTCGAGCGACTATCGTCCTGACGATCAACCAAAACGGTAATTTGCATCACATAACCTAACCACTATGGTGACGTCTACGGTCTATTTTCGGTTTACACAGTTTGAGCGCTACTGACCGTAACTATCTCTTGTCATAATTGTACACACACAACAAAACAAACAATAACGACTTTCTGATAGTTCTTATTGTTTTGTCGTTTGAACACATAACGAGCGGCTGTGCGAGAGGAGCTCATAAAATATATGAAGTTTGATTTCAGGGAATATTTTTTTTTAATAATTTTGAATGTACATTCATATTTCCCTAAGGTGAGGATTATATCCAAAACATTTTGTAATTACTGATTACATTTTTCTTCTTACTTTTTCTGCAAATTTTCAGCATTTTCATGCCCGCCCAAAGTAAAACGGTAGTGGAATAGCTATTGTCAAAAACCGGTCGTCAGGACGATAGCTATAGGCAGTTTTGAGAGTACACGAAGCAACCAAAATGATATCGTTTTGCCGATATCGTTTTTTTTTGCTTACGCGATGCAAAACGTTCGTTTCAACGATATCGTTGCACGATTGTCGTCATCCGTTATCATACCCCTGGATTTTTTAGAGTCTGTCGGAATTCCATCGCCCGTTCTTTAATTTTTTTATGTGAAACCTCAATCAATCCTCAATTCCCAAATAACCCAGAGGCCTGTCTACACTTGATACTCAATATGAAACGCCGCACCACCAAGTGGGAATATAAAAAATCCTTGAAATACCCTTGACTCTGGAGATTCTGAAAAACAAACACTCGAAAATATCAACGTACACCGAACTGAATAACTTGGATGAAGATACAGTGCCTGCCTGCCTGCATGACTGCCTTCACGGCACTTCACCGGGCCACAACGCAGCCCGGAGCCAGGTGAGAGGCACACTTTGCCTCGACACACTCCCTCATAACTATCCAAAGTAATACATGCACATTTATTAGTGGCATCATCAAAATACTTACATCACTCCGCAATATGGAACGCAAAATGGGAGTCAAGGCAAACACGGCTCACTCGCTGCACCGCACACTTGGCCCTAACTTCAGCACCGGCAACATCATCGACATCAGCCTCAGCATCGGCGTCGGCATCAGCCAGCTCTTGTCCTCGTCAGCGATTGAGTGCTTGGTTCTATTTTATTAAACCATCTGCCAGGAACATGTGCTGAGTACGTCGAGAATATTGAATAATAAATCACGACACGGAAAGAAGGCAATCTGCGCACACACAAAAGCCTGCGAACCTGAAAACCTACTTGTGCCTCACGTCGCATGTAAATTCGAGAGGAAAACCCAAACAAACGGCAAAAAGAAAACGAAAGAGCAGGATGTGGGTGTGAGAAATATTAATGCCAGGCGGGACGGCGCGAGAAAATTCCTGGAATCTCCGCCGAAACTCAGACAAATCACCTGGGGACAGCACACGTTGATAATGCGAATGAGTGTCACCTCCCCCGGTGAATGGGAGCATCACCCGGCCTCGGGCTAAGTCGGAGAGATCGGGTCTAATGGGGAGGATAAGCCTCACAAACTCAGTTCCATTGACCGCCGGCCGTCCGAGGTGAAGCACATCCCCCGGGGAACGTCCGAAATTTCGTTTGGGTGCCAGACTATCGGCCTTATGAATCTTTAAGGTAGATTTTGATTGAAATTCCCCCTCCGGCTAGACGTGATGGTGGCACGTATCCCACCCGCTTCTCAAAAATTCCACATAACTCGATTCAGCGTGTCTGACAGCACTTCCGGTATGCCCCTCCGGAGAATGCTCCTGTTTACAACCGAAGATAAATGGCCAAGTGGATTTCTTTACGGCTTTTCCATTTCTGCGATTACACCCCTCTGCCCTTCCCACCTCGTCGCAGTCAATCTGTTAAGTGCATAGTTCTGATTTGATAGCAGGTTGCTCTTAATCAAATCCAGATTCAATTGAATTGTATGCAAAGGGGTGGCTGTTCCCCTTTTGGGGTGCATCGCTCGAGACATGCAAAGTTGTTCCATGCGAGGATGGATGAAATGGGAGGAGACTTAAAGCGCAAAACACATGTGTTTTCGGATGAGGAGAACGAGAGCAACTTCTGCAATCAAATCGAGGAGTCGTCCTCGGCGTCGTAGTCGTCGTTGGATGGAATCGATTGAGCAGGAATAGATGTTACTTTGGTTCGGTTGGCTGTCAGAGTGATGCTGACGGTGGCGGTGATGGTGGAGATGCTGGTTGCCGTCGCTGTTGTGCGGATGCTGTCTACGGTCTAGGTTGTTGCAATTTCCGAAAGTTGTCAGACAGGAAAACTTTCTAATTCGTTTTCGTTTTCGTGTTTTTCTGTCGCTTTTGCTACGTTGTTTTGGGACCGGTACCATCCTCCGACCCCATGCGCTCTCGACACCGTGGGGGACATTTATTGGGAGTTCAGTTTGAAAATCCAATTTCAGTTCGTTTCGTCGACGGATGTTGCTGGTGCTATTGGTGCTGCTGGACTGATGGGAACCATCCAGCTCGTGTCTAATTAGATACCGCCCGAGAGTAGAAGCCAACGCGCATATTGATTGAGTCCGCCTTTGAAGAGCTGCAATGACGGATTGAGATTCCTGGAGCCCGGTGAGTGCCATTGAGCAGATGTGCCCTGCCACCAAGACCGGTTGCTGGTAGCAAAGGAGCTCTGCCAATTGATAATGCTCTCCCCACCTTATTGCCCTCCACTTTCAGAGATGCCCTTAGACGTGGTTGAGGCTGTAGTCCTCCTCTGTACATTTAGAGGTTTTGATATCTTTCGGAACGATTTTCTGTTTGGAAGAAAACAGGCCCCTCTGTGGGGGTTTCCATGTGGTTTTCGCTATGATGCTCAACTCACATGTACAACCACTTGATCCCCAAGCAACTTTGGCCTCCACTATACGTCCCGGAGCGCAACTTCCGATATTCCTTACGACTGGGAAGTACTTCACAAGCTTTAATACATGTGATAAACTCTACAAGAAATCGCATAACATTGCACAACCCAGCCCTCGACCCCACGGAGGCACATATGACACAGACCTAGGCCTCTTGGTGATGCGATATCCTTGTGACCTAACAAGTTACTCAGCCACTCAGCCACTCAACTACTCAACTCGTCATATCCTCAACCACTCAGCATCATCCTCCAGAGACATGCCCCCAACTCCTCCCCATCGGCCCGTCACAAGTTTTCACATTTTTCATCCATAAGCTCGACGTCGTCGTCGTCGTCGCCATCGCAGACGCCGTCTTTGCAGACGATAAAGTACTTCCTCTGGTGTGTGTCGCCAAACGTCCTGAAAGTCGTCCTCGTCTTCAAAACTACTGAATATGACCGTGATACGAAGAAAATTGGATTTCAAAGAGAAGTCACCGAAAACTTTCAGCTGCTTGTGTGTGTCTGGCTTAGCCGGCGTTCGTCGGATGAGTCGGAATGAGTCGCAGTTAAGAGGGACGCAAGGCGCTCGATTACATGTGGTCCTGTGCGACTCTTGGGATCGATTCCAATACATCCCAATAATGTCTCATATTTTTCAGGAAATTGGTATAATAACAGGCGGGATGAAGCAGCTCCCTCTCTATGCCCGTGCACACTGGCCAGAGGGTCGATGGTCTGTCTGAGAGCTTCAATCGATACACAAATCAAATTCCTTCCCACAGAGGTAGCAGCAACTGTCAAGAACTTCTCCACTGATTGACTCATTCCCCGTCATTGGGGCACGTCTTAAAGGGATGTGTTCAGTTGGGTGAAAAAATGTTTCGCCCCTTTCGCGTGACGGTCGTTGTGCATTTTCTGTTTTCTTTTTAAGTTTTTCAATTTAAGTTTGCCTGCATCGGAAACGCAATGATTCAAAAAGTTTTCTCACACATATCCGCGTCATCGTGGGTGATGCGGATTGGATGCTGTTGATCCTTGAGGATTGTTCGACAGGGATGCAGTGTTGGGTGTAAGTTCTTAGACGCACAAGGGAATGCAATCTTCGTGAGACACGGTTTTTGTTTATTTGTGAAATGTATTGACGGGAATGTTTCCGAAAGTGACACATTATTTTCAGTTTATTGTGTGAAACTTTGTTTTGATTTTGAATTCAATTCATTTGCACTTTAAATTCGGATTGTTTTTAGGAGGTCTCAACGGGGATGATCGATTTTATTGAGATTGACAGTTCACATTGGGCCAGAGCCTAGCTTGCTCATCAGCTAGTAGTGTTGTGCGCGCTAATGTTCTCTCACGAGTTGAAGAGACCTATATGAATGGCGAAGTTTGAGAAGCTTTTTCTCAGACAGATATTTCTCTTTGAGTCAGCTCGAAAAAGGTGGTGCCGTGTCGGGGTTCCAGGAAGACACGACGAAAATTGAAACGATGCAAAGATGGTAGTTCTAGCAATTGATGTTCATAGCTACCACTTGGGACACTTTGAAACTCATTCCGCTATCAAGATTGTTTTTCCAAAAATTTGCACAGCTTCCTCAATCAAACGCATGGCTTTGGAAATTTGTTTGAAAGTTAAGTCAACCTTCAAACTGTCATCTTCTTCATAAGAAAATTGCAGTTCCTGTTGGAACAATTCTTCGTTGTGCGAGGTTAATAAGACTCTAACTAAATTAGAGCGGCAATAAACTTCCCAAGACCTTCTCGCTCTCATTTGCCTTCTTTGAGATTTCTCTCTCTTGAGATGATCGTGCGTAACTCACAAGTCAACACCAGAGGCGCGATCTTCCAAAAGTCAGTTCAAATGTTAGCTTATGCTGATGATATTGACACTATTGGACGGACACAGGGAGCCGTCAATGAGGCGTTTGGTGCGGCGGCTAAAATGATCCTAGCGGTACATGAGAGCAAAAGTAAGTACGTGCTTTTGTGAAAGGATGATACACAACAATTACTTCTCAGACAGAGCATAAGGCAGCAGATACTTTAAGGTAGTCAACGGCTCCGTCCATCTTGACTCCGTAACGTCAACGTCAACAACATCAGTACTGTCGCCCCAATCAGTCTTTCTTCGTTCTCAAGAAGAAGTGTATTAAAAGGCCCTTCGGTCGAAAGACTAAGCTAGCTTAGCTTTGCAGCTGATCAATTTAGAGTTTTAAGTGGCGGAAAGTTGGACGTGAATGAAGAAGCCTTTAGTCTCTGTAAGAGGACAGTTCTTCGTGCGTTTTTACGTTCTGTTTGCGTTCTGTTTGCGTTGGCGGCAGTTGAAAAAACAGATTCAACGACGAACCCTGTTGGCTGTACAGCTAGAGATGGTGTGGACACCACTGCTCCAATGTGAAAGGTTTTCGAATCCAAGCCATTGGGATAAGACAACAGAGGATGGCCTAGGTTGAGGTACACACAAGTGGAAAAGAACATCAAACAACGTGGAGTGCGAAACTTGTGGCAGGTGGCGAAAGATCGTCGTGCTGAACGGCGACGTATGTTGGTTGAGGTCCATTCCAGCCTTGAGCGTCAAACGAAGACGCAGAAGATCTAAATTAGAAATTTTCTGGGGAACAGCTGGTGTACCATCAACCTCTTCAGCGCATACTCGGTGAACATATTCAGACCACATTTTGAGCCAAACTCCATGAATGCACGAATTGGACTTAATAGCGCTGTACTTTGTCCAAAATTCTAGCATGATAGTCTTACCTTGTCCATAAGTCTCACTTAAAGAATGTCTCATGTTCATCGATGTATGGACTTTTAAAAATCGATACTGCTCTCTGATCCGTCGGCTGAATAACTGGAATTGTATTGGGCAAATTTCATGTTTCCTGAAAGCTTATCAATTTTAACTGGGTGACCAGGAGCATTGTCTAATAGGATCAACGCCTTAGGTTAGCATTGTTGCAATGAGCTTTAATTTCTGGAAAAGTACGGGTTACAACCAAGTATTGAAGTAACGAGGTTGTCATCCATGTTTTACTGAATGGTTGTACGAGGGTCGTTCAATATATTCTCGGTGGGTATCGGGGTGAAGTTGTGTCTATATATAAATTGACTTATTTATCAAGTAATACTATCATTTTAGTGCATTCAGAAAAAATTTCACATATATTTGATTACTAATTCGCGTTTTATCTCTAGTAAAACTGAGTCATAATGGCAACTGAGACGATGTTGGTGAAATTTGAGCATCGCGCTATAATTAAATTTCTCACTAGATAAGGAAAAAGTCAAAAAATATTCATGATAGAGGTGGTTTCGCACCTTCATTATCAACTGTGCAAAAGTGGTCGAGTGAGTTCAAGAGAGGCAGAGAAATCATTGAAGACGACCCCAGCTCCGGCGCCAAGGTTACTGCTTGTACGGGAGAAAGCATCAAAGAAGTCGAAAAACTTGTTCTTGAGGATGCCCGAATAAAGGTGAAAATGAAGACAGATATCACCAACTTTCCACTGGTTTTGGTTGGTTTTGGAACAAATTCAAATTGAATGATAAATAATATTCAACAAAAGGTTTTGTAAGATTTAAGTTTAAATTTGTCTTTCTGCTTGGAATCAAAAAAATTCATTTCATAGTCTTCATCCCAACTCCTATTTTGTCTTTCTATCAAATTCAGATCTTTGCCGGTTACATAAAGAGTTACAAAGAGCGGCAAACGAGAAAGGGGCAAACGGCAAAGCGGCAAAACGCTGAGCGGCAAAACGCCGAGCGGCAAAACTCTGAGCGCCAAAAAGTAGCCAATTACTCTGAATTGCTACAAACGCCCACGAATTTCACCGAAAAACTACCAGAAGGCGTTCCATTTGCTGATTTTTTCGTAGGAGAGAGAGCTCATGAAAGAGTAAAAATATTTCCCCTCCCTACGATATTCTGCCGAAGAAAAATCTGTGGGCACCAGATGAGTGTCAAAGTGAAAATACCTAAAAATAAACCTCTGACATGTCATATACAAGGGGCGTTTAATATATTATCGGTATCGTGGTGAAGCTGTGGTTATATATTTAAATTGACTTAATTATCAAGTAATAATATTATTTTAGTGCATTCATTCAATTTCATATAAATGTGACTACTAATTCTCGTTTTATCCTTAATCAAACAGAATCATAATGGCAACTGAGACGATGATGGTGAAAACTGAGTATCGCACTTTAATTAAACTTTTCACTAAGCAAGGAAAAAGTTAAGGTTCCGCACCATCATTATCAACTGTGCAAAAGTGGTCAAGTGAGTTCAAGAGAGGCAGAGAGAGCATTGAAGACGACCCGGCTACTGCTTCTACGGGAAAAAGCATCAACGAACTCGAAAATGTTTTTTTGAGGATGAGCAAATAAATGTGAAAATGATGACAGAGATCACCAAGCTTTCAACTGGTACCATTCACACCACACTTCATGACCATCTTAACCTTTCGAAGGTCAGTGCAAATTGAGTGCGACGAATGCTCACAGCACCTCAGAAAAAAGTAAGAACCGCATGCTGTAGAGAGCTTCTGGATATGAGTAGTGAGAACGCGGACGGTGTTAAGGATCGAGTTGTTACTGGGGACGAAACTTGGGTTCACCACTATGACCCTGAAAGCAAATAAGAGTCCATGCAGTCGCATAAAAAAGGAACAGGCCCCCCGAAGAAGTTCAAAGTCACTCCGTCTGTCGGAAAGCTCATGACCACAGTTTTTTGGAACTCAAAGGGAATCTTGCTCATTAAGTACAAAAAGAGGTGAAACCATCAACGCCACATCCTACGCTTCCATTTGCATAGTTTGCGGGAGGAAATTAAAAAGAAAAGACGGGCTAAACGCGGGTGTGTTGCTTCTTCAAGATAACGCTCCTGTTCACACGGCGCGAGTTTCCAAGCCCCTCCTTATAGTCCAGACCTTGTCCGTAGTGATTGTTTCCCGTTTCCGGATTTAAAAAAATGTCTTCCTGAAAAAAGATTTTCGGATGATGAAGAACTCAAGTCGGCAATAAATGGACTCGAAGTAGACTCTTTGAAGAACCTTTTATAGCTCTTGAATTTTCTAATTGATATATGAGAACTTGTTTGAAGTCACCATTTTCATTCCCACCAAGAAGAGGAGCACTGGGTCTTTATATAGCTTTAAGTCCCGATACAATATTCTTTTTTTGTTTTAGAAATAAAATCACGTTAACATGTTAGGTATGACGAATGAATAATATTAACACATCACACAATAAGTCCCGGGACTGACACATACGTAGCGCCAATAACGAGAAATCGATATCATTTTTAGGAAGAACAAACATTTAAATGATACCTGTCAAATTTTGACGACAACAATGACGGTTTTTCTTTGGCCTCAAAATAGTCAGTTTAGGCGATCACCTTCTCAGTCGAGCCATATTTTTTTCGTCAAGGATCTTGTTGAGGTCTGAAAAGAGGTAAAAGTAACTGGGAGCCAGATCTGTAAAATACGTTAGCTGTGGAAGCAATTCAAAAGCCCTATTCATGCTATTTGGCCATTGTGGCCTATGGCTTGTGACACGGTGCATTGACTTGGTGGAAGAGACATTTTCCGGATGTCAAAACCTTGCCAGCCGACCTTTGTGTTTTTGGACGCTTAGTTGATAAAATAGGATTTATTTGCACAGTCGCAAATCGGAAAAAACACAACCGATCAGGCTCAATGGTAGCAAAGAAGAGGGATATTTATTTGACAATTATTGTTGAGTTTTATTTACAATGCTTGACATCTGTCAACGTTTATATAAATGTTTGTTCACACTTTCTACATTTGAGCGTGGTTCACCGGCTGCTGTCTACTCCGCTGACTGCCAATTTGACTCTGGAGTGTAGTGATGGATACATGCTTCACCCATTGCGACATCCCGATGCAAAAAGTCATGTTTATTCTGAGAAAACAGCTCCAAACGAATTATCGATGACATCTGCATTAAACGCTTGTCAAGAACTGATCCGTTTTTGTCAACTGCAGACATCAAACATAAACTAGACTCACCTCTTCGTTCTAGAACAGTGTGAAGGAGGCTAGAAAAACAAAATTGCGAAATCTTCTTTGGTCGGATGAAAGTAAGATCAATTTGTTTGGATCAGATGGTAAGAGGTGGGTCAGGCGTCCAAAAAATGTAGCATACACCAGCCTCAGTACACAAGCAAAACCGTGAATCATGGAGGCGGAAATACTATGGTTTGGGGATGCTGGGTGTTGGTCCATTACCAGGTATACCGGTATGAAGTGAGAAGATACAAATGTCTCGATAGGGAACATTTGTTGTGAACGAGCCCTTATTTTTTTTTTTTGTTTGTGTGCTATGACATCTGTGAAAAATATTTAGTATACATGAAGTCATTGAACAGACAACATCATATTTTTTCATCGTGTTAAAAATGTCGAATTTTGTACCAGAAAGTGATGACTTGCGGAAAGCATTAATTTTTTGTTTTCATTTGAAGAAAAGTGCTGCAGAATCGCATCGAATGCTTGTCGAGGCATATAGTGATCATGTTCTATCAGAAGCAACACGCAAAAGATGGTTTCGACGGGTCAGAAATAATGATTTTGATGTGAGAAATGAAGAACGTGGAAGACCACCAAAAAAGTTTGAAGACGCCGAATTGCAAACGATATTGGATGGAGATGACACTTTGAGTCAAAAGCAAGTGGCAGCTATGTTAAATGTTGCACAAAAATCACTTTCTGACCTTTTAAAAGCTATGGGAAAGATCCAAAAGTGTGGAAAATGGGTGCCACATGAATTGAATGAAAGACAGATGGAAAACCGAAAAATTACTTGTGAAATGGTGCTTCAAAGACACGAAAGAAAATCGGTTTTGCATCGGATTGTTACTGGCGATGAAAAATTGATTTATTTCAAGAATCATAAACGGAAAAAATCATGGGTTTATCTGGGACAACCATCAACATCGACTGCAACACCAGATCGATTCGGCAAGAAGACAATGCTGTGTGGTTGGTGGGACCAGAAAGGTATGCTGTACCACGATCTCCTAAAAAATGGTGAAACCGTTAATACTGATCGCTACCGACAACAAATTATCAATTTGAACCATGCATTGATCGAGAAGCGAGCAGAATGGGCCAGAAGACACGGCAAGGTAATTTTACTAGATGAAAATGCACCTGCACACAAAGCAAAACCGGTTCAGGATACAATCAAAACACTTGGCTGGGAGCAGCTACTCCACCCGCCGTATTCACCAGACTTGGCTCCTTCCGACTACCATTTGTTTTCATCGATGGAACACGCATTCGCTGAGCAGCACTTTGATTCCTACGAGGAGGTCGAAAATTGGGTGTCTGATTGGTTTGCTTTTAAAAAGACGAACAGTTTTATTGGCGTAGTATTCACAAATTGCCAGAAAGGTGTTCAAAATGTGTAGAAACCAACGCCCAATACTTTGAATAAAATGTTTTTACTTTCTCATTAATAATTAGTAATAATAATAATTGTTGGCGCTACAATCCAAAGGAGGACCAGGGCCTAGCTTGCTCATCAACTGCTCGTGTTGTGCGCGCTACTGTTCTCTCACGAGTAGAAGGGACCTACAGTTTTTTGCCGATTCTGAACGGCGAAATTTAAGAAGCTTTCTTAGACAGTTATTACTCTTTGAGTGTTGTCAGCAGCTCGAATAAGGTGGTGCCGTGAAAAATTCGAAAAATTGGTGTTGAACTGGGAGTCGAACCTAGACCCTTCGGCATGTGAGCGTCGCACTCTACCCACTACGCCCCGGCGACCACATTAATAATTAGTGTTTTATTAAAAAAAACTTGAAATGAATTGAACTGAAATTTATTGCTTCTTAAAATGACATCAAGGCAACAGGGTTAGCATTTCATGTGCTGTTGAGCTCGTAGCGCCGTATTGTTGAAACCAGAGTTCACACAGACCTTGGCAAGAGAACCAATAATATGCGCGATCATTTGCAATCATTAGCGGCAACCATTGACCGTTATTATTGACTGCAACCATCGGCAGCAACTATTGATGGAAAGCATAGACCGCAATCATTGATGGCAACCATTGACGGCAATCATTGACGGTAACCATTGACGGTAATTATTGATAGCAACCATTGACGACAGCATTATGAATTGCCAAATTTTTTTCAGAAAATGTGGACCAATGATTTCTGTTCTTTCCGATGCATGTTTTTACTTTTTGAGTTGATGGTCTTCTGAAAAACGTGAATCGATCCTATCCGTCAAGGTCTTTGGGTACACTCTCAGATACAGCTGCCTTAATCTCTTTACAACTTGCTGGGTGTGGCCAAACCGGGCAAGTATTACCCACTCATGAAAACTGAGACTCAAAACTGTAATGGGTATCGTCCATTGAGGTACAGATGTGGGATTTGGTTTTCTCACTGCTCACCTGCCTTTATGGCTAATATCACGCGGTCCATTTTCCCAAGAGTCGTAATTAACGCAAGACTAAATGCCTTAGTTACCCAAGTACCAAACTGAGATCATGCTTGAGGGGCAATCACCCCACCTTGGTTTAATGCGAAGCCTTTCTAAAACCTCTTCCGCTCTCTGGGTCGCAGCGCCCGGTTGAGAATGCAACTCCACTCTGAGAAGGGATAGTCCTTTAACCGCCTTGCCTACTTGTGGATGAACAATCAACTAGACAAGTCAGCACAGTACACTATCCTCGACTCTACCCGCGATGTTAGGTGGTAAACCACAGCCACCACGAAACTCCCACAAGTGGGCCTACCGCACGGTTAGGCTGGAACCGAAGTTCCAGGGACCCCTATAACCACCAGAATATAGCCTCTGGTTAAGCTGTCACTACCAGTCAGGTTCCCTCAAAGCCTGGGTCTGTTAGCCACCATCCCGCCACAGATGGTCTTTTCTCCATCAGTGTTTCCGTTGTCCCTATAAATAGTTATACGGATGTGATTTTGAATCATGTGATTCATAAATCCAGTCACATCATCTGGAGCCATTGAGGTACAGTAAGCACACCGCTAGTTTCTTCAGTTACAAGGAAAACCTTTCCAACAGAACGATTATTTTCGTGATAGAATTGATAAAAAGACCGCTGTTGTTGCTTGAGCCTTTCCATGATGTCATGCCAAACGGTTATAAAAATAAGGACGAAGTAGTTCGATAGGTTTCCCCCATTATCTGTCAAAAAGCCCATTTCGAAAATTAAACCTCGGAATGAATCACCCTTTCCTTCCCAAATGCGATGCGTCCACTTCCAAATTTGTATCCCAAAACGCATTTCGACATTTTTTAAGTTCCTCACAGGAACTTAACAAATTCCTCTGGGTACTCCATCCTCTGGGTACTCCATCCTCAGGATCTCCACTTGCCTCCACCCACCACAAGATATAATTGAGTGCAGATTGCGGGCACCCAGGAGAATCATCATCAGTTCGAGATTCTTCATTCGTTCGCCTTGGAAATTAATCCAATCGATTTAAATAAAATAATCAAGAGAATATTTAAGTGTCTCAGTGACAGAGTTTCCTCGTCCAGTGGCCATCCAGTTCACCCGATTGCCGCATACGCACTCGCCCGGCCACATTCGTCCAGAGTGCTTAATCTCGTTTCGGAATTGCAATCAGATTCTGGTTGGAACAGACACACACGCATGCCGGCCGAAGGCGCTCCAAGTGTTTGAGTCGAGAAATTTGATTAGAAAGTCCCCAAAGTCCGTAATCCAGGGCCCTGTCTAGGCCATGGTGCGGCGGCCTCAAGACGCATTAATGCAGTTCAACTGGAAACTTCCGACGAATTGTTCGTCCCACGGGGTGGGTTAGTTTTCGAAATGAAATTCCACTCACAGGCAAAGTTCGTCTCGGTGTTTTGCGACTTGGCAGACGGCAGCATCAATTCCCCTCGCAGGTCACCCGCGCTGTGCCGATAAGACAAACACATGAAATTGAATGCAACTGTTAAATCCCGTCTGAAATATTCAAATCCTCGCAAGGATAACAAAGGATGAAATTATTATTTGGAGGAACTCCAAAACTACGAAATTATATCTCGACGACGACGAGTTGCAGCGCAATGTTCTGCTGGCGGACGGAGCGTCGGTGGCGTCGGTTGGAAATCAGATGATCGCTGCGATTTGGCCGCAAACGAGGCAATGGAACGTTGCGCTGTGCTGCTCTGCCGAGCATTTAGACTCTGCAGCTGGCTGGTCGTTGATAAGATGCCGAAAGCAGCAGGCTGTATGGCACTGTCAGCTACAGAGGGGAAGGGGATGATGGCATTTCGGGTTATCTCTGGCAGTGCACGATTCGCGCAAGGACATCGCCATAAATAATTCAGGCATTGCGGACATAAAAAGAAATGTAATTGCACATCGGGCGGGTGGATCTGTTGTGCGCGGTGAGGAGGACATCGCTCAACGGAGTTTCTAGCCGCGACATCGCAAGCGCCGGAAACGGATTTTCTGGCACATCCGATGCGGCTGTAGGGGATTTATGGCTTAAGTCGGGGCTTATCCCCTTTCCTGTTGAAGGACTGTGCTGCGGTGTAACCTGGGATTTGTTCGCGAATCCGTTCTCGTTTTTGTTGGCACCCGATGCAATCGAACCAAAGGGTTGAATGGAGGCTTCTCTGCACACAGCAAAGGGTATGTGCTCGTCTGGCGCAGGGGAATTTGTTAATTGCACGTCGGATGGTTTGATTAATTTCACAAATGGATTGTGTTAAGTGAAGTCTCACCTGACGGAACATGGTGAAGAGAGGAGCTGTTGCATTGAGTGGATTCTGATGTATGTGCTTAGGGCCGCGTCAGTGGATTAATTGATTGACGGTGCCAATGGACAGAAGAGAGACAATCGCACAGGAAGTGGCTGCCTAGTATAAGTGACTCTCGAGCACTACCGTGAAATGGACTTTGATTGACGGAATGATGGGTTTCTAAGAATTTCAGCAGAGAGTCGGTTTCTTTGTTTGGGGATGAATGCATGGAATGAAGTGCTGAATATTGACACGTATAGCCGGAAATACTTTGCAGAGAGGACTGTTGAGGAGTCTCTGTAGTTTGATGGCTATATGTCTTCCAGCGCTTATCTTTAGCTTATTCATGACAACGTTTTAGAACAAACTGTTGTTTTCTTTGTTGAATTATAAGTTGTTTTGCTTAAAATTGGATAAGAAATAAGATTTTTCTTTTATCTTCAATTTGAGTTTTGATTTTTTTTTATTGTTATGCATACAAAAAGTACAAACATGTACTCATTTTTGCACCCCACTGTACGTACAGTACTGTGCAAAATGATAGCACAATCAGTGTCACTATTATGCTTATTACATTTGCCTACGGACAGGCAGGATCCTCATATTTATTGCACAAAATTTTATGAGACCCATAAACAAGTAATTAAACAAAAGCATATTGTTATTAAAGAAAATGCCATTACCGGCAATGCAGCCGTGTTTAAATGTGCATAATAATAGCACCTCGTCATTCTGATGAGCGTTTGTGTGAAGCGAAGTGTACACCAATCTTTTGAACAGTTTTTGTTTACAAACTAATTCTACACATATTATTGTAATTATTTAAAGATCATACTCCAAAGTGCAACGTCGCTAGTAAAGTAAAATGGGTCGTGGTGTGCATTGTACTCTTGAGAAACGCGTCTTATTAAAAAAAATAGCTTTCAGAGGGTAAAGCTTACAAATTTATAAGTGAAACTGTTGGGTGCTAAAATAAAATGATCGCAAATGCCAAAAAAATACGCTCAAAAGGAAGAAAAAAAGAGGAAGAAAATCGATACTAACCCCCGCCGATGAACGACAAATAGTAAGATAAGTCCAACGTAACCCGTTTGTGAACGCTAGGAAAATAAAAGAGAAGATACATCAACAATAAAAAGAAAGCTGGTAAAGAAGAATTTACCTGCCAGAAGTCCCAGAAAAGTACCACTTCAAAAATCAATCTACTAAAACGAACCAAAGTTACGAAAGAACTCCTGAACCGGGAACCTTCTAAATGGCGCAATATACTATGGACTGACGAATCCAGAATAGTTTTATTTGGTACTCCTGTGACCTGGACATTTGTTCGCAGTCGAGAAAACCAAGAGTTTCAACCGGTGTGTACTATCAAGACTGTTAAGCACGGCGGAGCAAAAATTAACGTATGAGGATACTTTTCCTATAATAGTACTGGTCTCATTTTTTGGATAAAACCTATGACGACTGCTGGAGTTTATGTCAACATAATGAAGGAAACCATGCTACCTTATGCAGAGTGGAATATACCTCTTAGGTGGATTCTACAGTAAGACAATGACCCCGAACAAACGAGCAAACTAGCCAAAAGACATATCCAACGTAATGAAGTTCAAGTTAGAGGCCGCCTCAGTCTCTTGACCTTAGTCGCTTTGAAAACCTTTGGGCAGATGTTAAGAATGTTGTATATAAAGCAAAACCCAAAAATTCAAACCAGCTACGGGATGTTGTACAGGTTGCGTGGCGGAATATCCCTGTTCAGCGATGTCAGGCCTTAATCGACTCCATGCCACGACGATGTGACGCTGCACTTAAAAATAAAGCTCATACGACCAAGTACTAAACCAGTAAAAAGAAAATGAAAACAAACGGCTTTACCATACTATTCCATTGACTTTTGCTTCATATTAATACATTTTTGATCTTGACACCGGAATTCGGTGTTGCTGCGGATAACGGGTCTTTTCCATGTTCAGAATGCACTTTTTTCTTGTCTTGTTTATAGGGTTTACTGCTAATAGAACAAGGATGTTGTGCCATAAATATGATATGTTAACATGACGGTAGGAAAAAGTCATTAGCAAAATAGTGACAAAATTGTGAAAAGTTTGAACACAGTGATATTATTTTGCGCAGTGCTGTAATTTTGCGTTTTTACCACTTTTTCATTCTTCTTTTTCTTTTTGTGGCGCTACAGACTAGGGTGGATCTGGGCCTCAACCAACATGCCTCTCCAACCAGCACGATCTTTCCCCAGCTGTCTCCAGTTGCGCACTGGTTGAGGCTCTTCTTCTTCCACTTGTGTGCGCCACTTTAGTCTAAATCGTCCTCTGTTGCGTTGCCCCAATGGCACGGATTCAAAGACTTTTCGGGACGGAGCAGTGGTGTCCATACGCTCTACATGGCCTAGTCATCTTAAGCTTGTATTCGTAGACGCTTGACCAGGCGCATATCGCTGTACAGCCCATAGAGTTCGTCATTAAATCTTCTCCACCAGATGCCATGAACGCAAACAGGACCAAAAATCGCAAGCAAAACTTTTCTCACAAAGAGACTAAAAGCTTCCTCATCCGCCTTTTTTAACGTCCAACATTCCGTGCCATAAAGCAGGTCGGGGATAATCAAGCTATTATATAAAGCGAGATTAGTCCTTCGATAGAGGGGTTTATTACTCAATTGCCTCTTAAGCCCAAAGAAACAGCGATTGGCAAGAGTGATTCTGCGCTTGATTTCGGTACTGATGTTGTTGTCCCTGCTTACCGCGGAACCGAGGTAGACAAAGTACTTGACTACCTCGAAGTTTCTGCTGTCTAGTGTAACGCTCTGTCCGATACGTTGAGGTTATGTGTCCTTCCTTGATGACAGTACGTACTTAGTTTTGCCCTCATTTACCGTCATACCCATTTCAGCCACTTCCACTTCAATGCCAGCAAACGCCTCATTGACCTCTCGCTGTGTTCGTCCAATCACGTCAATGTCATCAGCGTAAGCTAACAATTGAACTGACTTCTGGAAGATCGTGCCTCTGGTGTTGACTTGTCAGTTACGCACGATCTTCTTGAGGATGATGTTAAAGAAGTCACATGACAGTGCGTCGCCTTGTCTAGAGCCTTTTTTGACATTGAAGGTCTCGGTGAGTTCGTTACCGACCTTGACGGAACAGCGAGAGTTCTCCATCGCCATCCTACACAAGCTGACGAGTTTGGTAGGAATGCGAAAACTAGACATGGCACTGTTTAGCTCGTTTCTATGCACACTGTCATATGCAGCCTTGAAATCGACGAATAGGTGGTGAGTGTCAATTTGCATTTCTTGGGTCTTTTCCAGGATCTGCCGTAATGTGAAGATCTGGTCTATTGTGGATTTCCCTGGCCTGAAACCACACTGTTAGGAACCTATCAGGTCATGGACAAACGGTTTCAGATGCTCACATAATACGGCAGAGAGGGTCTTGTATGCAATATTCAGGAGACTAATCCATGGGTAGTTAGCGCAGTCAAAGGAGTCTCCTTTCTTGTGAACCGGGAAAACGACGCTGAGATTCCACTCATCGGGCATGCTTTCCTCCGACCATATCTTACAGATGAGCTGGTGCATGCGCCGAACCAGGTCATCTCCAGCTGTTGTAAATAGTTCTGCCGACAGTCCGTCCGCTCCAGCTGCTTTGTTCGACTTCAGCTTGGATATCACTTTGTTATTGCTACTTAAAAAAGAAATGCTTTTATAAAAAAGCCAGTTGCAGTCCTCTTCTTCAACAATTAGCCCCCGTTCTCTCATAAGCCCATCTTGGGACGAACAGCTAAGTGTAAAAACTGGTTCTTCTGTGGCACCATACGAGTGTCGAATGTTCTTCTCAGTTCGAATTTGGCCCTCAGCTTAGAAGCCACAGGCATTTAAAGCCAATGTGCACCTATACCTCCTTCCCCTCTCTGCCTCTATACCTTCAGACCGTACTGAAGCTCGCCCCAATGTTGAAAAAAGTTGGGCTGCTCTCTGCTCTCTAGCTGTGGCTGTAAACCCAACTTTGTCTGGCAAGCGTTATTCTCCAAGAAAGCTGTAGTTCCCACATACACTGGCAATCACCAAAATAATTTGAAGAAACCCTAAGCAATCATCTTCACAGAACCGCCCAAATTTATTACCCCCCTTTTTTAGACAATTGCATCCCACTCCGACTCTCCCACAACACAAAACTGAGAACTTTTCAAATATCTTCAAATTTATTCAAAGCCAGTCGCCCACAACGACGCTCGCCAGTACCACATTTCACTGCAAAATCAAAAACTCCACAAAGCAACATCCAATCTCTGATAATATCCCCGGAATACACTCCCGGTCTTGCTCGCAGTCGGTAGTAACGTAAAACTTGTCACCATTACGGGTCAATTGGCCAAATCTGTTGCCAGAAACTTCGAATACAAATATCCCCGGTGCTGGATAGCGGAATGATTTCACCGCCAAGAAAGTGCCGAAGATGACCCTACCGCCAGCAGCAGCAGTGCTCCGTCTCCGCCTTCATCATTCCAGTCACGTTCCTTATTACAAACCAGGAGAGGCCATCCGGCGGGGCTACCAGACCAGCATCGGCACCAGCAGCGAACGTTGCATTTTGGCCAATTCATGCCAAAATTCGGCATCAGCGCGCCGCGCTCCGTGTAAAAGTGAATAAAGCACAAGGCGTCCCCTTCGTTCGCACTGCCAAGGAAACGGAAAAGAACCTAGAGGTTCAACACGAACAAATGAAATTAGTCCGAAGCGTTGGAGCGTACTCGTGTCAATGTTTCCTGGCTCCGAGTGCTACTCTCCCCGGTCCTGACGGTGATGCTGCTGCTAGTGCCTTTGACAGTGGTGGTGACTAAGCGCATTCGGAAAAGCATCCACACCAGCGGATAAGTTGTGTTCATGTTGGCGGACAGTGGAGCTCGGAAATGGGTGACTGGGTGGTAGGATGGCGCCACGACGACACCCACTCTGCAGAGGCAGCCGAATTGGCAGTGCACTCACTACACTTTCCAGGGATAATTTGATGAAGTCTAATGGCATTAATGGATGTTGATGCTGAGTGAGCTCCGGCCGGAGATGGATCGGCGTGGAAGGGGCCGCACGTATGCGGGCAGATTGATTGAAGCCGATTTAAATCTGGACGTCGAACTTTTGTATGGGATGCGCTCAAAGGAATCCATTTACCCACTTGTCCGAATCAATCTGTGAGCCGGCCGGTTGGCAGAGAAGCCAGTCACCGGCTGCCGTGCTGTGCGTGCTGGACACAAGTAATTAAAGAGAAGATTAAACAGCTTCCATCGGCGGTTGAGCATCTGCGGCCGGCTGCTATGGGTCGAAAAAAATCGCCGCAATCGTGTGTTGATTGGATTCGGAATGTATGCGGTGAATGATGGCTCCGGGGAGGCTGCGTTGAGAGCGAAACGGTTTTCAGCGAAAACAAATATGATGAAGTGAGCTCCTGTTGTCCGTTTGAGTGAAGCAATCATAACTGTCCCCGTGGTCGTGAGGCAGCAATTGGAACTGGATGGGTGTTTTTCATTTGTGGATCGTTCCCACAGGTATCAGGAACGTCAAAAGACTCTGAATTCACGGAATAAACTTGAATTAAGGGGATTAAGGATGTGACAGTTGTTGGTTTTGTTTTAATGAACGGTCTGTGTGGATAAACAAACAAACAAGAGACAAGCAAAGAGTCTACCTCAAAGAAAAAAGTGAAAAATTGAAATCCCAAGCCATGAAATATCTGACAAGCTATATATTGAAAGTCACTTTCTGGGGAAAGTATCAACACTTGGATATTCATGCCAAGGGGAAAAGTACCAACATTTCCATAAGTAGGAGTTATACGGACGGACTGCCCGCAGAACTTTTTAAAGCAGCTGGAGAAGACGTGGTTAGCTCAGGTCATCTATAAGATATACTCGGAGGAAATCATGCCCGACGAGTGGAATCTCAGCGTAGTTTGACCGGTCCACAATAAAGGAGGCCCCTTTGACTGCGCCTACTATCGAGGGATCAGCCTTTTTAGCATCGCATACAAGATCCTCTCTGCCGTTTTGTGTGAGCGTCTGTAACCGTTTGTCCATAACCTAATAGGTTAAGAAACCCTATCAGTGTGGTATCAGGCAAGTTCACGATAGACCAGACCTTCACTTTACGGCAGATCCTGGAAAGGACCCAAGAAGTACAGACCGAAACTGACCACCTATTCGTCCATTTTAAATTCACATCGAACAGTGTGCATAGAGACGAATGTCATGTCAAGTTCTTCCCAACTCGTCACATTGTGTAGGATGACGATGGAGAACTCTAGCTGCTCCCTCAAGGTCGGTAACGAACTCACCGAGACCTTAAATGTCAAAAAAGGTTTTAGACAAGGTGACGCACTGTCATGTGACTTCTTTAACATCATCCTCAAGACGATCGTGCGTAACTAACAAGTCAGCACCAGAGGGACGATCTTCCAAGAGTCAGCTGCTAGCTTACGCTGATGATATTGATGTGATGCGACAAACATAGCGAGCTGTCAATGAAGCGTTTGCTTGCATTGGGTCTGGCAGTAAATGAGGGCAAAACAAAGGACATGCTGTTATCAGGGAAGGACACACAACATCGACGTCTCGAACAGAACGTCACACTAGGCAGCAGAAACTTCGAGGTCCCTCGGCTCCGTAATAAATAGGGACAACAATATCAGTACCGAAATCAAACGCAGAATCACTCTAGCCAATCGCTGTTTCTTTGGGCTCAAGAGGCAATTGAGTAATAAAGCCCTCTCTCGAAGTACTAAGCTCGATTTATATAACAGCTTAATCATCCTACTTTTTGTAGCGGAAACATGGACAGAATCATATTGGCTACTGAGACGCTGATGGTAAAAATTGAGCATAGCGCTGTAATTAAATTTCTCACCAAGCAAGGAAAAATAAAAAAAAAACTACTCACGAAGAGATGGTGACTGTTTTCCAAGATTCCGCACCTTCATTATCAACTATGCAAAAATGATCAAGTGAGTTCCAGAGAGGCAGAAAGAGCATTGCAGACGACCTCCGCTCCGGCGCCCTAGCTACTGTTTGTACGGAAGAAAGCATCAACGAATTCGAAAAACTTGTTCTTGAGGATGCCCGAATAAAGGTGAAAATGATGACAGATATCACTAAGCTTTCAACTGGTGCCATTCACACCATTCTTCATAACCATCTTAACCTTTCGAAGGTCAGTGCAAGTTGAGTGCGACGAATGCTCACAGCAACTCAGAAAAAAGTAAGAACCGCATGCTGTAGAGAGCTTCTGGATATGAGTAGTGAGAACGCGGACGGTGTTAAGGATCGATTTGTTACGAGCAACGAAACTTGGGTTCACCACTATGACCCTGAAAGCAAATAAGAGTCCATGCAGTGGCATAAAAAAGGAACAGACCCACGAAGAAGTTCAAAGTCATTCCGTCTGCCGGGAAGCTCATGGCCACAGTTTTTGGGACTCAACGGGAATCTTGCTCATTGAGTACAAGAAAAGGTGAAACCATCTACGCCACATCCTTCGCTTCTACTTAATTTGCGGGAGAAAATTAAAAAGAAAAGACGGGGTCAACTCGCAGTGGGTGTGTTACTTCTTCATGACAACTTTCCTGTTCACACGGCTCGAGTTTCCAAGACTGCTGCGCGAGATTGTGGTTTCGAAGAAATCCAACACCCACCCTATAATCCAAACCTTGCCCCTAGTGATTATTTCTTGTTTCTGGATTTGAAAAAATGTCTTCGTGGAAAAAGATTTTCGGATGATGATGAACTCAAGTCGGCAATAAATGTGTATTTTACAGAGAAAGAGGATATTTTTTTTTTGAGGGTCTAAAAAGCTTATCTCAAGATGTAACAAATGCATTGATGTTAGGGGAGATTATATTGAAAAATAAAAACAATTTAAATTGAATTCGCATTTTCCTTCATACGCCCCTCGTAACTTTGCCTACATCGGATAGAAAGTGTACAAGATCATAATAGAGATCAAACGAAAAACGTGTGTTACGTTACGTTCCAGAGGCAATTGAGTGGTGGATCCCTCTCTCGAACGACCAAGCAAAAGAATAGAACACTGTGGTCATCCCAAGCCTTCTCTATGGCACTGAGCCATGCCTTGCGGCCATCAGTACACGCGGGCAGCGGCTTTTGACATGATCGATAGCTGGTGTACTAGGAATGGGCTTTCAGTCAACCGTCTTAAAACTGAGGTTGTTCTTTTTACTGGAAGGAAGAATATGACTGGTTTGACTCAACTGGTACTTAAAGGCGTCAATATCGTACTTTCCAATGAATCGAAATATCTAGGTGTAATTCTGGACAGTAAACTTCTCTGGGAAAGACAAATTGAGACAAAAACCTCCAAGACGCTGTCAGTCTGCTGACAATGCAAGGGAGTTTTTGGCAAAACCTGGGGTCTATCACCCAAAAGATCCATTTGGATCTATATGGCAGAGATAAGACTACTTCTCTCTTATGCATCAGTCGTTTGGGGGAACAAGTTTCCGCGCAAATGCCTGACTGCTTTCAATAAGCTTCAAAGAACAGTTTGTCTCGGCTGCACAAGGGCTTTCCCCAGCACGCCTCGCTCTGCTATTGATGCACTGACTAATCTCTCTCCCCTTGACCTCCACATCATTGGATGTACATTTAAGGCCATCTCTCGATTAAAAAAGAATGGTGTTTGGTTCCACTCGCACTGGAGCTTGGATGACCTCGCATACCGTCTCTCCTATGATACTACTCTCATGGACATGCCGTCTAATTCGAGGTCGCCAATAATACAGTTGCGACGCTTATACAAAGTCGACTTTTCCCGTGTCCTCGACTGGCTGTGGACAGAAACTGAACCGAGAAAGGTATGTACTCGGATTTTCACGGACGGCTCCAAGACAACGGAGGGTTCTTGAGCTGAGAAACGACAACATCAGACTTCACACCTCGTTAGGTAATTGCGCGTCGGTCTTTCAGGCGGAAGTCTTCGCGATCCTAATGGCCACCAACTACATTGTGAAGAATAGGTGGAAGCGAAAAAGTATCTGCGTCTGCAGCGACAGTCAAGCTGTGCTCAAGGCCTTACCTGTATGAATTGAGTGTTTTTTTTAAATAAAACACTAATTATTAATGGGAAAGTAAAAACATTTTATTCAAAGTATTGACCGTTGGTTTCTACACATTGTGACCACCTTTCTGGAAATTTGTGAGTACCACGCCAGTAAAATTGTTCGTCTTTTAAAGCAAACCAGTCAGACACCCAAATTTCGACCACCTCGTAGGAATCAAAGTGCTGCTCAGCCAATGCGTGTTCCATCGATGAAAACAAATGGTAGTCGAAAGGAGCCAAGTCTGGTGAATACGGCGGGTGGGGTACCTGCTACCAGCCAAGTGTTTTGATTGTATCCTGAATTGGTTTTGCTTTGTGTGCAGGTGCATTGTCATCTAGTAAAATTACCTTGCCGTGTCTTCTGGCCCATTCTGGTCGTTTCTCGACCATGGTTCAAATTGATCATTTGTTGTCGGTAGCTGTCAGTATTAACGATTTCACCAGTCTTTAGGAGCTCGTGGTACAACACACCTTTCTGGTCCCACCAAACACACAGCATTGTCTTCTTGCCGAATCGATCTGGTTTTGCAGTTGATCTTGATGGTTGTCCCAGATTCACCCATGATTTTTTCCGTTTTGGATTCTTTACACAAATCCATTTTTCATCGCCAGTAACAATCCGATTCAAACCCGATTTTCTTTCGTCTCTTTGAAACAAAATTTCACAAGTGTTTTTTCGGTTTTCCATCTGTCTTTCATTCAGTTCATGTTGCACCCGTTTTCCACACTTTTGGATCTTTCCCATGGCTTTTAAACGGTCAGAAATTGTTTATTGTGCTTCATTTAACACTGCTGCCATTTGCTTTTGACTCAAAGTGTCATCTCCATCCAATATCGTTTGCATTTCGGCATCTTCAAACTTATTTGGTAGTCTTCCACGTTCTTCATTTCTCACATCAAAATCATTATTTCTAAACCGTTGAAACCATCTTTTGCATGTTGCTTCTGATAGAGCATGATCACCATATGCCTCGACAAGCATTCGATGCGACTCTGCTGCAATTTTCTTCAAATGAAAACAAAAAATGTATGCTTTCCGCTTTCCTTCTGGTACGAAATTCGACATTTTTAACACGATGAACAAATATGATGTTGTCTGTTCAATGACTTGATGTATACTAAATATTTTTCACAGATGTCGTAGCAAAAAAAGAAATAAGGGCTCGTTCACAACAAATGTTCCCTATCGAGACATTTGTATCTTGACGCTCACTTCATACCGCTATAATTGGTACTCAACCCTTTAACCACTTCAAAGATAATTCAAGAATGCAAGTCTTCCCTTAATATGGTCGGCAAGCTGAATTCGCTAAGACTTGTGTGGGTCCCGGGTCATCACGGGATCCTGGGAAACGAGACTGCCGATGAACTAGCTAGGCTAGGTTCAGCAGAGGCATTTTTAGGGCCCAAACTTACCTTGGGACTACTCGCGTCCCTGGTCAGGGCCTCCGTCGATGGTTGGGCCTCCCTACAGCACAACCAGAGATGGCGTAACTCTCCAGGATGCAGGTTGACCAAGAGTATGGTCCCAAACTTCAGCAAGAAATCCGCGTCTTTTCTGCTATCACTAGACAGTAACAAGTGCAGACGACTTGTCGGCGTACTAACGGTGCATTTGACCTTCGCTATGCACCTGAGTCAGCTTGGGTTTACTGATGTCAGACTCTGCGACGCCTGTGGAGAAGGTGAAGACACTTCAGAGCACTTTCTCTGTCAGTGTCTTGCTTTCGCTCGTATCAGGTGGCGGTTATTTGGCGCTGATGTGGTGGGAACTGAAGACCTAAGTTTTACATCTCAGAAGCGCATCTTGGTCTTTCTTCGGAAAAGCAAGAAATTACATTAAATGAAGGTTACTGCCTGGTAGTACAATGGACCAGTATTTGAGTCTGATCGCTCCAGTGTAGTTTATCCTAACCTTCATCAAAAAAAAAATTGGCACTGAGAAGATGAAGAAGCCTTTGCTATAGCCGTAGTCATTTCGTGTTCAGTCGGTTGCCCGATTTACGATTGATGACTTTTATAGGAAAAGATTTGATCCCCACCTGGACGGGCTGAATGGCGCAATGAGCCAGTGCTAGGCTCATAATAATAATATATATAATAATAATAATAATACATAATAATACAGTCCAAAGGGGGACCAGGGCCTAGCTTGCTCATCAACTACTTGTGTTGTGCGCGCTACTGTTCTCTCGCGAGTAGAAGGGACTAACAGTTTTTTGCCGACTCCGAACGGCGAAATTTGAGAAGCATTCTTAGACAGTTATTACTCTTTGAGTGTTGTCAGCAGCTCGAAAGAGGTGGTGCCGTGAAATATTAGAAAAATTGGTGTTGAACTGGGAGTCGAACCTAGACCCTTCGGCGTGCGAGCGTCGCACTCTACCCACTATGCCACGGCGACCACAGTGCTAAGCATATAGGAACACAAAACCTGATATACTCGGACAACACATCCCCAGCTTGAAGAGTGTTAAACTGCGAACCGTGGGGTAGCGAAAGTGAGAACCCATAGAGCTGCCCAAAAATTTGGTCACAACAGTATCTGTCTACGGTAACTGAACACTCAACCTCAGAAGAAGATAGCAACAATCCAAACAGTTTCTTTTTGGTCTTTCTCGATGTTGACGCTTTGGTCGTTGGCTTAAGTTTCAGCTTCCAAATGAGTCTAATACTTGTGGAGGCTCAAAGGTTCACCGTTTGATCTATTTTTGTTAGTATCTGTAAAAGGTGAAAACTTCTGACTAATACGAAAGTCAAAAACGATCAAAATTTACTCCGATTTTTAAATGACTGCCAAAAATAAGGATCGGTCAAAAAATCTTCAGCAAAACTGCAGTCTTAAGCTACCTGATGTAAGAATTGCACAAAAACCGAACGAATTTGTTTTTTATGACTAAGTGAACTGCTTGCTTATTCTAGTTACCAAATTATCGCGTAGAAAACTGGCTTTAGCACAAACTGTCTCCCTCAACTACGGCGTAGTCTTTCAGAATCAGATTTCGCCTTCCACGAAGTAATTTGTGGACCTGATCTAAAGTTTCAGGTGACGGAACGAATCTTCAAAACTTCACGGTTACGGCCAACCACCGCCGACTCGAATTGGAGTAGGGTACTCGAATGCGCTGCCGTCATTTCTAAAATTAAACGTTTTTATCGGCACCGCATCAAATCGGGTTTGTGGCAGGTATTGCCACCTGATCTTGACTATTTTGAAGATCTGTCGTCTGATGTGGTCAAACTGCTCACAGAATTCTACCTCCGCCTGGTCTGGTAACATTCAGTTTAAATGAAAGTAGAAGACCAGCTCTTCAAAACTTCAAACTGTTTGTTCACAAGATGCTGCACGCTCCTATGAGCCGAAGAAGTTTCGCAGTTCTTGTGACACTTGTGGCGTTTGTCGGTAAGATCTTGTCAGCAATCACCCATCCCACTCTCCCCCAACAATAAATTACAGGTGCAGTTATATCTGAGTCCCCTCTCCACGATAAAGACCCAATGGAAACGGAAGTCTCTGCAGCCCTGGACGAAAATTGTTACAATCTAACGAGCAAGACAAACAAATTCAGAGACCCGAAGTTCTACTGGGGAATTTTGACGGATCTCTTTGGAAAGGAGACAGAAACAGCGGACCGGGCTGTCCGCTTCTATCTGTTCAAGAAGCAATTTCGCGACTGCGGGAAGGCGGTCAGTGAGGACGACGACTCGCTGTCCAAATCCGGTTTCAACGCATCACATCCAACGAGGTGAGTCAGTGGCGCCGCGCTCATTCCACTTTGAAACGCTACTTTCTCGCAGGTTTCTCATTCACGGCTGGATGAGTCAAAGTAATGGAGAGTTCTGCCGCAGCGTCAAAGATGCATATCTCAAGATCGGCGACTTCAACGTGATCGTCGTCGACTGGAGTGTTATTGCGCACACGATCAACTACTTCAAGGCCGCCAAGCTAGTGGAAGACGTTGGAGAGGAGGTGGCGAACTTTGCCAAGCACTTGAAGACCGCCCTGAACGTTGACTACAATGATATCTATCTGATTGGACACAGTCTTGGCGCACACATTGCCGGAAGTGCCGGCAAACGAATCCAGCCCGATAAATTCAATACGATTTTTGCGCTGGATCCGGCTGGGCCGGCTTTCAGAGGAAAACCATTGGATTCGGTGATTGACGCCACGGACGCCAAGTACGTCGAATCGATTCAAACGAGCCGCATTCTTGGAATTAGCGAACCTGTGGGACATGCCACATTTTTTACCAATAAGGCTAAATATAAGGATTGCATCTTGGCCTGTGCGCACAGAAGGGCTTACAGGTACTTTGCCGAGTCCATTACTAGTGACAGAGGCTTCTGGGGAGCCAAGTGCTATGAGGGGAAGGATAAGGTGTGGAGATGCCCTAGACGGGGGGGTGATTACAAGATGGGCGGGGAGCCATCGCAGCCAAAGAATGGAATGTTTTATGTGAAGACCAATTCAAGTCCTCCATACGCCCGGGGAAAGTTGTAGGCATGACCAGGAACGAAATGATCTCGCAGGGAAGTGATGTTAAACGAGTTTTATGAATACTTTAAATAAACACAGATTTTGTGCTTAGTCCAAGTCATGTTTTACTGCAGGGGTTAACCTGGGCCTCAACCAACATGCCTCTCCAGCCAGCGCGATCTTTCGCCAGCTGCCTCCAATTGCACACTCCAAGTTGGTTGAGGTCCTTCTCCACTTGTGTGCGCCACCTTAATCTAGGCCGTCTTCCGTTGCTTTGTTCCAATGGCTCAGATTTGAAGACTTTTCGGGCCGGAGCTGAGGTGCCCATACGCTCTACATAGCCTAGATATCTTAAGCGTTATATACGAAGGTGCTTGACAAGGTGCATGTCGCTGTACAACCCATAGAGTTCGTCATCTCCTCCAGATGCCATCAACGCAAGCAGGACCAAAAACCGCACACAAAACTTTCGCAAAATTAAGGGCTCCCTCATCCTCTTTTAATAACGTCACCTTTATGCCCAAGGGTTGAATAATGGGCCTGGTCAGCCCTGAAGACACTAGTCTCCTTTAATTTTGAAGATCACACCATGAAAAGCTTCTCGCAAAGGTATGGTCGTATTCATCATCAATTAAGAAAACGATTATATGCACGCAGGTTCAGGGACAGAGAAAACACCGCGCGGCCACTATCGTCAGAGATGGATGCTTTAATGAAAGAAGTAAGCAAGACCCTTTACGAAATACAAACTTCGAAACCATTTCAGCTGTTTCTTACTAGTTCTTCACTGTTTTTGAGAAGGTGGAGCCATTAAGTGTTGATCCCTCCTTACGCAGTAAAGTAACGCAGACAGTAAGCCAACTCAAGTTGTACGTGAAATCCAGAAGCACATATCCAAACCTTAACTTGTTCACCACCTAAGGCTGCTCTGCTCAACTACATCACTTCATGCTAGGCGACACATGTAGTCGCAGTGTCAGAACATTTCACAAATTGATTTCACTCACCATTGACATTGCACGCATGAGCTACCCATCGGCTTATATAGCACTCGTCCTGCCTGAACACACCATAACCGTGTTCATCAAGAAATCTGTTTCAAAACCAATCGCTGCCTGACATCGACTAGAAGCTGAGAAAAAAATCCCCTCACCATTTAACCACACCGCGCACACAACTTGTAATCCTGAATCGATGTGACAGCAAGTTGCTGCACCCACAATGGCCGTCTGTACTTGCCACACCATCGATTCCAAAGGGCAAACGGAAAAAAGCATCACCTCGATACCAGCAGAGCTGAACGACGCCATTCCGAAGCGTTTTACTCCCACTGTGAGGCACACACCGTCTGGCCGGTGCTGCAGTGCGCTGCCGCCACGGAATTTTCATTCCAATCGAACTGCAGACCAACGAATCGAACCACAAATGAGAATTGTCAATCGTCTACGGAGCCAACGTTTCTCCACTCCACGCTGTGGCAGTTCATTCACAAGAGATTGCCACTCGACTAGGCTAGCGGAAAAGTGGCCACTCAACCGCTTTTCCGAGAACCTGTCGAGAAGGACGGCGGCGGCGGTGGACGAAAAGCATAAGGATTCCGAGCAAGGAGCCATTTTAGTGAAGTGGAGTGGAGAGAGAACACCGCACGACCACGACGTCGGCCCAGAAAGTCTCCCAGTTCAAGCGCTATCCCCTCAAGTGGTTTGCTTTTAGCGGAAAATTCATTTGAATTCAGCTGCGGGGGCGGCTGAAAGAAGCCCTCTTCCACCAGGGATGTATGAATTCATTTGCGGTTGTTTCTCGATTGGAGCGAATCACTGAGACTCGACTTTGCCGTGGAATCTGTCATAGGGTCCTTTTGCGCGCACATTACTCTGATCTTACGACCAGGCGGTTATTGCGGCGCACATGTGCCAGCCGGGGGGTAACTTATCTGCCGTGACCAAGCAGAAGTCCTCAGATTGCAGGTCGCCACACAGTGGAGAAGACGACGGCGGCGGTTCAAGGATTCCTCAGCCAGTGTCTCTTTAGAGCGGCAATTGCTCGAAATAATTCAGTTCCGTCGGATAAATGGAATTCTCTGCGTGGAGCGTGGTTCGGGGCGGGGCTGAGGCGGGTAATTGCGCCGTTAATAGAATTATTTGCAATGTTTTGCATAATCTAGTTGAGCGAACTGTTAAGTGGCTGCTGAGGGAGAGGAAAACACAAAGCGACGAGGATTGGAATGGATTATGTGGAATTGATACCAGAGTGAGGAGGAGACACAACAAGTGGGAGAGTTTATAATCCTGTGCACCTTGCACATGTGGATTCTCTCGAGGGTTGTGTGGTTACAGGAAATGAGGTTCTGGTTCCCCAGTTCACTATCGGGACTGTCCTCCTTCCGTTCACTGATTCTGTTTACACTCTGACGGCGTTGCCTGCTGCTCTGCCGTTTCGTGCTCCATTCAACATCTCTCGACATGAATGCGCAGAATTCATCTCTGCTTGTTCATTGCAACGATTTTTTGTTCACGTCTCTGTCCCCTCTCTCCCCTCGAGAAGACAATCAGCGAAAAACCCAGCCAAACTTCAATCTGTCCGCTGACCCACTTCGAAGATTGTTATCATTGCATCTCTTTCGCCGCCCATCCTAAACAAACACAGAGTCGGCTCTCGCCGCGGGTGGGTTGACCGGAGCGCATTCTATGAATAGGCACCTCGCACGCTGACCGGCACGAAACGGAAATCCATCAAAGACCCAGCTGCACCGCATAGAAAAAAACTCAAGTCACAGCAAAGCCACCGCTAAAAACTTGGTCCGTTCAGCAGCGCCAGCATTTTTCGGACGAAGTTTCCGCATTTTGCGGACTTGGTTCGGCTTGCATTCAAGAGAGGAAACTGTTTTCCTTCATTATGGACGGTGGTCTCCTTTTTTTGTCATTTGGGGAGGCGAGCCCCAATTCGGAAGTTTCCTTGCTGAGCCTCGAAATTTGAAGTTTTCCTGCGCTCGGGACTTAAAGTCTCTTCCAATTAAAGTCGCACGCAGGAACTCCCCCAAGACACTCGAGTTAAGTGGCAGGCAAGTGGAATATTCCAGATCTCGTCATCAATTAATCAATCAAGAGTGGCGCTCGCAGCAATCAAGAGAGAACGCCGGGAGGAGACGTCCCCTTTCCACGTCCTCAGCGTGACAAATGGTGTAATTTTAATACCACCCCTCCCAGGGGTGGCGCAGCCCCCTCTCGTTTTAAAATTCCAAGTTGTGTCCTGGCTGATGCCTCCAGGCGGGGCTCTGTCGCTGACACAACTCGCAGAATAAAACCTCGCCTCGGGTTCTGCTGAACACCGCCACCATCCCTTTCAAAATCGCGGTTGCTCTCCGCTCAATTGTGACTGACTGACTGGCGAAATGGTTGCGGGTGAGGTGAGTCCTGCCCAGGCGCCAACTTTCGCAAGTCGGGTGGGCAGTTGGTTCTTTGTTGTACTTCATCGTTGGATACGTGTGGATGGAGGTGTCGGAAAATCAATTTAAAATTGAATTTAAAAATTAATGGTGGATGACTAGTCATGCCCAGAAGGACATTGAGCATGGATTCGTGTTAATAACTTGAAGTGCTGTTGCTGCGAACGACGCAGAGCTGCTGACGCTGCTGTGATGATGAAAGGATATCCTGCTGCAATTATTTTTGTTTGCTTAAAGTGGTTTGTTGTAGACGGATTCTCGCTGAAATTGGGAATTTGTGAAAGAACAGCGCTGTGACATGGTGCATAGCAATTCAACTTGAAAGTCAAGAGGATATCGCGGTTTTTCGGGGATTATGTCGATTTTTATTTTAAACGTGAGATTTGTGAAGGACATTTGTGGACGTAGAATTAAATTGTCAAGAAAAAAAGGACTGAAAATCAGGCTTTCCGCATCTTTTGCACATCAACTGTTCATGGGTTTGTTAACTAACGACAGTCGACAGAAGGACCAGGGCCTAGCTTGCTCATCAACTACTCGTGTTGTGCACGCTACTTTTCTCTCAAGAGTAGAAGGGACCTACAGTTTCTTGCCGACTCCGGACGGGGAAGTTCGAAAAGCTTTCTTAGACAGTTTTTATTCTTTGAATGTGTTCAGCAGCTCGAAAGAGGTGGGGTCGTGAAAAATTTGAGGTGTTCAGCCGGGAGTCGAACCTAGACCCTTCGGCTTGTGAGCGTCGCACTCTACCCACCACACCACAGTAGCCACAAGACTTAAGTAATTAGAAAAAAATAGAAAATAAAAAAATGCATGCAAATGCAAATCAAAAAGCCAGCTTGTTTTTGTCGACGAAACTGTTTGGTTGTGCCTATGTAACATAGATTACAGGGTGAGCTTTCTCTACCCATGCAGTCTGTTCTGTAGACCACGCCAGGCTTACTTCCTGTGTCGGTTTAAGTTTGGTGAACCACAAGAAAAATGTGCACAAAGACTTCGACGCACATTTTGTGATCTTGCATCTGCAAGTTGATTGTTGAAATTTGTCGAAACTGTTGCTTTCAACAGAGACCAAACAAGCCGACGTCAAATAAGGTTTTTCACACATCACACATCACATTTCCTTTTCCTTTTTTTTTTTGTTATTAACACGAACATGCAATAAGTTACTTAAGCGGTATTTAATTGGCGGTCTGTCGAGGCAGTATCTTTGAAGGCACCAGAGGACCAGGCGTTTTAAAAATTAACCTTAACTTTAAGGCTCGTTATAACTACTTATATGATTAAGGCGCTCATTTAGGTCTCTCCCAAAAACAAGAATTCCATTGTCGGGGATGTTGGTCCATTTCTTGACACTGTCAAAAAATAAGAACCCGATTTGACTGCTTATTTAACAAAAGCGCTCTTCGGGAGCGTGCCTTAGACCTACATTTTTTGCTGGCAACAGTGGCGGCAGCTGCTTCAACCTTTCATATTATTCACAGTATGGCGTGCTAAAACAAGTTGATATAAATAATTCTCAGGATATTTTCCAAGTTGTGGAGTCACTAAATATCAAGGAGCAAAACAAGAAAATATACCACACTTAGCCACAAGGCCGAGAATCTATAGCTATTATCAATGTAAACATTTTATAGCGAAATAAACATCTATCTATCTACAACAAAAGGATTTATTATTACAACTCTCATCCTTTGGCCATATCGAGGTTGAGTATTGGGTTAAGTGATACACTTCCACACTGAAGTTCCCAGGTTCGCATCTCGGCCTGAACATCTCGCATCGAGGTACTGACAACACTCACTCACTCAACTTCGCTTATAGAACTCGGCAACAAACTGTAGTACCCTTCAACTCATGGGAAAACAAAAGTGCGCGCAATACACGAGAAGTGCTAGGCTCTGGTCCCCCGGTGAACCATTCATCCTGCAACACAATTCTCAAAACCATTTCCTTGTAGAAAACTTCACCAAACCCACACTTCACCAAACCCACCGGTGGAGCACTAATGTTGGTGTGGAAGTAGCGCTCGATAAGACCTCCATGATGATGCTCAAGGGAAAGCTGTCCGAAAACCGTAACCCGTCCGTACGTGTTCTCGGCACTTTACTGCGAACGGTGAGCGAGGTTAAATACCTCGTCATTACCGTTGGAAAGGGAATGAACTTTCTCCCTCATGTGCATAAGCTGAGGGATCGGCTAGTGAAGGTTTCAGGGCAGCTCTGGCGGGTGCTCAAGGGTAACTGGGGACTGAACGGAACAGCGGCGCGCACTATCTACTCTGGCCTGTTCGTTGCCTGTGCAACGTATGGGGGGGATGAGACGAATTCAGTCATGTCAGAGGGTTGGCCTTCTGGCGTGTCTTCTAGTTTGGCATACTGTCTCTACGGAGGCTCTCCAGGTGCTCATGGGTGTACTGCCACTTGAACTGGAGATTATCAGAAGAAGTATCCTTTTCGCCTTAAAGAGAGGCATTCCAGTACCAAGGGCTGGAAGGATCTACTCTAGCGGCTTAGAGGGGCTAGCTCTTAACGAGCGCAAGGACCTCCTAGATCAGCTGTTCAGGCAAAAATGGCAGGATAGATGGGAGACCTGTGAAAATGGCAGGGTGACATACAGCTTCCTTCGCGATGTGTCACTCGTTAAGTCCATTGGGGGTATTAATTTAAGCATGCATCTGAGCTACTTGCATACTGGACATGGTTCCTTTAACTCGTTCTTGTTCAAGCGGTCCATAAGCGACTCAGAGACATGCTTGTGCGGATATAGCTCTGAGGATTGGTTGCACGTGTTGTGCCAATGCCCTCTCTATGATGACATTCGGGACCTTGGAGCTATGAACATATCTTGCACTGATGGGACTTATGATGTCAGCCTGGTTCTCCAGACTAGACAGACTACAGACACCATCAGGGGTTTTGCTAGGGAAGTTTTCAGCAGACGAAGAGCTAGAATGGCTGCCCTCATGGCGGCTAATAGGTAGATTAGAATAGGAATACAAGGTCATCGGTCCTGGATGTTAAGGAATCCTACCGAGGGCAACATAGTTGCGAAGCTTGACCGGAAGCTATATCCTGGTACCACGGGAGGTCAGGAGCCCCTGAAACATAGTTTCAGCCTGACCGTGCGGTTGGCCCCCTTGTGGGAGTGTCGTGGTGGCTGTGGTTTGTACCCAAATCGCGGGGAGAGTTGGAAGTAGTTAACCGTGCTATATGATCTGATCTGCCCCAGTTACCTGGGTCAGAATGGTTAAGGGAACGTACTTCTGATTCGATGTGGAGTTGCATCCGACCGGGTGCTGTGACCCAAAGAACAGCACAGGTGTTAGAAAGGCCTCGCTCCTTACCAAGGAGGAGAGACTGTCCTGACAAGAACTCAGATTGGTACTTGGGATCCCCAAGGCGTTAGTCAGCGTTCTCCTGACTATGGATGTATGGAGCCCGTGGTATTAAGCCTTAATGGCAGGTGATCACGTAAATCCAAATACACACTTCACCAAACCGACACCGACTACTCATACCGCGATAATTTATTCTTAAGCGCCGCCTTCCTCCCCAAGAGCTACGAGCCCCGTGTCATCATAGCCCTTCCAAGTCAGTGAATTAAGTTCGAAATGAATCCCACACACAAGAACTTTCGCGGGTGATAATTAATTTGGCCCGAATCGAAGGCAATTGCGGGTAAAGTGGAACTGTGAGGCTGGAAAATATTGCCAAATGAAGAGAAGTAATGAGAATTTCTGCTGAGGGAACTCCTTCTCGGCGTGAGTTCGCCAAGGATCTGATTAATTCGAGGAAAAGTCCATCGGTCGTCACACAATTTCCACCCAATCCACTTTATTGTTTTTTGCTGTTCTTCTGTTCAAGGACTCTCACATGATTGCTTTAATAAATTGCCAACAAATTGCCAAAGGCCTTGTGTGCGAGGCATGTCGTGTCGGATGGCGAGTGCCCTTGTTGACTTTATTAAACTGAAGGCGGCAACATCAAAGCGAAACTTTTTTGTTTGATGAATTTTAAATTCAATTTACTATAGTTTTCCCGCGCGTGCTTCCTCGCCGCTACGCTACCCTACTGCCGTCGCTCGTGAGATTTTTTTTTCAGTTTTCGTTGCCCCGCGTGCCTGTTGATGTTTCTGTTTTCGAGTGGAAACAATGCATTTTCGAGATAAAATGTTCACATCCTCTTCATTGTCGTGCTGCGATGCCGCCTCTGCTGCCGCACCGATTGGTGGGAGCACCGAGCAGCGAGCAGCGAATACCCACTGGCCGTAGTGCGCCTTTGAAAATTTCATTAAATTCGCCTAATGAGATGTGAAAATTTAATTACACGGTTCGATAGCGGCACAAGTCCTTTTTTTGAGTTGTAATGCGCTCCTGTAATGGCTGTGAGTGCGCAACATGAAATATGTTTCATTTGTTCATTGACGGGGAAAATTTGCATTTTTTGCGGCCAACTGCCAGCAGATAACTCCTATTTGTATCTATAATGAAATCACTCAATTTTCGCTGGGAAACTTACATCTGCGGGCTGATGCCAGGGCGATAATGACGACTGTAACCACTCATTGAATTTATTTTGATTTTTGTGATTTTTTCCCTCCAGCCGCGGCAGTGAACCGCGACTATGACCACTTTATGCGGTTAGGAAGGCGGTGTTTTGGGATCGGTTTCGATGGAGAATTAAATTGCGGCACGAAATATAATTCTGCTTTAGTCCCAAAGGACTCTGTTTTGCGTCACTTTAGAGATAGGGAAAGTTTCTGCGAACTCCGGTCCATTCCGGGGAAGAAAACTTTCCGAGACACACATGAACGCCTTGCAGATGTGAAGACGGAAACATTTCTTGGCAAAACTGCATCGGAGCCAAATTTATTGGCACAGGATGTTTTGGGGAAATTCAATTTCCATTTGACTGTGGCAGTTGGGAAAAGTTTAGCGAGACAAAGGCCGAGTGCATGCAAAGTAGGGCGTTCATAATGCAATTGTATGATATCTTGAGTCAGCCTCTTTGCGCAAGGATCTGCTTTGATGCGTTCAAAGGAGACGTTCAAGAAAATTGAAAAGGAGTGAACGAGGGAAGATTAAGTTCCCACTACACATGGACATCTAAAGAAGAACCGAGGCAAAGTTGGCTCAGAATTTACGATTTCCGTCACTTTCGAATCGATCGTTTATATCCCCCCTCTTCAAATTCAAACCAAACGATGACCCAGTTCATTGTATTCACCAGCGCTGTCACCCGGAGAGACAGGCCATGTACGGACGATGCATAAAACAGCAATAAATCGGGCATTAAAAAGTTTTGTGTGCTGCGCGCTCTTTATGGCAACGGGGCAGCAGGGCAGCTCTTGCCTGGCGTCTCTGCGGCAACCATAAAAGTTTCCTTCAAGTCGCATGTCAGTGTTCCACTCCAGTTGGTCGAAGAAATGTCCCCTCCGCCGTTGTCCCACTAATCAAGGTCGACCGCCGCCATTCGCACCCCTTGGGGAGCCAACCGTACACACACGCTCCGCCCCTTTGTCCTATAATTAAATTATGGGCTTTCGCTTGAAAACACTAAAATCCCATCAACCCCGACTTGTTGGAAATGTTTAGCACCGCACCTTAAGTTGCACACCTCTAACCGATGCCACCGCTGTTCTGGCCACGAGCTCGTGATGCTACCGCACAGACCCTCGGGCAGCTTCCGGACGTGAAGGATTGGATGATGGAGTCTGCCGGAAGTGGCGATGAAATTAATTTGAATTTGGGACGTCAAATTGGATTAATATCCCGTTACGTCGTTATGCATACAAACTTCGAACGGGAAGGGAACGTATTTTAGGTCCGGAGGGTGCGGCAGTAAAAGTGTTCTCAGGGTGGCACTGAGGTAATCCTCGGGAGTGATGGATGATGGGCTGGACTCGGTGATAAACAGAATGGCTAATGCCTCAAATGCATAAAGATGTGACAAGATTACGTGCGGCTTTTTTTGTGTTCACTGACTGAACGTGGATTTGCGCTGAACGTGTCCGCGCTGAGTCATTGGAAGGTAATAAGATGCCAGTTGGAGGGATTTCATTGCGATAGTTTATTGAGTTGAACTGGAAACTTAATTAAACGAGAATACTCTGATGTTTTGGCTTCTTATTTGTGTTGCGACAAGTTTGTTATTTCAATCCAAAAATTCAAAATTCAAAAAGTGAGCCGTCTCCTATCGGCGGTCTGAAAACTATTCCTGTAGTGAATGTTTCACAAATCAAACTCCGTCCTTTCGAAAGGTCACGATTAAGCTGCATATCCACTCTCTATGGAACAAGGGCAATTTGTTTTGTTGGGGAACGGCAGTGCTAGATAGGACTTTAGGACTTAAGGACTTGGGAATAGCACATCATATAGTGGAAAGAAGTCAAAGAGGAGTGCATAGCCAAAAACGCGACCATATCGAGAAAAACTTTCAATCTCAATAAAACCGGCGGATGCCAAATTATTGTTGAAGAGGCTTAAGCATTGAGTATTGAATAACTCAACAGCCCATCAGCAACTTAAGCAACTGCTCGTGTTGTGCGAGGTATCATTTCCATGAGAAGAATGAAATTCCATTTTTTTGGCGTCTCGCTATTGATTTTCTTCCCTTTTAACTGGCGCTACATTCTGGGATTGACCTGGGCATAAAATTAGAAACCTCTCCATCCAACACGGTTTTTCCCGACAGCTGCCTCCAATAATAATAATAATAATAATAATAAGATGGCGTAACAGTTCACAGGGAGACCAGCTTGCTCATCGACTACCCGTGTTGGACGCGCTACTGTTCTTTCACGAGTAGAAGGGACCTACAGTTTTCTACCGACCCCGAACGGCTCAAGCTTTTTCTTAGAGAGGATAAATCTTTGAGTGTGGTCAGCAGTTTGAAAGAGGTGGCGCCGTAAAAAATTTGACTAACTTGAATTTACGGCGTTTTAGTGTCGCACTCTATCCACTACCCCATGGAGCCACTACCTCTGCCTCTGCTTCCTCTAATAACCCACTTTAATTTCTCTCTACTTGTGTGCGCGATTCCACCCTAGGTCGTCCTCTGTTGGTCTGTCCCAATGGCTCAAATTAAAATTTTTAAAATGTTCCAGACCAGAGCAGTAGTGTACATATGCTCTACATAGTCAAGCCAGGCCGGGATTGACCAGACGCATGCTTCTGTATAGCCCATACAATTCATCGTTAAGTCTTCTCCTTCAAATGCCGTCAATGGAAACTAAATCAAAAGTCGCAAACAGCACTGTTCTCTCGAAAAGACTAAGAACTTCCTCATCCTCATAAGTAAGGCAGGACTGGGATGATTAAGCTGTCATATTAAGCAAGCTTTGTCTGTCGAGAGAGGGATATACTTCTTACTTCTACTGTCTGTTCAACCCAAAGAGTTAATTCGCGTATGATTTCGGTAATGATGTTTTTGCCCCTATTTACCAAGTCCTTGACTACGAAGTTTCTGCGACCTAGTGTGCGGCTCTTTCCTAGACGTCAAAGTTTTTTGTTCTTCTTTGATGAACTCAGTTTTGGTCTCACTTAACTCCAGACCCATTTAAGATGCTTCCACTTCAATGCCCGCAAACGCCTCATCGACGACTCGATATATTCGACAAATCACGTCGTTGTCGTCTGCGTAAGCTTGCAGTTGAGCTGGTTCTTAGAAGATCTTGTATTTGGTGTTGCCTTTGAGTTACGCACGATCTTCTCAAGAAAAAGTCGCATGACAGCGCGTCGCCATTTTGAATACATATTTGTGACATTGAAGGTCTCAGTGAGTTAATAAGCGAGCTTGACGTAGCATTGAGAGTTTTCCTTCATCATCTCACACAATATGACGAGTTCGGTAGGAATTCAAAAACAAAACACTCTATCGCTCGCCTGTGTGCATGAGCTCAAAAGCCAAGGCCCTGGCCACGTAATAAGCTGCAAGCGGAAAAGCGATAAAGTGTCAGAGTGGCTGAGCGGCTAACTTTAGCGGCAGCGTACTGAGCGGTTAGTTGTGAAAACTTCGTTCTCAAGCGATGTTCGCAAAAGGGTCTTAAGTAAATGTCGCCTTTAAATTTGAGATAGTTTAAAAATAAAGACTGGGTGTTTATCCAATTAACAACAGACGATGTTATGCTGCATTTCACTATTTTTATAACTACCCGCGTTAATATGATTATCGTTTCAGATTTCACTCCACAGGTTGTCGGTAGCGTTTTTATTTTTAAAATTGTTCAGCCTGTATTGTAGTAATGCAAGACGACTTCGAACAGCTGATACTATAACTTCGGTGCTGATTCTTTCATGATTATGCCTTGCCCCTCAGCAATACGCTCAAATAAAAAAAAAAAAATTGAGGCTGAGCGGCACCGCTTTGCCACTCAGAAATGACGTTTGCCGCCCAACCTCTGCGTAGCCATATAGCTGCATGTGTTTTAATTTGAGGTCTGTTCCAATTCATTTGTGTACAGAAATTCGTAGTTGAGTAGTTTGGGTAAAAATGTCTCTGGGAGAGAGTAACTCTCTCTGAAACTGGTGGAACGATCAGCAGAATTAAAAGTATACAGCTGTAATGTACGAGTGGCGTTCAATATATTCACGGTATCAATATGAGGGAAAATGCGAATTCAATTTAAATTGATTTTAGTTTTAAATATAATCTCCCCTAACATCATTTGTTACATCTTAATTTTAAAACCTCAAAAAAATTAATTTCCTCTTTCTATGGATTCTATGCATTTATTGCCGACTTGAGTTCCTCATCATCCGAAAATTGTCCGCGAAAACATTTTTTCAAATCCGGAAATAGGAAATAATCACTAGAGGCAAGGTTTGGACTATAGAATGGGTGTTGGATTTCTGCGAAACCACAATCTCGCGCAGCAAACTTGGAAACTCGCGCTGAGTGAACAGGAGCGTTGTAATGAAGAAGCACCACACCCGCTGCGAGTTGACCCCGTCTTTTCTTTTTAATTTTCTCCCGCAAATTAAGTAGAAGCGAAGGATGTGGCGTAAATGGTTTCACCTTTTCTTGTACTCAATGAGCAAGATTCCCGTTGAGTTCCAAAAACTGTGGCCATGAGCTTCCCGGCAGACGGAATGACTTTGAACTTCTTCGGGGGTCTGTTCCTTTTTTATGCCACTGCATGGACTCTTGTTTGCTTTTAGGGACATAGTGGTGAACCCATGTTTCGTCCCCAGTTACAATTCGAACCATAACATCGTCCGCATTCTCACTACACATATCCAAAAGCTCTCTCCATGATTCTCACTTTTTTTTTGAGGCGCTGTGAACATTCGTGGCACCCACCTTGCACTGACCTTTGAAAGGTTAAGATGGTCATGAAGTGTGGTGTGAATGATACCAGTTGAAAGCTTGGTGATCTCTGTCATCATTTTCACCTTTATTCGGGCATCCTCAAGAAAAAATTTTTCGAATTCGTTGATGCTTTCTCCCGTAGAAGCAGTAGCCGGGTCGTCTTCAATGCTCTCTTGAACTCACATGGCCACTTTTGCACAGTTGATAATGATGGTGCGGAACCTTAACTTTTTCCTGGCTTAGTGAAAAATTTAACTAAAGAGCGATGCTCAATTTTCACCATCATCGTCTCAGTTGCCATTATGATTCTGTTTGATTAGAGATAAAACGGGAATTTGTAGTCACATTTATATGAAATTGAATGAATGCACTAAAATAATATTATTACTTGATAATTAAGTCAATTTAAATATATAACCACAGCTTCACCCCGATACCGATAATATATTGAACGCCCCTTGTATATGACATGTCAGAGGTTTGTTTCTGATGCCCACAAATTTTTCATCGGCAGAATATCGTAGGGAGAGGAAATATTTTACTCTCTCATGCGCTCTCTCTCCTACGAAAAAATCAGCAAATGGAACGCCTTCTGGTAGTTTTTCGGTGAAATTCGTAGGCGTTCGTAGCAATTCAGAGTAATTGGCTACTTTTTGGCGCTCAGCGTTTTGCCGCTCGGCGTTTTGCCGCTCAGCGTTTTGTCGTTTGCCCCTTTCCCGTTTGCCGCTCTTTGCAAGACCGGGTCCTTTTGCTAAATTTGATGTAACCGGCAAAGATCTGAATTTGATAGAAAGACAAAATAGGAGTTGGAATGAAAACCATGAAATGAAATCTTTTTATTCCAAGCAGAAAGTCAAATTGAAACTTAAATCTTCGAAATTCATTTGTTGAATATTATTTATCATTCAATTTGAATCTGTTCCAAAACTACAGTCACCATTTAGCATATCGGTGGAGCAAAAAGCTACGTCATCGATAATTGTTTGCTGCATGAAGAAATCGGATCACCAACAAAAAGAAGAAAAATGAACACTTCACAAATTTGTTTGCGAATAACACATTTGTATGTACGTGACACGTATTCTCTTCTGTCGTCTACAAATCTGGCCTTGTTGGTGTAGTTCCATTTCAATAGGTTTCAAACTATCAGCTTTGTTATTGAAAATTGTATAATAATGGACATTTTTTTCCAAATTCAAATTACTCTGTTATTGTTGGTAGCAATAACAGAGCAAACTTTTGCTACGGAAAGCTACTGTCAGCATCACACATTAAGCAAACATCCACGTTTCTCGAAGGTGAAGAGAAATTAAAAAAATATTTCCCGCTTCCACTGTTACAGAACAAATAATAATAATAATTCAGATAATAATTTAATAATAATAGATCAGGCCCTGCTTCCTCATCACCTACTCGTGTTGTGCGCGTTACTGTTCTTTCACTAGTAGAAGCGGACTAGAGTTTTTTGCCGACACGGAGCAGCGAAGTTTGAAAAGCTTTGTCTTCGACAGTTGTTACCCTTTGAGTGTTGCCCCCAGCTCGAAAGAGGTGGTGCCGTGATTTATTCGAGACCGCCAATCGAACCTGGCGTGAAAGCGTCTCACTCTACCCAATACATCACGGCGGCCATGACATTTACCAGCTACTCTCGTTTGTAATCGATCAAAGTTTTGCTCTTCCAAACCCAACGCATTGCTAAAATTTGCAAAACGGACTTTTATATAGGTTTCGTAACTCTGAGAACACAAACGCAATCGATTTGATGCGATTGATAGAAAACAAATGTCATTTTAATACAGAAAATAAATCTTTTCAAAGTTGTTTGTTAAAATTGACCAAATAAATTATTATTATGCAGGTGAAACTGTCTTTCCTTCGTCGGCTTTTTTGGTCACTGTTGATTTTCAATGAAACTAGGTTATTTCATTGTTATTATCCCAACGTTTCGGCAGGGATTGCTGCCTTCATCGGGGGATATTTTTTATTGAAACAATAAAACAAATTATGTTACATACACACATAGTGACAATGCAATTTAACAAGTGAATAATAAACTTACATTAATTCTGTTGCTTTTACAAATGGATGTGGATGTTAGTCTAAATGTTCTTTAAAATTATCAAAAAAAAAAAAAAATTCACAATTAAACAAAATATTGAGCGCTTCCGTGTGTGAAAATCAGTCAAGGATGATTTGAAATTTAAAATTTGATATAAATACAATATGTCTAAGCCGTTACAAGTGCTGAATATACGGCAGATATGTTCTGTATGTCCTGTTTCCTATTCATATTGTTGTTGGTCTTGATTATGTGCAGGGTTTCCAGAGTGTACCTTTTGCTAGTATGTTTTTCCGTTTGCAGGATTTTGACGTCATCAAGGTCGCTGTTTTGACTTAGTTCTTGTTGTTGATGTCTGATTTATGACCAGCTAGTCTTTGACGAAGAAACTGTTTGGTGGTACCTATGTAGCATAAGTTGTAGAATTCGTTGTCATTGCCCTTACAGTTGATTTTGTAAACAAGGTCAGTTTTGCTTCCTTTGTCTATATCTGGTTTGAGTCTGGTAAATACCGATGCTAGTGTACTCGAAGACTTGAACGCTATTTTAATATTGTCACAGCTACCATCAATTATATTCTTAAAATTTGTCGCCAATGTTGGGATGTACACCATGCTTTTATAGATATAATCTACTGTGGTGATTGTCTGTGTTTCGGAGTGTATGTTGTGTTTGTATTGTGTTATTAAGTTCCTAATAGCTTGCGTCGGATAACCATTGTCCATAAGGATGTCTGAGACAATTCGTTTGTTTTTTTGATGGAACTTACTGTCACTTAGCTTGAACACTTTTTTAACCAAGTTGGAAGCTGTGTTGATTATAATGTGCTTGGCTTGGTTGGAGCGATAGTTGACTAGTCATCCTGAAGCTGTGTAGTTTTTATACCAGTCAAAGCAAAGATGGTCATGTTCCCGATAAACTTTAACGTCAAGAAACGCTATTGCGTTCAGCTTTTCATATGCTACTGTGAATTTTACTTTATCATTAAAATTGTTGAGAGCAAGTAGCAAACTGTCTATGCAGTTGCAATCGATCACAGTAAATATATTGTCCACATATTTGTATATAGCTTTTGGCTTTTGTACATTTTCAAAATCAATTCAAAATCAGCTCTGAAGTTTCATTGAAAATCAACAGTGACCAAAAAAGCCGACGAAGGAAAGACAGTTTCCCCTGCATAATAATAAACCTTTTCCTCAAACGATGACAAGGAGGCAATGTTCAAAAATCGCTGTTTTCCTGACTTGATATGGCTCCTATTTCAATTCAAGTAATGTATGCGACAAATGGAAATTCAAGTAAATTGTAATGAATTAATGAGAATGTAATGAGAATGTGAAAAATATTCCTTTTCCGCAGCGGAATGCGAATGCGGTCGGTTCATTGTGATGCCCAATGCTTTAACCTGCCTTATGAGCCAGCTTCGAACAAAGCAATCTTTCTATTGTAAGCTCGTTACTTAGACATTTTTTAGACACTTACTCTTACTCTTTCACTTCCAAATGAAAGCATTCTATCGCTTCAAATGCTAGCGGTCTTAAAATTAAGCGCGAATCAAAATTAAGCGAAACACCTTTATTGCTCAAATAGGTGTGGGTTGGTATTGTGAAAAGTTACTTAAGAGATCGTGAATCCATGGCGGGTTTGAGCCCGAGCTGCTTCGCCGTCTTGAGTGCGCTGCTTAAAGGCCAAGCTATCTTCCATGCGCGATGCCATGGTCTTTTTACACACGATTTGTTTTTTCCGCCCATCTCGGATTCGATAACCCTCTTTACTAAAGCTTTGCTGTGAATGAGCTTCATGTAATAATAATAATAATTGTTGGCGCTACAGTCCAAAGGGGGATCAGGGCCTAGCTTGCTCATCAACTGCTCGTGTTGTGCGCGCTACTGTTCTTTCTCGAGTAGATGGGTCATACAGTTTTTTGCCAAATCCGAACGGCGAACTTTGAGAAGCTTTCTTAGACAGTTATTGATCTTTGAGTGTTGTCAGCAGCTTAAAAGTGGTGGTGCCGTGAAAATTCGAGGTGTTCAGCCAGGAATCGAACCTAGACTCTTCGGCGTGTGACCATCGCACTCTACCCACTACACCACGGTGGTCACAATGAGCTCCATGTAGTATAGCCGAATTTTTGTTTGTCAGCCACATCCTAGCTCATATCCTAATAATAGATCACTCCATGAGTCCCGAGACATATAGGAGCGCCACTAACAAAAATGTTTAATTTAATATTACTGCTTTTTTTTTGTTAGTGGCGCCTATATGTCCCGGGACTTGTTAGGTGATGTGTTACATATTGAAGAGTTCCGGGTGGTGTCTTTCACGAGCCCATATATTCAAATTTTCCCTCTTGGAACTAAAAATCAGCTCTGAAGTTTTCTTCATTGTTCAGCTTCAAGCTGCCTAAAGCAGAATTGACAATGAGAGATCTACACAGGACTCTGTTAACCCTGCTTTATATAGCTCAAGGCTTGACGACAAGCAAAATTTCAAATCTGATTATTGGCGCCTTCAAAGGTTGGTATTGTAGATCTAAAATTTTAAGAAAGACACGAAGTCGTACTGGGCGGTGTAAAACACAGGCGGCTATAAACACATGGGGACTGTGTGGACTTAGCACGTACACCAAAAATGTTCCCACCCATCCCCGTCTAGTTGTCGTTGGGTGATTTGTCACTCATTCAATGTCATGGGGAGCGCCGAAAATTATCAATCACTTGTAAACGAACGCACTTTGAAGACAAGATTGTAATTTCGCTTCGAAGCACTACACCGTGCGATAAAGAATATATATATGTTGTGGCGGGCATTCCACACGTGATACAAGAAAAATTCATGACAACTGTTGTAGAAATCGAACACTCTCTATGTAAATCCATCACCTCTGTTTCACTTTAACTTGCGTCAATAACTCAAAAGCTTTCTTTCCGTCCCCTGCCAACGATTGTGTCTCAATTCCCTGTCCAATTAATCACTTCTCTCGAAGTCTATGCGAACTCGTCCAATTTCCGGAAAAAATTGCTTTTGTGTGCAATACAGAAATCGTGACGGTCGTCTTCCCCTCTCCGAAGAAAATTAAATCGGGCACAGTGTCGTCTGTCTGTTAATTACTTGTTGAGGCAGTGGATTGGGCTTCAAGTGCGCACAACTTGGGGGATGTGATAATAAGCATCTCGATAATGATGTGTAGGCAACCAAGCTGATGACAATCCTAGGATTCTGAACGAGGAAACACAAAAACGTCACCTTCACGGCAATCAAAAAACATCAACAAAATTTATCGTTTATATGAATATCACTCACAAACAAGCTCAAGCTCTTAGGCTACTGCAGCAAACCTCACATCACTCAGTGTCCCTCTAGGCGTACAAGTACTTGCTTCTTTTGCCCAAAGCGTACGGGGAGCTAGACGCAGTCTTCACATAAAAAGTTCCATTCTTTGGCTCCGAAGGCTCCCCGCCCATCTTGTACTCGGTGCCCCGCTCGGGGCACTCCCATTTATTCTCCTTCTCCTCAAAACACTGTGTTCCCCAGAAGCCCCTGTTGCTTGTGATCGACTCCGCAAAGTACTTGTAAGACTTCCGGTGCGCGCAGCCATATACAAGGCATCCTTGGTAGATTCCCTTGTTTGGGAAGAAAGTGGCGTGTCCCACCGGCTGACCAACTCCCAGAGAGCCGCTCGTCTGAATTGACTCGACGTACTTGGCGTCGCTCGCGTCGATCACGGAGTCAACCGGTTTTCCTCTGAATGCCGGTCCGGCGGGATCCAGGGCGAAGATCGTGTTGAATTTCTCCGGTTGAATCCGTTTGCCTGCGCTTCCGGCAATATGCGCCCCCAGGCTGTGTCCAATCAGGTAGACGTCGTCGTAATCGACGCCCATTGTCTTCTTGAGATGCTTTGCGAAGTTTGCCACGAGTTCCCCAACATCTTCGACAAGCTTAGCTGCCCGGAAGTAGTTTGCTGTTTGCGAAGCCACACTCCAGTCTACAACGATCACATTGAAGTCGCCCACGCTGAGGTAAGCGTTTCTGGTGAGGCGGCTGAAGCCCGCCTTGCTCTGGCTCATCCAACCATGGATTAGAAATCTGTAAGCGAACACATTTTACTTTGCCTTCTGAGACCCTCTTCGCGCACCTACCTCGTGGGGTGTGAAGCATTGAACCCAGATCTCTGTACAGAGTCGTCGTCAACCCGGATATCCTCGCCGCACAAGGGAAATGCCTTCTTGAAGAGATAGAACCTCACGACTAACTCCGGCTGCGCGGTACTCTTTCCAAACAAATCCCCAAAAACTCTCTTGTAGAACTTCGGGTCCTTGAACTTGCTGCCCTTACTTGCCAGGTCATAGCAATCCCTCTCCCAGATTGCCTGCGATCCTGCTTCCGAGTCTGAATCAGAATCGGAGTCGTCAATGGAAGACTCGGCCCGCTCCAGTGCATGCGATGTCACCAAACCTGAGATAACGAAAAGATTCGACTACACGTTCAGTTGTTTGTGCGGAAACTTGTTTTCGGGTGGCTCACCGAGAACTGCCAATAGCGTCACCAGCAGCGTGATATTCGTTCTCCTCATCGCGGCAATATTTGAAACAGATGCTCCCACGACCGATCGTGTCGTATTACTGAGAGAAATGAAGTGTGGCAAAGCTGTTTTAATGTAATGCGCTCAGCGGTAGACGTGTGACTCCCGATGTGCGGCTGTCACACTCTTGGTTTCGCTGTGGGGATTATCGTCGTCTTGCATTGGTGTGTGGGAATCTAGTAACCGTTTGTGCTTGTTGGTTGGGAAAGGGGGGGCAGATTTCTTTGCTAATGATGTTTTTTGTTTGGGGGTTTTTCTGTCTCTGGCAGTGACAGTGTTGCCAGACAACGATGGACGAAAAATACAGTTTTATAAGCTGGGTTGATGTGCGAAATTATTCGAACGGGATTTTATAGAACGGTGGCAGCTGCTGAGAGGGTCAATGTGTTAGCAGACGACATTTTAAAGAATCGCATTGTAAGACTAACTTGTGGTGAGTACTTAAACAAGACAAAATGTGGAGCTGGAGAATGTAATGAGCGGTGATGTAGTGGGTAACTAAGTAGGCTTACGCATGAGGGGTTCGACTACTCTTTCATATGCCTTCAGGTGCTGTTAAAAGGCAAAAGGGAAAACAATTTATGAAAACGGCTAGTCAGTAGTTGAAGCGTACGAAAATTAAAACCAAAGAACTAAGGCCAAAAATGCCTATAATTCATATTTTTCTGAACACCTTCGATGAACGCCGTCGATTTTTAGCTAATTTCAGTTCAGGGCTTCCTTTCAACGTCATGCTCATGTGCATTTCTAAATAAAAAAATATATTTAGAAAAGGAAGTTGGCAACCCTTTTCAACACTTTGCGTTCGTATGTTTCATCGTTAGAGTCATTTAATTTTAGACATGATCAGCATTTGTTGAGTCGAAAGAAATATTACTTCATATGAAATTCCCCGTCTCGAAGCTGGTGCATTTAGAAACCAGTACAATGAGCAGTTGTATCGCTTGCAGTTTTCATTTTCTTCAATGGAGCGCTAGAAAAGCTTACACTCAAAAAGCGATCCAGTCAATTTTGTAGTCATCGCCAATGCAACGAAATTTCTGGGAACGAAATACTGAAAGACGTTGCGATTCAACAGCAATAACCTCGGAGTGTGATTAAAAGTGACTCCCGAGACCTCTAGAATCTCGCATCTAAATGTTCCTCCGAATATATGATAGTGGGGAAAAAAGACAATGAGAAGCTATTTTCGACTTTGTGAGCAGTTTTTTCCAAAGACTGAATCCATAGATTTGCAGATAACAGATGTGGGGGAACTAACCTACATTGTTGTTTACACACACATTGAATCAGACATAAACGTTTTGATTCCAAAGAGAGGTAATGACCCCTCTTCTTATGAAAGAGAGCATTGTTTGCCCAGCCAAATCTTCCTTTAGCATGTTGTATTAATTTGTATACTCCAACTAACACATACATTTGTACTAAGCGATGTAATCGATGACCGTTGAATCGTTCCAATCACTGTTAAATAGCACAAAGCCCCGGAAACTATGTTCTCTGTATACTCAGTTTTCTCTTGGCAGTGCAGTAAGTCGACTTAGTGAAGGTGGACTTGGTTTTCATTCTGATGTTGTGGCAATTTGCATTGACATTAGTAAGTTAAGAAAATATTCAACACGAAACTGAAAGAAATCCAACATTAAATTCCCTAAAAAAAATTTAAAAAAAACATTTTTCGTACATTTTGTTTGATTTAGATTGTAGATAGAGATTTGATGTAGATTCGTATTGTAGATAGAGCGCTGAACTGCTATTGGATTCGACATTAAAGCCACGTGGTCGCCGTGGCGTAGTGGGTAGAGTGCGACGCTCACACGCCGAAGGGTCTAGGTTCGACTCCCAGTTCAACACCAATTTTTCTAATATTTCACGGCACCACCTCTTTCGAGCTGCTGACAACACTCAAAGAGTAATAACTGTCTAAGAAAGCTTCTCAAATTTCGCCGTTCGGAGTCGGCAAAAACTGTAGGTCCCTTCTACTCGTGAGAGAACAGTAGCGCGCACAACACGAGTAGTTGATGAGCAAGCTAGGCCCTGGTCCCCCTTTGGACTGTAGCGCCAACAATTATTATAATTATTATTAAAGTCACATTCCGGCTCATAGTGACACCGCACCGTTGAGAAGAAATATTATGTACTGGCTATACAGTTGTAAAATTGTGATTTTTAATTCAGCCTTCAATTTCAAATATGTGCTACTTTGGGGATAAGCTTGGCAGTCATATACAAATTCTGAAGTTGTTACATTTTCTTCTATATTATCCGTGACTGCTGTGGCGTAGTGGATAGAGCGCGACTCTCAAACGACGAAGATACCGATTCGCTTTCTGAACTCAAATGCTTGTGTTTTTTCAGTCCCAATAACTGACAACTTTCAAAGAGTACGATTGTCAACATAAACCCAGTGTATTCTCGTTTCACCATGTTTTTCCCTATTCTTTAGTATACCCATTTGTTTATGATTCCACCTATATAGAAATTTACGTGTGAATGCTTAGCACCAATAATGTCACCATATTCCGCTCACAAAAATGTACCTACCTTCCATTGTCTACTGTAGCTATCTAAAGGGTATTTTCATAATTGCTTATTCTCGCTGTAAGTAGTACAAATGAGCGTTGAATGCCAAGCTAGGTTTCCAGAAAACCAGCAGAGTACGACGGAGTTAGTTTAGTTGATAATATGTTTCCAATAAAAGTTTAAAAATTAATAATACAAAACTCGTTTTGAGTTCAATGGTAGAGAGTAGTTGATGAGGAAGCTACGTCCTGGTCCCCTTATGCACTGTCGAGTCATATATATATATATATACATATATATATATATTTAATTATTCCTGCAGATTAAGCACTATGGTGAGTTCCCGTCTGAACACCTCGAATTTTTCACGGCAACTTTCGAGCTGCTGACAATACTCAAAGAGTAATAACTGTCTAAGAAAAAAGCTTCTCAAACTTCTCAGAGTCTGCAAAAACCTGTAGGTCCCTTCTACTAGTGAGAGTACAGTACAGTAGCGCGCACAACACGAGCAGTTGATGAGCAAGCTAGGCCCTGGTCCCCCTGTGGACTGTTGCGCCGACAATTATTATTATTCGACGTGGACGACCACGTTTCGATGTTTCAACAACAGTGCATAGACGAACTTAATTCAATTCTCGGCGATGAAGCTTCATCACGGACCAGTGTTTATCGATGGTATGGTGAATTCAACCGAGGTCGTAGTTCACTCCAAGACGAATTCCGTGAAGGTCGTCCAAAATCAGTTGTTGTTCCGGAAACTATTGATGCTGTGCGCCAACTGATATTGCAAGATCGTCATGTGACTTATCGTGAGATTGAGACGACCTTAAGCATTAGTGGGACCAGCATACATTCAATATTGCATGAACATTTGACCGTCAAAAAAATTTGTTCTCGTTGGATCCCACACAATTTCTCAATCTCTCAAAAAAAGGCTCGTGTCGATTTGTCGGAAGAAATCGTCTATGACATCGTGACAGGCGATAAATCGTGGAGTTACGCGTATGAGTCCTGAAGTAAACAGCAGTAGACTGTATGGGTGTTTCAAATTGAGCCAAATCTAACTAAAGTTGCTCCCGCACGAAGCACAACAAGCAAATGGTCACCTGGACTGTACACGTCGCAAACGTACCATTAGAACAACGCAGAGCAGTCAATTCTGAGTGGTACACAACCATTTGTTTGCCAGTTGTCTTACAAGAAATCAGGAAAATTAACCGCAGAAGACAGATCACTCTTCACCACGACAATGCGAGCTCTCACACATCGGCTCAAACAACTGCATTTTTGAGCACTCAAAGCATCGAGTTGTCGAGTCATCCGCCGTATAGTCCTGAGGGGTCAATGTTTTTCGATACCTGCAGAAGCGGTTGATGCGTCGAGAATGCATGTTTTGGATGTATGTACCTCAATCAGAGTGGCAAAAGTGCTTCGACAATTGTTTCAAACGCATGCAAAAGTGTATAGATCTTAATGGGGAATATTTTGTAAAACAACAAAGCTATTTGCACTGATAAATATTTGTTTTTGTTCTTTAATCTGAATTATAAAAGGCAGCCCTCGCACTAAAGAGGATGATTGTGCTTGGAGTGGAGGCAGCGGATGCAGAAAATAATATTTAACATTAGTAATTTCCAGTAGTCTCTATATCAAATTTTGAAGTCCGTCATTTGTTATGAATTGGCGGTAAATCTCTCTCTCACATCTAAACCAAATGTGTAAAGTATGTTTTTGAGAAATGCAAAATTCAGTTTTTCGCTACAGAAAACAAAAATAACAGAATTTCAAACACTTACACAGAAATAATGTGTCAATGCCCAGTTATCCTTGTACGCACAACAATTAATTTGACAGGAAACCAACAACCTGCCCACAAAAATGTCTTGTCTTGAAATAGGCAGGGTGGGGAAATAGTTTACTCCCTCGAGAGAGAGCTCATTAGACGTAAATCGGGTATACGTTTGTGTTGTTTTGCACACTTTTATGCTGTTTGTTTCGAATACGGGAACACACCTACTACGTGTCTTACTGAAATTAAATGTATCATGGAGCATCCGAAAATTCCCGCTACTTTTAATTTTATAAACACATTTATATAATTTTGAATTAAATGTCTAATAATAATAATGGTTGTTGTCGCACTTGTTGGGACAGTCTACAGAGGGACCAGGGCCTAGCTTGCTCGATTCAAATGTTTACTACGTGTAAAATAAATCCTCAAATCTTTGCTGCAGTATATTTGATTGCGTCGCATTTTAACAAACATGTATCAGAGATTAAAACAGGGTGATGATACTTTTTGAGGAAGAATGTGGACAGGGACTTAAAGTACAACTTATGTTGAAGGCATTAACAGTTACTTGCAGTCCCGGTTGATTTAAACGAGAACTTGGATAAAGGCTTGCACCGAAGCTAGGATGAAAATTTGTACAAGAATTTGGAAATGAATCGGCCGATTACAAAAACTTTGAGTTAATATTGAAAAAAAAACTATGAATTTGACGATAAGTTGAAAAAAAAACTTCGAAAAAAGACACAGAAAAGCTTGTCAAACTAGGAATTAAAATTTGGACAAAAACGTGGAAAATGACATTAGCAGAGGTTTTGTCAGGCAAATGGATAGCTAATAATGATAATAATTTTTGGCGCTACAGTCCAAAGGGGGACCATGGCCTAGCGTGCTTATCAACTACTCGTATTGAGCGCTACTATTCTCTCACGAGCAGACGGGACCTATAGTTTTTTGCCGACTACGAACGGCGAAGTGTGAGAAGCTTTCTTAGACAGTTATTACTATTTGAGTGTTGTCAGCAACTCGAAAGAGGTGGTGCCGTGAAAAATTCGAGGTATTCAGCCGGGAATCGAACCTAGACCCTTCGGCGTGTGAGCGTCGCACTCTACCCACTACGCCACGGCGGCCACGTCGAAAGTTGTAAAAAATAACCGCACTAAAATTTGTACGATTTAATTGCATTTTTTGGGCGAGATGAATCTATTGAGTTACTGTACACAACACAAATAGCGCTCCTATGCCAAAACGTTCTGAGTACGTATAACCTCAAAAATGTAAAACTTTACGATAGAGCTGGCAGTTACCAGATTGCAACACTAGGGTTGCCCAATGCCGAAATATAAAAGGATACCTTCGTATGTATTGAAGTATTGATCCTTTGTTCGCAAGTTCTTTTTAACAAATTTGGTTGATCCTAAGAGTATGCAACGAAATAATTAAGTATTACTTTGAAAACTACAGACTGACTTATGTCAACGGCAACACTTTAGTAGGTGCATTTGAGTGAAAAGCAATAAAAACTACAAATCAACATCAACTGGCATTTGTTCTCAATTTAGTGAGAATTGTTTATTGTGCCCATTCTGCATTCTTCCGGTTGCAATGGAATCAATTAAAAACATTTGCTCCTACTTGACATCTGACAGCGTCAAAGGTGGAAACGACTTCATTTGCACTAACACACGCGTAAAAGCAAAGACATGTGTTACTGCGGCGAGTTCACTGATTTTTTCTAAGTCAACTTCTATTCGTATGTGACGTAAACATCACCTTTGTATAAAAAATGTGTAAATTGGAAAATCACATTTAGTCGGGGAATGGGAGATCTAGATATAGCAGATGCCCCTGGAAAAACGGAGAACGTTTTAAGACTTCCGGATACAGGTGACATATGTAAGCGTCATTACCTAAGCTTTGTTTAAAGTAGAACTTGTTTTTACTTAACCGTGGGAATGTCGTTTTCTTCGCATACGTTTACGAGTTATACAAGCGAGTTGAACAACAAGGTATCGTAATTTGGCTTAAGTGTTTGAACAGAGTTCTTTATATTTCCTTGATCAAAATGTTGTACATTTCAAAGGAAAAGTAATTTGCCCTAATTCGAATTCGGTTTGCTGTTGGTAAGTACATTGCCCTGTGTGTGTTCAACCATTTCCATTCCTCCCCTATCGCAAAACATGTTAACAATGAACTACCGGATGATACAACAGCAGCTCCCTAACCTTATTGTTCAAATTAACAACAGTCCTTATTTCTTATTTCTGTATGATTATTTCTGTATGACTTTGTACATCAAATCATACATTTTTTAGGCTGCGCACGTTAACTTTGGTTACTGGCATTTTTTGAGTTGTGTGGTAAAATCCAGTGTTCAATTAATTTTTCAAATATTGCTTACTGCAAGCCGTGTCTTCACAATCTACTGAAGACACAGTCGCAGATATTTCTCAAATCAAAATTGGTAAGAGTCCGTCGTATGTTTTCTGACGCATTATCGTGACAGTGCAGCCGAATGCTGCTAGCGCTGATAACTATGAAACGGCCGAGCGTCTCAGACACAGACCAATAATCACTGCTCCGTAGATCTGTGTACAAAAAGAAACTTAAAAAAAAAAACCTCATAAGACTACTGGTCGGCAGCTTCCATGAAAGTTTGAACAGGAAAACAACGAATTTAAAGAGATCCACGGTCGTCCTCTGTCTGAATGGGACAACCAAAAGTAACCCACTTCCAGTCCTTATGGGAAACTCCTTAATGAGTATAAGACTAGGATCACTATACAAAGCCTTCTGTGGCAGATGTTGGAATAAAGAGGAAAAGGAAGCCCTATCACCTTCCCTCCGTAACTGACATGCACTAGTCTGCAATCAGAACCCTGGGAAAATTTTGCTTGCATCCCAAAAGAACGTTAAATCGCTCTGGGCACTTTTTTTCAAATGGCTAGTGGAAGGCGGTAACTGACCTGGAAGTGTGTCTTTAAAGAGAACTAACCCCCAGAGTACAAATGAATCCATATAGAGGTAAGTCACATTGCCTTAAGCAACCAACAGCTGATCAACAAAAGCTAGGCGCCAGCCGCATACTAGACCAAGGATCGTGTACAACATTGTAAAAGTAGTTTGGGTTGTCTCTTTTGTTTGTCATTGCGTTTCTTAGCTATGCGAAGGCATAAAGAAACCCAAATTCACATGACCACAACATTTTGCTTGTGTCTACTATGGAAAGTTGAGCAGGCAGGAGAAGGAGCAGCTTCCACTACAGTAAGGCTGAACTTTCATGTAGCTTCAACCAAGCAAGGTGACTTTCGGAATAGCTACAACTATTTGTAGGCTGCAAGGATGAACGAAAATCAAGTGTCTCAAAAGACATTTTCATAATACCGAACAAAAAGAAAAATTAAATTTCGATTCAGTCCCTCAAATGATTGGAGATCCCACACAAGCTCAGATAAAACCACTCTCAAGGGAATATTTACTTTCTCATGTCTTCCAGCATCGATTATATTATATATATATCCGGCACAGAACACTGCAGGACATAGACACAGAAACATTGCATACCAAAGTACAATTGGTAAACACCGAAATCTGAAAAGCCGGGGCTACACAACATGCGCAAAAGCCAAACAAAATTCCAAAGAAAAGTCAAATTCACAATCACTTTATTCAGCTGGAAACGTCACAACATTATAATCATCGTCTTCCTCCACCGCATTGCACTCGTCATCCTCAAAACCCTTCGCGGCTGACGTAGAGCAGTCCGCAGACATCGAAAAGAAGTAACAGTGCCTGGAAGGAGTGCATCCCTGCGACCGCCTTTGAAACACAAAACACAAAACTCTCCATCCTCAGTCTCTCATATTAAGCATTAGCGTCGTTGTCATACCTGCCCAACGCGTAAGGAGAGGTCGCTCTAGTCTTAACGTAAAATGTTCCAGCCTTTGGTTGCGAGGGGTCTCCGCCCATTTTATAGAGCTCCCCAGTCTCGGGACAGTTCCACTTCCTCTCCACCTTATCGCACAACGTTCCCCAGAATCCAATTGCGCTCGTCAGTGACTCGGCAAAGAACTTATACGCCCGCTGGTGGGAGCATCCGTAGCCGAGACACTTTTGGTAGACGCCCTTGTTTGGGAAGAAGGTTGCACTGCCAACCGGCTCCAGAAGTCCCAGGTTCACACTTGTCTGGATGGACTCCACGTACTTGGCGTCGGTGGGATCGATCCTGCACTCCATGGGCTTGCCCCTGAACGCCGGTCCCGCCGGGTCGAGGGCGAAGATTGTGTTGAACTGCGCCGGGTAGATGAATTTGCCTGCACTTCCGGCTATTTGAGCCCCCAGACTGTGACCCACCAGATATATGCTGTCGTAGTCCACACCCAGTGTCTTGTGCAGGTGCATGGCGAAGCCGCCGACAATCTCGCCAAAGCCCTCGAGCACTTTCACAACCTTGAAGTAGTTGAGCGTGCTCGAGACCACGCTCCAGTCCACCACGATCACGTTAAAGTCCCCCAGACTGAGGTAGGCGTCCTTAATGTTCCGATTAAACGCAGTCTTGCTCTGACTCATCCAGCCGTGAATTAGAATTCTGAAATGGCAAATTAATGCGAAATCCATCAGACGGCGGTCGTTAAGGCTGCACGACTCTGCTTACCTCGTCGGGTGGGTTGGGTTGAACCCCGACTTTTGTAGGGAGTCGTCGCCGACGCGGATCTCCTTGCCGCAATTCGGAAATGCCTGCTTGTACAAGAAGAACTGCATTGTAAGGTTGGGCTTCTTGAAGGGCACAAGGTTCCTGAAGAACTTCCGCAGGAAACTGACGTCAATTAGCCTGTCCAGTCCTGTGGGCCGGCTCAAGTCGTTGCCGCATTCGTCCCACGTCTCGCTATGGCAGCTGACTAGAACTGAATTTGGGTGGTTGAGAGAGGTGGCTGCAAAAGGGCCTTACAGAGGGCAACTCACCTAACTGCAAAGCCAGGATAATTCCAGTGATCTGAAAAAGTTTCATGGCGAAGCCTTGGTTTTGATGAAAATTACGCTGAGAGGTCTGTTTGAAAACTGCTTTAGCCTGGGTGGAGAGCTGGTTCTTTTATAACCGAGAACACGGTGATGCTGTTAGACGTCGCTTTGAAAGCGAACGCTTTAATCACCTGAGCTTTGCAGTTACATTTAACGACCGGAGAGTGTCACGAATACGGCGATTGGTTGGGCATCGGAAGCGTTGCAACGGAGACTTATTCATTTAGTGAATCACATTCTGATTAATTGGAAGGCGCCGTTGACAGAACGAGGAGGGGGGCCTTTGTTGATTGCGCATTTGATTTTCGCCATTTAGCGTAAGAATTCGGTTTTCAGAAAGTGTCTGTTTGGAGTTAAACTAAGTGAAGCCAGAAGTCTGAAGAAACCAACAAAACTCTAAGAGATACACACCATACGAGACACACCTACAAAATGCAGCTACGATGGACGTGCCTTCCAACATGAGATCAGCAATAGCTGTTAGAGCATTTGTATGAGAAGTCGGACTCAAAAGTTGGTCTATTCCCATTAGTTACGGAACTAAATCTCTGAAGGCCTGTGATATCGGTCACTGTAAGTTCAAGGCTCTTAGCCAAGGTCATCTTCAATCAACTGACGAGCCCCAAGTCTCGTGGCATGTCCCCAATTCACGAACAACACAGACAAAGCAGGTTCAATTTCCTGCAAATTCAAAGCTTTTGCGATGAGAGTGAATGGATTCCCTTGAAAATGCAACGTCTTCGGAAGTTTCCCGTTCCCCGACGTCATCCAATTCATCATCCGAGGAAGCCCAATTAAATTCGTAAAATCAAGAATCTTACTCAGTTGCCTTTCCCGGCAAATCGTGTCCAGGAATCAATAAAACGCCGTAACTTCTACCTGACTCACGACCGTGCTGCCTCCCCAAAGTCTGACATCCTTGACTGACAACTGACAAACGGTTATGAACTCGTCCAAATTGATCGCTTTCCATCTGGCTCGCCGCCCACAAGAAAATATCGCAAAACATGTGAACAATGAACTACCGAGTGGTACAACAGCAAAACCCTCGCCTAATTGTTCCAATTAACAAGAGGAATGCTCGTCGGCATGCACAGCTCAAGCGGTGCGCGATAAATAAATGTCGTCGCAAATGACAGCTCATTACTCAGCGACGTAATCTGCGAGATGTCAAGTGTAATCCGTATGTTGTCTGACACAATTGGCAGCACGTCACGCGTACGCAGACATTCAGGCGACTGCTGTATTGGTCGCGTTAACGAAGCGCCAAATGGGGGGAAGTTAAGTGAATCGGGAGCCAACTGTGCCCAGGATGTGAGTGAAATTCAACCGAATTGTTTCTGCGATTGATGTGGGAGTGACTGAGGAATGTGCAGATGAATGTTGAGTACGAGGAGGAGGTCGCAGGGATAAATATGGGTTTACAGTGATTGCATTGTTTGAAGTCAATTTTGAACGAGTGGAATTGTAGGTATAAAAGTTTGGAACTAAGTTGTGCGATAGTTCTTTTGTTCGAGGCGGTGATGAAATTTTTAAGGACCTTTTGATTTTATGCTGATATGTGCTGGATCAGTAGACAAGTGGGGAAAGACCTCAACCAACTTGGAGTGCGCAACTGAAGACAGCTGGCGAAAGATCGTGCTGGCTGGAGACGGATGTTGGTTGAGGCCCAGGTCCATCCCGGACTGTAGCGCCACAAGAAGAAGAATAAGAAGAAGTTAAGTATAATGGTTCCTCGAAAGGATAGCAGGGTTGATTCCGCATTCTTATCCGGCTATGAAATGTGGCCCTTTATAGAAAATATAGGCACAAAGAGAGTCAAGGTAACATCAGCTTACATGTGTCCACATATTCACTTAGAAACATTTTTGTTACTTCAAACAAATGTGACATTAACCAGTCAGCTGTTAAGTGATTTTAGTTTGGCTTTACATTTCAACTCACGTCGCTTTCATGTTACTAAAACCGTATTTCTGTTGTACGCACGTATCGCGCACTACGTCCATTTTTATAAAGCTGATTTTTGGATTCGGCGTATTTGGAGTGATGATTATCCTAATCTGAACATACACAGAAACCCTTACATCCTTAAAAACTAACTGCTTTATATGCCCCATGAATTGCTGGAATTATTGGTCCTTACTGCTCTTAAAACAATGATGATGGTGACAGTCAGTGGTGTCTGCAGACTCTTTACAAAGGTTGCCTTTTATATCTCAGGATTGGGCAACCCTAGTGTTGCAATCTGGTAACTGCCAGCTCTATCGTAAAGCTTGCCATTTTTGAGGTTATACGTACTCAGAACGTTTTGACATATGAGTGTTGTTTACAATAACTTAAAAGATTCATTTCGCCCAAAAAAATGGAATTAAATCGTGAAAGTGTTCGTGCGACTATTTTTTACAAATTTCAACATGGCTTAGCTCAACAACAGTACATCGATGAACTTAATTCAAATTTTGGCGTTAAAGTTCCATCTAGGACCAGTGTTTCCTGAATTCAAACGAGGTCGTAGTTCACTCCAAGACGAATTTCGTGAAGGTCGTCCAAAATCAGTCGTTGTTCCGGAAACCATTGATGACTCTGACAGCGAATGCGATCGGTAATAAACGACCAATAGATCATATTCAAACTCTGCTTGGAAGTGACTTAAACAACAACGAAAGCTTGATCTCTAAATCCAAATGCCAGTTGATTCCCCAACGGCTTGTTTATGCCAAATTAACGTCAATAAGCTCAACGCACTTAAGCCGAGTAAAATCTATTTTATGTTGCTTATCAAACGCCAGTCGTTAAAATGCAATTCGACTCATTGCATCGTAAAATCTGAACGCGAACAGAATTTCTATTTAAATGGACACCCAATTCGACTTAACGGAGACATGTGAAACCAGTGAAGTCGCAAGACAAAATTTAAAACTCATTGGGGTCTGATATAGATGCAAAATTGATTTATTCAGGATTATATGAATTAGTTCGGTCCGCTTTTGTGTTCAAAACTGTCTTTTTGATGAAAAACCGTAAAAAAAATACCACTTAAGGAATTATCCATTGGAACCGACTACTTTTCTAGTAAGTCCTAACTCTAAATACGAGGGTTACCTTTTATATTTCGAGATTAGAGAGCAAAAGCAAATATTATTAATCGAAAATAGATTTTTTGGTTTTCCAGGATATTCCCCATTCAGATCTATACACTTTTGTATGCGTTTGAACCAATTGTCGAAGAACTTTTGCTACTCTGATTGAGGTATCTTCAGGTGTTGAAAAACGTTGACCTCTCATTTCATTTTTTACGTACGGGAATAAAAATAAGTCATTCGGTGCCAAGTCAGGACTATACGGCGGATGACTCATCAAATCGATGTTTTGAGTGCTCAAAAATGCAGTTGTTTGAGTCGATGTGTGAGAGCTCGCATTGTCGTGGTGAAGAGTGATCCGTCTTCGGCGGTTGGTTTTCCTGATTTCTTGGAAGACAACTGGCAAACAAATGGTTGTGTACCACTCAGAATTGACTATTCTGCGTTGTTCTAGTGCTATGGTTGCGACATGTCCAGTTTTTCCGAAAAAACAGGCGACGAGCAACTTTTGTTGGATTTGGCTCAATTTGAAGCACCCTTACCGTTGACTGCTGTTTACTTTCGGGCTCATACACGTAAATCCACGATTCATCATCTGTCATGATGTCATTTCCAAGCACCGCGATCGTATTTTTGGAGCATTTCTTTTGACCAATCGACACGAGCCTTCTTTTGAGCGATTGACAAATTGTGTGGGATCCAACGCGAACAAATTTTTTTGATGGTCAGATTTTCATGCAATATTGAATGTATGCTGGTCCCACTAATGCCTAAGGTTGTCCCAATCTCACGGTAGGTCACATGACGATCTTACAACATCAGTTGGCGCACAGCATCTATGGTTTCCGAAACGAGAACTGATTTTGGACGACCTATGAGCTCGGTTAAATTCACCATACCATCGATTAACAGCTCCTTAATGGAGCTTCATCGCCAAAAATTAAATTAAGTTCATCGATGCTTTGTTGTTGAGTTAATCAACGTCGAAAGTTGTAAAAAATAATCGCACGAAAATTTTCATGCTTTAATTACATTTTTTGGGCGAGATGAATGTTTTAAGTTACTTTAAACAACACAAATAGCGCTCATATGTCAAAACGTTCTGAGTAAGTATAACCTCAAGAATGTCAAACTTTACGATAGAGCTGGAAGTTATCAGATTGCAACACTAGGGTTGCCCAATCCCGAAATATAAAAGGCGTCCTTCATAATAATAATAATTCAATAATAAGAATGAATCTGGCTTCAATCAAATCATTGAGGCATTCTTCGATTATTTTAGAAGCGATGAACCTAAAATCACTTTCCATCAGTCGAAGAAGCCAGTAGTCGAAAGAAGCAAGGTTTAGAGAATAAAGTCAGCTGGTAAGACTTCCAATTTGAGCGTTTTTAGGAAGATTTTAAAGGCTACAGCCAGGTTATATAGAGCGTTATCATGTCATCGTTATCAGCTTGTCATGCCTTCGGTCATTTTTCGCGCGATGCACAAGTTAAGATCTTTAAATGTAGTCGAAAAGAATTTCCATAAATGACTTCGACTGATTTTTGATTTTAGCAGCTCAAAGTACACCACACTAGTGTGCCCTATACCGTTAATGTTTTTTCCGTGGCGGCAATGTAGAAGATACTCCATCGGGTTCGAAACGTTTTGGCTTGTATTTTTTCTTCTTGAGTTAATTGTATTATATCCACTTTTGATTCCTTTCTTCGATGTCTTTCAAGAAGCAGTGTCGAGATAAAACATCGCCTTTAAATATTCCTCGCTTCCAACCAGTACGACATAAAAATACAATTCCCTTCCAATAAATCTTTGTTTGCTCATTCATTTCCAATCATTCAGCAATTTATAATTATCTAAATACCTTTGCTCTGCTTTTTTACATTTTAGACTGGTCAGGGCACTCTTTGTCTTAGATGCTGAAATATCTACTTTTGAGGCATTAAATCAACTTTCTGAATGATTTATCGGTTGGATTCAGCATAAACTTCTAAAAGTACATGATGGACCTTAGAAGCAATATTTTTCTCAAAAGTTGTTGCATATGCTGTTACTTAGACATGTTTGAATTCGAAGAGGCAAAATAAATTTAATAGTCGAAAACAGACCCCGATGCGTCTGACAAATGTCATTGCTTTCCAATGAAGCAGACAATCGCTTCCAAGATAAGCCTCAACTTACTAATGGCGCCATCTTTTTAAAACTGATAAAATAATTTGTATCCCAAAATAGCAGATCACTCTATAAGTCTCGGGACTAGAAGTCGCCGCTAAAAAAATTATTAATTTAATTTTTTTTTTTGTTTGTGGCGCCACCTATATGTCCCGGTACTTATTAAGTTATGTGATATGATCGGCAGAGCTATTTTCTAGCTACTTTGTTAAATCTGAAGAGCACTTCGTAGTGCTTTAGTTGACCAAGTTACCTGCCGGAATGAAGAAACATTGCCTACTTGGATGTAGTCTACATACGAGTAGCCCTGTAGCATTGACAAATCAAAACAGACCTAGCGAGAGTGAGACCCCGACAGTAGTTAAATAGCCTGACTTCAGATTGGACACCGCAACAAGCTCGAATTATATTTCTATTTGTTTCGTTAGAGAAGTTATTCATATTTATGCTAAGGACGTCTCTCAGAGTCCTCTGCACCTCCACTGAGAAGTTCAAACGCCCTCTGATTTGACCGCTTCTAGACAAGCGCAAGATTCACGAATAGCAGATTATATTTCCTACAATAACTTCTTTACAAAGAATTCGACAAAAGGACTCATCCTGACGGCAAAACAGGAAAAAGAAACAAAAAACATTTTCCAAAGCAACACGATTATTTGACTTTAATAAATCTTCCCATTGCGTATGGGGAGCTTGACCTCGTCTTAACATAGAACGTTCCGTCCTTTTGTTGAGACGGCTCGCCGCCCATTCTGTACTCGACGTCGCTCTCGCCATGGCAGTGCCACTTTCTTCCCTCCTTGTCACATTTGATGCCCCAAAACCCAATCTTGCTGGTGAGCGACTCCGCGAAGAACTTGTAAGCCCGAGTGTGGGAGCAGCCGAAGCCCAAGCACTTCTGAAAGATTCCCTTGTTGGGAAAGAACGATCCATGGCCAACGGGCTGAGCGAGTCCCAGGTTCACACTTGTCTGGATGGACTCCACATACTTGGCATCGGTGGGGTCAATGCGGCACTCCAGTGGCTTTCCTCTGAAGGCGGGACCGGCGGGGTCCAAGGCGTAGATGGTGTTGAACTTCTCGGGGGCGACTTGGCGGCCCGCACTTCCAGCGATCTGAGCTCCCAGGCTATGGCCCACGAGGTACATGTTGTCGAAGTCAACGCCTAGAGTGTTATGCAAGTGCTTGGTGAAGGTGGCGACAATCGTGCCGAAATCCTCGATCAGGTTCACCACCCGGTAGTAGTTGAGGGTGCCTGAGGCCACGCTCCAGTCAACGATGATGACGTTGAAGTCACCGATGCTGAGATAGGCGTCCTTGACGTCGCGTCCGAAGGGTGACTTGCTCTCGCTCATCCAGCCATGGATGATGATTCTGCAAGGAGACACAGGGGAGCATTAGTTTAGGGCCCTCTGGCATGGGAGACTCTTGACTCACCTTGTGGGATGTGACACATTAAAGCCGGACTTCTGCAGAGAGTCGTCGTCCATCCTCAGTTCCTGTCCACAGGACGGGAACGCCTGCTTGTAGAGGAAGAAGGACATCTTCATGTCGGGCCGCTTGAAGAGGTTCAGACTCTGGATGAGATTCCGCCAGAAACCCGTGTCAGTCTGATTGTCGAGTCCTGTGGGCTGACTGAGATCGTGGCCACACTTGTCCCAGTTGTTGTCCTGGCACTGTGCTAGTCCTGCAATGAAAAGAAAATGTTAAATAAACTGAATTGCGGATAGCTTTTGAAGGCACCGTACCTAATGCAAGAACGAGAATGAAGAACGAAACTTGCTTGACGCACATGTCGGCGATAGAAATTGATTAGTTTGACTTTGAAGCGGTTGAGCTTGAAGCTGTTAGTTGCGATGTTCTGGGAGAACTCTGTTCTCGCTGTGAACGCCGGTCCATTATATACTTAGAAGCCCAACTTACCGGTGAACTACCAGCAGCTAAAGGCAAGATTTTTGATTGCTTGACGAGGGTTAGTCATGACGAAGCGCGAGCAACTACGTCAGAAGGTGCCCGGAATTATGCTCTTTTCGTATTGGGTAAGACCGAGAAGAGTCATCACTTGGTCTTTGAATTTTATATAGAAAACTGCGAGATGGTTTTGAGGTGGGTGGGCATGGATAGTAACTGAAATTTGGTTATCCCAGTGGGAACGTGTTCCATTTAAGAATTGAGTAGAGCCTTAAGGTTTGGGGAGGTATTGGGCCGCCGTGGTGTAGTGGATAGAGTGCGAAACTCATACGCCGAAGGTGTGGGTTCGATTTCCGTCAGAATACCTCGATTTTTTCACGGCACCATTTCTTTCGAGCTGCTAACAATGCTCAATGAGTAATACTGTCTAAGAAAAAAATTCTCAAAGTTCGGAGTCGGCAAAAAACTGAAGGTCCCTTCTATTCGTGAGAAAGCAGTAGCGCGCACAACACGAGTGGTTGATGGCCTGAGCTGAGCTGAGTAGTTAGGCCCTGGTCCACCTGTGAAGTGCAGCACCACCCAATTACCATATTGTTGGACACACTGACTATGTATAGAACGTTTATACACGCAGACCGAAATGAGTTATGAGAAAAAGATTAAGTTCTTCGTATTAACTTTATTTAGATAAAATACATAAAGGATGAAAACACATACGATTTTATAGTGTTAGCACGACCACTCGTGATGCCAGTCCAAATTACTCTCCATGAATTGCAAAAGATAAACAATAAAGGAAGGCCCCAGAGCCTGTCAAAAGAGAAGGAAAACGAACACTAATAATATTTCGGTGCTGTCAAATTGCCACAACACCCCGTTCACATTTATGTACAGTAATGTTGTACAGACTATAATGTGACACAGACTATTGAAAGCGTTGCAATCCCGGCTGGTGCCTTTTATCAAAGTCAAATGTCCTTTTGTATGGATAACTGCTTAAAAGAATAGTGAGAACAAAATTAAAATACATGTCTTAGACATGTTCACATGAACGAATACCTTTAGCCATTCGGACACTGAAGAAGTCGGACTTCTCCAAAATGCAGAAGCGTTCGACTTTGAGAATATTATTTTTGGGCGGAAACTAAACCACAGCTCACTCTGCGGGGAAAGCAAAGAGGAAATAGAATGGGGCAGAGAGAGAATTTATGGACGAAAGAAGGAAGAGGCAAAAGAGCAGGGAGCATAAGGGCAGGGGACATAACGATATTTCATGTTTCAAATTTTTAGCCATAGTCTTTGTGTAATTTTTAAAAATCCGAATCTTGTGCTTGTATAAATAAAATGCCAACATTTTCGCATATATAACGTTGTCAAATATCTCCGCCTTTTTGTCTTTTGAAATTTTCGGCTATGTAAAAAGCGCCACAGAGCTCGTATCTTGCAATACTATACATCATTTAAAAGGTCTTGACATAACCTACAAAAAGACGCTATGCATGGTTAGTTTGGATTGTGTTCAATAGTTAGTGTAAGCATGCAAACACGCCGAAATTTGCGCTATTTTAAGGTTTTCCTTCGTTAGAGGTAGATCCGCTAGAGAAACGTTCCGTGAGATTAACGGTGTTTTTAGGGATGTTACTCTATCACTTCGAATAACGGAGGAATGGCTTGCATGATATAGAACCGGTGAAAACGACACCATGGATAAGCCAGCCGGCGGAAGACCTGTGACGACGAATACCGATCGAATCATGGAAATCATCGAGTAAGACAGGCATGTGGCATCTCGTGACATCGCCCAGGAGATGGGAGTTAGTCACCAAACCATTTTAAACCATTTGCAGAAGGCTGGATACAAAAAAAAAACACTTGATGTTTGGGTGCCGCATGATTTGATGCAAAAAAACCTTCTGGACCGAATCAACGCCTGCGATATCCTGCTGAAACGAATCGAACTCGACCCATATTTGAAGCGGATGGTAACTGCCGACGAAAAATGGATCACATACGACAATATCAAGCGAAAACGGTCGTGATTGAAGGCCGGTGAATCGTCCCAAACAGTGACCAAGCCCGGATTGACGGCCAGAAGGGTTTTCCTGTGAGTTTGGTGGGATTGGAAAGGAATCATCCACTATAAGCTGCTCCCATATGGCCAGACGCTTAATTCTACCATCTACTGCGAATAAATGGACCGCTTGAAGCAGGCGATCGACCAGAAGCGTCCAGAATTGGCCATCAGGAAGGGTATAGTGTTCCACCAGGTCAACGCAAGACCGCACACTTCGTTGATGACCCGTCAGAACCTACGGGTGCTTGGTTTTATCGCATCCACCATATAGCCCAAACATAGCGCCAAGTGATTACCACCTGTTCCTGTCCATTGCGAATGCCCTTGCTGGGGTGAAGTTGAACTCAAAAGAGGCTTGTGAAAAGTTGCTGTCCGAGTTCTTCGCAAATAAGGAGGGGGGCTTCTACGTTGGGGGCATTATGAAGTTGCCGTCTAGATAGAAACAGATTATCGAACAAAACGGTGTATATGTGAACTAAATCCGATCGCTAGAACACTTTTTATGAAGCACTGAATTAAGAGCAAAAAAAACGGAACCTTAGTATACAGTGGGACAGAGAGAGAATTTAAGGATGAAAGAAGAAGGGAGCATAAGGGCACGGGGCATAATGATCTTTGTTGTTTCAAATTTCTAACTATAGTCTTTGTGTAATATTTACAAATCGCAACCTTGTGCTTGAATACATACAATGCAAACATTTCCGCAAAATATATCCACACGTCCATACGTCCCATAGGACCGATTACTATGAGTGTAACTCTTTCCGCAATTTTCCGCTTTCAAGCTGGAAATCGCTGTTATTCTTTTCGCCGTGATGCAGGTTCTCCTAATTAGGATTTCCCATTTCAATGCAAGAGCCTCCCACTGCACAAATAATTGACCAAAGCTTCTAACTAATCTGATTCATTGGATTGAAAAAACCCACTTGCCATAATCTCCTTTGCAACCCTTACACACTCCGTAGATTACCCCCTGCCTGTTGCGCCAATCCCATAAGAGCCAAACACACAACAGTCGCCACAAAGCATCTCTTAAGCCACGCTAACGCGTCTCTTAATCACCACCACTCTCGGCATAAGACCGAGACAACCGTCTGAAACCAGTTCCAGGCCGTGTGTGACGTGCCCCAGATACGAGCCGGGTTGGCATGGGGACGGAATTCCCACAAGTCCCATACATATGTATGTATGTATGTGCCATGGCTGTCCGCACAAACACGTGACATTGAACTCGCTTCACAACTACTCGCTGAAAGACGAGAAACACCCCGCGACCCTCGCAGAAACTATTTTTAGAATTTTCCCATGCGATTCTGGGAAGTCGACGGCGCGGCGGTTGGTTTGATGCCGTTCTAATTAACATTTAATGCGGCATTAGTCGACTTCGGCGGTGAACTATCGTAGGCGTGGATGCCGGCTGATTGCGCTCAGCTTACCGCGGATCAGCTTCGCTCTGAATGATTAATGGGGCGTAGCGGGGATTGTAAAGCTTCAAGTCTTCACCCACGTCATCTTACTGACGCCCTCACCTATTGGACCCCAGTGCAGTCTCTGCAACCGGTATTGTCAAGTCATTAATTAGATGAAGTCTCGTTTGACACCGGTTCGGCGGAGCTCGTGTATTTTTGCGCTAATTGGAATGTCTTGTGCGCAGTTTATTAATTATTCCATCAGACGTCACTAATTATTCCAATTCAAGTGCGTGGCGACTTGGAAACCAAACGCCGCGTAGGGGTGACACACATTCACTATTTTTACCTGCCGGGTTTTAATTGCCGGCTGTGTGCAGGCAGAGGAAGTGCTTTCCGTTTGAGTCCACACAGGTTTGGGTTGACATTTGAAGAAAACCGTCTGTGACGTGCGGGTTGACAAGCTGTTGCGATGAGTTGTCGTCACAATCGTCGTCTTTGCTTTCAAACCAGTTCATTCATAATACTAATAATTGTACGGCGCGACAGTCTACAGGGGGACCAGGGCCTAGCTTGCTGATCAACTACTCGTGTTGTGCGCGCTACTGTTCTCTCACAAGTTCGAAAGGCTTTCAAACTTCGCCTTTGGACTCGGCAACTTGTGAGAGAACAGTAGCGCGCTGTTTCTTAGACAATTAATACTCTTTGAGTGTAATCATCAGCTCGAGAGATGGTGCCGTGGAAAATTCAAGGTGTTCAGACGGGAATCGAACCTAGGCCTTCGGCCACTACGGCTCATTCTTATGTGACGTATGTAAATGTTTTGGACGCCGCAGCGCTGTGACGACGCGCGAAGTTGACTGTGGCGCGAAATTACGAATAAACAACGATTTGCACGTGCTGACCGAAATTTCCATATGACGGCACTGCTGATAGTCTCAAGTGTGACGTGGGGAGATCTAATCTGAAGAATCCAGGCGAATGACTGATTGGATTTTTTATCCCCGAAATTAATTCTTGTGGCTTTTCCCAACGATGAGGGCCAGCAGTTGTAAAAGGCTCGTTAGAACGGAGATGCTGACAGTGAGGCATGGGATTTCTTAACATTTGGAGGGGGAGAAAGGTGGTTGACTGTTGGAAGGGAGTCAAAATTATTTTCTTATTCTTCCGTGGACCATTTGCGTTTGTTTGAAAGTTCCCTTCATTTGGACACGATTAGTGTCATGCTATGGTTGAAAGATAATCGAAACAAATGGACTAGATAATAAACAATTAAAATGCCATCAACTCAAAGAACTTTTGATCGACTGTATAGGCCAACACCTCAGTACATGATCGAGTGCATTGCCTGACACTGAGAAGCAGTGTGCACAGGAGCACATGACATGAAAGATTGTTATGTAAAAGGCAGAATCTGCTTACGGATCGTAATGTACCGATTTGATAATAATTGTAAGGCGCGACAGTCCACAGGGCCTAACTTGCTCATCAAATACTCCTGCTGTGTACGCTACTATTCTCTCACGAGTGGAAGGGACCTACAGTTTCTTCACGACTCAGAATTCAAGGAAGATTGAGAAGCTTTCTTAGACAGTTGTTACTCTTTAAGTGTTGTTCAAAAGAGATGGTACCGTAAAAAAGTCGAGGTGTTCAACTTGGAATCGAAGCTGGACCTTCGACGTGGGCGCGTTGCACTCTACCCACTTCGCAACGACGGCCATAGGTAACGATTTGCATATTGGAATTTTATAACTTCAAATTATCCCCTTTCAAGAACTAAGTAAAAATATCACCGGCGCATGCCAATTCGTCATACTTACTCACCCGTCATGCAACTTCGTACTTCAAAACAAAAAACTACATGCAAACTTTGAAAATGAATGTGCAGTGAAGAACCCGTAACGGGACTCTTTCACATTAACGTTGATTCACACTTACCTACGAAACTGATGTCAGTGAACTAGTAATTTGAAATCCCGTCCCGATTCCAACGGCGAACAAAATTTCCTTGACATTGGGTTCTTTAACAGAGAAGATCTTGGTGTGACTTAAAACAAGCCAAGCTTATCAGAAAACGTCGTTAATCGACGGACTTCTATGTAAACCACAACCGCTTCGAGGAAGTAAATAAATTCATTCACTCTGTGTTCGTAAAATCTATTTAAAGCAATCACTCAAGAACTTGATAAACGCACGCCGGATATCCCCTATTGTGTGCTGGTGCAGAGACCCAGTTTGATTCGATGAATTCAGTCTTCAAGTTCAAGTTCAAGTGGAATGCGATAGACTTTGAAAAGCACGTGAATCTGAAAGTGATGTAATGTTCTGCGCTAATGTGATACTTTTCCGGTTTGTTATTTATTGCTAGAGACCCATTCAATTAAGATATTATGTTGCAGCGCCAGCAATACAGGCTTGGTGGCTAGTACCTACTTTCTGATGATTTTCCCTTGTATAGGCCTTGGATTCTTTGGAAATTCCTTCAAGCTAACAGCTCTTTCAAGCCAAAAGTTGTATTCAAAGTTTCATTAGGTTTGACAAAAGTTTTCGAAACATTCTTCAACTCAAGGTGTTTCAAAGCAAATAAGACAAAACGTTGCTGGACAGGGAAGCAATATAGATGACAAGGTTCCTGATGGTGTGCAATATGCACCTTCTGTGTACGCTGGGTTCCTGATGGTGCGCCTGATAGTATGCAACATGCACCTTCTGTGTGCCCTGTGCTCCTGATGGAGTGCAACATGCACCCTCTGTGTGCACTGATACGTTTGGCTAAAAAACTAAATTTTCTTATTTTATGCTAATATGAGAATACCGCTGCTAAAACATTTTCATTGAGCCTCTCATCTTAATCGAGTCTTAGAAGCATAGGATGCAAGGTTTATTTCGCATATCAGGCACTTCAATGTCCTATTCCGTGAATTCGAGTGGGGCAGAGGACTCGCGGGTGAAAGAATTTATCCACGGTCAGCATTTAATTTCCGAGAACAACTTTCAGGTAATCAAAGAGTTCCGAAACCAGTTAAAAAGCTTAATTCAAATTGTATCCTTAACCAGTGCCCAACTCTTCACTTCCTTCCCGAACACTCTTCCGCACACCCTCCCGCACACCCTCCCGCACACACTCCCGCACACCCTCCCGCAAACCCTCCCGCACACACTCCCGCACACCCTCCCGCAAACCCTCCCGCACATCCTCCTGCACTCCTTCCATCGCATAAAACACCAAATAAATAATCGTTCTCGAAAGCGAACAACGATCAACTCAAACATTCACTTACATGAAGCAGCCGCAAATAGCAGAAAAACTTTGCGCTCACTAACTTAAATTACAGCACGTCCCGGGGAATTATACTTTCATCAGTCTAATCTCCCTTAAATATGAATGATCCAATTAAAAGGACCGTGTCTGAGTGAAACTTTTCCAGAAGGGCTGCAACCGCACACAGTTCCCTGGCCAGCAGGGCGTATGCGTAATTGTAACTTTTCGCCCGAGACCGGAGGCGGGCCAATCCTCGGCCTTCGCACCGCAATCCGAACGCCATCAGCGTTTCAATTATTTTAAATTAATTTAACATCTCGCATGTTTGAACTTTCCCTGAGCATTTGTTTAATTTACGAATGAGGATTTTAATTAATAATCATGATATGGATGGACGAGTTTTACGGGAAAGTTTCTCTCGATGCGGGACAGGCCGGGATGTGTCCATTAGGAGACACAGGCGGGTGATGATTGAAAAGTTTTCCTGTTTCGACCACTGCCCCGTGGCCGTTGTCCGGAGTGGGACGGAATTCAAATTGAGTTCAACTTTGAATTTCGTTCGGCGCTGCAACTACCTGTGGACACTCTGGCAACAATTCTATAAAGCTGTTGCTGTTGAATTACATCTGCACACTTTTTATTGTCAGGACAACAGCCAAACTTCTACTCAGAACACATGCCACGCGCGACCTGTGAGGGAAAACCTAAGATATTGCCTCTCTCCTGAATGCATATCGTTAAGTTTAAACAATTAGGCAGAGATGATTCCACCAGGGCTTACCCACAACGGCACGAGCGTAACTCAATTCATCGTGTGACGTATTTGCGCGCGCTTCGTCATGACTAACCCTCATCAAGCGATCAAAAATCTTGCCTTTAGCTGCTGGTAGTTCACCGGTAAGTTGGGCTTCTAAGTATATAATGGACCGGCGTTCACAGCGAAAACAGAGTTCTCCCAGAACATCGCCACTAACAGCTTCAAGCTCAACCGCTTCAAAGTTAAAATAATCAATTTCTATCGCCGACATGTGCGTCAAACAAGTTTCGTTCTTCATTCTCTTTCTTGCATTAGGTACGGTGCCTTCAAAAGCTATCCGCAATTCAGTTTATTTAACATTTTCTTTTCATTGCAGGACTAGCACAGTGCCAGGACAACAACTGGGACAAGTGTGGCCACGATCTCAGTCAGCCCACAGGACTCGACAATCAGACTGACACGGGTTTCTGGCGGAATCTCATCCAGAGTCTGAACCTCTTCAAGCGGCCCGACATGAAGATGTCCTTCTTCCTCTACAAGCAGGCGTTCCCGTCCTGTGGACAGGAACTGAGGATGGACGACGACTCTCTGCAGAAGTCCGGCTTTAATGTGTCACATCCCACAAGGTGAGTCAAGAGTCTCCCATGCCAGAGGGCCCTAAACTAATGCTCCCCTGTGTCTCCTTGCAGAATCATCATCCATGGCTGGATGAGCGAGAGCAAGTCACCCTTCGGACGCGACGTCAAGGACGCCTATCTCAGCATCGGTGACTTCAACGTCATCATCGTTGACTGGAGTGTGGCCTCAGGCACCCTGAACTACTACCGGGTGGTGAACCTGATCGAGGATTTCGGCACGATTGTCGCCAACTTCACCAAGCACTTGCATAACACTCTAGGCGTTGACTTCGACAACATGTACCTCGTGGGCCATAGTTTGGGAGCTCAGATCGCTGGAAGTGCGGGCCGGCAAGTCGCCCCCGAGAAGTTCAACACCATCTACGCCTTGGACCCCGCCGGTCCCGCCTTCAGAGGAAAGCCACTGGAGTGCCGCATTGACCCCACCGATGCCAAGTATGTGGAGTCCATCCAGACAAGTGTGAACCTGGGACTCGCTCAGCCCGTTGGCCATGGATCGTTCTTTCCCAACAAGGGAATCTTTCAGAAGTGCTTGGGCTTCGGCTGCTCCCACACTCGGGCTTACAAGTTCTTCGCGGAGTCGCTCACCAGCAAGATTGGGTTTTGGGGCATCAAATGCGACAAGGAGGGAAGAAAGTGGCACTGCCACGGCGAGAGCGACGTCGAGTACAGAATGGGCGGCGAGCCGTCTCAACAAAAGGCCGGAACGTTCTATGTTAAGACGAGGTCAAGCTCCCCATACGCAATGGGAAGATTTATTAAAGTCGAATGATCAAATTATTTTTGAAACTTTCTGTTTTTCTTTGTTGCCTTGAACCAACTCCTTGGTATTTTGTCGGCTACAAGGAATGCAAAATATGAAAAAGCTGCTCTGCATGTCTGCAGCTGTTCTTAAAGTCAGGGGTGTGACTTCACACTAACGTTAATTTGACTTCTGCCGTAGGTGCTTCCACCTCGCCCACTTTTTAGCCGCTTCTACTGTCGCCTGCATATACATTGAAAGGAACTCGAACTGCCTGACAGGGAAAACATCGATTTACCTTCGTTTGAGCAGAACTGACAAACTCGCTCTCTAATCCACCCACAGATGGAATCCCCTCTTGATCCTGAACACAAGTCCTTTTTGTCTTCACAAACTGTGGTCGGAGTCACATGAAAAATTGCAAAACTTCTGAACGAACAGAACTTTCCCCGAAGTTGCACATCCCCGCCGGTTAAGGACACTGAATGAGATGGAACTTACACTTGGATAAACAATGATTCTTCAAGGAGACGGCAAAAACTTTAAGAATGGCACTGCATTCGAAAAGACGTTCCTCATCCCCATGCGCCCCCTCAGCAGGGAGTGACGAAACAATCCGTAAATTCATCCGTCACGGCGAACAATTGAAGTCATTCATTTCCACCGCCCACCCACGCCTTGCATCAGGACACCACAAAATCCAGTGAAATAGTCCCTTGTGCAGACGTGCATCACCGCTTCCTCGTGAGCCGTTTAATAGATTGTGCGATCAAAGAACATCGTGACTTGACACCTTTCGTCCTCCCCCTACCGCACACTCCACTTAGGATAACATCCTTTTTATTTTTAGTGTCTGGAGCGCTGCTCCCTGTGTGCCAAGAAGATAAGAGATGCCGCCCCTTCGCCTTGGGAACTTGCAGGGCGGATGACAGCCTCGTGTCTGGAGTCCTGGGACAACTTTGACTAAGCACATTGCGAAGAGTGATTAAGTCTGATTCCCCGTCGCTGCACTGAGCCCACGCTGACGCATGGAATCGCTTGCAATTAGTTCGGTCTCTCGGTGGGTTGGCTACTTAATTGCCTTACGCGGCGGAGCTGGGCACATCCGCCTGCGAATTCGATTTTCAGGACATTGATGGACCGGCCGACACCTCAGTTGATTTCCATTCGATCGACTGACAGGATTGCAAAGGGTTAAACCCTGACAAGATAAATGCGGACCCGACACCAGGAAGAGGTCATCGACGAGAAAGGAAAACGCTCACCAGACAGGACCTCTCCCCGGTCAAACAGGAATTTAAATGGGCGTCTGAATATTTCATGAAGATTACCTGAACGGCGGCGACCGAAGACATCCCCACCAGGGGGCGGGCGAGTTCAAGTTGTGTGTGGAGTGACCCCATCTCAGTGTTGGGGCATAAATTGAAGGACTTCGAGATGAGATGCGCGCATGTTTGCAATTCAAAGGGAATATGTGTGCGGCTGCATTATTTATCAGGCCCTGGAGAGTGGGAAGAGTGGGAAAAGGGATTTCAAACATTTACTCTTGATTATGGATGATGCCGGGCGATGGACAACACCGTTGTGTGATTTTGATTTAGATCAAGGTGTCTGGGAGGGTTGAGATTTCTTGAGATGAGATGGGTCGTGGGTTCTGTTCGACCGGGCCCCGTAACCATTCAATTTGCATTCGAATTGGGAACTTTCTCCGAGTTGTTTTCGAACGGCTATCATTTTGAAGGCCTGGCGGGGGTACTGTTGTTCTTCGCCATCAGGCGATGTTGATGTGGGATATTTGACACTGAAGAGCACCTAGTTCTTCTAAATTAAGGATCGTCCTTGTTGGATGTTTCTTTTAAGTCCCTCAATCTAACAGAAAGTAAAACAATGAAAGGTTTGCATATGGTCAGAGAAAACGGGTACTTTGGGCAGTGAGCCCTTAACCAGCATATCTCCTTCTTTGTGCGGTTTCCTCAACTATTGACCGTGCACCTTAAGCCTTGATGGTAGTTGCAGCTTGACTAGAAGCTATTTTCTCACGCCTTGGAGGAGTCTCCGGAGCTTTTGTCCGACACTGTAGGTGGGGTAAGCTTCCTTGTGGGAGTAACGCGGTGGCAATTGTACAAAACCAAATATTGCTGACAGTGTTGAGCTTATTGTTGTTGACCCATAAGTAAATCAGGCAGTTAGGAGACTTTCCCGGCTCAGTGTGGAGTCGTATTCCCAAGCGGGGCTTAAAAAGATCTTGCTCTGAACCAAGGTGGAGTGAGTGCCATCAAGCATGATTTCAATTTGGTACTTGGGTGAATAAGGTCTTTCGTTATCTACGACTCTTGGGAAAATAAACAGACGATATAACCCCTAACGAGTTGTAATCACTGCTACCTGTGTACCAGAAACAGCGCTTTGTGCATGATGTAGGCAAGATAAAGTACGATTGAAGCACTTTTCCTTCTGAGGCAACTAAAGCTTATGTCACTGACCTCTCATAGGTTGTCAAAGAAAGCCTTTCTCTAGATTGTTCCTTCTTCTTGTTGTAAGATCGTGTCAGTTTCAGAGGAGATAAGAGATGGACTTTTTCTCCGTCTTTTGTCTGCAGCTCCTGCTGAAGTCTGAAGATTAACCTGGTAGAATCAAAATTTTAGTTTATGAATTAACACATTTCTCAATAAGTTCCGAGACATATAGGTGGCGCCACTAACAAAAAAGTAATATTAAATTAATATTTTTTGTTAGTAGGGCCCTCTATATGTCTCTGAACTTCTTAAGTCATTTGTTATGTTTAACCTGGAAAGATAAATTTCAAAGAAATATAACATTCGCAAGTCGATTTATTTATTTGTAGAATCATCAAGAGTGGAAAGGTGGTACACCATCATAGAGGAGGAAGACCACTGGACAAGATTGAATTATCTTTATTGTTCATTTATTATAATATTATTCCACATTATATTGTACTATAATTATAAACACATTGCTTTGAATTATGGTTATCCTCTACTTTATCGGCTCACTGCCTTATCAATTGATGTATGAATTAAATTAACTACATTTGTCAATAAAACCACTTACTTCTCAATGAAATCTTGAGATAAGCTGTACACCGAGAACAAAGGCATCTTTTTGTCTCTCCATAAATAATAAAGAACAAAACTCTCATTTGCTTCTATTCAAAGTCTAATTCATTTTTTTTCAACCACGAAGAACCACAGTAAAAGATGATGAAAAAATTAAATATTTCTGCCGAAGAAAACTTACGGCATCATCCAGAGAAGCAACCTAAGTAATTGAACTTAGGTTTCCCAATGACCCATCAACTATCAGTCGCCGCGCACTGCAGGCCGAATTGCGCGGTTTTCAGATAGCTAAAAACCCGCCGTAGAGTAGTGGTTAGAGTGCGACGCTTACACGCAGAAGACCAGTTTCGATTCCCGGTTGAACACCTAAATTTGTTCACGCTACACCTCTTTCGAGCTGCTGACAACACTCAAAGAGTTATAACTGTCTAAGAAAGCACCTCAAACTTCGCCGTTTGGAGTCGGCAAAAAACTATAGGTCCATTTTACTCGTGAAAAGCGAGATGCTCGATGAGTAGCGCGCACAGCACGAGTATTTGATGAGCAAGCGCCATACAATTATTAAAAAGCAATTTATTTTAAAAATAAAGTGAAAGCCCGTTTGGCTTTTGCAAAAACCCATCTCAAATGGAGTCTGCGAAAATTAACGGTCTTGTTTTCTGACGAATTAAAGTTCAATGTGAATGGCTCGAATGGAATACAAGAGACAGAGAGGCTAAATCCATAATACACTAAAGGGCCTGTCAAACAAAGTTCAATACGAACGGCTCGAATAAATTACAAGAGACAGAGAGGCAAAATAAATAATACACTAAAGGGACTGTCAAACATGGAGGTGGGTTAGTTATGGTCTGGACCTGCTTTTCTGAGAAAGAAATCGGGCCAATTTGATAAGTGGAGGGGATGATGAAGTCTGAGAACTAGTTAGTTAGTTAGTAGAATGATTTTTATTTCGATTTGAAATTTTGGTTTGGCCTATGGCCGTCTACCAGTCTGAGAAGTCTGAGAACTATGTAGACATCCTTTGTGACACCATGCTGAATTATGCCGATTGGGAAATGCCACTTGCCTGGACGTACCAATATGACAATGATCCCAAACACAAGTCAAAGTTGGCCACAAAGTGGATTACAGAAAAAACGATTGAGGTTTTACCATGGCCGGGGCAGCAAACCTAAGTCGAATAGAGAACCTGTGGGAAATTGTGAAGAGAGGAATTGGGAGCACAAAAGTGACCTATTCGCTGAAATTGAGTGGCAGTGGAATGACATTCCAGAAAGGGTAATAAATAACCTTATAACTTCGATGGCCAGAAGATGTACAACCGTTATATAAAATAAAGGGTACGGAATTAAATATTAGCACTTCTTAACTAAGAAAACTGTTTGAAATTTATTTGTAAGATCTAAGTTGCATATGTTTTGCACAGTAATTTAACCAAATATTGAAGTATTTAGTTATATGTGTTTTGTTTAAGTGAAGAGTATTAACTTTTTTTAAACAATTAAAAACGCATTTTGCTATTTGACTTTTTACAACAATTTCTTAACGAGAAATATTGGAGGTTCCAATTGTAAATGTTTTGCACAATACTGTATACTCATTGAGAATTGATCTGTCACCAAATGACCTTGTGGGTAAGACAAATAGGGCGCTCCGAACACCCTCCTGCTTATTCGCTAAATTTGTGTGTTTTATTGTAGCGAAGAAGATAGAAGCAAGTCTCCATCGAGGAAACTGTGTCGGGTCGGCCATATGCAATAAACTTAAATATTTCGTTAAGGAAGACACCTGAGGGCAGTGTTTCATTGATTGTTTGTCACCTCTTAGCGGAAGTGTACAGTAGAATGGACCAGTATTTGAGTCTGAGCGCTCCAGTGTAGTTGATCCGAACCTCCAACAAAAAAAAAAAAAAGCTGAAGTGAGAGGAATACTATGTTGACTTTAATCTACCAGAATAGTAAACTAGTTTCGTTAGTTATGTCCTTAAACTTCTCGGGGGCCGTAAAGCGTCCACCAAGAATGAGAGCCATCTTGTCAAAATTTCGACAACGCGGTTGAGGTCTCTTCTAATCATTCCTAAACACTCGATTTCGCGTCAACTGTCGTGCGCAACGTTTGCATATGGCGTCCATTTTGTTTTATCGGCGGACTCCACTTCATGGCGTGCTTTGCAATGCGATAGTATACGCGACGTAGGGATTCCATTGCTTATATTTGGATTGAAACAATAGTAAGCCCCTTTAAAGGAGAAAATTATGTGACTTCTTCCGAATACTACTTGTCAACAATTTTTATTTCTATCAAAATGCGCAACCAATGTTTGTTGTTTTCGTTAGAGGTTTGGATATATTGCACTGCAGCGCTCAGACTTAAATACTGGTCCATTGTACTACCAGACAGTAACCTTCATTTAACTTCTGCTAAAATAATTCTTAGCCGCCGTGGTGTAGTGGGTCGAGTGCGACGCTCACACGCCGAAGGTTGTAGGTTCGATTCCCAGCTAAAAACCAATTTTTCGAATTTTTCACGGCACCAACTCTTTCGAGCTATTGACAACACTCAAAGAGTAATGACTGTCTAAGAAAGCTTCTCAAATTTCGCCGTTCGGAGTCGGGAAAAAACTGTAGGTCCCTTCTACTCGAGAGAGAACAGTAGCGCGCACAACACGATCAGTTGATGAACAAGCTAGGCCCTAGTCCCCCTTTGGACTGTAGCGTCAACAATTATTATAACCTAATCCTCTTTGTCTTCGTTGATGGGGTACGGCCTTCGACGCTTGTGCTTTCGACCACTTTCGTGACCTCTTTACTAAGTCATACTTCTCCTCCTATCCTTTTGGCTCTTTGTCAGGGGCCCCCAGGTGCCAGATCCTTTGGGGCTCATTCCTCCTTCATGAATTTCCGAGCGGCACTCCGGCAAGCTTTTCGACCCTGATCCAGGAGATTAGACGTATCATGCTGAGCCTCTCCACCGCTTTCTCCAGTTTTCCAACTAATTTTACTAAGGGCGTCGTAGAGTAGGTAGGTATGAGGAAGGAGTGGTAGGAATCGTTTGTTCAGCGCCACTACCCTTGTTAATCAATCAATTAATGTTAATAAAGCTCATTGTCAATCTTTGGAATTGTATGCAGATTGCGAGTACTTTTTACTCACACAATTCAATGTTGAATGTTCTCGTGGCAGTGAGCCATTAGCTGCGTGTGAAACGCATGGTTTCTTATGTTCAAGTTATGTGCATGTTTCTTATGCAATACATGCAAGTACGATATAGCAGCGTGCTCTTGAATAATAAAAGATTATTTGACTCTTATCATTGGCTCGATTTCTGAACTTAACGTTTATCTGGCATTTTTAAAGCTAGTTGCTCACAACTTCCAAATATGTACACTAGTCCATTAAGAGCGTCTTAAGTTCATGTCGGCATTCAAGTGCAGAACATACAATACGAACTGTTGCAAAATAAGCTTATCCCTTGAGGAGTGTTGGACGGGTAACCTTACAACTTATTTCTTTATAGTTTCGCTTTCACAGTTGGTTTGACTTTCTATATGCCGCACTTTTCACATCTCCCTCGTTTACTGAGCAATTCGCATGGACATTTAGAATTGATTGCCCATTTCCTGGGAAACAAAGTCCGTGTATGAAACTTCGATTCGGATTAGTTGTTGATAAAAGTTAATCCTTTATAATCCATGTGTATCATCAATTTTTCACGAATCTACTATTCAGCTGCGTAGCTTCTAAATTGAAAATACTATTTCAAATCAAAAATGCTGCCCAAGAAACAATTGCAATTTGCAAATTCAAATTCACATTTATTTTTCAGAATAAGTTACAATGTTTGTTTGTTTCCGCGAAGCCTGCTATAATTTTCCATTACCCTCTTTACGAAAGACAATGCTTTTGCACGACAGTCCACAGGGGGGCCAGGGCCTTGCTTGCTCACCTGGTACTTGTCCTATGAATGCTACTCTTCTCTCACGAGTAGAAGAGACCTATCGTTTTTTGCCGACTCCGAATGACGAAGTTTGAAAAGCTTTTATGTTGTCAGCAGCTTTAAAGATATGGTGGCGTGATAAATGCGAGCTATTCAATACGGGAATCGAACCTGAGTTCTTTGGCGTGTGAATGTGGCATTTTACTCACTACGCCACAGTGTACATTTTTTGTATCATATTCAGAATATAATATAATATGTAATAAGAAACCATTCTATAAAATTTGAAGTTGAACGCAAGGAAAGGAAGCTCCATTTATTTATAGAGTGGCGGACAACAATCAAGTTTAAACTTATTACTAAGCGGGCTTTTTTCCTGCACCAATCAACTCATTCAGCATCTTGTGAGCAATGCGCTCTACAGTGCAAATACGTTGCAATCTGGTAACTGTCAGCTGTATCGTAAAGTTTGCCATTTTTGAGGTTATAAGTACTCAGAACGTTTTGACATACGAGCTCTATTTGTGTTATTTGCAGTACCTTAGAAAATTAATTTCGCCCAAAAAATGGAATTAAATCGTGACAATTTTCGTGCGATTATTTTTTACAACTTTCGACGTGGATTAGCTCAACAACAGTGCACCGATGAACTTAATTCAATTTTTGGCGATGAAACTCCATCAACGGCCAGTGTTTATCGATGGTATGGTGAATTCAACCGAGGTCGTAGTTCACTCCAAGACGAATTTCGTGAAGGTCGTCCAAAATCAGTTGTTGTTCTGGAAACCATTGATGTTGTGCGCCAACTGATGTTGTAAGATCGTCATGTGACCTATCGTGAGATTGGGACAACCTTAGGCATTAGTGGGACCAGCATACATTCAATATTGCATGAACATTTGACCGTCAAACAAATTTGTTCTCGTTGGATCCCACACAATTTGTGAATCGTTCAAAAAAAGTCTCGTGTCGATTGGTCGAAAGAAATGCTCCAAAAATACAATCGAGGTGCCTCGAAATACGTCTTTGACATCGCGATAGGTGATGAATTCAACTGTATGAGTGTTTCAAATTGAGCCAAATCCAACAAAAATTGCTTGCGCACGAAGCACTTCCAAGCAAATGGTCGCTTGTTTTTTTTGGAAAAATCACAAACGTACCACTAAAACAACGCAGAACAGTCAATTCTGAGTGGTACACAACCATTTGCTTGCCAGTTGTCTTCCAAGAAATCAGGAAAACCAACCGCCGAAGACGGATCACTCTTCACCACCACAATGCGAGCTCTCACACATCGGCTCAATAACTGCATTTTTGAGCACTCAAAACATCGATTTGATGAGTCATCCACCGTATAGTCCTTACTTGGCACCGAATGACTTCTTTTTATTTCCGTACGTAAAAATCAAAATGAGAGATCAACGTTTTTCGTCACTTGAAGAAGCGAGTGATGCGTTCAGAATGCATGTTTTGGAGATACCTCAACCAGAGTGGCAAAAGTGGTTCAAACGCATGCAAAAGTGTATAGATCTAAATGGGGAATATTTTGAAAAACAATAAAGCTATTTTCGATGATTAATATTTGTTTTTGTTCCCGAAATATAAAAGGCAACCCTCAATATCTTTCTATTCACACCATGCGTCGCAATTAGAGATCGAATAAATCGCTAGAATAGAAGATCATCAGCATTACCTTTTAACCGTGGATGTTTTCCTTTGGCATAGGTGAAGACGACGATGGGATGATTTCATCAGGGTTTGTGTGGCTTATTCATTTTTTATCTGTGTAAAAGTTACTTCCATTGAAGTCTTCCATGAAGCAGTTTGGAAGTGAAGCATCGCCTTTCGACATTTCTCGGTTTCAACTCGTACGGCAATTGCCTTGCTTTCAAATAAATCTGAATTTTGAAGCATCATTGGATGGACTTCAGCTGCAATTTGAAACAAGATTAAAACTTCCCGATAATGCTGTTTATTTAAGACAGATTCAAACTCCGTAGAAGCAAAACATAATTTTGTCAAAAAGAGACAGTTATATACACTAATTATTATTCACAAATGTTACACCTTTCCAATGAGTTATGGAATCGCTTCCAAGGTCAGCCACAACTTGCAGGTAGCGCCATCTTATGAAAACGGACCAAATTGATTGTGTACCATCAACTACAACTAAATCTGTGTCCGCCAAAATTTTAATATTAAGAGACAGTGGAGATAAAATGTATTCTCTGTTCGGAAATAACACAATGACACGCCATTAAGAAGATGCCATTATGAATCCGCATCCAGAAATTTCCGACATTTATATGGCAGCGGTTTTAAAAAATGTCCTCTTCTGGCACGAAAGCCTTCTCACCACACGCGCATTACATTGAAAAGATTCAATTCTGCTTAAATTTTGAAAAAAAGCCTAAATAGCCTTTTGATGTTGGTTCCGTGTTACTTTCCATTCCATCATGACATACTCCAGGTGGACAACCAATTCGTCATGGGACCCAAATCATGTCTCATTCATTTTAAAAAAGGAACACGCACAAACCGTCAAAGGAAATAGAGGAATTCCCTCTAAGCCATCCCGCAAACTCTGGGCTCCGCCAATCCACGCCAACGAAATATTAAAAAATCCCTTCACTACAAAAATTCTCACTCAAACACGACAAAGATATGAAATTCCTTCAAAAAAAATGCGCACGTGAATTCATAAAGCTTTGCTCTAAATTCGTTTCCCTGGCAGGAAGTGTTTCCCAAAAAGCAGTCAGCACCGGATCCAGAGGCAGTGAGAGCTCCACTTAATCCCTCGCATCTCTCACGTTCCTTACTGTACGCCGTGCACAACGGGAATAATTAATTAAAGCGAACTCATGAAAGGAAAACGCTAACATTTTTCACTTTCCTTTGGCCCAACCCACGCCTCACTGCTGCAAAATGACTTCCTTTAGCCGAGGATTACAGCTTTACGGTGATTTATATGAATGACGGCGAATACTGAATTAGTCCTTACATACTCTGTAAATCATGCGAGTTGACATTATGAACGGTTTACATTGTAGCCGTGCATGCTTCGGAGATATGCATGCAGGGGAATCTTTGTCTATTCTGATATCTGTTTTACGGCTACAATGCGCTTTCCTGGACCACAAGAAGGATGAGAGAAAGGCGCAAGGGGAAACCGTAGCCGGCCATTTAGGCAGCCACAAATGGCTGGTCTTTGGTTGTGAATATTTTACAGAAGGAATGGAACGTTGGTTGGTTTTTTTTTTGTGGATAATCGTTTTGTTGTCAGTTGTGGAAAGAATCCTTTTTTCCTTCTCCGAAATAATTCGTTTCAGGATTTGATTTGAAACCCAAATGATCACATCGTAGAGATTAAAGCTTAAGTACAGTGTGTCAAACATAAATTTATGTATTTGTTTATTCTTTTTTCTAGGGTGGGCATGGGCATCAAAAGACATACCTCCCCAACCAGGACGATATCTCGCCAGCTGCCTCCAATTGGGCACTTAAAAATGGTTGCGGGCCTTTTCCACTTTTGAATGTCATCTAGGCCCTGGCCATCGTCTGTTGCATTACTTAATTGATTTGGGTTCGAAGACTTTATGGGCGGAGCGCTGGTGTCTATACGCTATACATGGTCTAGCCATCTTAAGCGTTGTATCCGAAGACGCTTAACCAGGCGCATGTCGCTGTACAGATCTGGTCGGTGAATCTTCTTCTCCAAATTTCATTAACACAAACAGGACCAAAAATCGCACGCACTTTTCTATCGAAAACGGTAAGGACTTCCTTCTCCACTTTTAGAAATGACTTATATTTCACGGCGTAAAGAAGGACTGGGATAATTAAGCTGTACAGCAAAACCAGCTTAATCTTTCGAGAGAGAGCTCTGTTACTCGAAAGCCTCTTGAGCCCAAAGGGACAGTTATATAGCCAACTGATCTTGTTGTCTTTATTCACCGCCGAGCCGAGGTATACGAAATCCTTTACTTTTTGTTGTCCTGTGTGACGGTCTGCTCTATTCGTCGTTGTTACATGTTCTTCTTTGATGTCGGATGTACTTTGTGTTGACCTTTTTAAGGCTAGGCCCATTTCAGACTATTCCGACTCAATGCCAGCAAACACCTCATAGAAGGCTGTGGTTGTTGTGGACTTGCTATCTTCCAGGTTGGCTTAGAGGCGTCTTATTTGGCGTTTGGCCTACCTACTTGTCGTCAAACCATAGGTCTTTTCTTATTGGTGACGTGGAACTCAGCACATCTGTGGCAGCTTATTTGATGGACTCTTGAAAGCTTTACTTTTCCTCATGTATCATTTGTGCAGACAGCGTCGAACTCTGAGTGAGCTCGAGGAAACTCGATCGGTATTCGTCCCGATGGGACCTTCATCGGGATAACTGTAGCTTACGGACATCAAGTCGTATTGGCCTTTGTCGACTCCGTTGGTCTCTCTATTTCCAGGTTCTTACCTTGGGTACACGAAGAAAATTATCCGTGTCGATGTTTGCACCTCGGAAGGTTCGAACGTCGAGAATACTGGAGGAGTGTCTGACGTCGATCGCAACGTGATCAATCTGATTTGAAGTTTGATTGATCCGTGGATCCCCTGGTTCCTCCATTGAATAGGGAACCGCGTGCTAGCCACAAAGAGTTTCCACTCCGAGGCGAAGTTTAACAGTTTAATGCCGTTCCCGTATACTGTTGCGGTGTTGGTTGTGCTTCCCGATAACTCCAGCAAAGATGTCCTCTTTTCTCAGATGAGCTTTGAATTCTCCTAGTACAATCTTGGTGTCATAGCTGTGGCATCGATCGTATATTCTTTCTAGAAGATAGAAGTTCTCCTTGATGCGATCATCCTTCAATTACATTAAATTTTCCCATATATGGCCTTAAAGATAAAACAAAAACGGATTAATTGTGGTGATTAGTTTCTGGCACTGAAATGTACTTAATTAATAGCAGCTTTAAGCTCGATTTGTTCCCAAATTGTTGGCTTAGTACCGGTCTCTTAAGGCTGGCAAAGAAAAATTAGAAAGAAACAAACCGCAGATAAGAGACGTCATTTGTATCACCAAAGTGGGTGATAACACGTTATTTGGGAATGCGTAGCCTTACCTATCGATTGTGGGCACGAGCTCAGTGTTATGGCGCGTCAATTTGAATGAGCCAGCAGTGGCACAAATTAATATTTGATCTGTTTTTTTTTTGTTATGCCCATCGTAGGCTGGAACGTCTTAATTGTGTCAAGATGGTCCAATGACTCCACCTCTCAGCAAACCAACACATCACTCAATAAATCCCGGTATATATAGGAGGCGCCACAAACAAAAAAAAATTAAATTAAATTAATAATTTATGTGTCCCGGTACTTATTGAGTGATCTGTTATATGCTTTGGCTTCTCAACAATTACGTGCGATGCTCATATGAGTCAGTTTATTTTTTGAAACAGTTGCCCAATCCAGCTGCTCCAAGGCGAATTGCTTTGTGAGTGCAATGGTTTGTTGATATGGATTCGACCCACTGCTTTAAAGTCTGCGACCTGCAGCACTCATACAAGGTTGCCCTCTACATGCCACAGACTTCTTATATCTTGCCACAGACTTCTATTATCTTCTATATCCATAGACGAATCCTGTGAGGCTGCTGCAGTATAGTATACAGTAGTGCCCTTAAAGTTCGAGATTGAACCTTGTTTTCGAAAATCCATCAATTCTTCTTCTTCTTGTTTCGCAGCAGTCCGGTGTAGACCTGGGCCTTAAAAGCCATCAATTAATCACCCAAGAAGACCATTGGCTTCTTCATTTGCTTTTAAGATGGTCTATGTTTCTGCGTCTCAGACCAGGACAGGCATGACTGTGGTGTCTAATGAAATTAACTTCCATAGACGCGAGAGTGTCCGCCGTGGCGTAGTGGGTAGAGTGCGACGCTCACACGCCGAAGGGTGTAGGTTCGATTCCCAGCTCAACACCATTTTTTCGAATTTTTCACGGTACCGCCTCTTTCGAGCTGCTGACAACACTCAAAGAGTAATAACTGTCTATTAAATTGTAACAGACCTGGTGGCAGCGCGACTTAAATTATTTGTTGGAAATTTTAAAAGAGAAAAAAAGAACAAGCCTTTTACTGAATTCGGCTGTCTTCAGATAGACTGCACGCTCTTAAGAAATGCTTTAAATCCTTCAGTAAAATGCAATAAGTGCCGCTGTCTATAGCTTGGCTGCACACTTGGGTATCCAACAAATAATCCAATCGTTTTTTTTTTAAATTCGGTTGGCTTTATACTAGACAATTGCTGAGCCAAGCATTTCTCGTTCGATTTTATAATCAGTTTGGATTTCTTCTTTCCGGCATTCTGCTAATGTAAAAGTGCCGTCGTGCAATTTAACAATTTGGTGAGCTACGTTATACGTGGCCCAAGAACAACCAAATGAAACAAAACTATGCGATCTTTCAAATTTGCAATATCTAAATCATTTGGAATTTGCGCTCTTTTCGATTTTTGAGTCCACGGTACCGCCACGGGTCTGCTAAAAGTAGTAAGTATTATGAATTCTATGAAATACGTATTTATTCTTCTTCTTCTTCTTCTTCTTCTTCTTCTTCTTCTTGTGGCGCTACAGTCTGGGGTGGACCTGGACCTCAACCAACATGACTCTCCAGCCAGCACGATCTTTCGCCAGCTGTCTCCAGTTGCGCACTCCAAGTTGCTTGAGGTACTTCTCCACTTGTGTGCGCCACTTTAGTCTAGGTCGGTCTCTGTTGCGTTGTCAAAATGGCACGGATTCAAAGACTTTTCGGGCCGGAGCAGTGGTGTCCACACGCTCTCTTAAGCGTTGTATCCGTACACGCTTGACCAGGCGCATGTCGCTGTACAGCCCATAGAGATCGTCATTAAATCTTTTCCTTCAGATGCCATCAACGCAAACAGGACCAAAAGTCACACGGAAAACTTTTCTCACAAAGAGACTAAGGGCTTCCTTATCCGCCTTTGGTAATATGAAGGTTTCAGCGCCATAGAGTAGGACTGGGATGATCAAGCTGTTATACAAAGCTAGCTAAGTCAGTCGAAAGAGGGCTTTATTACTCAATTGCCTCTGGAGCCCGAAGAAACAGCGATTGGCAAGAATGATTCTGCGTTTGATTTCGGTACAGATGTTGTTGTCCCTGGTTACCGCGGAGCCAAGGTAGACAAAGTCCTTGACTACCTCGAAGTTTCTGGTGCCTAGTGTAACGCTCCGTACGAGACGTCGATGTTGTGCGTCCTGCCTTGATGTCAGCATGTACTTAGTTTTGCCCTCATTTACCGCCAGACCGATTTTAGCGTATTTATTATGAAATGTATATATGCAGAGAGTGGTCGCCGTGGCGTTATGGGTAGAGTGCGACGCTCACACGCCGAAGGTTGTAGGTTCAATTCCCAGCTAAACATCAATTTTTCGAATTTTTCACGGCACCACCTCTTTCGAGCTGCTGACAACACTCAAAGAGTAATAACTGTCTATGAAAGCTTTTCAAATTTCGCCGTTCGGAGTCGGCAAAAAACTGAAGGTCCCTTCTTCGTGAGAGAACAGTAGCGCGCACAACACGAGTAGTTGATGAGCAAGCTAGGCCCTGGTCCCCCTTTGGACTGTAGCGGCAACAATTATATATGCAGAGAATAAACCTAATCTTATTCGTCACCAGAGGGTATGTTAATTCTTGAGCAAGATCCGGAGGACTCAGAGGATCTAGCCGGGACACATTCTTGCACCGCCGCTCACAGTGGAGATGGATAGGTATTATTTGGCCAGATGAAAGAACATGTTTTTCTGATATTTACTCAACACCCTTTGGACCAAAATATTTCCAGATATGATTTAATAAGAGAAAGCTTCCAAACCCTTTTCTTATGTGACATTTTGTCCACAAATGTTCTATATTCTGTAGATGCGGGAGAGGACATTTCCTTTGTAAATGGGCTCAACTCAATTGCTTCTTCGTTTTAAAGAGTAGCTTTCTATCCCTTCGAATTTCTTTACAGTCTTACCGAATGCTTGAGGTGTCGGTCAACTATGACAACAAAAATCAATGCGTTATGCCCAAAATGTGGTTATTATGTAATCACCACTTTGGTTGCTTGTTTTTAAAGATTCAAGGCATCTGGTTCTACCAACCTACGGGGTAAATGGCTGTTCATATGGCAAGGGGGATACCGTCCACAAATGATTTCCTACGATACTCGGCAACTACGGCCACGAACCAAAATTTGTGTCAAAATTCCCGTCTGGAGGAAAAGAAACTACAGTAAAGCTATAAAGGCAAGAATCAAAAGAGACACTCCTTGGTCAGGATTTAATCGGCAGTTTGGTATTTTATTTTCTGCATCAGAGATGGCACGACTCCTTATGATACAGGCTGTCTTAGTTCCAAACGTCAGTAAGAAACCCGCCACATTTCTGTTGCCTGTAGAAAGAAAATGCTACGGACGACTTATTGCTACACTAACTAGACACTCCACCTGCGCTAAACACTTTAGTGGACTCGGTCTATATGATGAATCTTTCTGCGATGCCTTTAGAGAATGTGAAGACATTCCAGAGCACTTCCTCTGTCATTGTTCTGCCCTTGTCTGTATCAGGTCGCGTCTGTTTGGGGCTAATGTGGCATGACATGAAAATTTAGGTTCTTAAAGTGCATTCTAGAACACCGACGTAAATACGTTTAATGGAGATAACTGCCTGATAGTACAGTGGACCAATTTTTGGGTCTGAGCGCTTCAGTGTAGTGTTCCCAAATTTTTGATTCAATTCAGTGTAGTGTTCCCAATTTTTGAGTCTGAATGCTTCGGTGTAGTGTTCCCCTGCTTGATGAGTGCTTTCTGAGGTCCATCATTGGACATGAACCAAAATTGGTGTCAATATTCGCATAGTTCCAGAGCACAAACCAATTTAAATTCACCCCGTCCCAAGTACCTTCCCAACCAACCAAAAACAAAAACCACCACGAATGGGGAAACAAATTATTCGCGTAGCCGATGTGCATACGAACCCTACAGAGTCCACATTCAACTGACACCGCAGCAAGCCGAAAACAAGTGTTCTCCCAGCGCACATTTCCCTTCCCTCCCTTCGGCCTTAAGCCACAAAAAAGACTCTAACCCCTCTCGCTGAGCACCAAAAAAATCGCAATTTCACATATTGCCGCTGTTTCCGCGAAACCTCGAATGGAGTTCGTTTCCGGGGGATGCTCGTGGCTCAAGCCACATATGGACTTCGAACCCCCTGAACTCGAAAGCAATTCGCATCTCGTTGAAAATTTTTTATTACCACAGGGAACGCACAGCTGAGGCCGCACGGAAGCTGGCGGCGGCTTTTGAATCAAAATATGTAAATAACGGTTAACCAAAAAAGCACCGGAAGACCGAGCCAAAAAGAATAGAACAAATTATTAACGGGAGCAGTCGTCCGTGGAGCGAAGCAATTATGCGGGACCAATAAATTAAATGTTTTGCCAAATGAGCCGGTTAATTTGCAAGGCACTTTTACGAGCCACAATCGGTGAGTGGCAGGCATTAGCAGCCACCGGAGAGGCTGGGCTTGAGTGACTGTACCTCCGAATGAGGCGCTCTGGCATGCAGAGCACGTAAGACTGCGACACGTCCTACACTTAAACTCCAGCCAAACGAAGAGCGAGGCAATAAAATTCCATTTCGCGTGGGCATTTCTCCGGAGAAAGTTACGCTGTGGCCAAGGAAGTGGGAGGGCTGATGGTGGTCGAGGACTACACAGGATTGCGCGCTGCTGCGTGAGACCATGACGCTGCGGATGATTTGGCATTCTGTGAGCGATGCCCCCTCAAGCGATGTGGTCAGGCTTCGGTGGAACTCATGTATACTTCGAGGAGAACATTTATTCGCGTCATAATGGATTGAACCTGAATTGATTTAAATGCGGCCGCAGAGCGGGGGAAAGATCTGTCTGAATAGTTGTACGGGAGGGTAATCTGTAAATGTTTTAGGGCCAAACTCGATTGCAGGCAAATGGAATTTGTGTGTGGAGTAGGACTGGGGGCAATTGAGGCAGAAATTGTGTGGAATTTGTGGATGCTAACGGGCGGAATTGCAGGAGAAGCACTTTTTGGTGATTGTATAGCTTCAGGGAGATAAACTTACACAAAAGTCTATTCTCTGCATTTGCTGTGGGATGTTTGTGAGTTTAACTCAAAAAGAGCCTTTTGCCCCTATGGTCTGTCTAATGCAGGCAACGAACAATACTCGTATACAGTTTTGAATTTCACTTAATTATACGTTGAATATGACAGCACTAGTTTTTACAGCGTGAGTGGAAGTAGAATCGCATTCTGCAAATACTCCCACTGATGTTTTGGTTTATGAAATGTAAAGCCTCCCAACTCATTTTGATCAATCCATTGAAACGCGTTCCAGACTACAAAGCCTTCACTTCACAGGAAAGAAAAATGAGCTTTTGTATGTAGTTAGAGGCGACTTGAGGAAACAAAAAGCGGACACTGTGCTGACAATCTAGATTACGGGTGTGAGTTATAACCAGCAACCAAGCCCTAGATATTCATCTTCGTCTTCGAATCAGAGCCATTGAAACAACGCAACAGAGGAAGGCCTAGGCTAAGACGGCGCGCTCAAGTGGAGAAGGACCTCAACCAACTTGGATTGCGAAATTGAAGCCAGCTAGCGAAAGATGGTGCTGGCATGTTGGTTAAGGCCAAGGTCCACCCTGGACTGTAGCGCCCGCTCAAATCATTTGAGGGAACACCAAGCCTTGGGGTTTTTGAAAGAGAACAACTTTTTTACATACAACCGGGAAAATGTCGAGCCACTATAAAGTGATCGAGGGATTAAAGCATTTGATGGAAGGTTAAGGTAAAATGACAAGTTGTGCAGAGATTTTCTATCTATCTTAGAGATTAGGGACTGTCGTAATGTCCGAACTTTGAGGCGGGGCAGAGTCCCAGTGTAACCTGTGTAGAATATTTCAATGAGTTGCTCAATCACGTGGCCTAGAGATGTGTGCACTCCAATGACAAGCTTGAAGTTCACAAATTTACACTTAAGATATTTAAGTCTTTCAAGGGATAAAGAGTGAGAGCTTCACCAGACGAAGTTTAAGGCACTTTTTAACAGTTGCGAGAGATAGGCCGAACAAGTTGAGTTGAATTTGCAAAATGTGTATCATCTCGAGGACTAAAATGGACTAGGAGCTTAAAAGAAATAATCCCTTTTAAGTGGTTGCAGGAGACGGATAGAGTCCCGCAGTTTAAGATCAGAAAAGAAATTTCGCGAAGGAGCGAAATGCTGAAAAGAACTACGTCCCGACTTCTGAAAATGTAACAAAATTAAATATTATTAAGGATTAAGCAATCCGGCTGCGGCGACTTTAAACTCCACTTGTAACTCAAAGTAGTGGAATTAGAAGATGAAGCGTACCTGCGCCTCAAAAACATTTCCTTTTGAGAATTGGTTTTCGAGATTTCACTGTTTTCAAATTGCCGAACTCTTTTTTTTATAATTGGCGCGCACTAAAGGGATTGTTTATAACCTTAAGTGACCGGAATTATGTCACAGCACGGACCGAAGGTATAGAGGAAGAGTGGGAAAGGAAGTACCGATGTACATTGGTTTTAAATGCCTGTGGAATGTAATAGGGGAACACTTTGGTGTGAAAGAGCATTGCACATTCATGTGGTGCAGCTGAAGAACAAGTCTCTCAACATAACTGTAGGTAAAAAGGTAGGCTTGAGGGGGTGAGCATTCCTAGCGAGATGGGTATTGCGGGTGAATTCTTGAAGAAGGTATGCAGCTGGCTAACTCATTAGAGCATTTTTGTTGTAATTGCGATAATATAGTAATAGAGACGCATGCCTGAGCCCAGGCTCTATTAAATGTCAAACGCAACAATCTTGCTTTCTCCTATATTAATAATAATTAATTGTTGGCGCTACAGTCCAAAGGGGGAACAGGGCCTAGCTTGCTCATCAACTACTCGTATTGTGCGCGCTACTGTTCTCTCATGAGTAGAAGGGAACTACAGTTTTTTGCCGATTCCGAACAGCGAAACTTGAGAAGCTTTCATAGACAGTTATTACTCTTTGAGTGTTGTCAGCAGCTCAAAAGAGGTGGGGCCGTGAAAAATTTGAAAAATTGGATTTGAGCTGGGAATCGAACCTAGACCCTTTGGCGTGTAAGCGTCGCACTCTACCCACTACGCCACGGCGACCACTTTTCTCCTATATTATCCAAGGATTATTTGCCATTTTCGGTAAGATAAGTGTGCTATTAAATCACCAGTGGACCGGCTGCTCCGGAAACCGTACTGTCTGTAATTAAGAAGTTTCCGATATTCGACATATATCGAACGACGTTGACGGTTTATCAACGTTTCCATGACATCATTGCTATGGGTCGGTAGATAGTGGGTGGTAACGATTCGTCCATTTTTGGCATGGGCGGGGAAAATGCTGATTTCCACCTTCGCGGGAAGACCCACAAAGAGTAGGACAAATTGAATGGTTTTGCTTGAAGAACACCTCTTCAGAAGAACAGGGGACATACCATATGGGTCAGCGGATTTATGCACATTTAGATCTTGAAGTAATAGTGCAACTGTAAGAGTACAAAAAAAGGATTTGTCCCAAGGAGAAATTCACCCCCTTAAGTACAGGCGGAAGCAGAGCATAATCTGGTAGCGTTGAGCGGGTTGCAAATTGTGCAGCTAGCAAATTTGCTTTGTCTAAAGAGCTCACACCTGGAAAGCTGTTGTAAATGAGCATTGCAATCGACGACAAGGCGGAAAACCTTAAGTTTTTTACGAATGAAAACAGACGGTTTTGCTACCCGCGGGACAATGCAGCCCTTTTTCCTCAACTGTACATTGCAATTATTTCAATCACTTTAGAATTTCTTCCGGTTTTCATCAGTAGGACTGGCTTTGAAAGTCCGGAAGCTTATTCCTCTAAATTTGATAACCAGCTCGAGTCATACAAGCGTTTGTCTTAAGTTTGATACTCTTCACTCTGTAAAGAATGAAGGATTTCATACCCAACAAAATTATTTCTGTAGTCTTATCATCTGCGGCATCCACGTTACAATCGAGGAAGCAAAGTGGACAGTTAAAATCTTTATAATAATAATAATAATTTTGGCGCGACAATCCACAAGGGGACCAGGGTCTAGCTTGCTGATCAACGCGCTACTGTTCTCTCACGAGTAGAAGGGACCTACAGTTTTTTGCCGACTCCGAACGGCAACGTTTGAGAAGCTTTCTTAGACAGTTATTACTCTTTGAGTGTTGTCAGCAGCTCGAAAGAGGTGGTGCCGTGAAAAATTCGAGGTATTCAGCCGAGAATCGAACCTAGATCCTTCGTCGTGTGAGCGTCGTTAAAATCATAAAAAAGTATTTTAGGCCGCTCCTTTCTCGTAGAGCCAAACTGTTCAGTATTTTCAATATCTGGGTGTAGCCTCTAACTTGTTGGATGTCTATGTCAATCTGAGATATCAGAGAAAACGACGTCAACACATAAAAATGATTTATTCGACTCCGTACCGCAAATTTTCATCAGTGAGGAAATCTATGACATTTGGCAACTTATAGAGGAAAGGCGGAACGGATGCTGTCACGAGAAAAGGCACTTGGCTTTAACCGTGTGACAATATGGAACCATATAAAACGAAAAAGCTACTCAAAGAAGCGCAGCTTAATTTAAAGATATTTATTTGATCGAATTATTGAGTTAGTGGTCACCGTAGCGTAGCAAAAAATGTGCGCCACTCCAACGCGAAGGTCACGGGTTGGATTCCTGGATTAAATTAAGAACTTCGCATTTTAGCTTTCGGTTACCACCACTTGCTGCTAATATTCCAAGAAAACTGTTAGTCACTGGGAAAGTTTATCGGGCTTTAGCAAAAAAGTGTCCCCTGTTCAATACCTACTCTTCATGAATATTTGCGGAAAGAAGCTGGATCCTTGTCCCCTTCTGCACTGTTCCGCTATCCAATACATTTAAATAATCCTAGAGGTACGCTGTTAAAAAGCAAGTAAGTGTACACAATTTTGAAGCAATGGCAAATGGATTACGTATCTTCAAGATCAAATCACCTCCAGCCGACCACAAACGACTCAGAAGCCTTAATTTATGGCAGGACCATATGGTCCTATCGTTTGAGTAGACAAACATGGTGAAATGATCGATGCTATACTGTGCCAATGTAGAACTCGACTCCACTCCACATGACTCTTCCCTTGAGCCTACCGCGTTTAAAAAGATGAAAGATCAAGAAATGCCTTTTAAACTGATTGGACATTGAGCTTTTTTTTGTCAGTCTTTGTTTGAACTCAAAAATTTTAAGAAATTTCTTCTTCTTTGTGCGGCACTTCAGTTTAAGGTACAAGTATCCATAGCCAGCACAATCTCTAGCTAGCCTCCTTTAGTTGCGCACGTTAAGTTGGTTGAGATCATTCTACACTTTTGTCCACCTCAATCTAGGCCGTACTCTAATCCTCTTCCTTCTCTGTGCTCTTGCGTTATCTCAGTAGATCTGATTTGAAGACTTTTCGAGCCAAAGCAGTGATATCCATACTCTCTACATGGCCCCGCCATCTTTGCATTGAATCCGAAGAAAGCCTGTTAAGTCCATCATTGAATCTTCACATCCAAACGTCATCAACGCAAAGAAACAGACTAAGCGCTTCCTCATCCGCTTTAGGTAACGTCCACGTTTCCGCGCCATAAACAAGAACTGGAATTATCAAGCTGTTTAACAAAACCAGCTTAGTTGCTTTCTAGAGAGATCTCTATTCCTCAAATGCTTCTAAATCCCAAAGAAACAGCTACTGACAAGTGAACTAATGTTGTTTCCTTAGATGAAGTCTTTGACTACCTCTAAGTTTCTGCTGCCTTTGTCCGAGACATCGGTGTTGTGTGTCCTTCCTTGATGACAGCATGAACTTTGCTTTGCATTCATTTACAGACACATTTTGGTCGCTTTTGTGTCAATGCCAGCATACGCCTCAGTGATAGTTCGATGTGTTCATCAAACGACCGGAATGCCGTCCACATAAGCTAGCAGTTGAGCTGACTTTTGGAAGATCGCTTCTCTGGTGCTGACGTGTGAGTAACGCACGAAATTCTCCTTGACGGATGATGTTAAAGAAGTCGTATAGCTGCGAGTCGCCTTATCCAAACCATTTCTTAACATTGAAGGCCGAAGTAGACGAAGTTCTTGACTACCTCGATGTTTCTGCTGCCAAGTGTGATGCCCCGTCCGAGACGTCGATGTTGTGTGTCCTTCCTTGATGACGGCATGTACTTTTTTGCCCTCATTAACCACCAGACCCATTTTAGCCGCTTCTGCTTCAATGCCAGCAAACGCCTCATTGACGGCTCGCTGTGTTCGTCCAATCACGTCAATGTCATCAGCGTAAGCTTGCAATAGAACTGACTTCTGGAAAATCGTGCCACTGGTGTTGACTTGTGAGTTACGCACGATCATCTCGAGGATGATGTTAAAGAAGTCACATGACAGTGCGTCGCCTTGTCTAAAATCTTTTTTGACATTGAAGGTCTCGGTGAGTTCGTTACCGACTTTAGCGGGGCAACCAAACTTCTCCATCGTCATCCTACACAATCTGACGAGTTTGGTGGGAATGCCAAAACTAGCCATGACACTATGTAAACCGTCTCTGTGCATATTGTCATATGGCGCCATTAAGTCCACGAGAAGATAATGAGTGTCGATCTGTCCTTCTTGGGTCTTTTCCAGGATCTGCCGCAAAGTCAAGACATTGTGTACTGTGGACTTCTCTGGTCTGAAACCACACTGATAGGAACAGGTTATGGACAAACGGGTATTTACAAACGACGGTAGTCAGGATCTTTCAGGCCTGCAGATGCGTATTTTCCCGAGAATATTAAAAAATGATAGATTTCCAAACGTATAAAACAAGTTTAAGCCGTCTCTACAACTTCTTTGTTTGGATTTGTTTCATTTCTGGAATCTAATTTAAGGGTTATGATGTATTCACTTTTTTTCTAAATATGTGTTTTTTACCGATGTTGCTCTTTCTAGTACGTTACGATCAATAATAAAAGAGTGCACAATTTTATTTTTTATTTTCACAAATAAAATTCAATGTTGTCAAGTCCATATTGGATGTTTAGAAAACGATTGCCTGTTCAAATATCGACTGAGACATTTTGGGATCGAGGTTTTCAAAACTTCTTGTGTTTCAAAACTCTGCACAATCCCTCAGTTGTTCGCTCTCTTCGGGTTTTAATAAGCTTCTTCTTCCAAGTCATCTTCAGGCTTTAAACACTAAATAATTTACCAATATCTCTAGGAAGCTTTTCGCTTGTCAGACCTAAGCCAAAAGTAACTCCTGGGTCGTTTTTGCAGTGGTAGACGTATCATTCCATTCCACGGACTTACATAGAACTCCAAAGTTAAACACACACTTAACGAAAACCTAATTCGTGTTCTTAACCCTCCGCAAAAAAATTACCGCATCTCCGCACCTCCAACGACTGTCGTTTTATCGCTTTCTCCAAAACAAACGAATGCCGAGCTAATTGCCTCTCCCCAAGTCGCGGTGGAGTATTCCGCCTCTAACTTGAAATAATCTCAGAATTCATTGACTGCGACGCCCATCAGGGGCACGAAAATAAGACCCCAAGTGCTTCCAGTGTTTCGTGTCAAGTGCGCCACTTAAGACTTAAAATTTCCGACGCCACCCAGAAACACACCAATTCTTAATGCCCTCGTTAGGGTTGCACGAATTAGGTTAAGGGCCTACATCCTTTCAATAATAAAAGTTAAGCAACTGTATTAAATCTCCATTTTCTCTCCCTCTTTGCGCACCCCTGCTTTCGCCGTCAAGTGGCACTGTTCATGGTAATGCAGTGGAGTGCTTGCCACCCTTGTGCGACTAATTTGGAATGCATTCTCCGCGGTCCCACACCTTTGGTGTGACAAGTTCACCACCAACCAACCGCAAGTGTCACCGAAAAGTCACAAACTCCTTAAATTCAAGTCGTCCTGCTGGCGATGCGGGGTGGGATTAATTTGTAGAATTCACCCTGAAACGAGTTGTGGAGCATCAAAGTTTCACACTTTGTAGGGGCGGGCGCTGTGGATTTCATCACCAATGCATGCACAGATGGCGTGGATGGATCAGCCTTGCCACGGATACGGGGGGTAATTTCTCAAAGAACCCTCATGTGAGTTCACCATTGAGAAGTCAGCCTCACAGTTCTCGCTTTTGTTTGTCTTCCAGATGACAATGGAGAAATGTAGCCCCGCACATGTTCGAAGCACTTAGCTGGGGGGAGAATGTCTGAAGGTTTACATGGTTTCCTAATGAATGAGAGGACATAATCCCATGAATTTTCATTGTTTCCTCATGCATCTCGTCAGTGCCTTCGACTAGCTGGCTGTTGTGTGCATTGTGAAATGTATCTTGTTTCTGCAAAGCAAAGAAAAAGAACATAGTTCGCTAGCATCCTGTGTTGCGGATGAATCGGTTTTGCAATTCATGATGTACTGGCTACGGATGTTGAGTTTTTTCTTTCCATTCAGCCTGAGACTATGCAATGTGTTGCGTTAGTGGAGTCTGTTATACATTGGTTATGAGCATGGTTCGTTACATTGCTGATGCTTTTAGGCGTAATGTGGAATGGGGATTGTTATTCAGAGAGGCCTTCTTACGTATTTCCTTGTGCCTTATGATCCCGATGAAGACTTTCTCATACCAAAAATTAACAAAAGATACACAGAAATATTTTCTTAAGAATGAATTCAAAATCTTGTCGGATAGAAATGGGGACAATGCTGCACACTAAAGCGAGAAATATGTTCCCACATTTAAAATGACAAATTTAAACTGGAAACAATCATAAACTCAGTGTCTTTTAGCAACCTATGCTCAACACTATGTTTAACAACTTAATTGTTAACGCTGTACGGGATATGTTAGAAAAATAAGGTGTATTATCAAGTTTTGCGGGGTACGTAGATTCGATTATCGATTTTTTTATTTATTTTGTTATGTTGGTAAAACATCACTCAATAACTCCCGAGACTGACAGATAGCGGTGCCACTCAAGAAAAATTAAGAAGTACAAACATTCAAACGGTTCAAATGGTAATAATAATAATTAAGTGGCACTGCAGCCCACTGTGGCACTAAGGTCTAGCTTGCTCATGAGCTACTCGTGCTGTGCTCGGTACTGTTCTCTCACGAGTAGAAGGGACCTACAGTTTCTTGGCGACTCCGAAGGCGAAGTTTTGGCAAGTTTTTTCATGGACAGTTATTACAACACTCAAATAGTTGCCAGCAGCTCGAAAAAGTTTGAGGTGTTCAATCGTAACTGTCAAACTTTCATGACAATCTGATAATTAGGTTACAAGTAACAGTGTTTCAAGTGACGCTACTCTTGCGGTTTTTAAAACAATGGAAAAAACAGAACTTCGTGTGTTGATTAAACACTGCCTTTTGATGGGACAAAATACCACACAAGCTAAGCAATGGCTTGAAAAGTGTTTCAGGGACTCTGCTCAATCAAAAATAAGCTATTTGTTTGTGGTAAGATGACTTTAAGCATTGCCGTACAGACACCAGTGATGTTAAACGCTCTAGAAGACCAGTTGATGTGGTTACCGCAGAAAACGTCAAAAATGTATACAAAATCGGTTTGGAAAACCGCAAATTGAAATTTCGTGAGATAACTGATACCTTAAAGAAATCAGGAGGCAGTTTGTAAACTATTTTGCATGAACATTTGTCCATGAGAAAGCTTTGTTCAAAATGGTTACCGCGTTTGCTCACAATGGACCAAAAACAACAACGTATAGATGATTCTGAGAGCTTGCTTGGAGCTGTTTCACCAGAATAAACAGTACTATTTGCGGATAATTGACACATGGATCCACCAGTACACTCCAGAGTAAAATCGGCGGAGTGGCCAGTGAAGCGCGCCCAAAGCGTCCAAAAACACAAAGGCCGGCTGGCAAGTTTATGGCATTCGTACTTTGGAATGCGCACGGAAGTTTATTCATCGACTATCTTGAGAACGGCAAAAGGATCAACAGCGTATACGACATGTCATTATTGGTGCATTTGAAAGAAGAATTTGAAATATAAGACGGCCCTATACGAAGAAGAAAAGAATTCTCCTCCACCAAGCAAAGGACAGTTTCACAACTCTTTGGCCGCTATTTTATTTTTGTGTGAAATATAATTTGAGTTTATTGATCAATTTTTAAAACAGAAATAAATATAAATACTTTGTTAAAGATCTTAAATTCCATGACTATTATATTTAATGGCTACACTTGGGGTGTCACATGCAGAAACCTCCGTACTCGTTCACTTCCGGAAAAAGAAAAACAACGAAAGCATAAAGCGCTGTCATATCAAAGTGACAGCGCCTTATACTTTCGTTCAGTTTAGCATGGTCAAAATGCACAAATTGGGATTTGAATTGCTACTGCACCCACCGTATTCTCCAGATCTGGCTGCCAGTCACTTCTACCAGTTTTCAGACCGCAAACAGATGCTCGTCGGAAAGAAATATGGCTCGAGTGAGGAGGTGATCGCCGAAACTGGGCCGAAAAAAAAATTGAATGAGTAACACTCAGGAATTGTTGAATAGCGTCAACGGTGACGAATCATGAGTATATGGTTATGCCATCGAAACCAGAATTCAATCTTCAAAATGGAAGAACCGTGGAGGGCCAAGTCGAAAAATGCACCCTATATTAAATAAGATGTAACGATTTTCCTGACTGTTTTTTTGACTACAATGGCACAAAGCGTCAGGAGTTCTTACATGCTTCTTCTTTTTTCGGTCAATGAGGAGATTTATCTTAAAACTATGCGCCGCTTGCGAGAAGCATTTAATAAGAAAACGTCCAAAGTTTTGGAAAAGTCATTTCATGGCCTTACATCATGATAATGCTCACTCGTCATTAAGAGTAATAAATAATTGGATGACACGACAGTCCACAGAGGGACCAAAGCCTTGCTCGCTAATCAACTACTCGTGTTGTGCGCGCTACTGTTCCCTCACGATTAGAAGGGAACTACAGTTTACGAACGGCGAAGTTTAAAATGCATTTCCTTAGACAAGTATTATTTCTTGAGTGTTGTCAGCAGCTCGAAAGAGGTGGCGCCGTAAAAAATTCGAGGTGTTCAGCCAGGAATCGAACCTGAAACTTCGGCGTGTGAGTGTTGCACTCTACCCATTACGTCACGGTGGCCACATTCTCGTCGTTGCCTGTTCGTAATTTTTTGGCCAAAACAACGCTGTTTTCATGCCTCAGCCATTTTATTCACTAAATTTCTGTGATTTTTTTCTGTTCCCAAGTTTGAACGGATTGAGGAGATATAAAATGTATCGCTGAGAGCTCTAGTGCATATTAAAAATCGCATATCAGATCTGCTTCTAGAATTCGCAAAAACGCTGGCACAAGTATATTATATCTGATATTGATGAATAAATAACGGTTTTTTTGAGAAAAATTAAAATCACCCCATTTTTTTAAACATTGCATGTCCATTCTTTTTTTTTTTTTTTTTGATAATTGGCGCGCGCCTAAAGGATTGTTAATACCCTTAACTGACCGGAATGAAGTCACAGCACGGGCGAAGGAATAGAGGAAGAGAGGGAAAGGAGGTTCCAATGCAAATTGGTTTTAAATGCCTGTGGATTGCAGTGCGGGGGAAAAGTTGGACTGGGAGAAGCATTCCATATGCGTGTGGTGCTGCTATAGAACGAGTTTGTAACGTGCTCTTTCACCAGGAGAACGTTGTCTACAGAAGAATGTTGTTTTGCCAAAACAGAGAGTGAGTCATGACTGAGAGTGTGCATAATCTATCAAAGAAAGGTTCATTTATTTTCCAACCAAACCTGTACTAGGGTCTGCGAAAAAAACTGTCTCTTTAAGGTATACATTTTTGCCGTCGGGAGATAATTGAAATAATTAAACAAACAGAGTTGATTATGGAGCAAATAGAATATGGGAACAGCCATATATCACAAGGCCGATTAGCCTAAGCATCGTTAACAATGCAAGACTGGATGCCATAAGTCGATTAGCCCAAGAATCATTAATAATGCAAGACTGGACGCCCTAAGTTTTCAAGTACCAAACTGATTTCGTGCTTGATGGACACTTTCCTCAGTTTGATAGTAAGCGAAGACTTCTTAACACCTGTCTTTGGGTCCCAGCATTCATCTTAGCGGCAAAGAGCAGGATAAGTGTATATCCACACTAAGGGTGAGTCACTTTGGTGAACAAAACTACCTCCGACCGCTTCACACAGTGCACCGAACGCGGCTGTGCCTGCGATGTTGTGAATAAAGCCAAGATCGCCTCGATACTCCCACAAGGGAGCCTAACGTATGGTCCAGCTGTAACTAAGGTTTCAGTATCTACGAACCCCCGATGCACCAGAATATAGCCGCCGGTCAAGCTTCAAAATTAGAGCCTGATACCCGACATCGCCCTTAATTGACTCTTGCTCCACCAGTGATTCCATTGACACTGAGCAATGCAGAGCTACAAGTGATTCATAAATACACTCACAGGATTTGAGGTTCATGGGACAGTGAAGTGGCAGTGCAATCCAAACAACTCAGACGTGATGACAGCTGAAATTATACTTCAGGCGCACATTATTCCTTAAACCGGGATGTAGTGTCAAACCGGTCGAAAAATTTAGTGTAATAGACCCCTTTGACTATCAAAGAAGAACAGCTTTTCAAACTCCGACGTTCGGAGTCGGCAAAAAACTGTAGGTCCCTTCTACACGAGTAATTGATGAGCAAGCTAGGCCTTGGTCCCCCTGTGGACTGTACCGCCATCCAATTATAATTATTAGTGCTATATGACGGAGAGTGTCCGCCGTGGCGTAGTAGGTAGAGTGCAACGCTCACACGCCGAAGGGTCTAGGTTCGATATCCGGCCGAACACTTCGAACTTTTCACGCCACCACCTTTTACGAGCTGCTGATAACACTTAAAGGGTGATAACTGTCTAAGAAAGCTTCTCAAACTTCGCCGTTCGGGGTCGGCAGGTTCCTTCTACTCGTGAGAGAACAGTAGCGCGCACAACACGAGTAGTTGATAAACAAGCTAGGCCCTGGTCTAATTGTGGACTGTCGCGCCTACAATTATTATTATATGACGGAGAACTCTATGTCCATACGACACTGACCCTTTGTAAGTATCAGAAAACTGCAATAGTCCCTTCTTAGGGCAAATTCTCTGGATCCCGCTGTAAGAACAGCTGTTAGTACAAAAAACTAAGACCCACCGTTCTTGGATGAAATTCGCTGGAACCCACTGCATGTACAGGAAAACTAAAACCAACCCTTCTGGGAGCAAACTCGATAGAATCAGCTGTTTTGTTTGTTCTTCGGTCTCCCGTGAGCCACAGTGGACTCGTTTTTTCGGATACGAATCGGGACAGAAGCATCTTTGGGTTAACCCCAAACTGTGTGATACAATCCTTTCACGTTGTCCGACGGTTGCGTTTGTTAGAAAAATACTGCAGACGCTATACAATAAATCTTTCTTGCAATGATGGCGACATCGGGCAAAGTAACCCTTTCTTCTTCTTCTTCTTCTTCTTCTTCTTCTTGAGGCGCTACTGTCCGGGGTGGAAGTGGGCCTAAACCAACATGCCTCTCCAGCCAGCACGATCTTTTGCTAGCTGCCTCCAGTTGCCCACTCCAAGTGGGTTGATGTTCTTTACTTATGTGCGCCACCGTCCTCTGTTGCGTTGCCCCAATAGCTCTGATTCGCAGACTTTTTGAGCCTAAGGAGTGGCGTTGATACGCTCTACATGTCCTAGCCATCTTAACCGTTGTGCCCGAAGACGCTTGACCAGGCGCATGTCGCTGTACAGCCCATAGAGTTCGCCATTAACTCTTCTCCAGATGTCATCAACGCAAACAGGACCAAAAATCGCACGCAAAACTTCCCCCTTTCTACTGTCCTATTCCGACCAGATGATGTGACTGGATTTATGAATCACATGATTCAAAATCACATCCGTATCACTATTTATAGTGTCAACGGAATCACTGATGGAGAAAAGACCATCTACAGATGGCGGCTAACAGACCCAAGCTTTGGGGGAACCTGACTGGTAGTGACAGCTTGAACAGAGGTTATATTCTGGTGTCACGGGAGGTCAGGGGCCCCTGGAACTTCGGTTCCAGCCTAACCGTGGGGTAGACCCCTTGTGGGAGTATCGTGGCGGCTGTGGTTTACCAAATAACTTCACGGGTAGAGTCGAGGATAGTGTACTGTGCTGACTTGTCTAGTTCATTATTTAAGCACAACTAGGCAAGACGGTTAGGGGACTATCCCTTCTCAGTGTGGAGTTGCATTCTCAACCGGGCGCTGCGACCCAAAGAGCGGAAGAAGTTTTAGAAAGGCTTCGCATCAAACCAAGGTGGGGTGATTGCCCCTCAAGCATGATCCCAGTTTGGTACTTGGGTAACTAAGGCGTCTAGTCTTGCGTTACTTATCACTCTTGGGAAAATGGTTACCCGTGATATAAGCCGTTAAGGCAGGTGGTCACGTAAAACCAAATCCCACATCTGTCCTGTTCCGAGGCTTTTCTGATAAAGACATATGAGATTAGTGTACGTTTTTAAGCGATCTCATCAAACAACATAAACGATGCCAAAATTTTTAAACGGTGCAGGCGAAAAAAATGGATGAAGCCAATCCTTGTCGTCCGAGTTAAGTGAAACCACGTCGTGTAACAGTCTGCAAAAGTGGTGTATGATTACAACAAGTTGACACGACTACAAGTATAAGCGCAAGTTGCACAATTTGGTAAAACTTTTGGCCTCCGCATGCTGCCGTTTCATAGAGAATAAGTGCGTTGGCTCACTCGCTGATTTTTCAGTTTCGAATAAAGATTTAAACACATCGAAACCCCCAACGACATCATCTCTTTCGAGTTGTGGATCACACATAAAAAGCTTTTCTCACTCCGCCCTCGAGGTAGAAACTAAGTCATAGTCTCTCTCGTAAGTTCACTTGTTTTTTAGTTTCTTTCTGTAATTCATTGTTTAGCAGAAAAAAGTCTGTTTTACGAACAGTTCTATAAATAAATTCAACATCCATCAGACCACATTCAAGCCCTTACCGAGCTCCAGCAAAACCGCTTTCCCTTGTATTTTCAGTTCTTAGTCGCAACCTCGAACCCACTCAAATCAAAGGAATAAACGTCCAGATAAATGCAGTCCCCAGCTAACCAGAGAGCGAACAAAGGCCTATTCAAATGCGAAGATTCCCGATGAAAAACAAAAACTCCCAACCCTCAAAGTCGAATGAACAGCAGATGTCTGTCGTGTCTAATAAGTGCGCAAAACCATTAACTAAATGTTCACCGAACGACCACAAGCCACCGTCTTCAATGGAGTTCTCCCCTTGGAACCTTGGAATGCTGCACAACAGCAAAAGGCAAATCAAATTCATCAAACCAAACATCGACATTGAGAACATCTGATTTCAAGAACAAACCACCCTTCCGTCCCTTTGAAAAAGACATCAAAACGGATCCCAGCAGCGAAAGCCACACAATGTCCTTCCCTCTTGCCAGGCTCATTTGTGTTCGTCATCAATGTGACAATGGCCAGCGGAGTGCAACAAACGATGTTACTTTCACGACACGAACAGGCATACTAACGAGCCCGCTCTGACTAATTACATACTGCCCCAATGAGATTCTGACAATCACAGACGCACAGTGGAGATTGAATGCCAGTTCCTGGGGCAACTAGCCGCTCAGGAATCTCTCGTTAAAGCAAAGACTTTCATTCCGTCGCATTGTTTGTCCCCAATTAGTGATCGTAATCTCACCAATGAACGTCTTCCGTTCGTCCTTGTGAAATCATTCCCAATAACGACCAATCTCCCTTGCAAACCACAAATCTTTCGTCCCGGCTCGGAGGATGCGTTGTTTCCCTCCTGCGCTGCAGCCTGCCAACAGGGCTGAATGGGGTGTTAAGGTATTTCTCCTATTTCTCCGTTACCTACACTGCTGCAAGGACATGGGCGGACCCATGCCGGGCGATAATGGTCTCTGATCTGTGTAGATGTTTGAAAACATTTCGGTTTGACTACTAGGTGGGTTCGTCCCTGCATCTGACTTCAAGGATGACTCCTCGGAGCGACAGTGTCGGCGTTTCTCGAACCAAAACGGAGCCTCTGTTGTCCTCCTGGTTGGTTCGCCTTTTGTGCACTTCCTTTGAACAGCAGTCTTGATGTTCGTTAATTGCCACCCATCGGGCATTGAATGCCTTTGTCTCATTCGCTTGCCCCGACGGTGAACCTCGCCCAATGGGAGCTAATGGATTTGGCATGCTCGGTGAGTGGGACCGAACCGAGGAGTACCTGCCATTGGTGCGCCCTTTTGGATGCCAAATGAAGATATCAGCCTCTGCTGTCGGGGCGCTTGATATCGCGTGGATACGCGGACGCACGGCCACGCTTCCCTACAGGAAGCCGATAATTGACTCCTAACTACGTTCAAATAAAGCGATAAATATTTTATACCTTTACCACGGCCAATAAATCCCGCGAGCGAGTCCCTCGAATCGTGCAGCATCCTTCCCGGGCGGAGATCTTGTGCGCGAGATCCTGCTGCTGTTAGCAAGAACTTCCAACAAGGGCCGTGTCCCGAAAGTCATCGCAGTCGTTGCTGTCGTCGACTTCGAGGGAGAGTCATTGTCTCAGCTATCAGTGACCGTGAAATCTGCCTTGGAACTAGTCAAAGGACCTTTTAGGATCTTTGCTCAAAGGAAAATGCGTTTATGAGGTGCCTTTCGAGAATCCCAGGTACGGCCGTCGTAAATTTTCACTCACGTCGACGATGATGAACAAATAAAGAATTTATTGGTGTCGCAGTGCGCGATTTTCTCGTTGCCTCCGGCCGAACTCACACATCCCGAGCATTTCGCGCAATTCGGTTACAACGCTGAATATTTGTTTTTTTTTTTTCAGAACGAAGTGTCACCGCGGGGAACTACCGTACAACAGACCGTGCTAAGGGCATCATAATTGTCATCCTGTGCAGGGGATTTTCGTCAATGGTTCGGTCTGTTCGTCTGGGCTGGTAGGCGTCCGTGTGTGTGCGAGTGAGTGGCATGGTCGGACCGAAATAGAATACAAATTAGCTCCGCCTCCATTCCCGGTTCGGGATCTCGGGAAAGAGGTAGTGGCAACTATGGCGGATCGAATTTTTAATTTCGTTCTGGTGGCGGAGTTTCTTGTTTTTGTGTTCCCCTCCCATGGAGGTCACCACCGCCACGACCACTGGCTCGGCCACCACCAACTGATGGCTCTTGTGGTTCGTATGGTTTCCTCAAAATTTGGTCACATTTCGGTTTCAGGGTTTCATTGGAATTTGCGGTCTCCACGGAATTTATGCTGGTCAAGGTTTATTTGTGTTTTATTGCCAAGACGAACCGTTATGGCCTTGAGTGAGGTGAGATTTCGATTGGCTTGGGTGGAAGGTGATTGTGCGTGATTGCGTGAGGCGCTGAGTTCTTTTTGATTGCATCACTGGCGCGACTGCGGTATTCACGCTTATTGAGCTGGGGGCAACGGATGAGGCGGAGCTCAAATTCAATTGGCCCCCAGGGATGATTCCAAATTTATGAATGAATGAAAATGTTTAAAGCGAGGAAAGGAGGAAGTGGGCGTCGAGCATAGGAGGCGAGCTTTGACTTGTCATTAATCATGCCGAGCGGGTGTTGACTTTGAAAGACGATAACCCCAGCCGCCTGGAGTGTTCCTTGGCCAAGTAAATCCGACTTAATGGTATACGGAATCTGCTGGAAACCAGTAGCTTTGAGGTTAATTAGATTTTCAACTCCATCACCAACTTTGAGTATGACAACAGTTTAAGTTGCTAGAAGATATGCTGATATGTTGTTTTCAGCTCTTTGCCCCAGTGCTATAAAAATTCATTTTTTCATCGCCGCTTGTTGATGACCATCAATGTAGCTTACAATTTTCTTTGATATTCACCAAATAGAAACGGTGGTGTGGATAAAATGTCACCAATGGGGAGTTTTCTTATATGTTTGCCAGTAAAAGAGCTGTCATTACCTATGTCTCTGACAGGACTTGGTCTACCTCGGTTGCCCGATTTATAGAGGTCTTAGGCCAAGAATTTGGTTTTATCTGACGACAGACCAAGCTATCAAATTTATTCGAGAAATGCACAAAAATACAAAAAAAAAAAACAAATATTCATGATGAACTCTAACTCGCTACAAGTGCTGTGATGGCTAGAAGACATCTGTTTGAATTTAAGATGCTAGCTTGAAGCCCTTACAAACTACCGCTTTTGACAAAAAAGCAAATGAGCTTGGTCTTTGTTAAATCACATATATAGAGGTTGACGTAAGAAGAAATGGAGGAACAGTTGGTGGAGCGTTGAAAGAAAAATGGTTAGATTTGGCTCCAAGTGTTGTCAGAAGTGTAACAGAATACCCCATCTCAGGGACTAAATGGACTTTCAATAGTACGTAAAAATCCTTGAAGAAGCAGTGCTGCCTATGCTGAGATGTAAATTGTGCTAGATTCGGTATATTATTCGTATAGGGACCTACTGCATATGTCAAAATAACTTAAATGAAACACAAGTAACCTTTATGGAGTGGCCAACACGATCTTCTGACTGTGATCCCTTGAAAACTTTTGGGACGGTATTCAAAATTCTGTGCAGGATAAGCCAAGAAACAGTATGGAAAAGCGGGAAGATGTGCGAAACTTGTGATAAATTATTCCTGCAAAATGATGCCGGCATTTGGTGAAGTCAATGCCACGAAAATGCAGAGCGGTGATAAAAAATAAAATTGCCTTTGTTTCAAAGCCCCAATGGTGACCAATGATTTTTAATGAGTTCATTTTGCGCTGTGATAAAAAGAATTGCCTTTGTTTCAAAGCACTAGTGATTATTAATGAGTTAATTTTGCTTTCACTATTTCTATAAATAGTTCTAAAGGTTCAAAGCACATTTGGAATTTACCCCTTAATGCAGAGAAGTCTTTCACGGATACTAGAGCATATAAAAACAGAGCTGTAGCCCGAGAGTTTCCGCATACAAGTCCCTGAAGAAAAGCATTGTCCGCATCAAAAACAGCACACAAAGGAGGAAAATAATTTCAATAAATTTGAGGACACGCGTATAGATTGAGGTTGCAGCACCAACCAAAGAAAAAGAAGTTTCTTCGCCTTGAACTCAGCTCATTTCCCAAACAATCTGTTTTATTCCTATGCCAGTCTTATTCACTTTTCTTTGCTTTCTTGTTAAACGCAAGATAAATCCTTTTCTCAAATTCAAAATTAATGTTTATGGCTTCTATATAGTTTCGGATTTTGCAGCTAATGTAGGGTTTTCAACTATATTACCCGGCACGCAAAAAAGTTTGTTTGTGGTCTTATATGTATCTGTGCAAATTTTACATCATAGGCATTACTAATGTTTGAAATTTATTTTTTTTTAAACAGAGTAGTTAACCTGATTTAACGCCATGTCCCTGGAATTATCTTAATACCTCTGCCTAAATGGAAGATAATCATATTTTAAATATCTGTCATAGCTCCAAAATTATCGATGAAAGTTCTCATTACACAAAGTACGTTTTTGAAATTTAAAAATTACGACTTATCATCAAGCTTAATAGTGTATGATCAAACTGAAGGACCAGGAAACCGACAATAATAATAATTGTATGGCGCGACAGTCCACAGGGGACCAGGACGTAGCTTTCTCATTAACTACTCATGTTGTGCGCGCTACTGTTCTCTCACGAGTAGAAGGGACCTACAGTTTTTTGCCGACTCCGAACGGCGAAGTTTGGGAAGTTTTCTTAGACAGATGTTACTCTTTGAGTATTGTCAGCAGCTCGAAAGAGGTGGTGCCGTGAAAAATTCGAAAAATTGATGTTGAGCTGGGAGTCGAACCTAGACCCTTCGGCGTGTGAGCGTCGCACTCTGTCCACTACGCCAGGGCGACCACGATAGTAAGAAACCGACAAAAGAGGATTTTTGACTGCAACCCAAACACGGTCGCCGTAGCGATTTGGGTGAAGTGCCACAGTCAGAGATTCGATCCCCGTACTGAACACGTCGCATTTTTCTTGTCACCAACTCTTTTACGCAGTGGTCGCCGTAGCGTAGCGGGTAGAGTGCGACACTCAAACGCCGAAGGTCCAGGTACGATTCCCGGCTGAAAACCTTTCATTTTTCACGGCATTTCATTTTTCGAGCTGCTGATAACACTCAAAGTAATTACGGTCTAAGAAAAAGCTTCTCAAATTTCGCCGTTCGGAGTCCGCAAAAAACTTTAGGTCCCTTCTACTCTTCAGAGAATAGTAGCGCGCACAACACGAGTAGTTGATGTAGGTAATAAGCAAGCTAGGCCCTGGATCCCTGTGAACTGTGGTGCCAACAAATTATTGAAATAATAACTCTTTTAAGCTGCTTACAATAATTTAAGCGTCAACTGTCAAGAATTATTAATTAAATATTATTTCTTGTTAGTTGTTCCCCCTGTAAGTTCCGCGGCTTGTTGAGTAATGTGTTATAAAAACGTTTTATAATTTCGGTTTTCGAAGTCAGTAAGAATATTCTACGAGGATTCTCCAGATGATGTGACTGGATTTATGAAGCACAGGATTCAAAATCACATCCGTATCACTTTTTATGGTGACAGCGGAAACACTGATGGAGAAAAAATCATTTGTGGCGAGATGGTGGCCAACAGACCCAGGCCTTGAGGGAACCTGACTGGTAATGACAGCTTGACCAGAAGCTACATTCTGGTGCCACGGGAGGTCAGGAGCCCCTGGAACTTCTGTTGCAGCCTGACCGTGGGGTAGGCCCCCTTGTAGGAGTATCGTGGTGGCTGTGGTTTACCAAATAACTTCACGGGTAGAGTCGAGGATAGTGTACTGCCGACTTGCCTAGTTCATTATTTAAGCACAACTAGGCAAGACGGTTAGGGGACTAACCCTTCTCAGTGTGGGGTTGCATTCTCAAACGGGCGCTGCGACCCAGAGAGCGGAAGAGGTTTTAGGAAGGCTTTGCATCAAACCAAGGTGGGGTGATTGCCCCTGAAGCATGATCTCAGTTTGGTACTTGGGTAACTAAGCCGTTAAGTCTTGCGTTACTTACGACTTTTGGGAAAATTGTAGTAAAGTCGATCACGTTAAACTAAATCCCACATCTACGAGGGTTGCCTTTTATATATCGGGATTAGAGAACAAAAACAAATATTTATCATCGAAAATAGCTTTATTGTTTTTCAAAATATTCCCCATTAAGATCTATACATTTTTGCATGCGTTTGAACCAATTGTCGCAGCACTTTTGCCACTCTGATTGAAGTGTCTCTAAAACATGCCTTCTGAACGCATCAACCGCTTCTTCAGGTGTAGAAAAACGTTGACCTCTCATTTTTTTTACATACGGGAAAATGAAGTCATTCGGTGCCAAGTCGGGACTATACGGCGGATGACTCATCAAATCGATGTTTTGAGTGCTCAAAAATGCAGTTTTTGCAGTGTGAGAGCTCGCATTGTCCGTCTTCGGCGGTTGGTTTTCCTGATTTCTTGGAAGACAAGACAGACAGAACAGACAGAATTGACTGTTCTGCGTTGATGTGCTACGGTTACGACATGTTCAGTTTTTCCGAAAAAACAAGCTACCATTTACTTGGAAGTGCTTCGGGCGAGAGCAACTTTTGTTGGATTTGGCTCATTTTGAAACACTTATACAGTTGACTGCTTTCTACTTTCGGGCTCATACGTCTAAATCCATGATTCATCACCTGTCACGATGTCATAAACATGTTTCGAACCACAGCGATCATATTTTTGGAGCATTTCTTTCGACCAATCGGCACGAGTCTTTTTTTGAGCGATTGACAAATTGTGTGGGATTCAACGCGAACAAATTTTTTTGACGGTCAAATGTTCATGCAATATTGAATGTATGCTGGTCCCACTAATGCCTAAGGTTGTCTCAATCTCACGATAGGTCACATGACGATCTTGCAATATCAGTTGGCGCACAGCATCAATGGTTTCCGGAACAACGACTGATTTTGGACGACCTTCACGAAATTCGTCTTGGAGTGAACTACGACCTCGGTTGAATTCACCATACCATCTATAAATACTCGTCCTTGATGGAGCTTCATCGCCAAAATTTGAATTAAGTTCATCGATGCACTGTTGTTGAGTTAGCTCACGTCGAAAGTTGTAAAAAATAATCGCACGAAAATTTTCACGATTTAATTCCGTTTTTTGGGCGAGATGAAAATTTTAAGCTACTATAAACGACACAAATAGCACTCGTATGTAAAAACGTTTTGTGTACGTATAACCTCGAAAATGTCAAACTTTAGGATAGAGCTGGCATTTGCCAGATTGCAACATTAGGGTTGCCCAATCCCGAAATATAGAAGAAGCCTTACAGAAAAATAGCACGCCCAAAACGAGCAGTTTGCGGGGAAACTTGGCATTGGTAGAACGTTGCGTTATTCAGTATTAATATAAGCTCCTGTTGTAGCGATACTTAGAAACAAAACGCTGTCTGCTACTCCTACATTCCGAATAATCTGTCGTTTGTTATGTCATATGCTGGCACACGATGCATCTTATAATCCTGAATAAACCTCATGTACACGGGGGTGAGTTGTGTTCCAAAATGCAAACCTAATTGTAGGGAGTGTCTCTGAGTTCCAAAGTACATAATCCAAAGTTTCGTAAAACTCTCCTTAACTCGCAAAGGCATACAAGTTTCGTTTAGAAAACAAAATAGTTGGCTAAATATTCTTAGTAATTATTTGATTGAGTAATTATTTATTATTATTATTAATTATATTATTGAGTAATTATTTAATTGGGTACATTTTCTATTAAAAGGCCTCCTTTTACAATTACAGAACACGCGCCTTGTCACGTCATCTCGCGTGTGATTTGTTTCCATTTTTTTCTTGGCCAAAAAGATGCGTGACATTGTGTTTCATGACATCCCATGCATGCCACTCTCCTCAAATCGATTTGACATCTCAGTACCGTTCTTTCGTCTCGCTGCTACCCAAAAAGTAATTAATTACATCTACGAGATAACGCTTTGGTAATGCTCTTCAAAGCATGAATACTTACTTCAGTATTATTGTACACATATTCTTAATAATAATAATTACACAGCGGGACAGCCCACAGGGAACCAGAGCCTAGCTTGCTCATCAACTACTCGTGTTGTGCGCCAAACTGTTCTCTCACGAGAAGAAGGAACTTTCAGTTTTTTGCCGACTCTGAACCACGTTTGCCGTTTTGGCCATTTATGCCCAAAAATTGGTCATTTTTGTTCATTAAATATGCTCTTGGTTAGTTTTTTTTCTAATTGGTCATTTTCCACAAAGTGAAAACATCAACAACATTTTTATGTTGCCGAAAGAAATTATCATGAAAAAAATCCAATCACTTCACCCACAGAGCAATGTCAATCGCGATTGATTTGGTCTTCTCAATAACAATACTTTGCTTTTCGTTTAATCGGTATATTCGCTTGGAAATACTGAATTATTTCTGAAACAAATCAATGATTGATTCAGTCACTCACTGTAAATGAACGAATTACAGAGCGAATAACAGTCACATGGGAAAAGGAGCAGATGTAATGGCTCATTTATTGACAGATGACTTCAAATCTCAAAATTGTGTGTTCGAATCGCTAACGTATTTTACGGACTGTTCTTGTTTTCTGCAAAATCAAAATAAACACTATGGATGGGTAAGTTATAAAAGAGAAATTGTTGTCATATTAAAAATAAAACAACATTTAAAATTCGTGAATGTGAAGAAAAGAGCTCGACAAGAAACTGAGACCGAAGCAGAAAGTCCCGCAGAAGCAGATAAGCCCCAATCTTCTAGGAGTTGGTAAGTAGTTTTCTTATTAGAATTTAAGTTTCACAACATTTGGCTAAATATGTACATACATGTATATAAATTGTTATTGGTCCAAATGAAGACATAGAGAAAAATAATGCGGAGCGGAAATTTCGCCATGAATGGCTCAAGGCATTTATTTGGCTTCAAAATAAAGAAAACAAAAGCTTTTGTAGTGCATGCTATAGATCATCGATAATCATTTGGATCACACGAGCACACGAGGTAAAGGACTCGCATATTAAAAACATGGAAGCAAAGACAAAACAATTGCAGATTCATTCCTGCTTCAAACATGAAAAGACAAGTTTGCAAAAAAAACTCTATTTCGCGGAGCTAATGCTTGTGCAATTTTTAGTCTTCCACAATCTTCCATTTAATTTAATGGATATTTTGGCAAATCTTTTAAAAGATTGCTGTCCCGATTCTGACTCGTTCTTGTTCAAGCGGTCCATAAGCGACTCAGAGACATGCTTGTGCGGATATAGCTCTGAGGATTGGTTGCACGTGTTGTGCCAATGTCCTCTCTACGATGACATTCGGGACCTTGGAGCTATGAACATATCTTGCACTGATGGGACTTATGATGTCAGCCTGGTTCTCCAGACTAAACAGAGTACAGGCACCATCAGGGGTTTTGCTAGGGAAGTTTTCAGCAGACGAAGAGCTAGAATTGCTGCCCTCATGGCGGCAAATAGGTAGATTAGATTAGGAATACAAGGTTATCGGTCCTGGATGTTAAGGAATCCTACCGAGAGCAACACAGCTCTCAAGCTTGACCGGAAGCTATATTCTGGTACCACGGGAGGTCAGGAGCCCCTGAAACATAGTTTCAGCCTGACCGTGCGGTTGGCCCCCTTGTGGGAGTATCGTGGTGGCTGTGGTTTGTACCCAAATCGCGGGGAGAGTTGGAAGTAGTTAACCGTGCTATATGATCTGATCTGCCCCCAGTTACCTGGGTCAGATAGGGTCAAATGGTTATGGTGAAGTACTTCTGATTCGATGTGGAGTTGCATCCAACCGGGTGCTGTGACCCAAAGAACAGCAGAGGTGTTAGAAAGGCCTCGCTCCTTACCAAGGAGGAGAGACTGTCCCTTAAGACAGAAACTCAGATTGGTACTTGGGATCCCCAAGGCGTTAGTCAGCGTTCTCCTGACTATGGGTGTATGGACCCCGTGGTATTAAGCCTTAACGGCAGGTGATCACGTAAATCCAAATACACACATGTCCCGATTCTGATTCTAGATGATGTGACTGGATTTATGAATCACATGATTCAAAATTACATCCGTATTACTATTTATAGTGACAACGGAATCACTGATGCAGAAGAGACCATCTGTGGCGGGATGGCGGCTAACAGACCTAGGCGTTGAGGGAAACTGACTGGTAGTGACAGCTTGACCAGAAGCTACGTTCTGGTGCCACGGGAGGTCAGGAGCCCCTAGAACTTCGGTTCCAGCCTGACCGTGGGGTAGGCCCACTTGCGGGAGTATCGTGGTGGCTGTGGTTTACCACCTAACATCGCGGGTAGAGTCAAGGAAAGTGTACTGTGCTCACTTGTCCAGTTATTTATTAACCCATGGCTAGCTTGATCCCAGTTTGGTACTTAGGTAACTAAGGCATTTAGTCTTGCGTTACTTACGACTCTTGGGAAAATGGACCCCGTGATATAAGCCGTAAAGGCAGGTGATCACGTAAAACGAAATCCCACATCTGTCCCGATTCTGATGTGGCAAAATTAATTAAATGCGGACAGACTTGCGGAAACTTATATATAATATGCTTAATTAATAAATAAGTTTGAGAGGAACTTTGTGAATTTGTTTGTACCTGTTCTTTCGTTTTTGTTTTTTTATTAATAATTAATAAAATAATTTGAGGTGTTCACTTGCAACATTCAATGTAAGATATATGTACATATGTGATGATGAATTAGATGTAAGACATGTATATGTGATGAATTAAATGTTAAATATATTTCATAATTGTCTTGTTCTTGCCTTAGTCATATTTTTGGTCCTTTTTATTAACATTTGGTCATTTTTAATCCCAATTTTGGACACTTTCTTTTCCAAATGGTAACCGTGCTCTGCACGGGCGAAACTTCAGAAGCTTTTTCCAAGGCAGTTATTACTCTTTGAGGGTTGTCAGGAGGGCGAAAGAAAGGTGCCGTGAAAAATTCGATTCAGCTGGGAATCGAACCCAGACTTTGGGCATGAGATCGTCGCACGATACGACGTCCACCTAAAGTGTTCTTGAAGAAAATAAAATCAAAATAAAAAGAAAGAACATTTTAGAAGTTCAGGGTAAGTAGCAATGATCAACAATCAAATTCAAGTGTTTTATACATTTCATTTGATCAAAGCCTTAAGTAGTCGTGTTGCGCTGTTGTGTGTCCATAGTTACGATTTGCTTCGAATCGTTGACAATGACTTTTTGTGTAGATGGGCTAAAAGACAACTATAAGCCCATTCCCGCTGTTCGATCAAAGTCCTAAGGATATCGGAATCAGAATAAATTCACTTTCGCCAACCAAATTTGTTTATAGTTGCAGAAACCTCTGCGTTTGTTTGGGAAATAAAGAGTGATTTTTTAGTTATTATCTTTTTGGCCTGTATCTGTGGTCGCCGTGGCGTAGTGGGTAGAGTGCGACGCTCACACGCCGATGGGTCTAGGTTCGACTCCCAGATCAACACCAATTTTCCGAATTTTTCACGACACCACCTCTTTCGAGCTGCTGACAACACATAAAGAGTAATAACTGTCTAAGAAAGCTTCTCAAATTTCGCCGTTCGGAGTCGGCAAAAAACTGTAGGTCCCTTATACTCGTGAAAAAACAGTAGCGCGCACAACACGAGTAGTTGATGAGCAAGCTAGGCCCTGGTCCCCCTTAAGACTGTAGCGTCAACAATTATTATTATTATTATCTTTTTTGCAACACTGGTTTAAACAGCTGACGCACGTTTCGTGTTTTGTTCCACTGTCAAACATCTTCAGTTTGGTCCATAGTTTCACCATGAATCGTCTTACAAACGAACAACGCTTTCAAATTATTCAATTTTATTGTCAAAATGCGTGCTCTGTTAAAAAAGTTTATCGCGCGCTTCTTCTATTTTATGGTCAAAAATGGACGAAGCTCATTTTTGGCTCAATGGGTACGTAAATAAGCAGAATTGTCGATTTTGGAGTGAATATCAGCCAGAAGCATTGCAAGAGCTGCCAATGGATCCAGAAAAAGTCGCAGTTTGGTGCGGTTTATGGGCTGGTGGCATCATCGGACCGTACTTCTTCAAAGATGATGCGAATCGTAACGTAACTGTGAATGGGGAGCGCTACCGTGAGATGCTATCCAACTTTTTTTTACCCATAATGCAAGAGCTTGACTTGCATGACATGTGGTTTCACCAAGACGGTGCCACATGCCAAACAGTACGCGCAACAATGGACTTATTGAGAGGCGATTTCGGTGAACATTTCATTTCACGTTCAGGAGCGGTCAATTGGCCGTCTAGATCATGCGATTTAACACCTTTAGGCTATTTGTGGGCTATGTTAAAGTTCATGTCTATACAGACAATCCCGCTTCAATTGACGCATTGGAAGACAAAATTGAAGCATTTATTCGTGATATGAAATGTTGGAAAGAGTATGCCAAAATTGGACTAAGCAGATGGCTCATTTGAGGCGCAGTCAAGGTCAACATTTGCATGAAATAATCTTCAAACATTAAATTATATGGACCGTTCTATTGATTCAAATAAAGATTTTATGATTATTCATGATTATTTTGAATTTTATGTGTTTTTTTTTTTAAAACGTTCCTGTAGCTCTTAACAAATCAGCCATTATAATTAATTGTTCAAATTTTTAAAAGCAAAGCTCTTGAAATCGTTCAAAAAGATTCAGAATTAAGACCAAACAACCAAAAATGGGCAAATAACTGAGGCCCAAGCCTCGTGGCATCCAAAGAGGCTTTACTTGATGAAGACCGAAGGTAAACCAGTGTTAATTATTATAACATAATAACGAATATTAAGGGATTCGAGAGTATATAAAACCTAGTTCAGTAAAAAAAAACAATTAATACTTCCTTTATTTGAAAAAGGTTTCTGGCAAGGCAACGCACTATCATGTGACTTCTTAAACAGCATTCTTTTGAAGATCATGCGTAACTCACAGGTCAACATCAGAGGCACGAATTTCTAAATGTGAGCTCAACTGCTAGGTTCCGCGGACGACATTTACATGATTTGTAGAACATTGCGAGACGTCAATGAGGCGTTTACTGCCACTGAAGAGGAAGCAGCCAAAATGGATCTGGTGGTAAATGAGGGTAAAACGAAGTACATGCTGTCATCAAGGAAGGACACACAACAATGACGTCTCGGACGGAGCGTCAAACCGGGCAGCAAAAACTTCGAAGTAGAAGAGGACTTCGTCTACCTCGGCTCCGTGGTAATTAGGTACAAAAACATCAATGCCGAAATCAAACGCGGATTCACTCTTGCCAATCGCTGTTTCTTTGGGGTAAAGAGGAATATAGCCCTCTTTTAGAAATAACGCAGCTTGATCATCCCATTCCTACCTTATGGCCTGGACGTTGCTAAAAGCGGATGATGTAGCCATTCATCTGTTCGAGAGAAAAGTTCTGCATTGGTTGAGACCCAGGTCCACTCGGGCTGCTTTTTTTGTTTTTGAACAAATACTAAAATTGTCATCTGTGGCTAATGTCGCATCCAAGTTCATTTTTGTGTTTAAGTCATTAGACCTCTTTAAAGCAACTCAAAGTGAAGAAGAAACACTGGCACTTAGACTGCCAAATCGTTCAAAATGTTACGCCACTCATGTCCTTAAAATTCCCCAACGAAAACGGCAATTGAGTTGTTCAAACGGTAGGAAGAGGGTCAAGACACGACCCTCGGCTGATGAATTAAACATTAACAAAATCGGTTAGCAATCCGAAACCATATTCAATATCCCAGACAATATTGGGTTTCTAAAAACCAGTCGCTTGTGAACAGAGGTTGAAGGCGGATGTTAATAACAAACGTTTGTATATCAATTTCTTGTGTTGGTTACTTTTCAAATATACGAGTATGTACGTGATCGGTTAGAATTTCAGTCGGTTAAAGTGGCAAAAACGCATCATTCAGAAATCATCAACACTCTGCCAAGAATTCGGCGCATGTTGTTCTCCAAATACTTCAATTCCCCGACAAAGCATAATTCTGGCTATTCGCTAAATTCAATAAGCCGCTTGGGGCTATAAATTGCAATCAGCAGAAGAAACCAAGAGACGATGGAAGAAACCGAAACAAAAAGAAGGAATCAAAGGCTGCCCGAAATTGAAACACTACTAGTTTTTTGACCAGGCACAGATATTAGTGACAGCATTGCCAACTGAAGAAAGAAAAGGAAATAATTGTACCCTTCGAAATACACACACAAACGTCTAAGAAAATGTTGAAAACTAGCATCCCATTGGGCAATTCCTTCTCCTTCTTCTCAGTTTGTGCATTTTGTTTGGGAGCCTGCTCCCCTTCCCCTTCTCAACTTTTAAGAAACTCCCCTTTTGTCCATGTCTGAAAATCAATTTCCTTCCTTAATTTTTTCTATAGACAGATCATCCATCCAGGAGTGGAAGTGTCTTGCGGAAGTGAAATTGATGAAGCATCGCCGATGCCGAAAAGTTTGCCTTTAAGAATTCCCACGAGACACAAGATAACTCGCCCTGCGCCTCCGCCGACACGTGATTAATGATTCAACCTGAATGTGAGATGAGTTCTTCACTTTTCGACAGCCGACAAGTGTTTCACTCTGCCGCACTCGCCAACGGAAAGGTATCCAAAACAAAATGATCGCGCGTTATAGATGCTCTGGCAGAAACACCCGATTGCCTTCCGTATAATGGTCACCTTTCTGGCCACGTAATGATGTCTGAAAGGTGGGTGTGGACACAATTCATCGTGTAGGTTTGATCGCACCGCTGAATGGAATGGTAATGGATTTTTCCAAACCAGATTCGGATGGCACTCGCGCAATAATGAAGAGTCCTTAGCGAAGGCAGTAATGTAATCATCGGCGAGCGTCTAGCGAATTCGTGGGAATTGGGTGGAAAGTGGAAAGTCGCTCGCACCACAGGTGGCGTGCAGTTCGTCATAAATATCCCTAAAGACCTCTAAGTGACCAATTCTGTCGTCCTGGCGTGAAGCCCTGTGTCAGTGACGCGAAACTATGCACATCATGCAACGGCGGGGACGCAGCAGATCCGCCTGGCAAGAATTGCCTTTCAATTCCTTTCTTCTGTTGTAACAAAACGAACGGAATTCCGAAAATCAGCTCCGAACAATCAGGGATTTTATTCGTTTATTGACCCCACAGGAGGTGTAGTCATAAATCTCGTCGTCCTCGTTGTCTGCGCTGCGCAGCGCGTTCTCCTCCGCTCGTCCTTATGTCAAATGTAATCACTGCCTTCAGCGTTGCAGTTGATATCTTGTTCCTAGTCATCCTGGAGTGTCCTTTTTCCGCGTTCGCCATGCCGGGATATGGATGACGTTGTGACATGTTTGCGCTGCGAACGGGCGTACCAACGACCGGAACAATGCCGCGGTAACCATGTCGTGTGTTGTCCCCCGACATGAGGGGTGTGTGTTTTGTGTCAATGTGTCAGAATCGCCCTAAATATTTTCATCGGTCGCTGGATGGGTGACACGGTGGTTTGGTTTATTTTTTTGGTAAATTGATTCCGCCCGCATCAGAATGGCGATGCGATAGTATTGATCATTGCCGACGACGATGGTTGGGGAACGACAGCGTGACTTGACAACGAGCAGCTTTCAGCTCTCTCTCTGGCGTAATTGCATCGCTGGAGGACCGAACATTTTTCAAGCTTTGCGGGGAGGGAGATGTTCTAGAGTCGTGTTGTGCTGTGACGTGTGTCCATAGTTGCGATGTGCTTCGAATCGTTCACAATGAATTTTTGTGTAGATGGGTTTAAAGTTGTCAAATGAAAGACTGTTATCCCAGCTGTTTTTCAGAATTTTGAGACAAAATTGGTTTCGTTGTCAGCGCATCGAAAAGTTTTCGGTTTCGGTATGAGTTTGATAAATGAAACAAATGTCCTGTTCTGTGCTCTGCATGGTTTGGGAAACGTTGCTTATTGGGTTGGTGTACAAGACCAAGGTATGCCAATAAATGAGGTCACATTCTTCCAATGAATTGTTCAAAAGTCGTTTCGAAGCTGGAAAAAGGCCTCTATGAACACAAAATGGCAGACAGTGATTTGTCTGGTTTTGAGTAATTTTATTTTTTTTACTTAATCTTCCTCAGATAGACCTTGATCAAAAGCAAATAGTGCCTAGTATATCGATGAAACAAACATTTTTTATTCAAAGGAAGCCAAATTATGGCTTTTCAATACACGAGATTATTAATTTTTCTCCTCACATGCAGATTTGAAATTCTGAGTTAATTCATCAACTGTCTTAACTTTCTGATTGGAAGGGATTCACTTTTTAAGACCAAAAACTTAAACAACACGGTTAAGTGTTGTTGAGTTAATTTATCATATGCCTTCACTTCCTGATTGGAAGGGGTTCATTTTTTAAGACCAAAAACTTAAAAAACCGAAAGCACTACAAGTGGAGAGTTAACCGTGTTGTACAAGAAAGAAGTAATCATTTCATTTAGCCTGAATTAAACTGCTTTAGCCGCCACGACACTATCGAATGGAGGGTAGCCTGCGGTTATATGAAAGGAAGTTTCAACGGCTTTTAGGCAAACATGCATCGCCAGTTCGGGTTCTCAACACCTAGGACTGGAATTTGATTTTAAACCATCAGTTTTATAACTCCAATCACATCATCTAGTTTCCTCATGGGATCAGCTATCACCTTTCTCGAACTCATGCTCAAAATTCTGCCTTGAAGTCATATTCCACTACAAGTCAAGAGATGTGTTGGGATTGACATCAGACCCTAATTTTTAGAACCCCAATTACAGCGTATTCGTGGCAATCAAGGAAAAGCCATCCTCGTTCAAAATAAAACCGACTTGAAAGAGATGTTCTCATATGTTCAAAAGTCTGGGAGAAAAGTTACATTTACATATCTGTATAAGACATTCGTAACATAATGTGTTAAGCGAACAATGCATGATACAGTTTTCGCGAGCAACAACAGCAGCTTGGTACGTGATGGAATGCAGCGAATCATCTTTCCACCGGACACACGAGGCATCGACAACGAGCGGACATTTGAGCTCTACAGCATATAATAATATTTCTTTTATTCCTTTACAAAATTAACAACATACCCCTTTGATACAATTTTATATAATTTTGATTCTATACATTGTATAATTTGCAAGGAATAGTTTCATACTATCTATTGTCAAAGACAAGTGGCGATAGTACCTATCAATTTATAAACAACTAAAACAAAATGATTGATGGGGAAAAGAAATACAGTATTAATTCAGAGATAAATGGAGTAGTAGAAAATAAAAAACAAAGCAAAATAAAAAATAAAAAGATATCAAAAGAAAATTTATAGCATGGGAGAAAAAAACGAATCTATTTCAATACGATTAAAAGAGGAGAGCCAATTTTTAACATTATTCAAAAATAATTTTTTCCTTCTCTCACACCTAAGGTTCAGAGGTAATAAACTAAATAAGCATGGGGCAGTAACATGCAAGACACGTGAGAAATGAGTCAAATGTGTAGTTGGAATAGTGGCGACGTGTTTGAAATTGATGCGTAATTTGTACCTTTGATTAAGTCTTTGATGGTAGTTGCAGGAGTTGTCAAAAAATATTCTTAAAACCTTATAGCAGTATAGATGTCTTAGTGGGAGATTACTAAGGGATTTGAAAATTGCAAAACTAGATGTTCTACGATTTACTTTGGTCATAATTCTTAATGCATGTTTTAGTCTAATTAACAGTGGTTCTATTTTATTATAATAGGCACCACCCCAACATGATATGATACTTTATTTTTGAGTTGAGAAGACCATTATAGACCATTTTTAAAATTTTAAAATTGCAGTAGAGGCTAAGATGGTACATGTGTCTAATGATTTTATTTAAATATTGTTGAAGATAAGTTGTGTGTGCTGTCCAAGATAATTTACTGTCCAAAATTATGCCTTGGTATTTAAAACTATCAACACACTCTATTTTAAAACAATCCTCACTACAGAGTATATCTGCATTATAAGTTGATACACCAGACATATTTGAATGAGTCAAGAAAAAACGTTGGCAATGGGGGGAGTAGTAGTATATAGGTAAATCTTTATATATTAAACCCTTGATGTTGAATATCATAAACTTGGTTTTATTGCTTATAAGTAAGTTATGTTTCTTAAACCATCTTCTCAAAATATCTAAATCATTATTAACGTCGAATAGTAAACTTAGATAGTTGCTGCTTGCATAGGAAATTGCTGTATCATTAGCGAAGGCTGTAATTTTTCCATTTAAAGGCTGAATAAATAATGAATTCACATACATAAGAAACAATATCGGACCCAATATAGAGCCTTGAGGAACACCAATGTTAGATACGCTCACGGAACTGAATACATTTTTAATTTTAACCACTCGCTTACGATTTAATAAGTACGAAGTTAACCATTCAAGAATGAAACCTCTAAAGGCCGCATAAATCAAATTTTTTAGAAGTATATTGTGGTTAACCATATCAAAGGCCTTCGTTATATCAATAAAAAGACAAGTAGGGATTCACGATGAATTCAAACTACAATATCTCCAGTCAGTTTCAATAAAGCACTTTCCGTAGATCTACCATTTCGAAAGCCAAACTGAAGATCGCTAAAAAAGTCGGTCTTATCTAGAAAGGCTAACATTCTACGTTTTATACCCTTTTCAAATACTTTGGAAAAAACTGACAAGAGAGAAATAGGGCGATAGTTGTTTAATACCCTAGTGTCATCCTTTTTATGTAAAGGTATTACCACTGCAGTCTTGAGACAGTCCGGAAGAACACCTTTAAACACACAATTGTTAAAAATAAAACATAGAACGTCCGAAATCTGAAACGAAACATTTTTTAACACTTTACTTGATACATTATCAGATGATGAAGAGCTAGACGCCTTAAGAGAATTCATAATTTTTTGTATTTCAAGGGGTGTAAATTCTGTGGCCGCCGTGGCGTAGTGGGTAGAGTGCGACGCTCACACGCCGAAGGGTCTAGGTTCGATTCCCAGCTCAACACCAATTTTTCTAATAATTCACGGCACCACCTCTTTCGAGCTGCTGACAACACTCAAAGAGTAATAACTGTCTAAGAAAGCTTCTCAAATTTCGCCGTTCGGAGTCGGCAAAAAACTGTAGGTCCCTTCTACTCGTGAGAGAACAGTAGCGCGCACAACACGAGTAGTTGATGAGCAAGCTAGGCCCTGGTCCCCCTCTGGACTGTAGCGCCAACAATTATAATTATTCAATTTTTCAAAGAAAAAACTTTGTGGTTGGAGGTTTGATTCCTGTATAGTATTATCAAAAAAATAAGCAGAGTCAGCATTAGGATTTTTCTGATTAGAACCTATTTTGGAAAAAAAAAGTGTTAAATAGATTGGCAACTTCTAAAAACCCCGAAATCTCCGAGTCTTCATTCAACAAAACAATATCAGCTCGAGCTTTATTCTTGTTTAAAATTTCGTTGACAATTTGCCAGTCTTTTTTAGAGTTTCCAACATTACAAGCTAGTTTCCTGGTAAAGTAATTAGTTTTGCAAGTTATTATTTCCGATTTGATTTCCCGACTTATTCTATCGTAATACAACTTAAGCCTAGCCTAGGGTTCCTTTGGATAAGTGAACAAATTTTCTTTTTCTTTCTAATTTTTTTAAGTAACGAAATAGACATCCAGTTCTTTAAGGGTTTTAGTTTACTGACCTTTATATTTTTTCTTTGACAAGATAACGATATATCGAATTTTAACTTATTAAGAAGGTTTTGTCCTCGTTGATCTTTAGACTAGCTCGTTTCTAAGGTTCCGGCGCGTTGGGACCTCGCGATAATGTCGATATCATCAGCGTATCCCAACAGCCGGACTGACTTGCAGAAGATTGTGCCTTCCGTGCTGACGTTTGCCCGCCGCACCATCTTCTCCAGTAACAACTTGAAGAAATCACACGACAGCGCATCTTTCCGGTGGCGATCTCGAACTGTTCAGAGCTTTTTGAACCAACTGCACGGTGCATCGCGTATGAGTTAGCGTGAAACTAAGAAAAAATTTCAAAATTTTCCTCATCGTCATCAAGTTGGAAATGTATCTACACAACCGTGTCCAAAAGGTGATTACAGACATTGACCCTCTGACCCATTTAACAGCAGTTTAGGTGTGCCACAAGGTTCTGTGCTAGGACCTCTATTGTTTTCAATGTTCAACAATGATTTTCCACAGGTAGTACAAAATTGTAACGTGAACATGTACGCAGATGATGTATCAATTTATTTGGCACGACCGATAGGTTTAAGTGAGGACTATATTGCAAGAATCAATGAAGATCTTCATAATATTGTAGAGTGGGCGGCAATCAATAAATTGAAACTCAACCCACTGAAATCTACAAGTCTCATATGCGCACGAAGTACTGTTGAAGGTTACGCGTAAACACTGCTTGGTTTTTCTTCGGAAAACCAAGAAATTACATTAAATGAAGGTTACTGCCTGGTAGTACAATGGACAAGTATTTGAGTCTGAGTGCTCCAGTGTAGTTGATCCCAACCTCCAACAAAAAAAAAAAAAAACACTGCCAAAAATAAAACAAAATCAATATGTATTCTTGATAGAATATTATACGATTAACAATTTCATAGAAGAGTATATATATAAATATAACACAAATTGATAACTTAAACTACATAAATACAATATGAAGGTTAAGTACTGTTGATATAAGTGAACTTTCGCCTATAGTTCTGAATGGAAATATCATTTCTACAGAAACAAGTGTAAAACATCTTGGATATTATATCAATTCCACCCTTGCGTGTTGTGATGCAGTCAGAAATACCATCAGAAACATTTACGCTGGCCTGCGATACCGGCGACAGTCGTCCTACTTTTTAAACAAGCAATTGAAAATTCGACTTTTTGAAAGTCTGTTAATGCCACTTTTAACTTACAATTTTTCGGTGTATCCTTGTGTTCACTATGAGTGTAAGATTGAATGTAGCGTTTAGTGACTGTGGTCGTTTCATTTATAATGTTCTCAGATATTGTAGTGTTTTTCTTCTTCTTCTTCCTCTTGTGGTGCTACAATCCGGGGTGGACCTGGGCCTCAACCAACATGCCTCTTCAGCCAGCACGATCTTTCGCCAGCTGTCTCCAGTTGCGCACTCCAAGTTGGTTTAGGTCCTTCTCCACTTCTGTGCGCCATCTCAGTCTAGGATGTCCTCTGTTGCGTTGTCCCTGTGGTTCGGATTCGAAAACTCTTCGGGCCGGAGCAGTGCTGTCCATGCGCTCTACATGGCCTTGCCATCTTAAGCGTTGTATCCGTAGACGCTTGACCAGGCGCATGTCGCTGTACAGCCTATAGAGTTCGTCATTAAATCTTCTCCTCCAGATGCCATCAACGCAAACAGGACCAAAAATCGCACGCAAAACTTTTCTCTCGAAAAGACTAAGGGCCTCCTTATCCGCCTTTGCTAACGTCCAAGATTCTGCGCCATAAAGTAGGATGGGGATGATCAAGCTGTTATATAAAGCGAGCTTTGTCCTTTGAGAGAGGGCTTTATTACTTAATTGCCTCTTGAGCCCAAAGAAACAGCGATTGGCAAGGGTGATTCTGCGTTTGATTTCGGTACTGATGTTGTTGTCCCTGTTTACCGCAGAGCCGAGGTAGAAGAAGTCCTTAACTACCTAAGTTTCTGCTGCCTAGTGTGACGCTCCGTCCGAGACGTCGATGTTGTGTGTCCTTCCTTGATGACAGCATGTACTTGGTTTTGCCCTCATTTACCACTAGACCCATTTTAGCCGCTTCCGCTTCAATGCCAGCAAACGCCTCATTGACGGTTCGCTGTGTTCGTCCAATCACGTCAATGTCATCAGCGTACGCTTACAATTGAACTGACTTCTGAAAGATCGTGCCTCTGGTGTTGACTTGTGAGTTACACACGATCTTCTCGAGGATGATGTTAAAGAAGTCACATGACAGTGCGTCGCCTTGTCTAAAACCTTTTTTGACATTGAAGGTCTCGGTGAGTTCGGTACCAACCCTGACGGAGCAGCGAGAGTTCTCCATCGTCATCCTACACAATCTGACGAGTTTGGTAGGAATGCCAAAACTTGACATGGCACTGTATAGCTCGGGTCTATGCACACTGTCATATGCAGCCTTGAAATCGACGAATAGGTGGTGAGTGTCAATTTGCATTTCTTGGGTCTTTTTCAGGATCTGCCGTAATGTGAAGATCTGGTCTATTGTGGACTTCCCTTGCCTGAAACCACACTGATAGGGACCTATCAGGTCATGGACAAATGGTTTCAGACGCTCACACAAGGCGCCAGAGAGGATCTTGTATGCGATGTTCAGGAGACTAATCCCTCTGTAGTTGGCGCAGTCAAAGGGTCTCTTTTCTTCTGGACCGGGCAAACGACGCTGATTGTAGTGTTACTCATTTAAAAACGAATGTTCTTGGTGTAAATCTGGAAGATTTCCTGAAGTATCGTCAAGTTTTGAAATTATACAAAATTATTCATCATAAATGCCCTAATTATCGACTAGACTTTCTAACCTATGCACATTCTTCACGTGGCCTAAAATTAATTTTACCTCGTTTCACACATTGTTTTGGAGAATAATCCTTTTTTGTTTCTCTAATTCGCATGTGGAACTGCCTTCCGGATGAATTGCAGACGATTAATTCAATGACCGAACTTGACAGAAAATTGTTCTCATATAAAAGTAATAACAATATCATAAGAAAAGTAAACGTCATCTCCAGGATCTGCTTTAGTGTGAAGGTTTGGTCAACAGTCGCTTTGCCAGGCCTGAAGCAGCACTAGTACGTGCCGATTAGTGCGGTGCAGAACGGCTTTAGGCGTTCACACAGCACGCTGGATAAACGGCGGCTTACAACTTTTTCCGGACAAATTCAGAATAGTAGTTTTACGTTTTTTTTTTTTTTGTATGTAAAACTCAAAGGGCCTGATATCTTTTAATGTGATTATCCTCCTCAATTCTACACTAATTCCACAACCTTTCATTCGCAAAAGTTACAATCCACTTGAAATTCAAGGAAGGGTTTGCTAATTAAGCCGCCATCAAGGCACTCCTCCACCTTGCCTTTGTAGACACAATCAACTCCCCGTCATAAAGTCGATCAAATTAACTCCCCCATGATGTCTTCAATGTGCTCCACAAGCTGTTTGACATTCCCAGACGCAGCACCGAACAACATGCTATCAAGTCTCAAGCCGAGCAACACTGACAACAGTGTGAATAATTCGAGGATGAGAGCAAAACAATGTAGCACATGTTGACACATCTCCAACACCCCAACACCCCACTCACCCCTGGCCCACGTCAATTATCAAATTACAAACCCTTAAACAACTGCTAATCGCATCTCGGCTCTATTTACATTCCCCGGCATTCCGATTTAATTGACATAACACAAACAGATCAATTATTCAGAAAGTATCCCTCTCAGCCGAAAGTTTTGCGATGATCTTGAACTTCGTCAAGTTTCGTACCCCCACGCGCTCCACCAGCCGCGGGGCGAGAAATCCAGAGTAATGAATTCCTGTTTGTTCTTCGCCCTAACTTTCTCCCGAAGCGGCAACGGCTCACAGCAGAGTGGGACTTGACTGGGTCAAATCGAGTGGCAATTTGCGACGGAAGACACTTTCCCGTTTCGCGGTTATTTTGGGAAATTCGTGGAAATCAAATTCACTCAACACCCACCACCGCTTCTCGCTGTCCTCAGCGGTAATGGACTCCATTGATGGGATAATGATACTCCAGCTAACGCGGTACTCAAAGTTTAATGACGCAATAATTAGGAACCACTCGCTACCCGTTTGTGTACTCGAGAGCGCCGAAGGACTTCATACACCGCCTGGCCACGACTACGAGCCCACCCTCGAGGTCGGTGGCGACGTTCCGAGAACTCAGAGCTCCGTTGTCGTCGTCGTTCGGTAGTGGGGGGAATAAAACGCTCATTTATCATTTCACCCTCAATTAATCCACACACCAGCCAGCAGACCCGTCGTCACACCATCGCCTCCGTCACCATGCCTAATTGCCAAGTACTCAATTTCGCCCCAAATGACACAAGGCAGCGGCGTTTCTGTCAGTTTGCGTGAAATTGCCCAAAAAGATGACACACAGATGCACCAGACGCTTGCGTTTGACGCTCTCCCCTCCACCCCCAGCCAGCGGGACAGCACAAGAATGAAGACATTCCCACCTCTGGAGCACCTTCTAAGCAACGTTCCAAATGCGTGCAGCGATGCATAAGTTATGACATCCGAATTAATCATTCCGAGCGAAAAATATTTGGAGTGCCCTGCGGCCCCCAGTCGTTGGCAAAGTTGGCAGCGAGCACAGAAAATTGGTCTGCTCCTAGTGAATGACCTCTGCGACCGAGGCGGTGTGAGACTCTCATCTCTGCCATCTGTGCGGCTCTGGCGTGGTGAGGAAATGCCACCGACGGGGGTGGATTCCATTTAGTAGTTTGCAAACTTTTTTCTCTCAGGTACTTGGTTTGCAGTCCGACTGGCTTCGCCCGCCCCCCTTCGAATTTTTTTATGCACCGTCACCGGGGAGTTCGTTGTGGCGGTTTTTATTGCGAAATGCTTTTTGCGGTGTGTTCGTCGCTTTATGGAGGTGGCGGGGATTTGTTTTACGAGTCTCTGGGCGGGTCTGGCGAGAACACCTCTCGCCATGTAAACACATTGGCGGGGATCTAAGAAACATTGAAATTTTACTTATTAAGCGCGGTTTTCACTTAAGGATTAGAGCAGCGGAAGCTTGTGGGGGTGTGAAGTTCGATTTCATTTTGTAACTGAATTCTTGGATGGAGGGGAACTGATGAGTCGATTGCAGTAGTTTGTGGCGTTGTTTGTCTGGTGGAGAACTTTTAAATAAGGTTACTTAATAGTGCGCGGCTCGCTTAAGACGGTAAAAAATTCAAAAACTTGCAGTTGGATCAGATTTTAGGTCAAGACAGCCATTAAACCAAAATAGTCCCAGATTAAAACAACCAACAAGCGGGGAAATTTTCGAAGGAGCTTGGAAAGCGCATGTGTCCTGAGAAGTTGAGGAACCCCGGAACGTTCCTGTCATATCTTGTGCCCTTTTCAAACAACTGAACTATTTTAAAAATTTGACAGCTAAAGACTACCACGAAAATGCCAAATTCAAAATCACACATACTAATTCAGCTCTTCAGTTAACCGCGCGGTGAAATAAAACGTGCATCTACCTAAAGGGCAACAGCACGGCACACAACACAACTCTTTTATTGCAAAAATACCCTAATACCACTGCGACCTCAACCCCGATACGAACTCACAATGTGCAGCAGTGAATCCTTTTGTCTGTCACAAAACGATTTATAATTTTTGCAAAATTTTTGAAAATTCTCTACAACGCTCTAGCGTTTAGTCCGTAAACATGTGGCACGATTCGATTTGAAATACCCACCGCATTGACTTCGCGGAACCATAACCATCGTCCGTTCAACTGTTTACCAACGAATCCTTCATTTCCTCGGTAAGTGCCTCACTCCCAGCACTGCCCCCCTCCCCAACAGACCAGACAACAATAACCGGCTTAACCAAACAAAGCGACACCGTCATAAAGGCAACATTTCAAACAGAAGCAGCTACCGATGATCCCAAATATTTTGCATCCTAGTTCAACAGATTAAACCCATTAACCAGGATAATCTCATTCAAAAGGACAAATCATGAAGTTTTATTGATCAACACTTGTAAACGAATAAGCGGCACACCGATTCCAGTAAGGCACCGTAATCGCATTTCGCATTTTGGATTTCGCATGCCGACCAGGTCCGGGCAGGTAGAGCGAATTTGGACTGTGACTCGGGTCCCACCCCCAACACACCGCCTTTGGGTCGCGCCTCTTTTTTCCCGCTGCCGCGGCAGACTTAATCGAAGGATTATGCGTTTATGGGATGTTTTGTTGGTGCGATACTTCTGGTGAACAGTGGCTAGGGGAAAATTTCAAATTTTTCATGGTTCGACTGTTGGCCACAGATATTATTTGACGTCGAACCTAGGAAGCCAGAAGTGCGGTTAACCGAGAGGGAATGAGTGCGTGTAAGGGAGGGCATCTCCTGCGGGGAATGAACTGAAAAACTACTTTTAAAGATCCTTTGCTGGCAGTAGGTGCAGCAGACAATAGGGTTATCCGCCCAGTTTGGCACTTTAGAGCAGTGCTTCTGCGATGGCGGGAAGTCACTTGGGAATTCCATTCCGAGGGTCTTGGGAGGCTTGCAGACACATTGCTGGAAGCGTGAATCGTGTAAGACTGGGAAGTTCGTCTTTAAACTTCCATTGTGAGTCATAGCCGTACAGTAAAACATTTTCCTGGCAACCTGTGTATTCTGCAGACTACTTAGTTCGATTTGCCGTCAGACATTCATTGCTCGTCACAGACCCAACAGCAGAGCTATCAGGCCTTTTCCTAGTAACGGGTATATTCAGCAGACTGCTTAGTTCAATTTGTCTTCAAACATTTATTGCCCGTCACAGCCACAGCAGCACAGCTAGCAGACATATTGCTGGAAACGTGAATCGTGCAAGACGCCTTCAGGCATTCATTCCTCGTCACAGCTACACCAGCACAGCTAGCAGGCTTTTCCTAGTAACGGCAGGCTGCTTAGTTCAATTTGTCTTCAGACATGCATTGCCCGTCACAGCCACAGCAGCACAGCTAACAGACATTTTGCTGGAAACATGAATCGTGCAAGACTGGGAAGTTCGCCTTTAGATTTCCATTGTGAGTTATGGCCACAGCAAAACAGTAAGCAGACATTTTCCTGGCAACCTGTGTGCTCTGCAGACTGCTAAGTTCAATTTGCCTTCAGACATTCAGTGCAAGTCACAGGCACAACAGCACGGCTATCACGCTTTTTCGTAGTAACAGGTATATTCAGCAGACTGTAGTCTGTCTTGAGATTTTCATTACTCATCACAAGCACAGCTGCACAGCTAGGAGGCATTTTCCTAGTAACGGGTATGTTCAGCAGAGCGCTTAGTTCAATTAGCCTTCAGACATTCATTGCTCGTCACACCTACACCAGCACAGCTAGCAGGCTTTTTCCTAGCAACGTGTATGTTTCGTACATTGAGTGAAATTGCGGAATTCAACTCGCCATCAGAATTCCATTGTCATATGACTGCTTCGTTGGAACTTTAAGTCGAACTTCAATACATGCCTCAGCTTGTATTCAGAAAAACCCAGCGTGCGCAATTGTTTGCCCAAAAATGTCAGCTTCTGTAACTTCTCCGATCGGAAACTTCAATCAGAGTTATTGCGCCAGTCTCCTACCCACACCATTCTCACTGAGATCTGTCAACTGCTGTCAACAAACCCCAGATGACAGCATGAACCGACACCCGTTTTGTGCCTACCCTGCCGACGACGATCTTCAAGGACACGCACATATCAACCGTTTCGTTTTTTTCTTCTCAAACAAAGCGAGCATCACAAGGTCACACAGCACAGAGAATTCTCGCGTTGACAGCTCCCTACCAGGCGTAGATTGTCTGCGAAATGCCATCCCGAGGAGAAGCACTTCTCTGTATCCACTGAGTGCGGCCAAACAGTAGACCGAACGGCAAGGACTTGTTTCTGTGAGTTTCTGCTTTGTCTCTGCTCTCATGTCCAACTTTCGCCCGGAGAGACATCCAAGCACTTTGACATCTTCGGGCAGACATCCATTAATTAGTCACAGACTTCCGCAGAAGCGACGGCCGCGGAGCGAAAGGAAACGAGTTATCCGGCCGGAATTAAAATATCGGTCACTCATGCATTTCCATGGACGGGCAGGACTGAGCCGCCACGCCATTCCGTGATACCTTGGCCCAGAGAGCGAATGATTAATAATTCCACCGTCCGTCCGTCAGGTAGCAGTGAAGTAAATTAGAAAACCGCCAAACGCTTTGTTCATAGTTTGTGCGCACCATATGCGGAGGGCCATGCCGGCCCGACAAAAGGATATAAATAATACAACAATTGGGCCGCGTGTTGTTGCCCCACTCCGCCTGCGCTCCGCCGTCGCTCCTCGGCTGCTTTGCTGTGACGGTGCGATGGTGCGGTGAGTATCGCGTGAATTTGATTAATGATAAAATTTCATGGAACAACTGTCCGATACAGCAATTAATTAAGTCCCCATCTCTCGGGGCCTCGCAACGCCATAGAAGTTCATGTGAAATTGATGATGACTGCGCGCTGCAATGGTGGCGCGGTGTGCAAGATGCATAACGCTCTACCATCGACAGCCGATGCTGCGGCCTCACCGCCTCTACTCTGTCAGTCGCGTGTGATGAGTGCATAGCCGGCTGATCGATATCGATATCAATTTGATTGCAATTGCACTTCACCTGTTTTCGCAGTCCAAATGGGGTGGGTGAGGGAATTTGAATTCGCTGAATCGACTGCTCGTGGGCCGCACTGCCAGTTCATAATTTGCAAACTGAATTTGTGTTATTACCGAATGACTGTAATGAATATCAATTGGTGGGTGTTTCGTTTGAACAGTCATGCAGGTGAGGTTTAAATTGAAAATCAATGCATTTGGCGCTGATTAAAGCTGTGTTCACGGACGTAGAAGAACACTCGTCTACCATGTTATTTGGTTGCTATGGAGCTTAAGGTACATACGGTGCTCCACAAAAGTTTGCGTACGGCAAGGGAATGTGGGAACAAACGGAGTTTATTCCCAATCAATTACTGAAAGTTTGGTTTTCAACATTATTTTTCAATAAAACAAAGCATTAGCTTGTAGGTATTGCCAAAATTAGTTCATTGTTATTATATATTCCAAAATTCACAAAAGTTTCCATACGACTGTAAAAGAAAATGAACAAATTTAAGAGTGTATGAAATGTTATTAATAATTAATATTCAAGAAATCCTGAGTTTTCTACAAGTGGCAGCCAACGTAATATGATATAATTCTGTAGGTTAAATATTCATTTAAGCTTCAACCTTTGTATAAGCCACCAAATAGAAAAACTTTAACAACAAAAATTCTTCCAAATATTTATGCCGAAGTGGCCAAAAAATCAAGTTAATGCTGTCATCTGTGGGTTTTGTTTCGGTTACTACTGATATGCGAAGGTCTTATAGCAATAAATCCTCCTATACAGTCATTAGTCATTTTATTTTCAATGACAAGTTATTTTCACCGGTACTTGCAACTCGTGAAATGCATGATTCGCACACAGGAGAAAACATCGCTAAGGTATTGCCACAGGTTTTCGTGGAATGGTCCATCAACACGAAAATAGTTATAATTGTGTCAGTTGTGTGCTACTAATGTAAAAAACGCCGTCATTGGACACTTGAAGAAGCATTACCATCCTTGTGTGGCTCATATGCTGAATTTATGTGTAAGTGACAATAACGATTTTTCTGACGTATTAAAAAAATGCCGAACATTGGTGCGGTATTTCAAACATAGCATTTCACTTCAGCTTCTGAAGAATTAAGAATTGTACAGGAAAATATGTCACTGCCGCTATTATAACTAAAACAAGATGTAAATACTAGGTGGAATTCGTCATTAATGTTGCAAAGATTGGTAGAGATTTAAGATCCACTATCTGTTGCAGTAGTGGTCGCCGTGGCGTAGTGGGTAGAGTGCGACGCTCACACGCCGAAGGGTCTAGGTTCGACTCCCAGTTCAACACCAATTTTTCTAATATTTCACGGCACCATCTCTTTCGAGCTGCTGACAACACTCAAAGAGTAATAACTGTCTAAGAAAGCTTCTCAAATTTCGCCGTTCGGAGTAGGCAAAAAAACTGTAGGTCTCTTCTACTCGTGAGAGAACAGTAGCGCGCACAACGCGAGTAGTTGATGAGTAAGCTAGGCCCTGGTCCCCTTTGGACTGTAGCGCCAAAAATTATTATTATATTATAATTATCTGTTGCAGTAACAGATCTACCCAGAGCTCCCGAATTCCTTATTGCATCCGAAGGGGATACCATACAGACACTTCCTTATTGCATCCGAATGGGGAACCATACAAACACTTCTATGACGTTTTGAAAAACTTACTGAGGAACTATCTGGAGAACATTTTCCTACTATGTCTCTTGTAATTCCTTTATTAAGCGGCCTCCAAATAAGGATTGAAGGGCTAAAGCCTACAACACAATTTGGAAGTTAACTTGAAAGTGATTTGCGATAAGTTGTTTTTAAAGGCTTCGGTGAGATAGAAACAAATAAAACAGCTTCGAAAGCAACACTTCTGGACCCAAGGCTCAAGAAATTGACTTTTGGATCAGAAGAAAACGCTAGCAAAGCAGACCAATGGGTTGAAAAAGAACTTGTGGATTTTTTATCTGGTTAATGAGGGCAAAACGAAGTATATGCTGTCATCGAAGAAGGACGCAGAACATCGACGTCTCGGACAGAGCGTCACTATGGGCAGCAGACACTTCGAGGTAGTGAAGGACTTCGTCTATCTCGGCTCCGCGGTGAATAGGGACAACAACAACAGTACCGAAATCAAGCGCAGAATCACTCTTGCCAATCGCTGTTTCTTTGGGCTCAAGAGGCAATTGAGTAATAAAGCCCTCTCCCGAACGACCAAAGTGACTTTGTACAACACCTTGATCATCCCAGTCCTGCTTTACGGCGCAGAAACCCGGACACTACTAAAAGCGGATGAGGAAGCCATTGGTCTCTTCGAGAAAAAAGTTCTGCGTGCGATTTTTGGTCCTGTTTGCGTTGATGGCATCTGGAGGAGAAGATTCAACCATGAACTGTATGGGCTGTACGGCGGCTTGAGCCTAGTCAAGCGTCTACGGATACAACGCTTAAGGTGGCTAGGCCATGTAGAGCGCATGGACTTCCGGCCCGAAGAGTTTTCGAATCCGAACCACAGGGACAACGCAACTGAGGACGTCCTAGACTAAGATGGCGCACACAAGTGGAAAAGGACCTCAACCAACTTGGAGTGCGCAATTGGAGACAGCTGGCAAGAGATCGTGCTAGCTGGAGAGGCATGTTGGTTGAGGCCCAGGTCCACCCCGGACTGAAGCGCCATCCGAAGAAGAAGAAGGATTTTCTATCTAGTCAATCTGTAGTTAAACCTATATGTGAAATAGAGAATTCCAAAAAGAAAACAACATTCGGATAAGGTGAGTTTTCGCTTTTGACACATTTGGAAGAAAAACTGGCAGGAATACAGACCGTCGTAACTCCTAAATCACAAGCAAATTTAATACTGAAACAGTATTATGAACTGTCCCATGTCCTGATATCGTCGAATCCATTTGAGTTCTGGAGAGTACAAAAAAGTACATTTCCGGAACTATGTAAGCTGCACTTAAAATATTCAGCTATACCGGCTACGTCTGTACCAGCAGAAAGGATTTTCTCTAAAGTTGGTCAACTTACAAATGATCGTCGAAAGCGCTTGCTAGATTAAAATTTAGACCAAATAATATTTCTCAGCAGCTATTTTACGCGACACACTCAACTTAAGTTTCTAATTATTATTTATACTCAATTGAATTACAAGTCTTTTTTCATTACTTTTATCGAATTGTCTAGTCTAAACATATAAGACTTTATTAAACTATTTTGTTATCCTTAAGTTTACAAGAAATAAGTGTCTTTGAATTTTTAATTTACGTTAATTTTGCTCGTTTTTGATTCTACCAAAATATAATCTATATAAAAAATATCTTATGAGGTTTTTATTAATGCACCGAGTAGTGGGATAGTACTTTTTTTCACTCAGATGTTCATTCCATGTTCCTGATGAGTATTTATCGACGAGAACTATTTATGACTTGCTCTTGCGCTGAAGTAAGACATTTATCGATTTATCTTGTCATTCATTCATTCATATCATTCAAATAATCAGTAGTCACTCGAGTGATTAGTAGTCACTCGAGTGGTTAGTAGCCATTCGAGTGATCATTCGATTATTAAAATATCTCGATTACTAAAGTCTCGAATCTTAAAACCATTCGATTATGCCTATCACTAGTTTGGATAGCAAAGCTTAATAAAACATTAAGACTGTCTTAGTGAAACATTTTTGATAAAATGTTTATTTGTTAAAAAAGCATATGCTTTGCCGCTAAGTGGAAAAAGCAGTTTTCAAGTAACCACTTCAGGAAGAATCCCAGCAGCGATTTTTAACCCACATTTTAAATTTTTACATTGTATCTGCAGTCTAGTTTTTTAAGGTGTCTGGAGATCGGTAATTATTCATAAAGACGTTGTAAACCGTGATTCTACGTATTCTGAACTTTTCAAGAATAACTGAAATTGCTTCTGGCAAGTGGTGTGTTGAATCATTTTCATAATCACCGATACTCTTGAATTGCCAATCATCACATTCCTGGACATTGCATAATGCGCAAAAATTTTATAAATTTGGTATGTAAAATTGTTCAGTAATTTATTGCGTTTTTCGGTTAAGAAGCAAAAATCCTGAATCCTGAACAGCAACAGCTCCAGAAACATTTTTACACTGCAAGTGATAGTTAAGTTGGTGTTCAGTCAAATTTCAGCGCTAAGAGCTTGGAATCACGAAATGAACAGTCCTGTATAAGTTTCAAAAATTGTTACTTTATCAATGGTAGTTTCTTATCAACAGCTGTGCAAGTAAGGCTACGCAGGTAAAAAATAAATATCCGTATTCTGCTTCAAGGCCTCACTAGGACCAATGTTTTAAAGTGCATTGCTGGATAATTGAGTCATTTCTTACACCAAGTCATCATAAAAATAATTTTTTATTTTCACTGCATTCTGAGACTGGCATAAAGTGAAACACGCATTTGAATGTAAATTATAAAACATATCAAAAACTGTCCCTTATTTTCAACTCAAATGAAATGATGAATGCTACTGTTCTCGAGTAAAAAGAACTAAGTATACGTTTTATACGTACGTACGTATATGTGTGCCGACTCTGAGCGGCGAAATTTAGGAAACATTCTGCAATAAATAGATACTCCACTTTGAGTGTTGTCAGCAGCTCGAAAGAGGTGGTGCCGTGAAAAATTCGAGGTGTTCAGCCGGGAAGCGAACCTAGACCCTTCGGCATGTGAGCATCGCACTCTACCCACTACGCCACTGCGGCCACCTACAGCTGTGGTCAATGAAGTAGGTGCGGTCCTTGGAATTCCTTAATTTTCCATATTTCTTTATTTTTTCCCACGCACATCACATTTGCTCCTATATCTCTGTATTTGTCGAACCGTTAGGTTCGTTCTCCCGTTATGCAAATCAAATGTACGGACGACGTCTGAAAGGAACATTTGTCACTTCTGCGTAAGATTTGAAAAGAGTTGGACATTGAAATTGGTGGATTGCTTGTTTTAGGTAATAACAATTTTATTGAGCTATAAACAGTTTCCTTTTTGTGAAAATAAGTGAGTTTGATTCAATATCCTTAAAGAATATTCATATTTACAGTAAATCATTTAAGTAATTCGTAGTAAAAATGGGACTAGGCCCACATTGCTCTAATGAAGAAAGAAAACTAATTTGACAATTAAGAAGTGAAGGCAAAACATACAAGGAAGTTGCAAAATTAATGAGATGCTCTCAGAACATGGTCACAAATGCTTTGAAGCCATAAAAATGTGAGGATAAACGAGGCCAAGTTCGAAAAACGTCTACAAGAACTGACCGACGTATTATTCAGAGATCTAAGGCTGATCCTTTAAAGTCTTCAAAAGATATTGTGAAGAACCGCCAGGAAAGTCGCTTAAGGAAAAGACATGTAAAACAAAGGCTTGACTTCGCTAAAAACCACTCAGAATGGACTGGTACACAGAAACATCCTCTGGACAGATGAAACCAATGTAAATTTAAAAGTTTCCGATGGTAAGGCATATGTTAGACGTCCACCTAATACAGAATTGCTCCGTCAACACAAGAAAAACCGTCAAACATGGCGGTGGTAGTCTAATGGTATGGGGATGTTTCTCATGGCATGTAGTAGAACCTTTATGTCGCATAGAGGGAAGAATGACGGCAGATATGTACGTTGATATTCTTCAAAATACTATGCTCCCCTACGCCGAATATTAAATGCCTGTAATTTGGACATTGCAACAAGACAATGATCCAAAACACACCTCAAGAAAAGCTAAAAAATGGTTCCAAGACAATGGTGTTTCGGTTATGTCGTCGCCGGCTCAATCGCCGGAACTAAATCCTATTGAAAACTTATGGAATGAAGTTAAAGGCACCATCGCACCTACAAAAATGGGAAATTTGGAGGAACTATGGAATGAAGTACAGAAGGCCTGGAAAAACATTCCAGTCGAAAACTGCCGAAAACTAGTAGACTCAATGCCACGTCGGTGTAAATTACTATTCAAAAATAAGGGTTACACTACTAAGTACTTGACCAAAAATATGAATTTAATTTAAAAATTATGTTTTTCTTTTGCTACTTTTTAATTTCATTCCCATTTTTGAATTTGCACCTATTTCTTTGGCCAACATATTTATCTTAAAGCCCTTGTTTTTTATAATAATTCATCTGTTTGCCTTTGAGCTTTGTTATTTTGTCATTTATTATATTTCTAAAATGAAGAACTTATTATTTTATTAAAAACTATTGTCATTATTTACGATTTGAGTTATTCTTTTGTACAAATTCTGCTTAAGTTCTTCATGCACCTATTTCATTGGCCATAGCTGTATATTTGTACTTATCAATAATTCTATAAAATATGTTTAGTTCTTTATTATGTTGAAAAACATGTTAACATTATTTTAGTTAGGTTTTTAAATATTTGGCAAACAAAATGGTTTTTCTTCACATAACAAAATACTTGTGAAGATATTGGAACATACTCACAACAGGGGCACATTCTTTGTGCCTTGTGTAAAATATCGTTAAACTCAGGACTGAACGCACAACTTAAGTTATCGCCAATAAGGGAGACTTTTTAAAAATATTAATATCGCTGCTCAATAAATTTGAAGTTGTTGAAACATCACATCCTAATTCTCTGATGTTTACAAGCACAGCGAAAAGTGTCACAAGAAGTAAGAACAATTTACCTATTTAGACGTTCTGATCGAGGGTGGTAAATGTTACCAAAATGTAGAACCCTGCCAGCAAATAAGCAATTAAAAACAAAAAAGGACGGTTTTGTAGGACTACATATGCTGAATAAGATATACATACTGTGAGCGTCAAAAGTGAGTAAACAAATATCTGATTACTGTATAAAGATGAAAATTGGGTCAAAACAACAATAAAACTCAAATTCCATTGATACAAAAAAAAAACAGCTTTATTCAATGTGATCAATTATTCAAAAAATTGTATTTAGTGATGAAAGCAAATTCGAAATTTTTAAGAGCCATATGAATAAAAAAAAAATTGAGGGCCAAAAAAGAAGAATTTACTGAAAAAAATATTAGGCCAGTCGTGAAACATGGGGGAGGTTCAGTGATGGTGTGGGGTTGTGTAGCAGCATCTGGAGTCGGTAATCTTGTCTTCATTGATAGTACAATGAGGAAGGAAGATTATCTAAATATTCTAACTTGCAACCGAGCGTAGACAAATTAGGTTTAGCTAGGAATTGGATCTTTCAGCAAGACAATGATCCTAAGCATACCTCACGTCTGGTTAAAAATTGGTTGCTTTATAGGACCCCAAAACAGCTTGATCATCCCCCGCAATCACCGGACCTTAACACACTTATGAGAGCATTTGAATAGAAGAATTTGACAGAGTACTATTAACAACAAGGAAGACCTGGAAAAACCTATAACAGAAGAATTGTCAAAAATTTCCCCCGATGTTACCAATAAACTGGTAATGTCTATGCCACGTAGACTCAATGAAGGAATAAAGTCTAAAGGAGGACCAACAAAGTACTAAATGTAATTTTTAAGCAATAAATAAGTACATTTGTTGATAGAAATGTATACTGTTCACTCACTTTTGACTCGTAATATACGAAGTAGTTATAATTTTCATGAAAAAAAATGTATTCGTTTTTGTTTTTACCAAACTTTATTTTTTGAATAATTGATCACATTGAAAAAAGCTGTTTTTTGTATCAATGCAATTTGTGTTTTGTTGTTGTTTTGACCCAATTTTCATTTTCATACAGTAATCAGATTTTTATTTACTCACTTTTGACGCTCACAGTAAATACATGTGTGTTTGCTATAAAGATAAATAAGCAATGGCTGAGGCTCCAATGATGGATTAGTGAAACTTATCACTAAAAAGAAATACATAATGCTGGCTATCGCCATGGCATGGATTGTTAATGATGGAGGGCTTACCATTCTTAAGGAATCAACATACTCTCAGAGCAAATATCAACTTACACCCGCGGCCCTTTACCGCAAAGCCGCAAATAATCAAATTGTCAGTGTGAAATATTCCCCGAAGAAGGTTCCTTCAATCATAAGCCGATGATAATTTTCCCCATTTCTCCACAACCTCAAACCACTTTGCAGCTACACCACTTCAGCTGACAAATTCAATTGTAATGCTTGTCAAATATTCCTTCGCAAGAAAATCCCATCTACATCACATCCCAATTAAACTCTTTTCACGGGCCCAAGCATCAGGTTGCAATTCCCACTCGGAGATTTTCAAAATTCATTTGTTCCGCAACCGATTGCAGTGGACGCGTCAATTTCAACGAAATTGACTTCATTATTGTTGTTATTAGTGAAATAAAAACGGTGGCAATAAAATTGTATATTCAAACAAATTAGCACGTCATATACCGGCCGGAGTCCCTCATCAGCCAAAGCAAACACCGCACAATGGAGGGCGCGAGTGGCAACAACATCGGCGAATATCCACCGCAAGAAGGCGTTCCCCAGCCGCAAACCAGTCCGGCAAGCCCCCATCACGACTTCGAGTGCGAGAGAGATGCCTAAACGCAGACCTATTCCTATTGGCCAGCCGACGGGCGACTACCTCTCATGGACGACATTTTGCCGAAGCGACATCAGGCAGGCAACGTCTCACAGAATCGATGATCTCGACGAAAGATCAGCTGAGTAGTCAGTCAAGAAAGCACCTCGCATCGGAAAGGACGCGTACGGTCCAAGGAGTCGAAGCCCGTAGTGTGAATATAATACGAAGTGAAATCGCATTTAAAACCGAACATTTGCCCGTCGAACGAACGCCTACTCGGACAGAGAATACAAGTGACAGTGATTTAGAGTGATTTTGCCGATCAAGTGATAGAGCGACTATTTTGGATTACTCACAGTTCCGCATAAGATGACAGTCACTACCTACGCAGCAGCAATGCACAGGCCTTTCTTTTTGCAAGGTAAGTTCTATCGTTTTACCTGGGATGGTCGTAAATGCCAGCGCAACGGCAGCTCCGACCAGGTAGTCAAACGCAATGACCCCAGAGAAGAGAGATAAACTCTCACCGCCCGACGCTCTTTGATAACAGATACTTTTCTTCCTTCCAGCAGACATGTCAAACGGACAAGGTCGCGTCAACCAACTCGGCGGAGTCTTTATAAACGGGCGCCCGTTACCCAACAACATCCGCCTGAAAATAATCGAGATGGCCGCCGAGGGAGTACGGCCCTGCGTCATTTCACGCCAGTTGCGCGTTAGCCACGGATGTGTGTCGAAGATCCTCAACAGATACCAGGAGACCGGCTCTATCCGACCGGGGGTAATCGGAGGCTCGAAGCCGAAGGTGGCGTCGCCGGAGATCGAGAGCCGCATCGAGGAGTACCGGCGGGCGAACCCCGGCATCTTCTCATGGGAAATTCGCGACAAACTCATCAAAGAGGGAATTTGCGACCGTGCCTCTGCCCCTTCAATATCCGCCATCTCACGGTTACTTCGCTGCAAGGACAACCACCCCGAAGAGGAGTACAAGCAAAAGTCCAGCAACTACGCCAGCCAACAACACGGAGAAGGTATTGCCAAGCCTTCGGAGGATGAAGACCTTTCCGACTGTGACAGCGAACCTGGCATTCAGCTGAAGCGCAAGCAGCGTCGCTCCAGAACCACCTTTACTGCCAGCCAGTTGGATGAGTTGGAACGTGCCTTCGAGCGAACTCAGTACCCGGACATTTACACAAGAGAGGAGCTCGCTCAGCGCACCAAGCTCACGGAAGCGCGCATTCAAGTTTGGTTCAGCAACCGACGAGCACGTTTGAGGAAACAACTCACCTCGCAGCCACCCACAACCCCATACGGAGCCGGAATGTCTGCAGCAGCCGCCGCTCAGAATATGTGCAACAACCTCTACCAGCCGATGATGGGCGCTGCATCTTCACAAATTCCGGATCCCACGGCATACGCACAAAGCCAAATGTACGACTTCTACAACAACCACACAGGGTCGCCGTCCACATCGGCTTCGGTCACTCCACCGCATCAGATCTACAATCCGTCGGCCACGTACCCCGGTCACCACCACCAACACCACTACGCCCACCAGACCTCCGCAATGCTGCCTTCTATGAATCCCACCTACCTCGACACCGAACCCACCACAATCATCTCGCGCAATGAGAGCCCATCGGGGACCAACAATGGCTACTCCTGTGCCGTCCAGCTCCCACCGACACCGAACAGCCTCACGAACGCCATCGGACCGAACTCCATTAACGGAAATAGCAACGAGGACATCCACACGGCCACCAAGTTAGAGGAGGTTGTGACTCCCGGAATTCAGCAGCAGTCTCAAACGTTCTCCCCGTGGAACCCAATCTCGAACACAGGGAGCTCTCGTCCAAACACGTCGACATCGCCACAGGAAAGCGTCAACACCCCGAACGCGGCCAACAACTGTTTTCAGCCGCAAGCACCACACACTTACGGATCTCTTCAGTCCCACTACCCGAACCCCTACATGCCTATCCACCCCAACCCTCCAGCCTTCATGCACTCCAACTTCACCTCGCCCTTCCCATCGCCTTCCAAGAACTTTGGTATACCGCAGCCCGTCTACCCATTCTACTCGTAGAAGGTTGTAAGATTGTAAAGAGTGATGCCACCAGATTCCATTTGAATAAGATTGTACATATTTAGACGACCCAGACTTAGGGTATTCTAAGGTTAAGTTAACGTTGCATTAGTTATTCTGTCCATTTTTCCGTTCTTGTACATTTTTTCGAAAATAAATAAAATAAAAATTAAAAGTAATGAATTTGTCCATTAAACTTGTCATGAAACCCTCGTTGATTGTCAGGCTTTGAAGACATTTCAAAATTAGCAATGGGTTTTAAGATACATTCCTTCTGTTGTCATTACATTCCTATGCGCCTAAGACTTCAGGAGTGAACTTCAAGGTAAGCTTGTGCGAACTACTGCGTCTGTTAAACTTGGCAGACTTTTGAAAGATAAGCGTTTCGATTTGCTGCGATATATATGACGTCTTGCGAGATGAGTTGTTTTAATAACCTAAAAATGGGCTCACATGTTTATGGTTTCGTTCTTAAAACAAAGTCACTGTAAGTTCATCAGAAAAATATGACTTTCTACTCAAAAGTGAAACTGTTTCGTTTGGTAAGAACTTCCAACAAAAACTGTGATGACAATTCTCACTCTAATGGTTTTGGACCGTGCTTGGTAAGTGTGACGTGGTCACCGGAACAGGTCCGATGTTGCAAAAATAAGGCGACGGGTTTTTTTAGATGTAAAATAACTTATGCCAATTTTTGCTTTTAGTTTGGCGTAGATTCGATGAATGGACTCAACACAAAATTGTCGTGGATCCCAATTTTGCTAAAGGATGAAGATTACTTTTAGTTGAATGAATGAATACGTCAATAAACCAGACTTTCGTCGTTAGAGTGATAGTAATCCTCAAATCTATGTAAAGACACTCAAAGTTTTGTGTGCTTTATGGAATAGTTAGTCTCTAAACCGATGATACCTCATCGTTACAGTCAATAATTACCGCTATTGAGACATCAACCAATTGAACAACCACCATGTGCGGGCTGATGCTTAAACAAGATGGCGGAGCATTTCGCTAATGGTGCCAAAGTTGATTTATTGAAGAAAACATATGGAAACCACATTGTTGCACGTTCCAATCAAGATTCAAGATGGTGCGATAAAAAGTCACTTAACTATTTTTTGTGTGCTTTTAGACAAGGCGACGCACTGTCATGTGACTTCTTTAACATCATTCTCGAGAAGATCGCGCGTAATTCACAATTCAACACCAGAGGCACCATCTTCCAAAAGTCAGTTCAATTGCTAGCTAACGCTGATGACTCTGACATGATTTAAAGAATACAGCAACCCGTCAATGAGGCGTTTGCCGGCATTGAAGCAGGCTAAAATAGATCTAGTGATTAATAAGGGCAGAACCAAGTACATGCTGTCATCAAAAAAGGACACGTCTCGGACAGAGCGTTACACTAGGCAGCAGAAACTTCGAGGTAGTCAAGGACTTCGTCTATCTCGACTCCGCTGTAAATAGGGACAACAAAATCAGTATCGAAATCAAAAGCCAATCGCTGTTTTTTTTGGGCTCAGGAGGCAATTGAGTAATAAAGCCCTCTCTCGAAGAACTTAGCTCGCCTTATATAGCAGCCTGATCATCGCAGTCCTACTCTATGGCTGCACGCTTCTAAAGGCGGATAAAAACCCTAAGTCTGTTCGAGAGAAGAGTTTTGCGTGCGATTTTTAGTCCTGTTTGCGCTGATGGGATCTGGAAAAGAAGATATCATGGCGAACGGCTGTACAACGACATGCGTCTGGTCAAGCATTTTCGCATACAACGCTTAAGATGGCAAGAGTATTGGCACCACAAAGATTGTGAATCTGAGCCGTTGGGACAACGCAACAGAGGACGGCCTGGGCTAAGATGGCGCACACAAGTGTAGAAGGACCTCAACCAACATAGAGTGCGCAACTGGAGGCAGCTGGCGAAAGATCGTGCTGGTTAGAAGGGTATACTGGTTGAGGCCCAGGTACACCCTGGACTGTAGCGCCACAAGAAGAATGAGGAGTCGCTAGTATTAGCATTAAAGAACGAAATGATAAATCATTCGTCCGTTATTGGCGATATATGAGCACAAATGTTGGGAAAAGTCACCGTATCTGTGGTGTCATATGGCAGAATTTATATTTAGTGTATAATGCCCAAATACTAAATTTCGAAAAAAGTCATTATAAACAAAATTATTTTTAAAATTCTAATAATAATAATTGGGTGACGCGGCAGTCCGCAGGGTAAAGAGGGTCTAACATGTCTACTTATGTGGTGCGCGCTACTGTTCTCTCACGAATAGAAGGGATCTACTTTCGCTCTAAACGGCGAAGTTTGAAAATCATTTTCTTAGACAATTATTATTTTTTGAATGTAACTAGCAGCTCGATAGAGGCAGTGCCGTGAAAAATTCGAGGTGTTCAACCGGGAATCGAACCTAGGCCCTCCGGCGTGTGAGTGTCGCACTCAACCCACTACGCCATGGCGTTAGAGTTCTGCACTCTCAAACAAACAGCGAAACAGGTGTCATTTACAAATCTTAAGCGAGCGAAGATGTTTTCTCCTTGCCTATAAAACTCTTTTTTATAAAAAGCAAAGTTGTAGCTGTGGCTGTGTGTTTTGCAGTTCGGCGAACTTGTAAAAGGCCCTTAAAACAACTTAAATAAATTGCAAAGTGTATATAAAATGATTTTTTTAAAAGGCATATATATACATACACCGAGCTAAATTCACCTTTTAAAAAATTACAATTACAAGACATTTCTGAACCAAATTGAGAAATTGAAACTTATTACAGTAGCGATTCTTGATTCTCAACTTTTGATTACAGCCTATTTCCGGGGGATGTTGAAATGGGTTTCTGACATTTCTAACATTTCTGATATTTCTAACATTTCTAACATTTCTGACATTTCTAAAATTTCTGTAATTTTTGACATTTCTGAAACTAAACCGAAAGAATAAACCACGAACTTGGCTTTCTTAAAATGTACCAATAGAGGAATTTCTCGTCTAACTAATTCGATTCGGGAAAATTCTTTGCATGTATAAATCGACTAAGAAAAAGTCCAAGCAAAAAAAGAAAAAAATCAATTCACATACATATATTATACATTGATAGAAAAATATTTAATGAGAGTAATAAAAATAGCACAAATGCGCTTTAGCACATCAAACACAACTAAGTAATTTAACACTGAAATCGAAAAAATCGAATCTATTCGTATAATGTATTGAATCAAAACAACAAAATTCAAAAATCACCTATATCAACCCACAAAGTACTCCCGAAACTTAGAAATTACAAATTTTTCTGAAAGTCAAGTGAATGACGTACATACAGTGTCGGACAAAATAATACTACTCAATAGAACTTGGTTACATTTTTCGGGATAAAATAGCTAATTTTAAAAAGGTAGACTTACATAAATCTTATTTCTGTAATTTAGATGAATGATGAATGATAATGATGCTTGTGTCTAGCATGTTATCTCTTTCTAATAACTTAAATGTCATTTAGAGTAAGCTATTTTCATGCATTCATTCGCAGTTTTGTTATAGCCCGAATCGGACGTTTTTTTCATATTTCCAGTGCTCTTTCTTGTTTTCTGTACTACGCTTTTCACTTACTTTTTCTTTCGCCAATTTACTGAGCGCGAACAGATTTTATAATACCAAACCAAAATTAATGCTACATCAACATTAAAAAAAACTATAACAAAAATAGAGCAATTCAATAAAAAAAAAAGATGCAACAAAACTAAAGCACTGTACTCGATTATCCACTGGTTTGTTTTTTATTGTTTGTTCAAATCTTTTATTTATCTGAATTACAGAAATAAGATTTATGTAAATTTTTATTAAGCCGTTTTGTCGAGAAAATGTAACCAAATGCCATTGTTTTGTTTTATTGTTTTGTCCGACACTGTATGTCAGAGTAATTTTGTGTTTTTTTTTTTTGTAAGTCGTAAGTCGAGGTGACATAATTCGAAACGCAATTGGAGGTATGTCTGCACTTTCATCGTTTATAGGAATTTTTTCGTTGCAACGCATTCAAACAAAAGTAACATTTTCTCAGTCTATAAACAAATTTAAAAATTAATAGAGAAGGACATCGATTTTCTGTATTTCCATTGTGCACTTCGTCTTCTTCTTCTTGTGGCGATACAGCCTGGGGTGGACCTGGGGCTCAACCAGCATGCCTCTCCAGCCAGCACGATCTTTTGCCAGCTGCCTCCAGTTGCGCACTGCAAGTTGTTTGAAGGCCTACTCCACTTGTGTGTGCCACCTTAGTAAAAAAAAAAAAAAAACAAAACCATTGTGCACTTAATAACAAGAAACCTCATTTTAATTGTCATTGGACACAACATAGCATCAACAACTTTTCGCCATTTTGAGAAGACAGAAACTTTATGACAACAAATTGTACAACATCGCCACACAGTTATCGAAATGGACAGACACCCGTAGTTAATTAAAAATTAAAGAAATGGAAATATGTGTGCGTTTTGGTGGCCGCCGTGGCCTAGTGGATAGAGTGCGACGCTCACATGCCGAAGAGCCTAGGTTCGATTCCCAACTGAACACCTCGAATTTTTCACGGCACCACCTCTTTCGAACTGCTGACAACACTCAAAGAGTAATAACTGTCTAAGAAAGCCTCTCAAACTTCGCCGTTCGGAGTCGGTAAAAAACTGTAGGTCCCTTCTACTCATGAGAGAACAGTAGCGCGCACAACACGAGTAGTTGATGAGCAAGCTGGCCCTGGTCCCCCTGTGGACTGTCTCGCCAATAATTATTATTATGTGTGCGTTTAAAACATATCAGGCGAAATTGAAGAAGCTACAAGGGGAGCAACTTCAGGATTGAACGAGACGGGTAAACTCTCTTTCGTCCAGGGACACATAACAAAGGTTTGGTCATACTGTAGATCAAGAGGCGTAAGCATCGATTTCCACGCAACAAATTTCGTTTATCCGGCACTAAACACTGCTCCGTCTCTTTAATTGCGAGGAGTCAGAATTGAAACTTTTAGTAGCTTTTGGACAAGATGACGACTCAGTGAGATGAGCTTTAGAATACAAATGCCTTCGTCAAACCGACAATAACTTTAAAGTGGCTTACTGTGTTCACAAAAATCACACAGATAAGACGGTGGATCGTTCTAAGAAATGTTAAATTGTTGGGATAAAATAGAAATTAACTCATGTGAGTCCACGAAAAATGTCTCCAAAAGATGGCATCCGCATTAAACGCTTGTCAAAAGCTGACCCGCTTTTGTCAGCTGCAGAAATCAAACGTAAACTGGACTCACCTCTTTGTTTTAGAGCAGTGTGAAAGGGGATAGAAAAACAAAAGCCAGGGAGGTTCTTCTTACCAAAAAACATAGGAAAATTGGAATCCAATTTGCTAAAGAACATATCGAATGGATAGGCCCAGAAAACGAACAAAATTGCGAAATCTTCTTTGGTCAGATGAAGTTATTTGGATCAAATGGTAAGAAGTGGGTCAGGCGTCCAAAAAATGCAGCATGCACCAGCCTCAGTACACAAGCAAAACCGTGAAACATGGAGGCGGAAATACTATGGTTTGGGGTACCTTCCTTGGTATGGCGTTGGTCCATTATATTGTATGAAGGATGGAATGGACTAACATTTGTACGCCAAAATATTGGAAGACGTGATGCTCTCGTATGCTGAGTGGGGAAGGCCACTAAAATGGCAGTTTATGCACGATAACGACCTGAAACATATGGCGGGCAAGGTAAAAAGATGGTTGGAAGAACATGATGTCGATCCTAAGACCCTTCTAATCTCCAGACCTTAATCCCCTGAGGAACTTGTGGGGAATCATGAAAAAGCCCCTTAAAGCTGAAAAAGTAAAAAATAAAGAAGTGTTGTGGTGCAAAATTCAATCAGCTTGGTACGCCATACCGACCGCAGACAGGTCGAATCCATGCCCCGAAGAGTGCGTGTTGTGACCAAAGGATAATAATAATAACTGTATAGCGCGACAGTCCACAGGGGACCATGACCTAGATTGCTCTTCAAATATTCGTGTTGTGCGCGCTACTGTTCTCTCACGAAAAGAAGGGACCTACACTTTGTTGCCGACTCCAAACGGCGAAGTTTGAGAACATTTTTTTAAACAGTTATTACTCCTTGAGTTTTGTCAGTAGCTCGAAAGAGGTGGTGTAGTGAAAAATTCATGGTGAGCTGGGAATCGAACCTAGACCTTCGGCGTGTGAGCTTCGCGCTCTACCCACTACGCCACGGCGGCCACAAACAAATAAAGGATATTCCACAAAAAATATAATTAGAAAAGTTAAAGAACATCTTGCATTAGCTATGAATTCAGTCTATTTTTGAAGGTGGTCTTATTGTTTCGTCCACTTTCTATTCACCTTTTTATAGAAAAAAATATTTTTTGTTATGACCTTAATACTTTTCAAATTTTTATGGATTATTTTTCTCTCCCCTCTATATGCAAAAATGAAGTAAATAGGACAAAAGTTACAAAATGCTTTTAGTTTTTCTATGGAAGTCAAAATGATATTCAGTGGTCCTATACTTTTGTCCCTCACTGTATGATTATTTTTTCCTATGGAAGGATTCGCTGAAATATTCCTGCATGGCGAGGAAGGATAAATGTTTTCTAATACTTCTGACTGATCGATGACTTCTGAGGTGAATACAGAAAAATCGACTCCATTGATTCCACCGTGCAATGCACCTTCTCGGAAATGCGTTCACCTTGGCATCTTAAAGACTCTCCTTCATAAAGAAGCATAGAGCGTTGAAGCTCAATTACAAGCGACAGCTAACAACGCTTTAGTTCGGGGTGTAATTGAGAAGAAATACAAAATTTTCAATTCAAAGTGCCAACAATTTGAAATTTTTCATTCTTAGCCCTCTAGACGTACTTTTTGAACTATCCTTAATTAAATCTGAATGCCGAATGCATCATTGTCCTTATTGTCAGCTCCTCGTGAACTAAACTCCATCGGTATTCTTCATTTTCATCATTGAATTCACACAAATCCTCTTCTTCAAAAAAAATTCCACTCTCTCAACTCTCAACTCTCCCCACCACTATCTGTGGTCAAATGATCAACAGAGCTGACCAAGCAAACAACCCACTCACCACTTCCTTCGAAACCCCAAGAACAATGAATCGCTCTCTCATCCCTTAATCCTGTTACTCTATCTGAAAGCGCGCATCTCAGTCAAGACACGAAAATTTAAATTTTATGAGCCCCCGCTATAAATCAGTGCTTTAACAGAGGACACGACACCAGGAGAAAAAAAAGAGAAAAAGGTTTACACACAAGCAACAGGAATCATTCACACTCCACAGGAGTCACCCTTTCGCAAGGCAAATTAACTTGTTCATCTTGGTGGGCAGGTAGACGTGCACGCACTCGTTCTCAGTCATTATCCTCGCAGTCCTCGGCGGGTTTATCCTTGACTTAGAAACTCTGAGAAACCCGTCTCTGGGCGATGGCCGCTACGGAAAATGATGGCCATTAACATGGATAATCTCATTCAATAGGGACATCATGGAACTTTTATTGATCAACATTTGTAAACACAACTCGCTGTGTGCGTGCCGGTGAGTGTGTGTGGGTTCGAGAAATTCCACAACAACCCTTCGTCCTTTCGCCGGAAAGGAACCAGACTTCGGAGTCAAAGTGCGAATGCGAGAGAAAGGATACAACAGACTGCAGCAGCACACACAACAGGACTGTTTATGGCTCCTCGCAACTCCTTCCACAACCCGAAAAGGATTACTCAAGCAAGGGTTCAGAGCTCGGAGCACCGTCCTCATTCGCCTGTTGATTGACCTTATTTTCGCAAGCAAAACGCTTCAGGTTTTATGGACGATTTGCCACAGGATTTGCGAGCTCTACCTGTGTGCGTCCGGAGCAGCGCTACTGCGGTGGTGACGCTCACTGTATGGCTGCAACGGCAGTGAACGTCACGGGCTGAGGGATGACTAGGAAGCGATAACTTTTATGATTGCGGGGTTTCACAGCGAATTTAATTTGAGGTCGCTCTGAGGTAAGTTCCGTCGCATTGTTGCAGAATCGAGAATCCTATCGAGGGTGCATCAAGTGTTGCGAAACCAGTGGAGTCAGCGACAATTTGAGTTAAGAGATCCGGGGGATTATCCGGCTGGCAGACACCTAATGTTCGGATTAGGCGGAGTCGTCGAAGTATTTCGGTTAAGTGTTCACACCTAAGCAAACAAGACTTCGGGAATCCTTTTGCCGGTGTCCCTCGTAATTGCATGTGCGGGAATAATATTTTGATCTGATCTACTTTTTGATCTACTAATGGCCCGATTGTCTGGCCGGAGATTGTGCGAGGGTCAATGTTTGTGTTGTTTTTCCCGTGAAGCAGACAGACCGTCGGTCGGGAGGAATGAGACTCAATTTAGCAGATCGAGACAGATATGAAGCGCAAAGGTCAAACATTTTGTTATTTGTATCGAATATTATTATTTTTACAACTTGGAAAAAGTGAGTTATATTCGAAGCCGTCTCTCAGACTAAAAAAAGAATGGCGATAATTTTATTCTTGCGTTCATTCATTCCAAAAATGTCCTTTGCTTCTGTAATGTATATTCAAAATCAAATTTTTAATTTGACCTACAATTTCTTCAAGGAAACACACAAAGCAACAACAATTTGTACATTTTTTTCGTTGGAAGTTGATTCTTGTAGGGTCCATGAAGCAAAACTTTATGGAATATTATGAACAATTAGAATGAAACTGTGAAGAGGTTTAAGGTTAACTGGTTTGGAGAAGTTTTCTTGACCCTGGCGAGTCATCATCATTATCTTTATCATTTTCAGTGACTCGTTAGCCAGTACGTACATTTTAAAGGCTGTCAATTCTCTATCAATGATTCAAGGAAATTGATCAGAGGTTTTCCCCAGGTGCAAGTCGAGTCGGGTTTGTGATTTTTTTTTTGCTGAAGGTTGGGCTACAGTGCATCAAAGCGCTCAGACTCAAAGACTGGTCCATTGTACTACCAGGCAGTAGTCTTCATTTAATGTGTTTTCTTGGATTTTCGAAGAAATACCAACAGGCGCTTCTGTCGTAAAGAACTTTGGTTTTCAGTTCCCCCCACGTCAGCGCCAAACGGCCACCACCTGATACAAACAAAGGCGGAACATTGACAGAGAAAGTGCTCTGAAGTGTCTTCACCTTCTCCACATCCGTCGCAAACGGTTCCATCATTAAGCCCAAGCCGACTTAGATGCTTAGCGAAGGTGATGTGTCCTGTTAGTACGCCGACGAGTCGTATTTAAATAGAGCATAAAAGCCACAAACTCCTTGGAGCATGCACTTTGCCATCCCGCATTCTAGAGAACTGTACTGTATTAATAGACCTTTGGCTTTTTAAATTTGATTTAGTCGTGTTAGGAGGCTATCTTACATACTAGCTGCACACCGTATACAAATAGGGTTATGTTAGGTAGCCCATATGTGGTCAACAAAATTCCCTGTAGCTGTATTACTGTAAGCTGACATTCGGAGGTTAATACCCAAACGACGCATATCGTGAGAGCACACTCCGGAGAGAATTCATTCATTGGGTTGGTCCAGAATGCGAATGGATGTCCACTTCCTTACCACGTAGTAAGACGGACAGTGGACAAGCGGCTGCTCTGCGAGAGTAATGTGGGTACCGAAACTCCGGGTAATCTTCGGCTCAACACATCCATCTCATCCGCAAGAGACGGGAACGGAAAAGGAATACGCATTTTTATTGGTGGCTAGCGTTACATAAAGTGAACCAGCTGCTGTCATCTTAAAAAGCTGATTGTTGGTCCACTTCAGCCAACTTACATTTAAAATGGGTTAGAGTAAAAGAAAAATATAAATAAAAAAAAGGTTTCAAGTTATTTTGAATGGTAAAGTGTACTTTATGAGTTCAGAGACAACATCATGCCTCTGATAATTAAGGACCAACTGTTGGTGACCCCAACAAACGTTATAAGGATAATGATTTTCGGTTTTGTACGTGGAATGTGAGGTCCCTAAACAGACCACGTGAGGGTGCTGCCCTTAACTGCTACAAGGCAGACATAACCGCTATCCAGGAAGTGCGATCAAATGGGCCTGACATAAAAACGATGAAGAACTGCGATATCTACTACAGCGATTGCTTTAGAGAGAGAGAACGCAGCACTTATTCGGACGCGGATTTGTTGTTCGAGGCCGACTTAGGCAAAAAGTTTTGAGCTACGTCCCCGTCAAAGAACGCCTCATGACAATCCGCATCAAGGCTAAATTCGGGAACATCAGCTTAATTTGCGCTCACGCCTTGACAGAGGTGAAGGACGACAACACAAAGGATAACTTCTATGATCTTCTAGAAAGAACATCCGATCGATGCCCCAGCTACGACAACAAGATCGTTCTAGGAGATTCCAACGCTCAGCTGGGAAAAGAGGACATCTTTGCTGGAGTCATCTGTAAACAAAGCCTGCACGACAACACATCCAGAAACGAACTCAGGCTGTTGGACTTCGCCTCGGGGAGGAACCTCTCTGTGGCTAGCATGCGGTACCCACACCTGGACATTCACAAAGGAATCTGGCGATCTCCTAATCAATCAACCGTCAAACAGAGTGATCACGTTGCGATCGACGTCAGACACTCCTGCAGTATTCTCAAGGTCCGAACCTTCCGAGGTGCAAACATCGACTCGGATCATCATCTTGTTGTAGCCAAGGTAAGAACCCGGATATCGAGAGAGCAACGGAGCCGAGACAGGCCAAAACGGTTTGACGTCGAAAAGCTACAATCGCAGCCGATTGCTGGAAACATAGCCGACGAAGTCTCCCTGAAACTCGCTCAGAGTTCGACACTGCCTGCACTAAGTATAGAAGAAGACTGGAAACGATGTCAAGAAGCCATCAAAGAACCCAGCCACTGATGTGCTGGGTTTCACCACTCAGAAGGAACCCATGGTTTGACGACCAGTGCAGGCAAGCGCACGCAGCTAAACAAAACGCCTATAAGGCGACGCTGCATCGAACGACGAGGGCTGTTCGTGAGCTCTACGAACAAAGAAGGGAAGAGCTCCGGTTTCTCAGAAAGAAAAGAGAAGAAGCATGACAAGCGCCCGGTCGAGGAAATGGAAAGGTGTTATGGCAGAAATGAAGTCCAAAAGTTTTACCGAAAGATAAAAAAAACTATCCGGAGGATACAAGGCTCGGACCAATGCCTGCCGGGACCAGAATGGACAGTAGTAGAGTCGCAGTCTGTGCTGAGAATGTGGAAGGATCATTTCTGTAGACTCCTTTAGGGCGATGACTGTCAAAATCCCGCTGTTAGGCACAATATTCCACTCGATTTGGACGATGATAGACAAGAATTCTGTCCCCCCGACTTAGACGAGGTGAAGATAAAAATATCGAAGCTGAAACAAAGCTGCTGGAGCGGATGGACTACAAGCAGAACTATTTAAAACAGCTGGAGATGAGTTGGTTGGGCGCATGCACCAGCTCATCTGTAACATAGGGTCGGAGGAAAGCATGCCCGATGAGTGGAATCTCAGCGTCGTTTGCCCGGTTCACAAGAAAGGAGACCCCTTTGACTGCGCCAACTATAGAGGGATTAGTCCCCTCAGCATCGTATACAAGATCCTCTCTGCCGTATTGTGTGAGCGTCTGAAACCGTTTGTCCATCCCCTGATAAGTCCCTATCAGTGTGGTTTCAGGCCAGGGAAGTCCACAATAGACCAGATCTTCACATTACGGCAGATGCTGAAAAAGACTCAAGAAGTGCGAATCGACACTCACCACCTATTCGTCGATTTCAAGGCTGCATATGACAGTGTGCATAAAGACGAGCTATACATTGCCATGTCTAGTTTTGGTATTCCTATCAAATTCGTCAGATTGTGTGGGATGACGATGGAGAACTCTCGCTGCTCCGTCAAGGTCGGTACCGAACTCACCGAGACCTTCAATGTCAAAAAAGGTTTTAGAACAAGCTACACACTGTCATGTGACTTCTTCAACAACATCGAGAACATCGTGCCTAACTCACAAGACAACACCAGAGGCACGATCTTTCAAAAGTCAATTCAATTGCTAGCTTACGCTGACGACATTGACGTGATTGGACGAACACGAGCGAGCCGTCAATGAGGCGCTTGCCGGCATTGAAGCGGAAGCGGCTAGAATGGGTCTGGCGGTAAATGAAGGCAAAACCAAGTACATGCTGTCATCAAGAAAGGACACACAACATCGACGTCTCGGATGGAGCGTCACACTAGGCAGCAGGAACTTCGAGGTAGTCAAGGATTCCGTTTACCTCGGCTCCGCGGTAAACAGGGACTGATGTTGTTCATCAGTATGGAAATCAAACGCAGAATCACTCTTGCCAATCGCTGTTTCTTTGGGCTCAAGAGGCAATTGAGTAATAAAGCCCTCTGTCGAAGGACTAAGCTCGCCTTATGTAGCAGCGTGATCATCCCCGTCCTACTTTATGGCGCTGAATCTTGGACGTATCAAAGGCGGATGAGGAAGCCCTTAGTCTCTTCGAGAGAAAAGTTCTGCGTGCAATTTTTGGTACTGTTTGCGTTGATGGTATTTGGAGGAGAAGATTTAACGACGAACTCAATGGGCTGTACAGCGACATGCGACTGGTCAAGCGTCTACGGATACAACTCCTAAAATGGCTATGCCATGTAGAACGTATGAATACCACTGCTCTGGCCCGAAAAGTCTTTGAATCCGAGCCATTGGGGCAAAGCAGCAGAGGACAACCTAGACTTAGGTGGCGCACGCAAGTGGAGAAGGACTTCAACCAACTTGGAGTGCGCAACTGGAGACAGCTGGCGAAAGATCGTGCTGACTGAGAGGAGAGGCATGTTGGTTGAGGCCCAGGTCCACCTCAGACTGTAGCGCCACAAGAAGAAGAAGAAGAAGAAGAAAGTGTACTTTTTCATTAGGTTAATTTAGCATTGAGTTATTTTTGTAAGAAATAAATGAGTTTGGAGAGTTTTTCTTTCTTCCTAAATTTGTGCTTATTTTAGCATTCAAAACACGAATAGTTATTATAAATCAATTAAATTCATATAAGAATGGATTAGAATAAGTAAGAGTGCCCGCATAAGGCCATTAAGATCGTATTGAACAACTTTTAATTGTATAAGTAGATTAAATATTTTTATAGCTCTAGATCTCTAGCTATTTTTATATAGAAATCAGACAAATCAGAAAATAAAACAAAACATTTCGGAACAAAACAAAAGAGCTACATTCCTATAAAGTTTGCCTTCCTCAATTTATAGAGATAAGGATGTTTGAGAAAAGATGTATACTTACTAAGAACCCGTATCATTTTGGAATTCAACTGTACAAGGCAAATTAAAGCTCAGAGGAAATCGCAGTTTACTTCCCACCTCTTTCGAACTGCTGACAACACTCAAAGAGTAATAACTGGCTAAGAACACTTCTCAAATTTCGCCGTTCCGAGTCGGAAAAAAACTGTAGGTCCCTTCTACTCGTGAGAGAACAGTAGCGAGCACAACACGAGTAGCTGATGAGCAAGCTAGGCCCTGGTCCCCCTTTGTACTGTAGCGCCAACAATTATTATTATTATTTAGTAAATTGTACTAAATATTTGAATGTAAAAAAATTGCTTGTACCTGGAAAGTGTCTTAAGGCAATCTTGTTTGTCGCTGTTTAAAGGTAATTCACCTTTAAAAATGTTCTTATATGTATATTGTCTGTTTTCGAAAAACGGAAATTAAAAGTTAAAATTGCTGCCTTTAAATATCGTGAAGAAAGAAGTGAGTTAGCGAACTTCACAGCTCATTCTGCGGAGTGGGAACCTGAAAGACGTTATATACTTACATTCCACAAAAAAATTAAATTAATTAATTGATTTTCAAATAGATAGATAGTATTAAAGTAGATAGTCGAAGGTCCTGGAGTTAACATCTCTAATTTGTCTACGCCATAAACAATTTCGTGTAGCTGCCAACACTTAAAGAGTAATTGCCTATAGAATGTTTTCAAACTTCGGCAAAGTAGGCAATTAGCTGTGCAGCACTCAACGTGCGAGAGAGCAATACAAGATGTGAAGGGACGGTTATTTTTAAGTGACCATCACCGAAAAACTAATATTTAAAAAACAACAAAGAAAAGAATACTAGTTTTTCAGTATTGGTCACTTAAAAAAAAACGTCCCTTCACATCTTCTATTGCTCTCTTGCACGTTGAGTGCTGCACAGCTAATTGCCTAAACAATATTTTTAAAAAGCATTTCTTTAGATGGATATTTTAAAGCAATATCAACAACTTCTACTTTTTTTAACTTTTTCGCATAATTTTCTGTACCTATCTTAAAGTGTAGCAAAGAATTGACGAAAAGTATTCAAGCTTCCTTCAGTACTCCTCGTACTGAACGAACTATTTTCAACTTACAAGTGGAGACGACCAGCAGTTCGAAAGTGGCAAAGTGTTTTCGTAAGTAATGTACACTTTCTGATCATTGTTAGCAAAGTAAAAGAGGTATAGCATTGATAAAATGCAACATAAAAGTAAGTTCTGCTCAGGATTCGAATGAAATTGTGAGAAGAAATACCTATCACCTTACATTATGTGTTGTAAACCACAGCACAGGTTTTGTGTGCATTCTTCTGCCCTCTTTAAATGGATGAAATTTACTTAAGTCTAACCTCAACACACACATGAAATCTCAAAGCATCTGCAAGTATGGAAAAGATCTGAAAGAATACTTCCGACTAATTTCGAATAATTGTCCAGTTGCTTGTTGAGTACTTTGGGACCTCTACATTTTTGAACTTCTGTTTTTTTTTCGAGACTGAGCCTTGTTGAACATTTTCAATTTTTATTTCAAATTTTCCTCTCCAATTCTTCCGTCCGATTTAAATTGAGAACAAAATCAGAAAACTTGCAGTCTCGTTTGATCGACATGAGTCAAGGCTTGAAAAAAAAATCTTCTTTCGCAACAAATTCAACCCGCATACACCATTCAACCCCGTCCCACACACAAACTCATTTACCTAATTAACAACCACCCCACAGCCGCATCCTTATCAGCTACACGTCCGCACATACCCCACGTACCGCGTCTCATCTAATTGCCTGTCTCGCAGCAATCTTTCCGCTTGTCTGAAACGAATCCATCGGTCATATCGGTTGCATACTCGTTACCGACACCTGTAACGAGATCGTTTTAATTTGGCGCCAACACATCTCGATTCCCTCTGCGTTCCATTTTGTCGCACACTGAAGGTCTGCCGCCCTCGGCAGCCACCACATCTTTGAAGATTCGTCACGAACTCCACGACACTGCACGGACCGTCGAGTTTCCGGTCATTGACAAGTGCCCACATCCATCTCGTCCAGGTTAACTGCCGCGAATTCGATTTGAGGGCGCGCAACTAATTCGCTTAATTTTCGGTAGCGCATAACTTCAAAGATTAATCTCTCCGCGGCGCGGGGACCTGGACCACTGCCGCCCAAAAGCGAAAACAAAATGAGGCCTGTGCGAGGTGAAAAAAAAGGAAAACAATGCGTCAGTAGACAGCTTGGGGTCTCCCTGATGGATTCGAGGCGATTTAATTAAAGCCGAGGCGCTTTCATCTATCGCCCGTGTGAGCAAGCGAACGGCTACCACCACACCGGGTACCCACAGAAGTCTACAAACGAGCGGCGAATGATTAATGGAAGTTCCTCTTCCGAGCCGTGAGGAGAACAGAACTGAACAGAAAGATAACGCCGACAACAGATTATTGGGTGATCCAACACTTTGTTGAACATGACATAAGAGCTGCTTTATTGTTTCAGGAGCGGCGGCAGCGAGCAGAGTGCATCTTCACACTTTCCGGCGTGCAATGCTGGGAACACCCCTACGTTTGATTTTCGGCACCTCGCTCCTCCATATGGCCTGGAATCTGACTGGCATGCCAGCCGTTCTGGCGTTCCAAATTAATGATGACCTCCGTCTTGCGGGTGTGAGACAGAGCGGCCGCCGCCGTGTCAGAGGGACCGCGAGTGTTAATGACTTTTTATCCGGCAACACGACGAGCAGAGGATGATTAATGGGAGGCTGTGTGCTTGCGAGGACTCCTCCAAAACACGCCGAGTACACCCTCATACCGGAGAAGTTTCTGTAATCTATGAGCACTCCCTAATGGTTTGCTAGGCCTTGAGCGCTCAGTTGGTTCGGTGTTTCAGCGAACTCCAGGACACCATTATCCTTGACACCTTAAAGTAGTCGGATCCGGGTGCTCGGTGCAAAGGACACACAAAACTTTCTGACATATTGTGTCCCCTACAACCACCCCCGCTGCGCCGTACCCTGGCTGTGTCTTCCCCGAAGACGGCACTCATAAACTGTCATCACGTCGTTGCCAAATTGAGGGTTTCTTACCGATTTCTGGAACCCCCGGGGGTTGTTGTCTGCATCTGAGTTCGCCGATTATGGGGTGTTAATTTGTTTGAGTTGTCGAAGAGGCCTCCTCGGCGATAGGTGTTAATTGCCAGAGCATGGCCCTTAATCATCTCTGACTTTTCATTTGCGACAAGCGAACAACCAAGCAAAGGGCTCCAGGGCTGTGTGCACGTTCAGAGGGGACTGTCGTCGGACTGGCAGTGATTTCTGGGAATTGGCAGTGGATGTCGCTGCCGTTTGCGGTCCATTAAGTTTGACGTCGTCTCGGAATAAAGTCGTGGTTGAGTGTTGCTAATTTTATTGAAGTTCGTTACGCAATCCGTAATCCTTTCGCAGGGGCTTCGTTCTCGATGAAATTCCTTCGCAGGTGCACGCTGTTGAGGATGACGTGTGCACTCGAGGATGACCTGGTATCGTTAATGGTGGTTCGCTTATGTCTGCCGGCGGGTGCTGTCGAATTTGGAAGGGACTTGTGTTCTCGGATGACGCAATTTACGAACCGACACGTATGGACGAGTGTGTTTGATTGAAAATTCATTTCTCATCAACGGCTGGTCATGGTCGACGGATGAGGAGCAGACCAATGACTATCCTGAACTTTAGTGCTTTGAGTGTTTTATTGCTGCGAAACACGGCATTAATTGCCTCCTCTTATGTCAAGTATAATTGGACGAAATTTTATGGAAATTAAATAAGCGAAGCTACAGCCCACAAGTTGTGCGGGAAATTCAAAATTTTAATTCTCATTGAGAGTTTCTTTCGGAACCTTCTTATGTCGAAGACAATCAAAATAAAAAATATACAGCCCAGAATGAGAATCGACCTTATTACAAAACATCAAGACTAATCAAACAGAAGGAGGTACAGAAGATGTACTGAAATTGTACTGCTTGTCAAACCAAATCCATAACAAGCCATCAGTTTTTCCAAAACAAGGATTTGCCATTTTTTACGAATCCTTAACAATTGTTCACAGCATTGAAAAAATGACAGTTACGTAAAAGAATAACAACGAATCAAAGTATCCAATTCAATCATAGCCCAGCATATTAATTTTATTCATATTCGCTTTATGAATTGATCGTGTTGATTGATTTTACGGGACCACCCTTTTCGAGTTGCTTACAACTTCCTCTTTCATTTTACTATTCGGAGTCTCCAGAAAACTGTAAGTTTCCTCAACTTACAAAAAAGCGCTGTTAGGAGGCGCTTATCCTTTGGAGCTGTAACGATATTCTGTTTTTTTTATAACACGATGTTTTTCTTAAATAGAATATTCGAATATCGACTTTTTTTATTTGGTTAGATTTGTACACCTGCCTCGAACATATGTTTACAGTTTCAGCTATATGTATATATATTTTGTTTGAGAGAAGCTTAAAAGTAACACATGTTTACGTATTCGATGGTTTCCTGGATCAAAGAATTTGTTCTCTATTTTGTATGAAAAATCGAATAAATCGCCCAAAAGCCCTTGAAATGTTGACAGTGGCATACAACGAGTGTACTCTGAGTCAAAACCAATGTTTACAAGTGGTACAAGCTTTTCAAAGAAGGACAAGAAAATCTGAATGACAACTTTCACTCTGGACGCTCATGACATGCAATTTTTTCGGAAAGTTCGTTCCCAGCTTGCTTAATTTCGCTGAACCGAAATTCGTAAACACGTCAAGGGCGACGTGTACCACCAATATTTTATCTGTCAGTGTGTAGCGTTTTGACGTTCCATAAGTGTGAAGAAATAGCGGTACAACAGAAGCAGCACGGTATAAATGTGTGCTTTATCGCAAAATTTGGTGTTTTTCGTAATAATATAAGAATTTGTTGTGCAAGGCATCGCCAGTTAAAGTGATGTTTGATTTTTGCTGCGCCCAGGTAATGAGAGATTGCGCCGTCTTCAACGTGTTAACAACGCTTAAGAACAAGACATTATGCGCTAATGATAAGTGAATAAAATAATGAGCCTGCAAAGGTTAAAAACAAAAAATTGTAAAAGCAATAAGAGCATCCTCAATATTATTGATAGTAGTGTACAAGGCAAGTCAAAAGTGACGTCAAATAAAATTGTCTCTAAATGCACTGACTTCTGTTGCTAGTTGAAATATCGAGAAAATAATCGCTTACAATGACATAAAAATTTGTCATTATGTTTACTCAAATAAGAAATAGAAGTAATTATTTTCTAATGTTTTATGAATGTGGTTGAATTTATCATTTAAAAAAATCGAACAAGGCTAAGTACATACTGTGAGCGTTGAAAGTGAATAAACAAATATCTGATTACTGTATAAAGATGAAATTTGCGTCTAAACAACAACAAAACTCAAATTCCATTGATACATAAAAACAGCTTTATTAATTTATTATTAGCTTTATTATTATTAGCTTTATTATTATTAGCTTTATTATTATTAGCTTTATTATTATTAGCTTTATTCGAAATTTTTAAGAGCCATAAATAAACAAATTTGGAGAGCAAAAAAGGAAGAATTTACTGAAAAAAATATTAGGCCGGTCGTGAAAAATGGACGAGGTTCAGTAATGGTGTGGGGGTGTGGGGGTGTGTAGCAGCATCTGGGGTCGGTAATCTTGTCTTCATTGATAGTACAATGAGGAAGGAAGAATATCTAAATATGTTAAGGACCAACTTGCAACCGAGCGTAGACAAATTAGGTTTAGCTAGGAATCAGATCCTTTAGCAAGACATTGATCCTAAGCATACCTCACGTCTGGTTAAAAAATGGTTGCTTTATAGTACCCCAAAACAGCTTGATCATCCCCCGCAATCACCGGATCTTAACCCACTTATGGGAGCATTTGAATAGAAGAATTAGACAGAGTACTATTAACAACAAGGAAGACCTGAAAAAAGCTATAACAGAAGAATGGTCAAAAATTACCCCCGATGTTACCAATAAACTGGTAATGTCTATGCCACGTAGACTAAATGAAGAAATAAAGTCTAAAGGAGGACCAACAAAGTACTTTAATTTTTTAAGCAATAAATAAGTACATTTGTTGATAGAAATGTATACTGTTTACTCACTTTTGACTCGTAATAACTGAAGTAGTTATAATTTTCATTAAAAAACTGTTTTTTTTTTTTGTTTTTACCATACTTTAGTTTTTGAATAATTGATCACATTGAATAAAGCTGTTTTTGTGTAATAATGGAATTTGAGTTTTGTTGTTGTTTTGACCCAATTTTCATCTTTATACAGTAATCAGATATTTGTTTACTCACTTTTGACGCTCACAGTAAGTTACAATGGCTCATACAACAAAACTTCAAATAAATATTAATAATATTTGTGTGGCGTGACAGTTCTTAGGGGAACCGGGGCCTAGCTTGCTCATCAACTACTCGTTTTGTGCGCGCTACAATTCTCTCACGAGTAAAAGGGATCTACACTTTTTTATCGGCTCCGAACGGCGAAGTTTGAGAAATACATATTTCAGTTATTACACTTTCAATGTTGTCAGCAGCAAAAAAATCACAAAAAATAATCAAATCAAATCATCAAAAAAAAAATATTTATTTTATACTTGTTTTTTCACAATTTTTGGGCTGATTCATTCCGCCAAAAATAGTCTTAAAGGCGTAGCAATGTTAGTTTATGAATTTGTTTCATTGAATTTTTGTCAGAATTAGAAATAAAATAATAATAATAATAATAATATAATAATAGAATCAAAACAAAGCACTTTTACCTAATTTGACGTGGCGGCTGGATTAAAAAACAAAAAACTATCCTCTTATTTGCGCAGTAGAGAAACTCAAATAAATAAAATGTACCTGCCGGTAAGAACAGAAAACAAGTAGTTTTAATTTTCCAGTACAGTCGACCTATGGCGTTACAACTAAAATTTTTGAACTTATTTCTCAACTAAAAATTATTCTCCCTTTCTGTAGTCAACAGATGTCATATCTGCTAAGTAACCAAATTATAGCACTCTTACGTGACCACGATTAAGTCACAGAACGGGCTAAGGAAGAGGAAGAGAAGGCGAGAAGGTATCGATGCACATTGATTCAAAACGCCTGTGAGGGGGAAAATTTGATCCGCAATTAGCATTCCAGAAGACAAAGAACGATTTTCTAAACGGTAGTGAAAACGGCAGTGCGCACAACACGAGTAGTTGATGAGCAAGCCAGGCCCTGGTCCCCATGCTGACTGTCGCGCCACCAAATGATTATTGTTCATGCCGATCATTGAATCCGCTGGACCGCGGCGGGAGTTCTTCTAATCCGCATCCCTTCCCTTTCGCGGCCAAACCCTTTAATTCAACCGGATAAACTACATTGCCGGTCGGATGGACCTCATTACCGATCTTCCTTAATATCAGCTGTTTTCTGTCACTGCGAAACTTTTGTTAAAGAAAGGTTGACTTCAATTATAAATAATTTGAAAGTTATGGACACAATTGCCTTTTTTTGGATTTGGAGGAGGAAGAAAGTAATTGCCGATATATACGCCAAAAAATAAGGGGCATGACAAATGATGTTTGTTTATTACCCGATGCTCAGTAGTTTAAGAACAATTTCTTTATTCAACTTGAAGTTAATATTCATAATTGTAGGTTAATCAAACAATTCAGACTGAACAAAGCGGGTTTTCATTATATATTAGACGTGTTGAAGGCAAAATTACCCCCTGTTGTCAGATCATCATCACTGATCCCTGATGTAAAATTAGTAGCATGCCTGAGATTTTTAGCAGAGGGTGGTTATCAAAATGGAACTGAGCAACATTTCAATGCCTCCTCGTCTCGTCCAAAAGTTGTTGGTGCAATTTGTTATTTTTCGTTTGGGAGTCGTTTAGTCGAGCGATTGTCCGGTATATTTTTCGCAAACAGGTGTTGGTTTTTTCGTTTTGTTTTTGGAGTGTTTTTAGCGCTGTTTACGGATTTTCACACAGCTGCTCTTGAACTTTCACCTGTTTCTGCAAAAGTTGCACTGGCCTCTGAAATGTTTTTCTGGGTGTATCCTTTGTCGTACTATGCGCCATGATATTTGTGTTGTTAATGTAATTTTCTTTTTTCTTTGATGAAAGGACATCAGCATTAACATCATCAACATCATCAACATTCATGAGCGCCGCATTGAAGGTGGAAGCTACGTTCGACAAAGGAACACCAAAGCTTTTAGTTTGTGGCAAGCCATCAACACACTCCTTTAAGCAAACGAGCTGAATAACTTCCTCTTCCAACGAAGTGAAAAAAATCTCCTTGTTTTCCCCTCCAACTGTTGCCTTCAGTTCCCTTTTGTTGTGGCAAAGTTTCTTCCGGAGGGCAAATGTGTGGTCCGTCCAAACCTAAAGTAAATGTATCTAAAATGATCATCCATAGATAAATAGAGATTACTTATTTAAATTTGCCTTTTCCCACTCCGATCTCTCTGTCTCTGGATCTTTCCTGGTCATGTTTTTCGCGATATCCGGATTTTCTTTCATCTGGTCTACCAGCATTCGGAATTGCTGACGATTTGTTTGTCTATTTTATTTTAGTACAATTAATAAAATATCAATATGTGTGATTATTTTACTTACTTCTTCATTTTCATCATTTTGCCAACTAGTTTCCGCATCAAATGTGTCACGGATAAGAATTTTCACATTTGTATGGACGGGGAATCGGCCGCGGATCGACCGTGGATTCAATGAGTTTTTTACACTTCTTTACCGACTTTTGTTCACTTGCGTTTTCAATGATAGCAAATCGCGGAAATTTTGACATTCGCCCGCCGCGATCGATCCGGCGGATTCAATGATAGGGGTGATTATTACTTTTGTTGAAGTAGTGATAAAAAAATTTTAATGACTCAACATAACGACCATGTCCTATCCCGACTTATCGCTCGCTTCTGAATTTAATTCAGTAGATTTAGGAAGCTCCAAACACGATACGAGCGTTTTACTTAAACTTGTTACAAATATACTCTTTTAAGAAATCAGATTTCTTTGCCACTCGACTGTATAAAGATAAACGAACCAGTCAACAACAAATGTTTGGCTGTTGGCAATGAGTGAGTTGCCACGTCGATTGGTGTAAAAAGTGCTTAAAAAGAAACATTCAAAATAAAACGAAACACAATGCTTACATTTTTATCATTTCAGTTAACTACCTAAAACAAGTATTGTTATTTGTCGAATCAATTTCACTGAACACGAATTACAAAATCAACTACAATCAGCAATCGGTTTCTCCCATTGTCAAAAAAGCAAATTGAAGTCATTTAATTCTTCGGTTCCATTGTCGTCTCCATCCATTGTCTTTCTCGGCCTACAGAAGGCATGCGTCACCCGAAATCAAATGTCCTATACCACCTCAAACACAACTTTCCGGTTCGCTTATCTGTCGGTTCAAGATGAATTACAAGATCAAGTTGGTGACGTCAAGTTACTCAAACGCACACTTGATTGTTTGATTAATGGTTTCTGGACCTTTCGACTCCTGACGAGAACACCGCAACCTCACAGCCACTCTCTGCTGAATGCTGTTGACCTCACCAACCAGCAGTTGACTTAATTAATGCCCTTTTCCATAGAAATCATTCGAAAATTTACACCACCGCTGCCTTCGTCGCCGAATCAACACTGAAAGGAGCCCCTAAAGACCAAACTTTTGGTTCATCCAATTAAATGTGGTTTCCAACAGCCGACCATTCCCAGTCCAACGCCCCCTGGAAGTCTGTAAAAAAAAAGAAAGTTCTCCTTCACTCTTGTGGTCGGCCGCACTTTACAGCACAACAACGGGGGTTGGACGACGCACCGCTTGGCTGGACACAGTTTCCTCTCGGCCGAAACTTCCAAGGCTCACTTAATAGCCTTTGCATACACTCAAAACGGAAGTCTCCACTGGGGTGGTTTTCAAGTCGAGTAACTTTGTTTTGCAACAACAAACGCCTGCCAGACGCAACCTCTCCTTCTTTTCCTTGATCTTAGATTGGGGAATGGGTTCATTCCCCCATCGAGGACTTTAATTCAGAACACCGACTGCCGTCCACGACAGCTGTCGAGCAGGTTGCTGTGGTTTCTCTGCACACAGCGAATCCGTGCACAGGGAGCCCCCTGCCTTTGATGCGCATCCAAACAGTGGTTCAAGCGACAGTGTCAATAGAACAATTCACCTCCTCAAGGATATCACACCCACTGAGTGACAAATCAACAATCTTCACCATTCTTCCGAAGCAAATCAATTTAGGGATTCCACATGGAAGCTGAAACCTGCCCAAACAGGAGACGCACCGCATACACAGAGCACAGGGGAACCGACCAAGCGATGCAAATCCGTTTCGATATCCTTTATTCATGATTGTATCGTCCTGGAACCCAATGACATCTCAATTCACCGACAGGGCCAGAAGAAAAGAACTCAAAACGAATCTCCCCATGGGTGGTTGTTTATCGGATACAAAACCATTTTTACGAATACTGGCTCCGATAGTGGATGGGTGTCCTTGAACGGGACATGACTCCAAGGTGATGGTAGTCAAACCAAAGCCAATGTTTTCCAAACATTTCCAAAGATCAAATGCAATTACAGAGCGCAGCATGTCCCTGTCCATCCGGTAGACATGTTGCATCGGCAGGACACGGAGAGTGGAAGACCGAGAGAGACGGAAAGTGAGAGAAGGGAAAAAAGCGATTAGCTGAAGTGTCCTTGAGGATCAGTTTTGCAGTGCAAACTGTTCCTTGTCCATTGTGCAGCGGACAGACAGTGCCATAAATCTTCGATCATCTTTTTACTCTCGTCTATAATTGAGCTGTGTGTGCACAAAATGATCTTTGAGAATGCCCAGGCATTGGACGAAAGTGATCCTTGTCGTCAGAGTGAGAAGAACATTCTGGTGTTTGAATTGCTTTCGAATTGGCTTCACGGATGTTTCAAAGGGAATTGTGTGAGAGTTATGTCGGGGACTACATCTGGACTGCTTTGTGTAGCGAGGAAAATTTCAAATGATCCGTTATAAAGGATTGCATTTTTTGGTTTTACTTAAAGTGATCTTTAATTGAGAGGAGATTGATTGTCGGCGATCTATTTTCGATTGAGAAATGTAAAAAGTGAGTATATCTGCTTTATTGAAAGTGTCTACTGTGCTGTGTATATTGCTTTTTCCTTTACAGTGCTGAGTGGATGCAGAGGAAGTAAATGTCATCTCTATTGAAATATTTCTGCGTTGTTTCAGTAGCATGAGGTTCAAGAACCTATGAATAGTAATAATAATAATAATTGTTGGCGTGACTATCCACAGGGGGACCAGGGCCTAGCTTGCTCGTCAACTACTCGTGTTGTACGCCCTACTGTTCTCCCACGAGTAGAAGGGACCTACAGTTTTTTTGTCGACTTCGAGCGGCGAAGTTTGAGAAGCTTTTTAAGACAGTAAGTGTTGTCAGCACCTCGATAGAGGTGGTGCGTGAAAAATTCGAGGTGTTCAGCATCGAACCTAGACCCTTCGGCGTGTGAGCATCGCCCTCTACCCACTACGCTACGAAGGCCACTAAGAAGCTATGAACCAGAGCTAATAAAGATATACAGGAAACATCATAGAAGGAGCAAACAAAGTCGTCACCAAAGAACTTCCCAAAAAAACCCAACAAACACTCCCATCTTTTCTGCTTGAAAAAAGTTAACCAAAGGTCAATGAAAACCTCTTTCATTACAAATGTCAGTCCTTCAGATTGAGTTGAGCTCCACCTCCTGCCGACCATTCGCATAATTGCCATCCTTTCACTTTAATTACGCTCCCATTAGGCGAATATTTATACACACATTCCTCAGAGACTGAGCGGCACTCAGTCACTCAGTCGAAGTCAGCGCGGAGGTAAACACGTCACAAGCGTTACACGTTAGAACAAAAGTCGAATAACGATCAATCACTGGTCGCTTTGAAAAGTTTTGATTTGTGTCAAGGCGTGTGTGCCGTGGCTACTGGTTGGGGCATCAATCATTTCGATTTGCAGGTGAGCTTATAAGCAAATCCAAACGGAAAATTCGGCCTTGCCTGTGATTCAATGAATCCCTTTGGTTATCCTTTGGTTGACGGAGGCGTATTGAAGTCACGAAGCTTCCGCTGGCATTGGAATAATCAATTAGCAACTTTTTTGGTCAGCAATTAGTGGCCAATTACGAATAATTGCGTTCAAATAACTTTTCGGGCCACGTAGGGGCCGTGGGGATTGGACGTAATTTCATTTGGAGAAATGAATGCATGTGAACACAGGCAAATGTCCCACTGGACGTGCTTAGAGCCGAGTAATGGCCGACGAGATTGAAATTAAAAACAACTTTTCAAATTTTTTACGCTGGCTTCTCTGTACTCTTTTAACAATGAGCAAATTTTTTATTTTGCAATTGTCTGGACGAAGAAGACAAATAAATAGCAAATACCATCCACAATCAGCGAAATTTACATTTGTTTACAATTGTCATTCGCGGAAAAGCTTAACAACTTTGAATCAAACGATATTTTGATCTTAACCAAGAACACAATTCAATATAAGCGTTTAAAAGGGGTAAATAGACCGACGGGAGTGTTATTCTTTGGGCAGCTTTCTTTGCCAAATGTAGAACACATGCTAATTTTTATTTTTAAAAAGTTTACACAATTTGGTATGTACGTTAAGTAAAATAATGCTCCAATAGCTCGCCTTTCCCTTAACCTGACAGAGCTCCATTTCGGAATGACGCAAGTGATGATCTTAACTACACAAAAATGGTTTCTATATGCACACATACGCATTCAAAATGAATTGATACCTAACAACTTGTAATTTAAATTTAAATTTGACAACCAAAAGAATAGGCCTTTAATCGAATCAAATTATCAAAGGGATGAGAGACGTGATTCGGGTGTCACGAGCTTACTGCCTCAATTCGAAATAAAAATTCAAGGCACTTTTCAAGTAGCATTCTTTGGTGTCTTCAGAACTCGAAAAGGCGTAAACCATGAAATTCTTGATTTTTCCGATGATATGAGTCCCTAGCCCATTCAGATTCATAGCACTTTGTTGTAAATATTGATAACAGTATTTCGAATTAATTTTGTCCAAGATCCTCACTTACTGAACAACAGCAGGTGCCGGACAAATAAAAAATTTTCCTACATAATTTTAAATTTATACGTTGCTGTGGAAAAAATACGAGGTTTGCCTTTTATATTTCGTCATTAGAGAACAAAAACAAATAATAATCATTGAAAATAGTTTTATTGTTTTTCAAAATAAGATCTATACACTTTTGCATGCATTTGAACCAATTGTCGAAGCACTTTTGCCACTCTGATTGAGGTATCTCCAAAACATGCACTCTAAATGCATCAACCGCTTCTTCAGGTGTCGAAAAACGTTGACCTCTCATTTTATTTTTTACTGACGGGAATAAAAAGAAGTCATTCGGTGCCAAGTCAGGACTATACGGCGGATGTCCCATCAAATCGATGTTTTGAGTGCTCAAAAATGCAGTTGTTTAAACTGATGTGTGAGAGCTCGCATTGTCGTGGTGAAGAGTGATGCGTTTTCTGCGGTTGATTTTCTTGATTTCTTGGAAGACAACTGGCAAACAAATGGTTGTGTACCACTCAGAATTAACTGTTCTGCGTTGTTCTACTGGTACGGTTGCGACATGTCCAGTGTTTCCGAAAAAACAGTCAACCAACTTGGAAGGCCTTCGTGCGTGAGCAACTTTTGTTGGATTGGGCTCAATTTGAAACACCCATACAGTCGACTGCTATTTCCTTTCGGGCTCATACGCGTAAATCCACGATTCATCACCTGTCACGATGTCAAATACGTGTTTCGAAGCACCGCGATCGTATTTTTGGAGTATTTCTTTCGACCAATCGACACGAGCTTTTTTTTGAGCGATTGACAAATTGTGTGGGATCCAACGCAAACAATATTTTTGTGACGGTCAAATGTTCATGCAGTATTGAATGTATGCTGGTTCCACTAATGCCTAAGGTTGTCTCAATCTCACGATAGGTTACATGACGATCTTAAAATATCAGTTGGCGCACAGCATCAATAACTTCCGGAACAAAAACTGATTTTGGATGACGTTCATGAAATTCATCTTGGAGTGAACTACGACTTCGGTTGAATTCACCATACCATCGATAAACACTGGTCCTTGGAGCTTCATCGCCAAAAATTGAATTAAGTTCATCGATGCACTATGGTTGAGTTAATCCACGTCGAAATTTGTAAAAAAATAATAGCACGAAAATTTTCACGATTAATCTCCATTTTTTGGGCGAGGTGAATCTTTTAAGTAACTGTAAACAACACAAATAGCGCTCGTATGTCAAAACGTTCTCAGTACGTATAACCTCAAAAATGTCAAAATTTACTATAGAGCTGGCAGTTGCCAGATTGCAACACAAGCGTTGCCCAATCCTGAGATATAGAAGTCAACCTTCGTATATACAGAACGCAGGCGGCCATGAGTAAAAATAACGGCAATTGCAGCCATTGTGAATTTGAATCCTGTTGAAAAAAGTTTAAAAACGAATTATTTAGGATTTTCCTCCTAATAACTTTCTTATATGTAATAACAATAATAATAATTGATGGCGATATAGTCCGAAGGAGGACCAGGACCTAGCTTACTCATCAACTCCTCGTGTTGTGCGCGCTACTGTTCTCTCACGAGTAGAAGGGATCTTTTTTGCCAACTCCGAACGGCGAAATTTGAGAAGTCTTCTTAGACAGTTATTACTCGTTGAGTGTTGTCAACAGCTCGAAAGAGGTGGTATCGTGAAAAATTGGTGTTGAGCTGGGAATCGAACCTTCGGCGTGTGAGCGTCGCACTTTAGCCACTATGCCACGGGTGGAAGATTTAACTTTTTCAAATCTGCATTCTTTGCACCTGTGGATATACAAATTGTTGTATAAAAAGGTATATGGTCAGAAAAAATTTCCGTTCGCACTTGAAAATTAGTCAGGAAGTCGTTCCATTTCGCAGCTATAAGACAGTGATCAATAACAGAACACGACGGACCTCGAATAAATGTAAATTGTCCTTCCGGGTCTCCAGCGCAGCTTCCATTCAGAACACGAAAGTCGTACGCATCGGCAATTCGCAGTATCTTTGATCCTTTACTATAAAAGACTTGGTCCTTGGATTTGATTGGATTTTCGGTATTTGTTACAATACCCAGTTACAAAATTATTTTGACACATCCCGATCCGACCAATAAAGTCTCCAACAAGCATTATACCAGTTCTGTCCAAGAGTTGAAGTGCGTCACATAATCTGTCGTAATCTCGTTGCCAGTGGTTGCAGTTTAAATATATTGGAACTAAAACCATATTGCACTTACTTGTGTTAATGTCTAGAAGTTCCAAATCGCCATTTTTTTAAGTTAAAAAAAATCTACATTGTCACGATATCTGTACCTCCACTTGCTCTACCAAATATTGCCATTTTTACTGCAATTACCCAGTTAAGTTTGTAATTAGAACATTTGTTCTTAACCCTAAATTCATCAAATTCTAAAAGATGGGTTTCAAATTATAAAAAAATATCTAAATGTTTAACATAGTTGAGAAAATTTCCAGTATTAATTTTGTTTCTTAAGCCTGCTCCGTTAAACGCCGAAGGGTTCGATTCCCGGCTGAACACCTCGAATTTTTCGCAGCACCATCTCTTTCGAGCTGCTGACAACACTCAAAGAGTAATAACTGTCGAAGAAAGCTTCTCAAACTTCGCCGTTCGGAGTCGGCATAAAACTGTATGTCCCTTCTACTCGTGAGAGAACAGTAGCGCGCACAAAACGAGTAGTGGAAGAGCAAGCTTGGCCCTGGTCCCCCCATGGACTGTCGCGCCAACAATTATTATTACTAAGCAACTTGGCTGTATTGCATAATGTTAAAAAACTTGAAGCGGTTGGGAGTCACCCACAGCTGTCTCATTTACGTCCTTCCCAAGACATTCAATTTGAAAAAAGCGTAGATTCCCAAGTTCAATTTTTGTTTCTAACTTTTAAAATGTTGCCGCCAGGTGGTGCAGACACAGCGAAAATGCTTAAACATAAACTAAAAGACGTATCGTAGTTGACTTTCATGCAATTCTTGTCAACCTCCGTCTACAAATTGAATTGTTTTCGAATTGGTTCCGGTCTTCTATCTTCAGTTCCGCACAAATATCCTGGTTTTCTTCTTCCCTTGTGTGCACCACTTTATGGTATACGGAGATAAACACTCTTATATCCATAGAAGAGTTCCAAAAGCCCAAAACGCTTGATTTGACTTATGCTGCTACTCCAAACTCACAATTCAGGTCTCTGCATTTTACTTCCACTACCTTCTTGGCTTAATTGGCTGTACTGATTTGTTGAATAAAATTGGAATTATGAGCAAAAAATCTGCAACTGAAAACAAACTTAATTTTACATACATTTTGCAATTATGCTTTCTTTCAGCTGCTTCACATCGAAAGAAGTTCGTATTTTTGCTGTAGTTTCAAAGATGACCACTTCAATGCTGAAAGCCATTCGTTTGTAGTGGATGAAGAGATTCAAGCGATGGTTCATCCAGCAAAAGGTTCCATTCGGTGGCTTACAAATCACCGTCTAAGGGCGCGTTAAGTCCCCTAAATGACGTGCTTCATGCCGCTGTATTTTCCACCCCACAAGGAAACCAAAATCGACAAACGAAATAAAGCCGACAACAAAATACCCCGTCAATTTCCTTGCATTGATTAACTCCGCAGCCGGCACAATCCAGTATATAAACAACGTCTCTGCGGAAGAGGCCAAAACCAATTCCTCAAGGTTTTAGCAAACCCCACGCGGCTGTCCTTAATTTCACTTGCAAAGTACTCCTGTTTACATTCGTAAATCGCTTCACCTTCCCTTGATGAAGTCCGCCGCGCGGCGCAATCCCCTCCAACCGCTACTGGTTAACCCCATTCCGCAACCGGACCGTGTAACCCGTTTTCATTTCATTTACTCCTCCGCTAAGCCGTCGCCGTCACCGTCGTGCTACCAGTGAGCGCCATAACAACAAATATGTCTCAAATGGTAATTGCCGCCGCATAGCGGCAGCCTTTAAGTGGTATAACAGTAATAACGGAATATTTTCGGCATTAATATGACCTGGGAATAGCGGCGTTCTTAGTTAATGAAATTGTCGTGCCGGTCGCAGTGGGTTGGCGGCGATATCCGGTGTTGGTTGTGCCGTATGTTCAGTTGATTCAGATGTGGCAACGCATTAAGGACGCAGAAGTCTTGCTTTGTTGGGCGCGATTACATGACCAGCCTAGGGGTATGCAATTTTCCCGCATCGATGCAGCGCCCAGGCGTATGTGATGGATAAACGTTTACGCACCGCGTTTACACAGTGTGAGTAATCAATAATCATTTCGTTGACAATTGCTCGAAATTGTTCGTTTTTCTTTTGATTACAGGAAAATGTCCTCTAGGAAATCTTTGACTGCTTCGCAATGGTCTAGAAGGAAAAGTCCAGCGTCACCTGCAAACTCCACAACTGCACAAACGGAAAATTCAAGGGAATCCCTGCTGATTGAGGACTTAGAGTTGGAGGATGTGACTGCGAGCCCAGAATCATCGGGGACGACGGAAACTGAACCCAGCAGAATCTTCGGCGAAAAGGTGCCAGCAGTGGTTGTGGAGAAGTGCCACATGAACGACTTCTACATTCTCGTGAAAGTCCCAACCAACCCCCAGAAATACACACCGAAGTCGAATAAATATTCTCAGACCAAGGAGGAGGGGAGCAGTCACCGGGCAATGTTCTCCATTCAACAGGAGGAGGAGGAGGAGCAGCACTCGGTGGCGGGGCCCAGGAGGGGGACACCCAGAATAGACCAGAAGGGAAGCAGAAATCACTGCTGGGTTAGAGAACAAGACAATACCGAAGAGTTCTCCTCCAAGACTCAAATTCGCAGCTGCAGGGGAGAGTCTTCAATGCCAAGGCAGCACATTGAGGAACTGCCACAAGAAGAGCCCTGTCATTCGCAACTGGCACAGTCATGCCATGACCAAATCGAAATCCAGGAAGTAAACTTAAAGGGCAAGGCCAGAGTTTCGCTGGAAAACTGTGGCATCCTCGTGACGCCCACGAAAGCTCCAAAAACTGAAAATCTACTCGTCTTCCAAGTGGACACCGAGAAAAAACCAAAGCAACACAGATCTCGAAGCCGTTCCTGCTTCGAATGGTTGACCAAATGCTTCCGACGGAAGCAAAAAAAAGCGGACCTCATACATGCCAAGGTCTACAAGACGTACTTTGTGAAATGGAAAAAGTGTGGTGAGTTGACTGAGTGTCCACGATGCCAGGCGGGTCGGACGTTGCGAAGGAATTCTACTTAGTCTCGAAGAGTGTGATGGATGAATGTTGTATTTATTTTCTCTTTGAAGGAAGCCAAATAAAATTAAGTTCTTTTACAAAGGTTTTATCATTGTTTAGAGCTGTCCAAGGTTATGACTTCATGCCTTGAAGACTGGTTTATGTTTTGGAAAAGTTAACTGCTCCAGCTATTTATCCGAAGTTGGGTTACAATTTAAGCAAGAGTTTGTGGCATAACTCTCAACAGGGCTCCACGTGAGAGGCGTAGAGTTATCTTTTTTCATTGAAGACGCATCTGCTTCGGAAATTTCGACACGGAATGCGAATGGTATATTGTTTTTAACGTCAGTTTCTCTCTCATTTATAAAAATGTTCACTGCGACACGTCATGCCTTACGACACGTCGAAAGCCGCTTATTGAAAATTTCAGCTATATTTGAATAGCGGATCGAAAGCTACACTTCTGTGTGACGATTAGTGGAATGCAAAACAGCCTTTGACTTTTCCACATTACTTGAAAGAACCTGTGGTCGGCAGTTTGAAGGAGTATGTTTTATCTTTTGGTGCTTAAAGTGAAACTTGTTGTTGGATTTCGCTTGTCCGTTGTTTGTTGCCCGTAAACATTGAAGATTTCTGGAAGTAAGCCATTGTCATTGTCGAATTGAGCGCTCCAGGGTGCTGTAAGTCTTCTGGCAGTGTAAGGGAGTTTCTTTGCAAAGCCTGGGGCCCATCACCAAAAAGGATCCGTATGGATCTATACGGTAATGATAAAACCTCTTTTCTTAAATGCATCAGTCGTTTGATGGAACAAGCTTTCGCGCAAGTGACTGCTGCTTTCACCAAGCTTCAGAAAACTGTTTGTTCTGGCTGCACAGGGGCCTTGACCAGCACGCCTGGCTATGCTCTTGAAGCACTGATCAATCTACTGCCTTTTGACCCCCACATCATGGGATGCACTCTCAAGGTCATCTCTCGATTAAAAAGGAATGGTCTTTGGCTTAACTCGCACTGGAGCTTTGATGATCTCGCACACCGCCTCTCCTACGACACAAGCGTCATGGACATGCCGCCTAATGCGAGGTCACCAATAATACAGCTGCGTCGCTTATACAAAGTCGACTTTCCCCGTGTCCTGGATTGAATCTGGCCAGAAACTGAACCATGAAAGGAATGTAGTCGGATTTTCACGGACGGCAACAGGATGAGGAAGGCCTCCGTCGACGGTTGGGTTTCCACACAACACAACCAGAAATGGTGTGACTTTCCAGGATGCAGGACGACTTAGTGTTTGCTCCCGAGTGTTTACAAGAAATCTGCTTCTTTTCTGCTATCTTTCAACTGAAATGAGTCCAGACGCCTTGACGGCGTACTTACGGGATACTTTATCTTCGCTATACACCTATGTCGACTTAGGCTTAGTTATGGCACCCATTGCGACGCCAGTGAAAAATTTGAACTTCAGAGCGCCTTCTCTGTCAATGTCCCGCATTTGTTCCTATCAGGTGGTGGCTGTTTATTGCTGGCGTGGTGCTGGCGTGGTGGGGACTGAAAACCTAAGTTCTATATCACAGAACCGACTTCTAGTCTTTCTTCGGAAAACCAAGAAATTAAATCAAATGAAGGTTACTACCTAGTAGTACAATGGACCAGTATTTGAGTCTGAGCGTTACAGTGCAGTATATCCCAACCTCCGAAAAAAGCCATTGTCAAGAATCAAGAACCCCTTCTACAGTTTCCAAACTCATACATACTACACTGAATTTAGTTCCACCTCATTTTATTTAGTTCTCAGAGGACAACTCCGGACTTAGACATTACGAGCTCCCGTTAAATGAACTTCGACCACCCTGACAAAGTTTTTCTCTTTACCGATTGAAGCTCTGAATATAATTTTACCATCGTAATCTACAAATGTGTTCCTCGCCATTCTTTTTAATAGAGATATCAGAGGTGTTGTCGGGGATATGGGCGTAATGGAAATCTGAAATATGACTTTATTTTTGACGTTTTCGCTGCCGGGCGCCAAGCTATGATATCGAGTGTAGAAATCACTATCACAATTCAAACGCTTTACGCCTGCCGCTTATCCTTTTTGATGTCTAATTACAATCCTTAATTTTTTTTATTTAGTTTAACAGTCGATTTGTCCACAAAAAGGATAGAATTGATTGTTTCCCTACCTTGAATCAACTGACAATAGACAATTGGCAATCGTTTAACTTAACTTTGTTTACCGTCAATTCAATCTAAGCCACTTTCCGATAATTTTCCGGACTTTGCCTTAAATCGCTTGCATTACATTTAATTTATTTTTTGTTTAATAATGTATATGCAGCTTCTATTTGAATCATTTTAGGGTTCTACTTAAGGTTGTTAGGTGCATACATTTTTTCTAAATTAATTTGCAGTGGTGACGGACTTGTGCAAAGAGCATATATAAGGTTGTCAAATATCTTCCGCTTATTTGCTCTCCATTCAATGGATTCATAAAAAGTGTTGCAGAGATCGGATTTAGTTCAAATATGCGCCGTTTTGTTCGAAAATCTGTTTCCATCTAGACGGCAACTTTTTAATACCCCAATCGTAGAAGCCCCCCTCCTTATTTGCGAAAAACACGGATACCCACTTTTCACAAGCCTCTTTTGAGTTCAACTTCAATCAAGGGCGTTCGCCATGGACAGGAACAGGTGGTAAACAGTTGACGCTATGTTCGGGCTATATGGTGGATGCGATGAAACCTCCCATCCGAGCTCCCGAGTGTGTGGTCTGGCGTTGTCCTGGTGGAACACTACAACCTCCCTGTTGGCCGATTCTGGACACTTTTGGTCGATCCCCTGCTTCAAGCGGTCCAGTTGTTTGCAATAGATGATAGAATTAAGCGTCTGACCATATGGGAGCAACTCATCGTCCGTCAATCCCGGCTGATATCAATTGATGTGTGTACGTATGCGTGTGTATTGACATACTTTACACATTTGGTTTTCGTACTTTGCCCCTTTCTGAGAGAGATTTACCCACACTCCATAAAAAATGACAGACTTCAGAATTTGGTACTTACTGGAACACACCTACGGTGGAAAATTTAAATTTCAAAATAGTTTTTTTTTTTGCAGCACGAAGACGTTTAATTTCTCCATTAGAAGTTAATGGAATATTATTCGATGATGCTACCAAATTAAGTTTTTGTCTTATAAGGATTTGATGTCATTCCATGCTTCTGGATGGGTTTACACTTTGTTATGAGGAAAGAATCCTTGATACACATTCATCGATATCTTTTAAATATTTTTGTCTAAATTGTCCCAGTGGTGTAGCTTCGCATTCGTTCTGATTGTGCATAATTTTCTTATATTATATTATAGGAATATTTTACATGGATCATACCTTTTGGCATTATTTCCCATCTTTTACAGGTGGGAAAGAGCCTAAAATGACCTAATAAAACACTGCTGATCCTTCCTTCCATCTCTTTTTAAATTTGTGGCTTAATTACCGCTTTCCTCCATTCAGCAGCCTCATTTGTTCTTAACTCACGTTTTTGCGTGATTTTTCATTAGGGTGGTCATGAAAACCTAACCGACTTATTCTGTAGTTTTGATTCAAACTAATAGGTGCAGAGAGGTCTTAGGAGCACCGGACCAGATAGGAGCGTTGTACTCAAGCTTTGGGCGCATGTACGCCTTATACATTGTTGCATTTTTGGCGATTTCGAATATGTGATCTTTCCAACTAAGTGTTGAGTTGATACACGTACCGAGGATGGAAAATCGTTCAGTTTCAACAATGCAGGAGCCATTCATAAATAATGGCAGGTTGTTTTGAGAACGCTTTAGTGACAGTACACAGCACTGAGTTTTGGAAGCATTAAATTCCACTCTATTTTTCTTACCCAATCAATTATGCTGTCAAGATCGGAATTTAATGAGCTTAACATACGCTGCTGTTCCAAGTCAATTTCCGAAAAGGAGGGACGAGAGCCGCGAAACGAATATGAAAAGCTGAGGGTACTGTCATCAGGGAAGGAGTGAATTGGATTAGAAGTATCAGACAGGAGATTATTTATAAAAATGAGGAAGAATAATAGAATAGAATAATATGGTGAATATCAGACTTGAACCCAACCAATACAACTTGTATTGAACGGTTCGAGAGGTAATTTCTAATCCATTGAAGCTCGTCGACTCCAAAAGCACCCATTTTCGACAAAAAAGCCTGCTGCCAGGCTCTGTCAAATGCTTTTGAAATATCAAGTGCAACGATCTTGCTTTCTCCTACATTGTGCAATGATTGGTTCCATTTTTCGGTGAGATAAGCCATCAAATCACCAGTGGACCTGTTGCTGCGGAAGCCGTATTACCAGCCATTAAGAAGTTTCCGAGTTTCAATATATTTCATAAGCTGACGATTTATCAGCGTTTCCATGACCTTGGAAAGTAGGGACGTAAGTGCTATGAGTCGGTAGGAGGTGGGTGAAGATGGTTCCTCTTTTTTAGGAACGGGCTGGACAAATGCTGTTTTCCACTTACTCGGAAAGAACCCTAAAGAGTAGGACAGATGGAAAAGCTTACGCAGTGGTTTTGCCAGCGTAGAAGAACACCTCTTCAGAAGAACGGGGGGCTACCATCCGGGCCAGTGGATTTATGCACGTTTAGATCTTTAAGTACTCTCGCAACTGTACGAGTGCGAAAATGGACTTGTCCCATGGAAAAATTTACGCTCTCGAGTACAGGCGCGGACAGAGCGCAATTTGGAAGAGTTGAGCTGGCTGCAAAATGTGCAGCTAACAGATTTGCTTTGTCCAAAGACCTGCCAGTTGGAATGTCATTGCAAATGAGCGTTGGAATTGAAGACGAGGCGGATTTCTTTACGTTTTTTACGAATGACCAAAAGGGACTTTGCAGCACTTTTTGCAACTTTTGATCATATGAGAATTTAACACGTCTTATTAACGCATAGCAATCTTTTCGGGCCCTTTTGAATTGCTTCCGGTTTTCCTCGGAAGGGTTGGCTTTGAAAGTCCGGAAGCTTATTTCTCTCAACCTGATCCTTCAACCTCAACCAGCCTCTTTGCAGCTCGAGTCGTATTACGCGTTTGTCTTCGGTTTAATACTCTTCACTCTGTGAGGAATGAAGGATTTCATACCTGACAAAATTATTTTTGTGATCATATCAGCTGCGACATCCACGTCACTATCGAGGAAGCATAGTGACCAGTTAAAATCCCTAAAAAAGTTGTTTAGGCCGCTCCAGTTGGTTTTCTCCTAGAGCCAAACTGTTCTTTTAGGGATTTGCTCTCTAACTGGTTGAGACGAGTACGGAAAATTGGCTGATACGACACAGTGTTCTGGCGAGCCTAGAGGCGACAGTGTGTGTGATTTCAGTGCGAGGATACAGGGATACATTTCTTGTAATGGAGTCGGAAAGCGCATCAAACTCACTGAAAGTTGAGTTGCTATCCAAGTTTGGGCTTCTATGAATAAAGCAATAGTGGATTAACTGCTTACGGGTTTGGAGGTTTAACCACAGGAAATTAAATTCGGGATTGGAACAGTGGCCGTATTGTCGTTGCAAAATGCAAAACGAAATTCGTAATATGTAAGGTGAATCATTTAATGACAGGTCGTTTCACAACTTTCGTATTTGGTATGATAAGCTCTTTCACGGAGTCTTGGCATATTTGTAGCTTCTTAAAGTGTTGACATAATATAACCATCTTTGAGTTTTGAAAATACTTAATTTATTTTTAATACAAAGATTCGAAGAGATTTACTTTGTGTACAATGCTGGATAAATACTAAGAACTTACTGCCCTTAGACAACTTAATATTGGTCAAGCACAGCTGTCAATTTGGTAGAAGTTTCTATATGTATCTCGTAAAACGTAACCTGGAACTTAATAATATTAATCTTAGTTTTTTATTTTATACAGAAATTTAGAGATAGTTCAAATGAATTTTGTAAAGAAGTAATAAGGTGTGTTGCAGTACAAATAAATTTAAATCTGTGTTAACGAAAAATTGAACTTCAAAAACGCACATCTTTGATGCATAGTGGCTTAGGTCTTCCTTACTTAGAAACGAGCATGTGCGTAGAAAAATTTTTAGAAGCAAAGGAACCGCACTGGACCTTTTTGACATTTCAAACTAAAACTAAAAAGCCTACCTTTCAAGTCAAAAGTAGCAAAATTAAGTTTAACTACATTTGAACTACAACACTTCACCATTGTGCTTTACAAGATAATTTTCCAAATAAAGCATGGTTCCCATGGAGTGGAGAAAATATATGATTTTAAGGTTTTACCGTATACGAGCTGTACAATAATGCATGTGGCAACCAATCCGTAGCCATCTTTCTGGTAATATCTTCCATTTTGCTCTGGTCTTACACATTTCCTATTTCTCATCTTGATTTTAATAAGCTAGACATTTGTTAGTCACGGAAAAGTATGTCTTGCGGTATTTAAGCGTCTGTTGGGCCATGAAAAAAAAAACGCTTTCGATGCTCAATAAACATTTAAATGAACCACCCTCATGACTTTGGAACTTAAAAGGTCATGAGTTGCACTTTTCTTCACACAGTCCTCAAGTTTCTTTCAAAGACTTCAGAATCATTGGAGAAGTGTTTAATAAGCAGCTTAAAGTTTTCCCAAATCAAAGGCACTGTTTAACAGTAACGGTTACAATAGCATTTATATTTCATCGCACCCTATACAAAAAATAATTCTATGCACCTAACCTATCGTAAATCCTTTCACTGCTCCTGCATCGTCATCTCTAGCCTACACTGCGTCTACATATCGGCGTGCACACCACTATCTATGTAGTCCTTCAACATCTCGGCACAACTTCTAGGCAGGTTCCTGCAAATGTTGTTCAAGTGCAGAAGACCACGGGGAATAGTCGCCTCCACAATGTTGGTCCGCTGAGCCTCGATGATGGCGGCGGCCACCTGCTTGGGGTCCAACAGTCCCAGAATAGACGGAAACTTCACCTTCGGCCGCTTGCACAGACCCGTGTTCGTCATGTATGGGTAAATGGTGGTGGTCTTGATCTGAAACAAGAGCATGTACCTGCGACGAGGCATTAAATCGATCAAGAAGTTACCAAATTTCTGTGCGGTCCCTCGCGGATCTCCTCCTGCAGAGCCTCCATCAGTCCGCGGACGGCAAACTTCGAGCCGCAGTATGGCACCAAGTTCGAGAGCCCGACCACTCCGGCAATAGACGAGATTGCGACGATGTGGCCTCGGTTCTGCTGCTGCATGTGCGGCATGAATGCCTCCAGTGTCCAGAACTGGGACATCACATTGATGTCGAAGGTCTTGCGAATCTCCTCCGGTGTTTGCTGATCCAGTCGGCGGGTGGGCATAATGCCGGCATTATTCACCAGCAACGTCACAGGACCCACATCCTCCTTAATCCTGGCGGCCAGGGCGAGAACCTTCTCTCGGTTTGAAACGTCGCATCTGTGTATGAAAGAGAGGAATTAGATCGGGTGGCTGAACAGAGAGGTGAGGATTGGAATTTTCAATGAATATGAATGAAGGACTTGTGTCAGAACTGATTGGGGGTATTGAAACATTAATCCGTACGTGTATGCCTGGGCGGTTCCCTTTCGTTGTCGATTGCAATCTGCCACCGTCTGTTGATTGCCATTCTCGTTGATGTCCACACAGACCACTGTTGCACCCAGATCTGAGTACTGAAGCGCCAGCTCCCTGCCAATTCCATGTCCGGTTCCTGTAATCTGTAACCCGTATGCAAATGAGACAAAGCATGAGTGCTGGTCCTTTTTGTTCCCGGGTGAATCGAATTCATCGGCCACGTCCGCATGTCACTTACCACAATAATTTCGCCACTGACGTCCTTCGGCTCGGTCTTAGAGAACTGCTGCACAGTCACAACGAACACTTCAAGCAGCATTCGAACCAGCAGAACAGTGAATTCGAAGATATCCTTCAGCACATTGTACAGACGATTTCCGATGTGCTGGGATCTGAAATGATAGCAGGACGAATTAATTATGGTCAAGAAACATATGCGCACTTATTGGAAGTTGAAAGAGGGAGAGGGAAGAGGAACTGTGTTGAGACCGGATTTGAAGAGGACTGAGCCTTTCCATCGGAAAACAAATTCAGATCTCGTTGCTTATCTGAGTGAGTAACAAGGCAGACATAATATGATGGTCAACGATGGATTCAGTAAAGGCATTTGACATAGGAAAACGTGTAGAGGCATCACATTGACAATTGGATGAGCACTTGGTGGCAGAGAATGATAATTCGGATAGTGTTGTGCGAACTAAGCGGAACCTGAATCGGGACAACTAAATGGGTTGTTGGTACAAACAACTAAATGGGTTGTTGGTACAAAGGCAAAGGACAAACAAAGGTTTTCAAATTTACTTTCGAGACATTGGTTTACAAAAGCAATTCAATTTCACAGAGCTTTGGTTTCTAGTACGCAGTCCTTCATTGCAAATAACGGTATGGAGCACGAAAGCAAATTGGATACACCGCAATAACAGTTTTGGGAACCGGTAAAAACTCTTTGGGAATTATTCTCAGTGCTTATGGTGTACCTCAGGGCTGAATTTTGGGCTTCATTATCTTAACAATCCTACTGGCTCATGTTATACATCTAGTAATATAAATTGTTTAAACTTTAGTTTGTCTGAAGGGTAACCTATGGAGCGTTCTAGAATTAAATTTTATTGTTCACACATTAAAAAAAACTGAACGCTTACTTCTTATTGTGGTTTTCTGTTGAAAAAATTGAGAAAACATATATAAGACGACTAATAACTGAATAACTGAAATAACTGAATGTCGGAGAAACAATGCGAATCAGCAAGGCCTACTAGTAAGCAGTGGGAACGTTGCTTAGAAAAAAGACATTCATCAAGAATCAGATATCAAAGTTTGAAGAAAATTTAATGCACAAAGAAATTCAGTTGCTGCGTAAACTAAGAGTGAAAAATCAACTATTCAACACTCCAGCAAAGAGGGTCTTCGAATCCGAGCCTCCTGGTTCGAGAAGAAAGGGAAAACTGAACCTCCAGTACAGAGACAAAATCATCGCGGATGTAAGACAGCTTGGCCTTAATGACTGGATGCAGCGTGTCCAGGACCGTCACCGATGGAATCTAGCAATTGCTAAGGCTCATACCCTTCATGGTTCGTCTGTCTGATAAGTAAGTAAGTCAGTAAAAAAATTTAATGAATCAATGAAAAGACATATTGAAGTACCGTAAAGCTTAGAAATGGTGAAAAGTGGCATATATACTATAAATTTGGTAAGGCGATCTGCCATCGCTAAAAACCTGACATTTGACATGCAAGGATGAGATAGGATTGTAAGGGAATTATCAGTTATAGGTATCGAAAACCTAGTCAAATGATCAACCATTACCACTCCATTACCACTGTCAACAACTGAAATTAAACGTCCGAAATAAATTAACAGAAATTTATTCTATTTTACGAAAACTCTTTACGAAGGTTGCATTATATATTTTGGGACTAAGCAACCCTAGTGTTGCAATCTGGCAACTGCCAGTTCTATCGTAAAGTTTGACATTTTTGACGTTTTGACATTCGAGCGCTATTTGTGTTGTTTACAGTAACTTAAAAAATTCATCTCGCCTAAAAATGGAATTAAATCGTGAAAATGTTCATTCGATTATTTTTTACAACTTTCGACGTGGATTAACTCAACAACAGTGCATCGATGAACTTAATTCAATTTTTGGCGATAAAGCTCAGCTCAAGCATGGTGAATTCAACCGAGGTCGTAGTTCACTCCAAGACGAATTTCGTGAAGGTTGTCCAAAATCAGTAGTTGTTCCGGAAACCATTGATGCTGTGCGCCAACTGATATTGCAAGATCGTCATGAGACAACCTTAGGCACTAGTGGGACCAGCATACATTCAATATTGCATGAACATTTGACCGTCAAAAAAATTGTTCGCGTTGGATCCCACACAATTTGTCGATCGCTCAAAAAATGGCTCGTGTCAATTAGTCGAAAGAAATGCTCCAAATATACGATCGCGGTGCTTCGAAACACGTCTATGACATCGTGAGGTGGTGAATCGTGGATGAGCCCGAAAGTAAACAGCAGTCGGCTGTATGGGTGTTTCAAATTGAGCCAAATCCAGCAAAAGTTGCTCGTGCACGAAGCACTTCCAAGGAAATGGTCGACTGTTTTTTCGGAATAATTGGACCTGTCGCAACCGTACCACTAGAACAACACAGAACAGTCAATTCTGAGTGGTACACGACCATTTGTTTGCCAGTTGTCTTCGAAAAAATCAGGAAAACCAACCGCAGAAGACGGATCACTCTTCACCACAACAATGCGAGCTCTCACAAATCGGCTCACCAACTGCATTTTTGAGCACTCAAAACATCGATTTGAGGAGTCATCCACCGTATAGTCCTGACTTGGCACCGAATGACTTCTTTTTAGTTCCGTACCTAAAAAATAAAGTGAGAGGTCGACGTGAAGTGAAGCAAATACCGGAGTTTAGAAGAAGGACGCTTGCAACGAATAAAGAGATAATTTTCTTCGGTATTATCGAATATAGTGGCCGCCGTGGCGTAGTGTTTAGAGTGCGACGCTCACACGCCGAAGGGTTTAGGTACGATTCCTGACTGAACACCTCGAATTTTTCATGGCACCACCTCTTACGAGTTGCTGACAACACTCAAAGAGTAATAACTGTCTAAGAAACAGCTTCTCAAACTTCGCCGTTCGGAGGCGGCAAAAAACTTAAGAAAAAAATAAACTGGCAAAAAACTCCCTCCACTCGTGAGGGAACAGTAGTGAGCACAAGACGAATAGTTGATGAGCACGCTAGGCCCTGGTCCCTTTGTGGACTGAAGCGCCATCCTATTATTATTATTATTATCATCCATAATCGGGCGAATGTGCCATTAAACAAAACCAGAAGCGAGGCACAGCTAGACATTTCTCGTCCACCATTAACATTAGCTTACCAGAATCCATGCCTGAGCTCCATCAGAGAATTGGGTAAGAACAAAGTGAATCAATTTTGATATTTCTGTGAAATTTGTTAATTTTTTGAATATGATTGCCAATCAATCAATCGCTTTACCGCGGGTTACAACAATGTATAATTAAGCTGTCAATTTCAGACTCACCAAAAAGGTAGAGTTCGTATCACGAGTACTCTAAAATACTTCACTTAGTACCTGTTAGCACAATTGATGGCTAATAAATTATGGTAAAGGCCCCCTGACCATCACTAAGGAATCTTCAACTGCGGGGATGTAGTAAGTGACTTCCATTACACTCGACTGAAGTGTCAACCCTACCTCAAACTAAACTCTGGGCTTTTCAGTTCTAAGTTCCATCAAACATGTCAACAAAAATGTAAGTGCAATCAATCATCCGTCTTATTGCCACTTTGCACACATCTCCTCTTGTTGTGTCATCGCCACAATGAACATTGTATTGACACACAGTAAATAATATCTTTCGACATTCTCACGATCGTTTACAGCAGCGTCGAGTGTAATTACGGCAAGACGTTGCCCCGACATCTGCACTGGACGATTGCTCAATTCAAACTGTGCGGAGCAGCAGAGGCCGAGGATGCCTCAATTGATGGCCAATTGAACTCTGACGGCAATTAGCCGTCCCACAGCACCGGCTGTGTGCCACCGATTTGCGAGCTCAAATATTGACCGGCGACAGTTGACATTTGACGAGATGTTTTCGTTTGTTTCATTTGACGCGCATCAAACACTCGCCTGACTGCGAAAATAAAACTGCAATTAACACGTCTCCGATAATCGTTCGCAAACACTTAAATCAACGCGAAGAAGGTCGCGTAGAGGAGATTCAAGTTCAACGCGACCGCAACGCCGCACGCCGTGCGTCTGACTCCGTGTGCACACCGTACACGAACAAGCGCCTCTCTGCTACGTGCCGTGTGATTCATGGATTCACGGAGTGGTGCAAGTGGATCAATCGGTTGCTAAAACCAACTCTACGAAGCGTGCGAAGACGCGAAGAAACGAAGAAGCGAGGAGGCGGTAAAACGAACGAGGGCGAGTTGCGCAACAGAACGCGTCTAAACTGAAACATTGTCCAGGGTCAGTTAAGGTTGAAAGTGAATCTTCTTATGGTTGGCGAGCTCGCCAAGCCGTCTTTGTTTCAGTGACAAAAACGGAAGTGCGAGGCACAAGACGTGTGGTCAAGTGGGTTGACGCACGGAATGCGGTGTCAGGGCGAAACGCAATATGAATTTAAATCACAAGCACGTTGGCGGTTGGGAAGGACAAGTCAAGACCGCATACCGGTGCGGGCAGCTGCATGACTTGTGAGAGGTTTTTGAACCCGTTGTCTAATGGGGATGACCATGCGAATAAATAAGGTACATAACTGGTTCAATTTGACAGCAATTTGACAGGCGAAATGGGGTGCGAGGGGGTTTGCCTAATGTCTTAACCAAATAGAATTGGAGTCGAGAGTGAAGTGTGACTGCAGTGTATAGGATTTGAATATAAGTACGTCTCAATATTTGGAGAATTTTATTTACCGATGTCGACAATGTGCTTGCTTGCGGGGTTTTTGACCTTTAATTTGATTGTCCGAAAACAACATTTTGGAGGAAAGTAATTGAAAAATGCGTTCAGACATATGGCGCAGTTTGTTAAGAAGTTTGGCATCGTTTACGGTTGCATAGAGACGTTTATAGATCGACGGAGCATTTAAGAATTTAAGGAAGATGGAGTGAGGAACTGAAACACTGGAAAGTGATCGAAGAATGTCCAAATTTGTTTTAAAATCTGAATAAGAGAGCGTTACATACAATTTAGGGTGGACGTATCGAAGTACTTGTCTAAGCAGGGCAGGGTTGACTTCAGGCAAAACACCGTAGAAGCCATACCCACACCTTTCTTTGTCTCACACTACTTATTATTAATTGGAGAAGGTGTTCACCATTTGCTGAACTCCACACACTCTGAATCATAACACTGCACCCGACTGAGTTTAGTGTGCACAGAAGTTTCAATTTGAAGCACGAATGCCAGAATTAGAGGCGGGGATTATTCTAGTTACGCCCGTTTTTCATTCGGCATAAAGTTCGTTCGCTTTACTGACGTTTTTCAGTTTGGTGTTATCATTAATTGCGCAATGGACTGCAGCGTCTAAATACTACCATGCTAAACAATTTTCAGGAATGACGCAGTTCAAATAAACGAAGAAAACTGTCTAAACCCAACGAACTCAATTCAGATTTGTTGTTCGTCAGTCACCGTATATCGCACATCCCCGAAACGTACTTAGACTGCAAATTAAACTTCATTACGTCCTCTAAGATGCCACCAAGTGGTTACACAGCTATTATTCAACCTTCCAGACGTCATAAAGCGCCTTCTCCTTTCCGCAATATCCTAGCCCGCGTTGACACGCCTCGGTGTCGTAAAAAATTAAATGCCACTCACTTCCGAAACATAAAATAGTTCCTCTTAATGACCAGTGTCGTATGGAATGTATTCTCTCTTGGTTTCCAAGTGTACACACTTCCAGTGGCAGGGGCAGCAGAAAAGAAACAATCACACCCAACTTCCAGGCCATGTGAACAAATTGTTTACATTTGTTTATTGCCATCGATTGCGAGACATTTCGGCCTGGCTTTCCCACCCTTGTGCGCATACTAATCGATTAATGTGTAATTGATAGAAAAAGTCATTTGTCCTGACGTTAACTTTTACATTTTTACGCGTATGTAGGGTGTTCTAATTTCCACATCGTCCCCTTTTAATTCAAAATTCACCAACTGCATCCAAGGGTGCCAAAACTTCCCACCAAACGCCATTAACTTGGCCGACCAGTAGCCTCGAACTGTTTAAGGCCGAGGTTAGAGGCCAATCCGTACAGTAGCGTCCAAACAAAGCATTCCATTGACGGTCAGGCGCGATTGTTTATCAATCATTAAGGCATTCAATTTCGCTGGCGCCCAAATCGAGACTAGGCATCGCCACACACCTCAGTCGCTCTTGAGCCGCGGATATAAGCGCGAAATTATCCGCCATTTATATGCATGCTTTCGGCTCTACCTAAGCGCGCTAGCCATCCGCTGTCCTTGTGACAGAGTGAGCTGGTGCAGTTGGTAGTGGCGGTTATCGGGTTATCGGTTCCCGGTGAAACATCGATTGCATACGAATAAGTTAATTTTCAGCTGGCCGATGGTATCGGGTGAATGCGCGTGCTAACGAAGGCAATTTGAAGCAAATTGGATTTGAGAAATATGAGGGCCGCGACGACAACGGCACCGACAATGACAACGCAGGGTATGCAGTTTTAGGGATTCCCTTTGTGGTATTCGGAGCATGGAGGCGGGAGGGTGCTGCAATTCATTTGTGTAACGGCGATGCTAATGGGAGCAGCGTGTCGCGCCTCTAGGGCATCGAAACCAATTGAGGTTTTCAAATTTTCAATGCGATTGTGCGTGTATTTAATCTGTTTTAGAGTGGCGCAATTTGGTGCGATAATAGGCTGTCCAACTCTTTAATACCGTTATTTCCCATGAAATCCGATTCCCCAAAAATCGATGAAAACCCTAATTGTATCGGAAAGAAATCACAACCGCAAACATTTTCCAGATTTGCAACGATTTTCAATCTTTCCAACAGCAGTTGACAGCTTTGATCGAACGGGACTTTCCATTAGTATCGATTTATGAGTTTCCGCTTAAGCAGCAGTGAAACACGATAGTGCTCGAAACACGATGCATGCACAGAGCACAGAGCACGCTCGATACATAAATCATTTCTGTTCGGGTAAACCGCAATGTTATTGTTTTTCCTGTCACTGCTGACAATTGAAACAAGAATCCTTGGCTTGCTTTCTCAAGGGACCGGCATAGCGACACCAGAAGTTATGGGTGGAATTTTGTCTGCTCAATGGGTCAGAATAGGCTAATGAATGACAGATGACATTTGTGAAAAATTGCCAACCTCATGATGTGTGTGGTAAAATTCCTTGAACTTGCTCGTTCGCACAAATAATTCATGAAACTCTGCTTTAAATTACATCCCCAGCGTACTGACATTTAAAAGCCGCATTTAATCGACACGTTGCTGGTGTGCACGTCGAAATCAGCCGCCAATGAAAGCAAACATCAATCTGTGGCTATTCCCGCCTCGTCGCACACAAACACTGCCTGCCGGCAATTGCGTTTTTGAAAATCAATACCCACCCGGAGCGGTTTGTCTAAACGCGTTTAGGGACCGCACAAATTGCGTCGTGGTTTGTTGCGGAATTGTTCAGGGAATAATCGGCACAAAAATCTGCTGCATGTACAAAGTTTGTTGAGTATTGTTTTGCTTTTTTGCTTTTATGCGAGATGAAATGGAAATCTATTCGCACTTCGGAACTAGTGGGCTGGGAGCAATTTTAGAACAGATTTATTGTTCTCTTTGGTTTGTCCCCAGCGGGAAACTGAATTTGAAAGTTTTGCTAGGGGCTTCAAATGGATAAACTTTTAAAGCCGCACGCTGTATAAGTTTTTTAATAGATTTGCTGATAGATACAATTGATTTTAGCACTTAGCTTTTGGAGTTTCTTCAAATTGTTTTGATAAAAATTGATGACATTAAGACACAACCAAATTTGTCGTTTTGTGGTCGCTGACATCGGAGATTTGTTTGATTGATTTAGTAGAAGGAAAATTGTTGCACTGAAAAAACTATTCAGAATGTAATAACTTTCCTGTACAACCTTTCAATTTTGTAGCCACCGTGGCGTAGTGGCTAGAGTGCGACGCTCCCATGCCGAAGGGCCTAAGTTCGGTTCCCGGCTGAACACCTTGAATTTTTCACCGCACCACCTCCTTTGAGCTGCTGACTGCACTCAAAGAGTAATAGCTGCCTAAGAAAGCTTTTCAAACATCGCCGTTCGAAGCCGGAAAAAAACTGTAGGTCCCCTCTACTCGTGAGAGAACAACACGATTAGTTGATGAGCAAACTTGACCCTGGGTCCCCTGTGGACTGTCGCGTCATACAATTATTTAACCTTTTAATTAGATCTCCCAACACTTTCCTGCGCATAGTATCAATTGTGCTGTGTTCAGAAGACATAAGTTTGACAGTTAATAAAGTTTTAAGAAAGGTGAACAAGTGGCCCATCAGTGAAACCTTGAGGTGAAAAAAATGTTTTCGAAAGTTAGGTTAGATTCTGGCGCATTGTCAAAAAGCGAATGAAACAATTAGTCAATATAGAAATGCAAGTTCCTAAAATTCTTCTTTGGAGAAGATAAATATTACGAAACTTTAAATAGTTAGTGATATTCGACGTACAAAATGAAAAGAACTTCTTCTTCCTTTTGTGGCGCTACAGTCCGGGGTGGACCTGGGTCTCAACCAACATGCCTCTCCAGCCAGCAGGATCTTTGGCTAGCTGCCTCCAATTGCGCACTCAAAGTTGATTGACGTATTTCTCCACTTGTGATCGCCACCTTAACTTAGGCGTTGTCCCCATGGCTCAGATTCGAAGACTTTGTGGACCGTAACAGTGGTGTCCATACCCTTGCCATCTTAAGCGTTGTATCCGAAGACGATTGACCAGGCGCATGTCGCTGTACAGTCCATAGAGTTCGTCGTTAAATCTTCTCCTGCAGATGTCATCAACGCAAACAGAACCGAAAATCGCACGCAAAAGTTTTCTCTCGAAAAGACTAGGGGCCTCCTTATCCGCGCTTGGTAACGTCCAGATTTCCGCTCCATAAAGTAGGTCTGGGATGATCATGCTACTATAGGTATAAGGCGAGTTTAGTCCTTCGAGAGAGGGCTTTATTACTTAATTTTTTCTTGAGCCCAAAGAAACAGCGTTTGCCAAGAGCGATTCTGCGTTTGATTTCGGTACTGATGTTGTTTTCCCTATTTACCGTACCGAGCCGAGGTAGACGAAGTAGACGAAGTCGTTGTCAAAGACTTCATCTACCTTCGAAGTTTGTGCTGCCTAGTGTGACGCTCTATTAAAGATTTCGATATTGTGTGTCCTTTCTTGATGGCAGCATGTACTTGGTTTTGCCCTCATTAACCGCCTGACCCGTTTTAGCCGATTCCGCTTTAATGTCAGCAAACGCCTCATTGACTGCTCGATGTGTTCGTCCAATCACGTCAATATCATCAGCATAAGCTAGCAATTGAACTGACTTCTGGAAGACCGTGCCTCCGGTGTTGGCTTGTGAGTTACGCACGATCTTCTCGAGGATGATGTTAAAGAAGTGACATGACAGTGCGTCGCCTTGTCTTAAACCTTTTTTGACATTGAAGGTCTCGGTGTGTTCGTTACCGACCTTGACTCCATCGTCATTCTACACAATCTGACGAGTTCGGTAGGAATGCCAAAACTAGACATGGCACTGCATAGCTCGTCTCTATGCACACTGTCATATGCAGCCTTAAAATCGACAAATAGGTGGTGGGTGTCGATTTGTACTTCTTTGGTCATTTCGAGGATCTACTGTAATGTGAAGATCTGGTCTATTGTGGACTTGCCTGATCTGAAACCACACTGATATGGACCTATCAGGTCACGGACAAACGGTTTCAGACGCTCACACAATATGGCAGAGTGGATCTTGTTTGTGATGTTAATAAGGCTAATAATAATAATAATTGTTGACGCGACAGTCCACGGGGGGACCAGGGCCTACTGGTTCTCTCACTGTTCTCTCACGAGTAGAAGGGACCTACAGTTTTTTGCCGACTCCGAACGACGAAGTTTGAGAAGGTTTCTTAGACAGTTATTACTCTTTGAGTGTTGTCAGCAGTTCGAAAGAGGTGGTGCAGGTGAAAAATTCGAGGTGTTCAGCGGGGAATCGAGCCTTGACCCATCGGCGTGTGAGCGTCGCACTCTACCCAATACGCCACGGCGGCCACTGTTAAGAAGGCTGATACCTCGATAATTGGCGCTGTCAGAGGGACTCCTTTCTTATGGACCGGGCGAATGAAGCTGAGGTTCCACTCATCGGGCATGCTTTCCTCCGACCATATCTTACAGATGAGCTGGTGCATGCTCCCAACCAACTCATCTTCAGCTGCTTTAAATAGTTCTGCGGGTAGTCCGTCCGCTCCAGCAGCTTTGTTCGATTTCAGCTTGGATATTGCTATCTTCACCTCGTCTAAGTGAAGGGGAGGGAATTCTTGTCTATCAGCGTCCAAATCGTGTAGAACATTGTGCCTAACAGCGGAATTCAGATCGTCATCGCCGTTAAGGAGTCTACAGAAATGGTGCTTCCAGATTCTCAGCACAGACTGCGACTCTACCACAAGTTGTCCATTTTGACCCCGGCAGGCTTCGCTCCGAACCTTGTGTGCAGCTTTGTAAAACTATTTAAACGGTCCCGATTAAGGAAAAAAGTTGCTTTTGCAGTTTTAAGACAATAAATGACGGTGATAAAAACCGGATCACTCTGTACAAATTAAAGCCTTGGTCGTTAGCATGAATTGGTCGAGGCAAAAATGGCAAGAACAATTTTGTTGGTTGCTTTGAAGAATTGAAAGATAATCATTGTCTGAGAGCTCCTCTGTTACTGTAAACTTCAAATGTTGGCCAATTGAACCGTCTGAAGATGGAAATTAGTTAATAGTGTTTCATCAGGACAAACTTCTCACACACTAAAAGCAACTGGCTAGAAGTTCTGAAAGCTTTATTGGTTGGTTCAATTCACGGTTGGCTTGAATTCACTTTATAGCTCGAATATATCACTAAGCTGATAATTGCTGATTTGCTGGCCCAAACGTTCTTTCAGGGCAAGCTATTAAAACAAGGCTACAGTCCACAGGGACCTAGCTTGCTCAACGACTACTCGTGTTGTGCTTACTACTGTCCTCTCACGAGTAGAAGGAAACTACACCTTGCCGAATCCAAACGGCGAAGTTTGAGTAGCTTTTTGTTAGATAGTTATGAAGCAAGTTTTATTTTTGTTAATTTTTATATCTTACATGTGTGGCGCCCGTTTACGTTAAGTCCTTGGAACCGAGAAAGAATTGTTACAATTTGAATCGTTGTTTATTGTAAAATTTTCTGACAGCCGATAGTTAATAGACCAGAATCCGCATATCTCTACATCAAACCATTCCACACTCATGTGCAGCGTCTGTAGCATCATACTTTTTTCGTGACTTTGTGATTGTTTCAGTCTTTATTCGCATAAAACATTCCACGCAAATAAAAGGGTTCAGATTGAAGGTCAATTCGCTTAATCATTTGCTCACCATTTCTGATTTTTTTCCCCCTGAAAAACACGCACATGAAGCTCTAAGTTAATAAGATAATAGAAACTGAAAGGCAATTTTCTTGAATACCTTCGTGTTGTGCGTGTTCTCTCAATATTGCGACAGCTGCATGGTATACTTTCGAGTAAACGAAAAAGCTACCGTGAGTCATACTGAGGCACAAAGAACACTAATTGAGTTTTCGACAATGCCGGCTAGGTCACCGACTGTGGAAACCAGTTTCTGCGGTGTTTGGCTATTACACGACAACTACATTGTACATCTCATATTTGTTGACCGTGAATTATTGAAACATAAAAAAAAACTTTAAAGTATGAATGAAGTTCTTGTAGCAGTTCAGACATTTGTAGTACGAGTAGTGGTTTACCTTGGCAATGAATTAAGTTCCTATACTGAGATTAAGTTTTAAATAAACATTGGCTTTCAATTGAAATGGATAAACCACTACATGCACCTTGGTTGGGGTTTATTTTGTTTCTTGGATTGTTGGTTATAAGGCGTCATTTGGATGCAAGACCCTCAATCGTCTAGGTGGAAGGATTACACGGTGTCCACGCCACTAAATTCTACCTAATTTCCAAATAAGATGAGATTAGTGCAAAATTAGAGAAGACTATGTAATGTTGGCCATTTATTAAGTGGAGTTAAGCTAGGAAGGGTGGTCAAGTTATGTATGATCTTTGTTTCATGGGTCTGTTAGGGAAGGTTTCACCAAAATTTGGTCATGCAGGGATATACAGAACATTCCCTTCTCAGAATATAACAAAATGGTGAAAGGACTTAAAGAGAGCAATCTTTTCTGGTTGTACAATCGGCTTTGAATTTAATCACATCATGCCAGGTGTACAAATTCCAGGAAATGTCTGAAAAACTCATCAACAAAACAGAACTAAGCACTCTCAACCCAACACGTTGCCTCATTTGTTACATCCTCCACCTCCACATCAAGCTTAAAAGCAGTCTAATTAAACAAAAATATTCATTGACATTTAAAGACCTGCTCATTAAAAACATCAAAACATCATCATTTTCTGTTTACATTTAAATCACATTTATTCCAAAAACAAAATCTCAAGCGAATTAGTCAACTAACTAGCTAGCTTTTCAAGGACGCACTCAAAACGATCGTTCCAGCAATATCCACCAGCCCGCCGCTCGCCAGATCATATCGGTTTTATCACGTTTTCGCTGCTTTGTGATTCAGGCTGAACTTGGCTGAACGCCATTCAAGCAATATGCCATTCATCTTTTTCACAGTTGTCAAATTAAGGACGAACGTTTTTGGTAAAAGTAAAAGAATTAAACGTTCATTAACATTCTGCAGTCAAATTGCTCATAGTTTGTCGGGATTGAAAATTAACACATTTGGAGTTGTTAAATAAGTTATTTCCAAAATGAATAGTTATCGCTTTAATTGATATGAAATATTGTGATATATTCTTCAGAAGCTTGGCAACAGCAAAAGGAATTCATCTACCTCGTAAAGGAAGACATCAAGGCTTGTATTTAATTAAAGCGTAGAGTCACTGTAGCCAACCAATAGGTCTTCGGTCTTCAAAGACATTTCAGCTGAATGACCCGACCAATCTCGATAGCCTAAGATGCTTGATATAACTTTACTACATACTTTCTTAAGAAGTGTCAAATATGCTAGAAAAATATATAGAACTCCATTAAACCCTCCCAAGGAGAGGAGAGAGGAGAGGTTGTACTCATTGATAGCATCAATTGACTCTAATAATAATAATTGGGTGGAACTCCAGGCCACAGGGCCTAGAGTGGTCATCAACTACTCGTGTTTTGCGCGCAACTATTCTCTTACGCGTAGAAGAGACCTTCAGTTTTTGCCGACTCCAAACGACGAAGTTTAAGAAGCTTTCATAGACAGTCGACTCTTTGAGTGCAGTTGGCAGCTCCAAAGAGGTGGTGCCGTGAAAAATTCGAGGTGCTCAGTCGGGAATCGAACCTGGACCTTCGGCGTATGAGTCCCGCACTCTACCCACTACGCCACAGCAACCACCATTTGATTCTAAATCTACGTAAAAACAGAAGGGACTGTAGGCAATGTGCGCTCGCTGGCCACTAGGACAATGCTTTTGTTGTTTTATTTTGGAGTTTAGAAAAACTACACTGAAGCACTCAAAAAAAAAACAGGTCCATAGTACTACCAGGCAGTAACCAATGAATGTGTTAGTTGGTCTCCCAAAGGAATACCAACAAGCACTTTTGTTAACTTAGGTCTTAGGTTCCAGCTCCAAGCACATCAGCATCGACCAACCGACATCCGATCCGAGCGAAGTCGGGGCATTCTGTCTTCATCTTCTTAACAGGCGTCGCAAGAGTTTCATCACTAAGTTCAAGCACACTTAATGGCTTTGCTAATATGAAGTGCCATATTTGTACGCCAACAATCCGTCTGCAGTCTTTTCTGTCTAGAGAAAAGAAGAATGTCGCGGATTTGTTTGCTGATATTTGGAAGATGGCGCTTTGCCAAAGAGTCATGTCATCTCTCGTGATCCTTTCGAGAGACCTAAGTGTGAATGGAAGTCCTGGCAAAGGATGCAGACAATCCCAAATTGGGTTCGGGCCCTATAAATGCTTCTTTTGACCCTTGCCTAGGAAGTTATGGGTAATTTTGTTTCCCGTGATCACATAGTGTCTCAAAATAGTAGAGTGAGTTGAATATTTGACACTTTTCAATACCAAAGAATTTTCAGATGGAAGTGATCTTAAAAACACAGCAAAGAACGGCGAAAAATAAAGGTTGTCATATGACAGGGCTTTCTTGTGCGCACTCCCAGCTATAATAATAATTGTTGGCGCGACAGTCCTCAGAGGGACCAGGGCCTTGCTTGTTCATCAACTACTCGTGTTGTGCGCGCTACTGTTCTCTCACGAGTAGAAGGGACCTACAGTTTTTTGCCAACTCCAAACGGCGAAGTTTGAGAGGCTTTCTTAGACAATTATTACTCTTTGAGTGTTGTCGGCAGCTCGAAAGAGGTGGAGCCGTGAAAAAATTCGAAGTGTTCAGCCGGGAATCGAACCTAGACCCTTCGGCGTGTGAGCGTCGCACTCTACCCACTACACCACGGCGGCCACTCCCAGCTATAGTCTCACTAAAAATTGGAAAAATAAAAATGAGAAGCTAGGCTTAAGCATTACTTTACTATACAACCCGCCAGAGTTCCAGAAATTAAATTAAAGACATTAGAATTGATGCAGTCAGATTTTTGGTTGTCGAATAAAACTACACAAAATTCATGTGATCAGTTTGAATCTCGAACTGAAAATCATTCATCATTCAAATCGCTACAAGCTTGAACGACACTTCAACCGTGCACAGAAAAGAATAGTTTGTTTTGTGATTTTTTTCGTACTTTCTTGCTTGTCTTTATGTCAAAAGAGCAAATTTACATCAGAAATGCGTACTCTAATAAAGTTCGCGCTGTTGTTTCTGAAGAGTACAGGAAGGATCCAAAAGTGTGGGATTTGAACATTTTTTAGTCACTTACCCTGTTCATCTCTGATTTCTTATCTATATTCAGTAACAAATATTTATTTGAACAAGAAATAAATTCACCCTTCAGAAATGAGAAATACAAAAGCTCGTGCAATGCAAACGAACCGACCAACAAGAAAGTCGCGTCTTCAGAACAAAGAATTGTAATTTTCAGCACGGAACTATTTGCATGTCGTATTTTGAATGCTGTGCTGATAAGGGTTCCTTTTTGAAACATTTCGAATTTGCATTTAACTCGTATACAAATGAAAGACCAAATCAGAAGAAGAATTATACTGTTTCCCAGCACATAGTTTATAGAACTCATTACCAAACCACTTCTCACTTCTTCCTTTGTACATTAATTTGACTGAGCTCAATAGCACTGCACAGAATTCTGGTTTATCCATTTCAAAGTGACCCCACCTTTGCCTTGTTACCATTTGGCCGCTGTGTACATTTGGCAAGTCATACCCGATCAATAAAAGCATTTGTCTTTGCATCGGCAAAATGATACGACATCAACTGATTTCTGTTTGACATTCGGATGGGACTCGAATGAGTCTCATAAATTTAAGCACTTTCTGTTAGCTGGCCATGATGTCATTAAGATTAAGTGCATCAAAGCACAATAAACACATGAAACGAGAGGAATTGATTCAGATCGAATCGGTTCCATAAATGAAAGCTTATTCTCATCTATCCGCTTTGCTTTATTGCGAGAAAAAACCGTAAAGTTCAAACGAGGGGAAATTAAATGTGAGTTTCATAAATTCATGTGTACGAACATTTTTTTACGACTAATAATTGATCCTTCTTCGACTTTGTGACTACATGTACCTAGGTTGGGGTTTATTTTGTTTCTTGATTCGTTGGTTGTAAGGCGTCATTTGGATGCAAGACACTCAATCGCCTAGGTGGAAGGATTACACAGTGACCACCCCTCTAAATTCTCCCTAATTTCCAAATAAGATGAGATTAGTGCAAAATTAGAGAAGACTATGTAATGTGGGCCATTTATTAAGTGGAGTTAAGCTAGGAAGGGTAGGCCCAGGTCCACCCCGGACTGTAGCGCCACAAGAAGAAGAAGAAGCTAGGAAGGGTGGTCAAGTTATGTATGATCTTTGTTTCATAGGTCTGTAAGGGAAGGTTTCACCAAAATTTGGTCATGCGGGGATATACAGAATATAACAAAATGGTGAAAGGACTTAAAGGGAGCAATCTATTCTGGTTGTACAATGGGCTTTGAATTTAATCACATCATGACAGGTGTACAAACTCCAGGGAATTTCTGAAAAACTCATCAACAAAACAGAATTAAGCACTCTCAACCCAACACGTTGCCTCATTTGTTACATCCTCTACCTTAACGTCAAGTTCAAAAGCAGTCTAATTAAACAAAAATATTCATTGGCATTTAAAGAACTGCTCATTAAAACATCAAAACATCATCATTTTCTGTTTACACTGAAATCACATTTATTCCAAAAACAAAATCTCAAGCGAATTAGTCAACTAACCAGCTAGCTTTTCAAGGACGCATTCAAAACGATCGTTCCAGCAATATCCACCAGCCCGCCGCTCGCCAGATCATATCGGTTTAATCACGTTTTCGCGGCTTTGTGATTCAGGCTGAACTTGGCTGAATGCCATTCAAGCAATACGCCATTCATCTTTTTCACAGTCGTCAAATTAAGGACGAACGTTTTTGGTAAAAGTTAAAGCGCATAATATGACGTTTAGCGGCTCATTCTTGAATGCAGATGGACGTATACATGTCCCCTGGTGATTAATGTCAGACGAAGAACCTCGCCTTAAAGTATATTTACGATTATCATTGCTTTCTTGGAATCTGAGACACAATTAAACGTGACTAGATGTATGAATGTGGATAAGTACTACGGGAGTATCGATTTTATTTCCTGAGAGTGAACTCAGATTAACAAAAGAAATATTTTTTATACTATTTTACATGCCTATCAAACCGGACCTGCAGGAAATCAAGCTTGGAGATGGCTTATACGGAGTAATCATTTCATTATACCTCACACACCATATATATTTCAGAAATGTTTATTTAAAAGATTTTGATGTTTCCCTTCAACCTTTTTCACATGAAAATGGAAATTGCATGATAAGAAAATTATTTCCCCAGTATTTTCTTTTTTCTTTTGTTAACTTTAACATTTTGTAGCCAAATAAATGTAAAGTGTATGTGAAGGAATTGCATTTAAAAAATATCGGTTCGTTTTCAAGAGATGCAGATTATAGCTGATCTTGGAAGCGATTACCTACTTCATTGGAAAGGTGTGGCACTTGGTGTACATCAGCGCCTTTTTTGACAGCTATATTGATATTTTTTGTGGCCGCCGTGGCTTGTGGGTAGAGTGCGACGCTCACACGCCGAAGGGTGTGTGTTCCCAGTTCAACACCAATTTTTAGAATTTTTCACGGCACCACCTCTTTCGAGCTGCTTACAGCACCCAAAGAGTAATAGCTGTCTAAGAAAGCTCCTAAAATTTCGCAATTCGAAGTCGGCAAAACATTGTAGGTCCCTTCTACTCGTGAGAGAACAGTAGCTCGCACAACACGAGTAAGTTGATGAGCAGGCTAGGCCCTTGTGACCCTTTGGACTCTAGCACCAACAATTATTATTATAACATTGATATTTACCTCTAAGAAAAATTCCTGAATTCGTGTTTGTTTTGTTTTGAAATGTATTTTAATATTTTCTATTATTTCTAATTTTTTAATAATCGGACTTGTGTTACATAAACAATTTTTAAAAAAAAAAATTCTGTTTCTGTTTTATTAGAAGAAAATTGCAGCTGAAGCACATCAACTGTTTGTTGTTGTTTACGGTGAATCTCCGACCAATACACCATGCGGGGACTGATTTCGACGCTTTCAAAGTATTTAAAGTATTATTTAAAAGTATTAAAGTAGTATTTAAAGACATGGCATCTTCGCTAACCCAAAAAAATTGAAGAAGAATTTAACACTGGATCAAGTTCCAACGTAAACTGAAATCTCAGTATCATGGCATGGGATTCAACAAACAAGTTTCGTTTGATTTCAGAAATTTCGGTTTAATGAAAAGGGAATTGAGTGTCGTTCAAATTGAAAAAAAGATATGTCAAAAGGCGATTTTTCACCTCGGAACTGTATTTCAAATTACATCAAAGAAGTGGATTTTAGCACCGCATCGTGACTGAAGATGAAAAGTTGACATAAAACTAGAACCCAACGAGAAAAAATTGTATGCAAGGCCTGGTGAACCCGTTTCACTATCATCTACATCGTCGCAAAAAACAAAAAACATCCACCGTTCAAGCCAAACTCTGCAAATGGTGGAACCAGACGTGTGTGTTGTACTTTGAGTGTCTTAAAGAAGGCGAAACCATGGATTTGAAACTTTATTGACTGCGGGTAAGGCTAGAAACGGCTAAAAACGCCGAAAAGGCTTGACATGATGATTTTGAAACATTATAACGCTGCCTTTCTTGGCTGTAAAGATCAAAAACTACATAAAATCGTTGAAATGAAAGTCTTTCCCCAGTTGCGCAATTCTTCAGACCTTGCTCGTTTCAACTACTGATTCGATGGATGAAAAATGATTGGAAGGGTCACCGGTTCGAGACTTTTGGAGAAAAGGAAGAATGGCTCAACGACTGGACCGATTCCAGAGAGAACTCATTTTCTAGAGATAATAATAAATAATTGTTGGCGCTACAGTCCAAAGGGGAACCAGGGCCTAGCTTGCTCATCAACTACTCGTGTTGTGCGCGCTACTGCTCTCTCACGAGTAGAAGGGACCTACAGTTTTTTGCCGACTCCGAACGGCGAAATTTGAGAAGCTTTCTTAGACAGTTATTACTCTTTGAGTGTTGTCAGCAGCTCGAAAGAGGTGGTGCCGTTAAATTCGAAAAATTGGTATTGAGCTGGGAGTCGAACCTAGACCCTTCGGCGTGTGAGCGTCGCACTCCACCCACTACGCCACGTCGACCACCATTTTCTAGAGATGGTATTCAAAAATTACCAAAGAGATTAAGAAAAGGTAGTCGCTTCTGACAGACAATAAATTTGTGTGATGGATTCTTTACGTTTTTTCAATAAGAAATGCAGAAACCTTCCAATAAATTGCATTTCTTTATTTGTTTTTGGTATAATTTGAGATATACTAGCGTTTTTGCTACCAACAGCTGCTGTTGAAAACGTTCCAGTAAAGCAATGCAACAGACTTTCCTTCATTTTTTCCTGCACTATGTTTCTCTTCCTTATAAAAATGTTCGTTTCTCCTTTACAAGTACTGTTTTTAACATCCGAACCTTTCATTTGACAGAATTGATTTATCTTCTCTCTTACATAAGAATTAATTTCCAATCAATTTGTTCACATTGCTTCCATAGTGGTCTCTAGGGTGGATACCAATTTATTCCCTGCTTTGTGCATTTTAATGAAAGCGCAACATCTTTTGCATTTACAATTGACCTGCGCTGCTGCTGGGAATAACAAATTATTTCTACACAGTAACTGAGTAGTTAGAGTTGCAGAATTGTTATTCTATTAAAAGCCACACCTAGTTTGGGATATTTTTCCTCTAACGATATGCTTATAACTTCAACGGTGAAGAAAAAAGCTAATTTGAAACCAGAAAATGTAAAGAAAATTGCAAAACAATGAAATTTTGTAAAATGAGTTGACCTGGTCTCCAACTAGCAAAGCGGGAAACATTAACACTTTCTAGAGCGCGGATAATTACATCTCTAAAGTGATTTTAATGCCTACCTGAAACTAGATTCAACCGCAAATTAACAAACTCATCTGAATGTTGTCATCGCGAAAAGAAGCTGGCAGCACACAGGAGCTTAAGAAGTGCTGACAAAAAAATCGACTGGTTTTGATAACTACATCCGCTGAGATTTAACACAGACGGTGCATAGGTTAGACCTGATGAAGAAACTTAAAAAAAAATTCTGTATGAATTAAGTGTTCATCTGAAGCGGTATAATCTCGGATACCGGTCTCTTTTGGGTTTACAATAGGGAAGAAGGACAACCAGTTTTGAAGCTGACTGAAAAGCTGCAGACAAGTTTCGTCTTCTCTCTACCAAAATATGATGTGTCCATTCCTTAGGAGGACATTTCAAACTCAAACTGCATTCGGGCTACAAAGTGGGATTAAGTGAATAATGTCACAGACAATTTAGTTTCTGCAAGCTTTGGAGTGGAGTTAATAGAAAGGAAGTCCTTTTTCAGCACAAATAGAGGGCCTTTTATATGAATATAAATAAATGAGTAAAAGATCATTCAATGAAAGCAAAGCAATATTCGAATTTTTCGTACTTGTGAAAAGTTTTATTCTTTTGTTGAGTGTGTATAAATGCTTTCTGGTCAAAAACTATTAAACGTCTCCATTGTTTTTGTTCATAGTTCTGCCGCACGCCTCACATCAAGCTAAGGTTAAGCAGTGTGCAGAAGGTCACGTATGTGACACAATCTACGTGAAGAAGTACACCTTAATGTACATGATTCAAAGCTTCATCGAACCACGATAAGCAAACTCAAGAAAAGTATGTTAACAACACACATGTGTGTACAGTTTTAAATCTTTAGTAAAATTCATATGAAACTAAAGGTTACCTTGAGCATGTCTCTTAACGCTTATAACAAATACTACTTTTGAGCCTACGTGATGATACAGAAAATTAATAATTCAAAACAGTGAGTTCTTTTTTATAAAGTGCTTAGAATAGCCAGAAATATTCAAATAGTTTCCGGTAAATTCCTAAGTACTTTGACAAAAGTGTGGTTTAGCCGCTTTATGCCGCTTTTAATAGATACCTTAATATAAACGGAGTAAAGTCATTGAAAGTTTTCTACATACTTTAACATAAATGTGATGTAAGTTGCTCAATGCCAGTTTATCTCATTGGGTAGGTACAGCAACAAATCGCCAGAGTTCCTAGGCACAAATTTTGGGCGAAAGTCTTTAACATTTGTACACACCCTCATTTAGAAAATGACTTTGCTGACGACGGCCAGTCCCAGTTTCTGAACTGAACACCTACGTAGATGAACAAAGAACACTAAACACCTCGCAAAACACTTAAAGACTGTCTATGAAAAAGCTTTTCAAATTTTGCGGTTCGGAGTCGGCTTTTTTTGTTTTTTTGTTGGAGACTGGGATATACTGCACTGCGGTCAGACTCAAATACTGGTCCAATGTACTACCAGGTCGTATTAAGTATTGAGCCGACTAATACTGTGATATGCTTCTACACATGACAGAACCGTAGCGCGCACATCACGACTTCTTAGTGAAGGAGCTAGACTCCGGTCTCCATTTGGAATGGGTGCCTTTTAAATAGAAATTTTTTGTGGAGATGCATAAGAAGATCGAAACAGAAGGTCTGTTCTAGTCATTAAATGCTGTAAATTCGTTTGCTGACTTTCAATAAACTGAAGCCAACATCAGGCACCTTTTATTCACTATACTTGTTAAGGAAAATTCGATTTGTAACAAATAAGAAGTATTTTTATTTTTATAAACCAAATCCTACATGGAAGACAAGATCTTGAAATGTTCAAAAATCAAAGTAAGTGCTTTTTTTATTTATGAATTTCGGACATCTAACAATCACATCCAAAATCTCATCTCAGGGAAACATGTACATACAAAAGCTCTCTTCTTGTGTTTACTGAGGATTAGAAGCTTAAGGTGACAACGTAGACAATGTGAAGCACAAAAAGGAAGTTTTCTATTTCATATATTAAGATGAATTCACACATTTTAGCCAAACTAAGGGGATTTATATTACCTTCTACGAAAATAAAAATTGATTTGATGATGATGATTCCTTTCAAGCTTCACTTTTTTTAAATTGCTTACAACGCTTCTTCTTCTTCTTGTGGCGCTACAGTCCGGGGTGGACCTGGGCCTCAACCAACATGCCTCTCTAGCCAGAACGATCTTTCGCCAGCTATCTCCAGTTGCGCACTCCAAGATGGTTGAGGTCCTTCTCCACTTGTGTGCGCCACATAAGTCTAGGTCGTGCTCTGTTGCGTTGTCCCAATGGCACGGATTCAAAAACTTTTCGGGCCGGAGCAGTGGTATCCATACGCTCTACATGGCCTAGCCATCTTAAGCGTTGTATCCATACACGTTTGACCAGGCGCATTTCGCTGAACAGCCCATAGAGTTCGTCATTAAATCTTCTCCTCCAGATGCCATCAACGCAAACAGGACCAAAAATCGCACGCAAAACTTTTGTCTCGAAAAGACTAAGGGCTTCCTCATCCGCCTTTGCTAATGTCCAAGATTCCGCACCATAAAGTAGGACGGTGATGATCAGCCTGCTGTAAAAAGCGAGCTTAGTCCTTAGAGAGAAGGCGTACAACGCTAAGACAATAATAATTGCCAATGTAAGAGTTCCTAATCTAACATTTTTCACTGCTTATGATAGAGTCTGGCCTTTCACTGACTATATTGTATGTACACTATAAAGAGACTGTGGGGTGTTCATGCGAAGGTTGCCTTTTATATTTCGGGATTGGGCAACCCTAGTGTTGTAATCTGGTAACTGCCAGGTCTATCGTAAAGTTTGACATTTTTGAGGTTATACGTACTCAGAATGTTTTACATTCGAGCGCTATTTGTGTTGTTTACAGTAACTTAAAAAATTCATCTCGCCCAAAAAAATGGAATTAAATTGTTAAAATTTTCATTCGATTATTTTTTAAAACTTTCGACGTGGATTAACTCAACACCAGTACATCGATGAACTTAATTCAAATTTTGGCATTAAAGCTCCATCTAGGACCAGTGTTTCCTGAATTCAACCGTGGTCGTAGTTCACTCCAAGACGAATTTCGTGAAGGTCGTCCAAAATCAGTTGTTGTTCCGGAAACCATTGATGCTGTGCGCCAGCTGATATTGCAAGATTATCATGTGACCTATCGTGAGATTGAGACAACCTTAGGCATTAGTGGGACCAGCATACATTCAAAATTGCATGAACATTTGACCGTCAAAAAAATTTGTTCGCGTTGGATCCCACACAATTTGTCAATCGCTCAAAATAAGGCTCGTGTCGATTGGTCGAAGATATGCTCCAATAATACGATCGAGGTACTTCGAAACACGTCTATGACATCGTGACAGGTGATGAATCGTGGATTTAGGCGTCGACTGTATATTTGTTTCGAAATGAGCCAAATCTAACAAAAGTTACTCCCGCACGAAGCACTTCCAAGCAAATGATCGCCTTTTCTTCGGAAAAACTGGACATGTTGCAACCGTAACACTAGAACAACGCAGAACAGTCAATTCTGAGTGGTACACAACCATTTGTTTGACAGTTGTCTTCCAAGAAATCAGGAAAACCAACCGCAGAAGACGCATCACTCTTCACCACGACAATGCGAGCTCTCACACATCAGTTCAAACAACTGCATTTTTGAGCACTCAAAACATCGATTTGATGGGTCATCCGCCGTATAGTCTTGACTTGACATTTTGCATTTGAATGGGTTTTATCATTTAATTAGTCTAAGATTCCAAGCAAGGCAACACATTAGATAGAAAGAACTAACAACTTAATGACTTCAAATTAGTTTAAAAATTTGACTCTAAAAGCGTCTTTATGTTGAAAGATTTAATTTTATATTCTAAGATCAAGTCTGGGTTCAAAAAATCAAACAAGCAAAGTAATTAGCTTTTTAAACGTTATCAAACTCAACTGTGAAACTGAGTGTAATATTCGTGATTAAACAAAAAGAAATTGATACAAATTGTAGATAGTTTGAAGTACCAAACGTTCCTCGGGGCTCGATTTGACATTTGAAAACCAATCTTTGAAGCTGCAAATGTGCAAAAATGTGTATATACAATAAATCTTCTTTCATGGAAGTGACGGCGTGAGCTAATACGAGAAAGTCCTATGAAACATAAGAAAAAAGACGCGAAAAAAATATTAACTACTGCCTCAAGCGGAGTTTTAAGTAGAAAATAAAGAACATATTGTTGGCGAAAGAAATAACCTTCGGACTATCCTAAACAGGTTATTCTCCCGAATCTCACTTTGCTTTAAATACAATCAGTAGGCAGTGCCACTTCTATTTACTTTGCTCAACTGTTTTCTTTTCCGCAGCTCGTTGTAAACATCTGATGTGAACATTTTTTTCTAGAATTCGTTCTTCAATGCGCTTTTCAATTGAGTTCAACTGCAGAGGCTAACAGTCCTGGCGAAAAGTCTTGTTGTCTTGCTTTTAAGAAAGCGCTTACCGATGATAAATTTGTTCATATCATCCAGTTCAAAAACTTCAGAGTACTCCTCGAACTGCTCAATCCAGCGGTTTACGTAGAAATTGTCATCTCCACTAAAAACGGGTATTGAGTCCCCGACGTCTCTGCTTGGAGTCGACGCGGGAATAGATTAAACTTCATCAATTCGTAATTGTCGCAGTTGTTGATTTAATTGCCGAATTTCCTTTTTCTTCTTCCACATTCGTTGAAGTTTTGCTATCTCCTCATTCAGTTGTTCCTCGTTCTCACTGCTCTCCTCAGTCACGTCGTTATCCAGTGGCGTTGGGTAGCGCAGTAGCGCACTGTTCTCTAGTGTCTGAAGCAAACTCGTTGATCAAACTGGCATAGTCGTCCTCCAAAAAAATCCTACACTGCTTCTTCGACTCGAAGTTTACCGAAGCCTTGGTACCGGTAGTAGGAAGATTTAGTAATCTGAGAATACCTTTGAGTTTGGGTACCGTCAAAGATTTCAGCATCTCTAACCACTTCTCAGACATTATTATATCTTCACTACTCGACATTAACTTGAAATCGAACCGCAGAATTAAATTGGGATGTACACTTGACTGCACATCGTATAACCGAATCCCACTTCTGAAATTGTAGGAGAGCGGGTGGAGGTGGGCACAAAAATTGAAACACGTGATTTAATTAGAGACGGCTTTATGTTTATTTCACAACGAAAGGAAGAGAATTGAAGTAAAACCTGCCTACTGGTTGTATTTAAAGCAAAGTTAAATTCGAATCAATAACCTGGTCAGGATGGTCCGGAGGTTATTTCTTTCGCCTACAACTAATGCAACAAAAAATACTTTTGTGTTCTATATTCGTGAAGATAAATATACATATTTATACTGTTGCTTTAAATAATAAATTACGTCCTATAATTTCAAATCCTAATCACAATGGAACCAATCTTATGTGCATGGAAAATGAATTAAATTTACGTTTTTTACACTATTAAGGGGCCACTTGTTGAATATAAGAAACTTCTTTAAAATAACCCGTCAGAGTTTGTTGGTCCTTTCCAATTGATGAAAATCATCCCGACGCAGAACAAAGCTGGATTAGCCTGGCTCAAGTGGATCAAGTGGAGGAATGAACTAGATTTTTATTTATTTGCATGATAGTTGTTGCAAAGGACTAAGAACTAAATTGTACATTAACCGCCATAGTTGAAACTTCGTAGCTACATTAAGTGAGTATTCATAAAATCAAAAAAAAAAATATAAAACAGAGCTTATGAAAGGAGATTGATCAACTCCTTTAAAAAACAACTATACAAGATTAACATTGCTTTTTTTTACACACGGCAAACTATTATTTTCCACATTTCATTAATTAAATTTGTCCTTTAAAGATCACAGAGCAAATTAATTTTCGAAAGAAATATAATTCTTCACGAAACAGTTCAATAAAGCACCGAAATTTGTCCTTTCCAATAAAAATTTCCATGTCGTCACACTAAATCGTTAGCCGTAGTCCTTTCTCCCTTGCAATTTATAAATAGTTTTACAAATCAATACTCACTCTATAATCTCTGTTTCAAGCATTTTGAAACGATGACGCTCGACAGCAACGAAAAGGCGAAAGAAAGAAGAAACGCAAAGAAAAAAAAATAAAATATCGCAAATGTCACAAGGAAGCACTTATCTCCTCCGAACAAGAGACAGGAAGCCGATCAGCTAAAGCAGGCGACGACGACTACCACAATGACGAAGTTGCGCGGCACTTTCGATTTCACTTTTCCTCACAAGGCTGTCTCTGATTAGACGGAAAATGCGAGTGTCTATCTAGTAGCTGCAGTGTTACGTCAGTGCACTCTGTGCAGCGCCAACCACAAAACAAAAAACTAACAGCACAAACCACAAGTTGTTGCAACGCTATGCCGCACACGTCACGCCGCGCCAGAAGTCACCGAAAGGAGTCGAAAGAAAGCCGAATAGCTACTGAATGCAACCACAGAGGGAGGAGGTCTGCTAAACACTGAAAAAATGTGGAAGTGGACGAAGAACTAGTTTTGTGGCCGCTGCCTCTATGTGGAGTGCAAAAAGCGAACAAAAACAAAACAAAAAGTATAATCGAAGACGATTTGTATCCGCGGAAGTGTATCTCAGTCGCAGTCGGGCTAGACCACAGCAGAGATCTTGCACGACGCACCGAAGTGGATAATTGTAGACTGAACGGATAGATGCGGCTGCGGATGATTACAGCCAACAAGCTAAGCAGTCACACAGCTGGATGGCGACGGCGGGGGCCAGATGCGAGAATCGGTTTTTTTTCTCAATTAGTATGCGCACACGAATTGCCGTCTGTGTGAGTGAATTGCGGGGATATCAGTGATGACGCTTTGTATCTCGCATTCCGTCCGACTTTGGACTTCGATTGTTTACAACTGAACTTGGGGGCTATCAACTTGCGCGACTTAGCTTTGCATGGTGGTCTACTCTGTGCCTCAAGTGTGGTAGCAGCCCCCCTTTCGCCCCACGCGAAACCATCATCCCAAGCAGCTAAGCTATCGGATGAAGATACACAATTTTTCTACTCGACATGCGATGGCGTTTGACGGGCGTGTGGTTGTGATGGTTTCTTGAATCAAGTTCAGATGCAAAACGATGCAAATTCGGCGATGTCTTTGGAGGAATTTCGTATGAAACCTGTGTAAGGTCTAACGGCGGTTGTGGCCATCGGAATATCATTACGTTTTGATGCCATGAGCGATGAAAAGGTCAATGAAGAAATATAACCGTCAAATTTAACGAGTTGCCAAATTTATCCGATGGAAGCTTCGAGACTTATTTCCTCGATTTGGCAAGGGATCACTGGACTGGTTTCGTGATTCATATTTGTTGCAAATTTTAAACTGGAGCTGAAGGGGGGGATTGTTTGTTAGTCAGCCAGCAACAGCTCCCGGCATCTACAACGTCAGAAACGCTTGCAGCTGCACCAGTTGTTAGTGTTTTGTAATAAGACTTGCAACGCGTAATATGAATATCATTTTCACACTCGCCTTTACCAGAATCTATGTGTGAAATGACATATTTTGTAATGCAACCGCGTTCAATCATGTGTTCTATGCACCCAATTGCAGGCAAGCGTCTATTTCATGCGTCTACTAAAGAAGGCTCATAACACATCGTTTTGGTAATTTTTCACATTGGCTGGTAATAATTTCAAAAAATTGTGACAAAATGATCAACTTTTCAAATCAGCATTCAATTACCGTTTTAAGTTTAGTGGGAATTCGGCAGGACAAAGTTGTACGAAGGCAGCAGAAAAAACCAATAGCACAATTAAGTTACGTCAAGTTTTATTGAAAGACTAACAGGCATTAAAAAGACTAAGAAATTGTCTCAATGTTTAAAAAGCAGAGCTGTTAGAAACTCTTTTACGTAGAGACAAATGCGAGAAGAGTGGTCGCCGTGGCGTAGTGGGTAGAGTGCGACGCTCACACGCCGAAGGGTCTAGGTTCGACTCCCAGTTCAACACCAATTTTTCTAATATTTCACCGCACCACCTCTTTCGAGCTGCTGACAACACTCAAAGAGTAATAACTGTCTAAGAAAGCTTCTCAAATTTCGCCGTTCGGAGTCGGCAAAAAACTGTAGGTCCCTTCTACTCGTTAGAGAACAGTAGCGCGCACAACACAAGTTGTTGATGAGCAAGCTAGGCCCTGGTCCCCCTTTGGACTGTAGCGCCAACAATTATTATTATTAAATGCGAGAAGGACTTAATCGCCAAACAAAGGAGTTTTTGGAATAATTAAAATCATGGCAAAATGTAACAGTTGAAAATTTAAATTTTGAAGTATTTTCGTCTCTGACATAAATGATCTCTTGTCTGTCAATCTAATCCACTCCTTCGCTGATAACAGCACCCGCAGCTTTTCATATTCATCTCTTGGATCCCGCCTCTTCTTTTCGGCCATAGATTTGGAACGGCAGCGTATGTTAGATTTCGATCTTGACTGCGTAATCGATTGGGATAAGAAGTATTTATTTTTTTAAATCCCAAAGCTGTCTACTATCATTAAAGCGTTCTTAAAATATTAATTAAATAATAATTAATTGAAAAATTATTCATGAATAGGTCTAAAGTTGTTGAAACCGAACGGTTTTCCATCTTCTGTGTTCGTCCATTTTGACTCGCTAGAACATCGTTGCGACGTTACTAAAAGCTGACAAGGAAGCCCTTAGTCTTTTAGAGAGAGACGTTTTGCGATTTTGGAGAAGAAAATTTAACGACGAACTCTATGGACTGTACAGCGACTTACGCCTGGTCAAGCGTCTTCGGATACAACGCTTAAGATGACTAGGCCATGTAGAGCGTTTGGACGTGTTCTCCGGTCCGAAAATTCTTCGAATCTAAGCCATTGGGATATCGCCTAGACTAAGGTGGCGCACATAAGTGGAGAAGGACCTCAACCAACTTGAAGTGAACAACTAGAGGCAGCTGGTGAAAGATTGTACTGGCTGGTGAGGCGTGTTGGTTGGGGCCCAGATCCACCCCGGGCTGTAGCGCCACAACAAGAAGAAGAAGGACATCGTTGCGTCTTAATCACTCAACAAAAAATGTTGAATTCATCAGTTGCATTCTTCTTATTCAAGAATTTACCCGCAATGTGTCTAAGAATGCCCGCCCGTTCATCCATCCGGCTCTTATTTCCATACAGCGTTTTTGGGTTTCTTTTAGAAAAGGAAGTTCGAAACAGAACCATTTGTACCAGAGAAGAGTTAAAGACAGCATTGTATGAAGCAATGGCAAAAAAATCACATCGGCTGTAACAAAAAACCTGAGATTGATGAACAGAAGATTGCAGAAAGTTATAAAAGCAAAAGGGCAACACACAAAATATTAAAAAATTAATTATTTTAATATTTTGTAATTGTTCCAGTTTACTCCCAGCAACTGAAGGTTTAAATTAAAAATAGTGCAAATTCGTCGGTCAAAATTTGCACTATATTTGATTTAAACAGTTAGTTGCTAAAATTAAAAAAATTAACAATAAATGTGTTTAGATTACTGAAACCGTATTAAACTGCAGTTTCATATGCAATTTATTAATATATATCAAAATGGCAAAGGTATTTCGAGCTCAATTTGTTGGTAATAAGTGTCCCAGTCTTTTTTTGGTTCACTGTACATGTAAGTTTTGGCATGGATTTACGAGAATAAAGAACCCATAACCATAAACTAAACTAGTTGTATCAATATGTGGCTACAGTCGCGTGTAGAAGGATCACGGACTTAGACACATAAAACGTGTTCACAGCAATAGCCCTGCTAAGATTGTCATCCAGCCGGCGTCAAATAAGAAAAAAAAGTTCGAACCTCCTATAAAAATACCAACCTGCCGCCAGTGCAAGACAACTTATTCTTGGTTGGATCCCTAGTTTTCTATCCCTATCCCAGTCGACTGGGACTGCAGTCTGATAAGTTAGGCGATCTTATTTATAAACAACACCAATTCCCCCATGTAACACTTATTTTTGTTTCGTGCACTTAGACACACTGTCGCGTATGGTTGGTATCTCCCCTCCATGTCAGTTCACTGTGTCACTGCAACACACCCATCGAACCCCTTCACTGCTTAACTGCCAATTCCTTTATTTTAAAAATGGATCGCCAAAAGTCGTGGTTTCATGTGAAAATAGCGCTAAATACTTAGACACGTCTCTTCAATTCAATTGAATTGTATCAATAAATTTTACAAGTTACGTCACGAGTGTGTGAAACGCCCTTAAATTAGTTAACACATTGAGGTTAACTAAATTCCGGCGTGACTTTTATGAACGACATTTACTACTAAATAGTTTAAAGTGAGTATTGTACCAAACAGTTATTTGTTTATTCAACTATGGAAGCAATTTAAAATTTACTGCGGGCATTCATTTTCCAATGAAATATTTTTTACTGTTTATAAGTCCACGATTCTTTAAGGGTCTATAAACTTTCAAAACTGGGGGAAATCAGAGCATTTTTACGCATACATTGCATATGGGAAAAATTAAAAGAATTTTCAAATTTGGCGGGCTAGATTCATTCACTTATCGAATTTTTTATTTTGTCAGTACACTCATCTCGATTATATGTTTATAGTTTTAGTCATATTGCATATTTATTTTGTTTGTGAAGGGCATACAACTTCAGCGAACAGACCTCGTATATTTTTTTCAACAAACATGCTAATATAACTTATAGGTCTAGTCTTTAGTGGAAACCAATAACGGTTGTTTAAGTAAATGAAATATGGATGGTGTTCCGTGGTCCTAGACTCTTGGTGTAAACTAGCGCCTTAGCGACACCCATTTCAGCAGACGTCCTCATTGGATATCCAAGGAACACATACAAAATGCAGGGCTGCCTAGTGCCTGATGAGTGCCATCATTTATTTTATAATACATCCTCAGTAAAGCGTACCTACAGTCAAAAGTTTAGCCAAATGAAATTACGAGTTCGAAGGCTTAGAAGGCAATATCGCAGGGTAACTTGAGTCTTCTTCTTTTGTGACCGCCATGGCGTAGTCCAGGTTCGATTCCCAGCCTAACACCTCCAATTTTTCACGGCACCACCTCTTTCGAGTTACTGACAACAAAGAGTAGTAACTGTCTAAGAAAAAAGCTTCTCAAACTTCGCCGTTCGGAGTTGGCAAAAATCTGTAGGTACTTTATACTAGAGAGAGAAAAGTCGCGCGCATAACACGAGTAGTTGATGAGCAAGCTAGGCCCTGATCCCCCTGTGGACTGTCGCGCCATCCAATTATTAACACTTTGAAACTGTGATGCTGACTTATTTTTTAGAAAGCGTGAAAAATGTTTTTCGAATTCCACAAACCGCACGTGACACAGCGGCACAACGGATGCCATGAAGGAAACCTACGAACTTATATTAGCAGGCTAAAGTATGAAAATTTTTCTTCTTCTTCTTCTTCTTGTTCTTGTTGCCTCGATCAACATACCTCTCCAGCCAGCACGATCTTTCGCCAGCTCCTCCTGTTACCAACTCCAAGTTCGTTGAGGTCCTTCTCCACTTGTGTAAGCCACCTTAGCCTAGACCGCCCTCTGTTGCGTTGTCCCAATGGCTCAGATTCGAAGACTTTTTGGGCCGGAGCAGTGGTGTCCATTCGCTCTATAGGGCCAAGCCATCTTAAGCGTTGTATCCGAAGACCCTTGACCAGGCGCATGTCGCTGTACAGTCCATAAAGCTCGTCGTTTAATCTTCTTTTCCAGATCCCACCAACGCAAACATAACCAAAAATCGCACGCAATAGCTTACTCTCGAAAAGAATAAAGGTCTCCTCATCCGCTTTAAGTGACGTCCAGGTTTCCGCGCCATATAGTAGGACTTGGATGATCAAGCTGCTATATAAGGCGAGCTTAATCCTTCGAGAGAGGGCTTTATTACTCAATTGCCTCTTGAGCCCAAAGAAACAGCGATTGGCAAGAGTGATTTTGCGTTTGATATCGGTACTGATGTTGTTGTCACTATTTACCGCGGAGCCTGGGTAGACGAAGTCCTTGACTACCTCGAAGTTTCTGCTGCCCAGTGCGATGGTCTGTCCGAGATGTCGATGTTTTGTGACCTTTCATGATGACGGCATACTTTGTTTTGCCCTTATTAACCACCTGACCCACTTTAGCCATTTCCGCTACAATGCCAGCAAACTCCTCATTAACTGCTCATTGTGTTCGTCCAATCACGTCAGTGTCATCAGCGCAAGCTAGCAGTTGAACTGACTTTTGGAAGATCGTGCCTCTGGTGTTGACTTATGAGTTACGCACGATCTCCTTGAGGATAATGTTAAAGAAGTCACATGACTTGTCTAAAACCTTTTTTAACATTGAAGGTCTCGGTGAGTTCGTTGCTGATCTTAACGGAGCAGCGAGAGTTCTCCATCGTCATCCTACACAAACTGACGAGATTGATAGGAATGTCAAAACAACATTTTGGTAGGAATGCCAAACTAGACATGGCACTGTATAGCTCGTCTCTATCCACACTGTCATATGCGGCCTTAAAATCAACAAATAGGTGGTGAGTGTCGACTTATCACTTCTTCTTCTTGGGTTTTGTCCAGGATCTGCCATAAAGTGAAGATCTGGTCTATCGTAGACTTCCCTGGTCTGAAACTGATACACTGATAGGCTAGTCCACGTTAAACCACACTATCAGGTTATGGACAAACGGTTTCACACGCTCACACAATACGGCAGAGAGAATCTTGTATTTGATGTTAAGAAGGCTGATCCCTCGATAATTCGCGCAGTCAAAAGGGGTTTCCTTTCTTGTGGACCGGGCAAACGACACTGAGATTCCACTCATCATGTATGCTTTCCTTCGACCATATCTTAGAGATGAGCTCCAGCTGCTTAAATAGTTCTGCGGGCAGTCCATCCGCTCCAGCAGCTTTGTTCGACTTCAGCTTCGATATTGGGTTTTTCATTTCAAGAAAGCAATGAAAATGTTTACATATCCATATTTCCCCCCCCCAAAATATGATGCCGATTGACAACATTTTGTTCGAATACACAGTCATCTATGCATCAGCCCTTATCAGCTTCATACTTTCTTTATCTTACAAAATGTTTCGTTTTTTCCGGTTCATCGGCTTCTTCTCTTGAACTCCAAGCGAACCCCACGTACTGTGCCCACAAACAAACCACTCAACTACATCCATCAATAAACAGTTCATTAGTCTAACCGCCTGAAGTGGGTCTCCAACGCAATGCTATTTCATCAGCATCTCAACACAGCGCAACGCGTCTCCGTTGTTGTGCGCCCCTTCGCCCCTACAGCGCTATCAGCAGAGCTTGAAGTTTTGGTTTGTATTTTTTCCAAATTTGGAACACTGATAACGAAGGTTCCCCATAACGAGAAACCTCTACGAATACAAAACAGTCGAACCAGCGGTGGCAACACTATAAATCACGTCGATTGCGATAAGATTTCAAATAGCAAGCCTCCGATTTTGAATTTATGCATAGAGCGCGTGTAAAGGGATGCAAATTACTCGCATCTGCCGCGTGGAAGGCAAAGCGAAACGTGACCCTTTTTGGAATCAATCCGTCTAACAGCGCATTTCGACAAAACCTCAATCGCAATTGAAGGGGTGTGCGTTGAACACCTGTTGGGGCTGGAGTAAAATAAGTGCTTTCTAAGGTCGCTAAATAATACACTGACCGTGGAAGATAATATCCACAAATTGTTCGTGACTGAAACATTACCAATTACAGGCACACACACGTGGTTCGCCAGTAGGTTGGGTGCACAGCGGTTAGTTCTAGGACAGAGCTTTAATTGGGACTTGACTGGGTACTTATTTTTCAAATGGTTTTGGTAATTTCGGATTATCTGCGTTCAACTTTAAAGGGCAACAGTTGTCAAATGAAACGATGTTGATCTGGCAATTAGACAGGCTTAATGACTTTTTAAGAACAGAGAAGTTTTAATGACAGCTATGGATTGGGGGTAGGGAGATTCTGAATAGATCAAAGTGTTGTACTTTGGCCCAAAAGTTTGCGACACAAAATAGAATCGTGCGGCGCTGAACATGATCAATTTTCTTTATTGAACAAAAATATTTACAATTTCAAAATTTTAAGCTTAAGACTACAGTGAATATACATATACATATGTATATATGTCGGCTCAACAATAGGTCAACAACAACTGTCTTACATAGTTTGAGTGTGTACAAGTGAATTATTTACAATATAACGATGTCTTAACATCGGGGTGTTCAGATCCGTGTGTCGATGATGTTCCTTTGTTGGGGTGGGGTTGGGGTTGTTTTCAGGGTCAACCTCGATGGTAAGTTGTATCACTGCTGGAGAAGAAGTGATACGGCTCGCATGGATAAGATGTCGGGGGGAAAATCTCTTCGTTTAACATGTTCTGTGCATTGAGAGCTGAACATGATGAGTACGGAGGTTGCCTTTTATATTTCGGGATTAGAGAACAAAACAAATATTAATCATCGAAAATAGCTTTATTGTTTTTCAAAATATTTCCCTATAAGATCTATACACTTTTGCATGCGTTTGAACCAATTGTCGAAGCACTTTTCCACTCCGATTGAGGTATCTCCAAAACATGCATTCTGAACGCATCACCTGCGTCTTCAGGTGTCGAAAAACGTTGACCTCTCACTTTATTTCTTACGTACGGGAATAAAAAGAAGTCATTCGGAGCCAAGTCAGGACTATACGGCGGATGGCTCATCAAATCGATGTTTTGAGTGCTCAAAAATACAGTTATTGAGCCGATGTGTAAGAGCTCGCATTGTCGTGGTGAAGAGTGATCCGTCTTCGGCGGTTGGCAAACAAATGCCTGTGTACCACTCAGAATTGACTGTTCTGCGTTGTTCTAGTGGTACGGTTGCGACGTGTCCAGTTATTCCGAAAAAACACTCTACCATTTCCTTGAAAGTGCTTCGTGCACAAACAACTTTTGTTGGATTTGGCTCATTTCGAAACACCCATACAGTCGACTGCTGTTTACTTTTGGGCTCATAGACGTAAGTCCACGATTCATCACCTGTCACTATGTCATAGACGTGTTTCGAAGTACCGCGATCGTATTCTTCGAGCATTGCTTTCGACCAATCGACATGAACATTTCTTTGAGCGATTGACAAATTGTGTGGTCCCACTAATGCCTAAGATTGTCTCAATCGCACGATAGGTCACATGACGATCTTGCAATATCAGTTGGCGCACAGCATCAATGGTTTCTGGAACAACAACTGATTTTGGACGACCTTCACGAAATTCGTTTTGGAGTGAATTACGACCTCGGTTGAATTCACCATACCATCGCCATATTATCGCCATACCATCGTAAAATTGAACTAAGTTCATCGATGCACTGTTGTTGAATTGAAAATCCACGTCGAAAGTTGTAAAAAATAATCGCACGAACATTTTCACGATTTAATTCCAATTTTTTTTTTGGCGAGATGATTCTTTTAAGTTACTGTAAACAACACAAATAGCGCTCGTATGTCAAAACGTTCTGAGTAGGTATAACCTCAAAAATGTCAAACTTTATGACAGAGCTGGCAGTTGCCAGATTGCAGCACTAGTGTTGCCCAATTCCGAAATATAAAAGCCAACCTTTGTATGATGTAAATAAAGTAATGAACAACAGCAGATAACCGAAGGGTCTTCCAACAGGGATACGACACCTTGAATTTGTGAATGCACTCTTTCATCTATTGTAGCTGTCAGTTCAGTAAACTCAACATTTGGTGTGTTCCCGTACTCCAAAAAACAACACGAAACTGTACAAAACAACACAAACCAACACAATATCCGTTCCCGTATTTCGAAAAAATCGGTTTTGAGTCAGATGAGCGCTCGAGAGAGAGAAAGTAAAATATTTCCCCACCCTGTCCATTTTGTGACAGACTTCAGAATTTGGTACAGAAAGTGCTGGAACACACCTATTCAAATGTTCCCTCATTTTTTTTGAAGACAAGAAAATGCAATATACAACTGCTAGCTCTGATCAGCTGGTCACCTTTTTATTTAAAAGTTCTGGTCGAAAATACTGTACATTGTACAAAACCTCAACAGTACTAACAATAAGCGAACTGATATTCAAACAAGTTTCAGTTAACACGTTTTTTTAATCTCAAATAACAAAATTGTTATAGCTCGGCACACTTGGCCAATAATGAGCTTATTCCTTTAACCAATTACAATAAAGTACGTTCCCTACTGCTTCACACAATACAAAGTATTTTCTTTTAAAACTACATCCCAAATATAAAAATTCAAATTGATAGTGTTAAAACTTTTACTAAAAACACCAAAACAAAATCCGTGTCGGTGAACTTATTCCACACACTGTACACACATGTTCGGTACCCTGCAACCTGCGTGTTGTAGGCCAGCAATTATTCAGTTTAATGGTCTGCGTGAATGCAGCGCAATACTTTGAGACCGCCGCCTTTGTATTTAAATGCAATTACAGCAATTACATTTCATAAGTCCGTTCCAAATTAGATTGATTTTAAATGCTGATGCCGTCTTGTCTACGACCCATCACTGTTTGTCATCCCGAATAAATGTTTTTGGGTGATGTGCTCAATTGACTTCATTGCGTCATTCCCTTCCTATGGGCGTTCACAAATTCCTTTCCGTCATTCATTCAAATGTTTCTGTTTCACAATTTATGTGAAGACAAGTTTCCGAAATGGACAGAAAGTGAAATGCTAACAGCTGAAGGGCTGGTCACCTCAAGGCCAACTCCAACGCGCATAAGTTTCAGCAGCTTTTATGTCATTTAAACTGGAGACAACATCAATGACCTGGTTAGTGCGATTTCAGCAGCAGTCGCCAAACTGATTGTGCGAATTGAAAAGGGACCTTCAGCTCAACTCGGCGAACAACTGAACTCCCCTCCTGTACGCATTGCCCCATACCACTGTTACGTCGTTGTCGGGCAACAGCAAATTTTCTACACAGTTCCATTAATTGTGTGATATGAAGAAATGGAGTTCAAGACCCAAATACCAGAGGTCACGCACTTTTATGACTGATGTTCACTTGAGACTGCGCAACACACTCGTACAGTGACCAGGCTATACAGCTTGTTTAATTACAGTTGTCAGTCAGTCAAAATCACATGAACGGTTGGAGTTCTCGGGTTAAAAGCAGACCATCATTCTCCGCTTCTGCCCTCCATTAACTTCAATGACGTCAAGTTGCCAACCTCGCGGCAGTTAAAGCCTCTTGATTGGCCTTGCACGCCGGCGCCTTCACATATTGAGGGTCTGAAAAAAGAACAAGAAATCCAGTAAGGATAAACAACTCCAGTTTGCCAGGAATAAGCAGTTTGAACGCCGCTTTTCTGGTTGACCAAACGTGTTAATAGGGACAACGAACGACCAGTTGTGGAGGGCCTTGTTGCGTGACAGGAAATGCATTAAATCACAAGGCCCATTCAAACTCATCGCAGGTCACACCTTTCTTTTGTGGTGTTCTGCAGCACAAGACGTCGCACAAAGCTTCGCCCAGACAAGAGCGCAAACTCTGCCTCGTTCCAACTCAATCGGAGGCGCGTGAACTTGAACTTAAAATTGGCTTAAACGAGTTTCGCTTGCTTCTCTGCTTTTCCTCTTTCTTTCTTCCAGCACTTCGCTGCCGTCGTACATCGTCGCCTGCGGTTGTCGTTTTCTTTTTGTTGTGGTCACACACCAAACACTGTTCTGCGGGCGACCTTGAACAAGAGAAGCAAAATTCGTCAACGTAGCGTGTCTCTAATTTGAGACACACACTCGAGCTGGCTGGGTCACCTTTTTCGGTGCTCTGATGTAGGTCAAGCACGCTGCCAGAGGATCACTATTCAGAGACAAAAATGCCGTTTACTACAAGCCATAGGCTTTGTTTCTCGCTTTTATTGGATCGTAAAATGTTAATATTTTATATTATCTCAGCACTTTTATGCATTTTTGACCGGAGTGTCAGCGCTCACGTAACCAAACCGTCGTAGTAGTCATCTTCGTCTTTCACCTCCTTCCCAGAAGAATGTTTCAATGGAAACTTGTTGAGTTTGAGTGGCAGATTGAACCTTAGTTTGAAGTTCTTCAGGAATGTTACGATGAACGGTTTCTTTGATTTTTTCTTGCGTTTTCTTACGGATGGCTTGTGCTCCACAATAGAGTCGTCCTTCAAAAGCGCCTTCTCATCTTCAACAGGGGATTCCTGCATTGTTTCTGTTGCACTACAGTTTTCTTCACTTTCGATCTTCTCCTTCGAGAATTCAAAAATAGAATTGGGCTTTCCAACAATCTCTTCATTCGATACTGGTTTGTCCTCAAGCTCCGCAGAAGGCCCGTCCTCTGTGCAGACGCACTCCTCATTCTTAGGTTTTCTCTTCAATTTTCCAGCAGCTAGAAACTTTTGCTTCAATCTTCCACCCGGCTCTTCTGTTCCTCCTTTCGGAGTTTCTTTGCTGTCCTGAGAACAGATTGAAATTTACTTTAACAGCTGATGAACAATTAATTTATCTCCTCACCTCCTGTACATCCTCTTCACTTGGTTCTGGCCCCACTGTCAACAGTGGATCGCCAAACCTTTTGATAAATCGTTCGCTCTGTTCCACAGCATCATCCAGATCGATCTCATATTCCACATGATAGGTCTTCTTGTCGGTCGTGAGAAAACCTAAACAATGAAGACGTTTAGTGGTGTAAATAAACATCCGCCCACTCGACTTACCCGCTTTTTTGCTATCAAAGTACGTTTTAAACCAATCGTCTTCGCACTGCACTCGATGGACCTGGGTGGCGGCTATCAATAGAGCTGGCCAAATCCACAATCGCTCGTTTCTCAGCCGCAGATTCATTCTTACTGACGCGGTTGCAGAGGTTGTTGGCAAAAAGAATGTGGTTTCACGAAAACTTGAGAATTTGCTGCATTCGCATTAATTGACTGTTGTGTGACATGATTTTCGCATTTTTAACGCAAGTCATTGGACTTTAAATTTTTTCTCATTTTCTTTAAACGACAACTGCGTGAATGCCCTAAGGCGTGTTTCTAAATTTGGAAAAAATTGGCTTCGGATATTTAATGGCTTTAAAATTGTGTTCGGTCTGGATCTAAGCATCATTTCCGGTGACTATACGCATACTGCCATAGAGCCTATAGAACTCATCGTTGAACCCGGACTCAATTTTCTGCGCAGCCGAGGTAAATAAAGTCCTCCACTACAACTTAGTTCGACCCCGCCTGAGCACGTTCATTATATTTAAATATACATATAGATTGGATGGTGCACAAGGAGACTAGGATCATCTCATTAATATTGTCCTGCGCCATCTACCCTCTGAGGTGGTGGACGTATACACAACTCTGTTCAACAATGCGCTGAGTAATGCATATTACCCGGTGCATTGGAAAACATCTGTGGTACAGCCAATTCCAAAACGGGGCAAAGATACCTCCATCCCGACGAATCTCCATTCTATAAGTCTTCTTCCGTGCATAAGCAAGGTATTCCAGAAGATAGTCATTAGAGCTCTGCAAGAAAGGGTTGAGGAAAAACAATTAATACCGAAAAACCAATTTGGCTTCAGGGCGGGACACGACACTATTCATGCCGCGTCTAAACTGGTTTCCGACATTCAATGGAATAGAAACAAAACACAATGCACAGGAGCCTGCCTGATTGACATGGAAAAAGCTTTTGACACCGCATGGCTAGAAGGTCTTTTCCTCAAGTTAGTCAGGCATTGCAAACATTGCTTTATACGATCTATGATATGGTTACAGGTAGAAAATTCGTTGTGAAAAATGGCAACAGAATTTCAACAACTGTTTTCCTCATAACAAATGGGTTGCAACAAGGGGCGGTGGGTTCGCCGATCTTGTTCACTGTATTCACTAGCGATCTTATAGGTTCTATTTTTTTTTTATAATTGAAGCGTGCAAAAGGGGTTGCGAGTACCCTTAAGTGACCGGATCAAGTCACAGCACGGGCCGAGGGTATAGAGGAAGAGAGGGAGAGGAGGTACCGATGCACACTGGTTTTAAATGCCTGTGGATGATAATGAGGAGGAAAAATAGAGCTGGGAAGAGCATTCCAGATTCGTGTAGTGCGGCTAAAGAACGAGTCTCTGAATTCGACTGTACGTTCGAAAGAGGGCTTGAGGGTGAATTGGTGGGCATTCCTAGCGAGGCGTGTATTGCGGGTGAATTCTTGAAGGGGAGGAATGTAACTGGCTAATTCATCTGAGCATTTCTTGTTAAAATAGCGATAAAAGAGTGACAACAACGCGACATTATGTCGGTGTTCTAACGAGTCAATCGACTTCGCAATATTACTGTCACCCGTAAGTTTTATCACTCGCTTTTGAATTCTATCCAGCAAGTGCAAGGAGATCTTAGAAATTGCTGGGTTGATACACATACCGAAGATTTCGGTTTCAACAACGCAAGTGCCGTTCATGAATAACGGCTGATTATTCTGTGATCGCTTCAACGACAGCAGACAGCACTGGGTCTTCGAAGCATTAAATTCCACTCTATTCTTATTTCTCCAATCGATTATGCTGTCAAGGTCGGAATTTAATGTGCTTAACATACGCTGCCGTTCCGAGTCTATGGCCGAAGTGGAGGGACGCGAGCCAAGGAACGAATATGAAAAGCTGAGGGTACTGTCATCGGCGAAGGAATGAATAGGATTAGAAGTAGCAGACAAGAAATCATTTATAAAAATGAGGAAGAGTGTCGCAAACAAAACAGAGCCCTGGGGAACACCAGCATTAATATGGTGAATATCAGACTTGAATCCATCCAAAACGACTTGTATTGAACAATTCGAAAGGTAATTTCTAATCCATTGAAGAAGAGACTCATCGATCCCAAAAGCACGCATTTTCGACAAGAGATGCCTAACAGATCAAGTCCGAAGGTAGAAGAAATAAACGGTTTGTTGCAGAGTGACTTCGATGCGATTCAACGATTTTGCGATGACTGGAAGTTGAAAATCAACTACCAGAAGTGTGAAACTATCCTTTTCAGAACTCTGTTGTCCAGAGCCTCAAGGGACACGAAAATGAACTGGCGCAAGTTCGGCATAGTTGACCCACTGGGACGGCCATTGGCCGTGAAAAGTATAGTAAGATACCTAGGCATCTGGTTGGACCAGTATCTATATGGTGGTATCAATGTAGATACGGCTCTGACCAGGGCTAAGAATGCTTTCGCTATGGCAAGAGGGCTGTTCTACAGCAGTCAACTCGACACCAGGGTGAAGGTAATCTGCTAAATGGTCCTTATCCGGCCAATCATGGTATATGGTTGTCCTGTGCGGTTCAACGTGAGTCCTTCCCAAATGGAAATGATGAGGGTTTTCGAGAGGCGGTGCCTACGGGCGTGTCTTCGATTATATCGAACGAAAGAATCCCAGTACAAGAAATTCTATCCGAACGAGGTTCTGTACAACGAGGCAAGCCTTATAAGGATAGATAATTTTATTATTAAGTTGATTCGGAGTCACACTGCACGAGGTATGACTTCAACTAACAGCTTGATCTTTGGGGCTTACTACCCTAATGACATGTACCATGAATGAGTGCGTCTTAACGGCTTCATTCCACCTAAAGCTTTCCTCTACTTGGACACTATAGGCCTGATACAAGATATGGAAGGCTGCCCTATCATCTTCCATGTCGTACGCCGAACAGTAGAAAGGCGACTTCAATACGAGCCGGATGTCGCTCGCAGCCACGAGGAGCTCTTACGGTTCAGTAGAGCGATTTCTGCCCGCGACAGAGCAGTATCTGCAAAGGAACGGCTTTTTTTACTGGTGGTTACACCAGAATTAGCTTTCGATGCCGCTAACTTCTTAAAGCAAGGGTCAGGATAGTTGATTCAGTAGGGTCAACTCACATAGGTTAAGGTAATTTTAAGACATAAAAAAAATAAAAAAAATTAAATAAATAAAAACAAAAATTAAAAAAAAAAACAATAAAAACAAAAACCAAAAAAAGGTCCACCACGGCGTATCAGATATACATGTTAAGCATATAAATAACACATATCCCCTGGTGGACGCGTCCGCATAGTTTTACGGGCATAGATAAGCTTAATAGATTTAAGTCCAGGCTTATTTAGTTCTATATAGTCAAAAGTTTAGGTTTAATTAGATTACATAGTTACGTAAGTAAGGTTAAGAACAAGAAGAAATCAGACATCCAAGTTTATTATAATTTTCTTGGAGGAATTAAAAAATATATATATATAGATTTAAGCACTTAATTAAAATACATATATAAGAACCCGAAAGGCACAAAGAAAAAACCATAGATGAGCTTAGAGTACTCGGGAAGGGTCAGTAAGTTAGAATTAAGATCAGTAGACTATATTAGTAAGCTAGATTTAAGTATTTTTGTCTAGAAACTAATAAAATGGATTAATAAGAATACAAATGCATTAAAAACAATCATCTCATTAACTACTCGTGTTGTGTTTGACTCTTTTCTCTTACAGGTAGAAGGGACCAACAAATTGTTTACCGACTCCGAAGCGAAGTTTGAGAAGCTCTTCCATATACATTGCTTATATTTATGACTTCGCAGCATTATCATCGTTAGGTTTCATCATCGTTAAGTTTTATTCGCTCGCTGTTGAATTATTTCCGGTAGGTGTAGGGCTGCCTTGGAAGTTTCAGACTGAATTGACATGATATACTCAAGCTTTGAAGCTAGATCAAAAGGCGTGTAATTTTATTTGCGTCGCTTTAAGACAAATGTCTGCGTTTTCGGTGATCTCAAATATGTTTCGTTTCGTTTATACACATACAGAGAGTGGAACGCCGTTCAGTTTCTACATTGCAAGAGCCATTGATGGATAATGGCTGATTTTTTGAGAGCATATAAGTGACAGTAGACAGCACTTTGCTTAGGAAGTACGCTGCCGTTACAAATCTCTGCCCGAAGTAGAAAGGCGAAAGCAGAAGAATGAATATGAAAAGCTAAGGGTACTGCATCAGCAAAAGAGTGGACTGGATACGATGTGAGAGACAAAGGATCATTTACCAAAATAAGTGTCGGAGAGATAAAGAGACTCAAAAGAGGTAGCGCCGTGAAAAATGCGAGGTTTTTAGTCCGCCATTTTTTTTATATTTTTTTTATTGAATATCGCGTTTTATTTATTGTATTTTCTGTTCTATTAAAGTTTTCCGTCTGCTGTGCCTTTACTGTAATCTAAACTCGGAAATACGTTCCTTTTATCAAAGGTTTTTACTTGACATGCTTCGAGATATTTGTCCTTAAGGATTTGTGCGTTTTTACTTTTAAGGCGATATAATAATAATAATTATTATTGGCGCTACAGTCCAAAGGGGGACGACCAGGGCCTAGCTTGCTCATCAACTACTCGTGTTGTGCGCGCTACTGTTCTCTCACGAGTAGAAGGGACCTACAGTTTTTTGCCGACTCCGCACGGCGAAATTTGAGAAGCTTTCTTAGACAGTTATTACTCTTTGAGTGTTGTCAGCAGCTCGAAAGAGGTGGTGCCGTGAAATATTAGAAAAATTGGTGTTGAACTGGGAGTCGAACCTAGACCCTTCGGCGTGTGAGCGTCGCACTCTACCCACTACGCCACGGCGACCACTTTTAAGGCGATAAGAGACATTTAATTCATCACCCGTCACCCGACGAATTGCCCTTAAGCTCAACAACAACGTTGGACCGCTCTGAATCGTTTCAGTCAGTTGTAAGTTTCGATCAAGATTCTTGACAAAAACAACTAAAATCATACATTACATGTCTCGCATCGCTATTGTTTAGCGAATTCCACTGCAGAGAGCAGATTTTTGTAACCCACGAACAAAAGTGTCGGGTCGAATGAATAGCCATGCATTCAAACTTATCAACAGGTGGAAAAAATGCCCAAATCCACTGACTACACTTGGATACAAGATACAATTTAAAATCAAAAGAAGGACAATCAAGGATCACTGACTCAAAACACCCCAGTCCTTACGAGTAGATGGTATTTGTCCGTCTATTTAAGATAAGAACAATGCAAAAGATTGGTTTTTGAACATATGGTTGTCTTAGACACTTTTAAGCCAATTGCTTATATAGGGAAGATTCCTTAAATTCAGTTTTAAATCTCAATTGGTAGACTATAAGGCTATTTAGATTACCTTAGGTATTCTCACTGCGTTCACCCGACGTCTAAATTATATTCCTGCCAAGAAGGAATTAGCTTTGTTCAGTTTCTTCTTTCTGTGCATATTCTTCTCTTATGTGTGGCGCAAAAGGGAGGAGTGGACCTGAATCTTAACAAATATGCCTCTCCAGCCAGCATGATCTCTCGCCAGCTGCCTCCAGTCGCGTACTGCAAATTGATTGAGGCTCTTTTCTTTCTACTTGTGTACACCATCTCAGCCTTAACTCTGTTGCGTTTTCCCAATGGCTCCGTTTCGAAAATTTTTTGGGCCGATGACCATATGTTGTACATCACCCAGCTGCCTGAACTTTTGAAACCGAATACGCTTGACCAGGCGCATGGCGTATGAAATTTCTCCTCCAAATGGCCACCGTGGCGTAGTAGGTAGAGTGCGACGCTCAAACGCCGGAGGGTCTAGGTTCGATTCCCGGCTGAATACCTTGAATTTTTCACGGCACCACCTCTTTTGACCTCCTGACAACACTCGAAGGGTAATAACTGTCTAAGAAAGCTTCTCAAACTTCGTAGTTCGGAGTCGGCAAAAAGAAACTGTAGGTTCCTTCTTCTCGTGAGAGAACAGTAGCGCGCACAACACGAGTAGTCGCTGAGCAAACTAGGCCCTGGTCTCCCTGTAGACTGACGCGCCAACAATTATTATTATATATAAATGCCCTCAAAGCAAAAAGGACCAAAGGGGTAAGTGCTTCCTCATCCGCTTTTAATAACATCCAGGTTTCCGTGCGATAAAGTAGGTAATTAGTCTTCTGAGAGAGGGCTCTATTACTCGATTTCCGCGTAAGCTTAAAAGAAGCAGAAATTTGCAAAAGTGAAGTACGTCTGTAATAACTATATGGTGCTACAGTTCAGAGGGGGACCAGGGCTTAGTTTGTTCATCAACTACTCGTGTTGTACACGCTACTGTTCTCTCACGATTAAATGGGACTTACAGTTTTTACCGACTCCGAACGGTGAAGCTTGAGAATCTTTTTCTTAGACAGTTAGTACTCTTTGTTGTCAGCAACTCGAAAGAGGTGGTGTCGTGAAAAATTCGAGGTGTTCAGCCGGGAATCAAGTCTGGACTTTCGGCGTGTGAGCGTCACACTCTACCCACTACGCCACGGCGGCCAGCGATTTTGATGTTATTGTCCTTATGTACAGCGAAGCCGAGTTCAAGTCCTCTACTACTCCAAAGTTGCTGTAACATTGTGTGACGCTTTGTCCTAAACGTCGATTTTTCGTGTCCTTCATTGGTTACAGCATGTATTTTGTTTTGCGGCAGGACCATATTGGACGTTTCTACTTTAACGGCTCGCCGTGTTGGTCCAATCACGCCAATGTCTTCGGCATAGGCTAGCAATTAAGCTGACTTTTGGAGATCATGCGTTTGGTGTTGACATGTGAGTTATTCACGATCTTCTCAAAAATTATGTTAAAGAACTCGCATGACCGCGCATCCCCTTGTATAAAACCTTTTTTAACACTCAAATTCTCGGTGAGTTCATTACCGATCCTGATGGACGGGATCGTCATCCTACACAAACTAACGAGATTGGTAGCAATGTCAAAACTACAGTTTGGTAGGAATGTCAAATCTAGACATGACACTGTATAGCTTGTCTCAATGCACACTGTCATATGCGGCCTTAAAATCTATGAATATGTGGTGAGTGTCGATCTGTACGTTTTGGATTTTTTAAAGTTCTCCTGTAAATTGAAAATCTAGTCCATTATATGGTAGACTTCCCTGGCCTGAAACAACACTGATAAGAACCAATCATGTTGTGGAGAAACGGTTTGAGCCGCTCACACAGTACGGCAAAGCAGATCTTGTAGGCGTTGTCGACTAAGTTCGGTTTCGCCCAGGATCAAATAATTCATTTCAGTTTAAGATCCTACAAAGATAGCTGGTGGAAAAACGCAAACAAATTTAAAGAATTAATGGCCTTGTCCCATTTTTCAATATTAAGCCACCCCGCCTCTAGGACTTTTTCTTCTCTTGGAAAAACCGATCAGAAAAACGACCCATTCATTTCAAGCGTTCTTTGAAGCTACCTGCCATCATTTCAATATAAAGCACTCGTAGTCTAAGCTCTCAGATTTTGTTCGAAAAAATGTAATTTCTAGTTTTCCCACAACGTGTGCTCAACATGGCTTGGTCAAGAAAGAAAACTTTTCGGATTTTACTGCTGACCTCACTTCTTTCCTTTGTTTTTATGATTGCAAATATTGTGTTTGTGGTCCTAAACTCAAACCAGAAGAAATTTCAAATTTATAACGGAATGTTTATCTCTTTTCTTGCATCCGTTTATGGAACAGGATTTGGTAGAGTAAGTTTTTCTTGACGACAACAGTAACTTAAGCTCGCTTTGGGATTATAGGGTGCGTCTGTTATCGTCTGTCGAAAAGTGAGGCAAAATGGCCTCACATTATAATACACACAATAGTGCCATTTGCTATAATTGGCGGACGTAGGCAAATGTTTTCTACCCCGAAGGAAAATTTTCATTTTTACTCACAAACTGTTTTTACTGTGGCTGTGTATCTGGTTCAGGTAAGAGATACGAGAATTTAACGTTTCGATCTTGTTCCGGTACTATTCAGAAACAAAACAAAATTCCGAGGCACTGTTGTTCTGGATAGGTTTTGTATTACTTTCAATGGGTACCAGAACAAACATTTCATGTGGTTATAGAGGTTTTCTCGGACCTGAACGTTAACCGAGCATCTTAACGTATTGTTTTTATTTTTGGCTTTTTGTGAAGCTTATCCTGTCGGTCCACTTCATGGTATTTCGCTATGGCAAAACGCCACAAGAGAAGGCATTTCGTTCTGGGATTCATGCCTTTCTGGGAGTGCTTACCTTTTTTGTTTGCGTAATAGAAGGCTTGCTGGAAGTTCAATATATGGCCTTGTAAAGTCTTCTTGATCGTTATGAATTTATCAAATCCTGACTACATAAATGTCCTTGTAGTGCCATCGAAAAGGTAAATATGTATACCTATTTAAGCTGTCTGTCCTTGCTCTTCTACGCGATGTGCACATGGTACTTGCTTTTGAATCCATACTTTGACTGGCGAAGGTTGGCTGTCATGGTAAGATGCACAGATATTATCTTTTGTGTTTCAATTAATTTAGCTTTTTACTTTTTTTGTTTTCATTTTAGTCAAGAATGGTATGAAAATAAAAACAGAACTATTTAATGGTTTATGTTCAATATTATCTGTCTCCGCATAGGACCAACTTGGCAAAAGCCCAAGCAAGTCGTCTCTACGATCTTCGTTGACTCAAAGAGGAAGATCACCTCTTCGCAGTTAGGCCAGACATGAAAATTACTCGCAATGCTACAGAAAACGATTATTCATTACTGTGTTGCGGTTGCAAAAATGAATAAATTCCAATTCTATATTTTTGTAACATTTTCTTTATGAATACGTTTATAGGCACACAATAAGAGCAATTGTGATAATTAATTACATGTCTACAATATTTATCTATTTATTCTATTTATTTATTTAAGCCCACCAACAAGCGCTTATAAAGATTTTCAAAAATTTTTCATTTCTGTTAAATTCGACACGAAGATGTCGCCTCAATCCGCAAGAAGATAATTTCTGTCTCTCAGCTGATTGTCACAATTGACAATTGCGTACGTCACTTCAGATTTCTTTGTGATGTTTACAACGAATTCCACTCAAGGAATTGTATTAAAAAGAAAAATCAAAAATAATATATGTTTCAACGTTCCTCAAGTATTAAATCGCACGAAATCATCATAATCCCCGCATAACGATGGCGTGCGAGGTGAAAACATTCGCCAGTATTAAGGATTTAAAAAAAGTGCAGGAGTTCTTTGGACTGGCTCATGGTAAGTTGTCATTGAACTTCATACTCCCGCAGGGATTTGACTTAATGCGTTTTTTTAGACGAAGGATGGCTTAAGGCTGTTCATTATTCAGTGTCGCCAACAACTGAACTAATCGCGTTCGCCATGGGAGAAAAATTGGCTTTGCTCTCCTCGGTTTGGGACAATAAGAGACAGTTGGCAACCTTCGCCCCCAGTTGGTCCGAGGAGATTGTTCACACTAACGAAATTATTTCGTCTGTATTGTGCTTGCCAATGTATGGCAAGACTGTGAGTTCTGGACCGGAGTGGACCTGCGTTGCTGTGGGCTTATCATCGGGGAATGTATTATTCTATACTGATACTGGAATCAGGATCTTTTCCCAGATGTAGAACAAACATTCAGAACACAAATTCAGGAACTGATTTCATGTTTCTTGCAGGTTCCACGACAGTGCGGTATACGGCATGAAATCTCTGATGAAGCGTGACTCGGAAGACTCCATATTCTACATAATTTACGATGTTGGGGTGTGCATAGTGAAGGGCGATGACCTCTTTCCCTTTCTCACCAGCAAAAGGAATTATACAAGTCATACCAGTGAAGCAGCATACGGAAGCAAGTATTTCGGAGATCTTGAGCCGGATGAAATGATTCCATACCAAAAGTTCAAATATCCAAAGGACCGTGATAGTGTTATCAACGACACGGTTGTTGCAGGACCCCAACGGCCATGTACTTTTAACCACATAGTCCAACAGAGCCTAAGTTCCGGGTTGTATGCCAAAGTTCCCGATTTTCCCACTCAAAGCTCCCTCGTTCTGTCAGTCGGTACAGATCCCTATTTGGGTCTTTTTTACGCCGAAGAGGGTTACCGCACCATATCTGTCGGAGAAGTGGCAAAGGATGTAATCGGGAGGGTGTACAAGAATGTGTTTGAAGGAATTTTCAGTTCGAAATCTGCTCCCAAGCCAACAGAGGAGCAATCTCCAGGCAAAGAGACAACCATGAGATCCGGGACCCGGTTATACGACGGAAAACGCGACGGTTGCAACATATATCTAGCTCCAGGGAATCAACTGGCTGCCACAGTGGACAATCTGGATCGAGTAATTTTACTAGACTGTCAAAGAGGAGTGGCCCTACGGGTCTGGAAAGGCTATCGTGATGCGCAGTGTGCCTTTGTCAAAATCAAAGAGAAGACCCTGAAGGGGGACAAGAGCACACGCCGTAAAGCACTGTTCCTTGTCATTTACGCCCCACACATGGGATGCCTTGAAATTTGGGGCCTCCAAAACGGCCCAAAAGTTGCCGCCTTCACTGTGAGTAAAAACGGTCAACTGGCCTACAGCACACATGGACTGATGGGCATAGTTCAGGGTGCGAGATGTAAGGCCACAGTGAATTCGTGTTTGTTTATCGACCCGTCTGACGAGAGTCTAAAGGAGATCACCATTCCATTCCACTTTGCGCTACGCGAGGCGAACTCAAAAACTGCCAGAGACATTCATCTCCTTCGCCGAATAAAAGGCATCCTGCGGGACGATCCAGACAGTTGCAGTCTGGAAACCTTGGCCGAAATTTGCACAGACTTTCAGACTGACGAGGTTCGCCTACAATGCCTAGAAGCTATGGCGAAGAATAAGAAGATGCCACCAGAGTTCTTTAAGGTTGTGGTCGATTCATTCACATCCGAGTCAAATGAAAAGCTTGAACATCAACTGGCTTTCTATCGAAGGCTCACCGATTTCTACATCGCTATGAAGGAACCTCCAAAGAAAATCGAATCTTTGTCGGAGTCACTAGCTCTCCTAGACAGTGACCTCGAGACAATCGAGCAGATCATGGAACTTTTGGGTGAGCGACAGTCACCGACCACACTCGCAAGTCTCTCGAAGGTCACTTTCCAAGTCAAGCATCAGCACGATGGTGAATTTGTGGAATACCTAAAGATGTTCACAAACTCTAATGGACTTCCTCGTTTAAATCGCGACAAGACGGCTGTCTTTGGGGTCATTAGTGAGAACTTGTTTAAGGAGTGCTTCAGTAGTCGTTTCTGTGATGATCATTTTAAGAATGCCGTCATAGCTGCAGACATATCCAGTGAAGACATAATCGTCATGGCCTTGCACTATTGGCTCGAGAAGCCCTTCACCTACACTACCAGGTAAGCTTCAAAACACGGATTTCCAAGAACACATGTATATAGTTATCTCATATCAGAGAAGAGGTCATCAATGACATGATGCATCTGGGAACCATCATTTACGCAATATGTGACCTGGCTGGAGACAAGGTTAACTGTTCCACATACAATTCCATATCTCCGTGGTGGCAATCTGTCAGAGAATTACTCCTCGAGAGCCCCCGTTCATTGAGTTTAATGGTCGCAATAGTATGCAGAACAGTTGCTACCGCGATAAGACGATCGCAAACAGAGGTAAGCGAAAACGTCCTCGCTTTGGGAGCCATACTTCATTTAGTTTACCTTCCAGGGATCTTGCGAGGAAAGTGAAGAAGGCGAGGTATGGGAACAGATATCACAAGATGAGGCTCAATGGTCTCTTCTGATTGGAAAACTTGATGACATTGCTGTTCTCGGTGCAATCCTCGAGTAAGAAAAAAATATAAATTTCTCGTCCCATCCCTGTTTGACGAGCTTTCTCTTTTCAGGTCGCCAATGCTCAGTTTAGACCCAACTATGCCAGAACTTCCGTATGACGCACCAGACTGCAGTCTAAAAGCTATCGTAACGAAAGGGAAGGGAGTCGTCTCCGATCTCGCAACGAAGTGGCTCCTATATTCCAGGATTCACCCTACAAAAATCCTTGAGAGAGAAAAGACCACCGAGCAAGATGAGCCGGTTCCCAAACGCCTACAAGTTCTTCGACAGCACTTTCCTTTCAGCTTGGAATCTGGAGTCATCTTGAGCCTCATGTCATGGGAGTACATGGTCCATTGGAGCAAAGACCTCCAAAGCCTTGATCACATGAGAGCAAGCCTTATATGCTTGGACACATTTAAGGAGTCCGACTACGCACTAAAGCATGGAATGTGTTGCATGATCTGGAACGCGACCATAAAGTACCCGCTCCAGTCAACCATGAAGATGATCCAGAAAGCAGGACGTCTCCCAGACGACAAGACCTGCCAGCAGGAGGTGGGAGTTTCAGCGTCAATGGTCGCAGAATTTCTTGATCTCTGTCTGGATTTCCTTCATCATTTTGACACATCTATGAACCACCGAAAGAGGGAACTGAAGTTTGAAGAAATTCTTGCTGACGGACAACTGCCCCTTCACTACATCGCCCTGCAGAGGAATCACGCCATCCAGGAGATTCTCCAGTTGCACATAGAACTCTGCAGAGTATTGCAGTTCATCGCGTTCTTTCAAATCAAGTTCCAGAAACCAGTTACCACTCTCTTCGACGCTATGGCTAACAAGACCTTCTTCGCCGAAATAAACAAAGAGCTGTCCTATAATTTGCCAGTGGCCGACATGGTTCTGCAGAAACATCGCGAGAATTTCCTTTGTAAGGTGATTACAGCCTCAATGGATCTCATACGGGAAGACTTGGAACAGCTGTACACACTGGAACACTCCGGATGGATGGACAAAGTGTGCGAGTTGGCCGATCTGTGGGGACTCGAGAAAGAAGGTATTAAACGTCACCAGGTGAGCAAAACTCTGTGCAAGTCGATCGAAATTCTAAACAGACCATTCTTTCCCTATAGGTTGTCGAAATGTACGCACATGGGTGGGATTCGTATGCCAATGACCTGCTCGTCGATATCGTTGACAAGATGGAAATGGGAAAACTGCTCCTTGAAATCGCCGGTCGGCGGATGAATCTCTATTCTAAGACCTCGGGTGAACGATTTTCGAAGATCGCCTCCGTTGGGCAACAGCTGCTGTACTTCCTTGACAATCTAGTAAGTGTCGCCAGCGTGTACCATCCGCAAAACTGAAAGTCCCACTGACACTCGTGAATTTCTTTGCTCTCTATATTGTAGAATGAGAACATGTCGAGTGGAATACAGATCAGTGCCACCAGCCCAGACGAAATTGATCTTGTCTCAATGACCAAACTGACCACTGTTGCCTACGACTGTTTGTCCAAGAAAGAGAGTAAATTTCTGCACATTGCCGGACAAATGTTCGACGCTTGCAGTGTTCTGCAGGAATAGGGGATGAATAAATGTCAGCACGTTTGCACTACTTTTATAGGTTTTCCTTTCAGTTTACTGTAGGCGTAAGGAAAAATATACATATTTATTATTTTATATAGCATGTGATGTTATTTGTTGGTTTCTTTGGTCCCACAAATGTTTGTTAGTTGAAAATAAATGAGTAAGAGGTCCACAATGTGTCGTGTTTAATCCTTCGATTGTGATACCGTTTATTATATATTGAATTATGTGCTCATTTCTTTGCATCATTTGTAGTTGCTGTTTAAGAATCATATGACCTGGTCACAATGTAATGTGTGATTTTTTCTCATCTGCTACTTAACAACGTACAAGTGACGTCACCCTAATCGACAAGATTTAAATTGCTGTGTTTTACAGAGATATTAACGTGTTCCTGTTACCTTATGAAGGTTGCCAATTGTAGTAGCACGATAGGGCAGCTAATTTTGATGAATTCCGTAGACAATAAGGTTGTCAACAGCCCGAACTCGAATTCGACAAACAATTTAAGAATTAACTCTGAGACCTTCGGTGCACTTTTCGACTTTCATTTGAGGGTCATCTGGTCGGTGTATGAACACTCCAAAAAATGTAAAAGGGGAAATAGAAAACCAAAATACAAAAAAAAACATGTAAGAGTAGAAGCCTGCAATTATATTTAGTACTCAGAAGATAACAAAAAAAATAACTTACCCAGGCTATACAGTTACTCAAATAATTATTGGGCCAAAGACAATATTTTTTTATAAAATCCTAATAACTACACGCTGGCATGAAGAAAAGAATAAGGGAAGTCAATTCATTGCATGTGGTATTCAACACACATCCTTGGCGCCATATGTCTGTAGGATTCGAAAGTAACCGATTTTGAGTGCCGTAAACTTGGCGTTTCGAAAGACGATTTCACAGAATTATTGAGGCAAATAATTATTCGTTCATTGAAAGGCAAACATATGCCATAACCAGTAATTACTACAGATCTTTCTGAACGGAACTACAATTTAATTGTGATCATTACGTCAATGCACATTTTTATTTGCTATAGGCCAAAAGAGCAAAAACATTTCCTTTGACATAAGACAGTTGATAATTTACCATAAAGCTCTAGAGAACACGTAGCGAAAAATCGCAGAGTTGCTAACCATTCCAAGATCACTGTAAGCAATATTATTTGACGATTTAACAATGAAAGCAGAATTGAATCCAAGACTAATCCTGGCCGCCGAAGAATTTTAAGTAAACATGACGAAAGATGGACTATTAGGAAATTAAGGGAAAATAAACGTATTAGCGCTCCGAATATAGCTACAGATGTGCTAAATTACTGGCAAAAAAAAAAATAATGCAGAAACTGTTCGTCGAGTTTTTAGGGAGAATGGCTACAACGGCAGGGTTACCAGGAAAAAACCCATTCGTAAGTGAAGTAAATAAAAAAAAAAATAAGCCTTGCCAAAAATTTTGAAGATAAGAGCTTAGAATATTGGAAATCAGTTATTTTTGCGGACGAGAGCAAATATAATGTATTGGCCTCAGATGGTCGTGGAAAAATATGGCACAAGGTAAATACAGAGCTCAATCCAGAGAACCTATTACCGCCCGTAAAACATGGTGGAGGTTCGGTAATGGTATGGGGCTGTATGTCATATTCGGGGGTGGGCAATTTGTTCTTTATAGACGGGATAATGGATAAAATGGTGTACTTAAACATTTTAAAGCAAAATTTGCGACAAAGTGCTGAAAAACTGTAAATTGATAGAACTTTGAAGTATTACCAAGACCATGATCCCAAACATAAAGTTAGACTTATACAGGAATGATTGCTCTTTAATTGCCCAAAAGTTATTCAGACCTCAAACCTGAGTCCTGACTTAAATCTAATAGAGCATTTAGGGGCGTGTCTAGAACGCGGAATAAGGCAGCACACAATTTCAAATCAAAACTACATCAAACTAAATTTTAACAAAAAAATGGGAAAAGTAAGTACTGCAGCTACGCAGAATTTCGTGAAGTCAATGGGAAGACGACTCAAAAGTGTCATTAAACAGAATGATTAATAATAATAATAATTGTTGGAGCGACAAAGCTTGCTCATCAACTACTCGTGTTGGGCGCGCTCACGAGAAGAAGGGACCTACAGTTTTTTGCCGACTCCGAACGGCGAAATTTGAGAAGCTTTTTCTTAGACAGTTACTGCTCTTTGCGTGTTGTAAGCAGCTTGAAAGAGGTGGTGCCGTGAAAAAATTGGAAAAATTCGTGTTGAGCTGGAAATCGAACCTAGACCTTCGGCGTGTGAGCGTCGCACTCTACCCACTGCGCCACGGCGGCCACAAGAATGGTTAATAATAATTGAATTGAATTGAAGAATGGTTATCTCACTAAATATTAAGAAAAACCTAACTTTTAATGCTTAACATTGATACCTGTAGGCATGGCCCAATAATTTTGTGATAATTTTTTTTTTTTTTGTTTGTTTTTGTGTTTTTGTTTTTCCACATATAAGGTTGTAAAATATCTTCCGCTTTTTTGCTCTTCATTCAATGCTTCATAAAAAGTGTAACAGTGATCGGATTTAGTTCAAATATGCGCCGTTTTCTTCAATAATCTGTTTCCATCTACACGGCAACTTCCCTTTCGTAGCAGCCCTCTCCTTATTTGCGAAAAACTCGGACAGCCACTTTTCACAAGCCTCTTTTGAGTTCAACTTCACACCACCAAGGGCTTTCGCCATGGGGATAATCACTTGGCGCTATGTCCGAGCTATATGGTGGATGCGATAAAACCTCCCATCCGAGCTCCCATAGCTTCTGAAGAGTCATCAACGAAGTGTGTGGTCTGGTCGTTGTCCTGGTGGAACACTACACCTTTTCTGTTGTCCAATTCTGGACGCTTCTGATCGATCGCCTGCTTCAAGCGGTCCAGTTGTTCACAGTAGAAGTAATTAGGCGTCTGGTCATATGAGAGCAGCTCATAGTGGATGATTGCCTTCCAATCCTACCAAACACCTTCCTCGCCCTCAATCCCGGCTTGGCTATTATTTCTGGCGATTCACCGGCCTGCAACCACAACCTTTGTAGGTTATGTCAAGACCTTTCAAATGATGTATAGATCGGGATCTGTAGCGCTTTGTACATAGCCGGAAAATTCACAATACAAAAAGGCGGAAGGGAGATATTTGACAACCTTATATTAATAAGAATTAAGTTTTAGCCACTTTCATCCACTGTTAACCATGGTTTACAATCCAACTTTAATGGAGTTTCAGCAGTTATAAGCAAATATTGGACACATGAGACAGCTGCATGTGGAACTTTTACAAACAGGCAGCGAAGTGTTCATGAAGTTCATGTCATCTGTAAAATTCTGAAGAATGGTGAGTCTCTAAACTACTGCTAAAAAAAATTTGTTTTAAAACCATAGGTGGACAGATCTTTAAACAGATAAACAAATCCGCACATCATTTACGAAAACCATTTGCATAGCACTTTATCTAACGAATTTTCCGAAACCTATGACCTCAAACAGGATACGGAGAAGGCGTATAATTCTTGACAATTTCATGAGCAACACAGACGTCGACACTGGAGTTAAAGGCTTCCCGAAGCTTGTGTTATTGCTGTCATATACCGAAAACTATAATATCACCGGATAAGTGCAACCAGCAGTCCGATGGACCATTTGTAAGCATTGGCAAAGAAGCTTCTTAGGTAGGGCTTACGATAAAAAAGAGTGATAAGTGTATGCTTCCTAGGAAGCAACGATGATAGACTTCTTCTTCTTGTGGCGCTACAGTCCGGGGTGGACCTAGGTCTCAACCAACATGCCTCTCCAGCCAGCACGATCTTTCGTCAGCTGCCTCCAGTTGAGTACTTCAAGTTGGTTTGAGGCCCTTCTTATGTGCGCCACCTTAGCATAGGCCGTCTTTTGTTGCGTTGTTACAATGGCTCGGATTCAAAGACTTTTCGGGCCGGAGCAGTGGTGATCATACTGTCTACATGGCCTAGCCATCTTAAGTGTCGTATCCGTAGACGCTTGACCAAGCACATGTCGCTGTACAGCCCATAGACTTCGTCATTTTATCTTCTCCTTCAGATGCCATCAACGCAACCAGGACCAAAAATCGCACGCAAAACTTTTCTCTCGATAAGTCTAAGGGCTTCCTTATCCGCCACGATGATAGACTCCACATTTTAATTCGAAACTGACATAGCTGAAGCGTCATAAAAGATATGTCTTGCAAATTGCAACACTCTTGGGCTTGGAATTGATTTAAAAAATTCTTTCTCGGTCATTCAATTACTTTAACGTAGCACATTGATAGGTCAAGTAAACGTAGATAAAGAAATTATCGGCCAGTGTTCGAACTTTTGGAGCAAAAGCTTCTTTTTTACCAAAACTTTGATGACACACAGAACAATAAAAAAATTAATGGTAACAACTGTAATAATTGTAATTTACTCTCGACACAGATGGTACAATTGGAGTGAGGAACCTTGATTTCCCATTAACCATCAAGCCTAAGCACACACAGGCTACACAATGAATTTACCAAAGATCGAACCCTCTTTTGCCGGTCATTTTTTGCCTCCACAAATGTGCTCGGCTCCCTGTCGCAGCTCTACATGTGTTATTTGCTCGGACATAGACATTTCAAGCTGCTGGAGTCCGTTTCATTTTGTTGATTTGTGATGATTTTGGTGTGATGTGAGGTGCGTTGATAGTTTGCCGTCGGGTTTGTTGGCTTGCACTTCTGACATTATAAGGATGGTTCAAATAAAGAGGAAAATTGATGATTTTTCCCTTTTTGCAAATACTGGATGCAGAGGAGACATCTGAACATCAGGAGCCCAGTAAATTAAATTCATACATCGCGTCATAGATGACTAGGTCATAAAGCTCGAATGAATCCTTACTTCTTTCAACTCTCTAGGACAGATGAATGGTGCACCTACAATGAAAAGGCATCTCATCAAGTTGGGTGTAGGAAAAGGAAGTCTCCTAGACTTAGACAGGATACTTGGAGAGAATTTTTGACACATACTTGAGTCCACCCCAAACTGTAGTGCCAATTTAGATGGGGAAAATCTTAAAAACAAGATAAACTTATTTCAATTTTATTAAACATCATTAATTCTGTAGGGATACAGTTATTTTAAAAGCTACCTGCCTCGAAAGGCATATGTATGAATTTACCACAAGCTTTTCAAAATGCAATGCATTAACACATTTTCTACCTTCTTTCTAACATACATATGATCTCTAACATAAAATGATAAAATGTCGAATACATAGTCTTACCAGCAATTCTTTCGTAAAAAGCATAAGGAATTCAGCCACGTCTTCGATCCCAACGCTCATTTGCAATGACATTCCAGCTGGTCGCTCTTTGGACAAAGCTAATCTGCTTGCTGCACACTTTGCAGCTAGCTCAACGCTGTCAGATAGCACTAGTACTTGAGAGCATAAATTTCTCCATGGGGCAAATCCACTTTCGTACTCGTATAGTAGCAAGAGTACTTTAAGATCTAAACATACACATATCCGCTGGCCCGGATGGTATACCCCCGTTCTTTTGAAGAGGTGTTTTTCTACGCTGGCAAAACCACTGCATAAGCTTTTCCATCTGTCCTACTCTTTAGGGCTCTTTCCGAGTAAGTGGAAGACTGCATTTGTCCAGCCCGACCCTAAAAAGGGCGAATCTTCGTCACCCACCTCCTACCGACCCATAGCACTAACGTCCCTTCTCTCCAAGGTCATGGAAACGCTGATAAACCGTCAGCTTATGAAATATCTTGAGTTCCGGCGGGAAAATTCTTAATGACCGGCAGTACGGCTTCCGCAGCAACCGTTCCACTGGTGATCTGATGGCATATCTCACTGAAAAGTGGAACCAATCTTTGCACGATATAGGAGAAAGCAAGATTGTTGCGCTTGATATTTCAAAGCCATTTGACAGGATCTGGCATCAGGCTCTCTTGTCGAAAATGCGTGCTTTTGGAGTCGACGAGTCTCTTCTTCAATGCATAAGAAATTACCTCTCCAATCGTTCAATACAAGTCGTTTTGGATGGATTCAAGTCTGATATGCACCATATTAATGCTGGTGTTCCCCAGGGCTCTGTTTTGTTTCCGACACTCTTTCTCATTTTTATAAATGATCTCTTGTCTGCTACTTCTAATCCTATTCATTCCTTCGCTGAAGACAGTACCCTCAGCTTTTCATATTTGTTCCTTGGCTCACGTCCCTCCACTTCGGCCATAGACTCGGAACGGCAGCATATGTTAAGCACATTAAATTCCGACCTTGACAGCATAATCGATTGGGGAAATAAGAATAGAGTGGAATTCAATGCTTCCAAAACCCAGTGCTGTCTACTGTCGTTAAAGCGATCACAAAATAATCAGCCGTTATCCATGAACGGCACTTGCGTTGTTGAAACCGAAAGACTTTCCATCCTCGGTATGTGTATCAACCCAACAATTAGTTGGAACGATCACATATTTGAGGTCGCCAAAAATGCTGCGAAATGTCTAGGCTTCCTTAAAAGATGCAAGAAGTACTTCACCCCCTCTGATCTGGCTACAATATACAAGATGAATAAGATGAATAAGCCATTTGCAATACACGCCTCACTAGGAATGCCCACCAATTAACACTCAAGCCCTCTTTCGGACGCAGAGTCAAATTCAGAGAGTCGTTCTTTAGCCGCACTACACGAATCTGGAATGCTCTTCCCAGCTCGATTTTTCCTCCTCATTACAATCTACAGACATTTAAAACCAATGTGCATCGATACCTCCTCCCCCTCTCTTTCTCTATACCTTCGGCCCGTGCTGTGACTGGATCCGGTCACTTAAGGTTACTCGCAACCCCTTTTGAACGCGTCAATTATTCGAAAAAGTAACGTTTGCGGTCTTTAAAATAAGGGCAGTTTGAAATTATTCTTTTTGTCAACAAGCCCATTTAAAACTTTGTCACACACTCCGAAATCAATTGTACCAATAAAAATGTGAAGAAAGTAAACCCAAAACAATCATTTTTTAAAAAGTACTTGTTCCAATTTTGCTAAACACCGGCAATTTCTACTCCTCCCCCCCAACTACTTCAATTTTCAAAACATCACATCTGTCGTCTGTTTTTTTTTCTGTACCTCCCTGAAATCTCTATCTACCCCAAAATGTCATACGGTTTCAGTCTAAGTCAAGGGAATTCAAACAAAATCCACCGACCATCTGTGTCCTCTTACGCAACGCGAGTCGAAGAAAGACCCGAACGACTCCACGAATGGCTGCGATCAGACGAAATAGAACGGCTACACAGAGCTTTCAAGGAACACCCAGAACAGAAGCTCAACCACAAGGAGCTTCGAGAGGCGCTTCAGGCTTTCAATCTGCACTTCACAGACGATGAGTTCAATAGGCTCTTCCTCAAGATCAATCAAAACAAAGACTACAAATGCGACTGGGATGAGTTCGTGTCCCACCTGATCCTAGGTTTTCAGGACGACGACACGTGCAATGAGAAGGAAACCCTCATCAGACCCATTTCTGGAACACCGACTGTGAAGAAGTCTGAACACCGAACTCCGGTCATAGCGATCACCTACCTGAAGAGTCTCGACAAGGTAAAGTATCATTTGTGTCCTCTGCCACTTAATGAATGTGTTCGTAGGGCGATGAGACCTCAGACTCCAAGGGCATGTATTTGACCGCCAGTAAAGAGGGACTGATTCGATTTTGGACACCGGAGCTTGACCCTATCCGTCATGGAGTCTCAGAAAGCTGTGAGCAATCCCTTCCACTGCTTGGACCATCACTAGTCTGCCGTACATTTCAGATTTCTTGAAAATGCCAACGTGGATACTTTGCATGCAAGCCCTGTCTGACGTGGCCATTGTCTGCACTTCATCCACTGAGCGGGAGATTCGCTTCCACGAGACAATGGCCTCGAATTTCTCTCTACGCATGGTCATCCGCAGCATGCCCTCTGCAGTCTACTGCATGGCCTACCGCTACGACGAAGCTGGAAACTCACTCTCCAAGCTTATTTTCGGAGACATCGGGGGGAACGTAAGGATTCTTGAATTTTCCTCATTCCTCCGTGGACCGTTTCAGAGCAAAACCGGTAACGCCTTAGTTGAGCTCATCTGGTCAGACATCTTGAAGGGAAAATACGCCGCATTCAAGCCGAGGGAGTTTCTCAATCTCCACACGGAGCTGATTCAAAAGGTCTACTTCTCCTTCCGGATGAACATCCTGCTCGCAGCCGCTGAATATCGGAACACAAAAAAATACAAAGGACGCTGTCCGGGATTGATTGCGGTCGATTGGAAGGAAGGCACTCAGACAGTGTTTCGAATTCCATTGGTTGGGCGTTATTTTCTCATGCAAGAACCCAATCCAAGCCTTTTTGCTTTTAGGGAGTCACGGGGTTCTTCCTCGACGAGCAAAACCGAATTCTAGCCACAGGGGGTCCGGACACATATCTGCGCATCTGGGATCCATACATACCGTCGAAGCCATCAGCGATCCTTACCGGCCACAATGGCGGAATTGTGTTCGTCTTCATCCAACCCGAAGAGAAGAAGGCGTACAGCGTGGACTACCTCAAAATAATCAAGGTTTGGCACCTCACCGAGCAAAATTTGATCCAAACGTACAGCGGCCTAAATCAACTGGTATCGAAGAGCGAGACGGAGTTGGTGTACTACTACGACAAGTATTCCCGCCAACTGGTCTGCGGAGGACGAAAAGTCATCAACATCAAGTGCAGTCCCCGGCTGCGAATGGATCTCACTGACGGCAATACGCACTCAGCTCCGGTCTCAGTAGTTCTGTACAATAAGCTCTTCCGAAACGTCGTCACGTGCGGTCTCGACAGCTATATCATCGTCTGGGATCCGTGGATTGGTCGGAGGCAGATCATGCTGAAGAACTGTCACACTCAAAAGGTTTACGGGGAATTGAAAGACATCGAAATCACCGCCGCTTGCTTTGATCCCCTCGAGCAATTCCTTCTAACAGGCGCCCGGGACGGATCTCTCAAAGTCTGGAACTACAACAACGCTGTGTGTGTGCGGAACATGAGCATCAGCCCGGAGTGTGAGGTAACAGCGGTATCCTGGATAATGGACAGGATCTTTGCCGTTGGATGGGATCGCCACGTCACTGAGTTCGCAGACGTCGAAGGGAGAGAATACAGCGATCCAAAGAACTGGCTCACATTCCACAGCGACGATATCACCTGTGCGGATGTTAAGCTTGGCGAGGGCTTCGTGACTGGCACATACTCCGGAGAACTCATATTCTGGAAATTGGAAACCGGTCAGCCCTATCGACGCTACAATGTGCAGAATCCAAAGAAGTTTGTTGAGGTTTGACGCCATTTGCGACTGATTTGATTTCTGTGCAACTTAATCTTTTCCAGCTCATTTACAAGAAAGAAGATGACACCAAGGCGGAAGCATATGCAAACAAAGTGCAGATAAGGGTCTCACGTCTAGTTCGAAAATCCATTTCCGCGCCAATTCGTAGATTGGATGAAGCCGAAGAAGAAGCTGATCTCGATGAGCATCCTCACCGCAGTCTAGGCGTCTTACCAATCTCAGTACAGGCTGTGCTGTTTTTGCAGACTAGACCAATGGACAAGCTGCATGGTATTGGAAACGGAGGCGGCTTGCAGTGTTGAATTTTTTCCCTTTCAGGCAGCCTCTTAGTTGCGCTGGATAGTGGATACATTCAAGTTTACTCCCATCACCAGGGTGGAGGGTACCTCGGCGAATTCAATGCGGTTCACAAGACTGGGGACTGCATTCTGGCCATGGACACAGATAAAAAGAATCGTTATCTGTTCACCGGCAGTGCGTTTGGGTACATCAAGGTTTTTCTAATTCAAAATTATTGGTAAGTAGGGGTAGAAATGTTTGTTTTTTGGCCAAGCGAGTCCTCTGTAGATCCGATTCTGATTTGGCGCCAAAGTGTTCAAATCCAACTTTTTGTCGATTTAAAGGCCGGTAGAGTACTTTCAGCGGTATGTTCAGTTTAAGCATTGCCACCATACTCGTTGGTTTGTGTACGATTGGTCAAAGTGGCCGTACACTTTGACGTTTAATATTAAAAGAGTTTTGTCATGTAACTTTTTGCTACTTCTTCGATCGTCAGTCTTTTGAAATTAACTTTTCAATGTCCCATGATCTGCTGGCGTTCCCGAATGATATTAGGTCTGATCCAATTGCTGTGAATGCCGCAAATATCTATTAAATTCGCCGAAAAACTGTCAAAATGTGTTCCATTTGCTGATTTTTTCGTAGAAGAGAGAGCTCATGAGTGAGCAATAATTTCCCCCTCACTTCGAATTTCTGCCGTAGGAAATTCTGTAGACATCGGATGACTGTCAAAGTGAAAATAAAAAAGAAAAACCTCTAATATTTCATATATGTATCTAATAACTGTTTACATTTAATTCTGCGAGTTTCTACGAAAAGTCGTTTCACAAGTTTCGGCAGATTTACTCTCTCCAAGAGTGATTTTTACACAAAGCCCTTAACTACGAATTTCTGTGCACAAATGAATTGGAACAGACCTATTGATATGATTGGAGCAGCACATTACAACATAGAGTGTGCTCTCAACTGATAAACGATGTTAACGGTTTACAACAAAAAATCAACATACCAACTACAGTGAAGCTACACTCAGTGAGAAGGGGCTGCGGAAAATAAAAGAGGTTTGTATGAGGAACTGCTGGAAGTACCTTCCTCGTAAGATTCCAAAATCGTGCACTCACAATTGGTTAGAACAAATAAATAAAGTGGGACTACAGTCCTCAAAGATCCCAAAGCGTGCTTTACTCAGCAGCTAATTGTGTAGTACTTGATACACTTGTGATGCTTGATACAGAAAAAGTCTGCGTCCACTTTGAACTGAATTCTAAACTCGAGCAAGGAAATTAAAATTGAGTGCACATGTCATTTTGAGACTCATTTTAAAGTTCTTGCCTGGAAGTAACTAATTTAGAATTGTCTTCATGAGAAAGTTTTCAGAATAGTTTGCTTGTTGTTGTGCCTTATTCTTTCCATCAGCTCAGAGGTATTCGATGGCCTTCGCTTCCTAATCTCTCGGTCTACAGCATCCCATAGATTCTCTATAGGGTTGAGGTCGGGAGATTGCGCTGGCGACTCCAAAACCTCAACGTTCTGCTTTATCAAGAAGCGTCTCACCAACCGGCTGGTGTGTTTCGGGTCATTGTCATGTTGGAATTAACTGCCTTTAGGCATATTCGACCGCAAATGTGGAATCATATTATATTTCTGTATTTCCCGATACATTTGGGCATCCATAAGACCACTTACTTGGCACAATTAACCCACTCCTTGACGAGAGAATGAACCTTAAAAAAAGCTTTTTTCAGAAATTTGATTTGATGAATATTTTAGATTGCTTATCCCACACCATTACTGATCCACCTCCATGTTTAATTGTTGGAACTTGATACCTGAAACTAAATCTTTGCCCTGGTAGCCTTCGTACCACCACGCACGTCTTGCATACAGTTCCAACTCGCTCAATCGCCTTCTAACGGTGTGTACTCCTACGTCAACATCCAAATGTTCATTGACGTAGTCAGTAACGTCCACGGCAGTCTTCAGGGATGGAATTTCACCTGCTTAACAATTTCGCAATCTTGTCGTGGAGTAGTTTTACGAGGACGCCCACTGCCAATTTTGCGGGTGATGTCCCCTTATTCACGATATTAGGACACAATCCGCGAAATTGTTGATGTCGCGACACCAAACTCCAGACCAACATCCTTCATTAATCGTCCGTTATAGCAAACAAACAAAAAAACAAAAACTGCTCTTCACAACAAATGTTACCTATCGAGACATTTGTATCTCGACGCTTACTTCATACCGGTATACCTGGTAATTGCTACTTTGCATTCAGTCGATAGTTGCTTCTTATTATTGCATATTACAATTGATTTAAACCAAAATAAAATATTATTGTACTTATCTTCGTAGCCATATTAACCATTTGCAGTTATTTTACTCGTACTAAATTTTTAAGTTTCTCACTCAATATAAATTTGCACACATTAGCAGAAGAACAATTATCAAATGCCGCTGCGAATCAAAAGCTATGCACAATGGAAACAATTTTTCCAAAAGGGAGAACATATTGGTTACCGTTAACGGTAATTGCCATTGATGTCAGCGTTTTGTTTTTTGCTCGGAACTGCATGTTTGAGTATACCCAATTATATATGTGGGATTTACTCCTTTCGAGTAAATCCCACATATTTAATTGGGTATAAAACAGGAAATTGTGTAGGGTACGGAGTTGTCTAGGAACATCGTACACTAACCAGAGGCTAACAATCTCGGCGGTATGCTTCAGATCGTTATCCTATCGGAAGCAAAACTCAGAGTTTAATCGAGTTTATTAACTTTTTCTTTAATAAATAATATTTGTTGGCGCGACAGTCCACGGGGGACCAGGGAATAGCTTGCCAACTACTCGTGAGTAACGCGCTACTACTCTCTCACGAGTAAAAGGGACCTACAGTGTTTTGCCGACTCCGAACGGCGAAATTTGAGAAGCTTTTTCTTAGACAGGTATTACTCTTTGAGTGTTGTCAGCAGCTCGAAAGAGGTGGTGCCGTGAAAAATTCGAAAAATTCGTGTTGGGAATTGAACCGAGACCTTCGGCGTTTAAGCGTCGCACTCTGCCCACTACACACGGTAGCCACTTCTTTTTAGTTTCCTCTTCAGAATATTCAATGGGATATCGTCGCCACTGACACTGACGCCACCTCATAGTAAGTTGCGAATTATTTTTAATATTTTTTTTTTCATTTCTAGCTAGTGCAAGGTCGCCTTTGACTGTGCATTTGTACGGTAAAATTGAAACTAAAGAGCTGCCTTCGAGTTACTTCTATTTAGCGTACAGGCAGCAGGGTGCGGAGTTATCTGGGCTTGTTACTTGAAATTTGAAGCATAGTTGCTATGTTGAGTATTCGCCCTCTATTCAGTTTTTTAAAGGCTTAGGTTATTGGTTGAAGTGTTGGTTGCAGGATAAACGTAGATTGTACTCGCTTCTGACTTAGTTCAAAGAGAAATCATTTTAATATTTTTTGAGAGGTTGGTAAAACACTACCACCTTTATGGCCGATATTCTACGGTTTGACAATGTTTCTGTTTTTTTAAACGTGGATGAAGGCAGTAATATAGGACATGTCGAAACTAGCGGAATACCAAAAGTCCCAACTATCCCAAATTTTGTTTTATCCAAGTGCCCAAAATTTCAAAAGACCTAAAATGTTTTGTTGACTAAAAATCCCAAAATGTGAAAAATTTAAAATGCATACTTATTCATTGTAGACTCACGAGACACAATTTTTCCAATCCTTCACTTGCCATGCATCCCCTCATCCACATCACACCTCCAACGTTGTGCTTGACTGTAGTTTATCGTAAGCTGTACCCGGTTTCCGCCATACGATTTTCTGTCCTTTAGTTCCGAAAATGTGTCAATGTTAAGTCGATGTCCTTGCCTATTAGTCAATATTTGCACTGGTTTGTGCATGGTATGACTTCGCCGCTAACCCCGTAGCGGCTCAGGAGGCTACTGCCGGCTCGCTTGTAAGTTGTTCGGGCTCGACCGACTTCCGAGAGGGACAGACCGGCTACCCAAATTTCGTTACCATAGGTGAGATAATACCATTTGCGTAATGACCGAAAGAATAAGATCGCAAATACAAGCTTCTGAGATGGGTTTTCTCCGTGACGTTGCAGGCTACTTCTTCGGATAGAAGGGGCTTTATATCGTTGGTTTGGCCACGTGGTACGGATGTCCCATTCATCACGATTTCCCAGGCGTGCCTTAGATGAAATTCCATCAGGTAGGCGATCACTCGGGAGACTCAGCACGATGTGGTTGGATCAAATCCATAAACCTGGTTGCTCTTGGAAATAGCTCCTGATGAGTAAGAGTCTATGGCGGAGAATCTAGCGGCCTGGGGGTCTCTCGTTTATGCATTACACCAACGAACCTTAAATGGAGTACGTGTGGTAAAGAAGATCATGATAAGGGTGTTAACTCCGAAAATGCGAAATTTCCTTTCATCTGAAAGAATTGTTTGTTTCTAAAAGTCAGGTACCTTATTTTTATATTTGTTTGCAAAAGATACGCACATAAAACGATTTACACTTGAAATTAATATTTTTTTTCGTAAAACTCTATAGAGGTTTTTCGTAAAAAATATTCTAACAGTATCAGCAGTGATGGTTTTAACAAGCTTCACCATTTTGTTTTCCGATAACTGTGCTGTTTATCTGTGCCTCCTTTCTTAAATCTTGATTCTCCCAAGATATTATATTAGCTTTGTTAATCAACCACAGTGAGGCATTGATGGGTACCCCTCTTGATTTGTAGTTATTTCTCACTCTTTGCAATAGAGAACACTCCCGACCAACATCTTCTACATTTCTTAAACAGTTTCCCTCTTTCCAGAATTTAATTACAATTTGACGCTCTTCAACGTTCATGTCTTTCCAAATAATGTTCGTTTCTAAAAAGTAAGAAAAGTGTAAGAAACATTACAAAACATTCTTATTAAACACAGTAACTCCTCAAGAGTGATGTTAGATTTCTTGAATGTCCTTTCAATTGCAGAAAACATAAACGGCAGCTGTGTAGAGTGAACGCAGACTCTTTCTGTGTCTTTTTTAATGTAGTTTTCAAAGTAATGAAATATTTGTTATGAGTTTTTCTTGTTATTGTTTCTGATTGTGCGCATGAAGTAACAAATAAGATCGAAGTATTTGTTTGTTAAAACACATCAAAGAGTTGTTTGAGTAGATGGGCGCAGCCTTTTCCCGCTTGGACATACCGTCGTAACACATAAATTTCAAGGCCCCGTTTCTTCCTTTCTGGTTAGTTCTCAGTTCGATGACGCGTTCAATAATGAGAGAAGAATACACATCTTCTCTTATTATTGAACGTGTCATCTAACTGAAAACTAACCAGAAAGGAAGAAACGGGGCCTTGAAATTTATGTGTTACGATGGTATGTCCAAGAACTTATCCGCAACACGCGCCTCGATACGAATGCCCTCCCGTTCACTCTTAAGTCCATCTTCGGACGTACAGTTTATTTTAGAGACCCATTTGTTATCCGGACTACACGAATATGCCCTTTCCAGCTCAACTTTTACCCCTCAATACAATCCACGGGCATTGAAAACTAATAAGTAGCGGTTCCTCCGAACCCTCTCTTCCTCTAAACGTTCGACTCATGCTGTGACATAAATAAATAAAAAAATATATAAGAGAATATAAAATAACACAAAATAATAAAAGGAAAAAAATTCCGTTAGATAGTCCTTAATGCAAGAATTCAAACAATAACATCAGAACACCTTGACAAATGTCAAAAGAAAGGATTGGGACTGTTCCCACATTCAGCCCCCCCACTTTGCTTCAACCTAACCTAACAAATTCCATCATACATCAACCTTCTGCTAAGCGAGTCAACAAAATATCTTCAACCACCCGTGGCAGGGGTTACCATCAAAACCCAGACAACGGTTCAACTGAAATGGAAATTGATGCAACCGCGCACCACTCACGCCACCCACAAAAATTCAAATCAGATAAAGAAATAGTTTTGCCAAAAGTTTGTGACACAAACACGAATGCGAATGATAACTTTGACAAAATCATAAATTCCGTCCCATTCTCCTTTCCCGCCCACGATTCCGCGGTTCCACTAACCGTACATCCGTTGCATGTCAAAAATGGGTTAAATATTTCGAATTGGCGGAGAACCTCCTGGCACACCGCAGAACCCAGCACACACAAACATCCACCTTCGCCGACGAACCACATTACTAATTAAATCCTAATTCCCGAGGCTGTTTCTTGTCATGTTGACATTTTTATGGGGACTCCATCGATTAGTGGGAATCAGGGTTATTAGCTCCAAGTATGTGCTTCGGGGTAATTCGGAACTTCCACTCCGCAAGCGACGGGCGTGCGTTTGGGTAGGAACTCACTTGTTGCCTTGTTTTAGCGTCTCTGCCGAAAGGAAAACTCACGTTTGCATGCCCAAGTTGAGGTTGCAATTCATATTTCTGCGCAAGGAGCGATTCCTGCCACGGCCGAAGAGGATTGTGCGCCACCAACCCGAACCGATGCTCGTCAATTCGTTCAAGGCACATGTAAGGGCAATCACTGATATTGTCTACGTGAACCAGCCAAAAATTATTATATCGTGAGTCGCGGAACGTCTGCAGACACATTCAGTTCATTCCTCTGTGTTTTTCAGAGGCAGTCACGACTATTCCTGCAGACTGTGGTCAATCGGAGGTAGATACCTGGGCACACTTGGAACTCCGTTGAAGTGGAATCGCTTGTCCCCACTTGAGCCCGTCGATGAGAACTTGACCTATCGCCTCCCGCCCGACATCAAGAAAGTGGCCAGTTCAACAACGCTCAAGGTGCTGTCTGGAGTTTACGTGGACGCCATAAAACAATTCCACGAGACCTCTACAATGGAAGAGAAGTACAAAGACGATGACGAAACTGAAGATATGAGTGGCAAGTGTTACGGAAAGCCCTTGCGGCCACCGATTTTGGGCAAGCACTTCAAGCTGCCAGGAAAAGCGTCTGTGGTGCAGCCCCCCATCTTGGACACAACTCTTTCGTATATTCCTGTCTACACGCATTTGGAAATCCATGAGGCCAAACCCATCCAAAGACCACCCACTCCGGAGGCGCTGAAGAAGATCAAGAACATGGATTTCATGGAGTACTTTGATGAAGCGCGATAGAAGAATAGAATAGACTTATTGTTAAACAAAAATTTTGTTATTCCTTTGCGTTTATTTTTAATAGATGTGATTTGTGGTAGCACATGATTTTAATGTCTACACAAAGTAATGCGTGTTTTTGTGTGAATTTAATATGTCGGAAACGGGCAGAATTCCGGAAGTTCTGTGAATGTAGAGCGAATATCCCTCACACTTACTTCTCTGAGGTGCCTTGTTTTCAGCAAAATTATTTTAGTGATTTTAAAAATACAAGGATCTTAGATTTCGAAACTTCAACCCTACAATAATAATTTTTAAATGTATTTTTTATTGATGTTTTTTCTGATTTCTTATATCTATTTATAAAAATACTTAAACTGGAAACAAAGTATGTTGTAATGAGAACTTTCTTACTGGCCCTATGTGGTTGCTCTAAGTTTTAAATATTTAATAGGATGGCCTTTCAGCGTCATATTTTTTTTAGTTTATTAATTAAAACTATAGATTAAATATTATTGAATACGAAGGAAAATGTTCTTAAATGTTCGCGTAAAAGTAAAGGACTTGCTGAATCGTAAGGAAGGCTATTATAAACCAGCCTCTTGTCTACTATCCTCCTTGCCACGTGATACAAAAGGTGACATCCCTCCACATTTTGGATTATTCCTACTTCGCTGCGCATTCTCACGATATGCATCTTGGGGTAGTAGGCTCCGAATATAAGTTCGTTGGCTCTCTCAACTTGTCTTCGAATTAGCTTAATAATAATGATCCACCCTATGCACTTTGGCTTCTTATTGCGATAGAATTTCTTCTACCCAGATTCGGGAATTCTGTATTTCTTGAAAGAACGCGAAAACATTGCCTCTAGAACATTATTTTCTTCTCCCTCTGGGAAGGACTCACGTTGAACCACACTGGACAGCCATATAAAATGACTGGTAGGACTAGGGCCGTGTAGCAGATCACTTTTACTTTGGAGTTAAGTTGTCTGCTGTAAAACAATCTAGTAATCATAGCAAACGCTTTCTTGGCTTTTTTAGAGCCGAAGCTGAATGGGTGTTACCATACAGAAACTGCTCCAACAAAATGTTAATATATCGTACTACCGTCTTTACAGCTAATGGTTGCCCCTGTGGGTCCAAGATGCTAACCTTGCGTCAGTTTTTTTTTTTTTCATAACCCTTAAGACTTTGCACAACGGAGTCCTCAAGAGGATGATTTCAGACTTCCAATAGTTGAATTTCAACTTCCACCCGTAGCAAAATCGCTGGATCGTTTCGAAGTCACATTGCAGGAGTTTGGTAATGACCTCAATCTCTGGCGCTGTTCTATACATGACCAAATCATCAGCGAATGCTATCAGATGCTGTATGGAGCCAATCAGGTCACTGGTGAAGATAGTGAACGGAATAGGTTCGTTTACCCATAAGGGGAGAACAAAATGACTACCTGATAAAGACAACCGTTTTAAACCATTCATTTTGCTTGGAAATAAAGCTAAAAATTAAAACAAAAGTAGAATCATTCAAATCGGTTGGAGAAGGGGAGTAAATAAAAACTAATACAACTATAACAAATTGCTGCTGCGGTCAAAATAATAGTAGTGCAACAAGCATGATATAAAAAGATGAAAAAATCAAACTTTTACTGTCTCTATTTTATTGTTTTAATTTTTTTTTCTTTCCTTTTTTATTTATTTATTTATTTTTTTTTTGCAAAAATTAGTAGTTCTTAAAAAAACAATCTGGAAAAAGTGAAAATGAAAGTGAAATTTTCTTTATTATTTTTATCGTAAAATACAACTTAAATTTTTACCTTATTTTCAGTACTTAGTCGTATGTCCTTTGTTTGATATTACAGCAGCGCAGCGCCGTTGCCTGGAATTGACTAGGTCCTCACATCTTTTTCTTGGAATTAAGGTCCAGGATTATCTTACTGCTTATTGGAGCTCGTTTTTATTTCTAGGCATGGACAGGGATATACTCTGCTTTACGTCGCAACTGAGGCTCTCAATCGGATTGAGATCAGGTGACTGTGCGGGCCAATCCATTACGTCCAACTCATTGCTCTGAAACCACTCCTCTGCAAGCTTGCTAGTATGTTTGGGGTCATTGTGTTGTTCAAAGACCTATAAGAGTTGCATTTCTTCCTGGGCATATGGTATATAGTTTCTTGCAAAATTTTGACATAGAAGTGACGATGCATTATGTCTTTGATCCAATAAATAGGACCCACACCATATAATGAAAATCCAGCCCAAACCATTACACTCTTCCTTTCGTTTTTTATAGTTTTTATCGTTTATTGTGGATTGAATTCGGTATTGGGAGGTATTCATAGAAATAATCGAGATCCTTTACCTCCGTATATGACAATTTTCGATTCGTCTGACCATAAAATATTTCTCCATTTTTGTAATGGCCAAGTTGAACGTTCCTTTGCAAACTGAAGTCTTTTTGCAATATGCCTTCTAAGCAAAGCAAAGGTAAGCAAAAGTACTTTTCGTGGACTACGAGCCGCAAGGTTATGTTCGCGCAAACGTCTTCAGACAGTTTCTACGCTTGCTTGCACCTTGAGTCTTTGATATCTGTTGCTGGCATAAACGGGTTTGCTTTTGAGTGTCTCAATACCCATTTATCATTTTTGGAGACATTACTGGCTTGCGTCCTCGAGTCTCGGGCTTGGGGCAGTATTTTGAGCATTCCTGATTGTTGTTGGCGGGCAACTAAGGAGTTTTTGAACTTCCACATAAGCTTTGCCATCAGATATCATTTTTTTTTTTTTTTTGTTTGAGTTCTCGTTGTTCCGCTGTGCAATGCCTACCTCTTCCCATTGCTCTATAAATTCTAAAGTTATTTTTTAACGAATGTTAGGGAAAACCCTAAATCGAATATCAAATAAACTACAGTGGCTAAACATTATAATGGGACACTTACCACAATGAATTTTGTCAATTATTTTCTAGGAACTTGTAAATGTTACAAATGAAGTAGATATCGAATTTGAATATTCATTTTATTAGTTTATTAAGAAACGAAAATCGTATGAATTCATTAACATAAAGGCAAAAAATAATAAAAAAAAAACAATAAAAGTCAAGTTTTTAAGCTCAAAGTAATAATGGGACACACGGCAACTCTAATTTATTTTGCTCTAGTTAGCGGTAAATATTTGGGTGTATTTTATATGACATATACGGGGAATCCCATTATTTCATTCAAAGTTGTATTTCGATCAGTTAAGCATGCTTATTCAAACAGAATATCAGTCATGGTACCACGCGGTCCTCAAACTTCAGCAGATATTAGGGAACTGATATTAGCGCATTTCAAATCTAGTAAATCGGTGCGAAGCATTGCAGAAATAGTAAATCAACCTCGATCTACAGTGTTTTATATAATTAAACGGTATAAAGGTGCAGATAATTTTGCTAACAAATCAAAACCGAGCAAGCGGAAAATTTTTTCCGATATGGATGAATGATGGCTGTTAAGACAAATCAAGAACCGACCACATCTCAGTGCACCGAAACTTGCTGCTGAAGCAGAAAAATACCTTGGTAAAAAATCCAACCCAGAAACCATCAGAAATATATTAAGGAAACACAATTTCAATGGCAAGTTGCTAGGAAGAAGCCTTTTATAAGTAAGGCAAATAAGGAAAAGCGTCTAACTTTCGCCAACAAATATAAAAATGAAAATTTTACGTTTTGGAGTAAGGTAATTTTTACTGACGAAAGCAAATATAATGTTTTCCGATCAGATGGGCGTTCATATGTGTGGAGAAAACCGAATGAACAGCTACGGGAAAGAAATTTGAAACCAACAGTAAAGTACGGTTTAGGATCAGTTATGGTATGGGGTGAAATATCGGCAGCAGGACCTGGAAATCTTCATATTGTAGAGGGCATTATGGACCACAAATATTATCTAAACGTTTTAAGGTCAAATCTGTCAAAAACTGCCGAAAAATTGGGTCTTGAAGACGATTTCTATTTCTACCAGGACAACGATCCTAAACACAAGGCTTATAATGTTGGAAGTTGTCTCCTCTATAACTGCCCGCATGTGCTCGAAACGCCACCACAATCGCCGGATCTAAACCCCATAGAGCATGTGTGAAAGTTTTTAGAGGAAAATTTAAAAAATCACCAAATAAGAAATAAAAATGAGCTGATTTCAGCTCTGAAGGATGAATGGGAAAAAATTCCACCAGATTATTGTCAGAAAATAGTGGAATCGATGCCCAATTGCCTAAAAGGAGTAATACAGCAAAACGGCCTCCCAACAAAATATTGAGCCTTCAATAATGAGAGTGAATTACATTTTTTTGTACATTTATTTTATTACTTATTATTATTACTTTGAGCTTGAAAACTCGTTTTTTTGTTTTTTTTTTTATTTTTTATTTTTTGCTTTTATGTTAATGAATTCATACGATTTTTGTTTCTTAATAAACTAATAGAATGAACATTCAAATTCGATATGTATTTTATTTGTAACATTTACAAGTTCCTAGAAAATAATTGACAAAATTAATTTTGGTAAGTGTCCCATTATAATGTTGAGCCACTGTACCAAAAATTACACCATAACATTTGCACCTAGAATATATTTGCAAAGAGGACAACAAATTGTTTGCGCTCATAGTATTCCCTTTTCATCATGTAACTGTTATTCACAAAATATTCGAAAATAGCAGTGAAATTAGAGGAAAAATACTGTTATTTGATATTTGCTTTAATCACTACTACTATTTTGACCGTAACTGTATACGTGTCTCCGAGTAGGCGTTATGTGCTTTACTTACAGAGTCATGGGTAGTTTTTTTTTTGCTTTTTTTAAAGAGTCTCATGATTATTTTCTGAAGAGGTTGAAGATGCGAGTAAACTGTATATAGATATTTAACTGGGGACGTAATTCAATGAAATTTGTGAAATGTTTTTTTCTTGCTGTTTCTTTTTGTGCGCATTTGAAATTCAATAGCATTCAATCAAATATCCATCAAGAAAGGATATTTCAATTCTAGTCAGAGGCTAGCAGATGCGCGACTTAATGTATCTGGTATTGGAATTAAAAATTAAGTTCCTTAACACCAAACAATTTAAAATACTGAAGATCGATTCGTATAGCTTACCGCAATGACGATAGAGAGAGCAAAGAAAATCTATAGCGACTCAATAACTAAGTAGAAACAACAACGTGTTATTCTTATGTTCGCGTTCCAAAGGCATTTGATTAGAAGTCATGAGGTAATTTCGACCTTAAATGGTGGAAGGTTAAAAGAGTGATAAAGACGCTTGTACTGTCTTCATTTATTGAGAATGGAAGTTAAAGGAGAAATTATAGTGTGGAAACCGCACCACACGTTGGGTTATATAAAACCATTCAAACTATCTGGACGTAAATCACATGAACACAACTCTTCCCCAAAACTTTCAACTCTAAACCATTTGTGCGTCGTAACAAAATGTGTGTTCTATAAATGTATGCACTATACAAGTGGGAAGAATTTTTAACGACTCAGTATTTCCAACAAAAAGATTGTATTGGTAAAATATGCAGATTGATTGGGACATGCCCCGGTCAGCCCCACATTTCTAATCCTGCAATCAACTTTAAATAGTTAAACGTCTATCCCAACTGTCCGTAAAGATTTTAGTTAAAATCCAAGTATATACATTCTCTTCTTGATTTTAATTAGATTCCAAGTATATACATTCTCTTCTTGAAATAATGCAATGAACAAAGCAAATTTCGTTCCATATAACAAACACACACTTTTACTAAGTAATTTTATTCTTAAATCAAACCACTCCAACGAGCAGCCTGTTCTTCGGTGTACAGTTTTCTGGACGCAGTCGCGTCAATATCACTTCATACCCAGCCTCCTCAGCGTAAAACTTCCTATCTGAGTCTACGATGTCCATGCACATTTGGCCCTGGTACGTTGTCTCTGGTTTGCAGTTGAGAGTGCCCAACTCATGGGCCTGGTCGGCGGCATGTGCTATGTGCAGAAAATCCTTCTCACCCAGCAGCGATCGGAATCTTTCGCTGAGCGGATAGCTTATGTGTGGCATTGGCTGAATAGACCCATAACAGCAAGGGCAACAGACAAATTTCGCCCGGCTGCGCAGACACTGATTCAAAACAATATCTGTGGCAGTTCCACAGGCGTGCAGTGATGTGCCGATGTCGAATATGCCTTCAAAGTAATCAATGTTGCACTGATAGAACAAGCAGTTAGTTAATCCCAACTCCTCGACTCGATTTTTCGCTCTCTGCAGTGATATTGCTTTGTTTTCCAGAAACATAATTGTGCACTTTGGGAGCGTCAAAGCGAGGAGAATGCCCAGGTGACCAGTGCCGCTGCAAAAATCTATCACTCGGTCCCCATCTTCGGCCAAGGATTTGACGGCATTTGCCACATTCTCTAGTTGCTGACGCTTTCTGTCCAGTCTTTCTTTTGGAAGAGCACTGCTTTTGCTTTGGTCTGGCTCGATCGCATTCCAATCGATTGGGTTGTCGTAGGCTACGTTCGCGTCACTTGAACACTCAGCCAAAATGTTGGACAGCTTATTTAGACTAGAATCGATTTCGCTTTGTTCCGTGAATATCCTGTTCCTTGGTTTGTAGCGCTTTGGGTCGCTTTTATACAAGCTAGATTGCTCATAGTCAGGGATCTGGTACGTTTGATGTGTCTTCTTTGATATGTTTACTTCGGGGAAAAGATCTTCGAGGACCTGTTGGCATTGTTCATCGGACGACTCAATCTGAAATACAAGGTATATTGCTTTGGATGATCACGTCAAATGGGTCGAAGACTTACTTCTTTCATCCACGAGTGTATGCGGGGAAATGCATCTGCGGTAACTAAATGCACAGGAATTTGTCCTAGTATTAATCTAAAACAGGGATAAAGCATAAGGTCTGCTATCGTAAACGCGATTCCCTCAGCGAATCGATGCTCAATGTCGAGAGATTCTTTTGGCGTAGTGCACTCGATAATCACTTTCGAACCCTTCCCGGATTTTTTGTCCTTATTAGCATTGTCTCTCGCCAGCTTGTAGATATTGTGCATTCTTACAGGCTCGCTCATGTGCCCTTCGAACCTAGGTACTTCCTTTGGTAGGACATACACTCCCGTCTCCGACACTGGCTGATCAGTGAGAACATCTTCAAGGGCTTTCAAAATATCGAGTTCGCAGAAACGCGTCCAAATCGAACACTCTGCAGGAGCCAAGAGACAACTCTCCTTGAAACCCAACAGCTCCCGACGATTGGTGTCTGCATTGCGACTAACAATTTCTCTACACACTGCACACAACCCAGAAATAAACGAATTCTTGTCCTTAACGTACGCGGGCAGTTTGAGATCTCTGATAGCCTGGATTGTGCTCTTGTTCTTGCAAATTATCTTATCATCGTTCAGTTCCGCCAATGCCTCTGTGTTCAGTCTAATTTTAGCGTGCTCGTGGAAGTATGTCTTCACGTAGTTAAGTCTTATATTGCTTGGCTGATTCAGGTACTTATACACGTAGAGAGCAATAAATGAGGGTACAGTAGTATAGATTTCGGTCACATTATCCCTGTTGATCAGTTCGATTTCTACAAATAGTTGATCCATTATTGCTTGCGAAAATTAAATGCAATAAATAACACTTTTCACGAGAACAAATGAAATACAGAATAATCAGAGAAAGTGGAAGAGAAGATTTGTTTTTGATTACCTCTCTGTCTACTTTTTGACAGGCAGCAGGAGGTGGAAGAAAATGAAATTGATAATTTTGCGATGTTTTTGGGGAGTGTTCATTAGTGACTCGCTTATAATGATATACGAAAGCGTTTCATTAGTTTCTCAGTACAAAGAATGAAAATAAAGTTTGTTTGACTGAAAAAATAAACGCCCAAGGCAATGCCCAAGTCTGAAGAAATGTGATGTAGGGTAAACTATAGGAAAGATTTCCAGAATGGGACATGTTTAATTAGTGTTAAAAATGATTTCTGATGTAAGGGTGGCATAAAATAACTAATATCTCAAATATTCAACAGCCGCTAACTTCACTAATGTTGATTTAGTAAGCTGTCAATTTAAAATCCATTTGACACCTCTCCTCCTTTCGTTTCCACACGTGTTTACAAGTGGACATATTTTCCATTGGTTCAGTTTTAAAATTAAGATTTAAACTATGTCGGACAAGTAAGTATTTGTAAAATGGTAGGGTGAAACAGCAAATCAATTATTGAATATTTACAGATATGCGGTTCCAAACAAACTTCCCGGCAAAACAGTGTCGGTACTGGCCCATCGCCGGCGAAGAATCCACCAAGACAAATCTGTTATCGAACAGAAGAAACAGGAGCGCATAAAGCGCATTGTCCAAAAGAAGAAGCAGCAAAAATTCCGAAGAGCAGAGTCGTTCATAATGGCTTATATTAAAGCCGAAAAAACAAATAAACGCATGAGGCAAACAATTCTTCGTACAAAATTTACCAAGCCCGAAGACACAAACGAGAAGTTGTTGTTCGTCATGCGTCATGCTGGGTAAAGTCATGAATCCTACTGCATTTCTCCTTCCTATTACACACGTCTGTTCTTGCAGTAAAAAGATCTTTGATGAAACAACAAACAACATTTTTAAAACATGGAAAATGGTTAAGCGTCACCAGGCGGTGTTCATGGAGAACAACAAAGAGAATCAAATTCTTCTTAGACTGGCCGAACCATTCGTCTGCTATGGATACCCATCGCTGACTACAATCCGTGAGTTGCTCTACAAAAAGGGTTTCGCGATGGTGAGTGGAAAGAGGACTCCAATTCAGTCAAACACGATGATTGAAGAACAATTGGGTGACAAGGGAATCATATGTTTGGAGGATATCGTCCATGAAATTTTCACAGTCGGCCCACACTTTAATGACGTCGTAGCGTTCCTTAGTCCGTTTATGGTAAGATGTTGTTTTCGAAACGCTTTGAAGCTGACTTATCTGGATTTGTTGTAGCTCTCAAACCCAAAAGACGGATGGAAAAAGAAGGTAAGTGTGAGTTACAAACGCGGCGGAGAGTACGGGAACAGACAGGAGGCGATCAATGAACTAGTAGCTAGATGTTTGTAATCGTGTGTGATTTTTAGTACCGTGTAGATTTTAAGATTGAACATCGATGAAAATAAATTCTGGAAAAAATATAATGCCCAAATGTCCTTTTTCGACGTAGACAGAACGAAATTTATTATTTTGTAGATAAAACCCACATTTTGTGGTGTTTTGCTTATAGGTTTTAAGTGAAGGGTCGAGTTGATCTTCCCTTCAACCTTAATATGTACTTCTTTACACATGGTTTCTGCATAACTATAATTAGAGGGATTACTGAGTCTGGGTTGTGTGTGGTCTTTAGGTTTACTTGCAAAGACATTTTTCTTCCCAAACATCTTCTTTCATTTGGAAGAGTTTCCAATCTAGTCTCCCTAATTTAGACTGGGAGAAAGGATCATGTTTTTGTACTGTTGTTCACGAAAACAGCAGGTTTCCTAAAAATCGTTGCAGATAATAAGCACGCACAATACCAACAGTTGCTGTAAAGTGGTTGTTGGTCAACTTTATAACTACCCGCTGTTTTTATTGGTATTTATAAATCACTAGGTATGTTCAATCGTTAACAAAATATATTGCGACAAACACTGCCGTGCTTGTAAACTTGAAATGTGTCAATCGATAGAAAAATGTCGACAGTTAAACGACTAGCACAAACCATTTAATTTGGTGTGTGACGACTAGTGTGGTACACAATTTATGTGAGCCAGCACTATGTATAATTTCGCCTATTTTTTCGCATCGTAAATAAAACACAAAATGTCCTTCACCTTCTTTGACGTAGTTATTGCAAGAAAATAGTTCATCTGGGGAGTAGTCAATGTATTTTGCTCTAATTAAAAAATTATATGAGTACTGATTTGTTTTTACTTAAATACTTCGGACAATTGATTGCAATGATCCTCTCTGCCAATGTAAATAGGAACCTTTAATTACAATGCACCCTGTAAGCTATGTCCCACATCGCCAACATCTCCCAACTCACACGCAAAAGAGAGTCAAATGTCTCCGCAGGCAAACCTACCACACCGAATTCCTCTCTCTATCATTCAGTGACGTTTCTCGGTCGAGCAGAGAAAGAGGAATAGTCGAAAAAGTGAAAAGTTCTCCAGGCGAGGACACATCAAGTGAAAGAAAAAACACATTTTCCTCATAAAATACAAGAAATCTCTTGCATACACTCGCTTTATTATTTCACATTATTAACATAAATTCATGCTAACACATTTCTCATCCCTTTCATCCCGGAATAAGTGTGATTTTTTTCCAATAATCGATCAGCAGTGTGGGCGAGACGCAAACAAAAACAAAAAAAGGAATCCCCAAGAAATGTAAATTTTTCGCAGGCCCACGAAAATTAAGAGAATTAATCTGCAAAAAGCCACACCAATTCCGCCATGAAGCACATTACAGTGCTAGAAAAGTGATGCAAGTGGTGTATTTACGTTTATTTTGTGGAAATTTTAAATCGTTTCTCGCCAGCGGAGCGGATTCAAAGTGCGAATTGTGATCGAAGTTTGTGCAATTTCCGATTATCTTCGCTGCCAATCGGAAAATTCATGAAAATATGCAACATTAGTGTGTATGAGAGTGCACTGTTTTTAGTTTTTATAATTTGATTTGCTTTTATTTGTTTTATTTGCGATTAATTTGATTAAATAGAAGCAGACAGCCGAGAAAGCAGAAGCATACATAAAAAGAACGTAAAACTCTGATCAATTTGGAACAGAGTGCATGTAGGAGAACGACGTCGTCGGTGACAAATACATACATATGTGTGATCGTTGGCTCGGGCTTAGTAGGTAGTGCTTAAAGGAATTACAGTGGAAATAGGGGGTGTAATCAGAGTTGCCACCTGCGCTGAGTAACACTTGAGAGTAGAAGTGGATTAACCGACAACGTCAACGAAGGTTAATCCTCGAAAAGTTTAATCCGGTACACACGCGGCGTGTATACGATTCGGGTCGTTTCCAGTTTCAGATTTAGAGCACTCAACGCGCAAACATGAAGAAAATATTCTCAAAGTTCGACAAAAATGAGAAGCTCGAGAGCAGCACCACCACCAAGGAGACGAACAGTTTCGTCGGAAAGGTGTTCGTTGTGGGTCGAGTATCTGTGACTGTGGAGGATGTTCTGGCTGAGGGTGAGTGCTTTTTTACATAAAATATTCCCCCCTTTGTTCCCCCCATTCCGTACAGCAGGTGGTTTGTTTTTCGGTTTTGCAATTGTTATCAAATAGAAACTTGAAATCGTTGTCAGAAGTGGCGATTAGATAAGACCAGACGCGTTTGCGGTGGAAATATGAGATGTTTCAAGAGCTGGAGTGTTTGCCATGAGGTTTGAAACTGAAGCGTATATCCTTGACGTAAGTTGTGACGAAGGCCAAATGTCTTCCTTTTAAATGCAGAATGACGTGGCGGAAACGGACAGTATTGTTGCAATCGGGAAATCTCCTTTCGGAATATATCCAGTGGCAATTGCACGTCCTTCCTTCAAAAATAGTGGTCAACGTGACTAGTGACAACTACAAGCACATAAAAGGCATATCCGCACAGCGGGGGACTATTATATGAGTCGGAGCAGAAGATACCCTTGAATCGAGGAAATTTATTGTGTAGCAAGTGTCCTTGGCAGTCGACGAAGGAGACTGTGAGCGAAATTTTAATTGATTTGAATATTTTAAAACCCGCACAACGTCCTCATACAGTTTATGTTAAAGAGCTCTTTTGGGGCATCGAATATACGCGACGTGCCTCGAAATGTCCTGAGGCGAGTTTATGCTTTCCATTCACATGTGCGGGGAAGGAAAAGGACGGGACGGAAATAGTGAGCCAGTGCAAAATCAATGCAGAGTTGTTTCCATTCCAAGGAAACATAGGAGGGAACATGTAGACATATGAATAGTTGTCCGCAACACATAATAGGTAGTAAGGTTTAGCTGTCATTCAGTCAACGATGGAAAGAAAGTAAAGCTTATTAGATCTTTGATCGATTTCTGTGAAGTAAATGGAAGATTTCTTTTAGGTAGTCAATGTTATTGTACCTCAGCTTAATTAAATAGAAATTTTGGAGGTGTCCTCTGTGTTTTTAGGTGCAATTTTTTTGCATTCCAGATATTTGTACTGTACTTGTTTGCTGAAAGTCAAATCTTTTCAGAATATTTGTAAGTGACGTGCTTATTCGTGCATGAATTTGAAGAACACGTGGTTTGAACTCGATTAAAAGGTATTTCACACTGCAAATTGTTTGAGTAATTTAAAATAGTTAGGGTATTCGGGTATCTTATCTGTGTTAAGCAGTTAACGTGAGGTTCATGTCATTTTATCAAACTGACGGCGCTTATCTGTTCCGTGGTGTACATAACCTTCACAAGTATACGCAGCATATTAGTCTTGTCAATCACTGGGTCAGAATATTCCCCTTTTTTAAGATGTCAATAAATGGAAATTTCCTGCATTAGTTGTTTGTTTTATTTTGTGCAACTGCTAATAATGTGGCCACCAATTTATCCAGGTTGTGGTATCCTTCCGTGTTTGCATTTAGTAGTTAGAAAGCATTTTTTTTTACTTTTTTTCATCCTTGTAGGTGCCCCCTATAAACAGACCTAATCTCACAGCTTTCAAGACGGAAAAAATAACTTTATTAAAAAATTGAAAGTACATGTATGTGTTCTACAGGATGGAGTACTTAAGCAGCGGCTGTTTGTGCAGCTCCTCGTTCCTCTCCCCACAGCGGTTTCGCATAAACTGTCACAAATCCTGTTACACGTGTGTGTACTCTAAACATAAAACTTGATTGAATTGTCATAAAATTTGTTCCATTATTTCTCTTGCAGAATCCATGCTTCCTATCGGGAAAGAGCAAATAGTTTGTTTTTTTCCTGGCTGATAAGTGGTACTAACTAGATATCAAGGGCAATCTAGTGTACATTAAAATTGCCTAGTAAGTCCTTTCAATAGTGCATAGACCATGAGCCCATGTGTATAGCATTATTCTCTCGGAGCTTATTTGCTCAAAATGTGGGGTGTTCCGTTCGAAAATCGAACATGGAATTTTTGTGATTTTTGTTTGATCGCCGCACTTTACCCACTAGGTCATTTCAGACGCAAATGGGTATGACTAAGGGTACAAAAATTATAACAAAAACAAAGACTAAAGAATACCCCGGGCAAAAAATTGTATTTGAGACAGGCTGTTTTGTTTAAACCACTGTGAAAAGTTGTCTGTCATATACTAAAACAATGTGCGATCTATTAGACAAGGTTATGTGAAATATGGATGAATATATAAGGTCTTATTATACTTCTAGTAACCACACAAATAAACTCTTCAAAATGGTGTTCCATCTTTGTTTAAGAATTTTCAACACCTAAGTTCACATTGCAGGCTTGATCGCTTTGACGACTTTTCGGATGGGCGGTTGGAACTCTTCTTCTTCATCTTCTTGTGGCGCTGCAGTCCGGGGTAAACCTGGGCCTCAGCCAACATGCCTCTCCAGTCAGCACGATCTTTCGCCAGCTGTCTCCAGTTGCGCTCTTCATGTTGGTTGAGGTCCCTCTCCACTTATTTGCGCCACCTTAGCCTAGGGCGTCCTCTTTTGCGCTGTCCCAATGGCTCGGATTCGAAGACTTGGAACTCAGGGAGCTTTAAACTAAGCTGTGGGGAACTTTGTCTCTAGAAAAAAAGCGATGATGTCAACTTTTTAAAAAATCATATGCAAAATAAAACAGTCATAAAAAATATATATACCTTCCATTCGCTTGTGGCTGCCGTGGCGTAGTTTGTAGAATGGGACACTCACACGCAGAAGGTCTATTTTCGATTCCCGGCTGAACATCTCGAATTTTTCACGGCACCACCTCTTTCGAGCTGCTAACAACACTCAAATAGTAATAACTGTCTAAGAAAGCTTCTCAAACTTCGCCATTCGGAGTCGGCAAAAACTGTAGGTCCCTTCTACTCCTGAGAAAACTGTAGGTCCCTTCTACTCCTGGTTGGCTTTGAACCAGGAATTACTCTTGCTTACCATGAATTCACTATCAGCAATTATAAACTTCGAATACTTCTCCACCCACAACTTTACTCTTACTTGACAATGTAACTGCGACATTAGTTGATGCATTTGTTTGAACTGGATTCAGTTAGACTCAATTCCGAGAACAGCAAGCATTACTTCCTCATAAAATTGATCATCTCTTGATTATTGGCATTATCAAATTGATACATTTTTTATCACGTTGGCATTTATTTGTAAACTGCATCCCAGATACGTATATACCCAGCATCACGTTATGAGCGCAGCAAATATTTATACTGATTAACTTTGGGATTATTCAAACCCCATGAGATATCAAAATGCATTCCAGAGTCGAGTAAATGAGAAGATAAATGATTAAGCGCTTGACTGCGATGTGCAAACGAGTACCTACTGAAGCATTTACGTCCATTGTTTATGACTCTTAAATCCCAGCCGTGATTCAGGGGGATATCTGAAACACAGATAAAGCATAACATTGCACGTGATGGTGCTGTGCGTGTAAAGTATTATTCTCTTCAACATTTTCTCAAAAACAATTTAATACAAATGTTGGCACCGCTTTAAAACAGAGCAGCAAAAGGCTGACCTCGCGTCATTTCATGCTTCAACAACTACATTGTCAATTAGAGTCGTTTATTTTCCTATAAATCTGCTAGTGATTTATAATCGGTGACAACACTCAATCGCGGCTCGGGCAAGTTTTCTGTGCCAAGTTCGATTACATGATTTCAAACGTAGTCTTCGACGGGATTTGAATAGTAAGCAACATTATTGCTTTTAACTGACATTCGAAAAATAACCACTTAAGAGTGGACGTTCAGTTTTGCTTTCGTATTGATACGAGCGACTTCGATGAGATCAACTGAACAAACGACATAAAATATGTTTGGTGAAGTTGATTGCGGTCGTCAAAAGGACAGGCATTAAAAGGAGAGTGAAATGTTTTAGTTTTGGAATAATGACTAGACTCTTAAAGGGTTATGTGAGCAAACGCACGCTGTTCTATGAATCATTTGTTTTTGCGAGTTTTCTGATTTGCATTAATAAAATCATTCCAGGAACAGTATTTCAGTGTTTAAAATGAGAAGTTGCGTAGTGATGATGCTTTAATTTGCGCTAAAAGTTTAGGAATGAGACATCCTATTTGAGTAAGGCAACGAGGATTTTTTTAAGGTTTAAACTCAGGACTGTGGGGAGAGTGTTTTATGAAAATGATAAGGCGTCTTAAAGCATTTTTTCTTAACGAAAACGTATTTCTTTTATTAAGTAGAACGAACTTGTAAAACTCACAAGGCAATCCACCTTAAAGTAAACGACGTTGGCCTAGACACAAGGCAATCCACCTTAAAGTAAATTGGCCTAGACACACTTGTGCTGCAGTTTAAGATCAGTTTCTTCTTCTTCTTCTAATAGCGTTACAGTCCGGTGTGGACCAGGCCCTCCAGCCAGCACGCTCTTTCGCTTGCTGTCTCCAGGTAAGGACTTCAAGTTGTTTGAGGTCCTTCTCCACTTGTGTGATGAGAGAGCTGGTGCATGCGCCCAATCAGGTCACCTTCAGCCGCTTTAAATAGTTCTGCGGGCAGTCGGTCCGCTCCAGCTGCTTTGTTCGACTTAAGTTTCGATGTTGCTATCTTCACTTCATTTAGATCAGGGGGACGGAATTCTTGTCTGTCATCGCCCAAATTGAGTAGAACCTTGTGCTTAACAGCAGAATTTTGGCTATCATCGCCGTTGAGGAGTCTACATAAATGATCTTTCCAGATTCTAAGGACGAATCAACTGTTGACTGTTGACAACCCTAGCAAACTGATTTTCAGTAATAGCTATTTTCGATTTTTCCTATTATTTTGAATCGGTTATGGATCTCATTTTCTTTGGTGTTTTCAATCAATTGGACAGTAATAAGCTACAAATCTCGTATACTTCGTTGTTGCTTACGAGTAAAACAGGCCGATATTTATGGCATTACTTGACGTTCTCTTACCGTGGTGCTACATAAATTTCCGAGTTAATATTCCAAAAGTGATTTATTTCTTATTTTCACTTGTTTGAGTAGTTTTTTGATGATTTTCTGTTTGATCTTCTTTCCTACTTTAAGGATATTCTCATCACTTTTCGATGCGGGCTACTGCATTCATCAACCTAATGGCCCTCGGTCGATTTTATAACATTCCTTTTTTAATTTTTTTTAAGATAATCGTTACCGGCGAATTTTCCTATATTTCGAATGTTCGTACTTAAATAAATCAATTTTAAATAAGAAATTGAGAAGGTATGGTTTATACCCCTAAGTAACCGGAATTTTTGATAGTTCTTTGACACAATTTGTTCGCTAACAAATGTACATCCAGGTAATATGCAGACTGTACCAAACATCTTAAAACCATCATCTCCAATCGTCTTGTGTTTTCTGTCTCTGCAAAACTTCCTTTTCTTCTTGGGTTACCACAAAATCAAGACTTTTGAAATTTACACTTCTCGGAATTGTTTATATTAATTTTTGTTATATATATATATATATATATATATATATATATATATATATATATATATATAGATATAGGTTATTATCCAATAACTGCAGTCCGCCTTCAAACTATAGATAAATACGGATAGTATCACATCGCGTCCGCAATAAAATAATGTGACACTAAGAAGGTCCCTTATATTCGTGGCGCGACAGTCCACAGGGGACCAGGGTCTAGCTTGTTCATCAACTACTCGTGTTGTGCCCGCTACTGTTCTCTCACGAGTAGAAGGGACCTACAGTCTTTTGCCGACTCCGAACGTCTTTGATTGTGTTGTTAGCAGCTCGAAAGAGGTGGTGCCGTGAAAAATTCGAGGTGCTCACCCAGTGTTGCTCACCCATTGGGCAACCCTAATGTTGTAATCTGGCAACTCCATCAAGGACCAGTGTTTATCGATGGTATTTTGAATTCATCCGAGGTTGTAGTTCATTCCAAGACGAAATTCGGAAATGTAGTACAAAATCAGTTGTTGTTCCGGAAACCATTGATGCTGTGCGCCAACTCATATTGCAAGATCGTCATGTGATCTATCGTGAGATTGAGATAACCTTAGGCATTAGTGGGACCAGCATACATTCAATATTGCATGAACATTTGACGTCAAAAAAATTTGTTCTCGTTGGATCACACACAATCTGTCAATCGCTCAAAAAAAGGCTCGTGTCGATTGGTCGAAAGAAATGCTCCAAAAATACGATCGCGGTGCTTAAAAACACGTCTATGACATCGTGATAGCTGATGAATCGTGGATATACGCGCTTGAGCCCGAAATTAAACAGCAATCGTCTGTATGGGTGTTTCAAATTGAGCCAATTCCAAAAAAGTTGTTCGGGCATGAAGCACTTCCAAGCAAATGATCGTCTGTCGGACATGTCGCAACCATACCACTAGAACAACGCAGAAGTCATTTTTGAGTGGTACACAACCATTTATTTGCCAGTTGTCTTCCAACAAATCACAAGACAATGCGAGCTCTCACACATCGGCTCAAACAACTGCATTTTTGAGCACTCAAAACATCGATTTGATGAGTCATCTGCCGTATAGTCCTGACTTGGCGCCGAATGACTTCATATTATTCCCGTCCATAAAAATTAAAATGAGAAGTCAACGTTTTTTGACACCTGAAGAAGCGGTTGATGCGTTCAGAATGCATGTTTTGGAGACACCTCAATCAGAGTGTCAAAAGTACTTCGACAATTGGCTCAAACGCATGCAAAAGTGTACAAATTTTAATGCGGAATATTTTGAAAAACATTAAAGCTATTTTCGATGATTAATATTTGTTTTTGCTCTCTAATCCCGAAATATAAAAGGCAACTCTTGTATATCCAGGAATATTTAGACATTTGAGTTTGAAGCTTATGACATGGTACTGATTGGCGGAAATCTTATAAAAACTCAGATTATGAGTGTGACCGGGGAGAATGACGTGTCAGCATTCTACAGCTGTTTTTAAAAAATATTACAAAACGTAAGTAGCCCCTCCAAACTTGTACCATTAACCTCCAACCTTAAACTCTTATCAAGTTCATAAGTTTCCCAAGGGCGTTCAAATCAGTTCTTAAAATACTTAATCACCCTTTTTTTTCATTTCTGTCCATCGCGAGAATACTTAATCATATCGAGAAAAATTAATGCTCGAGTTTGACTTTAATTTTCCGTCCCATCCGAACGATCACAAACCAAGAACAACAAATCATTAAGAGGAGATTTAGTGATTAAGCAGTAATCGCTTGTAAATCAAACGAAAACAACTTGCTCAGATTAAATGTGAAGTTGCCGGAGAGCCCCTTATCTAAATACTTACATACGGGGCAATAGCCTTGCTGATAGGGTTGCATATATAGTAAGTAAGGGATTATCGTTAGCGCTTTGGTTTTGCTTTAAGTTATCATTACCTGAGACTTTTTCAGAATGTCGTCTAGACGCAGATGATGCCTGACTGTTTTATTCAGTTTCTTTAAAGGAGGATGACTAAAGCTTTATGTCTTGAGGGACACTTCTGTCTCAAGGAATATCTTTAATCTGTTACCGCTGCTTTTAAACGGCAAAATTGTTGTGTTAACAGCAAATCGAACGAGTAGCATCGGTATCAAAATGCGACAAAAAATCTATTTAGTAATTATTGATGACATTTTTTATTTCTTACTTTTTCTTCAAATTTTCACCACCTGCATGACAGCCCAATACAAAACGATAGTGAAATAGCTATTTTCAAAAAACCGATCGTCAGGACTATAGCGAAAGGCAATTTTGAGAGTACATGGAGCAACCAAAATGATATCGTTTTTTTTTGCTTACGCGATGCAGAACTCTCGTTTCAACGATATCGTCGCACGATAGTCGTCATCCGCGATTAGACCCCAGGTATCATACTCGGGTCTTATGGAGTGTCGTTCGATAGTGATACGAAGGTTGCTTTCTATATTTCGGGATTGGGCAACCCTAGTGTTGTAATCTAGCAACTGCCAGCTCTATCGTAACTTTTGACATTTTTGAGGTTATACGTACTCAGAACATTTTGACATACGAGCCCTGTTTGTGTTGTTTACAGTAACTTAAAAGATTCATCTCGCCCAAAAACTGGAATTAAATCGTGAACATTTTCGTGCGATTATTTTTTACAACTTTCGACGTGGATTAACTCAACCACAGTGCATCGATGAACTTAATTCAATTTTTGGTGATGAAGCTTCATCAAGGAGCAGTATTTATCGATGGTATGGTGAATTTAACCAAGGTCGTAGTTCACACCAAGACGAATTTCGTGAAGGTCGTCCAAAATCAGTTGTTTTTCTGGAAACCATTGATTCTGTGCGCCAACTGATATTGCAAGACCGTCATGTGACCTATTGTGAGATTGAGACAACCTTAGGCATTAGTGGGACCAGCATACATTCAATATTGCATGAATATTAGACCGTCCAAAAATTAGTTCGCGTTGGATCCCACACAATTTGTCAATCGCTCAAAAAAGGGCTCATGTCGATTAGTCGAAGGAAATGCTCAGAAAATACTGCTGATGAATCATGGATTTACGCGTTTGAGCCCGAAAGTTAACAGCAGTCGACTGTATGGGTGTTTCAAATTGAGCCAAATCCAACAAAAGTTGTTCGGGCATGAAGCACTTCCAAGCAAATGATCGTCTGTCGGACATGTCGTAACCGTACTACTAGAACAACGCAGAACAGCCATTTCTAAGTGGTACACAACCATTTGTTTGCCAGTTGTCTTCCAAGAAATCAGGGAAACCAACCGCCAAAGACGAATCACTCTTCACCACAACAATGCGAGTTCTCACACATCAGCTCAAACAACTGCATTTTTGAGCACTCAAAACATCGATTTGATGAGTCCTGACTTGGCGCCGACTTCATTTTTTTCCATTCCATAAAAATTTAAATTAGAAGTCAAAGTTTTTTGACACCTGAAGAAGGGGTTGGTGCGTTCAGAATGCATGTTTTGGAGATGCCTCAAAAGTGGCAAAAGTGCTTCGACAATTGGTTCAAACGCGTGCAATAAAGCTATTTTCGATGATTAATATTTGTTTTTGCTCTCTAATCCCGAAATATAAAAGGCAACCCGCGTATACTGGTAATATCTAATCTATAATGTGAAGTCCTTATTTTTTCTAATTATGGAGATTGTCCTTGTATTTATTGGAAATGGATACAAACATAACCGACATTGTTTAAAGCTTGAATGTTTCCAAAATCGATTGATAAGGCATTAGTTTGTTGTACCTACTACTCACACTAAGTGTGTCATTCTCGCTCTCAATTAGAAATCGGTACATTCACCTTAATCCGATTTTAGCATGAAGCACAACATTCCAACTTCATGGTTGTTTTTGACAGGGGGAATTTATAGCAGCACCTTCATGTGCGTGAAATATGAAACCGCAACACAAGTTGATCCGACTAAACAGCTACAATTCAGGTTCTCACAATGGCCAGAAAAGTTTAAAATAAAGCATTTCGCGGTCTATTATAACAGAACAAAGTGTGAACAAAAGAATTTGCAACTGTTTGCAGAAAAGAAAACGTTTGTAAATTTGTGTGCATAATTTGCTAATTCTGCTTTGTGGGTCTTCCCGAATGTGTGGCTTTTCTTTTGTGTTGACATAAAGTTGCAGAACCGCCTTATCTGGATTCAAAATTCTTCGAAAGGAGCTCCGTTTTTGTTGAATTGAATTCATTTGGAGAGAGGTGCTAGATTTTCTTGAGAAATGAACATGGCTGATACCGTTGTTTACTGTTTCTTTTTTTGGAGTTCACGTGTGTTGATAAGCTGCGAAATGTTTGCTTCTCTCGTTCCTCGGCCCGGAGACAAAGCGACTTTAGAAAAAATTATATTTTATGAGGGCTCATCTCAACTGTGTCAAGTTCGTTAAGCATTAAACGCTGGGTAATAATTTACATCTAATGTTCTAAAATGAGGTTATCAAACAAACCCAGAAAAGACTTAAACCCTTGCGGACCCTGCGTACAAACAAACAAAATACCGCCCACCGCCAAATTGGAAAATGAGGGAAAATGATTCTTTGCTCATGATTTGGTTGAAATTCGCGGAGTGAATTTTTTTTATGGTTATAAGAATTTGATGCCGGAATGTATTCTTTATGACGTCGTTAACTTGTTTAGCTCTCTGGGGCAGATTAAAATTGGAATTACTTTTCGTTGGGTTTGATTAATGCACTCAGCTCCTCGTAATTATTCCTACGGTGTGCTCAACACAAACAGAATTTATTCGAAAGGGGTGACTCCTCGTTGAAATTGTGCTTCAAAATGCGTTGCGAGGCACATCCTCCTTAGGTAGACCACCTTTTCAACAAAGTCACATTCTTGAACACATCTTGCCACATCTTTGTACAATATTCTTTGAAAATTGGGATTGTGACAGATACTATGCCCTATACGTCACCGATTTTGGTTAAAATATTGCAACGTAAACTGTGAAAATACTGAAAACCACAGGGTGGACATTTGTGTCTTCAGGTTCTTAACGCTCATGTGATATTAATGCTTGGCTACACTTACATATGGTAACGTGTGTTGTTTTTAGAGATGTAGAATTTGAATGTGCAACACTGGCGGGCGTGTGTCAGCTATCAAGTGATATATTTTTGCTTTAAATTGTCATTTCAACACAAATAGACTGTCGCTTTAACAACGTTGCCAAATTTTGCCAGAAACAAGATTGCTGTTGATTCCAACTTTCTTCAGCCAATTTTGTTAAGCGAGAATGGAGGTGAATATGCAAGATTCACATTCTTGGGCTAGTTATAATGTTCGAGTATGCACACCGTTACATTCGCAAGACTGATTGCTTGGTGTCCTTTGTTGGTGGTGGAATAATTGATCAGAACTTTCTTGAAGACGATGATGGCCAGAAAGTTGTCAAACGTTGGCAATCAATTGTGAAAAATTTCGAGCCACGATTACTAAGTTCTTAGTCCCAGAATTGAATAAGTATGATATGCAGAAGCTGTTGCTTCAACAAGACGGCGCTAGATGTCACACAGTTTGTGCCAAAATTTTAATATTGAAGGAAACGTGTGGCAATCGCATAATGTTGGGATTTGAACCTGTGAGTTGGTCCCGGAGATGACCCGATTGAACTTATTTCTGTGGAGATTTGTGCAGTCGCAATTCTAGGCGGATAAGCTCTATACGATTGAGAACTTGCAGAATAACATTTACTTTACTGCCGATATACAATTCCACAAATGTTGGGAAAGGTCTTCAAAGTATTGTTTTGTTTATAATTGGCGCGTACTAAAGGGATTGTATATGTCCTCAAGCACGGGCCGAAGGTATAGAGGAAGAAAGGGAAACGAGGTACCGATGCACATTGGTTTAAAATACCTGTGGATTGTAATGGTGACGGGCGGGGGAAAGTTGGGCTGGAAAGAGTATTTCATATTCGTGTGAAGAACTGAAGAACGAGTCTCTAAACTTAACTTTACGTTCGAAGATGGGCTTAAGGGTGAACGCATGAGCATTCCTAGCGAGGCGGGTATTGCGAATGAATTCTTGAAGGGGACGAATGCAGCTGGATAACTCATAAGAACATTTTTTTGTTGAAATAAGTTTTATCGCCCACTGTTAGATTCTATTTAGTAGGTGCAGAGAGGTCTTAGGATCACCAGACCAGATAGGAGCGTTATATTCAAACTTTGGGCGTATGTACTGTTGCTAGGCCAGAGGAGATGAAATATTTCTAGCATCGCTTTAAGAACCTCCAGACTACATTTGAGCCAGTCGCGACAGCCGTATGTAAGACATCATATATGCCAGAAGATGATCTTTCGAATAAAGTGAATTTCACATGAAATTAAGATATTGCGTTTGTTTTATTCTATTTGAAAGTTCAATACCTCCAAAAAAGACAAATTGTATTTGCAAATCAAGTTATTCATTGTATTACAGTTGTGTTCATAAAAAAAGCAGTGCTCCTCAAAAAAGACAAATAATTTTATATTAATTCAAATTGTTTTATTATTTTTTAAAAAAACGTATACAAAAGTAAAGTAGTCTTAACAGGTATATCACAAAATAAACGTTGTTCATAACTTTTAACTATTTTTTTTGGTCGTAGTTGGTCGCAGTTGTTCATAAAAATAGCAGTGTTTACAATTGTGCTGTGCCTAGACAACCGAAATCAATGAAACAATGTGAAATCATTATTATTTACAGCTTACCATTAGGACTTTGCAGCAAAGCCTTTGTTTTTTATCACTGCGCTGCATCTTCGTGGCATTGAGTCCACCAGACTCCGACATCTCTCAACTGGTATAGCTTCTCATGAGTCTCACACTACCTCCCACAATTCCTTGGTAAGTTTTTTGGTTTGGCCTCATGGACAGAATTTTTAACATTGCATTTAACAAGTTCTCAATGGGGTAAGGTCAGGCGAATGTGCTGGCCACTCCATAACGGTTATTCTTTTTTCCTCAAGCCAAGATTTTGCTCGTCTTGACGTATGTTTTGGGTCATTATCTTGTTGATATACCCAAAATAGTGGCATTTCCTCGTCGGCATATGGCAGCTAATCTCTTCTAACATTTTAACGTACTCAACACCGTCCATTATACCCTTGATAGGATATATACGCCCAACCTCATTATATGAGAAATAGGCCCACATCATGCTTCTCCGTGTTTCAGCTTGCTCCTCCGTTATACAGTTTCAACTGTATAACGGAGATTATTTTCTTCATTCTTTGGTCTTCTTACATAATCCCGACGACCCTTGGACCCAAATAAGACTATTTTGCTTTCATCGCTCCACAGAATATTCCTCCATTTCTCCTTAGGCCAATCTTTGTGAAATTTTGCGAATGCCAATATTTCTTGCACATGCTTTTTTGTCAAAGACGATAATTTTCGTGGGCTTCCAGCTGGTAGTTTAGCCTCTAGAAGACGTCTTCTAACCTTCACATCACTAACCGGAAGTTGGAGTTCATCCCTTATCTGTCTGAAGATTATTGAAGAGTTTTCCTTCAGTTCGCTTAGCCATTACTCTTTTTGGACCGCGTGTTTCGGGCCTAGCTTTCCAGTTTAGCTGACCATTTTTGCTGAACATCCTTTAATTTTCTGGATTGAAGCATATGTTTTTCCCTCCGAACGCAATTTTTTTGATCAAATACCGCATATCTTAGGTACAATGTTTTGATCGACCCATATTTCTAACTTTAAAGTATGTTAATAAAAGACAACATTCACTTACCAACCAAGAATACACAAATATTTTTTTAAACTCTAAACAACAATTTCTGAGACACTTTATGCTAAAACCAAAAAACACTGCTATTTTTATGAACAGGCTTCAATCAACAGATTTCAATGAATGAATGAAAAAAGAAGAAAGTAAGCCTTCATTTGTTATTTTTTATTTCTGGAATGTTAGCCGGAAAATGCAATAAAACCGGATATACATTAGGAAAGAGGATCTTCTTAGAAATATGTTGCTAATTATCTAAGTCGTATGCTAATTATCTAAGTCGTACTGCTATTTTTATGAACACAACTGTATATTATTACATTCCGCGTAAATACTTTGACTTTCATCACTTTTATGTCCTAAGGAAGTGTACAAAAATACAAAGTTTCTTCAACCATTATTTCATTTGACAAGGAGTAGGTTTTTACGTGATAACTGCGTTAGCCTCGTTTACGAGACTGCGAAGTTACGCTAAGTAAAAAACTAATCGCTGCATACATTGGTTTACTTTTCAGCGGTTATTGCATTGACTTTCTAGAGGGCACCACATAGAGGTTGTACGTCAACTTACGGTGCGGTGGAGCTTCCACAGGTTGAGTGTGATTAACTTTCTTGTCCTCAATGCACCAGCCCGTGTCTTTTGAGAGTGCAGTGCAGGAAAAACATTTTTGGCATTAGAACGAGAGCGTAAAAAATAGATCTGTAAATGAGAAACAAATAATGTATCAATTAATAGCACAAAGAATTTTATTTCGAATTGGAACAGTCTCAAATTTAGAACTAGAAGTGCGAAGGTTTTAAATTAATTAAGGAGAACCAGGTTGCGTTCACGCACAACGTTCACGTACAACACAATAAATTGGTTTTGATTTAAGTAAAGGCATTTAAAGGTGAACTCCGACTTACAAGTTTGTTAAGCGTTCTCATATCTGCCCTGCGTCGAATTCTAACCTATAAAAATTGAATGAAGAACCCATTAGCTCATTTTTTGATAATGTTTGCGTTGATTGTCTCTAAACCTTTCCTTATTTGCACATGTGTGGCCGTCATGGCGGAGTGGATAGAGAGCGACGCTCACACGCCGAAGGCTCTAAGTTCGATTTCCGGCTGAACACCTCAAATTTTTCACAGAACCACCTCTTTCGAGCTTGTGATAACACTCAAAGACTAATAACTGTCCAAGAAAGCTTCTCAAACTTCGCCATTCGGAGTCGGCAAAAAAGAACTGTAGGTCCCTTCTACTCGTGAGGGAACAGTAGTGCGCACAACACAAGTAGTTGATGAGCCAACTAGAACCTGGTCCGCCTGTGGACTGTCGCGCCAACAATTGAGCTGGGTGTTGAGCTGGGCGCAAAACTACACTTCCTAAAAATCTGTTCATGTGGTGCGTGCTACTGTTCTCTCACGAGTAGAAGAGAACTACTTTTTGCCGACTCCAGAAATCAGACTGATTTATAAAGAACTGCATAAGTGAGCGTAAACATCTGTGACGCTGACTGAATAATTGTTATTTGAGTGTCTTTTGCACGCTTCCCAATAATTTTTAATCAGCAAACGCATTCGCTGAAGTCGCAAGGAAGAACCAAATCTGCTATACCCTACACACGACAAAGTAACCAAAAATTCTCCACTTTGCGTTGCATTTCACCCGTGGTCCTCCAAATTTCTGCATAGCGCAAAATTAAGTAAACTGTGACAAAGCAGCTTCATTATTGTCTCCCTCACTTCTTGAGAATTTCTCTTCCTTCTTATTTAAACAACATTCGTCGACGTCGTAGCTCCATCATTATTCAACCATCGACATAGTTTTCTGAGCAAACAGCACAAGAGCACCCTTGAAACACTTTTTCAGAAGTGGACGCGAAGGAAGCCAGCGAATCCCAGGCGTTGTGTGTGGAAATACTTTTCAGCAGCACTGTGCGCATTCTTGTACTTCAGTCGCTGCTGGCAGACTTTAAGCTAATACACTGCGATTTGCAATTAAAAGTACGCGAACCGGTTTGACGAATGCAAAATCACCTCCCCTTGCGTCGCCCCTTGCAACGTGCAAATGAGAATCAAACGCTGAGAGCTGTGGCTTTTTTAAACAATCTTCTGTTTTGCTTCCAATTGTTTACGAGTACTGTCGTGTCAGGGCCGGCTTGCAGGGCACGCGGCTTGACGCTGGAATTCAGCTCGAAAGGCGACCAGGCACTTCGATTATTCTAATTTATATAAATTTTTTTCCAATTATAGGATTGAAATTGACAGCGAGCCGAGTGAATGAACCGTAATCGCTTGGTAGCATCGCGAAGCTTGTGGTACAATAGACACACGCTTGCCTGTGTGGCGGTGCGCAGTGTGTCTGTGGCGTGTATTTATTGTATCTTCTGTTTTGCTTGAATTTAGCACGCTTCTGTGGCAGTCGGCGGAGCAAACGGGTTTCATGCCTTCGCCCAACGCCTCCGACCGTGCTTACAACGGTGAGTCAGCTGGTTCCGCTGGCTGTGTGTCCCAGTTTTATTACTGTTTTTCTTTTCTTCTATTTTCCCTCAGCTTTATCAGGTTTACCTATTTTCCATGCATATACAGGCCTTTGTTGTCTTGCTACTGCCTTATTGGCCTGTCCTGCGGGCTATAGCTCTCGGCGCTGTTGTTTGTTCAACACTTGTTCTTTAGAGAAACACACTGCAAAGGTGTGGGGCGAGAAAAGTGGTGCCTGCTTTTCTCGGCGGACGTGCGGAGAACTTCAATGAGCCTAGTTTGTCGTCAATCAGCTGCTAAAGCGGGCTGTCTGCATCAACTAGCTTTGTATTGGGGAAATTGCTTTGATACGGTGATGATGCACGCTGCGGACGGGTAATGAGCACTCATGAACTTGACGGGTGATATCAGCTTTTAATGAATCATAATTAGAACCGAAATTGCTACCAGCCCACGACGAGCGTGCGGACCGCTGATGACAATGTTTAGTCGCGTGAGAGTGTGTTTTTAATTAAATGAAGTCTTGTTGTATAAGTTTTGAATATTTGCTCTAGTTGGAGCAGAGGAAACTGTTAATAATTATTTTAGTGTTGTGTAGTTTGGAATTTTGTTTTGCACTGGGGGAGATTTTGATCAGGGAAGTGGAGATAATCTTACAAGGCGGTTATCTTATCAGCGGGTTTCTTTCGAACTTATTTTCTGGTCGAATTTAGACTTTATTTTCGCATATCTGTTAAGATCTGGTGAATTGCTTACATGGTTAATCAAAGCTAAGTGGGAACCTGGACAAATTACGCAAGACTGTTGCAGAGACTGAAATGGGACTGAAACTGGAACTGGAAATGGTTTTGAATGCTTCTAGCCCAAAAGCAGGTTTTAAATGGCGATTAACAAAAATCCGATAGAACTCTTAAAACTTGGAAGCATACAGTGATTTAATATCTTACCTTCTATGATAATTCTTAGCAGTTTTTCTTTCATCATTCGCCTTGGACAATTTTTTTTTGGATCAAAATATTATAGAAAAAAAAACTCAGAAAATGAGCATCGCAATTCTTCACTTTAATTCCACTTTCCTTTCCTGGATCCCTTCACAAAAGAACCGAGGCCGGCCAATTTTTGATATTCTGCTTCGATGTGAACCGTATTTGCGTTTTGCATCGTTCGTAACAAATAGTCAGAAGGTGCAAGGTTTGGACCATAAGGTGGGTGGGGTAAAACTACGCATCCACTCTTCGTTCGCGGTTGAATCTTCTCCTCCAGAACGCAAACAGGACTAAAAATCGCACGCAGAACTTTTCTCTCGAAGAGACCAATTGCTTCCTCATCCGTTTTTAGTAGCGTCCAGGTTTCTGCGCCGTAAAGCAGGACTGGGATGATCAAGGTGTTGTACAAAGTCATTTTGCTCTTTCGGGAGAGGGCTTTATTACTCAATTGCCTCTTGAGCCCAAAGAAACAGCGATTGGCAAGAGTTATTCTGCGCTTGATTTCGGTACTGATGTTGTTGTCTCTATTCACCGCGGAGCCGAGATAGACGAAGTCTTTCACTACCTCGAAGTGTCTGCTGCCCATAGTGATGCTCTGTCCGAGACGTCGATGTTCTGCGTCCTTCCTCGATGACAGCATATACTTCGTTTTGCCCTCGTTTACCACCAGTCCCACTTTAGCCGCTTCCACTTCAATGCTTGCAAACGCCTCATTGACGGCTCGCTGAGTTCGGCCGATCACGTCAATGTCATCCGCATAAGCTAGCAATTGAACGGACTTGTGGAAGATCGTGCCTCTGGTGTTGACGTGTGAGTTCCGCACGATCCCCTCAAGGATGATGTTAAAGAAGTCGCATGACAGCGCGTCGCCTTGTCTAAATCCTTTTTTGACATCGAAGGTCTCGGTGAGTTCGCTACCGACCTTGACGGAGCAGCGAGAGTTCTCCATCGTCATCCTACACAATCTGACGAGTTTGGTAGGGATGCCAAAACTAGACATGGTCTCTATGCACGCTGTCATATGCGGCCTTGAAATCGACAAATAGATGGTGGGTGTCGATTTGTACTTCTCCAGGATCTGCCGCAGTGTGAAGATCTGGTCGATTGTGGACTTCCCTGGCCTAAAACCACACTGATAAGGACCTATCAGATTGTTGATGAACGGTTTCAGGCGCTCACACAGTACGGCAGAGAAAATTTTATATGTGATGTTAAGAAGACTGATCCCTCGGTAGTTGGCGCAGTCGAAGGGGTCTCCTTTTTTGTGGACCGGACAAACGATGCTGAGATTCCACTCGTCGGGCATGCTTTCCTCTTCATCTGTGAGATGGGCTGGTGCATGCACCCAATCAGCTCATCCCCAGCCGCTTTGAACAGCTCTGCGGATAGTCCGTCCGCGCCAGCAGCTTTGTTCGAATTCAGTCTCGATATTGCTATCTTGACCTCGTCGAAGTCGGGGGGACGGAATTCTTGTCCATCGTCGTCCAAATTGAGTGGGACATTCTGCCTAACAGCGGGATTTGCGTCGTCATCGCCGTTTAGGAGTCTGCAGAAATGCGGGCACTGCTCTCTTCAAACGGATTAATTGAGTTCGGTAGCGTTGTCCATTGATGCTTTCACCCAGTTTTAGCAGCTCATAATACTGCACACGCTTCTGATCTCACCAAAGACAGAGCATTTCCTTCGTGCCATGGATATTCGGCTTTGCCGTTCAGTTGGCTTGTGGGCCGGATTTCACGTATGATTTTTTGCGCCTTGGGTTGTCGTTATGGACCCATTTTTCATCACCAACAACAATCCAATGCAAAATGACTGCCTTTTGTGGCGTTCCAGCAGCATTTCGGATATGCAAAACCGCCTTTTGACGTCTTTCGACGTGAGTTTAGGTGAAACCCAATTTTCTTACTTTTGAAAATATCCAGTTGCTCTTAAACGTTTTGAAATTACTGTTTGAGTGGCACCCAAAATTTCTTCAACCTCTTCTAATGTTTGACAACAAGCTTCATAGAGTAATGCTTTCAGTTGTTCATCTTCAAAATTTTTTTGGCTGCCCAGGATGTTCATCGTCTTCCAAGTCAAAACCACCACTTTTAAATAGTCCAACTACTTTTGGTGCGTTCGCTCATAAAGCGCATGTTCGCGATAAGCTTACACTAAAATACGATGACTTTCGGCAGCAGTGTTTCTTTTTGTTAGTAGTAATGTAAGTAATAAGGAACCCCGCGCAAAAACACAACATTTCGATATATTTGAGTTAAAAAAAATTATTGTTGTTTACGCTTCAAATTATTGATGTATACTTAAAGACGTACAATGACAAAAGCTTTCCAGCGCAAGTTCCAATGGTATAATAACAATGGAATAATACAAGTTACGCCATCTCTTAGCAAATCGCACGAATTAAAATGTTAACACCCTATTGGGATTACATTCGGAGGTATCAGCTTAGTCTCTATTTTTTTGAAATAATCCTTACCTCTCAATCAATCGCCTCAAATATTCTGCTGTATGCATAAGCTGCTGACTCAGACAAAACGCATAAACTGAATTCAGAATTCAGTGGTGCAAATAACAACTTTGATCTATACGCACTGTTTTCTTTTTCCACATAATGGTACTCTTCGTCATTACTACACGAAGATTGACATTAATTGACATTAAAATTTCATAGAGTTTTGGTGGTTTCGAATCGGTTGTGGGCTTTCATAAATAACTTTTTTGATTGTGTCAAACGAACGTCCGTTTGGAAGGTACACATTTCTCATGCAGACAGACGAAAAATTCGTTGCTCTAATTGAAAGTTATACTGAATTTGAATATGAGCAAAAAACTCGGAATGTTTTTTTTAATGATATAATACAGTTTTCAATAACAGTTCTATGTGCGATTCCTGGAGCTGGATGTCATTCATTCCGTTCCCGGAATTTCAATATGAAAAACACAATTTACACTGGTCGCTGTCGGTGAAAAAGTCAATTAAATATTGCAACTGACGAATTAAAACTCGCACTACAAAGCGGAGGCTGTACACATCAACCACATGAGAGTTTGAAATCAATCCGATCTTTGAGTGCCACATATATATATATGGACGGATGTTAACCATAGGAATCAAACTGAATGACCATGAGTAAAGCGTTGCTGAAATATACTCAAACTATTTTGAAAACAAAGCTTTGTTTTATTTGAAAACTAAAATGTTCAATTTGCAAAAAGTTCCTTTAATTAAATGAAAGATGACCTTTAGCTTCTCGGTGACAATTTCAATGAGCAATAAGTGTCTTAGTAATCACGAAACATCTCAATCAATCCAAACTTTGGCGAAAATAAAACAGAGTTTTTCAAACTAAAATATCTTACGGTAATAATAATAATAATAATTTTTGGTGCAACAGTCCACTGGGGGCCTAGCTTGCTCATCAACTACTCGTGTTGTGCGCGCTTCTCACGAGTAGAAGGACTCCGAACGGCGAAATTTGAAAATCTTTTTCTTAGACAGTTATTATTCTTTGAGTGTTATCAGCAGCTCGAAAGAGGTGGTGCCGTGAAAAATTCAAGTCACTCCGACCCTTCGGCCGTCTACCCACAACGCCACGGCGCCCACAAATATCTTACGCTGCCTTAACAGAGAAAGAAAAGTGAAACTAACTGATTTTTATTCATTGCCATATACCAACATTTCACGAAGATAAACGATTTGTATTTTCGTGCAAATTTACATGTCATTTCTTTCTTAGCAGATTGTGGTAAAAGTTTCAGTCAATATTAATTAAAATAAATTATAAGATAATTTTCAGTCCCCCATACCATATGCAAAGGTTTGATATTCCGAAGACAAGAGAATTGTAAAGAAATCATTTCATATAAAAGTATAAAATTATAAAGGATTTCTTTACCGCGCTTAAGTGAAAAACACAAAAAGAAAGTTTATAATAGGACCATGCTTGTGTCATTGGAAATATAAATTAATGCAAAATAAGGTGAAGGTTTCTCTAAAAATCCACACGCTCTAAATGGCCTGGCCATCTGAAGCATTGTATCCGAAGACGCTTGACCAGGCGCATGTCGCTGTGCAGCCCACAGAGTTCGTCGTTAAATTTTCTTCTCCAGAGTCCATCAACGCAAACAGGACCAAAAATCGCACGCAAAACTTTTCTCTCGAAAAGACTAAGGGTTTCCTCATCCGCTTTTCATTTGACAACTTTTGATATACGGTCCGCCTTTTTGTCTTTAGAATTTCCCGGCTATGTACAAAGCGCTACAGAGCTCGTATCTGGCAATACAATCATTTGAAAGGTTTTGAAATAACCTACAAAACGACGCTATGTGTGATTAGTTTGGATATTGCAGTTATAGACGTGTAAACATGGAGTTCCCTAACGCCGAAATTAGCGCTATTTTAAAGTTTTCCTTCGTTAAAGGCAAATCCACTTGAGAAACGTTCCGTGAGATTAATGGTGTTTTGGCGGATGGTACTCTATCACTCGGAGGAATGGTTTCGAGGATTTAGAGTCGCTGAAAATGACACCATGGGTATTTCAGCCGGCGAAAGAGCTGTAACGACGAATACCGATCGAATCATGGAAATCATCGAGGTAGACCGACATGGGGCATTTCATGACATCGCCCAGGAGATGGGAGTTGGACACCAAACCATTTTAAACCATCTGCAGAAGGCTGGATACGAAAAAAGCTTGATGTTTGGGTGTCGCATGACTTGACGCAAAAAAAAACCTTCTGGACCAAATCAACGCCTGCGATATGCCACTGAAACGGAACGAACTCGACCCATTTTTGAAACGGACTGGCGACGAAAAATGGATCACATACGACAATATTAAGCGAACCCGGTCATGGTTGAAGGCCGGTGAATCGTCCCAAACACTGGACAAGCCGGGATTGACGGCCAGGAAAGTTTTGCTGTGTGGTTAGTGGGATTGGAAGGGAATCATCCACTACGAGCAGCTCCCATATGGCCAGACGCTCGATTCTACCATCTACTGCGAACAACTGGACCGCTTGAAGCAGGCGATCGACCAGAAGCGTCCAGAATTGGCCAACAGGAAGGGTGTAGTGTTCCATCAGGACAACGCCAGACCACACACTTCGTTGATGACTCTTCAGAAGCTACGGAAGCTCGGATGGGAGGTTTTATTGCATTAACCATATAGCCAGGGCATACCATAGCGCCATGTGATTACCACCTGTTCCTGTCCATGGCGAACGCACTTGTTGGTGTGAAGTTGAACTCAAAAGAGGTTTGTGAAAAGTGGCTATCCGAGTTCTTCGCAAATAAGGACTGAATTTCTACGATGGGGTATTATGAAGTTGCCGTCTAGATAGAAACAAATTTTCGAACAAAACAGCATATATTTGAACTCAATTCGATCTCTGTAACATTTTTTTAAAGCACTGAATGAAAATCAAAAAAGCGGAAGAATATTTGACCTTATATTTGTCTTTAAGGCTTTTAGCTTTTTTTCTTTTAATGCTCTGAGAGACTTTTAATTTATCACACGTCACCCGATGAATTGCCCTTAAACTCAACAACCACGTTGGATCGCTCTGAATCGTGTTAGTCAGTTGTCGGTTTTGATCAAGATTCTTGACAAAAACAACTAAAATCATACATTACAGGATACTCATCGATATTGTTTAGCGAGTTCCTGCACCATACCCAACACCAAAGACAGCATTTTATTGCTACTTACAAAAATGTCGGGTCAGATGAATAGCCATACATTCATATGTGGAAAAATCCACAATTGCACTGACTTCACTTGAATACAAGACATCTAATTAAAAATCGAAAGAAAGACAATCAATACCGAATAGAAGGTATATGTCTGTCTGTTTAAGATGAAACCAATGCAAAAGATTGGTTTTTGAACATATGGTCGTCCTAGACACTTTTCAACCAATTTCGTATACAAGGAAAGTTCCTTGAATTCAGCTTCAAATCTGAATAGCTTGACTATAAGGCTATTAGATTACCTAAGCTATTCTTTTAGTTTCTTCTTCCTCTTCATGTTCTTCTTTGAATTGCAACCAATATATCTCCCTAGCCAGCACGATCTCTCGGCAACTGCCTCCAGATGCATACTTTAAGTTGGTTTAGGTCCGTCGCTACTTGTGTGCGCCATCCCGGCCTCAACTCTGCTGCGTTGTCCCAATGGCCATTTCAAAGATTTATGGCGCCGATGTTCATATAGTGTACATAACAGGCAGCTAGCCTGAAGCGTTAAATCCGAATAAGCTTAACCAGGCGAATGCCCGCGCTTAGTCCATAAAGTTGGTCGTTGAATTTTCTTTTCCAAATGCCAACAAATCAAAAAGGACCAAGGGGAGTAAGTGCTTGCTCATCAGCTTTTAATAACATCCAGGTTTCCGTGCGATAAAATAGGTAATTAGTCTCCTGAGAGAGGACTCTATTACTCGACTCCCGCTTAAGTCTAAAAGAAGCAGAAATTTGCAAAATTGAAGTGTGTTTGTATTCGATTTTGATGTTATTAATGACAATAATTATATGTACGGAGGTTGCCTTTTATATTTCGGGATTGGGCAACTCTAGTGTTGCAATCTGGCAACTGCCAGCTCTATCGTAACGTTTGAAATTTTTGAGGTGATACGTACTCAGAACGTTTTGGCATACGAGCGCTATTTGTGTTGTTTACAGTAAAATTAAAAAATTCATCTCGCCCAAAAAATGGAATTAAATCGTGACAATTTGCATTCGATTATTTTTTAGAACTTTCGACGTGGATTAACGCAACAACAGTACATCGATGAACTTAATTCAATTTTTGGCGATGAAGCTCCATCAAGGACCAGTGTTTATCGATGGCATGGTGAATTCAACCGAGGTCGTAGTTCACTCCAGGACGAATTTCGTGAAGGTCGTCCAGAATCAGTTGTTGTTCTGAAAACCATTGATGCTGTGCGCCAGCTGATATTGCAAGACCGTCATGTGACCTATCGTAAGATTGAGACAACCTTAGGTATAAATGGGACCAGCATACAATCGATATTGCGTGAACATTTGACCATCAAAAAAATTAGTTCGCGTTGGATCCCACACCATTTGTCAATCGCTCAAAAAAGGGCTCGTGTCGATTGGTCGAAGGAAATGCTCAAAAAATACGATTGCTGTGCTTCGAAACGCGTCTATGACATCGTGACAGCTGATGAATCATGGATTTACGCGTTTGAGCTCGAAAGCAAACAGCAGTCGACTGTATGGGTGTTTCAAATTGAGACAAATCCAACAAAAGTTGCTCGCGCACGAAGCACTTCCAAGCAAATGGTCGCCTGTTTTTCCGGGAAAACTGGACATGTCGCAACCGTACCACTAGAACAATGCAGAACAGTCAATTCAGAGTGGTACACAATCATTTGTTTGCCAGTTGTCTTCCGACAAATTAGGAAAACCAACCGCCGAAGACGGATCAATCTTCACCGCAACAGTGCGAGCTTTCACACATTAACTCAAACAACTGCATTTTTCAGCACTCAAAACATCGATTCGATGAGTCTTCGGCCGTATTGTCCTGACTTGGCAACGAATGACTTCTTTTTATTAATAATTGTTGGCGCTACAGTCCAAAGGAGGATCAGGGCCTAGCTTGCTCATCAACTACTCGTGTTGTGCGCGCTACTGTTCTCTCACGAGTAGAAGGGACCTACAGTTTTTTTCCGACTCCGAACGGCGAAAATTGAGTAGCTTTCTTAGACAGTTATTACTCTTTGAGTGTTGTCAGCAGCTCGAAAGAGGTGGTGCCGTGAAATATTAGAAAAATTGGTGTTGAACTGGGAGGCGAACCTAGACCCTTCGGCGTGTTTTGGAGATATCTCATTCAGAGTGGCAAAAGTGCTTCGACAATTAGTTCAAACGCATGCAAAAGTGTATATATCTTAATGGGGAATATTTTGAAAAACAAGAAAGCTGTTTTCGATAATTAATATTTGTTTTTTTCTCTAATCCCGAAATATAAAAGGTAACCCTCGTATTGGCGCGACAGTCCACGGAAAACCAGGGCATAGCTTGCTTATCAACTACTTGTGTTGTGCTGCTTATTCATATAGTAAGACTTGAATTGTAGTAACTTCCATAATCGGTTTGAACTGTACATATGTTTGTTGATTGTGGATGCTCGAATAAAATTCTTTAACTGACTTTTAAGGCCCAGTTTTGTTTGGTTTTGATTGCATCGAACTGCAACTGATTTCAATTAATAATTATTGGCACTACAGTCCATAGGGGGACCAGGGCCTAGCTTGGTCATCAACTACTCGTGTTGTGCGCGCTACTGTTCTCTCACGAGTAGAAGGGACCTACAGTTTTTTTGTCGCTTCCGAACGGCGAAGTTTGAGAAGCTTTCTTAGACAGCCATTACTCTTAGAATGTTGTCAGCAGTTCGAAAGAGGTGGTGCCGTAAAAAATTCGAGGTGTTCAGCCGGGAATCGAACCTAAACCTTCTGAGTGTGAGTGTCGCACTCTACCCACTAACTTGCACATGCAAAAAGTTAATAATCTCAATTTGTCAAATATATCGCATTTTATGAACTCAAAATAACGGATATGTTATACTTTAATTTTTTCATTTATTACTTGGTAGAGTTCGTGCTGACGACATACTTTTCTTCATAAGCTGTCGCGTGTCGCTGTGTCTTTTCTTTCATCATCAAAACATGAAATCGAAATGAACAACGACAAAATTTGATCTGGTAGAAAATAAAAAATGATTGCGATCAATACGCCAGTAGCGTGACAAGACACATTGTCGCGTAAGAAATTGAACCAAAGACACATTGTCGCGTAGGAAATTGAACCAAAGACACGCGTGGTTTACGCAGGAATCGACCATGTGATTCGCAATGGAAAGGTTCCAGCAAGTACATTTTTGTATGCCTATTCGAGCTGTAATTTACTTCTGCATTTATTTTGGAGAAGGGTGGATAACGGGCATAGCATATATTTTCCAAATATTGATAACAGTTAGCTAAAGAAGCGCTGAAATTGACCTTAACCCGACAAACAACTACACTTGAATAGAACTACCGAAAGTTGTAGATGAGTACAAGTTCTTTCCGTTGAAGGGTAGCAGACAACACTCAATTTAATAAAAGGAAACAGTTTTCAAAATAAACATCAAACAGGAATGTGAAACATTAAGGAACAACTTTTTTGTTCTGCACTGAAAACGTTTAACTTCTAATGAGCAAAATTGCCACAGAAATACTCCTCAGTTCGCGCAATCCCATTTCCTGTTTTTGCTTCATCTTCAATCTAGTTTTTCGCTACTGCAATTTAAAGCGTGAAAACAGAAGGCTCAACTTTAATTTGTACACAAGCGTGACAAATCGATTTTGGTCACCAACCTCCGTTGGAAACTCCGTGTTTCCCGGCATTGGATAACATTTTGTCGCATCAAGATGGGTGTGCTCACTGTTGGCACCCATTTTGCTTTATATTTGAAGGAACGGCAACCACTAAAATGCAAAAGCTGGGAGTGGAGGTTATTTTTGAGGGGTGTTACTTAGTTCTGGTGTTGATAAAAAAAGGGGGTAAAACAGTAGTCAAGATGCTATAAATCGATTTTCGTTTGCCATATTTGGAAGGAAATGCAGTGGCTGATGTAGTTTCATTACGAAATTTTAATTACAGTTTTCCAGAGGCTCAGGGTTTATCCTTCTTGCGGGTTGGGATCCTTGGCGACCCGTGCGGTGGATCCGGCCTTCCGATCAAAATGTTATTTCCATTTGGGAACCGAGATAACGCCAGACATGATTGCTCGGAAAAAGCCAATTAATTTGGAATGTTAGGATGAAATTCAAATGTTCCAGCTCACTAAGTTCGCCTTTCTTTTTAAGCATACACACATTTACCTTCCCCAGGCGCATACACACATGTGGAAAATCAATTTTCTTATTATTGTACCTGGATTCACATAGAACAGCCGGTGGTAGCCGCACATTCCCCTCCATACAGCGAAGAATTCCACCTCAATCATATGAACTCTGGCGGACATTCTTTGTGTGTCATGGCACGGCGTACATATTTTCAATTTGTGCGGTTGTTCCCTGTTGGGTCGGGCGTGAAAATTGCGGCATATGTCGCATTTATGACGTCGTGGTCAACGGCATGACACCTCAGTAAAAAATGTCTTCGTTTTTTAAACTTTCTTTGTCTTCCGTGTCCACTGCACCAGGAACCAATGTTCATTGAGAAAATGTGACCTCAGTCGGTTAACTTTGCAAATTGGCTTGAATATTTTAAAATCTTGTAAAAGCCTGAGAGCAGAGGAAAAATCAATCTCAAGGCACAGCACTGAACGTGCGGACGAGTTACCCATAAAGTGAAAATTCATTCGCGGCTGCCTGGTGGGAGCTGGGATGTAGGCGGAAGTTGGTGTGCCACCTCAATCCCAATTCGAACGAATTTTCTGCGCAGTTAATTAATTTACATAAAACATCAGCTTATGCCCCCCTCCGCAAAGGAGATTGATTCGTACACTTTGAAGGCAGATAGTTCAACACTCCCCTACATAGATACAGCAACGAGTGCGACCAAATGAAAATATACGACAATAACAAAGCTAATTGAGTGCAATGAATTGTAATTGAAGACCGTGGCGTTAGGAGAGAACGCAATAACCGGTGTAAACCACTCGAACACAAGCGCAGGGGTGGGTGGCTTTTCGGGGATAAGTCGGAATGACTACGTCGTTATCCTCGAATCGAATCTGTTTCGAATTATGGCCGTCGATCAATACAAATTGTGAGTTCGTGTGGCACCTTTCGCCTCATTCTTGGCATAAAATTATTGGAAGGCGTGAAAGGAGCACGGGCAGTGTTTCATGTGGGGCGCTCCAATAATCAAAATAAATATACACACGTTCGTTGTGTACACATAACAAAAAACTAGAAGAAAGAAAGAAAGATGTCTGTTCAAGGCTCCGAGCTGTCTATTCCTTGACTCACATTCTTGTGCGCTTTTTTGCGCTCCTTTCTTTCCCTACATTTGTTCCCATTGTCTGGACTTGATTGTTGTTCAGATTGAATGTAGGGTAGGGGTCCTGTTGATGCGGCTGTGGTGAAGAAAATCATTGTTTGCACGGACTAGCTGCTGCCGTGTTCCCAATTGTATCTGGCCGCGCGTACATTTAAATTAAAATTAAATAACAAAAAGGATACAAACGCGGCTGTGTGAATAGAGAGTCTGCGGGGGGTAGTGGTGCATCTGCAAATTGAATGCGGAGACGATTCGCTGGGGTAATGCAGGCTGGGTTGTTGGAAATACGGAAGTAAATTGCCATACAGGCAAAGGTAAGAAAAACGAAAGGCAGCCACAGCAAATCGAAAGTGTATGCAGTGGTCTGAAGTTCCCTTTCTTCGTCACTGACCAGTTCCTATTTGTTCGTTAACACTCAGATAGGCATTGTTGTTGAGAAACACTTGAGTTCTTTGTCTCGAGGTACTTTTAGTTTACACAGCTGAATACCACCCTTCTTGGGAATAAAGAAAAGAAATAAAAATGCTGTGGCGTCACTCTGAAACTATATATTGCATGGACGTATGGTTTTAACACTAGAAACCTTATGATACATAAAATTACTCGTACAATTCAATGATTGCGTTGCTGGGGAGAACACAACGAAGGGTGTTCATCCATCATCCACCATTTGGTGACTGTTTCATGAAAGAAAGTCAAAAAACATTGACATTGAAAGTAATGAGTGGGCTGGTAGGCTTAACAGCAATCAATATCCTTTTCTTTTTAAACCTAGAAAACTTTGTGAATATAATTAATAGCTTCGGATGAGTTTACATTTCGTAAATTATCACCACTTGAACCTTTCATATGTTGCGTTGTGCATTGAAAGGTATGAGTGGCGAAGCTGTCTTCACAAATGTTTTTCTTTTTTTTTTAAATTTGCTGAATACAATAATGTGTTACATTGTCTATCTTCAGGGCTCAAATTTATTTGGTAATATCTACGTTTTTAATATTCTCAAAATTCGGTTGACATGTTACCAAGGCGTACCTAAATTAGAACTAGAAGCACTGAAGTTTTGCCAAAAAGTGTCAAAATGGTATCTAGTAACAATTAACTTCTAAAGTATCGCGGACTTACTATATAATGCGAACACAAAACACTTAAATTATATATTTCTGAACGAGACTTAATTTATTGCAAAGCAAAAAGATACTCATTTAAATACAAGTAAACCACAGGCAATAAGAAAAAAATCAATTTTTAATTAATGTTCGTTTAAACAAACAAACACAACCTTCGGCGAGCAAGTGTAACACGCACTTAACCGTGCAAGCTTACCGTGCAGCCAATACTTCATGGCTGCTGAAATGGAAATGGGTTAAATAAAACTAATTAAACGCAATCAAAGTTTACAAAATCTAAGATCAAAGCCGACACCGTCACCCTCGGATGATTATCTAATTAAAATCCTTGATACGAAAAAGGGAATAAGTTGATAATGAGAAAGGTTTCAAATGAGAACTCCGGCTCTAGCGCTGAACCAATTCCGCCCTCTGTCTTCTACTTCATCAATGAATCATAGTCTTAGCCCAATTGCACGAGACAAGTCTCTTCACAAACAAGATCAATCGCCTTTCAACGTCACACTGGAAAACTTTGATAGACATCCTTTCACCTGGAGAGTGTTTAAGATTTATCCTTTGTTAACATTTCATTTATTTTAAATGAAATTCGCAGCAAACCCACAAAGCACTTTCAATTAACGCGCCACACCGACGTTTCATCTGGCGCGCCATACTGTTGGCACTCGCTCCGTCCTTCAGTGGCTGAAGTTGACAATAACAAATAAATTAAGACGATGATGGGCCGAGTGAAAGGTACGCTTAATACTATTTGCCTTTGTTGGGAGTCTTTGAGCAGCTACACGTGCGTTCGTAGAGGATTGTGTTGGCTTTAGGGAAGTTTGTCTTTCGCCAAAATGTTTATTACTTTGAAATGGCCTTCTGGCGAGTGAGCTTTAATGTCATTGACTTATTGTTTAATTGACATTAATGCCGGGCCCTTTTTTCCATTTCTCGAATTAAGTTTATTGTTCGGGGGAAATTGTTATATTCCATTGCAAACTTTGTTTATGGGTTTGGCATATGTGGAGACAATTACATTTTCCGTGGCTTATTATTGCTTCATCACGGATTGTAGTAACGGTGGAAAGAGGTGCAACTTTGTAGGAGCACTACGGATCATGTGCTTGAAGTCGCAAGTAATGGTGGCAATGCGACGGGTGGGTCCTTAAAGCACAGTATGGGGCGAAACGTGTGAGGAATTATCATAACACATGATTTCATAGTCCACGCTGGCAGAATATGTGTCAGCTCTGAACGAGAGTGGGAGCATTTTACAATCGTGTTTTACAACTGCGCCCGGAAAGTAATTTCACTTGGTTTAAAATATGGTTGCTCTCTGGAGACGCCATCGATTTATGGACTGCGCTATGGCCTTGTACAAGGTTCAGTCTTTGTGTCTCTACGTCTGTTTTTATAGTCATCAAGTTGTTAAATATAAGGACATTATAGAAAATGAGAAACTCCAGCATTTCCCTCTTAACAAAAAAAAACGAACATTTGTACAAAAAGAACGGAAGCAGTTTGTGGGTAAATTTATTTAAATACTGACGGGAGCTACCTAAACAGACGTCAACATTGATTTATGCGAAAAGGGAGAAGCATGTTGGGCGAACAAACAGTAAGGTGCAGAGGGAACATTTTAAAATATAAAAATATATTCATGGCTGGGCGGCAATGATTAAATTCCAACCAGGACTCTACACCTTTGAAACCCATAAATTTTCATAACAAGATAGTTGTGTTTTCATAATTTTCATAATTCACTGACCTGAATTGAATGTAATTCATAAAGCTGTTTTTTTTCTTTTGTTGGGTAAACTGCATTTTCAACTAACTAAGAGATCGTCCAATGCTTCTAGCTATTACTCGTAACAATTTACTTTCTCTTTGTAGAGCTAAAATATCAGATTTCTATTCTGATGTGCAGTGTTTTTTGCGGCCCTTAATTTTCTAACTGAATTAATGAAGTGAGCTTCACATCTAATACAAATAATTTAGGAAGCACTTACTATCTCATAAAGTAAAAAAAAATCTAATTTTGCACACACAAAAAGTATCACATCAACTTTTCACTCGGTTTCTATTTACATGACCGCAAAAAATAGCATTTGCTGGAAGAAACTGTTAGTTTAAATTCAGGAAATACACAGTTTTAAACTAACGGGTCCGCTTTTTTTCGTTAAAACACACTTTCTGTGAGTTTGAATTCAATTAAAATTTTGGAGCATGGGAGACATTTTTTTTGTTTGACTTTAAATGAAGAAAATATAACTGTCTTTATTTTAATGTCCATATATTTTAATATCCATATCTGTATATAACTTGTGCTAAAATTTACTGAAACTATTTGCAATACCCGTATTTCTGTAAATTTCCTTAAGTGGTAGTCAATGTTAGATTTCAAGAAGCCCCTTCTTAAGTTCAACATTAATTTCCGGCGTTGCGATGACCAACAGCTTTTGCAAAATACCTTAATTCTGCGTGTGTATGCACGGTATATAAACGCTATTAGTTTCTTGAAATGAACGCGATATTTGTGCAAACAAACTTCAACGGAGGTAAATATTTGCTCTTGCGTTTATTTGGATTTATGCGGAGCGGTGTAAAGTGTAGTTCATAGTTCATTTCGTTTTTTGCTCATTAAATACGCGATTATTGAAGTAATGAAATGGCGATGCATTAGATTTTGTTTTTGTGAATTAAATTTGAACAGATTGCTATGTATTCCCCTGATGTATATGACATGTGTCAAAGTCGCGAAGATTTATGTTAAAGAGTCTGGCGTATGTATTCTTCAATTCCAATTAAATGGGAATTTTTTGTTTTATGTAAACTATTTAAAATTATTCAATGGCACACTTATTTGAAGTTTTGTGGTCGGAATGAAATTTTTGTAGAAAGAACGTTGAACATGTTAGTTGGTTAACCAAGACAGATGGGAGGGGGATTTCTTCGAGAACGAAATTAAGCAAAATGAATAAAATTTTTCGATACATAATAATTTTCATATGAATTTATGTTCTGCGATACTGACTTTCTCAAATTTCATTTCCTGAGTTTGTCACTCAAGATGATGCTTTTTGAGTAAAACAATACAGTCTGGGCACTATCCACAATTATCCACTTCCATAGTTGTAGCGGAATCAACTTTGGAGCCAAAGTTCAGATGCCGCAATGAGGCTGTACGCTGCATTTTGTAATGCAACCTGACTGCTAATGTAAGTCTGGCCAGATGTTTGTTAAGGTGGCTCAATAGTATAAGAACCCGTGAAGTTAAAGGCTAAACGTGCGAAATGCCTTCTTGGCAATGTTTTGTAATCTATGCCGCAGCGTAGATTTGTATGTACACACTGCACCTGACTTTTGAACTCAAAAAACAGCAGAAATGTAGGCAAGGCCTTATTCTTTCTTTCCTCGAAGTAACCATCCCTTACAACAAAAACTAAACACTGCTGTGGCGTTATCTTTATTCTTGAATTGATGCACCCTATCAGCATGTTATCTTTTGGTTGTCCTGAATTTTTGGATCAAATGGTAAGGGCTAAACTATTCAGAAGAAGAACATGACCAAAGAACTTAAGTTTGTCATTTCTGATATTCTCATGGTCACAGTTTGTAAAAATTTAATTGTATACAATTTAGAATACAACTAAGACTTCGGAATTTTAACTAATAATAATTTGTTGGATGGCTGGACAGAGTGGCCGCCGTGGCGTAGTGGGGAGAGTGCGACACTCACACGCCGTAGGTCTGGAGTCGATTCCTGGCTGAACACCTCGATTTTTTCACGGCACCACCTCTTTCGAGTTGCTGACAATACTTAAAGAGTAATTACTGTCTAAGAACAAGCTTCTCAAATTTCGCCGTTCGGAGTCGGCAAAAAAAAGGAGGTCCCTTCTACTCATGAGAGGACAGTAGCGCGCACAACACGAGTAGTTGATGAGCAAGCTAGGCACTGATCCTCTTCTGGACTGTAGCGCCACCCAATTGTTATTATTATTATGGCGCGACAGTTCATAGGGGGACCAGGGCCTAGCTTGCTCACCAGGTACTCGTGTTGACCTACAGTTTTTTGCAGACTCTGAAAAGTTTGAGAAGCTTTTTCTTAGACAGTTATTACTCGTTCGAGGTGTTCAGCTGGACCTTGATTGTCGCACTCTACCCACTTCACTTTAAAATTTGGAATATTAACTGCTTCATGAAAAACATCTTTAACCAATTTTATGTCCGAATAAACAATATCGAAAACGTGTTGCCAATTTATTTACTTAAACGACATGAACGTGCCTCAATGTTCATAACATTCTTTTTTTTTGATCCACAATAGAAAAAAACTCGTTTCGTGCTTACAAAGCCAAATGTCATGTTCTATTTGTGTCACATCTCAATTTTACTCTCTTGCGCGCTCTTTGGTACACTTCAAGTTCAACTTCAATAAACACGCATACATTTTCCAATAAAACCAGGAAGGAAACACACATAAGCACGACTCCAGTCATCTGCTGCCTGCATGCTTAGTCATACTCCCACACCCTTATGCAATAATTATCGACCGTCGCCTCTTGCAGACGACGATAATAGCACGAGGAACTCCGCAACAAATACACAGGTTTGCTGTTCTTTTACTCCACGTACACACATGTATAATTTTTAAAACAAAATTCTTCTTTCCATTAATTTTTCTAATAAAATTACTCGGCCTCACAGGAACTTATGGAGGGCACTGCGCGCCTTCGCCTTGCAGTCGGTATTGCAGTCACCGCAGTCAATTTTTAGAATTTTCCTCTTTTAACCTTGCTGCTGGGTATTGAGTGCTCGGGTGATGTCCACGGCATATGCAGCAGGAATTTGCAATATTACTGGCTCACTGATTCATCGTCATCGTCGTCGTCATCAGCGGTGACTTGGTAGATGGATGATTGGCGAAGAACCACTTCCGTCTTCCGCTTCCGTTATATTTAGTTGGGAACCGGGTGTCGCAATGTATGCATGAACTGGGAAATGAAAAGATGTTCTCTAGCGCTTAGACACGTTCTATTTTGAGAAGCGTTTGATTAAGAAATGAAGTATGAAGATTTAAAAACCGTGACTTTCATTTGCTTTGTGGCGAGATGTTTTGTCTTAATTCTGTTAAACGAAAAATATATATTTTTGATTGACTTGAATTCATGTTGAATACATTTCTTTAAGACGTGTGGATCAAGTATCACTCGACAACTGTCCGCTTTAAAGAAGATCTTCTGTAAATAATCATAAAGGACAACGAGGCATGGTTGCTTTCCTCCATTCCGTGAAATCAGAAATGTGGTATATTTCTTAGAAGAGCTGAGCGAATAAATATGCTTCATTCTGCGGTTTTTACAAACAGCAGATATGAAAGCTTCTGTCGGTCTCAATTAGCGCGACTTAAAGACATGAGTAATAGAATTTGATGTGAAACATGTTAAAATATAAGCCATATTCCAATATCACTTTAGCCATGTTTTCCAAGTGAATAGCCTCCATTTTTCTTTTAGGCATTACGCACAGTTATGTTTTAGTTTTAATCTAAACTGAAGTGCATGTTCGTTAACTTATAAACGGGTGAATTATTTTTTGAACGTATTAAAAATTGAGTTCATTCTAAGTGTGCACCTTTTGTAAAAAAATATTGGATCTAAAACTTAATTCGTGCGATATGCAACGAGAGTTTTATTATTCCATTGTTATTATACTATTGGAACATGCGTTGGAAAAGTACTGTCATTGTACGTCATTTCAGTATATGTCATTCAGTTGAAGCGTAAACAACAAGAATTTCTTTTCAATGTGCCTGAAAAAGTGCTTTTGCGGAGAGTTCTTCTTTATTACTTTAATATGAAGAAAACTGCTGCCGAAAGCCATCGTACTTTGGTGCGAAGTTTGAGCTTATGGTGGACATACGCTAGCTGAGTGAACGTGCCAAAAGAAGTTTGCGCGATTTTAAAGTGGTGATTTTAGCTTGGAAGACGATGAACGTCCTGGGCAGCCAAAAAAGTTTGAGGATGAAGAACTAAAAGCATTACACTATGAAGATTTTTGATAAACACAAGAAGAGCTCACAGAATCTTTGGGTCTAACTCAAGCAGCAATTTCAAAACGTTTAAAAACAGCTGAATATATTCAAAAGCAAGGGAATTGGGTTATATTGAAAAAAAAAAAAGCACAATTAAGTTATACACCCAATATACCTGGAATTCTTAATGCTAAAGTTGATTGCACATTGTGCAAATTAAAGAATGAGTTGGATTGGGTTGAATGTTTCAGTTACTGATGATACTGATATAACTTACTGATATTTTAATTTACTGTACAACCTGGTGAAATGCACACATTAGTGAACTGATTTCCTCGCATTTTTTCAAACTACTGATAGCAATTTTTGTTTGGCGCTACAGTTCGAGGGCACCACGTTAATTGAGGTACAGCTTAGCCTCTTCTTTCCAGACAACATGATCTCTCGCCAACTCCCTCAAATGGCTCATTCCAGGTTAGTTGACTGACAGTACTTGTAGTCTTTGAACAATTTTACAAGTTTCACAATTCAACGCCGACAATAAGTCACCTCTTCTTGTGGGAGGATAATTGCACGTTACAATACGAATAGCTTCCGTGGTCACTTATGGACTGTAGTATTTTCAAATCGTTTTTTCAATACTCGTATAATAATTGTTTGAGAAAGTCGGCTTGCCATCGTATTACTTGACGTCTACATTTTTAGTTAAGATGTAATGTTTATTTCGTCATAAAATGTATAATTGGTTGCCACACAATTTACGTACAGAGAATCGATTTTATTTTAAATCTCTCAGCTGGATTATTGTACAATGTTGGTTCTAAAAGAATATATTACTAAATAAAGTTTTTTTTTTAAAGGAAATTACGACAAAACCTTCAATTTAATCTATAACTTGTACCAAACATATTTGTGTTTATTACGTAAATAATTAAATAGGTGAATAAATAGATAAATAAACAAGTAGATAAATAGATAAATGGATAAATAATAAATAATATAAATAAATAAATAATAAATAATATAAATAAATAAATAAATAAAAAAAGTAATACATAAATAAATAGATAACTTATACATAAATTAAGTAGTTATTAACGACAGAGAGGTGTAGAAAAGCAATAAATATATAAAGAGGTATACACATTATACATACAACCAAAGGGAATAAAATAAAATAAAACAAAGTCCCATAAATGTGGAAACTTCAAAGACTTCTTATTGAGTTCTCGTATAAGTGGGTTTTCCGAGAGTGTACAATTTACATTAAGTTTATCCATAACTTTATTTATGCGTTCAGAGATCAAAACAAGTCAAGTAATATCTGGACGAATTTAACATCATTTTCAACAATTTATTTTGTGTTATTTGGAGCTTTTTAATGGGGCAATTCGCACAATTTCCCCACACTTGGCAACCATAGAGCAATATGAATTAAAAACTCACTATATAAATGATGATCTTATTGGAACTGTCCAACTTTAAATTTCTATTTATGAATGGGCAAAGCATTTTTATGTCTATATTTATCTTGTTGACAATGTGTGAGATATGTTCCTTAAATGTTAGCTTTGTATCTATTCCCATTCGCTTTCCAATCTACATTTACTGAACATACATTAAGAGGATTGCTGGGTATATTGCAACTCCTTCTTTTTCGACTGGAAAGATAGGTTGCACTTTGTCAGCGTTAATTCGTATTTTCCACCTGTTTAAGTATTCGGCATAAAATCTAATCCCATTTTACAGATTACTTACAATATTGTAAGCAGAACTAAGAGAACAGAAAATGACAGTGTCATCGGCGTATATGGCCAATTCGCATTCGTGAAGTTTGGGTAGATCAGATGTGTAAACATTATACAAAACAGGACCAAGGAGAGATCCTTGTGGGACTAATGCCAAACATTTTTGTGGATTAGATTTTTTACCATTGACGTGCACTGCAAAGGATCTATTGGTCAAAAAGCTTTGTATGATCTTAACTAAGTACAAGGGAAATCTAAGCTTAATCATTTTATACACAAGGCCGTCATGCCAAACAGAATCAAATGCCTTTTCGATATCAAGCAAAACCAGACCTGTAGATTTGCCTTCATTGAAACGTTTTCTCACATGTTGGCATATTCTAAGTACTTGATGCGAAGTGCTATGTTGTCTTCTAAAACCGAAAATTAGTTTTCATAACTTTCTCAAAAACTTTACTAACGCAACTCAGATGACTTATTGGCCTATAACTATCCGAGTTTTCAATTGGTTTCCCAGATTTTATAACTGGCACCACTTTCACAACTTTCCAACTATTGGAAAAGTATTGTAGCTTGATACATGCATTGATGAGGAATGTAAGGAAAGAAATAGTCGATCTAGGCAGTTCTTTAAGATATAGATTCCTTATACCATCAAGACCAATTGAGTTTTTTGGTTTTAGCTATTCTAGCACACCGGCAGTTTTATTTTCTGACATCATCTCAGATGGAGAAGGTTCGTAGTTTGGAAAACGAAGTGTCTTGGATGCTACTTCTACCATGAACTTCGTAGTAGTATCACTGAGGTTCTGAGAAACCGTATGCTTTTCGAGGAATGTAGAGATAAGAATGTCTGCTTTTCAGCGTCAAGATAAACAACATTACAAAAACTAACCAGGCTAGGGATTCTACGGTTCTTGTTCTTGATAACTCTTACTATGTTCCAGAACGGTTTATGTTTTTTATCTAAAGAGCTCAGTTTTTTATTTCACACTTCAGTTCTATGTTTTGAAATTTCTATAGAGATGAGCTTGTTGAATTTATTCATCTGTGTATGTAAAAACGACAGACGATATCTTTGCCAATGTCTCTTTAAACAGTTTCGAAAACGTATATATGTGAAGACACGATCCGGTATTTTGGTAATGAAACTTTTCTTTGCAGTTTTCGAAACGCTCAGTTCTATAGTATCGTGAACATATTTGCTAAAGGTTTCCACAAGTCTGTCAATTTCATCGGTGGAAACATTTTCAGGATCAATTACGATTCTTCTAGTTTCCTCGCCTCGTCCACGCCAGATCTTAGCACTTTACATATGACCGGGTTATGATCAGAGCTAAGATCATTGATAGTAACCGGAGTAGAGAAGATGTTTGGACAAATTGTCAAGAGTGGATGGCATGCCTCGTGAACCAGCTGGTATATACGTTGGAGTGAGTGGAAACAATACAGAAAATGAAAATACATTCACTAGATTCGAACGTATATTACCACACTCGTTCGCTCTACTACAGTCCCAATCCCGGTGTCTAGAGTTCAAATCACCACAGATCAGACAATCACTACCGATTGCTAAAAGCTTTCTCAAGTCTGAAACAAAATGCTGTTTTTTTTTTTCGAATGACAAATTTCCCCCTGGAAAATAAACACACAGAATTTTAACTGTTCTACCTTTATCCAACCGAACCTCAATTCCTATATTTTCAATCTACTGCGTGTGGAAGTTAGGCAGGAGGCGTCTTCATTATTAAATTAAAAATAGTGTGAAAACTGAGCAAAAGGGCATGGAAAGCAACAAAATGACTGAAACCAAATAAAAAACAAGAACGAACGATGTGACTCTCAGGCCTTGAAGGAAAAAAAGCACTGTTATGCAGGCATCTTCCATCAAATAAAGCAATGCACTCAGAATCCTCTCGTTAGAAGAATGTTAAATTGTGCAACCTAAGAAATTTTAGAGCTTTAATACCCTTCTAGAAAAGGTAGAATATGAAAAGAACAACAACGACATGTAGTTATTACGCCTTATGTTACGGTTCAAGTCACTCCTTGTGAATAGTTTCTCATTTCATATGCTTTTCAAAGTTAAACAAAATATTTTCATGTTGAAGCTCTAAATCCAGGGAACTTTTAGGTCTTTCGGCGATAAAAAGTTCTTTCGTCCAAATATTTTTCTTAGATACTACACTGCGATACACCACCATACTTAGTTGTTTTTCTTAAAGTGTATCCCGCCCTCTTCTTTATATAACTCTCCACATTAAACGTATTTTCCTTCTTTTATTACAGGTGGCTTTGCAATGGTATTTCTGGCAAAGGCAAATTCTGGAAACGCGAAGTACGCCTTGAAGCGCATGTACGTAAACAATGAACATGATCTCAACGTTGCCAAGCGAGAAATCCAAATAGCTGTAAGTCGTCATTACCACCGCATACATTCCGCAAATATTAATTCATTTATTCTTGATTTCATTAGAGCAACTTGAGTGGCCACAAGAATATAATCGGTTATGTTGACTCCAACATTACTCACACCGGCAACGGTGTCTGTGAAGTTCTCCTCCTGATGCCTTACTGCAAGAATCACATGCTGGCCATGATGAACGCAAGGTAAGTAGAAGTTTTCCACACTCACACACATCCGGCTATCATGCGTTATTTTCCATCTCTCTCGTTCCACAGACTTCAGGTTGGCTTCACTGAGTCGGAAGTTTTAACCATATTCTGTGATATCGCTGAAGCAGTCTCACGGTTGCACTACTGTCAGACGCCAATTATTCATCGCGATCTCAAGGTGGAAAACATACTGCAGAACGATGCTGGGAACTTTGTTTTGTGTGATTTTGGGTCCGCTACCGCGAAGATCTTAAATCCCACAACACACGGTGTGACTGCAGTGGAGGAGGAAATCCAAAAGTACACAACACTGTCGTATCGTGCCCCTGAGATGATTGACTTGTACAGCGGAAAGCCTATAACGACAAAAGCCGATATATGGGCATTGGGTTGTTTGCTGTACAAATTATGTTTTTTCAACTTACCATTTGGCGAAAGTACGCTCGCCATTCAAAGTGGTAACTTCTCAATACCGGACAATTCGAAGTACTCGAAGGGAATGCATCAGCTGATTAAGTTCATGCTGGAGCCAGACATGGAGAAGAGGCCAAATATATTTCAAGTGTGTGAAATTGCGTTCCGGTTGGCTGGCAAGGAGAATCCCGTACAAAATCTGCACGTAAGTAAATAGACACGTTATCTGATTGCCCACTTTTTTTATCAAAAATATGTGCTTTGTTAATGAACCAATTGTGGAGAGGAGTCAACAGCCGGCCTAAGCTACTTCTTAATTGTTTCTTATTCCCGCCAATGTCGCTTTCATTCATGTCTGAAATTTTGTGTAATCAAAACGACCGGCAGCCGAGGCGGAGGTGGAAGCTTGGTATTTCAGAAAATTAGATCAAACTTGTTTTTTTTAGAATTACGATCGTCGGCATCGGTTTACACTTAGGTTTAATTGCCTTTCGACTTGATTCCACGGCGTTCGGGAATGTGTATATTGATTCATTTATCATTCCCAGTTCTATTAAATATTGGAAAACTGAAACAAATTTATTGGTTTTATTATTTATTATTGAACCATACTTTGACTTCAAGGAGTGATCTGTTTGAATTTACTTAGTTTAGAACAAATTGTGTAGATTGGAGTCAAACTTTGAGATCAAGTTGACTTCTCATATCATCCTGATCAGCATCCGTTTGTTCTTAAACGTACACTTGTCTTTCAAGGCAGGTTTCGTGTATATACATCTATTCGAAGTGCGCGATTTTATTTTTTAGGATTTTTGCAAACCTTTTCTCCCATTCATTCTATGCACTCTTAATTAAAAAAGTTTTCTTATTTTCTTTTTAGAAATCTCCTATACCCGTACTAGAGCAACTGCCAGTGCCTCCGTTCGAATCAGAATTCAAGCGCATCAACAGTGCAGCATCAATAAAAGTAAAACCTCAAAGTGTACCTATCGTGGAATCCGGAACCAGTGTTGCGCCCCGTCAACGGCCCAAGGGCAGTTCAGCACACAGTCAGCATCCATTGTCCTTAGGTCTCCCTCCTAGTCCATCACCACGAAACAACATTACTTCTCCACAACCGGTTGTAGAGCAGTTTCAGGCAAATTTTCCAGCCATAACTGCACCATCTCAACAACCACCCGCAGCACACCTTACAGCTGCTCCAGCCCCACAAGCAACCGCTGCGGTAACCACACCAGTGCAAGCAATGCAACAAGCATTGCCGGCTCCCAATTCGCAAGCGCCTTTGCCTAACAGCAAAGCCAACTTGGATAGTCTTTTCGAATCAACATACCCTGATCCGTTCAGCGAAGCAGCTAGCATTGCAGAGTCGGCTACTCCAGCCGAAAGCATTCTTCCCGAACAGCCAATGTCGCTGCCTCAGGATATGATCGCTGCATTGGGCACCCCTACCAAGACAATGCTCACACCACCGAAGTCTAGCGGTGGCCACAGGCGCAACGTGAGCGACACCTCGGCATTCAATAAGTAAGTATGAGCCCTTTTCTTTGCCCCGCGTACTCTGTCCTTCGCAAAACTGAATTGGTTTTCTATTTTTATTTTGTTGTTTTTCTTTTTGTTTTATTTATTTCGTCGCTGCTTGCTGAATGAACCGACCTGCCTACTTGTTTGTTCCCCCAATCAGAACTTTTGCAAACGAAACATCCCAATTCCTTGCCCCCTACGATCAATCCGTGAAGAGCCGCAGTGGTAACGTTGAATCACCACCTAATAGCGCTGGCGGAAGCCAAAGCTCCAATCCTGGACTATTCCTATCCGAACAGAATATGGCCAATGCACGCTTGCAATCGCAATCGATTTCTGCTTCCATTTCCAATACAGAGCTTTCTAGTTTGCCAGCAAACACGACTGGAACTTCGTTAGAGTCAGCCGCAGCCACAGCTGGAGCCTCGCTAACCTTGGAAGCCCGCGTCGATGCTTGGAATCCGTTTGAGGAGCAACCGTTCAGTCAAATGACTGAGGATCACATTTTCGAAGTGGAATTTGATAAGATTCGTCAACGTGGAAGTCAAGGAAGTGAGTATTACCCACTTACGTCATATGGCTACCTTGATGATTGTATAATTGTAACTTTCAGGTATAACTGCAAAATCTGGTTCCACTGCGTCAACACTGACACCGACTGAGAACAATCATTGCAGTAGCGCTTCAACTCAATTGCAGTCCACGCCGATTTCCGTAGTACCTACTCAGCAGGTGGCGGCAACACCAGCTGTATCTGCAACAACAATCCCGACTGGCGCAGCAAATGTGGCCATACCCGAAGATCCATTTGGCTCGGCACCATTCAGTTTGCCACCGGGACTGCGTGAGAAAGCTTCTTCACTCAGAAAAACCGGAGGTAAAGCATGAAATTTCTATATTTTTAAATTTACATTAGCATAACACAGAAATCGCACACGCAGACGATAGAGATGCCGTGTCGATTACCCAGAGCAGAGCAGATGAGGAGTAGTTCCATTTAAAATCTAGTTGTATTCTTCCCCAACAAATAGTAACTCATCAGAATTATATAGATGCCTCTTCACAGGAGTAAATTAATACAAAAAAGAAAAGTAAACTACTATTGTTCCCATTCTGGCAGTGAGTTTTTGTTACGAGACTTTGGCGAGGGGTCTTTGGTTCTTTGCAATATAAGCGCTCATTGGTGCTCTGCAGGCTTGAGACTGAGTAGTGAACGATTTTGAAACGTATAACATATCAAGCCTAATGTTAAATGTTTTCGTGACTTACTCGAGTAATTTGTTTTCCGAACAGACTGGTTGAGGCACTGGCTTTGGAAAGATAGTGTTCTGAAAGAGGCAGAAATATGAATATAGCAATATTTTATTGTCAGTAGCGGCGTGTGCTTTTACCTTAACTTTTGATGTTGTCTTGTTAAGCGAAATGAAATGTTTGCAAGGATTATTGTCATTTTGGAGATAAACGAAAAGACAACTTCATGAGAATCTGTTAATAGAAATTCTACTTTTTCTTTGTGCTTACCATAAACAATGTTTTTTATTTCATTGAAACATAAGGAAAGACAAAATTCAAGCATGAGGGACCAGGAGGACATTGTATAACGTTATTGTTCTATCACCGTCGAAAAAAAAAGGTTCGATATGCAAGATAATTTAAAGAAACAGCTCATGTCACGTTCTTGTATACTTGGCAATCACCCAAGGGCGGCAATCAACGTAATAACGACCTTCACCTCTCCACAAAATACCGAATGTCTCTGTAGAAGTTGATGTCATCTGTACTTATAGCCAAGAATCCAAAGCCCTTTGAATTCGTTCGTTAGTCAATCGGAAATCGAATCAAACATTACATAGAATAGTTTTCCTGTTCAATTATACTCACACTTAAGAATGGCAATCGCAGTGCGTTATACGTCACTCACATCTAGGTGCGAGGTACATGGCTTTGGTTTCATTAAAAATAATTTATCTTTCATAAGTTCACCACTTGTGGAAGAATGCTTATATTTTTCGAATTCTCGGAGCTTAATTGAAAGTTCTGCTGTTTGATGACTCCTCTGCACAATACACTTTGCAAAATTCCTTTGCAATGCGCAATACAATGTCAAAATGCGGTAGAAAATCCGCGCGTCAACAATGGTGGTTTTCGATTGATGATTTCGAATACCATTCCTTTCTTTGGCAGGAATGGTATCTACTTAGGTGTTTTCAAAATATTGCAGACTTCTTTGTAAGAGCAACAGCTTCGAAAAACGATAATACGGAAAATGCAGCTTGGCGTCACTTACTCGTTTAAATGATTGGATACGCACAAGCGGAAAGCACAAAGTTGTAGTGGGTAGTACCACGTGTATAACATACAGACGTTTGAACCTACTCTTTTGATTGTTTTGTGTGACGTCCCAAAGGTTAAGCAGGATACTGTCAAAAAAGGATGTCAAACGAAAAAATGTGTCTATGAGCAAAAACATTTCTCACCAAAGCAATAATTCTTGCAAACGCTTCTTTGTATTAATCAATTGTGTCATTAGATTCATAAGTGTGTGTATTCTTCAAATAAGACAAGACTGAAATTGAACAGATCCCAGCCAGAATTCTCGTAACAACACACTCACAGCGTATCTTTCATCGTAGTTAATTGTGTGGAAACGTAGCTACCCAGTGTAAAATAAAACAAAAATCAATATTACTTTCAACAAATTGAACTTAAAGCAAAAAGAATCAATAACGAATTTGTTTTCTGTTCTATGTAGTGTACTTAAAGCTTTCCTCTATCAGGATGTTTCAGCAGTACGCAAAGAGAAAAACTAATAACGAAAAATCTAAGAAAATTCATATTGGACATTGTTAAACCTTATATAAATATAATTGTAAATACATATGAACAAGATAAGCCAGGTTTTAAGAGGGATTTACTTTTTTAGAAGGTGATTGTTGTAAAATGTGGTCTTGGTTAAATATTTAATTTCTTAAATTTTTGTTATTCAATAATTCTCATTTTTGTATCACAATCATTCATTCTTTTTTTGTTTAACATCTAATTAACTCTTCCTTCCCAATCCCTTAACATATTTTGAGTTTTATTTAGTAGTTCGTTTAGTTTTCAATATCTAGATCATTTTGAAATCCATGTTTAAATGTAGAACATCCACTGTAGATTATATTGCCTTACAAAGCCTACTCTATAAAAGTGCTCAATTTGAGAAGAAAAATAAGGTCCGAAGACAAATTAAATCCGCAGTCAATTTTGTTAAAAAGAAAACTGGATCTTGTCATAATAGTTCGAAATCGACCATTGTACTTAAAGTTTGCCATTCGCAATTACAATACTTATAAACGATTCTATTCAAATTATATGCATACAAGACGAAATAGCAATCAACTCTCATTTTGATATATTCCATGCTAATGTACTTCCTTTTGAGTGTTTTGTAATATTGTCTTCGGAGAGGCACCTGTTTAAGCTTAATCGGGATTTATCCTTATTGAGGACTACAGTTCTGTCTGAGCAATTACTTGTCTTATGACAACTGTTTTCAATTATATCAATGAGACAATTTACTCCATTTCTTTGACCCAGGTAAAACGATTTTTAAAGTCGAGGCTATGTAAAATTTAACATGGTTCAGTTTTTTTTTATAATTGACGCGTACAAAAGGGGTTGCGAGTACCCTTAAGTGACCGGATCAAGTTACAGCACGGGCCGAAGGTATAGAGGAAGGAAGGTATATCATCAGTACAAGATGCATTTCATCAGTACAAGATGTCATCTCATCCTACAGATGCAATACAATTTCTGCGCCATAGAAAATACCTGAAATGATCAGCTTATTACGTACAGTCACGTTTCAGTATAACAAAATCACTGAAACTGCAGGGATACTTGAATAGTTCACTTCAGGAATCACTTCGCTTCGGTATGTTCGTTAGACTTCGGTTTAATTATTGAACATTGCCCTGCAAATTTTGGGAAATAGAATTCCTATTTTTTGTGCATATTTTTAGATGTTCTTTAAGCTTTCGCTTAAAATATCGATTTTTCTTGCAAAGCTCCAATATATAATCAGTTAATTAGTAGATTCTCGTCAATTCGTGATGTGTGCAGAAAAGTTTATAAGTCAAACAGTCAGCCACTGAATCGAAGAAACAATTGGCTATAGTTTAATAGGTAACATTACCACAAATGCTAAAAGTGACCTTTTTTAAACAATACTCACATTTTTCTTCTATTGTAAAAAAGAAAAAAAAACACGAACACTGTTGCAGACCTTTTAAACTGAAATATGTTCAAAATTCCTTAAAGTTCGCTTTCGATTGCCCATATAGCATTTTATTCATCATAATTTCATTTTTTTCTTCAAGAATTCCGTTAACCCAACAGTACCAAGAATGTAATAAACATATATATATTAAAAAATATTGGTCACAGCGAACTTCAGTTCTAAAGAAAGTCAGGTTCATCAAGTTCACTTAATAAATGAAATGTTTATAATTATACAAAGCGCAAATTGTAATCTTTGTCCAGAAGTGCATTCTTTTAGGAAATTTTCAATGTTTTTGGACATTTGCAGTATTTATACAATGGTTTCAATATCAGTAGCCTTCCTTGAGTATGAATGCCGTATCCAAAGCAACTTACGTCTACAGATGATCAGATTATTTGAACCATAAACGTAAAAATGACCATATTCGGTTTGTTTCAATTTCGTTTAATTCAATTTCCATTTTCTGAACGCGAATTCCCCTTAAAAGTGTAGAACTCATATGTAATTTCATCATCAAAAGTTCCTTGTAGAGTTAAACATTTTTTAACTCTTTAACGTTCAATGAATTCATTCATTCTTATATGCCGTCAATAATAAATTAGTTTCGTAAGGTGTCAGCATAAAGTTACATACTTTCATACGCATACCAAAGCTTTTGTAACCGAATTCGTCCTCAGCCGTCATCGTCATTAGCCACATTTACTTACTCATACAAATTCACACAAAACAAGCAAATAGCATACAGATTTTCATGTTTTTTTGCTAATTTTCCTTCTTTTGCATTGCCAGGTACAAAGACAACACACATACACTTTTATATCCTTTACTCTATATATGCAACAAATGTAAATAACTTTTAATATCGTATTTTCAGTCAAGTGTACAAGTTTGAGTGTCAGTTAAAGTTTGAGAAAAAAAACGAACAATAATGATAAAATGAATTTAATGAACAATCTGTTAATCCAAGGGTTTACAACTATATTTCAAATAAAAGGAAATCAAAAACGAAAAAATAGAAAACAAAAAAATAGATTTTGATGTCAAATGCAAATATACATAAAATACATAAATTAATATATATATTTACTAAGCCTAGAATTAAACAAAAAAGATTGCAAACCTATAAAAGAAATATGAATATATATTTATTTTAAATGATTAATAAATGCAAATACTATATATTATGACGAATGAATTTGTGGCACTATTTAATTTTCAGTTATTGTTTCTATCGCATTGTAACATTGATTGTGTTCTTTTTTCCTATTTCTGTTCTGTTTTCTGCATCTTAACATTGTATTCTATCTTCTGTTTGTTTTACTTTAGTTTCGGTTTTGTTTCTTTTGTTTATAAATCGAACGCGGGTAGTATCTATCTTTCTGGGTCTTCGGTGTTTCGCAGTGGAGTACGCTTACTAATCCAGACTAATCAAAATGAAGCTCTCATACTTTTGTAAAAAGCATCTGGTACCTGAGAAATTTGAGAATGACACATTGCACAGAATTGAACAGAACAACAGCAATGGTGATGGTTTCGGTATAAAGCATATCTCTCTTATTTTCTCTGTATGTGTCTCGCTCTTTTTTTCTCTCTTTCTCTTTGACCATTCAATAAATGCTTAGTAGTTGAAATTAGACCTACACATATAATCAAATAAAAACACACACACACACACACTCACTCAATTTTTATACTGCATAAAAGTCCTCGATTTATTTCAGCTCAACGCGGGATCTGTGCTGTAAATGTTCCGCCCGGCTGTGGAACTACATCGTCAACATCCTCCAAGTGGCTCTTGTCGCCCACACTTGAGGTGATCTCCAGCGAAGAGAAAGCTTCGCTACTCAACAATCTTCGATCAGATTCCGAACGCGATGGAGAGGGCTCAACAATAGCTGGCAACTATGTTAAAATTCCCCTTGAGGATCGCAATAAATACGAAAAACTCCGAAGTAACGACAATCCTACCTCGGACGATTCCGATTCGGAATTCTTTAACGAGGACTATGGCAGCAAAAAAGCCATCTTCAAGCACATTGTGACAAATAACATTCCAGAAAAGATACATAAAATCCAACAGGCTGCTTACAACAAGGTGGATCGGACTCAGATAAAGGTCCCCATTGTAAAAAAACTGAAAGCTTCAACAAAGTTGAAGAACTGCACACAGTCCTCATCGAGTGACAAGAAACAAGCAGAGTCCACCTCAACGACGGAAAGCAAAAAATCAACAGAGCGTGATGAGGACGCCGATTCAATTGGATCGGCAAGTGACTTGCGAGCTGAAGATGATGACTTTTTCGACGAGAACAACATGAACTCGGCAAATCGTTTCAAGAAGCCTGTCATGGACGACGGCATCAGTGAGAGCGTCAAGACATGCAGCTCGTCGGCGTATCACGCTGAGTGCGAAAGTGTCACCACGCACGAAGATGACGTAAGTCGAGTGGTTGTCAAGGTGCGCATGAGGAAGAAGGACCGTATGGTAGAGACAAACAACGTCGTCGATGAGAGTGAACTCAGCCCGTCTTCCAATGATTTCCTTCATAAATTTGGCGACAAACCACTCTTGTTAGACGACGAACTCGATTACGGTTCCGGAGACAGCGATTCGAAAGGCAAAAGTGAAGACTCACCTGAGGCTCCGAACGAAGAGGAGGAGCTGGACGTTTTCGCAATGGCACCGTTCAAAATGCCTGCAGCCCTCCCAAAAAAGAAGAGCCGTCGTGCAAAAAGTTTGCCCGTTGTTGATGTGAAGAAGGAGGACGAAATATGGACATCCACTCCAGTAAAGGACGGTCGTCATGAAGTCAAGCGCAACTCCTTTGTCACATACCTTGCAGAGAAAACACCCACACCTCAGGCAAGCATTGCGCAACGTTCCACAATTACCCCAAAGCCAAACGATCAGCAGCTTGACGAATTTAACGAACCCGTCTTCAATCCCTTCATCGATGGTGTCGCACAAATGATTCCGCCAGCAATTCCCCCAAAGCCAACAATGTCAGTTCCAGGTAAAATTCAAAGTTCCTCAGACTTCGGTATGGTGACAGTAATTTCCACACAGTCAGCGTCAGGCTCAGACCCACCACCAACCAATGGGTGTGACCTTTTTGGCTCCGAACCATTCCCCCAGGTAATTAGCAAATGTGTCACCCCCGATAGCCAATTCACACCTGATCCAGTGCAACTTGTTACCGTAAACCATTCGATTATAATCAATAAAACCCCAGAACCGGTCCCGATTCACCATCAGCCGCCGCCATCGCTTCAGCAGCAACCACAGCAACAGTTACAACAGCACAAAATCCAACAGCAACAGCAGCAACATGCACATCCAATAATGACACAACCAACTCCCTCCTCATCCTCAGCTCCATTTGTCAGCTATCCCGTGCCCAGTGTGTCGTCTCTAATAACCCCCCAGGAGTTCTATCCGATTGCCGACAATGAGTTCGTTCAAATCGCACAAGATCACTGCTCTGATTTCACCCCCGACGACGAAGAGGAACCGGTGGTGGCAGCCAGCAGCACGGGTGCCAATAGCAGTAGTTCCTCCAAACCGAAGAAAGAGAAGTCCCACCTCGGGGTGAGGACCCTTCCCGCGAAGATATCGCAAAAAGTCAAATCGAATGTTGGAACCTACAAAAAGGTCTCATCATCGAAGAGCAAAAAACAATCGTACGACAACGACGAAGAAGATTCCGGGTACTTCAAATCGAACACAATTCAAAGCTCAAAGGCTGGTTTCAGCAACATGAGCTTCGAGGACTTCCCCTCCGATCAAGAGATCGATCGCATGTCAAAGACGATTCCCTTCGAGGTAGTTCGCAATGAAAAAATGCTTTTGGAGGCCGAGAAGAAGTTCGGCTCTTTGAAGAGGCGGAGTAACCTATTCTCCTAGAAGCGAATTTTCGAGACTAAAAAGTCTTTGAAGAAAGAATTTAAGCAGGTGTTGCAGAAGTATTTCTAAAACTACAGATACCCCAACCAAGTGTGTGCATCGAATGTATAGGTCTGTGCAAGAACGATGTATGTGAAACAAAAGTGTCAATTAAAAGAAGGCGAGCGATGATGTGCAGCAGATTGCGTTTCAGAGACGCACACTGCCCACACCACTCAGTACTTCAACAGCAAAAAAGAAACCAAACTGAATAATAAAACTGTGACGAAAGACTGAAAGAAGTGAGAAAACCTTTGTAAAACAAAAACACTAACTACCACGGGAACGTAACAATATGCAATAATGAGTCGAAACCGAACTTCAAACCTACTGTCTCTTGTTCTTCTCCCCCTAAATGTTTCACCTCTCCAATTGTTGTAAAGCAGCAAACATTTATTTCGATTGTTGTTTGATATTTCCTTTGTTTCTTGTTTTATTTCAGCATTTTCAATGAGTAAGATAGTTATTTCACAGAACAAAATACACAGAAATATATAGAATAGAAATACATGGAGCATGAAAGTAGAAAAAAAAAGGAATCATATTTTTAGAGGAATTTATTGTGAAATGTATAACATTGTATTGTACGGAGAGAAAGAGTTGTTTGAAGATCGAGATGTTATAAGACTTGTAAGCAAATGGAGATCGAAATGAACTAAAGTTATCTATCAATGAATGTGTTTAAAACTTGTGTGTTAGAGGAAATATTTGTCTTTCAGGTTGGTAGCTTTGAAGTCACCGTCGAAAAGAATTAAATATTTGACCGCAAATCATGCTTTTTGTATAGCGAAACAGATCCTCTTTTGTTGTGTCAACCACAATCTATGGCTCAAATTCACGCAAAGACTATTACGCAAGGTTTTAATTTTTGGGTCACATATAAGCACACTGACATTCGTTTTGAAACATAAAAACCAAATTCCGTATATAAATTGTTAGTGGTTTCGATTTAAGAAGACTTTTCTCGAGTTTCACGCTTTGAAATTTAAAAACTATCCACGTATATTCGAGAGTTACAAATTGTTTCATCCTGAAAACAAGTCACTTATTAGAACGAAGATTGTATGCGAATTTTGTTACCTCTAAGTCTGCAAAGTGATTTCTTAAACTTAAACTTTCTAAAAAAAAAAATATACTCTCGATAAATTATTTAACGACGCTTTTGTCTTGAAAACTTTTACGATGTTCTTGTTTATTTGATGAAAATCTGCCACTTCTAACAAACTTATTAATTCAAATCTAGCCAATCAATGCGATAATTTAATATTTGCCGGTGCTTTAGATGAAGTGTGATCGGGCACATTTGTAATCCAAAGTGAGCCTGACACTCAACACTGTGCAATTGTACGTATGTTTGCTTCCTTAACTTATTTTGTAAATTTGTTAAACTGCTTTGATGGTAAGTAGCCTCAAAACACGTCTTTTGCGGAATACAGTGCTATTTAACTTTCTTTCAACGGTGGCAACAGAATTATATCCCAATTCGTTATCACTCTACTCACTTTTCAAACGTTAATCAGTCCTGCATCAGTGAAGCACAGCCTCCCCAAGAAGCATTTTCGAAATTCCTGTAAATAAATATTTATGAAAGAAATCACACAGGAAATTATTTCAATTTAGTTTTATTTAAGGTTAAAAAGTAGTCTTTATGTAGGCACTTACCTACACGATGAATACATCTATCTTCACATCCATGTGTACATTCAGTTCAATAAATAACAGACATGAAAGACACTGACAGACATTTGTACTCTGACAAGCCTTTAATGTTTCGATCTTTTTCAAAGTTCTAAGCAAACAACTCGAAACAAAAAACAAAAAAAAACAAAAAAAAACAAACAAACAAACCATCCATGTTGCAATTGAAAATTGCTCTTAGATGTAGAAGAAGAAATCAAATTAAAAGTAGAGAAAACCCGTGTAGAAACAAAGAAAACTTAAACATGAAATAATATTTTTGTAGGAACTTCATTTATTTGATGTTAACCAAAGTTCACTTGAAGAATCTTCGTTTGTGTTGTCATTCTTTGTCATGTCGTAAAATGAAATAATTTACAAAATAATGCATTGAATATAAATGTAGATTAGTTGTGATTATTGCGAATATAAAATGTATTTATATCATATTACCACAAGCATTTTATATACATTATACATTTAGTTAAACCACAAACAAAACAAAAACATTCCTTCTTGGAGACGCAGCAAATAAAAGAAAAAACAAAACAACAAACAGATCTATGTAGACCATACACACGTCCACTTAACAATAAATTACTAACAAAAGGAGAATAAAACATATATAACTTAAAATAAATTCGCTTTAAAGCACACTAGGCTAAAGAGAAATCAGGTAAACCTTTATAACTAAGCAACAAAACAAAAACACACATTTTTTGAAAATAAAAGTAGGAAAAACAAAAAAGCCTTTACATCTACTGCTGTTTTTGAACTGTAAATTCACAACGAAATGCTTTTATTTTGTCTGATCAATTGATTTTGTGTCGAATTTTATTTTTTCAATGAACTGTATTTTTTTATCTAACAAGAAGCTGTACCATTACTCAATCAAATTTAGAAAAAGTAACACAAAAAAGAAGAATTGTTTTACTTTGATATGAATGAAATTTATTTACAAATAAAAGGACATAATAATTAGAGTATCAAGTGCGTGAGAGAGAGAAGGTACAAGAAAATACCTATATATTGTTATAAACTCAAATAAATTATACATAAATAAATAAATATATATACACTAAATATCTACTATAATATATTGTACAATAGTTATTATTCAGTTATTTATGTACTATTACAAACAAAAAAGTTTAAATATTATTTATTGGCAACAAAATATATATATACATACCACTAAGCATTTATGGAATGGTTTATTTTCATTTTGAGTTCCTCTGTTCAATTTTTTTCGTTTCGTATGCTTTCTATTCTTGTCCCTTTTAAGTTTTGTGTGATCTTTACTATTGTGTCTTGAACAATTATGGATCCGATTTCCGTCTTTTTGGATGAAGATCACCCCTGCGATGTAACAATTTCATTTTGATAACTTCTTTTAGTCTCCGGAAAAGAAATACAAGATGCTTTGAATAACATTTTTCTACTAAACTGTACAACGGAACTGAATTCAGAAAAAACTCTACCTAATTGAAATCAGTGGTCGCCGTGGTGTAGTGGGTAGGTCTAGGTTCAATTCCCAGTTCAACACCAATTTTTCGAATTTTTCACGGCACCACCTCTTTCGAGCTGCTGACAACACTCAAAGAGTAATAACTGTCTAAGAAAGCTTCTCAAATTTCGCCGTTCGGAGTCGGCAAAAAACTGTAGGTCCCTTCTACTCGTGAGAGAACAGTAGCGCGCACTACACGAGTAGTTGATGACCAAGCTAGGCCCTGGTCCCCCTATGGACTGTAGTGCCAATAATTATTGAAATCAGTTGCAGTTCGATGCAATCAAAACCAAACAAAACTGGGCCTTAAAATTCAATTAAAGAATTTTATTCGAGCATCCAAAATGAACAAACATATGTACAGTTCAAACCGTTTATGGAAGTTACTACAATTCAAGTCATACTATATGAATAAGGTTCACTTGAGCTTACGAAAGAAATTACTTGAATTCAATTAAAGTCACCAACTCCAATTTGTCCATGATTTTTAATATGTATATGATTTCAAGTCTTCTCACACTCTGCAAACAGCAATAGAAACAAAACAACTTAAACTTAGTTGTTCATGAGAATATAAACTAAATGATAAGAATAATGTTTTAATCATCATTTGCCTATCATTTCAAGAATTCAACGTAAAAAAATTAAATCCACAATTTCGCTATAGGCTGTTTTATAAAAGTCGAATAAAGAAGAACGGGTAGTGATGAAATTTGTGAATAAAAATATAAGAGAACCCAAATCGCTCACATCTAACCACCGATCACTCAACATTTGGACATTTTTTTTTACCGAAAACTCATCTTTAGGGATACGACTCCTTTCTGGTTGAATTGGTTCAACAATCCACACCAGTGTCAATGCCCACCATTTCATTTCGAAGGAATTACTGTTTTGCGTGGATTACATGCCGGAAGTGTGATTGGATCACATTATTTTGTTGAGAATACTTATTACCATGTAGCTGCGACGCCCCACGAAAAGTATTTATTTATGTCCTCAATTAAAAAGTTAAGACATAGCCAATACGTTGTTTCAACAGGACGTGACAGTGATATAAGTCGGAAAGTTTATGTAATGAAACGAATGGGGAACGCAATATTGTTAGAAATTAACCTATCGTATGGTCACATCTTTCTTGTGATTCAACGCCTATGGACGGTTTTCTGTGGGACTTGAAGTTTTTTAAGTTTTAGTCTGTGCCTTAAACCGTCCAAAATAGATAAGCTCAGAGTCGATATTGAACGTGAATTACTGGAATATCGTTCAACATGGGTTAAACGGCTTGACTTCTGCCCCTGGTGCTCTTGCGAGTAAAATTAAATTTCATACATAATCGCAATTGGATGATTTTGAACACGTAATAAATTTTAAATATTCTAATCCGTTTAAATTTTATTTAAAAATACAATTTTAGGCACCCTTTATGAAAAAGTCTATATTTACACCACAAAATACTTTAAGTAAGATTTTTCCCGTGCATGTATACGAATACCATTCAAAAGTATGTACATTCGATTGTCGGTTTGTTATTTTCTTATGTCGGTACAATCGTCTCAAACATATGTTCACAATTTCAGATGTACAGCATATTAATTTTATTTGTGAAAAGCATACATGTTAGACGTGTATTGCGTGTCCGGCGATTTTTGCCTTAGCTCTCCTGGGCAATTCCATTGTGACGATTGGACTTTGATTTTGATGTCATAACAATATACCCAACAATACACCCACCAGGCAAATATGGATCGCCGTTTATGGCATTCAATGATGCGACATTTGTTTTTAATCAAAAAAAGAAATTTTGTGACGAACTTTGTTGCCACACACTTCACGCCCAAAATTTCCTAGAAATTGCATAATATGAGCCAACCAATATGCCGACAACTGTTTTAGCAACTTCTCTTATAGTGATCGATGATCATCCATAACATATCCTGACTTTCTCAGGCAAGCAGACTTTCTAAAATAAATTTAATTTTGATTCGTTCACAGTTTCCATTTACCAAAATATTGAAACTTATTTAAAAGTGCAGTCTTAAGGCTCTGCTGTTGAATTTTGGCAGCAATTGTGACTGAAAAAATTCAAAAAAGTTACGTTGTTGAGGACTTTCTTATAACATTTGTCTATTGAAGAATCTGTATTCATATATAACAAAGAAAGAAGTCACCCAAAACCCCTTAATATAAACGAATAAATTGTAATATATATAGCAACGCAAAGTTTTAAACAAAATCAAATACTTGATTGAAATAAAAGTAAAAAACAACAAAAGAAGTTCAACTACAAAGAGGTGGTTTCTGAAAAGAATTTCTTTTGAAATAACTCCTTTGTAAGAACCTTATTTTTATTTCATTTAAATTTTCTGACCTAAACTTACAACTTAAAATCGAACGATTTCTCAGAAATCGTACCTCTCATATTTTTTTTATACAATCATTTTGTGTTAAGTTTTGTCTGAAACAACGCACAGCTACGATAATAGAGCGAGCACGTTCTCATTTTTTGCCTTACTTACACTTGCCCGCATAAGTGGGACTTGCTCGAGCGTAGACTTCGTAAATACACCATAACCTCCAAAAATATGCTTAAAAATACAATAATGGAGGAATGGAGAAAAATTACAGCCGAGGATACCAAAAAATTTGTGAATTTCATGCCTAGACGTCTAACAGAAGTATTACAAAGAAAGGGTTATCCAACAAGCTACTAGAGTATCATAAAAAAAATAGTTTTCTGTGCTCCAAACGTCTTGTACGCAGACTTTTGCGTGTGTTTTTTATGCGTTCTTAAAGTAAATTTAAAACTAAAACAACTTCTCGATATCTATACATTTGAACCAGAAAGCTTTAGAGAAACGGTACTATCGAGTCTCGACGAAAAAAAAAAAACATCCAGCATTCAGGGGAAAGCTCCCAACGGATGACACTTACTGCTTTCATTCAATTGTCAGAGTTTGTTTTGACTGTTTCCAATTATTTTCTAAAAATTGACCGCAGTGCGGAAGGTAAGTTCTTCAGCATTTTTTGACTGCCATGTATTGTCATCATCAGATGTGAATTCAACGAGTGAAGGCGCAAATTTCTGACTACCCAAATAAATTTTGCACATAATCGTGTGTTCATTTTCGTGAATCTATTATTTCTTTGTTGAGTAAAATATGAATCAGAGGGAAGTCCTGGTGAAATGCGGAGGATTCGCAACGCAATTGGCCAAGCATGTGAACGAAACCATTGACGGTGATCCCCTTTGGAGTGCTCGGTACGATGCCAAAAATCCTGACGCTGTTATACGGACGCATTTGGATTTCTTAGAAAGTAAGTTTTTTTTTTCAAGCGCTGTTGCAAGTTCCTTATTTATCGCACACGTAGCCTATTGTTCTTGGGAAAATACCACTTATAAGCACGAACAAAACAAAAAGTGCACAACAAGCTAAGCGCATTGCTGGCTTTTGTTCATGTTCGTCGTTGTCTCATTCTCACATTCTTATACAAGCTAAGAAAACAAAATATAAAAAAGAGAAATTGCTTTCGCCTCTAGTCGACCAGACACGAAGTCGCCGTGGCATGTGTGTGATGTAAAGCTTTTCTTTACTTATCTTCCAAATTAATAATTTATTGAGCGTGCACTTTGGTCAATAGAGAGGTGCTCATTAATTTTTAAATTCAACGGTCGAACTAAGTCGCATTTGAATTTCAATTGTTTTATCCAGATGGCGCTCAAATCATCTTATCCAACACCTACCAGGCGAGCGTGGAGGGCTTTATGAAACATTTAAAATTATCAAGAGAGGAGAGCATTGAAGTGATGAAAAACAGTGTCCGGCTGACGAAAAAAGCCAAAGAGATATACTTAAATTCACGTGCTGAAAGTGGGGAAGCACCTGGTAAGTATATGACGTTCTTCTGAGCAAATTGGCCGTCTAATTCGTACCCTAACGTAAATTTTGTGAAATAATATGGACACGTTTAATTGATTAACGGGTTGTTTATGAATTTGTTTTGGAGTTAATTGTCATTTTTGTCAGATGATTACTCTAAGATTAAGGTTTGTTTGATCAAACAATTTAATTGTTTGGTTTGTGACATTCAGTGTGAAACTGGATATTCGACACACATAGTGTGTGGGCACATGCATATATACGTACATATGTTAAATTTTAAAGGACATCTTTTTAATTTTCTGTTTTCCTTAAAATAATTAATTTGATATTTTACTAATTTTTTCTATGACAGTTTCCTTCCCTCCTGCTATTAGAATATGTTAAAAAGTACCCGAATCAAAGCTAAGGCCCAGATTTTCTGAACCAGACATATAGAACGAAACTTGTTGAACACGACAGACAAGTTACAGTGAAAGCAGTCACAGAATATTTGTGCCTGCTCATGAGAAATCAATTTGAATGTCACACAAGTTACACATTCGGTTTTCTTTGCCATTCATGTTTAGGACTACCCCTTGTGCTGGCATCAATTGGACCATACGGTGCACATTTGAGTGACGCATCAGAATATAGTGGCAGTTACGACAAATCAGTGACACCAAGCGTAATCCGAGATTGGCATAGAGTACGTATTGTAGCCTGCTTGGAGGAGGGTGTTGATGGATTAGCAATCGAAACAATTCCATGTCAAGTAAGTTGCTGATGCAAACTACTTAAACGTAACTTTTCTATGATTAATAATTTCTTTTTTAAAGTTTGAGGCTGAAACTGTGGTTGACTTAGTTTGTGATGAGTTTCCTGGTACAAAGTTCTGGGTTTCCTTTCAATGTAAAGTAAGCTCTTTAAATTGAAAAAAATTCCCATTCCTGAACTAAGTCTAACTTTTAGGATGAAGAACACCTGGCACATGGTCAAAAGTTCCGAGACGCAGCATTATCCATTTGGAATAAATTACGAACCAGATCTGCTACAGACAGTTGCATAGGCATTGGAATAAACTGCGTCAATCCCAAAGTAATTTTAAAACTTTTCAACGATATTTTATTATTAGAATTTTTGTACCTTGTAGTTAGTCGCGCCTCTCTTCAAGACGGTCCAAGGAAATAACATTCCGCTTGTAGTGTACAGCAATCGCGGAGAAATCTTTGACGGGCAGAACGGCTGGACCGGTGCGGACAAGTGTATACCTCTCCACACGTTTGTTCCGGAATGGATAAGCCTGGGTGCCAAGGTTATTGGCGGATGTTGTCGAGTCTATCCATGTGATATTTTGTGCATAAGAAAATGTGTCGACAAAATTACACAGTCTACAAATCTCTAAAAAAATGTATGTCGCTGGTTGTTCTTGTACTTGACTTTTGTATTTTTAATGAAAATAACAATGTTTCTTGATTATGTTGAGAGTTTGAATCTTTTGCTGATTGCAGTCTGTGAATGGGGACAGAATTCCGCTGATTAAAACTGCACACTTACTGACTTCATAGTTCTGTGGCAAAGGGTTATCAAAACCTGATATCACTTTGCAATTGAAATAAGACACTTGTATATAAAAAGCCGAACAAAATTATTTATGCATTTTCACAGCACATTTGCAAACGCGATTCTAGCTAGGAGGAGTAAATCTCCAAATTTCAAGAGAGAAAGTAAATGTATCCATTAGTTCATCTTTGAACGACCGTTTTAGTCGTTCACTTAAAAAATGAAAGACTGTTTTTTTTTTGAAAGGCTATTAATTTGCTATCAGCTTTATCAATTAATTCCCGGATGTAAAGCAAATGAGAAGCTTGCAAAGTATATTAGTATTCTATTCTGATTATTGAGTGTACTGTTCGCTAAATGCAGACTAGGTTGTACTTGGGCGATAAGAAAATGTAATGGTTTTATGATTTTTAAGTGAGTAGAAGCAATAAAAAGCAACTGATAATAACAAAGAAAATTATATCTACACTTATAATACTTTGAAGTCAAGATGTTAACAAAGGGAAAATTTTACAATCGGAATGCAGTTGATGACGGATATGTATGTATGACTCATCACATCACTGTCCAGTAAGCAAGTTCGTTATTTCGGTTGTCAATCTCATCCATGTTATAGAAACTCTTGCCAAAATTTAAGTTTGTTGGCAGAATTTCAAGAAATTCAGGAGCCAAAAAAGATATCATATTTAATGGCTTATTTATCGTTTCGAGTATCCTAATCCGTTTTCGCGCAAGTGCATACTTATTGAACTTGAAAAAAAAAGATTTTCGCTCATTGCAAATTATTTCCCGACTTTTTATCGAACACAGTAATGCGGTCATGAATGAGTCAATCGAGCAGAAAACCTTTTCGCTTAACATTGTCGTACGTGATGGTTCGATGTGGTTACAATTCATCAATGGTTCATAAATGCAATTTTTGAATACAGCTCTTAAAAAAAAAGTCCCCACAAAACGGTAGATTATGTTTGAGTGTAAAAAATTGTGTGCCTGATGGTATTTAAGGCGTTGGAACGCTATGCCACCAGGTCACTTTGCAGATTGCAAAATCCAACTGCTTGTAGGTAGTCCACTTAGATATGGAATTCAGAATACCCTATCTAACATTTCTTTATGCACTTCATCTTAGTAACCAATTCTGCCCCAATACAGATAAACCATTCCTTGTAGGCACATTGAAGACTAAGGGACTATACTCGACCACTCGAGGGATTCAATTTACAAATTCAAGATGTCATATGTAATTAATAACACTTACTTACATTTAGGCGGTTACGCGGATCCCACACCTCAACATTCATAAAGGTACCTGGCGATCACCTGATCAATCAACCGTCAACCAGATTGATCATGTCGACGTCAGACACACCTCCAGTATTCTCGATGTCCGAACCTTCCGAGGTGCAAACATCGACTCGGATCATCACCTTGTTGTAGCCAAGGTAAGAACCCGGATATCGTGAGAGCAACGGAGTCGAGACAGGCCAAGACGGTTTGATGTCGGAAAGCTACAATCGCAGCCGATCGCTAGAGCCTTTGCCGATCGATTCTCCCTGAAACTATCTCAAAGTTCGACGCTGCCTGCACAAACAATAGAAGACAAGTGGAAACGTTGTCAAGAAGCCATCAAAGAGGCCGCCACTGATGTGCTGAGTTTCAAGCCACCACCTAAGAGGAACCCATGGTTTGACGACGAGTGTAGGCAGGCGCATGCAGCCAAACAAGAAGCATACAAGGCAACGCTGCATCGAACGACGAGAGCTGTTTGTGAGCTCTACAAACAGAGAAGAAGGGAAGAGAACCGGCTTCTCAGAAGAAAAAAGAAAGAGCACGAGAAGCGCGCGGTCGAGGAAAAGGAGAGGTGCTATGGCAGGAATCCGTCCGAAATTGTTACCGCAAGATAAAACAGTTATCCGGCGGTAATAAGCCTCGGACAGAAGCCTGCCAGGACCAAAATGGACAACTGATGGAAGAGTCGCAGTCGGTGCTGAGAATCTGGAAGGATCATTTCTGCAGACTCCTAAACGGCGATGACGACGCAAATCCCGCTGTTAGGCAGAATGTCCCACTCAATTTGGACGACGATGGACAGGAATTCCGTCCCCCCGACTTCGACGAGGTCAAGATAGCAATATCGAGACTGAAGTCGAACAAAGCTGCTGGCGCGGACGGACTATCCGCAGAGCTGTTCAAAGCGGTTGGGGATGAGCTGGTTGGGTGCATGCACCAGCTCATCTGTGAGTTATGGTCGGAGGAGGTTTGTCCGGCCCACAAGAAAGAAGACCGCTTCGACTGCGCCAATTACCGAGGGATCAATCTCCTTAACATCACATATAAGATTTTCTCTGCCGTACTGTGTGAGCGCCTGAAACCATTTATCAACAACCTGATAGGTCCCTATCAGTGTGGTTTCAGGGCAGGGAAATCTAAAATCGACCAGATCTTCACACTGCGGCAGATCCTGGAGAAGTCCCAAGAAGGACAAATCGACACCCACCATCTATTTGTCGATTTCAAGGCCGCGTATGCCAGCGTGTATAGAGATGAGCTATACAGTGCCATGTCTTGTTTTGGCATCCCTACCAAACTCGTCAGATTGTGTATTACAATGGAGAACTCTCGCTACTCCGTCAAGGTCGGTAGCGAACAAACCGAGACCTTCGATGTAAAAAAGGATTTAGACAAGGCGATGCGCTGTCATGCGACTTCTTTAACATCATTCTTGAGGGGATCATGTGAGTTCCACGTCAACAGCAGAGGCACGATCTTCCACAAGTCGGTTCAACTGCTAGCTTATGCGGATGACATTGACGTGATCGGACGAACTCAGCGAGCCGTCAATGAGGCGTTTGCTAGCATCGAAGCGGAAGCGGCTAAAGTGGGACTAGTGGTGAACGAGGGCAAAACGAAGTATATGCTGTCATCGAAGAAGGACGCAGAACATCGACGTCTCGGACAGACTGTCACTATGGGCAGTAGAAACTTCGAGGTAGTAAAGGACTTCGTCTATCTCGGCTCCGCGGTGAATAGGGACAACAACATCAGTACCGAAATCAAGCGCAGAATAACTCTTGCCAATCGCTGTTTCTTTGGGCTCAAGAGGCAATTGAGTAATAAAGCCCTCTTTGTACAAAACCTTGATCATCCCAGTCCTGCTTTACGGCGGAGAAACCTGGACGCTACTAAAAGCGGATGAGGAAGCCATTGGTCTTTTCGAGAGAAGAGTTCTGCTTGCGATTTTTGGTCCTGTTTGCGTTGATGGCATCTGGATGAGAATAATCAACCACGAACTGTATGGGCTGTACGGCGGCATGAGCCTAGTCAAGCGTCTACGGATACAACGCTTAAGGTGGCTAGGCCATGTAGAGCGTATGTACAGCACTGCTCCGGCCCGAAGAGTTTTCGAATCCGAACCACAGGGACAACGCAACAGAGGACGTCCTAGGTCCTAGACTGGGATGGCGCACACAAGTGGAAAAGGACCTCAACCAACTTGGAGTGCGATATTGGAGGCAGCTGGCAAGAGACCGTGCTAGCTGGAGAGCCATGTTGGTTGAGGCCCAGGTCCACCCCGGACTGCAGCGCCATCCGAAGAAGAAGAAGACTTACATTGAGGAGTAACATTCTGTTTTCTTTCATACTCCATCTTAAAAAAATTTTCAATTTAGGACTCATAATAAGGAGCATATGTGCTCTGATAGATAAAGCAGTTCGGCAACGTTTCACGTTAGAATATCAATTCTTCATTCCTCTGCCAGCATCTTTTTTCATTAAAAAAAAAAAAAAACTGTCAGAAACAGTCAAATTTGCCGGGTTAACGCCTGCATCTTTGCACGTAGGCCCAGAATGTGAGGAGATATGAAAGAAAGGTTATCTATGCCTTTGCTACAGGCCTGTTTACACTTCTTACTTCAAGAAGCCACAGATTTACATAACATAAGCCGAACCAATTCCCTCCTGAATTTGGGTCAGTAATAATGTCTCTGGCCTCTGGTGGCCCATTCTACACCAGAAAATCATATATTTTGCAAGTAGTTCAAGATCGCTTTTGGTTCCGAAACTCACACCCTCCTCTCCGTCCTTCTTTTCCAACATTCGCAGCAATCGACATACTGATAAGACAGGACGCGACCGTGTTGATAAAAGCGACCGTTTGCCGGTCTGCTCCCAAACAAAAGCAACATCAAATGTGTTTTGTTCGTAAACTGTTTGATTTGTGATAGCAAATAGCGTTTAACAGTGTAAGCGCCCACGCACACATTCACAGCCGGCCAGTGAAAGTCCAATGACCGATGACAACAAATATAAAAGCCATCGAAATCTAGGCGGCCAGCTACATTCAGTGAGAAGACGTGAACGGATTCGGAGAGCAAACCCATCGATAGCAGTCGCAGCAGCAACAAAACAAAGTGATTAAATTTATTCAAGCAGTTTGAGGAATAATAATTTATTGGGACGAATACACACTCAAGCCATTTAGAGAAGCGAGCAGATGTGAGTTTAGTTTTATTGACACCCAACATAGTAAGTGCACCCCAAGGCAGGGCGTTCGAACTTGTAGCCGAGGTTTGGCCAGGCACTCGTGTCACGAAAGTTTTTCTGAAGCTATGCCAATGCAACGATTTTTCGTAAACAATCTATTTATAGACCGCACCTAAAGTGTCGCTGTAACTAAGTCGTCATCGGAAGCAGACGGATCGGCTGGAAAACAGCAGCCACTGATTGCAGTTAAGTGCCGAGACATGTTGTAAAACATTCGATTTCGCGTTGTTTGTGTAAAACGTAAACAAAATCAAACCCTGGGTCAGACTATTACTGACTGCTTGTGTGTTTGCTCAGATTAGATTGTTTTATCGCCCCGTGAGCAGAGAAGAAAACAACGTTCTCGTTCGGAATTATCTCCTGTCTTTGTTTTTACGAGCGCCATTCGTCTACGGTTTCCCAGATTAGTCTCCTTTCTGATTTTCAGCAATTTCACTTTTGGTATTTGACCCAAATATTCGGCTTATCATCACGCCTTTGAGGAGGATTGAATCACACCGTGTAAGGAACTGTTTTCTAGACATTGTTTTGATTGAAATGAAATTGCGTTATATCTTAGATTAATTTAAAAATACACCTGCCATTCACACACACACCTCTTTGCGGTAGACGACCCGTTGTGTATCTTCGCCCATAAGTGAATCTAATTTGTTTTAAACAAATATAGTTTGTGCGATTAAAATCCCACACAGACCCGTCGGGTGAGCTTACTTGTGTTAAATGCACTGCAAAATTCATTCGGCGTGAGAGTTGTGATAAATTTGTTTAATTTTGCCTGTTCAGCGTTTTGTCTGATATAATGGATGGAAGAAAATTTTAATTACTTGTTTGGCTGAAACAATTAATATGAGTTTCTGCTGTGCACTAAATGTGAAAGAACATTGAACTGACCTTCTGTGGAATATACGGACTATCGACGACTCTTTCAATTGTGTCTCGTTTGATTGTGTAATCGTGAACAAGTTTGCACGTCAGTCGTGTCTTTTTATCAAATGTGACTATCGTGTCTAGAAATGAATTTGATTAAGGGACCCAGGTGTTTCGTTTTGGTTGAACAACATTAAATTAACATAGGAATCGGGTTTTGATGAATGTACATGCAAGCAAAGCTCGGCTTAAACTTAAACAAAATGTACAATGTGCCCCAAGTACAAACGCATTAAAAGCAACTTATCTATATTTTCAAATACTTTTGAATTTGATGTTCGCACTAACTATAAATGTTTCCACATTAGGAAGCCTAAGTTGACACAATTTAGCTTTACACTATAAATTATAAAAGTTTAATTTGACAATGTGGCCGCCGTGGCGTAGTGGGTAGAGTGCGACGCTCATATGCCGATTCGATTCCCGGCTGAACACCTCGATTTTTTCACGGCACCACCTCTTTCGAGCTGCTGACAACACTCAAAGAGTAATAACTGTCTAAGGAAGCTCCTCAAACTTCGCTGTTCGGAGTCGGCAAAAAACTTCAGGTCCCTTCTACTCGTGAGAGAACAGTAGCGCGCAGAACACGAGTAAGTTGATGAGGTCCCTTCTTTTCGTGAGAGAACAGTAGCGCGCAGAACACGAGTAAGTTGATGAGCAAGCTAGGCCCTGGTCCCCCTGTGGACTGTCGCGCCAACAATTATTATTAGTATTAATTTGACACAATTTAAGTTTACACAGTGATAACCTTTGTTTAGTGGTAAAACTGCAACCGTCACACTTCGAAGTTCCCAGGTTCGATTCATGGAATAATTTTTTTATTTTCTCACTGCAATTCTTTTGAGTTGCTGGCAAGGCTCAAAGACTACTATTTGTAAGTGGAAAAACTTCAAAAATGTCGCCATTCGGTTGAAGGTTTATAAAAAAAAATAGCACGCACGCTCAATTGCTTAAGAAGCTGTGGCCTTGTTGACTGCTAAGCTATCCAATTTATACATTTTCTTGAATATTTTTATTTGCTTTTTACCGCTTATATACCTTAATTACGTTTGTGCCTTGTATGACTTTACATGTCTCCAGAGGACAAGGTTCGTTGAATTCTGGTGGAAGAGTAGTCATTTCGGTGACGTAAAATGTTGGTTCCATTTCACTTTTTTAGATAGATAGGGGTTATTTCACATAATAGTTATTTCATTAGTAATGTTACAGTTTACAATTTAGAGATATAATATTCCAATATCATTCTCCTATACCATTTTTCAACTGACTATGCAAAATCTGGTTAAAGAACGATAAATAAATAAATTAATAAATACGAGTAGTAGGTTGACAAATGTGTCCGCCGTTTTGTAGTGGGTAGAGTGCGATGCAGCAATTGAATTGTTTCTCTGGCTGTATGAGATGTGGCGCCGTCTTGTTGAAACCACATCCCCTCCACATTCATTTCTTTAATTCAAGGCACGAAAAAATTGGTTATCATTATCATACCGAACACTATTGACTGTTTGCGCTTGACTTTTCATAAAAAAAAGTTCCATTGATTCCTTCTTCTTCTTCTTCTTCTTCTTGTGGCGCTACAGTCCGGAGTGGACCTGGGCCTCAACCAACATGCCTCTCCAGCCAGCACGATCTTTCGCCAGCTGTCTCCAGTTGCGCACTCCAAGTTGGTTGAGGTCCTTCTCCACTTGAGTGCGCCACTTTAGTCTAGGTCGTCCTCTGTTGCGTTGTCCCAATAGCTCGGATTCAAAGACTTTTCGGGCCGGAGCAGTGGTGTCCATACGTTCTACATGGCCTAGCCATCTTAAGCGTTGTATCCGTGGACGCTTAACCAGGCGCATGTCGCTGTACAGCCTATAGAGTTCGTCATTAAATCTTCTCCTCCAGATGCCATCAACGCAAACAGGACCAAAAATCGCACGCAAAACTTTTCTCTCGAAAAGACTAAGTGCTTCCTCATCCGCCTTTGCTAACGTCCAAGATTCTGCGCCATATAGTAGGACGGGATGATCAAGCTGTTATATAAAGCTAGTTTAGTCCTTCTATAGAGGGCTTAATTACTCAATTGCCTCTTGAGCCCAAAGAAACAGCGGTTGGCAAGAGTGATTCTGCGTTTGATTTCGGTACTGATTCATTCATTTCCATTGATTCCTCCAGCCCAAAATCCACACCTCACGTTGAGGATGCATTTACTTTTCGTGAATCGCTCGAGGATTTTCCTCGCCCCAAATGCGACAACTCTGCCTATTGACGAAGCCATTAAGATGAGAATGGGCCTCGTCACTAAAGATGATTTTATCGGCAAAATCAGCATTTTCATATTCACAATGATAATGCGTTGTTCAATCGTGTAGCGCTCCTTTTTTATTAACCTTATACCTTCTACTAACAAACAATAATAATTGTTCAAATGTCAAACAATGACAATTTGAAAGGCGCCAAATTTGAATCTTGCATTCTTGTTGAAACACCCTTTATATCATAGATAGAGTTATGAACTTGACAATAATTCATGCATTTACTGACTATGTGCATAATTTAACTTGTTCTAGTAGAATTGTATTCTTCTCTGGCGTCTATCACACCGGTTCGTTATATATTCAAGCCAATGCTGTTCATCAGAAGGCTTAACATTTTATATTCAATAGACATCGATCTTTACTTTATCAGTAACGGATTCGTACTCCTACACACCATATAAAAAATGAATCCCTAACCAAGAATGAATAATTTCATTTCAATTAAATAACGGATTGACCTAAATTTTTTGCTGATAGAAGCAGAGTCAAACGGGAACAGTGACAGCACCGAGATGTTCAACTAAACATCTGTCTATTTTTTGTTCAACTAAAACATGTGTGTGGCCACCGTGGCGTAGTGGGTAGAGTGCTACGCTCATACGCCGAAGGGTCGAGGTTCGATTCCCGGGTGAATTACGAATTTTTCATGGCTCCAACTCTTTCGAACTGCTGACAACTGTCTAAGAAAGCTTCTCAAATTCTACCGTTCGGAGTCGGCAAAAAACTGTAGGTCTCTTCTACTCGTGAGAGAACAGCAGCGCGCACAACACGAGTAGTTGATGAGCAAACTAGGCCCAGGTCTCCTGTGGACTGTTGCGCCAACAATTGTTATAATGTAACCCATTTCTGTCAAGCTACCAGACGGGCACAAACAAAGCCCCTTGCTGAAATCTGTCATGTATTAGTCCCCGTCTCCCGATTATCACATAGTTGCAACTTTGTGGAGCAATAGCTTATCGCTCCCACTGACAGAGAGCACTCGTCATCTGGCATAATCGCACTTTGCAATTCACTTACACCCTGCCTGCTTACGTGATCCCTTGCACCCACGTCCACTGGCGACTGCAAGTCAGTTTTATTAGTTTATCTATTTGCCTCGATTAGAGACAAAGCTTGCCAGCAGCACACGCGGCCGTCTAATAATACCCCAAAAGTTAATAAAAAAAAAGTCAATGAACGCCGAAGCACATTATATGCCCCACACATCTCCGTACTGTGCGTCTGTTTACTTTTGAAATGATTTTGATCTGATCCGTCGTCTGTGGAAATAGTTTTTTTCCCGCCCGCTGACCTTGAATTTGTTTTCGTTTGCAGAGCACAGATGGGACGTATTCTTATCAAAGACGGGGGCTTCGCCACACAGCTGACTGTGCACGTCGGCGACCAGATTGACGGCAATCCGCTGTGGAGTGCGAAGTTCAACGCCACGAATCCGTCGGCGGTGATACAGACTCACTTGGACTTTCTGCAGAGTGAGTGGTGGTCAAACTGTGTCCGAAAGGCGATTTGACTGATTTTGATTTATTTAGGCGGCGCAGACATCATCCTGACGAACACCTATCAGGCCAGCGTGGAGGGGTATGTGGAGTATCTGCATTTGAATGAGGAGCAGAGCATTGAACTGATAAGGCGGACGGTTGAGTTTGCCCATGTTGCCAAGGAGAGATATCTGCGTGAGTGCGATCAGTCGAATGTTATTGTGGAAGAAGGTTAACCACAACGTCTCAGTTTATGGATCGGATTTATGAAGATTTTATATTTTTAGGCTTGCCGATGATCATTGCATCCATCGGACCATACGGCGCCCACTTGCACGACGGTTCGGAGTACACAGGCGCGTATGCGGACTTTGTGAGCAAAAAACAGATTGCCCAGTGGCACAGAACAAGGATCGATGCGTGTCTCGAGGCTGGCGTGGATGCTCTAGCCATTGAGACCATTCCCTGTCAGGCGGAGGCCGAGGCCTTAGTAGACCTGCTCTGCGATGAGTACCCAGAAGTCAAGTTCTGGATCTCTTTCCAGTGTAAAGTGAGTCATCCCCATGGTGGCACTGAACTGCACGTTGTAATACGCGATCTTTGTTTCAGGATGGCTCAAGTGTGGCTCATGGTGAGAAGTTCCGCGATGCGGCTTCGCACATCTGGGAGAAACTTCGAAAACGGAATGCCCTTCAAAACTGTTTGGCTCTGGGTGTGAATTGCTTGCATCCACAGGTAAGCAACAGAGTTTTGGGCTTGAAAATTTATTTATTCGTGGCTCTTCCCCAGTTTGTCACTCCTCTTTTCCAAAGCTTAAACGGCAACCGGCCAGAGAACGACAAAATTCCTCTTGTGGTGTATCCCAACAGCGGGGAGGTGTACGATGTGAAGAACGGTTGGACCGGCAAGGAGGACTGCGTGCCCCTGGAGCTATACGTGCCCGACTGGGTCAGATATGGCGCGAAAATTATCGGAGGCTGCTGTAGAACATACGCCAGAGATATTCGTCGCATCGGGAACGCTATTAGCCACATGCATTCGTAAATACCGCTGACTGTTTGTTCCCAATAAGTTCTCATAGATGTTCAGTAAGCATTTGTTATTAGATTTAGGGTTTTGTAATTTTAGGTAGTTAGTAAATTTTATGTAGATAAAAGACAAAAAAGTAGTGTGTTTTTTTTGAGAGCGGTATTGGAACCTTTGGACTGTGATTTAATACTACGCTTTCACATGACTTTGAATGTTATTTATTGAAATGTATGTGAATCTTGCGAGTTGACACCACGACTTTTACTCGGCTAGTGGCTTAAGGATGGCATTCATATCGCCAATGAGGCATTTGTAACTAATAATGTGAAGACGTACAGAATGTAGTCAAGATAGGATGCACAACTTTGATGTCACAGACAGAGAGTCAACAAATTTAATTAAGGCTAGCACGGTAACGAACGCAAACATAATGGAATGATCAAGATTCAGTGCTATAGAGCAGGCATACTTTTGCACACGAATTTTGACTTTGTTTGATGACAGTTGAAATACAAGATTCATTATGAACCCTACCGAGGCCCGCGTCTAGTCGACTATCAACGGAAAGGGCCGATAAAGTGTTTGAATCCAAGTCGTTGGGAGGAATGTCATCAGGAGGAGTTAACCCAGAATGTGCCAATAAAGGAACTCATTGAACAACTAATTGCTGATTTCACTCATAGATGGCTTTAGTTGAATTTTTAGGTTTGCTGATCGATACACATTTTGTTATTTGACAGTTGGTACTTCATCTTTCAATCAATAGAAACATTAGGTATGTTCCAATTCATTTGTGTACAGAAATTCGTAGTTGAGTAGTTTGGGTAAAAATCTCCCTTGCAGAGAGTAACTACCAAAACTTGTGAAACAACTTTTCGTAGAAATTCGTAAACAGCTATCAGATATATGAAATGTCAGAAGTTTTTTTGTTTTCACTTTGACAGCCATCTGCTGTCCATGGATTTTTCTTCGGCAGCAATTCTTAGGGAGGGGACTTATTTGGCTCTCTCATGAGCTCTCTCTCCTACCAAAAAATCAGGTAATGGAACGCTTTTTCGTAGTTTTCAGGCAAATTCGTAGACTTTCGTAGCAATTCAGAGCGATTGGAATGGACCTATTTTTTGATCGATTGTGTAGTTTTTGTTTGACGTCTGTTAAAAAATGGAAAATCAAAACGAACATTTCGTCATATTTTGATGTTTTATTTCGGGAAAGAAAAACCGCATCGCAAGCTTACAAAAATGTATGTGCTGTTTATGGTGACGAAGCTTTAAAAGACCTGAAATTTCAAAATTGGTTTGCCAAATTTCGTTCCGGAGATTTTTCAATCAAAGATGACAAACGCTCTGGTCGTCCAGTTGAAGTTGATGACGACCAAATCAATGCAATAATCGATTCGGATTGCCACAGTGAGATTGCAGAGAAACTTAATGTTTCACATACATGCATTGAAAATCGCCTAAGACATCTTTGCTTTGTACGAAAACTCGATATATGGGTTCGTTATGAACTGAAGAGAAACCATTAAAAACAGCGCATTAACATCTGCGATTTGTTAAGGAAACGTAATGAAAATTATTAAAATCGATTGATAACTGGTGATGAAAAATGGGTCCTTTACAACAATGTATATAGAAAAAGATCGCGGAGCAAGCCAGGTGAACCAGCTTAAACAATATTGAAGCTAATATTCGTCAAAGAAACGCTGGGTGGGATTACAAAGCAATAGTCTACTTTGAACTTTTAGCCTCAACCAAACGATCAATTCAGATGTCTACATTGCACAACTAACAGAGGTGAACAATGCAGTTGAGGAAACAAATCGAAAAGGTGCTGTACGTCTTCATGACAATGCAAAGCTACACACATCTTTGGGTCATTCGGCAATAATTGGAGCTTCGTTGGGATGCTTTGCCACATCTACAATGTATTCTTTACCTACCAAAATCTGATTACTTTTTATTTCGGTCTTTGTAAAACTCCTTGAATGGTTAAAATGTCAATATTGATGATGATGTTAAATCGTACCTGGTTCAGTTTTTTGCTGAGGCAAAATAAACGTTTTGTGAACATACAAATATGATTTCAGGAGTAGGAGGGACCAACAGCTTCTTTTTCGTAGATAGTTACTACTCTTTGAGTGTTGTCAGCAGCTGCAAAGAGATGGTGCCGTGAAAAATTCGAGGTTTTCACCCGGACATCTGAGTGTCGGACTCTACCCACTACACCATGGTGACCACAAGGAAATATGATGCAGCACGAAAACTGGCAGAGAGTCATTGCTCAAAATGGGCAATGCATTACAGAATAAAGTTATTTCGTTTCATAACTTACCAACTTTATATATACAACCTGTGGGAACTGAAACAAAATCGGCATATAACGAAGAGTTGAGAAATACCCTGTGTCTGTTACTTACTTTCTGTTGAGTGAAAAACAACAGCTTTAAATTGTTGTAAAATATTTATTAGATTTAAGTAAGACGAATATTTTACCAGAAGCCGTTATTTATACATGCTCTGTTAAAAATAAACTTCCACATTGAGTCGACCAGAAGACTAAGCCTTGGAGGTCTTTTTAGTAATAATAATAATTGTTGGCGCTACAGTCCAAAGGGGGACCAGGGCCTAGCTTGCTCATCAAATACTCGTGTTGTGCGCGCTACTGTTCTCTCACGAGTAGAAGGGACCTACAGTTTTTTGCCGACTCCGAACGGCGAAATTTGAGAAGCTTTCTTAGACAGTTATTACTCTTTGAGTGTTGTCAGCAGCTCGAAAGAGGTGGTGCCGTGAAATATTAGAAAAATTGGTGTTGAACTGGGGGTCGAACCTAGACCCTTCGGCGTGTGAGCGTCGCACTCTACCCACTACGCCACGGCGACCACTTTTTAGTAGTGGTGTGTTAAATATGTTTCTATCTTCATCTCCTCGAAAAAAAAAAAAATTGAGGGAATATAAGATCAAACAGAATACTGTACAGATCGTACCTACGCATGCAATTTTGCAGTCGACGGATAGACAGTGTGTGTTTTGGCAATCTTAACATACATTTCACATTATAATATCAATTTTGTTAAATGTCAAATATATACATTGATATTTGCGCTGTAAAAAGAAAGATATAATTTTCCAATTATAGGTTAAGTTATTTTTAACAAAAAAAAATCAATTAATTTTCAAGAACAACTTAAAAGAGATCAGCTCAATTTCCTTCTTAAAACAACTCAAACAATATTCTAAACAAGCTTTTTGAACCGATAACTTTACACGGCACATCGCTAAGAAACTACTTTAGAGCAAATTCACCAACCAGTCCCAGATAGGCTTTAGAGCTGTAACCGAAGCGAGTCTCGTTCCTATTGACAGATACACTCGCTCACTGACATACACAAGTCATTTTCGCACAACCTGTCAAAAAATAGCTTAGCAAACGAAAAGCGGCGTTTTTGCACAGTAAATTGGAAGAAAATATCTTTAAATTAAGAACATTTATATTTCACAAGTCAACACAAAACCAGAACAACAATGCTTATCAAAGTGAAGGTAAATAAATAGACCAATTTTCAGAACAGTTTACTCTCTTGAACATCTGACTCATTTGGAATAATTTAACATAATTCTTTTTTTCGTCAATCCCGGGCAGACTTTAACTGGAAAGGAAATTGAAATTGACATCGAACCCACAGACAAAGTAGATAGAATAAAGGAGCGTGTTGAGGAGAAGGAAGGCATTCCGCCACAACAGCAGCGTTTGATCTTCTCTGGCAAGCAAATGTGAGTAGTTGGGGATTTCACCACGAACGAAAGTTTTATATTTGTCATCCGCAGGAATGATGACAAAACAGCAGCAGACTATAAGGTTCAAGGTGGATCTGTCCTTCATTTGGTGTTAGCACTTCGTGGTGGCTTTTAAGCGACATCATTCTAAGTTATTTAATATATATTTTTTTTTTTTATACCATGAAACTCATCTTGGTCATAGTGTAATGCAGGATTGTATCGTACATTGAGATGTGTAGAATTTGAATAAAAATCGTATGAAGAGAAGATTAAAGGCTGTTTTTAACAAAAACAAATTAAAGGGAAAATCAACAATGGATTTGTTTATTGATTTTACATATTTTGTGAGCGAATTTTGATGAAAGAAAGGAAGAGGAATACGTTGTGTATGTGCCTGTAGTGTTGTTATAAGGATTTTTTAAGCAATCTTTATGACGATGCATTTGAATGTGTTATGAAAGTTCTTTTTCTTTTTGCATTCTTCAGACGGTTCAAATCATCGTAAATCTGTAGAAATATTGGCTAAAACCGTTGGCATATGATCGAGTTAAATGCCCAATCCTACTGCAACAATCTGTTATCATCACAGAAATAGTATGCATTACTGACGTCTTAAATTGTTGGTCTTTACAAAGTTATTTTGTCCAGAATTTGCTTTAACTTGTTAATATCGAGTAAGAGTGAGGCTGTATTTCTATATATACAAATACATATACCCACAGGATCAACACCGAATGACTACCTAACTCTTTGAAAGCTGTAGTTCTGACTTGAATATCCTCGCACCGTCATTGTACATCATTTTTGCTGTCTACATTTTAGTTAAGATCCAGGGTACAACACGGATGAACTCTTATTCAACCTACTGAAGTGGGATCCTGATTTATACACCAACATTGCTTAGTTTACCGATTCCTACTAAGACGGCCTTGACTTGAAATTTTGAAAACAATATTGGACTGTTGACCACTCCTTACCGTGTACGCCGTTTTTGTTGTCACAAAAATTAGTTAATATTTAAATACTAATTTTTATATTTACTGAAGTTCTGCTGTTGATTAAAATTCCATAGTTTCTACACTGACATTGAATGATTTAAATTTTTCTGGTCAAAACACAAACACTTCATTTTCAACTGCTGTTTTAATTCTAATAGGGTCTAGCTCCGGATGGCATTATTTGAGATTTGGAGACTGATTACGCGTGTAAGAGAAAGCGTTTTAGTCATACACAAATAATGGAATATACTCAATTTAATACTTACTTACTTATCAGGAAGATGAACCATGAAGGGTCTGAGCCTGAGCAATTGCTGCCTTCCATCAGTGCTTCCAGTCATCAAGGCCAAGTAGTCTTACATCCGCGATGACATGGTCTCTGAACCGGAGGTTCGGTCTTCCTCTCCTTCTCGAACCAGGAGGCTCGGGTTCGAAGACCCTCTTTGCTGGAGCGTTGTTGTTCATTCGTTCGATGTGGCCGAGCCAGTATAGTCAACGGATTTTTGCTTTCCGGACTACAACCACATCCTTGTACAGCTCGTAGAGTTCGCGGTTGTGTCATCTCCTCCATTCGCCTTCCTCGCAGACGGGAACATATATCCGACGTAGAAGATTTCTTTCGAAAGCACCAAAAGTCAGCTCTACAACCTTACTTAATGTCCAGCTTTCGGCTCCATAAAGCAGGACTGGCGGAATAAGGGTTTTGTAGAGCATGTCTTTTGTCCTTCGAGTCGGGAAATTCCAGCCCAGTTGTTTTGACAGACCGAAGTAGCATCGGTTGCCAAGGGCGATTCTACGTCGGATGCGTTTTTTGCTGGACAGTATATATTTGGTTTAAACTCAATTTAATTCTTTGCCTTTGTCAATATTTTAAATTACAAATAAATCATCATTACACACGGTCCCATGAATAACTTCTAACGCAATATGTGTGCAACGCAATCAGCTCGAGGATTCTATAAGAATTCGCATAACTCGGTTCTTTTGAATATTGTTTTCTTCTAGGAATCTCCTACAGATTTTATTTGAAATTTACTCATCTATTTGTCTTCTAATGTCTCCAATTAAAATGAACTTTGTAAATAAAAATATACAAAGTCGCAAATATTTTTCTTAAAGTATTTTCAAAACACTTTCAGTAACTCCAGGCCTCCTCCAATTTTACTCAAGCATCAAGCTTCTCCGCAAACCAAAGTGGAGACTTATCTCATCACATCTCTTCACAAAAATTCTTATCATATTTTTCCGCCTACATTCGAGTATCGAATCATATGTCAACAAACCGCTGTCAAAACTAGCACAGCAATTTTCACACAAAATAAATTTTGTCTTTAACGCACATCCAATAAACAATTCAATTAATCCCGGAGACATCAAAGAGAATCCGCTTGCTATGTCGAATGTGCCGAAGTACTTACTGGCCTTGGAGTCAATTAACCTAATCCCCGATGAGAAAGATGGTAAGACTTCCATTTGTGTTCCCTAAAGAAAGCACATACCTCATTTCCAAGTGTTTGCAGATTTGTCCAGAATAAAGAAAAATATTGGAGTTCTTGAAAAATTCATTGGATCTGACTTGAAGCAGTCTCTTGTCGACGAACTCCTCCACGAATCTTTTTCCGAAGTAAACGAACCTGAATGGAGGTATTCCCTTTACCTGTATCAACTAATCATTTCCATCATCGACGGAACGAAATTTGAAAGCGACGCAAAGGAGGACCTTATATCAACAAAACACATTAACCTACTGACGGAATCCATTCAGGACGGCTCTGTGTATGGCCTCCGACCAAATCTACACTCTCTTTTCCGAACACATCGAATTTTTGGACCAATTTCCTCGAAGAGTCCAGCCAGCACAGATCGCCTTAAAGTTTCCCTAAAAGTGTTTCGAAAATTACTTGGCATACGACAATTGCAGTCTGCCGGAGCACTGAACGAAGTGATCCGGGACTACATTGCGGGAATCCTATCAATAATTGAAAGTGATCTTGCGAAGGAAATCCAATTAACGGAAGCCGAAAAGAAACTTTACCAAAGTGACTTGAATGCGGTGTGGAAGGAGACATCAAAGTGTGAATATTTTCGAAACATCCTTCTCTTTAAAGGGTTACCCAATCTCCCACCCGAATTGCAAAAACGATTGCATTCAGAGCTCCTCAACAAACTGATGTCCAAAGGTGGATTCACGAACTTTGTGACGACTCTCCTTACACAAAGAACGAAAGCCGATCTCCCAGAGAGCGAGTACTTTGAAGTCGTCGCAAACATAGTTGCGCACAAGGGCCACTCACTCAAGTTCTACAAGTGTCTGATAGAACAGATTTTTGATTTCCTCAAGGTTTGTGTGGGAAATGAAAGCATGGGAATTTGCATGGGTGCCGGATTACTTACCCTGAGGAGGCTGTATGAGCTGAAGAAAGAAACCCAGGAGGCAGTCACGGAGAAAGTAAACGAACTTTTTCAAAAGCTCTCAACACCCGAGGATCTCATAAGTGGTCTGATCGTCATGGAGTACAGCGAATTTGTATTTTTTTGCAAGTTTTTGTTTACTTGCTTCTGCACCTCGTCGATGGAGTGTCTGCCAAGTGAATTGCTGACTAATTTTCTTCCCCTTCTTCTCAGCGTATACAGCTACATTCCAGATAAGTTTGTAGAGAAAAATCATATCCGAGGAGCGGTAGTGCGGTGCCTGGCTAACCGAAGTCGTACGGAGTTAGAGAAGATTGTCAACAGTTTAGTTGGTCGAAAATATCCGGAGAGTTGGAGAGACTTGCACCCAAGGTTATGTATTTTTCCCGATGACCAGTTTTCACAGCTGACAGTGAAAGTCATCTCTACAGACACTCAATTGGAACCACTTAGCATTTCAAATGTACTTCCCGAACTTCTCATCTCTTCCAACCACAACATCTTGACTCACGTGGTCTTTATGTGCCTTCTCAACATGATGCAAGAAGTCCTTCTGAAAAATGACGACACCACTGAGAAGCGCATTGAACTTCTGCAAGATGAGCAGGAATTGATAACTTTCCTTAATACCGCCTATCCGGTGAAAGTTGAGATCGTACTCTGTTTAAGCGCACTAATTGCACATCCAAACCTCAGAGCACAAATTAGTGAAAATTCTGGGGAGTTCCTGGACGTGTTACGCACATTTATTCAACAGAGAAGCACCCAATGCTTATCCAATCAGGAAACCATTGATAATACTCTGCTGCTCATGTTGACGATCACCCAGGAAATTATCGAGAACTCGGACATTCCCGAGAAGTTCCGTGACTTTTCGAAAGTCTTGCGCGGGTTATTGAAACAAACCCCCAACGAGTTGGTGATTCACAGGATCAACAAACTTCTGCAACTCCTTGAAGGAGGACTGAAGGCATCAGTGGAGAACAAAAGCAGTCAGTACAATACGGCGCGGGCCTTGATGAAGGAGCAAGAAGCACATTTGAGGGTCTATGGCATGAATTTAATGATCGAAATGCTACGGCGAAAAGAAAAGGATGCAGTGGCCAATGGACACGTTACCTTGGCATTGGCATTAAACGTGCTCAAAGACAAGGAGTCGTATGCGTTCCTCAACTGCGTTCGACTCCTTGCAGCGCTTGTTCATGTGATGGAGGCTGAGGTTCTGGAGACTTTGTCAGACGAGTACCTGAATAAGGGCAACAAAATGGACTATCGCTTGCTTATTGGGGAAGCTATTCTTAAAGTTACAGTGGAACTGAGTAAGAATAATTTTATGTGGTGGACTATTTATTTTATTTATTCTTTTATTTCAGATCAACTGTCGTACAAATATAAGGACATATTGTTGAACTGTTTTATTCATGGCTGCCGATCGGATGTCGATGAGTTCCGGTGGTCGAGTTTTTCAAACTTGGCAACGCTATGCCGCACGTTAACTTTTCAGGTTCACAGTTTCTTTCAAGAGGTAGGTACATAACTAGTAAGACAGAGACAAAACTTCATATCATAAGAATTTGAAAATCGAGATAAGCAATAGGCAGAAAAAAATCTTCAACACTCTTTGCTTTTACTTCGCAGTTCAGGAGTGAGTTTGTAAGCTAAATTATCTTTCTTCCTATGTGCAATCGATTTATTTGTCAGTCCAACGATATTTGCAGTGTTAGGCTCTGATTTTAGGGTCTGACCTTTTGCTTAACCTAAACATTCCGAAATTACCTGAACTCAGTCGCCTACACCAAAACCCTCTGCGTGCTCTTGAAACTTTCCATCATACGTTTGTAGTATTTCAACTTCAAAAATCGTTCGTCGCAAAATCTTTACTGGAGATAGCTTTCGATAATCATATCCCATCGCATTTTAACAACTTTTGTGAGGGATTCCGGAAAACATGTTACTTAATCTGCCTAGGATGTTATTGTACACTAGGCAACACTCTATCTCTCTCATCCATAATTCATTTATTCGTCTCATTATGTACCAAGACATGTGGACAACTGCTTTCACAATTATTTTCTCCCCCACAGATGCTCCTTTTGATAGAAAACGAGATCCAAACCGGCAAATACCTTCCCGCCAAACGAGCAGCAGTCCTAGTCCTGAGTGAACTCCTCCTCGGCATCGAGAACCTCCTCGATCACGAAGAATACCTCCTTCCCGTCTACCGAGTCCTAAAAACACTATCTACCGACTCCGATGATGAGAAAATTCGTATCCACGCGGCGAATGGACTCAAAACACTCGGGGAAAAATGCAAACAATTCCTTACACCCGACTCCAATCTTCAGAAGGAAGTCAAAATTCTTGGCATCAAGGATCCTCCGAGCAGCAAAAGGTCCTCCGGCCACATATTGGAATTGAATTGAGTTAAGCTTAAGATTTTATTTATATATTTCATTGTTTCCTTTAGTTCTAAATACAAAATTAGTTTAAGCCTTAAGGATGTTTATTGTTTAGGAATTCTATGATACCGTTAACTTAGCCTAAAGATCTACAGATATCAATGTGTAGGAGCACCTATGCTCAGTCATCTTGAGTCGAAGAGAGGGGCGATGTGTGGGTGAAGAGAACGGATTCCCTTCGACAAGACAAATAAGCGTAGCATATGAAAGTCTTCTTGTGATAGGGTCTTAACCTAAGGATTGGGGGTATAAAAAATAATGTAGTTTACACTTCTGGATTGCCTGGCTCTGCATTATGGACTCTTGGGAAGTTGCTGCAGATTTTGTTTTGACATCGCCTGCCGACGGGACTCTCGGAACAGAACAAAGACAAATACTCCGACCATAATCACAGACAATGAGACTGTCAACACTACGCTTCCAACGTTGCCGGCAAAGTCTTTCAAATAACCTGAAAAGAAGCAACATTCTTAAGGACTCGGGACTTAACAGAATCGAGTGCGGGTCATACCCCTCTTATCGGATCTACTCTGCGTCGTCCCTCGGTCATCCTCCACTTGGTGGACCAACTTAGCAAACTTCGCCTGACGGAAAACCTTGACAGGCTGTGCCTCGACTGTGCTCTCCTCTGGCTCTTCGCTGGGATCATGCTTGATGTCGACTTCGTTCACTCCAGGAATTATGTCTTCCACAACTGCAACTGGGGCTTCAGTTTCTGGCACCGACTCGGGTTCATCAGCGTCCGCCTCTTTCAGAATTAGGCCGCTCTTGTCAACGAAATTCATCTGTCGATGTTCCCTGCTCATTCGGTCGGGTTCGAAGGGGTCATTCTCAACGGCAGCAGCAACACCTCCTTTCCCTGGAACTGTGAAACTCGCTCTCACGGTTTGCATTCCAGACTGGAAGCTGCAAACCACCACAAATCGCCTCGTGCTGTGGGTAAAAATGCCCAGATTCTCCTGAACTGTAATGAATGTCTCCACGGTGTTCGTCTCCGGCTTGACCAGACTTCCGCACATCTTGTGATCGATTCTCATCACATACTTGTCCATGACGTCCTTGGGATTTCCCTTTATCCCGCAATTTCCGCCGTCAACCACGATCTTTCCGCCGAAATACGGTCCAGTTTCGACCTCGATTTCGGAGGCGTGAGGTAAACACTTAGTGGCTTGTGCTGAAACTGAAAACTGGGTTAGATCGCAACCACTGTGCTACAGTCAGAGAAACTTACAGCCTTTGGTGGGAATAACAATCGTTTGACCTTGAAACAAATCATTCTCAATTTCGTTATCCATCAGCTCTGACCTTCCGCTGATCTTCGGATTTCTTCGCTTCTGCTGCGGCTTGATGTGAAAACTGTATTTGGTTGCCATCCGCAGGTTGTCCACTCTCGCCGTGTAGTGTCTAATTGGTCTGCAAAATAAACTAATAAATCAGATTGCTTATGCAGATGTTCGTGAAACTCACTCATCTGTCGTGTCCAGCTCATTGTATTCGATGACCTTCGACCGACACCGGTGCGGTCCAAATGATTGCATCTCGCAGTAGAAGATCTGAAACGACTTCGGCGGGGGCACCGGTTCTGTGTCATTTGTCGCCGATACAAACTCCACTTCCCACGTGAGGTTGACGGATTTGTAGTTTGGCTCTCCGGAAACGGCACGGATTTCTGTAAGAACACAACAAAGAGACGCCGATCAGTATGGGCTGCAGACTGAACCAGCGCGTCGTATAAATTATGCCTTGTTCGTTAACGAACCAGGCACCGAGTTTGGTCTCAAACAGGTAAGCCGAGCTTCGTGAAGAACCTGACCATTATTTGCATACTGTTCGCCGTTAATTGGGTCACATTTTGTTTCCATATGGGAATGGGTTATCGATTTCCCATTTGCATTCGAAGGCGTGTGTCCGTGTGTGTGTGCTGGGGAACATCTGGAATTACACAAGCCATTACGGCAGCTCCGCCACCGCCGCCTAGTGATCCGGCTGTTTCTCGATCCCCCGCCTGGGACGTAAAAACAACGTTAGGACTGGAAAAGGCTAAAAGAGTCGCTGCATTGCGAGGAGAAATTTATGAGAGCTCCAAAGTAATTGTGGTAGTTTTGGGCCGATAAAGAGAGTCGTGCATCGTGCGGCCGGACTGTGGAGAAGAGATGCGGCCTGCGCTGCGCCGCAGCATGGAGCATTTTACGAGCTCTCCATTAGGTATTTTGTGGGCAAAGCGGTGTCATCGATGAATGTAAATCACTTGGTCGTACAACTGTGCAGGTTGGTAACGAGGAATCGTAAAATTAAGTAGCAAATGATTGTCGTTAAGATTGCAATAAAAATTGCTGTCATTTTCCGAAGATGTACACAAAGTTGTTCATGGGAATGACAACAAGCAGCTTGAGAAGAGGAGAATTGTGGCAGAGGGCATGGAAGAGGAAGAGTTGTATGAGCGTCGTGCTAAGGCATTGACTTCACATTTATTAGAACAATGTGATACATTCGTGGTCTGGTAGGACATCCCCTTTTGCCTCTTTTATTTTAGAACTTATTAAGGCATTTGTAAGCAAATTGACAGAAATGAAAAAATAATATTCGTTTGATACTTTCACACAATGCAAATTGAGCCATAATTTAAGAAGCAATGTTCAGCTCTGTTTGTGGAATGCGGGAAGTTGATTTTCACTTAAAACGTGTAAAGAAATTATGAAATTTAGCAAAAATACTATAAATGGCATGCCAGGAACGTTACCACTTCCTAGTGTAGTTTTAAAGTCTTTTATAGTTTTCCTAGAGCAAGCTCAACCGAATATACACATTCAATTAGTGGTTTTATGCTTTTGCTGGAAAAACAAATTATTTCGATTATTAGCTAGGACTCATATTTTTCTTTGAATTCCCGCACTGGGCAAATGCAAGCTGTTGTGTTAAGCGAATAGTCAGTAATCACGAGGTAGAAACAATGACTTTTTAATGAAATTATCATTCCCGGTCCAAATGGTGACTCAAACAGTTTTTAACCTGATCCTCTCGATATTCCAAGAAAAATCAATAAAGTTACGAGCTGTCACATCAGCAGCGAATGACGCAAATCTCATAAGTTGATGCTTGTAGTCCACCTGCCCGTGTACCGCCTTCAACGCTTTCTCTGTCTGTTTAATAATTTTGTTCCACATTTATTTCAAGAAGAGCATGCCCATTATAGGCCTTTTCAAAAATCTTTAACGATTTGCCAGTCAAATATCCATTTGGCCGCCATGGCGTAGTGGGTAGGGTTCGACACTCACACGCCGAACATCCCAGGTTCGATTCCCGGACGGAACACGTCGCATTTTTCAAGGGACCACTTCTCTAGAGCTGCTGCCAACACGCAAAAACACTGCTTAAGAAAAAAAGCTTCTCAATTTTCGCCGTTTGGACTCGGCAAAAACTGTAGGTTAGTTGATGGGCAGCCAGGCCCTGGTCCTATAGTGGACTGTCGCACCATCCAATATACTTGGGGTCTGTTTAAAAAATTGCAATTTTTAAATTTCGCGGGCTACCTACGTTCGATTATCGATTTTTTTATTTTTTTATTTCGGTACACTCGTCCTGAACATATGTTTTCAGTTTCAACTATAGGATTTTGTTTGTTTGTTTGTGGGAGGCAAGTGAAATTTGCGTATTTGGTGAAGATCATTTTCTTTTCTTAATTCAGTCAATTCCTAAAGAAAGCGTTCGTTTTTTCCTCCAACATTGAGAGTTTTAAATAAATCAGCTGTAAAGTGCATTGACTTTTAACGTCTACGCTGGCGTGTGATGACTACACAGGCGTAGGTTGTGATGAAATTCCCCTCTTGCTGTGGATTTTCGTTAGACGATCTTTTGTTAAGATTTTTTGACGTGATTCGCGTCGGACTAGTAAAGATCTTTATCTTAGAACAGCTTACTTGTTGCATCGAAATGCACTACTGCTTGATTTATAAAAATCGGCATCTGCTTTTGTAATATTGACACATGCAAGGCGGTAATAGTGATTACTCGTACAATCCGTACACTTTATTTTAACAGAATTACAATCAACTTTTTTGTGAGCAAACTGAACAATAATTTGGATTTTATGTTTAAGGTACGTAGTTAGTAGTTGTTTAAATGAATGCACAAATGACAGAATAGTGTTGCACCCACGCCATACAAAACTGAAATGTTGACAATGACATTCGACGAGTGCGATAATAACTGTTGGTGCGACAGTCCACAGGCGGACCAGGGCCTAGCTTGCTCATCAACTACTCGTGTTTTCCGCGCTACTGTTCTCCCACGAGTAGAAGGGACCTATAGTTTTTTGGCGACTCCGAACGGCGAAGCTTTTTCATATATAATTAATACTCCTTGAGTGTTGAAAAGAGGTGGCCGTGAAAAATTCGAGGTGTTCAGCCGGGAATCGAACCTATACCCTTCGGCGGGTGAGCGTCGCACTCTACTCATTACGCCACAGTGAGTGTACTTTGAGTCAAGAAAAGAAAAATGATTACAAGTGGTACAAGTTTTTAAAGAAGGTCGAGAACATCAACAACAGAACGGAAAGTGTAAAAAATTGTTGTGACGAATTTTCAACTCACTGTGGGAGAAGTTGCTGAAGATGTCGTCATACAGGTTGGCTCATGCCATGCATATTTTACCGAAATTTTTGGCGTAAAACGTGTAGCAGCGTTTCAAGTTTTTTTGAATTTTAACCAAAATAAAGTCACATGACCATCACTCTGAAATTGTTAAATGACATCAACGGGGATCCAAATTTGCTTGACATCGAACCCAAAGTCTAATGTTCACAATGGAAGAGCCCAGAAGAGTCAAGGCCAAGAAAACATACCAAGTTCGATCAAATGTAAAGGCTTTGCTGACTTTTTTTTATGGAGGAGCTCTTACCGCATGGTCGTATAATCATATTATCTTGAAGTTTTGCACCGCTTGCGAGAAGCAACACGGAGAAAACGAATTGAATTATGAAGCAAGAGAGAGAGATTTGTGACTTTTTCATCACAAGACTGCATCTGCTCACTCTTTATTACTTGTTCGTAATTTTGTTTTTGTGCCCAAAACAACACCGTAATCATATCCCAGCCACCGTATTCATTAGATTTGGCCCCCTGCGATTTTTTCCTGTTCAGGAGACTGAAGAGACCTAAGAAAAGACGGACGTTTTGCGACGATTGAGGAGAAACAAACTAAATCGCTGAGAGAGCTCAAGGGCACACCGAAAAATGCATATCAGAGCTACTTCGAGGATTGGAAAACACGCTGGCACTGGCTTGGGGGGATTACTTTGAGGTGGTCAAAATAGGAATTGATGAATAAATAATTATATTTTTGAAAATTCACGTTTTTTTTTAACAGACCTCGTATATGAGTACCCAAAATTTAATAAAAGCGCGTTCTTAAATAATTCCGGATATAAGAGAAAGTATTACACTGAACGAAGGCCACAAGTAGGTGAATGCTACACTGCATGCCACTATCGTCTTTTGAGGGTATCGTGGTCAGGTACTAGTACGTGTTTGATATGCTTTTGTTTTTAACATTGAAGGTGACCATTCCCGACCCAGAACGACGAAATCTCCACAACTGTGTTCCATATAAAAAATGGGTTGCAACAAGGGGCGGTGTTCAATATATTCACTTATAGGTTCTATGCCTAAATTAACAGCGTTTCCCGACGATCTAATCGGGTACAGATCAGGTTCGAAGGTAGAAGAAATAAATGGTTTGTTACAGAGTGACTTCGATGCGATTCAACGAATTTGCAACGACTGGAAGTTGAAAATCAACTACAAAAAGTGTAAAACTATCCTTTTCAGAACCCCGTTGTCTAGAGCCTCAAGGAGCACGAAAATGAATTGGCGCAGGTTCAGCATTGTTGACGCACTGGGACGGCAGTTGTCCGTGAAAATTATAGTAAGATATCTGAGCATCTGGTTCTACCAGTATCTATATGGTGGTGTCCAAGTGGATACAGCTCTGACCAGAGCTAAGAATGCCTTCGCTGTGGCAAGAGAAATGTTTTACAGCAGTCAACTTGACACCAGAGTGGAGATAATCCGCTACATGGCCCTCATCCGACCGATCATGGCATATGGTTGTCCTGTGTGGTTCAACGTGAGCTCTTCCCAAATGGAAAAGTTGTGGGTTTTTGAGAGGAAGTGCCTTCGGGCATGTCTTCGTTTATACCGAACACCAGAATCTGATTACAAAAAATTCTATCCCACCGAGTTTCTGTTCAACACGGCAAACCTTACAAGGATAGAAAATTTTATTATTAAGTTGAATCGGGTGGCCGCCGTGGCGTAGTGGGTAGAGTGCGACGCTCACACGCCGAAGGGTCTAGGTTCGATTCCCGGCTGAACACCTCAAAATTGTTTACGGCACCACCTCTTTCGAGCTGCTGACTACACTTAAAGAGTAATAACTGTCTAAGGACAAACTTCGCCGTTCGGAGTCGCAAAATTCTGTAGGTCCCTTCTACTTGTGAGAGAACAGTAGCGAGCACAACACGAGTAGTTGTTGAGGAAGCTAGGCCCTGGTCTCCTTGTGGACTGTCGCACCGACAAGTTGAATCGGAGTCACACTTTTCGAAGCATGAATTCAACTAACATCTTGATCTATGGGGCTTACTACCTTAATGGAATGTATCATGAACGGTTGCGCCTTAACGGCTTCATTACGCCTGAAGCTTTCCTCTACTTGGACACTAAAGGCCTCATTCAAAATAGGAAAAGCTGCCCTATTATCTTGCATGTCGTAAGCCGCACAGTAGAAAGACGACTTCTATACAAGCCGGTCGTTGCTCGCAGCCACGAGGAAATCCTACGGTTCAGTAGAACGATTTCTGCCCGCGACAGAGCAGTCTCTGCAAAGGAACGGAATTTTTATTGGTGATTACACCGGAATCAGCGTTCGATGCCGCTAACTTCTTAAACAAAAAACAGGATAGTTGAGTTACTAGGGTCAACTCACATAGGTAAAGGTAGTTTCTAAGGCATTTTACAAAAAAAAAAAAAAAAAAAAATACGAAAAATAAAAAAAATATAAAACCACAAAAAAAAAAAAATAAAAATAAAACACTAAAACCAAGAAAAGCTCCACCACGGCGTATTAGCTGTTAAGCATATAAATAACACATACGCCCTGGCGGACGCGTCCGTATAGCTTTACGGGCATAGATAGGCCTCAAGTAAATGGTAAGGTAGAGTTAAGTTATAGGTTTATTAATTGTATATACTTATAAGTTTAAGTTTAGTTTTAATTTAGGTTACGAACAAGAACAAATCGGGCATCAAAGTGTTTTTTTTATTTTCTTGGAGGAAATTGAAAAATAAATGTATATAGATCTAAGCACTGAATTAAAAAATATAAGAAGCCGAAAGGCATGACGCAAAAAAAAACTAGATTAGCTTAGAGTACTCGTGAAGAGTCAGTAAGTAAGAATTAGGAACAGTAGATCATGCTGGTAAGCTAGCTTTAATTTTTTTGTCTAGCATGTAAGAAAATGAATTACAAGAAATAAATATGCATTTCAATAGATAATTAGTAGCCTTGGAGTGTTGTCAGTAGGTGGAAGAAAGTAATGTTTTAAAAACATTCCACACGGGCGTCCAGTACATGTGTTGAACGGTGGACCTTCCTTTCCACGGTGCCACATCGGACAATGTTTTCGATTGCCCTCCCAATACTGTCTCCAAACATTCTGTGCCCTTAATACTTAAATTGTTGGGTCTTTCACGCATTTCTTTCACTGATCATCTGATTTCAGTAGACATTTTTGCACTCCAGAATAACCTTTGTCTTATCTGCCAATGCTGCAACTAATCTGTCAGGCAATGCACCTTCTCAGCCCATAAGACTAGAACAGATACCATCTGACGAATGGGAAGCCTCGAAACCAATCAATCACTTCCACACTCACAATAAATCAGTCGGCCACGACATCGCAATGCATCTATTCACTCTGACAAGTTGAATTCATGACGTGGGCAGAGTTTTGTTGCACTTAAAAAAATACTAAAGCATCACTCTCCCGACCCATAAGCCATACAAATCCATGCCCTCCCCACAGACCCCGTCTCCTCGAATTTCTCCGAATCCCGGGGAAACACTTCGCATAACTCAGCGTACAACTTGTGAAAATAACCTGCCCACGGTGATCGTTTATATCAATTGCTCCATCCAATCCACCCCATCCATCAATCACGCCGGCTACACCTACTTAGCCTCCGTGTTCGAGACCAATTTGCCGTTTAAGTACCCTCCACTGAGCAGTGCGCACGGTTCATGCAAATGAAACTGCCATTTTGCTGAGGTAATGCGATAATGACGCCTCTGACTGGGTGTTCCCAATTGTGTTCCGTTCGCATTCGAAACTGGAGCAGCTTTAGTTCTCCTTTGCAAACATCCCGATTTCATATTCAAATGTAAGGCGTGCAAGATGCGAGCGAGCAAACAACGCGGCAGTACCTTCAAGCGAGTGACTGCTGCTGCACGAATTCGCCAACGCGATTTGAATAACACAACAAGCAACAAAGTCGAATGAAAACACGGAGAAGTACTGCTCCAGCTGGGTAACTCTTCGACTCCCTAAAGTGGAACAAGTCAGAGTTTATCTAGATGCGCATACCAGCACTGCAGTAGCTGGTGCAGATGGCACTCGTACGAGTACGAAGAACGAGGCGGAAAATGCCAAATGGAACTGCAAGCAGCCACGAAAATCGTGCCGCCGCTGATTGATTGCGCACCGAGCTGCAAATCAGGGGAGAATCCCTCGGGTTTCGAAGAAAATCATTTTCCCCGCCAGAAGGCACAAAGGTGCTCTGGAGATCATGCAAGTTCCTGCGAAATAAAAATTTCTAATGCCCCCAAAGAGAAGTCAGAAAGTGGAGTGGGATGAAAACTTAAATTTGTGCGTTTACTGTCAACGAAATCCAAGATTCATGACTCTAAGACGCCTTTTGGAAGTGATGCGTATGAGTTTGCAACGTGCCGGGAATCAGGAACACAACACACGGGTGTCGGACAGCTCGCTGGGGCCAGCAGTTCATTGCAATTAGACCCAACAGGCTTCTTGACTATAAAACAACTGAACACGACAAGTTTGTTGGTTTGAAAACTGAGCGAGAAGATGAAGAGAATTGTCTGTTTGCTGATAGAAAGGTGCAACAGTGGTGTCGTGAAGTGTTGTGTCACTGATGAAAATACCGATTCTTTGATTTGCTCCGTAGTCCAATGTAACTTTTAAATGCTGAGTCTTGTGGTTAGTATCGCATTAAGCAGTCTATCTGATGTGTCAATTGATTGGTACTTCGAAATACAGACAAGAAGGCGTCAACATAAACATGTATTTCTGTTTTCGATGGCGTAACAAGACTCAATGTGAGCAGGGCTTAGTATATTCAGCAACTGCTCGTTCGTACGTGCTATTTTGATTCACTGGGAGAAGAGACTTACACATTTTTGTGACTCCCAGACCTAGAGGAAGTCACAAGAAGAAGACCTTGTATCATCGCAGCATTCCTGCAAGCAGCTTACAACCCTCTGTCATTGAGGATGAAGACCTCACGTGGAAAGTTAACCCCACATTTGGGATGAGCCCTACGATACACAAGGCCAAGCATTTGATACATTAGGTCTGTTCCAAATCATTTGTGTACAGAAATTCGTAGTTGAGTAGTTTGGGTAAAAATCTGTCTTAGAGAGAGTAACACTGCTGAATCTTGTGAAAGTACTTATTGCAGAAATTCGCAGAATTAACGAACCGTCAAAAACGTAAATGTAAACATCTATCATATATGAGAATTGTCAGAGGCTTTTTTTATTTTCACTTTGACAGTCATCTGATTTTTCTTCGGCATTGGTTCGTACGGAGGAGAAATATGTTACCCTCTCATGAGCTCCCCATTCTACGAATAAATCAGTAAATGAAACGCCTTTTAAGAGTTTTTCGTCGGCAATCGTAGCATTTCAGAGCAGTTGGAACATTGTTTATTTGAAGTAATCTTTAAGACGAAAGTCGGTAGACGATCCTTCGTTGCGCAGCTGCGTGAAGCAATACTGAGGGTTAACACTTAGGCAATATTCTGTGTACTCTGGGATGAAGAAAAAGGACACTTAAGGGACGATCTTGCTTGTTGTCATTCCCGTTCATTCAAAATTGAATAAATCTAGTGCATTAAGTAAACATTTAGTTCCTTCATATGGCTTGCAGAAGGACTTTAAGCAATAACAAGCCTTATGCATAGGGTTTTCTTTTGAACTCCAATGGACGGCGATCAAGTTTTCGGCATCATTTGCACTTTTAAATTGTGCTCCTTTAGAGAACACCCAAGCAGAAGTGTAAACCCGTTTCCGTTACGAAATTTGATAAAACAAAAGGTGTGTTCCCGTACCCAAGAAAAAACACAAAACAACACAATGTCCGTTCCCGTATACCAAAAAAATGGGTTTTACGTCAAATGAGTGCTCTCTAGGGAGAATAAAATATTTCCCCATCCTGCCCATTCTAATTCCGGAAACTTTTGTGGGTAGGTTGTTGGTTCTCTGTCAAATTAATTGGTGTGCGTACAGAGATAAATGAGCACAGACCCATTATCCTTATGTATATCTCTAAAATTTTGTTGTTGTTTTAGCTTTCTGTAGCAAAAAGTGAATTTGACATTTCTTAATGACATATGCTACTTTACAAATTTGGTCTGGATGCGTTACCGTACTTTGCCACTTTCTGAGAGGGATTTCCTCCACTATTAACAAATGACAGTCTTCAGAATTTGGTACAGAAAGTACTGGAACACACCTATTGTAGAAAACATTTTGTGTTTTGACAGCCAATGTGACAAATGAGACAAAAAGAGTGAGGGTGTCATCGACAAAAGACTCTACATGTCTATATATGTGAATGAAGTGTATGACTCTATATGTGAATGTGCATATTCAGATGAAAATTTATGACTTTTTTGTTATTTGGGATTTTTTAAAGAGATGCTAAATTTTCAGACAAATGTTCAGATGATGGTTTTCATCATCAACTCATTTGCACACCTTACATATGATCCGACCTTTTGAAACCAAGGAATATGGGTGACCACAACATATTCACGCACACGTTGGTACAGAAAAGCTGTCAATTCAAATTCCGGATCAAATGAGAAAGATCTAAAGCGTTTTGAAGCCAAATGACTGCAATAATTCAGTCAAGAGCATTCCGCCAACAATGTATCCACGTCACTGTCATATTTGTGAAAGACCAAACGCGTAACAACATTTTCGACAACTACTGTTTCGCTTCCGCCGACAACTGAATTGATGGACGGCACAATACCTTTATCATCCCGCTACAAGGCAAGATGTCCGCACAAAACGCCATCAGCCTCAACAACAACATGATTACTTAGACAAAAGCTCCAGCCACAGCAAAGAGCGCCTCCTGCATCAGCCAGTGGTGTCTTCCTGGTAGTGTGCCATCTCAATTCTCAATGTACGTACTTAACGTGACTGCGTCGCCGATCTACCGGTGACTCCGCGTTCCTTGTGTACCTTGCCACGACCTACAGCCGAGGTTGTGATTTTTCGCAAATAACTTAATCAACCAAATTGGATATACCGCTGGGCATGGCATTCCGTCGCTGCATCATCACACCATCCGCCTGATGGTGCAGCAAAACCTCGGCGCACGCTGACAAAGACGTTGTGTTGCACACAGCTCGTTAACAACCCCAACACCGACGACATAATCACCAGCACATTTCAGATTTGGCTTTCGCTTTAGCTCCGGCTTTTTGTCATCATCCATCTCCAGAACATCGCCTCCGTGTGCTTGGCGTCGGTTAACTGTTACCGGGGAAATTAACTTGCGAGGCCGTCGTATAATTGCTTGAATGGCGTGCACACTCTTCCAGAGCGTCATTAGGCGGCGAGATTTCACAGTGCCTGCAGTGGGAGATTAGCCGACGAAGTCAGGAGGCTTGGATCAGGAAATAAGGACGACAGACCGGGTCGTAAGTCAGTGGAGCACTCGCAACATTATGGCCATTGTGTGTCATGTGGGAGCAATTACGGCAGAGAAACCGGCAGGTTCTTACGCATGGTCATTGCCAGTGCCGGCACTTTATACAGCCGACGCGGAACCGGCACGCGTTCCACTAACGACGAGATGTTCGCCTTACACAAACCGGTCGTCCGCTTCGGCCACGGCAAGCCGGTGTATCCCATAGGGGCCAATTGTTTGTTCGCGAGATTTTCACAAGTCGCGGCCTCTTTGCAGGTGGCCCATTGCATAATCCACGGACGCGCCAACAATCGTAATACCGACGACAACCGTTTTATTGCCGCGAGCACGGCAGGCGTTGTTCTCGCAATCAATCGGCATCCGAAAATCGTCGACCATCAAGGGGGCGTTGTCCCTTGTTACGGCGATCGATGGAGGCTGTAATTGAGGAGCCACAGTACTTTGCGAGTAATTACATGGTGACTCGGAGCAGAGCGGGGCAAAGCATCTGCTTGCCCCAGCGGAGTTCATCAAGATCGCGCCGATAGGGGTACTCGTTGAGTGCATAAAGCAATCAGATAAGACGGGCTCTGGGTTGAGTGGCTTTCAGCCCGTTTTTGGTGAGGACTAATGGGCACAGGTGCGTCGGCGAATCACTTCCGTGATTGTCTATTAATTCCCTGTAAGTGTTTTTTACGGCCGCTCAGTGAGCGTATCACTCATCGGATGCAAAGCCTACAGGAGGAGAACGGGAGACCAGCACCAGATCTGATGGTATCGCCCGTGCTCGGTGCTGCTGCTTGGTTCGCTGGAGTTGACTCTGAGTGCATGAAGTACACGGGTGAGATAAGAATGCAAAGAGTTACGACACCTTGACGAGGTGCGCGCGCATGCGTTTGTTGAACGGGTTGACAAGTTGTTTGAGGAGAACACAAGTTTCTGCGTCCTCAATAGCTTCCTATTGATATGGTAATCTTAGCGGCTTTTTACTCGTACGATGTGTAAATGCTGCCTTATCGTAAGGAAGCCGGTGCGGCAACTGTGCCACTGTTTCATTAATTTATAGTACTTTGCATAAGTTAAGGAGGATACTCTCCGCAAATGATGCATCTTCTGATAGTTTGACGGGACACATTTCGATTGGCAGAATAAGACCATCACGACGGTGATGATTAAGATTTTATCAGGTTTCGAGTCTTTTCTCAAACAGAGTTCATTTTAAAAAGTGTTGGAAGACATAATTGTTCCTGAAAGCGAGCCCTTAAATTTTCAAAGAGCAATGACTCGAAGTTTTTCGAGGTTGGAAAAAAAAATGAAGAACTTTTTAAAGGGTGAAAATCAAAAGGCTACTCTACGCCTACGCCTAAAGGAAGAAGTATTTACTTTGTGTACAAAGATGGAGCCACTTGCAAGTTGTGACTGCTCTTGGAAGCGATTACTTAATTCATTGGAAAGTGTGACATTTGTCAGCAACAATTTGTGTGTATCAGTGTCTGTTTTAGAAAACAACATTGTTTTTCTGCCTCTTAGAAAACAATCGGATCTGTCTGAAATGGACAGCATTTGCCGGAAGTTTGAAATTTATTTCTTAATTGGAAGTCAAATGTAGTTGGAGTCCACCGAATGATTAAACAAGTTTATCGTGAATCTTCTCCGATCGACAAATCATGCAGAGTCTAGTTTTAACGCTTTATAAGCGCTCGAGGACAATGATCGTCTTCGCCAGCGCAAAAGATTTGAAGATGATCAAGATCCGTACCAAACGCTAAGCAAACGGAGAATGACTCAGTAGAAAGTATCCCTTCGGCATAATAAATTTGGATTTATTCAAAAGCAAGGGAATTGGAAACAGAGAGTTGTCGAAAGACGATGTTTACCGCGAACTGTAAGCGACACATTTAATGAAAGAAAAACAAATACAACAAACTTGTTTGTAAAAGCCTCGCATGCGGTGTGTGAGAGTAGTTTTCAGTTCAATTCCGATTATGATTGTAAGCGTAAGAGAGAAAAATAAAATAATGGAAAAGTGATTGATATTTTTAAAGTTTGAATTCGGACTTAAAGAAATCTTGCTTGAAAGACACTAAGGAAGGGGTTTTTGCATCGGATCCTGTCTGGGCAAGAATGGATTTTCGGGAATGGTTCGATTAAATCTTGTCAAAAGAGAGTGAAAAAAGACACGAATTCATTCGAGGGTTTACAATTTATTTGGAACGTTCTACCTCGTGAACTGTTTTCGTAACAAAAAAAAGAAAACACACAACAGAAAATTGGAGGCTTAAATATGGTTGAGTGGCTCCCGGTCTATTGGAATAATTGCAAGATCTCACGAAGTCGTTGGCCTACGTAGGGGAGGCCTAAAGTGGAGAGACTACAAGAAACATAGTTGCCAATTGTCAGGCCGCTTAAAAACTATTATGTTTCAAAGGTTGCAATTTTTTTTGAAAATAAAAGAAAATTTTTTCATGGAATGAAATAAATCTGTCCTGCTATGCATTGTTCATTTTGAGCAATAACCTTTCGTTATCTTTCGAGTAGCATCATAATTCCACATTCATCAAACTTCTGGTTTTTTGTCAGGAAAAAACTGAGACAGGTTCGATTTGACAGGATCATCCTTACTGAAATTTTTACAATTCAATGAGTTTTGCAAAGATCGAAATAAAAAGTAATCAGATGGTGCGAGCTCAAGACTATATGGTGGATGTAGCAAAACATCCCAACCAAGCTCCAATAATTTTTGACGAGTGACCAAAGATGTGTGTACCCATGAATTGTCATGAAGGAATACAACACCTTTCTGATTTGTCAATTCGGCATTGTTCTGTTTTGTTAATTGTCCAAAGTAGACATCTGAATTGCGAATCCGCAATTGCCTTGCCATCCTACCAAACTGATAGCATAACTTTCTTTTGATAAATATCAGCTTTTAATGTTGTTTGAGCTGGTTCATCTGGCTTGCTCCACGATCATCCTCGGCTCCCATTATTGTAAGCAATCCATTTTTTATCACCAGTTATCAATTATTTTAAACACCAACGCTCGCGTGACGGATGTAATAGCTCAGCTTTTAACTTTTCTCCCCGTCAGCATTGACAATCGTCACATTGTGGCATTTCCAGGAATTTTTTTTTAATTCTAAATTAACGTCCGTTAGAGATAGGTTGACTGAATATTGAATAGTTACTCAAACATTTCTGTTTTATTTACCAGGTGTACCGGTTGTTTTGAAAATAAAACACTAATTATCAATGGGAAAGTAAAAACATATTATTCAAAGTATTGACCATTGTTTTCCACAATTTTTGACCACCTTTCTGGCAATTTGTGAATAATAATAATAATAATTGTTGGCGCTACAGTCCAGAGGGGGACCAGAGCCTAGCTTGCTCATCAACTACTCGTGTTGTGCGCGCTACTGTTCTCTCACGAGTAGAAGGGACCTACAGTTTTTTGCCGACTCCGAACGGCGAAATTTGAGAAGCTTTTCTTAGACAGTTATTACTCTTTGAGTGTTGTCAGCAGCTCGAAAGAGGTGGTGCCGTGAAATATTCGAAAAATTGGTGTTGGGCTGGGAATCGAACCCAGACCCTTCGGCGTGTGAGCGTCGCACTCTACCCACTACGCCACGGCGGCCACAATTTGTGAATACCACGCCAATAAAATTGTTCGCCTTTTGAAGCAAACCAATCAGACACCCAATTTTCTACCTCCTCGTAGGAATCAAAAGGCTGCTCAGCCAATGCGTGTCCCATCGATGAAAACAAATGGTAGTCGGAAGGAGTCAAGTCTAGCTGCTCCCAGCCAAGTGTTTTGATTGTATTCTGAACCGGTTTTGCTTTGTGTGCAGGTGCATTGTCATGAAGCAAAATTACCTTACCGTGTCTTCTGGCCCATTCTGATCGTTTCTCGATCAATTCATGGTTCAAATTGATCATTAGGTGTCGGTAGCGATCAGTATTAACGGTTTCACCAAGTTTTAGGACCTCGTGGAACAGTACACCTTTCTGGTCCCACCAAACACACAGCATTGTCTTCTTGCCGAATCGATCTGGTTTTGCAGTCGATGTTGATGGTTGTCCCAGATTAACCAAGGATTTTTTCCGTTTATGATTCTTAAAATAAATCCATTTTTCATCGCCAGTAACAATCCGATGCAAAACCGATTTTCTTTCGTGTCTTTGAAGCAAAATTTCACAAGTGTTTTTTCGGTTTTCCACCTGTCGTTCATTCAATCCATGTAGCACCCATTTTACACACTTTCGGATCATTCCCATAGCTTTTAAACGGTCAGAAATTGTTTGTTGTGCAACATTTAATGTTGCTGCCATTTGCTTTTGACTCAAAGTGTCATCTCCATCCAATATCGTTTGCAATTCGGCGTCTTCAAGCTTTTTCGGTGGTCTTCCACGTTCTTCATTTCTCACATCAAAATCATTATTCCTTAACCGTTGAAACCATCTTTTGCATGTTGCTTCTGATAGAGCATGATCACCATATGCCTCGACAAGCATTCGATGCGACTCTGCAGCAATTTTCTTCAAAAATTAATGCTTTCCGCAAATCGTCACTTTCTGGTACAAAATTCGACATTTTTAACACGATGAAAAAATATGATGTTGTCTGTTCAATGACTTGATGTATACTAATTTTTTCCACAGATGTCATAGCAAACAAACAAAAACAAAAAAATAAGTGCTCGTGCATCGAGATATTTGTATCTTGACGCTCACTTCATACCAGTATAGCTGATAAAAAAGGACCTTTTAGCACTCCGTATTTACACTCTTTTTCACTACTGAATGTGTCAGATGTTTTGACTTGGATCGTTCTACCAGTGAGATAGCTTTTGAGCCAATTTGTCAGGAATCCTCTCAACCCCATTCTGCAGACGGTTCCATAAGTTTTTCGAGTGACAAGGTATCAAATGCTTTGCTAAAGTCTATAAATAGTATAACTACGTGATGGTCGGGAATCGAACCTAGACCCTTCGGCGTGTGAGCGTCGCACTCACTACGCCACGGCGGCCACTTATTTACAATTCCAGAAGGAAATTCATATTGAAGTGTAAAAGCCAGCTTCTGTGATCCATGTTTTTCAGCATTCTTCTGATCGTCAGAAGCCATCCATCAACGCGATACAATCTAACTCCCGTTTATATTAGGCGTGATATAATTCACAGCCCATGACCCAAATGTGACGTGGGACATTTCCATTAACAATCTAATATCTAGTCTATTCCACGACTGTCTCCCACTACGGAGAATGCTACACACCCACACACTCCATAACTATGACCCCTTTTTCGGCGAATTCACAGCAATAAAACTGGCTGCATTGAAAGCAATGCGACCACCAAACCCGAGTCCAAATGGAACATACGTCGAATGACACAACATAACGCAACTGTTCTTGGTCATTAAGATAAATTAAATCAGGGGTGTACTCGAACGAACGCAATAAACTCTAAAGCGTCAAGATTTACACTCTCCGCCATGCGCTGTGCATCCCTGATGAGCAGACGCGCTAGACGTGCTACCTGTCAAATTCCCAACCAGGGAATTTAGTTCATTCTTATTCCTCTTTTCTCACTCGGAAACTAGACCGCAACAGTCCCATCTCACATCCTCCTTCGGGAACAGTTGTCAAAATGTCGCTCCCAGCTGAGTGGGGAAAAATTAAAATAATTTTATAACCGCTTAATGCTGTAATTAAAAGAAGCGACGATGCAGTTTAATTACACCCCGGGATGAAGACCGTGTGTCTCGGCGTGTGTGCACGCTGGCATGTGTTCTGCGTTCTTTAATAATTCATGACCAACAGCATTATCGTGTTCCGAGGCGATCATTGAGTGGGAAGCAAAGAACCCAGATTTGGCCACAGCAAAGAACCCAGATTTGGCCAACAGCAGCCCATCTGTTGCCCACTTAGAACAGAACCGGGTTCAAGCCATCGACTGATTGACCCCGGCGTGTATGATTGAAATATTAGAAAGTTCTGACCGCACCAGCACGAAGCGAATGGTCTCCACTTAGCGAGGCACTCTTGGAATCCACTCGGAATTCATTTACCCGGCAGGCTCCTCGGGCGCTTGCTTCACAGAGTAGCTACTTCCATTTAATTTGTGATTTGTAACACGATCCGTTTGGGCCTTCATTTCAACTGGCTGGACGATGAATTCGAAGGCGGCGGTTGAGATGACGGAGATGGGAAGCACGGCAGTGGTAATGAAGGTGCTCGCCGGGGAGCCGCTGGTAATGAGGGCTTATTTGCGGCAGCTCGCGATTATAAGTGACCGAAATGGAGCGGTTGAAATGTTTTCATAACAAACGGACGCCTGTGCAATCAGGCGGCTCTGTAGACTAGGCAAAATTATGGGTCATCAGCGAGGCTGATTATTATCGCATTAAGTTTGTGCGAAACAATTGGAGAAACTACTCAATTTCGAGTTTGGTTTGAGGGGGTCGAAAGATTGGTGACTGGATCGAGAACCGATATAGAGGCAGTTAGTTCAGGAAGATTGTCACGGCGATCAGTTCAAGGTGAAGTTCACACAGCTATCCACATTCTAGAGCACACCAGTCTAAAGATAGAATGCGCTATTCGCGAAAGGCAATCAATTAGCTGCCAAATTCCAAGTGAAAGCTACCAACCAACAAATCATTTAAATTGTTAATTATAATGAAAGCATATTTTCGACAAGAATGAAAGAGTCCCAAATAAAAATCATTATTCAATCGCCACAAAGACTTAAGAGTCTGGCAAACTTTTACTCATTCCACAAGCGGAAGAAGGGGCTGCCAGTGAGATCATTTCCAGCAACGCACCACTCACAAGCAGAGCATAATTGAAATAGAACAGTAAAGCGTTCATCAAATCAGGTCATTGTAGAACAATGAAACCAATCCACAACATGACGTTGACGTTCATTCTGTCATGCTACACATTTGAAGAGACAAAAGAGTTGAGTTGCGAACTTGCAAGCGCTTCATTTGCTATGCAAACCGACCCGAATTGCTTTTCTTTGTGATCATTTTTCCCAGCAGTCCGCAGTTCACACTCTCTCTCAGTGCACATTACAAGCATGTTGTGACCCCGGAGAATCACAACACTTCGCGTAATCTGTCTTAATCGCTCTCGAATCTGCGGGCCTTCGACCCACTTGCGGTGACTCCAGACGGGACCGCCATGCAAATAGCGCTCGGCCCTCTCGTCATTAGCAACAGCATCGGCGCAAATTAGACCAGAACCGAGCGACGAGGAATAAAAGTGAAAAGTTCCTAGTTTCAGCTGCGTGCGTTTCACTGACACTCTGACCACAAGTTGTCGCTGCGACCACTGATCAACTTCAAGCGGTGGTAGTCGTAGCATCGAAACCTTTACACTAATGGCGTCATATGCGCTGTTTCCAGTGATCTAGTTCTCGGCATCTGTGCTGGCATCTTCTGCTGGCTTTGACACAATGGTCTCCATGTGCATGCCCAGAACAGTTCTCCGCACTCGTCGTGGATGTCATTAGACTCGGTGTGAGGGATTGCGCAGTGAATGTTACAATTTGATATGCGCGCGCAGTTCTATGGGTTCTCATTGGTAACTGTGCTGAGATGCTGGTTTGCTTGCTGTTTGGTTTTGCCTGGTTTTTTGGGGCCAATTAAAATTGCTCTGATGGCAGACCCATCTAGGCAGCCAAGCGGTGATGTGCGAGTGTTTCTTCGTTTGGCTGGCTCGTTTCACTGTCCCAAATCGTGTGTGTATGACAACAGTCCCTTTTTGCTTTCTTCTGTGGCTGAGTGCAGTTTACTTTTTCCTGCATGTGATAATTGGAAAGAATGGAAGAAGAAGTTGTCGTGATTTATGCGGCTGTGCTGGGCATAGGGTTACGATGGTTTGGTTTTTGTGGTACCACGACTTTGAATTTGCGATGGTCTAGATGACGATTTCCGTTAGGTCTGTAATAAATTCAAACCTTTTTTTGATTTTTATGCAACAGATGCTAAGTGTTACGACAGGGAGCACTTCCTGAGTTGAGCACAGCATGACTCCGCACGTGATAAACCTCAGTGGGATTGTGTTTTGTAAGAAAATAAGAATTTGCATATTTTGTACATATCTAATGAAGATCCGCAAAAATTCAATGCATGTGTGAATGTGAGATTTAAGTGATTTGACTTAACTTCCGGAATGGAAATGATAAAATTTAAATAAATCAAACACGGATGCCGTAAGAAATGTCGAAATGTTCTTCGCCCTGTGCTTTTGTATTAATTTATTATACTAATTATTGTATGGCACGACAATCCACAGGGAGAGCAGAAGGGACCTACAGTTTTTTGCCGACTCCGAACGGTTGAGTTTGAGAAGCTTTTTCTTAAGAAATTATTACTCTTTGAGTGTTGTCAACAGCTCGAAAGAGGTGATGGAGGTCTTCAGCCGGGAATCGAACCTAGACTTTCGGCGTGTGACCGTCGCACTCTACCCACTACGCTGTGACAGCTTCTACAGGAATATTCAGCAGTGCCCCTTAACACAACATCGATTAATTTTCTTTAAATTTTTGAAGGTCTGTCAGGCTCTTCTGTAAGATTTGATCATATGAGAGAATGCCTCGTGATTGCAATCTCAGCGTCGCTTGTGTGGTCCACACGAAAGGAGAGCCCATTAAGTTCGCCAACTATAGAGGACTCAGTCCCCACAACATCGCCTACAAGATCATGAGCGTCTGAAACCGTTTGTCTACAACCTAATAAAACCTATCAGTGGGGTTTCAGGTCAGGAAGTCCAATATAAACCAGATCTTCACTTTACGGATTCTGGAAAAGACCCAGGAAGTACAAATCGACACTCACCACCTATTCGCTTATTTAAGGACCACATATGACAGTGTGCATAGGGACAAGTTTTAGTTTTGGTATTTCTACCAAATTGGTCGCATTGTTTAGGACGATGATGGAGAACTCTTGCTGCTCCATCAAGGTCGGTAAAGAACTCACCGAAACCTTCAATGTCAAAAAAGGGTTTTAGACAGGGCGACGTACTGTCTTTTCAAGAATGTTGTAATAGAAGTCGCCTATTAGAACATTCTTGAAAAGATAACTAACAAGTCAACACCACGATCTTACAAAAGTCAGCTAAATTGCTGGCTTACGCGGATGACATTGACGTGATTGGACGAACACAGCGAGATGTCAATTAGGCGTTCGCTGGCTTTGAAGCGGAAGCGGCCAAAATCGTTCTGGTCGCAAATGAGGGCAAAATAAAGTACAGCCAATTGTCAACGAAGGACACACAAAATCGACATCTCAGACAGAGGGTCACATCAAGCGGCAGAAACTCAGAGGCAGTCAACGACTTCGTTTACCTCGGCTTCGCAGTAAATAGGGTCAGAATCTTCTGATTGCTGCTCCTGTAGACTCAAGAAGTAACCGGGCAATAGAACTCTACATTGAAAGACTAAGCGGGATTTGTAGAACAGCTTGTCTATCTAAGTTCAGCTTGATGGCGAAGAAAATTGGACGTTTCTAAAGCGGGTGAGAAAGGCTTAGTTTTCTCAAAAGAAAAGTACTGCGCCGCTCTTGGTCCGGTTTGGACATTAGAGGAGAAGACGAACGACGAGTTCTATGGGCTGTACAGCGACATGCGCCTGGTCAAGCGTCTGCTGATACAACACTTAAGATGACTAAGCAATGTAGAGCTTATAGATGACACCACTCCAGCTTAAAAGGTTTTCAAATCTGAACCATTGGGCATCACAACGGAGAAGGTGGGGCACACAAGTAACTGAGGTGGCGCGCACAAGTGGAAAAGGATTTCAATCAGCTTGGTGTGCGCAACTGGAAGACAGCTGTCGAGAGATCGGGCTGGCTGGAGAGGCATATTAGTTGAGGCCAAAGTTCAGGTCGGACTGTAGCACCACACAAAGAAGAAGAACAGTACCAAAAAGAGTCTCCCCATTGTTTGTTTCCTGTTAGAATCGAATAAAAGCATAATGTTCGATTTCAAATAAGTAGAATGAATACTTATCCCCAAAAATAAAAAATCATTCGCTAAGTGTATTACGAAGAAACATGTAACAAAATATGTAAAGGACATATGCAATATGTACTCAAGTAAACGATAGTAAATTAAAACTTCAGCACTTCACTTGGACCTTCCTTTTGCCTACGAAAGTGTAATACACTGGGAATCACATTGTAAAGAAATGCTTTTTTAAGTGAAAAAGGGGTAGGCTTCAAACAATTTTAGGCGGGAACTTAAAAGCTATCACTTATGATAGAAGACAGTTTGGTAATTAATTACTAGGCGAAGTGAATAAACACGCTAAGGACCTTACAGCAGTCTTTGATGGACTATTGTTTATGCCAGAAGATAAGTTTCCTGAAAAACTCGCTTACGCACATGGAGTATACCACCGTAGAAAGTGGAAAATGCGGATAACAAAAAAGGTAAGACTTATGTAATAATAATGTAATGCCATTTCGAAATGGTGTTGCAGAAAATGTCATGTCGCGTTCTTCATTTATGCTTATCATGTGGAGACTAAACCACAGTTTCATGTTTGCATCTAATTGAAGCCATTAAAAAAACCGACGTACTCAGATTTAAAACAAAGTTCCGCATGCGACGCCATCAAGGAAGAATGTATAATATTGATATTTCAAACAAAATATCACTACGGGCAAAATGAACTTGGAGAGTTCGGAGCACTGGCACCGATATGAAGCACTTCTGTCGTTTGCTGCTTCTTTGTGCTCAAAATCAAAATCAAAAATGGATCTACTGTACTGGAACGCTCTCATAGCTGATCCATTGTATAAGAAGATATTTCAAAAGTAAAAACTTCTTATTGACCGGTTATAGGGCTTCCGCAGCAATAGGTCCACTGTTGATTTGATGGCATATCTCATTGAAAAATGGAACCAATCTTTGCACGATGTAGGAGAAAGCAAGGTCGTTGCGCTTGACATTTCAAAAGAATTTGACAGAGTCTGGCATCAGGCTTTCTTGTCGAAACTGAGTTCTTTTGGCGTCGTTGAGTCTCTTCTTCAGTGGATTAGAAACTACCTTTTGAATTCAATAAAATTCTATTGGATCAGTCCAAGTCTGATATTCACCATAATAATTTCAATTATAAATAAAATAATAATAATAATAATCCAATAAAATTCTATTGGATCAGTCCAAGTCTGATATTCACCATATTAATGCTGGTGTTCCCCAGGACTCCGTCTTGTCTCCGACACTCTTCCTAATTTTTATAAATGATCTCCTGTCTGTTTCTCTTTAGCCAAACTTAAGATAGTACCGTCAGTTTTTCATATTCGTTCCTCGGCTTCCGACCCTCCTCTTCGGCAGTAGACTTAAAACGGCAGCGTATGTTAAGCTCATGAAATTCCGATCTTGACAGCATATTTGATTGGGGTAAAAAGAATAGAAATGGGCCTGGCAATTAATGAAGGCAAAACAAAGTGCGTGAAGTCATCATGAAAGAACACATAAGGCAGCAGAAACTTCGAGGTAGTCAAGAATTCATATAACAACACCAGTACCGAAATAAAACGCAGAATCACTCTTGCCAATCGTTTGTTTAGGCTCAAGGGACAATTGAGTAATAAGGCCCTCTCTCGAAGGACTTTCATATGATTTATATAACAGCTTGATCACCCCCGTCCTACTCTATGGCGCGGAAACATGGACGTTACTAAAAGCGGATGAGGAAGCCCTTGGTCTTTTTGAAAGAAAAATTCGATTTTTGATCCTGTTTGCGTTAATGGCATTTGGAGGAGGAGATTCACCGACGATCTCTGTGTGCTAAACAGCCGCATGCGCCTAGTCAAGCACCTTCGGATACAACGCTTAAGATGGCTAAGCCATGTGCAGCGTATTGACACCACTACTCCGGCCCGAAAAGTCTTCGAATCTGAGGCATTGAGAGAACACAACAGAGGACGGCCTAGGTGGCGCACACATGGCATTTTGGTTGGTAGCGTCACAAGAAGAAGAAAAAGAAAAAGAATATAATGGAATGTAATGTTTCCAAAACTCAGTGCTATCTACTGTCACTCAAGTGATCTCAAAATAACCAGACATTATCTATGGATGGCTCCTGCGTTGTTGAAACCGAACGGCTTTCCATCCTCGGTATGTGTATCAACTAAACACTTAGTTGGAACGATCACATATTCGAGATCACCGAAAATGCAGCGAAATGACTATTTCAAACCTTTTGACAAAAATACATAAGGCGTACATTAGCCCAAAGCTTGAGTATAACGCTCCGATCTAGTCTGGTGTTCCTAAGACCTCTCTGCGCCTACTAGTTAGAGTCCAATAGCGAGCGATAAAACTTATTGGTGGTAATAATGCTGCCAAGGTGGTGGCTGCATGAAGGCCATCGACTCGCTAGAACATCGACGAAATGTTGCGTCTTTATCACAATTTCAACAAAAAATGCTCTAATCTAACTCATTAACTGCATTCATCCAATTTAAAAATTCATCGCAATACCCGCCTCGATAGGAATGCTCACCCGTTCACCCTTAAGCCCTTTTTCGGACGTAAAGTTAAGTTTAAGGGCTCATGTTTCAGCCGAACCACACGAATATGGAAAGCTCTTTCCAGCCCAACTTTTCCCCCATTACAATCCACAGTCATTTAAAACCAATGTGTATCGGTACCTCCTTTCCCTCTTTTCCTCTATACCTTCAGCCCGTGCTGTGACTTAATTCCGGTCACTTAAAGGTATAAACAGTCCCTTTAGCGCGCACCAATTATTAAAAAGAACTACAAACAGAAGCCAGTTGGTCGCTCTTGTCCTGCTATTTGATTCAGACGACGGATAGAGATTGACCTTATTTATAACTGGTGACATAGCGTTTAGTCTTGTTGAGAAACGTGCCCTCCTTGCGATTGTTGATTCTGTTTGCATTGAGGACATCAGGCTGAATGGCAGCGTATGCCTAATGAAGCGTTTATTTTTTTATTAGAGGCTGAGTCGTGTACAGCGTATGGGCAAAAGAACTCTAGCCGTAGCGAGGCTTAAAACCCTGTGCAGCAGAAGGAGCATTTTAAACAATTTGATTTGCAAAACTTAAATCAGCGATATTGAAACCGTGTTTGCCAAAAGGGTTGAAACACAAGTCTACACAGGATAAAAGGTCAGCCACAGGAAGAAGCAGAAATTTATCGAGACGTGGTCGGAACTATGCTGCGATAAACAAGCGAAGCTCGTATGAGCAACTCGTATCGAGGTACTTACTTAGGGTTATTCAATGAAAAAAAAAAACATCTCAGACATTGCTCCATTCCTAAAATTCATGCTGCATGTTAATAACAAAAATTGGGTGGCTACCCACTTCGCCATGGCGACCAGCTTAATTAATAAATGTTGGCGCTACAGCCCAAAGGGAGAACAGGGCCAGGGCTTGCTCATCAGCTACTCGTGTTGTGCGCGCTACTGTTCTGTCACGAGTAGAAGGCGGTCAGCTTGGGCCTATTTAAATGAGCAGTATTGAGAACGTGTTTGTCAAAAAGGTTGAAACACAAGTCTACACAGGATTATATATCAGGCAAAAAGACGCCGTCGGAACTATGACTGCGATAAACAAGCGAAGCTCGTCTGAGCAAATCGTATCCAGGTACTGACGTAGAGTTATTCAATATGTTTCAGTTTTGGCCTATTTAAATCAGCTTCCAAACAAGAAGTAATCCATCGAACAATACACAGAGGGTCCGACAAGAGAATTACTTTGCATTACACCGACATTTTTGCCAAACATGATGGTTTACACAAATCCCTGAAAAGAATGTTACAATACCATAAACGCCTTAAGCAACGCAATGAATAGAGTCAGCTTAAATCAAGGGTGCCCTCTTGAAAAGAACACATCCCTTGACATTTCCTTAAAACAAAAACAAGCGAATAAAAAGAACATTTAGCATAGTCGCCTCCGGCAGTCAATGCATGTCCGTTGCTGAACACAGAAACTACTCGAGTGCATCGCTTACACTTGCAGCGAAACTCACAAGCCAATTAGCATATGTCCACTGTTCCATGCAACAGGGCACGCCGTGCACACAGGTGATTACAAAAACGCATCCATTAATGTCCACTTGGGCTTCCTTGATTCTCCCTCCAGCCGAACGTAAGAGTATCTTCAAGTGAAAATCGCCTCAATTTGTACCGCACACATACGAACTCGCCAGCTCCTCAGATTACCATCGCAAGTTCAGGTCACTGTTGCATGTCACACAGCAGCCTCAGTTAAAACTGAAACGAGTGGGCCAATCTTTCACCTGGGCATATCATTAAATCTAAATCTCTTTCCGAGTTACGAAAGCGTGAAGACACAATGGGAGTGAATACACGCCTTATGCACGCAGTGAAACCTCTTCACTCATCAGCTTCGCTCATCACGGAGGCGGTGCGGTACCAGATCCGGCGCATTTCGCCCTGCTTTTGCATAGACACAGGGTGAGACCCACTTAGTCGCTACGAATTGCACTTAATGCCGCGTTATTACGGACGGTGCACCACGACGGCAAGGGACCAGAATGCAGATTCCATCCCGACCAGCCTGTAATTACGTGGGCAATTTGGAGTGCTTAAGTGAATTTCGCAGTACAGATGGCAATCAAAGAACTGGCGAATGAAACTATAAATTAAGTCCGAGGCGATGTGCCACTTTGTCCAAAGCAAATTGGTGCGCGTTGTTCGCTGTCGTCTGCTCCGGCATCGTCATTCCAACTGGCGCTGGCGCTGACGCCGGATCCGGCGTCCAATGGATAATAGAGGAGCAGTGCCAGACGTAAAATGAGGAATCGTGTGAATGGCAATTAGAACGTTGTAATTTCATTCACTCAATCTGCGTGAAGCCGAAATTAGTCATTGTTTATCTGGCGGTGATTAATGAGTGGGATCGCGCACCGAGGGAGCTCATGCGTTCCGGCTGGGCCCTCGTGCGGCGGATGTGAACGATGGGGGCTCTTCTAATTAACCCACATAGGGCCGAATTGTGTCTAATTGATGGGAGACTGTGTTTGCTTGTGTTCCAGTTGGACCTGGATTCATTTAGAATGATGGGGGACTTTCTCAATGGAAAAATTCTTGAGATTCAAATAGAATTTGTTTTCTTTTTGTATTCAACCCTCGTGTGGGGACAAGACTGAACGATTATCAATCATTGCATATGCAAGCGTAATGAGGAGGAGTCGCTGAGTATTTAAAATGCTTCAGTTGGAACTGCAGTGTGTACGTATTTTTAAGAATTTTTTTTCGCTTTCTGTTCTTGTGCAACGAAGTGGTCGGAGATGGAACTCGATGAGTATAGTCAAGGTCCCTTTGAATTTATGAGCGGATCCTTTGATTCCGCCGTGACGTAGTGGGGACGCTCAAACGCCGAAAGTTCAGGCTCGATTCTAAGCGAAACACCTCGAATTTCACGGCACTACATCTTTCGAGCTGCTGATAACACTCAAAGAGTAATAACTGTCTAATAATTGTCCCTTCTACTCGTGAGAGAAAGTAGCACGCACAACACATGTAGTTGATGAGCAAGCTAGGCCCTGGCCCGCTGTGGACTGTCGCGCCATATAACTATTATTATTAACCTCTAACGATAACGTCTTCTGTTTATTTATTCCTTCTTCTTCTTCTTCTTCTTGTGGCGCTACAGTCCGGGGTGGACCTGGGTCTCAACCAACATGCCTCTCCAGCCAGCACGATCTTTCGCCAGCTGTCTCCAGTTGCGCACTCCAAGTTGGTTGAGGTCCTTCTCCTCTTGTGTCCGCCACTTTAGTTTAGGTCGTCCTCTGTTGCGTTGTCCCAATGGCTCGGATTCGAAGACTTATCGGGCCAGAGCAGTGGTGTCCATACGCTCTACATGGCCTAGCCATCTTAAGAGTTGTATCCGTAGACGCTTGACCAGGCGCATGTTGCTGTACAGCCCATAGAGTTCGTCATTAAATCTTCTCCTCCAGATGTCATCAACGCAAACAGGACCAAAAATCGCACGCAAAACTTTTCTCTCGAAAAGACTAAGGGCTTCCTCATCCGCCTTTGCTAGCGTCCAAGATTCCGCGCCATATAGTAGGACGGGGATGATCAAGCTGTTTATTTATTCCAAGGACCCGTATTTGAGTTATCTTTAAGCCTAAACTTTTGTTTTGTTTATGTTTTACTTGGTCTTCAACGTTCTACCCATCAACGACCAGACGCATGCGGACCCTCAGCTTAAATCGTTAGCCATTTAACCTCCCCTTCAAATGCCATCAGTGCAGGCCATTGCCATTACCTTCACGTAGAAAACAGATTTACAAATTTCATTGTGGCATCGGCTGTAGGCCTGATCATGTTTTTTGTAAGACGAAACGCACATCATTGTCCCAAACATAATTGCTCTCGAAAAAAAAAAATCAAGGAATCGAGTGTCTTTGTGCAATTTTTCAAATGCTAGTGTGTGTAGGGTTGTTTGATCGATGACAAGCTTCCATTCTCAGCCATTGTAGCTTTCACCAGTGCGCAGTGTACGACTACGGGTACCATTTGCATTAATAATAATTGTTGGCGCGACAATCCACAGGGGGACTAGGGCCTAGCTTGCTCCTCAACTACTCGTGTTGTGCGCGCTACTGTTCTCTCACGAGTAGAAATGACCTACAGTTTTTTTGCCGACTCCAAACGTCGAAGTTTGATAAGCTTTCTTAGACAGTTATTACTCTTTGAGTGTTGCCAGCAGCTCGAAAAAGGTGGTACCTTGAAAAACTCGAGGTGTTCAGCCGGGAATCGAACCTAGACCCTTCGACGTGTGAGCGTCGCACTCTAACCACTGCGCCACGGCGGCCACACCATTTGCGTTGGATACTGAGTAAAAAGTGTCATGAAATGGTTGCATTAGCTAACGTTCACAGTTTGTAGCATGTGCAGAGAAGCAGTGACGAGTCTTTTCTGAAGAAAGAGCTTCGGCGATTTGACCAAGAGGTAGGAGTTCATACAAAGTTAAGGTGGTTGTTATTGTCAGAATGTACTAGCATCAGTTCTTCAAAAATAACACGTATCCTATTTTGTTCATTCGAGGTTTGTTCGAAAAAAAGCAAATTTTTAATTTTCTTCTAAATTTCCAATCCTTGAAGCAGTTCTGATATGCATTCTTTGAATGCCCTCATTCGTCAATTTGGTGCTTTTGTACCCTCCTTTCATAAATCTTTCAATGTCATAATCATATACCCAGGTTCGTCACCAGTTATGACCCTTTTACGCAAATCTGGATCGCAGTTGACGTCATTCAACAATTTCTGAGGGATTCTGGTATTACTTTTTTTGGTGTAAATTCAGTTATTTTGGGTTGAACTTTGTTACCAACCGATATGCCGACATAATTTGCATTTAGCCAGTGTAAAATAAGGATTCTAAGAAACTTTTTTTTTCTTTGACATGTACCATATATACTAGTATGTATCGTCCCACCGCTTTCCTGACGTTTTTTGTTTTGGCTTTTGAGGTTTCTACGTTAAATTGGATGAGCAATCTCTTCGATGCGTCGGGGTGATTAAAAATCACGCGCTATTAATGCCCACTGCTGTGCTCTTTCTCCCTATGGCTGTGCAAATGGGAGAAGCCAAAGTTGGCTGGTTTTCTTTTTTTTCCTCATTTTTGTCTTTTAATTAGGAGCACATGGGTGATGTCTTTGAATCCGTGCCATTGGGACAACGCAACAGAGGACGACCTAGACTAAAGTGGCGCACACAAGTGGAGAAGGACCTCAACCAACTTGGAGTGCGCAACTGGAGACAGCTAGCGAAAGATCGTGCTGGCTAGAGAGGCATGTTGGTTGAGGCCCAGGTCCACCCCGGACTGTAGCGCCACAAAAAGAAGAAGAAGACATGGGTGATGTGTTTGGGTGACGTGAAAAAGGTGCTAATGCGTGCCGTTAAAAGATATGCGGCTGGCCTACGATGTCGTGTATGCAAACATGTGGAAAGGAAAAAACATCCAAAGTCTCTGGAAATTTATATAACTACCAAAAATTATCTGTGCTCGGAGAGTTGGATTTGTATTTATCTCCTAGTTCGGTTTTCAACCATTGACCCTCTTTGCGTTGAGGAAAAATATTTAATTCAACAGGCATTTAAAACCAATGCGCAACAGTTCCTCCTTTCTTTCTGAGGACCAGGTGAACTCCGGACCGGAGCGCTAAGTGAAGAACAAGAAGAAGAAGAAGAAGACGAGTCCGTGCATCACTCCGTGAAATTATGAACTTTCACGCGAGCTAACTATATGAACATCTTCACATCTACACTCTTCCCTTTTAAAAAAATAAGCCTTAGGTCCTTGAAGTGTTTGATACACAGAAGCACAAGGTTTACAATCTGTATATCATACGACGAATACATTGCTGCAATTGCGATTGTATTTAATTTTTAATTGAAGAAATTATTTAATAATAAGCCTTTGAAAATTAGGTTGCCCTTTTTATGCCCTTTTTATGAGAAATGCGAATAAACTCTTTTAAACTTCAATTCCAGGAGAACTCAATGCTTTCTTTCCTTGCCATAAAAAATAACATCGGTCTATCTGTCCGCATTGTGTTTCAAATTACTTTTAATGTGTTATTTATGCGTGTACCGAAGGTTCATTTTGGGTCCAAGTACATCCCGAGGTTTAATTTCTGTCAGTTTAGTTAGTTTTATTAGCACACACATAAATTTACATTTTTTACATTATTGCATACTTGACGACACTTACAGCCATTAATTTTTAGTTTGAATAAAGGAGGATGGACATGTGATCTTTATCTGGAAAGATTTTATAACATTTTTCAGCATTAACTTCTATTTTTTAATACTTAAAATATTTATAAAAATGTATAAAGTATAGTTTGTAAGTTGTTTGTTACAACAACTGCATTTGTATGAGATGTATAAATTGTCAACATATAGAGCTGCGTAATAGCTTGTAATGACGGAAATGAGAGAAATATCACAGATAAGAATTTAAAACAATGTTGGTGCCAAGACAGAGCCTTGCGGAACTCCAGCAGGTACTTTCAAAAACGATATCACAAAATTTATTTGAAAGTTGTGCACTTAATACAGTGACGAGCATGAGCAAACGTACTCTTTGTCGAAACTTGTAAAATTTAAAAAATAATCTTCTAAATAAAACCAAGAATTAACAAAAATAATGCATATTTTAGTTTATTTATAGTCATTATGTAACATGGATAACAACAACAAAAAGGCAAAAAAAACTCTTAAGCATTATTGTATATTTAAAAAAAAAATACTTTAATTTAATAATAATTGTTGGCGCTACAGTCCAAAGGGGGATCAGGGCCTAGCTTGCTCATCAACTACTCGTGCTGTGCGCGCTACTGTTCTCTCACGAGTAGAAGGGACCTAGATTTGAGAAGCTTTCTTAGACAGTTATTACTCTTTGAGTGTTGTCAGCAGCTCGAAAGAGGTGGTGCCGTGAAAAATTCGAAAAATTGGTGTTGAGCTGGGAGTCGAACCTAGACCCTTCGGCGTGTGAGCGTCGCACTCTACCCACTACGCCTCGGCGACCACACCACTTTAATTTAATCGAGCAAAATTTAGGTACCTGCTCTTTTGCTATTTATCATTTATCTCTATTTCTTTTATTTTGTTTTCATTTAATGCATTTTACAAAATCAGCCGTTAGCGCTTTGTATCTTGTGTCATATTTTGTATTTATAACGTGCAAGTAGTTTAAGCAAAACGACGATAAAAGAGTTAACAGTGGAAAAAAATATCAGAGTGGTAAATCTTATAAAGAAATTGGTGAAATTGGTAAAACTGTCAACAGTACGAAATCAACAGTACAGAAGGTTGTAAATCGGTTCAATAACAGAGATAAGGACAACCTCGCAAGTTAAATGAGAGGGATGAGAGGGAAATAAAAATAATTATTCAAAAAGATTCCTTTAAAAGTGCACCTAAAATAGCCACCGAGATTGCAAATAACTTAAACAAATAGTTTCTGTAAAAAACCTTTTCTCAGTGATGCTAATAGGAGGAAAAGATATATATCTGCCAGTGGATATAAAAACAAAACCACCAACTTTTGGGATAACGTCATATTCTCAGATGAGTCTAAATTCAACATCTTTGGCTCTGATGGTAGACACAATGTTTGGAGCAAAAAGGCAAAAGCTCTCGATCCCAAAAACACAATTGAAACTATGAAACATGGGGGTATTGGTGTAATGGTATGGGGGTGTATGTCATCTGCCGATGTTGGGAATCTTGCAATAGCTGAGGAAAGAATAAATAAAACTGTTTATCTCAACATTCTATAAGCAAACCTGTACCAAAGCGCCGCGAAACTGAGGATCAGTGACACGTTTTATTTCCAACAGAACAACGATCCTATACACACCACAGTGAAGATGTGGAAAGCGTATAATACACCTCACATGCTTGTTACACCACCACGAAGTCCTGACTTGAATCCCATTGTAAACTAACGGGATCACCTTGAAAAACGCATTCGGAACAACAAGAAACGAAACAAAATCCAATTGAAACAAATTATTGTTGATGAATGGAAACAGATATCTCCAGATTTTACTAAAAAACTACTACACTCAATGCCAAATCATCTGAGACATGTTCTGAGATTAAAGGGATTTCCAACCGAGTACTAGGTATGAACTTGAATCATTTAAATTGAACAAAATTAATAAAAGATTATGTTTTACTTGAAGGTACCTACACTTTTGCTCTGAAAATATGGTGTTTTTTTAAACGCATTCATTCATTCACATTTTTCATTTGGTAAACGCTTTGGTTTTACCTAAAGTAGTAATAATGTTTGCTTAAACAGTCGAAGGACCAACTTGTTTACTTTAATAGTCAAACAGAAAATAATGTGACTTTTTACCGCTGTTGGGGGGAAGTCAATATGTGCTGGTTACTTTAATGAACTGCCCTTTATTTAAAAATAATTCCACTTAAATACTACAAATTTACTTACTCTACGATAATAATACGTAAACGCGGGGAAACGAAACGCACACAGGTGAATGGATCGCGCTGTTGTGCGTTCTTGAGCGCTGTGCTTCATTGTTTGGCGTCGTGTTTCATTATTGTTGTGAACGATCACAACAAGTACCTTCAGAGTACCACGTCACTGAATATGCTTGTATAATCTTAGGTAATAATTTTTGAAAATATTTTGAGAGTTTCCCATTTCAAATTATTGTAACTGGACTTTTAAGTTCAAAAGTTCAAAGAACTTCAAAAGCCAAAGCATCGATTGAAACGTACAAAAATTACCAAAGTAAGCCATCGAATCAAAGTTTTACTGATTTTTTTTTCAAATATTCAACTTAAATAATTGTTCCGTAAAAAAACATCAAAACACGATTGAATCTTCAAAAAAAAGTTGCTTCAAACCATGAACTTTAGTGCACTTTAACGTGTGCATTTGTAGTGATCGATAAAGAAAACGAAACCGTATATGTGTGAGTAAACTAAATGCGATTCTCTTCCCGTTAATTTGGATATCCAAATATTCGTATATGAACGACCAAACTCTTCTATTCTCAGAAACTTGAAACACAAATAAAATGACTCAAACTTCGAAACAAAAACGAGCAAAATTCCCAAATGAAAAGCAAACAGGTGTGTCATTAGCTTCTATTCAACTTTCCGCAGCAAATCGATTCTGCCATCCCGAAAAGAGCACCATTTCAGATAGTCTGGGCCATGGACCTCATCCGCACATTTTCAAAATCCGACAAGCAGGTGACTGACCTAAAATCCACCACAACTTCTTCGGCAAACCAGTCCTAAGACCTCACGCTCAAGACTAATCTGCTGCCGCATTCAACACCACTTAACACATCGTCCGCTGTTATCGATACACTTTCCCCATCGTCACCGAGATTGATCTAAATAACTTCCTCTTGTCTATCCATGTCCATTAGTGCGTAATGCTCGGCATACCAAACACGGACGTCGCCTGCAAGGCGTCCGCCCAGAGCACCCCTCTCGCCAAAGAATCATCATTTAACGCACATAAATCATACAATTCGCGAAAGATGCTTTCCGTGTTAAGCTCGCATTTGAGCTCTCATAGAACGAGCACACGCTCCCGAGCTGCCATTTTTCACTCCAAGATGGGACGTGGTACACTTGGCAGAGCCTCTTCCCAGATTAAATGCGGCTCCCGAACACTCAGAGTCATCGGCATCGGCATCCAGAGCAGTCGCAAACGACGAACGTCGCCCGAATGCGAAAGACCTTGTGCGAGGCGATTACATAAGGAATTACACGACAAAAGGGAGCCCGAGAGAAAGATGACACAACGCACTCGCACATCCATCAGCGGGAAGCCCCATCCGTGCAGTGTGCGACAGCGCAACCCTCCTTGGGAATGATCATCGGCCACTCGAAAGTCATTGTCATGTCAATCCGGTGCGATTCCCGGGGAGGAGAACGACCGAAAAGCCGAGCCTGAATAATTGTGTTGTGCGGCGAAAGACCGCCGCGGAACATGCCCACAATTGTCATATTAGGAGGTATTCCGCGGAGGATTACCCTGCCGCTGGGAGAAGTCAACCGTGGAACAAGCCAACATGCGATGTCACCGCGATGTTGATGCCTGCTGCCTGGCGGCTGGTGCGGATGCGGAACGCCATTGTTCTGAACTTATTTATGCCTTTGTCATTCCGGCGAATCCGAGTCACGCTTCTTTGGCGGTTGGCAGAAAATTTGTTCACCCTCGGCGTCATCGTTGCCAGGTTCAATGGACACGATGGCTATGATTAGCGCCTTGCAGCGCGCGCCTCCGAGAGAGAGAGTTGAACACGATACGCACTGGACGGCAAATTAAAGTGGCACTCGGCGCGCGTGTGTATGTTTTGTTGACCACACTCCCGATCGGTACCGGTTCTGCGTCAAAGATGGCCAGCGGCCGCAGTCGTGTTAACAACGAGAAAGAACGCTTTACGACGATTCTAATACGTTTGTGTACAACGAGAACGTGTTTGATTCCTCGCCGTCGAAGATAGTCTTCAGATTTTCGGACGGCAGCGTTGCATATCTGGACGCATCGCGATCGGATGGCGGTGTGTTTCCTCTTGCCGGCTGAACGGGATTTAATAATCTGGTCCCGTCCGAGACCAGATCTGTGGCTTCATATGCAAATCTCTCCTCCAGAGTTTGGCCTACTGATATGATTTCAGCATGTTGTGAGGCCGGGTGCGAGACGGACGGGGATTGTGTTTCTGGTCACGGATTAGAGCCCGCCGTCTGATGCCCTTGTCTAACGCCCGATCGGTGGATATGACATCAGGAAACTGATCATCAATTTGGCCGAACGACTGGACGGATATTTATAACCGCGGTGAGCTGCGATTGGAAATGGGAAAGTGGAATGAAGCGAGGAATGCATTTGTTTTGGGTGAGCTGGACTGCACGCCAAACTGGTTGGACGCGACCAGGTGGCGGATTAGGGTTAATTGGATTTGATGGATGCCCGCTGAGGGTTAGATTCATCATTTAGACGCCTATTGTGGGCCCATCTGGGTCATCGAAATTGTAAGTTTCTTCGAAAATGAGTTAATTGTTGAGAGGTTGCGGTGAAATGGTGACGAGGAAATATACATATTTGTGGTTGGGTTCCACTTTTCTAGGAAAAGTAGTTCACCCGCCTTGGGACAGCAGCAAATCCTCGATCCCCATGATCATCAATTCCGAGAATACCCCAAGCGAAGTCGTCGCCATGTATTCACCGCGCGCTGATCCTTCAAACAGATTTCCATTGCAAAGGGTTCAATTAGGTCTCGAACGGAAATTCATGGCCCATTTGCGGTGTACCTCCGCGCCGCGCGATCGCCTTGCAATCACTATCGCTCCCATCAAATCGGAGGCACATTGACGATCTATAATCTGCCCGCCACGTCAATGATGGCTTCTCCTCCTCTGCAATAAGGTCTACTGGCAATTTCCGTCTCCGAACGGAACCACTCCACTGTCATGGTGATTCGCTAAAGCCGGCGATAGGAAATTAGATCCAATTACAGCTGCCAGGCACCTAGAAGCTGCATCCAGATCACCTGGTCAACGTACTTTTTATTGAAACAAATTGCTAGTAATTATTCCCCGACAAGATTATTCTCTTCACATCGCATCTGCAGAGCAGCTGAAGGGTGTCCCCTCCGTCGAAGGTGGGTCAGGCGATTGTAGTGCTCTCGGAGCACGCAACTGACGACCCTTTTACGTGCCGACTGAACAGAGGAATGATCAATCTGAAACCGTTTTCTGCACCTAAAGAGCCGCAATTTGTTGCAGAAACACCATCCGAGCGGTAGCATTAGCCATGCGGCACGTGGTAGCGAATACCCAGATTCGAACAGTACCGATCCTGGCCGAAGGCATCGAACGTGATGCGAGCTCTCTCGTTCGCGGCACAGATGCACATTTTCCCCGCAACAATATTTTACGTGAGAAGAATGAGATGATCGATGTAGGCCCGCTGTCCGCGGGCACGAGGAAGTGAAGGAGAGCAGTGGAGATGTATATCGGTTTCCGCCTTCATGAAAAGTAATTAAATCGATGACGACGTCTTCATTTGAGACCCGCTGACGGAGCGTTCCCAAGAGTTTCCTCGAGAAGACAATTAGAATCTCGCTTTTCGATAAGACCTCCTGAGAACTGGCAAAACAAAGTGAAATGGGAAAGCAATTTAGAGGGAGCGAGGGTATCTGGGTGTGCGTCGTCTTCAATTGTACAATCAAAAGCTCATGCTAGTCATTTGTGTTATTAAACGGGAAACATGTTGGCGGAACAATGCGCGCTGGAGGTAGCGTTCTTCGGAGGAAGGAACTCAGAAATGGAGTAATTACGCTCTGGGATAACTATCTGGGTTAGTAGGCGTGTGCACGAGGTCGGGCCGTAGGGAGCCCTGTTGGGTGTTGAATCAACGAAACGATCTTTGCCGGGGAGTGGCTCATGGGAGGTCGACTTAGTGATGATGAAAGTGGATTTAGCAGAATGAAATGTTTTCGCCTTGAGGCTGCTGCTGATTTTTAATTACCCAACGAGAGTTTGCTGCTTGAAGTGAAAAGCTAGAAATTCCAAATTTGAATGCTTATCTTGACTAACAGTGGTATCAGTGATGGAGCAACTTTAGACTTTTCTCTTTGTTTCTATGAATGTCGAAAATAGGTATAAGTGTGGCACAAAATTAAATGCGATTATCTTTGCAGCATTGAGAGGTTAATGAGTTGTTTGCATCAAAGTTAAGAGTCCCTTTTTATCTGGAGAAGCTGTCCCACAAATTCCATTGAAATCAAAAACAAATGCAAACAGCCTGAGTGCTACGTTAGGCGATGAAGCCGTTAAATGACTCCTTCTACTGATTTTTTGCTGCGGTCAGTGTCTTGCATGATTTAGTGTCATTGCAAAATTTAGGTTCGAAAAAAATGAATAAACGTGGCCAAATTGCGAAAGCAGCTTGAACCATACACGATTTCAAACAGAAACAGAAGCCAGTTGATGCAAGGCACTCAAGTGCACAGTTTAAAGGTAAAAGTCTTCTTTAAGCGACCTATAAGCTGTATAAATGTAGGGGGAATGTAAAGCTATTGGACGATGGTAGACAAGAATTCCGTCTTCCCGACTTAGACGAGGTGACGATACCAATATCCAAGCTGAAGTCAAACAAAGCTGCTGGAGCGGACGAACTGTCCGCAGAACTATTTAAAGCAGCTGGAGATGACCTGTTTGAGCGCATGCACCAGTTCATCTGTAAGACACGGTCGGAGGAAGCATGACCGTTGAGTGGAATCTCGGCGTTGTTTGCCCTGTCTACAAGAAGGGAAACCCCTTTCACTGCGCTAATTATCGAGGGATAATCTCGACAATCGTCTCCACAACATCGGACACAAGATCCTCTCTGCCGTTTTGTGTGAGCGTCTAAAACATAGCCATAACCTGATAGGTCCCCATCTGGTAAGTTTCAGGCTAGGGATATCCACTATAGACCAGATCCTCACTTTACGGAAGCTACTGGAAAAGATTCAAGAAATGTAAATCGACATTCGACACCTATTTGTCGATTTTAAGGCTGCATACGTATGACAGTGTGCATAGAGACGAGCTATACAGTGCCATGTCTAGTCTTGGCATTCCTATCAAACTCGTCAGGTTGTGTAGGATGCCGATAGAGAACTCTCGCTGCTCCGTCACGGTCGGTAACGAACTCACCGAGACCTTCAATGTCAAAAAAGGTCTTAGACAAGAAGACGTATTGTCAGGTAACTTCTTGAACGTCATCCTCGAGAAAATCGTGCGTAACTCACAAGCCAACACCAGAGGCACGATCTTCCAGAAGTCAGTTCAATTGCAAGCTTACGCTGATGACGTTGACGTGGTTGGACGAACACAGCGAGCCGTCAATGACGAGTTTGCTGGCATTGAAGCGGAGGCGTCTTAAATGGGTCTGGCGGTAAATGAGGGCAAAACTAAGTACAAGCTGTCATCAAGGAAGGACACACAACATCTACGTCTCGGACAGAGCGTCACACTAGGCAGCAGAAACTTAGAGGTAGTCAAGGACTTCGTCTACCTCGGCTCAGCCGTAAACAGAGACAGTAATATCAGTATCGCAATCAATCGCAGAATCACTCCTGCCAATCGCTGTTTCTTTGGGCTCAAGAGGCAATTGAATAATAAAGCCCTCTCCCAAAGGACTAAGCCCGCTTTATAGAACAGCTTGATCATTCCAGTCGGTTTAACTTCCAAGACCTTTAGTTATAATGAAGCTGAGCTGTGGCACCAAAAGCTTATCTCCACTGTTTTCTAGAGCAATCTAGTTTGGCTGAAACAAGAAGGACTTAGTGGGTCAGTTTCTGCAGATTAAAAACAAAACCCAAATTCGCAAAACTTTCTTAAGCGAAATAATAGATTCCGCACTCATTTAAAATTAGGAAAATTATAACTAATTGCCACACAAGTAACACATCATGGAAATCAGTTCAAAGAAATTTCTCCCCGAAAAGTGTTCTGTAGCAAATGGATACTTTCGTCCAGCAGAATTAATGAACCAGCCACCTGCCAACAGACCGTCACTTGCCACAAAAAGGCACCCCAGCCAATTAAGCATTCAGGTTAAGCCCCAAAAAGATAGGACTTACATAAATTATCCGCAACACCGGCATTTAAATCTGATTTGGCAGCACTTCTCCACTGACACTTAACTTGCCAATCAGTAATCCATTATCCAAATGATAATTCAAAGTCTTATTACACTCGCCAGCCTGCCACACCGCTCTGTTAAGTCATAGCGGGTGCGCACACTCGCCTCCATCCGCGCAGCTTCCGTCAACAAACCTCCGTTTAAAAGCCGCATTTAGGTCGCACATATCGGATCCTCCTCGCAACAAAAAACCGTCAAACAGTTAGCATAGAAATACCGCAAGAGAAATATGTGTCAGAATGCCACCACAATAGACTCCCAGCCGCCTAAGCGCGCTCCGAACCAGCAAGCAAAGAGACATACCGAAAAAATTAAAAAAAAAGCTGGTCCACCACATGAGCATCTCGGTATCTATGCAATTATTTATCGCAACGATTACTGTGTCTGCAGAATGGAACGACCAATCGGCAGGCAGGTAGACAGACAGACAACAGAACTTAACCCAATACCTCCGAATCTCTAATGAGGCGCGCATTCAATTGCAAGGGGGACAGCGGACAGGGGCAGAGGAAACCAGCAAAATGCGACCTTCCGCACCGCAGAATACCTAAGAATTGGGTCAAACCAGAGCGCAGACACACATGGATAGACAGTCATTCGACTGAGAATCGGAAACCGTACAACCGATACTCGATGAAACTTTATGATACTCGAACGGATCGTATTCTGCTGGTGGACGTAATTAGGCAGCGCTTCTGTGGCTTGCGGCTTAGTCCTCGCCGGGTTCACCGAGTCAAGCAGAAGTCATAATTCACGGCCTGACTCGAAGGCGAACCTTTGAGATCGGCTCTCAGCTCGCCGCTGAAGCTGGACGGAGAACTCCCTCTGCCCAAAGATGCTGTTCACATTTGGACGACGACAACACGGATGTGGCGAGTGAAGACGAGATGCAGACGTTTCTGCACACGACAAACGGCCATTGACGTCGACACCGGCTACGGACCAGTAGACGAGGCCCACCTACAGACAGCCAGTCAATACCCGGCAGCTTCCGCCACCGCCACCGCCACTCGATGCGATAATCATCGTTAGCGGTAGATTTATGACAAGGTTAACATTTGTTGCCTGAGAACCATTCGGGAAGTCGAATTTTCCGCCTGCCGTGCCTTATGGAACGAGACAAGTGACTGCCGCCGAACAACGCTGTCGATTGCAGCGGTGCATGCTGCAGCGCAATGATGCGCCGCGTAATGGGATTTACTGCACGTCGACTTTGCGCCGACACCGGGCGCTGACGACCGCGTGCAGCGTCGAGTAATGGGAGTTGGGGGCGCATCGTAAAGTGAATTACGTAATTAGAAAATCGATTTCGTTGTAATGGTAATGGCTCTGAATGGGATACACCTTCGGTCCTAATGATCAAGCGAAGAAGCTGTGGCGCGCTCCCTGGGTGGTGGGAACTTAGTTCCGCTGCGCTGGTGGGCAGGCAATTAACTCGCCAAACTTTTCCCGTGCTCCGTCTGTGGCTGGGTGAAGCGTGCACCGGCATTGATGGGTTTCATGCTTGACTTTCGACCCCCAATGGTTTTTACGACGATTCCAATTGTTTAATTGTTTTTTGATTGTGGTGCGGTGGAGCGTTTAACACTTGGTAGTGAATAGCTGTCTGTTTGGTTGTTCCCAAGATTGAAGGGGGCAGACTTAAAGATGCCTGGCTGCTGCGGGATCTGTGAATTCTAAAGAAAGATCGCATCCAGGATATGTATTTTATTTTTTGAGTCTAAGAAAAGGCCGTACATTATAGTTTTTGGAGAGGTATTTGTTGGCGGTGCACAAAAGCAGGGAAATTGTCTATAACTCACATCGCATTTACGTTTTCAGTTTAAAAGCAGCTATTACTACAGGCATTACTTTGAGGAGTAGGTCAGAGCTACGATTTGAAAGTGAATGCTTCGGGGGGCTAGAGAGAGATGTTTGCTCTCTTTCTATCACATGCCTAGCGCAGTTTTTTTTTTAAACACTGCTTCAGGGACGTAAAATTGATTTTTGCATTTCCTTATCTTTATGCGTGTGCCTCGAGGTAGTTGAAAAATAAATTCACTGTAAGCTATTTATCTTCACTTGGAATCCGATTAAATCAGTTGTACAACATTGTTTTATTCTTTTGATTAGTTTTATTGCAAAATTAGGCAACCAAAGAGGAACAGACAGGTCTTAGAATGGAAAACGTATAAAGCTTGAAGCATTAGAGAGAGCAGAAAATGTTTCAAATAAAAATAATCCTTAAAAAATTCAGCATAAAATCGTTTTTTGTATTACTCACAACTCCAATCTGGTAAAATTGTCTGCTACTACTTCCGAAATTCAAGTCAAAGTAGAACACTTTTAGAAGAAAATGTAGTAAGATGCTAAGAAGGGCATTTTTTCGTTGTTTACTCAAGGATAATAATAATAATAATAATAATTGTTTAGCACGACAGTCCACAGGGGACCAGGGCCTAGCGTGCTCATCAACTACTCGTGTTGTGCGCGGTACTGTTCTCAAAGTGGAGCGGAAGGGACCTACAGTTTCTTGCCGACTCCGAACGACGAAGCTTAAGCAGCTTTTTCGTAGACATGTTTTACGCTTTGAGTGTTGTCAGCAGCTCGAAAGATGTGATGCCGCGAAAAACTCGAGGTGTTCAGCGGGGAATCGAACCTGGACCTTCGGTGTGTGAGTGTCGCACACTACCCACTTCGCCACGGTGGCTTGTTAAAATTAATAAGCGTGAATGGCTATTATCTTCTTTGAAAATCCTTCCAAAGGAATAGAATTTCTTTAAAGAAAGCATCTGCGTATCGTCCGCATAGGAAATTTTCAAAGCACATGACAAACTTGTGCGCTGAATTTATTAAGCATATGTAGGGTTTTCTTTTTAAGCACTTTTTTGACATAACTTTGAAGTAAATCTAACAAAACACTCAATAAATCCTGACACATATAGGGAGCACCTCTAAAAAATTAATTATTTATTATTATTTTTTGTTAGTGGCGCCCTCTAAATGTATCGGGACATATTGAGCCATGTGTTATGTAACTCACAAGTTAACACCAAAAATCCTCTCAACTGCTACTTTACGCTAACGGCATTGACTTGATTTAACGAGCACAAGGGATCAGTGAATGAAATGTTTCCCGTCATTGAAGCAGAAGTGACTAAAAAGAGTCTGGTCGTAAATGATGGCAAAATGACACACAAAATCGACGTTTCAGACAGAAGATCACATTAAGTGGCAGAAACTCTTGGGTAGTTTAGAACTTCGTTTTCCTTGGACTCGCGGTAAATAGGGACCGAATCAATCTTCCTAGTCTCTGCTTCTGTGGGCTCAAAAGGTAATTCAGTAATAAAACCATACCTTAAAAGACTAAGCTGGGTTTGTAGACCAGCTTGACCATCTAAATTCTGCAAAGAAACTCGGACGTTACAAAAAGCTAATGAGAAAGTTCTTAGTCGTTTTCAGATCTCTGCGTGCGATTTTTGGTCCTATTTGCGTTGATAGCATTTGTAAAACCTTATGAATCTTATGGGCTGTAGCGTCTTCGGATACAACGCTTAAGCTGATTAGGCCATTTAGAGCGCGTGGACATCACTGCTCCGATTTAAAAATTGTTTCTATCTGATCCATGGGGACAAGGGAACAGAGGACGGCCTCAGTTGATTGAACAAGATTGTTGAAGTGAGCGTCAAGATACAAATGTCTCGATAGGGAACAATTGTTGTGAACGAGCCCTTATTTTTTTTTTTGTTTGTTTGCTATGACATCTGTGAAAAATATTTAGTATACATCAAGTCATTGAACAGACAAAATCAAATATTTTTATCGTGTTAAAAATGTCGAATTTTGTACCAGAAATTGATGATTTGCGGAGCATTACTTTTTGAAAAAAAGTGCTGCAGAGTCGCATCTAATGCTTGTCGAGGCATATGGTGATCATGCTCTATCAGAAGCAAGATGCAAAAGATGGTTTCAACGGTTCAGAAATAATGATTTTGATGTGAGAAATGAAGAACGTGGAAGACCACCAAAAAAGTTTGAAGACGCCGAATTGCAAACGATATTGGATGGAGATGACACTTTGAGTCCAAAGCAAATGGCAGCAATGTTAAATGTTGCACAACAAACAATTTCTGACCGTTTTAAAGCTATGGGAAAGATCCAAAAGTGTGGAAAATGGGTGCCACATGAAAAGAATGAAAGACAGACGGAAAACCGAAAAAAAACTTGTGAAATTTTGCTTCAAAGACACGAAAGAAAATCGGTTTTGCATCAGATTGTTACTGGCGATGAAAAATGGATTTATTTTAAGAATCCTAAACGGAAAAATCATGGGTTAATCTGGGACAACCATCAACATCAACTGCAAAACAAGATCGATTCGGCAAGAAGACAATGCGGTGTGTTTGGTGGGACCAGAAAGGTGTGCTGTAGCACGAGCTCCTAAAACCTGGTGAAACCGTTAATACTGATTGCTACCGACAACAAATGATCAATTTGAACCATGCATTGATCGAAAAACGTCCAAAATAGGCCAGAAAACACATTGCTCCATGACTATGCAACTGCACAAAAAGCAAAACCGGTTCAGGATACAATCAAAACACTTGACCGGAAGCAGACCATTTACCAGACTTAGCTCCTTCCGACTACCATTTGTTTTCATCCATGGGACACGCATTGACTGAGCAGCACTTTGATTACTACGAGGAGGTCGAAAATTGGGTGTCTGATTGGTTTGCTTCAAAAGACGAACAATTTTACTGGCATGGTATTCACAAATTGCAGTGGCCGCCGTGGCGTAGTGGGTAGAGTGTGACGCTAACACGCCGAAGGGTCTAGGTTCGATTCCCGGTTGAACGCCTCAAATTTTTTCACGGCACCACCTCTTTCGAGCTACTGACAACACTCAAAGAGTAGTAACTGTCTAAGAAAGCTCCTCAAACTTCGCCGTTCATAGTCGGCAAAAAACACAACACGAGTAGTTGATGAGCAAGCTAGGCCCTGGTCCCCTGTAAACTTTCGCGCCATTCAATTCACAAATTGCCAGAAAGGTGGTCAAAATGTGTAGAAAGCAATGGCCAATACTTTGAATAAAATATTTTTATTTTCCCATTAATAATTAGTGTTTTCTTTTCAACCGGTAAATCTGGTAAACTCATACCGGTGTACCTGGTAAACTAGAAGAAGGACCTCAACCATGTTGGAATGCGCAACTGAAGATATTGCTATCTGACACGTTGGTTGAAGACAAGGTTGACATCGATCTGTAGAGCTGTACAAAGAAGAAAAAACTTCCTTTCCTGCACTTAAGTAAAAACACGAGATATACTAGTACGTTCATATATTCATCGAAAAAGGAACTCATTTTCGTCTGAATAACCAAAAGGTGCCAACATTTCAGTACGTACTTAGCCATATCCATTTTAGCATTGCAGTCAATTTGAAAACATCAAATTTTTCTTTTCTTTCCACCACTTTACAAGGTCAAAAAACGTATGTTCAACAATATTGACATTAAAATACTAGGATGGAATATAATGAGCGTTCGTATTATTTCTTTAACAAATTAGAGTCAAACTTAATTTTTAATAAAAGGTGTCATTTTAAGCTTCATTTTGCTAAAAGACTTTAAAGTTGATCAAAGTTTAGAGATAAGTGAAATTTCCTAACACTCGTGCTATTTTTCGTTTCTTTTTAAGAGATGATAGCGCCGTTGAGAATAATTGTGATTCAGCGGCCTAAATCAACCCCTTTTGGAATATGAATCATTTTGCTACTTTTTAACAGTCAGTATTCTTCCCACGATTAATAATTTTGTGGCAATTAATGCCTCAGTACCTTAGAACGACTTGGCCGCCGGGGCTTAGTGGATAGAGTGCGACGCTCGCACGCCGAAGGGTCTAGGTTCGATTCCCGACTGAACATTTCGAATTTTTCACGGGACCATTTCTTTCGAGCTGCTGACATCACTCAAAGAGTAAAAACTGTCTAAGAAAGCATCTCAAACTTCGACGTTCGGAGTCAGCAAAAAACTGTAGGTCCCTTCCACTCCACTGAGAGAACAGTACCGCGCACAACACGAGTAGTTGATGAGCACGTTAGGCCCTAGCCCCCTGTGGACTGTCGCGAAAACAATTATTATTATTATTATTACCTTAGAACGACATTGATGCTAATGTTTCTGGTAATTTGTTTACCAGAGTGCAATCAATCTTGTTGCGTACTTTTTAATCTTCGAATTGGTGAAGCAGATCTTCGGGCACACGTACTATAACCCATCACCCCTCATCTGAGACTTAAAAATGTCAGAAAGTGCGAATATCAAAATATCACATTGAAAGTAAATAAGCCACTGTATTACATTTTGTCTTCTTATGAAATCGTCTCCATAAAGCTCCACCACGTTTTTCCGGTAGCTCATCACGCTTTCCAGATGCTAACTTTCACAAAATCTATTAAATTGAAAGTGGCAATTAATCCTACAGACCGATTGTTGACGAAATTATTCGACCATCCAACGTATGCTAAGTTCCCACGTCCAAATTTAATTTTTAAAACCGAAGTAAGATGTCTCTTCGCTGTTCGAAGTTGAAATCGTCCAACATTTCAACAATTATTCTTTGCTCATGCATAGGCAAGAGTGCATCCCAAATCGTCTGAAACCATCGAACCTTAAAGATTAGCTCTCGATTAATTACCAAATTCAAAAGGAAAGATAAAAATGGAAATCAGATGTGGTTTGATCTATGAAGCTAATAACAGATCGTCCCTTGTGGCACTGTAAGATTGATTGGAGCAATTTATTGGTTACCATGCCTTGCCATCTTTCATTCTTAGGATATGGTCAGATATTAGGATATCGTTAATCGGCTCACATCATCGACTGCCTTTTGTTCGAGGTTGTCCACTAACTGATTAAAAACGTAGCATCAATTTTGTTTATACAACTCGGGGCGGTGATTAAGAGAGGAAAACTGACATCACTGCTTTCTCAAAGCTCCTAATGAAATTAAGATGACCACAAAGAATTTAATTGCCTGAAACTCTTGGGCTTGGCTTAGGCGATTTTGGTGAAAAGTTGTTACTTGTGCAAATAATAGCTGAGTCTTACAAGGTTCTCCGTCAGCCGACTTTCAGTTTTATTAAGCCATTAACTGGGTACTTGTATGATTCACTCATTCTGGAAAGTAGGAGCCACTTTTTTGACTTCATTGCAAACCTATGATAATCTCGCTAAAATTCGAGACAAAGTGCCTCTTTAAATTTGTTTAATTAGTCACAAGCACAGAGTACACGATAATTGAATGCTTCGTTGAAAGAAAAGGAAAGTAAACCGGCTGGCTGACCCTGACACTAGAAAAGAGTAAAATTGCACATACTTGCTATTCGTTGTTCTCTAGAATTTCTAACGAGTTAGTTAAACTAGAACCAGATTCAGGCTTCAAATTAAATTTGCATGAAGTTATGAAATGAAAATTCTCATTTAGGTCAGAGAACCTCTTTGTTTTGGTATCTGTTGTCACTTTTTTAACTAGTGATAACATTGCAAAGACGGTATCAGCATGAAAATGAAAAGATCACTGTTTGAACTAAAATCTTTCTTTCTTTTTTATTGAATTTCGTTTCTTTATTTTTGTTTAACTTAAATTCATAGAAAATACGTTTAAATTTTAATTACTAACGGTTTTATCACGTCTTTCGATTTACTTGGCGTACACACGTGTTTAAGAATGGTAAAGGCAGCTTTTGAAAAAAATTATTTTATTTTACTCCATTCTTAAGCATTAATAGGTAACATAACAAAGGTTTTTGAAATATTTTACAAGCACACGCACGAGTTTACAGGGTGAGCCATACAAAAGTTTGTTTAAAAACAAACAAAAATTTATAAAAATGTACAAAACAAAGTATTATATCTTAGTAAGTCTTACAACTTCCTTCAAATGGCTGCCTTTCATTTAGCCAATCAATTCCCATCCACAAGGTTTCTACAAAACCTTGTTCATGTTCTAAGTCTGTAGGATGATCGTATGATTTTGGCTTCAAGTTCTTGAAACATTTTGTATTTTCTGATATACTGTGAGCATCAAAAGTGAGTAACAAATATATGATTACTGTATAAAGATGAAAATTGGGTCAAAACAACAACAAAACTCAAATTCCATTGATAAAAAAAAACAGCTTTATTCAATTTGATCAATTATTCAAAAAATTGTATTTAGTAATGAAAGTTAATTCCAAATTTTTAAGAGCCATATGAATAAAAAAAATTTTAAGGGCCAAAAATTTACTGAAAAAAATATTAGGCCGGTCGTGAAACATGGGGGGATTCAGTGATAGTGTGGGGGTGTGTAGCAGCATCTGGAGTCGGTAATCTTGTCTTAATTGATAGTACAATGAGTAAGGAAGATTATCTAAATATACTCAGGACCAACTTGCAACCAAGCGTAGACAAATTAGGTTTAGCTAGGAATTGGATCTTTCAGCAAGACAATGATCCTAAGCACACCCCACGTCTTGTTAAGGAATGGTTGCTTTATAGGACCCCAAAACAGCTTGATCATCCCCCGCAATCACCGGACCTTAACCTAATAGAACACTTATGGGAGCATTTGGGTGGAAGAATTCGACAGAGTTCTATTAACAACAAGGAAGACCTGAAAAAAGCTATAACAAAAGAATGGTCAAAAATTTTCCCCCGATGTTACCAATAAACTGGTAATGTCTATGCCACGGAAGACTCAAGGAAGTAATAAAGTCCAAAGGAGGACCAACATAGTACTAAATTTAATTTTTAAAGCAATAAATAAGTACATTTGTTGAGAGAAATGTATACTGTTTACTCACTTTTGATTCGTAATATATAAAGTAGTTATAATTTTCATAAAAAAAAATGTATTTGCTTTGTTTTTACCGTACTTTATTTTTTGAATAATTGATCACATTGAATAAAGCTGATTTTGTGTATCAATGGAATTTGAGTTTTGTTGTTGTTTTGACCCAATTTTCATCGTTATACAGTAATCGATACTTGTTTACTCGCTTTTGACGCTCACAGTAGCTTTCGACCTTTAGGAATCCCCTCGAAAAACATCCAAAGGGACAAAAAGGAACTCTGAGGTGACTTGAAATCAGAATATATACTTGTTTAACACACAATAACGCTATTACTATTTTAAATGAAGTGAAGGTTTATCGTGACCGCCGTTGCTCACGTTTAATTCTCAACACAAGACATTGATGAAGAAGGGTTTGTCCTCCCTACGAACTGTTGCGCCACCTTATTACGCATCACTTATTAAGTCCAGGCACATATAGAGGGCGCCACTAACCAATAATAAAATAATAATAATATGTCCCGGGACTTATTGAGTGGTTTGTTATATATATATAATGCCGAATCTTAAAATTTCAACTGTTGGCATTTTTACTCTGCTTTGTTTCTGAATTCATGCAGTTTGAAATTGTCATTGCATTTTAAGGCAAATTAAGTACCCTGAAAGTGAAAAACTGTTATCTGACTGTGAACTGCCTTCGAACAATTGACTTAAACGACGTACATATGTATATTATCAACATATTTTTTATATAGAAATAATGCTTAAAGATTATGTGTGTGATATCCATTTAAACTTAATCAAATGTAATAATAATAATTTTTGGTGCTACAGTCCAAAGGGGGACCAGGGCCTAGCTTGCTCATCAACTACTCATGTTGTGCGCGCTACTGTTCTCTCACGAGTAGAAGGGACCTACAGTTTTTTGCCGACTCCGAACGGCGAAATTTGAGAAGCTTTCTTAGACAGTTATTACTCTTTGAGTGTTGTCAGCAGCTCGAAAGAGGTGGTGCCGTGAGAAATTCGAAAAATTGGTGTTGAGCTGGGAGTCGAACGTAGACCCTTCGGTGTGTGAGCGTCGCACTCTACCCACTACGCCACGGCGACCACTTTAATCAAATGTACTGCATATATTTTCTTTTCATAAATCTTTTGCGGTTTAAACAAATTTTTGTTGTATTGTAACTTAAGAGAGCACTCTCTTCAAATGTCTTACTAGTGTCTGTTTGTCTAAAAACAGAAGGAATTAGGCCAAAATTTGCATGTCCTTGATGACTTGATTTCCGAATGTAATCAGGTCGTTTGAGATTAACACATACAACGTGAAATATTCGTTTTAAAAGCGGAATCAAATCAATTTTTGTAAGCCTCAAACTAGATGTCATCCTTCCGCTGAAATGTATTTGCATTTTGAAACTGTTTAATAAATTCAGAATTATTATTTTAGTCGACTTTAGAATTTGGGGCAGCAATAGTTGAAATAGAAAACTTACAAATTTAGCATTTTTGCAAAATTTAAATTTCACCTTTCATCCGTTTTGATATACATTGACAATTTTTCTCGAAACACACTCGAAACACCCACAATGTGGTGGGAAAATTAGAAATTATAAGTCATTGGCAAAAACAAGTGAAAAGGAAACGGTTTTGAAATAAAATAAAATCGACATTAGAATGATAGAGCATTTGGATGCTGTGTGCGCTACTGTTCTCTCACGAGTAGAAGAACCTACAGTTTTTTGCCGACTCCGAACGGCGAAGTTTGAGAAGCTTCCATAGACAGTTATTACTCTTTGAGTGGTGCCAGCAGCTCGAAAGAAATGGTGCCGTGAAAAGTTTGAAGTGTTGATCCGTGAATCGAACATAGGCGTTAGGGGTGTGAGCGTCGCACTCTACCCACTACGCTACGTCGGCCACAAAACCTGTACGACACTTCTTCATAACTGCCACTTTACTTTGCAAAAGTGGTACATGAAGTTCTGTGAGTCTCAAGGAATGATATTAAGTAAGGATCGATGGATGACTCCGACATTGATCAGTGCACATGACTAAATTGTGCTCTGAATTCATTTAACATGTATTACCTTTCTTCAACACTTGTTCATCATATTTCTTGAGGAGTTCGTGTATAACTCAAGTCAAGTCTAAACAAAAGGCACCATCTTCCAAAAGTCCATTCAATTATTAGCTACATCGAACGAGATGAAATTGATTGGATGGACCCAGTGAACCATCAGTGAGGCTTTAGCGGACGAATGTGCCTTAAATGCCTTAAATGAAAGTAAAACAAAGCTTATGCTGTCTCTAAGGGAGGACATTCGGCATCGACGTTTCGAACAGAGTGTCACAAAAGCTTGCAGTAACTTTGATGTTGTATGTGACTTCGTCTACCAGTTTAGTGGTAAAAAGGGCAGCAACATCAATGCCGAAATCAAACGCAGTGTCTCTCTAACCATAAACTTTAAAATACTTAAGAAATAAAATTAATGTTAAATCGATGATTGATCCCGACCTTGATCAAATGAATCTTGGTGACTATTAAAAACAGAGTTAACTGAGTTTTGCAAATTTTCTAGAAGCTGAAGTACACACGAAAAAGGAGAAGTAGATCCTCAAATGCTACATCTTTTAGATAGTCACAAGTGGAAAGTGATATTTTGAAATTCATCTTCTTCCCTTTAAAACAGTTTATGTCTAGCAACCCAGTAATGAAAGTGTAATATAATATAATAATAATAATTGTTGGCGCGACAGTCCACAGACCAGGGCCTAGCTTGCTCATCAACTACTCGTGTTGTTCTGTTCTCTACTGTTCTCTCACGAGTAGAAAGGGCCTACAGTTTTTTGCTAACTCAGAACGGCGAAGTTAGAGAAGAATTTTTCTTAGACAGTAATTACTCTTTGAGCGTTGTCAGCAACTCAGAAGAGGTGGTGCCGTGAAAAATTTGATGTGTTCAACGGGGAATCGAGTCTAGACCCTTCGGCGTGTGAGCGTCGCACACCCACTACTCCACAGTGGCCACGAAAATGTAATAAATATAATAATAAATATAAATAAATATAAAACCAAACAGATCTGAACGAAAGCACAAGAAGCTGTCACTTTGATTTGACGTTCGGGTTTTCGTTCTTTTTGGTTTCAGCCAGCGAGCGACTGTAGAGGTTTTTGCATGTGACACCCCAAAAGTAACCATAAAATATAACAGCCATGCAATTAAATATCTATAACAAAGTATTAACATTTGAAATTGATAAATTAATTATAATTAAAATTAAATTAAATAAATTAAAATTAAAATTATAACAAAAACAAAATAGAAAACTTTTCAACAAAAGGGTTTTTCTGGCTTTGATTCAAAACATGCACATCTTTGGCACACAGAAAGTCTTTAGCTCTACTTGATATATACGTAAAAAATAGATAAACACAAAGCCTAATGGAAGCACCCTCTACAGCTCGAAAAGTTTCGACATAGCTCTTCCAGTCCGTACCATATTCTGTGCCCTGTAATATAATTTTACGCAAGGGGCTGCATAATGAACTTTCGCGTACAACTTTTCAATTTACTTGCGGTCATCTATTAATATTTAGGATTGAGTCCGTACAATACCTCACTCTAGTAGTTAAATCCATCAAGAATCAGAAACACCAGCAATACAACTGCGAACATATGACATGTGCCTGTAATCCCAGGACATTGATTTTAATGTAGTAAAGTCGTTGTCAGTGTTAGAGCACTTCGAAGGTTGCTTCTGAAGTTTCTTTCACAACCCACTTATATCTTAATCTAAGTTTGGCTAACCGAGATCCTTTCTCTATACCACTTCGTAGGCTAGCGGCTATGTTTCTGTAAAGACTAATTGTAAGTTAAGCCTTTCAACCTTTGAATTCAGTTAAAAGATACCATGACAACACGAACTTTTCAGTTCCTTCGTGAACCTCTTCAAATTGTACTTTACATCGTCAAGTTTCTTATTTATTTCGTTTGCACCAAAAATTCACAATTTTCGCCTGGTTAGCTCATTTTACTTAGGTACTCCAATAACTTCAATCCACTTCCTGGAAAGCAGACCAACTGCCACTGCCCTCGTTCATACCACACTCGGGGTTAAGTCCATGCGACCGAAATGCAAATAAAGCCATTAAACAATTTACCGCTTAAACATGCGAAATCCCAATGAATGCACCACCCGACCTTTCACTCGATCTAACAAGCACAAAATATGCAAACTATCGTTAACCCAAATCTTGCCCAGAAGATCGGTAGCAGCATTAGTGGCCTCAATAATATGCAAATTATAATAATTGGCAGTATCCTTAGAGCGAAGCTCAGTGAAAGTCAGAGCACAACACCCGTGACCATAACTTTTCCATACGAAACTATTCCAAGCACTTTCTCACTTCGCTGCCGTCGCAAACCTTCCCCGGCCAACTGACCAGATCATCTTTCCGGCTTTCCCAATTTCAATCTCACCCAGCCCCATATGCCAGCCCAACGGCCTACCTTTTGGTTAATTGGGACTCAAAGCGTTCCCTTCACAACGCTGGACACAAGTCCATATCGGCGCGCACGACGAACCCAAACAAAGGCCACTTTGCGTCCATATTCGTAGACTGATTTCGATTTTCTTCTAAATTTCTGCCTCGTTACGCTTTTCTTTTCCATTTCCATTGTGCCTCAGCAAGCACCACCACCGGCAACGACGCCGCTAACGGGGTAATAAAGCTCGATACCGCTCATTGAGAGGTGGAAGCACACTAACACAGTTGCGATCCATTAAAAAAAAGTGAAAACAAGCGCACCTCGCACCGCGGACAAACCGCAAAAGATCATCCACCAAACGCTGGTAATTAGTCTGGCAGAGTGCCGCACTGCAAATGTGCTGCACCGGCAAATACACGCAGCTACAGGTGCTCCGCCAGACCGTGGCGAGATCAATCATAAATCATTCAAACGATGGGTCAACAAACCTGGAAACAATCCCCCAAACAAAAGACCCTCGACGTCTCCGCAGTGGAGCAGAATTTACGACGTCGTCGTGCGGCCATAAATTCGCTGCGTTCGCAGAGGTTTCCCTGATCAACATATATTTGCATGAGCGGAGGTTGCAACTCGCTTGGGAACCTTATGTAAGTTCAACACGAACGGTCCTTACCGCTCGGACGGCGGATGGAATTGCCATCGATGACAGCCATAAATGGCACACACAACCGCCTGCCAGGCGTTTAATTACTCGCAAATGTCGGGGACGCCTGCAACCGATATGGGCGTGCGCTGTCCTGTACCTGTCTGGGTGTATCTCATCCGATTTCGTGACAAAATGCAATTAGAATCGCTGCGCAGTTCCCTCCGCAGAAATGGGATACGGGATACTCTCAGACTTACCGTAAGACCCTGCATCCGCGCTAGCGTTCGGCTGCTTCTGCTGCTCCAACGGCTTCTGAGTGCCACCGAGGTGGCTCGGGATACTGACGGGAGTGGCAGCCGCGGATACGGCACGCTGCACGACGAGGATGCAAATTAAAATTGTTAAGTGCGAACTAAGCTGATTGCAGCCGAGGGTCTTAGATCCCAGCATGATGGTTGCTGCTTCGATTGCCTGCGTATCTTTTACTGTGTTAGCGGTGTTAACACTCTGAAATTCATTAATTCTCGAGGGCACAGATAAACACACACAACACTGGGGGCTCACTGCAGGGGTACGTAGTACGCGACGCGATCAGAGATACACTGACTGGGCGAAGTGTCGTTCGTTGCTCAGGCACACTTGAGCTTTGCGATGTTCAAACCGTCTCGGCTCACGACTAGACTCTGACTGAATCCAGATTCATTTCGCCGCTTCGCTTTCCAGCCAAGTTGTGTCTCTCCGGCTGGGCCTTGCAGAAGACGTGGTGAAGAAGAAGAACTCGGCTCTGGAGTTGGTGGGGTTTGTGTGTGTGCTGTGGTTTGTTTCGGTTCTGCAGCGTGCAGTGCGGACAGTCCGCCGTAGACGATGATGACGGTGCTCGTGATGGGTAGGAGGATGGTGTATGTATTAAGCTTTGTAGGTAAACACTTTTCTGTTGAAATTCCTTCATTCCATTGCCGTTTGCTGCGACTCGGTGTGGTGTCGAATCGGGGAGCTTCTGCACGTCCATGACCATGACTTTGCCTTTGACCATTTACATAGCTGTGTGAATTATTTTCGTGTAACGCGCTGTGGAGCCTGAGTGGCTTGCAGTGAATTATGTTTGGGTTTGGGTGAGTTGGTGAATTGGTGAATTGGTGAGAGTTCAAGAGTGATGCGTGAAGCGTTCGTATTAATTGCGGTTTCAGAAAAAGGAATAATTTAAGTTTCCTCTGAACAGATCACTTATTTCTTACAAAATGCAGGAGGGACTTAGAAAGTTGCGATCGATGAGGAGCATCTTACGACGTTACCGAGAACGACAAGTGCAAGTGCTTGGAGCCAAACAGGATGCAGAGTCTCGCGGGATATTGAGAGGTTAAAAAAGGCTTCTGGCTGGCTTTTAAACGGTTCAAAGTATGCAGACCATGCCACTCAACAGGAGTGACAATGAAAAAGAATTCCACCAGAGGTAAACATCAGAACTGAATTCAAACAAAATTGCTGGATCTGGCAAAAACGCAAAACAGCTTATTTTTCTTCTTCTTGTGGCTACAGTCCGGAGTGGACCTGGGCCTCAACCAACATGCCTCTCCAGTTAGCACGGTCTTTCGCCAGCTGTCTTCAGCTGCGCACTCCAAGTTGGTTGAGGTCCTTCTCCACTTGTGTGCGCCACCTTAGCTGCTGTGTGTTTGGTGGGATTGGAAGGGAATCATCCACTATGAGCTGCTTCCATATGGCCAGACGCTTAATTCTACCATCTTCTGCGAACAACTGGACCCCTTGAAGCAGGCGATCGACCAGAAGCGTCCAGAATTGGCCAACAAAAAGGATGTAGTGTTCCACCAGAACAACGCTAGACCACACACCTCGTTGATAGCTCGTCAGAAGCTCCGGGAGCTCGGATGGGAAGTTTTATGGCATCCACCATATAGCCTGGACATAGCGCCAAGTGATTACCACCTGTTCCTGTCCATGGCAAACGCCCATTGTGGTGTAAACTTGGACTCAAAAGAGGCTTGTAAAAAGTGGCTGTCCGAGTTCTTTGCAAATAAGGAGGGGGGCTTCTACGAGGGGGTGTTATGAAGTTGCCGCCTAGATGGAAACAGATCATCGAACAATAGGGGGAATATTTGAACTAAATCCGATCACTGTAACACTTTTTATGAAGCATTGAATGAAGAACAAAAAAGCGGAAGGAATATTTAACAACCTTATATGTACCTTGGTGGCGGCCGTGGCGTAGTGGGTAGAGTGCGACGCTCACACTCCGAAGGGTATAGGTTCGATTCCCGACTGAACACCTTGAATTTTTCATGGCACCACCTTTTTCGAGCTGCTGCCAACACTCAAAGAGCTTCAAAGCTTCTCAAACTTCTCCGTTTGGAGTCGGCAAAAAACTGTATTTCGCTTCTACTCGTGAGAGAACAGTAGCGCGCACAACACGAGTAGTTGATGAGCAAGCTAGGGCCTAGCACAGCACAGCCACAGGTCACCCTGTTGACTGTCGCGCCTACAATTTTGATTATTATTATATGTACCTTGACATTCTAATGTTAAACCTCACACCATTCATGAATAACACGTCCCATTCTCACTCTAAAGTTGTTTTTCATCATGACATGGATCCGAGTAACATGGTCGAAAAAGACCAGAAATGGCTTTAAGCGCAGACATTTGATGTGTTTGATTGGCCAGCTCAAAGTTCACATCTTAACCCAATTGAAAATCTTTAGGCCCATCTCATAACAGATCTTGCCAGGGGCTAAAAAACACCACCATCATCTTTCACTGCGCTATGAGAATGAAAGTAAGAACAATGAAAACAAAGTCACATCGGACTATTGTAGTCGACTGTCCAACAGTCTCTTAAACGAATGACTTAATCAAATTAAAAAACAAAAAGATCGCCATGCCATTTTCCCTCAACCAATCTTGAAATTAATAGCTGTGATATAGCGTGGTCTAGTTCTCTCAAGTACCTCGGGGTGTACTTGGACCCGCAACTAACCTTCGGTACACATATATAGAGAACACAGTGAATAAGGTGAACATTGCCATCAAAATGTTATATCCCTTAATAAATCGGAAATCAATGCTCAACCGTCATAACAAATTAATATTGTTTAAAACCGTATTTCAAGCAATTATTACGTATGGTTGTCCAGTGTGGGGTAACTGTGCAAAAACACACATCAAGAAGCTTCAAATAGGCCAAAACAAAATTCTCAAAATGATGCTGAATCTTCCTTGGGATTTCTCAACACTTGTTTTACATGAGCAAGCTGGTATACTTCAAGTTGCCCGAAGAATTGAAATTCTTAATGAGAACTTCTTTTCAAAATGTCGAACAGTCGAAAATTCACTTGTTACTGAGCTTACACCACTTTAATTCTTTATCGTCTTTTTGGTTTTTGATTTTTTTGGTGATTTATTTATTTATTTATCTATTTATTTATTTATTTATTTATTTATTTATTTATTTATTTATTTCTTTATTTATTTATTTTTTTATTTAATTATTTATTTATTTATTTACATGCTCCTTGATTTATTTATTTACATATTTATTTACTTTCGTTTTTATTTATCACTTCTTAATTTTTCACAACTGATCCTTCATTGTTAACTATTATTTCTCTTGCTTTCTGTTATATCTTGTCTGCTTTCTATTATATACACACTTTTTTGTGTATAATTGTATTGCTCTTTTAATTAATAATATACGTAATTTTTTTGTATTATATGGAGGTTTTTATGCATAACTTTTCCTCTGATAACTCTAACTTTATATTACATAAATAAATTGTACATTGAATGTTATTGATTCTGTTGTCAGTAGTAAGATTGTAAATTATCATATCTCTGTGCAAGCTGTGCTTTATTATTGTAAACGCTGTATTATACTATGTACAATAAAGTATCTATCTATCTATCTAAAAAACAAAGCAGTAGACAAAGCATTATCAACCGTATTTCAACCTGGAATAAAAGTGACTTACGTCTGTTTTATTTACTAATACTTCGTTAGATTTTTAAATGTTTTGTAAAATTTGAGTATGAACTGTTTTTGGACAAACGTTCAAAAATCAAAATCAAGATGTTTTAGTAAAAAAACTGGTTTTAAGATCAATCGACTTTCTTGCACCCAACTGTATTTAAAAATGACGCTGTGCCAGGCAGATGCAGAGCGTAGGTTAGACGTTTACAGCTTTTCTAAAAGACTGTAAGATGTACCTAGTCGTTTAGCGCGCCGCTCTATTACAGTGAACTACTGAGTTAGGCAGTGCATGGGCCTAAGCCTGATTCAGTGTCTACGAAATGCACGTTCAAGGTTATCCTTAAAAGAGGATGCACTCCTAAACAGAATCGTTGCAAATATGTAATTAACCTTGGTTTTTGTGAATGATTCTAATTTTGTGAATATTACTGGAAAGCCAAATATCCCTTTTCCATCCTTGATTTTTGTCAGTAAACACAGGTAACACATAGAGCCATATCAGAAATGTCTCTATCAAATTGAATTTCAGGTACAAATGTGCAGTAATCGGAGGTTGCCAGTGGAGACAAGCAATATATAGACTCCCCTTTGAAGGAGGATGGTCCGCTGTGGAGTAATCCAAGATCCAATTAAGATTACCTATAATGGCTAGAAATCCTCAAGTTTGTCTCAGAAAATACTTGAAATATTTTATCTTACAATGAGACAAAGTCATCTTCCAGTGCTTGGTTCTTTGCCGATGCTTTGCATAAAATTCCAAACTCTATCCAAATAGTTTCTAGAGGAATACGAGTACATCAACTTCCTGCCTCTTGATATCGTCCGTATTCATATTCAAAACAAATGTCTTACAACACTTCCTTGTTATAGTTTTCTTACAAAAACCTCCAGAAAGCAATTTTCCAAATATCCGCATGCGTGTCCACACATTTCCGTCCGTCCGCACACATCCTGAGGACTTTGATCATTTGTCTCATCTAGAACGTCCACAACCAGAACATCTTCAACACACACTCAATCGCTGTCAAGCATCACACAATTTATGCGAAAATCCTTCCCTTCTGGCCGTTCGTCCATTCGCAACATACTTCCATCCTTTTCAATGGCGAACCGACACGGATGTGTCTGACTAATGTCAGACAAACGACCGGCACGACGGACAGGCCATGGCCCCGAGCATCGTTTTCTGCTCCTAATGATGGGTTATAAAGCATATTTCATGCCGGCTAATTTGATTCCTCCGCATCGCCGGGATGCGTCTCGGACTGCATTCCCGCTGAAAAGAAAATTATTGTTGCGATGAAATGTCTTATTGCTTGGATCCTTTGGCGAAACCGGTTCGCCCATTAACCAGATGCACGTCACATCTAATGGCGACTACTGTTTGTTCGTCGGCTTTCGTCAGCTCACCCGTTTCAGATTAGATTGCCACAATTGCGCGTGTAAACACAGTCTAGTGGTTGAGGCTAATTGTTGATCTAAATCTGGTGGACTACTTGATGGTTGGTTGCATGCGGAATAGCTCTTTAGCAGTCCAGCATCGATGTCAGCTCGTGGAGGAACAGTCGGAAAACTCTGGTCTTTCTCACCCAATCATTGATCCAGGGATTTGAGGGGACGCTATGATTAGCATCTCATTACGAGTGCTGAAGAGGCATCTTTATGTCCCCTTGTGACGGCCATCCGAAGCTGGATTGGCTAATTGAGACTCTAATTGGTAATGGGAGTCCGGAAACTGTTCTTGTTGGCTGTGGACTGTGGTTTTAGTTAATTACGTCTTTTATTGCTTCCGCCTATGCGACGCTTTGTGCATTCCCTGAACTTCGACCGCAGTGAATTGTGACACAACAATAGTCTGAATGTTTATTGTCTTGTCTAGACATGTGAGAGACAGGTGCTTGCGTCATGCCCCTCCGGTGACCAAGTTTAATCGGGAAATTTGAATTGTCGGAAATGAGCCCTGTGTAATGCAGTGATGACATATTACGTTGGGTTAGACAACAAGTACTTTACTGGTTGGGCTTGGATTGGTCCGTTTTGTGATGTCACAAATTGGCGAGACTGGAAAATCCACCACGGAGACACCGTTGGCGGCCTGTTAATGTTGATTTGAAGGGAATGCATATAATTATGCAATTTGGGTTATTAAGAAGAGATATTCTGGAGAATTGCGACATTTGTGGAAGAAGCCTATGGTGTTTGCTTTGATTTTAAGGTACACTCTTCTTTTAATTAGGCGTTTGTTTACGGAGGTACTGTTTTTGGACAATTTGTTGAGCAAGTAAAATTCAACTTAAAAAAATAAACAGTTGAGTAGCTTACAATTGGGTAGCTTACAATTTCTTCTTCATGATTGCAAAATAAGTACTTAAATCAACGCTTACTATATCTGACTATTTAAAAGTAAAATTTGTTATATTGCTTAAACATTAAAAGCCAAATAAAGAAGGTATTTGACACATTAATAATTTTGAGTTTCAAACATCTAACAATTTGTATAGTAATTTACAAGAGATATCTTATAACACAGATAGCCGCCATGTCGTTGTGGGTATTAGTAAACAGATGGCCGCCATGGCGTAAAGTACTACACGCGCACGCAGAAGGTCCAGGTTCGATTCCCCGCTGAACACATCAAATTTTTCACGGCACCACCTCTTTCGAGCTGTTGTCAACATTCAAGGAGTAATAACTGTCTAAGAAAGCTTCTCAGACTTCGCCGTTCGGAGTCGGCAAAAATCTGTAGGTCCCTTCTAATCCTCAGAGAACAGTAGCGCCCAAAACATGAGTAGTTGATTAGCAAGCAGAGCCCTGGTTTCCTTTGACTTTTTATTATTAATTTAATTTTTATTTCATTTATTTATTAATTATTTAATTAATTAATTATTTAATTATGTATTAATTATTATTATTAAATAGAAATAGAATTTGAGTACTTTTAAAGGTAAAAAAAATATAAAACCAAAAACTTGACTTCTTCAATTTAAGGCCCTGTTTTATAACTTCAATAAATTATTATTTATGGTCATGTTAATATTATAAATTATTAAATACTATATTATGAGTAGAAATTATCTGTTCCGTTGTTTAGATTCATAGTATAACTTATTTTTATCTCCAATAAAGATCCACTGCAAAACTCCCTTGATCTGATGTCTTTCTAGAAGCTATTCCTAGATCAAAAATCGTCTATCGACGTTCCTCAATTTTATCTAAAACGGCGTCCAATTTCCATGCTTTTTAATAAATCCAAATTTCTTTCATCAAACGATAATTGCTTGTTTTGTGCTTGTCATGGATCTTGATTAAATTTCTCAACATTATACTTTTTGGGTTGGCCAAGAAGCGCCTTTTCTTCGACTTTAAAATCCACACTTGTGAAACATCGAGACCACTCTCTGCACTCATTATAAGTCGGAGCAGAATAACCATAAGCCTCTGAAAGGTTTTTGATTAACTTCAGCTGCACTTCTCTTCTTCTTCCAAATACAAAAGGAACTCAAAACTTCTCGCAAATGCTGCTAATTGAAGACAAACCTGGACATTTTTGAGAAGGAAAAGAAAAACATTTTGATGTCTACAACCGAAGCTGATGCCACTTATTATTGTTGGCAAATATCGCACCTTTTCAATAAAGTAGGTAAGCGCTTTTGAGATCAGGCACAAATTGCGGGTTGCCATCTTTTGAAAACGGACGTTTTGGCATTGGGTTGCCATCTTTTAAAAACGGACGTTTTGGTAGTTTCAGATTCCATGATGTATGCTGACTTCCAGAAATATTGATAATTGTGTTTTAAGATCTTTCATTTCAAAAATGTTTTCCTTAAGATGGTAAGCAGGCGGAAAGGATTGCTTAATCCCCAAACAGAAAGTTAATTTTTGGGTTAAGCCAGCTATAAATTATGGGGACCAGAGACCTAGCTTGCTCATCAATACTCGTGTTGTGCGTGCTACTGTGTTCTTACGAGTAAAAGGGACCTACTGTTTTTTACAGACCCCGAATGGCGAAGTTTCAGAAACTTTTTCTTAGAGTGTTATCATTTCAGTCGTGTCGGTAAAATAAATATACTGTGAGGGTGAAAAGTGAGTTAACAAATATCTTATTACTGTAAAAGGATGAAAATTGGATCAAAACAACAACAAAACTCAAATTCCATTGATAGACAAAAACAGCTTTATTCAATGTGATCAATTATTCAAAACATTTTATTCAGTGATGAAAGCAAATTCTAAATTTTTAAGACCAATATGAATAAAAAAATTTGGAGAATTTACTGAAAAAAATATTAGGCCGGTCGTGAAACATGGGGGAGGTTCAGTGATGGTGTGGGGGTGTGTAGCAGCATCTGGGGTCGGTAATCTTGTTTTCATTGATAGTTCAATGAGGAAGGAAGATTATCTAAATATTCTCAGGACCAACTTGCAACCGAGCGTAGACTAATTAGGTTTAGCTAGGAATTGGATCTTTCAGCAAGACAATTATCCTAAGCATACCTCACGTCTTGTTAAGGAATGGTTGCTTATAGGATCCAAAAACAGCTTGATCATCCCCCGCAACCACCGGACCTTAACCCAATAGAACACTTATGGGAGCATTTGAATAGAAGAATTCGACAGAGTACTTTTAACAACAAGGAAGACCTGAAAAAAGCTATAACAGAAGAATGGTTAAAAATTTCTTCCGATGTTACCAATAAACTGGTAATGTCCATGCCACGTAGACTCAAGGAAGTAATAAAGTCCAAAGGAGGACTAACAAAGTACTAAATTTAATTTTTTAAGCAATAAATAGGTACATTTGTTGAGAGAAATGTATACTGTTTACCAACTTTTGACTTTCACTTTTAATTTTCATTAAAAAATTATATTTGTTTTTGTTTCTACCGTACTTTCTTTTTTGAATAATTGATCACATTGAATAAAGCTATTTTTGTGTATCAATGGAGTTTGAGTTTTGTTGTTGTTTTGACCCAATTTTCATCTTTATACAGTAATCAGATATTTGTTTACTCACTTTTGACGTTGACAGTACATTTTAAAGGCAAAGAAGGACATCTTTACATCTTTCATCGACAAAGACATCCCGCACGACAACACATTAGGAAACGTAATCAGGCTGTTGGACTACGCCTCGGGGCGTAACCTCTTTGTGGCTAGCACGCGGTTCCCACACCTGAACATTCAAAAAGGGACCTGGCGATCTCCTGATCAATCAACCGTCAACCAGATTGATCACGTTGCGATCGACATCAGACGCTCCTCCAGTATTCTCGATGTCCGAACCTTCTGAGGTGGAAGCATCTTCTCGGATCATCACCTTGTTGTAGCCAAACCCGGATATCGAGAGAGCAACGGACTCGAAATAGACCAAAACGCTTTGACGTCGGAAAGCTACAATCGCAGCCGATCGCTGGGAACTTCGCCGACCGAGTCTTCCTGAAACTTGCTCAGAGTTCGACGCTGCCTGCACTGACCTTAGAAAAAGACTGGAAACGTTGTCAAGAAGCCCTCAAAGAAGCTGCCACTGATGTGCAGGGTTTCACGTCACCACCACCCAGAAAGAACCCATGGTTTGACAATGTGCAGGCAAGCACATGTAGCCAGACAAGACGCCTATAAGGCGACACTGCATCGAACAACGAGGGCTGTTCGTGAGCTCGACGAACAGAGAAGAAGGGAAGGGCACCGGCTTTTCAGAAGGAAAAGAAGGAGCATGAGGAGCACGCGGTCGAGGAAATGGAAAGGTATTATGACAGGAATTGGGCGGTCCCAACCCTACAACTGGTCGTGTTGTTCACATCTATTAAATTGTGGAACTTAATTGAAATTTCGAGCTTCTAAGCAAAGTAATGCTAATGGTGGTCGCCGTGGCGTAGTGGGTAGAGTGCGACGCTCACACGCCGAAGGGTCTAAGTTCGACTCCCAGTTCAACACCAATTTTTCTTATATTTCACGGCATCACCTCTTTCGAGCTCTGCTGACAACACTCAAAGAGTAATAACTGTCTAAGAAAGTTTCTCAAATTTCGCCGTTCGGAGTCGGCAAAAAACTGTAGGTCCCTTCTACTCGTGAGAGAACAGTAGCGCGCACAACACGAGTAGTTGATGAGCAAGCTAGGCCCTGGTCCCCCTTTGGACTGTAGCGCCATCAATTATTATTATTAAGAGAAGTAATGAAATAAAAATACATACGTGTGCCCGCAAGGGCAAATTCTCAAGCGCAGCGTGATTATTTACGCTGTGTCGTGGTCTTTCAAATTTGGGAGGGTTATGGCAGGAATGAAGTCCGAAAGTTTGACCGAAAGGTAAAACAGGATACAAGGCCCGAATGGACAACTAGTAGTAGAGTCGCAGTCTGCGCTGAGAATCTGTAAGGATCATTCCTCCAGACACCTTAACGGTGATGCCGAACCAAGCCCCGCTGTTAGGCTGAATATTAAACTTGATTTGGACGATGATAGACAGGAATTCTGTCCCACCGACTTAGACGAGGTGAAGATAGCAATATCGAAGCTGTGGAATAAAGCTGCTGGAGCGGACGGACTGTCCGCAGAACTATTTAAAGCAGCTGGAGATGACCTGGTTGAGAGCATGCACCAGCTCATCTGTAAGACACGGTCGGACGAAAGCATGACCCTTGAGTGGAATCTCAGCGTCGTTTGCCCGGTGTACAAGAAGGGAAACCTCTTTGACTGCGCCAACTACCGAGGGATCAGTCTCCTCAACATCGCATATAAGATACTCTCTGCCGTATTGTGTGAGAGTCTGAAACTGTTTGTCAATGACCCGATAGGTCCCTATCAGTGTGAATTCAGACCAGGGAAGTCCACAATAGACCAGATCTTCACATTACGGCAGATCCTGGAAGAGACTCAAGAAGTGCAATTCGATGCTCACCACTTATTCGTCGATTTTAAGGCCGCTACGTATGACAATGTGCATAGAGACGAGCTATACAGTGCCATGTTTAGTCTTGGCATTCCTATCAAACTCGTCAGGTTGTGTAGGATGCCGATGTAGAACTCTCGCTGCTCCGTCACGGTCGGTAACGAATCCACCGAGACCTTCAATGTCAAAAAGGGTCTTAGACAAGAAGACGTACTGTCAGGTGACTTCTTTAACATCATCCTCGAGAAGATCGTGCGTAACTCACAAGCCAACACCAGAGGCACTATCTTCCAGAAGTCACTTCAATTGCTAGCTTAGGCTGATGACATTGACGTGATTGGACGAACACAGCGAGCCGTCAATGAGGAGTTTGCTGGCATTGAAGCGGAGACGTCTTAAATGGGTTTGGCGGTAAATGAGGGCAAAACTAAGTACATGCTGTCATTAAGGAAGGACACACAACATCGACGTCTCGGACAGCGTCACACTAGGCAGCAAAAACTTCGATGTATTCAAGGACTTCGTCTACCTCGGCTCAGCCGTAAACAGGGACAACAACATCAGTACCGCAATCGAACGCAGAACCACTCTTGCCAATTGATGTTTCTTTGGGCTCAAGAGACAATTAAGCAATAAAGCCCTCACTCGAAGTACTAAGCTCGCTTTATAGAACAGCTTGATTATTCCAGTCTTATTTTTTGGTGCGGAAACTTGGACGTTACTAAAAGCGGATGAGGAAGCCCTTAGTCTTTTCGAGAGAAAAGTTTTGCGTGCGATTTTTGGTCCTGTTTCCGTTGATGGCATCTGGAGGAATAGATTTAATGACGAACTCTATGGGCTGTACAGCGACATGCGCCTGGTCAAGCGTCTACGGATACAATGCTTAAGATGACTAGGCCATGTAGAGAGTATGGGCACCACTGTTTCGGGCCGAAAAGTCTTTAAATCCGAGCCATTGGAGCAACGCAACAGAGGACGACCTAGACTAAGGTGGCGCACACAAGTGGAGAAGGACCTCAACCAACTTGGAGTGCGCAACTGGATACAGCTGGCTAAAGATCGTGCTGGCTGGAGAGGCATGTTGGTTAAGGCCCAAGTCCCCTCCTAACTGTAGCGCCATAAGAAAAATAAGAAGAATCTTAATGTAGGTGGTAAAATATTTTTCAACAACGGCAAACACAATGTGTTTCATTACTTAATAACTATGAAACATCTTGCAAAATAAGCATAATCCTTGGATATTTAGAATGTTTTTTGCCAGTTCATGTAAAGGGGACTTTAAGAAAAGTAATTCTCCAGTAGTGCTGTGCGTGAAAAATTGTTTACTTTATTATTTTGGAAAATATCTTCCTCGAACAAAACATTTTTATCAGACGATTTCAAATGCTCAAACAAATCCTAAATGCGAAATTAAATAAAAGTCGATCAATAATCACTTAGTAATAATTGTTTGCGCGACAGTCCACAGGGGGACCAGAGTCTTTTTTGATTATCAACTACTCGTGTTGTGCGCGCTACTGTTCTCTCACGAGTAGAAGTTTTTTTACCGACTCCGAACGGCGAAGTTTGAGAAGCTTTCTTAGACAGTTATTACTTTTTGAGTTTTGTTAGCAGCTCGAAAGAGGTGGTGCCGTGAAAAATTCGATGTGTTCAGGTGGGAATCGAACCTAGACCCTTCGGCGTGTTAGCGTCGCACTCTACCCACTACTCCCGCAATAATTACTTACTTTCTTTTTATTTTCCTTTCAGTAAAGAATTTTTTTCCTGTTGTGCCATTAGGTTATTTGTCATGACCGTCATTAAAATGTAAACAGTTTGCAAAATCTGCTAAAGTCTCACTCGTTTTATGATACATACAAATGTATATGCAGCGCATCACCAGGGTTGAGCTCATGAATTAGCGTTTGAATAAATCGTTTGTCATTTGAAGGTTAACTACAAAATTTGCATTAACAACCGCGCCTCAAGAAACCGTTTAAATGCAGTTAATCTTGGATCGAATCGATGCTTTTGTATAAATTATTCAGACGAATCCCGAGTTTAAAAGTATCGTCGTATTATTCTCTACAAAAAAATCTAAGTCTTCGAAGTGAAAATATATTCAATCCAGAATTTAAATCATTGCTTTGGAATTTCAACTTGAATTTTAGCTTTTAATTTATTACACAGACGGAGGCGCAACAAGTAACGTTGCAGTGATTGCTTACAGTGTCCCTGAAGTCTTTGATCTGCTTTTGGCCTGAAATTCTATTTATATCACTCAAAACTCATGACATTTGGAATTGAATTGTTCATTTAGAAAATCTCATATGACACTGGTGTCTCTCGAGATTTAAGTCCTTGTCAATGTCCCCTGACATTGTGAATCCTGTCTGTTTAGCAAGTACAGTCCCGTACAGAAACGTTGATATATTTTATTAAGAGCACAGAAGGAAAGCGTAAGTAACCAGGTATACCGGTATGAAATGTTTTTTTTTTTTTGAAAATAAAACACTAATTATCAATGGCAAAGTAAAAACATTTTATTCAAAGTATTGGCCATTGTTTTCTACATTTTTTGACCAAATTTGGCAATTTGTAAAAACCGCGCCAATAAAATTGTTTGTCTTTTAAAGCAAACCAATCAGACACCCAATCTTCGACCTCCTCGTAGGAATCAAAGCGCTGCTCAGCCAATGCGTGTCCCATCGATGAAAACAAATGGTAGTCGGAAGGAGGCAAGTCTGGTGAATACGGTGGGTGGGATAGCTGCTCCCAGCCAAGTGTTTTGATTGTATCCTGAACCGGTTTTGCTTTGTGTGCAGGTGCATTGTCATGGAGCAAATATACCATGCCCTGTCCTCTGGCCCATTCTGGTTGTTTCTCGATCAATGCATGGTTCAAATTGATAATTTGTTATCGGTAGCGATCAGTATTAACGGTTTTACCAAGTTTTAGGACCTCGTGGAACAGCACACCTTTCTGGTCCCACCAAACACACAGCATTGTCTTCTTGCCGAATCGATCTTGTTTTGCAGTTGATGTTGATGGTTGTCCCAGATTAACCCATGATTTTTTCCGTTTAGGATTCGTAAAATAAATCCATTCATCGCCAGTAACAATCCGATTAAAAACCGATTTTCTTTCGTTTCTTTGAAGCAACATTTCACAAGTGTTTTTTCGGTTTTCCACCTGTCTTTCATTCAATCCATTTTCCACACTTTTGGATCTTTCCCATAGCTTTTAAATGATCAGAAATTGTTTGTTGTGCAACATTTAACATTGCTGCCATTTGCTTTTGACTCAAAGTGTCATCTCCATCCAATATCGTTTGCAATTCGGCGTCTTCAAACTTTTTTGGTGGTCTTCCACGTTCTTCATTTCTCACATCAAAATCCTTATTTCTGAACCGTTGAAACCATCTTTTGCATGTTGCTTCTGATAGAGCATGATCACCATATGCGTCGACAAGCATTCGATGCGACTCTGCAGCACTTTTCTTCAAATGAAAACAAAAAATGAATGCTTTCCGCAAATCATCACTTTCTGGTACAAAATTCGACATTTTTAACACGATGAAAAAATATGATGTTGTCTGTTCAATGACTTGATGTATACTAAATATTTTTCACAGATGTCATAGCAAACAAACAAACGAGAAAAATAAGGGCTCGTTCACAACAATTGTTCCCTATCGAGACATTTGTATCTTGACGCTAACTTCATACCGGTACACCTGATATTCACAAAATAAACGTTTAAGAATGTCTGAAAAAGTAATATTTAGCGTCATTGGCTTACCTCGCATCAACCGTCCATTCTTTTTAATGTGAGGACTCTTTCTCCTGGAACTAAAAAGCAAACAGTTGAGCTTGATTGTCTGCCAAAAAGCAAATATCGGTCAAAACACCTCTAACCCAATTCGTCGCCACCTAAAACTTAAATCATTGCTTTTAATCCAGACATACCCCATATGAACAGAACTACAAATCCTCACGCTTTCATTTATTAGACGGAGTGGCAGCCTTACCTAAACGGTCATCAAACCTCTTTCAATTACTTGCAAAAGAGAAGACCAACCAGCTTCAATTACAACGGATCATAAGAGCGTCAATTCACACCTCATAACATTCCCACATCGTTCCTCCTTAAATCAGATCCGTTATGTACGGCGTCTAGAGTGCACATCTTAACCTATTCCGCCCAGTTACACCCCTAGTCGAATATCCTTTCGCAAAACCGGTTTACCTTCGTGACAACCCGGAGAACGAGTCGACAAATCTCAAATTTGTTACCACGGCATCGACATGCCTTGCATAACCGCACTTTCATTGCATTCGGTGGACGGCCGAGCGGTGTGTCAATTAATTCTGCACTCCTCAACGTGAAGTCTAATTCAACACACATCCCCGTGTGCGTCCACCAACCGGATACGTCCACATTTTCTACACACGTCCATCCACGGGCGCATTCCCGGAGCCATCAGCTCCCAGGCCATCGCGCGGTTTGTCTGCGGAAGATGTATTCACTTCTGTTCTGCTTCTGCCGGGCCTGTCACAAAATTCGATTTTTCACAATGAAATACATCCCCGGCCATGAATGGGAGCGAACGACGAGGCTGCCTGCTGAGGACGCACCAGTCTCATCTCCTTCGATCGTGGCATGTTCCTTCTAACGAAACAACACCATCACGCTCATGTCGGCCCTCTTCCTGATTGCATGCACCGCCTCACCAGTGACGTATGAAACCGGAAAGTTACACGCTGCAGTAGCACGGCCTGCATAGTCGCCTCCACACCACCGCGTCGATGATCCCCAGCTTGCATTGTCCCGCGACGGCTGTGTATGACATTGTTCGACCTACAAATGGACATGCCCTCGACGTGTAGGAAGCTCTGTCGAAAAAACAAGACAAATGACTTCATTTGAGCTCATAACTGTTCTCACGCTGCACACGTTCGCAAATCACGGCGGCGGCGCTCGGAATGAGGTGTGAATGCGCGGATGCCGCTCTAGAGGGTCCGGAAATTACATGCCCATTTGACAACCGCACAACAATGACTGGCGCGACTGGTTGACGAGCATCTCTCCGTCATTAGCATCCGACGAGTGATCAGCGCGCAACGTGATCTGCGATAAACGGATTGCAGAGTTCATTGAGCACTCAGCCTATTAGAACCGCAACAAGTGCTACTTTCTCTGCCGTGGTTCACCGGTAATGACCATCAGGAGGGATCTGGAAATCTGCGCTTGCGTGCAGAGAGTGTCGCTTCAATTTCTTCGCTAATTTTGGATAAATAGGGTTTCCCTTTTGTCGTCAATCCAAGCGAAAGTGCTTCTCAGTGCGAGTGGGTTAGTGAAGCCAACGTTCTACGAAGTGCAGGCTTCGGACACGCCATCCAAATTATGAAGCGGTAATTAGCAGAAATCGCTGCACGCCTGCACAAGCCCACCGTCCATCAATCGTTTTGTCGAAGGGGACTTGCAGGCCAGTTGCGGGCAGACGGCGGCCAGCCGTGAGTGTGCAACGTGCACACTCAGTAATTAAACGCTAATTGAACAAACGGTCAGCCATTAGGCAGTGCTTTCGTTTTCGTCACGAGACGGCTTTGTTGCGCGAGTGATGCAACGAGATTCTGTCCGAAGCCCGGATGGCCATTAATTTGCCGCTTTTGCACGCTGCAGTGGCTTCGATCCGGCCGGTTCGGCTTGGATAGCAAACAACTTTCTTTTGTCATGTTATGCATTTCAAAGCCGTTGATGTCTAGTTGGACTCCGAAAAAATCCAATGAATCCAATTGAGTTGTGCGACGCCAATGGGTATTATGCGTGCAGAGCTTAATTAAGTCGACTTTGGATGCAGAGATGAATGCCACTCGGCGGGCTGAGCTCGTATTGAAAAAAGATTAATTGCGGTTCAAACTGTGTACGCTCTTCTGTCGGTGGTAATAACCTCTAGCAGATTTCTATTTCAACAACTTTCTGCAACTGTAACACTCTCATAAATCTGTTTAAATATGCTGTCGTAGCTAAGTCCGACGTCCATTGGATGATGTTGTGACACCGGGTGAGTTTTGACTGTCATGGCTGTGCAGAGTAAGCTTAATTTGAAATTGCACTAATGATGTCCAAGCTTACTTATGTCGAGATATATAAATTTTCCAATCCGAATTGGCATTTCTAAGTTTTTTTTTTGACTTTCTTCAGATGTATAGACCACGAACAAATTACAGAGCCGTGCAGTGCAAGCATTCAAATTACGTTCGGTTGAAGAAAGATGGTGGCGTTAAACTGAGTTGTAATGCTAGGGGGACTCTTGAAGTCAGCATTTTTTTCGGAAAACTGAAAGCTCGGTATCATAAATAATTGTTTGAGGAAAGCAACTCTGTTTTCCGAAAAGCAATGTCTGAAACCTGTATTTTTATTGAAGGTAATGGTGAGCTCGATATCAATCTTAACGAAGTAGAAAAGGTGCATCAAAATCATCCCGCACAGCCTGATGAGCTCGGTAGAAATGTCAAGTATTGTTTGTCTTACACTGTCGCTTACAGTCTTAATATCTACGAATAGGTGGTGAGTGTCGATTTGGAATTCGTGTCTTTGTACAGTTAATTTCTGATAGCTGTTTTCTTCGTTGCTCTGTGGTATCTGTCTATTTAACAACCTAGTTTTTAAAAGCGGCTTTGCAGAATGTCCTTAGCTTTGGAAAAAAGTTTTGGATACAAATACGGAGGCTGCCTTTTATATTTCGGGATTGGGCAACACTAGTGTTGCAATCTGGCAACCACCAGCTGGCAACCACCAGCTCTTTCGTAAAGTTTGAAATTTTTGAGGATATACGTACTCAGAACGTTTTGGCACACTATTTGTGTTGTTTACAGTAACTTAAAAGATTCATCTCGCCCAGGAAATGGAATTAAATTGTGAACATTTTCGTGCGATTATTTTTTACAACTTTCGACGTGGATTAACTCAACAACAGTGCATCGATGAACTTAATTCAAGTTTTGGCGATGAAGCTCCATCAAGGACCAGTGTTTATCGATGGTAAGGTGAATTCAACCGAGGTCGTAGTTCACTCCAAAACGAATTTCATGACGGTCATCCAAAATCTGTTGTTGTTCCCGAAACCATTGATGATGTGCGCCAACTGATATCGTCATGTGACCTAACGTTAGCTTGAGACAACCTTAGGCATTAGTGAGACCAGCAAACATTCAATACTGCATGAACATTTGACCGTCAAAGAAATTTTTTCGCGTTGGATCCCACACAATTTGTCAATCGCTCAAAAAAGGGCTCGTGTCGATTTGTCGAAAGAAATGCTCAAAAAATACGATCGCGGTGCTTCGAAACACGTATATGTCATCGTGACAGGTGATGAATCGTGGATATACGCGCTTGAGTCCGAAAGTAAACAGCAGTCGACTGTATGGGTGTTTCAAATTGAGGCAAATCCAACAAAAGTTGCTCGCGCACGAAGCACTTCCAAGCAAGTGGTCGCCTGTTTTTTTCGTATAAACTGGACATGTGGCAACCGTACCACTAGAACAACGCAGAACAGTCAATTCTGAGTGGTATGCAATCATTTGTTTGTCAGTTGTCTTCAAAGAAATTAGGAAAACCAACCGCCGAAGACGAATCACTCTTCACCACGACAATGCGAGCTCTCACACATCGGCTCAAACAACAGCATTTTTGAGCACTCAAAACATCGATTTGATGAGTCATCCGCTATTTAGTCCTGACTTGGCACCAAATGGCTTCTTTTTGTTCCCCTACGTAAAAAATAAAATGAGAGGTCAACGTTTGTCGACACCTGAGGATGCGGTTGATGCGTTCAGAATGCATGTTTTGGAGACACCTCAAACAGAATGACAAAAGTGATTCGGCAATTGGTTCAAGCGCATGCAAAAGTGTATAGATCTCAATGGGGAATATTTTGAAAAACAATTTAGCTATTTTCGATGGTTAGTATTTGTTTTTGTTCTCTAATCCCGAAATATAAAAGGCAACCCTCGTACTAACGCAATGCGTAACCCGCAGGCCTCAGTTTCATTGCATCCCCGCCTTCTAAAAATCCCCTTGTTTCTGCTTTGCGTCTCCAAGTGCAGCTCCCCCCACTCGACGTACAACTGCAGTCAACCACTTTAACTATTCAGACTTAAATATAATAAAATATATTCTGGTTCCTACCTGCTGTTTAATGGAGTCTGCGAAACTCTCGACATTCAAAGGTGCATACAATTTTCCCGACACTGCAGCGTTTGCAGTTCCACACAAATCCCACACTCGCCTAGTTCTCTTCGGGATATCTTTTGATGTGCATCATCTTTCCGTTATACGCACTCATCATCGCGCTTTATGTGACATCTAGCCCAGTTCTTGGATTCAAATGCGATTTCACGCACACGCGTCGCTTTGCAGTAGACGTTCGCAGACTGGACTGTCTTTGCACTGCTGCAGTTCCGATAAATCAGCGATTTCTAGTGCGTTTGTCCCACAAACCGCCGGGCATTGAAACGGCCTCAGTCGAACCAAGAACTTTCCTGGAATTCCATTCCATAACAAAACCCCAACTCGGAGTTTTGGTGCATGGCACATGCACCTGCGGCAAGTAGGTACTTGTCGAACACGATCCTAAACCTAATTAAAACGGTTCTCCTGCAGCCCGGTTGAGTGCGGTGACCAACAGATGAAAGATACAACAGTCCAGGAACAGGTCGGTTCCGGATGGGTGCCCAATTCTATGCAACTTGCGCGACCGTGACAAAATGACACTTGTTTTCAGACTCGTACCAAGGTGATCAAACAACATTGATAAGCTGCAGAGAGTGCGCACAAAGCCGACCACAGCGGCGACAACGACGCGAGGGGCCGCAAAGCCGGGACCTTTTCACACGCACACCATACGTGCGTATGGAGCTACAATGCATGCAGTGGCCGATCGCGGCGGACAGGTGCAGCTTTGTGGATACGATCATGGGGACACGAAGGCGGTTGTGTAAACTCTGCCACGAGCTCGCTCCAAGTTTGGGTTACGCAACACCATATATGGACTAACGACGCATACCTCGGAGGCATGCACGACTTGTGGTGTAGGCTGCTTGGTGCAGCGCGCACCTAGGAAGAGAGTGCTCCTTCCATTGTGCTGGTGCTCTGGGAGATGCTTTGTATATGCCAGGCGGAATCGAATTTTCCGCGTTCTTGCCTGTATATGGGGTGGATGACATTATTTCGAGGACAAAAGGTTGCCCGGGGGAGCTGTTGCTTCCCCAGACAGACACTTTTGAGTGGGTGTGCACTTCACATCTCAAGTTGAGTGAGTGTGGTGCGTAAAGTGCGGAAAATGTCAATGTCTGCATGAATAAAATTGCAGGCGAGTGCTTGTGTACATCATTCCCTAGTGGCATGGATTTCGTCAGCCGTTGATTTGCACAAGCAGTGAGATTTTAGTCAACAGAAGTTTTCGCATATGACCGACAGGTAGGTTTGACAAAGTTTTAGGATCTTTTAGGGTTCTCAAGGTTAAGATAGCTCCAACATGGTCTTCAAAAATCAATCGAAACTAGATTTTTCAACATGGCATCTGGTGATCATTTAGAGTATTTTAATATTTTCAGAAAATTTTTGCAGTGGTTTTCCATGTAGAAAAGCCTTTAATTCAGGATCAAGAATTCAAAGTTTTTACAGGGATTAAATGCCAAAATTAAGGCATCGCATGAGATCCTTAAAAGCTTGAAACACTACCATATACAATTGAAAAAAGAAATCCTTGCTTATGAACCGTAAATTTAGTTATTTCTGACAATTCCACCTACAGCACTGCGTGAATCCCTGATCCCATAAAGACTTCGTTGGCGTGACACCCATTTTTTATAAAAAGTAAACGAAAATGACTCTTTATAAAAAAAGGTTTTAGACAAGGCGACGCATTGCCACGCGATTTTTTTAAGGTCGTTCTTAAGAAGATCGTGCGAAACTCACAAGTCAACACCAGAGGTACGATCTTCTAAAAGTCAGATTCTGGCTTTCGCATTGGCGTTATTGGACGAACACAGCGAGGTGTCATTGAGCCGTTTGCAGGTATTGAAGCCGAAGCGGCTAAAATAGGTCCGGTGGTTAATGAGGCAAAATAAAGTATAACTAGTTGTCAAAGACACACAAAATCGACATTTCGGACAGGGTTACATTAAGCAGCAGAAACTCCGAGGCAGTCAAGGACTTCGTCTACCTCGCATCCACGGTATATAGGGTCAGAATCCTCTGAATGCCTGCTTCTGTAGGCTCAGTAGAAAAAACTTAAAAACTAAGCTGGGCTTGTAGAACAGCTTGACCTTCTAATTTCTGCTTAACAGCGAAGAAACTCGGACGTTAGTAAACGCGGTTGAGAAAGGCATAGTCTTCTCGAGAGAAAAGTTCTGCGTGAGACTTTCGGTTCTATTTGCGTTGATTGCATCTGGAGGAGAAGATTTAATGACGAACTCTATAGGCGGTACAGCGGCATGCGCCTGGTCAAGCGTCTACGGATACAACGCTTAAGATGGCTAGGCCATGTAGAGAGTATGGACACCACTGCTCCGGCCCGAAAAGTCTTTGAATCTGAGCCATTGGGACAACGCAACAGAGGACGGCCTAGACTAAAGTGGCGCACACAAGTGGAGAAGGACCTCAACCAACTTGGAGTGCCCAACTGGAGACAGAGACAGTTGGTTGAGGCCCAGGTCCACCCCGGACTGTAGCGCCACAACAAGAAGAAGAACAAGGCATCTGGAGAAGAAGATTCAACGACGAATATGGGCTGTATAGGGTTATGCACCCGGTCAAGTGCCTTCGGATAAAACGTTTAAGACGACATGTAGACTAGATGTCACTGCTGCGGCCGGGGAAAACTTCGAATCTGAGCCAATGGGACAACTTAACAGAGGACGGCCCAGGCTAAGGTGGCTCACACAAGTGGAGAATGAATTCAACCAACCTGAAGTATGCAACTGCAGGCAGCTGGCGAGACAACGTGCAAGGAGGAGAAGCATGAAGAAGAAGAAAAAAAGGAAGAAGAAGAAAGAGGAGAAGAAGAAGAAGAAAAGAAGAAGAAGAAGAAAAAAAGAAGAAGAAAAAGAAGAACAAGAAGAAGAAGAAGAGGAACAAGAAGAACAAGAAGAAGAAGAAAAAGAAGAAAAAGGAGAAGAAGAAGACCAAGAAGAAGAAGACGAAGAAAAAGAAGAAGAAGAAGGAGAAGAAGAAGACGAAGAAGAAGAAGACGAAGAAAAAGAAGAAGAAGAAGGACAAGAAAATGAAGAACAAGAAGAAGAAGAACAAGAAGGAGGAGAAGTAAAACAAGAAGAAGAAGAAGTAGAAATTATAATGTCTGTCTTTCCAATGTTAAAAAAAATGTATTAGACTAGAAGCGTTGTTGCCTCCTATTTATAAACTGTGTTATAGTTATCTTATGTCCAAGTCCCTTCGATATTAGTTTTGCGCCGATCGTTTGAACACTGACATCGCGATTCGGCGACAGATGTTTGGACTTGCTGCCCTGATGGCTTCGTTGCAGCGTGTGTTGAACTTGCTGACGCGTGCTCCTGTAGCATTAAGAAAAATTATATTCACCCGTTTGGACATGTTCATTCGTTCGTTCTCTAGTTTGACATTCTTTCTGTATTTCCTGTTTTTTCTTTCAAAGAAATGGTGTTTAGTTTGCGTTAAATTGAAAAAAACCCTTTTGCCAACACTTTTTTGATCCACTGCATTTTTAAAAGTCCAAATTTTTATCTTTTAAAGAAAAAAGTGAAATTATTGAGGAATTTTACAGAGGCGCGTCGAGTTTGTCCCAGCAGTACGCAGACGAAGAGGATAGTTCAGATAAAGAAGCATATTGAAGACACTAATGAATTGCAAGGTTTGCAACAGAAGTAGTAGAAGAAGTAAGTCTCATATGATAAACCATATATTTGTAATCACAGCTTGGTAGTGATGACGTCAGCGAACAGACTCTAGCCGATACGAACTACCAGATGTTTCAGGACCATTTATGATGAGGCAGCGTTTGTCATAGAAAGAATGCAACCTATAAACGGTCTTGCGTAAGCTAATGAGAGTGTGAGAGTGAGAGAGATCCGTGGACCGTCAACAATAATGATAACACAATTTGGTGGCGCTACAGTTCATAGGGGGACCAGGGCCTACCTTCCTCATCAACTTCTCGTGTTGGGCGCACTACTGATCTGTCACGAGAAGCTTTCTGAGACAGTTATTACTCTTTGAGTGTTGTCAGCAGCCCGAAAGAGGTGGTGCCGTGAAAAATTCGACACTTCGGCGTGTGAGCGTCACACTCTACCCACTCCGCCACGGCAACCACAGTCCCCATCCTTATCTGCGAAAAACTCGGACAGCCATATTTCACAAGCCTTTTTTGAGTTCAACTTCACTCCACCAAGGGCATTCGCCATGGGGAGGAACAGGTTGTAATCAATTGGCGCTATGTCCGGGCTATATGGTGGATGCGATAAAAGCTCCCATCCGAGCTCCCGTAGTTTTTGACGAGTCATGAACAAAGTTTGTGGTCTGGCGTTGTCCTGGTGGAACACTACACCCTTTATGTTGGCCAATTCAGGACGCTTCTGGTCGATCGCCTGCTTCAAGCGGTCCAGTTGTTCGCAATAGATGGTAGAATCGAGCGTCTGGCCATATGGGAGCTGCTCATAGTGGATGATTCCCTTCCAATCCCACTAACCACACAGCAGAACTTTCCTGGCCGTCAATCCCGGCTTGTCCAGTGTTTGGGACGATTCACCGGCCTTCAACCACGACCGGGTTCGCTTAATATTGTCGTATGTGATCCATTTTTCGTCTCCAGTCCGTTTCAAAAATGGGTCGAGTTCGTTCCGTTTCAGCAGCATATCGCAGGCGTTGATTCGGTCCGGAAGTTTTTTTTGCGTCAAATCATATGGCACCCAAACATCAAGCTTTTTTTGTGTCCACCTTCTGCAGATGGCTTAAAATGGTTTGGTCACTAACTCCCATCTCCTGGACAATGTCACGAGATGCCACATTCCGGTCTAACTCGATGATGTCCATGATTCAGCTCTTTCGCCGGCTGAAATATCCATGGTGTCATTTTCAGCGACTCTGTATCCTCTAAACCATTTCTCCGAGGTTCGAAGTGATAGAGTACCATCCCCCAAAACACCATTAATCTCACGGAACGTTTCTCAAGTGGATTTGCCTTAAACGAAGGAAGGCATTATACATAGCCAGAAATTTCAAAAGACAAAATGGTGATAGATATATATAGAGAGATATTTGAGAACCTTATACAAATGACAGGCTGTGCTGAATGCGAAGACATTATATCTGATGAAGATGAATTGTTGGAAGTATCGGCCGATTCGCCTCGATCAACAATCACATCGACAGAAGTGTTTAAATTTTTTTTTTCAAATTTTAAGTAATAGACGCTTATATCCAAGATTGTTCCGACATACTAATTCTGACAAAAACGGCAGGTGCAATAATTAATTTACGCTATACAGACAGGACTATAGTTAATTGTATAAAATTCCTTTAATGCAAGTTTGAAACAACAATGAATTTTGTCCCATCCAAAATCCATTTTTTCGTAGACACATCCAAGGCACGTGCATCCCATGGAAAATCAAATTTTATTAATCTGAAGTAACCCTTTAAATCCGACGGAGAAGCGTACGTGTTTCACGGCTTGTGGAATCACAAGCTTTTATTTAATACGCCATCCCACAATAAAACCTCTAATCTTCCCCATTCCACCCTTTCTCATCCATTCTGCCGGTTTATAGTCACGATAAAATTATCATAATCCACTTACTTTATCCCATTTCCACCCATCAACCCCCCTTCCACACGATTCGTAATGCGGAACGCCATAAAACTCCGAAATAACCTTAAACGTGCAAATGAATCTGTTCATCTTCGGTCTCGTCAAGGTGCAGGGGAAGTATTCCTGCTTTACTGCGCCTTGGAATAATCTTAGAAATTCAAATGATTAGCACGCGAGTGCCTCTTTTCGTTTTCGCTGTGAAACAGTTTCAATTGTTACGCTTTCAAAAGAAAAGAGGCCTTCTCTGCAAAGGAAACAAAAATTCCAAAGTGTTGACCTGGAGTAAGTGAACTTGCATCTCCCCATCGCCAATGGCCTATTCACAAAGTCATCGCTCGCACTGGTAATCCAAGAAGACGCGCGGCTGCATTGCATGAGTTGTAAGTGAACCACTTCGCATTATCACAGACGCGATTTTCGCTCCATTTTGCATACAAAAATGGCAGTCCACAGCAGACGCGAAAGAGAGGATGCGTACACGCATCGAACGCATCGAAAGCATCGACTGCGGCGAACGAAAGAAAAAGAGAGCTGGGCGATGTGTAATCAAAGAAGTGTTATCTGTTATGATTCATTATTGTGGCATGGAAAATTGATTTGGAATGCAGTTACATCTGCGATGAGCTGCGGAGAAACGTCGGCTTCGATTTACTTAAGTGCCTGGGCGGAATGGAAACTATTTACTGAGCACGATAAAAACTCCGGCAAGCTGAAGTTCCATTTGAAACCGAATGGATTAATGGAGTTCCTGTGGCCAAGTGAAGAGGCAGACATTGTTGCGGAATTGCCAATTGATGATACAGTGAAGTGAAGGTCTGAGCTACTGGGCAAACAATTGAGAATAAATTACCTTTACCGAATGAGAAGAACTGCTTTGAAATACACATGGTCCGAGGGTTGAACATTAAGGAGAGTCTAAGTCATGCCCTGAGCGATAAAATAACTGGAGATGGTTTAAGTGACACTTTTTTCGTTTGTTCCAGGAATTATTTAATTTCTTAAGCAAAATGTTGTATGTTGCAAGAATAAAGGGAACAAGTAGAGCATGCCTATTTTGATTTGACCTGACCATGAATAATGAGAAAAAGTTCGCAAAGGCATCGGGGCCTATAGTCTTTAGCAAATATTTCGTGTTGAGTTCGGTTTGACGTTTTTGGACAGCATAATTTTAAGCTATTTCATACACAGTTTTTTTTTTGTAGGTTAGGATACATTACACTGGGGCCCTTAGATTCAGAGACTGGCAGTAACCTTCATTTAATGTAGGCTCTAGGTTTTCCGAAGAATCAGAAGGCGCTTCTGTGATAAGCTTGCCTACTCCGAATGGCGAAGTTTGAGAAGCTTTCATAAACAGTTATTACACTTTGAGTGTTGTCAGCAGTTCGAAAGAAGTGGTGCCGTGAAAAATTCGAGGTGTTCAGCCGGGAATCGAACCTAGACCTTTTACGGGTTAGCGTCGCAGTCTACCCACTACGCCACGCCGGCCACAAATTGATTTGAGGAAGCCAATGGAATTTGTTTGCAATTACTTACTTACTTAATGTGCGGTTCAGTCCGAGGTGCACCTGGGCTTCAACCAACAAGCGTCTCCAGCCAATTCGATCTTTAGCTAGCTGTCTCCAGTTTCGCACGCATAGTTGGTTGAGGTCCTTTTCCACTTGCGTGCGTCACCTAAGTTGCGGTCTTCGTCTACTGCGCCGCTTTGCGGGTGGATTTGGGCAGGAACATTGGTGTCCATCCGCTCTACATGACCTAGTCATCTCAATCGTTGGATCTTCCCTCTTCTGGTTAAGTCGATGTCGCTGAACAGCCCATATAGTTCGTCATTACATATTCTCCTCCACTCACCATCTACGGAGACTGAACCGAAAATCACACGAAGAATTTTGCTCTTGAAGCAACCAACAGCAGCTTCATCCGCATTTGACAAAGTCCATGCCTCCGCGCCATATAGCAGGACTAGGTTTAGGATAATGAACTCCATAAATATATGAAATGTAAGGTTAGGTCGAAAGACAATAGATTAAGGATAAGTTTAACTTAAAGTGCCCGTCGAGGGCCAGTAAGTTAGATTGTAGGAAAAAACAGAAAAGTACGTCCAACTAGCTCAAAGCATTTTTTCTCTAGTACGTGTCTGTCATGAATTGGAAATAAAAATATATTAAAAATGAAAATGAAATGGATTAGTCTTATACAGCGTTACCTTGGTTGTTCCAGAGAGAGAGGGCTTTATTGGCAAGAGTTATTCTTCGTTTAAATTCTGAACTGAACTGATAGCGGTGCCTAGGTAGATAAAGTTTTCGACTACCTCAAAGTTATATCTGTCTGCTGTGACGCTCTGACCGAGACATCGGTGTTGGGTGTATTTTCTCGTTGACATTTTTTTTGCACTGTCGTACTAATAACGAGTCAAAACGAGTTGTTTTCCGTTTCCTTCCCCTAGTTTCCTGTGTTGGCCAAAAATGAATTGCTTTCAGCACTTTTTTCTTTGCATACTTTATTATTTTGGGTATCAATTTATTGTTTTTCTGGATTATTAAGTCACTCCCGGTCGGTGTCGGTTGAATGCACTCCGCGACCTATTTTCGTAAAATTTTCATTAAATTATTTTTAATTATTTAAATATATTGGCAGTGCACCAATTCAATTCACAGAATTCATAATTTTCTTTGTTTATATGACATTTTCCGGTCTAAAGAAGCATACTACTCGCAGTCGCAAACTGCTGCTACGGTTGTCAAATATCAAGTACCCTTCCGCTTTTTGCTCTTCATAAAAAATGTTACGGTGATCGGATTTAGTTCAAATATGCGCCGTTTTGTTCGATAATCTGTTTCCATCTAGACGGCAACTTAATAATACCCGCCACATAGAAGACCTCTTAATTATTTGCGAAGAACTCGGACAGCCACTTTTCACAAGCCTCTTTTGAGTTCAACTCCACACCACCAATAGCGTTCGCCATGGACAGGAACAGGTGGCAATCAATTGGCGCTATGTCCGGCCTATATGGTGGATGCGATAAAAACTCCCATCCGAACGCCTCTAACTTCTGACGAGTCATCAACGAAGTGTGTCTGGCGTTCTCATAGTGGCACACTACAAGCTTCCTGTTGGCCAATTCTGGACGCTTCTGGTCGGTCGCCTGCTTCAAGCTGTTCAGTTATTCGCAGTAGATGTTACAGTAAAGCGTGTGGCCATATGGGAGCAGCTCATAGTGAATGATTCCCATCCAATGCCACCCACTTCCTGGCCGTCAATCCCGGCTTGGCCACTGTTTGGGACGATTCACCGGCCTTCAACCACGACCGTTTTCGCTTGATATTGTCGTATGTGATCCATTTTTCGTCGCCAATCGAGTTCGTTCCGTTTCAGCAGCATGTCGCAGGCGTTGATTCGGTCCAAAAGGTTTTTTTTCATCAACTCATGCGGCACCCAAACATCAAGCTTTTTTTGTACCCAGCCTTTTGGAGATGGTTTAACATGTTTAACATGGTATGGTGTCTAACTCCCATCTCCTGGGCGATGTTACGAGATGCCACATACCGGTCTAACTCGATGATTTCCATGATTTGAGCGGTATTCCTCGTCACAGGTCTTCCGCCGGCCGGCTTATCCATGGTGTTGTTTTCACCGACTTTGAATCATCGAAATCATTCCTCCGCGGTTCGAAGTGATAGAGTACCATCCCCCCAAATCACCATTAATCTCACGGACAGTTCTAGCGGATTTGCCTTTAACGAAGGAAAACTTTAAAATGGCCTAAATTTCGGCGTTAGTGAACTCCATGTTTACACGTCTATAACTGTTGAACGCAATATCCAAACTAATTATGCATTGCATCGTTTTGTACGGTTATGTCAAGACCTTTCAAATTATGTATAGTGTTGCCAGATACGAGCTCTGTTGCGCTTTGTACAAAGCCGGAAAATTCAAAAGACCAAAAGGCGAAAGAAAGATAAAAGACAACCTTATAAAGGGTGTCCCAACAAAAACGCAAGATTTAAATTTGGCGCCATTCGAATTGTCATTTTTCGACATTTGAACAATTATTGTTTATTAGTAGAAGGCATAAGGTTAATAAAAATGGAGCACTACCCGAATAAACAACACATTCGCATTGTGAAATTGTTTTACCAAAATGATGAAAGTTTTGCGGCTACAGTCCGCAAATTGCGATCCGTTTTGGGGTTACAATAATGCTCCAAAAGAGTCAACTGTAAAGGGACTAATAGAAAAATTTGCTGAAACTGGGTCTGTAACTGATGTAAAGACAACAACGCGCCTTCGACCAGGTCGATCGACCGAAAATATCGCAGCAGTACCTGATGATATCGCTCAAACTCGTGGATTTAATTCGACACCGAGCTCAGCAAATTTGTGTTTCCAAATCCACTATGCAGCGAATTTTGACGATAGATTTGAAAACATGAATGTGGAGGGGATGCGGGTTCACCAAGACGGCGCCACATTTCATACAGCCAGAGAAACAATTCAATTGCTACATCAGTCATTTCCCGGTCTTGTTATTTCGCGTTTTAGAGACCAGAATTGGTCGCCTAGATCGTGCGATTTATCACCATTGGACCTTTTTTTTGGGGTTTTTTGAAGTCGATGGTTAATGCGAATATGCCGAGGACGACTCAAGCCTTAAAAGAGGAAATTTGACGCTGCGTTAATGAAATACGGCAGCATTTATGCAAAACAGTCATTGGAAATTTCATTAAAAGATCGCGTATGTGCCAGCAAAGCCGCTGCGGCCATCGGGCCGATGTGTTATTCCACACACAACCTCTTCCTGTCTACTTTACAAAATTTAAAAAAATCACGATTTTTTTAAATATCTGCGTTTTATTTAAAATTTAAAACTAGCGTTGGCAACATGAACCCTTTACTTACAAAAGGGGTATTGCAGAAAGACCTTTATTACGACATTCTTAAACGTTGCGCATTAAAAATATCTTTTCTATTATTTATTCCACCACGGTATCTTGCAAACAGCCAAAATGTCTGCTGATTTCGGTTTTCGTTCAAGTCAGAAGACATGAAAACTCTGGAAGTCTTGCATGCCATAAACTAAAAACCAAAATTTGTCACTTTTTTTAAATATCGTAAGACAATAAAAACAATTTACATTTTACATGTATAAAATATCGAGTTTTATTTGTTTCATTATTGATTTTTTTTTTTTGCGGTAAGTGTAAACTTTAAAAAATATACATTACACATAACACATGTGTGTTTGTTTGTTAAAACATAAAAATACTTGAGTTAAACATTAACTTTAACGAGTAATATGGCTTTTTCAAGAATTTCATCTGCTTCATAATCATCTCATCGTCTGTTCGAGAGCTAAAACTAAACTACTTAAAATAAAAAAATAAAACAAAAAGTAATGTAAACATAAACAAAATAAAAGTCTCTCGTTGCATAGGATATATCTCAGTGAAATTTGTGTTTCATTTGTTTATTCGCTTTGCTTTTCACTACATAAAATTGAGCACAAAATTAACAAAACTTAAACACGAGAAGTATTGTCGACAAATTTTTGGTATAACGTTCTGTTGGGAGTGTGAAAAACGTAAAACAAAACAAAACAGAAAAAAGAAGAAGGTAGTGAAAAGAGAACTAAAATTATAACAAAATTAAATAATATTTGCTCTAAACTAGTAGCTGGATAGCTGAATTTAACTATTTGCTTACATCATTCAAAAGTTCTAACGTGTTATCTATTTGTTCACATAGCATTTTGTATTGTTTCGAATAAACTTTGTTTGTTCTCTTAGTTTATCTCTTGTCGCAAAGATATATGATACATACACACAGTACAAGTTAAATAGAGGTGTGAGAGATAGACAGATACTACAATAAATTGCTATTAACACAGCAACACACACACACTGATAATAATAATAATAATAATAATAGTGGTAATTAAAACTTTACACATAAGTAGAGATACAAATAAAAATGTGGGCGTATGAAACCAAATCAACACTTGGAGCTGGTCGCCGCCGCCGCTTCCAAATGATTCATCAGTAGCTGCTGCAAACTGTCTCGCAGTGCCCTTTCTTCGTTCATCTGGACTTTCATTTGTGCCATGTCCTGTTGCATTTGCTTAAAGGCTGTCCATAGTTGACGTAACGTTGGGGTCATATCCTCATTCTCTAAACCTGCAATTGTGGGCGAAGATTTGTTTGTTTGTTTTTGTTGGTTTGGGGATGTTTTTTTGGTAAATTGATTGAGAAAGTGTTGAAAAATTTGTATTTGAAGAACAGAAAGAAAAATAAGTAAAAGATAGGAAAAAGAGGGAAGATACAGAAATGAGTATAAGAAGAAATCTAAAGCAAATGTGGAACTAAAACTACACATGGACTACCAGAGGAGGGAAGGTGGCGCTTACTTAAAATTTCAGTGTGGTACTTTTGTTTATATTTTACCCCAACTTATTGCATTTCTCGGAAATTAAGGAATTTCATTTTTCGATCAAAAGCGTTTGTCAGATTCAAAAAGATTTTGGAGATAGGCAGACACCTTTGCGAGACCCAGTTTCCCTTTGAAGACGATAGTCGAAGAGTTTTTTCTATTCGAAAAATGTCAGAGGTTTTGAAATAGGAATCCTAATCTTATGCTTTCAACCAAATGTCAAGAAGTTTAAGTTAAGTTAAGTTTAACTGCAACATGAAACATTTTCCACTCTGTTTTAGGTTGTACGATTTCTGTTAGGGATGCCTTAAATGGGGAGAAGTCGGTCTCAAGGCTCAGTCTGAACAGTACTACCTGGCAGTACAATGGACCAGTATTTGAGTCTGAGCGCTTCAGTGCAGTATATCCCAACTTCCAACAAAAAAAAAAAAAACACTGCGCACGTATCCATTTTTTCTGAAACATTTTTGGTGCTGCAACACAATGGACGATACGATTATACGACAGTGTACTTCACGTAACAATTTTAAACGAAGTGGCAACGAGGCGCTTTATTGTTGCTCCCGCAGTGTCCACGGCATATATTTATTCCTCATATTACGCATTGGAATGGTCGCCGTGGCGTAGTGGGTAGAATGCGACGCTCACGAATCGAACTAATCATCCCCTTGCCTACTTCGAACATCGCATTTTTTTAAGCCTACACTGTGAGGAATGGTGCTTACACGACTCAAATGCGTAAACAAATTGTGAAATTCGAACGTATGGTTAAAAGAGAAACCCCAAAGGAATGCGGGGAGAAACAGTTCAGTTGAAAATTTCATATAGTTCCAATGGAAGAAAAACTTTAGCATAAATATCAGAGGGGTTGGGGAAAAATATCCCAAATTGCTTATAATCCCTAACTGCACCAAACGTACAAAATCAATCAAATAACCAAAGTCCCAGAAGTAAAATACTCCTTAAGAGTGCGTATTTAAGGTATTCATGTCGTTTGCTTCAGGTTCATTATAAGATTTAGAGCAGGTTGTTAAAATTGAAATAATGAAAACAATCCCCTACAAATTAGTTCTTTTCTTTCCAAGAAACTCTAGGAAAGACTCATTATTTCAGAATTCTAGACCTTTGACGGCAACAACAATATAAGGATACAGAAATCCTTAAAGTACACACATTTTAGCATTTCTGATATTTAGGTTTTAAAATATGGGAATTAAAAACTGTTTATTGTTTTTGTTCCCGCCGGAACACCTCGAATTTTTCACGCCACTACCTCTTTCGGGCTGCTGACAATACTGAAAGATTAATAACTGTATAAGAAAATAGTTTCTTAAGCTTCGCCGTTTGAATACGGTAAAAAACTGTAGGTCCCTTCTACTCGTGTGACAACCATAGTGCGCACAACACGAGTAGTTGATGAACAAGTTAGGTCCTAGTTCCCCTGTGGACTATAGCGCCACCCAATTAATTAATTATTATTATTGTTAAGAACAGTAGAAATGCATAAAAGGGAATTTTGGGCTTTTGTCTTCTAGACGAAATGATCATGTGAGCATTGAGGACTGTTGTCTCAGTGAGCATCCGGGTCGTGAAATTCTTCAAAATACAAAGGCATGATGCGGGTGGATAATTCAGACAACCAATTAAAGAATTGTATTGGATTTATCCTCTGTGAAAATATGAATACCCAAGAGCTACACACAGTAATTCTGTTAAATTTGACTATTTTTAAAAATTTAGCACTATCATTTCAGCCCAATCGTGTCCTACACACGATGTATTGTTACTCAAGAATATAACAAATTATCTAAATGCGTTAGGCTTGAAGAAATATTAATCATTTGTTTTAAGAAAAGAGTTGTTTTGAGGCAAAAAACAAGTCGAAAATCAAAAAGTTTTAAAAGTTAGTAGATCTCTATAAGCCACTACCCAACGACAACCGAATATTGACAATTACAAAAGTCGGCAAAGTAGTTTTCCGAAAATTGGTTTTAGTTTAGATTCAACCCCATCAACGCTCAATTCGCGGATCTTTTCTATTTGGATGGTTAGGGAAATACTCGAGTAATATCCCTTTTTTCATTTTATCCTGTGTGAAATGTCGAAACATAATACTTTTGTGAGGATGTTCGAACTCTAAATGAAAATGTTTTATATTTAGAATTATCAGCGATCTGCTTTTACAAGCTTAGAAACTCATACCCAAACTGTCCATAATTCTACAAGGTTCTTCCACATTTTGCGTGAAGCGTACCTAACGAATCAATGGAAAATTTTCAGATTTTCTTTGGAATGGAAACTTAATCAATTGAATAGTAGGCCTTGACTTATTCTTACACATTTTATATTGGCGTATTTTGATCCGAAACTGACTCGATTACACACAAAAAAGTAGATAAGCGCCACCTTGTAACTCCCAACTTGAACACATAACAACTGTGTTACATTACATTATAAATGCCAACTAAAATCAAACATAAAGCACACTCTACTGCATTCAAATTCCAACTCTACAAGATGCAAACTACAACCAAATTACTTAAATATATTCTTCAGCTAAGCCAAACTCTTTGTTTCTTTAAAAAAAAAAAAAAAACGCTCAATGGTACAACTAAAACAATTTACAAATAAAAATTTAACTCAAATCAAATAAAATGTCGTCTTATAGCAAAATAAATTTAAAACAAAAAAACAAATAATATTCAGCTGATTTAGAGATGTGACACTAGAATTTGGTACACAAGAAATAAATGAAAACGTTGCTCTCATTTGAAACAGAAAGAAAAAAGACAAACAAAAAATCAAATAAATAAATTTATATACGCAATAATTGTTTTTCTTAGTTTGTTACACTTTACGACTTAGATTATAAATATAAATTTTGTTTATATATTATTCTTTTCTATTTTACAATCATAGTTCTGCTCATTACCTTACGGTTAAAAGAGTGTAATTTTTCTGCTTAAGTACTATATGGCATCGGTTTTACGCAAAACGAATCTTAAGGAAAATTGATTTAGTTCTGGATGTATTGCACTGATTTGAAAAGAGAAATATATTTGTGCTGAGTTAAACATTTTTATATTCTATTGCATTTAAAAAACATTGAATTGCTGCTTGCTAAACGAAAAATGGACTTTTGTAGATATATATAGACGTAGCCAAAAAGCGCTTTTTCTTACATATGCTTATAACAACTATTTATTATCAAGGTCTGTGTATATATAGATTTGTTTACATAATAAAAATTCGTGTCTCCCTATACCCGTCCTAAACGCAATTATGAACTTACATACAAGTCTAGTTATGAATTTCATTTTCGCTAAATTTGATTTACTCATCACAGGGTTATTTACGAGTATGAACAAAAACAGCGCAATGTGTTTTATTAGTGTCGTACGTACGTATATGTAAATGTTTTCTTTTTTCTTTTGTATATATATATGTCGTGAGTAGTTAAGAAAAAATGAGTGATTTACGACGAATTCTAGGACAAAACGTATGCCATTTACAGAATATATGTAAATCTATGTTATTGCACATACAAAATTTACATTCAGCTCGGCTGAATTGTTAGGAATTACAAATGCAAATACTTCAGAAATGTACAAATCATTAATATTTCCAGTTTTTCTTGTTTTCTTTTTCTTGTGTCAAGAAGTAAAATACAACCAATTTGTTTTCAAATTGAACAAGGATCTACTCGAACTACATCGATGAACAAAATGGATGAATATGCTGTTGTATCACATAACCACGGCGTTTTGTTGTTTCAATTCAGCTGAGCTGAATTATTCGCCCGTTGCCTCTTCAACACCTCGCCGCCGCCATCATTGATCTAATCAAGTTTCTTTGGAAATCAATAGTTGTTTATCTTCCGCCACTGTTTCATAACGAAATTTCCACAACACCATGTTGCCGAGTGCCTCTGACTGTCGGTGTCGGTGCCTCCGTCCTCGCCGGCCAAATGTGGAGTGCTTCGCCGCAGCGTCGACTGCTTCATATAGCCTTGCTGTGGTGTCTCGAAGGATCTATTGAGCCGGCGATCGTATAGCCCTGGTGCGAGTGGCTTCTCCGCGTGCTCGTCAGCTGAATGATTCCGGCAGAGTGGTGGCGGTGTACGCTGATGCGTTTGATAGGCATTTTTTAGATTCTTCAGCTGCTGCTTATTCTTTCGAGGTAGCAAGGGCGTCATGAAAATATTATCGTATCCCGATCCGGTTTTGAATCGATTTAGTGATTTTCTAGTGGCACGTTCCTCTGACATCGCTCTGTACTCAGCTGGCGATGGTGTGTTGTTTGCGTTCGCACCGCACGCCCCACTCAACGAGTAGCGGTAGGCGGTGTTCAAGGATGACACCGAGGTCGAATACATATTGAAATTGTTTGGGCTAGCCTCACGCCAAATGTAGGATGAGTTCAGACTGTTGGTGGAATTCTGTTGGGCCTGGGCGACGGAATTGGCGTACGAAACGCCACCACTGCTGCAGAGGAACGGCAACTGCGGGTTGGAGGTGGAAAATGGTTTACTCGTTTTCAATTTTCCCCCTCGTATAGGCAGACATGGTGTCCAAGGTTGAAGGGCTATAGTGTGAGAATGAAATAGAAAAAAACAGACAAGAAAAAAAGGAGAAAGAAGAAGAGAGCAAGAGAACAAGGACATAACACAAGACAACAACAAATACTTCTGTTTTGTTTTTGGTTTTTTTGTTTGTATTTTAATTTTAAAATTCTGTTTTTGTGTTACGCGGCGAGCAGGATGATGGACGAAAAGTTTCACAATACGTTACAATATAGGACGATGGTAAAAATCAAACAATCCGACCGAGCTAAGCCGGACTAGGATGTGGGGGTGCTCTAGATGGGAAGGTGGTACAATCTCAAACAAGACACAAAACAGGACTCGGAGGGAGGGATGTCAGTGAGAGAGAATGATGAGACAAGTACGGTACAGTAAGTTTGGCATGATGTGTGTGTGTAGTGGCGAAAACGTGTGAGCGTGTAAGTTGAAGTGTTTCTTGTTGATGCTGATGTGGTGATGAGAGACAATGTTGCGATACTTCCAAAACGGGTAATCAATCATTAAACAAAACTATAAATCTAATCATGTACTATTAACAAAACCAAATCATTAATCAGCTGAAGGAGATTTGATGTTTGTTTCTTCTTTTTCCATTAATTAACAAAAATTACTAAAATTAAGTTATTAATTGTTTTAGTTGTGGCAAATTAATTCGATTAGAAAATAAATAAGAATAAACTTATATTAGAGGCATCGGTGTATAATTAGCTTGATTTATTTTGTAATTCTCAGATACATACAAAGAGAGAACACAGAACAAGGATGTTCAACTCTTTAACGTTAAAAACCAATTAATATCATTACCAACTAATCTTACGGATGCAAGTAACTTCAGCGCAACCCAATTATTAATTATATTGATTCTTTTTTAAAATAATACTTTTTTTTATTGAATAACACAAAAAATACGATTACAATGTAATGTAAAAATGGACACCACAATTAACTCAAGAAACTCAGAAAATATAAATGAATAAAGAAAAGGAACCAGAGAACAAAACCCAAATGGTGGCGTTAATGTGTTTGGAGGGTAGTTACCTGAGTGAATGGTGTTTCTGGCGTTGTTCTGATAGGCAGCGCAGTAGGCTTCAATGACTCGCAATACAAGTGCATCCTCTTCAAAATTTGGTTGATTTTTACGACTGTTACAATAGCTGGAGAGTGCGTTCGAGCTATTGCCAGTCGTGTTTTGACTGTTTAACAAATTTGGCCGTAATGGTGGCGCAGGTCGTAGGTTAGTTATACTCCAGTTAGCTGTGAAAAAAATAATACAATGTTTTGTTATTTGTTAGCAAATACAAAATGTATAACGTTTATATTTCGAAATTTAAAGCGAATCCTTTAAATTAATTGAGTGATGAAATAATAGCTAATTTCTATATCATTTCAATTATTTGCTTGCAATTGCATCACAGCTTAGTTTTGCTTGCAATTACAATTGCATCACAGCTTAGTTTTTCTCGCAATTGCATCTCAGGTTAGTTTTGCTTTACATTACAGTCCAGACATTTTTCCCTCTTTTCATAAACTACCAAAGCTGCAGTTTTCCAATACGTCGGGATTTCTGCTCGACTTAAAATACTAAAAATTTTAAAACAACAACTGCATTTTACCCTTCGTCTGATGGGATCCCAGCAGCTCTCACTGTTGTACTTAGAGAAGATCAACAAAAGTAAAAGTTTGGACTCCCTTGGATACTAAGACGAAGTTAAAATAACAGTAATTATTACCTGGCTATAGAACAGGCAAAATTCTTAAAATCACCCGAAAAGCTTTTGCCAGACACAGAATCTTGTAAGCACTAAAGATCAAGGTTTTTTTTGTTTTTATTTTGTCAGTCATTTGAGCCATTTTGAGGACGTCAATTGGCTCAACGACACTAATTCGAATCATTTGTATAAAGCCTTTCTGTTCATGTGGTCTATTGAGTTAACTTTCTTTGAGTTTTGGGTCTAGCACCACAAACACGAGTTAGTGCAAGATTCTTGCGTTTGTCTTTCCCTTTCAGAGCAATTTAACCAAAACTTGCAATTGACATTTTTTACGCACAATTTGAATTCCCTTAACTGTTTATATAAAAGAAACTGCACTTCCGTCTGTCTGTCATTTTGTTTATTTGAATTATCGTTTTGAACTTCATATAAATCGAAAGAGGCCTGTTTGCAGACTTTAGAAAAACGTTAAAAAAATCAGTACGCGGAAATATTTCGTTTGTATTTTCGGAAGGAACGCCAAACAGGGGAATAGAATTATCAAATAACTTATTTAGTGGTTCTATTTCTTCGGCAACTGATCCATGAGCTGCTACTTTAACGATTGTCAATATGGCCACACGTCGGTTTTGTTCCTTAAAAAAGAAACATGGTTCGGTCAAACCGACCAAAAATAAAAGGATTCGCTTGCTTTCATTCCACCGGATAACGAAAATTCCTTCCAATCATTTAAGCAAATTCTAAAGTCTCGAAGAATCTATTGAGCCGGCGTATAGGCCTGGTGCAGTTGTCTTCTCTGCTTGCTAGTCAGTTGAATTGTTCCGGCAGAATGGTGGTGGTGAGCAAATTTAATGGATATCTTCATCGCTCACTACGCAGCATTAATGGAATAGTTGAAATTTTAAACTTAACCGCCTAATAAGGCCTTAAGACAATAAAGCAACAATCATTCTATAGGTGAAAAAGGTTTATAGGTTCCAAAGTGTGTTCTACATTGACCTTAAGAATAACGCCAAACTCAACAATGTCAAATAACTTGAACCTCATTAATATATTCGTTTTACTTTCATTTAAGACTAAACACTAATTTTTAAACAAATTTCTTGAATGAACTTGCTATTCAATGTTAAATTTCTTACATTTATAAGCGGGGTAAACTTTCACCGCGAGGACGAGCTAAAATAATAACCTCTTACGTCAGCTTTCGTAATGACATGAAATGTGTGTTTTAACGCTGTCCGGTAACCTTATTCGTTGTTTATCACGAAGATTTGCTGCCCATAAGGATTGTCTAAATGGAGCTCATTTAACCTCCAAAGGTTAAGGGATATTGTTCTCAGTGGTTTAATCATGCCTCGCCCTCATAACGTGTACAAATGGGAACGAATCCAACACATTTTGATGAACGTTAAAACTTGTCTTAAATGCAGACAATCCTGGCAAGAAGATCAAATAGCCGTTTCAATATATTCGTGGCAGGACACACTTCGATCAAACTTTAGTGAGTAAACAATTTTTCTTTACAATCTGCTTTTTGACACTTGGGCGTATGCGTGCTATTCTTTTATAAACAACACCAAACACATTATCTAGAGCCGACACTTTAAAAAAAATGTCAAGATGCCAGTGGCAACCAAAGTAGGTACGAACAAAATAAAATACACTAGCAAACGATCAAACTCATCATCTCCATTCTCGAGTTCTCACCTTTTGTGCTTCCGATCCTTCCGCTTGGCACCATGCCCTGATGGTTTGCCACCTGGACTGCTGCTGCCGCCCCTATGCCGACCGTACTTGTCATCTTGGAAATACTGTTCGATGTCTGGACTAAATTTGATTTGTGGCTTGGCCCCAGTAGATGATTTTGTTGACTTAGTGGTGGTAGTTGATGCTGATGATGTGGTTGATGCTGAGTGTGATATTGATTGTAGCTGAGATGGTGATTGAAGGACAGGCTCCGTTTGTGTTGTGACTGTTGATGTATTGGGGGTGTTGTTCGATGGCTCCCTAGACTGAATCCTAGGCTTGCTGGCGGTGACATCTAAAAAATACCAAAACAAATTCAATTTAAACATAGCTCACAGGACAACAAAGTTGGTTAAGTCTAATTGCATCAGGCTTTGCATTTGCAGCTGAAAAAAAATAAAAACAACAGAATTTTTGACTAAATTTGATTCTTGGTGTTAGTTCGGAAATGAATTGATTTGTGCATTTTATTGTGGCGCGTTCTGTTTGATCCGAGCATCCAAAGAAGACAAAACGTAACAAATACAAAGAAAAACCAAAAAAAATTAGAGTAAACTTAAAAGTAAATGCGATTGATTTGAATTAAGTAGGGCTCAGGCAATGCGATGAGAGAATGCATTTGGTTAAGTTTTGATACTGATCGTTTTGATTCATTTTTTTGATTGTTTGTTTAGATTCTCGTTTTGATAAGATGATGGTTTTAGGCAGCGAAAAAGGACGAATGTTTGATTGTTTTATTAACAAGACAGACAAGATAGCCAACTGCGAACTGGAGCAGTGGTTCAATGTGAGACATCCACTTCGCAATTGCAGCTTTACAAGCTTAAATAATTACAAAAACAAAGGAAAACAAAACAAATATATAACACAACACAAAATTAATTAACAGAGACTGAATTTCCGTTGAATGGTTTTATTGTAAGGTCGCAGAAGGTTGGTAACTCTTGTCCCCATTAGGTTTTGTAGAGTAAAGTGTTGAAACGAAGAAAACCATTAGGCACGCAAAGCAGGTTTTTTAGGTTTTTTTCTGCAAAATAATTTTTAAACAGATCTCTGTATTAAAAGGACGAGCTATAAAACCTAGATGATTCAGAAGGATCGGAATACAATAATGCAATTTCGGATATATGTCCGCATGGTTTTAGAATTTTCAAGAACTTGGGCAGGTGGTATTCCCGAGTTCTGAAAAGTGAGACGTTTTGAAAAAAGCCGACATAAAGTCTAATTATGTATTCCCGAAACTTGTGGAATCCTTAAACTGATTTTTCGACAAAGGAATGTGTGTTTTGTAACAAAATCTCGCCTTGAAAAAATAGGATGCGGAATTGGGTTATAATTATAAAGATATCTTAAACGCCTTGTGACTAGAAGTTTTCAATTATTTGATTGTCTAAGCGCTTTTCGTTAAGAGCTTAATGATCTTCAAGATTTCGGGAAGAAAATCGATTAAAAAACTGAGTCTTTGCCGCAAGAAAGCAAACTTCTATATTTTCAAGAAATAGAAAGTATCGTGGATTTTGCTACCACACTCAATGCATAGAAAACCAAATCCGGCAGATTTAAACTTGGCAAACGATTGACTTTCTTCATTTCAGTATTCTTCACTTCCGAATCTTCTTGATCTCAAAACTGAAACGCACACCACTATCCTTTACAAAACCTAGCGGGGATTTAAAGATAAACGAAACCTTTCAACAAGAAAACCACCCTTTGGCGATGATCTGCAAAAAAAAAAAACTTAAATCTTAACAAAAGTAAAAAAAGGATAAAAGAAAACTTTTCAGTTTAAATTTTCTGTACAAGAAAACCAAAAAAACGTGCACACTTTCGCTTGCCTGAGCCCAAACTGCCGCCAATGCCTTCAGCTGTGCCACCACCATTGCAGAGCGGACAACTTGACGTCGACAGCGATAGCGACGACGATGAAGTTGTGGTATTGGTTGTCGTCGTCGTTGCCGGGTACTCCAGACAACTGGAACAATATCCCGTTCCACAGCTGCACGTACAGCAGCTGGTTTGGGAGTCGTTGCTTGGATCTTTACTGTATGCGTACACAATTCCGCGAACAACTGCGTTTGGGAGCTTCTCTTTTTTCCACCAATGCGCGTACATTCCGCTTCGAAACATACCGCAATTCGCCGCCTCTGTGGATTCATCATCATTACATATGTTTCCATTGCCGGGGGGAAAGGATTCAAAGTTTGGTCTTCTGCCAATAAAAATGCTTTTGGTATTGATTTGAACTCTAGGCGGATGTGCATTTCTACCCTCTTCGTCGAAGTTTGACTCATCCCTGTGGGGGTTTCCATCATCTTCGTCCTGTGTTAAGAATTTATTGCGGAACATACCGCACACATCGAAGCGCGCCAGATCCCCGCTGGACTTGGAGTGCCTTAAGGTTGGCTCGCCTACCTGCGCTCCTTCGTACGGGTAATACTCATCAGTGTTGTTCAACGGTGGATCGGGTGAGGATATTGTGCAACTGCCAGCCATTCCCGAATCACTGGAGCGCGGACTTGGACACTGTGAGCTTTCGCAGCATTTGCATTTTCCCCCCGTCGATGTGGTTTTTGTCTGCCGAGGGGGAGATTTTCTCTGATGGTCTGAAAAGTTTTGACGGTTGACGCCCATCTGAACGTACTGGTAGCTAATGCAACGCCGAATCGACCCAGATCGACGCGATTTGCTACTCGAAGTAGGCTCTTTGGGCGTGGAGATCTTTTTATCGGAATTGAGAGAATGTTTCTTGAAAGGTGATGCTTCGCGTGGGAGGCTTATTCTTTGTTCTTCTCCGGTAGCCTGTAAGTTGTCGTCGAGGTTGTAGAGAAGCTCGGCCGTAATACTATCAGGGGCTGGCATAATTGCTGGAAGGTCCAATGAACTGGAATGTGTTGCGACTGACATGTCGTCGTTGTCCTCTCCCAGGATGCTGTGTTGACTTTCGCCGCTGAGGGGTAGCGTGTCCTGGCGATCAAAACTTCGCTTACGATCCTTCCATGAGGAGGGTTCGTACACTTCGGTCACATCGGATCGATTGAATCGGTTGCCCACGAATATGTTCGGCATGCTATGACGTTCCGTTGGCGATGTCGGCAGCTGCTGCTGAGTTGGGTTGTTGAATTTGATTTGAGCCTCGTCGTCCATGTTCGTTAGATTCTCACATGCCACGTAAGCGCCACCAACGCGGCCGTCAAACATTGAGAGCTCTGAGTTTTCGGACATTTGATGTTTCATCTTCCCAAGGTTCAATTGGGCACTTGACGTGTGGATAACTACGCTCTGGGCGGATGACATGCGATCCATGACGCGAACTGCTTTCGATCCCAGAATGAGAGAATCTTTCTGGTGGGGCAACCCATCTGCGGAGCTCCCGGAACTCAGGTTTATCAGGTTCAAGGTGGAGCAGTGGCGTTTCTTCAAGGTTCCTGCTGCAGGACCGTGGTCAATGAACGTGTCTGTGGTTCCGATGGAATCTTTTTTATTTGAGTAGAACTTAATGTATTCAAATGGATTGCTCTCGCAAGAGCTCCGCTCGCTTTCCGAATCTGTGGGCAACTCAAATGCGTCCTGACGCGAGAGAGTCGCCATCTCCTCAGGCCTTCGCAAAACATTCACCGACGACTTGTGCCGCCGGCGCAATGGTATTTCTTCCAGATCTACACTCTGCCGCGCCTCCGGATACAAAAGAATCTTAACAAGCGACCGACGAAGGAGTCCCTGTTTCACGAGTTGGCAAAAATGTGCACTTAAATTAGTATACGGAGCGGTTGGTGGATAGTTTTTTGGTGGAAGTGTTACACGAAAATTTGGCGCATCGATTTGGTACGCGCACAGTGAAAAACGGGCGCAGTAGCCGCGTGTGTCAAGAACATAAGGAGGTGACTATTCAAATGCACAGACAAGAAATGTAGTATTAATTCGAAACAAAAAATAGAGTATTCATATGTACAGTGTGGACGGCGCGGAAATACTTACGTGAGCTGGTAGCTGTGGGGCGTTCATCGACGAATTGCTTATGTTTCGTTTAATGTTTACTGGCATTGTGGGATTGGCAGCCTTAAGTAAATCAACCCATCTGTTGGCCTCGTTGGGTCCTTGGCACACGGCGACAATGCGTTCGATTAAGGGACCGCTTATCTCGAAGGCATTCTTGAATGTTTCGCAGTCCTCGAGACGATTCACTACGATATTTGTGAGGGGAAGTTTCCCCTGGAAAAACAAGCAAATTTTGTCTTGATTGGTGGAACTATGCCTCGTATAGAAAGGTGATCCTACCTCGTATATAAAGGCACTCATTCTTTGACTAACACTGAGAATGAGGAGAGTCTGTGGAAAGAGGACGAAATACCGATCTCGGTGATCTGCACCAACAGCTACGCTGCCCATGTGAATAATTTCACCTGAAATGGGACAGATTGGTTTAAGAATTCGGAAAGAGATTTTTTGAGGGTTACCTAGAGTGCTCAATTCCTGCCCTTGCCAGCCTCGGACTGGCCCGGTTAACACTTGCAATTCCAATTCCTTCTGTCTTCTCGTCGCAGAGCAGGTCGCCTTTAAACAAACGAGGTTAATAGAATGAGGATTTCATGAATTTAAAATACTTACAGCAATGTCTTTATACACGGCCACACTTCGTTGTGTGTCTCCGCGATCTGGATGGCTGCTTTCCATGTGTCTCTCCAATTCCTGCAGCATAGCTGAGTACTTGTCCAATCGTCGGAAAGGTTTCGACAAACCTGTGGTGAGGACTAGAAGACCGGGGGAAGCCGCCCCTTGCCGCTCCATGTACTTCTCCAATTCGTCTCTGCAATTGGAAAGAGAAATGTCATTTAACAACTTAAAAATGTATTCCTCTTCCGAGTTCTTACTTATGTTTGTCCAGGATGACAATCGCTCTCGGATGGGCCGCACAATACGCCTGATGAACGGATTTCATGATAGGAGCTTTCGTCAGAAACAGTTTTCCCACACGATCATTGCACTCCTCCAGGCTACTCAGCAACTCGTCGTGTGTCTTCACAACCTCTACAAAATTGCACATCAATTGAGCATACTCATCGTTTGTTAAGCTGCAACGGAGACAAAGATAAATCGTTTGTTGGAATGCGTTTCCACAACGCAGACACAAGTCATTATACTTACATTTGTGTGGTTTGAAGCGGTTCGAGAAAATTCTCAAGTAATCCTTGTATCTCAGCCACATGTGCTTTCTCACTGTCCAGCAAATCCTTCAATACAACCGACCGATACTCCTGTATCTCCTCGGGCGGACGTATCGCATCGGACGGTGGTAATGGTGCCTTATATTCATTAACATAATTGCTGGGGAACCAGCCAGTCTTATCGTTTAAAGTGCCCTCCCACCAGCCGCCCTCCTCGCGTTGTGTCACTGTAATGAGGTCGCCCTTCTTGAAGCACAGCTCATCGTTATTTCCTCCCTTGAATGAGTATTCTGCCTGAACTATCAGTGGTTGATCCATTTTTTCTGTATTTGTTTTTTGAAAAACAATTCCGGCTGTTCGTCTGGATGGTGGTGGTGGTGGTGATGGTATCAACCTTTCAGTTCTGGACGACGCCTCGCCGTTTCTGCAATGACCAAACAAAAGACACATACAGTCTACGGTTTTGGAGAAAAACAAAAAAACAACAAAGTGTCAAATGTTCTTGTTTGATGGCCGTCTGCCAACTTTGCCAAAAGTGTATGGGCGGCGGCAGTAGCGTCGCGGCACTGATGGGCATGTTCTTAAGATGATCATTCATAAAAAGACGAAGACCAGCCGCCGATGCCAAAGGGTGGTGAGGAGAAGAATTCAAAAATTCTTGTCGAAGGCAGTTTGTAGAGAAAAACTGTTACTTTATTATTTATGCGAGCATTAATTCCTAGTCTAATGGTTTGGACATATTTGCGTTGTGTAAACAATTTATGGAAAGTATTTATTTCTGAGTTCTGGATTAAGCAACGGAATCATTTGGGCTGGACAAATGTGAGAACTATGTGGGGTGTGGGAGAGCAGACGGACGGGTGAGAAAATTAAAATAAACGGAACCATTAAACCCGAAAAGACTTCTATCACTCATTATCCGCGCGGCGCAGCGAAGCTCAGACACATGTGTGTGATTTTTAGACAAAAATTCTCCTCAAGCTTAATGGAATATTTATCTTTCGACAGTGGGGGTGGTGAAAATTTTGAAATGAATGCAATTAAATCTTGAAGGCGAGGTGATAGCTTGTCGACGTGTATGAGTGAGGTGATTAACTCTGAAGCAGGAGCAGGACAAAAATATTTGCCCGCCGGCCCACCCGACTGGTACATTGTTCGGAAGTATGAGATATAAATCCCAGGAAGTTCCCATTTCTCTCCCTTCATCAGTCGGGACGACGGCTGTTAATTCAACGCGACGTTTCCTGTCGCTGGTAATCTCCTTCAAGATGAGTCTCGGTTGCGAATCCTCCATTTAATTTCATTTGAGATCTCGAAAATAAGTTTTTGATATAAATGTATAATTAAATGATTTATGCGCGTGCTGAGACGAGGTGATTTGGGGTTTTTTGATGTTTTGTCTGTGCAGGAGGAGTTGTCCGCAACGCGAATGGCGGGAGGGGCATAGTAAAAATTCCCTCGACACGAATGAGTTCCTTGAGGAGGCGAGCATAAACATTTATGAAGGCGTGTAGCGCCAACAGGAATTAACTCCCTCAAAGTTCAAACGAAATCTTGCACGAAACTAATTCTGTCATTGATTCGGGTGATGATTGCCGAAACAACTTGCCGCATAACAACTAGCTGGAGAGTGAAATTTATGCAGACACCAACCGGAGTTAGTCACAACAAGAACAGGATTCTGAGTCATTGTCGTAAAAATAGATGACACAACAAGCACATGCTATTGTTCGTTTCGGTCCGTTTCAGCCACTTAACAATTGGTGAATATGATGTCATAGGGATTAACTATTTTGCATAAGAAATCCGCTTTGAAGGGGATAGAAATTCTGTAAATGTCTGAGGGGGATTTGTTCATTCATTCGGTTTTGAGAGACGTAGTTTTTGATAGGCAGAGGGGTTGCTAAATGGTTGAAAATTGAATACGGCGGCAGCTGAGAACGGGAATCATAAAATAAAGAAATGTGTTGTAAGTAGAAGCAATGTTGGAATATAGAAGAGGATTTGTAAGGTTCTTTTAAGAAATGATGAAAAAGAATCTTCTTCAGAAAAAAACCACAGCAAATGTGGTGATGGTACTATTCAAACTAGGGAAACAGGGAGAATTTCGAGGCTTTAACACTTGGGCGTTTGATTTTATTTTCAAGTACAGATACAGACCGTGACGGAAATAAATGTTGCGTTTCCGAATTTAAATAGAGCCAAATATTGGAAAATATTATAAAAAAAAACAAGCATGGTGCAAGGGTCCACAAGGCATAATGGTGGCGACTACTTGCAGCAACTACTATTGTTGTCTGTGATATTATTTTCTCGCCAAAAGTGAGGGCTTACATTTCGTTGCCAACTTTGGGCGTCAAAATTTTGTAAGACGAATGTTCAGTCTATGAAACACCGTGCTCACTCACTGTACGAACGCCCCAGTCAACAAGGGGACCAGGACCTACGTTCCTCGTAGTTGTAGAATTAGAAGAATTGTAGCGACAACGACAACCAAATTTGAGGTAGTTTTCAGTTTTGTCAGCAGCTCCAAAGAGGTGGTTCAGTGAGATGTTCAGTCCTGGAGTCAAACTCAGGTCCTTCCGCGTTTGAGTGTCACACTTTATTCAATACGCTTCAGAGCCCAAAAATATCTTAATTCAGTAGGACTAAATGTTAAATGTGCTGTAGCACTTTTGTTTGTCGCAAACTTTCAGAATAGTAAAAATCTAGGGTGGCCTGGTAGGCTTAAACATGCCTCTCTACACTCACCTAACTGAAACCTACTTGTAAATGCATCTGCTACCTATAGGGCGGTCGATTCTTAGTAATAAATGGCGCAACAGTCCACAGGAGGACCAGGGCCTCTCTTGCTGAATACCTCAGCAATCGAATTTGGATCTTCGGTGTGTGAGCGTCGCACTCTACCCACTACGCCACAACCGTCATGGTTGCTCCTTACCGCGAGGTTAAAGTTGAAAACATTTCGAGACGAAGCGTTCACTCCATATTTATCTATCTAAGGCCTGACATTCGCAGTTTTTTTTTTCTCGTTTCACATTGTTTTACAGCTTTCATGGGCAGTATTAAACACCCAACAAGTGGACGATAGAGGTTATAGAAAACAATTGAAAGCACTTTTTAGCTTTCTTGTGAAATTATGATGAAAGTCCGACAGCACAAGAACCTTCATTGTGAACAAATTAAATCTGCCGGGAATACTGCCTAATCTTAACCATTGGGGTGTTACAAAGTGATAGTCCTTACGTTCTAAAGTACCCAAATATTCCGCCTACAGCCCTCTCCCTTTTTGAACAAGAAAAGGATGAACTTCTGGATACTAATTAACTGGTTGAATGAATACGATCAAAAACATTCATATTCATCACATCATTTTACACAGGATTTCTTTTCGATTTCACGACTGACGTGCGCTTAGTCAGAAAGAAAAAACTTCAAACAAACATTCTCCTACATGTTTGTTTTCTGTGTAAATACACCACACCAACTAGAGTATTTTCCTTGCCACTTTTTCTCGTTTGCTTGTCTTGCTTTGATGGCTTTATTTGTAAATATTTCAAGGCGAGAGTGTGAAAAATGTGACTTATCCTAAGAAATCTGAAAAAAAATCAAAAGATCCGCTATGCATTCAATTAAAGTAAAATGTAGGAATGAGGAAACATTTCTTCGTGTTGATGAAAGTATTAGCAGTCAAGAAGTTTATACTGCTAAATTGATTACTTTGGCTGCAAAAAGGCTAGAATCGTTAGTAGCCGCGACTTATTCTTCTTTAAGAATGTACAATCTCCTTGCAAAAATTTGAAACCAAACTGTCTTGCTATGGAACTCTTAATCAGAGGGTTAACGCAAACATTTTTTGTTATGATTCAATACTCAACAGCATTCTTGGGTCTTGAATGGCAACCACTTGGCGAAGACAGAAAATAATATTTGGACTCAGCAACTAGTGTATAGGAGTGAAAATGTATCTTGTGGCATATGATCGAATAGCAAGCCTTTGAATTGAATCTTCCAGTTGCTGTTTAACATTTCTTTCTTCACGTGCGTTGTATATTAAAAGCTATGTTTCTTCACTTTAGGAACAAAAGGGAAATGGACATTCTATTCATCACAAGAAACTTACAAAAACAACTTTCCGTCTCTGTCATGTTTTTTACACTGGAAGATGGGAAATGGCGACTATTTCTAAATAAGTTTTTAATAACCTTACACCTCACTTTTATTGAAATTAATTGTTGGCGCCACAGTCCAGAGGAGGACCAGGGCCTAGCTTGCTCATCAACTACTCGTGTTGTGCGCGTCACTTTTATTTAGTATTTATTTATTATTTATTTATTTATCTATTTATTTATTTATTTATCTATTTATTTATTTATTTATCTATTTATTTATCTATTTATTTATTTTTTTTTCTGTGGATAAGTACGGAATAATACGCTTAAGTTGAGAATGCAGAAGTTTAGCAAGAAGCGGCTTTGGAATGTGTGTAGACAATCTATTATAGCTTCTGAACAAGGGGGAATCGTAGATAACGTGAAATGTCAACTCAAGCTGAGGAAATAGTAGTTTTGCACAGCTTTGCAGAAGTTGTTGCGATAGCTATTGTAAAAGTTGCAGGATCAAATGGCTTACGAAAAATATTTCATTTTTGGCAGTGGCATTCAATGAGTGTGCCTGAGTCAAAAATTGGTACTAGCTTTTCAAAGAAGGTCTAGAAGATGTAATTGATGAAGCTGACCGCGGACTCCAAGGCACATTAGCAACTAATGAAAATGTTAAGAAAGTGAAGAAAATTGTTATGGAGAATCGTCGAATCACTAAAAGGGAAGTTGGTGAAGATGTCGGCATATCGGTTGGCACCTGCTATGTAATCTTTTTTCGGAAATTTTGGGCATGAAACGTCTGGCAGCAAATTTTGGCCAACACAAATGTCGCATGAGCATCGCTCAAGAATATTTAACAATTCTTGCTTAAAGGGGCATAACTGGTGACGAATCATGGGTATGTGGTTCTGTCAATGTCCAATCGTCCCCATGCAAGAGCCAAGGATAGCCAAGGATAAAAAACACGCCAAGTTTGATCAAATTCGAATGTTTAGCTGACTGTGTTTTACGGTTACCGTGGCGTAGTGCACCAGGAGTTCTTACCACATTATCGTACAAATAATGACTTTTGCATCACGATAAGGCACTTGCTTACGCCTCGTTGCTTATTCGCAATTTTTTGGCCAAAAACAACACCTCATGCCTCAGCCACCGTATTCACAAGATTCTGACATCTGTGACTTTTTCCTGTTCCCAAGATTGAAGAGACCCGTCCAGGAGTTGAGTTTTGCGACGAATTAGAAGATTCAAACCAAATCGCTGATAGATCTCAAGGGCTTACCAAAAACTGCATACCAGAGCTGCGGAAAAAAATTCTGCCATAAGTGCCACAAGGGGACAAAATACACATTGCCGAATTAATAAATAATTTTTGGAAAAATGAAAATGAACATACTTCCTAACGTACAGTTGTGTTCATAAAAATAGCAGTAGTTATACGACTTAGATAATTAGCAACATATTTCTAAGAAGATGCTTTTTTCAAATGTATATCCGGTTTTATTGTATTTTACGGTAACTAAGACACCATATCAGATATAAAAAATAGAAAATAAAGGCTTACTTTGTACTTTTTTCACTCATTCATTGAAATCTGTTGATTGAAGCCTGTTCATAAAAATAGCAGTATGTTTTGGTTTTACCATAAAGTGTCTCAGAAATTGTTGTTTAGAGTTTAAAAACTATTTGTATATTCTTGTTTGGTAAGTGAATGTTTTTTGTATATGTTGTCTTTTATTAACACACTTTAAAGATAGAAATACGGGTCGATCAAAACATTTTACCGAAGATATACGGAATTTGATAAAAAAAATTGCGTTCGAAGGGAAAAACATATGCTTCAATCCAGGAAATTATAGGTTGTTTAGCGAAAATGGTCAGCAATGCGCTAAACTGGAAAGCTACGCCCGAAACACGCGATTCAAAAAGAGTGACGGTTAAGCGAACTGACCGAAAAATTTTCAACATGGCAAAGGAAAACTCTTCAATAAGCTCCAGACAGATAAGGGATGAACTCCGACTTCCGGTGAGTGCTGTGACGATTAGAAGACGTCTTCTAGAGGCTAAACTACCAGCTCGAAGCCCGCGAAAAGTACCGCTTTTGACAAAAAAGCATGTGCATAAAAGATTGACATTCGCAAAGTTTCACAAAGAATGGCCTAAGGAGAAATGGAGGCATATTCTGGAATGGAGCGATAAAAGCAAAATAGTCTTATTTGGGTCCAAGGGTCGTCGGGAATATGGTCTTTTTACCAAAGAATGAAGAAAATAATCCCCGTTATACAGTTAACACTGTTAAACACGGAGGAGCAAAACTAATGATTTGGGCCTGTTTCTCATATAATGGGGTTGGGCCTATATATCCTATCAAGGGTATAATGGACGGTGCTGAGTACGTTAAAATTTTATAAGATGTTATGCTGCCATATGCCGAGGAGGAAATTCCACTAGTTTGGGTATATCAACAGAGAATGACCCAAAACATACGTCAAAACGGGCAAAATATTGGTTCGATGAAAACAGAATAACCGTTATGGAATGGCCAGCACAATCCCCCGACCTAAACGCCATTGAAAACTTGTGGGGCGATGTTAAAAATTCTGTCCATGAGGCCAAACCAAAAAAACGCCAAGGAATTGTGGGAGGCAGTGCGAGACTCATGGAAAGCTATACCAGTGGAGAGATGTCGGAGTCTGGTGGACTCAACGCCACGAAGATGCAGCGCAGTGATAAACAACAAAGGTTTTGCTACAAAATACTAATGGTAAGCTGTAAACAATAATGATTTCATATTGTTTCATTGATTTCTGTTGTCTAGGCACAGCATAATTCTAAACACTGATATTTTTATGAACAACTGCGAAATATTACTACGCCCAAAAAAATAGTTAAAAGTTATGAACAACGTTTATATTGTTATATACCTGTAAAGACTGAAATACTTTACTTTTGTACTACATTTTTTGAAAAAATAATAAAACAATTTGAATTAATAGAAAATCATTTATCTTTTTTGAGGAGCACTGCCATTTTTATGAACACTACTGTATATGGTATTTTCAACTTATGCTGATAAACACGGTATGGAGAAAAGGTTTAAACTAAATAACGAGAAGTTCAACGTCGAGCAAAACTGTAGCCGTCAATTCGAAAGAGACTTGATGCAGCTACTGTACTTCGTGAGCTCTTTAAACGTTCGTGAATAACGTGCTATTTCAGGGAAAATATCTTAAGTCAAAATATATCAACCGTCTTCCACAGTAAATGATTGAGTTAATATTTTTTCCAGAAGCTTTACCCTGGGGAAAGTTTAAGGGAATGCCAATTTTTTGTGACATTATAATTTCCCGTCTACAAGAAGCGAAGATTTGCGCGTAGCCCTTAAGATAAAGAGCTGTCGCCTGGATCAACGACTTCTTGCGGATGACCTTCAATGATCCAGTTAAACGTTTCAGTTAAAACCCTATTTCCCCTGTTAAAAGAATATCAAAAACCCATTCTTTAGATTAAGCTTATGTGGGCTCTTTGAAAGCAATATTGAATCAAGCTTCTAGCTCGTATAGTTTGTTGTTCTGAAATTTGTGAATTTAAAGCTACAGACAAGGTACCATTCCATTATGTCTCGGTTTTTCCTACCAAAATTAACCTTTTCCATAAAACAGAGAGCATCACAGCGCTACCAGACATCAATTTAATTAACTAATTAGCATGACTTCATTCGCACAACAAAATTTGCGCCAAATATTTGCTCCCTTCAAACAAACAACCGTTAAAAATACAAGTGATTAATTGAATATGCATAAGGGACACCAAAAAAACTCATCATTAAAAGCTGAAACGCAAACTATTCACCCCCACCCAGCTTCCATCCAACGCACTGAACAACAAGGCAAAACTTCTCTTAGCGGAACGCCATTAAATAAATTCAACTTAAATTCAACTAAAAATCAACTGTGCGTTCATTGCGAGTACAAACAATCAAAATTGGAGGCGAATGCATGAGAAACTGCAACTGGTAGATTTGAGTATCTGCTTATGCTTATTTATGCCACAAAAAAAAAAACAAAACCTCCAACCAAACGCAGCTAAAGCAAGTGTTGTTAGTTGGAGTTTTATTTTTCTTCCTCCACTTCGGTGCGGAATTCTTTCACGTTAATTACGTGCTGGAAGTTCTTGGCGGGAAAAAAAACTAGTAGCGGACAAAAACGACACCGAGTGTAAACAGGGAATAAATGGTCGACAAGTGCCATTGAACCGTGTTTGTAAATATTCTTTTTAATGCCCCCACTGCGCACATTAATTTTCGTAGTATTGACCTTTATCGATGCGCTTATGTGTGCTCGAGTACGTGATTAAAAGAGAAAACAGTCAACGTGACTGCTTCCGGTTCCCTCCGGAAGCCTACTTGGGCTTGGAAGAAATCGTGCAAACAGAAATCTAAACCAAATAAATTTCAGGCGTGTACATGTGAGTACATTAGTTCCCTGTAGCGTTCTCCCGAAGTTCCGACAACGTTGTGTGAGAAAAAAAGGACGACATGAGTTTTAAATGAACCAACCACAAATTTATGAACCAAACAGGAAAACCAAGAAAATGGAGTTGCGTTCACGGCATGCACACCTACGACGATAATGGCACAAGTTTATGCCTCCTGGTAGTTTCAGGGGACATTTTTCACTAGAGGGATACCCAGGAGGGACTGCGAACCGTGTTTCAGAGAGGTCGAGGTAAAGGGCGCTTGCTTGCTTTTGGCCATTACGAAATTATGTACAGTGTGATGAATGATCCGCATAGAGTTGGCAGTTACCTGCTTCTCATGAAACCATACCACCAGCCAGCAAGGCGGCGAGGGATGCAGTATTGGCAGATTCTTTAATGTGTCATGGCAGAAAGATCAAGGTCAGCGTGAATTTGACATTGCGAGGCCTTTTGGCATCGAAATGTTTTTTTTTTAAGTATTGCTTGCACTTGAAACTTTCACATTGTCTTCAAAAAAGCACGTTACAAGGGATATAACTCAAGTTGACAGATGCTCTTGGCAGACAAGAAAATTGAATGGCAACGAGTGCTATTGCGGTGTGGTTTTCCTCGAGGTTTGTTGAAGATCAACAGGTTTTTGAGGACGATTCTATGCAGGCGCGAAAGTTTCTGCGTAGTTTTGGTAGGTGAATAACGTTTTCAAACAAAAGTGGAGAACTTTGAAAAGTTTAAGAAGTTTAATGTGGCTGGAGGCATGATTAATAGCTGCTACCCATCAATTGATAGGCGAACTTGGTTTAATCTCTATAACTTCTTCAAATGGAGCCCAAGTATTCAGTGTTTCATATATCAGCGAATAGGTTTATGGTTTCGATAGTAAATGTCTTTCAGCAATTTATGCAAATGTCACTTACAAACAGAAAATTACTGCAAGCATACTTTTATTTTTGCCCTACGTTTCTCTCATTGGATATGCTGAACTTTACATTCTTTGAGTAGAAAGAAGGTAAAGCCAATTTTTTGTTGTTCGAAATGTCCAGTACGCGGACATGGTGCTGGATAAATCATTCCTTTCACAGAAGAACATGATTGAAGGTGGAACTCCTATAAGTCTTGAATGACTAAAAACGCCTTGATTTGATGATAATACCGGTATAATTTTTTTTTTTTGAAAATAAAACAATAATTATTAATGGGAGAGTAAAAACATTTTATTCAATGTATGGGTCATTGTTTTCTACACTTTTTGACCACCTCTCTGACAATTTGTGAAAACCACGGCAATAAAATCTTTCGTCTTTCAAAGCAAACCAATCAGACACCCAATTTTCGACCTCCTCGTAGGAATCAAAGTGCTGCTCAGCCAATGCGTGTCCCATCGATGAAAACAAATGGTAGACGGAAGGAGCCAAGTCTGGTGAATACGGCGGGTGGGGTAGCTGCTCCCAGCCAAGTGTTTTGATTGTATCCTGAACCGGTTTTGCTTTGTGTGCAGGTGCATTGTCATGGAGCAAAATTACCTTGCCGTGTCTTCTGGCTCATTCCGATCGTTTCTCGATCAATGCATGGTACAAATTGATCATTTGTTGTCGGTAGCGATCAGTATTAACGGTTTCACCAGGTTTTAGGAGGTCGTGGTACAGTACACCTTTCTGGTCCCACCAAACACACAGCATTGTCTTCTTGTCGAATCGATCTTGTTTTGCAGTCGATGTTGTTGGTTGTCCCAGATTAGTCCATGATTTTTTCCGTTTAGGATTCGTAAAATAAATCTATTTTTCATCGCCAGTAACAATCCGATGCAAAACCGATTTTCTTTTGTGTCTTTGAAGTAAAATATCACAAGTGTTTTTTTCGGTTTTCCATCTGTCTTTCATTCAATTCATGTGGTACCCATTTTCCACACTTTTGGGTCTTTCCCATAGCTTTTAAACAGTCAGAAATTGTTTGTTGTGCAACATTTAACATTGCTGCCATTTGCTTTGGACTCAAAGTGTCATCTCCATCCAATATCGTTTGCAATTCGGCGTCTTCAAACTTTTTTGGTGGTCTTCCACGTTCTTCATTTCTCACATCAAAATCATTATTTCTGAACCGTTGAAACCATCTTTTGCATGTTGCTTCTGATAGAGCATGATCACCATATGCCTCGACAAGCATTCGATGCGACTCTGCAGCACTTTTCTTCAAATGAAAACAAAAAATTAATGCTTTCCGCAAATCATCACTTTCTGGTACGAAATTCGACATTTTTAACACGATGAAAAAATATGATGTTGTCTGTTCAATAACTTGATGTATACTAAATATTTTTCACAGATGTCATAGTAAACAAACAAAAAAAACAAGGGCTCGTTCACAACAAATGTTCCCTATCGAGACATTTGCATCTTGGCGCTCACTTCATACCGGTATACCTGATACTTGTATGGTGCGTCCACATGGGGACCAGGGCCTAGCACGTTCGTGTAGTGCGCGCTACTGTTCTCTCACTAGTAGAAAGGGCCTACAGTTTTTTGCCGACTCCGAACGGCGAAGTTTGCTTTCTTGGACAGTTATTACTCTTTGATTGTTGTCAGTAGCTCCAAAGAGGTGGTGTCGTGATAAATGCAAAGTATGGTTGCACTTTAAAGGATTATCTTTCATTTCAAATTTTCATCTTTCATTTCAGATTTTCAAAAAAATTCAAGGATTGGTGGACATTTCGAAAACGCTCTTCAGAATGACGTGGTGCTATTATTTTGCGAATTCAGAGACACAACAAAATTACCCGACTGATTACTCGAATTGGTTAAAAGAAGCACTAACAATGCATGTCAAATGCATGTGGCTTACGAGATTTTTTTGTTAGGCTAAAATATAAATGGCGCTTACGATAAATTTCTGTAATTTGAAACGGAAATGCTTTTTCAATAAAACATTCACACCGAAAGATCGAAATAACTATCGTACTGCATAGTTGCCTCAATTTTACTTAAAATGTCGCTTACGGTAATTTGGCGGTTAGGGCGCGATATAGGCTTTTGCAAAATGCATTTGATAAAGAGAAGTTTTGTGTTGTGCGGTCTCAAGGCTTAAAGGCTCAATCCTCACAAAAATTAGGCACTTGCAAAAAGTCAAATCCGTATCAACAGCGTCGTTGTTTTCAATGTTGGCTGCACCGACTAAATGATTTGATTCTCTTTCTGCTTATGTAAAGCATTTATAAAAAAAAACAACCAAGCCTCTTAAAAGGAGGTTTTCTTTCCATAGCTTTTCCTTCAAGATGGATTTAACTTACCAATTTGTATATCTCACTTTTAAAACAATCGTATTTTCAGTAGTAAGGTTTCTATAAAATCGTATCTCTGTGCAGGCCAGATCAAACTTTGTTAAAATATTGTTACACTATGCAGCCAATAAATATATCTATCTATCTACCAAGAAATGCTGGACTCAATAAGATATTCCTTTGCACAAAAGGAAATATGGACAAAGTGCTCAATCGCGTTACATACTAAGTTGACTTGGCATCACTTCAAAACATTTGTCCACTCTTCAGATGTAAATCATATTAATTCTCAACTCAACTGAAGTCAACACCACGTCCAAACGATAAAGAAAGCAAAGAGGCCCAAATAATGTACACATCGACCAAAAGACAAAATACAACAAGCTCACACAGCCAATTGAGCACTTCTGCAATGCAATCCTCAAATCCGTACAGATATCTGTCTAACATTAATGCCAATGAAGGGGAATTGAACACACCACCTTAGCCACCTGTGGTAACCAGTCACTAAATCAGAAGTCCCTACTGGCTATGCAAATCCATAAACATCCATTCCCTAAGCCCTGCTTCCATTCACGAAACTGTCCCCAGAGCAGTGCTGATCCTTAAATCACACCCTGCTCCTATCCTCAGTCGAATAAAAACGAAATGAAATTTCCGAAATGTACGACGTGTCCTCCTTTGCTTAGCTCCACCCAAATGAATGACCTCTTCTCGCCGCCAGAAGGGTCCTCTTCGTTTCGCCTTTATTACATCCCCACCTTTATCTTGTTATTTATTTTCATTCATGTCTATTCTCAATTGTCTCAGTTGCCGTGCCAAAAAATGCTCGTACGTTAGCCGTACTACTACGCCAGAGCCATCCGCCTTTGACCCACCGAGCACTACCTTCGCATCCACCTGGATGGCGCAGAACGGCTAATCCCCATCCCTTTGGGTAGGTATTAATTTTAGGATGCACGAGGCGAAAGATAAAATGACTCAGTTGCGGGCTGCCGTCAGAGGTCAGTCCATAAACTAAACGGTGACCCAAAAAAATATTCGTAATTGAAAAAAAGGCCGGACTGAAAAAAAAAACGGAAAACATTCACTTCCCAACACCAGAGTCGGTCGTCGACGACGCCACCGCCACCGCCACCACCGCTAACCCGTTTTCGGCCGGGACGGCAACTGCCCGAATTCGCCCAACAAACCAGACCCGAACGTTGGATGTCAACACGTGTTTTGTGTCCACTTATTTATTGGCAACTTGCCACATTCATGCTGACAAAAACACAAAATTGCCAATGCCTCTGAGTTATGGGACAATAGAGGAAGGGCGCTCTGCGGTCCTTGCCGCACTGTAACTCCCACTGCAGGCACCCAGTGTGCGGCTGCCGCGCCATGACCCAAAGTCATACCACAGCACAGCATACCATTACCGCCACCTTCACCACCACAGACAACTGCAGCGTTCGGGGAGCCGCAAAAAACCCGAGCATATACCTTTGTTGTCAGCTTTGTGACAGAAATTCGCGGAGCGAAATGGAAACAACCATTGGACAGCGCCCTCCTCTTTGATCTCGACATTTGGAAAATTACTGCCAGCCGGCAACAACAAAACACGACAACAACCGTCTAAATTTAACGCGGTGACAAATCGCCGGAATGGAATTTAAGGCGTCGTTGTTTCGCCTCTTGACGACTTGCTCAAAAAGTGTCAGCAGAAAGTTAAATTCATCCAAACGTCTCAACGAAACAATAACCAGGTGAACGCTAGCACAAGTATTCTTCTGCACGTCAACTGCTCTCTTGGTTTGATATCACTTTCAGCAACTCAGTCAGTCAGTCAGCAGTCCTGGCGGTTTGGTGCTGACGTCTTGACATGCACCAGGAGCTGAAGTGTGAAGAATTGCCGACAATGTTGCTTCTTCGTCGAGCAGCAGAGTGCAGAGATGACTGACCCTGTCTCGTTCTGCCGTTGCCGTCAGAAGATGAACGATGTCAGTTCCACTTAGAGTTCGCCTCTAATTAGTTTTTATTTTTATCCCTTGCGCGAGCGTACACTAAGTCGAAAAGTATTTCCGTCAACCTACACGTAGACCCAACGCTTCCAAGTGCGCTCGAGTACGTGCAGATGCTTCTAAATATACCCAGCTACGGTTTTTTTTGTTCATATTTGGGGAATACTGATTCCCAACGCTTACTGGGTGACTTCTGATAATCGGCTGAATTTCAATTTCAAGTTCATTCGAAATTGCAGCCTAAGAAAACCCACAGCAGTTGCAATGACTTGCAACTGAACGGGACATTTACAGTCAGCGACTTGTTTTTTAATGCATATGCATTTATTTAAAAATTCATAAAATCCATGCACTTTCTAAAACTTAACAGTATTTTTGAAAAAATTGTCAAAAGCAGTTTATTTCTGAAGTATTACGCAATGGTAAAAGGGTATTCTTGTCTACGAAATAAAATTTCATTGGGGCAGGTACGAGACCAGACCGATGTGGCCTTCAATGGCGATGTAAATATGAAGCCATCAATGAATTTAGTGTTAGTGTCTGAGAAAATACGCCCTCACTTTGTTTTTTCAAAGTCTGAGAAGCCTTACAACAAATTTGAAAACAAAAACCCAAACAACTTAATGTCTCAAATAGAATTAATAGTTTGGAGACAACATCCAATTACTTTGACACATTGTTAAAGGAATAAAAACCCGCAATCGAAAGAAATTAAATAACAAACGTGTGATGTTTTGCTTAATTTTTTGGCATTTATTGGTAAACAAAAAAACTAAAACCACATGTACCTGTGAAAACAGCGCCCACTGTAGTCGTACATTAATCACTGGATGCTGTCTCATCGTGCTGGTGAGACAAAAGCCAATTGTTCTCGCCGATGTAGATGTGAAGAAGACGACAATATTACGCGTGTATATTCAATTTATTTTATATCATTCCCCTCCACACAAGGAGGTACGAAACGACTGCGACGAATGCGATAAGTGGAAACAACGACGCTCCGAAAATATTTTCTGTCACAAGGTCAAAATTTGTGGGTTATGGGGCGACGTTGTTGGTGACAGTGATGACGACGACGACAACCACAACCACAACGGCGACGATATCGACAATTCCGACTACACCATGCATATCGTACATCCGCAGACAATTTATGGAAACAATAAAGGGAAGCGATAACAATTAGTAAGATATGGAAGTGCATTCACAGACGCGTTGGAAGCGCTAGGGCTGTTACTTATGTCTCAATGCCTAATGCCTTCAAATGGATTTTTATGCACTTCTGCGGATGCAGCCGGATTAGACTCGCTTGAGTAATGGGCCATTACTTTTCAGTTCATTCCATCAACACCCGAGTGAAAATAAGCCCGATGTTTAGAGCGCAATATGTTTCGGCTTTGTTAGAGAAATAGGTCAATTTATAGGGGGGAAATTCATGACTGAGTGGTGGAACACATCAAATCTTTATTAGTTTCACTTGGCTTTGAAGATCACCCGCAACACTATGGGGCGGTGGAGAATGACCAAACTTGGCCTTACAGCCCTGACACGGAAGCCGATCTGTGACAAGATATCTCTTTACGACAGCCGCCATAAATGGATAACCATGTCTATTTTTATGGTCTATGGCGCACATGGGAGACCCAACAAAGCCTGCGATAACAATCGACACGCGTCATTGCTCATGCTGTCTGCGCTGTGCTATCCATATTTGAATGCAATCTGCTCGTGTGAAGGAATAAAATGAACAAACGAGACTAGAGCTTATTGCGGCGATGACTTAAAACATTTCCCTCTCAGATTTGATAGAAATAATTCATCGCTCTAGCCAAAGACACCAAAGCCCAACTCCATAAAGCAAAGTAAGCGCTGTTTTCGAATTGCATCCGCCCCAAAGTGCCATCGAGTGACACACAAAAGAGTTGCGATAAACCCTCTTCCCCAGGCGGTTGATGTTGAACTTCTGGCAATTTAAACAATGATTGTGTAAGGAAAAGAAGCATAAATGCCACATTGTTCGGAATAAGTTATCCCCCCCACTCGTCTGGTTTCTGTCTGTCCGTGCACGTGGAAGGATCCAAAACCTGAACTGAAGCTGAAGTTGAAATTGCAAAGGAATCGCTTTTTTAACTGCTCGACATAAAAGCGGGAATGTCTTGGTGTCCTTAAAACTTCCTGCCGCTTAAATCCAACTGAATTTACAACTTGTTCTCACCGTCGTCATCAGCAGTGCAGTGCAGGACGATTCCCCTTATCAAAGCCATTTCCGTTCCATATCCCGCGGTAGTCAGTGGGAGGATTATAACTTTTAACAAAACCGTCCTTCGTATGAATAAAAGAATGCAATGAAAAACTTTTATTCCATGTGACTTTAAGTCGCAAACCGTTCTTTTTCCGGTGGTAGTTCAAGTTTGAGTCCCTGGAAACTATTAAATTCAAAGTTTGTTTGTTTTCGAGTCTCCCAGGCTACTTAAAATGTGAACAATGTTCGTCACTCCTCTGCACGTTCGCTTGCATTACTTTCATAAAATCCACCATCTCACACATGACTCATTTCGGGTCCTTCTGGGAAAATTTCCCACGTTCCGGGCGTCTATGCGATAATTTATTCAAACTCCTTGAAGGTGTCCATTGCACGTAGATGAATGAATCATTCCCGGGAGCCGGATCACATGTGGTGTGGATATCAAAACACGCACGTATCCTGTGCCTAAAACAACACAGTTCAAGGGGAAACTTTCTACTTGTCGTACAATATTTTGAGGGTGCACACCTCAAATTAATAAACCTGTCAGCCAATATTTACCGCAGACTCTGCAGTTGAGGGGGATTGCAATTACTGTTTGCCACATTTTATAGGCGTTTAAAGCGCTCAACATTTTAATGGTTGTCAGTTTGTTTTTGTCACACATCCACAAACAGAATGGTCTGGAAGCATTACATTTTGATTGAATTTAATGGCATCCTAAAAACGTTTCATTGACGCTAGCTGAAAAACAATCGAGTGCCTGGCCAACGGTAACGGTGAAATAACGTATACAAAATTGTATGTATTCAACTGTATTCTATAGAGAAGATGTCCAAATGAATTTATTGTCCGGCGGATAAGACACTTCACGAGTTTATGAGTCTCATCGTGGCGTGATAGCATCGCGCCAACCACAACGACTTCTAAAGGCGTCGGCCTCTAATGGAATCTAGAGCATTTATTGGTCACATCATTTCCCTCTAATTGAAATTTAAGTTTGCAATATCAGTCTTTTGAAGTTATCATTTGCATCTATTAGAGGTTTATGTACAAATAAAGGCGGTAATGTTGCAGCCATTAACTGTACAAATGGTGATTTGGTTCGAATCGCGAAAAGCATCAAAAGCAAATGTATAAGGTGGGCCGCCATAATTCTAGATTCTATCGGAAATTGTAGTAGATTTTGCAAATGGTACAAAAAATATCAACTAGACCTTAGCATTGGCGGAACAAGGGGGTGAGTTTAAGAATTAAACTGCAAATGCAGCTTATCTGTAAATTGTGTATGCTTTCTATGTTTGTGTCTCTGATACCTAATACAAATTAAAGTAGGAGCTCAGTTGTTGCATTTTCAATTGCTGCTATGTTGTGTTTGTGGTACGATTTCGAATTTGTTGTGATTTCGGCAGGGACACAGGATTTTATTTGTAAGTTGAAACCGCTGTGACAAACATTTATTTCCGCAGATGATGTGACTGGAATTTTTTGCCACATACCTAACAGTCGTATCTCTGTCAACGGAATCACTAAAAGGACAAAGACCACTTGGCTCTGTGGTGGCTATCAGACCCAGTTGTTTGGGCAACTTAATTGAAAGTAACACTTTAACAGTTTGAAGTGATGGCGAACTATGGTAGCATAGAAAGGACAGAGGTCCTGTAACTTCAGTCCAGATGTGTGGTTGTAGATATGTCATGGTTGTTATACGAAGGTTGCCTTTTATATTTCGGGATTGGGCAACCCTAATGTTGCAATCTGACAACTGCCAGCTCTATAGTAAGGTTTGGCATTTTTGAGGTTGTATGTACTGAGAATGTTTTGACATACGAACCCTATTTGTGTTGTTTACAGTAACTTAAAAGATTTTAGAACTTTCGACGAGGATTAACTCAACAGCAGTGCACCGATGAATTTAATTCAATATTTGGCGATGAAGCTCGATCAAGGACCATTGTTTATCGATGGTATGGTGAATTCAACAACCGAGGTCGTAGTTCATTCTAAGACAAATTTCGTGAAGGTCGTCCAAAATCAGCTGTTGTTCCGGAAACCATTGATACTGTGTGCCAACGGATATTGCAAGATCGTCATATGACCTATCGTGAGCTTGAGACAACCTTAGGTATTGGTGGGACCAGCATACATTAAATATTGCATGAACATTTGACCGTCAAAAAAATTTGTTCGCGTTGGATCCCACACAATTTGTCAATCGCTCAAAAAAGACTCGTGTCGATTGGTCGAAAGAAATGCTCCAAAAATACGACCGCGTTGCTTCGAAACACGTCTATGACATCGTGACAGGTGATAAATCGCGGATTTATGCGTATGAGCCCGAAAGTAAATAGCAGTCGACTGTATGGGTGTTTCAAATCGAGCCAAATCCAACAAAAGTTGCTAGCGCACGAAGCACTTCCAAGAAACTGGTCGCCTGTAAAAATCAGACATGTCGCAACCGCACCACTAGAAAAACCATTTGTTTGCCAGTTGTCTTCCGACAAATCAGGAAAACCAACCGCCGAAGACGGATCATTCTTCACCACGACAATGCGAGCTCTCACACATCGGCTCAAACAACTGCATTTTTGACCACTCAAAACATCGATTTGATGAGTCATCCGCCGTATAGTCCTGACTTGGCACCGAATGACTTCTTTTTATTCCCGTACGTAAAAAATAAAATGAGAGGTCAACGTTTTCCGACACCTGAAGAAGCGGTCGATGTGTTCAGAATGCATGTTTTGGAGATACCTCAATCAGAGTGGCAAAAGTGCTTCGACAATTGGTTCAAACGCATGCAAAAGTGTATAGACCTTAATGGGGAATATTTTGAAAAACAATAAAGCTACTTGTTCTCTAATCCCGAAATATAAAATGCAACCCTCGTATTCGAGTATAGTACAAAGAATATAGGGCTTTAGTCTTACATGTTAAAATACAGAATTGGCATCTTTATTTATTCCTACCACAGTCATTAATACGTGTTTGAAATTTTAAGGTAAGTAAAACATTTTTACTTAACAATCTTATCTTGCATGAGTAAAGAATAAAAGTTTTCAACAAGATACTATACATTTCAAAAAAAATATAAAATAAATTATATGACACATTCGTGACATGCTCACTGGAGAACATTAGTTTTTCCAAAGCATTTTAAATGCGAAATTCGATGGATCTAAGCACGCTAGATTTACCAGAGGGTGAAACCATTTATGCCAAAAAATACCACAATTTGCATCAAAAATTATTATACGTGACGAGTAACTATTTTTTATTGGCAGATACATACAAAACATAGATGATTTCTTTCTGAAAACAAGTCACAAATTGAATACAATGCTATACAAAAGATAAAGTCCAAATCGTTCAAAATTGTTGTACCTATTGAAGTAAATTATTCTGAAATCAATTTCAATTTCATGTTGAAGTACATACTCCGCTTACACACATCTGTGCACAATCCTCATCAAAATGTTATAGGGTTGAAAGGAAAGAAGAAAGAAAGAAAAAGTACAAAAAGTACAGAATTGTTTAGGAAAAATACAAAAAGACTATTTATTCATGGAAAAAAATAACTCTACTTTGACATGCATTGCTTAATTTGAGTAATGAACTTTTGACATCATTGAGACAGCATCATATTTCCACGTTCATAGAACTCCTATATGGTGGATGTAGCAAAACATGCCAACTAAACTCCAATCATTTTTGCCGAGTAACCAAAGATGTGTGGGCATTATAAATTCGGACCGCTTTTCTTAAACTGCATTGTTCAATTTTGTTAGTTGTTCAATGCAGACATCTAAATTGATCGTTCGAATGGGTGGTAAAAATTCAAGGTAGACAATTCTTTTGTAATCCCATTCAACTGATAACATTACTTTCTTTTCGATGAATATCAGCTTTTGATGTTGGTTTAGCTGGTTCACCTGGCCTGCCTCTACGATCTTCCCCGGTTCACATTGTTGTAAATATACAATTTTTCATCACAAGTTATTGATAGTTTTTAAAATGAATCATTTTTACTAATAACTGTTTGGCGCGACAGTCCACAGGGGGACCAGGGCCTAGCTTGCTCATCAACTACTCGGTTTGTGCGCGCTACTGTTCTCTGACTAATAGAAGAGACCTACAGTTGGTGTTGAGCTGAAAATCGAACCTAGACTCTTCGGCGTGTGAGCGTCGCACTCTACCCACTACGCCGCGGCAGCCACAATCTTTTTTATTACGTTTCTTTAAAAAATCGCAGCTGTTAATGCGTTGTGTTAAATGTTTTTTTTTTTCAGTTTATAAGGAACCCGCTAATCGATTTGTTGTACGTAACAGAGATTTTTTTTCAAGCGATTTTCAATGCATGTATGAAATACATGGAGATTCTCTGCAATCTCACGTTTTGTACTGTGACGATCCGAATCGATTATTGCTTTGATTAGGTCGTCATTCAACTGGACGACCAGAGCGTTTTTTATCTTTGAGAGAAAAATCAACAAAACGAAATTTGTGAAACCAATTTTGACAGTGTGGTTGTTTTAAAGCTCCGTCAGCACACAGCGTTCAATATATTCTTGGTATCGGGGTGAAGCTGTGGTTATATATAAAACTTTATCAAATTTCAAATTTCACATAAATGTGATCATTAATTCGCGCCTTATCTCTAGTTAAACAGAATCATAATGACAACTGAGACGATGATGGTGAAAATTGAGCATCGCGCTGTAATTAAATTTCTCACTAAGCAAGGATAAATTAAAAAAAAAACTATTCTTGAAGAGATGGTGGCTGTTTACCAGGGTTCCACACCTTCATTATAAATTGTACAAAAGAGGTCAAGTGAGTTTAAGAGAGGCAGAGAGAGCATTGATGACGACTCTCGCTCCAGCGCCCGGGCTACTGCTTGAACGGAAGAAAGCATCAAAGAAGTCGAAAAGCTTGCTGTTGAGGATGCCCGAATGAAGTTTAAAATTATGGCAGAGATCACCAAGCTTTAAACTGTTATTATTCACACCATTCTTCTTGACCATCTTAACCTTTCAAAGGTCAGTGCAAGGTGGTTGCCACGAATGCTCACAGTGCCTCAGAAAAATTTGAGAATCGCATGCTGTAGGGAGCTTTTGGAGATGTGTAGTGAGAACGCGGACGCTGTTATGGATAGAATGTTTCCTGGGGACGAAACATGGGTTCACCACTAGGACCCTGAAAGCAAACAAGAGTCCATGCAGTAGCCTAAAAAAGAAACACCCCCCTCCCCCCACCTACTCTGACTGAGGCATCTCCAAAACATGCACTCTGAACGCATCAACCGCTTCTTTAGGTTTTGAAAAACATGACATTTCACTTTATATTTTACGTACGGGAATAAAAATAAGTCATGCGGTGCCAAGCCGATGTGTGAGAGCTCGCATTGTCGTGGAGAAGAATGATCCGTCTTCGGCGGTTGGTTTTCCCAATTTCTTGGAAGACAACTGGCAAATAAATGGTTTTTCTAATGATGCGGTTGTGACATGTCCAGTTTTTGCAGGCGACCAGTTGCTTGGAAGTGCTTCGTGCGCGAGCAACTGTTATTTAGTTTGGCTCAATTTGGAACACCCATACAATCGGCTGCTGTTTACTTTCGGGCTCATACGCGTCAATCAACGATTCATTACCTGTCACGATGTCATAGATGTGTTTCGAAGCACCGCGATCGTATTTTTGGAGCATTTCTTTCGACCAAACGACACGAGCCTTTTTTTTAGAACGATTGACAAATTGTGTGATAACCAGCGCGAACAAATTTTTTTGACGGTCAAATGTTCATGCATTATTGAATGAAGATCATCAATGGTTTCCGGAACAACAACTGATTTTTGACGACCTTCACGAAATTCGTCTTGGAGTGAACTACGACCTCGGTTAAATTCACCATACCATCGATAAACACTGGTCCTTGATGGAGCTCCATCGCCAAAAATTAAATTAAGTTTCTCGATGCAATGTTGTTGACTAAAATGACTAAAAAATAATCGCACAAAAATGTTCACGATTTAATTTCATTTTTTTTGGCGAGATGAGTCTTTTAAGTTACTGTAAACAACAAAAATAGCGCTCATCTGTCAAAACGTTCTGAGTACGTATGTATAACTTCAAAAATATCAAACTTTACGATAAAGCTGGCAGTTGTCAGACTGCAACACTAGGGTTGCCCAATCCCGGAATATAAACACAATCCTTCGTAACAAAACACAAAATGTAATTCACATTTTGATTACTTCAGCAAGCCTCATAATTCAAAATAAGCCATCAATGGGTGAAATCCGCAATTACTTAGTTTCTAACCCAATAATGAAAGCCGTATCTTTTCCAAAATATTTTTCAACATCATCATCACATCACAAACAAAGTTTCAAGATTTTGTTTAAGATAAAGAAATTTAGCTTTTCATTTTATTTTTTCTTCTTGAAATAGTAAAACGTGCTGCGAAGAAATATTATGTCATGAAATAAAAATACGATCATTTTGTAATGTGAGGATGGAAATGTGTATGATTAGTCACGTTCAAATGCAGTTCACTGTTCTGTACAAAGTGTTCTGGATGTAACTTTGTATTTGCATTTCCCTATTGTGTAACATTTAAACAACATTTTTGGAACAGACAACTCGAAGAACCCAAAGCTCTTTCAAAACCAAATTTTCTCATGTCTAATTTCATGGTGGATCTCACAGTATAGACACGGAATAGACCTAGCAGGAAAACATAGATCTAAGAAAAACCATACTCGTAAAGCGAAAGCCCGATGTACCAACAAAGACAAAAATTCCCACGTGCTGTTCAGAAATGCAAACGCCCACTCAATTGTATCATTTTCTAATTTTTGATGGAAGATGATCACGCACACGAATGCATTTTACTCAGGCGATGTTTATGGGGTCATAAATAATCAAAGTCCGAGCATGCGTTCAGACCACAAAAAAACACAAAATGAAGCAGATTCCGCCCCTAAACTAATAAATCATTCATCCAAGACGATTTGTCAATTTTATCGTAAATTTACCCCTGAGGAATCTGACAGCGGCAAGGAATCGAACCTTTATCATACTACTGGACGCAATTAACCATGAACATGGAAAAACTACGATGGACACAGTTCAGGGAGCAAAGGGTGAATCAAAGACAACAGCAGAACATCTTTTGAATGCGAGCATCTGATAAAAAAAAACGAAAACTGAAAGCAAAATCCCAAAGATTACCAGGGATAAAAGGCATTTATTACAAAGCTGCCCTGATCCTTCGTAAGACTGGATTGGTAACTTCGAAAGTGAAAAAAAAAACATTATTTTCTTTTTCTCCTAACGAAAGAGTCAAATGAAATTATGAAGTAATTCCTTAAATTCGTCCTTCCGCCTGTGCCTGGATTTGCACTTGAAAAGGAAAAGGACATCGTAAACAAAACCCGGACAAACGCCCGGTACTTGGGCAATAACATTCTTTCCCTGCTGAACCCATGCACGACCGGGCTGCTGAGCAGTTGTAAAAAATTGTCCACAGCAAAAGGAGTATTCCGGGCCAAGCGAGAAGTTGTTGCAGATTTATCGCCGACCCAGCGAGATCTGCTCGTCAGTGTAGGGAGCGTTATTAGTTGCCATACTAATTGGCAGCGCGGATAGTTCTCCAGAGTCGCTGAGCATACAAATTTCTTAAGTCCTCCATGGGAGAGGGGGATTTATAATACTCCAAGCAGTTTACGATTCATTTCTTCGCTGAAGTGGAATATTGCCGGTCTCTGCGCTTTTTTGTGGACGTTCTTATGTTTTATGCCGTCGCTTGCTTTGTCAGTTGTCTATAAAAAGCCGGTGGGGTATAATATTACACCCACGCCGCCCATAACACTTCGCAGTGCCTTGCAGGCATGACAGAATCTAGCATCAAATGGGCCATCTCAATTGCTTCATAAATGAAAGCAGCCCCTGCAGGCAAAGGAACCGCTCGTTCCTGTCGGCGTAAGGAGGTCTTTGGATGCCACGCAATTGAATGCATGATTAGTTTGCTGTTGTGGATGGTTTTTCGATGGACTTTCGTTTCGTTTTCTGGTTCCTGACATGGTATGGAAGTGGGTCAGTTGAACAGCGTTGAGATTTGATAGCTCTCCCCAACCTCTGGGGTTTTAAATTACAACTAGAGCATAGTGCTTCCTTTGTTCTTCGTCCTGCTGCTGAATTCAAAAGTGCATGACCTCCTTCACGAACAACAGCTATCCGTCCTCATTCGATGCATCTTCATCATCCATCTTTCAGTCGATTCCGCGTATCATCCCCCACCCATGCCTGCATACACTGCAACCTTAACGAGAAGCATTTCCGAATCGTGCTTCCTTTTTGTGATGCCATCACTGACAGCTGTTTGTCGAATAAATGCGAACAAGAAGCGCGCCACGAATTGACGTTATTTCTTTCCAAGGAGTTTTGTAAGTAAACATCTAGGTCACACCGTCAAAACACGTACACAAGTTAATGACAGACAGATGTGGTACTTAACTAATTAGGACCATATTCCGCATTCAGTCTGCTCTGAAAACAACGGTGACGGGACAATTAGAGAGCGCAACTGCCACAGGAAGATGGGTGCTCGAACGGAAAAAGGCTTCTCGCACAGAGTGCCCTCATTCGGGCTCGCATTCAACAATCATAATTTGCAACATCTGGCCGTCTGTGAGTGGGATGGCACGTCACACGGACCAGCTCACATTCATGCGGCCATTTCACGTGGAAACGGGAATAATGACAAACTGACTCAGAGACACATTCTTCAAGCGCGCTCCGCACTGCCGCTCGTCTGATCGATGGGTGCCACGGGAGTCGCATTTCATGTACACTGCGGAACTGGTGAGGACAAATTTTATTTCCTTCCTCGAAGAAGCATTGTAGGTGTGAAGCGCAACACAACTCCTTATTTGCGTTCGCCCAGGTTGAGTGGGCTCTTTTTGCCGACCACGTGTCTTAACCTCGTTCTCGGCGAAACCAATTTGAATTGCTTCCGTTTTCATTACTTGCGAGGCCGCAGCAGTGTCGTCGTGACTTAATGTATGCCACCGGCGTATGCAAGTGGTTGCAGAGATTTCTGATAGAGAGCGTCCCCGCCGTTGTCTTGCTGTGGATCTCGTGGTAGTCATTTAAGACTTCGTGTTTAACAAGTTAAGCTGGTGTGGGCGCCATATGTGCTACGGAGGGTATTGTGACATAAAGTGATTTGATGAGGTCATTACCACTGCGCGCTGTGCGTTTTGACAGTTCACTTGGGCTGTGCTCCCCCATGGGCTTTATGCTGCTGTTAGTCAGCCGTTCGCTGCTTTATTTGCTTTTGTTTTTGTGCTGAAGCGAGATTCCGCCTTTTTATCTCAATGTGGCTCTAAATTGTTTTGTTTTTATGACGGACGGAGTTAAGTGACGCGAGCTGTTGCGGAGTGCATTTTGATGAACGCTGTTGCGTTGGACTTTTTGTTCGTGTGCTTCCGGGGCTGTGGAGCATTGGAATTCAAGAGGCGGTAGTTGTTTCCGGGCATTTATTTTGTTTTTAATAGACTCTTTTAACACATCGTAAACTTTTTAAGGGTGTGTTTTTTTTCTTATATTTTGCGCTAAAGAATTGGTTATTATTTTGTGTGCTTGAAGGAAGGAGAAGAGCACTTTTGCAAATTTCTTTAATGCAGAATAAACACCATGTGTTATTTGTAGAAGTTGAATGCGAAGTTTAAGAGGCATGAAAATGAGGAAGTCCTACAATTTAAAGCCGAACAGCTTATTTGGTATACTTAATATATTTCAAGTCTGATTAACTACATGTCGATCAGGAATCTCGGTTTCTCCAAGTTCAGTGCACATCTTCTGTCCAATAACAGTTACTAACGATAGCGGTCCATTCCTTTTTTTTTTTCAAACATAAACTTTAGGTTTAAGGTTTAGGTAAGGTGGCGCGCTGTCTGTGACTGTGATCATGCGACGTTACAAATGAAGACCAGATGTACGTTGTTCCAAAAATCACCTCAACTGTTAACTTATGCCGACATTATTGACTTGAATTGATGAACACAGCGAGCCGTCAATGAGGCGATTGCTGACATTAAAGCGGAACGGGCTAAAATGCTTTTGGCGGAAAATGAGGGTAAAACAAAGTACACGCTGTTATCAAGGAGGCACACATCACCCACGTTTCGGACAGAGTGTCACACTAGACAGTAGAAAAAGAACTTCGTCATCCTCGGCTCCGGGGTAAGTAGGCACATTTACACCAGTGCCGAAATCAAACACAAAATCACTCTTGCCAATCGCTGCTTTTTCGGGCTCAAGAGGCACTTCAGTAATGGAGCCCTCTCTCGAAAGACAAAGCTGGTTTTATATAACAGTTTAACCGTCCCAGTTCATCTTTATGGAGCAAAAACTTGAACGCTTCCAAAAGCATATAAGGAAGTTCTTGGCCTTTTCGAGAAAAAAGTTGTGTGTTCGATTTTTGGTCCTATTTGCGTTGATTGAATATAAAGGAAAAGATTTAACGACGAATTTTGCCTTCGAATTCAACGCCTAAGATGACTAGGCCTAATAGGGCGTATGGACAGCACTGCTTCGGCCCAAAAAGATTTCAATTCCAAGCCATTGGGACAACGCAACTGAGGACGGTCTAGACTGAAATGGCGTACAGAAGGAAAAAGGTAACTCATCCAGTCGGAAGTGCGTATTTGGAGGCGACTGGAGAGGTATCATGCTTGCTGGGGCGCTAACACATCACTTAATAAGTCCCGGGACCGACATATAGGGGGCGCCAATAACAAAAACTTAATATACTTTTTTAGGAGGTACAAACATTAAAATGATACCTGTCAAACTTTTATGACAATCTGATTACGTAGGTGGCCTTTTATATTTCGGGATTGGGCAACCCTAGTGTTGCAATCAGGCACTGCCAACTCTATCGTAAAGTTTGACATTTTTGAGGAAATACGTACTCAGAACGTTTTGACACTGAACACTATTTGTGTTGTTTACGGTAACTTAAAAGATTCATCTCGCTCAAAAAATTGAATTAAATCGTGAAAATTTTCATTCGATTACTTCATACAACTTTTGACATGGATTAAATGTTTGGCGATGAAGCTCCATCAAGGACCAGTGTTTATCGATGGTATGGTGAATTCAACCGAGGTCGTAGTTCACTCCAAGACGAATTTCGTGAAGGTCGTCCAAAATCAGTTGTTGTTCCGGAAACCATTGATGCTCTGCGCCAACTGATATTGCAAGATCGTCATGCGATCTATCGTGAGATTGAGATAACCTTAAGCATTAGTGGGACCAGCATACATTCAATATTGCATGAACATTTGACCGTCAAAAAAATTTGTTCACGTTGGATACCACACAATTTGTCAATCGCTCAAAAAAAGGCTGGTGTCGATTGGTCGAAAGAAATGCTCCCAGAATACGATAGTTGTGCCTCGAAACACACATTGTGACAGGTGATGAATCGTGAATTTACGCGTATGAGCCCGAAAGTAAACAGCAGTCGACTGTATGGGTGTTTCAAATTGAGCCAAATCCAACAAATGTTGCTCGCGCACGAAGCACTTCCGAGCAAATGGAAAAACTGGACATGTCGCAACCGTACCACTAGACCAACGCAGAACAGTCAATTCTGAGTGGTACACAACCATTTGTTTGTCAGTTGTCTTTCAAGAAATTAGGAAAACCAACCGCCGAAGACGGATCACTTTTCACCACCTCAATGCGAGCTCTCGCACATCGGCTCAAACAACTGCATTTTTGAGCACTCAAAACATCGATCTGATGAGTCATCCGCCGTATAGTACTGACTTGGCACCGAATAACTACTTTTTATTCCCGTGAGTAAAAAATAAAATGAGAAGTCAACATTTTTCGACACCTGAAGAAGCGGTTGATGTGTTCAGAAGGCATGTTTTGGAGATACCTCAATCAGAGTGGAAGAAGTGATTTGACAATTGGTACAAACGCATACAAAAGTGTATAAGGTAGACCTTAATGGGGAATATTTTGAAAAACAATAAAGGTATTTTCGATGATTAATATTTGTTTTTGTCGTCGTATTAGGTTACAAGTTACAGTGCTTAAATTGCGATTTTAAAAACAATGGGGAAACAACATTTCGTGTGTTGATAGAACACTGCTTTTTGATAACAGAAAATACCGTCCAAGCTTAGAAATGGCTTAAAAAGTGTTACATAGGCTCCGCTTCATCAAACACAACTATTTGTCGGTGGTATGTTGACTTTAAACGTGGCCGTACAGACACCAACTATGCTGAACGCTCTGGAAGGCCAATTGTGGTGGTTCCATTTGATAAAATTAAATAAGTACACAAAATCAATTTGGAAAACCGCAAAGTAAAATTGCGCGAGATAGCTGACATCGTAAAGATATCAGAAGGAAGAGTGTACACTAGTTTGAATGAACATTTTTCCATGAGAAAGATGTTTCTCACATTGGATCAAAAACAACAACGTAATTATGAATCTGAGAACTGTTTGGAGCTGTTTCGCCAGAATAAAGAGAACTTTTTAGGTCGGTATGTCACAATGGGTGAAACATGGATCCGCCACTACACTCCAGAGTCAAATCGGGAGTCAGCGGGGGTACAGCAGCCGGTGAACCAAGCCCAAAGTGTCCAACACAAAGGTCGGCTATCAAGTTTATGGCATCCGTATTTTGGGAAGCGCAAGGAATTTTATTCAACGACTATCTTGAGAAAAGTAACAGGATCAACAGCGAACATTTCATGTTTGTTGAATTTGAAGAAAGATATTGCAAAAATCGATCCCAAATGATGAAGAAAAAAGTTTTCTGCAACCAAGACAATGCACCGTATCACAAGTCGTTGGCTATCATGAATTGCTCCCGCATCCACCGTATTCTATTTTCCAGATCTGGCCCCAGCGGCTTCTGCCGCTTCTCAGACTTCAAAAAGATGCTCGCCGGAGAAAAAATTTGGTTCGAATGAGAAGGTGATCGCCGAAACTGAAGCGTATTTTGAGGCCAAAGATAAATCTTTCTTGGATTGTTGATAAATCGGACTGATTGTATCATTGTTGAAGGAACTATGTTGATGAATAATGTCGAATTTCGTTTAGGATATATGTTTTCACTGGTAAATCCCGTACTTTTTGAGTAATGTGTTATGTTGTTTAAAACCCAGTTCCTTCCGGGACTGTTACAACACACAAAGAAGAAAAAGAGGAACTTGTTTTGGGTAATCTGCTGCAGGGAACGCACCTAAAATACGACGTTGAAGTGACCCAAATATTGTACTCCGTAGGAATTGAAGCCTTTTAGTCGACGTAAACAACATCTTGTGAGTTCGGCAAACAAGGTGTCTTTGACCGTCTTAATCGCCAACAAGACAATCCACAGGCTGTTCTTCAGTCTTCTTCGGAACTTCGCGGTTTAAATTCATTGTACCGATAGTCCTTTGACCTCTCGTTCTTCAAACGGTCATAAAACACCTTCCAAATTGCTTCACTTTCCACTTAAACCACGCCAAACACTTCCCTGAAGTAATGTCCTCTTCTTCGTGAGACGCAAATAAAACGCAGCTCCGAAGAAACTTATTGCCTGTAGCGCCACCCCATTTAATTCAATACATCCTCGCCTATTTGCCGCCAGAGCAAACCTTGAATCACATTAGTTCTAATTGAATACATTTCGAAAATTAATCGGATGGCCAGCAAATGAATTCCTCAAGTCAAGGAAAATAATCTTTTGCCCCGTCACAAAAATAGAAAATAACACATTGTATACACATTCTGTTCGTCGCAGCCAATACGAATGATACCGAAGGTCGCTCTGTTACAAGGGCTGTCTGCTCAAATCTATGGAAAACTACTCAACATCGACTGTCAATGTAACATATTTTCAATCCACTCGAACAAAGGCCAACTTCAAGACCGTGCGACCTGACAGTTCAGTTGAGCTGTTGTGTCGCCAGCTGAAGTAATCAATTGGTTCTCTACATTTATTTTTAATTGCAAGTCCAGACAATAGAACTGCATCGCTAACATCGACTTTTAAGTCATTTATATGACGATTGCGTACACTCGACTAAAGCGCATTTATCTTGCATAAATGAATTGTCAATTTAACATGACAGGAGAATTAAAAACCTCCCTGTTATGTGCTCGTGGCCAGCAACAGAATTAACCAAGAAGAAAGAAACAGGAAAATGTGAAATGAAATCAAAATCACATTCTCGAGAGCTCAAAAGTCAAAAGAATAAAGAAACAGAAGAGTCAGCCATTTAGATCATAAAAGAATGCAGAGGAATTCTTTGCCAAATATAACCCGGGGAAAATCTTTTGCCAGAGTACTTTCCATTGCTTTCACAACGAAACTCAAGCCCTCGCACGCAGTCGCAAGGTAAGAACAAAGCAAACTCTGCTTTCTTCTCAGAAGCAGCACACATATTAGAACTTTCGCAGAACCAAATCGATACCTGAAACATATCGAGTGGAAGAAATAATATCGCCATTAAACCAGAATGGAAACAATTCCATCAGTAGCAGTCGCAAAATGATTGATGGCCTCACAAGCTACGCGTAACAATTAAGCACTCAAATCGGGTGGAATATCTCCGAAAAGGAAAGTCCTTTGTGCCGCAGAACAGTCGAAACAATAATCGCTTTGATCCGAGATCCATTATAGTTTCAAACAATTACCGTCGCAACGTGGAAGACCTAACACCGCGCGAGTAAATCATTACCACGGCCCCCGGCTCGATTTCATCCACCGACAAATGAATCAATGAATGAAAATCTCTCACAATCTGGCGGCTCATTGAATCCAGCACTCGGGCGGTTCACCATTCATCTCCCGCCACATTCCGCCATAATAGGCACCCGCCTGCTAATTTAAGCCGTGGAAGTGGTGGGAGTGAATACCTCAGGCGACGGAGGAAACAAAAAACACACAAACCACGCACACCATCACGCGGTGCCGCCACCGACAAATTAATGAAAATATTCAACAATGTGGGTTGAATGTCACGGTGAGCTGGCTCCCCCAGCAATACCAACCACGGCCGCACAAGTCCCAAAGTCCCTGCTCATGCCCACGGCACCTCTGTGCTGGGGGGCACTTATCAACCGCTCCACATTATTGATTGAAACCGCTCCACATCTGGGAAGTGCACGGGCTGAAGAGCGGTTAGTCTCAAGAGCACTTTTTTTCGGATTGCCGGAAGTCAGCTGTCACACAAGGCAACATCCATTGACCGCGAATCTCATAGTTTTGTTGGCGGTTACCGAGTGCATCTCATCAGCACAACTTACAACATTCCTTTGTCGTTGTTCAATGTTGTCAGCAGTCGCATCTTGCCGCTCCCCGTCGCCAAATTTCAGCAAAGAAACTAAAAATACCAACACCACCACGCCACAGCGGTGTGAGGTTGCCATAGATTCCCAGTGGACAGAGATTGCGTCAATTTCCTGCAAATTTAGCAGTGCGCATCATAAACCAAAAATCAAACACAATACACACATCCGACGGCAATTATTTCGGTTGCCGAGAAACTGATGTGCGCGATCAAAAGCAGACCCCCGCGCAGGGCGGGAATACGACGCGACGCTTCAGCTCAAGTGGAGACCGCCCGCCTCCTATCTGCTATTACTTTAATAATTGTTCTTCAAATTATTGATCTAATGTGAAAGCGCGGAGGAGAGAATCGCCCGGGGAGACGAGTTTAATTTGATTACTTCGATTTGGCCAACAAAACGAAGAAGAGAAACATGAATCTGGCGGTGTGCCAAACGGTGGAACTGCTCGAACACTGCCCGATGTCCATTGGCAGCAGCAGCGGCGGCGGCGGCGGCAGAGGAGGCAGCTTGGCACTAAGCGACTGCGGTGCCGCTGAGAACTCACATCTCATGTCGTGATAGTTGTTTTAATTGATCTTACGGTAGGGGCGATGTGACGGAATTACATTATACTCTCTAGCGATCAACGAGTGTACTTTGTGCACACAAGTTGGATTCTTTCTCGTGCTCGGGCCACTTTTCCGTTTTTTGTTTGGCTTTATGTTGTTACCTTTCTTTCTGAGATTTGGGAAACGGGGGTGTGATCGGCGAGGGTGCGGAATAATTAAGACATTGACGGCCTCCCACTTATGTGGGTCATCTACTTACTAGAGGTATCCTCCACTGAATGTGAACTTAGGCCTGCTGAGCGGGATGATGCGATTTTCGTGACATTTGATAGGTGTTCCCGAGTCATTGTAAATTGTTTTTCAGTCTGGAAATGTAAACAAGTGACTCAGCAGAAGACGAAGACTTTGATAATGATTCAGAGGCTGGAGGTCGCTCTGAAAATAGCGCAACAGGTGCTTTGTGGTGTCTGCGAGTTTTCAAATTATGATCATCTCCACCGAAACTAGAAACAATGTAAACAGAGGATAAATAAACAATTGATTGTTTGACTGATTCGGAATGGTGTTGAGTTGGAATACTCATCAAAGTATCGACTTAGCGAGAGCTTGGTACTTAGACGAATAAAACATAATTGAAAAGAAATGTGTTTTTATTTGTTTCTACATAAATGAGCTGATTATTTCTTACCGTATTTAAAGAAGCGTTTACGGGAGGGAGACAAGCTTCTTCAACATTACATTTATATTCCGCCTTAAGTTTTTGATGGTACTTGCGAACTTCGAAATTTAAAACAAACTTCCCTATCGACAACTAATACGAAGGTTGCATTTTATATTTCGGGATTGCGCAACCCTAGTGTTGCAATCTGGCAACTGCCAGCTCTATCGTAAAGTTTGACATTTTTGAGGTTATACGTACTCAGACATACGAGCGCTATTTGTGTAACTTAAAAGATTCATCTCGCCCAACAAAATGAAATTAAATCGTGAAAATTTTCGTGCGATTATTTTTTACAACTTTCGACATGGATTAACTCAACAACAGTGAACTTAAATCAATTTTGGCGATGAAGCTCCATCAAGGACCAGTGTTTATCGATGGTATGGTGAATTCAACCAAGGTCGTAGTTCACTCCAAGATGAATTTCGTGAAGGTCGTCCACAATCGGTTTTTGTTCCTGAAACCATTGATGCTCTGCGCCAACTGATAGTGCTAGATCTTCATGTGACCTATCGTGAGCTTGAGACAACCTTAGGCATTAGTGGGAACAGCATACATTCAATATTGCATGAACATTTGACCGTCAAAAAAATTTGTTCGCGTTGGATCCCACACAATTTGTCAATCGCTCAAAAAAAGGCTGGTGTCGATTGGTCGAAAGAAATGCTCCCAGAATACGATCGTGGTGCTTCGAAACACGTGTATGACATCGTGACAGGTGATGAATCGTGGATTTGCGCATATGAGCCCGAAAGTAAACAGCAGTCGACTGTATGAGTGTTTCAAATTGAACCAAATCAAACAAATGTTGCTCGCGCACGAAGCACTTCCAAGCAAATGGAAAAACTGGACAAGTCGCAACCGTACCACTAGAGCAATGCAGAGCAGTCAATTCTGAGTGGTACACAACCATTTATTTTCCAGTTGTCTTCCGACAAATCAGGAAAACCAACCGCCGAAGACGGATCACTCTTCACCACGACAATGCGAGCTCTCACACATCGGCTCAAACAACTGCATTTTTGAGCACTCAAAACATCGATTTGATGAGTCATCCGCCGTATAGTCCTGACTTGGCACTGAATGACTTCTTTTTATTCCCGTACGTAAAAAATAAAATGAGAGGTCAACGTTTTTCGACACCTGAAGGAGCGGTTGACCCGTTCAGAGTGCATATTTTGGAGATACCTCAATCGGAGTGGCAAAAGTGCTTCGACAATTAGTTCAAACGCATGCAAAAGTGTATAGATCTTAATGGGGAATATTTTGAAAAACGACAGAGCTATTTTCGATGGTTAATACTTGTTTTTTTTTCGCTAATGCCGAAATATAAACGGCAATATAACAATAATATTCCCTGTTCGTTTTCAGCGTAATATTCCCTATTCGTTCTCAACATCTCTAAAGAGGTAAAAACTTGGAAAACGAAGGAAAAGATGTCACTTAACCTCTTCACGAAGTCGACACAGAACGATGTCGAAGAATACACAAAGTATTGTGAACAGTATTCTTCTACAGTTCACAATACTTTGTCTTATGGTCCCTACTGTCGAAGTAGTTTTCTCAAGACCAGAGGGAACATAGAACTTATAATCTGTCCTGAAGAGAGCTATTGGAGAAGCTTTCGATAAGCACAGGCAATAACTTTTTAGTTCTGTTCACAAACCAAGAAAGGAGAAAAAGAAAGGTTGCAATACCAGTCATAGACGACAACCAAATACCAGTCATAGACAAAAATGTGGATAGACTTTGGATTATTTCATTACAAATTAATCACCAACTTGTCAAGGTAAAACTACATAAAATATCAATCAACTTAAAAGACGATCACACTCCCTTATCCTTTAAGAGGCGGAATTGATTAGACATGAGTTTCATTTTTTTATAACCATCTCAAGGAGCTCTCTTTCAAACCTGGGAGCAGTCGTTATTTATACACGTCCCAGCTTCGGTGATACTCTTTTATGTTCGCACGTTCAGTTTGAAACTAATTTATCACGCTCTCCATAATCATAAAAATCTGATGCGATAGACTCTTTCGAATGAAATTTAACCCAAATTTTTCTTCTTCACTTGTGCTGTTTGTATATGTGGACTTGAATTGTTAAACTTTGTTAACATCTGCGTTTGCGGTTGAAGCGGAGTTGATTACAATTGAAAAGAAATTGATTTATCATATACAAAGTTTAATTCTGGCCTCAGAGAAAGTGCCCATAAATACAGAATAATAAAATTGGATAAGCACCAAAAGCTTGAAGAATTCTGAAGTTTTAAGCAAGTTTAAGAAGTTTTATCCTAGAGTCAGGGAACGTATGAATGGTTTATTGTCGAATGAATGGTTTATTGTTGTTCGTACATGTTTGTTTTACTGGACACTCGAAAATAAAGGATGTAAGGGAACAATTCTGTGTCCAAAAGGGATATTATTATGTTTTCTTACAGCCAAGCTTCAACGAGTTCTTTTAAAAGTCGTAACTTTTCATCAAACACCTTCTTCAAATGCCTTTCTCTCAATGAGATAACCAAGATTTTTTTTTTTCATACAGACAACGAGACACAGTTATTCATATGATAACGAGACAGTGTGGCGTAGTGGGTAGAGTGCAACACTCACACGCCGAATGTCCAGTTTTGATTCCCGGCTGAACACCTCGAATGGTTCAAGGCATCACCTCTTTCGAGGTGCTGACAACACTCAAAGAGCTTCAAAGCTTCTCAAACTTCGCCGTTCGGAGTCGGCAAAAAACTGTACGTCCTTTTTACTCGTGAGAGAACAGCAGCGTGTACAGCACGAGTAATTGATGAGCCAGCTATGAATCATAATCGGCGTAATGAACATACCTTTAGACCGAGAATCTCCCACAACAACCTCTACAAGGCCTGCAGACACAAAAACGGACAATGAATCCATTTGTCATCATCTCTACAACTACGAAGCTGATGCAAGGAGAAGAAGGACCGCCTAGAGAAATACAATTTCAACAAGCTAAGTGAACGTAAGTTCCTACAGAAACCGGAAAATTGCCAAAAACGGATGAGGAAACCCTCAGTCTTTTCGAGAGAAAAGTTCTGCGTACGATTTATGGTCCTGTTTGCGTTGATGGCATCTGGAGAAGAAGATTTAACGACGAACTCTATGGGCTTTACAGCTACATGCGCCTAGTCCACCGGATACAACGCTTAAAATGGCAAAGCCATATAGAGCGTATGAACAACCCTGCTCCGGCCCGAGTATTCGAATCGTACCCATTGGAACAACGCAGCAGAGGACGACCTAGGCTAAGATGGCGCACACAAGTGGAGAAGGACCTCAGCCAACTTGGAGTGCGCAACTTAAGACAGCTGGAAAAAGATCGTACTGGCTGGAGAGACAGGTCGGTTTAGGCCCAGGTCCATTACGGACTGTTGCGCCAGAAGGAGAAGAAGAAGAAGAAGAAGAAGAAGAAAAAATGAACGTGAATGCGGGACGTCTCAACAGCTGTATACCTAGCTCACAATAGGTTATGGGAACTATACGCGAGGAGTCACACTGGTAGTCTCACCGCCATTTTAACTCAACCTTAACAATGTGGCCGAATTCCCGACCAGCAATTGCTTACAGTTTCAGTAAAATCTTCTCAAACTTCGGTGTCCGTAGTCGGCAAAAAAAAACCTATTAGTCCCTTTTGCTCATGAGAGAACACGAGCTAGCTCAACACGAATAGTTGTTGACCAATCTAGGCCCTGTGGACTGTTGCGATTATTTCTTCTTCTTCTTCTTGTGGCGCTACAGTCCGGGGTGGACCTGGGCCTCAACCAACATGCCTTTCCTGCCAGCACGATCTTTCGCCAGCTGTCTCTAGTCGCGCACTCCAAGTTGGTTAAGGTCCTTCTCCACTTGTGTGCGCCACTTTAGTCTAGGTCGTCCTCTGTTGCGTTGTTCCAATGCCATGGATTCAAAGACTTTTCGGGCCGGAGCAGTGGTGTCCATACGCACGTCCAAGATTCCGCGCCATAAACTAGGACGGGGATGATCAAGCTGTTACATAAAGCGAGCTTAGTCCTTCGAGAGAGGGCTTTATTACTCAATTGCCTCTTGAGCCCAAAGAAACAGCGAGCGGAGCCGAGGTAGACGAAGTCCTTGACTACCTCGAAGTTTCTGCTGCCTAGTGTGACGCTCCGTCCGAGACGTCGATGTTGTGTGTCCTTCCTTGATGACAGCATGTACTTTGTTTTGTCCTCATTTACCGCCAGACCCATTTTAGGCGCTTCCACTTCAATGCCAGCAAACGCCTCATTGACGGCTCGCTGTGTTCGTCCAATCACGTCAATGTCATCAGCGATTATGCGATGCGATTATTATTTATTAATTTTTTATTAATTATTAATTATTTTCAGTTTACGTCAGTTTTCAGCCATGACACATTATGATATAAGGACCAAATAGTTCATGTTTACAATTAATTGTTTTTCTATTTAACCTATTTGGAACTTTCTCATCATCCAAGCAACTCGTTAAGGTTTAGGGCCTGAGCCTGAGTCTTCAATCTCCAACCTTTCGTGTAGTTCCAGACTTCAAGACAAAAATTTCTGAGTTCGATCGTATTTATTTTCTGTAGCTTATAGGCTGGTAGGTACCGGCTACCGTAGGTGGTCAAAACATTTAAAGTTGACGGGTCTTATTTTTAGATTTCATTCATTAATCACGAACATGCCCTTGGCTTTCTTGCAAACAGAACTGTTTGTCCTATACATCACACAACAATTAGCAATAAGATCATTTGTCCGCAAGACTGTAAGTTAAAGTTTTAGATAAGCTCCAAACGCACTTCATAACTCACTAAAATTTCTACTTTTCAGTAGTCGCGTCTTGTTCGAGGTAGGACAGATGTGACGAGTGGAATTTAACTTCGCAGCACACCTTAAAAAAGCTCGTCTTGCCTGCTCTTCAAGTGCCCCTTTGCTGCCTTCTTGTCGATGAACCCAAACATTTAATTCAAATCCATATCAGTCACAAGAAATTAACGTAATCAACCGAATTGAATAGAATTATTTTACATTGGATGGTTTTCTTAATGCAATGGTTCAAGTTTTCGCATTTTCGCGAGCAGCTACGAAAAACCTTCATCGTGACACGCAACGCTCAGACGAATAAATAGAAAACAGCATAAAACTAGACTGAAAGCAACACTTTAAAGAGACTAAAACTATTTGTACTGCAGAAAAACTTCAACTCTACAAAGGACTGCACGTAGGACCGACACGCAAATGGCATACAGCTGACATTCTTACAACAGAAACGAAATGCTGCCCTTTCATTATCCACCAGAATAAGTTCTGTTTTGTGCACAAGATGTTCATTTACATTTCAGTTTTATTCTTCTGTTCCCATGAATGAGCCCTTTGACTGTGAAAGTAAGAAGAAATGCAAGGAAAATTAACTTACGGAAATGAGCAACCGTTATAGAATTCATAATTAGCAACTATGAGTAGAGGAACTTGAAAGGAAGATGAACTTTAAGAAAGAATGATTTCACTTCGATTTTTATTCGTCATGAGTCAAATAGAAAAAATATTGATTGGGTTTGGATTTTTAAGGAATGAGAGACAGCATTTTATATAACATTTTTGAGGAATTATACAACGCAATGAAAACGACGCAAATCAGCAGCAACGAAAGCAGGTCGTAGGAAAAAAAATGGAAAAATACACTCGTATGAGAAACATTTCACTGCAACCGTGGGAAACCCTTCATGAAAGTACTCCATGCAATGACTTCTGTGCGGAATTCCTGGACGAAGATGAAGAAAAGGAGAGTTCCTCTTTTACCCGGGAGCTGGCTGATTTGCAACAAGTAAAAAGACAAAGGTCGGTTGATGACTGAACAGGAAAATAAGTTAACGTTTAGCGAAACTTTCTTACGATATTTTTTACATCTTAACTGGGAACGTGGTTCGTAAAGTAAGCGTCAGTCCTGCTGGAATGTGGCACCACAATGCTTACGCACTCGGACTTAATTGGCTAGAGCTTTTGGCATACATAAGCAGCCACCAAACTCTAACCCAGCATTTGTACAATTAAACTACGAAGTAATTCACTGCTTGTCTCAAGGACTTTGTAGCACTACATTAATTCTGTCAAAATGTCTTGTTTATGGCACTTGAACCGCTTTCTTTCCAAAATCAATGCTGTGGAAATCTTCCATTTTCCACAATAAACGACAAGAATCTTTGGGAGGATTCAAGAATTCGAGTTCAAGAATTCATAATTCAAAAACAACCCTTCAAATCCAATGCCCACTAACTGACAGCAAGTATCATCAAGTCTTGCAAACAGTTGTGTTGTCTCTGTCTATATTTCTATTCATCAATGATTCCAATTGATTTCAAATATTCCAAAATGTTGTGTATTTTCTCAATGTCGAGCTGCCCCAATTCAGCAGATTGCTAAATTTCTTTTGCACCAGAAATGTACCCACCAGACGGCATAAAAATGTCTGCAAAATAATTTTTGGCGAATAGACAGGCGGATGAATTCATAAATGAAATGCTAAAATTAGATAAAGCCGGCGGAAAATTTCTGTTAATTGCATGTGTATCCAAAATCCATCACACTTTACGATGACAAATCTGAGGGGCGAATAAGATTGTTTTACGATCTTAGGAAATGACAAAAAATATGTATCACATTTTATTTTGGCCAGATTGTGTTAATTTTTAATTTTGCCTGGCGCTACAGTTTTGAATTGAGTCTGAGTGTCAGTCAACAAGGATGTCAGACTTATATGAACTGCTGAAAAATGCCTGTACAGAGTTCTTGAATGATGAACTACAAGTCGGTTGTTCATGTGCGCATGGATTTTTTTTTCACTTTGTTTGCAAATACCGATCTAAAATCCAATCTGACGAGTGCGTGAGTAATACCTGAACTCTTATCGTCCGTTAAAAACAGTCGCAGATCTATAAAAAAAAAAAGAAAGCAGGGGGCAACTTTGAAAATACTAAACATTCGTGGATTTGTTTTCAAAAGACACAATATTCCAAGGAAGGAGCTTGAATGGTACACACTTCTTAAAAGAAATGGTCATTTAAGTACCTAGTCATACAGAGACTGTTATACTTGAGGAATTAAAATTCCAAAACTTCCTAGATGTAAAGGATGAGGGTCTTCGAGAGGCAATGTCTTCGGGCTTGCTTATGAATGTACAAACCCCAGAATCTGAGTACAAGAAGTTCTATGCTAATGAAATCTTGTACAATGCAGCAAACGTGAATAGGCTGGATAATTTTATAATTAAGCTGATTCGAAAACATGTTGAATGAGCAATGACCTCGGAAAACGAGCTGACGCTTGGAACTTGCTACACAAATGACGCATATCATTAGAGCGCATACCGAAGTGGATTCATTCCGCTGGAAGCGTTCTTATATCTGAACCGACTTGGCGTGGTCCAGGATACAGAGGGATGTCCCCTTCTCTACCACGTCGAAGACGGACAGTGGACAGGAGGCTGCTCTACGAGAGTAATGTAAAAATCTTAAGTCCGGTTGATCTTCGGTTCAGCACATCCATCCGCATTCGCGACAGGAATGAGGTAGAAAGAGACACACATTTTTATTGGTGCCCAGAGACACATCAAGTGCCCCAGCTGATGTCAGCTTAAAACGCATATTGTTGGTTTAAGCAATTTTTTAAGTAACTAGAAAAAATAGAAAATAAAAAATACATATAAAAACAATGTATGTTTCTCAACAAAATGGTATTTTAAGTACTTACCCTAGGACATTTGAATTTTTTTTATTTCTGTAATATTTGATTAATCGATGCTTGGTAATAATAATAATAACTTGGTGGCGCTACAGTCCACAAGGCCTAGCTTGCTCATCAACTACTCGTGTTGTGCGCGCTCCTGTACTGTCACGAGTAGAAGGGACCTACAGTTTTTGCCGACTCCGAACGGCGAAGTTTTCAGAAGCTTTTCTTAGACAATTATTACTCTTTGGGTGTTGTCGGCAGCTCGAAAGAGGTGGTATCGTGAAAAAATCGAGATATTCAGCCGGAAATCGAACCTGGACATTCGGCGTGTGATTGTCGCACACTACCCACACCGCTACGGCGTACACAGAGATCCATGTTTAGACACTAAAAAATTAAACACTAGAAGGCAGATTTAAACGTTTAAAACATGCCTTAATTTTCGTTAGCTATCCTTTTTGAAGTTCCAAAATAGAAAAGCAGCAGACGAGCAAGATGCTAAGCTTTCTCTAATTCAAATTATTTTCTTCTGTATGTCTGTCGCTCATATGTAGAGCCAGACACCAACTAACAAACTCAATGACAGATATCATCCAAGACAAGGTTTGTCAAAAAGTGACGCAAATGAAAACAAGTGTCACTAGGAAGAAACCAGACATTTTAAGAATGCTACACCTCACATAGGTCACAGAACAACGTCATAGAAAATTCAGACTGCAGTCTTGGATAATCGGGGGCTAAAATAAAGAAAAGTACCACATCTATGCCCGATCAGTGACACTTACCAGCACAGTGAAAGTTTGAGTCAAAGCCGCCACAGGCAATGTGGTAAAATATCACTACGCGCCACACAGACTGTAACAATCTCTTGCACACAATACACCTTTTTAGCAACTTTTGTAGACACTTTCTTGATGTACTCAAGATTAATAAGTTGAGAGGATCCTACCAAAAGCAAACAGACGAACACAGCCATCTAATACAAACAAAGCGGTTGGCAATTATATTCAATACCTCAAGAATTAATCGAAACATTGTTTGGCGAAAATACAAGCTTTTAGAACACGCAATAAAAATACAAAACAAAACAATGAAAATCTTAGAAAATACTTTCAACACCTTCATTCTAAGTGAATTTGTATGTGATTCCTGACACAGTCGCCCAATAATCATTTGCTTAAAAGCTTTCACGAAATTCTCGCCAGACATATAAAATTTCAAATTTAATTTGCGAAACACGTAAAAACGACGTTTCATTCGCTTCCCTGTGAACAATTAAACGTCATTCTTCCAGAGGCTTCCCCAATCCAAGGTCACCACTCGAGACTGTAAAACCAACTAAATTAGTCTAGATTTCCAAAGTCAACAACAACGACTCCGAAAGAACAGCCAAGTTAAGAGAACGCCATTGTCTCTACAAAAAACAAAAATTCCGAACATTACAGTCATTCTTCCCGAACACCAACACAAATTCAAAGTATCGCACACCACACGGGCAAAGACGTCACCTAGGTATGCTCGTAAAGAGACATCTCTCTCAAAACATTTTCCCAAAGCACAGCGCTTCCATTTTCAATTAACTTCTAAGCATACGCTTCTGCCATTTGGTTTCATAATTAAATCGTCAGCTAATAAAAAACAACAACCGATTCGACGAGGCGACACACAGCGACAACTTTACGATACGCCAACGGGAGCCGACCAACCGACGAACGAAAATAACATCTCGCGCAACGGAAACAGAGCGACAATTTGTACACGAAAGCCATTCCAACATCCGAAATCCAAAATCCGCTGCCAAAGAGAGATTCAGGACCAATTTAGAACATAAATCAAACGGTGCACTCTGGCGCGGGGAAAGGTGCGCGAGGTGGTTGCCGCAAACGAGAGACAAACATTTGGAGACATTTCGTCGTGATATGCTCGTGTGTCGAGGCTCTGTCGTTTGCAACATGTGGGTGGGCTGCGCCGACTTTGCGGCATCCAGTCGAATGTGGCAAGGCGAAGAGTTTGTTATGCATTGCATGTCAACTGGAGCGGACAGGAGCCCTTAATCCAATTCAACGGAGCAATCTGTCGGAAGCTGAGCGATGAATTCAAATGATAGCTCCCACCGCCGAGCGAATGGCAGTCTGAGGGGCGACGAGTAATGAATGCAGTCAGACCGGAGCCGACGCACATAAAACCGTAATCTGTGCACTTTCTGCCTGTGACCAGACTCAACTTAGAGTGTTTACTACAAACTGAGGGTGGAATCCACTCCGTTTGGCTTAAGGGCTCTTGCTCCGCAAGAATGAGGGTGAGTGATACACACTCTTAAGACCCATCAAGAAACAATTATCGCTGTCGCGACGCGGCTAAAAGAATGCATGCTTCACTTTCAAGCTTTTAATTGCACCGCTGGCAGTCCCTGTCCACACTGACATTTGAGACACAAACCGCGACGACAATGGACGACAATATGCCCAAGCTCGTTATGGTTTCGTTCACTTTTCCTTCTGCACCCGTATTCCTTCGCTCGAGCGATTAATTCAATTTCTGTTGCAATTGTTGCTTCAGTCTGGACTCTAAGTGGATCATCCTATTTAAGATTTCGCACTACACCCACCAAGCTCGGCCGGCCAGTAGCCCTCATTTGTATGCGCATAACACCGCCGGAGCGTATGCATATTTGCGGCGTCGTGTTACGTTTTTAAATCAGTTTTCGAGCCGAACCTAAACAAGAGCATTAAATTATATTGCTGAACGTAACTAACTAACCTCGGACAACACAAGTTGGCGTTTGCTGTCGCGATACACTCGCTGAACTCGGTTGAACCCCTGTTCCCATCGTGAAATGTGCTTACGACGCCGATTGCCTGTTGTTCGTCGAGACAAGTTCAGTGTACCGGGCGGCTCTACCGAAACAGATGTGCGCCTCAGTGGGACATGTGAATAGTTCGTCTTGAAGCTTTGAGCGAACAACAGATGGAGGAGCTCTGCTCTAAATTGCTTATGCAAGCAAAAATAAAATAAAATTTCATATAGCTGTGCGACTTCGTTGTTGTGGTGGATTGTGCATTTCACAGGGGCTGAGCAAAACAAGGCTGATTTTTCAAATAATAGAGTGGTGACCTAATTGTTTGGCATTTGTAACCGGATGAGCTGGGAAGGGGTGAAGGACGACGACTGGGCGGTGACTCATACAAATTGGCATAGTCATAAAAGAAAGGAACAATTTACGTGAAATTTCCCCATGAAAAATCACGGAACTGAGAACCAATGGGTTAAGGAGCTTGTGGTCAACACGATCATAAACCATACCACCGCTATGAAAGTTTTTCAACTGGAAGGAATACCCGATGAGGGTTAGTGGCGCACTAAACCGCCAAATTTGAATACTTTAAATTAGCCCACTGAAGTGATTTCGGCTAATTTATTTATATGGCTTATAAGTAAGCACCGGATCTGCATACATTTTCTTAAATGAAAATTTCTATTATTTCAGGAGAAACGACTGTGAAAATCAAAACAAATTTATTCCATTTGGCAAAAATGTATTTCTTTAGAGAAACTTGTTTGCAGATGCATCAGGATTTGACAACAGCGCAAGCTGCCAATAACAAATCAAACAGAAATTGTAAACAAATTGTTTGACAGTTCGGCAACACAACTAATAAAGCATATGACTGCTTTTTGTAAGCCAAATCTGTAAAGAGGAAATTAAGTTACTCAATGATTTGGAAATATGCAGCGTGGCGATGACGACCCAAATCCCGCTGTTAGGCAGAATGTTCCACTCAATTTGGACGATGATAGACAAGCATTCCGTCCCCCCGACTTAGACGAGGTGAAGATAGCAATATCCAATCTAAAGTCGAACAAAGCTGCTGGAGCGGACGGCTTGTCCGCAGGACTATTTAAAGCAGCTGGAGATGACCTGGTTGGGCGCATGCACCAGCTCATCTGTAAGATATGGTCGGAGGAAAGCATGCCCGATGAGTGGAATCTCAGCGTCGTTTGCCCGGTCCACAAAAAAGGAGACCCCTTTGACTGCGCCAACTACAGAGGGATTAGTCTCCTGAACATCGCATACAAGATCCTCTCTGCCGTATTGTGTGAGCGTCTGAAACCATTTGTCCATGACCTGATAGGTCCCTATCAGTGTGGTTTCAGACCAGGGAAGTCCACAATAGACCAGATCTTCACATTACGGCAGATCCTGGAAAAGACCCAAGAAATGCAAATTGAGACTCACCACCTATTCGTCGATTTCAAGGCTGCATATGACAGTTTGCATAGAGACGAGCTATACAGTGCCATGTCTAGTTTTGGCATTCCTACCAAACTCGTCAGATTGTGTAGGATGACGATGGAGAACTCTCGCTGCTCCGTCAAGGTCGGTACCGAACTCACCGAGACCTTCAATCTCAAAAAATGTTTTAGACAAGGCGACGCACTGCGTCGTGCGTAACTCACAAGTCAACACCAGGGGCACGATCTTCCAGAAGTCAGTTCAATTGTTAGCTTACGCTGATGACATTGACGTGATTCCGGCCCGAAAAGTCTTTGAATCCGAGCCATTGGGACAACGCAACAGAGGACGGCCTAGACTGAAGTGGCGCACACAAGTGGAGAAGGACCTCAACCAACTTGGAGTGCGCAACTGGAGACAGCTAGCGAAAGATCGTGCTGGCTGGAGAGGCATGTTGGTTGAGGCCCAGGTCCACCCCGGACTGTAGCGCCACAAGAAGAAGAAGCGTGGCGGTTTAGAATAAAAGCAGTTTGTTGTTGAAGCCCACACAAATTAAGGAGCAATTGGGCAAATAGCTTTCGATTGAGAAAAAAATTCCTTAAGTACATTTATATCTATTATTGATCCGTAATACGAGCCTGTACCACTTGTAAACATTTTTAGACTCAGAATACACTCACCGTACGCACAGCAACATTTCAGGTGCTTTTGAGCACTTAATTCCAATTTTCACACAAAGTTGAATTTAAATTCGTTTATCCACTTACCCTATTCTCAATGAAATAGAAATAAATATGACATCTGTTTGCATATTTATCCTTGTGGTAGCGGTACTTCCTTCCCAACAAAAAAAAAATACAAGGAAACAAGAACATTTGAAGAAAATTTGTCTTTAAATGTGAACGAACAGCCTCAACGTTCGGACAAAATAATAAGACCAACTTAATTGTTTTTTTATGTGAATAATTGTGTCCCATATTATTTTTAAACCAATTCACTCTAAGTATAGAAATGGCGATATCTGTATGTTCAAATGCATCTAATTATTTTTTAAAGCAAGTAAAATGGGCTACGGCGTGCACTGCTCTGAAACCGAAAGGGACTTGATCCGAAAACTTATACAGGAAGGAAAGTCACAGCGGTTGGGGTCCAGACTAGTGGGAAGATCAAAGACATTTGTTTTTAATGCGCTACAGCCGCAAAAATCTCATATGCCAACAGGTCGTCCACGGAAAACATCTCCAAAAGATGATTTCCACATTAAACGCTGGTCAAAAAAGGCCCGTTTTTGTCAGCTGCAAGCATCAAACGTGAACTGGTTTCATCTGTTTGTTCTAAAACAGTGCAAAGGAGTTTAGAAGAGAAAAGTTTCTTTAGAAGAAACCCCAGGGAGGTACCTATTCGTAACAAAAAACATAGGAAAAGTAGAATCCAATTTTCCAAAGAACATTTCGAATGGATAGACCCCGAAAACCAAAAAAAAAAAAATGGCGAATTATTTTTTGATCGAATGAAAGTAAGATCAATTTCGTGGGATCAGATGGTAAGAGGTGGGTCAGACGTCCAAAAACCGGCCTCAGTACACAAGCAAAACCGTAAAACATGGAGACGGAAATATTATTTTTTGGGATGCTTTTCTTAGTATGGTGTTGATCCATTACATTGGAAAAAAGATACCATGAACCAGTATTTGTATACCAAAATATTGGAAGACGTGATGCTCGCGTAGTGAACAATTCCAATGCGGAGCAGACGGCGGGCAGAGTAAAAAGGTGGTAATATCGATCCCATGACCTGGCCCTCCCAATCTCCAGACCTTAATCCTCTGGAAAAACTTGTAAAGAACCGTGAAAAAGTACCTTGAAGCTGAAAAAGCAAAAAATAAAGAAGAGTTGTGGAGCAAAATTCAATCAGCTTGGTACGCCATACAGAAAAGCCCTTGCCGCAGACTGGTTGAATCCATGCCCCGAAGAGTGCGTGCTGTAATAAAAAATAAAGGATAATAATAATAATTGTTGGCGCTGCAGTCCAAAGGGGGACCAGGGCTTGCTTGCTCATCAACTACTCGTGTTGTGCGCGCTACTGTTCTCTCACGAGTAGAAGGGACCTACAGTTTTTTACCGACTCCGAACGGCGAGATTTGAGAAGCTTTCTTAGATAGTTATTACTCTTTGAGTGTTGTCAGCAGCTTCAAAGACGTGGTGCCGTGAAAAATTGTAAAAATTGGTGTTGAGCTGGGAATCGAACCTGCACCCATCGGCGTGTGAGCGTCGCACTCTACCCACTACGCCACGGCAGCCACAAAAAAAATAAAGGATATTCCACTAAATACTAAGAAAAGTTAAAGAATGTCGTGCATTAACTATGAGTTTACTACATTTTTTATGATGGTCTTATTGTTTTATCCCCTTTCCATTCACGCTTTTTATAGGAAAAAGAATTTTCTGTTATGATTTGAATACTCTTTAACTTTTTATGATTTATTTGTATTTGCTCCTTTCTAGCAATAATGAAATGAAATAAAAATTACTAAAGTTACAAAAAAAAAATAGAAAAACTTTCTATGAAAGTTAAAATGATATTCAGTGGTCCTATTGTTTTGTCGGTAACTGTATACATTACATATAAGACAAGAATTTTTTTTTAATTATTGGTGCGATCGGTGTCTATTTTTCAGAGAATATAGACTCGACCACGTCACTGGAGATCCAAAAGTTTACCATTTTGTTTACAAGCTTCATTTTACATTTGCTGTCGCTTCTTGATTTTTAATAGGGATATGAAAAGGTGCCTTTTGCAGAACAATTACACCAGGGCCAGCCTGGAAACAACCATTGAGGTTAGACGACAGTGCTTCTCTGACCCTTCCTCAAACAAATTTAATTCGGTGAATCGTGTATTTCTTTTCCCCCTTTCAATTTTCGTAGGCAATTGGAACTGGTTACTGATCTACACTAGATTTGCTTATGTCCGATGTTGTAATCGTACCCCTACAACATACATTAACGTCAATAGTGCGAAATTAGTCAAAATCATCTCTAAATACAAGGAGTATAGAGGATGTCCTATAATACTTAAAAATTGAACACAAAAATTTGTCTTAGGATATTACAAAAAGTAGGGAAAAGTAATGTGTTGTATTCGAAATGAAGCAAACAAAGTAATGCATACAAAAGTCTCAAAACTAAAACATTTGAAATACAAACCCGCTTCATCTATAATAATTATAATAATTGGGTGGCACCACAGTTCACAGGGGAACCAGGGCCTAGCTTGCTCATCAACTACTCGTGTCTACAGTTTTTTGTCGACTCCGAACGACGAAGTTTAAGGAGCTTTTTCTTAGACAGTAATTACTCTTTGAGAGTTGTCAGCAACTCAAACGAAGTGGTGCCGCGGGGAGCTCAGCCGGTAATCGAACCTGGACCTTTGGCGTGTGTAAGTGTCGTACTCTATCCAATACGCAATGGCGTCTATTTATGCCAACATTAAAAAATTAACGTCACCAAATAAAGTACAAGTTGAAGCTTTTTCTATCTCCACCATGCGTATAGGTACTGATCACCGAAACGCTTCTAAGATTTATTGGAACGAATTGTCATTCTATCCAAAGACGCAGAAAAGACAATGTGCGGACGAAGCTTTGCCCTCATCTGTCGAGGATTCAATCGTTTAAATGTTTATTTATTTGCTTCAATTAAAAAAGTTTCTTCTTGTTCTCCGTTTGGCGGGGTGGACCTGGGTTTCAACTAACATGCCTCTCTCGCCAGCTGCCTGCAGTTGCCCACTACAAGTTGGTTAAATTCTTATTCCAATTGTACGCACCACCTCAGCCTAGGTCACTCTCTGCTGCATTGTCCCAATGGCTCGGACACGGAGACTAAAATGCTAACGTTTCTTATTTTCATATCCTCTGCTACAGTAGTTGCCATGACATTCTATAGAATTCAGTGCTGCATTCATTCGAAAAATTATCCGTTGAGCTGAGAAAAAGGATCAAATACAATAGAATAACACAAAAAGCACTGTGGTTAACAGATGTTTACTTAATTCTGATTTTCAACCGTTCTGGCCGGCAGAAAAAAATTTATTTATTAGTTCCATGTTTTTCAAGGCAATGAGTTTTTGAGAAAACGCACACAAAAATAGCCTGAAGCAAAACCTATTTGTTTTCGACAGTTTTTACGCTAAATCACAACAAGAAGGAATAAGGTGATTTATGTAAGAGCAACATTGTAGCGTGCAAATGTATTTCTCTCCTTAGTTACTGCAAAAGAAGGAGCATCTTTTATTCATATTTGTCGGGCAGAGACTCATTGTTCTGGTGGCTGTAACATGTAAAGTTTAATTCCACTAATGGTTTGCAGCAGGGCACTGTAAGAGAACCACTCTGTCTAAGCATCTGCATCAACCGAGAAGATGTGTGGTATAGATAATTCAAAAGCATTGCCTGTCCTTTTATGGTTCACACATAATCAATTATGTAAACGAGCGTCTATATTGTTACTCGTCTGAAAAGGTGCAAGAAACGAACCTCATTCAATGCCAAGATGTAAAAGTAGTCATATGGCAAAACTTGTGGGATGTGTTGTATTGGGATCCTTCCAGTCCTGCGGAAGCACCTTAAAAGAAGCAATACAATAAAGAAAAAGAAACAACACTGAATGAACACAAATATCGCTCAAACAACTAGATTCAAACAATTCCTTCAAATGGAGTCCTCCGGTCAACTGTTATAACCGCAACATCTAAAATTCCTTAAATCAGATTAAATTAAAAATTCAATTAAACGCTGCCTCATTGTCAGGCACTTATTTCATAATGAGGCAATTAAATTCTTACCGCACTGCTAATGTAAGCTGATACGTCGTTTACTTTAATTATTTCCATAACTACAGATGTGCCATCCCCGAGGCATCTGTTCAAATGTATTCTTCTCCTGGAGATGCTTGATAATTAAATGGCAATCAACATTCCTCTCCAGCGAGCGTACACAAACTTCTGCGCACACACCAGGCACGAGGAGAAAAACAACAGAAACGAATTGCATCACAGCGGAATCCCATCCCTTCAAGATGCCTTTCAATATGTTTCTCATTTCTTACATAAGCGATTGGAGCCTTTTATAAGAACCTGTTAGCCCTTATCGGGCTGTCGTCGTTGGAATGTTTACTTTGGAACCATGGATACTCCACAAATTGAACTCGCCTCTGGATGGTATAGGAGATGAAATGGCGACGGCCTCAGTCGATTAAATCGAAAAATTTCTATTTGCCCATCATCCTCGGGCATATTTTTATGATGCCCGCCGCATGTCGCTGTTGTGCATGGGAACTGTACTTTGGGAGGGGGTCTGAAAGGCAAACATAAGAGTAATATGTCGCCAGTAGATTGGTTTTGTGTGCACTCCGCAAGAGCAAGTGTATTTTCACCTCGTTCTCTTGTGGTTTTCACACAGTTTTCCGAAGTCTTGCAGAGTTACAGGACTGTGCGCTGGTAATTTTCGTTCTTGATCTACTCCGGACAAATATTTGAGAAACTGCAGGCCATTTCTTGGGTGAATTTAAAATGCAAGGCGTTTGTCCTTCACCAAGGTTTGCCGACATCTTGAGTGGGATTGTGGGAAAGTGGTTAAAGCGCAGACTGAAAATTCCATTGCTCGTCGAAAATTTAGAAATTATGCATAAGTTCATTACTTTGTTTGAGACGGCAATTTCAGAGGTAGACAGCATTAACAAACTTTCAATGCAGCACCGCAGCAGACAGTCCAAGTGAATAAAAAATTACATGAGCCAAAGGAACAAGTTTGCAAACAAACACACCAGCTAGTTGAAATTGCATTGATAAAAGTCGTTTCGCAAAAAGCAATCATAATTCCCCATCACTGGAAAATAGGAGAATAAAGCACATTAACCACCCGAGGAGGTAATGGAAATATTATGAAAACATGAAACAGCATTATGACGACGGTTCAGATTCCACTTCTCGGTAGCATGTGAAGAAGTTTGAAAGAAAACCGGATTTCAGCGCGAAAAGTGAAGAGGCACCGACGAGTCGGTCTGTGGGCGGAAAGGATAATAGATAAAATAATTCGAAATTGAACCTTGAAACACTTGAAGTCAGAAATGATTGGTTTCGCGAAAAATGAATAGTTTATAAGCCATAATTCTCTGAAGAATATGCAATTCATTCGTTTTGGAGTTGGAAGACGATTATTCGATTGAGCCTGACAATTGAAGCGTACTTAGTAGAAAATATAGATTGTGGAGAAAATGTCAAGTATGAGTCATAGATAATAGAAAATCAAAGTGAAATCAATTACCAGAGTAAGGCTTTAAGCTCTATTTTGATTAAGTCTTTGGTTTTTTTCTAATGTTCAATTACAATTTAAACTCTGAAGTTTGATTATTTTCTTCTTAGTAACTTTAAAAGTTTGAGTTTTTGATACTGCACAACGTCAGTTAGCAACAATGTCGGGGATATATTCCTTACAATTTCAAAATTGTCATATTCTACCTCTCTTATGGATTTTCGATTTTTAGGGTGTTGTATTGATACTACTCGTTATACGAAGGTTGCCTTTTATATTTCGAGATTGGGCAACCCTAGTGTTGCAATCTAGCGACTGCTAATTCTATCGTAAAGCTTGACATTTTTGAGGTTATACATACTCAGGACGTTTTGACATACGCTATTTGTGTTGTTTACAGTAACGTAAAAGATTCATCTCGCCCAAGAAATGGAATTAAATCGTGAAAATTTTCGTGCGATTATTTTTTACAACTTTCGGCATGGATTAATTCAACAACAGCGCATCGATGAACTTAATTCACGATGAAGCTTCATCAAGGACCAATGTTCATCGATGGTATGGTGAATTCAACGGCGCCAACTGATATTGCAAGATCGTCATGTGACATATCGTAAGATTGAGACAACCTTAGGCATAAGTGGGACCAGCATAAATTCAACATCCCACACAATTTGTAAATCGCTCAAAAAATGGATCGTGTCGATTTGTCGAAAGAAATGCTCCAAAAATACGATAGCGGTGCTTCGAAACACGTCTATGACATCGTGACAGGTGATGAATCACAGATTTACGCGTATGAGCCCGAAAGTAAACAGCAGTCGACTGTATGGGTGTTTCCAATTGAAATCAATTGCTCGCGTACGAAGCACTTCCAAGCAAATGGTCGCTTGTTTTGAGTGGTGCGTGGTACACAACCATTTGTTTTCCAGTTGTCTTCCGACAAATCAGGAAAACCAACCGCCGAAGACGGATCACTCCACCACGACAATGCGAGCTCTCACACATCTGCTCAAACAACTGCATTTTTGACCACTCAAAACATCGATTTGATGAGTCATCCGCCGTATAGTCCTGACTTGGCACCGAATGACTTATTTTTATTCCCGTACGTACAAAATAAAATGAGAAGTCAACATTTTTCGACACCTGAAGAAACGGTTGATGAGTTCAGAATGCATGCTTGGAGATACCTCAAACAGAGTGGCAAAAGTGCTTCGACAATTGGTTCAAACGCATGCAAAAGTGCATAGATCTTAATGGGGAATATTTTGAAAACCAATAAAGCTATTTTCGATGATTAATATTTGCTTTTGCTCTCTAACCCCGAAATATAAACCGCAACCCTCGTATAGGTAATGCGTTGTCGCCGTGGCATAGTGGGTAAATTGAGACACCGACGCTCCGGATGTACCAGGTTCGGCAATGTTGAACTACTATTCTCACAGTTTTTGGGGCCTCCCCTCTTTCAAGCTGCTGACAAAACATTCGCCGTTCGGTGTCGGTAGAAGATTTCCTGTGAAAGAACAGTGGAACACACAATTAAAGTAGTTGCTGAAGGAGCTAGCCCCTGGTCCAGCTCCTGTTCCCCTGTGGACGGTGGCTCCATCGTATATTATGGTATAATATAAGCACTTAAAACCTCATAATATACCCTTAGAAACAACGCTTTAGAATATAAAACAAGCATTTAAAATATGCATTTTGTCTAAGAAAGCTGCTTAAACTTCGCCGTTCCGAGTCGGCAAAAAACTGTAGGTCGTGAGAGAATCGTGGCGCGCACAACACGAGTAGTTGATGAGGAAGCTAGGGTCTGGTCCCCCTATGGACATAACAAAATGCTATTAAATATGAGTTTATTATATTAAAACTTCAACATATGCATTTAAAGCTAAGTATAAAAAAATATGCACGGTAAGATGCAATTTCAAAGCACTTTTCATGATGCCTTTACATGAAACCCTTACATGCATCCAAGGTGTTTATTAAAAACTTTTAATTTGCATTGAAATATCATCCCTATTTATCCGTTGCACGAAAAGTGCTTAGAGCATATTTAACACGTCAAAAATAAACAGTAAACATTGCCGAAATCATGTAGTATCTATCAATCTCCGAATCGAAGTGAAAGTGGGGCATATTCTTTGGCTCTCGCTATTTAATTTTTACCAATTACGAGCATGAGACAGTTTGGCTGGAAATTCGCCCAAGATTTAAACAATTTCGAGAAAGAAACTACATCGAAATAACATTGCTAAGGGATTGGGTGCCAATTGTTGAGACGTATTTCTATTTTTTATTTTTTATTTTTTTTTAATTTAAAGTAGAGTCCCCGTTCACTCGAGTGTCCCACAGCACAATTAGTTATTAAAAAAAAAGTAAACACTGATTATTTCCTACTTCGTCACATTTTCAAGCTTTAATAAAACCAGCTGTCCATTTTAGTTATTATTCGCAAAGTAATTCATTTTATAAAATTAAAAACCTGCATCGGGTAAAAGCGAAGAAAAAACAATTTTTTTAAATGAATGCACGGCCTAGTGTACTTCAAAATTAAATCAAACATATCCACGACAAGAAGAAAATGGTGCACTACTTAATTAGCGCCGACGGGTTATTTTGTTATTACTATGTGAAAAGGCACGTCAGTCGATGACGGATATAAATAGTTCTGTTCCGTAGTTTTCTGATCCAGCTTACAATACTAAAAGCTGGAATTCTTCATAAACAACTTCCATAATTTCGTTTCACCACTTTACACATCGCTTCCCAATAAACGATAATGATAGTTTCCAGTTTAGCCTAATTAACTTTTTTTTGTTTCTCGTAATGCCACCATTTATACTCCGCAACATTTAAAAATAAACATCACTCAAAATACAACCACAAACCCAACAACTATTCCATTAAAGACCTAGTGGCACAAACACCACCGTTTAAGAGGCATTTAATGCGGAGAGCACCAACAACTTGAAAGAATGTAGCTTCATTGATTGCAAAACAGAGCAGTTCCTACCACTCCATTATTAGTCATATTCCACAGAGTAGCTCAATAAAATCGTACCCTGCTCCCATCTCCCATAAAATCATCTCGGAGTCTCAATTAAAAACACAATAAAACCCACTAATTCCGATCATCGGAAACACCAAAGAGAGTGCCCAGCGCAAACCGCTCCCAATTCCCCTAATCTCCATCAGCCATCCTAAAGGTCTGTTACACAAGAACCTATTTTTAACACCCGCCGCCATAGAATGGCAGGTCAATAGCATTTACGCACGTGGATTCACAAAGTGGCTACACCGACACGGAGACACTTATTTCTTTCCCATTTTCGTAGTCGTATTTATTAAATTAGCCGCCAGCGTTGTCGTTTGAGAGTGGGGGGGGCATCGGCACGGGGCGGCGTATGCATAAGCTGCCAAGCTCTGCAGAACGAACACTGTCCACCTTATCTATCGAGTGCTGTACTCGTTAAGAGTCCACCCGTTGGAAATTAACACTAATTGTATAGGTTAGAGCATGAATCATGCATAGCGCGAGACCAACGGTGTAGTCTTTATCGTATTCATGTGTAGCGGCAATTAAAGCGGTCTTGGAATCGGAGAGAGCATAAAGCAAACTGGCGAATTCGAGTGGTGTGCTTAAGGAGCAAGCTCCCAGCACGTGTTTGCAATTTTTCAAGGTCATTAACAACCGACTGTATCGCTGATGACATCACATGTCCAGCAGCGGTGGCGAGGCAGAGGATTCACTTATACGGGCACCATAGATACGAATGTACCTCTGCGCAAGACTCGGAATCGTCTTATTGTTGACGTGTCGAGTTACAAACGGAAGGCGCTTTGCGCTCTACACTGGCTTTTCGTTGTCCTCCAACGCAAATAGACAACTTGTTGCCACTTGGTAGACACTTTTCGCTTCACCATTTGACGTTAGTAGATGAAACCGAAAGACAAGGGCTCAGTGAACCATACAGGCGGCAAACAGTCGTATTTGCATTGCAAACAGGCGACGAAGGCATTCGTCTTTGGCTCGGAGATTTAATGAATATTTGCATACACCAGTAGTTGGATAGTTTTATGTGTTTTATGTGTGTTTGTGCCTCACAATCACGCAATTAAGTTTGTGTGCAAAGGAAGTTACAATTAGTTTCGACAGTGACTGGGTTTTGATAATTTGTGAAACTTATTCATGAGATAGACAAACTGAAGAAGAAGTTCAGTGTTTGGAGTTGACCAACGAGAAAATTTTGGTGTAGGGAGGTGGTAATTAGAATATGATTTGCTTGTGGTTGATTTAATGACCATCGTCTGTTGCAGAACCACAGCAACTGAACAATTCAAAAGGAATTCCGAATGTCCTAGATTACTGTTCATGAACTGTGTAATTCAATTACCGAATACAAAATTGGAAAGCATTCCTAAGCCATTTGAATCCACGACAGTAATGTCGATAAACATAAAGCGTCGTCCGAACGAACGAACAATAGTGTGAGGATCACAAGTGGTTGCCGCAAGAGTTGAGAATAAGTTTCTGAAACAGGAATGCTACAAAAGCAATGACGCCGAGGTGCATTAACCTTTCCTTGACATCTTTTCCAGAACACAAAACACACCATGGTGGGTGGCGGACTTATATCCGCTCCTCTGTGTTGAAATGGGAGCATATTTTGTCAACAAAGAACTTTTTTTGAAGTTGATATGGGACAAAGAAGCAAAGTTGAAGGTTGGTTATGGCCATTTGGTTTGAGACTAGCTGCTTGGGTTGAGAGTTTTTGGATAAACTCACGAAGCTTATGCAATATTTATGCTAATATAAGTGAAAAAGATATTTGGTTTTATTGGGGCCATCAGTTTTTTGTTGAATTGGAAATATTGCGGTCGACAGCGATGTAGTCTGTATTGATTGTGTTTAAGAATGGAATTCTTTTTCGTCCATGAGTTACACACAACATGGATTTTAAAATCGAACAATGGGATTTAGGATTTGTTTTCAAAGCACATTAGATACGCATATTCTTTTCCAATTTTATGTTGAGAAAAAATCTTAGATCCTTAACTCCATAGGCGATTTCTACTCCTACCAATTTCTAAATTTCAAGATTCATCCTTGAATGTCTTGTGGCCGTCGTGGCGTAGTGGGTAGAGTGCGACGCTCACACGCCGAAGGGTCTAGGTTCGATTCCCGGCTGAATACCTCGAATTTTTCACGGCACCAATCTTTCGAGGTGCTGACAACACTAGCTGTATTAAAAAGCTTCTCCAACTTCGCCGCTCGGAGTCGCCAAAAAACTGTAGGTCCCTTCTACTCGTGAGGGAACAGTAGCGCGCACAACACCAGAAGTTGATGGGCAAGCTAGGCCCTGGTTCCCTGTGGATTGTCACGCCATACATTTATTATTTTATTAATATCCTTGAATTTTCAAGCAAAATGTACATCAATCATTAATCATCTAGCCATTCTGAATATTTTCAGTTAGTTGGGCGGCGAAACAAAAATATTTTAATACTCATTCCACCAGGACAGTTGATCCAATCTTTAGCACATTAGCTTCTGACTGAAATCAGTTAAATAAAGTATGTCATCTTATTGCGCAAACGTCCTAACAGCGCAGTGACCGGTACGTAGTTGTTAACATTCCATGAGACAGGCTTCATGCTAAAGAAATTTGTTAAAGAGAAAATTGAATGTTCAGTTTATAAGTATATGCACCCCCAAGTACTACCTCACTACAGGGGTTATTATATTTTTAATCTGCAAAGGCCAGTATGAAAGGCAGATTTAAAGAACCTGCCTTTGACTGGGAACAGTCACGATTTCACTGTATATTCACCGCATAACAATATTAACAACTCTTGAATTGTTGTCGAAATTTGGTTAGAATTGGACACCAAATTAAAGCTATAAATTCATGCAATGTGAATCCTAATATGCAATTATGAGTCTGTTGCCGATGTCTGGCGGCAAGCGCGCAACAACAGCCGCAGATCACACTTCACGCACTCAAATACAAACGGATACAACTAATAGACTCATAAAATAGACCCGACTTTCAAAATGTTACAACCAAGACAGGAACAAAAAGGTTTAAGTTTCTGACCGACTAACTCCCGACATGCTTAATTATGTAAGCACTTATATTTCCTGTGTTACTATATATATCCGATCAGTCGGGAAAACTGCTACACGACTATTTCTTCGGTGAAAAAAAAATTTGCGACATTTTTTCATACACCAAAAAATTGATAATTTGTAAAAAAGTTGTGTGTAAAAATCGAATGGCCAGCCTTCTCGACAAAAAATTATTCAATACTGCTGTCCCCAATTTACTTTCTCATTTTTCTGTATTTGTATTAAAATTTTCTTATAAAAATATGTTTTATTTCAAACTAACTTGTAAAGATTAATGGCAGTAACAAGACTTTGGTTCTTAGTGTTTCATAACTTTTCTTCATTGTGTACAACGGAGCTAAAATCATTCGTTAACGTTTCCGTCACATTTTACACAACCTCCTGTGTTTTAAATGTTAAGCATTTTTATTTTTTGTGACAATTGTTTATGACATACAAAGCTTCGATTATGGTTACCCAAAAAGGAAAAAAACCGCTATGGACCATTCGAGAATGTAGGCACATCAACCATATTTCGTCATCCACTATTTTTGCAATAATTATCTAATTCATCGACACACATTTAAAAACGCTACAACGAAATCAACAAAGTTTGCAACATCTTAAAGTGAAATGTACATCACCCGAAAAACATCCAACGCAGTGCCTGTTCTCGGTAATGCAACATTTTTATCTTTTGCAGTTCCCATTTATCATCAACCAGAAATGCAGTGATAATTCATCTTAATTTAAACAGTGCCTTAATCCCGCGACTAACATCCATTCATTAGTTCTCTCGCCGGACTACGTGGACTGTACAAACGCCTCGCCTCCAATCACCATACTGCACGCTTGTGTGGTTACAACTTGAAATAATTGCTGTACCACGAGCGTACATCGGATATCGGATGCACTATTCTCAACCGAGAAACCATGATCGACTGCCAAAAGCACGAAAACAGCAGGCAGTCAACGGTCTCGAGTGAACATTTGTTGCTGAGATCGCAAATGATGTCGTGTTTGATAGCTTTGAACTAGAAAAATTCCTCAATCTCTGTTGTGCGGTTCGGCTCACCTTGTACTTGACTTGTACTTGAGGCGGCGTGTTGTGAGGAGGAATCGGGTTTGTTGGTTATTCCATGAAAATTAAATAAAAAAAACTATGGAATTTGAAAGCAGGCAAACAAATGAATCAAAAATTGTAAGTAATCATTTTCCCAAATGTGCATCGAAGGGAAATTGCACATCGCATTCCTCCACCATATACGAGAAAGCCTGTTCCAAACTGTTGCTCTTTCGATTCATGCAGTGACAGGTGAGAATCTATATACAAGTCCATAATAAGATTGATCAACTTGTCACATTAACAAGTATTTCCACGACGGAAAAAAAAATAAACAAGTAAACAATTTCCCATCCCACTTCATCCCGAAAGAGGACACCACTCGTGATTGAATTTTAAAGCGAGCATGGGCCCCGAAGCTGTGAAGGCAATTTTTTGTCGCAATCATTGGCTTCATGGGCAGAGATTATACATTTTCATACATTCGCCGAACGCGGGGCAGCAACATCCACAGGAAAAAAATCCAATTCTTTGTGGCTGTCACTGTACTTTCCGCTGCTAGCTGCGGAGCGTCTGCCCCAGCAGTCGACGCTCTACCGCTCGTCTATTCGCAAACAACACTCGCCAAATTATTTCAAGTTTAAAAATAAAAACTCATCGCTCATAAAAATAACAGAGGAACCTCTCGAGAACACACCGAAATCGCCAGAGCATTCGCCAGGAATTCAACGTGAAAAGTCAATTTTTCTTTTTCCCATCAATGCATCGTTTGTTTCGTCCAGCTTACCGCAATAAATCCTTATGGTTTTCCCAGCCTGATCCAGATTTCCCGACTCAGAGGCAGGGCTATAATCGCTTTGCTGCTGTTAGAGTTACAGATTGATGAGAACACAACACAAAGTAAATCAGATTCCCAAATGGTCAACTCTTAGCGAAACACTTCACATTTTCTCACGATACGGGCGTGTTATCACTTTTCTTCTTCACTCCTCGGCTAGAATTTTTCACAAGAATTTCTTGGAATCTCTAAATTCGTTTCGTTTTTTTTTAATTCTTTTGTTTTCCTTCAAGGAATGAATAAATTAGCAAACGGCGCGAACAAAAATTCTTAAAGAGATTTGGAAATATACGATTATGTGGGTTATATTTCGTCGTTTACGAAGCGAACAGGAAAGTATTCATTTTGAAACGCAACGAGTTCTTAAAATAAACTAAAGTCACAGGCGACGAAGAATCCACAATCTCGTTGGAAGCAAAAACACAAATCCGTGCCTATGACAAAAGAGATACCAATTTGCGACAAATTCTCAGATGACGGACGACGACGATTGACGAGAGATGAGGGATTTTTATCTCTTCTGTCGTACAGTTGGTATGCATGGCAAAGTGTGGTGAGTATTTTCTTTAGAAGCTCCCAAAGTGTGCTCCATATTTGGATTAAATAAAATTTAATAACCCTGAGAGTTTTTGCAAAAACAAAAAATATTACAAATGAGACTTAAAACTGAATTTTCTTCAGAAGGGCTTCAATGGCTTCATCAGAAGGGTAAATCCTTACCTAGAAGGAGGAGTAATGCAGATAATAATTCCTTCAGAATATGGAATAGAGTGTATCAGTGTAGAATGTTTCGCACTCTGTCACAAGTCTTAACTTTGTGTGATTGACCTGTTTACACTCAATTTCCTTAGTTTTAGGTAAGAAGTAACAAGTTTTGAAGTCAATTATTCAGTTAACACATTAATGAAATGCAATACATATCGATGTTCTTAAGCATTTAATTGCTAGAAGTTATGCGAAAATTTTAGATGTCAAAAAACAGAGTTAAATCTAACGGTTTTAACAAAAGGCCGCCAGGATTTTCTACAGATATAAAGAACCAAAGCTTAATTGTGCATTAGTCTGATCATTTCGTAACGAACATTTCGCAAGGAACATATTATACTTAAATATCATCCTAAGAGAAGTTTTCAAATCGAACAATTTCCCTGTCAACTCACCACGTTTTGTTTTGACACACGTGCACTTTGACAGTTCATCACAATCATGTCTTCATAAGAATACATCGTAAACAAACCATATTACAGCGCACATTACACATAACACTGAAAGTTTGAAATCAAAAAATAAGGAAAATGGATAAAACGGGAAAATTTCTTTTGCCATCTCCTAAATTCCTTAATTTAGAGAAAACCCCTTCAGCGACACCACATTTCCTATCGCCACAAGGTATGCTGCTACCAAAAGACCAACAACCACCGCCAATGTATGGACCTCGAGGAAGCACGGTTCCGCCAAAGTTCCTAGGCCATCAGCGAAATCCCACTTCCACGATTTCAAATCACCAGTCCGACAGAACACAAAAATTTTATTGCGATCCGTGTGAAGCTGAATTTCACACATCAACCGATTTCAAAGTACACAGAAGTGAACATGTTCAGTGTGAGATTGATAACTGTTCATTTTGGGGACATCCGTCGTTCATGGACACTCACATTGGCCTTCAACATGCCACGGGACTGTACACTGAGCTGAAGAAGCTAAGTACGCCGGAGGAGATCGCCGAATGGAGAGCTCAGCGAAAGAAAAACTATCCGACGGTTGCTGCGGTTCTGCAAAAGCAGAAAGCGCGGGAGCAGCGAATTATGCGAGGTGAGAAATTGGAAGCGAAAAGGAACCGATTTGGAAACCGCGAAGATCGAAGACAAATGACAACTGAACCACGCGGAGATGCGAGTCAAGCTGGTGGCAGGAAAAATTCCAAGAGGCAGAACAGAAAGCGGAATCGATTTGGAAAACCAATGACCGAAAAGGAGGTTAAAAAAGAGGAAGTGTCAGTAAAAAAGGAGGAGGATGTTGATGAGCCAGCTGTGTGCGGAGGTTTGAAAATGTTCACTGGAACTGGCGGAATGAGTGACTACAAAAAGGTGAAAAAAGTCGAATCGCATGCGCTGACGGGATTACTGGGTATGTACGGGTCTGATTCCGACGATGAGGAGGACAGCAACGGCGATGATAGTGAAAACTTTGACCAACCAAAATCGGAGATCCTAATAAAAGACGAAACTATGGAACCAACCTCAAAGGCAAGAAGCGAAAGCACACCATCTAGTCAGACAACCACAAAGGAAGAGGAAGACAAAAGGGAGGAACAGTCAGCTTCACAAGGTTGCAGCTCAGCGACGGCAGTTCAAGATGCATCTAACTCGTCTTCTGCACAACTTAAATCGAACCAGCCTTGTAATGACGACCAAGCTCCTACAGAAGTACCCATAATAAAGTCGTCAAGTATTCCCGACGAAACAGAATCCAGCGTAAATTGCACAGTTGATTCAAAAGCTCAGCATAGTAGTGATGATGAAGGTCCCGAAGAAGTCCCAATTGCAAAGAGCTCCCCAGCTGAACCCCAATGCAATCCAGAAAACAAGGGCGTCGAAATTCCGCAAGAAGCTCCAATTGCTAAAAAACCAAACGCTCCTGCACCAGCAAAAAAAGACAAGAAACTTCCACCAAAGAAGAAACCGCGCCACTACGGACTAGACTACAGAAAGCTCCGCGCTGGTCGACAGAACACATTGCTGGAGAAGCTGTTAGAAACCGACATCCGGCACGAACGCAACGTGCTTCTACAGTGCGTTCGGTTTGTAGTTCAAAACAATTTCTTCGGTATTGGATCATCAACAACCCAGCCGGATGCCTAAACTACTCTATTTATTTTTAAGAAACTGTTAGACTATAATATCGCTTAGTGGAATAAAGTTTACTGTTGTGGATAAAATTCGCCTTGTCTCTGCTGCTGGGCCTGTCGAGCGGCCTGTGTGTACTTTGTTTTTGAGTCTTCCAGTTCTCTGACCCTTGATCGAGCATGGTGGATACGGTGCCAAGCCATTTGTAGTACTTTTGCCGATGCATAGCCGGATCCTTCGTGCGGTTGACCGGTTGACACTTGGGTGAGGTAGTTTATTTGCTCACTTAACTTGGATTCAACATTCGAGAGAGACTTCAGAAATTGTTGTGTCTGATTTTCGGCATTCTTTTGCGATGATTTCTCTTTACTAAGTTCTTGAAGAGCTTGGCCTACAGGAGACATTGAGGTTGCAATTACAAAGATCGAATAGTAAAAATTAAAGAAGTTTTACCGGCGCTCTGGAGGCAGGTGATGATTTCTTTTTCGATGGCATCTAATGCATGAATTTTATCTAAAGGATTGTGTGCCATATTTTTCGTAAAAAAGTAAGAAAGCTGAAGATTGGGCTAACAATTCGGTTTGTTTTGACAAGGGATAGTTGTAGAATGTCAAGCGACAACTGACGGGTAGTGTTCGGCGGAATGGTTGTTGTTTCTGATAAAATTGAATCTCATCTATTACAATTGAAATCGCATGGGAGCTCAGAAATTTATAGAAAGAATTCCAAATCCCTAAAATGTTAGCTATGAATTTGTGAATTCTGCAAAGAGTATTCTGTAAATTACAGAGGTAAATCGCTGTTGACTTGTTGATGTAGAATGATCTTCTATATTAAGAAATTAAAAAGAGACACAAAATCTTGAGCTCTGCCACGAAACAATTCCATCCTAAAATGGGTCCCACGTGCCTCCTCGAAACCGACGAACAGGCTTTAAGTGTAGAGTTGCAGATCTTCACGGTAGCTACTCCGTTTTGCTTCATTTGGCGTCTATATTGTATTTTGATTTGGTGAAGCTTTGACGCCTTGCTCTAACCTCACGTAGAACTAAACCTAATTAATAGCCAATTTACGACTTAATTAGCTGTCAAACCAACATGTAAGTCGTAGGCTCAAGGGAACTAATTTTACATTAACATGAACCAGCCATATATTTTACTTTTGTGACTCATGAAATTTCTTTCTAGAAAAATCTCGACCTTTCCAAACCATGAGTCATTGTCTAAAATTATTTTTCCATGAAGTGATGATATTTTTCCCCTCCACATTACGTATTGAATGCTTTCATTCACATCGATAACATCGATAGCGTTCGTTTCCATTGCAAATATCGAAAGCACTTTGACATTCATCCATTTTTTCATTCTCAATTTGTTTGACATCACCGCCGGCGGTTCCGAAACAGCATTTTTACCACGTGCTGTGTATTACCTTTCACGAAAACATATATCCAGTGCTAATATAAATCACCCACCAAACAGGTAAGTTTCAGTACATAAAAGCAACACTCAGTTTTTTTTGCCTCATTTGCAAACCGACATTTGAACGAACTTCCATCATACTTTTCACAGAAAGTATATTTAAAATGACTGACGTCGCTGAGAAACCCCAAGAAGCCGCAGCCGAAGTTGTGGAAAAAGCAACAGAAGAGGAGCCTGTTGAAGATGTTGATGACAGCAAGGACGAGTCATCAGAGAAAACAGACACAGAAGCCACCAATGGTGACGCATCGAAACTGGAAAGTCAAATCATTCGTCAAGTCGAGTATTACTTCGGTGATGCTAATTTGCACCGTGATAAATTCCTGCTGGAACAGATCTCAAAGGACGACGAAGGATGGGTTCCATTCGATGTATTGTTGACATTCAAGCGGTTGGCGGCATTAACAACTGACGTTAACGTTATTGTGAATGCATTGCACAAATCCGACGAAGGTTTGATTGAAGTGCACGAGGACAAAACAAAAATTCGCCGCCATCCAGAGCGGCCCATTCCAGAGCATAATGAAGAGAAGCGCAAGGAGATTATGTCTCGCACAGCCTACGTCAAAGGCTTTCCATTGGATGCTGAAATGTCCGATCTGATTGACTTCTTCAGTCCGTTCGAGAAGGTGGCCAACATAACTATGAGAAAGTACTTAGACAAGCCAACGAAAACGTACAAATTCAAGGGCAGTGTGTTTGTAACGTTCACCAAGAAGGAGCAGACCGAGGAGTTCATTAAGAAGGAGAAAGTAAGTTCATAACACTTCCGCCTGACGAATGGCTACTTTTTTAAAACAATCTTCCTTTGCAGGTCCAGTACAAAGAAAGCGATCTAATTCGCAAGTGGCAGGAAGCATACCTCGAAGAAAAGAAGGAGGAGCGCAACAAGGCCAAGAAAGGCAAGAAGGAAAACAAGAAAGAGGAAGAGAAATTCAACTTGCCCAAGGGAACAGTGCTGTTCTTCGAAGGCACCAACGATGATACCACTCGTGAGGTCATCCGCACAGCACTCGAAGCTGTCGACGCCGAAGTCGCATACATCGACTACAGCAAGGGTGAGAAGACTGGATACATTCGCCTACAGAATGAGAACTCAGCTGCTGGTTTCCTGGAGAAGCTCGAAGACAAAAAGGTAGATACCCAGACTCAACATCCTCCAGCGTTGTATTTACTTTTTTTTCTTGCAGTTGAAAGTGTCAGACACACTTGATTTGACCCTGCGTTTGTTAACCGAAGAGGAAGAGAAGGAGTTCCTCGCAAAGGCTGTAGAGCACATGAAGTCTCGAAGAAATCAACAGAGCCGACACAAGGGAGGCTACAACCGCAAGCGTCGTGGCGGCGATGACTCCGAAACGAGGAACAAGAAGAAGAAGGACGACTAGAAAGGAGGGAGTTTTTCGCTTTGACGCAAAGTGTTTTCTATTTTCTACCTAACCAAAGGAAAAACAAACTCCGAAGGGACTCTACACTCCTGAGACATTTCTTACATTTTTTTGACTGTGTTGCTACATAGATGTTTATGTATAAATTGCTAATGGATACAATACACTATTGAATAGAACTTTACCTTTATCTGAATGTTTGTTTTTTTTTTTTTTTGAGTGGTATATGCCTTAGTTGCCTTCACCAGTTGAATCTCCGACAAAGAAAACTGAGCAATTCGAACTTTTGAAGGTTAAATAAGACTACCTGCCACAATCTAGAGGTAAGCGGCACACATCAAGCTGGCGCACGCTTGAAACCAAATTTTAATCTATTCCAAATCTCATCTCATTGCCTTGACCAAAATCTTGTAAAACAATTCTAGTCAGTTCTCCAAGTCGCAGAATTTATATAGTTTGCATAGTAGGCGCTCTCGCGTGACTTCTTAGACATCATTTTTGAAAGATCGCCTCGTAAGGCAATACCAGAGGCCTGATCTTCCAAAAGCAAGCACAATTGACATCATTGAGGTTTTTTGCTGGCATTGAAGTGAAGGCGGCAAAGCGTTACATTATGCAGTAGAAATTTCGATGACTTCGTCTACTTCGGCTCAGTGGCAAATATGAACAATCACGATGTTACCGAAATCAAACGCTGAATCACTCTTGCCAATCGTTGTTTCTTTGGGCTATAAAAGCCAATCAGGTAATAGACTCCTCGTTTGGCAAGACTAAGTTGGCTTTGTATAACAGCAAGATCACCGCAGTCCTGGTTTACTGCGCGGACACGTAGACCTTAGAAAAAGGGGATGAGTAAGCCCTAAGACTGTTGGAGGAGAAGATTCAATGCCGAACTCTATTAGCTGTAAAGCGACAGGCGCCTGAACAAGCTTAACTTAACAAACAAAACTTAAGGAAGCTAGACCATGTAGAGCGTGTGGACACCACTGCCCCGGCCCGAAAAGTCTTCTAATCTTCTAATCCGAGACATTTGGACAACAAAGGACGGCCTAGGTTGAGATGGCTCACACAAGTGGAGGATAATCCCAACCGACTTAGACTACGTAGTTGGAGGGTTAGAGAGAGATCGCGCTGGCTGGAGAGGCATGCACTTGAGGCTCTGGACTACCCGAGCTGTAGTGACATAGAATGAAGTTGGTTATGAACTTTTTTAGTCTAGATTTTATTAACGCGAACAGGCACTCGAGTCTGAAAATGCCTTTTATTTCTCTAAATTCAAAATACCATAAATTTTAATGAAGGAAGCATTTTCATTAAGCCCACGGGGGGGGGGGGGGGGGGGGGGGCAGGGCCTGACTTGCTCATCATCTACTCGTGTTGTGCGCGCTACTGTTTTCTCACGAGTAGACCTACAGTTTTTTTTTAAGATTCTGAACGGCGAAGTTTGAGAGGCTTTTTCTAAGCCATTTATTATGCTTTGAGTATTGTTAGCATCTCGAAAAAGGTGGTGCCGTGAAAAATTTGACGTGTTCAGACAGAAATCGAACCTGGACCTTCGGCGTGTGAGCGTCGCACTCCACCCACTATGCCAGAGCGGTCACCAGCTTTTTCATTGTCTCCATATAAATTTAGTTTGAATAGTTTAGGAATTTCATAACTAGAAATCGGACACTCGGCACTATACGCACTATATCTTACGGCCTCAAAGTCAGCAGAGGAAGGGACGACGATTAAGCTGAGAGTGAGAAAGAATAAAATTAGTTGTAATGCGACTTCACTTAGAGAATACATTCACTTCGCTTAGAGAATATCATTCCCCCTATATTGTTAAAGAATAATTTTGGGAGTTCGGGAAATCTAACAAAGAGGTTCTCCTTTGTTTTTAAGTTCATCCTCACAAATGAGTTGCTGATTGAAACAAATCGTCTGAAGCTGTCCAAACAAATTAATGAGCAATTCATCTGAATTTAAAGAGTTGTTAGTTTTGTAATCGGAACCTATGTCGGTGACATGTTATTTTTCCTTACCGTTGACTTTGATGAATTAGGCTTTTTGTCAACTGCGGTTTATGTTATCATTGTCATTCGACATGAACTTTAAAGGTTTTTGTGAGTAAGTTTGACCGATCGCACACTATTCCATGTTTCCATCCCTCTGTGAAACTTCTCACTGTTTGATGTGGATTTGGCTTCTAAGAGTAGAGGTCATGTTTGTGCAAGTAGTAAAATTATTCGTGTTCCTTTTACGCCATTGCTGGACTTTGAATACTAGCGATAGCTTCTATAGTGTCTTCTTCCTGTTATAGTGAGCATTGGAGAAGTATCTAACGCGTTGATATCAGGATCTGTTTGGATATCGAATTTTGAAGAAAGTTTGGGATCTTTTTTCATACAGACTGTTTTTTTTGACACCACCGAAGTTTTTCTTCTTATCCATTTAAAATTTAAAACTGATGAAAACAAGTGAAAAAAATAATAAAATAATTGAGTAATGTGGTTTTGGTGGCGTTAGAGGTGTGTCGGTTCGGAAAAGAAGATGTCATGCTCTATGGAGTTAATAATTAATTGTTGGCGCAACAGTCCCCCAAGTGACCAGGGCCTAGCTTTCTCATCAACTACTCGTATTGCGCGCGCTACTTTTTTCTCACGAGTAGAAGGGACCTACAGTTTTTTGCAGACTCCGAACGGCGAAGATTGAGAAGCTTTCTTAGACAGTTATTACTCTTTGAGTGTTGTCAGCAGCTCGAAAGAAGTGGTGCCGTGAAAAATTTGAGGTGTTCAGCCGGGAATCGAACCTAGACTCTTCGGCGTGTGAGCGTCGCACTCTACCCACTACGCCACTGTGGCCAGCTGAATTCCTCCCCTTCAAAGATTTCCCCGCAATAATCGTTTTGCTCGAAATGCTCAATCGTTCACCCTTAAGCCAAGCTTCGGACGTACAGTTCAGTTCAGAACTCATTCTTTAGCAGTACCACACGAATATGGAATATCTGTCCAGCTCAATTTGACCCCCTCATTACAATCCACCGACATGCAAAACCACAGTACACTCGTTTCCCTTTCTTCCTCTACACCTTCGGACCGTCCTGTGACTTAAGACTTAAGTGTACCAATAAAACCCTCAAATTAAAAAAAGAAAACGTTTAGTGCAAGAGACACACGAACATACCCAGAATATACCAACTACCCTCCCAACAGGATAAGTCATATTTTGCAAGTACTTTATGTAATTTAAACAAATTTAACCACTATACATGAAGTGTTTATTTTATTCCTTGGTTTAATTTAAATATATACATACAACAAATATATCCATGGATACAGATCTCTCCAAGAACAGATAAAAATAATTCAAGAAGATCCCTAAGATAATTGCTAAATACCCTTAAAAGTACGCATATGTCATTTAACTTAAAGAAACTAAGTAAAAAATGAAGACTTAAAAAATATCCCCACACGTAGTACACACTAACTTAAGTTAACCTCAAAAAAATGTATTTGTTTGTTTTTTTTATAAAAAAAAGTTGATCAGTTAAATTGTTTGTCTCACAAGGAAGATGCTGGTTGTCTGATTGAAGATCGAATAAATTTTATTTATCAACATTGAACTTGAACATTTTTACTGTATAACTGTATAGGTTTTAACAATTAATGTCTCTGTTAAGATGTAACTATCTAGAAAAAGGTTCAAGAAGTTATCGGTCTCAACCGGCATCTCAAACATCGTGATTTAATCTCTAGGAAAACAAAGTTTTCTCTCGAACTTTTCTCATTTTTCTCACGCTCTTTGCAAAATATGAATTTTTTAGTTTTACTAAAATATATATATATATATTCTTCTAATGTATGTATACTATATTCTAATTCAATATATATGATTTTGTGTGCCTTTGTGGATAAATACATGCAATATATAAATGTGTGGTAAAATGTTTAAACTCTGTAGTAAAACAGGTAATTTTTGTTTAAGTTTTGATTACAGTTAGTACCTAAAGAGGAATCCATTCAAACAGTACTTTCACAGTTATACATTCTTTTATTTTAGTTTGACCCTCGAGTAACATGCTTCAATCTTCTCTTTACTTTGAATTTGCCTTTTCAACGACCCAATCCAAAATTCCAGCAACAAAAGAATCTATAATTTGATTGAAATATTACAAACTAAGTTAATGAGAAAATTTAATGTAGAACTAATGATATGTAATGGCTTTAATGGGGACTACCTTAAAATACCTAAGCAATACTTTGAGTCTTTGTTTTGTAATGCTAGTGCTCCTAAATTGGAAAACACATTGTGCAGGTCATGTAGCAATTTAATATTCATACAGGTTGTATCAAAAACGGAAGTTCGCAAATTTTGTTCAAAATAGGGACTCATTTGCTTAGTGTGTTAAGTCTACTACGAACCCCATGAGAGGGGTAAGCAGTGATTTAGAATAAACTCGCACTTAGTTATTCAGCATATATTTTCCGGAAGTATTCGAACTCACATTTTTGAACTTTTGGAAATGTAAAAATGTTAAGTACTTAAAATTTTATAAATTTGTACCCTAACTAATGCAAAGAAATTAAAACAAGGATGTACATGCATTATCTCAAAAGAAGGAAAAGACTTGAACGGTTTTTAATTCTTCTTAACGTTTTAGGACGTCAAACTAAACACCAGAGATCATGGTAGTGTGTTCCAATACTTTCTGTACTAAACTCTGAAGTCTGTCATTTGAGAGCGCTCATTTGACGTAAAACTCATTTTTTCGGAATACGGGAGCGAACATGGTGTTGTTTTGTTTTTTCGGATATGGGAACACACCTGGTGTATCTTGAACGAGAATTTTAAAGAAATTGATTTGAAAACTTTGTTTGTTTAAGGTGGCTTTGTCAAGCAGTTTGTGTGGAAAGACAATTTCTGCATGAAAAGTCTTCAAATCTCAGCTAATAGAACAAGGCAACAGAGGCCAACAGCTATGAAAGTGTCACTCATAATTGAAGTAGCGGCTCAATCAACTTGATGCAAGGAACTGAAGGCAGTCGGTGTAAAACCGCGCTGTTAGTTGAAGCCCATTTGTACTCTTGACAGCTTAAGATAAGGTTTTAGAGACATATTTAACTTAATGTATTAAAGGATTTTTTGATTTGCACAAGGCAAGATCTGTTATTTTTATAATAGGTGTGTTCCAGTACTTTTTGTACTTAACTGTCATTTGTTAAGGAGTAGAGGTAAATCCCTCTCAGGAAAATGGAAAGAATCGGAACGCAACTAAAGTATTTCAGTGAAAGTATGTCAGTGAGAAATATCAAATTCTTTTTTTTTTCAATACAGAAAATAAAAATAAGAACAAGATTTGACACACATACACAAAGATAATGCTCACTTATCACTGTACGCATCCACACAAATTTCTTGTGTTAAAATGGGCACGGTGGGGAAATATTTTACTCTCTCAAGGGACGTAAAAAACATTCTTTCAGAATACGGGAATGGACATTGTGTTGTTTTTTCGAGTACGGGAAGACACCTTATGATCGCTGTTTAATGACAGTTCACCATATATAAGCAAAGAAGTTAAGAATGTTGGATTTTACATTTTAGTCATTTCATAGTTCTTTGGAACAGTTCAATTCAACTCGTGGGTAAATGAGAAAATAACAATTTTTCCCGCACAAATTCATTTTCAGAAAACGCTTTTAAAACGGAATAAAATCCCGTATTTAGTTATTGGATGTTTTTTTTCACTCGTTCCCTCTTCCTGAATACCAAGGAACAAATTATTGACTTTTGAAGTGAGACGAGTTATTCAACTTACGTGAAATCCGTAATATGGGTGAATATCTCACTCAAATTATCAAATTGGAAATCAAAACTTTAAAGTGCATAACAGTAAGCCTCGCCCTCCACTGATAATAATCAGGACAAACAATCTGTTAAAAGACCGTGTTGTTTGACCAACTGCATGCCAAGTGCCAACTGCAACTGCCAACTGCTAGTCCTGTTTCAGTGCATAGAAAATGAAAGTGTTAGAGAGTGGACTCTGCGATGTGAATGGCAGCATGTCAATCAGTGTAAACTCCACGAATGACATCGTAGTGGAGATCCGACGTAAAATCGGCCTTGACAACCGATATTACTTCGGTCTGCTAAAGCAACTGGGCTCAAAACTCCTGACTCGAAGGAACAATGTTCGTCTGCCTGATAAGTAAGTAAGTATTTTTCATGAACACAATTCGAAAATGAATTAATTCCACTCTTAAGAATCGATAGCCTGAATTGTTTTACAAGCTGATTACTTTTATACAAAAAGGAAAAAGGTGTGTTTGTTAAAGCACTTATACTTTATGTTCTTATGTAGAAAATTAGAAAATAGTTTTCTGGTCCGCTGATGTTAAACGCAAATCAACAAGAAAAAAGAAATTTATTATTTTTCTGCTATAGTAAAATCATAATAAAGGTAAATAAACTTGAAAAATGTGTAAGCATTACACGAGTAAAAATAACATGTGTGAAAACACCCTTTTTCAAACTCTTTCTTGAAGCGAGCTTTAAAAGGTTAATTTTATCATCTTTTGCACATGGAATACTTTAAATGCGTAGTGGCAAAGAATCCGTCGACGGTGAAGTACCTGAAGGAATGGGATGACACAATGAGGACTTCAACACTCAACTGATTTATTTTGACAGTAGCTTTAAATTCAATTTCTTTTCCTTATTCTGTAAAGCGGTTTGATATTTATTCTGCAAAAATGCCTCCAGACGAGTAATTGGATTAACTACTGTGCTTAATGATACTGCTCGAAATTGAAGAATATATTAATACCAAAAAAAGCAACTGTCGATTTTGGCTTTGAAACTTGGCTTTGAACTTTAAAAAACCATACAATGACGACCCGGAATAATTTTTTACGGCTTTGAGAAAAGAAAAAGAAATGTTTGATTAACTATTCAATATTCAATCAAACTAACTCTAACCAACGTTAATTTATAATTAAAAAAAATTCTTTTGAAATGTCATAATGTGTCGATTGTCAAGGCTGACGGAGAGAGAAAAGTTAAAAGTTGAGATACTGCATCCGTCGCGTGACCGGCAGCGTTGGTCTATGGGCCACTTCTCATAAGAAATTTGTATTTGTCAAAGTACTGCTGATGCTAACGCATGTGAAGTACTCTATGTGGCGGAGCCTTTAGTCATGCACGAATGGGGATATTTGAGGATGAAAAGTGCCGAAGAAGATTTATTTCCAAATCATGTTGAAGTGAGATGCTTTCAGCGGAACACAATGAATTTTTTAACGAGGATAGACATTAATAAAAGTATTCAATCGCAAGAATATCTTGCTTACTGCATGGTGAAGCATTGAAGATCACAAAATTGTTTTCCTTTATTTTCTAAAAAGTAAAAAATATTTTGTGCTTTTTGCTGGACTTAGCTTTTTCAGAACAACAAAGTGAACAAAAAAATTAACACTTAAAATAAAATCAAATGTTAATCAAATAAAAAGAAAACATTTAAATGATTTTTTTTATAATAGATAGTTTTTCTGTTTTATTGTTTTTTTTATAAATAATAATACATTTTACAAGAATTAAACATAATGGGATATCTCTTCAATTTAGTTGTAAATATGCGAATATTAAATGTAGTTTAGTTGGTTGTTGTTTGTTTGCATGTGTAGTTTTCTTTTGTTCATAAATCAATTCGAATTTAGTACTAAATAATAATAATAACTACGTACATCAGTATTGTTTGTAAATTTTACACTAAACAAAAGTAAATGTCATCTAAATAAACGAAAATAGTTAATTGTAAATGTAATAGCAATAAACAATGATGATTGGGTTGAGTTGTTCGTATGCAATCGCCCTCTCATAAAACAAAACAAGAAAAAAAAAAATTAAACAAAAAGAAAAAACCGGTTCCTTGCGAAACGAATTCTCGAATTTTGAGAGATTCCTTTTCAATCGCGTAACATAAAGGGCTTCTTCATGAAGATCTCTCGGACATACTGCACGAGATATGTGAGTAAACATAAATATACATATTTAACCGACACTTCGTAAAAACAAAGCTCTGAAGATACAGAGACAAAATGGAAGCGGATTGCAGTTACCTACACGCGTGGAGTGTACACTCAGAGTGATTGGTACCGCAGTTCCTATGGGTCTTAAAACAATACACAAATAATCTGAAATTTTCAAAATTTTCAAATTTTAAAAGTAAGTTAGAAATACTCGTTACTCAAACACTAAAACGGATTTGGAGCTCAAAACGGTACGGTTCTCTAGTGATAGCCTAAATATATACAAATCGATGGTTGTTGAGGGTGGGGTGAGGGTTAAATTATTTAAACTGGATGATTTGTTGCTGGAACTATCATTGGGTTCGTTTAACGTAAAACAGAAAACAACAAAAACGTGAAGTAATTTACAAGACCAATTCGCGTCTTCTCAATTCGGGGAGGGGGAAGCGATTCATCGCTTATACACAGGCGATATATCCAGAGTGAGATTTTTGAGGGCGCGATTTCTCGCCGAGGATCGGGTCTGCTTCGAAGACCTGATGATCTCTAGGAGGAGACCTTCGCAGTCATTGCAGACTGCGGTCAGTTCGCCGCGGAGGTTCTCCTTTTGATCGGAGCTGAGATGTCCGGACGAGGATAGTGTGAATGCACGAGCAAATTTTGTTCTGAAAAGACGCATGGCGTTAAATAGTGTGTTTGAGGGAGATTTGCGGGCTTACTTTCTATCCAAGGTACTGCTGTTTGAGTGAGTTCGTGCTGGGCTTGAAACCGGCAGACTGCGTGGTCCCTCGACACTGCGTGACATTATGCTGATGTTCTTGTTTGTGGCACTGCCATTTTGTTGGTTCTCCTTGTTGTAACCGTTGACACCGTTTGCGGTTGTCTCGCCGTTTGAAGCTGCGATCATTGACTTTGTCATTTCTTGGGGTCCAGGCCCGGAACCTGGAGTGCTCATATTCGACCGTTGATGCTTGGGCGACGATGGAGCACTGCCAACTGAATTGCGAGTCTGCAATGAAATGTGCCTTACAATAGAAAGTTCGGCTAGCTTTGCGGTGGGCGTACGTACCTTCCTCTCCGACTCAGAACGAAGTAAACGTTCGATCAGGGATTTGGGAAATGATTCATCTAGGATACTTGTGGAAGCATGTGCGGCATTGATGTGCGCGTGATGGGAAGGTGAAGGAGTGCTCGAACCAGCCGGGCTTGATAATAAAGACGGCGATATTAGCACCACCGGTACATTACGGAAATGTTCAGTTGGTATTCGCATCTGCAAATAAAAAAACAGGATCGTCAGAAAATCCTTCAGACAGTTTGAATGAGAAAATGCTTACCTTTGTGTAGCACTTCGAGCAGACAGTTCTTTGGCATAACTTGCACTGAATTCCCCACTGGCCGAAAATGCTGAAACGCGTTCGCAGACATAGAAAGCAAACTTTCCGCCGCTCGACGTCCTCTTTGACACGCACCCCAACCGGAAGACCTTCCAACTCCGCCTTCGTCATCACAGACCGAATGTGCACAATTTCCTCAAGGGTCAGCGACAAACGATCGTCACCCCGTTCGCGCCAGTGTTTCTCGTCCAAAAACGACTTGGTCCATGCCCCGATCGATGAAGACCGACTACTGTTGCTGCTCTCGCCGCCTGGGCTCTGATCCAAATTATTATTGTGCTGCGGGGTTTGAGAATGAGGATGTGGGTGAGTATCGTATGATGGCTTGTGTTCTGAACATTTCGTATACGAGGAAGAGCAGGAAGGCGGTTGCGCCCGTTCCCTGACAATGGACTTTACCTGATGGTGTGGCTGATGTTTGCTGCTGCTCTCTGTGCCGACGATCGATTGCACATCGGACTGCCGTGAATCAGGACGAGATGCTGGCATTGAATGCGTTTCATCCAAGTTACTCTGACAGCCGACTATTGTGTGGCGCCGCATCGAGGCACGCCTCGACTCGCACTGTGTTGCCAGGTCATATGCTAGAATTGGGAAAACAAATGCGATTAAAAACGAGCCAAAGCTGAGTAGAGGGATGCAGCAGAACAGAACAGGCTTCAAATTTTGGCGAATGAGTGTATCACATTGGTTATCATGAGTACTAGCGTAAGAATTTTGATCCCGATTGAATTTTGATGAAATTAAGCATGGCATGGATGATGCAAATAAGAATTTTGACGCAAATGGCAAGCAGATCGTATGTACAAAGCATGACAAAGCATTCAACTGGCGTGCGGTTCATATATATATTTACATTCCAGAGCGTTGTCGAAGAACCTGTGGTACTCGTCTTCGGTTATTGTATCCTCTGTGCGCACGCAAGGAAGATGTAAAGAATTCCAAAAGTTAATTACATCACAAACAATGTAAACAACACAAATGTTTATCAAATACTGTGACAAGGGATACCATCTAACCGTTTTTTTTAATCAAAAGCCCTTCATCTCAATCAAACTTGAAATAAATATTGTATTTAAAAACTAAGCGTATATATAAAATAAATGTGTTATGAGTAAAAATATCGAGACTGGATTCAAGTTGGCGGACCTGGGATTTCGTGTACAGGGTGATCAATTGCAAGAAGTTACTTTTCTAAGGATTTTAGGTAGTGGGAGCAGAGATTTTGTTTTGTATTTTGTGTTGTTTTGATTGCTTGTCAAATCTGTTATCTGATGTGTGTCGGAGGGACGAGGGGGATTAAAAGTTGCCTCCACCATCATAATCACCCAATCAACCATTGTGTGTGTGTGTTATTCAAAATTTGGTCTTAAAAAAGATGAATAAACTCAAATGCCTTTGAAACCAAAAATAAAAAAAAAGAGAAAACAAAAAAAAAGTTATAAAACCAAACTGAAGTCGCACACAGATATTTTGCAAAATGCATTCATCTACAAAGCGATGTACTTACTTGTTCGTCTCATCACTCTGGTCGGGTTGAGGTTGCTGGAGGGTGGTAGAACGGTGGATGGCATGTAACCACCGATTGGATATGGAGGCATTTTTGGCTGGGAACAAATCGATGATGTGTGCGGAATGATGGACGATGACCCAGATGCTGGCGAGTCGTCAAAGATCTTATCATCCTGCAAGTGAAGAGTGAAGAAGTGTGAATTAGTTTGGTTTTGAATTGGGCGCGGTTAGGTGTTATTTTCGAGTGCAGGTTAATTCAATGGGGGGAGAAACAATTCGAATTGGATTAGGTTTCATTCGTGTTAGGTTACTGTCGCAAATGTTTGCATCGAGGAGCGAAGTGTTAAGTGATGCTGTTCACACGAGTGTAAGGACTTCTCTCACATTCTATGGCCAGGCAATTACTTGGTTATTTTTGGCGCAATGGATGTTAGACAACGCTATGTGAGAATGATTTTGTACAATTATTAATTTTCTCGGTTATGGGTAAATAATCTGTTGCAGAAGTAAACATTTAAAAAAATGGCAACATGTCTGAAAATGCAAATTTGTATATATGTTGATGGGAAGAATTTTGAAGGATTCTTTAAAGGCCAAAAATCCTTGGAAACAGTTTTCTTATGAGGTTGGTTTCTTATGAGGCAAACGATTTTTAAGTGAAATGTGACATTATCCACTCGTTCAACACATATTAGATGTGTTTCAGTACTTTCTGTACCATATTCTGAAATCTGTCATTTGTTAAGGTGTGGGGGTAAATCTCAGAGAGAGTGCGGGAACGCATTTAAACTAAAGTATGTCATTAAGAAATGTCAAATTTACTTTTTCGCTACAAAAAACAAAAACAAAACAAAATTTGAGACACATACACAAGATATACCGACTTATCTTTGCACGCACACCAATTAATTTGACAGAAAACCAACAAACTACCCACAAAAATTTATTGTGTTAAAATGGGCAGAGTGGGGCAATATTTTACTCGGGAGAGAGAGCGCTCATTTCACGTAAAACCCATTTTTTCGGTGTACGGAAACGGACTTTCTGTTAGTTGGTGTTGTTTTGTACTCTTTCGTGTTGTTTGTTCGAGTACGGGAACAATTCTGTCAGGGATAACGAATTTTTTCTCTCAACACTGTAAAATAAACACTTGTCGTAGGGAACAGTTGTCATTACTAAATATATGGTAATGACAACTTTTTGATTGTTCCAAAAATTCTCTAGCTGTCATTGTACAAAAGGAGTGTCAAAATAGGTCTGTTCCAATTTATTTGTGCACAGAAAATCGTAGTTGAGTATTTTAAATAAAAATCTATCTTGGAGTGAGTAACTCTGACGAAACTTTTGAAATGACTTTTCGTAAAAATTCGCAGAAATAAATGTAAATAGCTATCATACATATAAAATGTCAGAGGTTTTTTTTTAGCTTCACTTTGACAGTCATATGCTGCCCACAGATTTTTTCTTCGGCAGAAATTCGTAGGGAGGGGAAATAGTTTACTCTCTCATGAGCTCCATCTCTTAAGAAAATCAGCAAACGGAACGCCTTTTGACGTTTTTGGCGAATATCGTAGACATTTGCAACAATTCAGAGCAATTGGAACAGACCTAATATGTAATAGACGCAGACAGATAGTATAATTTAAAGACCAATAAGAGTTTCTCGTATCAATAATGTTGTCAAAGTCGTTCGTAGTTTGAACTGTTTTCTGTTAATATTCCTTCGTCCTACACTAAAACATTCCTTTAAAAGTAGTTCAGTTTTAGTAGGTTCGTTTAGGCTAACATACTGTTAACAGTGGATTTTTAAGAGTTCCTAAATAACATAACGCACTAATGAATCGACTACGCTTTTCCAAGGATAATTTTCTAAAAACAGCCGATGTCCTTGACATGTTTAGAGGAACAGAATATTCGTAAAACTGCAATACAAAGTCTACTTTTGGAACACATGACTTAATGTCTTGAAATAGAATTGACAAGGCAAGTTACAATGCAAGTTGACTTCCGACACGAAGACAATTTGAGTCATTTCCGTTCTTTTTTTAGATCTGTGGAAGTCCCACGATTTTTGGTAATTGATTCTATCGCATATCGATGGATACACATAGACAGTATAGGTAATAGAAATGCCCACGTGTCAAATGAAGCCTTTAGTCACATCCCCTCAATCCAGTTCAATATATCGCCGGCAGCTTTTCTTTGTCCACCCTTAAGGCAAATTTATGTATATGAATCAATTGTCTGCCAACGGTATGCGAAGCCCTTCAATAACGCAGACCCAATCAAGTGATGAATAAATTGAATTCTGCCTTATGTGTGAGTTTGCAGGTCAAGCCAGGTCATAACCCATGACTTTCTTTCCGTCCGCGCGTTACGCGATTCATCCAAATACAGCAAAATATCAGTTTCTTAATCTGTTAAATTTATCAACAACCAATTAATCACGCCTGTCCACATGTTGGCGCACAGATATGCACATAATCAAAATAATGTCTGTATTCATAATGAGGATGCCATACGATGTGTATACTTCACACTCTGCTTTCTAGGGAGTTCACAGTTTGTCTGGGGCATAAACTATTTTACATAACTTGGCAATCGGCACTAATGAATTAGGAGAGACGGCAAAATAGGCTTGCCTGCACGTAGCTGCTTGCGATCGACGTTCCTACTTTATGCAGATCCATCTTTAATGTATTGAAGCATACATTTTCGCATGGAGCGCGCATTAATCAGCAGAAGAAAGTAAAAGGGTCTTATCTGCACGCGGAAGGTAATAAATAAAAATGAGCTAATACATCAGATGAGAGGCGAACTCGTAAGTTCCTGATGACATCGTGTCTGCGAATTCTTTCGTTTTGTCGTTGGCGTGTTTTCGAACAAAAGTTCGCAAAAGTGAAACAAAAGAATAATAAAATGTTTATAGAAATATTTGTAGGGCTATACAGGAAATGGACGTTGCTGTCGCTCGGGTACTTAAATACTCACACGAACTGTTTGCCCTTTTCACGGTTGACACGAAAATTGGAGAAAGGTGTCTGTTGTTTGCTAGTTACGAAGTCACGACATTTGGAGTGGATAATTTGTCTAGACTATTGGGATGTGGACACAATTTTTCAATAAAAATTATAGAAATCAATTTCACGTTTAAATAGAAAGAAAAAAGACATGTGACGTATTATGTTTGGCGCATCATTCCCCATAGATATAGACTCTTCAGCAACTACTCGTATTGTAGGCGCCATGATTATCTTACACGTAACGGAGCGAGTTGCATTTTTTTTTAGAAATTTATAAATCAGCTCGAAAGAGATATGTATATATATATTGGAAGTAAGGCCCTAGCTTCGTCATCAATTACTCGTGTCAATAGTTCTCTCACGAGTAGAAGAGATCTACAGTTTTTTACAATTTCGAATGACGAAAGTTCAGCAACAACGTCTGTCAACAGCACCAAATAGTTGGTGCCCTAAGAGACCGCGAGTTGTTCAGTCCAGGAATCGAATTAGGGACCTTCGCATATGAGTTATCACTAAAACTAGGCGGCCACATGTGGCTTTCTTTGGTCATAGTAAATTTTTAAAAAGGTACACAGTCGAAATTCTTCAATAACTTTAACTATCTTCATTTTTTGAAAACTTCTATTTTTCCATCGATTTCTTTCTAATTAGTTCATGTTTGAGTTATATCTAAAGGACTGACTATATTCAGTAAGTCTGTCATTAATAATAATAATTTTTGGCGCGACAGTCCACAGGGGGACCAAAGCCTAGCTTGCTCATCATCTACTCGTATTGTGCGTGTTTGCGTATCGTGCGTTTTTGCCGACTCAGAACGGCGAAGTTTGAGAAACTATCTTAGGCAGTTATTCCTCTTTGAGTGTTGTCAGCAGATCGAAAAAGCTGGTGCCGTGAAAAATCGAGGTGTTCAGCCGGGAATCGAACCAAGACCCTTCGGCGTGTGAGCGTCGCACGCTATCCACTACGCCACAGCGGACATATTGTCATTAGTCAACGAAAAAAAAACGATAATTCCTAAACCGAACTTTAAGAGAGAGAAGAGAGAAGAAAAATTAGTTCAAAAAATAACAATTGTATGGCGTGGCAGTTGACAGGGGACCAGGGCCTAACTTGCTCATCAACTACTCGTATTGTGCGCGCTACTGTTGTCTCACGAGTAGAAGGGACCTACAGTTTTTTGCCGACTCCGAAACGTGAAGTTTGAAGACCTTTCTTAGATAGCTATTACTCTTTGAGGGTTGTCAGCAGCTCGAAAGAGGTGGTGCCGTGAAAAATTCGATGTGTTCAGTCGGGAATCGAACCTAGACGCCACGGTGGCCACAAGTTCAATGAAAGTGCTTTTAAAATTAGGAACCTGACTCGCACGTAGAATTTAACAGTTAACACACCAACCGCCTTGACCAAGGCGAGCGACCAAAAGTGCAAAAGAATATATTCTTCAAATGTCCTATGATGCCAAATTAATATTCGTGCATAAAGTACAAAATTTCTGCTCCCAACAACTGAAACAAGGGGTTTTTAACATTTTAAAACGAATTTTGATTGGTTTTCTCATTGGCTCAATTTGGATCATTCATCCAGACTTACGGCTGTTTTAGATGGTAATGTTTACTCTGCATTGAGTTATCTCGTTTTATATGAAAAATAGAAAAATTTGCCAAACGGCCACTGTTTACTAAGCATTTGTGGAGAAAATATTCAAAACTTCCCCATTTCATGAAAAATTTTCCTAAAATCGTCTACAAATGGTATTATTTACCTCAACGCTGGTTTCTCTATAGAAACATAACAATTTAGCCATAAATGCAAGGCATTCTGACGATTTCCTCCCTAGACTAGCTTTTTTCACTGTCGTACTGAGGTGCAGGCATCAGCTTTGATTACCGAATCAAGCTTTTCAAGGTTTTCCTACCTAGACATTTGACTTTACGGTTTTAGGCAATTGTAGTTGCACGCAGATAAGGCCCACCTTCATTAACCGATCGGGCTATTTTGATAAAAGATCTTTATTAAAGTATTGATTTTCAAATGATTATAGATGTTTTGTCGGTTAGGACGTTGTAAAATGAATAAGTTGGTGGTACAGTCCACAAGAATCTGGTTAACACATTAAGCTCTCGCAGCTTAAAATAATTTCAAAAATGAAGGCAAAAAAGAAAGTCAAAGCTTGATGTCATCAGGCATATGAGACACAATTTGATATAAAAAGTTATTTTGAGACTTCCGCATCGCTCGATTTACATTTTCAGATAAATTTTGTAATTTATGGGATATAGAGTCTGTGCTTACCGCATGCATTACGTAATTTTTAGGATGTAAGAAATATAAATAAAATGTACAGAACAGCCGTACAGATTCACAACTCTGGTTAAGGTTTATGAAAAATTCTAATAAAAGTCTTTATTCTAGTTTGAGAAGAAAAGTGTTCAGTGAAGCGAACAAAATGATTTGCTGTTACGACGCATAATGCGAATGGCATTAAGACTTAGTTTATTATGAACCAAATTCAATTCCAGACAGAGGAAGGCGATGCTGCTGATGGATGCTCTGTTGAGAAAGAACATAAATCGGCAAAGTTTTGAGAAATTTGAAGCGCGTTGATGAAGGCGGTAGGAAAAAAAAGCCGAGGAAGTGGCGTGTTGGCTTACTATCTCGTTAAATCGATAAATCGCATGCCAAAACCTCTTTGAGTCGATAACTTCCTTATGATTTGGTCTTATGTGGTATGTTAGCATGAACCAAGTTTGTCCCTCTTGTGAATACAAGGACAATGTCATAAGCCGCATTGAATGCACGCGATGTCATTTTTCGGTTATTAGTTTCACGGTAATTAGTGAACACTTGGGTATCGCAAACCGAAACATATGTATATAATAAATATTGATTGGCGCGACAGTCAGCTGGGAACCAGGACCTAGCTTACGCATCAACAATTCGTGTTGTGCGCGCTGCTGTTCTCTCACGTGTAGAATGATAATACAATTTTTTACGGACTCCAATGGGTGAAGTTTGAGAAGCTTTCAATTATTACTCCTTGAATGTTATCAGCAGCTGCTGCCGTGAAATGAGAGATGTTCAGTCCTGGAATCGAACCTGGACCTTGGGTGTGTGATGTCGCAATCTACCCACTACGCCAAGATGGCCACATACCAAACTAACATAAGGAACCTTATTCAGCTTGAAATTTTAATATTTCAGTTTGTATTTTGCATCGTTCAAAAATAGGAAACAATTCTACAGTAGACAGTTGTCCCTATGTCGCTGAGGTCGATTGACATAACCTAAAAACCGCTTGTAGGAATTCGTTCCGACACAGTATCCTTAAAGAAAAGCTCGTGTATCTTCTTTAAGAGGGAGAGCCCACTCTTAAACTTTTTGTTCAGTAAAAATGAAGAAAACAACATTCCTCCCACCCTTTCCAGACATCCATCTAATAGACAACAATAAATTAAATGTTGTCAAAGTTAACAAAAGCAAAGTTTTCACAATTAATCTTAGTCATATGTATACTGCGTCCCATTTCCATTTTTACGCTATGTCCAACGCCAGAAGAATATGAAATTCAGCAGCATTCGCTGCAAAGTGGTATTATCTCGAAGCTTGCAACTTTCTGATTATTTATCTTCGGGGGGAAATGCAATAAAACATCTTATGACACAGAGTCTCAAACATTGGTGTTAGATTCGCTTGATAGCATCTTGGAACATTTGTGACTATAAACCGAACATATTTATTCTTCAGTTGATAGTCTGTTTTATGTCTTTTACTATTTTAGGAGACCGTTAAGTAACTTGGTAGATGACAATGTTCACGCACACTATGGAATGACATCACTTAAGTGAGGTTGTTTCATCTGAGGCGAGAGGAAAAAATTGGCAGAATCAAATTTAGAGACAAACATTGAGAAAGTGCTAAGGAAGTGCAGAGCAGAGAAAGGATAATTTTGAAACATATTTCTCATAAAATGACTACAAACAAGAACTAATTGAGATTACTATTCATGTCAACACCTCCACTTGGGCACTAAGCGTGAAAACACTTCTCAAGGACGTTAATTGAAATCAAGACGCACATCCTTGAGCACCTTACAACATCTGCATGCACACTCGAAGTCATCGAAATTCAAGGGCAAAACTTCACAGCTCAGGTAATCATCTTCCTTTATGTAAGTCCAATTCAATTTTATGCGAAACTGAATGCTTTCCTCCGCCGTCGCCCCTTCTTGTCTCGTAAATATGAATGTATACGTATCCTATTACCACCTTGGCCGTAAGTGGCTGTAAGGACCAGAGAACTGATTTACGACATAAGCACATGAAGAAGGAATGAGCAGAAGGAAGAAGCTTTTGCATCCTGATCCGCCTTTTCCTTTCCCTCCACCGTGTTTGTGTAGGTATACTCAATCCATATTTAGATTTTACAAGGTAAGCTCCACAATTAGGTTAACACGAATCGATGTTGCTTCTCATAAGGTCCGACGATAAACCGCCGCAGACGTCCTTGATGGTGCGTATCCTACTTCCCACACCCTCCGCTCACCAATAATTGAAAGGTACGTAACGAATTTGATGACAAAGAGCATACACAGGGGTATTCTACAGCGAGGCAAACACAATAATTGTAATTGAATCATTCCGTCGGTGGCTGGGGTTTAAAATATCGCAACTTCCTCACGTGCTTGCGAATATGTAAAATACCCCCACGTGGCCCTCCGTTTTCTTTTTTGATCTGCTGCTAGCGGTATTATTAACCGCTTCCCACAATTGCGCACGCAGCGGCGAGGTGTCAGTAATCCGCATAATTCTGAAATAATGTTCGTTTCGGTTAAAAATAAACGCAGCTACTCACTAATCGATTAAAGTAAAAGTTAAGTGTTAGGTTTTAGTGGCATTGCATTCAAATCACTCTCAAAATAAAACGTGCATCGGCTGTCATTACTGTTTTAGTAGTCAAACCATGGGGCGAAAATTAAGGTCACATACTGGAGACAAGACAAGAGAAAGAGAGAAATATAGAAAAGGGAGTTGTTTATTCTTTTTTTTTATTTTTGACGTGACTTCACGTGGAAAATTGCATTTTTCTAAGCTACGAGTATGTACAACTTGCACGCTAATTACCTTTTCACTTTGGTTTTGATTTTCTTTTCTATGTTTTTTCTTTTTTGTGATTTGCACTAGGTATCCGGTGATTTTTTGTGGCATTTGTTCGACTTTCAGTTGTACAGTTTTTACAGATTTTTTTTCGGAAAGTAGAGAGAAGATTGCTGGTGGGTATGTATGGAATTGTGCGGGGTTTTCTTAAACCTTTTTCCCATAGACCTTAAGGTAATATTTTGACCACAACCAACAGAATAACATCGAAAGAAACTGCAAATATGAAATGTGAGAGAGAAACAAGATGTTAGATAAAGAATGGAAGCGGGGCAAGCGAAAATGATGAAAAACTAGGACTTCTACCAATGACAAGGTCAGCAAAGTAATCAGATGAACCGATGTGAATGAAAATGTCTGCCTTGAGGTCAGTTTCCTTTCCGTCAAGTGGGCAAACCTTATTTTGGGACGGATCCGCCAAGCGACTTGAAGTTGGTTTTATTTGTAATGGAACTTGGTGAAATTACAGTTTGTGATCAACTCGAAGTTAAATAATAAGAAGACATAGAGTTTGTTCCAATTCTTTTGTACAAAAAATTTCATAGTAGAGTAGTTTGGGTAAAAATCTCTCTTGGAGAAGGTAACTCTGACGAAACTTGTGAATCGACTTTTCGTAGAAATTCGCAAAATTAAAGATAAAGAGCTATCAGATATAAAGAATGTCAGAGGTTTTTTTATTTTTATTTTGACAGTCATCTGCTGCCCACAGAATTTTCTTCGGCAGAAATTCGTAAAAGGGGGAAATAATTTACTCTCCCACGAGCTCTGTCTTCTACGAAAAAATCAGCCAATGAAACGCATTTTGACAGTTGTTCGACGAATTTCGTAGGAATTCATAATTTCATTTCAGAGCAATTGCAACTGACCTATAATACCTTCGTGAAATTTACTCAGTGAAATGTTTGCCGATAAAATTAGGTTTCAGAAATTTCTGCACCGGATTCTGAAGTCCATCATTTGTTAAGAAGTGGGTGTACAAATCTCTCAGAGGCAAAATCTCAAGAGTGTAAGAGAACGCAGTTACACCAATAATGTAAATTGTGTTACTTATGAAATGTCAAATTTAAATAGATGTGTTCCCGTTCTCAAAACAAAAAATTGAAAACAATGCAAATTAACAAACGTCTGTTCCCGTATATGGAAAAAGAGGGATTTTGTCAAAGCCACACATAAGCATACATCAATTGATTTGACAGAAAACCAACAGTTTGAGGAAATAGTTTACTCTCGAGAATGAGAACGCTCACTTGACATAAATCACATTTTTTGCGCATGCTGGGAAAGACTTTAGGTGTGTTCCCGCACTCGAACAAACAACACAAAACAGTAAAACAAAACACACTAACACAAAGTTCGTTCCCGTATACCGAAGAAATGGGTTTTACGTCAAATGAGCGCTCTCTCTCAAGAGTAAAATATTTCCTCACTCTGCCTATTTTAACACAATAAATTTTTGTGGGTAGGTTGTTGGTTTTCTGTCAAATGTTCATGTGTTCGTACAGAGATAAGTGAGCATAGACCTATTATCTTTATGTACGTGTCTCAAATTTTGTTGTGTGATTGATTGATTTGTTGTGAAAGTGATTCTGTCAATTCTTAATGACATTTTTTACACATTTTGTTTAGATACTCATCCATACGTACTTTGCCTCTTTCTGAGAGAGATTTACCCCCATTGCTTAACAAATGACAGGCTTCAGAATTTGGTACAAAAAGTACTGGAACACACCTTTTGTTTGTTGTACAGTTTTGTATGTTTGTTTATTTCGGGTACGGTAACACACCTATTATCTTACTCATTGATTAAATTGGCAGCATTTTATCCTTTGTGATTTGAAAGTCAAGTCGAATTAGGTAAGAAAAGACCTGTAATGTGATGTCTTTTTCCATATTTTTGAAGTTTGTGTTGAACAAGGAATATTCTCCAACAGAATTATTTTTCGAAGAAAACTGTTGCTGAGTCATAGCTATTATTTGGAAAAGTTTGTTTGGAACGTGCAGCATAACAAGACTCACATGAACAACAGTTTCAGCAATTTTAAAAGGTGCCTTTCGTGGTTTTGAAGAGGTACTCGAAGAAATTCTAATAAATACGAAGATGTAGAAGGATTATTTGGCGAAAATTATTCACTTACATAAAAAACAATTCTTCAAGCGAATAAGCGCAAAAGGATTAAGTGAAGTTAGTCACCAAACTCTTTTCCACTTCCAACAGAGACGGGAATGAAGTGAAAATGCGCTAAAGCGATGGCGCCCTAGTTCACTGATCAAATTCTGTTGAATTTGTGCTTGCTTGCAACAAAAGAAACTCGTTCATTTATCGAATTGTTAAAGGGAAGACGATTGCACAAATATACTTGAGAATCACAAGAAATATACATATTCGTCAAGACCAAATTCTTTTTCCAGCAGGAATGTGGATGGGACACATGTAGTGTGACCTGTTAAAACGCTGATTACTCTGAATTTGAATTCCCGACTGTCCAGAAGGGGACCAGAGCTTAGCTTTCTCATCAACAACTCGTGTTGTGCGCGCTGCTGTTCTCTCAGGTGTAGAAGGAACTTACGAAGTTTGCGAAGTTTGAGAAGCTTAGAATTATTACTCCTCGATTATTATCAGCAACGCGAAAGAGGTGCTGCCGTAAAAAATGGGAGGTGTTATGCCCGGGAATCGAACCTTATACCTTCGATGTGTGAGTGCCATACGCTACCCACTACGCACTGTGGCGGCATATATCGACAAATACAAATATCACATTTGCTGTTTAAAACACGGCTAAGGGCATTTGCATTTGGGGTAGAACATTTTTCTAAATCCTTCCAACTTATCCCGAACCGTGTCTGCCGTATGCAAAGGAGCATAGCCGTAGAAAAATATGATTTTGCCCTTAACCGTGTTTTAAACAGCAAATGTTGGGTATCACATCCTTGAAGCGGTTATCCAAGTAAGTGATATGCACCGTCTTGCATCGAACGATGTAGAACAAGAATAAATGCAAACAGTCTATAGCGCGGTATCCACGCATTGCAAGTTTCAAAGCAAGTTATATCTCACTCTGTAGTCCCTCAAATGTTGTTTCGAAAATTTGCTTGGGATGAAATACTCATGGTGCCTTCTACCACAAGGCTACAGTTGAAACTCCCTAAATGGCTTACACACAGCCAGGCAAAGCTGAATCATTTTTCCATTTATTTTCACAAACAAATGATGCTTGTTTTGCGATGACATCGCTTGTTTTCCCACAAACCAGAATATCAAATTCTTCTCCGCACAAACTGCATTGCAACTGCAGAGATTCGTGCCACTCACAGGCAAACTGCAATGAGCTCTGCAAAACACACATCGTTCATCTATCCCTCCATCCCCGTGTTGGTGTGACACAAATCCCTGCGTTTTTCACATCATTCATCATCAGTAAGTTTCGCCAGCAATTATTTACGTATGCCTGCCCTCCCCGTCGTCGTCCTGGTCTCACCGCAGTTAGAAACCGACGCGGACAGACTTGAGAAATTATCAAATAGTCTGCAATTCGCATCCATTGAAGGGAAACTCATATCTTCCGGGATTCGATTTGCACAATTTATTTGCCGCCGACACACGGGGAGGTTTCGCTGGTTAAGCTGCAGCATCTGAGACGTATCACCTATCTGCACGTAGACGCTGTTGTGCACTGCCTATTGCATTTGTGGTTTTTCATCTCACCGGCGTCGACAAAAGGAGACACAAATGTGTCGCAATAAGTCACAAAGTTATGCTACAACACGACGGGCATGCTTACCTGGAGCAGTGAGAAGTCGACTTTGATTAGCCTCTGCTTCGACCTGGGCGAACACTGCGCCTCGGACTTCTCCTCCTTCTTGAGCGTCTCGACGGTCTGTGACGTTGGCGGTGGAAGTACTGCAAATAGAGAAAGAAAACGAAATGTCATTGCATCTGAATTAATAAGGTATGAGAAGTGTGAGGAGCCGTAGCAAACCGGTGCTGTAGGACTACGACTGCGGTTTGCTGCGGTACTTAGTGACTGATTGTGTGTGTCGGCTGCACTCCATCTCTGGATCTGGGTTATGTAACGATAATTACGTGCTTTTTTGCCATCAAGATACGCTCGAGGATGTCAACTGAGATTGGGTTTACTTTTCAGCGCCTGCAACCGCCGCCACAGAACTGATTTTTCTGCGGAAAGTGGGGAAACGGATTCTGGTCTTAATTACTGGCTCAGCCCCCGGTGGGTCGGAAGTGAAGGGCTTGGATTTTCTGATTTCCACAATATGCCTTACTATGCCACAAATCCAATGACCCAGTTCGCCGGGGGGTTTGCAATTGCTGAATAGGAGCGAGTGTAGGGTTGGGGGGAATTATGGCCTCGTGTGGACTGCGAAAAGGGTAAATTATTATCCAACTGGGAATGTAGCGTGTGCATATTTATTCAGGTGGGTGGGATTTGCACATTTCGCAAATTGGCGAACAGTTGTTTTAACTTTCAAACATACGTGGGAGCTGATGATGGATTCAGATCAACTAACTGAGTGGGAACCAATAAAGGTGTTTTGAAAGAATTACACAAAAGGCGCAGTGGGGTGCTTGAAAAGATCTTACGGCCTGAGTGAGCAGAAGGACAGTGAATTTATTTACAAATTTTCACTGTCCGGGTGGCAGACCTTTAGGGATTAGGGAAATCTCTTTTGATAGGTGTGAATTACAAAGTACAAAAAGGGGCTTTGCATTGCGTGACTTTGGGCTGTTTCGAGATTTAAACGAGGAATTGTGAGGTATTATTAGTGATAAAGGGACGTTTTACGACAGTCATTTGGAGGAGTTTAAGAGCGAAACTTATATAAGGATGCCACTCTTGGGAGTCGGTGAAAGTTGTCAACTGACGGCACAGATTAGGTATATTTTACTAAACAAATTTTAAAGGCGAAGTCAAACAAAATCTGATCCTGAATTGCTTTGCCTTTTTTTTCAAATTATCGCTTTCTTTCCTATTTCTTTCCTTCCTATTTTTCAAAAGTTTGTTAGCTACATGTATTAAATCATTTTTACTCGAGGGAAATAGAACATTTCACTTGAGGTGGTGCAGATAAGAGTGATAATAATAATAATAATCGATGGCGCGACAGTCCACAGGAGGAACAGGGCCTAGCTTGTACTAGGCCCTGGTCCTCCTGTGTACAACAACTACTCGTGTTGTGTGCGCTACTGTTATATCACGAGTAGAAGGGACTTACAGTTTTTTGCCGACTCCGAACGGCGAAATTTGAGAACCTTTATTAGAAAGTTATCACTCTTTCAATGTTGTCAATAGCTCGAAAGAGGTGGTGCTGTGAAAAAATTCGAGGTGTACAGCCGAACTTAGACCCTTCCGCGTGTGAGCGTCGCACTCTACCCACTACGCCACGGCGGCCAGATAAGAATGATGCCAATGGTAAAGATGGCGCTTAAAAGTTTAATGTTTGAACTTGGGCTTTTTGGTATTACGAAAGAATGGACGATTTTGAGTCATATCGAGGAATACGAAATTCCTAGACCACCAAAGATTGAGTTGGAGTTCTGGAAATCTTTAAAAAAATCAATATTCTCGAAACATGCCTGCCTTAAAGACTGCTTTAAGTCATATCGAGGACCTGGACTGCATTTAATTCTAAGAGCACCACAGTTTAAGTCGCTGTGTTCTGAAAATCTTTCAAAATCGATGATCTTGAAACATGTCTGTCTTAAAGACTGTAATATGTGCGAGGTTTGATCTAAAAAATAAGGCGAAGGGCAAGTTTCGCGGGTTTCGTACATTCGATTATCTTTTTTTTTTATTTTGTTATGCTGCTACACTGTTTAAGAACAGTTTCAGCTAATAGTTTTTTTTCTTGTAAGAGGAATAAAAGTGGCCGCCGTGGCGTAGTGGGATGGAGCGCGACGCTCACACGCAGCAGGTCTAGGTTGAATCCCCGGTTGAACACATCGAATTTTCACGGCACCACCTCTATCGAGCTGCTGACAACACTGAAAGAGTAGTAAATGGCTAAGAAATAGCCTCTTAAACTTCGCCGTTCGGAATCTTTAAAAAAAAACTGTAGGTCTACTCGTGAGAGAACAGTAGCGCGCACAACACAAGTGGATATGAGCAAGCTAGTCCCTGGTTCCTTGTGGACTGTCGCACCATACAACTATTTTGAAGAGGCATAAAGACGTGTTTTGCGTGTTCGGCGATTTGCTGCTTACAAAAAAGGGATCCAATTTGCATTTATTTTGTGAAAAATGGTAAAAGGGCTCAAAAAGCCTTGAAACGTTGACAGTGGCATGCGGACCCTGAATCAAAAAAAATGTTAACAAGTGGTATTAGACTTTCAAAGAAGATTGATAAGATGTGAATGTACATGATTTTCAAAGAAGATCGGGAAGATGTGAAGGACGACGCTCGCCCTGGACGCCCCAGCACATCGACAATCGATGGAAAATTTGAAAAAGTGAATAAAATTATTATCTAGAATCTTCGAATCACTATTAGAGAAGTTTCTGAACATGTTGACATATCAGCTGGCTTGTGCCATGCAATATTTTAGAAAATTTACATTACGAACTGTGTGACAGAGAAGTTCGTTCCGAAATTGCTTAATTGCTTGCCAAAAAAATGTATATGAGCATCCATGTATCCTGAGCATCGATCAGGAATTGTTGAAAGACGTAAACGGTCATGCAGATTTGTTTAAAAGGGTCATGACTGGTGGCGAATCATGGGTCTATGGTTGTGAAATGGAAAGGTCCATGAAAGGACGACGTTTTGCAACGATTGAGGAGATACATGCCAAATCGATGAGAGAGTTCAAGGGCATCCCAAGAAGTGTACAACAGAACTGCTTGGAGGATTGGAAAACTCTGGCACAACTGTATTAAGTTCGTCAATTCTTTAAAAATCGATATTCTAGAAACATGTCTGCCTTTAAGCCGCAATACGTACGAAAAACCTATTGTCTAAGCTTGGACTGTCTGTCATTCCTTTCTTCGAAAATTTCTCCTTAAGTAACTTTTCGCACAGAAAACAAAATTTTCGTTAGGACGTGTGTCGGGTTCTGAAGAAATTGTAGATTAAAAAAGGGAATGAGCGGATGAATGTTTACTAAACATGGAAAGGTGCGCCAAATTGTCAATAATGTGATTTGTTAATTGTTCAATAAGAAAAACAATGACACAACGCATGTGATAATTTGCGGCAAAAGATTTTCTGCCATGCTTAGCAATAAAATTGTTACAAATATACTCGGATGATAAAAATAACTGAGTTCTGCCTACGCTTTTAAGATTTTGCTAATAGCGCTCCTCCCACCTCGCTCAACAATATTTCAAACAATTGCTCAGACACAGACAGCACCTTGACAGCTTTCGAAGAAAATTCCAGTTCCCCACAAAACACTTGTCACAAGAACCAAGGTATTCAATGCTGTTTTGCTTAGATGCGCCTCAATCCAACCTAATCGAAGACACCGCACGTATCCAATGATACGTGCAATTCTCCGTTACTATGACACTTCAAGGCTGTTTATGCCCGCACCGGGGATCAAATCTACACCAAACCAGAACCGATTCAACCCAAGAGTCAACATCAGTATCTCTTTCAACTTCACGGTGAAATATGAGATTTATGCCTCTGCCAACGCTGGAGAATTCCATTTCAACTCAGCCGTGCAAATTCCCATCCCAAAGGCGCTACTCGAATATAAGGTGTCAATGTTGACAACTATACCACAAAACCAAATAAAACGAGAACATAATTTGACATTTAAAGACCAGTTTGAGGAGATCGTGTGACCGGACAAAATCTAACCGATTTCCGCGAGCCAATGTACTCTGAGTCATGTTTACATAACCGCTACAAGCCAAACAATTAGTGGCACGATGAGTTCCCGAAACCTCGAGTTACAAATTCGTGTTAATTCGTCGCGCCAACAATGAGAAGCAAAGTGTTACGCATGTGTCAGCCGCAATGGTGACCGTTTAGAACACAACACTGGATGGTACACATAGGGCATGAGAACCGGGAGTGAATGGATTTGGAGACAGTTCTGAGAAGTCGTTCACTTTTTCGGTGGAGTTAAGCGCCGCGAAGGCGATGAGTAAACCTTGTGTTCGTGCAGACCCAAGATGGTGAACGTGATCTGCAGCGGAAACAAGTTCTCCAGACGTCTAACAACTTAATTCATTTCGCAACACATAATTTTAGCACACACAAGACGCCCGTAAGGCCTTGTGCTCTGTTGTTTGTTGGCTTTGTGCAGAAGCTAGTTGCTGCTGCTGTTGAAAAGTGAAAGACAATGTCGGCTTTGAGATGAGAGTTTGAATGGAATCAACGCCAGACGTTGTTGAATCTGGCAGGGGGAAATAATTAGATCTTTTGTGTGGACACGGCAACCGAAATATAAAGCGAATCGTGCTCTAAAGTGGGTGCAGACGTGGGGGATTATTTGCCACAGCAAATTGATGGCAGACAAAAAGTACACACAAGTAGCAAATTAATTGTGTCCATGGCGATGATGTGGAGGCTGTGGAGTCGACAAAGAAAATCGACCTTATCACTGGTTTGGGCTTTGTTTTCCGCAGAGCTTGTTTACTTGTTTACAAGTGGGTAAAGTGCGGGATTAAATGGAAGTAAAGGCTGTGTATAAGTGTATTCCACCCCATATCCCCCCACCGCTCCCAGCACGCAATCCTTTCTCGATGTGATATCAATGTTTATGCTCTACGTGCGCCTGAAATCAATTTCCCGGAAATATTAAGTAAATTACATCGAATCGAACGAACGTTCCTCTCTCTCTCTCTCTGCATCAAATACTGACCACATATACAAGCGTAAGCCACAACTGAGCCTTGAATAGTAAGCAGGGAACACAATAATCGCACATAAGCTGCCGCATGTAGGTGGCAACGTTGACGCTGATAGCGCCAATGCTGAACTTAATCGGGTAAAGGAGAAACACGTTACACAGAAATGGGGTGTCACGCTTTTGTTAAAACATTCTTTTAGCACACACCCACGCGTACACACATGGGGACATCAGAAATCAATACAGAAAGTATGTTGCCCAGAAGGAAACAAGTCGGTCCTCACTTAGCAAAGTGCCCCTCTTTATTTTGGACAAAACCTACTGGCACTTATGCAACAAACTTCAAAGAACGTCAAACTCCTTCACCACCACCACCACATCATACAACAATGGGATCAGAAACACTGCTTCCGGGGAGTTACCGAAATTGGGTCGATATACTTGATACAAAATAACACACGCTACCAACAACAAAACGAGCGTGACAGCGTGATGTGGTCGAGCCATTAAAAAGCCGAGTTCTTTAAATCAATAAAAACTAGAGCACACACTGCAGAAGGCGTACGGGCATACAGCATACACCACAAGGGACCGACGACGGTTCCCAGCCCATTCACACAGAACGGAACGAACACACAGATCGATGGCGCTCTCCCTCGGGGCAGCTTTATTTTCGGACGAGGTGTTCACCGTAATCCGGAGCTGGCTAGAACGTTGCATTGCAGAGTGATGACGAGGAATGAGAGGGAGTGGGGGAATGGAGAAAATCAATTTTGAAAATGCACGCAGAGCTTGGAAGCTCACGACACGAACTAAACACCAGAAGGGAGGCGAAGAAAGAGAAGAAGGAAAAACTGAAAGTTGTACTCATTGCTTGAAGGCCTTGACTGTCATACAGATGCAGCGGCGATTGTAATGCGACAGGCGCCGCAAAAGACATTTTGATTGAATCAACTCCGGCGAAGAGTGGAGAGTTTCATTTCTTCCATCGGCGACACAGTTAAATTCAATTTGTGAGCCCACGCTGCCGCTCACACCCAAATTGGAGTGCAGCTCTTCACAAGGTTACGTGGGACTGAGAATTTGTTCGGAAGCACGATGGCGAAGGCCGAATTCCAAGAGACTTTTGTTCACAACAATTTGGGCCGGAATTCCACTGAAAAGTGAGCCAGAGGAGGCGGAGGAGGATTACACACCGGGAGGAAATGATTAAAGACCAACAGCTGACTGGGAAAGCGACTAATCGCTCAGAGATACGTGTAATGCGACGTCGAGATGCTTTTAATGTTGTTTCACTCAATGCTAAAGTGTTGCCACACTTTGCATACTTTACATGATATTACATAACCTCCTGAGGGAGATCTCCGATCGCTTTGGAAGTGAATGAACGCGCCCGAAGCGTTTAGGGCGTTTCTGGTGAGTTTTGTAAGCACTTAATGCGCAATTTTCTCTGCCCACATTCACATTTAGACAAAGTACCATGAGTTCATTCCATGGACTCTCCATTTGCAGAACTGTGTGTTGGTGCACTGCTATCAATACAAAGTGTATTTCCACCCATGGCAGCTGTCCAATCCTTACAATGTCATTCGTGGCCTACATTTGCGTTCCGAATTCACTTAGAAAAGGACTCTTCACCTGCATTACTGGCACCATCCAGTCGCTGCCTTTTAAAAAGAAAATCCATCCAAGCGGAATGGGGGCAGTTTGCCTGACAAAAGATTTCGATGGGCACAGAAAGAAGTCAAGTTTTGGAGTGAAGTTTTTTAATTTTTGTGGGGTGTCGTTTGGGTGGCTTTGTTTGAGACAAGGGTGTAAGTTGAAGAAGAGCTTGCTTTGTGAAGAATTGAATTCTGTCCAACAAGAGCCCCCCGAAAGCACGGAAGTTGTTTGCTTATCGTGATGAAAAATAACTTTTATCGCAAACGACAGCTCTAAACTTGAAAAATCTTTTTACGACAAAATAAGTATGCAAACAGTTGATTGTAAATCAGAGAGATTAAGGGGCCATAATGTTAAGACATTTTCTAAATTTGGAGTCAGTGGAATTAAGATATACCGAGACACAGCCAGGTTTGTGATTATCATGTTAGGATATGATTTAAGATATATGATGGAAGACATGTGATAGGCTGAGCAGTTTGTATGATGTAAGCTGAAGTTGCATCATTGTAACAAAAAAACTTAAATTTTTCCGGAGAAATACAAAACATATAAAAAAAGGTCACTGAATTTAAAGGAAATTTAAAAAAAAATTCTTTTAAGGAAGTAGGTGAAAAGAAGAAGGAACGAGGAAAGGGTTTCTAACCTTAAATTTTGTATAAACATAGTCCGAGTTATGGAATATATTACTTTTTAAAATGTGGTTCTTAGCTAAGAAATTAAATAAAATTTATTAAAGAAATTTATATTTCAAGGAGGCCTAAAATAAATATATTATAAATTTAACAAGCCCGAGTTTCACTTGCGCATAGAAGGTTTCGGTTAGTTTTCAATGACAAGCAAGGAAAAAATATACAATAGGTAAAAACTATTTTATGAAATTTTACCTTATAGTGTACAAGATTTAACGACGAACTCTATGGACTGTATAGCGACATGCGTCTAGGCAAGCATCTTCGGATACAATCCTTAAGATGGCCAGGTCATGTAGAGCGCATGAAAGTCACTGCTCCGGCCCAAAAAGTATTCGATTATGAGCCATTGGGACAACGCAAGAGAGGGCGGCCTAGGCTAAGATGGCGCACACAAGTGGAGAAGGACCTGAACCAAATTGGAGTGGGCAACTGGAGGCAGGGACTTATTGCTATTTTATGCGCCTAAAGGCCTCGAAAGGGGTGGGAGTCCAAACTTTGTTAATAAAAACAATGGGATGGTGTGAGAGTTCACAGAGGGACCAGGGCCTAGCTTGCTCATCAACAGCCTCTGTTGTGCGCGCTGCTGTTCTCTCACGAGTAGAAGGGCACTACAGTTTTTTGCCGACTCAAAACGGCGATGTTTGAGAAGCGTTTTCTTAGGCAGTTATTACCCTTTGAGGGTTGTCAGCAGCTCGAACGAGGTGGTGCCATGAAAAATTCGATGTGGTAAGATGAGAATTGAACATAGACTTTCGGCGTGTGAGTGTCGTACTCTACCCACTACGCCACGGCGTCCAAGCTTTGTTGCAGCTAAAAAATCAGAACACGGAACCTTCGATACGTAAAGCAGTGCACCTATTATGCATTTTGCGCATTAAACCTAACAAAGGGCTTTCTATTTATTAATGGGGCTTAGCTATATGGGATTGCATGATTCGAATTTGTTTAAGAATGTGGGAACAAGTTTGATCAAAAACAGTGAAAAAAGACCAAAAAAAGGGAACTGTAATTAGTTTTAACTCCATTTCTTTTTGATTTTAATGTCGTTTGGTGGAATTATTTGTTTCGCTCTTGATGTATGAACCGATGGATTAATCTAACTACTCAAGTACTTAGAAGACTATATAAATACGAGATGGTTGAATGATTTGTTTCAGTTTGATTGTGATTTAAGGATAAAAACCAAAAAAGTTAAACATGTTCGAAACTGCTCGCTTTCGATTGTCTGCGAAGAAAGCTGTTGTTAAACTGTTTAATATTAATTCAATTATGAGATATTTGTGACGAATATTATCGAAAAGAAATCTTAATGTCAGAATAAGAAATGATTGATTTGATCTTCACGTGAATAAGCCGTGATTAGAGTTCTTCTTTGCAATCAAATCGCAGAAAAGAATCAAGTTTCGCAAACAAAATCAGAGCTTATTGAAAAATCGATTTAAAGAGACTTGTAGTTGTCCGCGTTTCTTTAGAAAACGTATCAAAATCAAACCCCTTCCTGAAGCAAATTCTTCAAACACCGAAAAGTGTGCGCTTTTCTACCTTCGCCTATAAAACATAATTTGATGTTATAACAATTTTCCGGATTTCACTCAAATTCTAAGTAAAAATACACTTTTACAATAAGAATATGATTTTAAAAACAATTATTTTCGAGATACCATTTATTCGCCAGTTTAAAAAAAAAACTTCTACAGATTTATACATTTTTTTAGTTATCTCTTGACAATAAGTCTGTTCCAATTGCTCTGCAAAGCAGAGAAACTGTCAAAAGCCGTTCCATTTGCTTATTTTTTCGTAGAAGAGAGAGCTCATGAGAGAGTAAAATATTTCCCCTCCCTACGAATGTCTGCCAAAGAAAATTCAGTGGGCAGCAGATGACCTCTGACTCTGATGGCTGTTTACATTTAATTCTGCAAATTTCTACGAAAAGTCGGTTCACAAGTTTCGGAAGAGTTATTCACTCTAAGAGAGATTTTTACCCAAACTACTCAAGTACGAATTTGTGCGCACAAATGAATTGGAACAGACCTAACTTGATACCGGCATTTGTCTCACAAGCTATAAGACAAACTATACCGCTGAGACGTGGTGGGTGGTAATGTAGGATTTTCAAAATTTTCACGGTTTCTTTGGAGTTGCTGACAACACTCAAAGAGTAATAACTGTATAAGAAAGCTTCTCAGACTTCGCCGTTCAGAGTCGGCAAAAAATTGTATTTCCCTTCTACTCGTGAGAGAACAGTAGCTCGCTAAACACGAGTAGTTGATGAGCAAGCTAGGCCCTGGTCCGCCTGTGGACTGTCGCGCGAACAACTATTATTATCTCTTTTGACTTGTAGGCAATACTTTTAAAGTTATTTTCTTCGAAAAGCCTTATAAATTTCGTCGTTTGCAGTCGGTTTTAAACTGTGGGTCTCACTTTAACTGTGCGAGATCTGTGGCGTGCACATCGCTAATGTTTAAAGTTGGGGAATTAGCAAGGACTTGATTCATTTGAAGACTGTAGCACCATTCAGTTTTTCAAAGCGGAGTTTTTAAGATATAATCAAACCTTTTAAGACTTTAGATCCTTTGACCGTGATGACAGTGCTAAAGGGTCTTAACTTCATATTTTGATCTAAATTTTCCAAACAAAACATTTCCATGAATGTTATACAATTCTGTATCGAATGTTGGTTATCCATTAGATTTGATCCCTGATTCGATTTGGATTTCATCAGGTCAAATTGACTTATCCGGGTAAAAGTTGATTTTCTTCCTTGTGATTTATGCTTTCTATTAAAAATGCAAATAAAAAGTGTGTGAACTGCACTACTGCAACCTCTCTCGGAGGAAAAACAAGTATTTTCCAATTTTCTGCCACATTCCAATCTCCATGCAGGCTAACTTTTACCAAACGTCACGCCTTAGGTAAGTTCACATAATTTTCCTAATTTTTGACAGTTCATTAGCCCAACAAACCGTGTTGGCTTCCTAGTCCACTTCAAGACACCATCCACAAACTTGTCACTGACCTTACATAATTTCCTTGTTGCGTGAAATCTGAACGATTTTATAATAAGCATCTAAAAATGTCAAGCGTCTGACATATGATTGCAACCGACAGGCGCCATAAATCAAGAATCATCCGGTGCGGCGGCAGCCAAAAGAAGAAGCCAAGGAAAATTATCATTTCAATATGTCCAAATATTCAAAACATATGCTAATGATTTCATTAACGCTAATAGCGGCAGTACAGTGGGGAGACGAGGAACCCCGCTGAACGACAGACAAATGTGTCGTGTTGACTTAATTGGTTAAGCCCACATGCAGCCATGCAAACATGTATTCGTTGCAAAGGGAATAAGTGACAGCAAAAAAAATCCAAATTTACTAACTGGAGACGCAATCATGTGACGAATGACACTTTTCCAACTTCCAGACAGTGTTTGCCGATCTTTGGTTTCTGTATGCACGACACGAAACGACACAGAATTCGGTCGTTTATGCAACGATGCCGGCCAATCACAATTCTGATCAGAAACAGACTCGATTAATAACAATTAAGTGGGTCGACATTTGGTGTACCACTTTCCTTTAAAAATTAAGCACAAGGTCGCCGCCGACATCGCTTTTGCGGTGGTTTACTTTCCCTTATGGTGCGCGGTCCCTTCTCCCTACTCGTTATGCATCCCGAATCCCAAGATTTGGGTTTCGAAAAGAAAAGGGCACCACTTTGAAGTTGCTTCAGGGAGACGCAAAGCGACGCCATGAAAAAGATAAACGTACAATTCGAACGAGATAACACTTTTATGGTACACAATACGTGATTTGAATGGCAATAGCGCCTTTGGAGCGTGAAAGTTCATAAAAAACGGACGGCCCTTAAAAGGGAGGATGCGTGTGTTTTGGGCCAGTCCATTTGGCATGCTGTGCTGTGAGTCATTTGTCATGTCTCCTCCGCATCGCAATGCCATCAAAGTGGCATCACTTGTCCACCTGCTGGATGGAAATGAAATTGCTCACGGCTCTGTTTGCCTTAAAAAAATGAAGCGCTGCACTCCCATATGGAATGACAATCAAATAAATCTCAGTTGGGTATTCACGCCCCACTCTCCAACGTGCCATCTGAAGTGTTTACCACACCATCACTGGATTGGACTGGCAGTCAATTATTCAATCCTCGTTCGCTGGCAAGGACGTGTGCTTCAACTACACTACATGCACACTTTCAGTACCGCCGTCGTACGAGCGCTTCGTTGTGAATCCTTGGAGCACTCGCATGTCATTGTAGACCACGTAGCAAGGAGACAACAACTTTTTACGACCAACGGGTTCCGGTGGGGTGGGATTTGCAGGCGAACTATTTTTAATTTTGTATTCCACCCCCAAGTTGCACATAAAGAGGTAATCGACCCGCAATAAATCGAGGTCAACCCCTGGCTTAGCACCGTTCCATCCATTCACTCCCAATTCACAAAACTACTCCCAAGCCCTGGGGCGCATAGGCGCCAGCAGACAGAGAAAAAGAGGCGACTCACCTGAACGTGGTTTTGGTGTGGGTGGGTTACCGCGTGGAGCAGGCCTCGGCGGCGGCTGAGGCTCCTGAGGGCAGTACATTGAGTCCCTAGCAGCATCCACTGCATTATTGGGATTGGAGTCCTGTGGCGACGTCAGCCCAGTTGTTGTCATTTCGCGTGAAGCTCTCGCTCTTCTCTTTGTTTATAAACTTCAAGTGTGTGCACCAACACTAAACAAAGTTACAGCACGCGCGTTTGTTTCTCAATCGCGGGCACTCCGACACACGAGCACAGCGATGACACATTGTTTGACAGGATATTTCTTTGCATTTGTGATTCTCACTTTTAGTTACATGGGAAAGTCTAGCCCTGGCACATGACTGCACCCAGAACTGAATCACTGGTAATGCCCTCACCCTCGCACTGTGTTCCGTTTTTCACTCTGACATTTGCAACCCCCCAAGGGAACAACAAAGCTCAACACAAAAAAGAAAGAAAAGAACACAAAAAGTGTGGCTGCCACTCGCAGCAGTGGCAGTGGCTATCGATCGATTTTGCGCGAGTAGTAGTGAGCGAGGACTGGAAAATGCGATTGCTTTCCGTGGAAAGGAGCAAGTGACACACAATAACAGATGATGCCGTGGCGGGGGTGTGTACCCAGAGGGTTGAGGATGAATTCTAACGATGGCGTGGAAACGAAGCCCTTTTTCAATGACCGTGAATCTCGGAAAACGCGGAGAGGAGACGTTGACAAAAGGTGAAGGATGCCAAGCAATTTGAGACGGCGAGGTTTTCCACCACCCAAAGGATGCTCCTTTGTGGATTGTCCTTCAATTTAGGGGCTGCTTGAAACACAGGGCACCGTTTCTTTCACTCACACTTGGCACGCACTTCACTGCATGAGAGTGTCACCGCTCGCTACGCTCACGCTTTTGGCGGAGAAATAAATCGCGAACCGTTTGCCGTCGAGGCTGGAGCTAAACTGAGCAGTTGATTGTGGCCATGACAGCTCTGGGCCTGCTCTGCATTCTCAACGACTTGGCTCTCAATCTGCTGCAACCCGCTCTCGCTCGCCGTCACCATTGTTTCCATGGAACTTTCGCGTTGCGCAGTACGTGCGGGATACTTTGTGTATCTGGTGAGAAACAAAACTGGTTCCCACCGAAGCTCAATCAACATTAATGACGTCAAAGCAGACGTCACTCATTCGTCTAACTGGTTTGAAGACGGTGGCTCTGCATTGGAGCGGAATGTGGTGAAGCTGAGCTTCGGACATGCGCTACTGCTGCTGTAACCGAAGACGTCGGGCCGTGTGTGCGACAACGACAGCGGCAGCATCCCAGCGGTACTCGTCGACATAATCATTTCTACCGGAGGTCCCAAACCGCTCTAAGAAGCGGTTGGAGTTTATGTGAAACGATTGTTCAGAGATATGGGGCGAGGTGCAGTTTTCGCCTCCCACCATGGGATTATTCAACGAAATTTCGCAAGGTTCGGGTTTGCGTTTCTGACTTGTCCCCGGGCGCGGGAGGAAGGCAGGTCAGTTGAGATTTGGCCCGATACTTTCGATTTTCGGGCTGCAATAAAAGGAGATTTACGAAAGGCACGTAGTATGTGTATCTGTGGGATTAAGGTGATTGGGACGCTGGGCAAAGTGTCTGCAGCCTTGTACAAATACTGCGTGCCAAGGGGCGCTGACTCTGAATACGGGGCGCGGATTGATTTATGCGAACACATTTTACGTGTACAGCATGCGGGGTCGAGCTGGTATATGTGGGCAGCTTGAGAATCGAATTCAAATTGCAGATAGCCATCGCACTCTGAGAATTTACAGCGTATTGACGTGGATGATGGGCGGGGGTGTGTTTTTTAGGGGACCTACAGAAGGTTGCTGGATTACATTTGCACTTTTGTGGGCAGCACAACTTAGATTGATTTGATTTGTTCCTCGGACTGGTCGGTGAATGTCTGGAGGATTAGGATGCGGCTATATAGTGGACAGGGGGATTGAAGAAAAAAAAAAACTTATTCAGTTTCGGCAGTGTTAGTTTCTGCATGATTTTATATTTTGCTGATGTGTGTTGAAGTTGTTGGGACTTGATTATGAGTGGAGCACTTGCATTTAGAAAGAAGACGGGACCAAACCATTCTCCAGACCAAGCGAAATCCAGCAATAATTCGGCTAAACAGCCGTAAGTAATAATAACTGTTGGCGCGACAGTCCACAGGGGGACCAGGGCCTAACTGGCTCATCAAGTACTCGTGTTGTGCGTACTACTGTTCTCTCACGAGTAGAAGGGACCTACAGTTTTTTACCGACTCCGAACGGCGAAGTTTGAAAAGCTTTCTTAGACAGACAGACTCTTTGAGTGTTGTCAGCAGCTCGAAAGAGGTGGTTAGCATCGCACTCTACCCACTACACCACGGCGGCAAGCCAGAATCTTGTTCTTGCGGTCTATCAAATTACCATATTTCCAATAGTGCCTTAAACGGACCGAGGAGCATATCCTTCAATGCGGATTTAGAACTCTTCTCTATTTCCCCCAACGTAAGCACTGCTATCTATTTCATGCTTTTCGAGAGGCTATCGGGTCAACATATGATGGTAGCACTATACTGCGTTGGTGTTGTCTTGGATAATAATTTCTTCGAAAAAACACATTGAGACGAAAACTTCCAAGGCGCTAGCGCGCCCGACTCTGGTCTTCATGCACTGCTAAATCTCTCTTGACATCCACATTAAGTGATGCACAACCAATGCCATTTCCCGACTATAAATGAACGATCTTTGGTTCAATCTACGCTGGAGTTTTGATGACCTCAAGCACCATATGTCCAATGACACCAGTCTTATAGACATGACGTCTATGCGAGGCATCGATAACCCAGTTGCGTCGTTGATACAAAGTCGACTTTCCCTGTGTTCGGGACTGGCTTTGGCCAGAAAATGAACTGGGAAAGCGATCCAAAGCATACATTGTGTTAGGTAGAAGGAGCGAAGAATCTGCTTATGTAGCGACAGTCAAACTGTCCTTAAAGTCATTTCCATTGCAAATCTTGTGAGGGTCCCGAGACACCTCGGGATGATGGGGAATGAGATTACCGATGAACTTGCCAGTCAAGGATAAAAAAAGAGCCACTTTGTGCCTGCCCGTGTCCTTGTCTGGGGCTTCCATTGACAGTTTAGTCTCCCGACAACGTGACAGAGATGACATGACTCTCCAGGATGCAGGGTGACTAAGTGCATGCTCTTAAACGTCAGGGAGAAATCCGTGACTTTTCGTCTATCTCTAGATAGGCACTTCACTTTCGGTAAGCACGTGCTTAGGTGGTACCCTATGCGACTCATGTAGAAAAGGTGTAGACAATGCGTTCTGTCAATGTCTTTCGCCTTTCTTCGTATCAGGTGGCAGCTGTTTAACTGTGAGCCTAGGCTCTTTTTCAACACGAGTAGCTGATGATTTTGACTGAACATTAAAAGAGTCGAAGCCGTACTTCGTGAAGTGGAAGGAACATATCTGAAAGCTGATGACGAGGGTCCCTTATTTCAGAAACATCTGCTGGAATTCTTTCTATTGACCAATTATCTTCCTCATTCGCCTTTGCTAACGTTCATAAAATAGAACGGGGATGATCAAGCTGTTATATAAAGCGACCTTAGTCCTTCGAGAGAGGGCTTTATTACCCAATTACCTCTTGATCCCAAAGAAGCAGTGATTGGCAAGAGTAATTCTGCGTTTGATTTCGATACTGATGTTGTTGTCCCTGTTTAACGCGGAGCCGAGGTAGACGAAGTTCTTGACTACCTCGAAGTTTCTGCTGCCTAGATGCTCTGTCCGAGACGTCGATGTTGGGTGTCCTTCCTTGATGACAGCATGTACTTAGTTTTGCCCTAATTTGCCGCCAGACCCATTTTAGCCGCTTCGGCTTCGATGTCAACACACGCCTCATTGACGGCTCCCTGTGTTCGTCCAATCACGTCAGCGTCTTCAGCGTAAGCTACCAATTGAACTGACTTCTGGAAGGTCGTGCCTCTGGTGTTGACTTGTGAGTTACGCACGATGTTCTCGAGGATGATGTTAAAGAAGTCACATGACAGTGTGTCGCCTTGTCTAAAACCTTTTTTGACATTGAAGGTCTCGGTGAATTCAGTACCGACCTTGACGGAGCAGCGAGAGTTCTCCATCGTCATCCTACACAATTTTAAGAGTTTGGTAGGAATTCCAAAACTAGACATGGCATTGTATATCTCGTCTCTATCCACACTGTTATATGCAGCCTTGAAATCGACGAATAGGTGGTGAGTGTCAATTTGCATTTCTTGGTCCTGTTTGCGTTGAAGGCATCTGGAGGAGAAGATTTGATCACGAACTCTATGGGCTGTACAGCGACATGCGCCTGGTCAAGCGTCTACGGATACAACGCTTAAGATGGCTAGGCCATGTAGAGCGTATGGACACCACTGATCCGGCTCGAAAAGTCTTTGAATCCGTGCCATTGGGACAACGCAACAGAGGACGGACTAGACTAAAGTGGCGCACACAAGTGGAGAAGGACCTCAATGAACTTGGAGTGCGCAACTGGAGACAGCTGGCTGGAGAGGCATGTTGGTTGAGGCCCAGGTCCACTCCGGATTGTAGCGCCACAAGAAGAAGAAAAAGACCAATAATCCACACTTAATGCAGACACCGAAATTGCTTTTTTCACATTTCCCCATCATCAGTCTAGTAGTCAAGATATAAGTAGCCAGTGGCCATCGTGCCATAGTAGGTACAACACTCACACGCCGGAGGTCACAGGTTCGATTCACGAACTTAACACTTCACATCACATTGATAACACTCAAGGAGTGATAAGTGCAAGCTTCTCAAACTTCGCCGGAGTCGGCAAGGAACTGTAGCACCCTTGTATTCGTGGAAGAACAATAGGACGCACGAAACAAGTTGTTGACGAGGATGCTAGGCCCTCGTCCCCTTGTGATCTACCGCGCCATCCGAAATATACATATACGAGTATTATGTCAAGGTAACAGATCACGCAATAAGTCCTGGAACATATAGCGGTGCCAATAACAAAAATTATTAATTCAATTTTAATTGGTTTTTTGGAAGTGGCGCCCCCTATGTGCTCCCGGGAATAATCGCGTTATTAACATTTTGCGTCGTAGGGACCATTCCATTGGCTATTACCTTATGAAGTCTTACTTTTCCAACGCAGTTTTCGCTTGATGATGTGAAACTATGGAGCTGTCTTACATTCAGTCACCTCTTGTCAGTTTAAATGAAAAGAAACAAACACGCGGCTTGTTTCCGTTTTTATCACTGTCTTCCAATTTCAAGAACCAACGTTTTTAATTCCCTTAATTTTGACTGTCGTTTCTAAGTGGTAAGTGAACTGACTGAGTCTGTTTAAGCAATACTTTGAATTCAGAATTGCCAAAGGCTATTAGATCTGGAATGTTTGCCCTCGAGGAGGCGGGATCAATATGTAAACAGCAAGACTTCCGTGTCCACGCATCCTACAAAATTGATTCGCTTTCACAGGTTCAATAAAACAAGGCCTAGGACAAGGACAAGGCTAGTTTCCAAAACGTTTTCCTTCTATGGCTGAGTTCTGTTTTTTTCGCTCTGGATATGGCAAAACCGAGCAGCAGCTGGCGTAGTCTTCATCTGTTAAAAAAACAGTGAGAACTTAGTTCTGCTGTTGTGGAGAGTTAAAAGCAGCTTCAAACAATAGCGTTGAATAGAGAAATTCAATGGGTTTGCTTTAATATCGAGCTGTCTGTTTTCCTTACGCCGTATCAGTGTTTCCCTGCCTATTTCTTTTAACAAAGGAGGCATTACATACGAGAAGACAGTGAATATGTATATCTGGAATATAATGTCAAGGAAGTGCGTTCAGGATACAGAAATACAGAGACTTCCCCTTTCTTTTGTCTGATGACAAACTGAAAAGCTAAACAATAATGTACGCAACTCAGAGATGGAACTGCTTCCAGCAGTAATTACATGGATACGCATCCGCAGACAAATAAGTTCTGTAAAAGAAGGAGAAGATCCAGGAAGACACAGACAGACGAGCAAATTAAACAAAAAATGCCAAGGACTTCATAGTGACGAGGGCAATACTGTACAAAACGCGTAGACTAAATCATGTTTGATTTATGTGCTACGACCTATGTGCTTGACTGCTGCAAAAGGCCATGTGATTTATTTGAAAACAGGAATCTGTTCCTTTGTTAGAAGATCAACGACCTTTCTCAACCAATCTGACGGCTCAAAGTTTCCCCCCTCCACGCGCAGCTTACAGATATTTGTAATAAAGACACACGCTCTCTGCTTCTCACGCCATGCGCCAGACGGAAACAATAACGCGATACACATGTGCATGCGATATGAATTCTCAGGAATGCGTCCGTACACTCCCACAAATGAAAGAACCCACCTCTCAAAATACACATCATCTTCCGACAGACACAAACGTCTGGAAAATTGACTTCAACTCTCATCTCACTGGCACCACCAGCCCTCAGAACACATAGCCGTCAGATATTTTCTTTTTGTTCGTTTCCTGTTCTTCGGAATGTCTATGATTGATGGTCTGGAATTTGAATTCGAAGAACACCCGAGAAGGCAGATTTGCACCGTCTGGACGGGGATCTCGACGGAGACAGCAGTTGGGAAGTGCTCGGTGCAAACTTATGCTAATGCAGCACGAAGGACTGCAGAGTGGAAGTGGAACTGGCGATGGGACCCGGGTTGGATAGATTCGTATTGGGGCCCAAAAATGGAAGTGAATCACTCAGATGAATAAGATATGAACTCCGGCGTCATGAGTTTGCCCCATAAATCCTTTACCAGAAGCAGTGGGCATAATTGGAAATGCCACATCGGGCGTGAAGTGAGTGCTGCTGAATGTTTTATCAGGCATGTGCCCCATAATCGGGTGAGAGCTTTCATGTTGCTGCGGATTACAGTCGATTCTCATTAACAGGGGATCCTCCTTCGTTGGGTTTTAATTAAAATTTTCAAATAAACCCGAAACATGGTTCCTCCTCGTCGACAGGCAGGGGAGGTCTATTTTTGTTTGGATTGCGAAGTCAGCGAGCGGAAGAAATGATAACATTGAATGTTATGAGTATCGATTGAATTTTATCGATCTGCTGGGGGTTAATTGACATTTCCGAGGAACGCTGATGGATGAATGCCATCTGTCGGAGAGTTGTCAGTGGGATGGCGCTTGTGTTAATTGTGTGGTGAAGTGTTAGCTGTCAGCGAAATGTCACCGATGTCAAATTGAAATAGGGCCTTAATTGAAATTGTATTTCTAGCTCGTTTGTGGGGTGAAAGTGGGAATATATCTCTCTATTGAAATTGATTTTGAAGTGTAGAAAGGTTTGAAAATAAAATTCTAAAAAGTTGAATGATTGAGTGGTGTCAAGTTGAAACCAAAAACGCAGTCTAAATAAAAGTTTTAAGTTTGGCTCAAGAAATAAATCGCCGAAGATTTTGAGTAACTACTTGGAAAACAAGGAAAGTCAAAATACGGACAGATGGATATACGATACTGGAGAGATTCTTTGGAACGAAGAAATACGAAAAAAGAAAAGAACACAGAAAAATAGGGAAGAAATGTCAAAATACGTCATATTTGACAGATAAGTCGTCTGATTGTCTAGGAGGGTTGCTCTTATTGATTATTCTATACTCAATCTAAGCGATTTTTTACAAAGAAGTCGCTTGCAATATCTGACGAACGTGGACAGTTATAAAGTGAATTGCTTCTTTTACAAGCAATAACAGAAATTGTGATGGCCGCTCTCCAAAGCATCAAACAAACATACCTAAACGATACAAAATTCACCGACTATTGATTTTTTTTTTGTTAGTGGCGCCCCCTGCCGGGACTCTTTAAGTAATCTGTTACAATGAGAAGTCGCATAAAAAACTTGAGAAAGAAAAAGTTGTAAACGCATTTTACATTGAATTAGTGAATATATTAAAGTGGAAGGCCTTTTAAATTCGAACAAAATCCAAAGCATACTTGACAACAACTTTGTCACATATGTAGGCCATGCAGCAGTAAAAACGGCCTTATTAGAAGCACGTTTTTGACAGCTGTCATTTCACATACTGATTCTGTGTATAAGACCCTTGGAAACGTCTGTTTATGATCACTTTATGCCAAGACATCATTTGAACTCCACACAAAGCACCCCACATTCCAAAGTTATTTAACCCTCAGACTTACAGCAGCGTAAAAGTCGTTCAGTTCGTTTATCTCCTCCAGTCAATGACATCTTAATTGCATCTTAATGTGAAGAACATAAACGCCGGCCATAGGAAAAGAACAACAAAAGCGTGGAGTCATCAGCCGTAAGAGCAGCTCGTCATCGAAGGCAGCATTGTTACAATGTAGTACAATAAGTACTTCCCGAAGATGCGCCCATCAACTAAGATTGGCTTCCACTCACTTGGGCTACCACGATGACAACGACGTGACGGTTCACCTCGTCAGTGTGCTCTTGGTGACTTTACCGGCCGACCAACCAGAGTAGCCAGAGCGTGAAACCGCAACAAATCGTCAGTTGTGTCGCTGGACCATGATGGGAGGCGCTACCATAAGGCGAACGGAGAGCCTCTGCAAGAAAACGTCGACTTTCACCCGCACGAGAATTCCGGCAACGTATTTATGCTTTCCTCAGATTCTTGCCACGCTAACTTTGCCCCAATCGCCACCTGCCGCGGCCCATTTGACCCGGACACGTTGGAAGCAAGCCCGTGGTTAACTGGATTGCATCCGTTCGCCGTGCTTCCTACTGCGGCGCACTCAAGTCCACTCGAGAAAATTCATTTCGCTGGCTCATCCCGTCCCCGCCACCGCTCTTTTATCAGTGAACGAGTTTAAAAGGAAATTGAAATTTAATTTCGTTTCATCCATCACAACGCAGTGCAGCTGGAGGGAGATTATAACGTCTGCTGTCTCAGGAAACACCTCCAGGTGCCACCGGAGGTGATAAGAAAAGCCTCCCCTCAGGGCAGCACGTCCACATTAATTTGATTAAGCAACACAGTGAAGTCATCATCACGTAGCAGGACTTTCAATCAACCAACAAAAATGTGGGCGGAAAATTAAGGATCTACAGCTTACCTCCGGACGCCTCCATTGAATGGCTGGTCAGGCTTTTCACACCTCCCTCTAAGTTGTGCGCACTTACACCCACATAACTCACCGTTAATTCGATTCATAAACGGTAATATGAGTAATCATAGCACAAATTTGCACGCGTATGTGGCGTGCTCACTATTTACACTCCCAAAGGACACGCCACACCAGACTAGGTGGATCCCATGCAAATCCGCTTCGACCACCGAATTCACTACGACACACCGAAAATATCCAGGATCAGCCACGGAAAGGGGAAGCCGAACACCGTATGAATTATTTATTGCATAAACAACACAATCCTGCTGGTTAGGGGGCTCTCGGAAAGCAGTCACCACCGCGGCACTGGAGTTCAACCGAACCGAGCGAGATTTTCACTACAAGTGAAGACGGAACTTTCCTTGTGTTCTTGGTCAGGCTCACACTCTCTTTCACACTCTCTGTCTCTCCATTATGCCTCCTACTGTAGGAGCTTTGCGCAGAGCTGCCAATGTTGAGTGTGGGATATGGTGGTGGTGGTGGATTAAGTGGTTTTCGTGGAAAGGAATGTGGTTGGATTGTCAGTTCAAGGCATGGGTTCGGTGGAATGGACGGATTATGACAGCGCTTTTAATGTTTATTTAACAGTGATACTGTTTTCCTACTTTGTTGGGTAAAGTGTTGTTGAAAATCGGATAGGAGATGCTAACTGAAGGCCATACTCCGCAGAGAAAGAATGTCTGTTACAAGTGGAATTTCTGAAGGTTTTTGAGAAGTAACACAAAGGATTTTATTTAGCGTTCTGGTGCCAATGAAATACTTTTTGAACGCCTAAGAGGATCACTTTGAAAAAGAAATTTAACTATTTTCTGAAATATTGCTTTTCCATCAGCGCGAATTGGACGAATCCAAATACCGTATGAATTGCAATGAAAGCACAATCCTTAAAAACCCAAACCCTCATAACCACGGCAACACTTTTTCACGCATTGAACGGAACCCATTCCCAAGAGCGCTCTCTTACTCTCTGCGGCCAACCAAAAAAGCGGCAAAATGTTCACCATACCTTCGCCGGTTTGTGTCTTCGATGCTTCTCACAGTAAAGTGACTATTCACTTTCTACACCTCAAAACCATTGCATACTTTCAGTCAGTGAATTCCACTTTTCGCATCATTACACGTGTTGTCGTCGCGTCCGTTTTCCAAAGTCATGCCTGGTTGGTTTCCCTTTCATCCGTGCCGCACACACCGTCACCTCAGCCGCGAGGTGCATCCGAAACCGAACAATAATTGGCGGCATACCTTAGAGACGCCATCAGCACCATTAGTTAGTAAAATTATACCCACCTCTCAGATCGTATCTGCGCGAGGGCACTGCACGAAAATGGTAAAATACCATCCGTTCGTCGCGCTTGGACGATTTCACTATCCGGCGGATTCGCAGAAATAGAAATTGCCAGCATCCCACCGGCGGCGGCAAAGACGACACATCAGGAATGTGTCCCCAGACAACGCTGACTTTGGGTCGCTGGTGTCTTGACGTTGCGGAGGATGTTCCATGGTGCAACAATGAAACTCCTTCCCCCTCCTTAATCATGCATTCAGGTACATGCCGTGTGCACGAGTTCGTGGTCACTCGAGGGGCAGAGCTAGAGAATCTGAGTTGTGCGCGCATTTAGAAAGCAACCGAACCTCCCCGAGGGAGTGACAAGCCCAGTCGAGTTGCGGCGGAATGTCCGCCTTTGTGGCGCACATCCTACTCCAAGTGAAACCGAAGGCAGCGACGACAGACCGAGCACATGCAAAGCCCGCGAATTTACGAGCTGGGAAACTGTCGTCCTCGTCTCGTCGATTCATAAGCCGATTCCCCACATCTATCTCGTGCATTAATTTATTGAATTTCTACTGCAGACGCGCAGGCAACCTGTTCTGATGACCCAGAAACAGGCGCAAGTGCAGATCGTTTTGCGACGTGGACGCAACGCGTTTGGCAGTGACCGGTGATCGTACATCATCTCGCGGGACAGCCGAAAGGAGTGGATGCAGTGCCGGTGAGAGTAGTTTGCCGCACCACTGGCTGTGACGGGGATATTCTTGATGTGAACTGATTTTCGCCGCCGCGCGGACTGAGGCGATGCAGGCTGGGACACATTGGCGGAGTATCCTCGTGACGAGAGTGAAAACGAAATCTGGACCAAGTTTGGGATTCATTTGAATGTTGAACAAGTGCTGCGATGAAAGTTGCTTCGGGGCTGTACTCGAGCTGGTTTCAGATGTTGTGTGGATTTGGGGACTGAGTAGCCGTTGGATGACTTTTTACAGTAGCGGTTACAGAAACCGAGATTTTGGTGAATGAAGCGACTTTCGGTGGAATGTGCCAGTGAGGGGGCGTCTGCTCAGTTTCATTCATCTGTGAGTAGCCCACGGGAATGGTGAAATGTTAGTTCTAGGGGCTCCGTTGGCATTCCCAAGGATGCCCTGTTAAGGCGTGTTTTACTTCTACTTCAAACTCCTTTTTGATATCAGAAGCTATTCTAATTCATTTGAGACGTGGGTCAGGAATGAGAATGGGATGGTGAGCCGTTCTACGTCGGTTAAGGCTCATCAACGACTTAGTTTATTTAATTTTGGGAATTGGCTAGAGGTTGCGATTGATGTCGCCACGTCCCTTCATAGATTTGCAGCACCTTTCCCTATGAAGTCAGGGCAGGGAGTGTGTTACAATGTCTCTTTGTATGTACGAACTGCTGCTTCTACGTCTGTCAAAAATGAACTTCTGCTGAATTCCCAAAGCAGTATTGGCGACCTTGCTGCTGTAAAGCATATGATTGTTGGATAAGTAAGCGCCGACGTTGGGGTCGATCAAATAGAATTGGTGATACGAGGACCTGGCGATCTTTAGATCTTGCAAAAGAACAGAATTTTGTTTTTGTCCGATGTGTACAAGCAGTACATCAACCACGGTTGAATGCCCCTTGGTGCGACTGCACATACTGCAATGTCCCTTTTGCGTGTAATGTCAAACGTGCTGCCTGACTGCTAAAAATCATAATAATTAAATTGCGCGACAGTCTACAGGGGGACCAGGGCCTAGCTTGCGCATGAAATACTTCTATTCTTTAACGAGCAGAAGGGACCTACAGTCTGAGGAGCTTATTCCTATATAATTAATACTGTTTAAGTGTTGTCAGTAGCTCGAAAGAGGTGGTGCCGTGAAAAATTTTAGGTGTTCAGCTGGTAATCGAACCGGGACCTTCGACGTGTGAGTGTCGCACGCTACCCACTACTACGCCACGGTGGCTTCTTCTTCTTCGGATGGCGCTACAGTCCGGGGTGGACCTGGGCCTCAACCAACATGCCTCTCCAGCTAGCACGATCTCTTGCCAGCTGTCTAAAATTGCGCACTCCAAGTTGGTTGAGGTCCTTTTCCACTTGTGTGCGCCATCTCAGCCTAGGACGTCCTCTGTTGCGTTGTCCCTGTGGTTCGGATTCGAAAACGAAGCCACGGTGGCTACTCACACAAAAAATCTGTATTCCAGCAGATTTGTCAGAAGAAAACTGCCAAGCAGGCGTTCATACTGTGAGTTGACACTACTTTTAAAAAATGAACGACATCAATGTGCAGGGATGTTCGCATCTTTCTTTCCATCTGCCTCATCATCATTGTTGGCGCGACGGTCCGCAAGGCGACCAGGGCCTAGCTTGCTCATCAACTACTCGTGTTGTGCGCGCTACTGTTCTCTCACGAGTAGAAGGGACCTACAGATTTTTGTTTCTTTCAATCTGTTTACCGTCCGGAAAGTTTAAAATTTTAGATCGAGAGAGTTATAAATTGTAAACTAACGCAATTGGTATAATTGAGATTTTAATACGAAAAAACGTAAACAAAACCAAATGATAAGCTACATCAAAGGCTTTGATTTCCGATGATTGAGGAATAGAAAACCTCTTTAATTAAACACTTGGAGTAGCTTCTGCGAATTAAATGGCGTGCCATTGCCCACAAACCCGGTTGAGATCGCCGGTAGATCATCTCGCGATCAATTGAAGTAGGTTTACGTAAGGTGAAAGGTTTATAGGTGGAAGACTGAACGTCATGTGCTTGTACTGGAAGTGCGTTCAGTCGTTATGTGAATCAGAAATCAAAAGTGAAGATAGAATGGTTCCTAGCAGAAAAGGGAAAATGTTTTTTTTAAGACTCATGCAAGGTGCAAATAGTTATTCAATCCTGACTTGACAGCTGATTTTTTTAAATAAATTTCTAAAATTTGCAGTCGGTGCAAACAAGTTCTTTACCATGTGGATACTTAAAATGCTTATACAGAATAAATTAACAGTGACAGGTTGTTGACTAGAGAAAGAGTGCGTTCACAAACTAACTTCAGAGGTGTCAGACCCCTATTCTAAAACCCTTTGCCAATCAATTTTTCTTTATTGAACAAAAAATATTTACAATTTCAAATTTTTAAGCTTAAGACTACAGTGAATATACATATATATGTGTCGGCTCAACAATAGGGGCCCGACGGATGAACGACTGTCTTACATAGTTTTAGTGTGTACAAGTGAATTATTTACAATATAACGATGTCCTGTCTTAACATCGGGGTGTTCAGATCCGTGTGTCGATGATGTTCCTTTGTGGGGGTGGGGAGGGGGGGTTGTTTTCCGGGTCAACCTCGATGGTAGGTTGTATCACTGCCGGAGAAGAAGTGATACGGCTCGCATGCAGAAGATGTCGGGGGGAAAATCTCTTCGTTTAACATGTTGTGTGCATTGAGAAATCGTTGTCCAGGGACTGAGCTCCTTAAGTTCCTGACGATTGGGTTAGGATGGATTTCCGTTTCGCATAGCTGCTTCTTGGAAAGTTGCACCAAGAACTGTTGCAGGGGGATGATGCGCGATTTTTCGTAGACCTTCTTGTTGTTATGATGTTTCATCCGGTCCTTGTCAAAGGTGAGACCGGTGCAGATTCGTAGTATCTTCCTTTCGAAGACCGATAGTTTCTCCATGCTGGTCTTGGAGATGCTATACCATACAGGAAAGCCATACGCTATAATGGGTCGTATGAGCTGCTTGTACAGTAATAGCTTCGTCTTCTCGGCAAGTCCGTTCTCACGTCGCATCAATGGGTAGATGCGATGGAAAGCGAAACTGGCCTTTTGAAGGGTCACTTTGGAGTGAGGATTGAACTTCAACCTCTCAGTGAAGTTCACTCCAAGATACTTCGCCTTGTCCGTTGTCGTTAGTGCTGTCCCGTTGGGTAGCACTACCTTTATGCTCCGGCATTTTCCGGCTGTTCGGGAACCTCGTTGTGTTGGTCTCCGCAGACACATGAGGACCGATTTATTGGTATTGATACGGATGCCCCACTTCTGATAGTAGAAGTAGAGCATCTCCAATTGTTGTTCGATCCTCCGCGCTGCTATCTGCGGTGACGGTGATGTTGAGTATGTTAACGAGTCGTCCGCGAACAGGCAACAGTTAACAGATGGCGATAATGGTGGTTGGTCTGCGGTGTAGATGTTGAACAGTATAGGTCCCAGTCGCGATCCCTGTGCAACGCCTGCCTGGATGTTCCTTGTTCTTGATTTGCTTCCTTCTATTTCCACATAGAATCTCCTGGCTTGAAGAAAACTGTGGATGATTGCGATGAGGTTAGAGGGAAATCTCATCAATTTGAGTTTAAAGATGAGACCCTCTATCCAAACCGTGTCGAAGGCCTTCTCAATATCCAAGAAGCATGCCACGGTGACTTGGTGATTGTTCAAACCAGCCACGACATCGTGATGAAACTTCATCAAAGGATGCAGAGTCGAGTGTTTTTCCCGGAATCCGAATTGGATGTCTGGGATGATGTTCGACTCCGTGCAGTGTTGTTTAATTTTCTGCACTAACAACCTTTCCAGGATTTTGCTCATATTGCTTAGCAGCGATATGGGTCTGTATCCGGTCAGGTTGTTAGCGTCCTCTTTCTTGGGAATTGCAACAATTTTTGCCACTTTCCATCTGCTTGGGAAGTAGCAGTTGTTGATGCAATTGTTGATGATGATGGTCAGGAGTATCATCACGATGTGTGGCATCCGCTTAAGGACGAAGTTGGAAATTTTGTCCGGTCCGGTCGATTTCTTTGCCGCACTTCCATGTATGATTTCCTCGATTTCTTCTGCTGTTGTAAGCTCCTGGTTGTCCGTCGGGTCATCAGCTGGGTTGTCTTCACTGAAGTTGACTGTAGGTGCATATGGGTGTTGAATGCTGCTCACGTAGTCTCTCACTTCTGCCACGAAGTTCTGATCTTCCGGGGGCTTGGGCTTGAAACTGCTCTCGAAGTGAGATGCGAAAGCTTCTGCTTTCTCCTCTGGGGTGGTCGCATCTACTTCGTTTGCCTTTATGGTTGGTGGCAATTTCTTCCGTTTTCCGATGATCTCGTTGATTTTTTTGAAGGTATCTGGTCCCGGCCTTATTTTTTGGAGTTTATTTTGCAGGACCGTGTTATGGTGGTGTTGAACCGCATTGCGAAACATGATGTTTGTGCAGTTCAACTCGCTAAGAACGGTCTGGTATTCGCCATTTACCGTGTTCAGTTCGCGGCGGTAGATTCGCTGCAAACGTTTCCTCAATCTCTGCCTATGCTGGTAGAGGTTTTGGATATGAACTGGTAAATGGCTGTACCTGTCCCTATTTGTTCTTGGTCGCTTCTGCTCTTCTAAGGCGTTCTTGATTGTGTCCTCCAATCCATCGATAGCAGCGTCGATTTCCGTGTTGGTGAGATTCCTCGTCGGTGTTGGTATTTGGATATTCCCCAGGATATCCTCGTGCAGTTTTCTTACGTCCAGCTGATGGTAGTTGATGACATCCTCTTCTGGTCGGTTTATAGTAAATATTGGATGGTGAAGTTTTAAAACCAGTAGCACCGCCTCATGGTCGGAATCGCTTCCCACAGTCGTGCAGGAGAAGTTCCTTATTTCTGGCAGAATATTTACCAGATTGGACGTCCCCAGGAAGAAGTCCAGTGTCGATGGCGTTCTGGGGAAGGTTGGCGTTGGTTGCGAGATCACAACCAAGGAATGCCTTTCGGCATTATCCTCTAGCCATTTAACCATAATGTTCCCCGTCCTGTCAGCTTCTGTGTCCATCCACATTGTATGCCGTGCGTTGAAGTCTCCCCCTATGAGGCCATAGGTATGCCTTGAAACAAGGGCATTTAGGACTTCAAGATCGTGGCCCATAGAAGCACTGCTTCCTTCGTGGTTGTAAATGCTCAGCACCAACAATGTCTCTGTGGAGTTAACCTGGATTTCTATGCCGGTAGCTTCGATGCATCTCAGCTCCGGGATAACGACTTGTTTGGCAGCGATATTCTTCTTAATGAGGACGGCTGTACCCCGTTTCCCTTCGACACTGTCGGATCTGAAAAGAGAATAACCTTCGAAAGATACGTTATTTCGATGCTTGAGACAGGTTTCGCTAAGTAACACTATGTCAGGTTTGTTTGCTTTTAGGAAAAGACTAAAAGCAGATCGCCTGGCTAGCGCGTACAATGAATTAACATTGTACGCGATTATGCGCAGTGTTTTTAAACGCATAATTTGAACAGGAATGCGGCTAGTGCCGCGGACTTTTCTTCCGTGCTCAAATTGCTATATCCTTTCGGTATAGCGCTTTTAGCTTTGATCATGAGCGACGGGAGGTCTTTTCCGAAGGTGTTAAACATTTCCTCTTCGAGGTTGATGTCCTTGGTGTTTTTTTCTGTCGTCCCTCTTGGCTGATTCGCTTTGGATGGCTTCGGTTGTGTTGGTTGCTCCTTTCGAGTGACAGTGTGTTTGCTCGTTGCGTTGAGCCTCGCCACGTCTGCAAAGCTTATTGAAGGCTTCGTTATAGTGCAGGCGGATTTTGCGGCAAATTCCTGCTGTGCTTTTTTCGCAGCTATGGCAGTGTTTTTTTCGGCTATCTTTGCCTTGTAGACAGGACAACCCTTGTAATTTGCAGGGTGTCCATTGGTTTTGCAGTTTGCACAGTACACCTCTGGTCCTGTGCTTTCCTTCCTCTTGCGCTCTCCAGGCCCGTGCTTTGCGTTGCACTTGACGCATACGTATGGCATTCCGCAGTTCGTCGCGGTATGTCCATACCACTGGCAGTTTTTACATTGCCCGATGTCCTTGTTCTTGAAGTTTTCCCAGTGAACGCGCTGATTTAAGATCAGTGTCTTTTTGATGATCTCCGCGATTGGCTTGGTTTTTTCAACTTCCACCACGTGGCAGTTGAACCTCTTGTCAGTTCCCTTTGTCGATCTTATCGCCGATACTTTAATGGCTGGGATACCTTCTTTTTCGAGTTCCTCCTTGATCTCCTCATCAGTATACGAGGAGTGTATGCCTTTAACCACTAGGATGTTTTTCCTATCGGCTTTTGGCGTATATGTGAAGTGCTTGATGCACCTTTCCTTCAGGAATTCCTTCATTAGCTGGAATTCTTCCCGTGTCTTGACATTAATGACGGTCTTCCCGGTATTCAGGTTCTTGATTGTCAGGGTTATTTTATTGGCCCTGGCGTACCGTTGTATTTCGGCTACATTGGCCGAAAAGCAAGTGATGGGTGGCATTGCGGAGTTCCTGTTGTTGGTTGCTGGCGACGTTTCTTCCATTGTTGTTGGGATAGATGTAGCTGTTTGTGGCTGTATTGGTTCCGTCTTTTTCTTTTTGGGCCTGACTGGTTTAACGGGTGTAAATGTTTCATCATCCGTTGTTGGATAGACCGCTACTATCCTAGGCTTCTTCCTTTTCTTTGGTGGTGTCGTTATAGGCCTCTTCTGTCCTGGTTCGGGAGATGTGTTTTTCCGCACGTTAGTTGACTGTTCGTTGGTTGGTTGTTTACCTGGGTCTTCATTCTTTTCGGGGTTCAGGGTGTGTTCCTCCTCTTGGGCAACTTCCTTCAGGATTTCCCTCGCTAAGGAGGGAAAAAGGGGCCCTGTTGCGCTTCTCAATTCTTGGAAGAGACCCTTAATTGAAGCAGTAATTGCTTCAATAATTTTTGGGTCAATTTCCATTCTTGGAATCCCACTTGTAACCTGTTTTCGGGTTTTTCCTTGTAGGTAGTGCAATAAACTTTGTTTATTGCTCACTAAATGCTTTGTTGGTAGTTTTATTTTTGTTATTTTTAGTAATTAAAATTACTGAGCGGCACGTCCGTTCGGTTTGAGTGTCAGTTATAGACTGGTTCATGAAAAAACCCTTTGCCAGCAGTAACAGTGGATTTTAAAATATTGTGAGAAGTATTCGTCACTGGATATTGAGGCAGGCAGTATTCGAGGCCTCCTATAGTTAGAATTTGAGCTACAGCCATATGCAGATTAATTAGGATAAGCGTTTTTTTTGAAATTTTTTGATAGTAGGCTATGGTTTGTATGTTGTTTTCAAAATATCTCTTATTTTGATATGGAATACATAGATTGAGGCAGCAGCGATTTGAAAATACAAATGAATTAGCTGCAAGTTATTGTCTCAGATGTACAGTCGTGTGCCTATTACTCAGGACAAATAATTCCTTCTAATTTTTTGATAGAAGGCTATGGTTTGTAGGTTGTTTTTTCTTTTCAAATATTTTAGTAAGTTTAAGTAGGCTATGGATTATATGCCCTATTTTGAATGCTTTAGTTAGTCATTTAAATAAACTTGGCTGTTCTAAGAGGTAAGTTGTTGTTTTTAAGTAAAAAATGAAATCATACAATTTCAAACATTATTTTTGTTAAGAGTTCATCATCATGGATATTCCAAAAAAAGGGGCACAACTCATTGCGTTACAGGCACACGCTGAAAAAACCATCCAAGAGATTTCAACTGACGTTGAGGTTTCGAAATCCAGTATTTCAAGGATTATTGCTCAAGGATTATTGGGGAAGGGCCATTGCGGGCGGAAACGCACAACAACAAAACATGACGATAAGGATTTAATAAGAAATAGTACAATAAAACCTTGGTAAGACAAGTTTTGACCTGCAAAGTATGTGGACAACAACTGGCGTTCAAGTAGATCCGTCTACAGTCTGTAGGCGTCTTCTGTAAGTTGATCGAAAGACAACAAAGCCTTCGAGAAAACAGCTGTTCACCGAAAAAATTAGGCAGAAGCGACAAAATTGGGCTAAGAAACCCAAGGAATGGACAGTGGACAATTGGAAGAAAGTTGCTTTCTCAGACTAGAGTCACTCTAAGGCCCAAGGATGGCGGGTAAGTGTCGAGAGAAAAATTCCGAAAGAAAAACTCAGACACGACCATATCGTTCAAGCGCCAAAACACCATCCCACAGTCATGTTTTGGGGCTGTTTTACATTTGAAGGCCCTAGAAGTCGTAAGCCAATAGAAGGTATGATGAACAGCACCAAATACGCAGAAGTTTTAACTCAAATGCTGCTTTCACCCATTCAGATGGGACGATAATAATAATTGTTGGCGCTACAGTCCAAGGCCTAGCTTGCTCATCTACTACTCGTGTTGTGCGCGCTACTGCTCTCTCACGCGTAGAAGGGATCTACAGTTTTTTGCCGACTCCGAACGGCGAAATTTGAGAAGCTTTCTTAGACAGTTATTACTCTTTGAGTGTTGTCAGCAGCTCGAAAGAGGTGGTGCCGTGAAAAATTCGAAAAATTGGTGTTGAGCTGGGAGTCGAACCTAGACCCTTCGGCGTGTGAGCGTCGATGGGACGATACGTAGCAAATTTAATTTTCCGACAGGATCTTGATCCATGTCACACGTCGAAAAAATGAAACAGCATTTTGCAAACCACAAAATTGGTGTTCGGGACTGGCCTGACAACTCCACTGACCTTTATCCAATTGAGAATCTCTGGGCAATTACCAAAGGAAGGCTCAGGAAGAGAGACTGCACCACAAAAACTAACCCGGTTTCATAACGAAGAAATTAAAAATATATGCGAACGACTTGTTTCATCAATGCCAAAAAGATTCAAGGCACTCATAAAAGCCAAGGGCGGCCATAAAAAGTATTAAAATTGAACTGTGATATGTTTTTCTTATTTTAATTGAAAATAGTTTAATTTCGTCTGTCTCAATTAATTTGCACACGTCAGTCCTTTGGACGACAAGATGTAGCGAGATGCAAGCAGACGCATTAAAAAAATTATTTGTTTTTGTTCTTAGCGTACTTTATTTTTTTAATAATTGATCACAGTGAATAAAGCTTTTTTTGTTTATCCATGGAATTTGAGTTTTGTTGTTGTTTTGACCCAATTTTCAGCTTTATAAAATAATCAGATATTTGTTTACTCACTTTTGACGCTCACATGTTTTGAAGTCATCTTACGACACTTTTGAATATTGTTACAGGTACTGAATTCAAATACTCAGCAGGCTTCAAATTCAAACTTTCATCTAAGAATTAGACGAAATATTGTAAGGGACTACCGGATGTAGAGTTCAGAGTATGTAAACTCGCTTGAGAGTATCAATTGAGACCAGACGTTGGTTTATAAATTGTGAAAAGTTAAGTTTGTGTATTTTTTTTTAAATAACGAGTGTTGCAATATGAAAGAGCGTTCTGCATTAAACTGGGCCGCTGTGCTTACAATATTCATTGGCTGCTTCCTTCAATGTTCCGCCCATCGCCATTGATTGACCGAATAAAGATGGGTTTGCAATGGATAATGATGTCCAGTAAACGCATTGAAGTGGGAGGGGCTTCAAATTAGTCAGGCGGTAGATGGGGCCAAATCGAAATATATGCGGTCGCTAGGGAAGGGCACCCAACTTCGTCGCTCCGAAACATCAAAGTAATTAAGGATTTAATTTACTTCGACTCCGTGGTAAATATGGACAAAAACATCGCTACCGAAATTAAACGCAAAATCACTCTTTTAACTTGAAATGCTAGATTGAAGGTAGCTAGTGAACGATTATGATAGCTGGAAATGCATGTTGTTTGGAGCTCAAGTTCACCTCGGACTATATCGGCGTACAAAGATGTACCAAGTATTCGAGTTAGTTGCCTGGAAAATGCTATTATTGGAAAAATATGCAAACCGAATATAATGGTACTTTGTTGATTGAAATAATAATAATAATGGTATTGCGCGACAGTTCACAGTGGGTCCATGACCTAGCTTGCTCATGAATAACTTCTGTTGTGCGTGCTACTGTTCTCTCATGAGTAGAAGGGACGTCCAGTTTATTGCCGACTCCGAACGGCGAAGCTTGAGAAGCGTTTTCTTAGACAGTTATAACGCTTTGAGCATTGTCAGCACCTCGAAAGAGGTGGTGCCTAGAAAAATTTGAGATGTTCGTCAAACCTAGACCTTCCGCGTGTTAGCGTCGAACTCTACATACTACGCTATGGCGGCCACGAATCAGGATCTTGCTTCATCAATAAAACTCGTGTTGTACCTCCTATTGTCATGTGATGAAAGGCTCGATAGTTTTTTGTGAAGTACGAACTGCGAAATTTGAAAAGCTTCTTCATAGGTAATTGGCACTCCATACTAGCTGTTCCAAAAGAGATTCACAAGAGATTCGATTCACAAAGAAATCGAATCTGGCACCTCAAATCTGTGTCAAACTTATTAAATGCCCCAAGGAGACATCGTTTGATTCCAATTTACTTAATGAACAAATGTGTGAGTTAAATTATAATTTCCGTCAATAAATACCGATCCTCCAAACCAAGAAATCCAGGAACACAGTCTCCAGCAAGAAGTCCTTTTAGAGAAAACAATGCTTTCTGAAGAGTAAGGGACAGACACAATACACTTTTCTGTCTTCAGAACAACAGTGCCCTTTGAATGACGCCAACGGCGATCCAGATTTGCTTAGAAGGGCCGTTACTGGTGAGGAATCTTCAGTTTTTGGTTATGATATTGAAAGTTAAATCGTCCCAACGAAAGAGGCCAGGAGAGTCAAGGCCAAAAAAGCACGCTAAGTTCGATCAGATAAAACAACAACTGTTTTCGATCACAATGGCGAAGAGCATCAGAAGTTCTTTTTACATGGTCGTATGGTCCTGTGCAACTTGCCAGAAGAAGAACTTAGAAAACGTCCAGAATTGTGGCTATAAACTGCTATGACCTTTATTTCAGCATTAATTGTATATTTCTTAACATTAGTATTGCTTGAATTTTCATTGCTTTCCCTTGTGGAAAAACAATTCATGGATTTGGCATCACGATAGTGGACATGCTTACTCGTCATTGCTTGTTTGTACTTTTTTGTCCAAAGACAACACCGAAATCATGTCTTATCCAGCGTGTTCACCAGATTTGGACCCCTACTCCTTTTTCCTGTTCCGAAGATTGAAGAGATCCATAACAAAGCATCGTTTTGCCACGATCGAATCCGAATTGCTGATAGAGTCCAAGGGCATATCAGAACTCCTTCGTGGAGTGGAAAAGACGCTGGCGTAAGTGTATTATATATGAGGGTGGTTATTTGGAGGGAGGGTGGGAGCATATATTTTGAACAAGCCTCGTACATACAAAAAAAGCAACTATAAGCGCACGGTACGCTCTCCCACTTTCGGGATGCTGCCAAAACACAAAAAAGTACTTACTGACATTTTCGGAGCGTTGCATTCTTTTAAAGAGAACTATGGACTATGCAGATATTGCACTGACAATTTGGAACACCGGCATAATGCCTGGAAACGTATTCGATTGGAGTAAGTGGGACTGCTACTGCTGCTTTTACTAACAAGTCAAAAATTGCAGAGCTCTTAACACGGACTGACTCGGACACAAGTGGGTAGGATATTAAATTTTCGTATATAGGGCGTTTTTCTTATTTAAATGAACTTGCTCCTGTTACATGATGGTTTTCACTGACAGGTCTATCGACGTGTATGCAATGTTCTCATGTCCGTTGAGATTTCTTACGTTGAGCTGAGTTCAAGTGCACCACGTGCTATCAAGAGTCCTACTGGAATTAACTCAATATGTCCCCCGACATGTAGGGGGCGCCACTAACAAATCAATTTAATATTAATTTGTTTTTAGTGGCGCCCCCTACATGTCTCCTGACCTATTGAGTGATGTGGTTTAATGTCGGTTCCCCAAATAACTCTTGCAAATTTCACAATCGCATGTTGTACATTGTATTCACTTCACTAATCCCATCTGACAGCAGCAACTGCTCACAACACTTATGTCACCATAAGTCGTCCTCATCAGCCGACAACTTCCGCATCGTTTCCTTGCAAAACATCCTCCCGTAGTAGATGCCTGACTGCCAAATTCAATTGAAACTTTTAGAAGGACATCCACCGGCCGGCCGGAAAGTTACGCAATCCCACTGAAAGCTCTCAACCATTTTAATTAAGTTCAAAGTACTTGCCGAGTTCCGAATCCAATTTTGGTCGAAGCAGGAGTCCAGCCAGGTCCGCATTGATTTAATTCGATGGGGCACCGGTTGCGAGGCGGAGATCATCGAACGGACAGGTATCATCGTTACGTGAAATTGTGTCATCCCAGGAAGCAATATTTTTCGGAGAGCAGACAATGCGGACATTGTTTGCTTACTTGTCCTGCCAGCATTCGAAGTGCATTACCACTCCCGGTTTTGACACGTTTTGACACTCAGAATTGATGGCCAGTTGGGCATGAATGGAGTTTCGTTTATTTTTGTGAATTCAAATGAGTTGTGGCAGCGGCGTGTGAAGCGGCACGGCAAATGACTTTCTTGTTTGAGGCAAATTCAATCTGTCACTTGGATTTCAAGCTGCAGCTGGGTATGGTGAGTGATTGGCGAGAAATTACTTAAAGCCCCAAGGGGTGAAGCAGAGAGAAAGGATTGACGGTTGATACACAAATGTACAGACGAATGGGGTGACGAGTGTTTCGAACTGAAGGAGGTATCGGGAGCTGAAGCGTTTATTGATGACAGACTGTGGCACTTTTAAGACGATGAATGCGACTAATTGCACAGGCAGACTAATATGGAGTGAGATCCGTATTTGAAATGGTTATGTGCAAGTTAAAGATGTGGGGAAATGGTTAATTTTTGACTTGAGGGTGTTTGAAGCTGCTGTATGATGTAAAAGCTGAATGAAAGTAAATTGTGGTTTGATCTGTGAAAATAGACAAGGCAAGGACGAATGTGATCGTTCTGTTCATTCGGTATAGACAGGGATGGACCGCAGTGATGTATGACAGGCGAGTCTAATCACTTGGGTTTGTGCTATTGTTATGGGTGCAATCTGTATGAGAATTCCATCAAGCACAAGGCAGACCCAAGCCATACGTTCTACGCGTCATATTGGGAAAAATTTGGTTCGATTTTCAGTACGAAGACTTGAATAGGGGTGTACTCAACTCGGAATTGTCTTCGAACAAATTCGCGACGAATGTCCTGTTTGCAGGAAGGTAAATGAACGTCAATAGAAAACAATCTACACCAGTTACATTATAATACACTGCGTTAGCCAGGAGGCAAGCTTTTTCTTAGACAATGATCACACTTTGAGTTTTGTCAGCAGCTCAAAAGATGTGGTGCCGAGAAAAATTCGAGGGGGACCAGGGCCTAGCTTGCTCATCAACTACTTGTGTTGTGCGCGCTACTGTTCTCTCACGAGTAGAAGGGACCTACAGTTTTTTGCCGACTCCGAACTGCGAAATTTGAGAAGTTTCCTTAGACAGTTTTTACTCTTTGAGTGTTGTCAGCAGCTCGAAAGAGGTGGTGCCGTGAAATATTAGAAAAATTGGTGTTAAACTGGGAGTCGAACCTAGACCCTTCGGCGTGTGAGCGTCGCACTCTACCCACTACGCCACGGTGACCACATTACCGAAAAGTTCAACTGCCAAAATCCTGAAAACCTATTCTATGTATATATACTCGTTAGAGTTGCTTAAGGATTTGGAATAGGCGCAAAGCTCGGATGACCTAAGGTTCCGTCACATTATTCGTTTGCTAAATCTTGAATAATTTCAAGAAGTTGGGCAGTTTATGATTTTGAACAATTTAGGATTTGAGTTTTTCGGCATTTTAGGCAATTCAAGAATTTCAATTGTGGAACTCCCAAGCTGGTGTTTGCTTTCATTGTGTATTCTCAAACCCAGACCTTAGCATGAATTAGGCAGTCAAAATGTAATAAATTACACAAAATCATATAAGCAGAGGTGAATTTATTTAACTTAGTTCAAGATGAACAATTTACAAAATAATTCAAAAAATTAAAGCACAAAAACAAATTTCTTGAGAAACAGACTTTGATGATAGTCTTGACGGTTTCTTGTTTGCGGAGAGTATAGACTTCATTATTGGATTATTTGGATTAAAGAAACAGAGTGAATTTGTGTTCCGTCTTTAAACTTGAACAGATTTCTGCATCAATTACTAGAAGATTGAAAAGTGTGAACATAAAATAAAACTCTCTTCATAAAACTATTTTCGAAAATAATCGTACTCGATACCACAAAATTTCTGGTAACTGTCTGATTAATAATAATAATTGATGGCGCGTCGCACCCTACCCACTACGCCACGGCGGCCACAGCTGTCTGATTAAGCTTCGAAATTTCTGTTTTTAAATCAACAGTCAGATATTTGATATTTATTATTATTTTGGTTAAAATTTTATAAAAAGTATAGAAATCCCGGCATTGTTAAAAGAGAACGTCCAAGTATGCTTATTAAAGACTTTAATGATTAGATTAGGATAACAACAACAACATCAATAATCCCTAGAAAGTTGTTATTATCCGACATATTAAAAAATGAGATCCTCAATTGGGTCTGTCCTTAAATAGTGCACACATTTGATTTAACCAAGGCTCATTGAACTCACAAACAGTCGAAGCTCTCTAAGTCAAAAAAACGCGCTCATTGAACTCAAATACAGTCGAAGCTCTCTAAGTCGAAAAACGCGTTCATTTAACTTAAATACAGTCGAAGCCCTCTAAGTCAAAAAAACGCGCTCATTGAACTCAAATACAGTCGAAGCTCTCTAAGTCAAAAAACGCGCTCATTGAACTCAAAGACAGTCGAAGTCCTCTAAGTCAAAAAACGCGCTCATTGAACTCAAATACAGTCGAAGTCCTCTAAGTCAAAAGACGCGCTCATTGAATTCAAATACAGTCGAAACCCTCTAAGTCAAAAAACGCTTTAAATCACATTTTTTCGGGAGATTTTGACATTCCGTTTAATTTTCCGTACAAAATGCATCCTCTTATACGAACGTCGCCCCAGTCGAAAAGTCCTCTAACCCGAATATAATTTTTCTACTCTTGGTCTATTTTCAATTCCTCTACCATAAATCGATTTTTTTGAACAAAAAACAAAAAAAATTCTTCTCGCAATTTCTATCAAGCACGCAACTTCTATTGCATGCTCTGGCTCTCTCTCAATTTGCCAGTGGACGACGAACACCTTTAATTTCATGTTGATTTTGATCGCAGAAGAAAGCGACTTAAGGAGTTCCTTTGCGAGAATCCAAAAAAACGCGTATACAGGCTGAGCCTACCACAACTGCTCGACTTACTAATCGAAAAACTCGTGCACTTAAACAATACTCTTTATTATCCGCAGAGGTTGACGTGGTCTTGAAACTAACTTAACATAAGCAAGGTTTCCTCCAGGCAGCCAGTGAAGTTCCCGCCTATACTACTGCATCAGCTTAATGTTCCCGTGTTCTCAGTGTGCATATCCACATTGTGCGGCGCGTGTGCCGAATCAACCAAATCAGTTGCTTCCCGTGGGAACATACTGAAGAAATACGATCAAGTGCAAACAGGTGTCATTTCGCATGATCGTTTGATGGCTGTGTCACGTTAACTAGCACATATGGTTGCCTTTGTTTGTTTGCAAGAAAGAAAGAAAATGCTCACAACAATGGGGATTTGCATGGCGACCTTCACGTCAAACATTAGACTAAAAAAAAAAAAATTAAAAAAAACCGACGCTGATCGCCAAAGATTCTCGACGCACAATCATGTGGGCGAACACAATCGATGATGCACTGGATGAAGTCCAACAATACCATTTTAAAACAGAGTCCCATTTTAAAAGGTTTTACGATTTTTAATCTCAAAACTTAGAAGTTTATCTAATTTTCTTTTTTTTTGGCATACATGAATAAAATAATGGCTTGTAAACAAACAGTGGTTGCCGTGACGTAGTGGATACAGTGCGACGCTCACACGCCGAAGGGTCTAGGTTCGACTCCCAGCTCAACACCAATTTTTACAATTTTTCAAGGCACCACCTCACCTTGCTGTTGACAACACTCAAAGATTAAAAACTGTCTAAGGAAACTTCTCAAATTTCGCCGTTCGGAGTCGGCAAAAACTGTAGGTCCCTTCTACTCGTGAGAGAACAGTAGCGCGCACAACGCGAGTAGTTGATGAGCAAGCTAGGCCCTGGTCCCCCTTTGGACGCTAACAATTATTATTATTATTATTTTAAGCAAACATAAATATAAATTCCTCTAAATCGATTTTTGTAAAAATATCTCTAATTCGAATTATGAGGTTGCCAAATATCTCCCTTCCGCTTTTCTGCTCTTCATTCAATGCTTCGTAAAAAGTGTTACAGTGATCGGATTTAGTTCAAACATGCGCCGTTTTGTTCGATAATCTGTTTCGATCTAGACGGCAATTTCATAATACGCCTCTTCTAGAAGCCCTTATAATTTTGATATACCGTGAAAATTCGAAATAGATGACTTCGACTATATAAATTTTAGCCCCGAAGTTGCAAGTTGGATTGTTGTAGGCTGAAGCCTTTACATGGTTTTAGCATTGATTGTTAAAAATATCGTCGGTTGTATTCAGGGACCAAACAAAAGACGGTATAAACTGAACAACAAATTTATTTGATTAATTATTGTTTTTTAAACACGATCGAACTAATAAATGTTAATGTGTTTCATTACAAGCACATCAGATTGTGCTCAGAAAGTCTGCCAATTATAATAAGTTAAAAATCATTAAGTAAGAACTGCGTCTCGTGATTCTTCACTTCACTTCACTTTTTTTAATTTTGGACAATGAAAGTTTTTTTTCTTCAAGTGATACCAGTCGTTGTAATACAAAGCAAGAAGCATTTGTTCCTCTATAGCTAACTGCTGACATTTTTGATACAATTCTTTTTTTAATTCCAGCCATGATACTTATCGCAATGTATTTTTACTTTGTCGTTGGATATTTTATTTAAGCTCCTATTTTGCAATAAACTGAGTGAAATGCATTTTAGGCAAATACTAAATATTGGAGTGATTTAAGTCTTTTATTCAACAGCTAATTTTTGAGATCAAAGACTAAAACATTATTATTACAGAAATTACGCGATTATAATAAATCCAATTCAAGATTTCCCAAGGTCTGTTCACAAAATAAGGTGAGATTCGACATCGAAACCAACGTCCAAATGCCCCAATGAAAGAGTCCAGGAGAGCTTAGACCAAAATCGCTGAATACGCAAGACAGGTTTTACTTTTAGGCCTCTCACAAGCATATGTTTATAGTTTCAGACAATATGCTATATGTCTGAAACTATAAACATATTTTCGAGACGAGTGTACAGACATAACAAAATAAAAAAAATCAATTTTTTGAATTGAATTTGAATTAAATTTGAATTTTAATTTGAATCTCACCTTTTTTTGGAACATACCTTGTACACCATTGATGCCCATTTATGTAAACCATTTCCCACTTAGCATTTGTGTTATTTTTATTTCTTACAACTTAAAAAAAAGTAACGAAAAATTACTAGTGTCAGTTTTTGTACGTTGTTCGACCTAAACTAACAATATTCGCTCCAAACCTTTGTACACCACTGTAATCCAGCTATGTTCTCGTCTTCATTCATATTAAATCTTAATTATCGAAAATACAAGTGTCATAAATGTGTAAGAATGAATTTTTATGTGCCGCTTAATGAACGCAGCGACGTATCAACATATTTTACATCACACTTGAATCACTACCTCCGCGGCCATCAGCTATGTAACCTTCATTCTAATATTAGAACTTAGCAATAACCACCACTTGTATTGGTTTCTTAGCTGTCTTATAATACCAAAAATGTTTGATTAACAACATTTCCCAGTGTTTAGAAACCTCCCGAGCCATAACGTTATTCTCGTTCAAGAGTCTACTTTATCTCTAGTAAAAGTACTGCCAAACTTAACACGTCAAGAACGTGGGAAAACTTAACGCTTACTGAACTCTCATTTGCAGTTAGATCGTTTTCAATAATTGAACTGACGGTATTTTCCGCAAGAAACCAGACGTGGGTTAATCTTTTTGGGATTCTTGGAGAAATTTGAGAAGAAATTGAGGTTAAAGACGCGCCTCAACTCAAGCACACCATTCGCACCCTGATTACTTTGTGCCGCAAGGCCGAAGCCCTTTCTTTATTAACCAGGTCATAACTAGCCCAACTTCTTTGAGTACTTCCCCGGTTCCCAGACAATCAGTGATAATCAAATTTGGAGTTGTGTACTTACATCGATCTTTGAGACGTGGTTGCGCTGGCGGCTGTATGTGCTTCAATTGCTGGCCCTTCCGGATGGAGTCCATTAGTTGTTCTCGTGGTGATGGAGTTCTCTTGATTGGTGGCGGTAATTTTCTCTCCGAGGCCTGTGATCATACGACAATAAGAAACCACACAATTTAATGCTGACGCACCTCACTTACCTTTTTCAATGGCGGCCGTGACCTGATGAACTCCAATATCAGAGCGTGGGCGTCTTTCTTCACCCGCGGTGGGATATCACCGTTCACCATGACCTTTCGCAGATTGTACTTTCTATTGGGAAATACTTTTGTTAACGAGATCCTTCTGCGGAAAAATGAGAAACTTACCTTGATCGAATATCTTCCATGAGGATTTCGTATGGCGTCAATTCAAACTCAACCGGCGTCCGTGAGAAGTTGTTCTTCTTCAGCCGCACGCCTCGTCGTAGTTCATCCACAACTTGCACCCAAAACCTGGCCTGCAATCCAACAGAAAACTCATAAATCTCTCCGCATTCACGCCCAATTAAAATACTCTTAAGATACAATCACGGAACAATAAAACATAATTTCATGCTCGAGCCATGCAGCAATGACGAACGAACGAAACGAGCAAAACCACAAAACTATCTGCTCCCCGGTGCGGGACTACTGCTCTATTGACCTCATCGCATACCGCACAAATTAGCCAACGTAACACAAATTAATTAACTTACAAAAATTCGCATTCAAACTCAAAACGAAACAATAAACGACAAGACACAAGTCAATGGCAACTCTTTGTGCTTGCAAACCAAATGAGCGGAAGAAAGGCAAAAAAAAAATTGAGAGAAGAAACCACCGTAAGGCGCAAAAAGTGGCCCAAACGGAACGAACAAAAACAAACAAAAACGGTTTAAAGGCAGAAGTGAGTGTGTTGTTATGTGCTTTTGGCGTACTTGAACTGCCCTCCAGATTTCCACGTCGTTCTTTTTGTTGGTTTGTGCGAACCGCGGGATCAATTGGTTTTTGGTTTTACAAGAGGTGACGGCGGATGGTGCACAAAATTCAGGTTCGGCGAAACGAAAAAGAAACAAAATGCAAATAGGTTAACGTTAGATGTATTCGCCGCGAAATTGGGTGTAGCTAATCAAACAGAGAGTGTACTCAGCATCGCATCGAGGATGTGACCTTGTGGGAAAGTTTATGTGAATGGGACCGCAGAAAATTGGGTGGCTGGTGGGTGCGGATGGAAATGGATTTGAAATGATTACGGTTGAATGGTAATGACTGATGAGAGTCTTAGCTGGGTGTTGTGAAAGGATGTGAGGGGAAATAATAGTGGGAGGCATTCGCACATTTTGACATCGACACTGGTGTGGTGTTGCTGATATTTACCCGTGTTTTGTTACTTCGATTTATTTGGATAACTGTATTAAGTAATACAGTAGATCACACAATATTATTGTATGTACATATATGGATTTTTTCCGATACCAAATATAAAAGAAAAAAACTCAATTTGGTGAACAAGATGGAGGACACTTCTTATGTGCTTGTGTATTATTTTTAAATCCGCCACTTAGTTTCGAATGAAATTAATCCAATTATAAGGCTCCTTTCTTCTTAAATGGCTGTATCAAAAGAGAGAATCATCTGTTTGGAGGTGAAGAAACCCATTTTACTTTGTTCCTCACAAAAAAAATTGATTGTCAGAGAGAATTGCTTTGCATAAAATAAAGACTCACTTTGAAAGCCATTTGATTTCCTAATGAAATTCGTATAACATCCCAAATGATATATTTTTTAAATTAAATTGTGATAGTAAAAAATAAATAAATGTACAAAAAAAACCTATATTAAGTTATTGGATAGACAAAGTCATATTGTTGTTGTCCCAACAAGAACGCAAGATTTAAATGACTGATGCAGCAATTGAATTGTTTCTCTGGCTGTATGAGACGTGGCGACGTCTTGTTGAAACCACATCCCCTCCACATTCATTTCTTCAATTCTAGGCACGAACAAATTGGTTATCTTTCACGATACCGAACACCATTGAATGTTTGCGCTTAATCTGACTCATTTTTCTGAAAAAAGGGTCCAATGATCCCTCCAGCCCAAAATCCCCACCACACACTGACACGATGAGGATGCATTTGCTCCTCGTGAATCACTCGAGGGTTTTCCTCGCCCCAAATTCGACAATTCTACCTATTGACGATGCCATCGAGATGGAAATGTGCATCGTCACTAAAGATCGGCAAAATCAGCATTTTCAGGTTGTCTCTCCAATACCTAATTAACGAACTCCCTTCGCTGTGCATGGTCAGCTGGCTTCAGTTCCTGAGTCAATTGAATTTTGTATGCATAAAGATGCAAAGCTTTCGGCAAAATTCGCTGCATAGTGGATTTGGAAACACCAATTTGCTGAGTTCGGTGTCGAATTGGGGTGGATGGAGTTTGAGCGACATCATCACGTATTCATGCGATATTTTCGATTGATCGAAAGGGTCGAAGGCGCGTTGTTGTCTTTACATCAGTTACAGACCCAGTTTCAGTAAATTTTTCCATTAATCGCTTTACAGTTGACACTTTAGGAGCATTATTGTAACCCAAAATTGATTGCAATTTGCGAACTGTAGCCGCAAAACCAAACCATTTTGGTAAAACAATTTCACAATGAGAATGCGTTGTTCATTCGTGTAGCGGTTTTTTTTTTATTAACCTTATACCTTCTACCAACAAACAATAATAATTGCTCAAATGTCAAACAATGACAATTCGAATGGCTCCAAATTTGAATCTTGCGTTCGTACACCCTTTATGTATAGTTGGGCTTTGGGCTGATAAGCGACACTAAGAGCACTTGTTCTTCGATTTCTTTATTTTGTACCACTCATAATCTCTTATTTTGCCCAAAATCAAAAGCCTTCTTAATCATTTTCAAAATTTCGGCATTAAAAACTTTATTCCATGCATCAAATTTAAAACAAACTTCCTTGTTAATTTATTTTGGACATTGTGAAAAATGAAAACTTCTTTTTGACATGTTTACAAAATGCCACGTTTCTCAAACAATGGAATGTTGTGAGATCTTTCACAGATATCTGTGACAAAAGTGCCAATATGGAATTTAAATACAAATGTATGCTGAAAATACAAATTAAATATAATAAATAAAAAAAACCATTTAACAATAAACAAATTAAATCGTCCATCAAAAGATGGCGCCACCTGCAAGCTGTGGCTAATTTTGGAAGCGATTACCTACTTCATTGGAAAGACGAGCCATTTTATCAGCAATAATAATTGTGGATCAGTGTCTGTTTTAAACAACAAAATTTGTTCGCCTCTTCAAAAATGTCCGTATCTGCCTTAAAGAGACAGAATTTGCCAAAAGTTTTGATTTTATTTTTTAATTGGAAGAATGCAGCTGAAGCTCATCGAAAGCTTGTAGTTAGTTAGTTAGTTAGTTTGACTTTTATTTTCAATAAATGTTTTACAATGTAAAGTTTAACCTAAGTCATTTATGGTTTGGCCTATGGCCGTCTAACAGGTTGACAAAATACATACAAACGTTTTACATTAAAAATCTCCATCTATGATACGTTTTCTATAACAAAGTGCTGCTACTGAATAATCGTATAAGGCCTTCCATCCCTTTTCTCCATTTAAGATGCACGTTACTTCATATTCGTCTAAAACAAGTTTTTCGAAAATTGCTAGTCGAAATTCTTTTAGAATCGGACAAGCACCAATAAAATGTAAGATGTCTTCTCTCTTCCTCATGTTACATAGGTTACAAAGAATTGGTAAATCTGCTCTGTGGGGGATAAAGTTTAACTGAACGAGTTCTCCTCTCAGTTTAAAAATTTTGCTTATTTTTCGATTGAGTGACTGTCAAGGAAGTATGTTTTTTCATTTAAAAAATGGTTTAGTTTGCTGTAGTAGTTCCTAAACGGTGAAGATTCAGCTTCTTCGACATATGTGTCATATGTGTGCCTACCAAAATTCTCCAAAACAGAGTTAAATTTTTTTCTTAAAAGATGAAAGCTTGTATCAGAGTGGTGATTTTAAAATCGAACACAGAGATTGTCTTGTGCAGCCCACGAAGTTTGAAGATAAGAAATTTGAGGTGGTGTTGGATCTACATCCTCGCCAAATGCAAAATAAACTAGGAAAAACGTTGGTAGTGTATGTCAAACAATTCTAGTTCAGTTAAAGAAATTTCGAATTATTAAAAAGCAATGGAATTGGATGCCGTGCTAGGTTCAAACGGAAGATGTCAAAATGCAATTTTCACTTTGGAACTGCTTCTCGACAAACATCGAAGAATGACATTTTTGTGGATGGAGATGAAAATAAATTATACTACGTCAATCTTAAGAAGAAAAAATACCTTGACGGCGATGTAGGTAACCATAGCCTGGTTAACTTGTTTCACCATTATTTTCAATACATCGACGTCAAAGATAAACATCTTTTTCTAAAAGGTCATGATCATATGGTGGGACCAAACACGTGTGGTTGCTCGGAGGAAAGTTTGCCCGATAAGTGAAATCTCAGCGTCATTTGCACGGTCTACAAAAAAGGAGACCTCTTTGACTGTGCAAATTATCTGGGGAACAGCATTCTTAACATCGCTTACAAGATCTCCTCTGCCGTATTGTGTGAGCGTCTGAAACCTTCTCAAGAAGTGCAAATCGACACTCATTACCTATTCGTCGATTTCAAAGTCGCATATGACAGTGTGCATAGAGACGAGCTATGCAGTGCAATCTCTAATTTTGGCATTCCTACCAAACTCGTCAGATGTGTAAGATGACCATGGAGAACCATTGCTTCTCCGTCAAGATCGGTACGAACTCACCGAGAACTTTAATGTCAATAAAGGTTTTAGGCAATGCGACGCACTGCTATGTGACTTTCTTAGCATCATCTTCGAGAAGATCGTGCGTAACTCACAAGTCAACACCAGACGCACGATCTTCCAGAAGTCAGCTCAATTGCTAGTTTACGCTGACGACATTGACGTGATTTGACGAACAAAGGGAGCCGTCAATGAGGAGTTTGCTGGCATTGAAGTGGAAGCGGCTTAAATGGGTCTGGCGGTAAATAAGGGCAAAACTAAGTACATGCTGTCATCAAGGAAGGGACACACAACATCAACGTCTTGGACAGAGCGTCACACTAGGCTGCAGAAACTTCGAGGCAGTCAAGGACATCGTCTACCTGTGCTCTGCGGTAAACAGGGACAACAACACCAGTACCGAATTTCAACGCAGAATTACTTTTGCCAATCGCTGTTTTTTGGGCGCAAGAGCCAATTGAGTAATAACGCCCTCATGCGAAGGACTAAGGACGCTTTATATAACAGCTTGATCATCCTAGTCCTACTTTATGGCGCGGAAACCTGGACGTTATTAAAGGCGGATGAGGAAGCCCTAGTCTTTCCGAGGGAAAAGTTTTGCGTGCGATTTTTGGTCCTGTTTGCGTTGATGGCATCTGGAGGAGAAGATTTAACGACGAACTCTAAGGGCTGTACAGCGACATGTGCCTGGTCAAGCGTCTTCGGATACAACATTTAAGATGGCGTATGGATACCACTGCTCCGGACCAAAAAGTCTGAGCCATTGGGGCAAAGGAACAAAGGACGGCCTAGGCTAAGGTGGCGCACACAAGTGGAGAAGAGCCTCAACCAACTTTGGGTGTGCAACAGGATGCAGCTAGCAAAAGATCGTGCTGGCTGGAGAGGTATGTTGGTTAAAGCCACTCACCCCGGACTGTAGCGCCATAAGAAGAAGAAGCGCGTGTGGTGTACTATGAGATGCTTAAGCCAGTCGAAATCATTGATGGGAAACGTTACGGACTATAACTAATTCTTTCGGGTCGTGAAGTGCGTTGAAAGAACCGCAAGAAATTACCGAAAGGCATAACAACTTGATAACGCTCAAAAACTGCAGATTTTATATCAACCGCCTTATTAATCAAGTCCTGCTCCCTCCGACTTCTGGGTTTTTTGACGGATGCAAAATGATTTGCGGGGTCATTGGTTCGGGTCTCCGCACTATATCGAAGAATGGCTCAAGTCGATCCATTTTTTAGTGATGGCATTTGAAAATTGCTAGAGAGATGGGAAAAGGTAACGGACAATACCTTGAGCGTAGGTTTTTAAAGTTTTTTTTTTTTTTTTTTTTTTCAATAAAAAGAGACTGAACTCAAAAACCTAAAACCAAATAAATTGCGAGAGATGATAAAAAGTCCTTCTTGGAGTAGGAGTATACGATCTTATCCGCTGTGACACGAAGGCCACAGAAAGCTATTTCAAATAATTCAGCACAATGGCAACGTCTTCACCAAATCTCAGAGCCCCAATTTTTGTGACAAGCATTTGAAATATTTTCATTTGCAAGGGAAGGTGATCCAAGACATACAATTTTGAAGGAAGAATTGGGTTCATGCACTTACTCAATTACAACCTTCTTCTTCTTCTTATGGCGCTACAGTCCAGAGTGGACCTGGGCCTCAACCAACATGCCTCTCTAGGCAGCACGATCTTTCGCTAGCTGTCTCCAGTTGTGCACTCCAAGTTGGTTGAGGTCCACCTCCACTTGTGTGCTCGGATTCAAAGACATTTTGTAATTCAAAAGTCTTCGAACTAAGACCTAACGCCATTAAATTTTGTGGCAACAAGTATGTCAAGGCCTTAGTTTTACTTAAAAATCGAGCTCTACAGGTTAGATAAGGTTCATGTCATATAAGAAATCAAACTAACAAACTGCCAGCTACTAAAAACTTTTGAAATGGATCATCGCCGTCAGTTTGATCGGCAACTTTATATAATGACCAGAGCTATAGAAATAAAATCTCGTGGAGATTGAAAATAATTTTTCTCATTCACTTGCATGGCGGCGCCACTTAAACGAACTCATCTAAGGTGCCTAACACTTATCAACAATTTGCAAACAATTGAGTTGAATAACTCACTCAAATACAAGTCTCATTTATTTAAAGTCACGAATGTTTTCCTTGCTGCGCAGATTTGTCTCACAAGTCGGAAAAGCAATTAAATGCAAGAGATAATAGCCATTCAACCTGAAATCATACAATCACAAGTTCATCATTTGAGGCAATAAACAAAGTGACTCACACTGTATAGTATGAGAACGAAAAGTGATCAGTTGTTGAAGCACAAAAGCTGAAGTGCCATCTTCAGCCCCTCGAAACATTTGGAAAACGGCGACGATAAAGAAAGTTACGATACCCCATTCAGCGTTATCTTCAAACGAACCTCTTCAAAAAGACTCGAGTGTTGTCTATTTAACGAGAATGGGAAGTCTGTTTGGAAGCAAACAAAAACAGTTCTCGTTGTCGTCAGATGTTACGCATCGCTGAGCCGCCAACAGATAAGATACGAACGAATTGTGAAACACCGAGCTTTGATTGGAGTTGTTAGACAAGGCTAAGTTTGAATTTGTTTCACAGATATCTTGGGATATCGGTGGGAAATGATCTGCGATTTGTGAATCATGGGCGAGGTTGGAACATTGGTCATAAAGTGGAGGCAGATACCTGCTTCTGAAAATGCTACATGCTGTTACATGTTCGAAAGAATAGTAATAGCCTGAAAAACAAGTGTAGGAAGTGCTAAGGGACAGAAGTAGCCCTCAAACACAATGCCACTGCAGACAGGAGGTCCTTCTCAATTTGTGGGCGCCATCTTAAATATAAATTAGTTGGATCGCAAGGATCCGGGAATATCCCTGAACAGTCTTAAAGGTCTGTCCTCCAGATGCCATTGGTGGATACAGAACAACAAATCACGTATTCGGTTTCACTCCCACTGAACAGGACAAAAATAACCAAGGTGACCAACAAGTCCATGTTGCTCTATGAAAACAGGGCTGGCTCTATGACTCAGTTGCCCCATGAGCCTGTTTTCATCAGCCTTGCTCTAAAAATACACAACGTACTAGGACATGACGCAAAGCTTTCAACATTTCGTGATTGCAGTACAAATTTGCGACCTTCTTTTAGTTGTATTTTACATAAAAATTCAGGACATCCGACTCCTTTCACAAAGCAACTCCCGCTCTCTTTTACACTTTCCATCAAAAAAAACTGGTAGGTCAGCTTCCTGCCCAGCAACGACAGGCCACTGCTGCAGTGTATGTTTTGCTTTTCATTTCCGCGGGTGCTCCATCTGCACTGCACGCTGTAAACATGGCGAATTTTGTGGCGCACTCATCAGTCGCCGCTGTATGCGCATTCGAGTCCGCTTCACCTAATAAACAGTTTCAAACAAGCACTGCCGCCGACGACAAGCAAATAAACCATCGTTCCATGACAACACTTCCTGTATTCAAATCACTGCCGTCTCGGCGCTGCGCAACTACATGTCATACCAACCCCTCCCGGGACGGACACATTCCGAAAAGTCGATCAATTTGGCCGCAGCTACGCACACGTTGTTCCTCTCAGTCCGTCGCCGTCTGTTTAGGCAGACAACCGTGCGCCTATCTGCGGCTCCATCGATGCATGTCAAACGTTGAACAAAACGGCGAATATCTACCGCAACAACAAAGTGAAGCGGCAGTACTGTGGTGAGCATAATGCGAAGCCCATATCACCGTTATACAAGGTGGAGCAGGCCCTAGTTTAGGTATCGCTGGAGCAACACCACTGCGGATGGTATCATCTGACTCAACGCTTGACACATCGCAAAAATTGCATAAACATCACTTCAAACACAGAGCCCATCGCCGCATCGCGTTTTGGTTTGACTGGCAGCAGCAGTGCGGGCCGTTCAGTTGCTCCACTCAGACTCATTCATCTGCATGTTGAGGAGATGATTACACCGCCACTGATGTTGAGCCGAGGATGGGGAACAGATGTGGGGATGGCCTGTTACTGTTGGCAGTGATAGTCAATTAGGGACCGGGAGGAGGGTGCCTTGCACTGGTTGCAGTGCAGTTGGCGGAGCACGGGATGATTGCAAAATCAAGACAAATCACTTTTCTTGCGGCTTCTTGACTCGCATAATGGTGCTTCCGTCGTCGTCTTTGTGCTGTCGTCGGATGATGTGATCATTCGGAGCCATTGAGTGGCTTAAGTGTTGTGCTGTACTGTTGCATGCTCGTGCACAAGGTGCACCAGCTAAGGGCTCAGTCCGATATTGAGGAAAGTGCAATGAATGACTGAGGGGCTTGAATTTGATTAAGTGTCGTCATGGTAGACGTAGAATAGAGTTCGTGTTCTAAGCCGCGGAAGGTTCGTGCCCAAAGTCATTTTGTGGAAAAATTGATGAAGAAACTTGTGTCTTGAGGGAAAATGAGGATTAAGGACGGAACTTCCATTTGGATACTCTTGGAATTAATAGCAAGATTAGAGCGATCCATGTGTTGTGAAAATTACTGACTGCAAGTGGAAATGCGTGCTTGTCAAAGCAGGAATCTTGGAAAAATAAACAGAGTTTGACCTTTCGGAGTGGAAGGCTTAGGCAAAAATATAATTTTGGGCAAGAAAAGGGTTAAGTTTGAAGAGTGCTTAAAAGGGAAGCGGGAATCCTCTTCTGTTTTTGTTTTTGCAACTGAAAGAGAGCCGCAGTTTAATGCCGACTCCAAACAGCGAGCTCGATAAGCCCTTTTTTAGTTAGTTTACACCCTGCAACCAGCTTTCAGAGAGAAGCACCGGGAAGTTTTCAAACTGTTTCTGATTTAGGTAGAAAAAGATTGAATTCCATCGATCCGAATCAGACTCCCTTTCCAGTTTACAACCCCTTCAGGCCTATACGCTGTGGCAATGTTGATCCACGACCTTTCCACTCGCCAATATAAAACTTCGTTTCCAAGAAAATCGAACTGCCTGCGCCAACAAACTAATCTTGAAGTCATGCTTCATTTTACGAGCCTTTCCATCTTAATCGATGCGAACATTATTTAACCTCGAGTACTCCTTCTGCTCAAAGACTGTGTTGCTGGCGATGCAGGAAAGACTGCAATCAGTCTAAGCGAAGAGCTGCCATTCAATCTGTATGAAATCGCCACTTAACAGATAAACACCGTCATTTCCAGAGCTGCGTCCATTCGTACGTGCTAATCGCTCAGCCAGCCGGTATCAATTACAATGCACGGCCTTAATTGAATATCGTCGGCGTGGAGTTTCCTCCTGTCACGGTTGGCCAATGGCTCTCCGCCGGACTGCCATCAGACAAGATGCTGCATTAATTAGCTAGCTAACGAACGTCGATCGTTGAAGATTACTTTCACTTGGAGGCCTTCTTTTGTTGGACGTTTTACAGGATTGCTGAGAGAAAAGCCCCTCGACAGTAGGGAACGACGACACCGTATGCGGGTGTTAGCGAGTGTCGTCGAATCGGTTGCGAGGGATAACTACCAATGGTCAAGTTGGAGGTCGTCACGTCCCTTCAAGCCATGCGCTCGTGCAAATGAAAATCGTCCGAATGACAGGGCATAGCGAACGTCATTAGGCTGTCAGTGGAGTTGTAAAGTTTTCACTGTCACAAGGCGTTTGCGGTGTCATGTGATTATCACACGCTACGCAAGCTGATAGCGCGACTCTATTAAGCCCGCCTGAATCGATAATTGGCGGAGAGTTCGACGTAAATTGATCGGCATAGCAGCAGAATATAATCGCTGTGTCTTTTGACTTTATGGCGCTGACGCTGGCGAAACCCGCGCATCATGATAAGATGGACGGCGGAGTGCAGCAATTGCTGCTGCTACCACCGTCGCCGCCGAAAGCCCATTCATTTCAACGACGTCGTCGTTTATAGCTCCTTCAGTGCTGATGATGGCATTCACAAGGTCGTACCGTTGGTTGGTTTTACGCGTCCCGGCGAGAAATTGATAAAGAGAAGAGTTTAGGGGCGATAATTGAGCAATGAGAAAACAACGAAAGTCTGTGTCAAAGGAAACCAGCCCCGACTTTACGACATGATGTTCGAGATGGGAGAGTCGATTAGAGCGCGCCTAACTTTCGATTTTCGCATTTAAAGAGTTCATTGCTCCACTCCGTGCTGGTGGCAATTACGGATTGGTTCTCGGTTGCATCGCTAAATGGATGTGGCTGTGGCTCTCGGTGTGCAGTGGCGACTGGCTGAATGGCAGGTTGACGGTTGAAAAAGGCCCTGGATCGGGCGTTATCTTTGGAGAAGGTTTAATTTGATTACGAAATCAGGAAAACGTAAAGGCGATTGCAATGTGATATCTTGACTTTGTTTTAGTAAGTAGCTTGTGAATAATTGAAGAATTGGACTTGGAAGACAGACTTTGCAAGTTTAAGAAAGAATATTTGTAATTCAAGCGAGCATGTGCATAAGGATATGATCAGAAATTCGTGGAAGTTGAAAATTAGAAAATAAGAATTTCAAACTGATATCTAGAAAATAAAGTAGGAGCTCGGTTGTTGGACTTTCATTTGCTGCTATGTTGTGTTTTTGGTAAGTTGAAACCGCTGTGACAAACATTTATTTCCGCAGATTATGTAACTGGAATTATTTACCACACATCTAACAATCGTATCTCTGTCAACATAATAGGACAAAGACCACTTGGCTCCATGTTGGTTACCAGATCCAGTTGTTTGGGAAAGTTAATTGAAAGTTACATTTTAACAGGTTGAAGTGATGCCAAATTCTTGTAGAATTGAAAGGACAGAGGTCCTGTAACTTTCAGTCTGAAAGTGTGGCTGGATGTGTGGTTGTAGATATATCGTGGTTGTTATAAGAAGGTTGCCTTTTACCAGGTATACCGGTATGAAGAGCGTCAAGATACAAATGAGTCGATAGGGAACATATGTTGTGAACGAGCCCTTATTTTTTTTTTGTTTGTTTGTTTGCTATGACATCTGTCGAAAATATTTAGTATACATCAAGTCATTGAACAGACATCATCATATTTTTTCATCGTGTTAAAAATGTCGAATTTTGTACCAGAAAGTGATGATTTGCGGAAAGCATTAATTTTTTGTTTTCATTTGAAGAAAAGTGCTGCAGAGTCGCATCGAATGCTTGTCGAGGCATATGGTGATCATGCTCTATCAGAAGCAACATGCAAACGATGGTTTCAAAGGTCCAGAAATAATGATTTTGATGTGAGAAATGAAGAACGTGGAAGACCACCAAAAAAGTTTGAAGACGCCGAATTGCAAACGATATTGGATGGAGGTGACACTTTGAGTCAAAAGTAAATGGCAGCAATGTTAAATGTTGCACAACAAACAATTTCTGACCGTTTAAAAGCTATGGGAAAGATAAAAGTGTGGAAAATGGGTACCACATGAATTGAATGAAAGACGGATGGAAAACCGAAAAAACACTTGTGAAATTTTGCTTCAAAGACACGAAAGAAAATCGGTTTTGCATCGGATTGATACTGGTGATGAAAAATGGGTTTATTTTAAGAATCCTAAACGGAAAAAATCATGGCTTAATCTGGAACAACCATCAACATCGACTGCAAAACCAGATCGATTCGGCAAGAAGACAATGCTGTGTGTTTGGTGGGACCAGAAAGGTGTGCTGTGGCACGAGCTCCTAAAACCTGGTGAAACCGTTAATACTGATCGCTACCGATAACAAATGATCAATTTGAACCATGCATTGATCGAGAAACGACCGGAATGAGCCAGAAGACACGGCAAGGTAATTTTGCTCCATGACAATGCATCTGCACACAAAGTAAAGGATACAATCAAAACACATGGCTGGCAACAGTTACTCCACCCGCCGTATTCACCAGACTTGGCTCCTTCCGACTACCATTTGGTTTCATCGATGGGATACGCATTGGCTGAGCAGCACTTTGATTCCTACGAGGAGTTCGAAATTTGGGTGTCTGATTGGTTTGCTTTAAAAGACGAACAATTTTATTGACATGGTATTCACAATTTGCCAGAAAGGTGGTGAAAATATGTAGAAAACAATGGCCAATACTCTGAATAAAATGTGTTTCCCATTAATAATTAGTGTTTTATTTTCAAAAAAAAAAAAAAGACTCATTTCATATATTTTGGGATTGGGCAAACCTAGTGTTGCAATCTGGCAACTGCCAGCTCTCAGAACGTTTAAACATACGAGCGCTATTTGTGTTATTTACAGTAACTTAAAAAATTCATCACGCCCAAAAAATGACATTAAATCTTGAAAGTTTTCGTGCGATTATTTTTTACAACTTTCGACGTGGATTAAGTCAACAACAGTACATCGAAGAACTTAATTTAATTCTTGGCGATGAAGCTCCATCAAGGACCAGTGTTTATCGATGGTATGGTGAATTCAACCGAGGTCGTAGTTCACTCCAAGACGAATTTCGTGAAGGTCGTCTAAAGTCAGTTGTTGCCTCGGAAACCAGTGATGCTGTGCGCCAACTGATTTTGCAAGATCGTCATGTGACCTATCGTGAGCTTGAGACAACCCTAGGCATTAGTGGGACCACCATACATTCAATATTGCATGAAACACTTGACCGTCAAACAAATTTGTTAGCTTTGGATCCTATACAATTTGTCAATCGCCCAAAAAACGGCTCATGTCGATTTGTCGAAATAAATGCTCAAAAATACGATCGCGGTGCTTCGAAACACGTATAGTAACTGACTCGGCACCAAATGACTTATTTTTAATTCCGTACGTAAGAAATAAAATGAGAGGTCAATGTTTTTCGACACCTGAAGAAGCGGTTGATGCGTTCAGAATGCACGTTTTGGAGATACCTCAATCAGAGTGGAAAAATTGGTTCGTATCTTTATGTCTAGTGAAGAAGGCCATAAAGTCGATCACTTTAACCCAGCCGTCCAACTCACATCTTTGCCTTCGGGCAAAAGCTAAGCAGCCTATCCTTTTACGTAGAATTCTACAAACTCTAGACGTCACACGTGAAAAAATCACTTTATTCATCAATACATATAAGAGTAGAAACGGATAAAAAAAACAAAACGCTTTCTGATCGATCAACAAGACAGGCAGTCAAAAGGATTCCTTTGAAGGATACGGACGTGGAATAATAAAAGCAGAAAAAATATAAAGTCGTCATTCTGAGACAAAACTCATCTTATCATCGATCTTAGAAATAGTTTTAATCAGTGGAACATTTGTAAGTAATTTAGTAGTAGGTTTCAAAAATAGAAAAACATCAAAAACCTTTATCTCGTGATTGGACGAGAAAATGTGGAGCGAAATCTTTGATGTGTTTAACGGTGACGTTAACGAAATGAAATGCGGACGCAGGATCTTTTTTGATGAGAAGAGTGGCTTGAATACATGTAGAACTAAGAAAACGTGAAACAAATTTCAATTGTTACATTGGCAGTCGTCGATTGACGTTGCGCTAACAGTTGAAGCGGTTGACAATCCAAAAGATCGCGAGGGTCATATCCTGCATGATAGTTTCCTGTGCGACGTTTGTTATTATTTTTGATTCCTGACAAGGGGCACAACAAAATTACATTGGAGGTTCTAATTTTCAAAGCTGTAGACCATACATTAGATGGAGTTATTGACCATTAACGATCTCGTCTACTCAAGAGAAGTCGAAGTAAGGACTTTATCGAGAAAATAAGCTTCAAAGAAATTTAAGTTTGTCCTCTTGGCCACTGTTATCTGCGTTTATGGGCATGGCATTGTAAGTCCGATTTGTCTTTTTGCCTCATTTGGAGAAAAGAAACTCGCTGTTACATTGGGAAAATTCGGGTCTAGTAGCCGTCATCGCACCAAATGCTTCTTGGTTCCATCAGTGCTTCCGTTAAAACACTAATAAAAATGTTACGGTTTGAGAATGCTGCCCCATCCACTTCCAAATAATGTGACTGGATTTTGGAATCACTTGATGCAAAATCATTATGCAATTAGTGCTTTAACGGAAGTGCTGATAGAACCAAAAAGCATTCTTCAAAAAACTTTGTCACGCATAAGTCCAGAAGGAAATAAACAACAAACGTGAAATACGCCATTGATGCTAACTCATAGTGTACGTGCAAGCTTCCAGCTGCTTGAGACTAGTCCTTGACAATGAACAAAAGGAGGCCGTTCTGATATTTCAATACAGATACTGAACCAAATTCAAAAACTAAATGGAAACAAAACTGCTAAATTGTAACAAAGGATGTACTGTTGTGTGCAATTAAGGAACCTTAGGTGGAAACTAAAGCTTGCGGTAAGCGATCATTGTCAAGTGTTGAGGGCAATGAAGAGAAACAAATACTATGTTCGTACTCCTGGAGCAACAACTTGGACGACGATAGGTAACATATATTCAACATGTCTTTAAGATGATTCCTAATGAACTGACGAGTCCACATGCGTTTCATATTTTGGCAAAATATTTTGGCGACTTTTATAAGCGCATAAAAAAGAAGGTAATCTTCTGTCCATTCATTGTTTATATCAAGGAACATGCGTAATGTGCATCAGGCAGGAAATATCAGCATTGGAACGGCATTGATACATCTGATCTAATTTCACAGTCAAATTTTGAAGTGTTACGCACAGTGTTACGTGACACAGGTACACGACGAATCTGATAGCTTTGTCCAATATAGCTATGATGTGATCTACAAAGAAAGAACAACCACCAACCAAGCTGTGCCATACGCACTTTAAAACAATCGAGATAACGCCGCGAAAGCAATCGAAAAGTGCGTAGTTCAAGTATTTAATTGGCTTCGAATCGATTATTCTGACTCAGTATGTATTTTTTACCATTTCCCGTCCAAATGGTTTCCACTGCCCTCAATCTCCATGCACAATCGTAAACAGTCTTATCAGGTGCCTATTTCCACAGACCAAACATTCGTTGATAGATGAACTTCTGTCAAGATTTTGAACACTTGACAAATGCGTGCTGCTTCTGTAAAACATAAAATTCTAATCAGCAAAAAACGCGTCATTCAACTGCCGAACGAGTGGCACCTGTCAAATATACATATTTCACGATATCCCATCACGACTTTAATTAACAAACAACAGCACACCTTCCAATGTCCACACACCCATGGAATGGCAAACAAAAGATGGGGCCGGCGAGGGCCATTAATCTCCATTCGCGAAACCGAAATTTGACACAAGCAAAGAAACACCAACGGCGGCAACGTTACGTTAACCCCTGGCATTATGGGAGCCGAAAGAGCGGATTTTAAGGTGCCACCAGGACGCCACAAACTTCACCGGAAAATGAGGCAAAATGACACAAAACACGCAATTTAAGGGTTGCTCCTTCTACTCACAGAGTCATAGCCCTTGTCCTCCTCCTCCACCATTTTGGCACATTTCTTAACACAGAACAAATCAAACAGACTGATGTCACTCTTGAATCGAAATGAAACGAAACTCGAACTAAGACGCAACGCCAAGTGTCACGAACGAACTTACCCAGTCATTGAATCCCAGCTTCGCAAGCTCCTGCTTCGACGTCTGAGAGTCGGCTTTAAGTCGCAGCGCTTCGGTATCTGTCAAGGATGGGTGCATCAATCAATCAACGAGTTCGCGATACAAGCCTCTCTACTTACCGCCGGTGAAGACTTTCTGTAAAAATATTCGTAATTCTAAAGCTTCGGTCACTAGTGCACGACAAACGGCCTTGTAGTGGTCTTCAGGTACAGTTGGCTTGACATGATTTGTGCAGGCCTGTGGAAGAGAAGGCAAACAAATCGATTACAATGTGTTAACAAGTTGACGACGTTAGGCGATGGGGACGGAGACGGCGGACGTGGCATCTCACGTTTCGCGTCTGTTATCTAACTCGAAAGGCAGATGCTGCCCGGGGCTCGAGGCGATTTTTCCAACTGAGTACGCGCCTCCCGCTGACCGATCGGTAACCCGAGTCGGAGGTGATTATGTAGCGCAATTGACACTGTCAACCGGCACCGCACCTGTCAGGGAGCTGTCAGCGCGCGGATGCACACGAGCACAACACATGGTCGACTTAACCTTGCTCAAGCGGGAAGAAGTGCGATTCCGATGAATCGGGATGATGGATGCAGGCGGTGATGCAGCGAGATGGTTGGAAGACAATTTCGAAATTGCCCAGAGAACGGGGAGAGGCTGAGGTCAAGCGGCGAGTCGCGGACAAGGCTTGCATTTGCAGGTGACTGGATGAATGGATGGACGGCAGCAGCGACTGGAGTGGATTGTTTGTCCTAAAGTGCAAACTCTTCGGTGATGCAGGTTTGGAAATGGAATTTCTTCAGCCACAGTCGCTGCCAAATGCTTAAGCGGGGTCTGCGATGTGGAACCAATTGCATTCCCAGACAGAAGCGTTTGACGGCAAGTGGAAGACGGGATTAATTTGCATGCGGGATAGATGTGAGTGCTTTATGTTGTTGTCTTGAGACTTGAGGTGTTGCACTTCTGGTCTAGAATTTAAGAATCGAAAACGATCAATGGATGGATGCTTCGTATTGTGTGCAATGGGAAGTGGATTCTTCACTAATTGCCTTGTAACTTCTAATGGTGAGCCATGGAGGAAGCTTTAGGCCACAAACGACATGTCAACTAAACAGTCTTCATTACGATCTGAAATTTTATTTTATAGTTAGTGAACAATCCAAACGAGAATGTTCCTGCTTTTAAGCCGACACCTTCTTCCTGCAGCAGTTATTCACCTCTGGTGACGCACGTTCATGCATCAGGTATATTCAACAGCTGACAGCTTTTGATAAAGTTCCAGAGAAGTAGACAAACCTTAGTCCATATTTTCATCATCATCTTCTTAAGGATGAGAATTTTCAACTCTGCGTAAAGTTACGAAAGGCTTATGATGACAAGACTATCAGTGTCAGGCGTGTTTGCGAATTACTGGTTCCGGGAAATCTCTCGAACAGCGCACAGGGTGTATGCCACTGTTGACGACGTGTGTAATTAATCATTACGATGAATTTATTTCGCTTCAGAAAATGAATGGAGGAATATACGTTCATCATTTAAGAGGCACAAAATTTGAAATTAAGCAAAATAACTTTCGAAATCCTGTGCATAAATTTTACCTCATATTCTTGAGGTAATGACAAAAAATCCAAAGAGAGTATACTTCAGTATTAATGCGTTTCGAAACTTGTTAAGCAAACCCCTAAAAAGGGATAACGACTTTAGGGCTGAAATAAAGAGGATTAATCCTTTTGTACTTCAGATGCAAATAAGTTTTATAGCCCAGTCTTCAGGATAAAAGCGTGTTCTTATCAAAGATCGGACTTATGCATTGCATTCCCATTCGCATTGAAATTATACAGCAATGGCATTGATAGTAAATAATTATTGGATGACGAAACAACCCCAAGACCTAGCTTCCTCAACGACTGCTCGTGTTGTGCGCGTAACTGTTCTTTCACGAGTAGAAGAAACCTACAGTTTTTGGCGACAACGGACGAAGAAGTTTAAGAAGCTCTTTTGATACACAGATGAAGCGGAAGCAATGATATAGAAAAGAAAGCGGCTTTTAAGACTTGGTGGTCTTCAAAGCTCGGTGGTCTGTCAGGCTTGGTGGTCTTCAAAGCTCGATGACATTCAAAACCTGGTGGCCTTCTAGGCGTGGTGGCCTTCAAAGCTTGGTGACATTCTAGGCTTGGTGGTCTTCAAATTTCGGTGGCTTTCAAAGCCTGGTGGTCTTCAAAGCTTGGTGGCTTCCAAAGCTTGGTGGCTTTCAAAGCTTGGTGGCCTTCAAAGCCTGGTGGCCTTCAAAGCCTGGTGGCCTTTAAAGCCTAGTGGCCTTCAAAGCTTGGTGGGCTTCCAAGCTCGGTGGCCTTCCAGGCTTGGTGGTCTTCAAAGCTCCGTGGTCTGTCAGGCTTGGTGGTCTTCAAAGCTCGGTGACCTTCAAAGCCTGGTGGCCTTCTAGGCTTGGCGGCTTTCAAAGCCTGGTGGCCTTCAAAGCCTGGTGGCCTTCAAAGCTTGGTGACTTCTAAAGCTTGGTGGCTTCCAAAGCTTGGTGGCCTTCAAAGCTTGGTGGCCTTCTAGGATTGGTGGCCTTCAAAGCTCGGTGGCCTTCAAAGCCTGGTGGCCTTCAAAGCTTGGTGGCATTCTAAGCTAGGTGGTCTTCAAATCTCGATGGCCTTCAAAGCCTGGTGGCCTTCAAAGCTTGGTGGCTTCTAAAGCTTGGTGGCTTTTAAAGCCTGGTGGCCTTCAAAGCCTGGTGGCCTTCAAAGCCTGGTGGCCTTCAAAGTTTGCTGGCTTTTAAGGCTTGGTGGTCTTCAAGGCATGGTGCTCCCCTAGTGAAGGAGATGAACTGGCTCGGAGGTGGAGTGAAGTCATTGTTTATGTGTAGAGAAGAAGGATTGCGCTCAAAGTCAAGTCAAGTTAATGATGAGCCTGTATCGGGAATTGAATTAGAACCTGACAAACCATGAACTCTGGCAAAACAACTTGAACAGTCGATTAACTATGTTCCGAAAAAAAGCTCAGGAGAATGCGAACTGACCAGGTAATTCGCTCACCATTAACGGTGCACAAGTTCAGCTTCTGGTGGAGCACTCAAAAGTAACACACATTTGGCGACAGTACTGTGAAAGGATTCTGAGCGAACAGTTTGCTCAAATATGCTTTCCAAGAACCGTCCAATGTAATCCAGAATTTTGCTTTACTTTTCAACTGTAAAGCAAAATTCTGGATTGAAGTAGAAAAGATGGTCAACGAAACCAAAACACTCTTGCAAATGTTCAAACTTAACCAGAGAAGTTGAAGCGATTCTCTAAAAGTTAAAAGACCACGTATCCGAAGTCCAAGTCCATCCATCTTATAGACTTTGCATAAGTGACTAAAGCAATATCTCTTTTCATGACCACCATGCCTCGAAGTAAGCGACATTCTCAAATTTTCACCAGCAGAGATTTTCAAACTCTCCAGAGTTCAGTATCAAAGCAACAGTAGTTATTTGGATTCTGAAGACTGGTAGATTAGACTAGAAAATCGCAGCTTGCAGCCTCTCAATATCCTCACATTTAAAAAGAACTAAGTCTGGGGTCAAATTCTACAAGCGTGAGTATTTCTCTGCTGTCATCGTCATTTTAAAACATTTACACTCAATGCCTGTGAATGCTGATTGGAAAATTAAGTTGTTCTTAATACATAAAAGAACTCATGCTTGTAGGATTCGGCCCCAGACTTAGTTCTTTTTAAATGAGAGGATATTGAGAGGCTACAAGCTGCGATTTTATAGTCCAATCTACCAGTCTTTAGATTGCTACATTAACAAGTTTTAGAGATTGAAGGCAAGGTAGTTTCGAACTTGATCATCAAACGACTTAGTCTGTCAAAAAGCATTGGTATTTCCATCCTGTCGGCTGGAAAAATGGTCGTAAAGTTACGCGGTCATTGCTCTCTTGAGCAAAGATAAAATTTTAAAATTTTGCGGGCTACGTACATTCGATTACCAACTTTCTTATATTGTTATGTTGTATACCGTAAGTTAAAGGACATTACTATCAAACTGTTTCAGCAGCATCTCGTTCTTTTGTCTCTATTTTATGTTCAAGCTTGTTTATCGATCGCCTCCATTGGCATGTCTACAAAATACAAACTTTTATTCCAAGCCGTTTCCCGTCTCACTCTTTAGCCTCCAATTAGTACTCTTTGTACGACAAATCGCATAGATTCAAGTCTCATGCACACTCGTGCCATCAAGTGGCAACTTTAAAATTCCAAGCATACGACAAACCTCCCGAACTACATCTGTAACCGGCCGTCACGCCAATCAATTACCAAAGTTCCCATATGCCCAACACCCACATCCGCCCACCAACCAATTCGCACCGAATTCAATTTACTATTGAATTCCCTGAATTCCATTAAATTTTTTTTTATATCATCTGCCGCGCTGCCGACGTGTGCTGTATGGCAACCAGTCCGCCTGCAAAGAGCGCCTAAACTCGTCTGCGGTGCCCCGTCGGAATGTGAAATTTCTCTTGAATCCGGCATTCGCACGAGACTCCCTTCACTTTTGTGTGGCAGCTACAACGTAATAAATATCGGCCAGATCTCATCGCATCCGATTTCGAGCCGATACCCCCACAAATTGCTTCAATTTATGATGCACACTGCTCGTCGTGTCGATTCCTAGTCGTTGGGCTACTGCTGGCGCACTCCAATTTGGTCCCACCGGTGTGTGATTGATGTGAGGGGGCGGAAAATTGCTGCAAAAGGTCGACGTTTTCACATTCGGAGCACTGCTCGCCCATCAGAGACTCCCTGACCATCGCGAAGGTGTGGCGAAGCCAAAGGTCGCCGGCTTAACCTTTAATTAAGCGAACGCTTTAAAATGCCAACCGCTGGCGCGCTGCTCCAGTTCGATGGTGCAACCACCACACAGGGTGTGCTCCACCTCGCCATGTGTTCTGGATTCGCTGACACACCATCCACCTACGCCGGGCCGCACAAATGAACATTCGCACAGAGCATACGATCTCTATCTCGTCCGCCTGCGCTCTTTCGCCGATTAGGGCGAATGACAACGATGACGACGCTCGTATGCGAGTCGTAATGGGATTTGTTGTGCAACTGGCACACTGCGAACGGCGAAAATCGATTGCCCCGGGCGGAGTCGTCGACGTCCTCCGACAGGTGCCCACTACTCACCTCTAGAACATAGTCCAAATCTTTGGTTTCGTTGTTGTTGCATTTCTCGTCGGTCATGCATTCAGATTCATCATCCCATCGCTTGTAGCCCTCGTCAATGCCTTCGTCAATGCAGTCATCGTCGGCATCTGGAAGAAAGAAAACACGGAACAAGTCAGAAGTCAGTATCGGAGTTTGGCATCTGTTTGACAGTCGCCTCTGAGGAGCTGTCAAATCTAACGCGCGGCGAAAATTTGTTACCGTCATCGCGCATTAATCGCGCTCGGTTGTGCAACACTGGAGGAGACCTATCCCACAAAAATTTGCCACAATCGGCGGCTCGAGTGCCAGTGCGAGGCAGCATTTGCATCCCAGCTGCAATCCGCATCGGCTGCTAGAGCGCAGTCGCAGCATGTGAAATCCAAATTAATTGCGAAATTTCATCACTCGCACTGGGAGATCGGCGAACTGACATTTGGATCTCGCTTACGATCGGATGAACACACGGTTACCCCGACCGTCGCAGGGGGAGCGGCTGTGTTCATAACTTTTGTTGTTTGTGCCTGAGTTTTGATTGCTGAGCATGCTGGTGCTGGGCCTACCTCCCGCGTACCTGGGGTTCAGTTTCGGATCTGCAGAGCAGCACCCAAGGACGGTGGCAGAGGTGAAGTACCTCGTTAGAGTGTGTAACGAGTAACAATTGCGGCGCCGCCGCCGACGTTGTCTCAGCAAGAATGGATGCAACCAGCCGTCATTACGGATCTTGTTCATGTAAATGAGTGGAGAGCTCATGCGGATTGTGAGTGTAACTGCGCGCCATCGATGCACGCCGAGCGCACATTTTGTGGTTCGGTGGGTGCCTCTTTGAGTGAGTCTTTTAATTTGGTAAACATGCACAGTTTGACCCCGTGCCCGAAGGGGACAGAGGCGACGAGGCAATCCGGACAAGTTTATGACAAGTTTAGGCAGATGAAATCGGCGCTCGCACGATGGTGTTTTGATATAAAATGGAGTCGCAGCGACTTTCTTAACGAGCTCTTTGCCCAAAGACGGATTGCAACGCAGAAGGGGGAACAACTTGACTCTGTTGAGAGCTTGTTGAGGGGAATTGGAAAACGTTTGGGTGCACAAATCAAGCACAAAAAGTGTCGGATTAAATTTAAGCTGGCCTCTAACGTAGTGAGGGGAGAGAGATGTAAAACAGGCGTTTCAGCACTATGTCAAAATAAACTCAGCGCCGAAACTGTGCTGTCCCCGAAGCTTCATGACATTATTGACAAACCTTGGAACCTGGAAAACATGCCTAAACATTCATCTGTTCGCATTACAAAGGAAAAAGACATGAACATGAATTTGTAACTTACCATCGGCGGTCATGTGCGATATAAGTTGCTCCAACTCTTGTGACATCAGGCACTCGAAGTCAGCTTGCAGGTTGTAGTCCAGCGCCGTGTAGACGATCATTCCCAGTTGGCTCAAGATCTGAAAAAAAAAACACGAAAACACCTCATTAGCAAGTCCAAATACGAGTGGCTCGATGCAGGCACAATTAATCAAACGTCAGTGAAACAAAAGCCAACCTTGACTGGTGCGATCAAAATACTTCTTTCAATCAGGCGGGGAACTTTCGCTTTTCAGCGATCCCAAGCAGCTATCGCTGCCGATGCCGCCAGCACGCCCACATTTTCCACAGTTTCTGTGAAGATGGCAGGCGGAAGACAGTGGAATGCCGCCTTGGCTCCTCAAATGCCACAACATGTGGTGCAACCAGATGCTGGGCGGTTGGAGTATGGTAATCCAAGGCACCGCACGGAGTGGGATTGGGGGACCAGATCGAGTAAGGCACAAGTGATTTCACCTTGCACATCCTACGGCAGTGTGGCTCTCGGGGGTGGCTCGGCGGATCGTTGAACCCGGGGTAAGCGTTTAATTGCCACCGATTGCGCGGAATAATGAAACTGAAAGGTGAAATGCTGCCGGAGATTGATACGCAAATAAAAGTCGCAGTGCGGATACCGCATGTCCGCGTCCGCAAGAAGGTGGCCGGCCGTGTTTCGAAAGACTGTCACGTAGCGCTGGAGGAAAGTGAAAGGATCCGGACGACGGGGCGTTTTGGAATGGATGGTAGGCATGCAGTTGGGTGCTTTTTTTCAGTTTGATTGACAGAATTGAAGTGAATGTAGATGGTGCCTGGAGCAAGCGATTTCCCTGTTTTTTGACCTTGGGGATAGTGATCATGGCGCATGTGAAGGACGTGCTATGGTGTGTGAAAGCAGTTGGGAATGGAAAGATATGAAGGTCGTTCTTGTGGGTTATGCATCAAGGCACACGAAAATGATGTATGAAGTTCAGGCGAAATGGATGGAAACATGTCTTATATGTGATTCGATTTAGTTCAAGGTCTTCGGGCATAAGTACTTGGTGGGATATGTGTCTATTTGTCGTTGCGAGGGTTAGGTGGGGGACGAATCGATTTATACAGACCCAGGCAAAGGTTCTGCACTCTGCAAAAGATCATAACTGTTGTAACAGAAGTTGTGTTTGTCTAACTCATGAAGTTCCGCGCAAGAAACAGCGGAGACCTTCTTTGTACTAATGGAGGGATCACGAAAGGTAAGAAGTTAAAAAAAAAAATTAGAAAAAGACTCCAGATTGGGGTAGATTAAATATAAGTTAAGTTTAAGTTTAATTAAGTTTTAAGTTCAATTCAATGAAATCGGAAAGATCGGCCGTTTTAATGCAGTCAATGCGACGAGCAGATCAGCTCAACTATAATAATAATTATAGTTGGATGGCGCAACAGTCCCCAGAGGTGCCAGGGCCTAGATTGCTCATCAACTACTCGTGTTGTGTGGGCCACTGTCCTCTCACGAGAAGAAAGGTCCTACAGTTTTTCGCCGACTTCAAACGGCGAAGTTTCGGAAGCATTTTCTTAGACGGTTAATAGTCAGCAGTCAGTAATTGTCAGCAGCTCGAAAGAGGTGGTGCCGTGAAAAATGTGAGGTGTTCGGCCGGGAATCGAACCTACACCTTCCGATTCTACGCCACAGCGGCCACAGCACGACCATAAGACCAAGAATCCCTTTCTGCTTCTGCCACTCTCATGGCCATCAGTTGAATATGTCAATGGAAAGTTTTTCCTTGGCATTATGCAAATCCAGAATGTGTGCAGCTCCTATAAGTTTTGGCTTTAATCGGTGTTCCACTTCCTTGACTTTTTGGTTTTCTGATTTTTTCACTCAAAAAATTATTATGATGATGGCAGCTAGAAGCAAATAGCAACGCTGTAAGCTTTTCAACAAAACTTCGGAATATGAGGTTTTTCTGAATATTCTATTTTTCGAAACCATTTTAACATTATTTCTTCTTCTTCGTGTAGTGCTACAGACCGGGGTGAACCTGGCCCTCAACCAGCATGCTTCTCCAGCTTGCATGATCTCTCGCCAGCTGCCTCCAGTTGAGCACAGTTGATAAATTGGAGTCCTCCTCCATTTATGTACGCCACCTCTGCCAAGGCCGCACTTTGTTGCGTTGTCCCAATGGCTCGGATTTGAAGATTTGTTGGACCGGAGCAGTGGTGTTCATATACTCTACGAGGCTTAGCCATTTTAAACGTTATACCCTCAGCTGCCTGATCAGGCTCATGCCGGCATACAAGCCATTAAGTTCGTCGTTGAATCATCTCCTCCAAATACAATCAACGCATCCATGGCCAAAAATCGCACGCAAAACTTTTCTCTCGAAAAGACTAAGGGCTTCCTCATCCGCCTTAGTAACGTCCATGTTTCCATAGAGGAGGACTGGGATGATCAATCTGTTATATTAAACGAGCTTAGTCCTTCGCATGAGGACGTTATTACTTGAGCCCATAAAAACAGCGATTGACAAGAGTGATTCTGTGTTTGATTTCGGTACTGGTGCTGTTGGCCCTATTTACCGCGGAGCTGAGGTAGATGAATTCCTTGCCTACTTCAAAGTTTCTGTGTGACTCTCTGTCCGAATCGTCGATGTTGTGTGTCCCTCGTTGACCACAGCATGAACTTTATTTTGCCCTTTCTTACCGCCGGAATCATTTTCAACGCTTCTGCTTCAATGCAAGCAAACCACTTACTGACGACTCACTTTAGTCGTCAAATCACATCCACGTCGTCGGTATAACGTAAGAGTTGAGCTGACTTTTGCAAAATCGTGCGTCTGGTGTTGCTTTGTAAGCTACGCTCGATCTCTTCAAGAATGATATTTTAGAAGTCTCACGACAGTGCTTCACTTTGTCTAAGACCTTTTTTGCCGTTTTTGGTTTCGGTGAGTTCGTTGCCAACCTTGACGGAGCAGCGAAAGTTCTCCATCGCCATGCTACAGAATCTGATGAGTTTGGTGAGAATGCCAAAACTTGACATGGCATGGTAACACATCGATCAGCATGTCCGGGGACATATAGGGGGCGCCAGTCACAAACAAATTAATATTTAGTAAATAATTTTCGTAAGTGGCGCCCCCTGTATTTCCCGGGACTTGAAGCTCGTCCCTATGCACACTGTCAAATGCGGTCTCAAAATCGACGAGTAGGCGGTGAGTGTCGATTTCTAATTCTTAGATCTGCCGTAATGTGAAGATCTAATTTATCGTGAACTCTCCTGGCCTAGAAGCACACTGATAGGGGCCTATAAGGTTGTGGACAAATGGTGTCAGACGCGCACACAGTACGATAGAGAGGATCTTGTAAGCGGTGTTGAAGAGGCAGAACTCTCGATAGTTTGGCCAGTCGAAGGGTCTCCTTTCTTGTGAACCGAACAAACGGCACTGAGATTTCACTCAACGGCCATGCTTTCCTCCCACCATGTCTCACAGATGAGCTGCTGCATGTGCCCAACCAGGTCATCTCCTACTCACTTCTTTCTCTCTTTTTAAACGTAAAACGCATTGAAGATTATAATTATATGGTAATTATGTAGATAATTAAACTAATTATCTGTAGTACCGCACTGACTGTATACTTTTAAGCCTTTGGGTCTTGAGAACTTAAGAAAAGCCCTTGCTTTAAGGTGAAGATTAGGATCATTAAGGTCTTCTTTGTATTAAATTACCTTAAAATGCTTGTTCGATTTTCTAACTTTTGAGTTTTACTTCCTTGGCGTTCAATTTCAGATACTTATCAACGTATATGTCAAGTTTATAAGGAAAGTATTTTTATGAGATTTAAGGTTTTATATATTTTTTTTATGTGTGCAAGTTAATACACCACTCAACACTGGAAACTTATCCAGAAAATGATGATTTAGCACTCCAGAGGAATGGACCATCACTCGAAGTATGAGACGAGTGAAGTAAACAAACTCAGCATATAAACAAATCAAAGGCATCCATTCCCATGAGCACTTGAGATAAACAATCCTCAAGAATGCCCTTCAGCGACACATAGTTTTAAGTATACATTATTGTCAAATTAGATTTTAAGATCAGTTCTAGTTGGGACAGCGAACGCTTCGGTTCGATAAATAAAATATTTTTTAAAAAACTCAACTAGAGACTCAATGAATAATTTGCATACATCGCAGCTAAAAAGTTTTCGGAATTTCAAAACTTTAACATTTAATGTCCAAATGTTCCTTTTTTTTGTTTAATTCTGTCCATCTTCCCATGATTCCTTGTCAGTAACCCAGTCCCCCAAAACATGGTCTTTCTTTTTCAGAATTCAGAAGTAATTTCAGACATAAAATATCACAATCTTAATCGCTTTGCCCACATTTGTAGAATTTGGACAGCTTTACGTCACGGTTTTCTTGGCTCGTAAATAGTTTCAGTTGCACACCGTACTGTTGTTCTGCCACTCCGTTAACACGCGGAAAACACTAACTATCAACAAAAACATGTATCAACCTTCTCAAAATGTCACCCATCGATGCACACTTTGCTCCCCATTAGCCCTCAAGGCCCATGACCTTCTTCCAGTCGACAAGCCAAATAATCACTCCGCACCCAGCACAAAACTCCCTCAAAACATTTACATAAATCTGCAAACAAACCCTCGATGCCACCGCCATTAAGCACTCTAATCTCCGCCACTTGTTAGTTCGCCACAAGTACGCAGCAAAAAATTCACTTAGACCCTATCACCTTCTCGCATCGCCTCGTCAAATATTAGACGCGCAAATATTTTCCACGAATTCGAGCGTGCATCTGTCCCAGCGGGGTATTTCCCACCCCTCCCCTGTTACAAATAAAATGTTAATTAAAATCCAATCCCGTCCCGTCCGCTCGTTCCTGTTGACTCTTCTCAAGGGCTGTGGCAGCACACACCGCCGTCACAATTATCACCTCTCCGCCGAGTTTGAAATGCCCGCAATCATTTAAGTGCAATTTCGTGTCATAAGCAAATGCGAGCAAGCACCATCGCTAGTGGTGGCCCGTATGGCTGGCTGGTTGGCTTACATCACCAGTCGCGTCGCGAGTAAATGCCAAGCTTCGAGAAGAAAAGCAAATATTTTCGAAAGATCGTGGTGAACGTTCACTCGAGTGGTGTGCCGGCGGGTTACAGTCTGGGACCCGACTGGACTGCTATCAGCCCGCAATCGAAAAGTAAAAGCACCAAATTAATAGTTCGAGATACATCGGGCCTACACACGATCCTGCCGCGTGCTTGGCGGTGGTATCTGTATCATCGGGGGATAAATCATTCCCGCGATTCACAATCACTTCTAATGGGTTGATAATGGTGCGCACCGAGTCTGCCGTTTGAGGCAGGTTGCGATCGATACGTCGGTGAACGTATCTTTCATCCGCCGCCGCTCTTGATCGATTGAGAAACTGATCGGCCCCCTCGCACAGGCCGCCTTTCGCGCAGAACGGATTTGGCTGGTGACAGCGGTTACGGGCGTCTGATTGTTCTGCGGCCTCCACAGGGGCGACGGGAGGGCACTGCACTCAATTATGCATATGCTTGCAGGCTGACTATGTAAACTGGCAGTTGAGCATGCCAAGTTCCCAGGCACGCAGTGATCTTTCACGAGTCCGGCCACTTACACGACAGCGCGGCACAGAATTGGGCTCGAATCCGAAACAAATCGTGGGAAGAGCCACATATTGTGTTGAGCCTCGCCAGCGTGCACGCCTTTCCCACCGCACGGAATGTGGATCAGCCCCGAGGAGGAGCGCACTAGACGCTCGACAATTTAATTAACGCGATAGCGATGCAGAATCTAATAACCCGTGTAATTAATGCACCCACTAAATAGTGATTTCACTCCCTCCTGTCGGTTCCCATGGAGTGTGTGGTGGGCTGGGCGATGGAAAAACTCGTCTTCGCCGCCGCCCTGGGAAGCTGGAGCATGCGAAACTTGTTCCGCTCGGCCGTGGGCCCGCGTGTGCTTCACAGGTACTGTCGTTGCCTGGCAGCAACCCGCATTTGAAAAGGCAAGGATTTAATTGGTTTGCCCGTAATTAACATGGTTTAGTTGTCGGCTGCGGCATCGCCGGGAGCCTGCAACTCGGGTGACAAGATGCGATTGCGGCGACATGTTGAAATGACCCAAATGAATGAACCGGGCTGTGGTCCTTCTATCAGGCGATGGCGTTTCTTGCTCGGTTTCGGGGCAAGAGTGCATTCGCAGTGCAATTGAATGCGAACCCAATGACATTTTGAAGGCAACAAAATGCCAATTATCGCCTAATGAGTCTCGGCCACATGGGTTGGCCGAGATGTGTGGAAAGTATTGAAGCGAATCGGCGAAGAATTGAAATGGCTGATTGTAAGCCGTGTGTGGAGACTTCGTGGTGAGGGATGGCAAAATGAAACTGTCAAGTGTGGGGACAAGTGACAGCTTCGACAAGAGAAAGCTTCTTAACCTTGCATTCAGTTCTGCTGAAAGTAGGAGGGACTACATTGGGATATGAAAAACTTTTTAAAATAATATTAACTGTATGGCCGGACAAGCCACATGACCATGACCCATTGCTCATCACCTCCTCGTGTTGTGCGTGCAACTGTTCTCTCACGAGTAGAAGGGACCTACAGTTTTTTGCCCACTCCGAGCGCCGCAGTTTGAGAAGCATATTGGGTAATTTTTACTCTTTGAGTGTTGTCAGCGGCTCGAAAGAGGTGGTGCCGTGAAAAATTGGAGGTGTTCAGCCGGGATTCGAACCTGGACCTTCGGCATGTAAGCGTCGCAATCTACCCAATACGCTACAGCGGCCACAACTTTTTATTGAAGGATTAAATAAGGTAGGTGAAAGATAAAGCGAATATAAAGGTCTGAAAGGGGTAACTGATCACTCGAAATTTTGAAGTAGTTGGAGGAAGAAGAGAAGCCATATTTTTGACATTTGAATCATTTTGTCCACAACAAGGGTGTCCACGTCTTTCTCAATGCAGCGAACAAATGACTAAAAATCCCTTTAAAAGTTCCTGTTATCAATTCGAGACATATGTTTACCCGCCATCCTTGGTGTTAAAGCAAAGTTATCAGTTTGTTCCAACTCTAACCTATGGTCGTAAAGTGTAAGTAAGTAAGTAAAGTAAAGACTACAAGAATATAATCATGAATAAAGACTGCCGAATTTGAATTTTTTCCACCGCGTTGTAGGAATAAATAACTTGGATAATCTCAAAAACGCGACGTTGCCGACGGAACTCAATGTAAAACAGCATCTTTTTCAGATGGAAAGGACAGTTTTTCGTTGGTTTGATCACATGGTACGGATTTTGCCCTCATTAAAACTTTCAAGACGTGCTCCAGATGCAATTTTAGGTGAATGCTATGCTGATCCAAGACAAGATGCTTGAATCAAGTACATAAACTCGTCTGGTTGCGCTTAGGAATAACTCCTGATAAGTTAGAGTCAAGTTTTAGACAAGGCGACGTATTGTCATGTGTCTTTAACATTTCCCTCGAGAAGATTGTGCTTAACTCACAAGGCAACACCAGACGCACGATCTTCCAGAAGTCAGTTCAATTGCTAGCTTACGCTTACGTGATTGGACGAACACAGCGGGCCGCTAATGAGGCTTTTTCTGGCATTGAAGCGCAAGCGGCTAAAATGGAGCTGGCGGTAAATTAGGGCAAAACTAAGTACATGCTGTCATCAAGGAAGGACACACAACATCGATGTCTCAGACAGAGCGTCACACTGGACAGCAGAAAGAAACGAGGTAGTCAAGGACTTCGTCTACTTCGGCTCCACGGTAAACAGGGACAACAACATCAGTAACGAAATCAAAAGCAGAATCACTCTTGAAAATCACTGTTTTTTGGACTCAAGAGGCAATTAAGTAAAAACGCCCTCTCTCGAAGGACTAAGCTCGCTTTAAATAACAGCTTGATCATCCCAGTCCTACTTTATGGCGCGGAAACTTGGACGTTAGCAAAAGCGGATGAGGAAGCCCTTAATTTTTTCGAAAGAAAAGTTTTGCGTGCGATTTTCGGTTTGCGTTGATGGCATCTGGAGAAGAAGATTTAACGACGAACGCTATGGGCTGTACAGCGACATGCGCCTGTTCAAGCGTCTGATGATGACGATGATGATGATGATGATGACGATGATGATGATGATGATGATGATGATGACGATGATGATGATGATGATGATGATGATGATTATGATGATGATGATGTTGATGATCATGATGATGATGATCATGATGATGATGATGACGATGATGATGATGACGATGATGATGATGATGATGATGATGATGATGGTGATGATGATGATGACGATGACGTTTGTCAGCGTATTAAAGTTTCTTTGAATATGTTGAATCAAATTCAAGAAGGGGCGCTCAGCCAAAATTTGTCACAAGTACTGTGACCTTTAGGCTCAGCTGCGCCCTTTGCATTTCTGTTACGATTTGAGTGTTGCCTAAGAGAATTTTTTAACATCCGCAGAAGGAATTTCTTCCAAGACTTTTATTCCAATGAAGTAGTTTTTGTTTCCAAGATTGCAGCCTATCATGACATCTATTGCTGTGACTCTGTGTTCTTGGAATGGAAAACACATACGCTCTTGTGGGTTGTAAGAAATCATTAAAATCACTTAACAAATTCAAAGAAAAAGCTCTCTCGGCTCTGTAAACTCGAAAACTTGACTTGAAAATGAGCCTAACAGATACTTGTAATGTAAAGAACAAAAAGTTTTATTAACAGTAACATATAGAGTAGCGCAATGTCAGAAATGAGATAAATAAAAAGTTGTTCTCTTATAAAAAAAAAAGTACATCGACACGTTGTCGTTGGCAGACCACATAAACCAGTTAATTAGAAATCGCTATTGCATTTATGTCATCTCCTCTTCTATTGTAAAAAGACACCTTTACGCCTGGCTGTGGCAGAAACTTGGTTCAGTTTCCTAATTGACTGTACCACTAACCAATTTATTTATTTATTATTTTCCCCACATCATAACCTAAGAATAATTTCAGTAAATCCTAAATTCAGCCATGGACTGATCCCCACATTGACAAATGTCAAATGCACTTCAATTCATTCAACAATCTCTTGATTTTTCACATCACTCAAATTCTTCCCCCAACTCAACAATTTTCACCGTTTCACAACAAAGCCGTCTAGTTACCTTGAGAATAATGATCAAACGAAGAAGTGCATTAAATTCCTTGAAATGTTCATCCGCTCAAACCGCAGTATTGCATTCGCGGTTAGTTCTTCTTTCATAGCTGCATGCATTTGTCAGTTACTGCAATGTCTTACTCAAGTTATGCCACACAGCGTCATCACGTGCGTGTTCATATTCAGGGCAAGCGCGTGAAAAAATGCGCAGTACACTGATCATGATGGATACCGATGCACCCACGCGATTTTTTCCAAGAATTTTGGACAGGAATCCTTAAAATGTGGCAATTGTTGTCGAGCAGATGAGGCAAGAATGCGAATCAAACTGCGGCAAGTGAACTGTAGTTTAAAGAGCAAATGGTTAATTAAAACCAGAGACTTTTCACATTTTCTAAATCAAATTTGTAAGCTTGTGTTCACTTGGGACTGTTCACTCCTTGAATGAGACTCGTTGTAACATTTTAGTCTCTTTTATTGTGTGAACCAGCGAGCTCAAGCCGAACATGCACTTCAATTCATATTGATGCGTTTTCGTGGATTCACTACGGTCTCTATTCGACATATTGGGAAACTTGAATTATGACAGGCATGATGACAGGCAGTTTATGGACACTTACTGGGGTTACGTTTTCAAAAAATGGCGCCATCTGCAAGTAGTGGGTGATCTTGAAAGCGTTTAACAATTTCAATGGAAAGATGTGACATTTGTTGGTTTATAAATCTGTGCATCAGTGTCTGTTTTAGACAATAAAAGAACAAACGTCCTTAGCAATGTCTTGATTTTGATTTCTTACAATAAGAAAAGTGCAACTGTTGCGACTGATCAATCATGCAGAAAGTGGTTTTGATGCTTCAAAAGTGGTCATTTTAGCGATTAAGGCAAGAAGGCTTTTTAAGTCTTCAAGGGTGAGGAAATGGAAACTTTACTGCATCAAGACTCCGACACGGGTGAATGTCAGCTGGCAGAATCGTTGAGACAATTGAAATAAATTCCGTTGGGTTGAATTTGAATTGATTTAAAAGCAAGGAAATTGGATGCCGTATGAGTTAAAACCGAGCGATGTTGAAAGACAATTTTTGGAACTGTTTCCCAAAACCAAAAATCGTGGCCAGAGATGAAAAGTGGATATGGTTTACTAGAATAAACCCCTGAACACAAAATATTGTGCAAGATGAACCCTTTCCATCATCGTCAACATCGCCGCCAAAAAGAAACATTCACGGTTCAAAGGCCATGCTTTGCGTACCAGACAGGTGTGGTGCACTAAAAATAATAATAATAATTGGATGGAACACAGTCCAAAGAGGGACAGGGGCCTAGTTAACCCATCAACCACTCGTGTTGTGCACGCTTCTGTTCTCTCGCGATTAGAAGTGATCGAATGATGAAGTTTGAGAAGCTCTTTCTTAGACAGATTTTTTACTCTTTGAGTGTTGGTACCGTGAAAAATTCGAGGTGTTCAGCCGGGACGTAGTGTACTATGAGCTGCTAAGATCAGTCGAATCCATTAATTATATATAATGAGTCATTATAACTAATGAGTCAGCCGTAGATTGCGGTGGGAACGGTCGGAAACCGCCGAAAAATATGACAAGGTGATTTTGCATCATGAAAACTCTCGGCTCCACGGAGCTGTAATGACCAAAACCTAGCTGGAAATGTTGAAATGGGGGACAGATGAAGATGAATTTGAAATCAATGATTGAATCGATGTAAGGGAGGACACAATTAGACATTCGGAAGCCGTGGCGTAGTTGCGTAGTTGATAGAGTGCGACACTCACGCGCCGAAGGTTCAGGTTCGATTTCCGGCTGAACACATCAAATTTTTCACGGCACCACCTCTTTCTAGCAGCTGACAACTCTAAAAGAGTATTAATTCTATTCTAAGAAAAAGGCTCCTCAAACTGCTGCGTTTGGAGATGGCAAAAACTGTAGGTCCCTTCTACTCGTGAGAGAACAGTAGCGCGCATAACACGAGTAGATGCAAGCTAGGCCCTGGCCACCTGTGGACTGTCCCGCCATTCTAATTTAAATTATTACCACATCTGACGTTTTCCCCAGAGCTTGGTCCTTCGAACTACTGGTTTCCTCGACAGATTTAATACGACTTGGGGAGGCACCAATTTGGGTCTTCTGAGCACGTCGAAGAATGGCTCAATGTATGGATCGATCCAAGGGAGCAGTCAATTTTTAGACGTGATATTTGAAAATTGACAGAGAGAAGGATAAAAGTCATCGCTTTCGAGTGCAGGTTTTTTTGTTTCAATAAAAACAAACTGGGATCTCAAAAAAAGACCGAATTTATTGGAACTCGCGATACTAAGGACGATTGCAAAGAATTTACATGAAAGAAATGCTTAAATAATGAAATAGTTTAGGATCAAATTAACCCGAAGTACTTGCACATGTTTATACATTTTGGAAGGCGCAACAGTCCAAAAGTGGTCCAAGCTTTTGTAGCTACTACTACTCATGTTGTGCCCGCTATGGTCCTCTAACTAGTAGAAGGGACCTACAGTGATTGTAGTAACTGAACGACGAAAGGCCTTTTCATTGACAAACAGTCTTATGAGTGTCATCAGGAACTCAAAAGAGGTGCTTTAAGCATATACCACGTATTGAGTTCAAGAGATGACCTTCTGGCTTTCGCATATTATCCACATTACTGCAACTACAGGCAATTCCGTCATCACTTCCAGCCTTGGCTCTGTTTGCGTAGGACAACCATGGATCGATTGACTCATAGTTTTTTAAGTTAAAGATTGGTATACTACGTTTAGTTTCTAGCAACAAATATGCCAGAAGTCATACACTGCGTTGCGTTTCACATCTTGTGGCGTTTCTTGAATAGAGACAACCTACTCTGTACAGTATTCTGTACTAATGCCGATTCTTTAACAGCAATGGTAGCTCAAAGATATTTAGCTGACGAGGATAAGGAAACCCAATAATGCTCACTTTAAAGTAGTTTGCAAATCAATGAAAGCAGTCTCTCTCTCTCTCTCTCTCCAGACTCTCCTCTTAAATAAAAAATCAAAGGCCACAAAAAAATTCATCATCATCAAGTCAAAGTGGCAACCCATCAAAGTTTACTTTGAAGCCCGCCCAAAATTACCATAAATCCCCCTTTAGCATTCCTCTAAAAATCACCTTTGATCGATAACTGACTTAATTCCAAGGAATTTTAAGCACCTTCTCTGTTCCTACTTCACTCTTGTCTATTTCTACATCGCCGCTACCGCCTCTGTTCAGCTATCAGCTCGTGTCGGTTCGGCAGTCAGCCGTGTACTTCTGAACTCTCAGACTTATCGCCGGCGTCAATGTTTACAGTGAAGGTCGTCTCTTATCGATGGTTGTTGTTTTCAGTTTTGATTTATTTTTGGAAATGCACGAATATCCACTGAATTCCTTATCACCATCTGTTCAAATGATTTTCTTTTGGATGAGCCTGTATCTCGAAAGCGCAAGTATTTTCCTTTTGAAAATGAAGGAGAGGCAAATCGATGCAGGATAGTGCAATTCGCCTTTTCAATGATTCATCGGCATTCTTTTTGCATCAATTTCAACTTAAATTAAAGTTCAGCCTTCCAGTGTAATCGCGTTTTCAATTCTTCTCCATTCAAAGACGTTGCATTACAAAGTACATTCAGACTGCAAGTGCACCAAGAAATCCGGACTTTATCTGACAGCAATAAATTTCGTAGCTCAACAAAGTCTTCATCTATCTCAGGCATTTATTCTGCAATTAGGTGGATTCATTTACCTTCCAGCAACGGCAACATCCCCACATCACTTCCCACACGCAGAACATCGCCAAGCTACCGCTAACGCGAACCAACCATTCTGAGCGGCAATTTGCGGCGAATTAATTGCATCGGTCAGCTGGCTGCCGCTCGTGTCAGCCGGTGGAAACAAAACTGAGATAAACCGATTTGGAGTGGAGAGAGAGAAACAAGTAGGAGTCCAAGTCGAGTGCAGTTGCCTCCCTATCCTCCCCCAACTGCAGGGCAACTGCAGCAACGAGACCCGCAATCGGATCGAAGAACGAGAAACCCACACGCCGAACACGGACGGAGCCAGCGCTGCTTGGAAGCCGATGCAATAAGGAAGCAGCAAGCAGTTGTGATTTTCCGCTCCAATTCGCCAATTCCTACAGAAATATGTAAATTCCTTGTTAATAGGTTTTACACTCCGGCTCCAGACTCAGAGTTGTGGCGGTCGCGTCACGCCGTGTCTGGTCGACAAACGCCCGCTGGGAGGAGTGTGTTCCAGTTTTGATATGTTTCCTCCCGGTCTTCCTAATCAAATGCAGCCTTTGACCCGGTTCCCGAGCAAGCATGGGCGCTTAGGCCTGCACGGCACACCGCGCCATTGTAGCACCAAAACATCGTGTCATGTCACGCCAGAGTCATTAATTTCGATTTGTGCGCGAGGAAGGTTCGTGATAACAACTCTCTGCCTCGCTGGTTCAAGCGAAAAGGTCATCTCCAGGCGGGCGGAGCTGCCACCGGGGGAAAGAGGCTCAATCACGTCAGACAATTACTTTTCCCAAAAGTAGGCATAGCGCGTTCCAGCGAAGGAGTCTTCTTGGTTGGGAAGATTTTCATTAGGAGTTTCACTCTCACCGCAGTGGTGTAATGTTCGGGTAGTTGCCCTGGTCGCTGCGATGGAGGATAGGCCCACTGTTGGATTTCATTACGGTTGGTCACGAATTGTATGAGAAGTTTCTGCTTGCTTCCCCGGATGCAGTCCGACTGGGCCGGAGTGACTGATGGATGGGATCTAGTTGGCTTCATCTATCAGACTGAGAAGAGACGGCTGACCTGACAAGTCGTGGCTAATGTGCGGCAAAATGTGCGAACTTTGACTTGAGTTTGAGCTGGGCAGGGTTGGCGGGGAGGAAGATGGACAAGCAATGGAGATTTTTCTATTTTTTATTTCCGCGTTGATTTTGATTTCGTCTAAATTCTCCTCAAACACAATTTTTGGCTTGTACAACTTTTCTGTTGTTCAGACTTTAAGGGACTTCGAGAAACTTTCAAATTTGGGCCTTCAAGGACTATAGATTTAAATCGATGTCTGAGTTTTGAAGATTCTGAACAAGCTTAGCTTTATAAAATGTTCAAAATACTGATATTTCTATGGTTTTAAGTTTTAAATGAATTTAATTCTATTGTAAATGTGGACGTTCTGACCGTCCGCTTTTTAGAGCATCTGGAGATAATATGGTTGGACGCATTCACCAGCTTATCAGTAGGATATGGTCGGAGGAAAGCATGTCCGATGAGTGGAATCTTAGCGCCGGTTGTATAGTCCACAAGAAAGAAGATCCCTTTGACTGTCCAAGCAACTGAGGGATCAACATCCTCTACACCGCCTACAAGATCCACTCTGCCGTATTGTGTGAGGGTCTGAAAACGTTTGTCCACAACCTTAAAGTCTTCAATAAGTGTGCTTCTAGGCCAGGAAAGTCCACAATAAACTAGATCTTCACTTTACGACAGAAAAGACGCAAGGACTAGAGATCAACACTTACAGCCTACTCATCCATTTGAAGGTCGCATTTGACAGTGTGCTAGGGACGGGCTATACAGTGTCATATCTCATTTTTGGCATTCCTACCAAACTCGTCAGATTGTGTAGGATGACGGAAGAAAATTCTCACTGCTCGGTCAAGGTCGGCACCGAACTCACCTAAACTAAACCAAACCAAACTCACCTAAACTAAACCAAACTCACCTGGACCAAAAATGGCAAAAAAATGTAATACAAGGCGATGTACTGTCATGTGACTTTTTCAACATCATCCTCGAAAAGACTTACAAGTAAACAGCAGAGGCACGATTTTGAAAAAATCAACTGTTAGCTTGTGTCGATGACATTGATACGATTGAAGTAACACAACCGTCAATGAGGCGTTTGCTGTCATTCGATCAGAAGCGGGTGAAATGGGTTTTACGTTAAATAAGGGCAAAACAAAGTACATGCTGTGGTCAAGGAGGGACACCCAACATAGACGCCTCGGACAGACCGTCATACTAGGCAGCAGAAACTTCGGGGTATTCAAGGTTTTTGTCTTCTTCGGCTCCGTTGTGAAAAGGGAAATCAGTAAAGATATAAAACGCAGAATTATTCAGGCCAATCGCTGCAATCGGAAAAGAGCCCTCTCTCGAAAGACTAAGCAAGTTTTGCATAACAACTCGATCGTGAGAGTCCTACTTGACGGCGTGGAAACCAGAACTTAATTAAAAGCGGATGAGATAGCCCTTAGTCTTCTCGAGAGATAAGCTCTGTGTGCGATTTCCGGTCGTTGATGATATGCGGAGGAGACTATTCAACAACGAGGTTTATATACTGTATGGTAGCCGCTGTGACGTAGTGGGTAGAGTGCGACACTCACACGCCAGGTTCAATTCTCGGCTGAACACCTTACATTTTTATGGCGCCACCTCTTTCTAGCTGCTGACAACACTTAAAGAGTAATAACAGTCTAAGAAGGCCTCTCAAATTCGGCAAAAGTCGGCAAAAAACGTTAGTGCCCTTCTATGAGGGTTGCCTTTTATATTTCGGGATTAGAGAACAAAAACAGATATTAATCATTGAAAATAGCTTTATTGTTTTTCAAAATATTCCCCATTAAGATTGTATGTGTTTGAACAAATTGTCGAAGCACTTTTGCCACTTTGATTGAGGTATCTCCACAAATGCATTCTGAACGCATCAACCGCTTCTTCAGGTGTCGAAAAACGTTGACCTCTCATTTTATTTTTAACGTACGGGAATAAAAAGAAGTCATTCGATGCCAAGTCAGGACTATACGGCGGACGACTCATCAAATCGATGTTTTAAGTGCTCAAAAATGCAGTTGTTTGAGCCGATGTGTGAGAGCTCGCATTGTCGTGGTGAAGAGTGATCCGTCTTCGGCGGTTGGTTTTCCTGATTTCTTGTAAGACAACTGTCAAACAAATGATTGTGTACCACTCAGAATTGACTGTTCTGTGTTGTTCTAGTGGTACGGTTGCGACATATCCAGTTTTTCCGAAAAAAACAGGCGACCATTTGGTTGGAAGTGCTTCGTGCGCGAGCAACTTTTGTTGGATTTGGCTCAATCTGAAACACTCATACAGTCGACTGCTGTTTTATACGCGTCCAATCCAGGATTCATCACCTGTCACGATGTTAAAGAAGTGTTTCGAAGCACCGCGATCGTATTTTTGGAGCAATTCTTTCGACCAATCGACACGAGCCTTTTTTTGAGCGATTGACAAATTGTGTAGGATCCAACGCGAACAAATTTGTTTGACGGTCAAATGCTTCATGCAGTATTGAATGTATGCTGGTCCCACTAATGCCTAAGGTTATCTCAATCTCACGATAGGTCACATGACCTTCTTGCAATATCAGTTGTCGCCCAGCATCAATTTTTTCCAGAACAACAACTGACTTTGGACGACCTTCACGAAATTCGTCTTGGAGTGAACTACGATCTCGGTTGAATTCACCATACCATCGATAAACACTGGTCCTTGATGGAGCTTCATCACCAAAAATTGAATTAAGTTCAGCGATGCACTGTTGTTGAGTTAATCCACGTCGAAAGTTGTCGCACGAAAACTTTTACGATTTAATTCCATTTTTTGGGCGAGATAAATCTCTTAAGTTACTGTAAACAACCCAAATAGCGCTTGTATGTCAAAACGTTCTGAGTACGTATAACTTCAAAAATGTCAAACTTTACGATAGAGTTGGCAGTTGCCAGATTGCAATACTTGGGTAGCCCAATCCCGAAAGGCAATCTTCGAACGCTTGGTCAAGCGTCTTCCGACACAACGCCTAAATTCAGAGCGTTTGTACATCACTGCTCTGGCTCGAAAAGTCTTCAAATTTCAAGTCAGAGGACGCCCTATACTGTTGTGGCGCACACAAGTGGAGAAGGACTTCAACCAAATTGAAGTGCTCAACTGGAAGCAGCAGGTGAGAGATCGTGCTGGTCGGAGGGGCATGCTGGTCAGAGCCTAGGTCAAACCCGGACTGCGGCGTTAATCAACGTAGGAGAAGAAGATAGATTCTGGCCTCATGGGTTATTTGAAATTGTGGGGGTTCTGATCAATCTTAGGCTTTCAATTTTCGAGAGATTTTGAACTTTTCTGATTAACGGCGTTAACTAATTGTTGCCCTTTTCGGATTACAATAAAAATAATTATTGTTTGAGCGACAGTCCATAGAGGGACCAGGCCTTAGCTTGATCACTAACTACTCGTGTTTTGCGCGCTACTGTTCTCTCACGAGTAGAAGGGACCTACAATTTTTTGCCGACGCCGAACGGCTAAATTTGAGAAGCTTTCTTTGACAGTTACTACTCTGTCCGCAGCTCGAAAGAGGTGGTGCCATGAAAAATTCGAGGCGTTTAGCCGGGAATCGAACGTGGACCGTGGATCGTTTTCGGATTATTGACTTGAAATAAGCAGTTTGAAGCATTTTCTGATTTTTTATGGTTTGCAAATTTCGGAATATTGAAGTTTTGACTTCGAAGTGTCCAGATTTTCTTATGCATTGACGGTGTTTCAACCTGCCCACGGAACAATTTGTGATCATATGATGTTTTTCGTTTTGTGAAATTAAAGTTCCTACAGTTGTCAAGTACTGCGTTATTTTAGTTCAGCTTGGGTAGCATCTTCCTCTTCTGTATTTGACCTTGAACCTTTTTTGAAGAAGCGGCAGCAAGTAATTCCATCGATCCTTGTCTCCCTCATAACAAAACTCGACGTAACTGCGCACAGTAGTGCAAGCATCAATGGGTAAAATTCTTCTGAATAAACTTATATCCGGAACCAAACTCTAGCTGAGAAAATAAGTGAATCCCAATTTGGCTGACAACCGAGTGAAGGGACATTCATCAGAAACCCCATTATTCTAAACAGACGCTTATTTAAAAGCAAATCCTTCTTACAGCATAGGAAAGCACCGGAAAAGGGGACAAATTTCTATATTCAATTACTGTCAGCGACTCATTTTCAATTAAATTTACCCCCAGACCTCCGAATGCAATTAAATTTACATCGCAGACCGAAGCAGGGCCCATTCTCCTCGGGTCCCATCCAATTGACACCCAAAAATGAGGACAGAATTCTGCACACTCATCCAGAACTAATTGCTTTCGTTCTTAATCAACACGATTGTTCGCCGCCGCAGAGGAGAGACAGACTGAACACGTAATAAATCTATCAGATTCGAATCCAACTAGCCTCAGGTGTGGTAATTGATTTCAAACCTCTTCAGCTGACGAGCCACTCGTGAGTGAGAAAGTTCCCAAGCCCAAGCTCACTTGAGTGGTCGCGTCGTCGACTCGTGTCCCTCTCCTTCACTCCCTTTCACATCTTATCTGTAGTCTGGCATCGGAAACTTTTTTCTTCTAGACATAACACCCAATCCAGATCGGAATCATACCGGGAACAACTCAATACGAGCAAGACTTGTGTCACCACTTAATCCCGGATTAGACTGGCAGGAGGAGTGTCGCGTCGAGAAGTATCTCAGAATCTTAATTGGGTAATTGGCCCAAGGAATATCTTTGCACATACCACACGTACGCGCGCCACCACGCCATTACGCCACACACGCACAGTCGTCGTGCCCCCTCGAGCGGTCAAGCGATTCATTCATTTTCTTTCAATTCTTACTTGGCGCAGGAGGAATCCCGAGTTTCGAGAGAAAGACTCCGTCGGCGATGGTGATAGTGCTGGAGTCGTCACTATCTTCCGTTTTTGCGTCGTTCTTGGTGGCGCAAGATCGTCACTCGCCAAAGAATGAAAGAATCACACTTGGAGCGGCGCGACGGGACGGGCTCAGCACACAACCAGTTCGACGACAGACCTCTATGGTGGCGGAGTGGGCTGTTGGAGTGTTCAGGTGTACAGCTACCTCGCCGCAAGGCAAGGGGCCAGTAACTATCAATTTGCATTAGTAGAGAGTTTGGCACACTTGGAGATTGCCATTGAAATAGATGGTACTTGAAAAAGTGACAGTGGGGTAAAAAAGTTTTACACCACTTTTGGAATGGCCGGTTTTTTGACGGAAATTCCAGCGGATGGCAGTACAAACGTAGCAGAGGCATGGGTGACCCATAATATACGAACACAAAATTAAGTTTAAAATTAAAATATTTTTTATGTTTTCATTTTCATCACATTTCATGACAAAGTCATCATGGTCAGTCAGAAACATTTTCCCTTCTAACTCCATTCTCCAAAAGTCATTAACTTTTGCACCCCACTGTACATTCTAAGTCTACCCATCGATTGAGCATCGCTTTCCCTCCCTCCCGCACCTCTCATTCCCGGCGACCACTTTTATGAGCACAACTCGCACAGCGAGCACGAGGTACCGTTCATCTAAATGACTTCTTCACCTTGCAGGCAGACTGGTTCGCCTGCCTGTCGATAGCGGCGACGACCGAGAATAGAAGGCAAAGTCAAAGCAGAAGATTATAATGTTGCTCGCGGAGATGATGCAGCATCACGGCGGCCATTGAGCCGGTTTACAACTGCCCCCTGGAGCTGGCAGGAGGGTGGCAGCACAAGACAAGAAAAGTTGTGCCTATTTACGGTCGATATCTTATGCGCATCGTGTGCCGTGACATGAAAATTTTTCACCGGCCCAACCGTGCACCTCGTCAAATTGATTGGTTTGACATGAGGAGAGAGAAAGAGAGAAAGAGAGAAAGAGAGAGAGAGAGTGTCAGTTAGAACAATTTTCTAGACGGATACCTCTATCCGTGATCGACGAACGGTACGTACGCAACTCCAGGTGACCCCGGTGGCATTAAAGCTGCGCCTTCACTGCTTCGCCGTTAGGTTTGAATCTGAATTCATCGCTCACCACTAGCCGCGATAAGCGCCCCGACAGAAGTTCTATTGAAATGATTCCATCGCGCGGTGAGCGAGAGAGGGCGTTCACACTGCATCCACTGAGAAGGTAACTGCGAAGCAAACACCAGGAAATGATCGCACTCGTCTGCCGCCCCTCCCTGTGATCTGTAACATCACCCGCCCAGGTTGATTGCATCATAGCGCAGCCGTGATGCAAAATGCACCGACTCGCTCGGCGGGATCAGGTTGATGCTGCGGTGGATCCAGTCCCAACCGCAGAGCACACCTCGGTCCCTGGCACACACGAACGCGGCCACATATGAGCCGCGCATCGCAGTTCCTTCCTCGGTAGATTCGGGATCGAAGGTATCCCACGGTACCCACATACGTACCGTCGCAGTCGACGTAGTCGACGTCGTTTCCCGTCTGACAAATAGCCTCGATCCTATCCAACCGCTCGGATGCTGCCTGGGGTCTGTATCTGTCGTGGATATTCAATCGACCGCAGTGCTATTAAGTAATAGTCTGCCTCGCAGCTTGTTTCTCTGTGTTGCAACCCCCCGTCTGTAAATTGAGAACAACAACATGGATCTGCTGCCACCGAATGCATGCACAGCGACGCCGGCGATTCGACGGCGAAGGCGCTGTCGGAGAGCGAACAACGAAAGGTCAGAACGATTTTCGCGAATGTTCCGTGGGTCAATTCAATTGAAGTCAAAGGTACACGCGAACATGTCGACATGTCGACACGTCGCGCCACTGCTGCCGACCGACCGTTCCCATTTATTGGCGCAATCATTGTTTCGCGAGCCGACCATGTTGGTGCGAAGCAGCGCCACACCTCCGCACCGCCAGCGCACTCGGGGAGTGACCTTAGCAATGAATCTATCGCTCGATCCGGTGCTGGTAATCTTAATCAGTTTTACGGCCACTGGCCATGTGTGGGGTGTATGGCGAACTCCGGTTCCTCCTCCGCATGGTACTTCTTGTTTGCATGTTACGGGCGTATAATTAGGCGGCTTGCGTGCCACCGGGGGGTTGGAGGATATTCTCTTCGATTTCCTGTGCTGCCGTGGCTGTTGCTGCTGCCGTTTGGCAATCGCACACAGGAGGTTGTTAACACTGGGCTGGGCGTGCCATGGTGGCCTTTGAAGTGGAGAGGAAGTCGCGAAAGTGCTTTGTTCGCTGAGTAATCCCTTAATGCGACTAGAACTCATTACCGAAGCGTTATGAGGTGGCCGCCACCGACTAAGACTCGTCAAGATAAGGGAAAGCGGGAAGCTGAGCAAATACACAGCGGGAGAGAGAAATCCATCAAATCACTGACGCCGCCGCCACCGCCGTCGAAGTGAGAGTGGCATCTGTGCGTGACAAGTAATGGAAAGTTAATTCGGTCTGACCAAGTTTTGAAGAGCCCAACAGACGAGAGGTTCTAGGTTTCGAGAGTGCAATGTGAAAAGCCGCTTAATGAGCGGGCGCTCTTAAGTGCTTCCGTGCAGACACGGTCGCTGGAGCTGGAAAAGCACACTTGTGCCATGGATTAGGCACGATTCCGAGAGTGATCGGAAAAGTCGAGGGAATTTCGATTTTTGGTGGGTGAAGGTCAGTTTTGAGTTCTGGGCATGCAGGAGAAAGTGAGTAGTGACCCGGTGAAGATCCGATGGATCTCTGCAACTGATTGCTGCTTAAATGCGGTCCACGTTGAAGATGACGGCGAGTCGAGAAGAGCGCTGAACTAAGAGTTTGTGAAGATGTCTACAAAGCTTATTGCATTTTGTTGAAACAGGAATGTAGGAAAATGAGTGTTGTCAACTTGTACATTAAAAACTTACCAGAATCTGATGTTTTCAACGAATGAAAGGGGCCTGGAGTTTAATATCGACTCTCAAAGTCAAACTTTTGAAGCTGAAAAAAGGACTACTTAACTGTGTTGGCATTTTTTTAAGTTAAAGTGTGTTAAAACTAATCTCCGAATACTGTCGTTAATTTGAAAAGCCAGTTTCTTTAAAGATTTTTGTAAGGACAAGCTTTTACCGCCAATATTACACGTTGCAGTTAAAAGCATTATTGTGGAAATGAAAACTTCTCAGCTAATAATAATTGTTGGCGCTACAGTCAAAAGGAGGACCAGGGCCTAGCTTGCTCATCAGCTACTCGTCTTGTGCGCGCTACTGCTCTCACGAGTAGAAGGGACCTACAGTTTTTTGCTGACTCCGAACGGTGAAGTTTGAGAAGCTTTCATTGACAGTTACTACTCTTTGAGTGCTGTCAGCAACTCGAAAGAGGGGGTGCCGTGAAAAAATTCGAAGTGTTCAGCAGGGAATCGAACCTAGACCCTACGGCGTGTGAGCGTCGCACTCTACCCACTACGCCACAACGGCCATGAAAAATATTTAAGCAGGGAAAATATAATTTCTGACTGACATAGAAGCCAATTCTGCTAGAACTTAAGCAGACAGACGAATTTAAAAGTTTTGGTCGCTTTCACCTTCTTCTTGTGGCGCTACAGTCAGGGGTGGTCCTGGGCCTCAACCAACATGCCTCACCAGCCATCACGATCTTTCACTAGCTGCCTCCAAATGCGCATTCCAATTTGGTTGTGGTCCTTCTCCACTTGTGTGCACCTTAGCCTAGGCCGTCCTCTATTGCGCTGCCAGCATCCTGGAGTGTCATGACTCTGGTTGTGCTGTCGGGAGCCCCAACCGTCGACGAAAGCCTTAACCAAGAGCGGGCATTCCAAGGTGGGCTCGGGCCATGTGAATGCCTCTTTTGAGCCTTGCCCAGCATGTTTATAGGCGATCTCATTCCCCATAATCCATTGGTCTCCCAGACAAGGTTTAGTGGTAACCTAGACAAGTTTTAGCGAATTTGCCGACCAAATTGGGGGAATACTTAAATTGCTGTACTCTATTTCAAGTGGTTAGAGGGTGGAGTAAGGCCTAAAGCACAGCTTGACATTGATGGGATTAATATCAACTTTTATTTGAAAGTTCAAATCTTCAAGTCCACAAGAACCGTTACTAGTTTGGCAGAAAAGAAAGGAAAAACAAAGTGATCTGCGATTAGATAGAAGTAACGACACTAATAATGGAGCACAAAGACAAATCTTCTTGAGCTGGACAAAACTGAGGACGTTGCAGTTTAAAACGGTGAGCACATAAACCATGTGAAACTGGGATTGGTAGGTAAAAGCGGATAAAATCACTCTTAATCAGCAGTTTTATTTTAAGCCAGATTTGAAAAGAAAGCCGATCTGATTGCTGTTGGGGATTGAAAGGAATTCAAGACATTGATTGGACACGTCTTCCTTTTTATGAGGGATACATTAAATAGTGGTGTAACACGGAGAAAAGTCTTCGCATCTGAGGCATTGGGGCAACGCAACAGAGGACGGCCTAGGCTCAGGTGGCGCACACAAGCGGAGAAGGACCTCAACCAACTTGGGGTGCGTCACTGGAGGCAGCTGACGGAAGATCGTTCTGGCTGGAGAGGCATGTTGGTTTTGGGCACAGGTAAATCCCGGACTGTAGCGCTCCAAGAAGAAGAAAAACACGGGAATCCCCTATGACGTGCCAAAAAGTGATTGGCTCTCGAAAAATGCATACAGAGTGAGAGGAAAATGACTTGCATTCTAACCTTGGGCTTCATATTTCATCTATACGACTCGACAGTGTTCGCAATTCTTGAATCTTTCCATTCATTTAAAATCATTCCGAAGCTCTAAATAAATGCCTACAGACTTTCACCTTGTAACTCGCATTTCCTCGAACCCCAGCTGCTCGCTGAAGTGCCCTCAAATTTTGTAATTAGTTCTAATTGCCCTAATCATCTCGCCCCCTTCAATGGCAAACGCTCGGGAAAATTCCCATGCACTCGCCATTGTTCTAGGCCCCCACCCACGCCCAGTGCATGCGCACTCCATGCGATCAGTTCCTCAAATCAAATTTGAATCATTTTTCCACGAACCTCTTAAGTGCACATCACTCATGCGTGGAGTGGCTCTTCCCTGGCCGGCCCTTTGTTGCGATTGCGTTTGTCACTCGCCGGAAGGAGTGGCCTCGGAGTCCTTCAAAAGCGAGAGCAGAACTTCTAAAAAAACGCCGAACAACACCCAAATTAACGCACGTACTCGAACCCAACCGAATCCACTTCGTATTGTCCGTGGTTATTAGCGTAACACAAAATTTAATGACCCAGAGCAAAGGTTCAAGCTTTACATGAAGTTGCCCGGGCCCCTGTCTCTGGCTGAGGGGACCTTGTCCACCACGCGGGACAGTGGTCATAGTGAGTAGGTCTGTTAATTGCTTTTTTACAGAGTTTGTCGTTCTGGGCGGCAGTCGCGCAGCGCAGAATAAGAACTCATCTGGGCAGGTAAGTGCTAAACGGCCCTCGGCCACCGGCATGGCATGCTTGGACTCACCTTTTTATGAGATGCTATGGTCGTGGAGTCGTCATGATCGCCATCTGCAAAGAAACAAAAAAAGGGGAACTTGTTAATAACTCGATCTGTGTTTGGTCTATTTGTGAATAGCGACAGACATGCAAAGCAAATTGAGTATCGAGGTTCGATTGCGGAGTAACCTGACGCGGAGGGTTCGGCGGAGTGGCTCTTTACGCTCCGCTAGGTGTCGTTTGGAAACATGCAAATAAAGTGTCGTTACCGCGACAAATGCTCGAAGGAATGCCGTCTGTGTTCGCAGACCAGATACCGGCGATCCATGAGATACAGAGGTTTTGCTCGTGTTCCTGTGTGTGTGTGTATGTGTGTTGTGGAGTTATGTAAAAATTTGTACGGGTATTTCTCTTTGTGGTGGAGAACTTGTTTGACGCAGATTCGGGCGAATTGATTTGTGGATATCGCCACCGTTGGCGACGGGTTGCTGGCTGGCTGTGGTTTTTGGGTCACCGCGGTGGGCTCCCACGGATATGCCACCGCTCCGCAAGTGGAATGAAAATTGAATAAGCCGATTATGTTGCACTCAAACCTACGATCTGAAGTATTTTCGATGACTGACGGGAATATGTAACCGTTTGACAAGTTGTAGGTATGCAGTCAAATTTTTTGAACTGAGGCAAATAAACTGTCGTTACAGCGGCGCACGGTGCAAGTGGAGTTATTTGGATTTGTGGGAGGTAGACCCTGCTGTTGTGTGCAGATATGTGTGGTTGGAGTTTATGGAAAGAACACATGGCGTCTGGTTTTGGTGGAATGGTATGCATCGAAGAAACTGTTTTCGAGGAGGTTTAAGGTGCTTTAAGTGCTGTGATAGTTAGTGAGCGAATAATTGAATAGTCAAGCAAATGTGCTCTGTTTACAGCAGGGATGTTCCTTAAGTCGAACATTATTTGCACTTCTTTCTGAGACGATATAGTTTACTTTCTACCTGGTGGAGTTGAATTCACGCGAGTTAATTTTAAAGTCATTTTTTTGTGGATGATATTGTGTTGGTGCTATAACGGGCAACGAATAGAAGTTCTTGGCAGAACGCCAAAACACAAAAAATTCACCTAAAAGTAAAATTGAAGGAGTGCAAGACGGCAATCAGAGTAGTCTACGAAAATTGTCTCAATAACTCCAACAAAGCCCATAGCAGTAAGTTCAGGTGATGCTTTACGCAGCACAAAACTAAGGATACAAACGTTATGAAGAAGTCGAAAAGCTGCTACATTTCATTATCAAAAACAACTTCCCGCCGAACTACATGCGGAGGCTTGAGACTGGTCTGTCGCTTTTATATGTTATCACCCTTAGGCTGTACATACTAAGGGTGATGAGGACGTCAACTGAACGCCTGACAAAATTAGTAGCTCTACATACGATCCAAACTAAGCAGCATGGTATCGAGAATGGATGCATGTTGCCGTTGATTGTAATCTTGAAGAAAGTAGTTGGTAAAATGAACTAAAACAACCAATAGAGAAACTTGAAGAAAAGTTTCGAAAAAAATTTCTAAGGCAAGCAGCGAAATCATTGCATCGAGAGGTGTATAGTCGACTAAATCATAACATGTGGAGAACTATTTCTATGATACGAAGATTCGGAATTGGGAAACCCTAGTGTTGCAATCTGGCAACTGCCAGCTCCATCGTAAAGTTTCACATTTTTGAGGTTATAAGTACTCAGAACGTTTTGACATTCGAGCGCTATTTGTGTTGTTTACAGTAACTTAAGAGATTCATCTCACCCAAAAAAATGGAATAAATCGTGAACATTTTCGTGCGATTATTTTTTACAACTTTCGACGTGGATTAACTCAACAACAGTGCAAGCTCCATCCAAGACCAGTGTTTATCGATGGTATGGTGAATTCAACCGCGGTCGTACTTCAAAGACAAGACAAATTTCATAAACGTCGTCAAAAAACAGTTGTTGTTCCGGAAACCATTGATGCTGCGCGCCAACTGATATTGCAATATCGTCATGTGACCTATCGTTAGATTGAGACAACCTTAGGCATTAGAGGGACAAGCATACATTCAATATTGCATGAACATTTGACCGTCAATAAAATGTGTTTGCGTTGGATACCACACAATTTGTCAATCGCTCAAAACAAAGGCTCACGTCGATTGGTCGAAAGAAATGCTCCAAAATACGATTGCAGTGCTTCGAAACACGTCTATGACATCGTGACGTGGAATCGTGGATTTACGCGTATGAGCACGAAAGTAAACAGCAGTCGACTGTATGGGTGTTTCAAATTGAGCCAAATCTAAAAAAAAATGTACGCGTTGGATGCCACACAATTCTCCAATCGCTCAAAAAAGGCTCGTGTCGATTGGTCGAAAGAAATGCTCCAACAAAAGTTGTTCGCGCACGAAGCACTTCCAACCAAATGGTCGCCTGTTTTTTCGGAAAAAATGAACATGTCCCAACCGTACCACTAGAACAACACTCAGAACAGTCAATTCTGAGTGATACACAACCATTTGTTTGTCAGTTGCCTGTCTTCCGAGAAATCAGGAAAATCAACCGCCGAAGACGGATCACTCTTCACCAAGACAATGCGAGCTCTCATACATCGGCTCAAACAACTGCATTTTTGAGCACTCAAAACATCGATTTACTGAGTCGTCCGCCGTATAGTCCTGACTTGGCACCGAATGACTTCTTTTTATTCCCGTACGTAAAAAATAAAATGAGAGGTCAACGTTTTTCTACACCTGAAGAAGCGGTTGATGCGTTCAGAATTCATGTTTTGGAGATACCTTAATCAGAGTGGCAAAAGTGCCTCGACAATTGATTGAAACGCATGCAAAAGTGTACAGATCTTAATGGGAAACATTTTGAAAAACAATAAAACTATTTTCGATGATTAATATTTGTTTTTGATTAATATTTTGTTCTTTTGTGGTCGCCGTGGCGTAGTGGGTAGAGTGCGACGCTCACACGCCGAAGGGTCTAAGTTCGACTCCCAGCTCAACACCAATTTTTCGAATTTTTCACGCCACCACCTCTTTCGAGCTGCTCACAACACTCAAAGAGTAATAACTGTCTAAGAAAGCTTCTCAAATCTCGCCGTTCGGAGTCGGCAAAAAACTGTAGGTCCCTTCTACTCGTGAGAGAACAGTAGCTCACACAACACGAGTAGTTGATGAGCAAGCTAGGCCCTGGTCCTCCATTGGACGGTAGCGCCAACAATTATTTGTATTATTAATATTTGCTTTTGTTGTCTAATCCCGAAATATAAAAGGCAACCCACGTATCCTCTCAATCGAAGAAATCGCCATTGTGTTACGGCTACGAGGCGAATCATTGAACCTCAATCTTATTTCGCATAGAGATGTTCTTCTTGTCCTCTGCATCGTATGTAAGCTGTCTGTAAGTGAAGATATTTTGCTTTTCATCGGCAAGTGTTCTATGCTGATAGCGACAAGCGACACTTTCTTGGGAAGTATGTCCTTATGGATGAGGCAACAATAGCAGTGCTCAACGAAATGAATGTAAAGAAATAATGTAAATACTGCCTTGAGGGTGGGGAAAATAAAGAATTTCTAAAATGAAATGGAAATTGGACAGGATGTACGATTATATGCAAAGTAGGCTCTGTCAAGTATTTTGTCTGTAAAATTTTCAAAGCAAAACGCCCCGTCAGAGTGTGAACGTAGAAAGCCGTCGTTTGCTCATAAATTTAACAAGATTCATTTTATTTTTCAAAATGTTTGTTGCTTGCTTTAAAAAAAAACGTAAATCAGATAATATGTTTATTCCGGTAAACGTTCCAAACTCCATAACTCCATAGAATAAATGCTTGTCCTTATTTTCTCCGCCGATTAGTGACTTAAAGTGCCAAACTTGAGCTCTTTTGTGTCACAGAGCAATTCACCTCTTTTTGTCTACGAGTTTCTCCGAATTATCCGCCGATTCTACGGAACGTTTAATCGGCAAAACAGTGTTCCACCCCCAAAAACCAACCGAACTTCATGCGAAACAGACCTCAAACACTCTCTACCCACGACTTTGATCTTTGACCCACTTTGCGAGTCATCATCCTTGGTTGACCTCCCGCTCAAGGCAGACAAAGAAAAAGAAAAGGCGCACACACACTCCGAGCACCAACAATGATCTCAACCCACTTCTTCGTGTTGAGATTCCAAGAACCCCATTCCGGGGCATATGTCGCCGCCAATTGCCAAATTGCCAGCTACCCATAATCAGCTTCGTTAAACAAATTATTCTGACAGCAGCCAGCCAAATTTATATGCCCTGGTGCACAGAAGGCGTCAAAATGAAGGAGCTCTCCACGCGAGAATTCCTTTCCGTCGTCGTTGGAGGGTGGCACTAAATCACCACAAAAGTTCGTTACAAATGACATCAGTCCCGCGACCGGCCGATCGAATCGACCGCACGACGCACGATGACTTCATTGGGCCGTCTGGCCCAAAATTAAAATTCCCCCCAAGTGCCATCTGATGATGGTTTGAGAAATTTCTTATTAATGGGCCTCCTCTCGATCGCGGGAAAAGCACCTAATTGCGGTGGCGGAGCGTGCGCGGGTGCGCTCATCATTATCCGCATCATCTAACCGCAATATGCGAATTTCTTCACAGACTTCAGATTTCTCCGGCGATTCAGGTGACTCCCTGCGCGGCGATTATACCCCATCCACAGCAATTGAGCAACCTCTAAGTAATTGGGGCCTACGGTGGGCCTGCGACTAGGACTGGGGCACCAGGCAACGCTGCGTAGAGAAAACGCAGCGCAACGCGACGCAACCTGCCGCTGCCTCCTTATCCGATTACCAGATAAGTGTAATTATAAGACCAGAATCCGTTTAATTTCGTAGACTCTGCCTCCATCTCCCCCGGTGCTTCCATGGACGTGGGCGGCACCAGAGATGGTAGCAGTGGCGGAGGCCAACGGTTTAGCAATAACAGTAAAAGGGGAACAAAGTGCCTCAATTAGTTTCGGAGAATTACTTACAACTATGACGACGACGACGATGGCTGTGTTGACGAAGACGATAACAAAAGCGAAGCGGTGAGTTGTGATCGAAGCGATTGTTTGTTGTTAGACGATTGTGTTATCGTACATCAAGTGGCCATCGATGCGCTTGCGGCTTGAAGGGCAGGGCTGTTGCGTTGGCGTTTCGGCTGCACTTGAATGCAGTTCCATGGCTGAAGGTCGACGTGCTGCTGAACATGTTTGAAGTAACCTTTGAAGGACAAACGAGTTGACGTTGGTCGGGAGGGGAGCTACAGCTGCAGCCACTTTATCAAACTTGTGTAAGCTCTTATTAAGGTGTTTTGCTGGGCACTGTAAAGTGCATGCCGTCAATGGCAGGCGTTGTGTCACATAACAAAACGAAGTCTCGGTTCTGGAAACGAATTGTAGCGGCGGCAATCTTACGACTATTACGTGTAAGGTTGAATACTTCGGTGGCGATTGTTCTGTCCAGGGTGGAACTTCTTTCTTTGCAAAGAGACAAATTCGTTGAACAAGTGGTTGAGTAGGTGGAGAAATTAAAGTCTTTGAATTTAAGATTTTGAATCACTGCACTAGGCACTTCGTGCCTGAAAAGTCAAACTTTAAACGTTCCTCAAAAATGGGTGCAAGTTGTACCGTTTTATGAAAATACGAAACAACAAACGACTGCAACTATCGAAAAGTAAAAACATGGGCGGACAATAAAATAGTGCAGCATACTGTGAATTCGCCCCAAGAAGAGAGGAGGGACTACGCTACCCAGACTTAGTTGAAGCAAAATGTAGTCGTGCAAACGAAGTTCTGGAATATTTCCCTAGTTGTGACATGTCTGCACTCTCAAAGGTCAGTCAAATGACATTAAAGTGAGTCGCGCGCAATTCTTTTTCCACAAATTATTTTTGACAGCTTATTGAATTTACAGCCTCCGTTAATGCATTTTTAAAACGACAAACATTTTTCATCCTAAACATTTTCTAATAACAATAACTGGGTGACGCGACAGTCCACGGGGGGACCAAGTCCTAACTTGCTCATCAACTACTCGTGTTGTCCACGCTACTGTTCTCTCATGAGTGGAAGGGAACTACAGTTTTTTGCCAGTTCGGGACGACGAAGTTTGAGAAACTATTTTTTAGACAGTGATTACTTTTTGAGTGATGTCAGCAGCTCGAAAGAGGTGGTGCCCTGAAAAATTCGATGTTTTCAGCGGGAAGCGAACCTGGACCTTCGGCGTGTGAATTGTTATTCAATTCCATATACGTATGGTTGGTATTTTTGGAATGAATACATGGTGTCTGGTCTTAGTAGCACAGGTACGTCCCCAAAGATCCGTTTTCAGTAAATTAGCAATAGTTTCTGGGCGAAAAAAGTGTTATAGGGGCTCTGCTTCGTCAAAAACAACTATTTGTCGGTGGTGTACTGAATTTAAACGTGGCCGTACAGACTTCAGCGATGCTGAACGCTCTGGAAAGGCCAATTGAGGTGATTACACCTGAAAACGTCAAAAAAGTATATAAGATCGATTTAGAAATCGCAGAGTGATAGAAATTGCGTGATATAGCGACACTTTAAAGATATTAGAAGGTAGTGTGTACACCAGTTTACATGAACAATTGTGCATAAAAAAAACTGCTTTTGAAATGGGTGCCGCGCTTGCTCACAATGGACCAAAAACAATCGATGATTCTAAGAGCTGTTTGGTGCTGTTTCGCCAGTATAAACAGGAACTTTTGCTTCGGTATGTCACAATGGATGAAACATATATCCACCACTACACTCTAGGGTCAAACCTGCAGTCAGCGGAGTGGACAGCCGCCAGTGAAACATGCACAAAGCGTCCAAGAACGCAAGGGTCGGCTGGCAAGGTTATGACATCCGTATTTTGGAATGTGCACGGAATTTTATTCATCGATCATTTTGAGAAAGGCTAAAGGTCGTGGTCGCCGTGGCGTAGTGAGTAGAGTGCGACGTTCACACGCCGAAGGGTCTAGGTTCGACTCCCAGCTCAACACCAATTTTTCGATTTTTTCACGGCACCATCTCTTTCGAGCTGCTGACAACACTCAAAGAGTAATAACTGTCTAAGAAAGCTTCTCAAATCTCGCCGTTCGGAGTCGGCAAAATTGTAGGTGGCCTAGCGCACAGTAGCGCGCACAACACCAGTAGTTGATGAGCAAGCTATCCCCTGATCCCCCTTTGGACTGTAGTGCCAACAATTATTATTATAAAGGATCATCAGAGAATACTAAAGGGTGTCCCAACAAGAACGCAAGATTTAAATTTGACACCATTCGAATTGTCATTGTTTGACATTTGAACAATTATTATTGTTTGTTAGTAGAAGGTATAAGTTTAATAAAAATGGAGCGCTGCACGAAAGAACAACGCATTCTCATTGTGAATTTGTTTTACCAAAATGGTGAAAGTTTTGCGACTACAGTTCGTGAATTGCGATCAGTTTGGGGTTACAATATTGCTCCAAAAGAGTCAACTGTAAAGCGATTAATGGAAAAAATTGCTGAAACTGGGTCTGAAACTGATATAAAGACAACAACGCGTCTTCGACCAGGTCGATCGAGCAGTACCTGATGATGTCGCGCAAACTCCATCTACCTCAGTTCGACACCGAGCTCAGCAAATTGGTGTATCCAAACCTAGTATGCAGCGATACAAAGTTTCATAGACTCAGCAACTCAAGCCAGCTGACCATGCACAGCGAAGGGAGTTCGATAATTGGGTATTGGAGAGACAACATGAAAATGCTGATTTTGCCGATAAAATCATCTTTAGTGACGAGGCCCATTTCCATCTTGATGGCTTCGTCAATAAAAAGATTTGTCGCAATGGGGGTGAGGAAAATCCTCGAGTGATCCACGTGAAGCAAATGCATCCCCAACGTGTCACTGTGTGGTGTTCATTTTGGGCTGGAAGAATCATTGGACCTTTTTTTATGAAAATGAGTCAGGTAAAGCGCAAACAGGGAATGGTGTTCGGTATCGTGAAATGATTACCGATTTTTTTTGTGCCTAGAATTGAAGAAATGAATGTGGAGGAGATGTTGTTTCAACAAGACGGCGCCACATGTCATACAGCCAGAGAAACAATTCAATTGCTGGATCAGTCATTTCCCGGTTGTGTTATTTCGCGTTTTGGAAATAATTAATATAATAATTTCGCCTAGATCGTGCGATTTAACACCATTGGACTTTTTTCTTTGGGGTTTTTTTGAAGTCGATGGTTTATGCGAATAAGCCGACTACGACTCAAGCCTTAAAAGAGGAAATTGGACGCTGCATTAAAGAAATGCCGCAGCATTCATGCAAAACGATCATTGAAAATTGCATTAAAAGAACGCGTGTGTGCCAGTAAAGTCGAGGCGGCCATCTGGCCGACGTGCTATTCCACACATAACCTCATCCTGTTTACTTTACGATATAATAAAGAATAACGATTTTTTTTTTAAATATCTGCGTTTTAGTTAAAATTTAAATCTTGCGTTCTTGTTGGGACACCCTTTACATGACATTATTGGTGCATTTGAAGGAAGGAATGGAAAAAAAAGTTCAATATGTAGACAAAAACGTTCTCTTCCACCAAGAAAATGCACCGTGTCACAAGTCGTTGGGTACCCAGGCCAAATTGCACGAATTGTGCTTTGAATTACTTTCACACCCAACGTATTCTTTCAGCGACTTCTACCACTTTTCAAACATAAAAAAGATGCTACCCGAACAAAATATGGCTCGAATGAGGAGGTGATCGCCGAAACTGAAGCCTATTTTAAGACCAAAGTTAAATCGTTCTACAAAAAATGTGTCGATATGTTTGAGCAGCGTTGGACTGATTTGAGCGTAGGATCGATGATAAATTCGATAAAGTCGAATTTTGTCTTGAAATGTGTTTTATTGGTAAGTCCCGGAACTTATTGTTACATTGGTACATTGTTACACCTCACGTGAGGTAAGACCCGAACGTATGAAGTATTTAGGAGGCTATGGCTAATTTTCAAACTCTGGGAACTTATACATTCAAGTGAAAATGGTAAGGTCGCACATCCAGTCGAAAAGGGTAACAATCCACATTTTTGTCGTATGACAGGACTTTTCCCACAGAATCGTTCCTTGAAAGCAATTGTTGTTCTACTCTTTTAAATTGTGTGGCGTCATACTACATTGTAATTTTGATAAACAAAGCATCCATATTCATATCTACGGCAACACACTCTGTGGGCGCTTCATTCCGAAGGATGGCTTAATTTCTTCATTTCCTACTTTTAGATTGTCAAAATTGCAAGGTTTCTTCAACTGTTTAAGTTGAGATATGAAAATAATTATAAACTCGCATTTTGCTTTTCTATTACAGGCAGAAATTGGAAAGAAAATGCCTTTCGAAAGAATTAAGCTTAAGATGTCATCGTCTGCACCAGTTACAGCGATGCCAATTCAATTGATTTTTCCAAATTTTTTAACTTTCTGCCAATAGTTTGCTTACGAACAACCGTAGCATTCTGCAACTATCGATACAATATTGGAACAGAGAAACTTTAAGCGATAATTTTACAGTTTAAGTATTGGCCTGTTTCATCGCAGAAAACTGCGCAATTGACTTCCTTGTTGCAAGTCACAAAATAACAAAGATCCCGGAAGTTAAAATTTTGAAACTAAATTATCTGCAGGACGCTAATAGCTCCCGATTTGCGGAAGGTGCGCAGGGGTGCCAAGGCCTAGCTTGCTCATCAATTACTCGGGTTGTGCCCGCTACTGTTCTCTCACGAGTAGAAGGGACCAACCGGTTTTTGGCGACTCCGAACGGCGAAATTTAAGAAGCTTTTCTTTAGACAGTTATTGCTCTTTGAATGTTGTCAGCAACTCGAAAGAGGCGTTGCCGTAAAAAATTCGAGCTGTTCAGCCGGGAATCGAACATGTGAGCGTCGCGCTCTACCTATTACGCCACGGCGGCCACCTGTCGCCTGTCTATAAAACAATAAATCTTCTTAACTACATGTGCTCGTTTCTTAAGCACGCTTAAAAACCGAAACAATATGAAATATGCCCCAATAACGAATACGATCACATACACATTTTGTTTATCGCTTCAGCATCCTCCACTGACTCAGTCTTAATGGTTGTTTATGACATTTTTATATGCAAACAGTCTCCAGATCAACATTCCCGAAAGAAAGTCGAACACAAATTAAAATCCAGTATAAACACTTGTCAAGAGAACTCGGTCACAACGAGGTTATCAAAGCTAAAACCTAATTGTCAGTCCAACGGTCTCCATCCCCAATTGAATGCTGAAAGTAATTGTGTTTTGGAGAGCCGCAAGGTTATAAAAATATCATCAAATTATGGGCGTGGCGACGACTCACAACCGATTGCATGCAAGAAAGAAGACTGAACTCAAGAACGATCCAACATAAAACCTCTAACGGTTTCCCTCATATGAGAAACACAAGCCAACCGTTCCACTCCTAGATCCGTGGCTAAGACAAAGAACAGTTCTGCAAAAAGATGGAGAAGCAATTAAAGACTTGTTGAATTGTTGGCATTCCCACGGATGTTTTCCTCGTGCATTGATCCACACTCATATGCCGAGAACCGCTAAGCATTCGATAAATCAATCCAAGAACCTGAGAGAAACTGATTACACGCCATGAAATCAATGAGATACGCGCCACAGAAAACCATTCCTCCTTGTCAGCGCCTTATTCATGTTCTCGCGGTGAAAGTGAAACCGATGATAGACCCAAAAAGCCAACGCCAACAATAACATTCGTGCGCGCTTTTGTTTTTGCATAATTTATCGATTCCTTATCCGCTGCGGCAGCCGCAGTCTTTGTCTGCTCCCCAGTTATACATCCGTCAACGGTCACATCTTGATCGGGTGGTGATCGAGCAGCCGAAATATCATCAAAGAGCACGCTCTGGTGTCGGTTAAAGCCAATTAATTATTCAAACTTCACACAGATTGTCGAAAATTTCAAATTTATGCCAAGATCCGAGCCAGAGTCACGGTGAAGTGACAGAGGCAGCAAGCGCGAGGGCGAATAACGACGATTTTTAGGATTTTAATTATCGTAACGGTCGATTGGTGTATTCGGTGGCGGGAATTCCACAGTCGCTCGGGAAAAAATTGATAAATAATACATTTCGCCGCAAAGCGTAGACTTTAACGGCTGCGTGAAACAGAAGAGGAGTGAAAAATGAGAAAATGGCTGAGATGGTGAGATGTGGGTGGTGACGCATAACAAATAGATCAGACTTCGTGAAAATCAGCTCTTCTCGCTTTGGCCGATGGTTTCGGTCAAACCGCGGCAACAAATTGTGTCTCAGTGGTTTTTTCACGTTGCGCTCCACTTAAGTCCCAGACGGAGACACAAAGGAAGCGACAAATCAAAACCAACCCTGACCACTGAAGAGTATCGTCCACCATCGGCAACAAATATTTGTAGAACGGAAATTGTGTGATTATCGCAATTGTATCACAAGCGCAAAGTGTCAACCGCAGAATGTGATGATTTTTATGTAAGTCCGGTGCTTGGTGTCTCGCCGTGCGCGAGAGAGGTCGGATTTAATTGTGGACTCCGATTACCGCCATGCACCGCGTCGACGCGGAGGCGAGGTGCTTGTTGTGTTGATGCAAATAATAGCCGGCCTTATGACAGAAATTTAATCTGTAAATTACACACTGTGGAGATGGAGGTACAAGGCAGACAGAGAGAGAGTGACAGCGATTTTGAATGGCATTTGGATGCGAATATGAATTGTTTATCGGCACAGTTGTCTGAAGCCATTGGGATTCGCTGATTTTTTATGGAATTCGCTTAATCGCAAGTGGTTGCGTGTTACGTGGCCTGAAAGGAAGAGTTTGCGTTTATTTTTGATTATGTCACAATTCGAAAATAGCCACATGTGTTGCGATTTGTTGTGGTTCCTCTATTTCCTTCATGCTTGGATTGCGGTATGTTCTGCAATTTGTTGTAACAGTGTAAACATTTAACGAAAGAAAAATTTAAATTTAAGACGGAATTTGAAAAGTGAGTGACATATGTAATTTGGGGAATTAACAAATCCACAGCCAAGATCAAGATTTCCTGGGGAAAAGTATTTTCTTTCCTTTTCATAGCCCATCTTGACAGCAGCAGATCTAATAAAAATCCACGACACACTTCAGTAGTCTTCAAATGCACAAGGGAAGAATTTAATGTGTTTGTAGTCTATTCCGTTGGTCATTTTTGTATCGGAAAGGGATTTGAAAGAAAATTCCTAGCGGTTTCCAGTAGGTAATGTTCACCATTTTTCAAGTGAAGCGAGTTTTACTGGCAATCAATTTATCTTGTTTTCCAATTCCTGTCAAACGGAGAATTCCCGTCAATCTTTGATGCCAAATGAAACAGTAAAATTTATTTGCTGCTGCTCCTGTACTCAATAATTTTAAATTCAAATTTTCAACGGTTACTTTGACTGGTCACACGTTGATTGATGGCATTTCCTTTTTATAGGCAAACAAAAGACGCTTCACATGTGACCGTAAAAAGCAATTAAATAGTGATTCACCAGCCGATCTGGGGTCTATTAAGATGTCATTAAAGGAAGGCGACTCATCAAAGAATGTTGTGGCAATAAAAATGATATGCTGCATCATCTTGTTAAGAGCACATTAATTCGTTTTAATTTCGGGATGAATAAGTCAATAAATAACATTTGGAAAAATATATGTATGAATGTTGAATTTCAAGCTTTGGTATAGTTTTGAACACTATTCTTCACTCTATAACTTGGAGTTTTTAACATCTAACGGTCAATTGCAGTTCTTCTGTTTGTGATTGTTTATTAAAATGTGAACGCATTAAGAAAGGAAATCTGTGGTCAGATGTATTGCCTTGTAGATCAGGGAAAAAAAAATAAGAAACAAAAACTTTCTAAAATCTGGAACGAAAAAATTATACTTAGATTAGCTTTCAATAATGTCCTGCATCTTTATTACATGCCATTATCTGATTAATTTATCGACATAAAGGTACCAGAACAATTTTGGCAGAAAGTTATCAAATTGTTGTTTTATGTTCAATATAAAGCCCCAAACTAACAACGTTGGCACATTAACTGAGCCAATTCTTGAGATTAACTACTCAACAAGCATTTCAGTTATGTTAGTTTTTGACTGATGGTCACCAGATAGTACTCTGCGCGGTTTCTCAGGTTCAACGTAAGTGGACAAGTCGTTAATAATAATAATTGTTGGCGCGACAGTCCACAGGGGGACCAGGGCCTAGCTTGCTGATCAACTACTCGTGTTGCTCGCGCTACTGTTCTCTCACGAGTAGAAGGGACCTACAGTTTATTGCCGACTACGGACGGCAAAATTTGAAAAGATTTCTCAGACAGTTATTACTCTTTGAGTGTTGTCAACAGCTCGAAAGAGGTGGTGCCGTGAAAGATTCGAGGTGTTCAGCCGGGAATCGAACCTAGACCCTTCGGCATGTGAGAGTTGCACTCTACCCACTACGCCACGGTGGCCACACAACAAGTCGTTAGGGTGTACAACCACTTTATTTCTGACTGAACCCATGGCAATCAAACACGCTTTTTCCTGGCACTAAATCAACATTAAGTCTTAAAGCAACATTGTCGCGATATCAAAAAACAATGTTTACATACATAATCAATTTTGCTCTTCACGACCTCCCTAATGTGAAGCTTGTCTTTTGGCCAATTTGCCGAGTGTCCTCAAATTAAGTATTAAAAAAAATACTTTCCGATGGATGTTTCTGAAACGCAATGCTTCTGATAAGTGTGTTTAAAAGTTTATCAAAAGGTATGTTTATTTGAAAAGTTATTTAAATACATTTTATTACAGATATTTTTAGAACATTCTCTTTTAAGCCTACTAAGTCCAGTAAATCCACTGTGTCATGCTTGTGAGCAAAATGACTTATTCCTAGCGTGAACTTCCCATTAGGCTCAAATAAATCGTTTGTCACTCACGGACCACGCGACTCGGGATCGGCATTAAACTGCAGATCCGTTTCTCTTTTGAAACTGCGGAACTAATAACAAACCCAAGCGAATGCCCAAGAAGCTGAGGCAATGGGTCTTGTCCTAAGTAAAAGAGATGTACCAAATTAGAAAACAGAATCGCCACATGGTTGCCCATCACCAAAAAATTCAGAATGGCAAGTTGTACAATTTTATTCTTTTTCACCTCTTAGGAGTAAGTTTGAAAGTGTAACTTGTCTAGTATGAAACAAAGTAAGGAGTACACACTGAGTTAACATTAGTTGGAGAAAGTCAGCTTTTTCAGTGGGCACAGTGACAGTACAGATTAAGGCTCACCAACTTTTGGAATTTTAGTCTCGATTAAAAGAAAGACAAAAGACAGGACAAAGCTACACTTCTATCGTAACAACCTCTTAATGTCGAAGAACATACGCGACTTACACTGATTTAAGAGAATAAGTGGGAACAAAGGGTGATTTTTAAGCCATTATCTTTTACGCAACACTCGTTCAAACAGCTGACGCACGTTTCGTGTTTTGTTTTATTGTCAAACATCTTCAGTTTGGTCCATAATTTAACCATGAATCGTCTTACAAACGAGCAACGCTTGCAAATTATTGAATTTTATTATTGAAATGATATCGCTGATATCGTTTAATCACATGATGTTCAGATGGTCTAATAGAAGTCGGAAAGTTCTCAAAATGATGCACCATTGTTCTTCTTTCCATTCATGATGTTCTTGGATTCCTGACTGAACAAATTAGGCAACCTTTTCAGAAATAGAGTTTTGTATGCGTGTAAATGTGCAGTCTGCAAAATCATAGACTGCCTGAGTCTATAAAGTGCCAAATACTGAATACGCCTCCTACAACCCTTCCGCATGCTACATTATCGAGATAGACAATTGGAGGTCGCATAGTTTTCAAGTTTTCTGAATTTTTATCAAAATTTGAGAAAATAGTAGTCTCGAGGAATGTGTTTCTGTCCCGACTACACTCTCAAGCTATGTCTTTATGGTCCACATGGTCGCACCATTACTTTCATAGAAGAAGCACCCACCCGGCAATAAAAATGTCCTCCAAATCCTTTCCCTTAATTGAAGTCCACCATAAAATGTCCATCCACATAAACCGACACCTTTTTCATCATCATAACACAAACCCATTTCGTCGTCGCCTACCACATAAACGATTCCCATTGACGATGACACCGAAAGAGGAAATCGATAAATTTAAGTCAAGAACCAGTCCATTGAACTTTCCCATCCATAATTTGCCATCAGCCCAAAGAAAAAAGACTCAGAGAAATATACGCAGTTCAATGGCATCTTTAAAGGTCACTTTCAGCGCCTTTAGGCTCTCCTGGCCCCGCCGCGCCGCAGCATCACTCACCGCGTTTGTCGGAAGGAAATACTTACCCCATTCAGCTGCTTAATTGTCATAATTGAGCACCGCACAGCTAAACCTGTAAACTGCATTTCAATCTAATTTTAAACGCGCCGCGAAGTAAACAATTTTTTGCATTCATTCATCCCGCACTCCGCTCCGCCTTCGAAGACAATCGATATGCGAGAATGGATGGATGGTGGTAAGTGATACCTATTCCTCGGCGATTGAGTTGCCGCGTCGCCCCGAAGATATCGATATCCATAACCACTTAGCCGTGAGATTCGAGTGTATCGAGTGAGACCCGATTGATTTATGGTGCTCGGAATTGCAAATTCTTCGCGAGTGTGTGACGGCTTCACTGACGCTAGCTTACAGTGGCACACGAGTGGGGAGATGGCGAACGAATTTGTTCACCACTTTTTACGCGGTTTGGTTGTGGGCTGAATGGGAAGTCGCTTGGCGTGAATGGGATTTCAAGGAATTGAATGTCAGATGGAATGAAGGAAGACAAAATGTGACACAAGGAAACTTGGCTGCAGGAAGTCTGTTTGAGGTTATGGGAGACGAATTTGGTACATAGCGGAACTTGATTTTGATTACTCAGGTATTCCGCTCGGAAGTCGGAAGTTTGATGATTTGCTGGCAAGAACGTGGAAAGTTTTTCTTTTGGCAGCCATTTACAACAATTTTGAATTATACGTCAGGACAAATCTTCAAAGTTTTTAAACTTGCCAAGTTTAAGTAGTAAGGGAAGTTCTTCAGATTGCCAACACCTTCTCAAACATCACCCGCTTGTAAGTTTCCATCAGGAATTCCTCATAAGACTTAAAAATTGCTTTTGTCTTTAAAGTGTAAAACAAAATGGCGAATTTTGTCATTTTGATAGCAAGTTGTCTAAAGTGTCAATTTCAAGGGGGTTTCACATCGTCAAGAAAATATATCGATAAGTTATAAAGAGACATTTGACATTTGTGAGTCTTTACGTGACAAGATGGCTATTGTTGTTCAATACTTACACCAAATTGTTTGTTTTGCACAAAGCAGACATTGGAAAAATTGTAGAGTCCAATTTCGTTGTCTGGATTTGTAATTGAGCCAAAATTCCAAGAAAGTCCAATTTCGTTGTCAGGATTTGAAATTGTGTCAAAAGCCGTGAAAATGAAGCTGATTTTACAACTTTCTGACACTTGAATAGTCGCAAGAAAGAACGCACCATTTTTTACGTCAAACAAGAAGTTTGTCTAACCGGGTTTAAATCGATTAAAATAGTTAATACTTTACAGTGACATGAGTGCATAACACAATAAACTTACACATGCAAACTTCAAAATAATGACAAGTGAACTCCACGTTAATTTCTGACAGAAGGAAGACTTTTGACAATTGCTCATAAAATGGCCGCGACAGGTAAACCTCAAGTTGACAGCAAATGCGACCTATTCCAGAACTCAATAATAGTTAAATATTTCTACCAACGTGAGATGAGATCGACGTCACGACAAATCGAGTAAAAACACACCCTCTAGAATATGTCGAAATTATATCAACGTTTAATATGTTTAGCTGAATTTGCGCTTGTAAATTTCACTTAATATCGCTTAATCTCACCACTGTATAATGACTTAATACCTTAAAAGGCTTCAAACTGTACCGCCACCAGCTGTCACTATTTAAGTCTATCAAGTGTCAACATGATTCAAGAAATCTCATAAAATGTAATCACTACCGCAAACCAACAATTCCGCAATCTGACAGTTTCAAAAAAGTTTTGAGTACAGACAAAGCTGTCAAGTTTGACCACTGTTTCTGATGCGCTCGGAGCAATGGTGCATGAATAATTTCATTAGATGGTAATTGCTCCTTTAAAATGCAATTCAACGCGATCTGCGAACAGCAATGTCGGCGACGACAACGGTAGTGTGTCAGTGTGAGACATGTATGCAAAGCAATGTGATATGCGGATGCGAACATGCCGGCCGCAGTAAAATTGAAATTCTGACGTTTGCCTGTCAGACATTCCGCTTCTTTGCTTCTGTTCTCGGTCGTTCCCGCCACCGTCTCACCCGCCCGAAGAGTCAGCAGTGATTGCACGAATTATGTGAAGTGCTATCCAGTGGCGATTACTGCGTGTGTGCTTACGCGTCATCCCTGAAGTTAAAGAGGGTATTTAATTACAAAGTAATTGCATACAGGTAAGGGCCGGCTGTGAAGGGATCGTTTGATGAAAATGAATTGCTATCTTCTGATACCTTGTTGCGTGTGCGCACGGAGTTGTGTAAGCCGGTGCAGAGTTTTCCACACTTGAAGTTCGAGAGAGCAACAAACCGAATGACACTGATTTATGTCAGACACAATTGGCGAAAAGAAAAGAAATTTTTTAATTTCAGATGAATAATTGAAAACACGATTTATCAGAAGGGGCGAGGGCAATGCGGCTTGAACGATCAGAAGTCATTAGTCTCTGTCGAGTTAATTAATTGACAGAATGTTGGCAGTGAGGGCTTTTTCTTTTCGAGCAGTTACATGGGCTGGCGACGTGCGGACATGACATAAGTGTTTGTTTGTGCGCTGTTGCTGTTGACACATGAAAGGAGCAGGAATTCAACTTTCGGTTTCATTTTTTGGAGCTGTGTTTGGAATGCATTTTTTCTTATTTCTGGCACTGCGTTTTAGATTGAAATAAGAAAAATTGGCCAAAGAAATGTAAGACGTTTGATTAAAATCACGAGTTTAATCGTTTGAAGCAGAACTGGAGGCTGGTTCAAAGCGAAGGTTGGACCACTAACTAAGCAAGCTTGTACTGCATTGAATTTGAAGTTTGAAAATATTCTTTAATAATAAACTTTATCAACAAGGACAAAGTCACCTTAATTCCACAATCCATTTTGAGATCTTTGAGTTCTAGAAGAGTGTTAGGTAAGGAACTTAATTCCTTGTGAGACCTCACAATGTTACATTCAGACCGGTTTTAGGAAACCATAAAACATGCTCAAATCCAAAACCCTGAAAGGCACAGACAATTTCGAATTCTGTAACAACTGGTGTTCTTTAGGCAGAATTTAACTGGATATCTGAATGAATTCTTTAAGTATTGAATATGTTCGATGGTGGCCGCCGTGGCGTAGTGGGTAGAGTGCGACGCTCACACGCCGAAGGGTCTAGGTTCGATTCCCGGCTGAACACCTCGAACTTTTCACAGCACCACCTCTTTCGAGCTGCTGACAACACTCAAAGAGTAATAACTGCCTAAGAAAGCTTCTCAAACTTCGCCGTTCGGAGTCGGCAAAAAACTGTAGGTCCCTTCTACTCGTGAGAGAACAGTAGCGCGCACAACACAAGTAGTTGATGAGCAAGCTAGACCCTGGTCCCCCTGTGGACTGTCGCGCCAACAATTATTATGATCGGTGTGTAGGCAGAGATTTTATCCATCTAATATTTTTATTGATGCATTTACATTGCTGACAGCGAGATAGAGGCACTGAAAGGTACAGCACAGTCGCTGGACGGGCGAAGAGAATCGCCGCTATGAAGTTGTTGCTGCAGTACAAATATTGACGGATTTTATGACATGAAATCCACTCAGTAGAGGGTACAGCGGTAGTTTATTGAACAATTGTCGAAAAGCAAACCAATCCACATTCCTAAACCTTTGTTTTAAGATTTCGTTGACTGACTTTTCTCCTTAAGTTTACAAGTTCATAAAGAACTCAAACAAGAATAAAACATCAAGCGATAGACTTGAGAGGTATGTTGGTTGAGACTCAGATACACACTGGAATATAGCGTCACAAAAACAAGAAGAAGATTGCTTAATATGTTAACACTTCCCATTTTCTGTGCGAAGAATGGAAAGCTGAAAAGCGAGGAAAAGTCATCGAGTTTGGACTTGTCAATTTAGTACAACAGTCAGAAGAACTTTCAATCTCTGTCTTGTACCCATGGCTTAGGTGCCATCAAGCAACATTAATCTGGTTGGAGTCAATGAAGATATGAGTCAAAATATCGACGCTTGGGACAAAAATTATAAGTCACTGATAATACGAAGGTTGCCTTTTATATTTCGGAATTGGGCAACCCTAGGGTAGCAATCTGGCAACTGCCAGCTCTATCGTAAAGTTTGACATTTTTGAGGTTATACGTACTCAGAACGTTTTGACATACAAGCGCTATTTGTGTTGTTTACAGTAACTTAAGAGATTCATCTCGCCCAAAAAATAGAATTAAATCGTGAAAGTTTTCGTGCGATTAATTTTTCCAACTTTCGAGTGGATTAACTCAAGAACAGAGCATCGATGAACAATTTTTGGCGATGAAGCTCCATCAAACACCAGTGTTTATCGATGGTATGGTGAATTCAACCGTTAAGGTCGGCTAAAATCATTTGTAGTTCCGGAAATCATTGATGCTGGGCGCCAACTGACATTGCAAGATCCTTATGTGACCTATCGGGGGATTGAGACAACCTTGGCTAATAGTGGGATACATTTAATACTGTATGAACATTTGACCGTCAAAAAAAAATTGTTTGCGTTGGATCCCACACAGTTTGTCAATCGCGCACAAAAAGGCTCCTGTCGATTGGTCGAAAGAAATGCTCCAAAAATACGATCGCGGTGCTTCGAAACACGTCCATGACATCGTAACAGGTGATGAATCGTGGATTTGCGCGTATGAGCCCGAAAGTAAACAACAGTCGACTGTCTGGGTGTTTAAAATTGAGCCAAATCCAACAAAAGTTGCTCGTTCACGAAGCACTTCGAAGCAAATGGTCGCCTGTTTTTTTGGAAAAACTGGACGTACCAACCGTACCACTAGAACAAACAAATGCAAAAGTTTAAAAATCTTAATGGGCAACATTTTGAAAAACAATAAAGCTATTTTCTATAATTAATATTTATTTTTGTTCTCTTATCCCGATATATAAAAGGCAACCCTCGTAATAAGAATAATAATAATTGTTGGCGCGACAGTCCACAGGGGGCCAGGGCCTAGTTTGTTCATCAACTACTCGTGTTGTGCGCACTACTGTTCTCTCACGAGTAGAAGTGACCTACAGTTTTATGCCGACTCCGAACGGCGAAGTTTGAGATTCTTTCTTAGACAGTTATTACTCTTTGAGTGTTGTCAGCGGCTCGAAAAAGGTTGTGCCGTGAAAAATTCCGCCACGGCGGCAACACAAAAGTCACTGATACAAAATTCAAATTTCCACACCAAGATGATGCTTTCAAAAACTAGCAGTGTAAGAAAACACAGAAGCTGGAATCAAAAAGCAAACAAATTACTTTATTTAGAAGTTCAATGCTCTTTTCTCTTTTCTCAAAGCTTTTCCGTTTTGCCGTTCCGAGTGTCGCGCTATACAATGAATTAATATTTGCAACGCAATTATTTGGTGGAGTTTCTGTCGCATGACGACATGGAAAATATTAGCCAGAAATGTAGGAAAACTCTTAGTTCAGACATTGAAGCTCTTCTGGACCCAATGGACAAGTTTGAGTTTTCATCATCTTCATACGAGGTAACCGTTGATATTTTGTGATGGTTGACACGAATGAACGCATCAAGAAAAAAGTTAATATCGTTCCTGTACTTGGAATTACCCATTATCTTCAAATGTAAGAGGTCTGTACAAAAAAGGTGAGTTGAATGAATATTTTGCCGCTTCCCCCGCTTAAATAGACTTCATCAGATATAATACACTTGTACCAGCATTTCTTTCAGTATTCGAAGCAGCTCTGATGTGCACTTTTTGGTACGTCCTTGAGCTCTCTCAGTGATTCTGTTTTTATTTCCTCAAAACGAGGTCCTTTCATGGGTCTCTTCAGTCACAGGAGGCCGAATCTGTTGAATACGGTGGCTAAGCCATGACTGCGATGCTGACTTTGGCTTAAAGAACAAGCAATAACGAGTAAGCAGGTGCGTTAACATGATGCTCGCAATGAAAAAAGTAATAATATGCAATATAGCTGAAACTGCACATATATGTTCGAAACGAGTGTACCAACCTAAAAAAAAAAAAAAAAACCGAATATAGGTAGCCCGTGAACACATGTTTTTGAACCGAACTCGTATGTCGAAATACCATCAAAAAATATACTTGGGACCCGAATCATCACTGAAACAATTTATATCCTTACTTATCATTTCATATTGACCTAAGTGAGAATTGCATTATCCCGCAGCCTTACAAGCAACTGGCCTTGACGCAATGCCTTATCACGCTTAAACTTAAGCACAGAAATTATGGAATCTCATAGATGTTCATAGCACTTGGGGAAACAACGGTATTATAATCTGTGAAAGGAAATAGTCCTACATGAGACGAGGATTTGTAACATTTCATCAAACTGCAGTCCCCAGTCCAACGTAATACGACTGATACTCAAAGAAACCGAAGTTATAATGCACCTAAGCAAGTCATTTTCGGTGACAAATGGTTAACTGTTGACATTGCAAACGAGGCCGTCGTTTCCATCAACACTGATTTAATGGAGATGACGAAACTCAACCACCCGGAAGCAATTGAAGAACTTAACCGATCGCATGTCGAGAACTGAAAAAAAAAAATTCAGAAAACATCAGTATTGGACCTATGGTTTTGATAATTGTCACTACAGCCTTTATATTAATTTGTTTGTTGGTTTTAATCCTCAAGTATAACAAGTCGCGATAAATTCCTATTTCCGATGTAGAACAACGACGAAACCAAGGTATCCCAAGTCCAATTGTTGCAACTCCTTTAAGCAGTCGGAGATGGCAGAATGTTGAATGCATCAACAGAGGTTCAAAACCAAGAAAAGAAATTAAAATAGTTGCATTAGCAATAGTCGCAACTAGTTGCAGTGCAATTAAAAAATTATTTCAGATCTTAATCACTAGTTAAGTAAGTCCTTAAACAAACAGACAATAGATCGAAAAAGATCTTATCAAAGGAAAGAAAGGGCATACCTTCCCTTCAAATTTTTTCGATAAAATCCTATTTTTTCTCTCCTTTAATTTTCTACAAGTTTTTTCGATTAATCTTCAAGGAAGTTTATTACTCTCGTCCGTGACCGCTAAATCTCCATCCAACCAACGGAGCACTTCTTCACCTGCTCGCCGCATTTGAATAACCATCAATAAGCAGCTACGGACAGCTTAATTATGACGTAAATCACAGCCCGTACAGTAATTCACTTTAACGAGGTAATTTATCATCGTGTGTGGGTCATACGGGAGAGCCAGCCCCCAAAGCACTGTGCCACGATTCCCCTCAAAGACCAATCTAGGTCCCACCTAATTAGCAGTTTAAAAAAATTAAAACCGCGAAATTGAAAGAAATGTCCGTCCAACGAAGCTTCAACCGCACCCTGTGCAGCGCCGATTCGAAAATACTCTCTCATTCTTCAATCGCGTCGTTTTTTCCGATCGAACTAGTCAAGTTGAACTCTGAATCATGGGCTCGGAACTATGAACTGTGTGTGGGAAGAGAAATTTACGCAAATGTATTGCACTCTCGAAAGTTTACCACGAATTAATCGCCCCAAACCAGGGAAACGACCCGGCGAGGGGGAGGAAGCCGAAAACGAAGAGAAATAAACATCAACAACAAACAATGGGTGCTTGCTGGCGGTCACGCAGTTAGCAAAAATCAGAAGACGACGATGGGAAAGAATGAGCAAAGCGAGTAACAAAAAATGTTTTGTTTTGGGTAAGATACTAATCTGCACCGTAATGTCTGAAGCTCGCTTGGAATGCTGTTTTCTTGGTTTTTTGGCGAAAACTCAGTGTGGTGAGATTTCCGTACAGCAGGTGGAACATGAAAAAGTTCAATTATACAAGGGGAACATCATTTCTAAGCTGAGCACCTTTTTAGGGGGGCCCCGAGCCGGTCGTTTCCTGTTGAGTGGATAAGGGAAAGCTCCAAAGTGGGGAAGTTGTTTCTTTTATTGATGCTGCCTAACGATTTTGATGATGGCTGGTTATGCAGAATGGTTTCGACATTTTGAACATTTGCCGGCAGATGAGTTTCACAATCTGATGGAAGTATGAATGAATGACGTGCTAAAACGGAAGTCAAGATCAGTGATCTTGATTACCTGTGGCTGTAAAACAAGATCAGATCTTAAAATGAAGAAGAAATGCTGAAGTTTTTGAACCATGAAAATTCTTGGGCAATGATCTATGGCCTGAGAGGCTGACTTTTGAGTTGCGAGCATTCTGGTGGCAACTATCTTAACGACAAAGTGGGAAGGGAGATTGAAAAAAAAAAAATAGACGCGAAGTTCTAATTATTGCAACAAATGCTAACAGGGACGGGCTCATTTGACTAGAAAATCTCAAAGCATAGAGACGGCACATATTTTTCAACTTCTTCGTTTTCTTCGTTTATCCCGTGTGGACCGTGAACTTAACCAACATACCTCCCCAGTCAGCACAATTTCTCGCCAGCTGCCTTGAGTTGAACACTCGAATTTGGTTGAAGTCCTTCTGGACTTGTATGCGCCAACCTCGACCCCAAAAATGGCTCGAGTTCGAAAACTTTTCAGGCTGGCGCAGATGTGTCAATACGCTCCACATGGCCTAGCCATCTAAGGCGTTGCAAGGTCCCTCGATCAGACGCATGCCACTGTACAGGCCATAAAGTCATCGTTTGAAACTTCTCCTTCAAATGCCATCAATCCAAACAGGACCAGCAATCGCACGCAAAACTTTTCTCTCTAAAGGCTGCCTCATCAGCTTTTGGTAACGTTTATATTTCCGCGCCACATAACAGGAGTGGGATGATCACGCTGTAATGCAAGGCCAGCTTTGTCTTTCAAAAGTGAGCTTTATTACTCAGTTAAGCCTAATGGACCCAAAGAAACAGGGAATGGCAAGAGTGATTCCGAGTTTAACTTCTATACTGATGTAATTGGCCCTATTTAGGGCGATGCTAAGGGAGACCAAATCCATGACTAGCTTAAAGTTTCTGCTGCCTGGGATGCTGATCTGTCGGAGACGTCGATGTTGGCTGTCTATTTCTGACGACAGCACGACTTCTTTCTAAGGGAGACGAAGTCCATGACTAGCTCAAAGTTTCTGCTGCCTGGGTTGCTGATTTGTCGGAGACGTCGATGTTGGGCATCTTTTCCTGACGACAGCACGACTTCCTTTTAAGGGAGACGAAGTCCATGACTAGCTCAAAGTTTCTGCTGCCTGGGTTGCTGATTTGTCGGAGACGTCGATATTGGGCATCTTTTCCTGACGACAGCACGGCTTCCTTTATGCCCCTACTTAACCACCCATTTTAGGCGCATCCACTTAAATGCCAGGAAACTCCTTTTTTTCTTGGAGGTTAGGAAACTACACTGGAGCACTCAGACTCAAATACTGGTCCATTGTACTACCAGGCAGTAACCTTCATTTAATGTAATTCCTTGGTTTTCCGAAGAAAAACCAAGATGAGATTCTGTGATATAGAACTTAGGTTTTCAGTTCCCACCACATAAGTGCCAAATAACCGTCACCTGATATGAGCGAAAGCAGGACACTGACACAGAAAGTGCTCTGAAGTGTCTTCACCTCCTTCATAAGCCCAAGCCGACTCAGGTGCATACCGAAGGTAAAGATCTTCTCGACGATGATGTTGAAGAAGGCACATGACAGTGAGTCACCTTGTCTAAAACTTTTCTTGACATTGAAGTTCTCGATAAGCTCGTTGCCGACCTTGACAAAACAGCGAGAGGCCTCCGTCGTCGTCCTAAACAATCTGTTAAGTTTGATAGGAATGCCAAAACTCGACATGGCATTGTATAGCTCGTTTCTATGCACAGTGTCATATACGGTCTTAAAATCAACGAATCGGGGATGAGTGCTTTTTTGGGTCCTTTCAAGAATCTACTGTAAAGTGAAGATCGGGTCTAGTGTGAACTTCCTTCGACTGAAACCACACTGATCCACACACCACTTTAATAGATATCGCTTGCCAATTGACAGAAAAGACAAACTTTTCGTGTTTTTAAAGCCTTAGGTCCACTATGAAGAAAACCTAAACAGGAGGAAAAAATGTGTTGAAGAACAAATTAAAGAACGTGTGCACAATACCAACATCGAGAGCTTTATGGCATGCGCCAGGATCGCAGAAATTGTAAGTGTTGTAAAACCGGAGGAGCGGGAAAGCCAAATGACAACTCTGGGCGTTCACAAGAAAAGAGATTCTATGAAGCACCTGCTCTGGGATTAAACTTGTTCCTTACTTGGTACTTGGAGGTTTAACTCCTACGACTGTGCTTCTCCAGGACAGAACTAAGGTTCATCCTCAGATCTAAGCATAGGTCCAAGTAAATCTTTGTTAAGAGGCACAATGCTCAATGGTCTTTTAGGGCACAATGGACTGCGCTTGTTGTTCTGAGTTAATTTGCGTGAAACTCTGTTAAATAAAAATAATAATTGTATAGCGCGACAATCCACAGGGGACCAAGGCCAAGCCTGCTCACCAACTACTCGTGTTGTGGGTGCTACTGTTCTCTCACGAGTGGAAGGGATCTACAGTTTTTTGCGAAGCCTTTTCTTAGACAGTTATTACTCTTTGAGTGTTGTCAGTAGCTCGAAAGAGTTGGTGCCGTGAAAAGTTCAAGGTGTTCAGCCGGGAATCAAACCTAGACCTTTCGGCGTGTGAGCGTCGCACTCTGCCCACTACGCCACCGCGGCCACAAACTCTATTAACATACCTGAAATTTATTCTTTTCCAAAAAATTCAGAAAACACTTCATTCCTTCATTCAGTTCGCTTTCAAATTTAAGACCTTTCCAATGACAACAGTCAAGAGACTGCTTTCAGCCAAAACGAAAGACTTTCGTTTTTAAAACAGAATTCTTTCAAAGAAATGATATATCCATTTCGATGATAATTATTCGATTTCATTCCGTTGATTTTCCCGAATTTCGAGTGCGAATCTGTTAAATTCCCTCGTAAAAGCCACCCTACAACGAAAGTGGTAACTTACACTTTCAAAATGTTTAACGAACTGAACGTTAGCCTTTTACGAGCCCGTTTTTGCTGCGTGTCCCGTATTTGCTTTTTTTTCCTCGTCTTCTGTTAACGACCCAAGCTGCATAAATGATGGCGCAAAAACAAGGCGTCACACTCATTTTCACCAAGAATTGAGTTCTTCACTTTTATGGGTTTGGTGTGTTCTTGAGGTGATTATGGTGTTTCATTAAATTTGCAAATTACCTCAGTTTTACACACACGTAAATAAAGAAATGAAATTTTATTGAAAGTGGCTAGAGAAAAAGTGCCAAACATTAATGGTGGTGGGATCAACCAAAATTTGATTTGTTCAGTAAAATTTTCAAAAGTTTTAACTTTTCTAAATGTAGAAATGGTTACAAAGCCTTTGATAAATGATTTATAGTTGTAAGTGGCACAGTCATATCTATCGTTCCGTACAAAGAATCAAACAGCAACGAAAAAGTTACAATCGCGCGCCTAGGGTTTCATCATACTAATCATAATAACTGATGAATCTGCAAACCGTATATTTTAGCTCTTTTTTTGGGATTTGATTGCTTCAAAATTCGATTTGTTCAGCAAAATTTTCAAAAATGTTAACTTTTCAAAATGTAGAAAGGGTTACAAAACCTTTGATAAATGATTTATAGTTGTAATTGGCACAGTCATTTCTACAGTTACAATCGCGCACTTAGGGTTTCATCATAGTAATCACAAGCACAGATAAATCTTTCTGTTTTTCGCTCTTTTTATTTCTATTTTTTGTGTCATTAGCAAAGAGGAATGGGATTTGACCTCACTAGTGCATACCGCACGCAGTTCAAAGCCGTTAAAAAAACACTACCTTGGCAACATTGTTGACCCCAATGACGTCCATTATCATTTAATTTCGCGGCAAGCAAGCAATCACAGACCACAACAACACGCCAATCCTTCCCACCAATCCCCAATTGAATCGCTCATAACTTTGCCGCAATAAATCACACCCGTCCACTCAGCCCGAGATTAATAAACATTCAATTCATCATCTGCCCGTTTAAGTCACATCATGGGTTCATGCGTCCAAAGTGTAATTGCCAGTCGTACACTAGTGTTCGTTATCAGCGTGCAAACAGTAACCCAACTTTTAAAAATAAAGTTTCACAAGTTTGCACTTTGAGTGTCCACTCATCAGGGAAGCGATGAATTGGAACACAAAAATACACTTGAGCTAGCTAGTGGTTTGATGTCCCGAAGTGTGTCATCTGGCGGTGCATTGGGCGCACTCTCGCCCAATACGGATCGAACTCGGTCAGCAAGCAATCCACATATTGACCACATGCTGGTCGTCTCTTTTCAAAATTACCCTTGACTGGGCCATAATCAACTGCTAACCACAGCATCACGACCCATCGCGACTCGCAGTGGTCACCGTTGGTTTGTTGAATTAGTTGATAGGTTTCCTCCATCGTCACCACGTGCACCTGACTTCACATTCCCGCCGTCTGCGCCACGCACCGTGGTCCGCGAATGTCTCAAATAAAGCTGTAAAAGCAGCACGCGTTCTGATGAAACTTCCGCGTCCGACAAATGTTACAGACCCATTTCCCTCGAAAGAGAGTTTCTAGTGCGACTTTTGTTCCACTAAACCACGGATGACACTCGAAACTAATGATGATGAGATGGGAATGAGTGCCGGTGCCGATGCCCGTGTCGGTGCTTTAGTGCCCAACCTCGGGAGAAAGTCACGAGATAGAACGATAGAGACGCTAATCAGTCACCGATTCTAGTTTTGATAGCAATTCACTTCTGGCTTGAACCACCAACAAGCGGTCGAAGTTCGCCACTTGCTTTCAGACGGCGACGACGCGACTGAAATCTCAGATTGACACCTCTCGTTGGTGGCGGTTCGCTTTGTTTGTGCGTGAGATGGCATTGCATCGATTAAAAGTGCAGTGTGTCCATTCAAAAGCCGGAGTGTTTGAGCTACAAGACTAAGTTTTTGTGTGTCAAGGGCGCCTGTCAGTTTCGACGACGATGTGCACATACTCTCGGCGACTGTGTACTTGACAGCTCTGTCACTCCGCTGCGGCACTATGATGTGCGGTCGTTGCGAAGCCCTGACAGGCAGACGTAATCTATGCTGCGATTCGGCTTACTGCACAGTGCGGCGACCGCGGTATCTATTCGATTTTGTCATGTCAATTGATTAGGGATTTTACTGAATTCAATTGTAAACAGAAGATATATGGGCACTGGTTGCGATGGGCTTTGTTTTGGTCTTCACTGCGTGAGGTTAGGTCAGTTGGGTCCACGGTGTGTGCCGATAACTCAAGCAAATCGGACAGCATGTCAGGGAAACAGACAAATACAAGATATCGGCTAGACGCGGATTATGCACGGGGAGCACAGATAGAAGCGTTTCTGTGCGGAAGCTTGTGAAGTACGTATCTTTTGTGGAGATTAGATTGGCGAACTAAAATGATTGATAAGGTTTTGTGAGGGTGAGTGAACCTGGACTTTGGCAGCAAGTATTTGGATTTGCAATTTTGTCAAACTTGGTGAAACAAATTAATAATTCTAACTCAAGTGAGTCCTGCGCGATTTTCAAATCTGTTCTGGCTTATTGGGTAGAGTGCGACGCTTACATTCCGAAGTGTCTAGGTTCGATTCCCGGCTGAACACCTCCGATTTTTCACGGCACCACATCTTTCAAGCTGCTGACAACGCTCAAAAAGTGACAGCTGTCTAAGAAAGCTTCTCAAACTTCGCCGTTCGGAGTCGGAAAAAAACTGTAAGTCCCTTATACTCGTGTGAGAACAGTAGCGCGCACAACACGAGTAGTTGATGCAAGCTTGTCCCTGGTATTCCTGTGGACTGTCGCGCCAACAATTATTATTATTATTACGGTCCGTTTTCAAAAGATGGCGCCACCTTAAAGTTGTAACTGGAAGCGATTACCTACTTCATTGGAAAGGTGTAACATTTGTCAGCAATAATAAATGCGCATAATGGTCTAGTCTAACAATAAAAATTGGACAGCTCGAAAGTCACCAGGGGACCAGAGCCAAGCTTGTTCATCAACTACTCGTGTTGCACGCAGTACTGTTCTCCCACGAATAGAAGGAACCTACAGGTTTTTGCCGACTTCGAACGGCGAAGTTAATAAAGCTTCTTTTTAAGCAGTTATTACTCCTGAGTCAGCAGTCAGCAGGTGATGCCGTAAAGAATTTGAGGTGTTCAGTCGGGAATCGAAACTGGACCTTCGGAATGTAGCAACGGCTACAGCGTTTGCTTGTTTGAATCTTCAAATTGCTCAGATTTGTCTTAAATATCAAATATCTCCCTTCCGCGTTTTTGTCTTTTGAATTTCCGGCTATGTACAAAGCGCTACAGACCTCGCATCTGGCAATGCTATACATCATTTGGAAGGTCTTGACATAACCTACAGAATAATGCTATGTATGGTTGGTTTGGATATTGCGTTCAACAGTTATAGACGTGTAAACGTCGAGTTCACTAACGCCGAATTTCGAGCTCTTTTAAAGTTTTCCTTCGTTAAAGGCAAATCCGCTAGTGAAACGTTCCGTGAGATTAATGGTGTTTTGGGGGATGGTACTCTACCACTTCGAACCGCGGAGGAATGGTTTCGAAGATTCAGAGCCGGTGAAAACGACACCATGGATAAGCCAGCCGGCGGAAGACCTGTGACGACGAGTACCGATCCGCTAGAGAAACGTTCCGTGAGATTAATGGTGTTATGGAGGATGATACTCTATCACTTCGAACCGCGGAGGAATGGTTTCGACGATTCAGAGCCGGTGAAAACGACACCATGGATAAGCCAGCCGACGGAAGGCCTGTGACGACGAATACCGATCGAATCATGGAAATCAACGAGTTAGACCGGAATGTGGCATCTCGTGACATCGTCCAGATGATGGGACTTAGTGACCAAACCATTTTAAACCATCTGCAGAAGGTGGACACAAACAAAAGCTTGATGTTTGGGTGCCATATGATTTAACGCAAGAAAACTTCCGGACCGAATCAACGCCTGCGATATACAGCTGACACGGAACGAACTCGACACATTTTTGAAAAGAATGGTGGCTGGCGACGAAAAATGGACCACATACGACAATATCAAGCGAACACGGTCGTGGTTGAAAGCCGGTGAATCGTCCCAAACAGTGGCCAAGCGGGGATTGACGGGCACACAGCAGCAGGTTTTGCTGTGTGTTTGGTGGGATTAGAAGAGAATCATCCACTATGAGCTGCTCTCATATGGCCTTAATAGTAGATGACGCTTAATTCTGTCATCTACTGCGAACAAGTGGACCGCTTGAAGCAGGCGATCGACCAGAAGCGTCCAGAATTGGCCGAAAGGAAGGGTGTAGTGTTCCACCAGGACAACGCCAGACCACACACTTCGTTGCTACCTCGTGAGAGGCTACGGGAGATCGGATGGGAAGTTTTACCACATCCACCATATATCCCGAACATAGCGCAAATTGATTAGATTCTCTTTCTGTCCATGGCGAACGCCATTGGTGATGTGAAGTTGAACTCTAAAGAGGCTTGTGAATAGTGGCTGTCCGACTTCTTCGCAAATAATATAATATATTTGAAGCTGATACAGAATGCGTATTTTCTATCAAATTAATGCGCTATGGGGAGGGACTTAATAACTCCAAGATTTTCGGCATTATTGACGGGAACGGATTTTGGGTATTTCAGGATTTTGAATTCGCAGTCTCTTTAGGCTTGATTGAAACGCAGTGGCTTTGTCTGGTGCTCCCAAGACCTCTTTCCGCTTACTGAATAGACATTAGAAGCGCGCGCTAGGGCTCATAGAAAGACGTCTTATACCAAATTAGTAGATGCCTTACCTGGAATACAAATTGTTTAAACACAAGCCCAATTTTAAACTCTTATTTCGGAACATTCACGTGTTCCTCAGCCACAAAGGGGGCTTTCATTACATAAAGAACGCGAATTAACACTTTCCTTATTTTTGTTTTCTCTTAAGCTTTCCGCGCATGCTGTAGGTTCGGAACTAAATTTTAGGTGCGTATTTAAAGGCATCACATTTCGGCCTTCTCCCAAATATTTAACAGTAATGCAAATGCTAACCTTTTTACCGCTTATGAGAAAACTATGACATTAAGTTTGGAATCGATTTAGTCCAGTGTTTTAACTTTAGACCATTGCCTTAAAGTGGGTCCAATTCCAGTTTTAGTAAAATGGCCTCTTGCCTTTCCTGTTACACACTCTATCTCACAATGACCCTAAGTCTCCTCTCTCAGTAGTCACCTAACCCCCCCACCGCTCAATGAGTTCCCCATCTCCGAACAAATTTATGTGAGAACTGCAACAATGATCTCCACAAATGAAGACAAAGCTCAACACTAGCCGTTCTCAGTTGCAAATGCATTCGAAATCCCATACAAATCCGCGGCGCTTTCTCTATCCGCTCTTCGGTCATCTCTCGATACAAATATGATCACATTACCATTCCGACGAATAAGACGATTTATCACGCTTAAGGCCGCGCGCTATCGCCGTCGCGCATCAGAGTCATGTAAAGTGAAATCCACCTCTGCGGAGGCTTTCCCTTTCGCGTTTTCCGCAAAACAAATCAAAAACAAATTCACTCACATTGTGCAGAATCCCGCAGAGTTCTACTTCTCCCAGTCCGAATCGCAGCCCGTGACAGCTTTTGCGAAGGTGCCACTCGCAAGGTGTTTCTAGATTTAACGACGATATCTGCGACATTTTACGACGCCCATCCGAAATGAGCCTTGTCGCCTAGCAGGCAATTAACAAAACAGCTCTAGCTTCAGCAGCAGAATTAGATTCCGCAACTAAGATCTGGGTCAGTGGCCGCTTGGTCATTTGACCACTTCCCTGCGCTGCGATGGTTTCACTCGAATGCACCTCCTCAAGTGCAAGCCAATTTATATGGACTGAGCACGACCACGTCGTGATGAAGAACACTCTTGACCCGCACTTAGGGCTATCGATTTCCTATACCACGCGACCGGTGAAGCAGTGCCCCATCACTTTCTCTTGCTCAGATTCGTGTGGCAGTTCTCAGTCATTATCTGATTACACAACTTGAACAAAGCCCCCCTCCGGCGCGTAGCAGATTTATGGTTCTGCTGTTGGGCGGCTTAGAACGCGTTCGAGAGCCAAGGCGCAGAGAAGACTAACGACGACGCCGAAGATACATGCGTTTGCCACTGACATTCGAATCGGAAAAAGAAAAGAAACCATTATCGGTCTGGACCGGCGGAAGAAACCTGTGACGCAGGCAGGTTGATAGATGTGAGCGCGAGGGAAAGAAATGCATTCCGGTCTGCGGAGATCGACGGCTGATGGACGTTTTCTGGGTCAAATCGAAAAGAACGCGCCGCGCCGTCAGCGTCAGTGATACCGGTGATCGTGTCGAAGATGGCGAAGGCGATGCTGATGCCGATGGAGATGAAGATGGAGATGATGTTGCCTAGTGGCGGAGAAAAGTGAATGTTTTGTCACTGAATTTAATGGATGTTGACTAGCGCGCGAATTTATAGAAATCTCCACCGAGAGGTATTCTGTGTGTGGAACTTTCGGTTTCTATATGCAAATCTGGAGTAGAAACCGCAGCTCGAGAAGGTTCGGATTAGGCGGTTTCCAAGTGAAAATTTCACTTGAAAAGTTACATAAAATCGACAGAGGTTTGCATTGGAAAAGAGCACAAAGCGGAAAAACGGCCTCGGCTTCCGTAGGCGAGGGCTAATTATGCGGCGAGAACTCCCACACCGGTGAAACGGTCATTGATTTCGAACACAAATGGAAATGAATCAGATGAGAAATGGCATCGAATGCGGAGTAGATCCGGGCAGTGGGAATTACTTCATTTGCATGCGGAGTCGATCAAGGCTCTTGATTAAGAGATGCCGACACTTCTGGAAATCAGATCTGGAATTGACTATGTTTTTGGGAACAATCCCCAGATGTCAAGTTCAACAATCCCCAGGGAACAGCTCCCAGATGTCAAATTCTATAACCTGCTGGCAGGCAACTTGTTATCAGGAAGATTCTCTGTGATTTTGTTCCTACGGCGCTGTTCTTTGTTTCGAAACCCGTTGTCGTTCGATCAATTAAATTCGATTCTGTAGTATAGACAAGCTTCGGTCTGCAGTCAAATGCGTCTGAAGTCAGGGGAGTCGGTCGACGACTTTCACTGGTCTTCAAGAATAACCGCAATTCTACAATTCTTTATATGAAAAACGCCACTTACAAATCAGTGCTGCCAAAGTGGGGAATTTTTAAATTTAGTGAACGGAGAAATAAATTCACGGTGTTGGAGGTGGGGATAAACTGCGTTGGAGTGCTCAGATTCAAATACTGGTCCATCCAACACTAGCAGGCAGTGTGGTAATTGAAAATCTGAAATAAGTTGTATTAAGAGTGATGCCAAGTCTGCGTCAATACAAGTTAAAACTTCAATCCAATCGTAAAAATCACTGGACAAACAATACAATCTGGAATTCATAAACATTATGGTTTATGACCAAAGCGATCCAAAAATCGAAGAAACCACTTGAATATCGGAATTATTTTTAAACATGTGCATCGAATCGCATTTCAATCCCCATCCACTTCACATCAGATTAAGAATACCGAAGTGACTTACTCCGAGAAGCATCCTACAAAAAGTAATCGAGATCCAGTCGTCGAACGGTTTAGTAAACGAGATCCAGTCTCTGGACGGTCCAGTCTTCGAACGGCCGTGTCGTGTTCGTCATTTTATACTTGTAATATATAAAAGTACTGTTTTCTTGAAATAAAGTCTTTTGTTTTTGTTATTACTATGTAATAAATAAATTAATTTGCATAATGTCCTTCCAAACATTTTAAAAAGCCCTACGCCTCTATGCTTGACAAAAGAAGAGACACGCCACCAATATCCAGAAGAAAATCATAGAAAACGAATCCCACTATCTTGAAAACACACCACGCAATGAGCATCTTAGGTCAACATAAACATGCAACTTGGAAGGCTTTTTTTTTGTTTTCCTTTGTTTTAATCTTCTTTGATAAATTTTTAATTGGTACTACAAATAAATTCGAAATGAATGTGCAAATGCAGGAGTACAAAGGATCTTTCATAAAAGCTGCTGGTGCAATATTAAAAATTGGGGCGTGGCTATTGGTGTTTCCCCTTTTTCGTGTTATTCTTTGTCCTTTTGCTTTTTTCTTCTATGTTCACAATTACCTTATTAACAAACAGCGTCTTAACCAATCCAAAAAGATTCATGATGAGGAATTGGAGGCTTTACTGGAATCGTTACTCACGCAGAATCATTGCGACTGACTTAGCAAACAATTTTCGTTCGGCAATGGAATTGGAATTCAAAAGCAAGGAAATTATTTGGCATACGAGTTGAAACATTGAGATGTCGAGAGGTAACCTTCTATGATGGAGCTGCTTCTAAAAAGACGTCAAAGGAAGCGATTTGTTCACCGGATTGTGATGAAGATGAAAATTGAATATACTACGAAGCCCTCAAAAAGACATCATGATATGTAAAACCCTGTGAACTTGTTCTACCAAAGAAGAAAAACCTCCACGGGTCAAATAACGTGCTCTGCATATGGTGGGACTAAAAGGGTGCGGTATGTTATGTGCGCTAAATCTAGGCGAATCGTTATTGACTACTGACTTCGTCTAAAGCTTGCATGGCTTGAAAAATTGCCGGAAACGACCGAAAGGCGTGACAAGGGGGTTTTAAAAATAATAATAATTTTTGGCACTACAGTCCAAAGGGGGATCGGGGCCTAGCTTGCTCATCAACTACTCGTGTTGTGCGCGCTACTGTTCTCTCACGAGTAGAAGGGACTTACAATTTTTTGTCGACTCCTAACGGCGAAGTTTGAGAAGCTTTCTTAGACAGTTATTACTCTTTGACTGTTGTCAGCAGTTCGAAAGAGGTGGTGCCGTGAAAAATTCGAAAAATTGGTGTTGAGCTGGGAATCGAACCCAGACCTGTCGACTCCTAACGGCGAAGTTTCGAGAAGCTTTTTCTAAGACAGTTATTACTCTTTAAGTGTTGTCAGGAACTCGAAAGAGGTGGTGCGCTGAAAAATTTTAGGTGTTCAGCTTGGAATTGAACCTGGACCTTCGGCGCGTCTCTACCTACTACGTCACGGCGGAAACAAAACTACCTGCAAAAGCTTAAATGGGAGGATTAACACCACACGCCGCATTCCCCAATCTTTGTCTCTTTCCCCTACTGTCTTTTTCGACGAACAAAAAGTGAATTAGTAAGCCACCGGTTCGGGTCTTTTGAAGTAAATGAGGAATAGCTTAATCCCATCTCATCTTTGACATGACATTGAAAATTATCAGAGGGATTGAAAAAGTAGCTTCCGAGGGACAATACTTTGAGATTTGACGTATTTAAAACGTATACATAATACAAAAAAAAATGGACACAAAAAAGACGGAACGAATGCTTACAACACGCAGTGTTTGTCATAATATCTCGGGGAGCTTAGCCTTACCGATTTGATGGGATAAATGTGGTTGTCCTTTATTATACTGCACGGAAGGTCAAGTTAAAAGAGATATCAATGAAACATCGAATATTAAACATATTCAACTGGAAACTTACTTTGTTGAAATGCAAATGCCAAGTTCTAAGACAATGCTCCGGTTTGTGAATTACACAAGAAAAACGTATTTTATTAACGGCCGAGCATACCTTTTTATATATTTTCTTCAATTTTTCAAAGAATTTTAAGGATTGTCCTTTCATTAATTTCTTTCGTCCTTCCCAGGAAAATAACTGAAGAGGGTGTATGGCAACTCTCCAGTAGACTAAAGCACAAACATTGAAACAGAGGATTGCAACGGCTGTAAGTCAACTTTGCTTTAGCCCGAAAATTTCTTAACAAAGTAACCGAGGCCGATCTAGGTGGCACACACAACTTGAGAAGGACCCCAACCAGCTTAGTCCTAAAAGCAGCTTCCAGGTGATCGTGCTGGAGGAGCATTTTGTTTGAGGCACGAACCCACACCGGACTGCTGTACAGGGAAGAAGAAAGGTTCAAGCTTAATTTTAAATTAGGTCCAGTTCAGAACATCTTCGGACAGGAAGTGCATGTTGATTGAGGCTCAGGCCCACACCGGACTGAGGTACAGGGAAGACGAAAGGATCAAGCTCAATTTGAGCTGAAGTAGAGTTTAGAGAATCTTCGATCTCCCATCTCTAGTTTCGTCAAGAAGATACGGACAAACTTCTAGAAGAGACGGTTTTGTTTTGTTGATGACGAGACGCTTTATGCCAGGTATCATTAGGGATATATATCCTCCATGCAATAATAATATTAATAATTGGATGGCGCTCATCAAAAACGTATATTGTGCGCGCTACTGTCACGACTAGAAATTAGTGTAAGTGTCGTACTCTACCCATTATGCTACAGCGGCTTCATGCGTTAGTTTAGTTTAATTTATTTTAGTTCAGTTTTATTTATAAAATTTGTTTTATGTTTTTAAACATCAAATTCTGTTAATCCTCGATTTGTCCAACATGATGCGAATACTATGTACCATTGCGTGAACAGGCAGATTCCTGTTAAAACGTTGAAACGGGCACGTTACACGCCACAGGCGATGGCGCCCCCTATACATACGCCCCGGAACTTATTGCGCGATTTTTTACAACGCCAGTGTTTCCGTGCAGTCGGGTCTCCTTGCCCCAGTCAGCACGTAGACATTGTAACGGGCAAGTTACACTTCACAGTCCACTATGGATTTTTTGTTAGTGGCGCCCCCTATACATGTGTCCCGGAACTTATTTAGTGATTTTTATAACGCCAGTGGTTCCGTGTAGTCGGGTCTCCTTGCCCCAGTCAGCGCGTAGACATTGTAACGGGCACGTTACACTTCACAGTCGACTATGGATTTTTTGTTAGTTGCGCTCCCTATACATGCGTCCCGGAACTTATTGAGTGATTTTTTACAACGCCAGGGTTTCCGTGCAGTCGGGTCCCCTTGGCCCAGTCAGCGCGTAGACAGAACTTCCTACCTGGATGGTGGGGCACACACTACCCGGTCTGTGTTTTGTAAACGTATACGCATCGCTTCCAACACAGAATGCACCATGTTCCTTCCTGCGGCAACCTTTAAGCAGTAGTCTAGCTCTCATGTTGATTTCTCAGACCACGCGTGTAACTCGTGAAGACGGCATTGGCGTAAAGGCCTTCATGTCGCTTTAGTAAGCAAACATGTTGTCAATCTTTGTCTGCAACCTTTTCAGCCCTTGCTGGCTGTGGTGCCTTGGCGGATGCTGCGTCAACCATTATCACCGAAAACTTGGCGAAAAAGAGGCTGGCCTGAGTAAGCCAACATCAACAACAACCATTCTAATCCTTTCAAATTACTCTGACAGTTCTAAGGGCATAAATCAATTGAAGTTTGTCCTGCAGGGTGTGTCGTCTTCCAAATTGGTGGCAATGAGCATTTTCCTATTTTACAGCTAAATAAAGATATTCTTATAACTTCGCTCAATCCGTTTATATTCGCCAATTAACAGCCTGATAAGCCCCATTTGCAAACAAAGGTCATTGCAATACCTTGCGAAAACTAAAAAAAAAACACGCATACAGCCAACCGACTGAGTATCTTATCTGGCGGTTGAATATTCTCCAGCCATCACGGGCTGACGTTTGCTACAAAGCGACTGTGTATTTATTTGTTTTATAAGACTTGTTTGACGTGGCAAACATGTGCTAAGATCTTTCCGCCAGATAGTGAGAATATTTGTGGATGCATGACACACGAATTCAAAACATTTTGCCTCAGGGCCACTGTGATGGTTCAAAAAATGCAACGATCACAATGCCCGCTGCTTGTTGTATTAATCAAAAACTGTTGCCCATCAAACGTCAAACGTTTCTTGATGAAAATTTTATTTATGAGCCAACGATTGAATTGTCTGACTTCAAGGGTATCAAACGCGGCCCAATAAATTTGGATTCAGCTGCTTGGCTGTGAGGTAAATGAGAGTTAGTGGCGCACCTGTTTTCTTGTTTAATTTGTTTCTTTTCCCGTTCAAGCAGTCACCACAATCAACGCACCACCAATCGTCTATTACCACATAAGACACGACAGCGATCCAGATAACGCAAGATAATACCCCTATCTTTACCAATTCGCTGTCAAACAACTACAGTTTGTGCCTCCAGAGAACATCAAAGCTGATGCAACCCTGCCCCACCAAGGCCTACAAGAACCAAAAAACCCAACGTTGCATTGCCCCCAAAATGAATTTAACTCTTATCTCTTGCTTCATCTATTTGTTCGTTCCTTTTACAACCTCCCAAAATAAAACTTGTCAGACACATTTCCGAGATCTTCAAAGCTCATCAGCGCTTGTCGTCTCACATCCACCCGCCAATGCCGCGTCGCTAGCCACCGCAATAAGCCGCTTATCAAAGCAAAGAATTCAAAAATTAGGAACACGGTATACACGCCGTGGGTAAACATTAGCGGCTCATCCAGAGCAATTTGAGGTTTCACACCAGCCAGTCGGGAGGGAATTAGGTCCGGACGACGGATGGGAGTAAAGCTCCAAAAGTGGGGCGCGTTAATTGCACCCACATACCGAGTTGTTTACCTCTGTTCCCAATCGGCTTCGCTAGAACCGCGCATCGATGCTGTTGTTGCAATGCTTCTCAAAGTCAGGCACGTGATTCAAGCCGCTTACGCGGGTGCGTGAGAATTGCTCCTCTAGGGTGGCCCGCGGAGCTCGATCAAAATGCCGAAAAAGCCAAAAAGTAAAATACAGTGTATTATGTAAGCCGCCCCGCGTTAGTCAGCAATATGCAACACCGTCGAATGTGTGCCCACTGTGCGTAGTCATGCCTTTTTTTATCGCCCGCACGACTTAATTAATCAATTAAGAGTGAAACGTAATGCGCGCGATAAGCATTAGATATGAGAACCCGTTGGCCGGCGGCATCGGAGGCGGACAGTACTTTGCGTACCTGTCATACATCTGTTGCGATTACTCACCACGAATCGGTGCCGTAGTTCACCCCGCTGCCCACGAACGAAAGCCAGGCCAGAGAACTGCAAAAAACGACAAACAAGCAAAAAGAAACAAAACCACTCTGGTCGAAATTAACGGTGGGAACAATGACTCGCTGGGGCGCTGTTTGGTCTTGACGACTTGCGGCGGACTTATTGTTGTTTACAAAATGGCATAAGCCGAGCAACATGTGCTCGCTTGTTTGTTTGAGCGATGTGATTGATTGGAGGAGAGCGCCCAAAAGGTTTCACTTGCTTCAGCAATTAGCAGTGAAAGACATTTGTTTTGTTCACAAAAGGCGACACTGGTGGGTGCTGTTCGGAGGGTGGATATTATGAAATGTTTGGCGAATGGAGCGAGTGGCGCTCTGGTGGTTTTGCTTTGTTCAGCAGCTAAGCGGAATTCGATTTAAGCGCCATTTGACTGGGTCAGACAATGTTTTTAGACTGAAAACAATTATGGACGGCATTTCGTAATGTTGCATTATGGTCAAGGTGGAGAAGGGGACTGGACAGTGGGAATGTTTCGGTCGGTTTATAGTTTTGTGCAAAATCTTAAGACATGGCCTGCAGTCCGAGTTAACCGTCAGACTAAATAAACTGAAAGTAGGATAAATCCAATTTTTTCTGAACTATCCGATATTTTGGCCGCCGTGTCGTAATGGGTAGAGTGCGACGTACAGACGCCAAAGGGTCTAAGTTCGATTCCCGGCTGAACACCTCGAATTTTTCACTGCACCACCTCTTTCGAGCTGCTGACAACACTCAAAGGGCAATAATTGTCTGAGAAAGCTTCTCAAACTTCGCAAGAAACTGTAGGTCCCCTCTACTCGTGAGAGAACAGTAGCTCGCACAACACAAGTAGTTGGTGAGCAATACTATACATCATGTGAAAGGTCTTGATATAACCTACAAAACGACGCTATGCATGATTAGTTTGAATATTGCGTTCAACATTTATAGACGTTAAACATGGAGTTCACTAACTCCGAAATTCGATCTATTTTAAAGTTTTCCTTCGTTAAAGTCAAATTCGCTAGAGAAATGTTCCGTGAAATTAATGGTGTTTTGGGGGATGGTACTCTATCACTTCAAACCGCGGAGGAATGGTTTCGACGATTTAGTGCCGACACCATGGATAAGCCAGCCGGCGGAAGACTTGTGACGACAAATACCGATCGAATCATGGAAATCGACGAGTTAGACCAGCATGTGGAATCTCGTGACATCGCCTGCGATATCCTGCTGAAACAGAACGAACACGAAGCGGATGGTGACTGGCGACGAAAAATGGATCACATACGACAATATTAAGCGAACACGGTCGTGGTTGAAGGCCGGTGAATCGTCCCAAACAGTGGTCAGGCTGGAATTGACTGCCAGGAAGGTTTTGCTGTGTGTTTGGTGGGATTGGAAGGGAATCATCCACTATGAGCTGCTCCCATATGGCCAGACGCTTAATTCTGCCATCTACTGCGAACAACTGGACCGCTTGAAGCGGGCGATCGACCACAAACGTCCAGAATTGGCCAACAGGAACAGGGTGTAGTGTTCCACCAGGAAAATGCCAGACCACACACTTCGTTGATTACTCGTCAGAAGCTACGGGAGCTCGGATGGTAGGCATGGCGGTGGATATGCTCATCTCGCCCAAGAAAATGGAATCAAATCGTGAAATGAGCCCGAAAGTAAATAGCAGTCACCTTTATGGGGGTTTTAAATTGAGCCAAATTATACAAAAGTTGCTCGCGCACGAAGCACTTCCAACCAAATGGTCGCCTGTTGTTTCGGAAAAACTGAGCATGTCGCAATCCTACCACTAGAACAACGCAGAACAGTCAATTCTGAGTGGCCAATTGTCTTCCAAGACATCAGCAAAACCAACCGCAGAAGACGGATCACTCTTCACCACGACAATGCGAGCTCTCACACATCGGCCCAAAAAATTGCATTTTTGAGCACTCAAAACATCGATTTGATCAGTCATCCGCCGAATATTCCTGACTTGGCACCGAATGACTTCTTTTTATTCCCGTACGTAAAAATAAAATGAGAGGTCAACGTTTCTCGACGTGTATAGATCTTAATGGGGAACATTTCGAAAAACAATAAAGCTATTTTCGATGATTAATATTTTTTATTCTCTAATCCCGAAATATAAAATGCAACCCTTATACACACCTTTCTTTTAATAAATATAAGGATATGAATCTTGAGAAACTTAGTTGATTTTACATCTAGTTGCAAATGTTCAGTACTTAATTCGTACGGCTTGATGAGAGATGGCGTAACTTGTATTATTCCAGTGTCGTTATTTCATTGGAACATGCATTGGAAAGCTACTGTCATTATACGTGATTTTAGAATATGCCATTCATTTAAAATGTAGGCAGCAATAGTTTCTTTTTTTTCACTTAAATACGTCGGACTGGTGCCTGAAAAACTGTTCTTGCTTGGAGTTCGTCTTCGTTACCTTAATATGAACAAATCTCCAGCCTAAAGTCATCGCATTTTGGTGGAAATTTATGGTGAACGTGCGTTAGCTGAGTGAAAGTGCTGAAATTGGTTTACATGATTTAGGAGTGATGATTTTGGCTTGGAAGACGAGGACTGTCCTGGGCAGCCAAAAAGTTTGAAGATGAAGAACTGAAATATTTACTCTATGAAGACTGTGGCCAAAAACAAGAAGAAACACTGAGTGTCACTCAAGCAGCATCTCAAAACATTTAAAAGCAGCTAGATGTATTCCAATTTTGTTCCACAAGGAAATAACGCACGCAATGAAGTTAAATACACAATAAGAAAGTATACAAAAGGTCTAAAATGAAATTTCGCGGCATATACTTCGAAAGATTATTGAATCATTGCCGCGTGTGTTGGTAAATTGTTATATTGGTTGCACCTTAAATTGAAGTGTCTTGTTTGGGTTTATTTCTAGTTGATTATGTTTTGTCCATTGCTGTAAGCGTGCTTTTTGAAGTCTGTCGAAGTTTGTTTCTATAGTTTTTACTAGACTTCCGTTCCTTCCAGTTGTGTCAAAAGGATTCCATAAAAAGTAATTTCTAGAAAATCAGTGCTCGAGAAAACTAAGCATGTTGGCTGATAGTGGCTATTTGATTTTTTCCGATATAGCTCAGCGCTATGCTTTTCAAAATCGTGTTTTTTGGAGTTTTTTGCACTTTTGTTTCCGGTCATTCCAAATCTTGACAAAAAGGAAAATTTTTGTGGCCGTTCATCCTCATATTTAAGAAAAACAAGCACAACCTCTGAAAATCTGCACGCATTTCTAAATTTAATTTATCCTATGAGACACGACCAGCCGCATACCAAAACAAACTCCATGTGACACAACAGTCTTTTCTTGAACCGCCAAACCCAAATCATCTGTAGCATCTACATCACCTTATCAGAAAAATGCACACAAAAGAATCCCTACAAAGAACAGTCATCTTCCATTGGGCATCCCCACCACCATCTCTTTGCAGACCATCCACGTCCTAAAATTTATTTGAAGCTCTGCCAACCGCTGTACATCTTGACATAAAACGAAGACAACATTTTTTAATATCGTCCCAATCAGTCCCCGCCACCCGACAGCTGTTAGTGTCATTCTGGCCCTCAAGCTTATCATCATCCAATCCGACCTTGACTTGGGGGTGATCTCATATAATAGCCAATATTTCAGACGGTTAACAATCAAGTTCCATCCACTTTTGAACAGACCACACAATAATTGTCGAAAGCTAATTGAATCTCATTGTTCCGGCTAGCACAACCATGACATTGCCCGCATTTAGACGACGCAAAAGTGAATTACACAAACACTCACCCCCAACTAGGGGCTAATCTCGAAACTGCAGCCCCCAACACGCTCTGTGTTGTGCTTACTTTTCCGAAACACGATTACCCACATTCCTCGCGAGGGTTACACTCTTTAATTGGCGTTCTCGCTGTTTACTCTTTCACGGGTGCACTGCCTTACCCTCACCTACGACAACAAATCCAACGCGCCAAAGACATCACCCACAGCGCATGTCCCCTGACCTTCAACAAACGCTGATGGGGAGAAGCACTCAACGAGAGAGAGAGAACAGATGATTGCGACACTTTTGCAATCCGCTGAGCTCCCAACTATCGGCCGGCGGTTGGCACAACATCTTGTGTATGCCCCCATTGAACGCCGAACACACCCCGCCAGCGGCGTTCCATAGCAACTGACAGCTGTCAGATTATCCAAGGGGAAACTGCTGTGCATAGTTGTCGTAAATTTTCATTTGTCAACGACGAAAATTGAAAATTTCAAAACTCCCCCCATTGGCGATCCCGAAAATTCAGAAAAAAATTAAATTACGAAAATCTATTATGACGCGGATAATAGGCCAGCCCTGGCCATTGGACAGCATGGCGCTTGGTTGGCCGTTGGATGGACGTAATGGGCCCGAATAACCTGTTGACTCTTGGAGGAGTTGGGTGCGGAGGGGAGCGCCGCGAGGTTTTCCAATTCAAATTAGACAAAAATGAAAGTTAATTCTCCGAGCATCTCACGGATGCATTTGGAATGTTTTCCTCTTCTCTGGGTTTGGCTGGGGTCCGCTGGGGAGGGTAAATTGAGCCGTTACAGCGAAGAAGGTTTTGAAATGCATTTTCTCTCTCTCTCACTTCTCAATTTGTCATCGCCACAACCAAGCACCTTGCATCTTGCGTTTCGTTCGCGTCGTCGGCGGCGGTGGTGGGTTCCGATGATTCTAGACGGACTCAGAACTGGTTCTGTGGCCATCATTTACTGTGAGTTATTCAATTCATCTTTCTCTCGTTGCTGGCTCCCTTTAACTGTGCATGTGCATGACTGGTGTTTGTCTTGTGCGCGTAGAGGCTTTTAACACCTAGAAGCCTATGCTGCGAACCATCTCATGGCCATTGATGGGCTCTCTTGGTTTTCCACTTCGCCGCCGTGAATGTGGATGGAGATCGGTGAGGTTGCACCGCATGGAAAGTATGCAGAGTGGAGGTTTGAGAATCTTATGAATGGCGCGGATCTTGGTGAACACTACCGGAAGCGGTGTTTGTCATTCTTTTGGAATCTTTGACGGCCGAACAAGCAGACGGCATCAGCATGTAAATCTCTCTCTGGGTCGGAGGGCATCGATTTTTGAAGCCTATCGGGCGAATGCATTAGAATTTATTAATTTGTCTCTGTCAGGTGTCACCATGTAGGCAAGAGAAAGCCTGTTACTGTTAGGCGACCACGACGACATTGAGTGACTTGTGTAGCTCTAATGAAGCGGCTTTGTCTTTGGACAGAGGGAACTGTGTCTCCGCAGAGAGGCGATGGAGATGAGGCCGGGTTTATGCCTTGCGGTGACATCGGATCGGGTTTAATTGATTTTGAAGAACAATAAACACCGAGTTCTGGGATAGATGGTTGTGACTGGAAATTAGGGACCAATAAAAGGCTTGTTTACAGGCGATTTCAGTGATTTCAACGCAGTTATGTTTTAGTACCCTTTGATTCTTTTTGGGACGACGGGATAAACAGCTCACACCCTGTTTGAGTGTCATCAAGAACAAGAACCGTTAGATGCATGATTTATGACAGTTTCATTATTGGACCACGGGACACCAGCTCTGTTTCTTTTCTTTTACGAGCCTCATAAAGTGACTGTGACATGAAAAGCGTTGTAAAGTGCAGGGAAACTTTTCTTCATCTTGGCTTGTGAGACTCAAATGCAAGCAATCCAACCCATCATTAGCAAAATTAATCTCGATTCAGTCATTAAGAGTTAAAATTAAAAATGACAGCCGCATCCTGACGGCGCTTGGCAAAAAGCTTAAACAATCAAATTGCTCTTAATGTATCGTGTTAGCGTTAATTAAGTCAACACGATAATTCAATCAAAACAATGAACCTTGAGATCTGCTTTGGTGATGAAGGCCTCTGTGGAGCTGTTGTGAGTCGGAGGCAGTTGGATACAGACGCAAATGAAGGCATGATTCATCGAGTAAATCACTCCGCTGCAGCGGGGGTTTAAATTCAGAAACACCCTTTCGATATTGAAAAACACACGCGCAGGGAGTTTTCCTGTCACATGACCTCCTGCCTGTGACCACAAAAATGCGATAGATGGTGCATGAGCTCAGACCAGGACTCACTCCGCTGCAGCGGGGCTTTAAGCACAAAAACACCCCTCGGATATCAAGAAAAACACGCGAAGGGAATTTTTCCGTCACATAATCTCTTAGTTGTGACCACGAAAAGCTGCGATAAATGTTGCATGAGTTCGGATAAGAACTTCAAAGTCAGTGTGAGGTCATGCAGCTGTTTGGAAAATGACTTAAACTACCCACAGTGTGGCCTTTTTTCATTCTTAAAGTAATAGTCTCTAGTGCAACAAGCGCTAGACTCTCGTAATTATCTTTATGGAAACAAGCACAAAATTTTACATTCCTTACTTAAAACCAATCTTATGAATATGCTATCTGACGTCGAGGCCAAGGACACAGATGTGACATACGCGCACCTTCCCTAAACTCCAGACTGCACTTGACCAGAATTTGAGTCAGGAAATGAGTACAGATGGGTTTAGAGTAAACGCCATTGTTCAGGACGACAACATAAAAATAATAATAAGGTGGCGCTACAGTCCACAAGGGGTCAAGGCCTAGCTTGCTCATCGGCTACTCGTGTTGTGTGCACTACTGTTCTCTTACAAGTAGAAGAGACCTACAGTTTTTTGCCGACCCAAAAGGCGAAGTTTAAGAAGAACGACAACATAGTTTTGCTAAAAAGACAGATTTGCGCAAGTTTTCTAGGCGAAATCTAATGACATCAGGAGAGCCACGTACTTAATTTCAAAAATCTAATTAAACAGGCGAAACTTATGCCTCTTTTTTATCTTCCCTGGGGATGTTGGCAAAATTAAAGTAAATAATTTAATTGACCGACAGTCACACGCCAAAGGTCCGGATTCGATTCCCGGCTGAACACCTCGAATTTTTCACGGCACCACCTCTTTCAAGCTGCTGATAAGACTCAAAGAGTAATAACCGTCTAACAAAAAGCTTCTCAAAACTTCAGTCTAGGCCGTCCTCTGTTGCGTTGTCCCAATGGCTCGGATTCAAAGACTTTTCGGGCCGGAATCACGTCAATGTCATCAGCGTTAGCTTACAATTGAACTGACTTCTGGAAGATCGTGCCCCTGGTGTTGACTTGTGAGTTACGCACGACGCAGTGCGTCGCCTTGTCTAAAACCTTTTTTGACATTGAAGTTTTCGGTGAGTTCGGTACCGACCTTGACGGAGCAGCGAGAGTTCTCCATCGTCATCCTACACAATCTGACGAGTTTGGTAGGAATGCCGAAACTAGACATGTCTGGGTCGTCCTCTGTTGCGTTGTCCCAATGGCTCGGATTCAAAGACTTTTCGGGCCGGAGCAGTGGTGTCCATCCGCTCTACATGGCCTAGCCATTTTAAGCGTTATATCCGTAGACTCTTGACCAGGCGCATGTCGCTGTACAGCCGATAGAGTTCGTCAGTAAATCTTCTCCTCCAGATGCCATCAACGCAAACAGGACCAAAAATCGCACGCAGAACTTTTCTCTCGAAAAGACTAAGGGCTTCCTCATCCGCCTTTGGTAATGCCCAGTTTTCCGCGCCATAAAGTAAAACTGGGATGACCAAGCTGTTATATAAAGCGAGCTTAGTCCTTATAGAGACAGCTTTATTACTCAATTGCCACTTGAGCCCAAAGAAACAGCGATTTTTAAGGGTGATTCTGCGTTTGATTTCGGTACTGATGTTGTTGTCCCTGTTTACCGCGGAGCCGAGGTAGACGAAGTCCTTGATTACCTCGAAGTTTCTGCTGACTAGTGTAACACTCTGTCCGAGACGTCGATGTTGTGTGTCCTTTCTTGATGACAGCATGTACTTAGTTTTGCCCTCATTTACCGCCAGTCGCATTTAAGAAGCCTCCCCTTCAATGCCAGCAAACTCCTCATTGAGGGCTCGCTGTGTTCGTCCAATTACATCAATGACATCAGTGTAAGTTACGAATTGAACTGACTTCTGGAAGATAGTGCCTCTTGTGTTGATTTCTGACTTATGCACGATCTTCTCGAGGATGATGTTAAAGAAGTCACATGACAGTGTGTCGCCTTGTCTAAAACGTTTTTTAACATGGAAAGTCTCGGTGAGTTCGGTACCGACCTTGACGGAGCAGCGAGAGTTCTCCATCGTCATCCTACACAATCTGACGAGTTTGATAGGAATGCCAACACTAGACATGGCACTGTATAGCTCGTCTCTATGCACACTGTCATATGCGGCCCTAAAATCGACGAATATGTGGTGAGTGTCGATTTGCACTTCTTGAGTCTCCAGGATCTGTCGTTATGTGAAGATCTGGTCTATTATGAACTTCCCTGGTCTGAAACTACACTGACCTATCAGGTCATGGACAAACGGTTTCAGACGCTCACACAATACGGCAGAAAGAATCTTGTATGTGATGTTAAGAAGACTTACCACCGCGTCATCCAATTATTATTATTTTTAATTAAATAAATCGGGAGTCTTGCCTTGATCTCAGGCCGCTTGCAATTCTTGAACAACAATCACACGAAGGAGGACCTACACCTTCGTTAGGAATTCCCATATCATAGTTTCTGACAATGGTATGTTTCTCCAGAACACACCAGACGCATCTGTCCTAAATTCCAAGTAGTCCATAACTTTGTTGTTCGTTGAGAAAAAAGACTGAAAACAATATAAAGTAATAATGGGTCATTTCACATTCGCCTCGGACTTTGTGAGAGAACAATGTGCGATGCTAATGACGACGCTGAAGAGCAGGATTCTTGTCACTGATGTAATGAACGTTGAGGATACCTGATCTTACATAGACATAGCTTTTGAGTCTTAGCTCTCCAGAGTAGCGTTTCAAAACCCCCGACAGTTGAAAGCGCATTAAAAAGGAATGTTCTCCGCTTTTCGCTCCTTCTATTATGCAAAGAAAGATACCCTCACATAAACAAGAAACTGAACAACGCCTATGTTTCTTCTTCAATGAATATGTGTCGCTAACCAAACCCCTCAGCATCATACCACAGTCCGCGTTAAGCCAGAAATTAGGACAACCTCCGCTAAACGACTGTGTTATAATACCATCAGCAAATGTATTCATCCCAAATTCAATTCAAACCGTAAAAATCCAAAATAAATCAGAGAACTTAGCACACCGTTCGGGAGAAAAAAGTCAAAAATTCATTTGGCACAAAGTTGCAAAGAAATGCTAATCATCGTAACAATTCCCAAGTCGGCATTGAATTGACCCAATTTTCAAAAAGAAACCTGTTTGGCGCCTGCTTGCTGAGCAACACAAACAATAGAGGAATGTGTGAATGACTGAAAAGGTCACTATCTAGGTCTACTTTAGTCACAACAATGCGTTTGGTTAATCCCAACGCTACAAGAAAAACCTCTTGTAAGCCCTTAAGTAATTATTTCATTGTCCGCTTTGTTGTTTTTCAGACACAAGGAAATTGTTTACCCATTCATTTATTGGATTTTTAGTGAAAGGACTCATCTACCTGCATGACAGGAGTGTCCATTTCTAATGACTCACATGAATCGCCAGACAAATTGCGAAAACAGGTGCGGGTTGCATTAATTGCTTTGCGATTGGCTTCGGAGTCATTGAAATAATGAAAGGAAACCCTTGATTACTGGGGAAGTTAATCATCAGAAAGGACAGGGTAATGATTCATGTCAGTTTGATAGTTTGGATCAATTCTTTTAAAAATTTATGTAATTGTTGTACAATTATTTTTCGATTAAATGTTACTGAATTATATGCATTTTATTGAGATGCTATTTATTACACTCCTATTAAAAAGTGTTACCATTGTGGTAGCCAGCCACTACTAAGTAAATTCCTGGATTGGGCCATGTTCATCTTAAAACTTTAAAGTCTCTTTTAAAAGACCATCCTACTTCAATTTAAGTTAAGCTAACGTCCGTTAAGCATTCCGTTTAACTTATGTTTAAACGCAAGAACTGAAGCGTTGATGTGTAAATACATTTCAGTTCTGTTGGCATTTCAATTGTAGTTGGAAGGAGAGACAACAATCCGTTTTTTTTTCCCAAAAATTCTGCAACCGAGTGGAAATCTTTTTTATTTAATGGATATCTATCACGCATTTGTAAATTTGTTATGACTACACAAAACTAAATGGAGGCTGAGCTAAACAAACATTTATCTAAGTACACTCTCTTCCTAACACAACTGCTAACTGAACCAATAATTGACCCTAAACCCGATCATTTTAGAGTGGAGCCACAGAAAATAGTATAATTTTAACAATTTGATGGGGCGACAATCCACAAGGGACAAACTTGCTTATCGTGTTGTGCGTGCTACTGTTTTCCAACGAGTAAAAGGGATTTACGGTTTCTTGTCATCTCTAAACGGCGAAGTTTGAGAAGCTTTTTCTTCGACAGTTTTTACTCTTTGAGTGTTGTCAACAATAATAATAATTGTTGGCGTTACAGTCCAAAGGGGGACCAGGGCCTAGCTTGCTCATCAACTGCTCGTGTTGTGCGCGCTACGGTTCTCTCACGAGTAGTGGGAAATATAAAATATTAAAATATAAAATATTCAACGGGCAGGTTAAAGTCTTAAAAGATTTCGTATTCTTTCTAACGCTGTGTAGGCAACTCCTGCAGAAATTCAATCATCTTGATAACCTTTTTAATCGATTGCGTAATTTGGTCACAGTGCTATAAATCTGTTTAGTTATTAGCAAAGTAATGCCTGTCATTTGTTGTTTGTTTTTCGTTGATAAATATCTTTGGCTATGATTTGTGAAGAAATTTAGTGGGGTTACTACATATAATCTTTTACAAAGCTTACAATTGTGTGGTATGCAATGGTCTTTCTCTTGGCATCATCAAATGCATTCAAAACTGTAGGTCGTTAAAGGTAATGTATGAATACCGTATTAAAATTGGCATAAGGAAGTTTTTCTCAAGTTCTAAGTAAAAGTACATTTATCACGGACCATTTCTTTTTTAAATTAGTAAATATAAAATAAATACAACTAAAAAGTATGCTTTAACGAAGTAAAAAAAGAGAAATTTTAATAAATAATGAAATTCCATAAAATCCAGGATCTAGTGTTTTAAGACGTTTCTTTTGCTATTCTTGGTATCATTCCTTTTCGAATAAGAAAAGTATAGGTTATTTACTGCCATTTGTGCTTTTTGTAATCAACATTGAAACCACATACGCGAACTTTAGTACCTAACAAGAATGATGTCATTCGTGAGTACGTAACGTGTTTTTTCTGATATTTGAGTCGACATGCCCAAGACTGTTACTTAAAATTGGAACTCTTTGATCTTATGAACCACTTAAATTTAAGACTTTTTCAACAGTCAATCAACTTTACTCTGCTCTGGTCTAAAAACGCGAATATAATTTATATTTTTTCGCGGTGTTCTTTTACAGTTCTTTTACTTTACTTTAGCGACTATTGCGCCCTCTAGACTGCTTTTGTTTTATTTGATAAGCCGAGTTAGCCGCAAGACTACAAAGCTAAGTACAGTGTCAAATTGAAAAAAAAAAACACATTTTATTTTCGTTTCTCGTTCCCAAAATATGTTTTCAGCTTGTGTTCTTTCGGAAGCATTTAATCATTTCAAAGTCCCTCTATATGCTTTTATCTAACTTGAAAATTGCCAAGATGTTTGAACTCTTAACAATTCTTTCACTCTTTCTAAATCCTCCTCATTTATACACCAGATGAAGAGCTAATAAAAGCAAACCAATTTATCGTGCGTTTGTGATATAATTTAAAAAAAATAACAACAATTGTTGGTGCGACAGTCCATGGGAGGACCAGAGCCTAGCTCGCTCGTCAACTATTAGTGTTGTGCACGCTATTGTTTCTTCACGAGTAGAAGGGACCTTCACTTGTTTGCCGACTCCAAACGGCAAAATTTGAGAGGCTTTCTTAGACAGTTATTACTCTTTGAGTGCTGTCAGTAGCTCGAAAGAGGTGGTGCCGTGAAAAGTTCAAGGTGTTCAGCCGGGAATCGAACCTAGACCCTTCGGCGTGTGAGCGTCGCACTCTACCCACTAAGCCACGGCGACCACATTTAAAAAATACAAGTTGGAAAAACTTTGACAATTTGAGCTATTAAATATGTTCTAATACCCGAAAACAACAACACAACACCCAAATTAAACGACAATTCAACGAAAGTCTGCTCCGGTACACCAAAAATGGGTTTTTGTCAAATGAGCGCTCTCCCGAGAGCTTTCTCTCTCACCATGCTCATTTTATCCCAAGAAATTTGTGTGAGTAGGTTGTGGATATTCCGCAAATCAGTGTATTTATGTGTCTTTCTGGAACAGATTTTCGTTGAATTGCATTGTTTGTACCGTTCTGTGTTGTGTATTTTGTGAACGGGAATGCATTTAGATTTTTGTTTTTAGCGAGATATTTAGGCATCTGGTTGGACCGGTACCTATATGGTGGTGCCCCTGTAGATATAGCTCTGACCAGGGCTAAGAATGCCTTTGCTATGGCAAGAGGACTGTTCTACAGCAGTCAATTTGACACCAGAGTGAAGGTAATTTGATCCATGGCCCTTATCCGGCCAATTATGGTACATGGTTGTCCTGTGTGGTTCAACGTGAGTCCTTTCCAAATGGAAAAGATGAGGGTGTTCGAGAGGCGGTGCTTTCGGGCTTATCTTCGCTTATATCGAACACCTGAATCTGATTACAAGAAATTCTATCCCACCGAGGTTCTGTATTACGAGGCAAACCTTATACGGATAGATAACTTTAGTATTAAGTTGTTTCGGAGTCACACTGCTCGAGCCATGACTTCAACCAACAGTCTGATCTTTGGGGCTTACTACCCTAACGTAATGTACCACGAGAGGGTACAAAGTATCGGCTCTATTCCGCCGGAAGCTTTCCTCTATTTGGACGCCTGATGCAAGATGAGGAAAGCTGCCCCATCATCTTCCATGTCGTGCACCGAACAGTAGAAAGGCAACTTCAATACGAGCCGGACGTCGCTCGCAGCCACGAGGATCTCCTACCGTTCAGTAGAGCGATTTCTACCCGAGACAGAGCAGTAACAGACAAAGAACGGCATTTCTACTGGTGGCTACACTATAATCAGCATTCGATGCCGCTAAATACTTAAAGTAAAAAATGGTATAGTTGAGTCATAAGCCATCTAACTTAGCCTATGTGATTTGGTAAGGAGTATAAAAAAAATAAAAAAGCAAATTTAAAAAATAATAAAAAAAAGACAAAAAAGTTAAAAAATAAAAACAAAAACAAAAAAAAACATAAAAAAAGGTACATCACGGCGTATTAGATATATATGTTAAGCATAGAAATATCACATACGCCATGGCGCACGCACGTATTTTTACGGACATATGTAAATAGTTTCGTAAATTGGTTTTATGGATTGTAAATTTAAGTTTAAGTATTTTTTTATCTAGCATGTAAGACATTGAATTTGAAAAATAAAAAAAATGCATAAAAAATAAAAAAAGGCATTTGTTTTTTTTTTTTTAGACAATTGGTTCAGAGGAGTTCCCCTATGTTTTTGACAGTTCTTTACACTCACTCCTTAACAAATGAAAAAACTTCACCATTTTGTGCTGAAAGTACTGGAACACGCCTAGTGTTAGTATTGATTTGTTGGTCACTGTTTATTGGAAGCTGTAAAGGTTTTCAGTTAAGTTCACGCATAATTTTGTCTAAAGAGTTGATAAAATGTTGAAATCGACAAGATTGTTGGTTTTTGATCATTTTTCCCGATTGCACCCAGATGTGTTTGTTCGAAACTTTGACTTGACTGAAACTTTGACACATAGGTAAAAGTTTCCAACTCTTGATGAAATAACAAGCCTACCTCTCACAAGCAACAGTGAGTAACCCAAAACAAAGCAAGCAAGTAAGTATGATAATTAGCTTGTTGCTCATCATGTGTCAGGCTTTCATAAGTATTTTGTTTGTGCTAAAGTCATAACAAACCAAAACATTTCTTCACGAGCATTTTTTAAAGAAACTCAAAAGCAAGCCACACGAGAAAATTTATTTTCGACATTAATTGGTTTGAAACTTTATTCGCGATGCCAAGTCGTCTTTGTATTTTCGACTTAAGTGCTGTAAACTGTATGCTTATGAACTTCTTAAAGTAACGAAAATGTTTGAAATTTTGGGATTTAATTAACTTCACATACACGTGTATTGGAAAAGCACTTATCAAGTCCAAGACATTCATATCGTGATTCACAACTTATATGTTATGGGCAACTTTACTATTTCCTTTGTGAATATACCCCAATATCCTTCCTCATTACTTTAAATGTTACGCACGTTTTGTCGCATGGGTGCAATCCTCGTTCAATCCCGCCCGATGAAAGGTAGCCCCTAAGCAAGTCATCCACAGCGCGTCAACACAAAACCATTAACACGCACAATTACCAGAGAGGTCAGGTCATAAAAATGTTGTCATAGGCACCGGCCAGAAGTGAGACGCTGTTCGCGGAAAAACTGCTGACCAAGAGCACCATTTCTCTCTTTCTCTTTTTTCCCCTGAAAACCGTATCTAATCGGATACGGCTTTTAGATTTTCCAATCAATCTTTCTGACGTGCTTCCCTGCCCAACAGATATCTTATCACAAGTTAAACAAAAACCCCCAAAATGTCAAACTACTCATACAAACTTACGTTTCGTGTGACAGCTGACATGAACAGCTCCATCGTTGTGCACGCTGACATCCTCCAGCTTTTCCGGGATGTCGGCATCTGTGAAAACAGCATCCTTTGCCATCTCCTGGTCTTTGTAAAGTTTCACCATTTGATAGATCAGGGCCCATGCCTGCTCCTCGGACAGCGGCGCATTGAAGGAGTGCAGTATATCCTTTAAGCTTATGCACGCTTCAGGATTGATGCACTCCCGGACGTGGGAGAGCACCACAATCGATATCGAACCGCCAGCGGCAGCTCCCACTCCTGCGGACGAGACCTTTTTTGGTCTGCTGCCGCTGTCCGCGTCGATGGTTGTGCCGTCCACTTGCTGCGGCATTGTGCTGTTCTTGTTCGTAATGCTCTCTTTCTGTTGCTTACAGGTTGTCATTGTCCTTGCTGGTGCAGTCGTCGTTACCTGCTGCTGCTGTTGATGCTGATGTCCACTGCTGGGTGTTTCCGTGGTGATTTCCTCTGCCATTTCGCGACACGCGAGACCCTCTCTGTCCCTGTCAATTGTTTATGACGCGTTCGTTTCTACACGCACGTGTGTTTGGTGTTAAGGACACTGCTCGCCTCTTGATCATGTAACATTTGACAGACGATACATATTTTTGCACAAAACAGAAATCACAACAACAACTGAAATTCCGCGAATTCAATCAATTCCTTCTTGAATTTTTACTCCGCGTCTATTCGTCTGATCTCGGTCGGTAAAGCAACAAAATATTCACAAAATTTAAGCTCAAAAAGCGGGGAAAACGGAAAAGAAAATGTCGCGGGAAACAAAATTTTGGCTACACACGGCGACTAAGGGACGAGAATACATTCGGTTTCTGACTGGCACATAGAAAACCGTTAATATGTCAAATCAAAGATTTTTTTTCAGTATTTGCCTCGTTCAGCCAGTGACAGGTGTTTGTTTACTTTGTTCACAGGGGAGCACAATATGTGAGAGAAGTAGGGTAAAGATCAGCTGGACGTCTGGTAGTCCACGTATCCTTGTTATCCTTTTTCGTAGTGTGTTGTGAATGAGTTGCAGACGAAATGGTCGGTTGTTTGTATTGATTTTCCACTTTGACACTTGAATCGATTTTCAGGGAAACTCACACACAGTGCTACACTTCTCTCGGGGGAATGAAGGACTTGCAGAATGCACTGGCAACCTTGACTCTCAGCTGTGTTGGGGGTTGCAAGGGAACTCAAAATCACAAAAAAAACGCTCTCCGCTTTTACAAACACACTTAACAGACTCTTTTTCACTGGGGGACACAAAATTTTACAAAACTTTTCGGGTTTTTAATTTTTTTTAAATTTTTTCTAAATTTTCTGCGAAACGTGTAAACCGAACTTTCTCAGCGAAACACTCACAATGTTTACTCATTCGTTACTGATTCCCGATGGCACTTGCTAGCGAGAATGGAGGTGCCGTGCACGCTGGCTCATACATTCACCGCTCGATGTTCGATGCGACCTGGGACGACTCTCTTTCCAGTTGAGTTAGTGGTTTGACGCGGTTGCGTTGAGAGGAGAAGTGCGCTGCGAACGAACTTGACGAATGCCTGCACGGTTCGATGCGTTATCAGCGGAATCAGTTGTTCGGTGCGGCGGCCGCACCGGTGAGTCCATTCGTTTTGAAGTTCATTTCACTTTGCAAATGTAAACAACAATCGTTGAATCTCTCCAAGCGGTCGGTTGGCTGGAGTGGAGAGTTTCTTGTACGATTTGATGCAGTGGTTGATTTGGTTGGGGCTCGTTGAGTGTTTGATGTTGCAGTGAGTGCGGGGCATGGTTGCGAGACTTGCATTTGATGGAGGTGCTGCGGGGTTCTAAGAAACTAAATCAAAGCAGTGGTGGGGCAAGACGGCTAACGGCGGCCGAGAAGTTACGTGTCATCGTTCTTAGAAATCGTGACGTAACTTTGCTCGGTTTAAATGTTTTTTCTTATGATTGATTCCGTTGGGTGGGCTTAGGAGCCGCAGTCAATGGAGCAGGGGAGTGAGTAATCGCAATGAGCCGCAGGGCGACGAAGGAGTGAATGAAGCCACCCAGATGGATGCGAGGTTCTATACAGTCGCGAAATTTGACTCGGAGGTGTGTGCTTTGATGGTGCATTTGGTTTGACAAATATGCGTGCTACTTTTGAAATGGGTTTCAAATGCATTGCTGCCTTTGCACAGAAATGTGACCGACATTGCAGAATTAATTAATAATTGTGTGGCGCAACAGTCCACAGGGGACCAGGGTTTAGCGTGCTCATCAACTACTCGTGTTGTGCGCGCTACAGTTCTCTCACGAGTAGAAGGGACCTACAGTTTCTTGCCGACTCCGAATGGCAAAGTTTGAGAAGCTTTTTCTTAGACAGTTGTTACTCTTTGGTGGTGCCGTGAAAAGTTCGAGGTGTTCAGCTGGGAACATTGCAGAATTGTGAGCTTTAATTTACAGAGATAAGGACGCTCCCACGCTGTGTATTTGGATATAAAAGGAAGATCTTAATTGGGCTAAGCAAGCTGCTCATCTCAGTACGACCGAATTCAAAAGGTTTAACTGACTAAGATGGATTCTACAGCAAGACAATGACCCCAAACATACGAGCAAGGTGGCCAAGAATTTTTTCAAAACAATGAAGTTGAAGTTGTGGAGTGGCCGCCTCAGTCTCCCGACCTGAATCCCATTGAAATCCTTTGGACAGATGTAAAGAAAGCTGTATATTAAGCAAAACAAAAAATACAAAACAGCTGTGGGATGATGTGCAAGTTGCGTGGAAGTATAAGGTTGTCAAATATCCACCATGGATAAGCCAGCCGGCGGATGACCTATGACGACAAATACCGATCGAATCATGCAAATCATCGAATTAGACCGGCATGTGGCATCTTGTGACATTGCCCAGGAGATGGGAATTATTTCGCAGCACTGCGATAACTTTTATTCTGTCATTATTATTCGCTTGTTTCATAAACTTCAGGAAACAGTTAAAACTTTAGTAATACCTGGTAAATTTATAAAATCCATACAAAATTGACTATTTTACCACAGCTATGATAAGATTGAATACCTTTTTCGCATCTGATATTTTGGTCTGGTTGTTATATATTCTAGTTTAAGTCTTGTTTATATATTATTCGTTTACCTATTATTGTACTAATTATTTATTTTAAATCTTATATAAGTTCTATAATCGTTCCTATTCTCTATATTTATTGTATCTGTTATTCCCTTTATTTATTTATTTATTAATTTATTTATTGCCATCAAATGCTCTCATCTGTAAGTTTGCCCCACATAAATAAACAAGTATTTGTTGGAATAAATTAAAATGACATTCAACTCTATTTTATTACATAAACAAAATACAGAATGTCATCAAGTATGTAATAATGTAAAATATTGTTAATTTGTAATGTTTGTGCTAATAAAATAATCCAATCTAAATCTAAATCTAGGTGGAGGTATTTTAAACGATGTCTTTTGTTTGTGTTTTATTTTAGTGCTTGTCAGTATAGAGTCAATCCGATCGCCCGGCACTAGGAGGAATTATAATCTCTACCTAAGAACAATTCAAACCAACAGTTGCAGACGAAAAGCAACCGGGAAGGTGCAAAGTTGGTTTTAAAATTTAAGTTAAATGCGAAGATCTTCATAAAGGACTATGTGGCTGACTTCTTTATGCCACGGAGTTAAACGGACGAAACATATAACAGACCATTAACACCTAGGTGTTAATAAAACACATAAAATTCAGAAAAATGCATGAAATCTTTATTTGAATCGATAGTACGGTTCATATAATTTAATATTTGAAGATCATTTCATGCAAATGTTGAACTTGACTGTGCCTTAAATGGTCCATCCTCTTAGTCCAATTTTAGCATACTCTTTTCAACATTTCGGCCGGTGTCTCACGAATAAATGCTTCAATGTTATCTTCCAATGCGTCAATCGCAGCGGGCTTATCTGTATAGACATGATCTATAACATAAACCCACAAAAAACAGTCTAAAGGCGTTAAAATATCACGATCCAGGCGGCCAATTGAGTGGTCCCGAACGTGAAATAAAATGTTCACCGAACTCGCCTCTCAATAAGTCCATTATTGCGCGTGCTGTGTGGCATGCCACATGCCATGCAAGTCAAGCTCTTGCATTTAAAGCAAAAAAAGTTGGATTTCATCTCACGGTTGCGCTCACCATTCACAGTTACGTTACGATTCGCATCACTTTGAAGGAGTACGGTCCAATGATGCCACCAGTGCATAAACCGCACCAAACTGTGACTTTTCTGGATGCATTGGCAGCTCTTGCGATGCTTCTGGCTGATATTCACTCCAAAATCAACAATTCTGCTTATTTACGTACGCATTGAGCAAAAAATGAGCTTCGTCAATTGGAAGAAGCGTGCGATGAACTTTCTTAACAGAGCACGCATTTTTATAATAAAATTCAATAATTTGTAAGCGTTGTGGTCGCCGTGGCGTAGTGGGTAGAGTGCGACGATCACAAGTCGAAGGGTCTAGATTCGACTCCCAGCTCAACACCAATTTTTCGAATTTTTCACGGCACCACCTCTTTCGAGCTGCTGACAACACTCAAAGAGTAATAACTGTCTAAGAAAAAGCTTCTCAAACTTTGCCATTCGGAGTCGGCAAAAAACTGTAGGACTCTTCTACTCGTGAGGGAACAGTAGCGCGCACAACACGAGTAGTTGATGAGCAAGCTAGGCCCTGGTCCCCCTTTGGTCTGTAGCGCCAACAATTATTATTATTATTAATTTGTAAGCGTTGTTCGTTTGTTAGACGATTCATGGTTAAACAATGGACCAAACTGAAGATGTTTGACAGTGAAACAAAACACGAAACGTGCGTCTGCTGTTGAAACGAGTAAAAAATCACTTTTTACTTGTATACCGAAATTTCGTCTTTTGCTGCATTAAGCGAAGGCAAAGGACTACTTTGAAAGACAGATTTTCGGCCTGGGATTTCTTTTAACAACACAAATGGTAGTATGATACAGTTGGGATGACAGACATTGATTAAGACATGTTTTAAGAGTATTGAATGTGTTGTATAAAGCTGAACTTAATGCTTTGCATGAACTGCCCTTATTTCTGCAGTGCTACAGTCCGCGGTGGACCTGAGATTCAACCAGCTGCCAGCTGCTTCCAATGGCTTACTTCAATTTGGTTGAAGTCCTTCTCCACTTGTGTGCGCCACCTCAGCTTCGGATTTCCTTTGCTATGTTGTTCCAATAGCTCAGATTCTACGACTTTTTATGCCGAAGACTTTTTAGACGCTTTTGATGGTTTCTCTAGCGTTGTATTGCAAGATGATTGACGAGGTGCATGGCATCGTACAGATCATAGAGTTCGTCATTGAGTCTTGTCCTCCAGATGACATCGACGCAAACAGGACCAAAAATCGCCTAAAAAAAGGCTATCCCTCAAAAAGCCCAAGGGCATTCTCAACCGCTTTTGGTAAATTCCAATTTTCCTCGCCATGAAACACGACTAGGACGGCCAAGATCAACGTTATACACATCAAGATTCGTCCTTCGATAAAGGGTTTTGTTACTATATTGGGTCTTGACGCTTAAGAAACAGAGATTGGCAGGCGCGAATCTGTGTTTGACTTTGGTACTATCCCTATTTATTTTAGAGCGGAAAGGGACGAAGTCCTTCTTTGAAGTGAAGTTACTCCTGCCTAATGTAGCTTTCTGTCCGAGACGTCAATGTTGTGCGTCCTTCTTTGACGACAGCATCTATTTCATTATGCCCTCATTAAGCGCCAGACCCATCTGAGCCGCTTCAATGCCAGTAAACACCTCATTAACGGCTGGCTTTGTTCGTCCAGTCAAGTCAATGTTGTCCGTGTTAGCTACCTGTTGAGCTGACTTTTGGAAGATCGTGCCTTTCGTGTTGACTTGTAAGTTATACACGATCTTCTCAAGAATGGTGTTGAAAAAGTTCCATGACCGCACGTCGCCTTCTTTAAAACCTTTTTCGGCATTGTTGGTTTCGATGATTCTATTGCCGACCTTAACGGAGCAGCGAAAGTTCTTACACGAACCGACGAGCTTGATAGAGATGCCATAAGTAGACATGACACTGTATAGCTTGTTCCTAGTCACACTGTCATATTCTGTCTTGAAATCGACAAATAGGTAGAGAGTGTCAATTTGTAATATTAAGGCCTCTTCCAGGATCCGCCGACAGTTCAAGCATGCATTATAGCCGTATATAGTCGACTAGGCGTATGTTCAGATGCCATTGACACACAGTGTGGCAGCCGTGGCGTAGTGGTGGGTGGAGTGCGACGCGCACAGCCTGAGGTCCAGGTCCGATTTCCGTCTGAACACCTCGAATTTTTTTATGGCTCTACCTATTTCGAGCTGCTGACAACACTTAAAGTGAATTAACTGTCTAAGAAAGCTTCTCAAACTTCGCCATTCGGAGTCGGCAAAAAATTGTAGGTCCCATCTACTCGTGAGAGAACGGTAGCGTGCACAATAAGAGCGTGTGGACTGTAGCGCCATCCTATAATAATAAGTATAATAATAATAATCGACACACAGTACAAACAGCAAACAATTGTACAAGAAACTGTCGTCTCAGAAGACTTTTTCTTCTTGTGGCGCTACTGCCCGAGGTGGACCTGGGCCTCAACCAACATGCCTCTCCAGACAGCACGTTTTTTCGCCAACTGTCTCCAGTTGCGCACTCCAAGTTGGTTGAGGTCCTTCTCCACTTGTGTGCGCCACTTTAGTCTAGGTCGTCCTCTGTTGCGTTGTCCCAATGGCACGGATTCAAAAACTTTTCGGGCCGGAGCAGTGGTGTCCATACGCTCTACATGGCCTAACCTCTCAGAAGACAACATTTGAAAAGATCAACTCAGCTCCCCGAACATCTGCCTCTTCTATACAAACACTTTATGTCAACTCCTTGAGCCCACAAAACAAAAGTCAAATTCCGTAAATACTCAAGAGAATGTGCCATTTCATTTGATTAATTTTATAAAAGCCAATTCGGTGCCTATTCCAGTGACCTAGGTCCCTTTCCGCACCAGCCATGCTACAAGCGAAAACTGATATCAAGTCGGGAAGTGATCACTCAGAGCTACACACCCTTTTGCCCAATAAAATCATCCAATCCGCGAGAATACACAAAGTGACATGTAGCCCGAAGCTGCTGTAGTCAGCAATTCTGAAACCGGTCATCATCGTGGCCCAAAGTCGATGTAACAACCGAAAATCAATCGACTGCGCATAACCCCATCGAAGCGTGACGCAAGCTAAATGCGCGTCGCTATTGCCTGCCATTAGACGGGCCACTGCGACCGCCGACACGATGCCAAAGGTTGTCACACCGGATATGCATATCCGGACGACTTTGGCTGCAATAAATTCGAGAAAATCAATTGTTTGTCGGCACTTAACTCAGGCGGCCCCAGAGATGTCGATTCTGCACCACGAACACGGCGCGCAAGCCGGAGCGGAACGCGGACACACCACCGCACAGTGGCGCAGTGTGCACTGAATGGTGAAAACACAAATCACTTTAGACCGTTCGTCTTGTTGCGGGTTTTCCAGGTGGAAAACGCTGTTTCATCATCGCCGGTGTCAGCGAGTGTTACGAAATTTGACGAAATCTCTTGGACCCTCCTAATCACCGTAATCCCGCACAACCGTGGTAAGGAGCCGCTCGCTCTTGCGCTCCCCTTAGAGCTTTAGGAAACGTCATGGTTCACGCACCGCAACAAGCGGCGGATGCTGTACCTCACGGGCCAGTGCCAAAAAAGCAAAAAAATTCGCCAGTCGCCCGATGGGGAAATGGCAAATTCACGAGAAGGCGGATTGCCTTCGCGCTCGACGGCGCGGAGGATGATCCAGGGGTGGATCAACTTCGCTTTCTTTATGACCTGTCTGCACGGTTCGTATTTATCTTCTGGCCGGCAAGGCAGGAGGTTACCACAATGATGCGCACCGGCACGTCGACACTGCGCGCCGGTGATAGCGAAAACCAAAGAGCCCCGCCGACTGCGGTGGACTGTGGACGATTGCGTCTGCAATTGTCTTGTCAGGCCGGCGTGCGGCGACGGCCACCAAGAGGTAATACCAGTAGTGGCTAATGAATTGCAATGGGCCATAAACTGCGGTGCGCCATTCCGGCTGTGCGCGGCAGTGATACCGTGGACAGCATGTGATTGCAAGGAGGAGATCTGCTGCGCGCGGTTTTTTGATGCTGCAACGCCTCCAGAGATGCGAATCGAGGAAAGTTACGAAATTTCAGGCTGTATCCTGTCTTGCGGCACACATTGTGTCTCCGCTGTCGAGGGGACGGAAGTACACGCGTGTTTGCATACCCCGGCACCATTTGCATCATAGGTGAGCGCACCTGCATCAATCCGCGCCGTCCGTCATGGACGTCCGATCGCGGCCCAGCCGAGGCCCATTCAAATGCCAACCTTCCTCGGGCTTTCGTTTTCGTCGTCGAACGTTGTTGTCACAGCGTCTAGAAAGTGGCGTACCTGTGATGGGGGCTAATTTTAGCCGATTGCGGCTGGGGAAAGTCCGGTCACAAGATGCCTGTCGTCCTTCGCCAATTCGCCGGATTAATTAGCCAGTAATGTGACGCAGAAGGAAGCCGCCGGAGGAGTTTCTGGCCCGCAGCTGAAACTGCGCACGCGTGCACGCGCTCCGCAGTCAATTAATTATCGATTTTTATTGGAAATATCTTATGGGAGATTAATTAAATTTGAAACGAGCACGTTGGCGATTTATTTCGTTAGGCAACTGCATGTGCTGAGCGGCCTGTGTGCGTGGATTACGTGATCTTGACGCTCTGCGCTGGCTGCTCGCCAGTGGCAGAAAGTGCAAGTAGAGGTGTTGAGAAGGATCTCGGGCCGTAAATCGCTGCCGGATTGGGAATTAATTGCGGCCTCGGTAGACCGGCTCATATTTCTTTAATCTTTATCGGCCGATCGTGCCACTGTTTTGTGTCGGTGTTTCTCGGATTTCGGTCGATCAATTTAGGAGACCGGTTGGTTACGGGTGCTTCTATTTGTCATCTCGTTATCGGCACACGTGTTGACTGCCCGCGACGGAGGCAGGTTCTCGAACTTGAGAGCGATCTAAAGTGTGTGCGGAGTCTGCTGCAGGAAACGATTGGCGGATGATGTGTCGCATCATTAGCTCTCTACACGGAATCCCAGTCGTTTGTCAATTTAAGGAATTTTGCCAGGAAATGATTTATGCACGGTCGTGGTATCACTTTGGGACTCTCCGTGGTTGGGTAGCTCTTCCCTGCCAGCCAAGATAAATTATGTTGTCACGGCAAGCGGACTTGACTCCACTGGCGGTTCATTGTCCTAGCACTCGCCGGCAACGACGATGTTCCCCGACGTTATCCCCTCTTTTCTGTTCTTCAACCAGCCAGCCCGATTGCAAAGGAATTTCAATTGACCAATTCCAAATGCCATTCGAACAGGTGGATCTCACGGCTGCCTCGCACTCAGAAGCCAAATTGTTCTGTGTAACCCCTCGACACTTAGCCCATGCACTCGACTCCGAACAGTTTCGTAACCAATTACATCATGGGAACACCATGCTCTTGGCAGAGTCCAGTTAATCTGCTTACAATCCACTTATCGACGGGCTGTCTATGCGCCGCTGATCGATTGTAAGCCTCGGCGGTGCACCGCAAAGCGGAACCCGTTAAACAAATCGTTCTGCGTCGATCATTCTAAGTCGATCGGTTGGAATTCTGTTATGCCACTCAAGTGGCCGTCAAGAATCTCCTCCGCCGCGCAGTGGCCGAAACCAGCAGTTCCCATGTCAGTTCAGCAAACAGAACCACCCCGCTTGACTCCCCCTGGTAAGCACGCAGTTTCGTAATGCGTGCCTGAGAGTGGGAAATAAATTGCATAACACGGCACACGGCTGGAGACCGTGCTCCAGAACACCCACCACAGTCGAACGCACCACAGCGCGCGCACGGATTTATTTATGAACAGCCATTGGTCCACTTTTTCGTTGTCTTGGAGCGCGCATGCGCGCAGAGGATTAATCCTCTGCACGGCAACAAGTTGAATGCGTCTCGTGTGCGATGTGTTTCTGCTTGCCAGTCGTGGACTGAGATGACATCTGTAACGGGCACGCAGCACGATCTCCATCATTTAGTGAAACTGAAAATCTCTAAGTGTCGCTGCGCTTCCGTAATCCGAGGGAGCATGTTTGCGTGCGGCGCTTTTTTACAGGCCCCGTCAATGGCGGATGCTGGACAAGCGAGAGCAGGTTCCTTCGGTTTCTCGTGCGTTGCGGCGGTGGCGAATTGTTTCGATGTCCGATTTGTGGGACACTTTATCTTGAGATCGGGCGACACGCCAAGGTGGACGTGAGTGTTGTTTCCCTCGGACGGGAATTTAATAGGGAATGTGTTTCGGCGGCAAACAAATGAAAAACAGCAATACATCGATCGACTTTCACTTCCTTCACGGAGTGACAACGACGCTCTACGATCGCTTGGATCAGCCACAACTGAAGCCAAATGGAATGAGGATGTGGCGCAGAGTTTCCTGCTCTCGTTGCATTTTTGAGTTTATTAATTTATCGGCCTGCACCGCCTTATGATTAATGAAACGATTGTCCACTGCTGACATCTGGCGTTTGACAGGCGTCGTTGAAGTACTGCGGGCCGACTGGTTTAAGTGGACGACTTAATGAAACTTTTGCGTGGTAATAGCCTTGTTTGAACCTGATTTGACAGACGGACGCGCTTCATGCACAAACAATGTCCTTACAATTGTCAGAAGTCCCATTTTAATGGCAGCTTGCTGCAGACTTAATGACATTCCATTATCTCTCAAAAGCTTGGAATTCCAACCTCAAGTAAGATTTATGTGCCTTGTCAAACTTTGCAAATAAAAGCGAAACTTTCAGCAAACATCTGTTGGCATAAATCATTTAAGACCGATGAAAGTGCGCTGTTTCTGGCAGCATGCTGGGCGTCTTAAACCGTTTTTATAGCTTTGGCGTGCGCTAAAACATTTTATTGCTCATTTGCCTGAATTGCTTCATTAAATCAATTAAGTACGGCTTGTCAGCAAAATATTTTTAGAAGCCCAATTTGGAGTGAGATGTTTGTTGGTTAGCTCTGGCTTGGGTTAGGGATTTGGGGAGAAACATTTTTTGCTTTCATTTCTTGACTTCTCAGTTGTAGCGGTTTGCTATGAAAGACACACTTAGTTTTGATGGAAAGGTATAAAACGGTACAAATGGTACGTTCATTTTTTTTTCACATTTTACACAATCTATGAATTTCTCTCCAAAATAACTACTACTCGCTACTTGCAACAAGCAATCGGAACTAACCAAGGCCACACTTTCCTGTTCCCTTTGTGGCGGTTGCCCACGTCTCTTTCTCACATCACAATCGTTATCTGTGAACGGCTCAAAGCCTCTTCTTCATGTTGTTTCCGATAGATCTGCAACGCTTTTCTTCAAATAAAAACAAAAGAATCATACATTTTGAGAGTTATCACTTTTTGTTCAACAACTTGTTAACGATCGAAACGCATGATGTTTGCCCAATAATATACGTTTAGCCGCCGTTGCGGCAACCAAACAAAAATATTATGCCCATACCCGGCAAATGTCATTTATCAAAATATTTGTGACTTACTTCATACTGGTACGACTTCATACTGGTACGACAATGGAAGGTATGAAATGAGAGATTTTACATAATAAAAAAAATTATTAATGGGAAAGTAAAAACATTTTATTCAAAGTGTTGGCCATTGTTTTCTACACATTTTGACCACCTTTCTGGCAATTTGTGAACACAGACACCCAATTTTCGACCTCCTCGTAGGAATCAAAGTGCTGCTCATCCAATGTGTGTCCCATCTATGGAAACAAATGGTAGTCAGAAGGAGTCAAGTCTGGTGAATACGGCGGGTGGGGTAGCTTCTTCCAGCCAAATGTTTTGATTGTATGCTGAAAAGGTTTTGCTTTGTGTGCAAGTGCATTGTCATGGAGCAAAATTACCTTGCCGTGTCTTCTGGCCCATTCTGGTCGTTTCTCGATCAATACATGGTTCAAATTGATCATTTATTGTCGGTAGCGATTAGTATTAACGGTTTCACCAGGTTTTAGGAGCTCGTAGTACAGCTCGTGGTCCCACCAAACACACAGCATTGTGTTCTTACCGAATCGATCTGGTTTTGCAGTCGATGTTGTTGGTTGTCCCAGATTAAACCATGATTTTTTCCGTTTAGGATTTATTTTAAAATCCATTTTTCATCGCCAGTGACAATCCGATGAAAAACCGATTTTCTTTCGTGTTTTCCATCTGTTTTTCATTGAATTCATGTGGCACCCATTTTCCACACTTTCGGATCTTCCCCATATCTTTTAATCGGTCAGAAATTGTTTGTTGTGCAACATTTAACATTGCTGCCATTTGCTTTTGACTCAAAGTGTCATCTCCATCCAATATCGTTTGCAATTCGGTGTCTTCAAACTTGTTTGGTGGTCTTCCACGTTCTTCATTTCTCACATCAAAATCATTATTTCTGAACCGTTGAAACCATCTTTTGCATGTTGCTTCTGATAGAGCATGATCACCATATGCCTCCACAAGCATTCGATGCAGCACTTTTTTTCAAATGAAAACAAAAACTTAATGCTTTCCGCAAATCATCACTATCTGGTACAAAATTCGACATTTTTAGCACGATGAAAAAATATGATGATGTCTGTTCAAAAAAAAATTAAGACTCGTCCACAACAAATGTTCCCTGTCGAGACATTTGCATGTTGACGCTCACTTAATACCTGTAAACCAATAAGGAAGAAGAAGGTCGACTGAGCAGCTGATTTCTCCTTCATTCATCGGAAGTTCGGCTGTTGTTGGCGTGTTCTGGTGGAAACAGCCCAATTTCTGAAAGTCGAAACATCGAACATTGTCTCATTTTTCTCACACAACTTTACGTTACCTCTCTAAAACAGGCAATATGGTGGTTAATTCGTTAATTTTTGCCCTCGATGGTGTCAAGAACTCGTAAATTACCCACATTTCGTGAGGTAGTCAGCCATCTTGTATATATTCAACACAATGCGTTCGTAAAATTAGTGTAATAGAATCTCTAAGTGGGATTTAATTCAAATAAAGGATATTTTGGCCGCCGTGGCGTATTGGGTAGAGTGCGACGCTCACACGCCGATAGGTCTAGATTCGATTCCCGGCTGAAAATCTCGAATTTTTCACGGCACCAACTCTTTCGATCTGCTGACAACACTCAAAGAGTAATAACTGTCTAAGAATGCTTGTCAAATTTCGACGTTCGGAGTCAGCAAAAAACTGTAGGTCCCTTCTACTCGTGAGAGAACAGTAGCGCGCACAACACGAGTAGTTGATGAGCAAGCTAGGCACTGGTCCCCCTGTGGACTGTCGCGCCAACAGTTAAAAGATATTTTGATAACTTATACTTATAACTCATTGAATATGTAGGAAAACACGAGAGCAGGTCATGGTTGAAAGTCGCACATTTGGAAAGGATTTCTTTTCAACTGGTGTTCCGAGTTACACGTAATACAATTAAAGTAAGTTTTTGGTTTTATATATTCGACAGGATACATTCACTTCGATGGCCGTTCAATTCAATTAGCCACTACGTATATTGCTCATATTCTAGCCAACGTGGAACACTCCTCCATTATGCCTTAGCCGCTGGAGACCTCAAATCCACTGAAATCTTAATTTTTAATCTGGAGCGCTCAGACTCAAAAACTGGTCCATTCTACTACCAGCTACCTACATTTAATACGGGGGTTGCCTTTATATTTCGGGATTAGAGAACAAAAACAAATATTAATCATCGAAAATAGCTTTATTGTTTTTCAAAATGTTCCCCATTAAGATCTATACACTTTTGCATGCGTTTGAACCAATTGTCGAAGCACTTTTGCCGCTCTGATTGAGGTATTTGCAAAACATGCATTCTGAACGCATCAACCGCTTCTTCAGGTGTCGGAAAACGTTCACCTCTCATTTTATTTTTTACGTACGGGAATAAAAAGAAGTCATTCGGTACCAGGTCAGGACTATGCGGCGGATGACTCATCAAATCGATGTTTTGAGTTCTCAAAAATGCATTTGTTTGAGCCGATGTGTAAGAGCTCGCATTGTCGTGGTGAAGTGTGATCCATTTTCGGAGGTATGTTTTCCTGATTTCTTGGTAGACAACTGACAAACAAATGGTTGTGCACCACTCAGAAGTGACTGCTCTGCGTTGTTCTAGTGGTACGGTTGCGACATGTCCAGTTTTTCCATTTGCTTGGATGTGCTTCGTGCGCGAGCAACATTTGTTGGATTTGGTTCAATTTGAAACACCTATACAGTCGACTGTGTTTACTTTCGGGCTCATACGCGTAAATCTACGACTGATCACCTGTCACGATGTCATAGACGTGTTTCGAACCACCGTTATAGTAATTTTTGAGGATTTCTTTCGACCAATCGACACGAGCCGTTTTTTGAGCGATTGACAAACCGTGTGGGATCCGACGCGAACAATTTTGTTTGGCGGTCAATTGTTCATTCAGTATTGAATGTATGCTGGTCCCACTAATCCCTAAGGTTGCCCCAATCCCACGATAGGTCACATGAGGATCTTGCAATATCAGTTGGCGCACAGCATCAATGGTTTCCGAAACAACAACTGATTTTGGACGACCTTCACGAAATTCGTCTTGGAGTGAACTACGACCTCAGATTAATTCACCATACCATCGAAAAACACTGGTCCTTGATTAGGCTTCATCGCCAAAAATTGAATTAAATTCATCGATGCACTATTGTTAAGTTAATCCTCGTCGAAAGTTGTGAAAAATAATCGCACGAAAATTTTCACGATTTAGATCTATTTTTTGGGCGAGATAAATCTTTTAAGTTACTGTAAACAACGCAAATAGCGCTCGTATGTCAAAACGTTCTGAGTACGTATAACCTCGAAAATGTCAAACTTTACGATAGAGCTGGCAGTTGCCAGATTGCAACACTAGGGTTGCTCAATCCCGAAATATAAAATGCAACCTTCGTATAACACACTTTAAGTATGACAATATTTCCTAGTTATAAACCAATTTTTACTTTCTTTTGATTGAGACTTTTTTTAAGCCCAGTAGATTAACTCCAGGAGAAAACTGTTTATCAATCAGTAAAATGTTTTATGAAGCGGACCTCCTTTCAGGTTGTCCCAAGTCAGTGGTGCAAGTTATTTTCAACCGCACATTTGGGGCCCACATACAGGTCACATTCAAGTGGCTGGCTTGCTTATGCCACCTTATCGGTGAACCTGCTGCAAGCTTTCTATTCACCCAGGATTATCCCGTTGTCTGAAAACACAAGAGATAAAATATTGCCATGATAATCGCACCGCAGATGACAACTTTCACAAGCCACCGCAGCGCGCTAGCTACTTGCCGGAACCGCATTAGTGCCTGCCCACTTGTTCTAATCTTACTTCTTTCTTCCTTCCAGTGCGCTCTAAAGGTCGAATGTCACCTTCTTCCTCTGTCGGTACGGGCTCATTCATATCGCCTGACACAGCGGAAGATTCTCATCATCAGCGCAATAAGCGCAGAGCTCCTCACATAGATCATCCGACGACACCGTCTTCAAAATAGCCACCCGTGAGCATCGCACAACACAACACAGTCCAGTCTCCCCCACCCCACAATCCTTTAATCCCCGAGATGAGGTGAAATTGCCCGGGGACCTTTGTAAATCATAACAATGCTCACCACCGTATGATCACCTGCGGCGCTAGTTTCTCTAGAGAGTGGTCACGAAGTAGCTCTGCCCTCGCGCTCTCCCAATCAGCAACATTCCTTAACAGCCATCGCTCCCCTTCCTGCGCGCGAGCGACCAAAGTTCACACGACCAATGCACCGCTGAACGCCGCCGCTAAACATTTTCACGAGCCATTCGCCGCCGAGGACCGAGTGCTCACCAGGGAAGAGATCGAACGACATGCCTTAAGTACCGCTTTACAACGATCGCACACAGCTCTCCAGTGGGCCTCACCGGGTTTCGTGCCATCTCCAACCGCTGCAAGTTCAATGTGGAGCCAATTGTCCAGGAGAAGACATCGCCATGCCAGCCACGTTCAGGCATTTATAATGCGGCAGCGTAGTTCGCGGAAACAAGCCACCATTACATATAAATTAATGAGCCCGTATCGGGCTCCATGGGCTGCGCCGATCCGAGCCGATCCGAGGAATGATCAAAGGATCAGGACAGCAGTGATGGGCAATTTTATCGCGATTTTTATTACACGATTGCGACATCTGATGGCACATTGAAGTAATTGATTGATCGGGGAATTGGCCGCCAGGCCGTAGTCTAATCACGATCGGGATTCTGCGAATCCCCGCGTCTGCCGCAGTCACAGGTTGGGCACAGCGTTATGATGAATGGGTGACAGTCGTTACTGGCAGAATGCGAAGCAGTGTCACTAGGTGTCTGCCGGGCAGAAACAATGCGACGAGCGACTACCCTGCAGACCTGTGTGTGCGCGATGAGCGATTTGTGCTGTGCACGATGTGCGAGGGCAGCGGATGAAATTCTACACCGCGAAGCAGGAAGTCGCATGGTCGGCTGGTCACCCAGGTTCTGTCAATGTCAAGGTGAATGGATATGACGAGGACAGTATGCAAATGTGTAGCGAAATGTACACAATTCGAGCAGTGGAACGCGCTCTGAATCGCGATCCGTATCTCTGGAAGCCAACCACAAGTCATGTAACGCCGCTGGAATCTCGAAGTTGCGTGCTGCGAATGGTGAGTGAGGTGATGAGGCAATGCACGGCAACTTGTTGGACTTCAATTTGTCGTTAATTGCGGGGAAAAGAAGCGCCGATGAGTGCTGTGAGTGGTGAGGCGAGGAAGTCCCTTGTTTCGAGCGCGGAATGTAGTTAACAGTTTCATCGAGTGCCTGATGCAGATTGCAAATGTTTGACAGCTGATGACTTATGAGCCCCGGGGCTTGATTGCGCAAGGTTAGACATCTGTGAGTGGAAGAGGCTTTCTACACGTTAATTGAAATTTCACCAAATTTATTGATGAAAAGATGATTGTGGTGCTGCATGCAAATTTGACGAGCATTGATGAAAGCATTGTGCAAAATGAACGGGGCTATTAAATTAATGGTTCGACGGTCCTGTACATACTGCTGTGAATGCGAATTTGAGTTTTGCCTTAAGCTACAACATCCACAAATTGTGCGTAACGTAACTCCATCTTGAAGTCGTAAGGATGAGTGCTGTCATTTGCGTTTTTTTAAATTAAATTTGTCATGTTGATTTTAGAAAAGTTTCGCAATTGTGAAAACTTCCCTAGTAAACAACATCTTTTTGCGAACTCGGAATTTATCAAATATTCTGTGCAGCAACGCGCACATTCATTTCGTTGATTAAGGTTAGCGCAGATAATCGTGACTGACGATACGTGCCATACGAAAACATAGGAAACTCAATATTTTCATCTTGATGCAGTGTGTTCACTCTCAAATGAATCAACGTTCTTAAACAATAAATGAGGCTTCGGGTTCAAGGCGACGTCTAGTCTTGAAGATGACTATGCACCTCACGTTACTGTCAGTTTCATGCGGTCTAGGAATGACGAAGGGGTAATTAGGGTGGCGATGACAAGTTATGCGATTGGTTAGGTTTTAATAACTAGATGCGGTGTCATCAAGATGTGACTGATCATCTCACCATTGAAATTAAAAGCGGGGGGGAGTGGACTTATTTGCGTAAGGTCTGCTATCTATAGACTTTTAAATGGATTTTAACAGGAATCAGATCTAATATCATCGATTTGTGAATCACACATTGGCAGAACCGCGCACATGATTTAAGCTCACGTCACTCAGTCACGTTTCCTTTTCTCAGCCAGCTTTCCTGTTGTCTTGTGATAATAAGACTTCCATTGCAAAGGAAGCATGGGCACAAAGCAGTCAAGCTTTCGTTGTCAAAGTGGAATCCACTGCCACTTCTGTTAGTGTATAGAGATGCTCATTACTTTATAACTCATTCTCCCATAAAGGTGTTTATTTGATCATAGAAAACGTTATACGGGGTAAGTCCTTCATTTACCGCATTCGTACGAAAGTCTATATTCCGTGAATTGGAGCAGAGGAATTTCAGTTTTGGGTTAATACCATTAAAAATTTGGGAAGCAACATCTGGCATCTGGCATTGTGGTCGCCGGGGTGTAGTGAGTAAAGTGCGACGCTCACACGTCGAAGGGTCTAGGTTCTACTCCCAGTTCAACACCAATTTTTCTAATATTTCACGGCACCACCTCTTTCGAGCTGCTGACAACACTCAAAGAGTAATAACTGTCTAAGAAAGCTTCTCAAATTTCGCCGTTCGGAGTCGGCAGAAAACTGTAGGTCCCTTCTACTAGTGAGAAAACAGTAGCGCGCACAACACGAGTAATTGATGAGCAAGCTAGGCCCTGGTCTCCCTTTGGACTGTAGCGCCAACAATTATTATTATTAACATCTGGCATCATTTGGCATTTGGCAAGACTCCAGCATTTAAAAGGAAATCGGAGTACACTTGATGCTTTTTAGTACCAAACATCCTAAGATTCACAATACGACCTTGAACGAATTGAGAAGAAATGACCTATATTCCGGTTTTTAATAGGAAAACGCTGGTGGGAAATTTTCATTGAAAACAAATTTTGCTTCGTGTTTACCAGGTATACCGGTATAAAATACGCTTTTTTTTGAAAATAAAACACTAATTATTAATGCAAAAGTAAAAACATTTTATTCAAAGTATTGGCCATTGTTTTTTACACATTTTGATCACCTTTCTGGCAGTTTGTGAATACCACGCAAATAAAATTGTTCGTCTTTTAAAGCAAACCAATCAGACACCAAATTTTCGACCACCTCGTAGGAATCAAAGTGCTGCTCAGCCAATGCGTGTCCCATCGATGAAAACAAATGGTAGTCGGAAGGAGCCAAGTCTGGTGAATACGGCGGGTGGGGTAGCTGCTTCCAGCCAAGTGTTTTGATCGTATCCTGAACCGGTTTTGCTTTGTGTGCAGGTGCATTGTCATGGAGCAAAATTACCTTGCCGTGCCTTCTGGCCCATTCTGGTCGTTTCTCGATCAATGCATGGTTCAAATTGATCATTTGTTGACGGTAGCGATCAGTGTTAACGGTTTCACCAGGTTTTAGGAGCTCTTGGTACAGCTCGTGGTACAGCTCGTGGTACAACTCGTGGTACAACTCGTGGTGCAGCTCGTGGTACAGCTCGTGATACAGCTCGTGGTGCAACTCGTGGTGCAGCTCGTGGTACAGCTCGTGGTACAGCTCGTGGTCCTACCAAATAAACAACATTGTTTTTTTGCCGAATCGATCTGATTTTGCAGTCGATGTTGATGGTTGTCCCAGATTAACTCATGATTTTTTCCGTTTAGAATTCTTAAAATAAATCCATTTTTAATCGCCAGTAACAATCCGATGCAAAACCTTCCTTTCTTTCGTGTCTTTGAAGCAAAATTTCACAAGTGTTCTTTCGGTTTTCCTTCTGTCTTTCATTCAATTCATGTGACACCCATTTTCCACACTTTTGGATCTTTCCCATATCTTTTAATCGGTCAGAAATTGTTTGTTGTGCAAAATTTAACATCGCTGCCATTTGCTTTTGACTCAACGTGTCGTCTCCATCCAATATCGTTTGCAATTCGGCGTCCTCAAACTTTTTTGGTGGTCTTCCACGTTCTTCATTTCTCACATCAAAATCATTATTCCTGAGCCGTTGAAACCATCTTTTGCATGTTGCTCGTGATAGAGCATGTTCACCATATGCCTCGACAAGCATTCGATGCAGCACTTTTTTTCAAATGAAAACAAAAATTTAATGCTTTCCGCAAATCATCACTTTCTGGTACGAAATTCGACATTTTTAACACGATGAAAAAATATGATGTTGTCTGTTCAATAACTTGATCTATACTAAATATTTTTCACAGATGTCGTAGCAAACAAACAAAAAAAATAAGGGCTCGTTCACAATAAATGTTCCCTATCGAGACATTTGTATCTTGACGCTAACTTCATACCGGTACACCTAACATACAGAGACATTCAACGGAGGACGTGGTTTTTACAGTACCATCTGAATTGGAGGGTATAATCGTTTGAAACCCTTTATGGCATTTTATTAATAAAGTAGACATAAACAATTAGTAAAAATCAATGGAATTCACGTGTTCTAAAATCAAAACATGGGAGTCCCACTGGAAGTTTCCTTGTTTATTATCAAAAATAAGGGACGAATTAATACGAAGTAACACAAACTGTCGTGGAACATCTACAAGATTAGGTATATCACCAAGAATAAGGACTTGCATGACAAAATACAGCTTGCTGAAACAGTTAACTATATTCTTCACGCTTTAGAATGGTCACAACTTGTTTACATTTTGCAGAAGTTCATGTTATTCGGTGTTCACGTTCACGTTACCCAAAGTCTATTGTAAGTCGAAAGCTTCCTGTTAAGCACATCATAATATATGGCGCTGGAAATTTCATATCGGTCTGGATAAATTTGTATCTAAACAATCGAAAACAAAATAAATGGAATTTTAACAAGGATTCGAGATTGGCTTTTTACTGTTTATAAAACGTCATTGTTCTGTCAAAATTTTTGTCGGCAACCCATTGGCTTTGCAAATGGCTTCACCCCTGGAGCACTTACCGTATTTAACTTCGTTAGCCATTCAGCCATTGATTCGGACAAAATAAATTTTCATCCATGGTACGAAGGGAAGTTGATCGAGGACCCTGAGATGTCTTCTTGCCCTTCCGATCGTGCCAACACTTTCATTTGCGTTCCGTAATTATAGCAGTTGACGATCAAATTAATTTAACAGAATTTTTGCTTTGCGACATTTGTTTTGTGACATCCTTTGCTACGCTTGTGGAGAATGTGGAGACTCTGTAAAGCGCTCCCTCTGCCAATGTTCCGCCTCTTCTCGGGTCAGGTAGTAATCGACAATTTATTGTTTATACCTTAAAAGAGAAAAACCTCCTTACTCAGAGGTTGTATAAGAAAATTCAGGAAAATTCGACTTCCGACGACTTGAAATTTGCGGGTAATTCTTGAAAGAAATAATTTACTGTCGATCTGTTTTTAAATCATGCAAGCCTTCAAGTTGCTGCACTACAGAAGGGACTGGAATGTGTTCATGAAACTAAATATTCGATGTAATGACCAGCACTACTTAAAGTTCTACCTAGGTTTGTGCAATTGCTTCAGTAAATTAAACAACCACGAATTTTATCAACTGCAGTGACCGAGTGTAGACTTTTGCCTCTTTAGGTTATTTCGCGTTGGTGTTCTAGGCGGAAACATTTGCCACGAACTAGATTGTGAAAAATAGTAAAAAATAGCGAAGCATCTGCGTCTATAGCGGCAGTCATGTGTTGGGAGCTGAAAGCCTAGGCTCTTTATCACAGAAGCGTTTGCTGATTTGGTAGTGGGGATTACAGTCCGAATGAAGCAGAACCTTAATCAACATGTCCTCCAATATTCAGTTGAACGCATCCAATTTCCAGCTTCATTTAAACGCGTTTCATCTACCGTGAACGCGTTTCATCTACAGTGAAATCCGAATATAACGATGGTGAAGGGACCGGACTTAATTGGTCTTCTTCTTCTTCTTCTTGTGGCGCTACAGTCCGGGGTGGACCTGGGCCTCAACCAACATGCCTCTCCAGCCAGCACGATCTTTCGCCAGCTGTCTCCAGTTGCGCACTCCAAGTTGGTTGAGGTCCTTCTCCACTTGTGTACGCCACTTCAGTCTAGGTCGTCCTCTGTTGCGTTGTCCCAATGGCTCGGATTCAAAGACTTTTCGGGCCGGAGCAGTGGTGTCCATACGCTCTACATGGCCTAGCCATCTTAAGCGTTGTATCCGTAGACGCTTAACCAGGCGCATGTCGCTGTACAGCCTATAGAGTTCGTCATTAAATCTTCTCCTCCAGATGCCATCAACGCAAACAGGACCAAAAATCGCACGCAAAACTTTTCTCTCGAAAAGACTAAGGACTTCCTCATCCGCCTTTACTAACGTCCAAGATTCTGCGCCATATAGTAGGACGGGGATGATCAAGCTGTTAATTAAAGCGAGCTTAGTCCTTCGAGTGAGGGCTTTATTACTCAATAGCCTCTTGAGCCCAAAGAAACAGCGATTGGCAAGAGTGATTCTGCGTTTGATTTCGGTACTGATGTTGTTGTCCCTATTTACCGCGGAGCCGAGGTAGACGAAGTCCTTAACTACCTCGAAGTTTCTGCTGCCTAGTGTGACGCTCTGTCCGAGACGTCGATGTTGTGTGTCCTTCCTTGATGACAGCATGTACTTCGTTTTGGCCTCATTTACCGCAAGACCCATTTTCGCCGCTTCCGCTTCAATGCCAGCAAACGCCTCATTGACGGCTCGCTGTGTTCGTCCAATCACGTCAATGTCATCAGCGTAAGCTAACAGTTGAACTGACTTCTGGAAGATCGTGCCTCTGGTGTTGACTTGTGAGTTACGCACGATCTTCTCGAGGATGATGTTAAAGAAGTCACATGACAGTGCGTCGCCTTGTCTAAAACCTTTTTTGACATTGAAGGTCTCGGTGAGTTCGGTACCGACCTTGACGGAGCAGCGAGAGTTCTCCATCGTCATCCTACACAATCTGACGAGTTTGGTAGGAATGCCAACACTAGACATGGCACTGTATAGCTCGTCTCTATGCATACTGTCATATGCAGCCTTGAAATCGACGAATAGGTGGTGAGTGTCAATTTGCATTTCTTGGGTCTTTTCCAGGATCTGCCGTAATGTGAAGATCTGGTCTATTGTGGACTTCCCTGGTCTGAAACCACACTGATAGGGACCTATCAGGTCATGGACAAATGGTTTCAGACGCTCACACAATACGGCAGAGAGGATCTTGTATGCGATGTTCAGGAGACTAATCCCTCTGTAGTTGGCGCAGTCAAAGGGGTCTCCTTTCTTGTGGACCGGGCAAACGACGCTGAGATTCCACTCATCGGGCATGCTTTCCTCCGACCATATCTTACAGATGAGCTGGTGCATGCGCCCAGCCAGGTCATCTCCAGCTGCTTTAAATAGTTCTGCGGACAGTCCGTCCGCTCCAGCAGCTTTGTTCGACTTTAGCTTGGATATTGCTATCCTCACCTCGTCTAAGTCGGGGGGACGGAATGCTTGTCTATCATCGTCCAAATTGAGTGGAACATTCTGCCTAACAGCGGGATTTGGGTCGTCATCGCCGTTTAGGAGTCTGCAGAAATGATCCTTCCAGATTCTCAGCACAGACTGCGACTCTACTATTAGTTGTCCATTTTGGTCCCGGCAGGCCTTGGTCCGAACCTTGTATCCTCCGGATAGCTGTTTTACCTTTCGGTAAAATTTTCGGACTTCATTCCTGCCAAAGCACCTTTCCATTTCCTCGACCGCGCACTTCTCATGCTCCTTCTTCTTCCTTCTGAGAAGCCGGTGCTCTTCCCTTCTTCTCTGTTCGTAGAGCTCACGAACAGCTCGCGTTGTTCGATGCAGCGTCGCTTTATAGGCGTCTTGTTTAGCTGCGTGCGCTTGCCTGCACTCGTCGTCAAACCATGGGTTCCTTCTGGGTGGGGACGTGAAACCCAGCACATCAGTGGCAGCATCTTTGATGGCTTCTTGACAACGTTTCCATTCTTCTTCTATGCTTAGTGCAGGAAGCGTCGAACTCTGGGCGAGTTTCCGGGAGACTCGGTCGGCAAAGTTCCCAGCAATCAGCTGCGATTGTAGCTTTTCGACGTCAAACCGTTTTGGCCTTTCTCGACTTAAATGGTCGTTATAGCTAAATGTCGCTACAACCAAATGTCAAAAAAAAAGTTGTTACCAGCTGAAAAGGCCCATATGTATATACAAATTTATTTCAGAAAAAAAGGAAGTAAACACATATTTATTAAGAATAGCTCATCTTATACGAGTATCTAAATCATTCCAGTGAAAAAGTCTGCAATATTTCGTTATTTTAAGTTCCGTTTCTAAGCAAAAACTTTTTCTAGTCGTTTTTCTCTACTTATAAGCCACGAAACTTCCATGTTTTGTCCCTTACCAAATAGAGCAAATCATTTCAAACTGAATAGTACCTGGAGCAAAAGTAAGCGCTGGAACTCCTTTACGCAGTTCCGGATCAGACTCATCCTCATCAGATAAAACTTCATGCACATTTATTACTGATGATGATGCTACATTTTCAATAATCCCTTGATCTCCAGGGTTATTAGCAGTCAGAACGAGATTATCTATATCAAAGTCAGTCTCTGAATTGCAGTAGTTTTTCTCTTTCGACCAATTTTGAATCGACTAATCGTTTAGTATACTCGTTGCTAATATTGTGCCACTCCTTCTGTAAGATTTCTTTTAGTTGAATTTTGTTAAAAATCTGGTGCGTTCTTAATTGTTGGTCCAATTTATCCCAGAGGTGGTCTAAAGGGTTCAAATCAGGGCTCTAAGGCGGTGTCGGCAGCGTTATAGAGCAACCACACATTTGAACCCTATGATCGGTATGCTTCGGGTCGTTGTCTTGTTGGAACAGAAAATCGGCAGGCATTCCTAGTTTAGTAGCACTTTCCTTGAGATTATTCTTTAGAATATCCAGGTACACACGTTGATCCATTGTATTTTCAATGAATGCTAATGAATGGTTCCCACTCCAGCAGCTGACATACACCCCTAAGCCATCAGTCCTCCACCACCATGTTTCACTGTCTTAATCGTGTGTTTCGGATTGAAGTCATCTCCTGTTTTTCGCCACACTCTTAGGCGGCCGTTAAATCCAAATTTACAAAGCTTTGACTTATCGGAGAAAAGAACCTTACTCGAAGACTTCGTAGACCAATGAATATACTCTTTTGCAAATGCAATTCGTTTTTCCTTGTTTGTTGCAGATATGCATGGTTTCTTCCTTGGTGTGCGGGAGGATAGTTTACAATGGAACGACGTACAGTTTCGGAGTGAACTTGTATTGTGTTGAGATTGTTAAACTTATCCGCAATTTTTCTAGCACATTCAAATGGACTTTTCTTTACCATGCGGACAATTCGTCTCTTATCTTTGTCGTTTAGCTTCGGGGGAACGTCCTGATCTAGCAGCGTTCTCCACTCTATTCTCATGTTTATAGTGATGAATTACTTGCTGGATAGTAGAATGAGAACGAGATACTATCACAGCTATTTCAGAGTAGAGAGAGAGATTTTTCTTGTTTGGTATGTAAATCAACGATTAGCTGCCATTGTTCGATCTTCAGCTCTTTTCGGTTCATATTTCAATAAAACCAGGAACAAAAATACTCTAGTACAACAAGGAACTACCGCGAATGACACACGACACCAAGTACATAGCAAAACAGAATAAATTTATTAATTTGGGGATTCCCCTATTAGAAAATTTCTTCTTTTGTAAAATTATATAATTTATATAATATAATATAATTTTAGGTGCTTCCAGCTTCTACATAATTTTGTTTTTATTAAAAAGGACAAATTCGGAGATTTTGTTTTTTGCTGTAAATCTAGAAATATCAACTAATTCAAAAATATAAAAAGGTTAAACTTTTTTTTTAATAACTATCAAACGGCAGTCTAATTTTATAAATCATATGGGCTGTACCTAGACTTTTGTGGAGCACTGTATGTTGTAAAATAATGTGGCTGAGGTTTATATCGGCGAATTTCATTGTATTTTTATTTGTTATGTTAAGGCACCGAGGTACACCACCTGATGGGGGTGAAGTGCGAAACTCAACCACCGCAAGTCTCAGGTTTCTAGATGCATAGAGCACCTCGCGTTTTTCACAAGCACCAATTTTTTCGAGGTGTGATGTCAGCACACAAAGAGTACTGTCTATGAAAAGGCTTCTTAAATCAAGTCTTTCTAAGTCGGCAAAGACAAAACCACGCATAACACGAGTAGTTTCTAGAGAAGCTAGGACCTGATCCTCTTGTGGATTGTTGCGTTATCCATCCGTATCTGCATCCATCCGTAGAGCACCTCGCGTTTTTCACAAGCACCAATTTTTTCGAGGTGTGATGTCAGCACACAAAGAGTACTGTCTATGAAAAGGCTTCTTAAATCAAGTCTTTCTAAGTCGGCAAAGACAAAACCACGCATAACACGAGTAGTTTCTAGAGAAGATAGGACCTGATCCTCTTGTGGATTGTTGCGTTATCCATCCGTATCTGCATCAAATTCATTTGATTTAAGCATTGGCTTCTTCTCTCATATATTTTTAGCAACCCGAATATTATAAAATGCTCTCCTCTCTCTTTACTTGCCAGTTGCTTGACTGCTAGCTCAAAGGCCCAGTGGATATTTGGGTTCTTCGAAAGTCCTCCGTGCAGGGAAGATAGGCGGGTAAAATAGGAAAAATAGAATTCTAAAAATTGAGCTGGTTGTCGCCTTTCTCGAGCATCTACAAAAGCGTGTATTTGATATTTGTATTTTGTAAACATATTTGAGTTCAAAGGCCGAGATGACCCCACTGGTATTTGCGTGATTCCACTGGTATTAGCAAATGAAGACGTGGCTTGGAAGAACTTGTTAATTTCTATGAAAACTCACAGTACTTCGTACAATTCCGATTTGAAACTTGATTAGACGCCGGTGAAGCAATGAGAATCAGTTATCGCGTTAAGACAAAGATTTTCAGGGATGCCAAAGACGCGAATGTTCACAGCGCCTCAGAAAAAAGTGGAAATCTCATGCTGTAGAGAGCTTTTGGAGATGTGTAGTGAGAACGCGGACGGTGTTATGGATCAAATTGCCAGTTGTAATTCCAAATCTATATTGTTTTCCTGCTCCTTGGAGCGACTGCTTCACATTAAAGATGTCTCGCCTGTATTTTTGAACCAACATCAAAGCTCTCTCTATCTAAACAAAATTCCAAAACGGTCTGTAAAAATGTGCTATTCTCTAAATTGAACTCTGGTGGACCACTAGACAGTCCAAACGAACCCATCATCATTAGTTACCGTCAGCCATACGTTTCTCTACCCCTACACTTCCCTCTCAATTAATCGCTCTTTTCTTGACAGAACTCTCTACCTCAATGACTCTTTTCTTCGTTGTGCAACATAAATTCTGCGTGCCCGGCTCCCACTCTCAGAACGTGACCGGCGTCCCAAGTCCACGCGATTTTATGGCGCTAGCAAAACAGAGCCGGTGTTACATAACAATAAGCGAAATACCGCAAAGGTAGTTGCCTTCTGCCAAAAAGAACTTTCTCTATTCTTTACAAACTTCTTTTAGTTCTGTTCTCCCACAAGCATGCATCCGTTCACTTTTCCAAGATCGCTTAATTTTGCATTCTTGTATTCTGAGACAAATGGGAACAGGTACTTCAACTCTGTCGACCCTCACAGCATGTCTGACAACTGTACAAATTTATGTTGTTTTCTTCTAGGCATCCCTTCTTCGTGATTAGGAGAAGAAGCAATCAAAAGTTGAAGGCACCGAAAAACACGCTTCAAGAAGCATGAGAGAACCCTACGGGGAGGCATCTTCCCAGAGCCCAATTCGGTCTAGCGTGCTAAACCTCGCACGGTTACGCTTCCCTGACCATGGATGTCAACGGTGTGATCCGCTTCCAGATGTACCTATGCAACTATTGTCGTGTCAGTCTCCCTTCCGCCCACCTGTGAGAGTGAGTGCGCCCCGGCTTGGTCTAGTTAGCCCACCAACCCACCAACCGCTGCCATACTGTGACGACGAACGATGACAGCGGCCTGAGTCATTATTATCGACCACCGTATCGCCTCCGGGTGTCTCCCACCGGCCACGTTTGCCTTTATTATGATATATGGCTCGACAAGAGGGCATGGGAGCTGGTAAAGGTGTGGCGCAACCACGATGTACCGCATAAAGTCAACAACGTGTAAAAAAATCCATTAGGAGACAGCGAACGGCAGACGACAGAGGACAGGGGTGATGGAAGATAGACGACAATGGAGGAGGCAGTGGCACTGCGAGTTTCCTCGTTCGGATTGAGTTACTCGTACCCACTGTGTGCCCGCGCTTCTGAACCCGCCTTGCTGTGTAGCCTGGTTTCCTCTTTGCTCTGCTCGCTGTGTGACCCATTCCGATTCCGATTCCGATTGGATTTCGCCTTCCGATGTGCCTGCTTGCCTCGCTGACAGACCGAATGCGCCGCGGGGCCTGGTTCATTAAACTGTTCTGCGCGCGTAATCAAACCACTTACTGGAATTGGTAGGTCTTTTAATTACGCATCCGCGTCTGCTTGTGCACTTCCAGCGCTTGGTTTCCAGATCGATTCTGAGAACTGCTCGCTTCCGAGTGGTCTATCGGGTGCACTTAATCGGCCGTGTGGACACATGCTCGTAAACTCACAGTCGGCAGCGGAAATGGGATGCATCGGGCCACGGTAGCTGGGCAGTTCGTGCAGTCCACAGGAAATTATTAACCCTCCGGCTACTGGTCATTACCCAGGAGATGAGTATCGACCCTTTGCATGGGAAATTGCAATCACGCTCGCGCCTGCCACCCGGTCCAGCCGTAGTCTGATTTCAACTAGTTAACACCTCGTCGACTTAGGGACTGAACAGCGAGCCGGGCTTCAGGTGTTGATTATTCAATGGAAACACCTGTCGCGCTGGCAGACTCATCCCATCCTGTCGGCCGTCCATTTGTCGCCTTAGCGGCTCAATCAGGTTGCTCAATCGCATCGATTGCGAAGGGATGAGACCAATTATTGGACACGTACGCACGCCGCTTTGGTCCATTAGGAGCGAGAAAGACACGTCGGAGTCGGCCGACCAGAGACGCAACAAACCACACGTAATTGTGGAATGGGAATGAAAATAAGACGAAAGTGAGTTGGGAGCGTATCTGGTGGCTTTCCGGTTTGCGTTTATCTGCTCTGCGCCCGATTCGGTGTTCGCCTGAGTGGAGGCCTCGAATAAAATAAATTAACGCAGACATCGATTAGCATAGCCGATGATCGGTGATACCGATTGTGGCGGTTATTTAGTGGCGCACGGCGTTGCAGTGACTTACGGCATCACGGTGGGCTCGGGCTTTGGAATTTAGGGTATCTGGAGAATCCGATGGGCGAATCTACATCCGCGATGTGCCGTCGTCGGAGATGGTCGTCTGGGATAAATTGGAATTATCTAACACCACAAGGCACTCGGACTGGTTTATGCAACTTGGTGTGCATTGCTGAGGGTGGCGCGGTAGTTTGTTGAGTTGGAGTCAGCGACTGACCCATCTGAGGGGAATGGAATGCGAGCGTAAGTCCAGGCACTATTACGGGATGCTGACATAACGACGACACTTAATTGAGTCACCGCAGTATTTTTGTGTGTTTCACTTCTCCATTAGATGATTCAATTGGCATCGGCAGTGATGGAAAGTAATACTCGCCGTTGGTTTCTTTGTGTTGATCACATTGGCAGGGATGCGTTTTATTAAGAGATGCCCTGATAGTGTCAATCAGGCTGATAGCTGATTGATGATGATAGCCAGCATTATCAACCATTTCAGAAATAATTTCAAAGGAATCAGTTGACACAAGCTATTGATGTGGAATCTATTTTCTCTTTCTCACATACAGCCAACAGCTTCAACATATATTTCGTCTTTAAAGAGCCTCAGCTTAGAAGCTTCCATTTGATGAGATTGTGAGTTGTACCTGATATGTTTAATTACGCGGAGATTTCGAAAAACCGTCGTTCTTGAATGGACGCTGACAAGTTTCAGTCATTTCGAACTCGATTAGCTGCAACTATGAGAAAGGAAGCCATTGAGTGAGTCGACGTTTATTTTACAAACGGACTATCGCCCAGCTATGGCCCTAAGCCGTGGCTTAGTGGGTAGAGTACGACGCTTACACGCCGAAGGGTCTAGGTTCAATTCCCGGCTTTAATATAATATAAAAATTGTTGGCGCTACAGTCCACATGGGGACCAGGGCCTAGCTTGCTCATCAACTCGTGTTGTGCGCGCTACTGTTCTCTCACGAGTAGAAGGGACCTATAGTTTTTTGCCGACTCCGAACGGTGAGATTTGGGAAGCTTTCTTAGACAGTTATTACTCTTTGAGTGTTGTCAGCAGCTCGAAAGAGGTGGTGCCGTGAAAAATTCGAAAAATTGATGTTGAGTTGGGAGTCGAACCTAGACCCTTCGGCGTGTGAGCGTCGCACTCTACCTACTACGCCACGGCGACCACTACCATGGACTTATTATTTTTATTTATTCTGCAGTCAATTTAAAATAAAATTATAAAATTAAAATAAAATTATATAAATTAACAGTTTATTTACTTTTTAAATTAAAATTTTGGAAGAACAGTATAACTTTACTTTGAGACAATTTACAAAGTTGGAAAATCTGAAAATAAAATATTTTGTGCATCTGGGTTTTAAATAAAAGTAAATTATTTTATTTACATTTTCAAGATTTAATTAACAAATTATTCTGAGTCCAAAAAAGTAATCGGAGTCAGTTTGAGGCTGTTTGTTAAAATCGGGTTGCAAGAACATATCAATAGCTTCAATATCAAATGGAACTTTTTTTTGCAGACTTCCTTACTCTCTGGTTTGTAATAAATGGATCTGAAGATATTAACATTCTATTCAGAGTATCTGTAAGAGTGTCTTGTCTAGATGTTTTTCGACTAAAATTCTCTCTATACATTTTAAAATCCTTATTGCTTGCTTCTGATGCTTCCTCACTTAATTCACCAATTGGTAACACACTCTAAGAAACTATTTCATACCCATGTTTCAATATCTTGTGAACCATGTTTCAATATCTTGTGAACTGAAGTACTCATGTAATACCAAGGATACAGCGATACAAACAATCTCGCAGTTTCAAATCAATAATTTTTAATTCCTGGCACATATATATTAAATCCGCTGGATAAGCACTGCGAAATTATGTGAAATTTCATTTCAGATTTACGTCTATGCCTGTTGTTTTGCTTGATTTGATTGCGTTTTCAAAGAAGCGCCTGGCCACATTTCCAGTGTTCGTATTGCCATATACTGGCTTTTAAGTTTTGAGGTTGAGGAGATAAGGTTTCTTCTAATAATTCAGCAGTTCTTCTGTCTCCAGAAGCTCGAAAATTCATTTGAGCAGCAAACACAAGTTCTTCAGCGGATAAGTCCCTAAAATCGGCTATTCTTTCACGTTTTCTCCGATTATTCAATTGATCAAAACTTACCTGAGGACCTCCAGAGGGTTGTGCAAACATTGTGAAGTTTATTTTTTCTTAAAGCCAAATTGATTCGTTTTTTTCCTCCTCTCCCCCTCTTCCTCTATACCTTCGGCCCGTGCTGTGACTTGATCCGGTCACTTAAAGGTACGCGCAACTCCTTTTGCACGCGTCATTTATAAAAAAAAACACCGACCTTGTGCGGTGGCTTTTGTTCCATTTAGATTTGAGTTCACTTTTGAAACGGGTTAACTCTTTCCTTAACTCTGGTTTTCAGAGCAGTTTGTGTTTGTTATTAAAAATGTCTCACCATCTTCGATTCTTTTCTCAAAAGTCCTAAATTTACTATTCAAAAATATTTCAAAGAGCTCCTGTCTTTCGCAAGAAAAAAATTGCATTTTGACACCTTGAATATAATAACAATAGTTCAATATTTTCGACACTTACACTTGCCCTTGTACTTGCACTTGCACTTTTGAAATTGTATCTATAATAATATGTGTAAAATAAGGTTTAAATTCAAGAAGTTTAAACTACTGGTGTACGCTACGAGAAGGCTCTTCAGAATAACGTGCCGAGATTATTTTGCGCAACTTAAAATAGGTTGCATTTCCGGTATTCGGGTGTTTTTTTATGACAAGATGCATTTTTATTATTATGTTGTTTATCACTTTTATGACTAATGTAATAAAGATGTTGTGCAATAAATATGAAGCACCTACCTGACCATGGGAAGAAGTTATTAGCAAAATAAATAATGGTGTCATTATTCTAATCAGGGCTGTATATACGCAAAAAATTAAAAAAAAATAGTTTAGGCAAACATCGGTGACTTTTGACTTCGGTTTTCAGTAAAGAAATGATTAAGCTAAAAAAATTAAGTTCAAATTTAGCTTGATGTTTGCCTATTCAAAAAGTACCGTTATTTAAAAACAATTTTTAGGCTCTTGTAATCTGCCATTTTTTTCGGGCTAACGGTACTTTATAATTTGAGTGAAAACTAATTGTATTCAAAGAACATATTCTTATTGATAAATTCAATCCAAAACATTTGTTACAAACACTTGTTTTTTAATGTACCAACTGAACAAAGTTGCGTCAAGAACTTTTGAATGAACGCAACTTCCCTATTCTTACAACTTTGATGCCAAACTCTGAGTGATTGAGCCACTTATTAGAAAAAATATTCCCAAGCCATATGGCCCATATTATCCGCTAACCGAAAAGGTAACATTTATTGAGATCGGTTACGTTTTTAAAAATCGACTTCTCGCCGCTCCTGCCATAGAGCTGTCCCATAGTGCGACGGTGTTATGGATCGAATTGTTACTGGGGATAAAGCAAGGGTTCACCACTACGACCCTGAAAGCAAACAAGAGTCCATGCAGTGGCATAAAAAAGGAATAGACCTCCCGAAAAAGTACAAAGTCACTCCGTCTTCCGGGAAGCTCATGGCCACAGTTTTTTTGGGACTCAAAAATATTCTTGCTCATTGAGTAATAAAAAAGGTGAAACCATCAACGCCACATTATACACTTGCACTTTGCATGATTTGCGGGAGGAAATTAAAAGAAAAGACTAGGTAAACTCGCAGCGGGTGTGTTGCTACTTCATGACAACGCTTCTCTTCACATGGCGCGAGTTTCCAAAGCTGCTGCGCGAGATTGTGGTTTCGAAGAAATCCAACACCCACCCTATAGTCCAGACCTTGCCCCTAGTGATTATTTCCTGTTTCCGTATTTGAAAAAATGTCTCCGTGGAAAAAGATTTTCGAATGATCAAGAACTCAACTCGGCAATAAATGGGTATTTTGTTTAAAGGGTTTTTCAAGGTTTTTTATCTCAGGATGTAACAAATGCGTTGTTGTTAGGGGAGATTATATTGAAAAATAAAAAAACAATTGAAATGGAATTTTCATTTTCCTTCATATCGATACCGAGAATATACTGAACGCTCCTCGTAGATGGCGTGGCAAGTGGAATTTGTATTCCGGTGAGCCACTATTTTGAGGAAAAAGACACTGAACAGCTTTCGTTTTGTTGGAGGTTAGAAAATACTGCACTGCAAGGATACGACTCAAAACTGGGTCCATTGTACCATCCATTGTTCTACCAGACAGTTTAGTTGCAATTATCAATGCCGATTTTCAGTCACCTCAAAGATTTTTTTAAAGTTGTGATACACTGCACTGGAGCGCTTAAATACTCAAATACTGATTCATTGTACTCCCAGGCCGTAACCTTATTTAATGCGTTTTTTTTGGTTTTACGGAGAAAGTCCAGAAGGCGCCTCTGTGATAAGGAAGTTAAGTTTTCAGTTCCCACCACATCAGCTCCAAACACCCGCCACCTGATACGAGCAAAGGCGGGACATTGACAGAAAAAATGCACTGAAGTGCCTTCACCTTCTTCACAGGCGTTGCAAAGGGTACCATCACTAAGCCCAAGAGAACTTAGGTGCTTAGCGAAGGTGAAGTTTTCCGTTAGTACGCCGACAAGCTCTCATTTTTGTGTAGAGATAGCAGAAAAGCCGCGGATTTCTTCCTAACGTTCGGGAGCATGCACTTGGTCATCCTGCATCTTGGAGAGTCACTCCACCTCTGGTTGGAAGACCCAACCGTCGACGGAGGCTCTAACCAAAGATGCAGGTTGTCCCAAGCTAGGTTCGGCCCCTACGAATGCCTTTTTTGAACCTTGCCTTGCTAGTTCATCGGCAGTCTCGTTTCCCATGATCCCGTGATGTCCCGGGACCCAGACAAGTCTTAGCGAATTCAGTCTGTGAACAAATTTAAGGGATGACTTTCATTCTCGGACTATCTTGGAAGTGGTTAAAGGGTTGAGCTCCTTAAATACAGCTTGGCTGCCGCTACAGACACTTACACTTCTTTCCTTTCACCCATTCTTCACAATATAGTTGGTGGCCATTAGGGTCGCGAACGCTTCCGCCTGGAAGGCCAACGCGAAATTACAAGAGGAGGTGTGAAGTCGGATATTGTCATTTTTCACGAAGGCTCCAGGTCCAAGACCACGGGGGGATCTGGATCGAATCGGACTACATTCTCTTTCTTGTTCAGTTTCTGGCCAGAGCCAGTTCAAGACGCGGGGAAAATCGACTTTGTATAAGCGACGCAGCTGTACTATTGTGGACCTCGCATCAGACGGCATGTCCATGAGGTTAGTGTCATAGAAGATACGGTGTCATCAAAACGCGGGTTTAACCAGAGACCATTCCTCAATGATACAGAAATGTGATAGTTGGGGAGAATTTGGGCTAAAAGGGCTTATGGCAAAAGCAATTGATCCCAAGTGTCGTCAATTGGCATATTTAACACTCTGTTGACTTTCGTTAAGACACCGGAATGTTGACTTCGTGAAAGGAAGCCTTGCTTGCAAATAAAATCGAAAGTCGTTCTTTAAGAATCTAGAGCAAAAGGGCGTTTGCTACACTACAACCTCCTCTTCATTGCATTATCCCAGTGGAACGCAGCAGCCAAGCAGCCTCAGCACTTGGCAAATCTCGTAGAAATTCATCTGACACCATCCAATGATCACATCCGATAGCAATCAAAGTTTAATTTGCTTCCTGTGGTCAAACTGCAACCCGCAGACACTCACTTTCGTTAAGGCAAGTGCTAATTGAGCGGGACTCTCTATCTCCTCCGCAATTGCCATCGAATCGCTGTGAGAAGTGCGACTATTAAATTCGTACACTTGCTCGTGGGAGTAGTGAATACCTTCTCTGTCCTTGACTCACATACATAGCTCAAGTAAAAGTATTTCACAGCCGGATTACCAAAACAAATCCAAATTCATATGGCCAGCACTTGTGAGAATAGTCGCCGCCCAGACCAATCCCCGCCACATAACACGGCTCCAAGTGCTCTCCTAATCCAAAATTGCCATTTCATCACCACAATCGAAAGTGATTCAATTTAAGTAACCGGACCGAGCGATGCCGGTGTCAGATGGAGAACGCGGAATTAATTGGTCGCTCCGCAGCAGGTCGCCAGATGCGGGGCCTGGTCGGCCGATGCTCCCGCACTGTTGAGAGGGAAATCGCGCCACTTTCCCTTTCCGCTTCTAGCCACCTACACTGGTTGCGATGATCCCATCGCATTGTCGCCACACTCGTGGCCACTCAGGCTCCCAGGCTCTTGTGGACACAAGAGGCCACCACTTGGACAGAAATTTGAAGAAAATAGAAATTAGCTTTCCAGAGGGAGCGACACACGACGGCGCCGGTAGAGTCGGGCGTCACGACAAAAGCGATGGCCGCGGAGCGCACTTATCCGAGTCGTGCCCAACGCAAACGGCAAGAAGACTGTGCCTAATCTATTATTCCGCCCCGAGACTGATTCCCTGCTTGGTGGCCACGAAAGCGAGTCGTGGCATGCTGCCGGCCGAACGGGGAGACGTCCGTTCAGTGACGGGTGTGAGAACCGATCGATTGGGCTTCCAAATCGATTGCGTTTGGATGCTTCCTGGGGATTCTGAGAAGAATGGTTCGGTCAAGATATGTGCTGCGCAGTGCACACGTAATCTCAAGAGGTGCAGCATGAGCGTGGAGCAGGCAACGGAGCTCTTTCTCTCGAAGAGAGTGAATGGCTCTTATGATGACCCACATAGCATAACACATGAGTAGGGCTCCGCCAGCATCCGAGACACCGACTGACGCCGATGACGACGCTGATGGCTCTGACGACGGCTACGACACCGATGACGATGAAGGCGACATGCAACAAGTATACGCAATCGTGTGTGCCGATGCACTCCATTTGGACTTACTCTCGCCTGCTGCCGGAAAGGGAGCAACGGACCGAATACCTTTCTGCAAGATGAGCGCAACCAATGCGTTCGCATTTTGGGTTAGATTTTCCTGGGCTCCTAGTAACCCATTTTTTTGATAGTGATCCAGTGTTGAGCTGGAGTGAGGACTCCTGCGCGCTAAAGTGCCCCGATGGGCCGTGGCTGTGCACGTACTTTTTTGCGTAAGGCAAATTGTAATGGGAGCACATTAGAGAGTGAAGGGTTTCTGTTGACATAGGAACACAGCTTAAAGGCGGGTGATTGAAACAGAAACACACTTGGCGAAGCTGTCGGTTTAGTGGTGCCCTCGATGCTGAAGAAACCGTTCAACAGCCTGCTCGTAAGTGCGAGGGTTTGTTTACAGACGCTTACCCGAAATCAAATGGAACTGCCTTGAGCTGCATATGCGATTTGAAATGTTTTGGGAAGAACTGGAGATGATGGTGGAGAAGTTTTTGTGTGGATTTGTGCCAATAGGCTGTCCTCTTTCTGATCGCTTGTTCTATCAAGGGTGGCAAAGTTGACATCATTTTCACACCACGGCTATGTTTATAGGTCTGCTGACCTTGTTGCTTGAGAGTTTAATAGGTACTCTAATTTATATTCACACCAGGCTTTTAAACTTTGTTTTTCTTTGGGTTACATGCAATTCCAGTTTCCAGATTCCAGATATCAACCCACTTAAGGCGTTCATTGTTTATTGGCTTCTTTACCAAATGTGAGGTCTCGGTTAATGGTTGTAACAACGTTTCTTTCTAATACAGGGTTCTCAGTTTAAAATTGGCATCAATTTGTGCATCGAACTCTGTCAATATTAAGTTGTTTTGAGAGTGAATTAAAGAACAGGAAGGAAATGACAAATGTGTCTGTATGACATAAAAAAAACCGAGGTTAGCTTAAAGGAGTCCTTTGTAGGTAAGTAATAAAATCATTAAGCTAAATTGGTAATTTAGATTTCAGTATTTCTTTTCAATCAACCGCGTTAATGAATTGCAGATCTGAAAACGAATTCAAATATACTACCAATCTGCAAATAATTTTTGATTTGGCACACTTGTTCGCGGTAAATAGGGACAACAACATCGTTACCAAAATCAAACGCAGAACTCCCCCGTTCTTTTGAAGAGGTGTTCTTCTAAGCTAGCAAAACCATTGTTTAAAGTTTTTCATTTGTCCTACTCTTGAGGGCTCTTTTGGAGTAAGTGGAAAGCAGCATTTGTTCAGCCCGTCCCTAAAAAAGGCGAACCATCTTCACCCACCTATTACCGACCCATAGCACTTACTTATACTCATGGAAATGCTGATAAATCGTGAGCTTGTGAAATATCTTGAAACCCGGAAATTGTTTAATGACCGGCAATACGGCTTCCGCAGCAACAGGTTCACTGGTGATTCGATGGCATATCTCACCAAAAAATGGAACCAATCTTTGCACAATGTAGGAGAAAGCAATATCGTTGCGCTTGATATTTCAAAAGTATTTGACAGAGTCTGGTATCAGGGTCTCTTGTCGAAAATGCGTGATTTTGGCGTCGATGAATCTCTTCTTCAATGGATTGGAAATTACCCTTCGAACCGTTCAATACAAATTGTATTGGATTGGTTCAAGTCTGATATTCACCATATTAACGCGGGTGTCCCCCAAGGCTCCATTTTGTCTTCGACACTCTTCCTCATTGTTAAAAAATTATCTCCTCTATGTCACTTCCAATCCAATTCACTCCTTCGCAGATGACAGTACCCTCAGCTTTTCATATTCGTCGCGCCATCCAATTATTAATACATTGGTTGCCTTTTATATTTCGGGATTGGGCAACCCTAGTGTTGTAATCTGGTAACTGCCAGCTCTATCGTAAAGTTTGACATTTTTGAGGTTATACGTACTCAGAACGTTTTGACATACGAGCTCTATTTGTGTTGTTTACAGTAACTTAAAAGATTCATCTCGCCCAAAAAATGGAATTAAATCGTGAAAATTTTCGTGCTATTATTTTTTACAACTTTCGACTTGGATTAACTCAACAACAGTGCATCGAAGAACTTAATCTAATTGTTGGCTATGAAGCTCCATCAACGACTAGTGTTTATCGGTGGTATGGTGAATTCAACCGAGATCGTAGTTCACTCCAAGACGAATTTCGTGAAGGTCGTCCAAAATCAGTTGTTGTTCTGGAAACCATTGATGCTGGGCGCCAACTGATATTGCAAGAAGGTCATGTGACCTATCGTGAGATTGAGACAACCTTAGGCATTAGTGGGACCAGCATACATTCAATATTGCATGAACATTTGACCGTCAAAAAAATTTGTTCGCGTTGGATCCCACACAATTTGTCAATCGCTCAAAAAAGAGGCTCGTGTCGATTGGTCGAAAAAAATTCTCCAAAAATACGATCGCGTTGCTTCGATCTATGACATCGTGACAGGTGATGAATCGTAGATTTACGCGTATGAGCCCGAAAATAAACAGCAGTCGACTGTATGGGCGTTTCAAATTGAGCCAAGTCCAACAAAAGTTGCTCGCGCAAGTTAAGTATTTTTAGTAAAATACATTTGAGTGTGGTCTTCAGACTGATTTTATTAATCGAAAATATTCTTAACCTACCCTGCAATAATATCTATGACCTACTTAATTCTACTTACATACTTAACGAGTCAGTTCAATAAATTTCTTGACTTCGTTATCGTATCAGCAAAACGAAGTTCATGACGCTCATTGCTGCATTTGCACAATGAAGTTCATGACACTCGTTGCTGCATTAAACGAAGTCAATTGTCCATTAATGCTGACTTCGCATCTTCCGTGTTTTGGGGTAAGTGTGCTAACATAACACGCACGAAGCACTTCCAAGCAAATGGTCGCCTGTCTTTTCAGAAAAACAGGACATGTCGCAACTGTACCACTAGAACAACGCAGAACAGTCACTTCTGAGTGGTACACAACCATTTGTTTGTCAGTTGTCTTTCAAGAAATCAGGAAAATCAACCGCCGAAAACGGATCACCTCTCACCACGACAATGCGAGCTCTCACACATCGGCTTAACAACTGAATTTTTGACCACTCAAAACATCGATTGGATGAGTCATCCGCCGTATAGTCCGGACTTGGCACCGAAAGACTTCTTTATATTCCCGTACGTAAAAAATAAAATGAGAGGTGAACGTTTTTCGACACCTGAAAAAGCGGTTGGTGAGTTCAGAATGCATGTTTTGGAGATACCTCAATTAGAGCGGCAAAAGTGCTTCGACGATTGGCTCAAACGCATGCAAAAGTGTATACATCTTTATGGAAAATATTTTGAAAAACAGAGGGGACAATGATTAATATTTGTTTTTGTTTTGATGCAACCCTCGTATTATTGTAAAACGAGCAACAACAACTTATACATACGTAATCTATAACCCTCGCGTACACTGATGTTGCCTTTTCTAGCTTCAAAAATAAATGATGTAAGCCGAAGTGAACGAAGTAGAGATCATTGTGTGTCCTTTCTCTGTCGGTCAAGATACGTGGGCGACCCGATCGCATTGCTGTTTCTGCCGAAAAACCTATCGATAATACTTTTGACTGATGAATAAGACCGATTAGCATCTTTTCCAACCGATCTGCTTTTTCCAGATTCAAGCAAGTCTAAAATAATTGTCCGCTTTTCCTCTGGTTTTTCTTTCGATTTTCGACTTATTTTAGCTAAAATCACTTACTTGCATAAGACTTCGATGTAAATGGACTGTCAATTAATGTTTACTGTAATGGACGACTCTAACTTTTCGTTGTTGCATTTTTCTGAAAGAAATTCCGGTTACGTGAAGATCAGCCCCAATGACAATTGGCTGAGTGAATACTTTTTGGAGTTTTAAATTGTAGTCTTGTGAATATTGTTGTAGTTTACTTTGTTAAAACTTCAGGTTTTGTTCTTTTCTTTTGTTGAAATGTACTTAATATTAAACACAGAATAAAAGTACGTTCATACGGTTTTAGTATCTACCCTAGTTTTTTTGTCTATGAATATTTTTTTTATCATATGAGTGTATGAGCGAATACTTATTAGAGTGACTGTATGTGTTAGGTTGTCAAATATCTACCTTCCGGGATTCTGGGACTGTTCGATAATTTTTTTCTAGATGGCAACTTGATAACACCCCTCTCGTAGAAGACCCCTCCTTATTTGCGAAGAACTCGGACAGCCACTTTTCGCAATCCTCTTTTGAGTTCAACTTCAGCAGGAACAGGTGGTAATCACTTGGCGCTATGTCCGGGCTATATGGTGGATGCGATAAAACCTCCCATACGAGCTCCCGTAACTTTAGACGAGCCATCAACAAAGTGTGTTATCTGGCGTTGTTCTGGTAGAACACTAAACCCCTCCTGTTCTGGACGCTTCTGGTCGATCGCCTGCTTCAAGCGGTCCAGTTTTTCGCAGTAGATGGTAGAATTAAGCGTCTGGCCATATGAGAGCAGCTCATAGTGGATGATTCCTTTCCAATCCCACCAAATACACAGCAAAACCTTCCTGACCCTCAATCCCGGCTTGGTCATTGTTTGAGACGATTCACCGGCCTTCAACAGCTTGATATTGTCGTATATGATCCATTTTTTGTCACCAGTCACCATCCGTCGAGTTAGTTCCGTTTCAGCAGCATATCGCAGGCGTTGATTCGGTCCAGAAGGTTTTTTTCCGTCAAATCATGCTGCATCCAAACATCAAACTTTTTTTTGTATCCAGCCTTCTGCAGATGGTTTGAATTTGTTTGGGGACTAATTCCCATCTCCTGGGCGATGTCACGAGATGCCACATGCCGGTCTAACTGGATGATTTCCATGATTCGATCGGTATTCGGCGTCACAGCCGCCATGGTGTCGTTTTCACCGGCTCAGGTTCGTCGAAACCATTCCCCAGCGGCTTGGAGTGAAAGAGTACCATCCCCGAACACACCATTAATCTCACGGAACGTTTCTTTAGCGGATTTGCCTTTAACGAAGGAAAACTTTAAAATAGCGAGAATTTCGGCGTTAGTGAACTCCATGTTTACACGTCTATAACTGTTGAACGCAATATCCAAACTAAAGCCGCAGATATTTGACAACGTTTATTTTTCTGTCATATCGCAAGTCATTTGTGGATGCACCTCGATCCTAACGACGTAATGACGATCAATTACTAGTGTTTGATTTACGGACTCTAGGATTCTAGGACTGAACAAAATTCCCGATATGACCAACAATCTAAAAAAATTTGATTTTCAGTTCTACAGCAAGTGTGTCCGGAGTTGGAGGGGTACACTATGCCCCATAGTTCCCATTTTTCTGAATATTTTCTTCAAGAGCTTGCGCCTTCAAAATAGGGTCCCATAAAACGTATGTCATGTGATGCACACCACAAAGTGATTTTAATGGAAGTCAACCGTAGTGGGTAGTGTACGCCACACACACGCCGAAGGTCTAGGTTCTATCCTCGGCGGAACACCTCGAATTTTTCACGGCACCACCTCTTTCGAGCTGTTTACAAAACTCAAAGAGTAACAACTGTCTAAGAAAAAGCTCCTCAAACTCCGCCGTTCGCAGCCGGCAAAAAACTGTAGGTCTCTTCTACTCGTGAGAGAACAGCGCATAACATGAGTAGTTGATCAGCCAGCTAGGCCCTGATGCCCTGATACCCTTTGGATTGGTGCGTCATAAAATTATTTTCAATCGTGCCTCAACTAGCTCGTGTAAATTGCTCCCTATTCAATAAAGAAGCTGTATTAAAGTTGATTGTTTTCCAGCAAACTTTACCAATTGGCTACGTTTAAAATAGCAGAGCGGCCTTAATTACGAATGTCGGACTACAGCTTTTCGCGAAATTCCCCATGAAGACGACCAAGAGATGTTAGAGGTTAAGAATCACTTCACAGAAGCGGTCAGATTCGAGACCCGGTCTATTAAATGTAGGCAGTTAACTTCCGCGGATTTATTGCTGACGTTTGAGAGCTTGCGCTTAGTTAGACGACATTCTGGAGTCAGGCCATCTCTGGCTATTCTGTCGGCAGACCAAGCTGCCGATAAAGGCCCTGACCAAGGACGCGGGTAGTCCCAAAGTATATTCGGGCCCTATGAATGCTTCTCTTAATGCTTGCCAATCAACGACAGTGGGATAACTAAATGTTGAAAACGCCGTGTGAGTGATTGATTTGGTATTCAACAGAGGCATTAGCGGCGGTTATTATATTTTTTTTCATTGATGTTGGAATGTTGCTAAGCAAACATATGGATTAATTTTTTTGCCACATCGAGCAGCGGCAAATGGCGGCATCGAAAGAACGGTCAAAACTGACCGCGAACTTGCAACTTTAAATCACTTACTGACGTTATTCAAATGTTGACTTACTGGATAAAACAAAGTTTTGGCCCGTTCCTATCAACTTGCTCTTGATAGGAACAAACCAGGACGCTATGCGCTCCTCAACAAAAAAAAAACTTTACATTGCCGCGATTAATACGAAGCATACATTTATGGTTCTCTTTGATATTTTTCATTTTTTCTGAATAAGCAGAGATAACAGATTAATTAATAATTGAATAGCGCGACAGAATCAAACCTAGATCTTCTGTGTGAGCGTCGCACTCTACCCACTACGCTACCGCGGCCAGATCAAAAAGATTATTTGAATGTAACTTAACTTCTTCACATTGTAGCACTCCCATAAGTTCGACAATTGTCAAAATACTTAAATCTCCCCTCTACTAGATCTTAAACTTCAACTTATCTGCATCTTATTAACTCAGCACGCCTTTCCCAATACCTAGCAAGCAAGGTACGAGTACGCAAAAAGGAAAATAAACCACAAGCAGAACCACTGTACAATCCACCCCCTCTCTATTTGAATAACACACTCGTATGCAAAGCCGGAAACCCGAGAGCCGAGACGTTGCCGTCTCGTTTCAAAAACGCCAATGACCATCCCATGACTGGCCGATTAACTCACAAATAAGTGCCTAACTGGGAGGTGATCGTCAAGACAGCACCACCAATTACCCCGAATACACAGCGATGAAGATCTAACAAAGAGTCCAGTTAGGAGCAGAGAGGCAAACAATAGCCTCCCACAATGCGGCAACAAGCTGGCTACTGCCTTACGTGCGGCCACCAGCAGGAGCCACCTATCATCGCGTACCACTTCCTCTCCTACTGCCGTTGTTGCGCATGCGCCGAATCGTCGTATCTGAAAGCCAATTTATTTCCATGACTACAACGACTGATGGGAGTGGTGGAACATCGTGACCGGGTGCACCAGGACGACGAAGAGGAGCTGTCGAATTGATTAGGGGCCTCAGCAGGTTTCGTCTTCGTCTTCAACTTCGACTTCCTAGGTTATTACGTATGGAACCTCCATCGTTTGACCATTGTCGCAGTGCCCCGAGTTGGAGGGGCGACAAGGAATAGCTTACCAAAAGGAAAGTGCATTCTTTACGGGGCCACCGTGACCACTTTCTCGCAGGCATTCTCACTAGCGGACGTCTGAACCTCAAAACCCATCGATTTGTGCCATCGTCTTCCGGGTGAGCGGCCAAAAGCAAGTGCACGCAGCCTGCACGGACAACTTTCAGCGCAAAACCACAGATCATACGGCCACGCATAATCGATCCAAATACCAGCTTGCCGCTGCCCCAAAACCAGTATCCCAAACCAGTGCCAGATCCTTTTCATTTCGACGACAGCCACGGTGACATTGTTCACAACAAAATCGGAGCCCAAAACAAAGCCACTTTCTTCTGATCAGACTGGGCCAACTGAAACAGATTCACTGATTCTTCCCGACGGAACTGGGAGCTGGCGGTTGTGCAGCAGGTTTCGCGTGCCCCCGCTTTGCGCAGTTTTCCAATTCATTTTAATTACCGTCATCTCTGCGCGAGCAATGGAGGGAAATACTCGTGCGACGCGACGCTGCCGCTCGGCTATTGGCCGGGGATTCTGGGTCAAATTCACAGAAGCGATACCTCACTCGACCGGTTCCCATAACTCATAGTAGCACACGTCTCAACCTCTGTCGAGCTGTGTAGGTACAAGTGCGACGACACAAAATTTCACAAAACAAAAATAAAAGAAGCGAAATATTCTGGAGATTCGCGATTGCAGACAGCTCTCGGCTGAATAGGAATTTTCTGGCGCGCTTTGAAGCAAGTGAAGGTGAAACTAGGAGATGCTATCGAGGAATGAGCCACTCGCTGAATGGGCTCCGTCGCGTAGATCATGTGACATGCGTGGTGATGGATTTTCTTTTTTTGGACTTCGCCACCGCCGCCAGGGAATTGTAGGCCATGTCGCTATGCACGGCGATGTCAATAAGATGAATATGGGTTATGCCGTTGTAGTTGGGATCTTCTGATTTTGGATCTAGCTGCCACTGTGGAGAACGACATGATTTGAGGTTTTACAACGATCAATGTCAATGGGAGAGTGAATGGATGATGTGCAACCTGGATTTCACTGACGCTGGTGCACACTTGACAGCATTTCTTTGGAGTCACGTCATAAGCTGTGGACAGGTGAACTCCGTCCTTAGGAGAATGTTGAAGTGGGACAGAAGAAATGACTGCTATCAAGGCAAAGGAAAACTGTGAAGGATGACATATAAATTAATTTGCTATGGAGGCATCACGGGACGAGGAAAGAAGGGATCGATACCCACCACCCAATACCTAAGTCCCGGGACTAACCAATAAAAACACGTTTTCTGGACACAATTCTACTTTATTCATCAACATAGTTTACTTCAAGAGTGATTCAATCAGTCCAACGCCGCTCTAACATTTCGATACCTTTTTTATAAACGATTTGTCTTTGTGCTTGAAATAGGCTTCAGTTTCGGCGATCACCTCCTCATTCGAGCCATATTTTTTCCGGCAAGCATCTTTTTGAGGTCTGAAGAGAGGTAGAAGTCGCTGAAAGCCAGATCTGGAGAATACGGTGGGTGAAGAAGCAATTTGAAGCCGAATTCGTGTTATGGTAGCCAACGGCTTGTGACACGGTGCATTGTCTTGGTGGAAGAGAATTTTGTTCTTCTTGCAATTTCTTCCTTCAAATGCACCAGTAATGTCATGTAGTATTCGCTGTTAATCCTTTTGCTTTTCTCAAAATAGTCGATGAATAAAATTCCGTGCGCATCCCAAAATACAATGACATCCGTACCTTGCCAGCCGACCTTTGTGTTGTTTTTGGACGCTTTGGCCGTGTTTCACCGGCTGCTGTTCATTTCGATAACTGCCGATTTGACTCTGCAGTGTAGCGGTGGATCCATGTTTCATCCATTGTGAATGTAGATGCAGAAAGTTCTGTTTATTCTGGCGAAACAGCTCCAAATAGCTCTCAGAATCATCGATACACTATTTGTTGTTGGTTCATTATGAGCAAACGCGGCACCCATTTCAAAAACAGCTTTCTCATTGACAAATGTTCATGCAAAATAGTGTACATACTTCCTTCTGATACATTTAAGGTGTCAACTATCTCACGCAATTTACGGTTTTCCAAAACGATTTTGTGTACTCTTTTGACTTTTTCAGGTGTAAGCACATCAAAAGCACTCGCAGAGCTTTCAGCATCGTTGATGTCTGAACGGCCACGTTTAAAGTCAGCATACCGCCGACAAACGGTTGTTTTAAATGGAGCAGAGTCCCTGTAAGACTTTTCAAGCCATTGCTGAGCTCGCACGGTAAATTTTTTTTATGAATTTCTTTTCTTTTTTTTTTTTTTTGATTGATTTAAGCTTTTCAAAGGTAACGTCATTTGTAGCACTCCCACTTGTAACCTAAGAATCAGATTGTCATAAATATTTGGCAGCTGTCATTTGTTTGCATTTCTTAATAATGATATGGATTTTTGTTAGTGGCGCCCCCTATACAATATTAATAATAATTGGGCGGCGCTATAGTCTACAGGGGAACCATCAACTACTTGTGTTGTGAGCGCTACTGTTCTCTCATGAGTAGAAGGAACCTACAAATTTTTGCCGGCTCCGATTGGCGAAGTTTGAGAAGCTTTCCTAGACAGTTGTTACTCTTTGAGTATTGTCTGCAGCTCGACAGAGGTGGTGCCGTGAAAAATTTGAGGTGTTCATCCGAGAATCGAACCTGAACCTTCGGCGTATGAATGTCACACTCTGCCGACTATTCCTGGACAGCTTTCTATATGTCAGAGAGTTATTGAGTGATGTGTTAACCCACAATTTTAATGTCGCATACGACAGTGCGCTTAGGAACTAGTACATTGTTATGTCTAGTTTTGGCAAATCTTCGAACCCGAGACAATGCAAGGAAGGACTGCCTAGGATTGCCACACAAATGAAGAAATTACTCAATTTATTACTCAATCCTCTGAAAGTATACAATTGCAGCTAGCGTTAGAAAATCCAGATCCACAGGTCCACACCACACCACACGAAGAAGGAAAGGAAAAAAGTTGCGCAGGAACAAAATATTTACCAAGTAGAGACGTAAAACTCTTTTTTAAAGTTCGATTGAACTCTTTCAACTTCTTTTACAAGTTCCAAAAAAAGTCTCCTTTTTCTGAAAGTATACAACATTAAACTCTCCTCTGATTTTACAGCCTTATGATGTTGGTCCTACTATAGTTCTATAATCACGCACACAATCCGTTTCCTTCATCACTTGAAGTCGCATGTATGCCTAAATTACATTGTAGCAAGACAGTCTTCTCTCTAAATGTCAAGTACAACATTTGACTTTAATTAAAACAGCCTGTTTGTAAAAAAATGACACACGAAGGAATTTGTTTCAATCAAATCACAAAATAAACAATTCTTTAATTGCAGAACCCTTTTTCGTAGTTCCATTAAACTCGTCCCGATGCATGCAAAAGTGCTCTAAATCATTTTTGTCATTGTACTCATATGTATTTGTTTTCTTCACAAAATGTTCACAGAAAGTCCATTCATTTTGTGCAAACTCCAGTTACTGCAAATTCGTTTTTCTTTTCTTTCTTCGCCCCAAAGGTTCATATATTTCTCCACCCATTGAGTATACATTAAAGAAAAGCGAGACCCAAATATTTCCACATGATTGAGCTTATGAATGCTGATAAACCCACCAAGGACTCGTCGCGGAAGGCCCATAAATGAAAGCGCTCGCATGTTTCATAAATCAATCGAATGTGGAATCCATAAATTATGTGTTCGCTCACACAGTGTACGAGTATGCCTAACAGGCCACAAGGACTGTGGCAAGCTTTTTCTTCGCTTCGTAACAAAAACAAAGCAGTTCTTCACCAAAAACGGTTTACAGTATATTAAAAATATCTTCAACAAAACTTAATGAAAATAAATGGAATATCCTAAAATCTATATTTCCGTAATCCTATCGGTTGTCGTCGTGGTCTCTTTGCGTGTCTGTTCGTTCATTCTTCGAAAAGATGCAACTGGCCTCGTCCTGCAAAACACTCGCCTGCTGAGACAGCCTTCGGGAAGCTCTGCGGGCACTCTCTATAACTTTGGATATCTGCAAATATACAAGAGTGAGTTCACGCGTCACCTGCACCGAATGCCTTACGTGATCATAAGCTGGACCAGTTGGATAACAGCCAGAAGCACCGTTCGTTGATTGATTGCTGAAATGAAAACGTTTTCAGGATAGAATATTTGAAAGACAAGAATTTTGAGTTTACCCATTGATTTGATTTCTGGAAAAATTATCGTAGAGCTGGAGAAACTGTTGATTCTGGTCGCATGTCTCATAAAGCAACTTCAGCAGATTTACGCGATCTACCTGCGTTTTTCTAGATCAGAAGGAGATGGTGACTGGTCAAAAATGGTCTAGGAGAACCTAACTTACTGGATGTGATCCTTTAACAATTGATTCTGCAGTTCGCTTTTCTTCTGCTCCTCCTTCCAGGCGTGAAACGTTTTTAATTGATCACGCATTTCCTCTTCAATTTGAACTACTTTTCTGAAAGAAAGAACAATTTACCCGATGGCTTATTTAGGGCTTGCGTCTCTCACTTGTATTCTAAACCGAGTTTGTTGAAGTCATCCACTAGACTGTTGTACTTTTCAAGCATATCGACTTTCTGATCTTGAAGGCGTTTCGCTTCCTCGTGGTAAACCGAACGGAGGCGATTTATTTGTTGATGGGCTCCTTGGAGTTCATTTTTGGCAGCATTGAGTTCGTCCGTTGTCCATTGCAGTTGGTCTAAAAGGCTCTTTTGTCTTCCGGTTTGTGAGGCTAGTGTTTCTTTGAGGGTGATGCATTCAAATTGCAGTAGCTCTCGCTAGGACAGAATGAGAAATTATGAACTTGTGAGAGTTGTCTGTTAGGGCTCCTACCTCTTTGTTGAATGCTTCCTCAGCCAGGCGCAGATTGTCGACCTCCTGTTTTAGGTTACTGACCTCTTTCTGTGCCTTCTGAAGGGATTTAGTCTTTTCATGGTTCTCTTCTTCGATGGCAGCCAATCTACTTAATAGCTCATCAGATTTCTCCACAGGTGCTGAAGCCATCGCACCGCACCTCCGAAGAAGTTTCATTCTTCCTGTTAAGAGGAGAGACAATGTTTCAGACTTTTTTTCTTTAGAAGGAGGTACTAATAAAATTGAAAAAAAAAAAACAGTTTAATAGTCATAGGAAGTAATTTTAACGTTGTTTCACCAGTTACAGACAAGATATCCAAGTCGCTACTTGTTACCCTTAGATTGGTGCATACAAGATCTGCCAGTCGTACAAGGCAATGGCGACAAAAGACAGCGACGATGAAATTAAAAGAAGATAACGTACTTCTCAAAACAAGTTAAAGTGCATAGGAGGCATGCAGGCGCAGGGATAGAAGTGAGATGTAAACCGGCCCTGAGCAATATTTACGACTTCCTTAGAGGCTGTGAAGAACTTAACAGAAATCGTTTTATTATTAAAGGGCAATGACGACCTAGATAACATCTTGAAGTAGATCCATTTAATATAACCATTGAGGGAACATATTTTTATCCGTAGAACTTAGAGGATAGCCGAAGAGAGCTCATTGAAGCCATGCGTCAGAGCCAGTTGTATTCACTTTCCCTCCCTAGGTTAACACCCTTTGGTAGATTTTCGTAGAGACCTTAAAGTGCAAATATAGACTCCCCATCTGTACGTTCATAATAAATGACAAAATAACTGCATGTCCACAAATTTGTTCTTTTTGAAGAGGACCCGCTATAATGCCACCTCTTATATCATAGAGTGTATCATTTAATACCGCGTGTCACCATTAGAGACATGGTCCTACAGTCTGTTTAGTTTGTGGCTTACGTAGATGATGTAAAGGCTTGGATACAGATTTTCTATCCATCAGCTTTGAGCAACATTTTGTAGAATTGACTTTTAATAAGAAGGGGGCAGTTTTAATTCCGTAACAAAATCACAGTCGAGTGTTGTTAGTATTATCAATTAATTTGTCGTAAGAGAATGTTGTAAGAATAAACTTGTCAATTGGCGAGTTATGCTAACACATATATGGTTTCGATTGTAGCATTTTTTTATTATCCGCGTGAACATACCAAGGTCACAATATTTATTCCAGAATTGAAAATTTGCATTTTTTTACTTAACCACTTTTTTGAACTATGGTTAGAAGAGTACAAATTATGCATGAACAGCCTTTGGGCTCGGCAAAAGTCCCTTCTGCTTGTCAGAGGACTATAGGAAACATAGCTTGAGTGGTTTTTGGTGCCTTATGAACCGTAGCCTAAATCAATAACCACACATAAATTTCTAAAAAAAAAGTGTCGCATTTATCAAACAAAAACCAACAGTGTGCAAGTAACTTTTTGCACTTAATTGATAATTCCATTTTTTATATAAACTTTTCTGACCAACTTTTTCTTTGAACTTTTAGCCCACAGCAAATTTCTTTCAAAGTTTCAAAAGTAACTCTCGGTGATTATTTTTGCTTTGCGGGTACAACAGTCAAATAAATCTAAATTAATAAGCATTTTTAATTATTTTTATAAATATAATAAGTTAAAACGTATTATGTGCCACCATTGTTTTAAGTTTTAAGCTATGCGTTTTTAGTTTTAAGTTCTAAGCTTTAACTTAAAGTTCTGTCTCCTAAAAATTCTAACGTTTTATACAAATTTTAAATAAAAACCGCACGTTTATAAAAACGAAACCTTAAAAAGTCAGGAAATGATCATTGACCATAGCCATTGGAGATTAATTGACGCAGTTTTGAAAAATGTATTAATTCAAAATATTCGGATTAGTAATTTAATTCAAATGGCTGCCGTGGTGTAGTGGGTAGAGTGCGACGCTCACACGCCAAAGGTTCGATTCCAACCTTAGCACTAATTTTTCGAATTTTTCACGAGACCACCTCTTCCGAGCTGCTAACAACACTCAAAGGGTAGTAACTGTCCAAGAAAAAAATTTTGCCGTTCGGAGTCGGCAAAAAACTGTAGTTGCCCTGTTGGGTGTCCCAACAAGAACACAAGATTTAAATTTGAGGCCATTCGAATTGTCATTGTTTGATATTTGAACAATTATTATTGTTTGTTAGCAGAAGCTATAAAGTTAATAAAAATAAAGCGCTACACGAATGAACAACGCATTCCCATTGTGAAATTGTTTTACCAAAATGGTTAGGTTTTGCGGGTACAGTTCGCAAATTGCAATCAATTTTGGGTTACAATAATGCTCCAAAAGAGTCAACTGTAAGGCGATTAATGGAAAAATTTGCTGAACTGGGTCTGTAACTGATGTAAAGACAATAACGCACCTTCGAACCTTTCGATCAACCGAAAATATCGCAGCACTACGTGATGATGTCGCTCAAACTCCATCCACCTCAATTCGACACCGAGCTCAGCAAATTGGTGTTTCCAAATCCACTATGCAGCGAATTTTGCCGAAAGATTTGCATCTTCATGCATACAAAGTTTCACAGACTCAGGAACTGAAGCCAGCTGACCATGCACAGCGTAGGGAGTTCGTTAATTAGGTATTGGAGAGACATTTTCATGTTGTCAGCTGATTTTGCCGATAAAATCATCTTTAGTGACGAGGCCCATTTCCATCTTGATGGCTTCGTCAATAGGCAGAATTGTCGCATTGAGCGCGAGGAAAATCCTCGAGTGATTCCCGAGAAGCAAATGCATCCTCAACGTATCACTGTGTGGTGTGCATTTGGAGCTGGAAGAATCATTGGACCTTTTTTTATGAAAATGAGTCAGGTCAAGCGCAAACATTCAATATGTTTGATATGATAACCAATATTTTCGTACCTTGAATAGACGAAATGAATGTGGAGGGGATGTGCTTTAAGCAAGACGCTGCCACATTTCATACAGCCAGAAACACAATTCAATTGCTGCATCAGTCATTTAATTCTTGCGCTTTTGTTGGGACACCTTTTACTTGTGAGAGAACAGAACGCGCACAGCAGGAGTACTTGATGAGCAAGCTAGGCCCTGGCCCCCCTGTGGACTGTCGCACCAAACAATTATTATTATTATTAATTTAATTCGATTAGGTAGTTAATAATAATAATAATTGTTGGCGCTACAGTCCAAAGAAGGACCAGGGCCTAGCTTGCTCATCAAGTACTCCTGCTGTGCGCGTTCTGTTCTCTCACAAGTAAATGTGTCCCAACAAAAGCGCAAGAATTAAGTACCCGTGCTGTGCGCGCTACTGTTCTCCCACGAGTAGAAGGGACCTAGAGTTTTTTGCCGACTCCGAACGGCGAAATTTAAGAAGCTTTCTTAGACAGTTATTACTCTTTGACTGTTGTCAGCAGCTCTAAAAAGGTGGTGCCGTGAAAAATTCGAAAAATTGGTGTTGAGCTGAGGATCGAACCTAGACCCTTCGGCGTGTGAGCATCGCACTCTACCCACTACGCCACGGCAACCACACGAATAGGTAATTAGTCTCCCAAAATCTTTGTTCTTATTATTAGTTGTTTAAATTTCTTTAATTGTAAACAACAGCTCAATTATACTGGTTATCAAAATGTCTCAAATTCCGATTTTTAATTTTTTTTATTGTTTCTTGAATTAAAATTTATTTGATTTCAACGAAAGAAAGTAAACATATGTCCAAGCAAATGTCAACAATGCATGAAAGCGCATCACTGACTTAGGAATTGTTGCCTTAAAGCAGCCATGTTTGATTTATGTCACCAGATGTTTATGGTATATAACCTAGCAGTGTCTGAATTCAGAATTTAAATGAAATAACAAACGAAGTATATACATTTTATTGGACGTTGACATTTCATTGTGGTTTGATGGATTGAATGGAATTTAGTGAGGTTTTAGATTGAGTCGGTAGAGGGTGATGATGAGATCATAACTGCCAATAATTGCATCTTGCTTTAACAAAAGTTCAGTTTATGATAAACAAAGCATTGTCGTTGTTCCTTGTTAGTGGAACTTGATTATTTTTGCTAAGTTTTGGCGTTGAAGTTTACTTTATGACTTGCAATGCTTTTTGTGAGATATTCTATTTTGAGTTTGTTCCTAAGGAAAGAGAACAGGAAGTTCCGACTCTTGATAGAACCAATGATTTTTTATTATTATTTATTATATAATATAATTTATTTTCTTACATGCTAGACAAAAATACTTAAACTAGCTTACAATGATAATCTTATAATCTTAACTTTAACACTGACTCTTCATGAGTCCTCTAAGCTAATCTAGATTTTTGCCTTATGCCTTTCGGTTTCTTATCCTTTTTAAATTTTAGCATTTAAACCTATATACAGTTTTCTCCTCATATACAAAAATATAGAACCAATGATATTAGACAAAGACAAATAATCTGCCGATGTAAGCAGAGTGCACAAAACACCAATTCAACGTGCGAAAAGACGCCTATGGATGGTGGAGAAAAGTTGAACGGAAACTTTAATAATAATAATTGTTGGCGCTACAGTCCAAAGAGGGACCATAGCCTAGCTTGCTTATCAACTACTCGTGTTGTGCGCGCTACTGTTCTCTCACGAGTAGAAGGGACCTACAGTTTTTTGCCGACTCTGAACGGCGAGATTTGAGAAGCTTTCTTAGACAGTTATTACTCTTTGAGTGTTGCCAGCAGCTCGAAAGAGGTGGTGCCGTGAAAAATTCGAAAAATTTGTGTTGAGCTGGGAGTGGAACCTAGACCCTTCGGCGTGTGAGAGTCGCACTGGCGTAGTGGAACAGAAACTTTACTTTACTAAAAAATAAAAACGATCAAAAACTTAATCTAATAAAAAAAAGTAAGAATAAGTATTTATGAGTTCAAATGTTAGACCCTTCCAGCTTTTCCCAGCTCCAACTACCAAGAAAACAGGGAAAATGGAACTTGAAAGACTTCTCTTTTATTGTTACAAAGTTGATTCCTTTATCTTAACGATTGTTTTTTTTTTTTGTGTAATTAAATTTTCAATTCACCAATTGAGGTGAACTAAAATATTTTTGTTGTAAGAATATTATATTTATCTAGTTTTTTTCAAATATAATATATATAAATAAATAAAAACATTCAATGGACGATTTTAGGGAATTTTAAACACCCTGTAAGACAATGACAAAGCATTGCCATGTGAATTCTTTAACATCATTCTTGAGAAGATCCTGCGTAGCTCATAAGTTAACACCAGAGGCATGATCTTCCAAAAGTCAGATCAATTGTTACCTTGTACTGGCGACATTGATGAACCGAAGTCATACGCAAAATCATTCTCACCTTTTCTTGAAAGACTAAGCTACATTTTGACGCGGAGACTTGTACGTTTTCAAAACCGGATGACGCCTTACTCTTATAGAAAGAAAAGTTTTTTTTTTGCTCCAATTAACAATGATGACATCTTGAAACGAAGATTCAACGATGAATTTGATAAGCTTAAGATGGAAAATCTATGTAAAGCGTATGGACATTATTGCTCCTCCCCGAAAAGTCCTCAAAGCCGAGCCACTGGAACAACGTAAGAGAAAGATGTCTAGGCTTTGGCGCACATAAGTGGAGAAGGATCTCAACCAACTTAGAGTGCGCAATTGGAGGCAGTTGGCGAGAGATCGTCCATATACCCAGATAAACCTCGAAGTGTAGCGCCACACAAGGAAGAATATACTTCAGCAACTACCCGTATTGTAGGTAATGCAGTTCCCGGGTGATAGAGGAGATTATTTTTCTCTCGAAACGGTTTTACTTGGCAAGCTGAAGCTAAAAATGTTTGTGGCCGCCGTGGTGTAGTGAGTAGAGTGCGCGGCTCACACAGATGGCTCACACACACCTTGAATTTTTCATGGCACCACCTCCTTCTAGCTACTGACAACACTCAAAGGGTATCAACTGTCTAAGAAAAAGCTTCTCAAACTTTGCCGTTCGGAGTCGGCAAGGAACTGTACTAGGTCCCTTCTGTTTGTAAAAGAACGCGCGCACAACATGAGTAGCTGATGAGCAAACTAGGCCCTGCTGGACTGTCGCACCATACAATTATTATTATTACTATTATTAAGCTTAATATTGAAAAAAAAGGAATTTGTACAATTTAATTTAACTATTTTGGTTGCTGTTGCATATTTTTTGGCACAACGCAAAATTTTGAAAATATTTGAATAAATAAAGCTTGTAACAAAGATGTTTAAATTACCGTTCAACAACAGTTGACAGTTCTCAATTTTAAAGGTAAGGTTTTTTAAATGGAACCCTTAATCAAAAACACCGTCAAGTGTAGAGTGCGACACTCACACGCCGGAGGTCCCAGGATCGGTTCCCGAAAAGAACAACATTTTCTTTCCATTTTTCGTTCGGAATTGGTTAAAAACTTTTCCTCTCTTCTATCAGTGAGAGAACAGTAGCGTGTAGAACACGAATAGTTAACTAGGACGTCAGACCCTATAGTCAATAAGTTAGAATCAAAATCAGTAGATTACGTTGGTAAGTTAGTTTCAAGTATTTTTGTTAAGCATCTAAGAAACTGAATTAAAATAAATAAAAATGCGTTATAAACTAAACTAAAGTAAGGACATTAGACCCTGATCTGTTTATAGTCTGTCTTGCAACCCAATGTAATCACAAAGGAATATATATAGTATATATTTAGTTCAACTTTAAAATTAAGTAAAATCCACAGCACTATCGATACATCTAACCAGTTTTTAGCTTCCTGGCAACAGAGGCATACGGGTGTGTGGAAAGAAGAGCATTTCAAGAAGACATAAATATGTATTTTAACAAAAAACTATTTAGTATGAAATATTTTATGATAGAAAAGGCATTGAATTCAATTTCAAAAACGGCCGCGCTCCCTTTCATTTTTAGAAAACGTAAATGTCTAATATATCAAACAAGACGGAAACATACTAATAGAATTATTTTTAGCAAATTAGGAGGCATGCTTTAAAGTTTTTGATTTTACTGCCACTTATTACACGATAACTGAGTAAGTTATGAAAATACAAAATACAGCGTTTCTGAAAAGGCTTGGGTTTAGTCTCTCTCATCCCTATCAAAATGAAATGAAATTTACAAGAAGTCTCAATCTGAGGGGCCAAATCTCTTAAAGCAATACCCCTGCGCGCTAAGGACAAGAACAAGATCAAAATAAAAATACTGAAGTCTCAAGAATTGGATTGTGGGACTAGAAGTTAATTAAAAAAAACCTACTTACCCTGATTTATTCTCGTTTCCGAGAGGTCTTTCTTAAGTTTAGCATTTTCGCTCTTCAACATCTCAACAGTTTTGCCCCGTCTTCTCAACTCGTGTAGTTGCTGTAGCTCATCCACCGCGTCGGTTCCCATCTCTTCCCGTCGATGAGATTTAGGATCGACCATCGGAGACTTGTTGCCACACACCTGGCAAGGCCTTCGCTCGAGTTCACTTAACTGATGTCGCAGATCCCTCAGCTCCTCATCCCGTGCACACAGCTTCATCTTCAAATCTTCATTCTGAAATTAATGCAATTCATTAGAGACCTGCAGTGAGCAACAAATGACGGGGTTTTGAAGTTATTAACTTGTGCCTTCAATGTGCGTTCAATAGTGTCTCGCTCGCCGATGAGATTCTCGACAGTCGACTGAAGAAGATCGTTTTGCGTCTCGAGACCTTTCAGTGAGTTTTCGAACTGCTTGGCTATCTCATCGGCCAGAAAATCCTTTTGAACCATGTTGACTTGGCTCGATAAAGTGTTCAGCTCGGAACTCAAATCATCGATGATTCGCAGATACTCGCTTTTGTGTTCCTCGTTGTCCTCCTTCTCCTCCTCCGTCTGATACCTTTCTGCCTAAACAGATTGACTTATTAGGACGCACAAAGCGGGACATCTTCGCTTACCATTTCAGAAGGAAAATAACACTTAAGGTCGCGAGAGGTTCAAACTCATTCTAGCCTATCACTAACGGGGCCTAATACTGAATTTGAATGGGAAAGGAAACGTCATCGCATGTCTCGCACGGACGCCAGCCCCTACAGCAAACAACGACTTCGAGTTCAAACCTTAAAAACCAATCAAACTGAATGCATTCCGTAGGCCAACTCTCGGAATTCGGAATTCGCTCTCTGCGCGCCGTAATTGTATTAAAACTCATCAAATGGATATTTTCGCGGAGTTCGCTGCGCGAGATTGCAATAAGTTTGCAGTTTTAAGTTTCAACGTGACAGTGAACGATTTGATTTTATCCCCGGGCTCCTTCGCTTGTTTTGATGGCTGCTTGTCACGACAGCGGCGTGTTCGACGAATAAGATGTATACTGTGATTTTCTCTTGCGCGCCTGCAGCACCTACACTCGTCTGCCTCGCTGTGGCATGTCTACTACGACTCGTTACTCCCCCTCTGATGAAGGGTTTATTAATTCCTTCCGCCGCCTCCCGATCTGTTCTGGCGAGCAATTATCCTTCGACGAGCAATTAATAACTCAATATCCTGCGGTTATTATTAGGTGCGTTTGCAAGCGCAACTTTTATCCTGCGCGTCTATAACTGCCTCTAGTCACAGATTGCCTGATTGGTAAGAACTGAGGAGGCGACGATGAAGGGTCGCCCTATTGAATGTATTCGATTTATTTTTACTCCTCAACACTCACGTGGGGCTTGGACGAACTATGCAAATGTTCTATGCTTTGGGAATAGTTTTTCACACTTCTCTCGTCGACACTCAGAAACTTGTCATAAACTCACAAAATTAAGCCCCTTACCGTGCACGACTTAATCGAGGGGGAGATACACAACGGGGGGAAAAAACGTGTTGGAATTTCAGTGTTCCCGCGCTTGAGTTTCAAGTTCACTTCCGTCTGACACAACACCCAACCGACCGCAAGGAAGCTACTCAGGTATCTGAGTAGGCACAGTGAGGCACAAACTCGCGACGAAGTCTACCCCATATGGTTAGTGAGAGTAAATAAGAACTTAGTTTCAGTATGTTAGTAATCTCCCCCGCCCATGACTACTATTTATGAGGACTATTGGCTGATAGATAGTGAAATTCGAAGGGCGGTTACACGCCAAGAGCTGCATGAGCACGCTGAACTTTGTAACCATCGCAAAAGGTGTTCTTTCGGTGACATGCAGACTGCTGAAGCCCTGCTTTAGAGATTTTGTTGGCATTTAATGTTATATCTCTCGAAAATTGATATTTTTAAACTGTCGCCTACTATCGTGGAGACCCCCTTTTATGTTAAGGCTAAATTTTACAAATAATTCGTTCTTATTATAGAGCTTCATAATCTTGGACTTTGCAAAACCTTCGTTATCTTGCCATTGGCACAAGTTGATAATCTGAATTGCTACCACCTTAAAAATAATAAATCAATATGTTACTGCTTCCACATGCTGATAGACGCCAAGCAACTTGGAGCTTGAAAATCTGTTTTGAATCTTGAACGTATAACAACGCAGGTGTGAGCTGATTAGACCAAAACAGCAAAGCATCTGCTGGTCCAGTGACGATGGCGCCGATAATGAATCTGACGGTAAACGAGAGAAAAACAGATTTAATGTCTTCGAAGGAACACACAACATCGACGTTTCTATCGTTGCAGCAACAATTTTCGAAATGATCAACGAACCATTTCATTTTAACAACTCTTATAGATTGGAATACTTATAGGCGCACTTAACAATCGAAAATTCAAACGTGAAACATTTTTTCATTGCGACGCAGGACTCCTCAGTCACAGTAAAATGAAGTTATTTAAATAAGTGCCCCTAGCCGTCCTCGTGTCACTTGGAATTTACATTTTTCTCAAGCAACTCGTTTCTCCCAATTGACACCTAACTCCGTTATGCCAGCATATCACGTGCACTGTCGCGCAATACCATTTTCCACACTCTACTCGCTGTTGATTAAAAGTGATTTTTACACTCAATTCCACGCGAGGAGGTCGTCCTTGTGCTTACTACTTCCAAAGACCCGCAAACAAGAAGCAATCCACACTTGTATGTATGAATTTCGAGAGCCGCCGACACCGTTGGAGACAGTGCGCGTCTCGTGAATTGGGTCGATGTGTGATATCCTGAAATAGGCGACTATAACGGAATGAAAGCAAAGGCACATAAAATCTTGATATGTGTGCGCTGCCCGTATTCGTAATCTATATTTGACTTTCCTCCTAGGACCTACTTCTTCCTGTCTACACATACATGGGACATGCAACTTTCTTCTTTTTTTTTTTTTTTTCATTTCAGGAGACCCCGCACATGAATGACTTCCACTGTCGACTGGTGAATGTCGATAATGTACTTGGGGGTGGCCTGAATGTACCTACTATATGTTTTGTCTGTGGCATAATGCATTTAAGGTTTCACGTTTTCTGATTTATTTTTATTTGGCTCTGAATTGAGTGAGATTTCGTGTTTCCGATTGCTGACTTTCCAATGGAATCCACGAAAGAGTTTCATTTATTTTTATATTATAAACAGAACCCCTGACAGGGCTGACGATAATTGATCGAATATTAAGGTTTACTACTTGGATTCACTTGAAGGTGGTTTTTGAAAGGATACGCCGAATTTTGCGGTAAAAATGTTAATTCGGGTCGTTATGTATTTTTCATTTGTTTGAAATCGTTGGTTCTAGAAAACATAGATCCATGTCTGGGTAGGTAGGCCACCTGTCGGCAGACCTAGGACGAGGTGACCAAATCTGTAAATATGCCTGGCTGCACCTGGAAACAGCTCCTGATGAGTAAGAGTTGATGGTGGAGGATTGAGCGGCCTGAAGGGCTGTTGTGCGTACATGTGATCCCTTAAGGGGAAAAATCGGGTTAAGGTAGATTATGATTTTAAAATCCATGCCTAGTAGTTAAGAATACACATAAAGCGGCGGCAATGCGACAATAACGCGCCAAAGCAAGCAAATGTTCCACTTACAAGGCACGCACCTTTATCGACATAACACGTTGCTGAATAAAAAGTCCTGGAACAGACTTATAGGGGGCGCCACTTACAAAAATTCCATATTATTTTTAGGAAGTCCAAATATTCAGACGATACATGTCAAATTTTCATGACAATTTGACAAGTATCAGTTGAATATGTTTTTTCTTAAGTAAGTGGCGCCCTCTATAAGTCAGTCTCGGGACTTTTTGAGTGACGTGTTACACACAGTAGTCAAAATTCAACCTCTTAGTTGAGTAAAAATAACATTTAATGGCTTTCTACACGAGGGTTTTGCAGCGGACCACAACTTAACGTTGCCTTTACTGCAACCCCGCGTCCGGTCGAACATCGAACAATGGCGATGGCACCCTTATGTCATGCGTGTATGGGATCTGTGCGTACACAGATCAGGTCAGAAAAACGCTGACTGACGTCTTGGGAGATCCCAATTACGATTTTAAAACTTGTCCTGAGGGACAGCCGCTCCTGCTTGGTAAGGGGCGTGGCCGTTCTCCTCTGCTGTTCTGTGGGTCACAGCACCCGGTTAAATGCAAATCCGTATCGAGTCAGAATTAAGTAATCATAACCATGTGACCAAACCCGACTCAAGACACGAATCAAATCAGATAGCAGCAGATTTGTGTTTAAGCCACCGCCACCCCGATACTCCCACAAGCTGGGCAGCCGGAAGCTCAGGCTGAAACCTAGCTTCAGAGTCTCCTGACCTCCAGTGCTGCCAAAAATTGGCTTCAGTTAGAGCTTCGGAACTAAGTTGCCCTCGGTTTGATTCCTTTACATCTAGGACCGATATCCATGCATCCTTTGCACTGCCACAAGGACAGATGTGGGATTTGATTTTACGTGACCACCTAACGGCTTATATCACAGGGAACCATTTTCCCAAGAGTCGTAAGTAACGCAAGACTAGACGCCTTAGTTACCCAAGTACCAAACTGGGATCATGCTTGAGGGGCAATCACCCCACCTTGGTTTGATGCGAAGCCTTTTTAAAACCTCTTCCGCTCTCTGGGTCGCAGCGCCCGGTTGAGAATGCAACTCCACACTGAGAAGGGATAGTCCCCTAACCGTCTTGCCTAGTTGTGCTTAAATAATGAACTAGACAAGTCAGTACAGTACACTATCCTCGACTCTACCCGCAATGTTAGGTGTTAAACCACAGCCACCACGATACTCCCACAAGGGGGACTACCGCACGGTCAGGCTGGAACCGAAGTTCCAGGAGCCCCTGACCTCCTGTGGCACCAGAATATAGCCTCTGGTCAAGCTGTCACTACCAGTCAGGTTTCCTCAAAGCCTGGGTCTGTTAGCCGCCATCCGTAAATGGTCTTTTCTCCATCACTGATTCCGTTGACACTATAAATAGTGATACGGATGTGATTTTGAATCATGTGATTCATAAAACCAATCACATCATCTGGAACTGCCGCAAGGACAGCAGACATTCTGATCCGTCGCTTGCTTAACTCTTCCCAAGCAAAGCCCCTCATGGTTCCTGTACTTTGTATTGACTGAAAAACCAGGCTGACTTTGTTTTCACCTCCAAGGTCCCAAATAATATCGTACAGGGGACACTCGCAGCTGTATGCTCAAAAGCATGTTTTTCACTCGTTTAACGATCGCTTTAACAGAAAGAGTTCAAGAAACCATGTTGCGCAGTCAAGTAGCTCAGATAATAGATCACACAAAATGTGCAGGGACACATATTGGGCGCCAATAAGAAAAATTATAAATTTAAAATACATTTTTTGTTAGTGGCACCCCCTACATGTCCCAGAACTTATTGAGTGAAGTGGCATATGCTTAGATTGAGACTTCCTATGGACTAAACGAATGACACGTCTCGAAGGATACTGTGTGTCACTTATTTTCGTATGTATCCCCTCTGGTGACACTCAGAAGAACGAGCCGCTGGTTAAGGAGGTCTTTTTGCTCATTAAAAAATAAGCCTCTCTAAGCTGCTAGTGTCAGTCAAAACAGCCGTTTATGCTGGGATGCCATTCTTTGGGGCGGAAAGTGTACTTCTTCTTAGTGCCATCAGATCAGCGATCTCTACATGGGTAGTTGTTATGCGTAATAAGTTGCAAGTTGAACGAGATTTGGACAAGTGAGTAGTGATCGTGATCGATTCGTTTTTGAGTGTGCTAGAGATTGGAATTTTTTAAGCAAATTCCGTTGGCGGTAATTTTGGCAATCTTAACCGGTATGAGAATCTTGCAGGAAAGAAATCAGCTGCGCGTACTAACGTTGATAACTATCGTTGCGCAACTGCGATAGATACCTTTTACCCGACAGTAAGGCGTTATACAATATAAAATGTCATGCAGCTCCATTCCCCCTGCTGACATGGGCATAATCCGTAAATAATAAGAATACTTTTCACCCGACTGTCAGAAATCACACAAAAGAAGCAGAGGAATGCACGTTTCTCCCTTTTGACATAAGCTTTGTGAGCGGGTCTTGTGCCTGAGTACAAGCATGATGAACTTGAGCAACCTCGCACAACGACGAACTGGCAAAAACATTGCCATGGTAATCCGAGCATTGAGTTCCTAAATTCACCTTCAGAACACTCGGCTCCCAAAACGCCAAAAATGGACTTTATATTTGAAAGCCAGCATAAGGCAGGGCAGGGTGTTGCGTGGAATAATTGAAGCTAGTAATGTGCTCTAATGTCTTTGTGCGAAAAGTCTGAACCCAAACCATTGGGATAACGCAACAGAGGACGGACTAGGATAAGGTGGCGCACACAAGTGGAGAAAGACCTCAACCAACTTTGAGTTTGAGAAGCTTTTCCTTAGACAGTTTTTGCTCTTTGAGTGTTGTCAGTAACCCGAAAGAGGTGATGCAGTTAAAAATTCTAGATGTTCAGCCGGCACACACAAGTGGAGAAGGACCTCAACCTACTTGGAGTGCGCAACTGGAGGCAGCTGGCGAAAGATCGTGCTGCCTGGAGATGCATGTTGGTTGAGTCCCAGATCCACCCCGGACTGTAGCGCCACAACAAGAAGAAGAATGTGCTCTAACAAAATTAAGCTTAAGATGTCAGCTATCACACGAGCTATTCTATTTTCATCATCATGACAAAAACTTCTTTTAAGTTTTAAAACTCTCAAAGTTGACCTCATCTTGAAGCCTCTCCTGGTCCTAGAGCCTGGTACAGCTCACGGACAAATCATTTCAGTCTGACTAAACATAACCACCAAACCCCCAAAACACAAAAATACAAGCTAACCGTTAGAGTTTAGGCCTGTAAAAATACTTACACAGGAACATACCTGTTTCAAAAAATGTTCTCGCAATTTTTCATTTTGAATCAATCCCGTAGCGGCCGCCCTTGTGGGCATCTGCAACCAAAAGGCGTCGTTTAGTTCAAATGCAAGAAAGTGCGGTTTTATTTCGACATAAATACGAACAAATACATCTAATTGTCTACGCGGCTAAATTCCTCAAAATTGAGCCGAACTGAAACTGCCTACGCTTAAGCACTAGTTAAGTACAAATTTTAACACAATAAATCAACAATAAGAACAAATGCACAAGTGTCTGACGGAAGCAATCTAAGCAAGGTGTTGAATGGATCTAAAGTGTGAGTATCAATTGACTCTCATACCGATTCGTTGACATCGCAACGCAGTTGATTGCCGCAGTGTTCCTGGCCCTGATTCATTCCGTCCGTATTCGAAATTTTGCTGCGCAATTCATCAATCTGCAGAAGAATCACAAATTTGTGTATGACGTCCGATTACGACTTGTTAAGTTTGTTTACTATCTTATTTTTTTCCATTAAATCTTTGATCAACTCATCGACAGCCTCGACAATCGGGTTCTCCGGGGTGGTCTGGCACTCACTGAAAATGTTTTCGTAGGCAATTGGTTTGTGCATCTGGTGGCACCGAAAATGAAAAAGTTTTCTTAGTTCAATGAGGACTCTTTCAGACTTTGGATTCACTTACCGTGTTTTCTAATAGATCAGCAACTTCTTGAAGGGCCTTCGATGCTTTCTCTAAAAGATCCGATTTTGCTTTCGCTTTACCGTTAGCATCTGAAAATATCGGAATTTCTTTCAAAATTACGAGCATAAAGGGTAAAAATAATTGACAGGAAATGATTTTACGGGAATATATTTTTAAATTAAAAGTAGTGCGTTACTCAATTTAGACGTTAAGGTATAAATGAGTAAAAATTCTCATTTATTCGTATGACACTTTAGTACATGCATCATTCAGTGTTCTAAGTTCAAAGATCAATCATGGCAATCTTAAGTACATAAGCTTGCGCTGAAGCAACCGCTCGTAAAAGAGATGCTCCCAAGATTGCGGATTCTTCTTTAAATAACAGATCACTTAATAAGTCCCGGAATATATAGGGGGCGCCACCAACATAAGTTATTAATTTAATATTAATTTTTTGTTAGCGAGTGGTGTGTAACATAGTTGCAGTTGTTGTACTTTTACTTATGAGACGTTCAAATCTTGCCCATTTACATCTACATAGTCGTAAAACAAAATTTGTTTTGCTGTAGCTACGCAGTGTTACTCGCCGTATACTGAAAGGCGTGACAGTCTACAACGGGCTCAGGGCCTAGCTTCCTAATTAACTAATCGTGTTGTACGCGCTACAGTTCTCTTACGAATAGAAGTAATCTACAGTTTTTTGCTGACTCCGAACGTCGTAGTTTGAGAAGCGTTTTCATAAACAGAGAGGTAGTGACCAGCAGTGTTCATTGGTTTCGTGAAAAAGCGAGGTGTTGAGTCCGGGATCTTCGTCGTGTGAGTGTCGCGCTCTACCCACTACACTACGGCAGAAACTTTCCCCAGTGTATTCACGATTTTGTTGTTCGAGGCAGACTTAGGCAAAAAGCCTTGAACTTCGACCTCGTCAGTGACCACCTCATGACGATCCGCATCAAGCACGAATTTGAGAACATCAGTCTAATTTGGCTTTGAAAGAGGAGAAGAATGACAACACCAAGGATGACTTCTATGACCTACTAGAAAGAACATACGATCGTCACTCCAGCTACGGCACCAAGACCGTTCTAGGAGACTTCAACGCTCAGCTGGGAAAGGAGGTCATCCTCCCGAAACGGACTTCGCTTCGGGTTGGAACCTCTCTATGGCAAGTACGCGGTACCCACACCTGAACATTCACAAAGGGACCTGGCGATTTTCTGATCAATCCACCGTCAACCAGATTGATCATGTTACGATTTACGACTGACATTCCTCTAGCATTCTCGATGTCCGAACCTTCCGAGGTACAAACATCGACTCGGATCATCAACTTTTTATAGCCAAGGTAAAAACCCGGATATCGAAAGAGTAACGGAGTCTACAGGCCGAAACGGTTTGACGTCGGAAAGCTACAATCGCATCAGATCGCTAGGAACTTTGTCGACCGAGTCCCCCTGAAACTCGCTCAGAGTTCGACGCTGCTTGCACTGACCATAGAAGAAAACTGGAAACGTTGTCAAGAAGCCATCAAAGATGCTGCCACTGATGTGCTGGGTTTCACGTCCCCACCCAGAAGGAACCCATGGTTTGACGACGAGTGCAGGCAAGCGAATGCAGCTAAGCAAGACGTCTATAAGGTGACGCTGCATCGAACAACGAGGGCTGTTCGTGAGTTCTACGCACAGAGAAGAAGGAAAGAGCACCGACTTCTCAGAAGGAAAAAGAAGGAGCATGAGAAGCGCGCGATCGAGGAAATGGGAAGGTGTCATGGCAGGAATGAAGTTCGAAAGTTTTACCGAAAGGTAAAACAGCTATCCGGAGGATACACGGCTTGGACTAAGGCCTGCCGGCATCAAAATGAACAGCTCGTAGTAGAGTCGCAGTCTGTGCTGAGAATCTGGAAGGATCATTTCTGCAGACTCCTGAACGGCTATGACGGCCTAAATCCCGCTGTTAGGCAGAATGTTCCACTCGATTTAGACGATGATAGACAAGAATTACGTCCTCCCAACTTAGACGAGGTGAAAATAGCAATATCCAAGCTGAAGTCGAACAAAGCTGTTGGAGAGGACGGACTGTCCAAAAAACTATTTAAAGCAGCTGGAAATGACTTGGTTGGGTGCATGCACCAGCTCATCTGTAAGATATGGTCGGAGGAAAGCGTGACCCATGAGTGGAATTTTAGTGTCCTTTGCCCGGTCCACAAGAAGGGAGACCCCTTTGACTGCGCCAATTATCGAGGGGTCAGTCTTCTTTACATCGCATACAAGATCCTCTCTGCCGTATTGTGTGAATGTCTGAAACCGTTCGTCCATAACCTGATAGTGTGGTTTCAGGCTAGGGAAGTCCACGATAGACCAGATCTTCACTTTACGGCAAATCCTGCAAAAGACCCAAGAAGTGTAAGTCGACACTGCCCACCTTATCGTCGATTTTAAGGCCGCATATGACAGTGTGCATAGAGACGAGCTATACATTGCCAAGTCTAGTATTGGCATTCCTACCAAACTCGTTAGATTGTGTAGGATGACGATGGAGAACTCTCGCTGCTCTGTCAAGGTCGGTTACGAACTCACCGAGACCTTCAATATCAAAAAAGGTTTTAGACAAGCCGACGCACGTCATGTGACTGCTTTAACATCATCCTCGAGAAGATCGTGCATAAGTCAGAAATCAACACCAGAGGCACTATCATCCAAAAGTCTGTTCAATTGCTAGCTTTCGCTGATGACATTGTCGTGATTGGACGAACACAGCAACCCGTCAATGAGGCGTTTGCTGGCATTGAAGGGGAAGCGGCTAAAATGGGTCTGGTGGTTAATGAGTGCAAAGTACATGCTGTCATCAAGGAAGGACACACAATATCGATGTCTCGAACAGAGCGTCACACTAGACAGCAGAAACTTCAAGGTAGTCAAGGACTTCGTCTTCGGATACAACTCTTAAGATGGCTAGGCCACCACTGCTCCGGCCTGAAAAGTCTTCGAATCAGAGCCATTGAGACTACACAACAGAGGACATCCTAGGCTAATATTATACGAGATCCAAATTGAATGTATGCAGACAACAACGAACAACTTTTTTCTTGAGAGTTATACCCAAAAACTGATCCCCAACGGGCTTTGTGCAGAGCAATCGAAAGAACGAACTTTTTAAAACAATTGACGCCATAAAGAATTGTGTGGTCATTCAATTCCACGAAACAAAACTCTGTGAGAAAAGTGATCTCATCAGTTTGTCTTTAAATTCCTACGGACTTGCCTGCAAGCTTCATTTGCATGTTCTGCTGTTCTCTAACCAAGCGTTGGGTCTCTTCAGTCAAACAGCAAAGACGTTCACGAATGGAGTTTATGTTCTTCACATCTGCATCTGAATCCGTAGATATGCCTGAGTCCACATCCGAAGAGTTAGTCAACGTCCTAGCCGACTGTGGATTTCCCAGATCTAACAGTTTCTGTCTGTAAAGCTTTAGCTTCTTCTGAAGGTTACTAGTAGTCTTCGACTGAAAGTGATAAGATGTTATGGAAAAATTACGAGCCACTGAAGACACCTTACCAACTGATCAATCATTCCGCTAAATCGATTGTACTGCTCATCCATCGCCCTTGTCTGCTCGTCAATATTTTGATCGTAGTTTCGTCGTAACTGAGAAAATTCCTCCTTAATGCGCTTAATAAGTTCTTCCTGATCGTTGTCTTCTTTTGGAAAGATGATGTTCAATGCGTTTACAGGTCCACAAATGCTCTAAAATTAAAAATAGGTTTCGTCACATGAGGCTGGCTTAGAAAGATGTCCTCTTACGGATTCTTTATTGTTTGACGGTTCACCTGGTGTGCAAATAGACGAGACGTCAGATTCTGAAGACTTGATTGACATCCTAGATGTATTCGATGATGTTACCCCCCACAGATTGTTGCACTGCACATGGGATGGGAAGATTGTTTATTTAGATAGAGGACAAAGGAAATTATAAAAACTTCGATTAAATTGAAAGCGAAATCTAAGACAGAAGGGAGGGAAAAAATTGAAATTGGGATAAGTGGGAAATTAAGACTAGGCTACGGAAAGGTGTTCGGGTTCTGATTAGGGGAAGGGTGTCAGATAAGGAAGAATACAGGCGGTATACCGGAACACACAGAGACACTGACAAACCTTTGGCAGGGACCTAAGATCGTTGCGTAACTCTTTGATGACATCATCTTTTAGCTGGATTTTCTTTTGCGCATTTTGAATTTCGTCCTCCATGGAAAGGATTTGTTTCTTAAGATCTCGAATTTCGTCATGTTTCTCCGCGACTTCGAAGGCTAAAGCTTTAACATTGGCGGTAAGCTTTGATTTCATATAAATATGTGTCAGAAAATATTCTTGAATTTAACGGTAAGTTAAAGTTTAAGAGAGTACTAACCTTAGCCTTTTGGCACTCAAAATTCGCTTTTTCTTCAGTGGAACAGGCAACATTAGTGGTTTCCTAAAACAGTAAAAGAAATAACCTTTAAGAATTCGAATGTAGATCGACGAAGTCATTTAAAAGTATTGAATTGGCTTAGAGGTTACAATTTAACACTGACCTCAACTGATTGGTTGGAGAAGATTAAGTAGAGGAAAATATAATAAATAAATGAATTGTGTAGAAGAGATTAGGGGCTCCGTCATTGAGAGAATCTCACGGATATTAATCATTTACTTAAAGTAATTTTTAGCTCTGATTTCTATGAAAGTGCCAAAGAAACATTCCCTAAATAGAATGCATTAAGAAAAAGTTTCATTTCCACTACTTTTTGTTCTTTTTAATACTATCTTAGCCTTTTAATTGACTTAAATAAAACAAAACTCACTGGCTCAGATTTCATCGTCGGTTCACAGTAAGACATTTCCTACAAACGATGCAAAAAAACAAACATTTAATTATTTAATGAAATCACAACAAACAATAATATCAATTCACATTTCCAAATATATCACTTTCTGTGACTGTTTCAAAATGTAATTTGTCCACACTCCAGTCAGCGTTTCTTCTGCCATTTCGAACCAATTGTATTAACGCACCCACATCGTTTCGGTATTTGTTCAATTCACTATCCTGGCTAAAGCGACAACTTGATCCAACTTTACGTTGTAACAACGATAAACGTTCCGAAGTTTCATGTTGCAGATCTTGCACATTAATGATCAGTGTCCTATTTACTTGGCGAAGCATATTAATCCATTCAACGTACGTTACTTCTTTCAGCTGAAATGAGAAAATAAAGCTCACAATTCCATAAAATAGCAAGTATAAAACTTCGATATAAATTCAAAGTGTCTTTCATTACTGTACCCCTCAATATTTTTTGACACATCTGAATATTTATAAAGAAAATTCTCCCATGAATGCAACAGCTGTCAGATGGCGAGAAAAAAACTCGAGAAAAACATTAAATCCCAATGTCAACAAATCTGTATTCCTGCTTACCGCATTCACCCCCTCAAGCAGAGAATTTTCTTCTAGATTCTGAGGTTGGGAAAAATAAAATCGAATATTTTGTATTTACACTCACATTCGCATCGCCACTCGCTAGTTGCTCGATCTCAGCAATTCGTTTCTCGTAGACTCCGTTGAGGTGCTCTTCAATCTGAAATGCTGGAGTGCACATGTCCACGGGGGGCGGTGATGACGTTGAGACCTGTGTTCTATTTGTCGGTGACCTGGTCGATGACCTATTTACGCAACTGCCGTGGCGCGGATTTTCGCCCATCATGAAAACAAATGATTCTTTGTTTTAAGCACAGTCACTAGTTGTTTGCCGATGAGTAGGTAAACAAACTTGGATTCGGTTAGATTGTGGGCCCACAGTTAACGAAAGTAAAAGTAGCGCACGCACACGTCAGGAACTTAAGTGTATTTTTAAGCAAATAACGTTCTACGATTTCTGTTGAATTTCACAGTCACACGCCACAAGTCCGAAGAGAGAATGAACGCTAGAACGTAGCTGGTTTAGCTAGTGTATCGCACAGATGCTACTATATACAATGATCTAATAAAACTTGAATCGGTTAGATGTGCGAGCACTTAAATGTCCACCTGAAAGGTGAAGTTTACCGTGATCAAAATCGAATGATTCTATTGCAGTCAGAAAATGTTTCTGAAAATGACAAGCACCAATCCCTAATGCAACGCTTTGAAATTTGATATCGCTAGTGATCCAAGCTTCGAAACAAAAGCACTTTGAGTCACTATCGCGCGCTTCAGTTTGGTAAAAACGAAAAGTGAAGTTATTTTTATGAAAAACAAAAAGCTTTCGATTCACGCCTAGTAGACCCGTAAGTTCGATAGCTTGGTCAACGCAGATACGATTCGAATGGATTATTTTGTGAAACTTTACGCAGAAAACACTGAATACTTGGTGCACTGTGACAAATAGGCCTTAGGCGCACAAACGCCTTGAACTTGAAAAGAACTGTATAAGTGTCTGATGGATTTTATTTTGGTTTAATGGAATTGGAACTGTTGGGAGTGGGCGCGCACACATCGCGGGCAAACACTTTTAATTGGGTGCAAATATTACGTATACGACCGACAACAACGCGCTACCGCTGTAGCATTAAAAGTATGTGTTGATAGTATTCAAATCTGTCGAAGAACAGTGAGGACGTTAGGAAACGAACTTGTGCAATGTGATTGTCACACTGTGAGGGATTAAGCACGTGAGCAAAAACTCCTCAGCATTCTGCTGGGGTCCGCCTTGATTCGGAATGATTTGCTAAAGTTGTGATTAACGACTAATCGGTGATTTATAATATATAATCCGACATGTGCTGCTACGCCGGCGTTCAATGCGAGACAGAGAGTCTCTTACTAAAGCAGACACAGACCTCTCCACTCTCAATCAATAGGCGCAGTGGAGTGGGTGTAAGGGAGTTTTGTGACATGTAACACTAAAGGCACGTTTCTCTTCGCTTGAGTGGTGCACTCAACGTCACACAGATGAGTTAATCTCGCCTTCGCACGGAATTAGATTTATTGTCGCTGCCAAAAACGGAAATCGTACATCAGCACCGCCTGTTATTCGCGTTCGCGTTGTTATCGGAGCTTCAGGGAACTCTTTCGCCTGCGTATGTCGCTACGGTTTGCACTCGGTTAGCGCAAACAACATTGCCTTTGTTCGGAGCACCGTGCAGAACTTCATTTGTAAAGCAATTATGATTTTATTTACTCGCGACACATATTTTTGTCGTGTCGTCAGATGAATCACGGGAAGAGCCTTATCGTGAAGGCCATTTTGTATATTCTTAAGTGTGTTTACTTAGCGCCGGATCTAGGTACGCACGCACATACTTAAGTGGCAACCGTGTGGGCGAAATCAATTATTGCCTTTCAGCGCGTTTTCTTGTAAATTAACACCTTGGAGTTCATGTGACGCTCGGGGGATAATTTGACACCATTTAGAAATTTGAACGAAGGAGAACTGTGAGACTTGAAACTGGTTTTGTTCGTATTGGATTATTTTCAGATTCCAATGAATTAAAGGCTTTGCCTTAGGGTTCATTGTTCTGAGAGAAAATTTGTACATTTATCTGATTCATGTTACTCAATGATGTCAGTTATTCCCAAGCTCAGGATCTGGTTTACTTTTTTGCAGACATCCGCAGACATTATCAGTCCACTGCCTCTTTCTTGCGGGAATCGCCTTAAACAAAGCTTATCATATGTTTCGAGCATTTTAAGTTTATTATTAACTGTGTCATTTGGTGTTGTTTACATGTCGGAAAAAGAAGTATATTCCACATGAGTAAAATTACGTGTGCCATAAGTTTTAAAGTAACTACAGCTCGGGATTGATCCTTGCCTCTGCTAATAAACCCTTCCAGCTGGCATGATATTTAGTCACTTACCTCCGAATTCGTAGAAGTTGGCTAAAGTATTTCTCCACTTGTGTAAGCCACCGTATACGTGGACATCCTCTTATGCTTTGTAACACTGGTTCTGACGCTGTGCAGCCCATATATTTCTTGACTCAATACTCGTCTCCAAAAATCATTAACCAAACGTAGAACTTTTTATTCTAAATGAAAAAGGGCTTTTTTACCTGCTCTTAACATGTCACTAAACAACAACCATACCTTAAGGGATCATTTCGTGCATTGTGTAACCGCAATCCATCGACCAAGACGACGTAAGCCGATTTCCCAAAAATCACTACAAATGTCCGGCACTGTTCCTCCTTTTAAAATTTGAAAGATAATCCAAGTTGTAAATTACCCTCTTTTGAAATTAAGAAAATTGAACGGAAAAAGCTGATTTTACCATAGATGGTAACTATGTGAACATTTTGCTCCTTTATTTCTTTTTCCAAATGCCAATTTAAGGTGGGTGTAAAGTTGTCTATTGACCCACCCCATACCCGTTTAGTCTGAATGCAATGTAAATAAACAAAAAAACTAATAATAGATTTTGCGAAGGTGCATTCAACAATCACTTTAATTGCGACACAACTTAACGCCACCTTGCAAACGATGGGCAGAAAGCAGTGTCTGGATGCTTCGAAACTCATCCTGTAACCAAAAATAATCCCTCACCCACACAAAAGCCTCGAGAAACAAAACAAGAACAGCTCTTTTGAAGTCTTAAAATATATCTCAATATATTTCTCATATTGATTTTCATTTATTAAAACGCATAATTAATTAGTAACTAAGTTTAAATATATATATATGTATATTTTAAATAAAAAAAGAATTGTAAAACAAAGAGTCATAAAAATGAAGCAGAGCTCGTTCGTTCCATCTTGCAACAACGAAACATTAACCTCGCGCCTCGGCTCTTTTATCTCATTTGCTCCTCCATCAATCTAACGCGAATCACGGCACTCACACACCTGCACTCGGCCTTCACAAATCGACTGTGAGAAGGTCAAGAGGATGCGTCAACTCTTACACATGTACGTACGTAAGTATTATTAAACAAAACGAAAATTTAATAGACCTCGTTGGAAAATGAAAAACAATGCATTTTATTGTTTTGACATAAACGATGGGGCGGATGCGAATGTCTGAATATGGAGGCGGAGGAACACTTGGTCATGTTGTGTGTACGTATAATTTTATGAGTGTGTTTCCTTTTTATATAGAAATAAATTTCGGTAATTTTCATTCTCATTTTTATTCTTCATTTTGTCTAATCAAAATAAGGGCTCGTGGAAAATAATTTGTTTTGCATTACAATAAGGAAAAGGACAATGATTCAACAACACCGTTCTGCGGTCATCGAATTTGCGTTTGGGTATCTGCGTGTCTAAGAGATGGGTTTGCAGTAGATAAACAAAATGGGGGGAAAACAAAACAAAAAGGAGATAGAAAAAAAATGTCCTTTGTCTGTAGAAACAAAATGTGTTTGTTTTGCATTTCCGTTGACGTGAATTTAAGCCAAGTATACGTAAACTTTTCGATCTTCTGGCGTTCGAGCTAAATACTCCCTTTCGATAAGGTTCTCTATTCGCTTCTTAATAAATACGGGTGAGGGTAGAAATCTTGACTTAAGCTGAGACGTTACATCCGACACAAGGAGGTTATGCTGAAATGAAAACGAACGTTATGATCCCGACATTGAATACATTTGTGAATGGGAATCTACCGTCATGCGTTTTCTGGCTTTCATTATTCTCACAATTGCAGCCTCAATCTCGTGCTTACGATCATCATCGACTTTGCCGCGAGTCTCTCGTCTTTCCGGCTCGGATTCACCCTTGGCGGCGACTGTTTGGATTTTAACCCTAGAATGAGTCAGCGAATTAGATAACGCATATTAGCTAGAGGTGGAGGAATTATGTACTGACCTGTGGAATTTCGATACGAATGCATCATTAATATGAAATTCATTAGTGGGTTCAATGTCCTTTGTTTTAGGATTGCGTACGAGGAGCCTTTGCGCGGATTTTCCCATTGACAGTGATTGTAAGGCTCTAATAAGTTCTCTTTCAGGAATATCTGTTTCTTGTTGAATCTCGTCGTATGATAGGCGTTCACGGTTGTTAAATAACATCAGGATGCACATCTGAAAGTAAAAATAAATTAAGAAAAAAAAAAAACAATGAATGACGCGCAAACAGAGAGTGAACTTAAATAAAGTTAATGCAAGTTTGACAATTAACAAAAAAAATATGTTTTGGTCCTGCTATACCAAGGATATTGTTTGTGTAAAAGATGATACAAGAGACACATTTTTTTTTATAAATTCTTTGAACTTCAGAATTCAATCGAGAGGAAGTCAAGTCGAAGTGTGCAAAGCTCTCAATGAACCGCAATAACTTAGATAGAATTCTGAAAAAAAAACACGATTTTTTAAAAGATCATTGCAGTTGGGGTTTTTCAGATCTAACAATTTGCAGTCGAAACTCAAGAAGTTATTTAAATGGTTACACTTAGCTACGTACCTGCCAATGATGGAGCGGATACACTTATTAAGAAAGAGTCGGAGATGGTAAAATCAACTTATGCGCAATGAAATACCACGAGCCTTAAAATGTAAAATGGATACACCGACATGGTCGTAGCCTCCAAATTCACAATCTTTTGACAGGTACCGAATATGAAAGACAAGACACTAAGTCGCTGCGGACACTAAGTCGCTGAGGACACCAAACCACTGCGTACCCCAAACCGTTGCGTATCACAAACCGAAATCAATTAAAACATGGTGGAGGTATATATTCAAAGGCACGTTTCTAGGGCAACGACTGTGAGGATCATAAATGCCTCGCAACTTTAAGCGTCTTAAAACAACCGTTCAGATTTCAAGGGGTTCATAACCTCACAACCTTCGATGAACTCACATACGTTACAAATCAATTTAAATCTGCCAAAAATACGTTAGTGGCAAGAACTAGTTTTATCAGCATGAAACTACAATTCAGCTGCTACCGTGTTAAGAATACATTTCTGTGAATAAGTTATTTCAAATGTGGAGACATCGCTTTTCGACATTCGGAGACATCGCCGAATGGCAAAGAATATGAAGATCATGCAAAAAAAGGGAATAAGACTGTTAATAAGAAAATTTAAAGGAATATCTGGAATTATGTGTAGTTAGGTGGGGGTACATTGAAAAGTAATATTGGTAGTTTCTGCTATTGATCAATGCTTTTAAACATCGCCTGTAGTTGCATTCGAAAAACATTAAAAATTAGGGCAGATGCTCTTTGCATTGTAACTATCTATTTTACATAAAACCGCGAAAAGTAAAAACATACGACTACTACCTACTGCCATAGCATGACTAATACATTTTAAAAGGAGCTTGGAGATGTCTAGATCATCTGGCGGGTCCTATATGACATCAAAAATTATGTTTGCATTTTTATTAATTAAAAATCACACCCTTATATGTATCCCTTGCTACAGCGAACTACGAACAAACCTTCGAATTTGATGTTCCTCTTTTCGAACTCAAATATTAAGGCTTAATTAACTTAAGCTTGTTGCTTAATTGTCAGAAGAATTTACGAGTACTAAATGAGGGTAAGAAGTTAAGGGAGACTTACAATTAATAATTGTATGGCGCGACAATTCACCGGGAGCCAGGGCCTAGCTTGCTCATCAGCTACCCGTATTGTGCGCGCTACTGTTCTCTCACGAGTAGGAGGGACCGACAGTTTTTAGCCGACCCCGAACGGCGAAGCTTGGAAAGCATTTTCTTAGACAGTTAATACTCTTTGGGTGTTGGCAGCAGGTCGAAAGAGGTGGCGTGAAAAAGTCTAGGTGTTCAGTCGAAAATCGAACCTAGACCTTCTGCGTGTGAGCGTGGCACTCTACTGCCAGCGCCACGTAGACTTACAATTGCGTCAAGACAATACAACTCTATAACAAACGGAAAGTTTTTAAAACATACAACTTCATGTGCTTGTGGAGCTGTCTTTCTTTTGTACTAACCGGTGTATATATATATAGGGTGGGGTAAGAGCCAACGATTTTATGTTCTATAAGTGTTGTTAGCAATTCAAAAGTTGTGGCGACGTTAAAACATGAGATGCGTTCAGTCCAGTTACCGACTTAGTGACCTTCGTCCTGTGTCGCACTTTGAGCACTTCGTTATGACGACCACAATGAGGTAATTTTACTTAATAATAATAATAATTGTTGGAGCGGCAGTCCATAGGAGGACCACGGCCAAGCTTGCTCATCAACTAGTCGTGTTGTGCCCGCTACGTTCTCTCATGAGAAGGGACCTACAGAAGGGAAGGCACGAACGGTGAAATTTGAGAAGCTTTTGGACAGTTAATACTCTTTGAGTGTTGTCAGCAGCTCGAAAAAAGTGTTTATTTTACTTACTTATATATTTTAACATCCAAACTTGGCTAATGAGGGTTAATGATAGGTCGCTCTCTATCTGATCGAACTTAAGTGTTCAGGATTTTCCCATTTGCCATCGGATTGGTGCAATGCTTTAGTCAAGAATGATTTTCACCTAAGGTTTAGTCCGAAATCTTCTTTTCTTTTGAAGATCCTAAACTTAGTCAAATATAAAAAAAATGTATGCCTCGTCCAAAAAAAACTTCACGTTCACTGTGATCTAATGAATACATTGTTTTCACAATTTCTAGCACTCCATTAATTCGAAAAAATTTAAAAACAATTGTGAATGTAAGAAGGTACATGTTCAATTTTGAATTTTGAAAGCATATGTATGTCAACAAGCAGGAGTATTCAAGCACTAAATGCAATCTAGTCCAAATCGTGGATGAAACAGTTGCCTCCACTGTAAGACCTTATTTTTATGCAACCTATATAAATTTTGTCTCCTAAAAAATAGCTGATGACATGACGCGTAAACAAATCTTCTTAACCCCGGGTCTGTAATTTCAAGTCGTCGATTCCCGTTATCTGCCGAGGCAGATCTATGGCACTGGTGCTAAATATATTCGACTAACTCTCCTAAACCTTATCTATTCTGCTTTGAGTAATTATAACTTGACGCAAATCGGTCATATAATCGGGCTGTTAGTGATAGCTTCGATGATCACATAAGAAGGGACAAAAAAAACTAATACGCAGCATTTTCAGTTGACCCTATAACCCGCACTAAAACTTTGACCACCATCTGAGAGACAAACATTTTTGTGAATGTGAATTTAACGCATTTTTTGGGGGACTCTGAGTGTTCTTACCTGATACGTAGAGACTTGGAGGATGTGTTTTCGTGTTGTTGTTGGACCTCCATTGGAGCATGACGATAAACTAGAACTTGGTCCATCCTTATCCTTCTCACACTCCGACTTTGTTCCATAGAAGACCGCATTTATGTACGCAGTACCTAGAGAGAGATTAAATCAATTAAAGTTGACGACAAAATAAATCACTGGCCAGTACCCATTTGTGGTTGTAATGTTAGCTGCCGACCCGAGTGCTTATCTAAGTAGAATTTTTTAAATGTTTCGAACGCAGTTCGCGGCGCTACTGGTATATTACAGTTGGGTGTTGCAGTCTGCAGAGGATAAGAGAGCATAATGAATATCAAATAGAGCTAGGCACGAATTTAAAAAAGAACTTACTTGTGTTGGCCAGAATCCTGTTGTTAATATCCGGACCGTTAGCTCGACACCCGATAGAGATAGCTTATGAATATTTACATAGTTCTTAAATTCCTCCATTATTGTATTTGACACGGACATATCCTTAAACATTCCTTCTAATTTTGAGGTAAATTGACATCCACATTCAGTCTGAAAACAGAGAAGGGAACGTGAGTAAATGAATGCTCTGGCAGTGAATGGGTGGCGGGAAATACCTTTAATTTTGATATCATATTCTTTTCGAAATCATCTGAGACTGATTTGTTCAACAGTAATCGCTTTGCTAGATGTGTTTTGTAGTAACGTTCGAAAACATCTTTTTCCAACAGGAACCGGAAGAGTACCATGGTTTTGTCCAGAATTGTTTCAATTTCCTGTTCCGTCATCTAAAGAGAAAACGAAGGGTGATACAGGCAGAACACAAATGCCTTCTAATATACGTACTCCTTTGCCACCTTTTTTGAGTTTGTCATCAATGAAGAGCGATAGATATTCGGGCGATTTGCTGTTCAAATTAAGGAAATGCTCGAAGTCCGATGAAATCATATTCTTGAAGATCCTATCGTTGTTAAATGAATTGTGCAAGAAGTGATCGAAGCGGTCCTTGAGATCGAGTAGGTTCTGCACGAAAGTTATCGGATTGGTGCCGTTCTCCTCCTCCTTCACAAGTAGTCGACCTTGTTCACGTAGGTAAGCGGACACTGCATCAGCGATCACCTTCAAACCTTTCTCTTTGAGGCGGGAAAACAACTTGTATGTACATGCTAGATCTTCAGTTTTTGAATTCTTAATCATATAGACTACGCCGGAGTTCTCCATTTCCACAATGGTGCGCATATGATGCTTGATCAGTTCATCCTCGACAACCTTCACAATGCGCGGTTCGGTATCTTTGTCGAGATACAGCGCAGCACGTGCGGACTCTTCTTGAATTCGTGCCTAAAAGAAAGATTATCAACACTTGTCTGGTCCAGGAATCTGATCTTACTTACCTCAACTTTCTTAATGCAGACACCAGCATCGTTTTCGGCTAAATATTTTTGGGACTCCACTTTGTAAAACGATGCAGACTGCTTTAGGAACGGCACTTCAAAGTCGTCCTCGTACACCGACCGCGTGTTAATTCCTAGTGACATCAGCATCTGACATGCGTTCTTGATTGCTAAATGATTTATAACCTCTCCACTTCGTTCGAGCAACACCATATTAAGTAACGTTTCTCGTAGGTGCTCCTGAATCACTGGATGTCGAACAATCTGCCCACCAAAGCATTGTTAACCTCAAAAAGTATTAATTTGTAGTTTGTTTGCATACCTGCTCCTTAAATATAATCAATCCCAAATTGTAAACGTTCTCTACTTCTCGCTGCTGCACAAACACTCTGTCCATGTACATGAGGATGTCCCGAATCATGACCATAGACGTCTGATGGTCGTTCCACGCCTGGTTCAGCTTCGGCAGAAAATTATTGTGTAAACTATCCAAAACCTCTGGTCGCACCTTGTTCTCCAAGTGATCCGACACCACTTCTCTGAGACCAAAGTACAGCCGATTGCCGTGTTTATGCAACACCATTGTGTATGCATTGCGATAGAGCTCCTCGAACGATAGGCCGGAATTGTTTTTCTTCTGGATTTCTTGTATGGCGTTCTTCAGGCTGGCCCAAATTGTCTCTACGTACTTTTCATCCATGGAAGTCTGCGAACAAAAGAAAACACATTCAGGAAAAAGTTTGACAGGATAATGCTTAAGGTTAGATTCTTCGCAGGTCGACAAAAACATACTCGGAAACCATTTCCATAGTGAGGCAACCAGAGAGGGTAAAGACGGTATATCTCAGCGATTAAACGATCTTTAGAGAAGTCATTGCGAAAATTTGAAACTCGTCTTGGCAGCAGAGAGTACTTCAGAGCTTTTCGAGTTCTTCGCATTATTGGTAGTCACTGGGTGATACTTGCAAGCACGTGATGTGCATATCCATTGAACCGAGCTGCCCACAGTCTCAGGGGTCCGATTTGCGTGAACAAAGAAATTTCAAATTGCTCTTTCAGCTTGCTTCACAAATCGATGTTTTTTTATTCAAAAAATTTAGCTGTCGATAAATATACAAAAGGCGACTAAAAGGATAATAGAAGGCCTGCTACAAAAAAATTGCTCAGAGTAGAAACCAAATCGAGATTTCTAAAAATTCTTTTGGATTCTTATGGAGTATGGTGCTGGAAAACTTGTAATTGCATCTAGGTAACATAAAGGTTTATAAGTAAGACGGGCACTGTTCGATGCAAGAACACTTGAACTGTTCAAAGCTTTCGGTGTTTTAAATAGCAAAGGAAGTAGTCACTGTGTTGAGTCGCTGCAGTCTCTTCCCTTTGGTAGAACTCAGAATTTCGTGATAAGATTAGGACATAGCCAACATGTGCGCTTGGTACTAAATCAACAACGAAGTGATGTGTTTGCAAGAAGTAAGATTAGGGAAGACTCTTCTCTTTATGTACACCACTAAAAGACGAACTTAGTTGAGCGAACTGAAAGCAACAAGTGCGAGAAGGGGATTACTTAGTCCCAAATTCGTCACAAACTGTTGAGCTAGAAAGAAAATAAGCGAAAATTAATAGCTGAATTTATCAAGAACCAACTTTTTTGGAAGTTTATCTAAAAAGAATGTGTACAGCTTTAGAACAATCAGTTATGGCTTCACTTATAATCATACGGCCACACAGATAAGAATAAACGAATGAAAACGCCTATAGTGCAAACCGCATCAATGCATGTAACAATTTTACGCACTTCGACAAGGACAGTGTTCGCAACATATTGCTCCGTAGTAAAGCAAAGAGACAAGGTCAACATCAAATGACTCAAGAAAAAAATTCTATTTCATACTACCACAAACAGTGACTAGCGATGACGTTCAAATATAACTAGCTCACGATCATATATGCCATGTGACTTTTTAGAGAATATGGACTGAAACTAATACGTTTGAAACAGTCCGCAACTTTTGACCAAATACCTTTCTTTCAAGACACTATTGCTGCTGTTTGACGATACAGTGTAAACAGTAGACAACCTCAGTAAAGAGATAAAGGCAGCGTGCCACATGAAGAACACAATTTATTAATCTTAAAATATGAAGTAATAGTTTGTTGGCACATTATCGTTATTAATGCTGACGACATGAAAAATATTAATATTTATCAAAACTGTGCTGGCAAACCCGTAAACCCGTCATAGCTTTTCCTTTGTGAAACTTTTTCAAACAATCCTAAGCTGCCCTGAGGGAATTAGTTCCTGACCTAGGTTACCCAATAAGAGATCATATTGGTTTTGCAAATATATACTTACCGGGAAGGCGCGTATGCGCATCTTTCCCTCCTTCTTGGGAGCAGTCCCCCTTATGCTCATATTCTGGAGACGTCTGCAATTCTCCTCCACTTTTTCAAAATTTCCCGTAGCAAAGTCACTTAAAAGTTGTTACTTTCCAATATCACCACCCAAAAATCTATTCTCTTAATATCCACTGTCTTCAAATTGGATCCAATAATTGTGACTATACTGCACTCAAACCGATATACGAAGTCTTTACACGTCCTTTCTCTTCCTCGTCTTCTTAATCGTCTTCAGAGATGATCACTAAATTTTCCTCGTATGCATTGAGTTTGTAAGATGGTTGTCCTCTCTCCGTGTCACCGTATCTGCAATATAAGACATAAAACACATGAAAAACATGGAAAATTCGATTCAGCACTAGGTCTTCGTCAATGTGATGAGTTTATGATTGTTTTTTTTTTTGTTGCGTGAAACAAAATTTCATTGCGATTATGAATAATGGAGAGATGTCAAGTTGTAGGCGGATATGAAATGGTTACGCGCTACCTTCGAAACAAAAAGATTTATTTTTGAGATGTGCCTGACAGGGACGCTGGGAAAACAATAATTTTTGTTGTAAGTTTCCTTGTTGTTCGTTTGAACAACAATGGACACAGCAATGGTCTTGTGTGGGGATCTTCTTGCCTCTTTGACGACGTCGTTTTTTGCTGAATCTTATATTCTTTTTCAACTCTCTTGCTTCAGCGAGTGAATTTTGTTTGTTTGGTCTTTCGGGTGGTCGGCGAAATTTACGGATTGTTCAATGTTAAATGCATTTACATTGTTTTTGCTTGTTTTTTCTGTTTCTATTTAACTGATTCCAACTAAAACCTTGCATACAAAATTGAAATAAGTATTTTTCACTTTTCTATTTTAGCTACTTTGCGGCAGAACACAGGAAAAAAAGACACCACCGTCAAAAAAACGCACACAAACGCAAAAAACTCACACACATTGCGATGTGTTCAGTGACTCCACACAATATAAAGGCGAAGGCGAAAGCAGAGATGAATTCATCTCCAACGAAAGTGCACTTCAGTCTTTTGACAGGTCTGGGTGTTCGGGGAGATCCAACACAGGGATGTTCAAGATTGTAGTCTTTTGAATATTGCATTTAAGAAAAATATGGTTGCTCGTGCTGCTGGCGAGAATTGGTGCCGATTGTGTTACTAGACTGCAGTGGTAGCTTTAAGTTCTTTGCAGTGAATATAAATATACAGCTTTTTCTGTACCGATATGCCTTCATTTACGATAGCGAGTGTGAATTTAAACTACATTGCCTCCATTTTTCTCTAATTCGAAAATCTGATCGTAATAATTGATGATAATAATGTAAAAAATTATTGATAACATATTAAAAAACCGCACACTTTGCAGAGGCTAAGTAATTCGAGAAAACTAGTTAGTTAGTTTATATTTGATCACAAACAAGTTTGTATTAGAACGAACCAAATTACTGATTATTAGTCTAAGGACTCAGGAACGTGAATATAATAATACCGATATATAAAAGGCGAAGAAAGTGAAACTTAGCCGACTCGTTAACGTGATCTGAACGTTGGACAATATAGTATTCAAAAAAGATTAAGACGTCTATAAATTGTTTGACAATCTTATAGACCATTAACATTGAACAAACGATCAATAATATACTTGGAACAAACAGTAAATTTCTATATGGACTTCTTTTGAAAATTTGTTAACATTTCACGACTTACCACCGCCGCAAAACCTTTAAATGAACGTTTTAAAATGTTTCTCGCAAGCATGACAACACCGGTCAGTGTCAGATACAAACGAGACCTCATCACTCCAACAAGGTAAATACGCGAACAAGAAAATGAGAAAAGAAAAAAAAACACAAAACATCTGGCAGATAGAACTACTTGAATGTATACCTCACGAGCCTACCCTGTATTCACACAAACAAAAAACAGCCGACAGAACTCCGAAAAATTTCACAAGGTGTCAAAATTTTTTTCATCGAATTGCCACAATGAAGAAAAAAAAATGAAGTTCTTTTCCCAACTTTCCGCAAAAAATTGCAATAGAATTTCAGTGAATCAACAAACGTTATGACTCAGGCCATGTGTGGATTTACCTTTAAACATGAGAAAACAATGCAAAAGTGCAGAATGTTGGTTCGCAAATGTTTCGATTAACACTGGCACATTTCACAAGTTGTTCTATCCCACGGACGGCGGCACTTTTTCGCATGAAATAAGCAAATATGAAGATTCGTATTACTTTTCGCGAGATTACCACTCTATTTTTTAGATTTTTACCAACTTTTCCCGATTTTCTTATTCGCAGAAGCGTAAATATCCACTAACGATGACGTTCAACAACCCAACATGACTTTTCCCTTTGCCATCATAATTATTATATTTTTCGGAGTCTCTTTTCGGAGCCATCTCTTTTTTTGTGTGGATCATTGATGCCTTTGTGTCAAAGGTAGTATTGCCAACAAGAAATTAATGAGATTTTTAATAAACAGTAGAAAGCTGTTTTTTAACGGGCGCCATCCAATATTTTTATAAAACTGGTGTTTGTTTATTTTTCGGGAACCAATAAGGGAAGAGTACCGTGGTTCAGAATACCCTGTCGATTCTAACACATGGAATTTTTGTGGGTAGGTCGTTGGTTTTCTGGAAAATAAATTGGTGTGCGTACAGAGACAAGTGAGCATTGACCCATTAGGTTCGTTCCAATAGCTCTGAATTGCTGTGAATGTCTACGAATTTGCCCAAAAAACTACGAAAAAGCGTTCCATTAGCTTGATTTTTTCGTAGAAGAGAGAACTCACGAGAGAGGAGAATATTTCCCCTCCCTACGAATTTCTACAGAAGAAAAAACTGTGAGCAGCAGCACGGCAGCCGATGGCTGTCAAATCGAAAATAAAAAAACACCCTAACATTTCATATGTCTGATAGCTGTTTACGAATTTCTACGAAAAGTCATTTCACAAGTTTCGGTAGAGTTACTCTCTGCAAAAGAAATTTTTACCCAAAGTACTCAACTACGAATTTCTGTACACAAATCAATTGGAACAGACCTATTATCTCTTTGTATGTGTCTCAAATTGTTGTTTATGTTTTCTGTATCGAATATGGGATTTTGATATTACTTAATGACATATTTCACACATTAAGTTAAGATGCATTTCCGAACTTTTCCTTTATCTGGGAGAGATTTACCCCCACTCCTTAACAAATGACAGACTTCAGAGTTTAGTACAGAAAGTACTGGAACACACCTAATAGTTCGATTATCTTTTTACTCATTCGCTTTCGTTTTTATTTTTCTTAGAGTAGTGGAACATTCCTGCGTGGAGCCGCTTCTGCCCCAACATTCTTCCAGTGGCCACTGTCCCAGAAAGTCACTGCAAGTCCTTCGAAATATATTATATGTGCCTTTTCTGGAGAAATCTGGTGTAGATGATTCACTAATTCTATAAATTAGAGCAATTTTATGCACTCCATCTCTCCTAGTCATCAAACACGTGGAGTATCTTCAAACGCTCCCCATAACGTTATTCAATCTAGAGTTTTTATTCCTAGTTCCTGTGATAATGTTATGTATGGAAGACTTACCTGTTATTACTATAATAATAATAATTGTTGGCGCTACAGTCCAAAGGGGGACCAGGGCCTAGCTTGCTCATCAACTACTCGTGTTGTGCGCGCTACTGTTCTCTCACGAGTAGAAGGGACCTACAGTTTGCCGACTCCGAACTGCGAAATTTGAGAAGCTTTCTTAGACAGTTATTACTCTTTGAGTGTTGTCAGCAGCTCGAAAGAGGTGGTGCCGTGAAATATTAGAAAAATTGGTGTTGAACTGGGAGTCGAACCTAGATCCTTCGGCGTGTGAGCGTCGCACTCTACCCACTACGCCACGGAGACTGTTATTACTCCCCACCTATAAAACTTGAAGAGTTGTTTACAAAGGCGTTCACAGAATAAGATTGAAGGATTTTATTGTTGGTGCGAGGGAGACCAATTCCTTCTACAAAAAGTGATGCTTCCACCGGCAGTTGAAGCAGAATACTGAGATTATGCTCATCCAACAAACTTTTAACTTTCTTTAAACGCATTCAGGCCCAAGGAGATCAAATCTTACGTTATTTCAAATAGTTTCGTGGGGTATCTGTCCCAGCAGTGTTGTTTGATTGTCAGATTTACAATAACACTCGAAGCGTGAACAGTAGAGCCCACAACACGAGTAGTTGATGAGCAAGCTAGGTCCTGGTCCCCTGTGGACGGCAGAATTAAAAGTGTTCCAGCGATCCGTCGTCAAACCGTATCTCCTATCTGGCGTCAAACTGTGCAACTTGAGTGAAAATAAAATGAGGTTTCTTACCCTGGTCACGGAAAAGAAGTTATTCGAATCGATGCTGGAACCTCGAAAAGTTTGGACGTTCTCTATGTTGGGCTACTGTCTAACATCGATCTCTATGTGATCGGTTGAAGGTTTCTTTAGTAGGAGACCGGATCATAATATTTGTACACCAGTTGTTGCAAATGAGATAAACACAGGTCCCTTACCAGCCGAATGTTCTTAAAACAAAAACCCATTAGTTTTAAGAATATAAGTGTCCTTTTTATTTCTTGAATTATGGAATTCACTGTGGCTCCGTTTCTCAAATGAAACAACACAACAACAACTTTTGCTGAAAATTAAATTAATTAACGGACGATTGCCAGACTCGACTGTACAATCTACTAACTTCAGGCTATAAGATCAAAACACACTTCTTAAAGACTGAACTCGTCTATGGAGGAACTGCTGATATCGGAAAACCGGATTGAAATGTCATCAATCCAACGACATGGCCCTTAAAAGAAAGAGATGCAGAGACACGAACAGCTAACAATTTTTTGAAATAATTTAAATTCCTTTCCTCAGCGCATCGATTTTACAATTACAAGCGAACATAAACAATGTCTTGAATTTATTATTATTATTCATGTTTTGTAACAAAATTCTAATGTCAGTAACCTTTACGTGAAAAGCCTTGCTTTCGTAGTTAGCAATAATCAATCAGAGCACATAAATAAAATAAGAATCTCCCACAAGATTATTTTTCTAAATTTATTTCTCCAGACCTTGCATAACATATATGTCAAAAATTAAACTCCTATCAAACCATCCTTCCATGTGAGCTTATCTCTCCAGATTCCGATTGCAGCCTTCCAAATGGCGCATCGTTTCAATTGACATCCTCCCCGCTGCCAAGCGTGTATTTGGTAACCCTTATCTCATTTAGCGGAAGTTCATCGGTCTCGATGATAAATCTGTTCCTTACTCCTCCTAATTGCCGAAATGGATCCATCAAAATTCCTCGCGGTGATGAGCGTCCTCAACATGAAGCTCGTTACACATTAACAAACATCGCGATGCCTCTGCCCTCTTTCGACAAACGTTGGCACGTTCAGGAATCCCCTTGGCCCCACCAGCAGATTGCCAAATTATTCGCTCGCGTCATAAAAAACCGCTTTCGCCGTCACCTATGCATCGGAAATGGGTAAATAGATGGATGGGATGATGGAGGGATCATGGAGGGAAGCGCACTTTCAGAGCGGGATGAACTCGTTGGTTAGCAAATTGCGTGTCACGTCGCTTGTTATCCTCCGCGAATCAATCTTCCGCAGGCACACGGGATGTGCCTCGCAAGCGTACGCGTGCTGGTTGTGTGTGGATGTGTGTGCGGCGATGACGTTTACCGGGGTTCAAGGATTTTGATTGATGGTAAGAGGAACTGTGTGGTTTGGATAATTGGCTATTCGGCGACGTTAGACAGGTGCCCGGGACATAAAAAATGAACTCATTAAGCGGAACAGTTCGCGGGGAAGTAAACTTTGCTCCCAGACACGTTTCTCTGGGTGCTCATAGGCCGGACGGAGGAACTTCAAGATGACCTTTCCCAACTGCACGCACAACAGTCACTGCGCATCGCTAACACCCTCCATGTCGCTGAACGCCCTAGACTTGGTCAGATCACGGACATGCACAGGCGATGTCCACATTTACTCAGAACAGACCGGGCTCATGGGTGGAGGAGAGAAACGCTTTCGTGGTATTTTTATTGTACGATCTGTGAAGTGAAAAATGGTTATAGGCATAATAGCTCCCATGCCGGATGGACAGCGAACGCAATCCCATCGTGGAATGTTTTCATTAAAAAAAGAGCGAAAGTCCGGTGTTGGTGGCGATAGTTGCGCTGCTGTGCAGAGATTGAGATTTCTTCAGCGCTCCGGCTCAGACCAGCATGGAGGAATATCGCTTCCCCCTGCAGGTCCTACATTTGAACTCAAACTGCCGCAGCCTCCACCGAAGCGCAGAGATAAGTTATGCGCAGATAAATTGCAGCTTAACGTGACCAACACGAAATCAGATCGCACACTGTGCGTTCTCCTGTTACACTCCGACGCCGCCATCGGCGGTTTATCTATGCGCATCGCCGTCCGTAGACGAGTTACTGCAAAATTGCGGAATTCATTCTGCTCCAAGGGACAGAGTCGCGGAGTTTGGCCAATAAATTGCACGTCCTTACCGATTCGGCTGTGTCAAAGTATAGGGCAGGCGTGCAGCGCCCTTTTACGCGATCATTATTTATGGGCGATCTCGTTGGGGGAAAACACGGTGTATACACAGGGTATGCACGGAGATGTTCAGAATGCTGGAGGTAGTGGTGGGGGCAGGCGAAACAAAGGGTCATTAAGGGAGACGTGCGTGCCAATCGTGAAAAAGGACGAAAGCGAATTTAATGAGGATTTATGAGTCAATTTTCCGTCTGGAGGCGATCTCCAGCAGGATTGTGAGGCGATCTCGTTTGTTTTTATCGCGCCAGGATGTTGTGGGCTTTTGCACGATGTTTAGCGGTGATAAGATTGAATTGATTCAAATTGCTGCCGACAAGACTTATTATACTTTGTGCCCAGATGGGACATGCTCACAGATGGGACGTAATTTAAGGGTAAAGGAGTTTTCTCTAATTTGCTCCGAAAGCGAAGGAAACTACGTCAGCCGCTTATGCTAGGTGGAATTCAATTAGAATGCGTTTGCTTTGTTACAGAAGAGTAAAAAGTTCTGAATTGATCCAGATTAAAGGCACAAATAGTTACCCTACGGGATCCCCAAATTATTTTCACTTAAACCGCTCATAATTCCCTTGTCATCGTCAGCAGTCGCATGATTAAACTTCACAAAAGATATTAACGATAGCAAAAGCTTTCAGTTTAGGAACTTCAACTGATAATTATTTTGGCACGTGATACAAGACAATCTCCGTTGGTAGGACAGCATGCTGTCACTAATTAGAGCATTCCAAAACCTTCTTGAAGATAACCTGCAATGCGGCTAAAATTTCATTAAAATTCAGTTCACAGGACTTGGAACAGTGAGTGGTGCCATTCCCACTTAACTGTCACTCTTTTTGGATGCATCGGCTTGTAGGTGTGTTCCCGTACTCGAACAAACAACACAAAACGTCAAAAACAACACAAACTAAATCCGTTCCCGTATACCAAAAAAATGGGTTATACAGTGGCTCACAGCTTATTCGGCCCATCCCCTAATTTATAAGTTCTAACTAGTATAGCTTCTAAACAAAAAAATTATCAACAAAATAAAAAAGCAGAGAGGTTAATTGAGATTTAAACTTAAACAAAATAGCTTCATTTATTAATTTTAGCTCAAAATAACATACAAAATTAACAGAAACAAAATAAATTCTATAATTCAATGTCAGAGCTCATTTGACGTATTTACAAAACAAAAGAAATAAAAAAGGAACAACAAATATTTTCTTTTGTATTAATATTAAGTCGTCAAACCGTATCTCCTGTCTGGCGTCAAACTGTGCAACTCGAGTGAAAATAAAATGCGGCTTCTTACCCCGGTCACGGAAAAGAAGTCATACGAATCGATGCTGGAACCTCGAAAAGTTTGGACGTTCTCTATGTTGGGCTACTGTCTAACATCGATCGCTATGTGATCAATCTGGTTGAAGGTTTCTTTAGTAAGAGACTGGATCATAATATTTGTACAGCAGTTGTTGCAAATGAGATAAACACAGGTCCCTTACCAGCCGAATGTTCTTAAAACAAAAACCCATTAGTTTTAAGAATATATGTGTCCTTTTTATTTCTTGAATTTTGGAATTCACTGAGGCTCCATTTCTCAAATGAAACAACGTTACATACTTTTGCTGAAAATTAAATTAATTAACGGAACATATTTTCGTTTGAATTGCTTCAATGATTGATAATGGGGAGCGCCGACGATTGCCAGACTCGACTGTACAATCTACTAACTTCAGGCTATAAGATCAAAACACACTTCTTAAAGACTGAACTCGTCTATGGAGGAACTGCTGATATCGGAAAACCGGATTGAAATGTCATCAATCCAACATGGCCTTTAAAAGAAAGAGATGCAAAGACACGAACAGCTAACAATTTTTTGAAATAATTTAAATTCCTTTCCTCAGCGCATCGATTTTACAATTACAAGCGAACAAAACACTGTCTTGAATTTATTATTATTATTCATGTTTTGTAACAAAGTTCGAATGTCAGTAACCCTTACGTGAAAAGCCTTGCTTTCGTAGTTAGCAATAATCAAGCAGAGCACATAAATAAAATAAGAATCTCCCACAAGATTATTTTTGCAAATTTATTTCTCCAGACCTTGCACAACATATATGTCAAAAATTAAGTGCGGCCCCGCTTTTGTCCTATAATAGTTTTAATCTGGTTAGGATATGATTTCACTGATTCCTTCGTCGTTGCACAAGGTTTACTTGTCCATTCTTCAATTAAGGCTGTATTCAGATCCTTTTTATTCGAAATTTTACGTTTACGAATATTTGCGTCCCAAATGGACCAGACATTTTCAATTACATTAAGAACTGGAGACTGTGCTGGCGGCTTCATAACGTGCTGACAATTATAAACAAACCAAGTTTGAACAATTCCCAAAGTATGTTTCGGGTCATTGTTTTGGTAAAACCGGAAAGTGTCCTTTATTCCCAATTGCTCTGCACTTTCACCTACATTTTTTTTTATTACGCTTTGAGTGTTGTCAGCAGCTCGAAAGAGGTAGTACCGTGAAAAATTCGAAAAATTGGTGTTGGGCTGGGAGTCGAACCTAGACCCTTCGGCGTGTGTGCGTCGCACTCTACCCACTACGCCACGGCGACCACTCCTTTAGCTCCTTTGCTAAATTTGAAACGGCAATCCCGATTTCTTTTATTAATGTAAGGCTTCTTTCGTGCAACTCTTCCGTTATACCCGTATGAAGTGAGCGTCAAGATAAAAATGTCTCGATAGGGAACATTTGTTGTGAACGAGCCCTTATTTTTTTTTTGTTTGTTTGCTATGACATCTGTGAAAAAGATTTAGTATACATCAAGTCATTGAACAGGCAACATCATATTTTTTCATCGTTTTAAAAATATCGAATTTTGTACCAAACATTGATGATTTGCGAAAAGCATTCATTTTTTGTTTTCATTCGAAGAAAAGTGCTGCAGAGTCGCTTTGAATGCTTGTCGAGGCATATGGAGATCATGCTCTATCAGAAGCAACGTGCAAGTGATGGTTTCAACGGCTCAGAAATAATGATTTTGATGTGAGAACGTAGAAGACCACAAAAAAAGTTTGAAAACGCCGAATTGCAAGCGTTATTGGATGGAGACGACACTTTGAGTTAGCAAATGGCAGCAATGTTAAATGTTCCACAACAAACAATTTCTGACCGTTAAAAAGCTATGGGAAAGATCCAAAAGTGTGGAAAATGGGTGCCACATGAATTGAATGAAAGACAGATGAAAAACCGAGAAAACACTTGCGAAATTTTGCTTCAAAGACACGAAAGAAAATCGGTTTTGCATCGGATTGTTACTGGCGATGAAAAATGGATTTATTTTAAGAATCCTAAACGGAAAAAATCATCGGTTATCTGGGACAACCATCAACATCGACTGCAAAACCAGATCGATTCGGCAAGAAAACAATGCTGTTTATTTGGTGGGACCACGAGCCGTACCACGAGATGTACCAAGAGCTGTACCACGAGTTTTACCACGAGCTGTACCACGAGCTGTACCACGAGTTGTACCACGAGCTGTACCACGAGCTGTACCACGAGTTGTACCACGAGCTGTACCACGAGCTGTACCACGAGCTGTACCACGAGCTGTACCACGAGCTCCTAAAACCTGGTGAAACCGTTAATACTGATAGCTACCGACAACAAATGATCAATTTGAACCATGCATTGATCGAGAAACGGCCAGAATGGGCCAGAAGACACGGCAAGGCAATTTTGCTCCACAATAATGCACCTGCACACAAAGCAAAACCGGTTCAGGATACAATCAAAACACTTGGCTGGGAGAAGCTACCCCACCGCCGGCGTATTCACCAGACTTGGCTCCTTCCGACTACCATTTGTTTTCATCGATGGGACACGCATTGGCTGAGCAGCACTTTGATTCCTACGAGGAGGTCGAAAATTGGGTATCTTAGTTTGCTTTAAAAGACGAACAATTTTATTGGCGTGGTATTCACAAATTGCCAGAAAGGTGGTCAAAATGTGTAGAAAACAATGGCCAATACTTTGAATAAAATGTTTTTACTTTCCAATAATAATTAGCATTTTATTTTCAAGAAAAAACGCGCATTTCGTACTGGTATACCTAGTAAATCATTATTTCTCAGAATACGTCGAATGGTTCCTACGGAAGAAGACCCTCTTATCATATTTGTAAGTCGTATCATTTCTGATGTTCTGCTTTAAAGGGCAAGTTTTACTGCAGATAGCATGGCAACTTTCAGGGAGTGTAAAAGGTTGACTGATCGGGATTTGAAGAGGATATTGCCACATCTTTCAGAGAGTGAGGATGACTTCGTTGATGTGATGATTATGTAGTAAATCAGGGCCAAGACTTGGGTGCTGTTAATACACCAACCAGGCCCATGAAAGACGAAATGGTTGGCATGGTTGCAGATGAAGAGTGTGATGAGTAATGACATTATCAATGAAGAAGAGCAAGAAGTAGAGGAGGGAGACATATCGCATAAGCGGGATTCCAAGAAAGAAGCCAAACAACTGAAAGAAAATTACAGCCACATTTTGTGGAAAAAAATAGGTCTGGATAACAACGCATATACAAATGAGGATCTCCTGGATGGGTAATTGGGAGCTATAAAATTAATATGCCCACCAAAAGATGGAACCTAAGTCTATTTTACAACTTGCTTGATACGACAATGACAAATTCGTAGTAACTAATTGTATGGCTCGACAGTCCACAAAGGATCAGGCCTAGCTTGGTCATCAACTACTCGTGTTGTGCGCGCTACTGTTCTCACGAGTAGAAGGGACCTGCAGTGTTCTGCCGACTTCGAACGGCGAATTTTGAGAAGCTTTCTTAGAGAGTGATTAGTCTTTGAGTGTTGTCAGCAGCACGACGAGCGTACCAACATAACAAAATAAAAAAGTCGGCAATCGAATGTACGAAGCCAGCGAAATTTTACCTTCGTCTCATTATTTGATCATACCTCGTTTTAAAAGGCCAAAAACCGATTTTAGTTTTCAAAAGGTTCCATTTTCTCCTGCCCGGAGCAATTAAAGTTGCAAGATCAAGGCTTACACGAATTCTATGTCAAAGTAAGCATTTTTTTTGTGTTTCATTGTATCACATTGTGAATCTGTGTCTTTGTCAACATTTCTTTTCAGTAAGTACGGCTACTTAAAACTGCCTGATGGCCATCTTCACTTGTATGCGCAATCCGTTAAGTAAAAGCCCTCAGTTGCCTTGGGCCAATAGCTCATATAAGAAAACTCTTCAAACAGCAGCACTGATGTCCGTAGTATCTACACAATCCATCTTTAGCTTCCTCTCTTCAAGACAACAACACGACGATATCTGAAGAGACGGAATACAAAGGACCTGAATGAAGTTAATGCCCTCATATGTCCTAAAACCTCAAGGCAAACTGAATAGTTTTTCAGGAATTCATATGAAGGTTGCCCTTTATATTTCGGGATTGGACAATCCTAGTGTAGCAATATGGCAACTGCCAGCTCTCTCGTAAAGTTTGGGTTATACGTACTCAGAACGTTTTGACATACGAGCGCTATTTGTGTGGTTTACAGTAACTTATTCATCTCGACCAAAAAATAGAACTAAATCGTGAAAATTTTCTTGCAATTATTTTTTAAAACTTTCGACGTGGATTAACTCAACAACAGTGCATCGATGAACTTAATTAAATTTTTGGCAATGAAGCTCCATCAAGGACATGTAATTCGATGGTATGGAGAATTCAACCGAAGTCGTACTTCACTCCAAGACGAATTTCGTGAAGGTCGTCCTAAATCAGTTGTTGTTCCGGAAACCATTGATGCTGTGCGCCAACTGATATTGCAAGATCGTCATGTGACCTATCGTTAGATTGAGACAACCTTAGGCATTAGTGGGACCAGCATACATTCAATATTGCATGAACATTTGACCGTCAAAAAAATTTGTTCGTGTTGGATTTCACACAATTTGTCAATCGCTCAAAAAAGAGGCTCGTGTCGATTGGTCGAAAGAAATGCTCCAAAAATACGATCGTGGTGTTTCAAAACACATCTATGATATCGTGACAGGTGATGAATCGTGGATTTACGCATATTAGCCCGAAAGTAAACAAAAGTCGACTGTATGGTTGTTTCAAATTAAGCCAAATCCAACAAAAGTTTCTCGCGCAGGAAGCACTACCAAGGAAATGGTAGCCTGTTTCTTCGGAAAAACTGAACATGTCGCAAACGTACCACTAGAACAAGGCAGAACAGTCAATTGTGAGTGGTGGACAACCATTTGTTTGCAGTTGTCTTCCAAGAAATCAGGAAAACCAACCGCCGAAGACGGATCACTCTTCTCCACGACAATGCGAGCTCTTACTCATCGGCTCAAACAACTGCATTTTTGAGCACTTAAAACATCGATTTGATGAGTCATCCGCCGTATAGTCCTGACTTGGAATCCAATGACTTCTTTTTAGTTCCGTACGTTAAAAATAAAACGAGAGATCAACGTTTTTCTACACCTGAAGAAGCGGTTGATGCGTTCAGAATGCATGTTTTGCAGATACCTAAATCAGAGCGGCAAAAGTGCTTCGACAATTGGTTCATACGCATGCAAAAGTGTATAGATGGGGAATATTTTGAAAAACAACAAAGCTATTTTCGATGATTAATATTTGTTTTTGTTCTCCAATCCCGAAATATGAAGGCAACCCTCGTAATTTTTGCCATTTCTAAATCTTCTGGTTTGGAATTTATGAGACAAGATTGGGAACCATGAAATCACTCTTGACTAGATGTATTGAGACATTCAGTCTCAGTGGTGAAAAAACTCCGACACAAACTAAAGTCAGGTTACCTCAAAGGAACAGAAAGGGGTTTCGAATCTTTTGGCCCCAATTTCATCTGTTTATATTCATCAGAAAAATGTCTGCCCATCGAGACAGAAATTTCACATTTGATTTCCTAAAACAGAACTTAATTTTAAATTACCGAAGGCATATACATTTTTATGGTTACAAAATTCTTGATTACGGCACTTGATGTTTTTATGTTTTTATTCGGCCAGTTACTTCCTTATAGCCCTAAAATCAAGAAGCCTACATTCAAATCAGTTCCGTTTAGAAACTCATCAAATGCAGAGAAAAATGCTGCACAAAGAGTTAAATTTCACAAACAACAGTTTCCGACATCATAAAGCACCACGTCTGGCTGTATCGCCTGACGTTGAAAAATTTCCTGTGCCTCATTTGCCCACAACCGGCGAACTATCCGGCGGGACGCCATACATCCTTCTTCTCTTGCCTCCTCCATTGGACACATCTCATAGACTCCTTGAAAACGTGCGAACAAAATGATGAACATAAAGACCTTGAAATTATACGAGGAACAAACCCTCGTCGAAATGGGTTCCTTCGTCCCAAAGCTTGCAACTTTGAGATATCCTCTGGGACGACGAGTGTCGTCGCCAACGTCATTGCAGCAGATGTCCCAAATTGGAACAATTTGCGTGTGTTTCTCTTCCGTTTCATATTGAATCGAACGAAGGAAAAAAACAGAGAAATCTGAATAATTCATAACAAGGCCTTGCCTCGCGCCACGGCGCACTACATCAAGTATTCGAATTTACTAAATTGGTCCTTCGAGCTGGCACGCTCGCCACCTGCCTTCGGTGGTTGGTGTGAATGACCCATTTGCGAAATATCAGTGGCTGAGTGTACATGACAAACGACGTCATTACTTCATCCATCCCAGGAGCGTTGGCAAGTTTAAAGGACACTGCCGCAGCAAACATCCTTGAGCAGCGCCCCACCTCCCCCTCCAGTCCGGTAGCATCTGATTTTCTGTTTGTCAAAGATAAATTCGATTTTTATTCTAAAAACAAATCCATTCTCAATCAAATTCAAGCACGATTCCTGAAAGCACGTAACGCCATAAAGAACAGTGCTGGCTCCTCGCACTTCAAGCCGATCGGAAAACGTTTCCGAAGACGTCACACAAAGGGGCTCTGTGCTTCCAGTGGTGTGTATTTCAAGGACTTCATTGCAATGCAATGAAAACAATAACATCGTCACGTGGTACCACTCGGAATTCTATTCTAAAGTGTTCAAAGTGTGGATAGGCACTCTCGCTCGCTCACACTGGGGATGGAGCGTGCCAATGCGCGGGTGTGGGCGCTTTTCACTGGAGGCATGACAAAGAAAGGCGCGTTGGATGTATAACAGCGTAAACAGTTGCACTGTTGCAAAACCCCACGGAACACGTGCTTTTGGGCATTCTCGCGAGCACGAGGAAATGAGAGCTTTCCAATGCGTCTGCGTCCTGTGGCCGGGAGAGTTTGAAGAGGTGAGAATGCACGAAATGCAGGAAGCGATAAGAGTTTGCATTCGAAGGGGGTGAAAACGGTGCTCCCAATTTGTCTCCAACAAATTTATGCAGGATATATGTGAAATTGGACTATTTGGTAGTGGTTAGGGATGGCATCGTTCGCTAGGACCACCTTTCGTTCCAAAGGAAGCTCATCATTGCTGCTAATACGAAGTCTTGTCGACCACACACATTTGGGAAACTCAAAACAGTTGAGTTTCCCAAGCAAATCTCATTCTAGTCTCGCGTCAACTGTCAGAATGAAGCTTTTGAGGGCTTTTGAGTGTTATTAAGCCACCTGGCGTGGGTATTGGAGGTCAGTTCATAAGCGAAAAGATTTATGGCAGACAGAAATAAAACCAGAACAAACTCGGCTTATAATTAATAATAATTGTATGGCGCGACAGTCGACACTTGTGTTGTGAATAACTCTAAAATGAAAGTAATGAACATTTAAGACTGCTTTCTTGTAAAAAATTGCAATTTTTTTTAAAAAACAGTTCTTGATTTATGAGGGCGTTGACTTATTTATCAAGTTATACTATTATTTTCATGTAAAAAAAAAATCATATACCAGTTATACCGGTATGAATTTTTTTTTTTTGAAAATAAAACACTAATTATTAATAGGAAAGTGAAAACATTTTATTCAAAGTATTGGCCATTGTTTTCTACACATTTTGACCACCTTTCTGGCAGTTTGTGAATACCACGCCAATAAAATTGTTCGTCTTTTAAAGCAAACCAATCAGGCACCCAATTTTCGACCTCCTCGTAGGAATCAAAGTGCTGCTCAGCCAATGCGTGTCCCATCGATGAAAACGAATGGTAGTCGGAAGGAGCCAAGTCTGGTGAATACGGCGGGTGGGGTAGCTGCTCCCAGCCAAGTGTTTTGATTGTATCCTGAACCGGTTTTGCTTTGTGTGCAGGTGCATTAGGAGCAGAAGCAAAATTACCTCGCTGTGTCTTCTGGCACATTATGGTCGGTTCTCGATCAATGCATGGTTCAAATTGATCATTTGTTATCGGTAGCTAGTAGTATTAACGGTTTCAAAAGGTTTTAGGAGCTCGTGGTACGGCACACCTTTCTGGTCCCACCAAACACACAGCACTGTCTTCTTGCCGAATCGATCTTGTTTTGCAGTCGGTATTGATGGTTGTCCCAGATTAACCGATGATTTTTTCCGTTTAGAATTCTTAAAATAAATCAATTTTTCACCGCCAGTAACAATCCGATGCAAAACCGATTTTCTTTCGTGTCTTTGAAGCAACATTTCACAAGTGTTTTTTCGGTTTTCCATCTGTCATTCATTCAATTCATGTGGCACCCATTTTCCACACTTTTAGATCTTCCCCATAGCTTTTAATCGGTCAGAAATTTTTTGTTGTGCAAAATTTAACATCGCTGCCATTTGCTTTTGACTCAAAGTGTAATCTCCATCCAATATCGTTTGCAATTCGGCGTTTTCAAACTTTTTTGGTGGTCTTCCACGTTCTTCATTTCTCACATCAAAATCATTATTTCTGAGCCGTTGAAACCATAATTTGCACGTTGCTTCTGATAGATCATGACCACCATATGCCTCGGCAAGCATTTAATGCGACTCTGCAGCACTTTTCTTCGAATGAAAACAAAAAATGAATGCTTTCCGCAAATCATCACTTTCTGGGACAAAATTCGACATATTTAACACAATGAAAAAATATGATGTTGTCTGTTCAATGACTTGATGTATACCAAATATTTTCCACAGATGTCATAGCAAACAAACAAAAAAAATAAGGGCTCGTTCACAACAAATGTTCCATATCGAGACATTTGCATCTCGACTCTCACTTCATACCGATATACCTGGTAAATGTGATTTTTAATCCGCGTTTTTTCTCTAGTTTAACAAAATCATAATGGCAACTGAGACTGTGATTGTGAAAATTGAGCATCGTGCTATAATTAAATTTCTCACTAAGCAAGGAAAAAGTCAAAAAACTATTGATGAAGAGATGGTGGCTACCAGTGTTCCGCACCTTCATTATCAACTGTGCAAACGTGAACTCGCTTGAACTCGCTTGACGTTCAAGAGAGGCAAAGAGCATTGAAGACGACCTCTCGCTCCGGCACCCCGTCTACTGCTTGTATGGGAGTAAGCATCAAAGAAGTCGGAAAACTTGTTCTTGAGAATGCCCGAATAAAGGTGAAAATTATGGCAGAGATCACCAAGCTTTCAACTGGTACCATTCACACCATTCTTCACCCCCATCTTAGCCTTCCGAAGGTCAGTGCAAGGTGGGTGCCACGAATGGTCACAGCGACTCAGAAAAAAGTGAAAATTGCATGCTGTAGAGAGCTTTTGGAGATGTGTAGTGAGAATGCCGACGGTGCTATGGATCGAATTGTTACTGAGGACGAAACATGGTTCACACCCTGAAAGCAAACAAGAGTCCATGCAGTGGCATAAAAAAGCAACACCCCAAAGAAGTTTAAAGTCACTTAGTCTGCCGGATAGCTCATGGCCACAGTTTTTTGGAACTCAAAAGGAATCTCGCTCATTAAGTACAAAAAACAGGTGAAACCATGCCGTGAAAATTCGAAAAATTGGTGTTGAGCTGGGAGTTGAACCTAGACCCTTCGGCGTGTGAGCGTCGCACTCTACCCACTACGCCACGGCGCCATTGATGTTAGAGAGATTATATCGAAAAATAAAAACAATTTTGATTGAATTCGGATTTCCCTTCATATCGAAACCGAGAATACAACTGTACATCGGTTTGCGCGGTAGATACATTCCTGACAAAACCGCGTAAATCGAATCAAAAGATTTTTATATGTGAAAACCGCGTAAAGCGAATCCGAATATAAATTAGCTTTTTTTTAAAATATTTATTGAACACAAAATACAGCTTTATACTGTTAATAAGATATAAAAGTATCATTTAAGTAATAAAAATACATAAAAAATAGGTTAAACAAACAGCTTCTGTGAACGCAAGAAGTTTGTTCTAGGTTCATAGCTAACCATAGTACATACACAGCCATGGTTTGCATTATGGAAGATATAAGGCAGAGTTATGATAGGAAAGAAGTCACACATCTGTGCCTGTTTGACTTCTCTAAGGCTTTTGATAAAGTTAATTACAATATACTCTGCTAGAAGTTGAAGAATCTCTTCTCGTTTAATGATAGTTCTGTGAGATTGATTTATAGTTTCCTGTCCGACAGATATCAGAAGGTCGTCATTAACCCCGACAGTTGTTCTACACTCTTACCTCTTAAACAAAGTGTACCAATCCTTGGACCTATTTTGTTTTCCCTATTTATTAATTATCTTCCGTCTGTTTGTAAGCACTCCACTGTAAACATTTAAGTCGATAATGCACAAATCTACTCTTCCAAAATCCCTAGTAGTTTAGATGATTTAATAAATTAAATGAATGAGCAGCTCGCAAACATTCAAATTTCGTCTTTAAAAACTGGTTTTCAACTGAATCCGGAGAAAACTCTGGTAATTCCTATATCGAACTCGTTGTGCCCTTCGCTCCTTGCTTAGTACTGCATAGGAGACTGACAGAAAGAAACAAAAGACTTCACGTTCTGGCGCTATCTGTTTTATTATTCCGCAATGTGTGTTACACGATCTTAAATTTGTGTAAACGGGGGAATTTCGTGAACAGAGCTCAAGAACCTTAGGACCGATTTAACGGCGGCTTACTTACTTTAGAATTATAGTACGTACACAGGGTGCGCATGAATTAAAACTAAGCAGGTAGCACATTTTTATTTTTTTTTTGTAAATGGCTGCAATTGTAAACTTGAAATAGTAAGTAAGGTCACCAGCTTAGGATTTACTATAAACAGTAAGTTGTCAGGAGATGACCACATTGACAGGGTTATTGGATCTATATGTGGTTGCTTGCATAAGTTATGGCTAATTTCTAGCTATACTATATTAGACCTAAGGCGAAAACTGGTTACCGCCCTCATCTTTCCACAATCTCGTCCTTTAAAACCTTTACACTTACTCGTAGTGTAGTGTAGCTTAAACACTTAGACAGAAATACAAAGCCGTTCTGGAATATAGTTAAGTTAGTCAAAAATAAGAACAGTCATATACCGTGTCTTCGAAACTCGCTAAATTCTTATTTTTCAGATGTTGAAAAGGCTAATGCACTTGCCCAAACATTCGAACGTAACCATAACATATCCCGTCATCTGGGTGATATGCATACAGATACTCTGGTAAATAGTGCCGTTCAGACATTCAGAACGATAAACTCAGACACTCCTGTGAACGAATTTGTTAATGAAGATGATATTAAATTCTTTATCAACAATCTTGTAACGAGAAAATCTGGTGGGCTAGACTTAATAAGGAATGCTTATCTAAAAGAGCTACCGAAAATTGGGATTAAGATGGTGGCATATGTTGTGAATGCCTGTTTAAAAATGCAATACTTTCCAGCCCAATGGAAATTAGCTAAAGTAATTCCAATTCTTAAAGCTGGTAAGCCTGCAGAAAATCCTGATAGTTACCGACCAATAAGCTTACTTAGCAGCCTGAGCAAAGTATTTGAACGGATCTTAAAAGAAAAAATAATGAAGATTGTTGAAGATAGGAATATCTTTCCCAGAGTACAGTTCGGGTTTAGGCGTTATCACAACACATCTCATCAAGTTAAGAGAATCTGTAATCATATAAAAAGTAATCGTGTAGATGGAAAATCGACTGGCATGGTTTTACTTGACATAGAGAAGGCATTTGACACTGTTTGGCATAATGGGCTACTTTTCAAAATGAACAATTTCAACTTTCCTCCTTATTTGTGTAAAATAGTTCTAAGTTTTCTGTCTGATCGTTGTTTCCAAGTCCATGTTAATAGTGGTGTATCCGATTTGATAACGTATAATGCAGGTGTACCCCAAGGGTCTGTCTTAGCGCCAATTCTATACAATTTGTATACATCAGATTTTCCTGAACTACCCGAATGTGAAACTGCTATCTTTGCTGATGACACAGCTATATTCTCATCACATGTGTTTGCTCTTAACATTGAGAGCAATCTCAAATATGCGATGGAAATTGTCTTTAGTTACTGTGATAAATGGAAGATAAAGTACAATGAAGACAAATTACAAGCGATCTTTTTCACACGGAAAAGGAAACCTTGTTTTCTCCCTAGTACTAGCTTGCGGGTAAATGGAATCAGCGTTGAGTGGAAGAACTCCGTAAGGTATCTTGGTATACATCTTGACAGCAAATTGACTTTTCACGAGCACATCAAACAAACTCTTAAGAAAGTAAGCATTGCAAAAAAAATGCTTTACCCTTTAATTAACAGAAAATCTTATTTGTCCTTCACCAACAAAGTAACTATTTTAAAATCGATATTCCAAGCAATTATGCTTTACGGTTGCCCAATATGGGGAAAAGCCGCACTATGCCACATCAAGCAATTACAAATAGCTCAGAACAAAGTTCTAAAAATGATGTTGGACCTACCTCGGGATTATTCCACCTTAAAACTGCACAAAAGAGCGGGTGTTGAGCTGGTTTATAAGCGAATATTAAAACTGACGGATAAGTTTTATAATTCATGTTCTTTTGCTGACAATCCACTAGTCAATGAGTTGAGTGATTGTATTCCTCAATATGTTTAACGTCTTTCATTTGAAATTACCTTACTTTACATTAATAAATTAACTTATTTGTTTATTCATATACTTGTTTATTTACTTTTATTTTGTTTACTTATATATTATATATTATTATTATATATTATATATTTATTGTGTTTATTTATTTATCTGTTTATTTATTTAATAATTTATATATTTATTTATTGTTTTTTTTATTTTGTATTAATTTATTTATTTACTTATATATTGATTTATTTAATCATTTATTTGTTTTTATTATTTATTTATTTATTTATTTTTTTTTTTTTTATTTTCATTGAAGGTTTTTGTCGTATTTTCCTTCAGTTTGTTTGCTTCCATTTCTATCAAATTTATATAGATTTAATATAAGTTAAACTCATTTTTCAGTAGTAAGATATATGATATATCAAATCTCTGAAATAGATGCTGTGCGATAGCTTATATCAATGTAAACATTTTATTACGAAATAAAAACTATCTATCTATCTTATTTTTTTTTTTTGTAAATGGCTGCAATTGTAAACTTGAAATAGTAAGTAAGGTCACCAGCTTAGGATTTACTATAAACAGTAAGTTGTCAGGAGATGACCACATTGACAGGGTTATTGGATCTATATGTGGTTGCTTGCATAAGTTATGGCTAATTTCTAGCTATACTATATTAGACCTAAGGCGAAAACTGGTTACCGCCCTCATCTTTCCACAATCTCGTCCTTTAAAACCTTTACACTAACTCGTAGTGTGTCTTTTTCATCTATGCTATCAAATTATGGAACTCAATACCAAATAATGTACAATCTGTTATTAATACTAAACGTTTAAAATATGCCGTGCTTGTCTACCTTTCTTCCCTCTCCTAACTCATCTTCTTCCATTTTTTCTATATCTACCTTCATTACTTTCAGAAATTTATATTATTTTCTATTCTCTTGATGTTTATGTATTAGTACTATAAATGACTCATGTCTTATTGTACTTTTATTCCTAATAAATTGTATTGAATTGAATATTGGATACTTTTACATAATTTCATAAACCTTATAAAACTCATTTTTTTCTTAAAAAAAGTTGCCATAAATAAATGTTAAACACCACCCAACAATACTACTTTCCTCTGAAAAAGTAGTCTTACCCCTCCATCACGCGATTCCAACAAAGTGGCACCACTAATCTCCAAGCAACCGAACTAAACCTCTGCACAGCATTGTAAACAAACCAAATTGGCTTGGACATTAACTCCGCGCTCCGTGTAGAGTGGAAGCCATCCACATTCCTCAGCACAGGCTGCATTATGTTTACGAGCCACGGCCACCATCAGTGTGCATGGACATTGTTAGATGCACGTACTCGTGCTTTGATGCACTGCACAGTCGCACGCAACCGTATAATCCTGTTTGCGAGCGCCCTGCTCCACTCTCTCGACTCTCCACCGACAGGCTCAGTTTGTCCCACAAAACAGAAAACCGGCTTCTAATGCACTTTTGCGTTCCCTCCCCCCTCCAATCGAATTAGAAAAGAAAGCAAACAAAAAGAAACTCTCCACTTCACTGGAAAGTATCTAGTGGTGCGGCTTCGTTCACATCTCCTCTCTTTCGTTGGAGACTTTTTGTGTGTTTCGTTTTGTTTTTTGTTTTTTGTCGGATTCCTCGAACACTGATTTTGGCCCATCATCACTACCACCATCCAGCAGCAGCAGCACTAGCACCAGCACCGCTTCGGCGACCATCAGCAGAGTCGTCAGCGGCAGCAGCAGCAAATGATTCCGGTGAAACATCTCAGACGATTTAGTCACCTGTAAAGGTTCCAACGTGCCTCATCGTACATGGTGGTTGGCTCTCGCTCTCCTTTGCGTTTATTCGTTAGATATTGTGTTGTGTTGTTTGCGTTGTTCGTTATCGTGTGTCTCCTCTATTGACGTGTGTTTTTTTTTCTTCAGTTCTTTTGCGTTCTTTTATTCTGTATGTGAATTCGGTTATGAATTAGAATTTATCCGTAGTCCCCACGTCCCCCGGAAGTAGCCGCAAAGCCACTGTTTGCCATCGCTCAATTAATTAGAGGGAAGATCTGAAAATAAAAAAATTCAAAATAAGAAAAGTATCTGATACTCCTTGGTGCGCGACCGACCGCGACTGCAGCCAGCGCGAACCCGGTGATTGGATAGTTCAGTGAAAGAAAATTAATTTGATTCGAGTTCGAATTTCGAGTCTCGTAAAGTAATGTAATGTTAAACCATTCTAAAAATTATTAAAGGAAAATTAATTGTAATACGATTCGTTTCTCTGCCCCCCACCTCTGTTGCGGTCTGTTCGCAGAATCCGTTAATTTTTAATTGGCAGTTTGTTTTGTTCGAGTATCATCACCTCTGTGTTCGCTCTTTGGGTCGGTCTTCCGTGGCTTCCACTTGGGCCTAACAGTTTTCTTTTTCTTTTGGTCGCCGAAAATTGAATTTTTTCTTTGCCGCGTCTAATCATTCGGAAGTTCGTCGTCGTCGTCGTGAGATTGATTGAGAAAGTTTCGACGAAGAGATACATAGTGCAACGAACAGGTGTCAACCAGTAGGCCAGGATATCAAGGACGAGCCGCCAAAAAGGGAGCACACCGCACCGGTGCTCCGAACCCGCGAAGACTACTTATCGCGGCGTAATCTGGAACAAGGTGGCACCCTAGACCCGAACAAGGTGCGTACATTTTTGTTTTTGTTTTTCTTTCCTTTTCCCAGATGGTGTGTGGGTTGACTTCTTCACTTTTCTCGTGCTGATGAGGCCAATCATCGTGCCGTCGTCCCAGGTGAGGGGATGACAATGATGATGGTCGCGATGGCGGGCTTAAGGTGACCATCGCAGGTCATTCACTGGCGATGGTTATTATATCGTGACAAAAATAAAATAAAAAGAGGACGGGAAGAAAATAGAAATTCAATTTTTGGGGTCGGACTTTCCTGTTCTGTGCTGCACGGCCTTCCTCTTGGTGGCGAGTGCTTCGTTTGCTGTAGACGCAGCCTGTCGTTCGTCGAATCTCATTCATGAAGAATCGGTGTCAGGGTGTCATCGTTCTTCGTGTTAGTACTTGCTTTCGGGAATTAATCACTTTTGGGACACATTCATCTCTTGTCTTCCGCTTCCTCCCTTTGCTGTCATCTTGGATGTCCGTTTTTCTTTTACGATGACGCTTTTGTGTGTGTTTGTGTTTTTGAAGAGCCAATTAAACCTAGTCATCAAACTGACGGTTTTATTGTTCTTCGGCAACTGTTTCTGATCTATTTTACATATCAGGGGGCAGTGCTTAATCACGACGTTTAATCGACTCTGACCCTATGCACCTGCATGCGCAATCACTGACTGGAGCTGCATTCTCGGAAAATTTTCAAATATTTCCACGGATCACTCATATTTGAAGGGGAGCGAGAATTGGTTACGGTCATAAACCAACGCTCTAGACGGGCGCAGTTACCAACCAGTTGACCTACAAACGCGCTTATTTATAGACGTTCTGTTACAAAGTGTATTATTCACCGAAAATTGTTTTGCAGAGATAATTAATTGAAGCGGTGGTGGTCTACGTGGGAATTGAGAGGCGATCGCTCGGGCATCGCAATCGATCCAGAACACGACTCTACCCTTGAAGTTTAGTGCTCTTTGGGTTTTCTGAGATTTTCTGATCAAAATAACGCTTCTGGGCTCGGGTCTTGTTTGAATTCGATATTCGCTCTTGAGTGTGAAAGTATCGGGGCTATAGACGGAAATCTTTGATTGTCTGCATAGAAAGTACTTCTGTGGTGAGTTTTTATTTCTAGTAGCTAAGTGGCGTATTTAGCGGTTGATCTTGAACTTTAAAGAAGAAGAAGAATACTCGAAATTGGTGAAAAGTCCCAATCTTCAGCCAAATGCCAGGTGTTTTGAGGGGAAACGAAAAGTGCCGAGAATTGCTGATGAGCTTTTGAAATCTTTAAGGCAAATAAATATGTAGTTCTTGTATTCAATAAAGAGTATGCGATTGATTCTGTTTTTCGATTTAGCAAATTTGTGTTAAGAGGAAATTACCAAAAGTTACAACTCGAGTATACGCGAGGACTGAAGTTCACATTATGGTTGTATATTGTGTGGACGGTCCACTTTCCATGGCGCGCAGTTTGCCTATATTTTCCATGTTTCACGAACTATTCTATTTCTAATTTAACGAACAACAAAAATTCCCGAAGAAGCTAGTTCCAGTGCAGTCCAGATAGTTTAAAAATAATAATAATTTGATGGCGCAACAGTCCCCGGAGGTACCACGGCCTGGCTTGCTCTTCAACTACTCGTGCTGTGCGAGCTACTGTTCTCTCACGAGTAGAAGGGACCTACAGTTCTTTGCCGACTCCGAACAGCGAAGTTTTAGAAGTTTTTTCTTAGACAGTAATTAATCTTTCATGGGTGTAAGCAGCCGTAAAAAATTCGAGGAGTTCAGCCGAATTAGATCTTTGGCATGTGAGCGTTGCAGATACACATGAATAGGAAAACGCATTATTAAGCTGATTCGAAGCGGCGCACTCTACCCACTACGCCACGGCGACCATTTAAAACTTTATAATAATAATTGTTGGCGCGACAGTCCACAGGGGGACCAGGACCTAGCTTGCTCATCAACTACTCATGTTGTGCGCGCTACTGTTCTCTCACGAGTAGAAGGGACCTGCAGTTTTTTGCTGATTCCGAACGGCGAAGTTTGGGAAGCTTTCTTAGGCAGTTATTACTCTTTGCGTGTTGTCAGCAGCTCGAAAGAGGTGGTGCCGTGAAAAATTCGAAAATTTGGTGTTGAGCTGGGAGTTGAACCTAGACCCTTCGGCGTGTGAGCGTCGCACTCTACCCACTACGCCACGGCGACCACAGGGCATAGCTTGCACATCAACTATTCGTGTTTTGTGCGCTATTGTTCTCTCCGGAGTAGAAGGGACCTACAGTTCTTTGCCGAATCCGAACGGCGAAGTTTGAGAAGCTTTCTTAGACAAGTATTACTCTTTGAGTGTTGTCAGCAGCTCGAAAGAGGTGGTGCCGTGAAAAATTCGAGGTGATCAGCCGGGAATCGAACCCAGACATGAATTTTATGTAATTGGCGCTACACCAGACTTTTGAAATAGTTTACATTTAGTTTCTCCAGTCTCAGTCCATTTCTCAGTTCCAACCTCTGTATCAGTCTATCTTCTTGGCACAATCCAGCACTGGTCGCAGTCTTCCTCCTTATTTTATTTCCAGCCCTTGCTTTAGTTGCAGTTTCTGTCTTTGCCTGTCTTTCAGTCCCTACTATGACTTAGTACCTAGTTGAGTCCTACCCACTTCTTCTGTTTCCAAAGTCAGAATCTGCTTTAATTGCAATCCATCCTTCAGTTCCTGTTATGACTCAGTTCCAATTTGAGGGTTATCCACCTCTCCAATCTCTAATAAAAATTTTATAGCGCGACAGTCCACAGGGGTAGCTTGCTCATAACTACTCGTGCGCGCTAGTGTTCTCTCACTAGTAGAATCTTCAAACTTCAATCTTTGTCCTTTCCTTTTTCCCGTTGCCTCCTCTGTCACAGTCAATACCTCTGCAGCAGTCTTTACAGTCCTTCCTTCTGCGCAATCACCAGCCACAAGTTCAGTCTCTTCCCAAGTTCCATTGACTGCCTCACTACAATTCCTAACTTAGCCCCCTTTAATGCGTGTGTGTCTTCCTCAATAGAATGTGTCTCGCGGAAGTCTAGAATATTTGCCTTTCTTCAAACATGTTTGATTTCTTGTGAACATTGTTTTACAGAATCTCCCCCATCGACATATCCACTCTAACCAGATCAAACATACACCTGGCACCACTGCATACATTCACTCACCAAACAAAAAGGACACTGCAAACAATGAGTTATTCCGATACAAAGTCAGGTTTAGGAATTTAATATCAGCAGGACTGTCTCCAGAATAACTGCGAAAACTGTTTGAAGAGTAGTCATAAACTGAGGGGTAAACTTAAGCAAACAGCCTCTCACTGAGCTGTCCATTGTGAGAAATTTGTATGCAAATTAAGTGCTAACCTTTGATTTAATACTCTCTCAGATTAAATGAATGCTCTTTCGACTCCAACACGGTTCCAACACACATTATCATCCGCAAAGGTACAGAGCCCGTTTTACGGGCGTACGTCTTCTGCCCAGACAGCTTTTGATTTATGTTAAAATTATTCCTGTGATTTTGAGCTCTTGCGTCAGCTTTTCGTTTTGTGTGCACGCAACTCTTTTATTCATAGATACAGAGCCTCATCAGACTATTATGCATTCATATACAATGGAAGTTGTGAATTTGTGTTGATTCTTTTTTATGCGCGTCCACATGTCATTTACAATAACTGTTTTTTGCAAATACAGAACAAGAAGTCGTTCCTTTAGATGGGAAATTTAGCAAATTTGTGTTAAAAGGAAATTACCAGAAGTTATAACTCGAATATACGCGAGGACTGAAGTTCACATTATGGTTGTACATTGTGTGGACGGTCTACCTTCGATGGCGCGCAGTTCGTCTATATTTTCCTTGCTTCACGAACCTTTCTACTTCTAATTTAACGAACAAGAAAGATTCCCGAAGAAGCTAGTTCCAGTCCATTTAATAATAATTTGATGGCGCAACAGTCCCTAGAGGGACCAGGACCTGGCTTGCTCATTAACTACTTGTGCTGTGCGAGCTACTGTTCTCTCACGAGTAGAAGGGACCTAGACAGTTATTACTCTTTGAGTGTTGTCAGCAGCTCGAAAAAGGTGGTGTCGTGAAAAATTCGAGGTGTTGAGCCGAGAATCGAACCTAGACCTTCGGCATGTGAGCGTCGCCATCTACCCAATACGACACGCGGCCACGAAAGAACAGTTATAGCATATGAAAATGAAATGAGATGTGAATAATGAGGAAGGAGAGAAGAGTTAGTTATGGAGTTCCTGTAGAAAAAGGTAAGGTTTTGTTGTTTGCTGCGTTTTTGCGGTTGCGTTATTCTTACACAAAGAAGCTGCTAAGCCTATAAAAGAAACACGTCGCCGCTTTGCTTCAGGGTCGAATTTGTCTTATGCTTCCCCTTTGTACAGAGACTATGCTAAGCCTGTAAAAACACGGTGCCGCACTGCTTCATGGACAAATTTGTCCTATGCTTCGCCTTTGTACAGCGACAATGACAACCAACTCTTTGTGAGTGAAATACGGTCTTAGCGCGCGACAATGTTTTCCGTCAAATCACTTTTATGACGATGGATAAAGAAGAACGTGCATTAAAAATGAAAAGGATCATTTTTAAAAAGGCATTAAATTTTTGTTAATTTGGACGTTAACTCAACGCATTAATATGCATTGAGCTGTATGGCTTAAGTTTTAACCGTCTGGTACACATTGCATGCTTCTACTGATAGACTTAGAAATTTTCTATATCATTATTTTCCCACTGTTGGATCGCAGTTATGCTTTTATTTTCGTTCAAAGTGTCAATGAATCTAAATTATGGAAGTAAATGCAAAAAGCTGCTGATTGCTTTAAAGAAATTTGTGAGAATGTCTTTGCTGATCTATTCAATAGCTTGGCATGGAAAATAAATATCGCTCGATCCCTTCTGAAATATAATGCAGTTTTTGCAAATACTTTTATAAGTTCTGTACAACTTTACAGAATTTCGTTTTAATTCATAGTTCTGCACGTCAACCAGTAACACTTGACCAACAATGCTCGTGATCTATGATCTATGGCTAATGATCTTGCGAACGCCAAGTTGCTTGGAGGTTCCCATATATTTGTGCGTACTGCGCTAATCGTCTACGTCCTCTCTTAGGTTGGAAATCAACTCTTTTTTTTGCTTACTATTTTTTGTCTGCAACGAAGTTGGCCTTGGACTGTGTTAGTTGTAGTAGTTGGCCGGATTCAACGTGCTTAAGCAGCGATCATATACAACAAATTGAATGGTTTGGCCTTCAGCACTATTGCACCTTTACGGGTTACTGGTCTCTTTCATTCTGACCGCAACATTTTTGTTATAATCGGCGAGAGCAACTTGAATTGCGACTGTTTTGCAGAGTTCCCATGTTAAAGCGCAAACGGAGTTTGAGTGTGTCGTGTGCCTCTTTGTTCTCAAATTATTCGCAACATTTTTGTTATAATCGGTGAGAGCAAATTGTATTGCGACTGTTTTCAGAATTCCCATGTTAAAGCTCAAACGGAGTTTGAGTGTGTCGTGTGCCATTTTGTTCTCAAATTATTCGAAAATTAGAAAAAATATTTATTTTAATTTAAATATCTCCCAACTTTAAGTAAGTTAGTTGGAGTTCTTTGTTTATTATAAACAAACGAAACATTTTGTGGTCAAATTTGGGTTTTGATTTTTTAAGAAATAATTTGGGGATGAAGCCGCGTAAGTAAGAAAACGCAGATATTTAATTTTTTTTGCATTTTTCCACCTGCTTACTTCTGTATGAAATGCCACAAAGATTAAGTGTTTGAAAAAGTCAAGTAACACCTTAAATGTTGTACATACAGACTAAAAACTGGTATCTATCATGTGGGTCTTGTCTTAAGCAAGGTCACATTGTTGCTCAGTTTTCTCTGACCTGTTTATTCACTACATTTATGACCTACCTTATTCGAATAGATTACAATCGCTTAGAAAATAAAAACGGAGAAAACAAAGTGTATTTTCCAAAAGATTTTCTGTAAAATTGGTTTCGACAAATTCTTTAAAGTTTATATCATTTCTTGTATATCACTGCATGCTACAAAACCAACTTTCAAGAAAAAAAACTTTCATAATCCACCATTCTCGTATTTTCCAATCATTTTCAGTGAAGCCCTATAACCTATTTCTGGATATTCCAGTTCTGCTTGACCCTTTTTGGAATGATCTCGCAAGTGAACCAGCCCAATCGCCTTAGACAACTAATCGTCTTACACCTGGCATCGATCGAACAATGAAGGCCATTGTCAATTGAAAGATAGGATCAGCTTTTTCTGTGTATGTTTTAGGGTCTTCATTGTGAGAACTGATATTGATCTAAATACTTTTACAAAATTCTATGGACAGGGTATGAGTTCCAACGAAAGTCTGCTTTATTGGGTTATATATTCCACACGGCAATTATTGTACAAGTGTGGTACACGAACGCTGATTTTCCATACATCAAAATGTATGTACAATTAATTGTTAAAGCAGCCGGAACTACGACACAATTTTTTGAATGACAACAGCTTTGTGGACAGAACAGTCAAAGCTCTCATCAAATTCATCTTTTATGTGTTTAAGCTTAAAGGTTCCCCCTAACTACTTTGCAGGCTTACGTTTTTGACGAATTCTCCTTTTGAAAATGCAGAATGTCGGAATTAGTTACAAATTTCACCATTGAACGTAATTTTCTTCTTTTCAGTTCTTCAATATGGACTACCTTCACAATAGCCGATTGCATTTTAAAAAAGTCACAAAATTCTTCATCACCTAACGAAACCCAAAAAAAAAAATATTAAATACGCTTTATGCTTTACAGCCCATTCCAAACAATTTTAACATGATCTTAACAGCTAAACAAACGCATTTAAGTGCCAGACATGAACGTTGCTGATGTTAACGGTCACAAAAATTTGATTTATACAGCCCGATCTGCCTTCACGTTTGTGCAGCTTAACTTACGAGTACGATGCGGTTCCGAAGATTAATGTGTATACCAAGCTCTGAAGTCTGCGAAAGCGGAAACTATCACCACACGAATCGCATTCCAAAATCCCGTTAACTCAATCAACCACCGTTTTACGAGTTTAAAGACAAATGTCCACCTCACCGATTTCCAAGTGAAAAAGTGGAGGCAAAAAACCAACGTAACTGTAGTCGATGGGAAGAGCACTCATAGAGAACTACGTTTTAGTGGAGGACATTTTTATAACCCTTGAAGGATAAAGCCAATGAATTGCAAATGGCCTGGCAAAGGCGCACACACACAGAATACAGAAATTGTTTTTGGTTGGTTTTTTTGTGTGCATGTGCTGTAAGCTTCACACTTTATGTGTTGCGCACGTTACCGTTGAATGAACGTCGTCGTCGGTCTTTGTGTAAACGCCTTCCACCGAAATGGACCTGATCACAGGGCCGTTCGGAGTGGAAGTCACTTTCAATTGCTTAAGAGTGTGTTAACAGGAATTACTTGATTGTGACTGAAAACTCGAAAGGATTGACGAATCCGGTTGGCTTACTGCATGCCTTTGCTTGTGTCGAATGAACGGTACATTTACTTTGACGGTTTTTTTTAAAGGGGTTGGAAAACGAGGGTGAGCCATGCAAGGAATTACTTTTTGAAGTGGGAGTTTCATGCCTTTTTTAAGTTTTTTGCTACAATTTAAATTGCGGATGGTTGTGCAACGTTAATATCAGACCTGCCAAGTGATTTCAATGAAATGTAGTTGAAGTTCAGAAGACGTAGGATAGTTAGCAAAGCCATAAAATTTGAATGTAAGGGGAAAAACAGACTCAAAAATTTGTTATAGAATTTTAGGCACTCGTTGAATCAAGGTTCCAAATTTAATAAAACTTTTTCATGCACGTGACAGAATGTGAAAAATGATATGCTCCAGTAGGCCATAGACTTTTTAATTGTTTTCCTTTTAAAAAGTAACAAGTCAACGATCTTACCATGCTGAATTGATCTGTTCTCGTTTCATACACATAGTCATAAGTCTAAAAAAGGGTCTTAAGTGATCACGAAAGACGCAAAGTGCAAGGAGGACCATGGAAAACAACAAAATGGAGACATTGATTGCGGTCAAATCATATTATGTGTCGAGAGCAATAGGACACTAACAGTGAAGCGATTAGTGGCAAAAAGGAAAGTGAGTGTCAAAAGAAAGTGTACACCTCCACATAGCATTTTTAATATTTCATTTCATAAGAAAACCGGTATTTCCACAAGAGGTGAAAGAGCTTTAAGTGGAATATTGTTTGAAGGCAAACACTATTGAACTCATCCTTAGCATTCCAGCTTGCTATTAAGAATGGGACTTCAAATCCATTTCCTGTTTTGGAGAGAGTTGCAAACAGGGTCTACCTTTATTGGATTCATTGATTCTACCCATCGTTGTCATTCTGTAAGCTAACTGGAATATCCTAAGCATTTGCTTTCGAATTTTCCTATAAAAATGTGACCATTTTTTGGTTAACTTAAATTTTTCATGTAAAAGTAAAACTTTGCTGCAACTTCCGTCTTTATAGCTGATACGGGCATTTCATTTGTTCAATCCAAAATGTTTACAGTAATCGCGTAAAATAGAAGGCAACAAGATGGATCATTAACTATTGCTAGAGGTCTCTAATGACTCATGCTATGCCTGGTGGAAACTAACTTATTTGTGGAGTAGGTAAAACATTTCTAAGATGCTGAAAAACCATCGTTTTCATCACCATGAACATGCTAGCCACACACGAAATGTAATTCTTTCGGACCTTGCAAGGAAGAAACATGTCCATGTTGTATTCATTCCTCCACGATCGAGTCATAAGATTCAAGCGTTGGAAAAAGCTTTAATGGAACCCTTAAAAGTTACTTTACCGAGAATTACTTTACGGAGAACATCCGACAAAGTATCACGCTCACATCCCACTTCGATATAATTGAGAAAAGTGGGAACCCTACATTAACTGTGAATCAAACATTTATTCGTATGACACTAAAAGACATCTCTGGATTTCGAAAATGCAATTCCAGTGCCGCCTGTTGGTGAAAATCGTCTTATTTTCTGACTCCTTGTTGAAGCCTTTAGTGTGTTGAGTTATTGGAAATATAATAATAATTGTTAGCGCGACAGTTCAACTTACTCGTGTTGTGCGCGCTACTGTTCTCTCACGAGTAGAAGGGACCTACAGTTTTTTGCCGACTCCGAACGGCGAGATTTGAGAAGCTTTCTTAGACAGTTATTACTCTGTGAGTGTTGCCAGGAGCTCGAAAGAGGTGGTGCCGTGAAAAATTCGAGGTGTTTAGCCGGGAGTCGAACCTGGACCCTTCGGCGGGTGCGCGTCGCACTCACCCACTACACCACGGCGGCCACTATTATTGGAAATATGCTTTATATTGAAATATGCTGTCAATAAAATGGAAGAAAACATAAGAAATTCAGGTTTAAATATAATACCTGCGAGTAGAATTACGTTTAGACACATCTTACAGTACAGGACTGCAAAATGAACCGTCGTTCATTAATTAGGCTTCACTAATCGTTAGTTGAAGCTGAGACCTAGTACCGGTATCTTTGCCTAAATACTCAGAAAGTTGGATCTCAATCTTTATGAGCATTCACGGCATTCGCCTTGTTAAGCGTCTTTGGTTACAACGATTAAGACGGCTGGACCATGAAGACCATATGGACATCATTGCTTAGGCCAGAGATGTCTTCGAATCCGTGCCATTAGGACAATGTAACAGAGGACGGCCCAGGCTGGAGCATATAAGTGGGAAAGGACCTCAACCAAGTTGGAGTGCGATAACTGAGCATAGACCCATTATCTATGTGTATGTGTCTCAAATTTTGGTGTTGTTTTTGTTTTCTGTAGCGAAGAATTGAATTTGACATTTCTTAATGACAAACTTTACACATTTGGTTTAGATGCGTTCCCGTACTTTGCCTCTTTTTGAGAGAGATTTAAACCCACTCCTTAACAAATGACAAACTTCACAATTTGGTACAGAAAGAACTGGAACATACCTTTTATTTAAATCGAAGGCAACACACTCGCAAGTGATGCCATTGACTTTTTCTTCGGAAAATTATAAAGCCCTAGAGACAGTGAAATTAAATTTGCTTAAAAATTTGTTTTTGTGCAAATGTTGTGTACCCATGTTGAGACTAAAACAAATCTGTAGTGAAAGGAAGAAGCAGGAATTTTGAAGTAGTCCCACGCAACACGAAACGCTGTCTTAAACCTAATTAGGAAGCATTAACTTAAATCGCAGTAACAAAGGTATGTTCCACTTTGAAATGATTGCACCCTCGAACGTCTTTACGAGTATATACACTGTGGGACAGAAAGAAATTCCGTGGGAGGTAACTGACTAGTCTCAAAATCAAAACAAAGTTTGTACACTACAAACTACAACCTTTAAATGTACAACACAAACGACATATCATCCATTATGTGCAAAATCGACAACATGAAATGAAGGGAACATTGCAACCCTCCTGGCACAAGTGCAACAAGAGCCAAGTATACTAATTGTCTAACTGAACAAGTTGGCGTCCAATTGTTAATGTAACACAGTCACAAATTGCAGCACAATGGATTGACGAAAGTAGTGTTTGAACGAAGCCTTTTCCACAACGATGCGATGTTTAGGCTAAATCTAAATAATACTATTTGGAAGAAACATTACCGCAAATGATTTCGAACTAAAAATAAAAAGACTTTAACGAATTCAAGAAATTACACTCAGGGTGGTAGCGTAATGTGGTGTCGCACATGAAATGTTTACAAATTCCAGAACTTATGGGAGGATGATGACACATTTCATCTTCAAAGTTGCAACTATAAGAGAGTTGTTCTGTAACAATATCGCCTTGTGGTCAACTACATGACATTCCAAATGAAATAATTTCCTTTGGCGGGTGTGGACGGTGTCCCAAATCGGAGCCATTGGGACAACGCAACAGAAGACGGCCTAGGCTAAGATGGCGCACACAAGTGGAGAAAGACCTCAACCAACTTGGAGTGCGCAACTGGAGGCAGCTGGCGAAAGATCGTGCTGGCTGGGGAGGCATGTTGGTTGAGGTCCAGGTCCACTCCGGACCTAGGTCTGGAATTGAGTCGTATAATGTTTATTGTATGTTCGTGGAAGTCAAAGTCTGCCCGTTAGGACAGTAAGTTCGTCCTGAACCAATGGACTTGTCTTGCATTCGGCATCTTTTGTAGTCTCCAAATCGAACGTGTAAACAAATCTGTATGTTTGCGGTTGTGAGTCCCTCCGTGCGAATTCTATTCATTGCCAACATTTTGTTTGGCAAAGTTTTCCAAGTGTTCAAAAGCTCATTGAACGGTTGCTTTTACCTCAAACAAGGACTTCCCCGGTCTTTTTGGACGATTCTTGTGCGATTTTCCTTATGTTCTCCATATAAGTGTGTCTCCTTTGAATGGGTTCCTCAACTCAGTTACTTTTACTACCGACCTTTCCCCTAGCACATTCAATTCAAGACGAAAACAAAACAAAGTGCCATCGGGAACGCCGCGACCAAAATTTTCGCACGACTTCTGCGCCAAATATTCGCCCAAAGTGAAAATAAAACTGCCGCCCAGGAACCCCCGCACACACACCGCACTTGAATGCTTTTCTAAGAGCCCTTGATCTGTTTCATTTAAAACTTCCAACAACTTGCTGAAGTAACTTAACGTCATCTCTCTGTCTGCCGGTAGATACGAGCACAAGCTCTCAGCATGACACATGGAGTGCATGCAATTTATTTAAGTTACTTACTTGAGATTGTTGTGGACAACTTGTAGTGGGTGGCCGCAATGCTAACGCCACCGACTGAAAATTGAAAACCGAGGCAATAAGAATTGTTTTCGGATGTAAGCTGCCATATTTGCCGAGAGACTTTAATTGTGTTTCAATTTTGGGGCAAAACTTCAGCCGTGGCACTCTTACACGAGTTCAGAGAGGCTTCTTGGGCGAAGTTTTCAAATGGTTTTCCATTCAAAAGTTTCCATGATTGTGGCTAAGTTGGTCATTCATGTCGGGAGTGTTTGTGATGATTAATGTTGGTGTTGTCAACTGATTGTCTGACGCATTGGACTAGGGGGGCACATTCAGTCGTGTGGAGGGATACGGCAAATTATCCTGTTTTTAAAGTCCAGAGGGAAGTGCTTCTGGCAGAAAAGTAGGTCTTTGACCGAAATTTTGGGGAAAGCCTGCTGTCGTGTGGTTTGGCGATGTCTCTGCACAAATTGCATTTGTGAGGCAATTTTCCTCATCGTAATCAAACTTTTATGACTTGTGCGAGAGATGCTCGAGGCAAGTTTTGAGAGGATGAAGCTGTTCAGAGGCAGTTCTGTCTTCTGAAAAGGATGGGATATGCACATATTTTATGAGGTTCAGAATTTGATTTTTGTTCGTCCAGCAGGACAGCTTGCAGTGGTCAATTGGGGAGATGTAAGATTAAGAACTTCTGCTTGTGGGACAGACAACAGAGAGCCCAACCTGAGAATCGAATGAAATTGAGAATAAAAGAATTAATAGGTGCTGGTTTTGGTTGCATTCAATTGTGATTTTCATTGATTTTGGAATAAAAACGCTCTCTGCTATAATCTTGTCCTCGTAAATCGGCTGGTTGTTGTCATTGGTGAAATTCCATTTTGTAGCAAGTGTGCCTATGGAACAGTGCTTAGTACTGACAACACCCACTGATCTACAGCGCAGAGGATTATCTGCCGACCAAGAGTCAGCTGTACAGGGAATGTCGGGATGCAGGATTTTTCTCGAAGTTGAGCTCGGGCAGGGTTGTGTTGGTATCAGTGAAGAGAAAAATTTCATCACCGGCATTGCTGTAAAAAAAACTGAACCGGACTACTGTACAGACAGGAAACTGGTGGCAGAATAAATATTAAGCAGTCAGCTGAAGAAATATGTCGGGCCTGGCAGTTAAGTTGGCCTTTACCGTCTGTAAGTTGTCTTGATATGTTTTTATCACTTTGCATAAAACTACCTACTCTACTCATGACAACGTTTAAAACAGAAGATTAATTTCAGTCCATGAAACATGCACTTTGTAAGTTATTAAAACTCAGGGTATAGACTTGTTGGTACATTTTGGGATCATTCCTGAACTAGCTAGAGAAGCTAGCTGTAAGTAAAGAAACTTACCGGTTTCGTGGAAACTTTCATTACCGTAGTAGAAGTCGAATGCCAGAATTTAAGGTTTGGGATTAAGGATGTGGAATCCTTTCTAAGATACTGGTAGCTCGTACAAACAGCTTGAATTCACTGTATCTTGTTTTTCTGGTCTAGCGCCAAAGCCCCGTACCAAACCCTGCAGTCTTTAACTATTCTACTCGCGGAACTGACGGGGCTTGTCAGGGGTTTAAACAACATTCTGGAATGCGGGCTCTTCTGCGTTTCACTCTATGGAGAACGAGTTTGGGATACAGTTGTCAAAGATATTCCGTTAACCTCCTCGGAATTTTTAAAGGAAGATTAAAGGGGTGTGGCCATCGTGGCGTAGTGGATAGAGTTCGAAGCTCACACGCCGCAAGTCCAGGTTCGATTTCCAAAGTCGGCAAAAAACTCTAGATCCCTTCTGCTCGTTAAAGTACCAGGCAAAACAAACTCTAGATCCTTTCTCCTCGTGGGAGAACAGTAGCGGACACAGCACGAGTAGTTGATGAGCAAGCTAGGATCTGGCCCCCGTTGACTGCCGCGCCATCCAATATTTTATTGTGTTCTCGCCAGTAATTTTGAAACTTTATCATTAGCTCTTGTAAAAGCCCTGTGGTTTTAGCGCATCATCAACATCTGTAAAATTGAAACTTTTCTGAAAAGCAACATTTGCTGTACGGCTTGAATTTTTGATCGTGGCTCACAGAATTCGTCGCATCTGGGGGAGAATGTTACTTAAAACTTTGTTATATAACGATCAGTTGGAAGCTTTAAAAGTGAATGCGCAAGCAGAGGGAAGATCAGAATAAGCGTTAATAATAATAATTGTTGGCGCTACAGTCCAAAGGGGGACCAGGGCCTAGCTTGCTCATCAACTGCTCGTGTTGTGCGCGCTACTGTTTTCTCACGAGTAAAGGGGACCTACAGTTTTTTGCCGACTTCAAACGGCGAAGTTTGAGAAGCTTGAGAAGCTTTGAGTGTTGTCAGCAGCTCGAAAGAGGTGGTGCCGTGAAAAAATCGAAAAATTTGTGATGACCTGGGAATCGAACCTAGACTGTGTGAACGTCGCACTCTACCCACTACGCCACGTCGGCCACAGAATAAGCGTTAGCCGGAACATTTGAATTGAAGGAGAAAGGGTAAATAATTTAAAGTAGAGTTATAATTTGAATTACCCACGAGAACATTGAATTGGGAGGCTCAAAGAAAGCGGTTTACGGAATTTAAGTTCGAAGAATAAGACACTACCTTTTTAAAAATCATTTACGAAAATGTTTTTCATTTGCCAAACTGTATTTATTCTCACCCCAAATATTAAATGCCTGTGAATATGTTTCCATATATAACCCCTTCCGCTACATGAGTTTGTTTGTGCAACACGACATCGATGCAAAGCACACTATCAAAGTAGTCTGGTCTACAGACTGAAACTCAACTGAGCACCTTCGAATTCCTTTGGGTTATTCTTCCCCATAGGCTTCCGGCAAACTTTACGGCATTTCCCAATGCATTGATAAGTGCATTCTGAAGTGCCTCGTGGCAATAATAAAGTTTAAAGCGAGATTAAGTTTCAGAATCCTGTATCCTTCTGAATGATTTTTAATGTTTTAACAGAGAATTGCAAGTAGGAACTTGACATTTTAAATGGTTCATTGTAAACTTGTATGACACCCAAACGTCGATATTTCGTTTTGAATGCCTAGTTTCCTCCGCAAGTCAATATTTATTCAGTTTCGTCAGTTATTTCCAGCCATAGTGGACCGAACAAGAGAAAGCCTCTTCGGGTAAATTTTTCTACTTGCAGAGTTTTTTAAACGGCCTGTAGTGTTTTCTGAACTTCTTGTTGTAATTCGAAGGTATACAACACTATATACTTCCGGATTGGTCAACACTAGTCTTGCAATCTGGCAACTGCCAGCTCTATCGTAAGGTTTGATATTTTTGAGGTTATACGTACTCAGAAAATTTTGACATACGAGTATTTATGTTGTTCACAGTAACTTAAAAGATTCATCTCGTCCGGAAAAGGGAATTAAATCGTGAAAACTGTCGTGCTATTATTTTTTATAACTTTCGACGTGGATTACCAAAACAACACTGCATCAATGAACTGAATTAAATTTTTGGCGATGAAGCTCCATCAAACACTAGTGTTTATCGATGGTATGGTGAATTCAACCGGGGTCGTAGCTCCCTTCAAGACGAATTTCGTGAAGGTCGTCCAAAATCAGTTCTTGATCCGGGAACCATTGATGTTGTGTGCCAACTGATTTTACAAGATCGTCATGTGACCTATATTGAGATTGAGACAAGCTTAGGCATTAGTGGGACCAGCATACATTCAGTATTGCATGAACAATTAACCGTCAAAGAAATTTGTTCGCGTTGGATCCCACACAATTTGTCAATCGCTCAAAAAAGAGGCTCGTGTCGATTGGTCGAAAGAAATGCTCCAAAAATACGATCGCGGTGCTTCGAAACGCGTCTATGACATCGTGACAGGTGATGAATCGTGGATTTACACGTATGAGCCCGAAAGTAAACAACAGTCGACTGTATGGGTGTTTCAAATTGAGCCAAATCCATCAAAAGTTGCTCGCGCACGAAGCACTACCAAGGAAATGGTCGCCTGTTTCTTCGGAAAAACTGGACATGTCGCAACCCTACCACTAGAGCAACGCAGAACAGTCAATTCTGAGTGGTACACAACCATTTGTTTGGCAGGTGTCTGTCTTACAAGAAATCAGGAAAACTTACCTCCGAAGACGGATCACTTTTCACCACGACAATGCGAGCTCTCACACATCGGTTCAAGCAACTGCATTTTTGAGCACTCATGCCGTATAGTCCTGACTTGGCACCGAATGACTTCGTTTTATTCTCGTACGTAAAAAATAAAATGAGAGGTCAACGTTATTCGACACCTGAAGAAGCGGTTGATGCGTTCAGAATGCATGTTTTGGAGATACCTCAATCAGAGTGGCAAAAGTGCTTCGACAATTGGTTCATACGCATGCAAAAGTGTATAGATCTTTATGGGGAATGTTTTGAAGAACAACAAAACTATTTTCGATGATTAATATTTGTTTTTGTCCTCTTATCCTGAAATATAAAAGGAAACCCTTGTTATAATTGTATTGCGCGACAGTTCACAGGGGGAACAGGTCCTAGCTTGCTCATCAACTACTCGTGTTGTGTGCGCTACTGATCTCTCACGAGTAGAAGGGATCTACAGGTTTTTGCCGACTCCGAACGGCGAAGTTTGAGAAACTTTTTGTTATACAGTTCTTAATAAGGTGCGCTGTGAAAAAGGTGAGTTGTTCACCCGCGAATCGAACCTATCCCTTCGGTGTGTTAATGTCGCATTCTACTCAGTAAGCCACGGTGGCCACGAAGTTCCTGTATTAGAAAACCAAAATACGTTTCGAATTTCTCAATTATTTTTAAACAGTTCATAATTTAGAGCAAAGGTCCACTGGCATTGCCAGATGAAAACAAAATAAACAGCGGTTTTCTAGTTTAGCGCCATCTGGTGACTATTACCTATTTTTCGTTTGCTAAACATTCATGATTTCTATGATAAATAGCAATGCTGCCTTCGAAATGTAATTTCATTTTTGAAAACAACATTTCTAAAAAAAATCCAAGTTTTAAAACTCTTGAATAAACATTCACGTCAAAATCACAATCTTGACGCTTCCCAGCTGGACATCTGCAATTCCTTACTCGACTTTGACATTGAGCATCAACTTCATCACTGACCGAAAATAAATAACGGAAACGGAACTTTCTCATGCTGCCCTGTGTGCTCTAATTAGAACGCAATACCAATGAACGCAAGGCTGCACCACCCGACCGCATACAAACTGTTTGTGGACCTAATTATAGTCGACTCGATGTGCACCTGCAAAACACGAACACACACGGTCTCTCCTTAAAATGACGACGCCGGACGACGTATAAATGAAATTATTCTAAGCGCCATCCTGCGAGCGAGCAAAGGTTGAGCGTGGAACGGAAATCATCGTGTTTCCGGGCCCTTTTCACGATGAAATGTCACAACTAGGGCAGAAAAATGATACCCCCTCACATACACACAGCACCACATCGACACACGGTGCTACCTGTCGCCGGTGCTGCTGTGGAATCCTTAGAATTTCTCATTCACTCCATGTCGTCGACGGAATAGCTGACTCGCGTGCAAACAGTGATGCGGCCAACACAGAACACACAAAACAAGAATGGGAATGCACTGCCGTGAGTCAACGGTAATATCATAATTGTACAACAAAGCAGATTACGTCACGTTTCCTTTAATTCGTTTTTCGATGCTGTGTGTGCCGGTGGAACGCAGCGGGGGGCGGGGTGGTTTTGCCTCGTGGTTGTGTTGTAATTGTGCAGCGTGCTCCTTTTCAGAAATGAATTGTCCTCAGAGGTTCCTAGTCGAAGGATGCGCCACTCCGCCATGGACTCGTGCGGTGAAGTCATCAACGTGGATTCTATGCGTTGTCACAGTTTTCCGTACGTCCCCGTGTGGTGGTTGGCTGGCAGGGGTCAACGATTGTCGAGACGCAGCAAAGCTCCACGTGTGGTGTTAAAAAATTAAAAATGCAAATTCTCAGCAAGGACGAGGGACTTTGTGGCTTTGTTCTAGTTTCCAGTGGTTCTCGTTTCGTTTTTTTGTTAATATATGCTGAGTGCGCTGGCTGTCGAAGCTTGCTTCTGGTCTGGATGTCACGGACTCTGTGGCACGAAAGTTATGACGGACACGACCTGCCACTTGCACTGCATGTCTTTGGAGCAGGTCGCCTCCCTGAGGCCCACAAATCTCAGACAAAGTCCTTGCCATAAGTCACCTTGCCGTTGAACATGATCCCTACCAACTCCGCAGATGAATGGTCTCCGAGTGACTCCAATTCATCCCCCGGATATGCGGATCGACTTATTCTCCATCCACTTGCTATCACCACTAGTCGATGTTGCTACAGGCCACACCAGGAGGGACTCACTTCAGACCCTAAAGGATACACTTCGCCAAGGAGGGGTTCTTCGCACACGGAAAACTTACGCTTGCACCAATCGCAGATATTTGGGGTGGGGTGCGCCTCCGGAGTGCCAAGGATCAATGCGAGCGCAGTGCAAAGTCATCAAAGCCCTTATGAAATTATCATTAAATATTTAACTAAGCACGAGGCGGTGGGCTCGAGGGCGGTCTGCAACGGTGCCGCCAAAGTTTGAGTGCAAATATCCGATGCAAATTGGATTAAGGGTTTTTTTTGCACTTTTTCATTAGGGGTGTAGGCGGTGTGTGAGTGTCTACAGGGCGCGCTCCCGAGGTGAGGCCTGAAGGCATTTCCTAGCGATAAATAGAATAAATTATTGAGTTAACATGAAAAGTGCTCGTTACAGCGGAGCAGCAACGAGTACACATGCCACACACGTATTTGATTTGTGGCGGGCTGTGCCTGGGGGAGTGTGGCGTGTAGGGGGGCGCTTTAAGGTTATTTAAATGCGAAACAGCGTTTGCTGATTTCGCTGAACAAACATAGGCTGGTTGGCCGTCGCGCTGCGCTGCGCCGCCTGCGGTGAGACAGTCAATGGACGAAGTTCGTCTTCTCGGGAATTTTCCTTTTTAGTCAGAGCTGTGCAGGGGGCTTGTGTGCTAAAATAGAGATAAAGGATGGAGCACTTCGTTGACACGTAATCTGATAACCGAACCGACTCCATGGTCGTGATGTACGCTTTTGGGACGTTTTTTGTAGTGTGCGATAGTGAGATGGTAATACTTTCTAAGGAATGGGCTTGAGAATGAGTGTCGTTATGGCAGAGACAGTTCTTTGAAAGACGAACGACTTTTGCATGAAAACTTGATGCCACAAGATGCTGGCTGGTGGGTGGGATTGTGCTGGCTTGTGAATCGAGAGCAATGTGGAGCAAGGATAAGTGATCATTGATAGGAGATGCTGTAATTTGTAAGTCATCAACCCCTTTGCTAGCGTGTTGTGTGTGCCACACCGTCACACAGGGGTGTGTGGGCAGTATTGACTGAGTTTGCACCCCCCGTCGCTGTGTGAAACATTTACAGAGTATTGACTTTTAACTCCTGAGTGGTGTAGTTCATTTTTTCCGCATAGAGTGGTGCGGAAATGAGGGTGTGCATTGACGCGTTCATTATAAATTAGCCCTGCCTGAACTCGTTTGCTGGCTCTTTAAAGTTCAATGAATATGCATCGCACTGCAGGGCTTACGAATGGTGGTGGACTTCGAGTTATGCGGTTTTTGTTATGATGGAGTATCGTCTACCTTAATCTGAAAGTTGATTTGTTTTGTGGAGACTTAGATTTCTTAAATTTTAATTGCACACACAAGTGCCTTCGGGAGATTGTTTCAAGCTTTATTTAAGTTTGCGAGCATTTTTCTAATAATAATAAGGTTTGTTTTTAACGTTTCATTGAGAAATTTGGTTAAGCCAAAGATATGGATGTAATAAACGGGCTCTATCAAACAACTCGTTTGAAAGCTGTAGTGACGAAGAAGGAGCGGAAATTCTTTTTCTTCTTCTTCTTGTTATGGCGCTACAGTCCGGGGTGGACCTGGGCCTCAACCAACATGCTTCTTCAAACAGCACGATCTTTCGCCAGTTGCCTCCAGTTCTACACTCCAAGTTGGTTAGGGTCCTCATCGACTTGTGTGTGCCACCTTATCCATGCCGTCCTCTATTGCGTTGTCCCGATGACACAGATCCGAAAACTTTTCGGGCCACAGTAGTGGTGACCATACGCTCTAGATGGCCAAACCATCCTAAGTGTTGTACCCGAAGACGCTTGACCAGGTGCATATCGCTGTACAGCCCATAGAGTTCGTTGATAAATCTTCTCCTCCAGATGCCATCATGGGTTCCTTCTGGGTGGTAACGGTATCAGTGGCAGCTTTGTTTATGGCTTCTTGACAGTGCTTTCAGTCTTCTTCTAATATATAATAAGTGCAGGCAGCGTCGAACTAAAAGCGAGTTTCAGGTTGGCAAAGTTTCCAGCGACCAGTTGCGATTGTAGCTCTCCGACGTCGAACCGTATTGGCCTGTCCCGACTCCGCTGATCACTCCATATCCGTGTGCTTACCTTGGCTACAAAAATATGATGATCCGAGTCGATGTTTGCACCTCGGAAGGTTTGGACATCGAGAATACTGGAGAAGTGTCTGACGTCGATCGCAACGTGATCAATCTGGTTGACGGCCGTAGAGAGGTTCTGCCCCAAGGCGAAGTCCAACAGCCTGGGTCCGTTTCCGGATGTGTTGCCGAGTAGGCTGTGTTTTCCGATGACGAGATATTGAAGTCTCCTAGAACCATCTTGGTGTCGCAGCTGGGTCATCGATCGTATGTTCTTTCAAGGAGATCATAGAAGTCATCCTTCTCCTCTGTTGGGGGGAGAGCGCATATTAGGCTGATGTTCCAGAATTTAGTCTTTATGCGGATGGTCATGTGGCGTTTCACTGACGGGGCTGACGGGGCCGATGGGGTCGGGACTTTTTGTCTAAGTCTACCTCGAACAACAAATTCACATTCGATTGAGCACTGCCTTCTCTCTTTGTAGCAATCGCCGTTTTTCATCGCACTTCCTGAATGGCGGTAATGTCTGCTTTGTAGCAGTCAAGCGCCTCCGCAAGTCGTTCGGCTGCACGTAGTGTGTCAATGGACCTCACATTCCTCGCTCAAAACCGAAAATCGTTGTCCTTAAAACGTTTGCTGGGTTTCTCAGCAGTTAACCCTTCCATTTCCAAGGCATGTTGTCGTCTCTGAACTGGTGTTGTTTTACGTGGTGAGGAAGTTACTCTCACGCACAATCCACGGACTGGTATACCAGGCGCATTATTTAAACGCTCGAACAGAGGGGTTCGCTGCATACATTGGTTCACCACACAACGGGTGTTGTGATGTATATCAAGGGGACGTCGCGTAGAGCCTGTATGTCAACTTGACCTGCGCACTAACGAGGATAGACTTGGCAGCTCGCCACGTTGAGCGCAATCAACAACGTTACCTTGTGTGGACAGGCCCATGCCCTGCCACAATTCGTAGGGCAAACTGTGTTCATAGGACTAACGTTTTCTTAGCGGGCAACGTGGTCTTTCTTTGTTGTTTTGATGAGACAAATCCAAGTACTCAAGCAGTACCCCATCTGCGATTTAGCATCGTATTGGCTGTTTTTCAACTGAAGGTGCCCGAGATAGTTAATAATAAAAACAGTATGGCGCGACAGTCCACAGAGGAACCTGGGAATAGCTTGATCATTAGCAACACGTGCTGTGCGCGCTACTAATCTCTCACGAATAGAGAAGAAACCTACAGTTTTTTTGCCGACTCCGAACGGCGAAGTTTTGAGAAGCTCTTTCTTAGACAGATACTGCTCTTTCAGTGTTGTCAGCAACTCGAAAGAGGTGGTACCGTGAAAAATTCTAGGTGTTTAGTCGGGAATCGAAGCTGAACTTTCTGCGTGTGGGCGTCGCACTCTGCCCACTATGCCACTGCCGCCAGATAGTTAAGTCAACTTAAAATGAAATTAAATAATTGGCACGGGAAGGATGCCTAGGCAGTGGGTCACTTGAAATGATATTCTCATAAACCTTTACAGGCAGACATTAAGGTACTTAAAAGCTATCAGAAGGAGTGTCTGCGTTGAGTTATGCTATAGAACATATTAATATATTGAAACGCCTCAAATATTGAGCTTCAAAGACTACTAAAAGTGATGGCCATTGAAGGCGCGAGACTCTTATATTCCAAAAAGTCGAATTGGAAAAGAAAATAGTGCTCCTGTGCCACAAAAATGCACATTCGGCACGTCCATGGCCAAGTCGGCTAAATTAATTATCCTTATCCTTATCCTCTGTGCGACGCTCACACGCCAAAGTGTCTAGGTTCGACTCCCAGCTCAACACCAATTTTTCGAATTTTTCACGGCACCACCTCTTTCGAGCTGCTGGCAACACTCACAGAGTAATAACTGTCTAAGAAAGCTTCTCAAATTTCGCCGTTCGGAGTCGGCAAACAACTGTAGGTCCTTTCCACTCGTGAAAGAACAGTAGCGCGCACAACACGAGTAGCTAATGAGCAAGCTAGGCCCTGGTCCCCCCTTTGGATTGAAGTGCCAATAATTATTATAATTATCCTTATCATCTTTAGATTTGGACCTGTGCAAATTCTTATTCAAGTGAGGATATTTTCTCTTCCATGAAGCTTGTAGGGAATGGAATTTAAAAAATGTAAGCAAGTTATTTAACGAATTACTCGAAAAGCCCCAAAACTCTGCTTAAGATTGCACAAAATTTAAAGTCATACCTTATAAACGTTTTTACCGTTTTCTTCGCATTTAAATAAGGAAAGGATCTCCGAAAACGATATTGCCTTTTGCTGATGTCATTTGTAATGTCAATAACATAAATCAGGGTTTCGCTGCAAAAACGAACTAAGCCGCTGACTAATGTGAGCTGTCATACTTAATGCCTCCACAGAATTTCGATCATCTATTTTTAGTTCATATTCCGATCGATGAATATCTAAGAATACAAATGTGACAGCAAAACCCAATGAAAAATAACAACATGCCTGGAGCATACCCCTTTTTGTATTCATCACAGTCGCTGAAAGCAAGTCGCTAGTCGCGTGTCAACAAAGTTACATCGAACCTCTGATTATATAACTTTCTTATGAATTCTGAGAATTCCACGGAGTTCGTTGTCACATGTTAGAAGATCCCCATGCTGGGATAATTCTGTCATATGCTTTCAGTCAAACAAATGATTTGTATTGAAGATCTGCACTCGTTATTATTGCATTCGTAATTTTTGTAGTATTTTGTAACGTAAATTATATTAAAAGAGAGCCTCCTTGTTGATTCTCATAAAATCAGGTAAACTCCAGTCGGTGATCTTCTGCTGATTTCTGCAACAATCTGAATTTGTTATTCCTCAGACAATCCATGAACAAACACGGAAAATAATTGATTACCTTTCATAAATCCTTCGACGTCTCTGACGCTTGCCAGACGTCTTCCATGATTAAATGTCAATCCCTCTAACCCAGACATCCCATCCAGGACCACCCATTAAAGTCATTTTCCACATTTCAAAAAAATACCACAGACCCTCCTTAAAATCATTTCACAAAATGAGCGCAATCAGAATCCAACCCAAGCACATGGTTTAGTCCGTCGTAAAAAAGACAGGATTCCGCCACCCCAAAGCTGACGACGTGCGGCAAATGACAGAGCCATAAGGCACCCGATAAGCTTAATAATTTGTTGCCCAATCGCCCGCACATAAAACCGAGACATCACGAATCGATGAAATGCAGGGAAAACAAATACAAAAAAAGCAACACGAAGACAGACCGAAATAAATTTCAATCTTCTGCCACTCTCTTATCGTTATCTCCTGCGACTTCTGGGAATTTGTCTCCGCCTCAATGACAACCACAAATATAGGTCAACGCCACCCATAGCCATGCGTTGGACTCATTGAATTCAAGGAGTTGCCGCAATCCCACTCCAAGTGACATACGTCCGGCGACCATTAATCAATGGCCATTCCAGAATTATTTACTGTCCCTGACACGATTTCAAACAAAAACCGCCTTGTGTTATGATCAAAGCCGCCCTCATCCGCCCGGCTCAATCAATCAATTCGTATGCCTCTCACTTTGAAAGCGGTGATGGCCCGGGGAGTGGACCTAAAAGGATAACGGGCGCTATCCTGATCCACTAAGTGAACAAACAGGCATTTAAATTAACAACAAAATGTCCACAAATTACTTTGTTGTTCGGGCAACAACTGCCGCTACTCCATCACATTTTATTCTGACAGTCATAATGGAAAATGATTCATCCGCTCTAATTGTAGTTGAAGTGGGGCCCACTCCCTCCAGCTGCTACCAAGCACCTTCCTTCTGCAGGAACCACAGGTGGCTTTGCACTGCTCGAGAGCTTGTAAATTGCAAGCGCAAAGGACGCCAACCAGAGCGCGAAAATAACACAAACCCTTTCTCGTTCCCCAAACTGCCAGAGAAAAAAGCAGGAAAAGGATCCCAAATTAAAATAAAAAATAAAACTTAATTAGCCTCAAAGTGTGACGTGGGTGGTGGCGCTGTTGGTCCCTTGCGGGTGGTTCACAACCCACCCACCCACCGCCGGGGGGCGCCGACTTTAAATGGATGATTTATTACATCCTTAATATATCGTGCGGTGTTCATATTTTTTTTTGTCCGCCAACACGCAGTGACACACAGGCACACCGAGCGGCCGGTGGAGACAGCAATGAACGAGAGAATTACTGCAGCAGCAGGACGTCGGCCGTCATAACTCAAGTTCTTCTATAGGTTATGGCTAAGGGGTTGGGGCACTCGTAGTCCTCACTGTCCTCTGGTCGTGTTGTTGCTGCCTGCGAGTCATCCTGCTACGCCTTTTGTTGTTATTATTATCACTTCCAAGGATTTGTATTTTGTCAGCAAGAAGCTTACAAAGGGGTGTTGCTAATCGTGCCGCTGTGCGCACCGTGCGGCCGTGGGGTGGTGTCCTAAAATTAAGAACGTTTATTACTTAGCGCGGACCGTTGAAAGGAAGAAATTGTTTTGTGTTCTTTTACACTTCCTATGGAAAAAGTGTCACAGGAAGAGAAAACAGTGCTGCCACTGTGATAAGACGCCGATGCGTGCGAAGGAGATGATCTTTACGGTGGCAGTGACGATAAAGCAGGCGATGGGAATTTTACGAGCAATTGAAAACATATAAAAAACCGATTGCCTCGAATTGGGCTGTAAAAGGGCTCTTCTGAGGAATTGAGGAGGATGCCCGAAAATCGAGAGTGGGCGCATATGCCAAATGAAAGCTTAAGTGTGCGACGTACGTTAATTAAGCTGTTCCGTGGAGGGGGTTGAGACGGAATGATGGTGATGATTTACATGATTTGACACAGATTTTCGATCGCTTCTGCGACGGAATGAGACGACATCGAAGGGGCTATAAAATCTGATTAAATGGGTAGGGAGTCACCTGCCCTGATGGCAGATGGTCTGGTGGGGATATATTGATGGACTATAGATTAAATTGAATTTTATAGACAGGGGCTAATTAAAATTAAGATTGAAGAACATTTTTGAACTGATGCAAGCACAGTGGGGAAATAAGAGCATTCACTGTGCCCAAGGAAATCTAAATCTAAATGGGGTTCGTAAAATGTGATTGTTGCTGTTGACTGCAAGTTATGAATGATAAAGACGTGAGATTAGGAATCTTGTAATCTTAAATTAATAGCCCATTTACCCAGTTAATGAGCCAACTGATAATATCAAGAATTGTATGAACCAACAGTCCACAAGGGACCTTGCTATAGTTTCTAGGGGAACACATATTTTCGAAGGGTCTAAGCTGGGAAAATAGAGAAAGAGCAGCAGTCCTCTATGGACGTTGTTATAGCTAGACCTAACTCATCAGAGTACGGGTGGTATGCAAGCAAATTTTTTTTTGAAGGATCAAAGCAGGGGAAATTGGGGAACAGCAGCAGTCCACAAGGGACCTTGTTGTAGCTTCTAGAGGAACTTACTCGTCAGAGAGTACAGGTGGAATGTAAGCAAACTTTTTCGAACAAACAGCGAAAATTGAGAAACTTTTTCATAGAAATAAGTACTCCTTGACTTTGGTCTAAAGAGGTGCTAAAAACAATTCAAAGTCTCAGTCCGGAATCATACCCCACACGTTCAGCGTGTGAGGGTTGTACTTACATTCTGCTTTACGTTAGCCGGAGCTTAATAAGGAGAAGTCAACCTTGAACGTCATCCTGTTGATGAATAATTAATGCCGTCAGGGAAGAATCAAATAAATCACTTCCTTTAAAATTTTTCCTTGTTTTTCAGTTTATTTGATGTTTGGCAGGCAAAGCCTTGCGCCTAGAGAATCAATAGATTCCTTGTGCTGACAACCTGTCTCCTTACATGGGGCACATATTGTCTGACTAGGCGACTTAATCGCTCACAGTCGAGTTTCAGCCATAAAATCTGAGAACCTGTCATAAGCGATTACAAAGAATGGTGTGTCACATGTCAGTTTATTGCTAAAAACACAATAAAAAGAAAAGGATTGATAGATAGATACATATTTTATCTCTTTCATAGTATAACAGTCCACACAAAATTATTTGTGCTCTAGCCTGCTCAGAGATATGGTTTTCAAGACCTTAAGAATAATGGTATTTGGGCGGCTCTACAGTCCATAGGTGGAACAAGGCCTAGCTGTGCGCGCTACTGTTCTGTCACGAGTCACTACAGTTTTTGCCGACTCCGAACGGCAGAGTTTGAGAAGGTGTTCCTTACACAATTAATACACAATTAATAATCCTTACAATATAATAGTGTCGTCAGCAACCAGAAAGAGGTGGTGCCGTGAAAAACGCGAGGTGTTCAGCCGGGAATCGAACCCAGAGCTTCGGCGTGTGAGTGTCGCAATCTTCCCCACTACGTCACTGCGGCCACTTTTTTGTTTTTTTAAATCTTACTACTGAAAAAACAGTCGTGTTTTGTGTAATAGTTTTCAACTCAAAGATTTAAATAACCTTTGAAGGAAAACTATGGAAAAGCCTCCATTTGCGTAAAGAGGAAAATTAAATGCATTATTGCTAGTTAATATCACTACGGTCTGCCGGCACATTTGGTATCCATAATTTTGTAAGAGTTCAAATCATCAGAACGGTTGATAAAGCATTGTTTTGTTGTTTTTTTTTTTTGAAATGCATTTTTTAACTTCATCATGGTTTTATTAATACCAGACAAAAATACTCAAAAATAAGTAAAATATTATCTAAACTTTGATCTTAATTCAAATTTCTGACTTTTCACAAATACTCCAGCTAACCTAGTATTATTTTTCACTTCTGCCTTTCGGTCTATTATATTTTTCAATTCGTGTATTGTTCAAATTTCAGTTTTTATTTGTTCCAAGAAAGCTTTAAAAACTTGGATATTCCACTTGGGTCCTACTGAATAATAGGATTAAAACCTATGATAAATCTACTGAACTCCAACTTACGTCTAAACTTATATGTACTATTTACATTTACATTTTTTTTAACTATGACCGTACTATTGTACGGACGCGTGCACCTGAACGTCTGTGTTATTTACATCTTCTTCTTGTGGGGCTACAGTCCGGGATGGACCTGAGCCTCAACCAAAATGCCTCTTCAGCCAGCACGATCTTTCGCCAGCTGCCTCCAGTTGCGCACTCCAAGTTGGTTGAGGTCCTTCTCCACTTGTGTGCGCCACCTTAGTCCAGATCGTCTTCTATAGCGTGTCCCAATGGCCCAGATTTGAAGACTTTTCAGGCCAGAACAGTGATGTCCATACGCTCTACAAAGCCTAGACATCTTAAGCGTTATATCCGTAGACGCTTGACCAGGCGCATGTCGCTGTACAGCGCATAGAGGTTCGTCGTTAAATCTGCTCCTCCAGATGCCATTAACGCAAGTGGGATCAAACATCGCACGGAAAACTTTTCTCTCGAAAAGACTAAGGCCTTCATCATCCGCCTTTGGTAAAGTCCAGGTTTCCGCAGATAGATTAGGAGTGTTATTTATCTGATACCCCGTGGTCACCATTTTTTCTTTTGTTTTTTTTTTTGTAAAATATCTAAAAACTGCTTTAACCTATGTGAGTTAGCCCCATCTACTCAATTATTATGTCTTTTGCTTGAAGAAGTTAGCGGCATGGAAGTCTGATTCTGGTGTTACCACCAGCAAAAACGTCGGTCCTTGTCAGAAAGTACTCTGTCGCGAGTAGAAATCTTTCTGCTGAACGTTGGTAAGACGTTCTGCGATCTAAGTGCATAACACGTCGACTTTGGAATGGCGGCATGTTCTTAAGTTAATTTAAAATATCGGATAACTCAGGTCTTGAATACCCGCCTGTTTTTATTTTGTTTGAAAAGTATATTTTATTTTGTATAAAATTTACATGTAAGTTTGTCAAATATCTCCGCTCTTCTGCTTCTTCAATGCTTCATAAAATGTGTTATAGAGATCGGATTTAGTTCAAATATGCTGCGTTTTGTTCGATAATCTGTTTCCATCTAGACGGCAACTTAATAATACCCCCCTCGTAGAAGCCACCCTTATTTGCGTAGAAAACGGACAGCCACTTTTTACAAGTCTCTTTTGAGTTCAACTTTACACCACCAAGGGCGTTCGCCATGGATAGGAACAGATGGCAATCACTTGGCGCTATGTTCGGGCTATATGGTGCGATAAAACCTCCTATTCGAGCTCTCGTAGCTTCTGACGAGTCATCAACGAAGTGTGTGGTCTGGCGTTGTCCTGGTGGTACACTACACTCTTCCTGTTGGCCATGTCTGGACGCTTCTGGTCGATCGCCTGCTTCAAGCGGTGCAGTTGTTCGCAGTAGACGGTAGAATTAAGCGTCAAGCCATATGGGAGCAGTGGATGGTTCCCTTCCAATCCCACCAAACACACAGCAAAACCTTCCTGGCCGTCAATTCCGGCTTGGTCACTGTTTGGGACGATTCACCGGTCTTCAACCACGACCATTTTTGCTTGATATTGTCGTATGTGATCCATTTTTCGTCGCCAGTCACCATCCACTTCAAAAAGGGTCGACTTCGATCCGTTTCAGCAGCATATGGCAGGCGTTGATTCGGCCCAGAAGGTTTTTTTGCGTCAAATCATGCGGCACCCAAACATCAAGCCTTTTTTTTAGGGCCCTACAGCTTTTTGCCGACTCCGGACGGCGAAGTTTGAGAAGCTTTCTTACACAGGTATTACTCTTTGAGTGTTGTCAGCAGCTCGAAAGAGGTGGTGCCGTGAAAAATTCTAGGTGTTCAGCCGGGAATCGAACCTAGACCTTTGGCGTGTGAGTGTCGCAATCTACCCACTACGCCACGGCGTACCATAGAATTATGTTGCGCCATAGAATTATTATTATTACTATTCACGTTCGCTTTATTGTAGAATATTTCATGGGAACAGAACTCATACTTTGTGGTTCTTTACATCTTAAGGCAAGCGCGAAAACATTGCCTCTCGATGACCCTAATCCTTTCCATCTAGAAAGGACACAAGTTGAAGTACATCGGGCAGCCATACACCATGATTGGCCTAACTTGGGCCGTGTACCAGATCATCTTCATTTTGGAAATAAGTGGACGTCTGTAAGGCAACTTACTTGAGATAGCGAAGGTTTCTGAATGGTTGGAAGGTTTCCATGCATTCCGGACCATTTCCGGATGGGGCAACAGGCAGGAACCGTCGCATGGATATTATCATACAGAAACTGATTCATCAAAAAAATTGCACAAGACAATGGTCATATATGTGGAGCCACAATCTTGGTTGCATCCCTTGATCCACTATACAACGGACTTCAGTATAGAATGGTTTCACACTTCTGGTAGTTGACTTCCAATTTCCAGGTGTCGCAAAATCGCTGGAATTTCTCGAAGTATCTTTGCAAGAGGATGTTAATGACTTTAATCTGCATGGAACCTATTAATTCAACGGTAAACACAAAAAGAATTACTGAGCTCACCGCATCCTCCAGGTGCCCATTTTTATTATAAAAGACATTTATAGAAACTTCCTTGCTTATACCTAACTCGGGGAAGACACCCGCTAGCCCGACACTCTTGGCGTTGACCGAATCCTTGTTGTTTACGTCATTGTGGGAGAAAGATGTTGCAACTTCAAAGTGCTCTTCAAACTGCTGGTTTCCATAAATTAAAGGCAAGAGTTCTTGGAGCTCCAGACGATTTTTTGAGCAAAAGCGTTGTTCACAAACCTCGAAGTGATAACGAAACGAGCCATCACGCGCCTCCTACCGCTGAACAAATTGAGTCTTATAAGACAATTATACGAGATCATTGGACACTTAAGCCGAACCCACACCATCAGTCGAAATTGAACAACTCCCAAGAAATTTAGAAGAATTGAATTATGCTCTGACCTCTGGGGGATGGGGTTTGTTGTATTCTGTTTAGAAATTAAGCTCACCCTTTAGCACAAAAGCTTGAGTGCAGTCATTTTCTTGGGCCACAGTGTGAGCTTCATTTTGGAGACTTATAAATCACTAACGAAAACGAAGAGAACTAAAATTAGAAGAAATGCAGCGCAAAAAAGGGGAATCATTCTAATTGAAAATGCACACACTTTAGAACATCTTACTGCATCGGAAACAATAAATTTCAAAGAACCGTTTCCTGAATTTAGGACATTCGTGCCTGACTCGATTACTCTTAAATGTAATTTACGACTTAAACTTAAAATAAACCGTCTTTCATTCCACTTGTGTGGCACGACACGAAAGCCCACGAGGCACGAATGGCCTAGAAAGGGCAAAAATTAATTTCAATTGTCTATTCAATTGCACCACATGACGTCGAATAAATTTTGCGCCCTCTCCCCCACCAATCAAACTTCCATTCCAAAGAAAAACGAAGACACATTCATCAAGCCACCTAACGAGTAACATGTAGACAAGGAAAGTTTCGAAGACTCACCCATCTCCCATGGCCTGGCAGTACTCAACTTTAGATTAATTTTCTCACAAAGTGGTAACCCTATACGCTCCACAAGCCACGTACAGCCTCCCCCTCCCCCCACAAACTGAAATGAATTACATCATTAAAACAAAACTAAAAAAACAACAACTTCTCGCGCTCCCAGTCCGAAAAGAAGCGATTTCCCACAGCTGTTGCAGCCCGGAATCCCTGCTTCGGTGCACTGGAGTTATATCCTTTTAAGTCCTACCGAAGCCATAGTTTTTCTCCATTATCTTCTCGCTCTGGGACCGGCCGACAGCAGCCAGCAACCAGAAGCCAGCCAAGAAAGGTGTTACATCAAAACACGGATTACCGGCGGATAGTGGAAAATTAACCCCACCCCAGGCGGGCAACTTTGCTCAACTTATATGAATTTCCTTCAACAATTTTCCGTCACTTTAATCCACTTGCACGTTCTACCCTTTACCGGCAGCCGCCACCAGTTGGCATGAATCGGCCGCAGCCACCTCCCAGCTCAGCATCAATTCTTAATCGAAACCCATTGGAACTCAATTAACATATTTCGGGAAGCGGACGCTCCCGCCCTCTCCCCTGAGTAATCATCTTTAAATCACCATTTGGCTGCGATGATGATTAGACCACACGGCCGTTGCACGCTCACGGCTCGGGGGTGGCTGTGTCTGGTGCCGTGTCCCAATACCCTAGTGAACACTCAATAGCGCCTTTGCCCCGCAAATTGCCTCCGTAATTGAATCGACAGACATGACCACCGGTAGGTATTCCGGTCCAATCACTTGTCATTGGGAAGCTGCGGTGAATGCATGTGTGTAATTAAAAATGTATCGCAATCGTGGAAAAATGAAAAGCTCTCCGCACTTGTCGGCAGCGGACCCAGAATTCACACGGCTCTCTGTGCTGGTTTTTCTGCTCGACGAGGTTTATTGCACCTCCGTCCGCGGCCCATTTCCGAACCCAATTACTGCCATCTGAAGTGTAACGCAGCTCATGATCGAATTGTGCTGCTTAAGCGGCAAAATTGAAATCAGTGTAATCGGGCATTAGCCCAGTGAAAGACGATCCGCAGCCGGTGCGGTACGCTGCGCTGCGCCGGTGTGGTTTGATTTCATTTCGGCGGCGAAAAAGTGAAATTCTTAGAAAGTATCTAGATTTCGGCGAAGGCAGAGCCGTCGGGCCGACTTAACGTGAGCATTTGTCACTTTGATGGAATTTTAATTGGAGAGCGTGTGTGCCCGTGTGGGAGGCTTGATTTCGGCGACAGATATCCGAGTCTCGTTCTTTTTACGAGCCGAAGTGAAATTATGCTATGCGGAAGATAGAAATTAACTTAATTAGGCATCATCGCGCTGTGATGGAAGTGAATGAGTGGATCGTATGTGAGAGATTGATTGGGACTTATTTTGTGCTTATTCTTTGCAGCGACTTTCCCTTGCCTTGCGACCACAACGGTCATTGGGCAGACCTTGGCTGACCTGAGGAATGTGGTGATAAGATGGGCTGGGGGTAATTTGCGTGGTTTTTGTGTAGCTAATTGGCGAATGCGGAGTGGGCTATTGAGGTCAAGGATGTTGTGGGCCATAAAGGTGGAGGTTTGGGGTGGTCGGTCATTTGGTTTTATCGGTGATTCGATTTGCAATGAATTAAATAAAGCCGCCGGCGGTAGTCGTATTTGCCTGTGGTGTACTATTTTCATAGGATTAGGAAGCCACTTAAAACGCAAGAATGTGGGAGAAATGCATTAACGTCTGCATTCCTTGGATTATATCAAGGAATTTACTATTTAATGATCCTAAGATAGTGTAAATGGTCGCGTAGTCGGTAGAGTGCGACATTCACACGCCGAAGGGCCAGGATCGACTCCCGGCTGAACACCTGTTGACAACACTCAAAGAGTGTTAATTGCTCGAGAAAAAGCTTTTCAAACTTCTCCGTTCGGAGTCGGCAAAAAATTGTAGGTCCCATCTACTCGTGAGGGAACAGTAGCGCGCACATCACGAGTAGTTGACGAGCAATTCATCATTATACCAGGTGTACCGATATAAAGTGAGCATCAAGATACAAATGTCTCGATAGGGAACATTTGTTGTGTACAAGCCCTTATTTGATTTTGTTTGTTTGCTATGACATCTGTGAAAAATATTTGGTATACACTAAGTCATTGAACAGGCAACATCATATTTTTTCATCGTGTTAAAATTGTCGAATTTTGTACCAGAAATTGATGGTTTGCGGAGAGCAATAATTTTTTGCTGCAGAGTCGCATCGAATGCTTGTCGAGGCATATGGTGATAATGCTATATCAGAAGCAACATGCAAAAGATAGTTTCAATGGATCAGAAATACTGATTTTGATGTGACAACAAATGATCAATTTGAACCATGCATTGATCGAGAACCGACCAGAATGGGTCAGAAGACACGGCAAGGTAATTTTGCTCCATGACAATGTACCTGCACACAAAGCAAAACCGGTTCAGGATACAATCAAAACACTTGGCTGGAAGCAGCTACCCCACCCGCCGTATTCACCAGACTTGGCTCCGACTACCATTTGTTTTCAACGATGGGACACGCATTGGCTGAGCAGCACTTTGATTCCTGCGAGGAATTCGTCTTGGAGTGAATTACGACCTCGGTTGAATTCACCATACCATCGATAAAAACTTGTCCTTGATGGAGCTTCATTGCCAAAAATTGAGATAAGTTGATCGATGCACTGTTGTTGTGATAATCCACGTCGAAAGTGTGAAAAATAATCGCACGAAAATTTTCAAGATTTAGTTCTATTTTTTTGGCGAGATGAATCTTTTAAGTTACTGTAAACAACACAAACAGGAGTCGTATGTCAAAACGTTCTGAGTACGTATAACCTGAAAAATGTCAAACTTTACGATCGAACTGGCAGTTGCCAAATTGCAACACTAGGGTTGTCCAATCCCGAAATAAAAAAGGCATCCCTCGTAAGATGTTAAGCCTATGTAGAGAGTATGGACACCATTGCTCTGGCCCAAAAAGTCTTCGAAACGATGTCATTTGAACAACAATAGAGGCCGGCCTAGGCTCAGATGCCACACAAAACTGAAGAAGGTCCTCAACCAAATAGGAGTGCGTAACTTCCAATAATGAAGAAGGACACGCCATAGGGTCTAGGTTCGATTCCCGGCTGAACACTTCGAATTTTTCACGGTAACACATCTTTCGACCTGCTGATAACACTTAAAAAGTAATAACTGTCTTACTCAAACCCAAACTTCGCCGTTCGGAGTCGGCAGAAAGCTGTAGGTTCCTTCTACACGTGAGAGGACAGTAGCGCGCACAACACGAGTAGTTTATGAGCAAGCTGGGCTCTGGTCCCACTGTCGACTGTCGAGCAACCCAAGTATTGTAATTATTAGGTATTTCTGGACCGCTATTGGAACTTGCAGTCGAGAATTATCAATTCGCAAAATCCTCTTGTCACGCCTTGCAGTCGTTTCCGGCAATTTTTCAAGCCATGCAAGCCTTGGACGAAGTCAGTTGTAGTCAATAACGATTCGCCTAGATTTAGCACCACATAACATACCACACCCGACTAGTCCCACCATGTGCAGAGCACGATATTTGACCCGCGGACTTTTTTCTTCTTTGGTAGAACAAGTTCACAGGGTCTTGCATATCATGATGTCTTCTTGAGACCAGCCTAGTTGGTAAAAACTGAAGAAGTTATGCTGGCGCTTACACGCACCCGAAAAATCTTACAAACTGACGTCAAGACAAGAACGTGACTATAGTGGCCCCATCGACCTGCATATTTATCGAACCACTCTATCGCTTTATGGGATGATAGAAGAGAAGACCAAGAGAAGGCCACAATTTTTGTTGAACATTTGAAAAGAATTAAACAAGAAAACATCTTACAGAAGTGATGATTGACTTCAAACCGTCACCGTGGCAAATAAGTCAAATTTCTGCTTGTTTAAAGGGCTGCTTTCCCAATTTCATTGCAATAACAAATGAGGCGTTTTATTATCTTGAAGTTATCTAATGGAAAAAGTGCTTCCTTGAATGTATTAAATTTGGAAAAGAGTTGGTTGTTAAATTAAAGTGCAAACTCCGCTTATTGTGACCTACTCACAAATTTTGTTGCTCCTTCTTTAATAAAGCATAATGTTTATGCAATTCTTCATTCAGCGGTATCTATCCCAAGTCCAACTCATTTTCGTTCATCAAAGAACAAGATTCTCTTCATCACGAGAAATTTATGCCCTTCACCTCCCAACAATCAGACAGCGTGTATTTTATTGATTGGAAATTAAGTGCAGACTTAAAGCAGTCCTCTCGGATTTCTCTTTTAACGTTACTTTAATAGGCAGCCCATAGCCATCCAGTAACCCACTGTGCACCCGTTGTATGCCCACAAATTAAAGGTTACCAATTGTGGTCCCCCGTCGAAGCGGCATTGAGGCTTTTTAACGGTTCATAAACCTTGCGTTTTTGATTCAAAATTGTTCACCCGGAGATCAGAACTCTTCTCGCTAATCAATTATGATATCATGGGAGGTGTAGCTTGTCATTGCTGGCCGCTGATAGATTCTACTGTGCTGAGTGACATCATTTCACTTTTGTAGGCGCCCGTTGAACGGGGAGGCATTGCCTGAGTTTGATTGATTTTGACCTTCATTATTGGAAGCTTGTACTTCCGACACATAATAATCTTTCGACAGATGCGACCATCGATTCGATGAAATCTCTCATGATTGATACACCCAGAGTGTCTATCACCTCAAGGGCACCAGCAGACAATGCAGATGGGCCCGTCCATGGCCGTGATCTCTGCCCACACAGATCGCATCAATAACTGACGGCCGCCACAAGTAAACACATCTTCATGCCGCGAGCCCCATAATTTCAAGCGATATCTCCATTTAAACGCGAAAGGTTATGCCAGCAAATCGCTTTGACAGCTTCATCGCTCTAGGCCACAGATATGTACACTGCACTCCACTCGGGGCCCGCCAAAGCACTCTCGAGACTTACCGCGGACTCGCTTCCCATCTTCAAAGCGATCCGGCGCACATACCTGCACCATATATTCGATCCAGTGATTGATTGTTACTACGCCACGAACGCCCTCCACCTCACGCAAGGCACTTGGCACAAGGTAGCTGGATCAGCGCAACCTGCCCTGAGTGCATTTACATAAATGTCAAGGCAACCGATAGCGGCTTAATGTATGCGGAGTGTAACTCAATCACTCCTCACCTGTGGGGTCACGAGTAGCGTGTGCGTGCATTTCGGGGTCTATTGACCTCAAACACCTTCCATCTCGGCGCGGACCCACGGCAATCCATCAGATAAAGCCCTTGTATCAAAGTCTAGTCAATGCAGCTGCTGCTGCCGGAGCGGATAGTCAAATTCAAATTTGTACATGTCCACACCGCGCACCGATGCGGCGATTTATTGTTGTGTTGACAAGGAAAGTTTTAGTTTTTACGATTCACCCTCCAGCCCCGACGCGACAGAAGCTTCTGCGGAGACCTTGATTTTGATTTTATTGTGATGAGGCTGTGTCGTAAAAATCAAGTGAAAATATTGTATTTAAACGAGACTTTAGCCGGCTAAAAGTTTTCCAGGGTTTACGGCTGACTGTGAATAAGATAGTGAGACTGGCCTGAGGACGATGGCGCTTTCCCCTGAAATGATGGTGAATACTTGTTGGGTTTATTGGCTTTTGATGGGTGTTTGGCTTGGGTAATGGGTTCCACAGCGACTGGGAAGTGGGCAGTTTCTCTGCGAGAATCTGATGAAAGTAAACTTTTTTTTGGATTCAACCGGAATGGGTGCTAAGAATAGTTTGGTTTTGATGTTTTCAAGAGTTTTGAATTTGTTGAGTTTAATAGCCGTTGGTTGAGTTTTGGTGGTGGATATTCCGAATTGTGGCCGCCGTGACGTAGTGGGTAGAGTGCGACGCTCACACGCCGAAGGGTTTAGGTTCGATTTCCAGCTGAACACCTCGAATTTTTCACGGCACCACCTCTTTCGAGCTGCAGACAACAATCAAAGAGTAAAAACTGTCTAAGAAAGCTACTCAAACTTCGCCGTTCGGAGTCAGCAAAAACTGTAGGTCCCAACTACTCGTGAGAGAACAGTAGCGTGCACAACACGAGTAGTTGATGAGCAAGATAGGCCGTCATCCCACGGTGGACTATCAAGGTGTTCGCTGTGAAACAACTAACTTGCCTCAAAGAAGGAGGTTTTACAATGGGTCAGAGCTGTAGATGCATGTTTACCATCGTACAGGCACCGGCCCTAATGCCAAGATGTCCTTCACGGCTGACTGCTGTCCCTGTAGGTCAATTATTTCCAAACTATGCTGGTTTCTTCTCGTGTCTCTTAGGGCCTTGGACAGCGGGTTTAGTTTCGCACTTCTGGTAGTTTACATTCAACTCATTGCAAAATCGTTAAGTTTTGTCAAAATCAAATTGCCTTGGTGCTCGAAAATTTAATAGTTCGATATTGGGGTCTGATCTGCACGCTATTCGACAATCGACGCAGGCTATTTAGTGGAGCACGGATCGCTGGTAAATAAAGGGAATAAGATCGGAGAAGCAACTGTCCCTTGCTTCAACTTATTTTTTTTTTTTTTGGAAAGTTAGGCTGCCATTTTCACAAAGAACTTTGTGCATCTGATCGTGTCATAGATCATATACAACACTGATTAGCCGATGACAGGCCAGATTAACTTTTCCCGGTCCACAAGAAGGGAGACCCTTAGACTGCAACAAATATCGAAGGATCAGTCTTCTTAACATCGTATACAAGATCCTCTTTGCCGTATTGTGTGAATGTCTGAAACTGTTTGTCTATAACCTGATAGGCCTCTATCAGTGTGGTTTCAGGCCAGGGAAGTCCACGATAGATCAGATTTTCACATTACGGTAGATCCTGAAAAGGACCCAAGAAGTACAAATCGACACTTACCACCTATTCGTCGATTTTAAGGCCGCATATGAGAGTGTGCATAGAGACGTGCTATACAGTGCCATGTCTAGTTTCGGCATTCTTACCAAACTCATCAAATTGTGTAGGATGATGACGAAGAACTCTCGCTGTAAGGTCGGTAACGAAATCATCGATACCTTCAGAAAAGGTCAAACAAGTTTTAGACAAGGCGAGGCGCTGTCATGTGACTTTTTCAACATCATCCTCGAGAAGATCGTGGGTAACTCACAAGTCAACACCAGAGGCACGATCTTCCAGAAGTCAGTTCAACTGCTAGCTTACGCTGATGACATTGACGTGATTGGACGAACACAGCGAGCAGTCAATGAGGCGTTTGTTGGCATTGAAGCGGAAGCGGCTAAAACGGGTCTGGCGGTAAATGAGGGCAAAACGAAGTACATGCTGTCATCAAGGAAGGACACACAACATCGACGTCTCGGACAGAACATCACACTAGGCAGCAGAAACTTCGAGGTAGTCAAGGACTTCGTCTATCTCGGCTCCGCGGTAAACAGGGACAACAACATCAGTACCGAAATCAAACGCAGAATCACTCTTGCCAATCGCTGTTTCTTTGGGCTCAAGAGGCAATTGAGTAATAAAGCCCTCTCTCGAAGAACTAAGCTCGCTTTATATAACAGCTTGATCATCCCAGTCCTACTCAATGGCGCGGAAACCTGGACGTTACCAAAGGCGGATGAGGAAGCCCTAGTCTTTCCAAGGGAAAAGTTTTGCGTGCGATTTTTGGTCCTGTTTGCGTTGATGACATCTGGAGGAGAAGATTTAACGACGAACTCTATAGGCTGTACAGTGACATGCACCTGGTCAAGCGTCTACGAATACAACGCTTAAGATGGCTAGGTCATGTAGAGCGAATGGACACCACTGCTCCGGCCCGAAAAGTCTTTGAGTCCGAGCCATTGGGACAACGCAACGGAGGACGACCTAGACTAAAGTGGCGCACACAAGTGAAGAAGGATCTCAACCAACTTGGTGTGCGCAACTGGAGACAGCTGGCGGAAGATCGTGCTGGCTGGAGAGGCATATTGGTTGAGGCCCAGGTCCACCCCGGACTGTAGCGCTACAAGAAGAAGACGAAGAAGAAGCCATAAAATCACCAGTTGACCTGTTGCTACGGAAGCCGTATTGCCGGTTAAGAAGCTTTCGAGTTTCAAGATATTGCATAAGCCGACGATTTATCAGCGTTTCCATGACCTTGGAACGTAGGGATGCAAGTGCTATGGTATGTGGGTGATGATGATTCACCCTTTTTAGGGACGGGCTGGACAAATGCTGTTTTCCATTTGCTCGGAAAGAGCCCTAAAGAGTAGGACAGATGGAAAAGCTTACGCAGTGGTTTTGCCAGCGTAGAAGAACACTCTTTCAGATGAACGGAGGGGAGGGCGAATTTGTGCATGTTTAGATCTTTAAATACTCTTACTACTGTACAAGTGCGAAAATAAACTTGTCCCATGGAAAAATGTACGCTCTCGAGTACAGGCGCGGACAGAGCGCAATCTGGAAGCGTTGAGCTGGCTGCAAAATTTGCAGCTAACGAATTTGCTTTGCCCAAAGAGCTAACAGCTTGAATGTCATTGCAAATGAGCGTTGGATTTCAAGACGAGGTTTAATTCTTTACTTTTTTTTAGAAATGATCAACAGCTTTTGCTCCCCTTGGGACAATGCAGCACCTTTTGCCCCAACTTTTGATCATAGGAGAATTTAACACGTCTTATTAATGCATTGCAATCATTTCTGGCCCTTTTGAATTTCTTCTCCTCTTCCGGTTTTCCTCAGAAGGGTTGTCTTTGAAAGTCCGGAAGCTTATTTCTCTCAGCCTGATAGCCTCTTTGCAGCTCGAGTTGTAGCACGCGTTTGTCTTCAGTTTGATACTCTTCACTCCGTGAGGAACGAAGGATTTTATGCCTGACAAAATTATTTTTGTAATCATATCAGCTGCGGCATCCACGTCACTATCGAGGAAGCTAGTGACCAGTTAGAATCCCTAAAAAATTGTTTAGGCCGCTCAAGTTGGCTTTCTCGTAGAGCCAGACTGGTCTTTTAGAGATTTGCTTTCTAACTGAATGGGACGCGTTCGGAAAATTGGCTGACACGATACAGTGGTCTGACGAGCCTAGAGGCGGAAGTATGTCAACTGAGTATTTCTCAGGATGAGCTGATGTGTCTGCTGAACTGGCGCTTGTAGCCTGAAACACTTGACGAAGAGAGAGATGTTCAAACCGCCATCAACTGCTCGTTTATTGGGTCCGAGTACACGAACAACAGTGGTTGTGCGGGTAAGACCAACGTTTAAATAGCAGCGGATCGCACCTGGTTTGTTGTCGAGCTCAAAATTGTACTCCTCACCAGTTCCACCATACAACGAAACCAAACCCAATATGTGAAGGACAAGACGGCCCACCAACTGTCCTCTGCAGTAGGAATATAGTTGATCAAGCTAACCGTCACTCTATAACGTGACATCTAGTGAGATTATGTAACGCACTCAACACAACCACCCTCAAATCTAGCGTAAGCTTAGATTCTGGACAGCTATGCTTAAACGGACAATAAATCATTACTTGGGGGTGCTGTTTTTCTTTTTATCCTGGAATATCAAGTGTTCCCTGGCATAGTAGTCAGCATCGCCCTCACGAAGTCTGCGGAGCTTGAAATATTCTTTATTCTTCACAACTGACGAAACACATTTTTCACAAATTTTCAAAGTTCAAAACACTGACGCAAATCAAAGCCATATTCCCCACATAGTTGAAAAAAATGTTTGCAAATGTGCACTAACCTACACTACACTGTTTTAATTGTAAGCAAAAGTTAACAACATAGCAAACGAAGGAATGAACATTTTCAAAGGTTTTCATTTTAGTTCACGTTATCGAGGTTTACTCTTGCTGTTAATAAAAATTGGGCGTTTACGCCAGTAGAGTATTCACGGATTCGGATGTATTGTATTGTATTGTATTTTATTTGTCTCATATTCTCATATCAGGAATCTTTCAAGTGCATTACAATATAGGGCGAATTCAATCGAGAATAGGATAGTGGCATTAAGTCGAGCTATTCCGACAGTACTGTAGCTTCAAGTCTTTGCGCTGGAGACCAAACAAAATTTGAGCAACCACAAGTTGTCTGGACTTATGCTAAAAGCAAATTTTGTGAAATGAAAGCAATCTAATTTTTCAACTAACCCATTCCCAGAAATATATAAGTTCTGTAATAGAGTTCTTCCCAAAAACCACTTTTCCCTTTATTGCCTACCAAAAATATCACCTCTCAAATGCAAGCCGCATACTTCAGACATTGTCCTTACAGGCAACTGCATAGAAAGAAATTCAATTTCTGTGCCAAAGCGCACTCCAAAAATAACCCCAACTTCACTCTAATTTCATCCCTTTCCCAGATTCTCTAAATTGCACCCCCCTCCCCATCCGCCATGATGTATCCCCTTACTTAGCCTTAAAAGCCACATTCAATTTCGTCGGCCCTGTTTGGCTGAAGTCCAGCAGAAACGCACTCTTTCCGAACCCTTCTGCGAATGTTTGTAATTTCATTCGACACACCGTCCATGTGCCAATTTGCTTCGCTGTTATTCGAAATCGCATTCCGTTCGGCACGCAGAGCACATTCCTTGAGCCAATTCAGTGCCAAATTGTTGCTCGCAGAACTTTATCCTCTCCACCGCTGCACCGGCATCCGGCCAGCCGCCTACCCGACCAAGCACGATCATGCAGCAGTTCGGAAACTCTGTGCGGCGTGTGCGTGTGCATTTTAAAATATGTACACTTTCATTATGTAAAACCTCAATCTGTTCAAGTCCATCGCCGGCCCACTCCTCGCGCTCCCACCACCAGTGATAAACAGTGAGAGCGACCAGGAAAGTGGCCAAGATACATACTTCAAATCGCTTGTAACCAATCCGGCATACGCTCGCATCCTGAGTCGTGCACATCCCTGCGGAGCTATGTCCTGTCAGGCAAAAGTTGAGCGGTGTTGAATTTTAATTAAAACTCTCATCACAGGGAATTTTAAACGTTTTTACTCGAGAATTCAACTCGAAACCGTGCCGAAACCGTATGCAGCTGGCGGAGTCCACCGACTTCACCGAGTCCGCCGCGTGTGGTACCACAAATTGAAATAAACTTTTGCGCACCTCCTCATAGATGCACGCGATACACCGCAGGTGCGTATGTATTTGTGTTATTCTAAATGAGCGCCAAAGGAGCCGGCACGTGTGTGTGTCGGTCAGGCGGTCGGCATGCAGGACCAAATGAGACTGAACCCTAGAATCAACACAAAAAGAGGGAATGTAATTAATTTGCCACCCTGCCACACTGCGTCCCATCGCCCGTTGTCCCCCTCTACGGCACGAGGCCAATGCATCATCCTGCGAAACCGACGCCATAGCGGCAACCGACAAAAGAAATCATTATCGCAATCATTCAGCGTCAAACGTGAATCCATTACACACACAGCGGAGGAAGGACGGACTCGCGGTTGTGGCCGGAGCTATTAAAATGCAATCATCCCCTGCGATGTGTCTTTGCAAGCACATGCCAACTGGAGCGGAGCAGGTGGCATGGCGGAGGGGGGAGGGAATGCCATCATTATCCGTGTCACCTACAAAGCAAAGACGAGCTGGGGGGTGGCGGCAGTGGCGTCGTCGACGAGGTGAGATAAAGAAGACCGATGAACCGATTTAGCCATCATTGTTAATTCGATGTAAAGGAGTTGACCAGCCCACACACCCCCGCTCTTCCACACAAGTGAGAATTCCATGTCGATTGTGGCAAAGCGACAACTTGATTACCTTCCCTTTCTTTGGGGACGACGTTCTTGCAGGGCATCGCGCCGTGCAGAGACAACAAGAAATGCCGACATTTGCTTCTAGGATTGTCTCACATCTCTCGCATTTCTTCTCGTCCTCCTCAACTACATCCTCGGTCAAGGCACGGTTGCTCGCGTCGAACTATGAACATTTTTACCCCGCATTCCAGTGCAGCGGATGGGACGCGGGCGGTGGGTTCACAAACAAAAGGATGAAAACCAACTTTAACCACTCTCGGTGTATCCGACAAAGTCTTTTATCTCGCCTGCCTCGTCGCCAGGTTGTGGGAGAAGCGGCCGGCGTGGAATGAAACCCTTTATCCTGTCGCTATCTATAAACATTGCTCTTCCCCCACTTCTCCCGTCCGGGATGTGTGTTCGTGGCGTAGATGTATGGCAACAAGTCATTTGACATTAACATTCCTCGGATAGTTACGCTCTGTCCCATCCACTGGTTGTCGGTTATCTCAATGAAGACTCCGACTCTGATGAGATCTTGTAGTTCAACCCAAACAAAAAAAAAAAAAAAATAAAAAAACAACCACAGGAGTTAAAAATCCCACACGGCACCCCCTTGGTGGCAGTTTATCTCAGTCGAGAATGGAATTCGTTTCTTTGATGTGTCTGAAGTCGTTTTCGTTTCGGCAACATTGTGCGGGGTCAGGGCTGATATTAAATTCCAGCAGAAACGGTTCCAATTTCCGAGTGAAGACAACGTTTCAACGCCGCCCAAGAATGTAGCTCAAATGAAGTTAACGCCTTTCATTCCGCACTGCTGTGCTCCATCTCCTTGCCGGAGCACTTGTGGCCACGGAATAGGCGAAAAGTGGAATAAACCATTCCGCTTGGAGGTGTTTTTAATGGCCAAGGCGGAAAAATCAAGTAATTTCTTGCCCCATCAGCAGAAGGAGGCTGCTCCTCCCAGAAACGTGGTGCGTCGTTGTCGTTGTCGTCGTTGGTCGTCTTGTATCCCTGGTAACCGTGGTTGGATTCGGTCGTAAAAATTTCATGTCTGGAGGGCATACTCTTAGCGAAGGAACTGTGGACGACGACGATGACGACGGTTCCGCTGAGAACATCGCGAAGCTTGTGACGAATGCGAACGAGTGTGGAGATCCCCATCTGGCCCGGAGGCGTGTGGGGTCGTTGTGGAACGTTGACGAAGAGCAAGCAGTTTTGTCAGCCAGCCAACTACTGGTGAACTCGACCATCGACAGTTGACTGAGAAGTGTTGCCGTGGGGAGGCCAGAGTAGTACTTTATGCAGAGCACACTGTCAAGTGGAGAGTTCTATTGCAAGTCTTCCTTTTGTGGGTACTACGAGTGGTGGGGTTGTTGGAAAACTCTTTTACTGCGGATTTTAAGCACAGTTTTGTTGGATTACATCTGGTGCGAGGTTGTGATGGATGTCCATAGTTCACTTATATTTTCAGGAAACAAATAATTCTCAGATTTTTTAAGCCGAACCTTGTTTGTTTTGTTTGTATGAATGACCGATTCTGATGACTTCATTAAATGTTGATAACTGGGTTTTAAGTTACTGTTAACTATTAAGTTGCTGCTTTAAGGGTTTTTTTTTGAAATTATATCAACTGCGATATAGACGGGTAGCCATCATGGCACTAGACTCCTAATCATAATTGTTGGCGCGACAGTCCACAGGGGACCAGGGCCTACTGCTCGTGTTGTGCGCGCTACTGTTCTCTCACGAGTAGAAGGGACCTACAGTTTTTTGCCGACTCCGAACGGCGAAGTTTGAGGCTTTCTTAGACAGTTATTATTCTTTGAGTGTTGTCAGCAGCTCGAAAGAGGTGTTCAGCCGGGAATCGAACCTAGACCCTTCGGCGTGTGAGCGTCGCACTCTACCCACTACGCCACGGAGGCCACGCACTAGACTTCTGCATCAGATAAATATAAGCTCTTTTTGAAAGTAGGAGGAACAAAGTAAGGTGATGGTGGCAAATCTCCTGACTAAGAATTAGGAAGGGAAACCCATCATAGGCGTTTCTACGTCGCAGAGGACCTCGTGTACAGGGAGGTGTTCAAGAATCAGAAAATTAAAATTATAAGAACATAACCACGAGCCTCCCAGTTCAATGGAACCGAAAGAGGTTTGAAGTTAAATATCGAGAGGGTCAAAGACACCATTCTTTTACTAACGTGGTTTCTCTTAAGGTATTTAAGGCTTAGGGAAAAGTTTGCTGAAGATAGATTCTAAAATTTTGTAATGACTTAGATAAAAGCCGACAACAGAGACTTCCGAGACCTGGGTGAAGTATGCGCACTCTAGAGACACATAGATGTTCGAACCAGGTAAAACAAGACATCTGCTGAAACCAATGCTCATCCTTAGACATAAGAAAAAACTGCTTGAGTGTTCATTCCAAAGCTCAAGCTGGAGTTTTCTACTTCAATACTACTGTGGAAAGGACATTATATGAATTTAGCAATCGAAAGGACCTCAACTAACTTGGAGTGCACAACTGGGGCAGGTGGTAAGAGATCTTGTTGGCTGGAGAGGAATGATGGTTGAGGTCCACGTCCATCTCAGGCTATAGCGCCACAGGAAGTAAAAGAATTGAGCTAAAAGAAAGGGTCGTGCTGCAACGTATTCGGACCATTTTAACAAATGGAGAAGTTATTGTCTTCTGTGTCGAACGCTCCCCTTTGATCTATTTAGTACAAGATTAGACAAGAAACAGCTTAGGACACTGTTGTGATATTTCAGTTTAGCTATTAGGTAGTAGAAGCCGCCGTGGCGTAGTGGGTAGGGTGCGACGCTCATATGTCGAAGGGTCTAGGTTCGATTCTCGGCTAAACACCTCGAATTTTCCACGGCACCACCTCTTTCGAGCTGCTGACAACACTCAAAGAACAATAACTGTCTAAAAAAGCTTCTCACACTTCATCGTCCGGAGTGGGCAAAAACTTTAGGACCTTCCCTAGCGAGAGCACAGCAGCGCGCACAACAGGAATAGCTGATGAGCAAGCTAGGCCATGGTCCCTTTGTGGACTTTAGCGCCACCCAATTATTTTAATTAATCTCAGTTTTTGGTTACAAGCTATAGTGCTTCAAGTGACGCTACTTATGCGATTTTCAAACCAAGGAAAAAAAAACAACATTTCGTGTGTTGATTAAGCACTGCTTTACTGATGGAAAAAAATACCGTGCAAGCTCAGCAATGGATTGAAAAGTGTTACAGGGTCTCTGTTCCATCGGAAACAACTATTTGGCTGTGGTATGCTGACTTAAAACGTGGCTGTACAGACTTTAACGATGATGAACGCTTTGGAAGACCAATTGAGACGGTTACACCCGAAGACGTCGAAAAAGTACACAAAATCGTTTTGGAAAACCGCAAGGTGAAATTGCGTGAGATAGCTGCCACCTTAAAGATATCAGAAGGCAGTGTGTACAGTATTCGGCATGAACATTTGTCCATGAGAAAGCTGTTTTTCAATTTTTTTATAATTTTGTTGGACTCAACTTCGTCCAAGAAAATTATAAAAAACTTGGAAACAGCTTTCTCATGTACAAATGTTCATACCAAATAGTGTACACACTGCCTTCTGATAGAAAGAGCTTTTGAAAAAAGAAAAATTGAAATAGATACGAAGCCGAAAGGCAAAACGCAAACAAAGCCTAGACTAGCTAAGAGTACTCGTGCAGAGCCAGTAAGTTAGAATTAACATCAGTAGATTATATTGGCAAGCTAGACTTAAATATGTTTGTTTAGCATATAAGGAAATGAATTAATAGGGAAAAATGCGTTGAAAGTCAAAAGTCGAAATTTGTGCCGCGCTTGCTTACAATGAACCAAAAACCACAATGTATCGATGATTCTGAGAGCTCTTTGCAGCTGTTTCGCCGGAATAAGTAGAATTTTTTGTGTCGGTATGTTACAATGGCTGAAATATGGATCCACCACTACACTCCATAGTGAAATCGGCAGACAGCGGAGTGGACAGCAGCCGGGGAACCACGCCTCAAGCGTCTAAAAACACAAAGGTCGGCTGGCAAGGTTATGGCATCCATATTTTTGGATATGCACGGATTGGAATTCATCGACTATCTTGAGAAAGGCAAAAAGATCAGCAGCGAATGTTACATGGCATTATTGGTGCATTTGAAGGAAGAAATTGCAAAAAAGCAAACGTTCACATGAAGAAGAAAACATTCTCGTCCACCAAGGCAATGTACCGTGTCACAAGCCGCGAGCTACCATGCCCAAATTGCACGAATTAAGCTTTGAATTGCTTCCGTAGCCACCGTTTTCTCCAGATTTGGTCCCCAGCGACTTCCACCTCTTTCCAGACACCAATAAGATGTCCGGAAAAAAATGTGGTTCGAATGAGGAGGTAATCGCCGAAACTGATGTCTATTTTGAGGCCAAAGACAATATGTTGTATAAAAAAGGTATGTTATGTTAGAGCGGCATTAGACTGATTGTATCACTCTCGAAGGAAACTATGTTGATGAATAAAGTCGCATTTTGTCTAGAAGATGTGTTTTTGTGAGTTCCGGGACTTGTTGAGTGATGTGTTAAGCAGCTACTATCCATGAATGGCTCTAGCGCTGTTGAAACCGAGCGACTCTCTGTCCACGGCATGTCTATCAATTTTTCCCGCAATACTCGCCTCGTTAGGAATGCCCGCTTGTTTAGTCTTAAGCCTACCTTCGGACGTACAGTTGCGTTCAGAGACTCGTTCTTCAGCTGCATCACACGAATATGGGATGCTCCTTACATCCCAACTTTTATCCCTCTTTTCAACTCACAAGCAGTTAAAACCAATTATTACCAAGCCGTCGTTAAAGCTCAATTGAAAAAGACGCATGGCGAGTCGCTTGTTCTATTCAATAAAATTTTGATTTTTTTTATAAAAGCTTCTTTAAGTGAGCATATGAACAAGAATTTATTTATATATTTTTTTAACCAAATTTTTCTTTTCTTTACTTGCAGGTAAGACATACTCTGACTTATTTGGACCCTCGAGTGAAAATTTACCGCCTTAAAGTCGACAGTAGCTGATAGCCCACATTGAGGTAACTCCACATTCATTTGTAACGTGCATGTTAGTCTTTAGTGTAACAAAACACAAGTTAGGCTAATGCGAGTGACACTTCTCCACAGATGGTTTCGTGTCATAAACAAACATTCACATGTTTCAAATATGACTTGACTTCTTCGCATTTTGAGTCTTTGTGCCTGGAAAGCTAAAAATCGCTGCCAGATAATCCAAAGACAACAAAAAATGCAGCTCTTTCGGCCTGGTGGGCTTCATCTCTTCCAAAAAACCGCAAACAAAATCGAAAACAAATCCGAAACAAAATTTTAAGAAAACAACTCGAAAATGTGTCCCGTTCAGATCTTGGAAGACCACTCCAAATCAAATTCTTATGCAGAACTTCATTTCGGAAAAGCAATCTGCGGTTTTCACTTTCCGGAGAAACTGCAAGCAACAATTGAAGTTGTCGCAAAGACATTTAAATGCCTCACACATCTCCAACCATTCCATTGACACCTTGCCAATGCACTCCTAGCTCAGTGGTTTCTCCTCCAGCAACTTGGTCATGCATTCCACGGACCCCGTCACGGAAAATCGTGTAATTTACTTACCATAAATGTCACCGACCGCTTTCCCGGTTCTGTACACGCACATTTGGAACCGAATTTTCCCTTGAACGCTGAGGTGGTCTTGACATTTAGCCGCTCACTTTCTTTGGCATCGGCACTTGACTTGTGGCACGAGGTGAACGAGAATTACAACATGACGAAAAGAGAGCAGTGTCGCTTGTGACGCATTCTGAGTGATACATGGCAGCTGCCAAACGACGTCAAACGACTTCAAACGAGGCTCTTCATGATAAACCGAGATCAAGTCAAAGCGATGATACAACAATCGAGACACCTACAAGCGCTCGGCGAATTGTATTCCGCAGGCATTGACACGCCAAGGTCGTGACAAAGCGCTGCCCGAAGAGGCACTCGCAGTGATGTAAGTCCGTGTCAGTACGTTCAGGGAACAACTTCATCGCCAACACTGAACGAGATCTCCACAGTCATCTCCATGTCTATTTCTGAACGTTTTTAAGTAGCGTAACTCACCACCCACTGCCGGTGGTTCTGGGATATCTCCGGCATTGTTGAGGACGGTGTCGGTGGGGACCGACCAGATGAGTGGTGGTGTAATTGTGGATCACGCTCGGAGAGCGCGGACAAAGAGAGGAGAATTGAGATTTCAGAGAAATGACACAAAAGCGCGTTGACATAGTTTTATGCTTTCAGCTCTCGTTCCTTAGCTGCATGCCGTGCCTGGGCGCTTACTAGAACACATTTCATTAGAGTCGTTTGGATGCTTCCACACAGGATGCATGCTGTTGTAAAAGAATTGCAAATTTTCTCCAGCCACCGCCGCCGTGGTGGGAGCTGGGGAAAGGAGCGTCTTCCACCCGGGCGTTCGCCGACGTTGTCGATTGTGCACTACCTTTCCGCACTAAAAACTGAAATAAACATTTCTCCTTCTTCCGCTCCCTCACAGTAACTGTAGACCGACGGCAATTGTTGCAGTTGGTGCTGCGAGAACAAGCTCCTTTATGCTTGAAATTCCGTTTGTCCTTTTGCATTCCTGTCTGTGTGCCACTGCGCCTTCGGTGATAGTCCATTGACGTTGGCTTTACTTACAGTACACAAAATGCGCATATTTCCTGATTCCGCAAATTGGTCACATTTTGTGGAGTAAATGGTCTCTTCATTCAGTCATTAAAGCAATGAGGCAATGTGTGGTGATTGGTGCTGCAAATGACTGCAGAGAATACATTAAGTAGGGTTCTTTAGTGGTTAACACCCTCTGTGAAAGTTTGGGGGTATGTGTGTGTTTTAGATGTTTCGAAATTGTTATGAGGGTGTTTGGTGCATTGCACTAAGAAATGCTCTTGTGGATTTAGGCCAGAGAATCTGGTGATGAAGTGCAGTGACAGTTGGTTTTCAGAACCGACAGAAGGGAAATAGAGTACATTTGCATATTTTCCACATTATCTTAGCTGATAAATGGGATGACGGTCGTTGAAACAAAGTGTTAGTAAAATGGGGCAATGCAAGTAATACTCACATTTTTAAGGTTGCGTTGTAAGATTAGTACGGCTAGTAATAAAAAGTTGTGCGTAAGGCATCATTAATTTTTTTCTTTTTGATTTACATGGACAAAATTGACTGGTTATTCCTAAGAACCAAGCCACACCACAGGTATATATGCCCAGTCCGAGTGGTCCTGGTCCCCTAGCAAAAATAAGATCAACGAATCCCTATTGTGTTGTCCCAATGGATAGGAGAAGAAAACTATTTGGTTTAGAATAGTCCTATCCACGCGTTCTACATGGGCTAACCATCTACGGCGTTAACAACTTAGACGTTAAGAGACATTCATGCCGCTTCAAAATTCCAAAAAGATGTAATTGGATCTTCCTCTTCAAAAGCCATCAACACAAACGGGCGCAAAACATTTCTACCATAAAATATTAAAGGATTCTGCATCTGTTAAATGTCAGTGGGCTTAAATTAGAGACAAAAAGACACCAAATTTAACTGTGTGCATAGAGGCCTTCTTTGGAAGATATACATTAAAGGGAAAAATAAAACTTTTTACCACATTTAAGCATACTTTGTTTGAATTTTAATAAAAAATTGATAAATAAACAATATTTTCTTAAGAGACATATAAATTGAGAGGTCTACGATATCATCCCGAGCGTTAAGTCTTTCATAGAAACCCGATCTTCTACCTTTGGCTACATATTTGCAACTGAATTAAAAATCATTCGATTGGTGTGTTTGTTTTCTCATTATCTTCTCAGTGCAAAGTGGAAACCATTCCCTATGTTTTCCACTTCAAGGAAAGCTTGGGTAGTAATGATAATTGGTAATTTTGTGGAACATGTTACAACGAAGAAATTTTCAAACAAGAAAGCCTTGTACCACATCAGGTTCCTCATGCTCTGTCATGTAATAATAATACTTATAATTGATTAGCGCGACAGTCCACAGCGGGACTAGGGCCTAGATTGCCCATCAACCACTCGAGTTATACGCGCTACTGTTCACTCACGAGTAGAAGGGACCTTCACTTTTTTGGCGACTCCAAACGGCGAAGTTTCAGAAGCTTTCTTTGACAGTTATTACTCTTTGAGTGTTGTCAGCAGCTCGAAATAGTTGGTTCCGTGAAAAATTCGAGGTGTTCAGCCGGGAATCGAACCTAGACCGGTGACGTTTTTGAGAAGCCTTTTCTTAGGCAATTAATGCTCTGACATTTGCTTCATCCAATTCGAAGCAGCTCATAACAAGACTTAAAAGGAAGAATATTCGCAGCTAACTTGGTTTAACTAAAAGGCTTAACTTTTCGGTTAAGAGACCTTCCAAGCGCACGGTTAATTAGAATTGATATTGATATTCACAGTCTAGGTTATGCCACAACTCACTCGACAAGGAGTATTAAAGGTAACTGTAAAGCGGTGGATGCCGTGGCGTAGTGGAAAAAGTGCGACGCTCACACGTCGATGGTCTAGTTTCGATTTCAGGCATCGATTTTTCAACGGCACCAACTCTTTCGGGGTGCTGATAAAAATCAAAGAGTAACAAATGTCTAAGAAAGCTTTTCAAACTTTGCCGTTGGGAGTCGGCAAAAAACTACAGTATCGCGCACAACACAAGTATTCGCAGAGCAAGCTAGGACCTGGTCTTCTTGTGAACTGTCGCGCTATACAATTATTGTTAAAGCGGTGGACAAAATGGGTAAACAACGTTCTGACGAGTAGTTAAAGTTCGAGTAACGCGCGATCATATCAAGACTGATGTTAATAATAATGATAATTATTGGAGCGATAGTCCACATGGGAACCAGGGCCTAGCTTGCTCATCAACTACTCGAGTTGCGCGAACTACTGTTCGCTCACGAGTAGAATGGACCTTCAGTTTATTGCCGACTCCAAACGGCGAAGTTTCAGAAGACAGTTATTACTCTTTGAGTGTTTACAGCAACTCGAAAGAGGTGGTGCTGTGAAAAATTTGAGGTGTTGAGCCCGAAATAAAACTTGTGAGCGTCGCACTCTACACACTACACCATGGCGGTTACCAAAATGACGTTATTTTAGCAAAATGTAAGGCCTTTAAGGGCCTTGTAGGAATTACATTATTATGCACCACATTCCGCATAGACGAATGGGTTTTGCTTCAGTTTCAAAGCTTGTTAGCACTTTGAATATCACTCTATGTAAATGCTATAAAGTGAAAATTCAAAATCTGCCGAAGACAGCCTAGCTCTTCTTCTTCCGCTTTATGTGGGGCTGTAGTTCGCGGAGGACCTGTGCCTCAACCAACATGCTCCTCCTCGCACGATCTCTCGCCATCTGCCTCTAATTTCTCACTCTACGTTGATTGAGGTTCTTCTTCACTTATGTGCGCCACCTCGGAATAGGCTGTCCTCGGTTGCGGTGTCCAAATGACAAAAATTTTCGGGCCGGAGCAGCGATTTCCAGACTCTTCGTATGACCTATCCACCTCAACTGTTGTATTTAAAGACACGTGTCCAAAAGAAAGCGAAACTTATAGCTCATAAAGGTCGTCGTTAAATCTTCTTCTCCACATACCGCAACGCAAACAAAATCTCGCAGAAACAGAGGACTTTCTTATACGCTTTTAGTAACGTCCTAGCATCCGCGAAGTAAAGCAGAACTGATATGATCAACTAAGTCTGCATAGTCTTCCGCAGCAATTTGCATGAGTGATCCTGCGTTTGATTTCGACACCGATGTTGTTGTGTTTATTTACTGCAGAGCCGACGTTAACGAAGGTCCTTGACTGAAGGGAAGTTTTTGCTGCCTGGAGTGACCCTCTGTCCGTGACGTCGATGTTTTATGTCATTCCTTGACGATAGCATGTACTTTGTCTAGCCTTCATTTATCGTCAAATCAATTTTAGCTGATTCCGCTTCAAGGCCCCAAACGCCTCACTGACAGCTCGCTGTGTTTGTCTAATCATCAGCTGATCTCAATCCTCCATGACACCGACCATCATTTCTAAAAATTAACAGAACATAGATGTCCAGAAGACTCAATCTCTGTAGTTGCCATAGTTTAGAGAGTCTTCAGTCTGGCCTATGCAAACGGTGCTCAGTTTTTCAGATTTTGACGCTTACAGCTATTACTTATTCAGCTTGTGGTGCTGAAGTCTTATTCGCACATCTGGCAGAACTTAAAAACCAGAAGCCGATTTCGGCGGCGTAAATTGCATTCTACGGGGGCGAGGAACAGATTTGCATTCAGAATAAAGGACTTTCGTGGGCCTGTCAGTAAAGCTTAAAGCTGACTTCGGTGAACAAGGTATCCTCCAAAGGGATCAATTGAGGATTATGTTCCCCGTTGAGGGCCTTGTAAAATCGCCTCCACTGATCGGGCTCGAAAAAGAAATTAAATGCTAAAGAGTATATTTTGGTTACCAATGCTTCTTGGTAATCGCTTTTGGCTGGAGAGTCAGATGTCAGTTATCTTTGAATTAATTTCATTTTCGGACAAGAAGTAAGATTTCCACCTTGACCACAGCCTTCTCTCACACAACAGACGCTTTTCATTTATGCTCTAAATTATGCGCACTCTCCCCAGTAATCATTGTCAGCATGTAATCTTGCTCAACTGTGCAAATTGTAACTTTGCCTGACCCAGCCTTACCCAGCCTGACCAACAAACCACAATTCAAATACATTTCCCCTCAGCTGCAACCTCAAGGATTTCTTGATCTTTGGTCGTAAACAAACAGGCGTTAGTGGGGTTCCCATTAATGTCGCCATCACCCGGCAATCAGTCAAAATGCGTCAGTGAACCAAAAACGTATCATCAACTGCTGCCCCGTCAGCGCGCTCCTCGCCTGGCCAACCGCACACAAATCTTGTCGGATTTTCCTCCACACTGCACCACGCTGTGCCATGCATCCATAGCCTTTGTCGTTGCCGTCATCGTTGTTGTCGTTATCCTGCTTCTGTTGTATTCCAAATGTTCCACTTTTTATTGCTCCACACCATTCTCCTTTGGGCGAACAAGGACCATGCACCGCACAGCTTGCTGTTGACTCTCTGGAGTATTGTTTGACTCGGTTTCTAGTTTTGTGTATTTTTTTTTGCTTATTGGTGCTGTTGGCCGCTCGACTGCTATGGTCGCCTTGCAGACTAATTATTCTGACGTGAAATCTTTAAGTCGCCCGATCCACCCAGGCACAATGAATTAATCCCCAGGACGACTGCCCACTGCCCAGCGTCACCCTCTTATGTCGGTCTTTGTGAGAGCCGCCGATGCAACACGAGTAAAACACTGCACCGAATCCAAGATAACAACCAATTAGGATGCCGCTGTCGCCGCCGGAGGGGGAGCACAACAAACAGATACGATTGCAGATTCGTATCTCCTTCGCTAATCTTATCCTTTCCAGTCGGGCCGCCACCGCCATCGGCCCCAGTTGGCAGCGATCACAGGCAATTAGGACGCTTCGGCCCGACTGGATGCACGTCCGATTGGCGGGCGCATCAAAGCGACGTCGGCGGCAGCTAGTTAATTGCATTTCAGTCCCTTCCATCTATTCGGTGGCCGAACAGTAGTTTTTTGTGCTTAGAGAGACACTTTTCTATTTCTGTGTCTTATCTGGCGCAGCAATAATTCGCCGGCCCTTGATTTAGTCCCGACAGTTGCTCGGGCAATTTAGCGTTCAATTAAAATTTTATTAATTGCGCTCGAGACGTTCTAGGGCTGCGCACATACCTCTCGAAGGCGCACTGCCTTAATGGTCGTACACACGAAGCCGATACGAGCCGGCCGGGTCTAGGTTGGGAGGCCCTGTTGCAGGGTTCGACTTCGCATAGGTATCGCTTAGGGAATCGCTAGCAATTAATTGCAGGGCGCGCTGCTCTGGAGCTGGGGCTCGTTTTTTCGTGCCAGGGCCAGGAGTGGTGTGTAAATGGCACAACAACTAGTATGGAATTGGTTTATGGTCGGAATGGCTTCTTTAAGCGCGCTGCTGGGTGCTTTGGTCCGCGGAGTGCGCTGGCTATTTTACGATCGACCGTGTCCTTGAGGTAGTTCACGGAGAAGATGTTATGATTGTTTTATGTGCGAACGATGGCCGGGAGTGCGAAGGGTCTATAAACCGTCTGTGGACGAGGTAATAGATTGGCTGGCACGGGAATGTGCTTAAGCGGCGGCACATTTGTGGGAGTTGCGGCGAAGGCACGCTGGCGTTGTCAGCGAGAGGGCAATTACCTGTAAACGACTGAAATGATGTGACGACCATGATGAGCGCGTACAGTCGTTTGAGAAGGTGTTTGGCGAGTGTTCACCCCTTAATGTGTTCATCCTTGAGAATGCGGGCGATAGCGCGTGATGCAGTATCTGTTGGCTAAGAAGTGCAAAGGACACTTGTATGCACTTCGGAATAATATGTTTTTTACGTTCCTTTTACGATTTTTTGAGGCGAAAATACAACCAACACGATATTGAATTGAGAAGATGACTTTTAATGATTGCTTTTGTGAAGCATTAGTCAACCTCAGGCGGAGGTCTAGGGCGAGATTGTGTAGCAGGGGCCTTTAATTTTTAAGAGTAACTTAGACACAGTGGTCCTTTAAGAACTTGATTCACTACAAGTTCTCGAGGGGCGATCCGACACTAATTAATGAGAAGGAAGATGCAACGCAAATCTGCGGACAACGATTCCAAACATCATGCCCAGAAGGGATTGAAACTCCCCTACAATCTAATAATCTCGAGGCGCGTGCAGTTATTCGAAGGAAATATTAACGAAATGCCAAACTGAAAATTTAGATTACCTTTGCCACATTCAAGGAAAAATGGGAAAAAAAGAAGAAACTGATTTGAAATATCCTGAATGCGTTTTCTCATGCAAACGTTCTCTAGGTTAGATATTGAAATTTAAATTTATATATACGAGGGTTGTCTCGAATATATATAGGGTAGAGAACAAAAACAAATATTAATCATCGAAAATAGCTTTATTGTTTTTCAAAATACTCCCCATTAAGATCTATACACTGTTGCATGCGTTCGAACCAATTGTCGAAGCACCTTTGCCACTCTGATTGAGGTATGTCCAAAACATGCATTCTAAACACATCAACCGCTTCTTCAGGTGTCGAAAAACGTTGACCTCTCATTTTATATTTTACGTACGGGAATAAAAAGAAGTTGTTCGGTGCCAAGTCAGGACTATACGGCGGATGTCTTATCAAATAACTGTTTTGAGTGCTCAAAAATGCAGTTGTTTGAGCCGATGTGTGAGAGCTCGCATTGTCGCGGTGAAGAGTAATCCGTCTTCGGCGGTTGGTCTTCCTGATTTCTTGGAAGAAAAACTAGCAAACAAATAGCTGTGTACCACTCAGAATTGACTATTCTAGTAGTACGGTTGCGACATGTCCAGTTTTTCCGAAAAAACAGGCGACCATTTGCTTGGAAGTGTTTCGTGTGCGAGCAACTTTTGTTGGATTTGGCTCAATTTGAAACACCCATAGAGTCGACTGCTGTTTACTTTCGGGCTCATATGCGTAAATCTACGATTCATCACTTATCACGATGTCATAGACGTGTTTCGAAGCACCGCGATCGTAATTTTGGAGCATTTCTTTCGACCAATTGACACGAGCCCATTTTGAGCGATTGACAAAGTGTGTCAGATCCAACGCGAACAAATTTTTTTGACGGTCAAATGTTCATGCAATAGTGAATGTATGCTGGTCCCACTAATGCCTAAGATTGTCTCAATCTCACGATAGGTCGCATGACAATCTTGTAATATCAGTTGGCACACAGCAGCAATGGTTTCCGGAACAACAACTGATTTCGGACGACCTCCACGAAATTCGTCTTGGAGTGAACAACGATCTCGGTTGAATTCACCATACCATCGATAAACACTGGTCCTTGATGGAGCTTCATCGCCAAAAATTGAATTAAGTTTATCGATTTTGAGTCGAAAGTTGTAAAAAATAATCTTACATAAATTTTCAAGATTTAGTTCCATTTTTTGGGCGAGAAAAATCTTTGACGTTACTGTAAACAACACAAATAGAGCTCGTATGTCAAAACGTGTGCTAAGTGCTTATAACCTCTATAATATCAAACCTTAGATAGAACTGGCAGCTGCCAGATTGCAACACTAGGGTTGCCCAAGCCCGAAATATACCTTCGTAATACGAATAAGAATTTTGACAGTTCGGCTAACTATTTGATCTGTTTTGGTAGGTTGCTTCAACTGTCACGATTTTTTAAAAAGAGACTAGATTTTCTATTTATTGAAAATCTAACGCCCGCATTCCAAAAGCGATCAGAATTGTTCCCTGTTCGAGATGTCCAGAAAACAACAAATGTAGGAAGCAATTTTGAACTAGTAAATTCCTTCTGATTCCCCTAAATTTTATCGCAATTAGCGATTCGACGCTCCCCTTGGCACTGGCATCACATACACAATTTCCTTGGTTAATTTAAAACAATAAATTGGATGGCAGTCCACTAAGACATGCCCACCTAAATCAACTGTTTTCTGTTGCAACGGTTGGGCAAAAATCGAAAAGGTGTTCATGGAAAATTAGTAGATTCCAAATCCTTGAATGCTGTTAGTCACCCAAAACTATGGCACTATAAAAGAGATTAAAGTTTTATCCAAGTCTGTGGCCGCCGTGGTTCGAGTCCCGGCTGAAAACATCGAATTTTTCGGAGTCGGCAAAAACTGTAGGTCCCTTCTACTCGTGAGAGAACAGTAGCGCGTACAACACTATTGATGAGCAATGTAGGCCCTGGTTCCCCTGTGGATTGTCGCGCTATACAATTATTTTTATTTATCCGAATTTCTAAACTTGGACCTTTAACATGTAAACTTCTTCTGTTCTTTTATGCGAATCCAGGGTGGGCCAAGCCTACCACTCTTAAGCCGGCCCGATCTCTCGCTTTCAAATACGCACTCCGAAATGGTTGTGGTCCTCTTTCGCTTTTGTGCGCAATCTCAGCCTTGGCCGTTCCCTGGTGCGTTGCCCAATGACTTTAATTCGAAGACATTCGGGCCGGAGCAGTGGTGTGCATACACTCCACACGGCCTAACCCCTGCCTAAGCTTTGTGTTCGAAGAGGCTTGATCAGGCGCATGCCCAGATATTTCGTCATCGAATCTTCTCCTCCAAATGCCATCAACGCAAAAAAGGCCAAACAACCCACCCACAACTTTTCTCTCGAAAAGTGTGTTTACCCCTGATCCATGTCAGTTCAAAAGTTGGTTGTTCATATTTTGCGGCAGATTTGTATATTACAAGGTAAATAGGCCCAATAAGTTAGTTACGCGAGTATTTTTCCTTCAAGACGTCGTTGCGGTAAACCATTACGCAACAACAGCCAAATTCTGCGCTTTGAATGTCTTGGGTAAGCTCCAGTCACGCTTTTAAGAACTTAGGAGTTCGTTGCTTGAAAGAACACGCAAAGGTGCCTTTCTGATATGATGCCTATTTAGGAAAACGATTAATATAAGTGGACTTCTTATGAAGTCCCATAACCATATTTAGATTAAGGGATTAAGGGAGTATGTCCTTACATCAACATTAAAATGTAGAAAAATTTCTGAGGTAATCTGTAACTCGCATAACATGTTTGATGTTGAAAAAAGGTGATTAAACGGATATGATGGCTACTGAATTTGTACCTTTTTCGCATCACATTGGACTTTGCAAATCCATTACACTTGTTCTTTAGGAACAATGTGTTCGTCATTCATTAAAGTCGCATATTTGTAGTTTCTTTAAAAATAAAAAATATGTTCCATTGGGAGTACAAATTAATTCGGTAATTTTATTTGGTTCCGAAAAAAATTTATAAGAAAAAAAACGTAAATATACACCACTCAATCGGGTACTTTTCTCCATCTCTCTGCTTATTTTCGAACACCATTTCTAAAATATGAGTTCTCTGTGGCATCAATCCAAGCATTGAGCCATTTTTCATTTTCTTCCAAAGACCCAAACCTCAGACCTCCCAAATCATTTTGGATCCACCGGAATAGCCAGTTGTCGGAAGGACCAAGGTCCAGAGAATTCGGCGGGTTGGGTAATACCATTTCAGCGTTTCCTGGTGGTTTGTGACTCGCAATACTTTTTAGGATCCCAATAGACTCCACTGTCATGCAACATGTTACACGTTGTTTTGTCTTCTTCTTCTTCTTCTTCTTCCTCTTCTTCTTCTTCTTCTTTTTCTTCTTCTTCGTCTTCTTCTTTTTTTTTCTTCTTCTTCTTCTTCTTCTTCGTCTTCTTCTTCTTCTTCTTCTTCTTCTTGAGGCGCTGCAGTCCGAGGTGGACCTGGGCCTCAACCAACATGCCTCTCTAGGCAGCACCATCTTTCGCCAGCTGCCTTCAGTTGCGCTCTCCAAGTTGGTTGAGGTCCTTCCCCACTTGTGTGTGCCATCTTGCCCTAGGCCGTCCTCTGTTGCGCTGTCTCAATGGTTCGCATTCGAAGACTTTTCGGGTCGGAGCAGTGGTGCCCATACGCTCTACATGGCCTAGCCATCTTAAGCGTTATATCCGAAGACGTTTGACCAGGTGCATGTCGCTGTACAGCCCATAGAGGTCGTCATTAAATATTATCCTGCAAATGCCACTCACGCAAACAGGACCAAATATCGCATGTAAAACTTTTCTCTCGTAAAGACTAAGGGCTTCCATATCCACTTTTAGTAACGTCCATGTTTCCGCACCGTAGAGTAGGACTGGGATGATCAAGCTGTTATTTAGGCCTTTTTTTTACTGGGCTCAAGAGGCCCATAGAAACAGCGATTGGTAAGAGTGATTGTGCGTTTGATTTCGGTGCTGATGTTGTTGTCCCTGTTTACCGCGGAGCCGAGGTAGACGAAGTCCTCGATTACCTCGAAGTTTCTGCTGCCTAGTGTGACGTTCTGTCCGAGACGTCGATGTTGTGTGTCGTGTATGAGAAACCGCCACATCCACAAAAATCTAACTGGTGTGCCTTATATGGTGGTAGAACAATTGGTCCCTGAATATGTAAGAACTAAGCTGGCCAGAAGGTTTGTAGTCAATGGTGACAGCTACAAAGCCATATTTACTGACTTTCTCTTCATCAATCGTACAGGCTGACAAGCAGCAGCTTTCGTTTCAACAAAATGGTGTAGTATGTCACACGACTCATGTCAAAATGGATTTATTGAAGGAAACGTTTGGTGACCGCATAGTTTTACGTTTCGAACCCGTGAATTGGCCATCAAAATCATGCGTTTAAACGCCACTTGACTATTTTCTGTGCGAATATGTGAAGTATGCCGAAAAAGGTAGAAGACAGCATTCGTACCATAATTGTCTACATTCGGCCACAAATGCTGGCAAAAGTCATCGAAAATTTGATGCGCAGATAAGCCTACGTCCAGGGCAGCCCTCGCGGTCTTACCACGATTCCAGAAATCACATTCAAATTAAAGTTCAAGAAGATTTTCCATTCCATAAAGACAATTTCGTTTCAAATTCAAACCCAAAAAGAGTTAACTTTGTTCCTTTACTCATCCATAAACCGCTGATCAAATACAGAGTACGAAGTTCGTTTATAATTTCAATACTCCATCAACACACAGAGAATTAAAGTAATTGCGTGACGCCCTTACGACCATTTTAACCCAATCACCTTTCTTAAGGCGCTTCCGAAGTGAACCCTACTGAAAATTTAGTGTTTACTCCTTTCATACAGAAACAAAAGAAAAACGAGATAAATGATATTATTTGTTTATCTCTTCAATAATCCCATCATCCAATTGTCGCATCCAATTGCATCTGATCGCAGACAGACCATCGCAGCGCGCTAGGCGGAAGTAAACCTCAAACATTTACCAACAGCCATCAAAGAAACTCGAACCCAAGCAGTTCCTTGTTGAAATTTAATCTCAAACAACTTAGGGATGCCAGCCAGCCAGACATATTGTAGGTTCCCTGCACTTCTCATGCTGGACACGAACGAAACGAAACTGCTGAAAGATGCACCCGCGTACGCTCGTCCTGGAAGTCCCCAGTGTGCACAGCAAAATGTTCTTTTAATATTTGAAAAAGGATCTCGCCTCCCTCGCCCTATTCTCCCAACCCTCAAAGCCTAGCCGGCGAGTTATGAAATCCGTGAGCCACCAACGTGGGTCCCTATTCAATATAATATTTACGAGTGCCTCGTGGTAGTAAACAGGTTATAACCAATAAATGCATTCCCCGTACACGCCCGGGTGCAGGGTCACAGTGCCCACCTAATAAATCGATCGGAGATGTATTACACATCGCTTAGCAAAGACGATGTCGCCGTCACGATGATAACAGCGAGTGCGACGGTGATGCCAAGATGTCGAGATGCGGAGGAGAAATCGTGACGTTATCCCATCCACTCATATCCTATCAGGAGTGGGCACAATGCTAAAAGCTCCAGAGGTTACACGAGCAACGCTTAATCTCCAGATGCACTATAACCCCACTTCTCGGTGTCACATAAAAAACCGGAACAGGGTGAAAACAAAAAAGGATACTTACGGTCGGTCGTAGTAAAAAATACGAGAGTACGACCGAAGGTCCGTGGGGGAAAATGCTGAAACCGTAATTGCACGTATGCCAATTGACGACGTGTCGCCTGGAATAAAATTGTTAGTTTAGGCTGCCCCACTCCTCTGCTCCCCAGACTGTGCTGGCGTCCTGTGATGCTGGCTGAGGTCGGGTTTTGGTTGAGCTTGCAGCCAACGTCAAGGGTGATGTCCTTTCCGGTCGTGCCCTGCTCCATGGTTTTTCCATGGAGACAATACATTCATGGGGCCGAAATGAACTGGGGAATGGCAATGTGGGCCGAACGTTCTGCGGTGCTGGCATTGCGTAATGGAGAAACTTCGCCTGTCGGACCGCGGCAATGGCGGTGGCTGGGAAGATGAGTGAGACGATGGAGCTGGTTAAGTTGGTTTATGCCCAAGCGATGATGATGGAACAAGAGACAATCGATTTTTGTGTTTGTCATCGCCCTTGTGTGTGCCGCACCAATTTAGGTGTCGTAATACACGATGTCATCGGTCTGCCGGTCCCCGGCGAGCGCTTGAGGTTTCCGCAGACTCTATCCATGCCACCGGCATGCGAGAGACCCGACTTGATATTGATCTCAGTAAGGTGTTGGTTGCTGTGAATGCGTGGCGAGGGGCGAAGCGTTTTATTGTCACTGTGTGTAGCATAAATAACGGAACGACAAGATGACGAGCGGCACACGAACATCGTATCGCACTTATGAAGTCGCTCTGAGTATCGCGCTGCGTACATTTTCGGTAAGGACACGAATCCACTTGAAATTGTTTGGGGAGTCGTCAGCTAGCTGGCTTGACGTGTGCATTAAGTAAATCAAATGCGTTGGCAATGTACCCCGTCACCCCCTGGGTGTGTGTGATGGATTTTCGATTGAATTTTTGGACGAAATAAATAAATTTGTTTGCGATGGGGTGTGGCGCAGGGGGCGGAAGGGTGATGTATGGGTCGCATGTTGCGGCTAATAGGTTTGATAGTGAAACATATTTTATTCCCCACTTTTATAAGAGGACTCTCTTTTGGGAGAAGCTGTTTTATTTTCTCGGTGCGATGCTGAGGGGCTAATGAAATGCGTCAGGAAATGCTTTTGATTTGACGTCACAGGCGAAAGATGAATTTCAAATGACTGATAGAGCCAAATTAATGAAGAATGTTCACAAGAGTGATGGCATTTCAAGAAAGTTATTTATAATGACCATTTTTTATCAAAAACACGTTTTATTAGAAACGAAGGCATAAACCTACAAGAACTGCGTTTCTATTGACCACCCAACGGTGACCCAGAATAGTTTGGGTATTTTAACAGAGACATAAGCTTGCTTACCTCGAATGTGGGACTTCAAATGCGACTGGGGCATCATAAGTGAGTTGTTTGTATTCAAAAACTCGCGCATAAGCAACCATGTATAAGTAGCACCACGTTTTTATCCCGCAACGTGTGCCATTTTGGTGGATATCTTCACGCAAATTTTGCATAACTTCCAGACTATATTTCCCGTGATGCACCACCCCTCCACAGTAAAATAACATTTTAAGAAAATTCAATTTGGCGCACTTCCTGATTGTTTCACGTCGTGTGAGATAGCTACATCGTTCGCCACTCCATGCGACACAATTTTTATATTTTTTCAGAATAGCTTTGCTCTTTTAAATTTTTTGAAATTTGTTGAAAGACGCAAGCTCTTTAAAGCGATGATCCTTCCACTTTCAGATCCTGTGTCATCATTTGTCTCTCTTAGTGTTTATACACAGTGACGAACAATTTCTTTTATTCGCATAAAAAACGAGGCCATTTTACTTGGGAAAACTTCTTTTAATTCACGTCAATAAATAAGTATCACGTAGAACAAAAGTTTCAAGGTTGAAGCACTGTTGGGGACGTGTTACTCTAGTTTGAAAGTGGCTTCTTGTGCCTTATCTGGTGCTGGTATTTAAAATCGTACCGACATTTATTGCATGCCTTTCTGTAGAAGTCAACAACACGTTTGTGAATCAAAACCGCACAGAAACTTCTACCACCTAGCATGGAGTTTGCTCACTACTTTTATTATCATTCCTGCACCGGTCGTGCCCTGCTCCCAAGACTCGATAAATGTGGAGTTACGTGGTTTAACATTTTTCACAACCCCACAATTTAAAAAAAACTCATCTGAGTTCATATATAGCTTTCAATCATTTTATCGTGAGTACATTCCGTTGGGAGCACTAATCAATTCGTTTCGTTCTTTTTGTAATTTTTTAAGTGAAGAAACGAAAACTTTACAAAATATGTACATAAGTCTACTCTGATATCTTCCCATCCTCACATATCTCTGGTGATTTTAGAATACCATCAACATCGAAAGAATCATTGAGCCATTTATCGGCTTCTGACAAAAATAATGAACGGGTGACCTCCCAACTCGTTTTGAAAGTATCAAAAAAGCCTGCTTTTCATTGCTGCTCGTAAGTTTCCGGAATTCTACAAGGCAAGGTTAGGGTGGCTGATGAATGCACTTAGTCCCGTACAGGACCATTGTGCTACGATTCTGCAGGGCAAAGAAAGTTATATTTTTCGCCTATCATCTTATTTCCTTGAACGTAAGGAAGTGTCTTGTGACTCAGTGTGCTATCGACCAAAACGGTGCTGTCAACAACGCAAATTCTGGGGTCTAATCACGGATGATGACTATCGTGCGACGATATCATTGAACCGAGAACGAAAAAAAACGATATTGACAAAACGATATCATTTTGGTTGCTTCATGTACTCTCAAAACTGGCAATCGCTATCGTCCTGGCGACCGGTTTTTGACGATAGCTATTTCACTTTCTTATGTTGATGTTGATGTTGACGTGTCAACATCAACACCAGAGGCACGATCTTCCACAAGTCCGTTCAACTGTTAGTTTATGCAGATGACATTGACGTGATCGGCCGAACTCAGCGAGCCGTCAATGAGGCGTTTGCTGGCATCGAAGCGGAAGCGCCTAAGTGGAACTAGTGGTAAACGAGGGCAAACCGAAGTATATGTTGTCATCGAAGAAGGGCGCAGAACATCGACATCTCGGACAGAGCGTCACTAAGGGCAGCAGACTCTTCGAGGTAGTGAAGGACTTGGTCTATCTCGGCTCCGCGGTGAATAGGGACAACAACATCAGTACCGAAATCAAGCGCAGAATCACTCTTGCCAATCACAGTTTCTTTGGGCTTAAGAGGCAATTGAGTAAAAAAACCTTCTCCCGAACGACCAAAGTGACTTTGTACAACACTATCCCAGTCCTGCTTTACGGCGCAGAAACCTCGACTGTATCATGGAAAAGCGAATGAGGAAGCCATTGGTCTCTTCGAGAGAAAAGTTCTGCGTGTGATTTCTGGTCCTGTTCGCGTTGATGGCATCTGGAGGAGAAGATTCAACCACGAACTGTATGGGCTGTACGGCGGCATGAGCTTAGTCAAGCGTCTACGGATACAACACTCAAGACTATGCCAAGTAGAGCTTATGGACAACACTGCTCCGGCCCGAAGAGTTTTCGAATCCGAACCACAGGGACAACGCAACAGAGGACGTCCCACACTGAGATGGCGCATACAAGTAAAAAAAAGACCTCAACCAACTTGGAGTGCGCAATTGGAGGCAGCTGGCAAGAGATCGTGCTAGCTGGAGAGGCATGTTGGTTGAGACCCAGGTCCACCCCGGACTGTAGCGCCATCCGAAGAAGAAGAATTTCACTTTCGTTTTGCATTGAGCTGGCCTGAAAGTGGTGAAGAAAAAATTAGAAAAAAAATATAATCAGTTATTACAAAATGTTTTGAATATAATCCTCAGCTTACGGAAATATGAATGTACATTCAAAATTATTAAACAAATTATTCCCTGAAATAAAACTTCATGCATTTTATGAGCTGCACTCGCTCAGCCGTTTGTTCATTCGTAATATGTACACACCAAACAAAACAATGAAAACCAGCAGACAGTTGTTACTCATTATTTTGTTGTGTGTGTACAATTATGAGAAGAGATATTTACGGTCAGTAGCCCTCAAACTGTGTATAAAATATACCGTAGACCACACGATATTGGCTGGGTTATGTGATGCAAATTATCGACGATATCGTTTTGGTGTATCGTCAGGACGATAGTCGTTTGAAAAGTTACGTGATTGCAGCACTGCTCTGTTGGCCAGGATTTAGTTGAATCTAAAGGCTATAGATAAGGGTGCCGATTTAGATGATCTCAAGCTCACACAACGTTCACATTTTAAGCACGTCGACAAAGACTACGTCTCCTGAAGTCCGATAGCACTTAAGGTCTTACAATCAACGTCGTCACATTGCAGGATAACACATCACAAATAAGTCCAGGGACAAACCAATAAAAACCCATTTTCTACACAAAAGTCAACTTTATTCATCAACATACATAGTCTCTTTTAAGAGTGACGCTATCAGTCCAACACCGCTCTAACATTTCAATACCTTCTTTATAGAACGATTTGTCTTTGGCATTTAAAATTGGCTTCAGTTTTGGTGATCTCCTCCTCATTCGAGTGATATTTTTATCCTGCAAACCAACTTTTTATGTCTTAAAAGAGGTGGAAGTCGCTGGGAGGCCAGATCTGGAGAATACGGTGGCGGCGGAAGCAATTTAAAGCTCAATTCGTGCAATTTGGACACGGTAGTCAGCGACTTGTGACACGGTGCATTGCCTTGTTTTCTTATTCATATCGGACCGTTCTTTTGCAATTTCTTCCTTCAAATGCATTAAGAATATCATGTAGTATTCGCTGTTGATCTTTTTACCTTTCTCAGGATAGTCGATGAAGTCAATTTCGTGCATATCCCAAAATACGGATACCATAACCTTGCCAGCCGACCTTTGTGCTTTCAGACGCTTAGGCGTGGTTCACCGGCTGCTGTCCACTCCGCTGACTGCTGATTTGACTCTGGAGTGTAGTGATGGATCTATGTTTCATCCATTGTAACAAACCAACACAAAAAATTCTGTTTATTCTGGCAAAACTGCTCCAAAGAGCTCTCAGAATCATTGATACGTTGTGGATTTTGATTCATTGTAAGCAAACGCGGCACCAATTTCATTTATAAAAAAACAGCTTTCTCATGGACAAATGTTCATGCCAAATAGTGTACACACTGCCTTCTGATGTCTTTGAGGTGTCTGCTGTCTTACTTAGCGGTTTTTCAAAACGATTTTGTGTACTTTTTTGGCGTTTTCGGGTGCAACCACCTTAATTGACCTTCCAGAGCATTAAGCGCCGTTAAAGTCTGCACGGCCACGTTTAAAGTCATCATGGCCGCCGTGAAGTCGTAGGTAGTCTGCGACGCTCACATGTCGAAAGTCTTGGTTCGATTCCCAGCAGAACACATTGAATTTTTCACGGCACCACCTCTTTCGAGCTGCTGACAACACTCAAAGAATATTAATTGTCTAAGAAAAAGCTTCTCAAACTTCGCCGTTCGGAGTCGGCCAAATACTGTAGGTCCTTTTTACTCGTGAGGGAACAGTAGCGGGCACAACACGAGTAGTTGATGAGCAAGCTATGCCCTGGTCCTCTGTGGACTGCTGCGCCATATTATTATTACCCCACCGGCAAATACTTGTTTTTGATGCAGCAGAGTCCCTCTAACATTTGTCAAGCCATGATTGAGCTTGCACGGTATTTTTTCCCATAAAAAAACAGTGTTTCTGTTTTCTTCATTGCTTCAAAAATAACAAAAGCAACGTCACTTGAAGCACTTCAACTTGTAACCTAATAATCAGGTTGTCATGAAAATTTGACAGGTAAATAATACGGATTTTTCGTTAGTGGCGCCCGCTATGTGACAGTCCCGGGACTTATTAAGTGATGTGTTAAAGAGACATTTCGGATAGCTCTGCGAAGTTGATAAATTAAGACATCACTCAATAAGTCCCGGGAAACAAAGGCGGCGCCACTAACAACAAAATTAATATTAAATTAATAACTTTTGTAAGTAGCGCTCCTATATGTCCCAGAACTTATTGTTTTCTTATTTATACACTTATTATGTGTTAGCTGTGTTTGCAACAACATTGCCTCAATTTCAGCGCCACGTACAATTAGGTGTACCTTTCGGCATCTAAGATGGTCTAACAACATTCTCTGATAGGTAACAGAAAAAAATCGGTCCCATTCTCGACTGTGTAGACTTTTCTGTTTGATTAAATCAACGACATAGATACAGGAGCCAATAAGTGATCTCCGCATAAGTAGAACTGAAAAGAATAAAACAAAAATTGGCATGGGTTTTTCTATACATATTTGATGCTTATATTCCTCAGAAGCAGATACCTAGACGCAATATAGTGTGAAAGACCTTACATATATTCCTTTAACCAAATTGCTAAACTTCCGTATTTTCTTATATTATATTAATTAGTTAGAAGTTGCGGCAACCGAACATTAAATTGACCACACAAAAATCTCAAATGAAGTGCAAACATCTCTCAAAGTAGTCTCTGTCGAAGCGACTAATTTTTCTCATTTGTCTTGTGATCTTGAATAATAATAATAAATGGTGTATTGCGGGTGAATTTTTGAAGGGAAGGAATACAGCTGGCTAACTCATTAGATCATTTTTTGTTGAAATAGTGATAAAAGAGTGATAGAGACGCGACATTTCGTCGATGTTCAAGCGAGTCGATTGACTTCGCAGCATTATTATAATAAGTTTTATCGATCGCTGTTGGATTCTACTTAGTAGGTGCACAGAGGTCTTAAAAGCACCAGACCAGATAGGAGCGTTAATTGAGTGTTGTCAGCAGCCGTGAAAATTCCGAACTGTTGAGCCGGGAACAGAACATAGATCTTCGACGTGTGAGCGTCGCACTCTACCCATAGGCGACACCGGCCTTCGTAAATACCATCTCTAAAATAGAACATATATCAAATCCTTGAGGAATTCCTCAATTTCTTCACAAGACCTGAACTGCTGATGGCCCAAATAGCTTGGCATCTGTCGTTAATGTCAGTAGTCAAAAGGAGTGAGGCTTAGAGAATATGGCTGATGGGGTAAGACCTTCCATTCCAGCGTTTCCAGGGGCCCAGCGCTATCATGTTGCAAAATCACCTTGTCGTGCTGGTCTGCAGTTTCTAGCCATTTTTCACGTTTTCTACGGTTCAAACGCATTAGTTGATGACGGTATGAATCAAAGGTTTTGCCTGGGTTCAACAGCTCATAGAACACAGCGTCCGTCTGGTCCCACTATGTGCACAGCATGCCCCTTGAACGGTGGATGTTTTTCTTCGGTGCCGATGTAGACAAAGATGGAACTAGTTCACCAGGCTTTGCATAGTATTTTTTTCTTCTCGGGGTTTAGGCAGTATAATCCTTTTAGTTCTGGTGTGAAAAATCGCCTTTCGACATCTGTCGGTTCCAACTTGTACAGCACCCAATTTCCTTGCTTTAATATTTTTTGTTTGTGTTTTTTTTTATAATTGGCGCACGCTAAGAGGTTTATTATTAAGTAACCGGGATTAAGTCAACACGGTGCGAAGGGAAATAGAAAGAGAGGCAAAGATGCGCCACGTACACATTGGTTTTAAATGTCAGTGGATTTTAATAAGGAGTACACTTCCAGTGATTTTGTGAGTTCACTTTGCATTTGGCATCCATCTTGATTCACTCAATTCAGTCTCCAGCTCTTCTGTCTTTGAACTTTTTCTGCTGGTTAAGACACCCTTTTGCTTCGCTGTTTCATTTTTTGTTCCATTTTCCAATCGAAACAAATTTATGCGTGATTTTTCGGTTTGAACAGATCCACATTGAACTTCTACAAGCATTAAATGGGTTTCGCTGCACTTTTCTTTCCAAAAAATCGTAAGTCAAAACTTCCCGGAAAATGCTATTTATTTAATATAAATGATAATAATTCTCAAAAAGTGGCAAAAAAATCAATGTAGTTGTCTTGGACAGTCGCAGATGCACACTCACTATTGCTGACAAATATCACACCTTTCCAATAAAGCACTGAATTAGTTCGTACCCCCATCAACTGACGGAACATTTGCTGACATTTGCTACAAGAAATTTTCAAAATCCGTTTTTTCAATTTCTAGCCTTGTAGACCTCAAATAGAAACAAATTTTAAGTCCACTTCCGAACAGTTAAGGAAAGTTATTGGAATGTAAAGCGAATCGAGATCAATGAAATTCATTTGAATTATCAGTTACGCCATCTTTTGCAAAGTTGCAGTACTCGAAATGAACAAACCTTTGAAATTATCCAACAGGAGAGCAAACTTGCGACACAAGACGTCGTTTCCGAAAACACTCTTGATTTGACTCAATAACTTGCAGTTACTCTGTATGTGCTGTATATACACTTCTGAAAAAAACACTATGGGTGAAAATTTTTCCCCGACCAATATGACTTTAACAGGAGCGTCATTAACACGAGAGACCGATAAAAGTAATAAATTCTAAGCAAAATCGACATTTTTAAAATTCAACAATTCTTTTTGCCAGTGCTCGAGGGACGCATGTTCAGGAAACATAATCAACCGCAGAAGCAAAATGTCACCATCCCCTCAACGCATCCCCACATCGTCTGTTCGAAGACCGAACACACTTCCTCGAAAGCCAATACTTGACCCAAAGAGAATCGATACCAAAAAAAAAAAAAAAAAATAAAACAGCATCAACTTCCTCAGAGATGCTCGCTTCATTTATTTTTCCTGTTAACGGAACTTTAACTTGTCAACTAGAAGTGTATATTTATATTGCATCAGTCAAGGGATCAGTAAACCTGACCCAGTTTGTAATTCGACGTACTTTTCGAGGGTTGCGTCCTTCGGCGCCAGGCAAATGGGATATGGGGGCATGTGAATGTTAAATTCACCACCACCACCATCACCGCCACCACCAACGGCAGCTGGAGCAGGAGCAAGTGCTCCCATGATGTCCCGATTTATTACCGTTGGATTAGCAATTTATTGGGTTTAACTGATAGTTTACATTTATTTGATGAGTCCTAGAGACTCGAGGAGGGATCCCAGTGTTGACTGGGCGCTGTATGCAGTCTCCGCAAGATAGCTGAGTTTTATCACAGCGGGAGTGGCTCTCGTTCGAAGGACAGGAAGGTGTGGTCGGAGTGCAATGTTGCATGCCATTTACACCCTTTGCTGCTGACTCAGGCAGAGCCCGTTGTAATTTGTTATGTCAAATTTAGGGGACAACGACAGAATTCAAATTTGTGGTCGACCGCAAACGTTGTGGTTGTGTCTTTGATTTATTGGAGTGGTAAATTAAATCTTAACCTACTGGGCTGTGGACGGCCGCAGAGTTGGAAAATCGAAATCAATGAACGGATAATGGAAAAGTTTTTTGGGTGGTTTTGAATTGTGTGTTGTCATTTGCTTGTTGGCAGACGATCTGTTGCGATGCGCTGTGCAAAGTTTCACGTGCATTTGTCTGCTGCCTGAGAGGGAGAGAGAGAGAAATTAAGTATGCGTCCTATCGGTCTTTATTTCCAAATACGCAGTTTCCTGCTCTACACGTCAACTGCTTGACATCAGTCCTTAGTGTCCTTCAACGAAGCGCACACGGGTCCCATTCAGTAAAATCAATACGCACACGTCAAATAGTCGAACATTACCGCTTTATTGCTTCACAAAATGAGTGACATTTAGGTAATGACTGTACCCGTCTGGATCGTACGCAAGAAACTGGTTCGTCACAATCATAAAAAGAAAAATCTTCGCAATCATGTTCATGAACATCTTCTTGTCGATGGCGTGCGCCCCGCACAGTCGAATATTCATCCCAATCAGGCTGAACTCGATCCGATGGTTGCCGTTCTGAAAAGGAACGGACGCTTGACACACGCCACTACCCAGCAACCGCTAAGGGCTTACCTTTCTGAAGTACTGTGACTTGTCGCTTATTTCGTCGCCCACCATCATGAGGGTTCGCATTCGGTTGAGGGTTGACGCTGCCAGAAAGAGCATCGATCGCATCGAGAAGCAGTGCAGCGTGATGGTTACCACTAGAGCCGACAGCATGAAGCAGTCCATGAAGAAGTGCAGGAGAAAGTACCCGTAGAGGCATTGGTTGAGTTTTTCCGCCAATCGATTCAGTTCGTAGTAGACACGGATGATCTTCTCAGGCTTGCCCCTTCTCTTGTTTATGAGTGCCTCGTTCAGGTTCTCGTACATTTTGGCCAGGGCGTACAGGGCTATATACACGGAATGGTGCAGCATCTCGACCAGAATATCCGGTAGCACCTTGATGATGACTACTAAGATCAATAAAGTCAAAGGCGGTCGTGCCAAGAGAACGTTGAAGAAAATAATGAGCATTGGAACGAATTGCAGAATGGAGCGGATGCCGAACATTTTGCTGAAAATGATATCGCGTCGCGTAACTCTGTGCACCTCGCTTAGGATGATCGGAAACGCGTTAAGCACAGCCATTAGGCGATGGTTGTAAAACCGCTGCATCAAGACACTGTACATGAGGTTGAACTGCACCCCGATGGTGGATATGTTGAAGATGAGCATTCTACAGCTGTACGGCGGATGGAGGAGCATCAGAAGACTGAAAAGGGCGATGGGAAAGTAAAGACAAGCAAAGCCGAGGCCTGCCCTCCGTCGCCACCTCGTCGTCTCGATGCAATTTCTCCCAGCGCTGTAGGTGAAAATTACAAATCCGCAAGCGCCACAAAACTTCAAATACACCCGAAGTAACTGAACAACCCTCTCGCCAAAGAAGCGGCCCATTGCGATGCCTGCGGATAACTAAAAGCCCAATTGACCGACATTTCCCCTTTTTTTCTGACAGCACAGAAATCGATAATTAGTTCATCACTTACATCGACTGCTGACGGGGGAGTGCGAGGTGCCAGGGTGGATCGATTGATCCATCTTCGTTATTTCACGTGCGACCTTTGAAGTGGGGGCGACTAGATTCCGGAGACAAATAACCATCGAGGAGGACGACAATTGCCGAGATGATAGGTGTCACCGCCACCCACTGTGTCGCAATTGAATTGAGGAGGTGGATGATGTCGTCAAACGAAAACAAAAAAACAGGCAATTGGCCTAAAAATATCCGAGTGAGATGGTTTATACTTAGAAGCGGCACAAGGACGTTATGTGAGGGGAGGGGTGTTGCTTGTATTTGGGTTGAACTACTCTTGGCATTGAAACTTCGTACGGGTGGATTTGGCTGACGCGATGTATTTGTTGTGAGTTCTGTTCTGCAAGTAGAACAGCCAGGACAGAGGTCAGACGAAGGCTGGGTTGTGGGATAATTGCTAAGAGTGTAGTTCGATTGGTGCGAGAATTGCATATGAGGGGAATACAGTCTATGGAGTAACAGACATTGGATTCATGTCTCATTTTAAAAGAACAAGATTTTGATAGCAGAAAACAAGATGAAAGTGGCAATGCAAAAGCAAATCCTTATTACAAAACTTGGCCCCATATTGTGTAGAACTTTTGAAGTGGAATAGTTTGAATCATACGAGGAGAGTCATTTTCAACAGAAGAGAGAATCGTAAAAACCGACTTAACCTTACTCTCCGTATAGTACCGCCCCGGCGTCATTGACTCAACGGGAGTAGGAAGATATGTAGGTGGGAAAGGATATACACTTATCTTGCATGAGTATAAGGGAATGATGTTTTAAAACTTTTACTGAGCCAATCAGGTTTTAAGTAGGAGCAGGCTTCTTAAACCTTGTTTGTTGGAAAGTATAAGTTTCGTCTTTTTGAAGACTAACATCCTCTCCGTTTTGGAAGAACACAAATCTAACTGATAATAATATTAATAATAATTGAATGGTGCAACAGTTCACAGGGATGCAGGGCCTAGCCTGCTCATCAACTACCCGTGTTGCGCTCCCTACTGTTCTCTCACGAGTAGAAGGAACCTACAATGTATTGCCGACTCCGAACGGCGAAGTTTGAGAAGACTTTCCTTTGACAGTTGTTGCTCTTTGAGTGTCGGCAGCAGCTCGAATGAGGTGGTGCAGCGAAAACTTCGAGGTGTTCCATTGGAAATGGAACCTAGACCTTCGGTGTGTGAGCGTCGGACTCTACCCACGACGCCACGGCGGTCACAATTTTAAGTACATCACTTTCACTTTCACGTTTATAAAAAAGACTTCGTAACCAATATTCCAGAAATGTAAAGCTAAGACTGTGTTTCAATGCCAATGAAGCAGTCATACGCACTGGGATACTTGGGGTCAACACCAGAGACCCTAAATCTGCCTTCACTCTGCCTCACTCAGACAGAAATTGTCGCGATAAATGGGATTTTTTCCAACTTTTGGAGCTGTATCAAAAGGAAATCTATTGATAGCCAGGCTGCCATCAAATCTCTTAGTGGCCTTCACTTTCACTCAAACGGCTTTTCACAGCCCAAGTACTTCCATCATTAACTTAAATGGATACCGGGATTTTGTACTATTCAGGGAAATTGTGAAACCGTTGAATTTAGCAGGTGTGACACTAACTTACGCCTTTGCTGCATTCAAACACCACCTCAATTCATCCATTTCCTCGAGGGTTGCAGTTTTCTATTTCGGGATTAGAGAACAAAAACAAATAATAATCATCGAAATAGGTGTATTGTTTTTCAAAATATTCCCCATTAAGATCTATACACTGTTGCATGCGTTTGAACTAATTGTCTAAGCACTTTTGCCACTCTGATTGGGGTATCTCTAAAACATGCATTCTGAACACATCAACCGCTTTTCCAGGTGTCGAAAGACGTTGACTTCTCATTTTATTTTTTACGTACGGGAATAAAAAGAAGTCATTCGGTGCCAAGTCAGGACTATACGGCGCATGACTCATCAAATCGATTTTTTGAGTGGTCAAAAATGCAGTTGTTTGAGCCGATGTGTGAGAGCTCGCATTGTCGTGGTGAAAAGTGATCCGTCTTCGGCGGTTAGTCTTCCTGATTTCTTGGAAGACAACTGCCAAACAAATGGTTGTGTACCACTCAGAATTGACTGTTCTGCGTTGCTCTAGTGGTACAGTTGCGACATGTCCTGTTTTTCGGAAGAAACAGGCGACCATATGCTTGGAAGTGCTTCGTGCGCAACTTTTGTTGGATTTGGCTCAATTTGAAATACCCATACTTTACTTCCGGGCTCATTCGCGTAAATCCACGATTTATCGCCTGTCACGATGTCATAGACGTGTTTCGAAGCACCGCGATCGTATTTTTGGATCATTTCTTTCGACCAATCGACGCGAGCCTTTTTCTGAGCGATTAACAAATTGTATGGAATCCAACGCGAACAAATTTTTTTGACGGCCAAATGTTCATACAATATTGGCACACAGCATCAATGGTTTCCGAAATAGCAACTGATTTTGGACGACCTTCACGAAATTCGTCTTGGAGTGAACTACGACCTCTGTTGAATTCACCATACCATCGATAAACACAGATCATTGATGGAGCTTCATCGCCAAAAATTGAATTAAGTTCACGATGTACTGTTGTTGAGTTAATCCACGTCGAAAGTTGTGAAAAATAACCGCACGACAATTTTCACGATTTAATTCCATTTTTTGGGCGAGAAAAATCTTTAAAGTTACTGTAAACAACACAAATAGAGCTCGTATGTCAAAACGTTCTGAGTGCGTATAACCCCAAAAATGACAAACCTTACGATAGAGCTGGCAGTTGCCAGATTGCAAAACTAGGGTTGCCCAATCCCGAAATATAAAAGGCAATCATCGTAATAGGAATAAGAATTTCGACAGTTCGGCTAACTATTTGATTTGTTTTGGTAAGTTGCTTCAGCTGTCGCGATTTTTTAAAAAGAGACTAGATTTTCTATTTATTGAAAACCTAAAGCCCGCATTCCAACAGCGATCAGAATTGCTCCCTGTTCGAGATGTTCAGAAAACAACAAATGTTGAAAGCAATTTTGAACTAGTAAATTCCTTTCGATTCCCCTAAATTTCATCACAATTAGTAATTCGACGCTCCCCTTGGCATCGCTGAAATTGTTGTCACTGACATCACATTCACAATTTCCTCGGTTAATTTAAAGCAATAAGTTGTGAATATTCTCCATTGATTCCAATTTATGAAAACTTTAGGACATGCTTATGTACATTTTATATTTTAATACCATGTACGCAATTTTGCAGCAACCACTGCTGAAAGGCGAAGTTGAGATTACCGCGCATCAACATTATAATGTAAACAAATTTCTGAAGTAATCTGTAGCTCGCCTAACATGTTTGAATTCAAGAAATCAGGTGATTAAATGGGTAACTACTAAATTTGTATCCTTTTCACATCACGTTGGATATCGCTAATCCATTGCAATTGGTCTGGTGGGGAATATGTGGATCAGTGGATTCGTCATTCATGAAAGTCACATATTTCTATGGTGTGATGTTTCTAAAAAAAAAACACTGACGCGACACTCGATGTGAAGTAACAAGGAGAGACTTTCTTCTTCTTATTCTTGTGGCGCTACAGTCCTACAGGGAGAGAGTTTCTTCTTCTTATTCTTCTTGTGGCGCTACAGTCCGGGGTGGACCTTAACCACAACCAACATCCTCTCCAGCCAGCACGATCTTCCGCCAGCTGTCTCCAGTTGCGGACTTCAAGTTGGTTGAAATCCTTTTCCACTTGTGTGCGCCACCATGACCCAAACTGACGTTCTCTGTTGCATTGTTTCAATGGCTCAGAATCGAAGACTTTTCGGGCCGGAGCAGTGGTGTCCATACGCTCTACATGGCCTAGCCATCTTAAGCGTTGTATCCGCAGACGTTTGACCAATCACATGTCGCTGTACAGCCCATAGAGTTCGTCGTTAAATCTTCTCCTTCAGATGCCATGAATTCACACAGGACCAAAAATCACACACAACACGACAATCGATTATGCATACAAACAAATTAACTCCAAAGGGTTGTACGGTGCAGCTACCGCTCCAACAAGCGATAGGCTGACAATTAACTTTAAAATAGTGCCTTCAAACAGATTTCTCTTTAAAAGCTCTTGAGCACTTAAAAGTGATGTTTTCCTGAACTTGGTTTCCAACTGTTACCAAGTCGAAAGCTATGCATTTTCAACCCACCACCGAAACCGTAGCAATTGAAGAACTCATCCATCACATCCTCGTGATAACTTGAGTAAGCATGTTATGCAACCATATCCCAACGTGCTGCGAAGCACAATTGAACGCAAGCCACTGCCAATTAAAACAAAAACATGGAACATGTTCTGTCACATGTTTGGCTCAATACTTTTCTTGGAAAATTTGTTGAAATTATTTTTGGCAAATTGTTCCACATTTTCTTCAGTTCTTCTCGGATATGATGAGAAATCCAAAAACACAAAACGTGATAAACAACATGTGTCAATCGCAGAAAGAACGCCTGGCAAATTGAGATTTCATCTGGATTGAATTTTTCTCGGAAGGAGATAGCTCATGACTCAGTTTGGAGGGTTGAAATTGAATAATTGGGCATTGGCATTTGGACGTGTTTTTCAAAGCGACCTGCAGTTGGGTACTGCAGTTTAAGTTTTCTTTCCATCCCTTTGAAAAAAAGCAATCAAAAGGCCTCCATGTTGCACATAATTTTTCTTGAACGTCACACTTTTCAGCTTTCAATATTCCAAGCTACGCTGACGGCATTGACGTGACTGGTCGAACACAGCGAGTGAACTTTGCAAGTTGAACTTTGTAAAAGTTAAGATTTGTTTCTCTTCTGCTTGATATTCTGAGATGTTTCAAACTCTTGAACTGAACTTACAAAATAGGCATTTCTGACAGCGAACTCATTGGTCACAAATATTTGCTCGGCGAATGTCCTTCCCAAGTTTGGAAACATAAAAAAGTTATACTGGGGCCAAGTCAGTAGAAAATGATGGATTGGGCATGGTAATGATGGATTAATTCGATGTTACAGTGGTGCCTTTGTGTTCATCCACGTTGACAATCTGCAGGTTGATCACCATTAGCGAGCCGTAGAAAACGGTGGTCATTAAGTTTTCTGCCGTTGAGGAAGCTTTTGTCTTTTTAGAAGCTCGTAGTTGCATCTGTTTCTTGGGGTGTAGGGCGTAGCAGTGGAATCAAATTTCGCCACCGGATACAAAAATCTTCAAAAATTCCTTCTGCTTGCGATTAAATAGGTTCAAAAACTGTTCTGAAGACGTCTCATGGGAGAGGTATACCAAAATTCTTTCAGTTTTTTTTACCAGAGACGAATGGGGAAGGAAACGTACAGCTTCACAGCTAATTTCCTTGGTTGTTTACAAAGTTGAAGGTTATTTACGAATAGTTGTTGGATATCGACTTATTTTTGAAAGCTTTGAACGAATCATAATGCTGTCACATGGAATCTAAAAGCGGAAGACGAGGAAGCTGTGTGCGCCTATCCCTAATTGGCGCCTGTTTTTGACCACTTTACGGTCTTAGGGACGTCAGGCACTTTCAACGAATGGTCTGCCAATTTGCTTAAAATGTTTTCAACACAGACAGCGTAGTGGTTAGAGTGCGACGCTCACACGCCTAGGGGTCTAGATTCGATTCACGGCACCACCTCTTTCGAGCTGCTGACAACATTCAAAGAGTAATAACAATCCGAGAAAGCTTCTCAAACTTCGCCGTTCGGAGTCGGCGTAGGTCCATTCTTCTGTTCTACTCGTGAGAGAACAATAGTGTGCACAACACGAGTAGTTGATGAGCAGGCTAGGCTTGGTCCCCCTGTGGATTGTTATTATTTTTATTACCTTAAAAAAGCTGTTCATCCTGCCTTAAGCACAGATTTTTCCCATAAATCCTGAACACATCCGATCCTCCAATCCCCGTGAAACTGAAAATGATGCGTTGTCCTATTCTCTCAAAGATCAAAAAATGCTCACAAGTTAATGTCTTTAAATTCCACTCCACCATTTGTACAAACCAGCCACCTGATTTCACAACCTCCTATCGCGCGCATCAAATGCCACAAATTCCACAGAACAAGTCGCACTCGTGACACAATCCCATTATCGCATCAGCAACCTGAATGAAAAGCCTATCCTAATTCGGAACATAATCGCCCGCCAAGAAACATTCTTTACTCCGCCAAATGGGCAGCGATTCGCTTTGTTATGTCAGCATTCAAATGGCAACTTTGCAGCGGAGTCGCGTCGCGTGACCCGACTACATTCAGCGCCATCGCTTAGGCATGCAGCCCCCTCGGGCAACAGCTACTTGACATTTAAGAGCGCACACTGCTCATAAACCACTTGACACTTAACCCAACCTCAAAGCAAAAACGATGCGAAGAAGATCTTCTTAATTATAATCCGCTCATCGCTTCCCTCTCTTTTTCTCATTACAGTTGACTCAGGCATTCTCCTGCCACTTGCCATTTGGATCGGGAAACGGAACAGGTAATGAATTCATCGTCAACTCTCCCAACTGCGCTTATCCCGTCCCTAACAACGAAGCCTGTAGGTCTGTCAAAATCACCTCGGCGAACACCGACGGCCATACATTTTAGCGACAGGCGAATGCAAATTTTCCTCGGCATCCCAGAAAGTGGGACACTTTGCCACCAAAGCCGGTCACTCAGTCAGCAGACGCGTCCAACGCAAGAACTCAATACATCCGCGCGGTGCCGCCCGTTCGACAAGCGGCGAGCGGGATCAGAGGAACTTTCTCTGTTCGCCGCTGCTGCTGGGGCTCCCCATTTGCATACGGCTTCCCGGTGTGGTGGGGGGATAGCGGCCATTAGAGATGCATAAAGCATAACTGTTCAATTTGAGAGATGGATTCTTCCAAAAAACCAACACACGCTCGAGCTTCGGTCTCGCCAGCATCTGGATCTTCGCATAAATATGCGTCCGTGCCTGTTCCGAATGTGAGCGGTACTCCGCCGTTCCCGGTCTAAGCGATTATTAACGAAGCCGATGACGGCGAGACTGCGAAGACGCCTCGCCATGGAAACCCTGGTGGCGGATCGCCTATTTACATCCAAATGAGGGCCATAAAAGAAATGGACTGCGACGCTGGTCTGGACGATGGACGCTCCGACACGTTTTCTATCTCTGGCTCTCTGCTTCGATTTGCTCTGTGAGCATTTTAGTTTGACGTGGATTCCGTTAGACGCGTTGCCGCTGTCAGTGCAAGAAGGCGCGCACTACTGGATCTGATGCAGATGCAGAAAAGAAAAATGAGCCCCCCCTTCGGTTTGCGTGTGTGCAACGCGAAGGTGCACGTTTTTATGAATTTCTGTGTCTTTTCCCTCGTCCGCGGCCGCTCGTCAATTGCGTTTTGTAGACCAGCGACGAGCGTGTTTCGTTGTCATGGAGCGCCCGTTGAAAGATCCCAAGATTTGTACTCGTATTAGGTTCTGCTCCCCGACGGCGCGTCGCGTCGCGTTTCCAAGTGCTACTTCTTTGGAATTGTTTCGTGCTCAGATGAGATTAGTTTATGGCAAAGTGCGCGAATGGTGCGCTGTGCGCCGCCGCCGGGGAGCAAATGGCTCGCAGCACTTACCGAGTGCCAACAGAGAATAAGTGGTGAAGCTACGTCGTCGTCTCAGTCTCAACTGTACTGTTATATGGATGATATTTGTTCGTTGCAAGGACACCGCTCGTTAATATCACTGACGCTGATATTAACGAGCGGTGTCCTTGCAACGTTGCGTTGCTCTCTTCGGATGCCATAGTGCTGATTTTTGAGATTACCGCTGAAGAAGTATGAAGCTTGGTTGATTTGAGACGGCAGGGAAATGGTTTCTGAATGGAATTCGTGGTGGAAATCGATTGGAGTTGCGTTTCCCGGTGGACGGTGATTGATGAAAGGTTAGGGGTTTGGAAGTGTACGTCTTGTAGATAATTCTGGACATTTTAATCATCAGCTTCAGCGTAACAGGAAAAGAGAGTTGAATACGGGTCAATCCAAATCTGTTCTGGAAGTTGTGGGGATTAATTTGTCATCGTGCTCGAATAACATTTAAACAAGTTGTGAAGGAATTCACGGGTCTATGGGCTCTGCGCACCGCTAGGCCACTGAAAAATGGTTCCATTTGGAAAGGGGTCGTTGTCAACAGCGCGCTTTTCATGAGACTGGTCACTTTTTGGAAAGAATTGTAAGGGAACTAAAAAAGGAAGATTTTGCCCACTGCATGTGCCTTAGATCTTCAATTTCACATTAAATGGAAACTCGTAGCTCACAAGGAGCCCACAACATTCCAGTCAGGTATGCCGTTTTACGTACAATGATTGGATCATTCCAGCCGCTTGCCTTGTACGCCTCACACAGATTCAATTTCGTTTTGTTTCTTAATTCGTAAGATAAGGTTGTTAAATATCCGCCTTTTTGTCTTTTGAATTTTCCAGCATGTACGAATACAAAGCGCTATAGTGCTCGTAGTTGACGATACTATTCATCATTTGAAAGGTGTTGACATAACCTACAAAACGACGCTGTGCATGATTAGTTTCGATATTGCGTTCAACAGTTTTAGACGTATAAACATGGAGTTCACTAACGCCGAAATTCGCGCTATTTTAAAGTTTTCCTTTGTTAAAGACAAATCCGCTAGAGAAATGTTCGGTGAGATTAATGGTGTTTTGGGGGATGGTACTCTATCACATCGAACCGCGAAGGAATGGTTTCGACGATTTAGAGCCGGTGAAAACGACACCATGGATAAGCCAGCCGGCGGAAGACCTGTGACGACGAATACCGATCGAATCATCGAAATCATCGAGTTAAACCGGCATGTGGCATCTCGTGACATTGCCCAGGAGGTGGAAGTTAGTCACCAAACCATTTTAAATCATCTACAGAAGGCTGGATACAAAAAAAGCTTGATATTTGAGTGCCGCATGATTTGACGCAAAAACCCCTTCTGGACCGAATCAACGCCTGCGATATGCTGCTGAAACGGAACGAACTCGACCTATTTTTGAAGCGGATGGTGACTGGCGACGGAAAATATATCACAGGCGACAATATAAATCGAAAACGGTCGTGGTTGAAGGCCGGTGAATTGTCCCAAACATTGGCCAAGCCGGGATTGACGGCCAGGAAGGTTTTGCTGTGTGTCTGGGGGGATTAGAAGAGAATCATCTACTATGAGCTGCTCCCATATGGCCAGACGCTTAATTCTACCATCTACTGTGAACAACTAGACCGCTCGAAGCGGGCGATCGACCAGAAGCGTCCAGAATTGGCCAACAGGAAGGGTCTAGTGTTCCACCAGGACAACGCCAGACCACATACTTCGTTGATGACTCGTCTGAAGCTACGGGAGCTCGGATGGGAGGTTTTATCGCATCCACCATAAAGCCCGGACATAGCGCCAAGTGATTACCACCTCTTCCTGTTCATGGCGAACGCCCTTGGTGGTGTGAAGTTGAACTCAAAAGAGGCTTGTGAAAAGTGGCTGTCCGAGTTCCTCGCAAATAAGGAAGGGGGCTTCCACGGAGAGGATTATGAAGTTGTCGTCGATATGGAAACAGATTATCGAACAAAACGGCGCATATTTGAACTAGTCCGATCACTGTAACACTTTTTATGAAGCATTGAGTGAAAAGCAAAAAGCGGAAGAGATATTTGACAACCTTATAATAGTATGGCGCAGCAGACCACAGGAGGACCAGGGCCTCGCTTGCTCATTAGCTACTCGTGTTGTGCACGCTACTGTTCTCTCATGAGTAGAAGGGACCTACAGCTTTTTTTCCGACTCTGAACGGCGAAATTTGAGAAGCTTTCTCTTAGACATTTATTGCTAATTGAGTTTTGTCAGAAGCTCGAAAGAGGTGGTGGCGTGAAAAATTCGAAAAAATTAGTGTTGAGCTAGGAATCGAAACTATACCTTTGACGTGTGAACGTCGCACTCCACCCACTACGCCACGGCGGCCAGATTTCCGGTATTTTAAGGAAGCAATTTATTCAAGCCTCCTCCACGTGATATCTCTTATAAACAGTAAACTATTTCAAAGCATGAATTAAAATTATCCACATCATGGTTCTACATGCACATCGCGTATTCTTCCGTTACTTAAAGACCAATTTAAAATCCGTTCCGCTCAATGTTGGAGAAACATCTTAACCGAAAACATATACCAGGTATACCGGTATGAAAAGAGCGTCAATATACAATTGTCTCGATAGGGAACATTTGTTGTGAACGAGCCCTTATTTTTTTGTTGTTGGTATGCTATGACATCTGTGAAAAATATTTGGTATACATCAAGTCATTGAACACGGAACATCATATTTTTTCATCGTGTTAAAAATGTCGAATTTTGTACCAGAAAGTGATGATTTGCGGAAAGCATTAATTTCTTGTTTTCATTTGAAGAAAAGTGCTGCAGAGTCGCATCGGATGCGTGTTGAGGCATATGGTGATCATGCTCTATCAGAAGCAACATGCAAAAGATGGTTTCAACGGTTCAGAAATAATGATTTTGATGTGAGAAATGAACAACGTTGAAGACCAGCAAAAAAGTTTGAAAACGCCGAATTGCAAACGATATTGGATGGAGATGACACTTTGAGTCAAAAGCAAATGGCAGCAATGATAAATGATGCACAACAAATAATTTTTGACCGTTTGAAAGCTATGGGAAAGATCCAAAAGTGTGGAAAATGGGTGTCACGTGAATTAAATGAAAGACAGATCGAAAACTGAAAAAAACACTTGTGAAATTTACCTTCAAAGAAATGAAAGGAAATCGATTTTGCATCGGATTGTTACTGGCGATGAAAAATGGATTTATTTTAAGAATCCTAAACGGAAAAAATCATGGGTTAATCTGGGACAACGATCAACTTCGACTGCAAAACCAGATCGATTCGGCAAGAAGAAAATGCTGTGTGTTTGGTGGGACCAGAAAGGTGTGCTGTGCCACGAGCTCCTTAAACCTGGTGGAACCGTTAATAATGATCGCTGCCGACAACAAATGATCAATTTGAACCATGCATTGATTGAGAAACGACCACAATGGTCCAGAAGACACGGCAAGGTAATTTTTTTCCGTGACAATGTACCTGCACACAAAGCAAAACCGGTTCAGGATACAATCCAAACACTTGGCTGGGAGCGGCTAGCCCACCCGCCGTATTCACCAGACTTGGCTCCTTCCGACTACTATTTGTTTTCATCGATGGGACACTCATTGGCTGAGCAGTACTTTGATTTCTACGAGGAGGTCGAAAATTGGGTGTTTGATTGGCTTGCTTTAAAAGACGACCAATTTTATTGGCGTGGTATTCACAAATTGCCAGAAAGATGGTCAAAATGTGTAGAAAACAATGGCCAATACTTTGAATGAAATGTATTTACTTTACCATTACTAATTAGTTTTTTATTTTCAAAAAAAAAAAAAACGGTATACCTAGTATGTAAGTTGACTCCAAGCACTTCCGTATTGATATGAAGGTATTAGTCCCAGTCGCGCGAAATAAATGATTCCGGTGAAAGTGTAACTATCTAAAAGAGTCATGCGCACACAATTTATTGTCACAAAAGCCATAAATTCTTTCTTTTCGATTTTCAGAAGCAAAATCCACAAAATTTCAGCTATGGTCGATTTTAATACCTATTCGGTTTGATTCGCCAGACATCTTGGCATTTGAGAGCCCCAATCTCAGCACACTATCTAATCCCTTGCTCGATTTATGCACCTTCTGGCGCACAACTTAACCAAATCCTGAAGCTAATTTTCTCAACCGGTTCTCGTCACAAATTGTTCTATTCGGATTCCTCCGACATTTATCATTCAATTATGTCCCGAAACCGGTACTGTTGGTTGGATTTTTCGTTTTTCATTTCCATACCCACCAAGGCTAGTCAACTGCTCGTGGCTGGGCGCTGAATAACTTTCGATTAGTACGGCACGACAAGCCGATCTCTGTAACAAAGCCCGATCGCTGCCATCTACCACGTATTTACATTCCGAATCGAAAGTAAACCGGCTAACGCGACATTTTCGCTGGTCACATCTGCATATTCCATTCGACTGCTTGAATGAATAAGAACTCTCCTCTCTCGGGGAGTAGAAGATTATTTCCCGATTCGATCAAAGAAATAAGGTCGGTGGCTGGCTAAAGTCACGTTATTTGACGAGGCTTATAACTGAGCTTGAGGAATAGCTCCTTTCATGTCAAAAACTGGAGCTTTTCACTTTTGCTACCGAGAGACAAAAGACTTTATGAAGCAGTATGGGTCCGAGTGGAACCACTTTGGAGGTTTCTGTTTTGCTTCGGGTTGGGTTGGGTTAGGTTAGGAGTTCACAACAAAGTCGTCCATAAATTTGTTTTACGACACAAATTTATTGTCTTTTGCGTTCATGGTGTTGGCGTGCTGTGTTGAAAAGGGAGAGTGGCGGTGATTGATGCGGAAGTTGACTGACTTTCAAATTGGGCTGATGAGCGATAACAGGCAGATTGAGACAGTTCCTCTATTTCAGATATCAACAAAGTGAAATGTTTTCCCCACCAAATTGGAGAAATCAAATTTCAGATTATCAGAAATATAAGCTCTAGGTTTTAGAGAAACGCCCTATCGAAATCTATTCGCCTATAAATTAGTGGAATTTTTTAAGTAACTGTGTCGAGAAGCGATATGCTGTTAGAACTTAGAGGAGGCAGCTCTTAAAAATCTATTCCATCTTATTCAAAATTTCCTTCAAAGGTGGCGTATTCGTATTCCTTGGACATTTGCTGCCTAAGAGCATTAAAGTGACCGCAAATGTCAACATCTGCCCACGAGAACCCGCCAGAAACTTTACAAGGAAGCCCAAAAGCCGAGCAGTCTCTTTAGCCTCTCTTCAAACTCAAAGAAAAGGATGTTCAAGCCCTGTGGTCGAAATTCTGCCTGTTTGTGATTTAAATTTAATCGAAAGCGTAACACGGTTCGCTTGGAGGAAATATTGATGCTGTTGGCAGTTCGAATGGTCAGGTTGTCTGAGAAGCGGGCAGTGCGCGTGCAACTTGTCACATGACTGTCATCAGTAACCATTTTTTTAACTTCCCCATACGATTACGATATAAAAGAGATCTTAAATTGGAAAAAAATCCCAACTCCTTCCATCTCCATTCATACATTCCCCAACATCGAATTGAACTTGGCACTCGGCACAAAGTTCTTTCGAAGGCAAGGCAAACAATCAGATCTGCTGCACACTCGAACTCAAGCCTCGACTAGTTCCTCTGCTCGTTGATGGGCAAATGATGAGTGTACCTCGCTGAGAAGCCATTCGGGCTGAATGTTCAATTTCACTGCTCGTACTTGGGGCATTGTTTAAAGTGCACGCAACAGTCAAAAGCCTGTGCAATCTGCTGACTAGATGCTTTCGCTTTCATGATGATGCCGCAATGCAAAGTCTGATTTATGCACGCAGTCTCCCTCACCGTCACCGCCGCCGCCTCCGACGGCCCAACTCATTTGAATGCACATATTGCACTCAATTTCAACGCTATCACCTTCTTTGCCATAATTAGCCAATTTAATTGCAACATGCAACCCAATTACTCCCCCAAAGTTATCTACCTAATGCTCATGTAAACATCATTATCCGGCGCTCCCCGCCGCCGGCATGGGAAAACTGAAATGATACCCTTGGACACCACCACCACCGCCGCCACTACCGACCACTGCCGGAGCCATCGTCGGCCCACTGGCCCACTTCTCGTCACGTTTGCCGGGCTCTCTCTGATTATTATTTTTCCATCCCCAGAGGAGATCACGATTTTTCGCAGTAGAATCGAAAATTAAATTGAATTACAGGACCAAAGGAGCAAAAGCTTCATCAGTTCGGTGGTGGGTAGTGGAGTGGGCGTTGTGGGGCACGTAGCGCGCGGCCTCCACCCGCCGTCCGTGTGACCAGAGCCAACTTATATTAAATTTCCAAAAATATCCTCGTGCCGGTGAGCAACTCATTCATCCTCGTGTTGTTACAAGGATTTTCCTTAACTCCTGCCGCAGTCAGATAAATGTCAGTGGAGTTAGTGTGGATGTGCGAGAAGTACCTTGCAGCAGGTGATTACAGATATGAGGACTCAGGGAATATGGGGACCTCCTTAACACTGGAGCGGGGTGTATGAGACACTTGGCAGAGATCAGTCCGAAGTTCGGAGTGGCGGGGCGGGACTGTCACCTTTAAGGAAATGAGATAAAAGAAATGCAATTCTTCTCTCAAGGATGCGGATTATACTTCTTTGATTCACTGGATGTACGACCAGAATGTGACACCTTGGATGGCGCTTGTCGGATGTGAAGCACTTGACGCTGTTTGAAGGAGGAGCCGTCGCCGTGCTTTTTGAAGAGCATCGATGAGCTGCTTTATTTCGATATCACGAGTCTTGAAGCGGGAGGGAGAGGCGGTGGATTTGGGTGGAGGAGTAGAAAGAATTGAAAAGGGATTTGATTCTGAACTGGTCTTTTGTGCGGAGTTCCTTAATCGCGAGTTGGGGTTTATTTTCTCTCTTTCATTTCTTCATTTCCTTCAGGAATGGATGGGGCTGAGTTTACTGGTAAGGTGATCCCGCGAATTTGATGGATTTTTTTTTTGGCACAACGGAAGGCATTCCTTGTACTGCGTGCTCCTGTTTGGTAAATTGAGACGGGCAATATTAGTTAAAAAAAATTCGCTTTCGCAATGGGCACACTGGACAACGTGAATGTTGCTCAAATTTGGTCGCAATATCCTTTGGGGATTCTTCTTGCGATTCGGAAGGAAGATGTTGCTTTCAATCTTGATGCTGGTGTTAATAATAATGATAATTCTATGGCGCACAGTCCACAGGGGTACCAGGGCCTAGCTTGCTCGTCAACTACTCGTGTTGTGCGCGCTACTGTTCTCTCACGAGTAGAAGGGACCTACAGGTGTTTGGTGACTCCGAACGGCGAAGTTTGAGAAGCTTTCTTAGACAGTTATTACTCTTTGAGTGTTGTCAGGAGCTCGAAAGAAGTGGTGTCATGAAAAATTCGAGATGTTCAGCCGGGAACCTAACCTAGACTCTTCGGTGTGTGAGCTTCGCACTCTACCCACTACACCACGGCAGCTCTTAACTTAACCACCAAAACCACGCATTTTCGACAAGAGAGGCTAATGCCAGACTCTGGAAACGCGCAACAATCTTGCTTCCTAAACTCTGCGCAAGTGGTTCCAATTATTGGAGAGATATGCCATCAAGTCACTAGTAGACCGGTTGCTGCGGAAGCCATATTGCCATTCATTCCGGGTTTTAAGACATTTAATAAACTAACGTATCAGGGTGTCCATAACCTTAGAATGTAGGGGTGTAGGGTGCTTAAGTGCTAAATATTAAAAAACCCTTTTACCATCACAGTCTTTTGTCTAAGATTAAATCCAAGTATTCAGGTCGTTTCTCCAACTTTGAAGTAAACTATACCGCACTAAAGAACCAGAAAAGCCATTAGGACCCTAATCAAGAGCAAGTAAGACATTGTAAGCAAGTTAGATATTTAACTCTGTGTCTACGAATCACTGCCTGTAGATTTCCTCCTTCAGGCCTATTTGCCTCTACAGTGTCGTGCTTTCTTCTACGATTTCAAGAAAGACTGGCAGGTCTATCAGGACACTGGTCCACTTGCTGAAAAGGCCGGTTGGCTAGTCTCTCTCAGTCTTTTCCTTGGGAAGCGAAAACATATTGGTCCAACTCTTGCGCTTAAGCCGCCTTTACAAGGCAGGGCTATCAGGACACTGGCCCACTTGCTGAAAAGGCTGGGTGGCTAGTCTCTCTCAGTCTTTTCTTTGGGAAGTGAAAACACATTGGTCCAATTCTTGCGCTTAAGCCGCCTTTACAAGGCAGGGCTATCAGGACACTGGTCCACTTGCTGAAAAGGCCGGTTGGCTAGTCTCTCTCAGTCTTTTTTTTGGGAAGCGAAAACACATTGGTCCAACTCTTGTTCTTAAGCCGCCTTCACATGCCTATCAGGACACTAGCCCACTTGCTGAAAAGGCCGGTTGGCTAGTCTCTCTCAATCTTTTCTTTGGGAAGTGAAAACACATTGGTCCAATTCTTGCGCTTAAGCCGCCTTTACAAGGCAGGGCTATCAGGACACTGGTCCACTTGCTGAAAAGGCCTGTTCCTTGGGAAGCAAAAACACATTGGTCCAACTCTTGCTCTTAAGCCGCCTTTACATGGCAGGGCTATCAGGACACTGGTCCACTTGCTGAAAAGGCCGGTTCCTTGGGAAGCGAAAACACATTGGTCCAACTCTTGCGCTTAAGCCGCCTTTACAAGGCAGGGCTATCAGGACACTGGTCCACTTGCTGAAAAGGCTGGTTGGCTAGTCTCTCTCAGTCTTTTTTTTGGGAAGCGAAAACACATTGGTCCAACTCTTGCGCTTAAGCCACATTGATCTTTTAGTTTCCCAAAGAAGGGAGTTCAAAGAGATCTGTCTGTTGACTCGTTATGGGGATTATAAAATATCACCGCTAGCATTCTTCTTCCCAAGATGGACCATTCATCCTTTCCCCTTGAAAGAGGAAGGCGTACCATTCTACAGGTTGATTGACTACCTACTTGTGTGCGATGATTTGGACGCAGACGTCATTCAATGCGCAATGCTGGTGCTGATAGCCCTCTCTACGTTCCCACTAATTGGCAGTATGTCAAAAAATGAAATGAATGTGCTTCCTTGGCAGTTTAGATCTGAGAAGTCCATTCAGGGCTTATGAGGAAACGCAGTTCCGAAGTGCGCCAACTCATCCTACAAAATTCAAATTGGTATCTGTCCTTTTGGGGTTAAGCTTTGAAACCTAATTATTTTGAAAACAAATGGCAGAGAGAATAAGAAACAGCTTAGCACAAAGTCAAAGTCGCTCAACACACGTCTAATGCGGCCAATCTGCACAATCACATTGCAAAACCGCATTTACATCAAATCCTAGCCCATGCGGTGTTCCAATTTACAACTTTAAAGCGCTTTCCCCCTTCAAAGATTGGATCTATGGGTTAACCCCCAATCGCCGAACTCGCAATACAGAAGCAGCCACACTCGCCGCACAATCATCCGAGCACGGTCCAGCATCTGTTTTTATAGCCAACAGCATATTATGCCACTCAGCGCCTCCATTCCTGACACGCTCACCCCGACGCCCAGACCGCGCCAAAGTCGCCCTGCAGCCAAGCGACCAAAAATTACAAACTCCACGCGGCGGCTGCTGCTGTCGGCAATTTGTCTTCCCAACGTCCGCCCATCGTGCCAGTTCACATCCGCAGAAAGCATTTTAATTACACATATTCTGAAATCCGCCGCTACCTTGAATATAATTAATCAACTCTTTGGCACGCCAGCAAATAGACACACCATGGTCCAGGCACGATTGCAGGGACAGATGCGCCACACCGCAGTCCCTCCCGCGGCACACCGCCAAAACAGCATCGATACCCCGATAAAATATCGCGTTTCAATTGAATTAAACGATTTCACTGTGCATTTGCTAATTAATCCCGAGCTCCGTCAGCCGTCAGCGCTTCCGTCGGCCGGGCGAGGGCGAGCTTTATCGGCACTCTCATCCTGGCGGCCGCAGGCGAGGAGTTAATAAAAAATAAATCTGCAGCCGGCCATCGAAACGGCATAAATATTAAATTAAAATGATTAAGTGGATTTTTTATTATTATTTTAGCACTTGTTTGGGATTTTTTTTTGGTTCGGTTCTTGCTGCCGTTGCTGCTGCTCATTGTCCTGAGTACGTGGGCGAATTGTTAAATTGGCGAATTGGCGCGTTGTTAGGGCTCCGCAGTGATTCTATGGCCACGTCGGCTCGCCATAAGAGGCAATTGAATTGGAAAATTAATGGTTATACGGCAGTTTGTGAAGTATCTGTATCGCTTGCGCATTTGTCTCGATGGGGCTGGTTTTTTGTGCGCGGTGGAAACGAGTTCGTGGTGATTTGTGATACGATTTCGGACTGAGTTGAAGTCGTTTTGACATTCGGGAGAGTCTACATTCAGTTGACATGCCACCGACACAACTCTGTCACAGCCGCAGACGCTTATCTGGCGAACTTGGTCAGATCTCGAGTGCCGCAGCCGGCTGGACTGCGTAGTTGATCTGCGACTGGTTATGCAATGACGTTAACGTGGAATTCCACTTGCTGCTGCTGGGGAAAGGTGGTCGATTTCCAGTTTTTTCCGGTGATCCAAAGGAGTGGTGGACTGTTGAGTGTCACGAATTGCGAAACTGTTAATTGAATCATTTGAGACCATTCTAGGGGGTCGAATCGGACAAATACTTGTCAATTCGATTCGAGGCTTGACTGACAAGCTGCTCCCTGCTTGATCGCATTCCACGCCACGCCTTGGATCTTTCTTTCACGCCCTCGGTGATTTAAAGTTTGGCGGCTTCCATTCACGCACGCACGCAGAGTGACGGGTGTCATAAAAAAATTGCGGCTGACTCTTTGTTGCGCGATTCCAATTCCGATCCATCAGCGACTGAGGCTGCTTTGTTATTCAATGCGCTAGACCTTGTCGGATTTAAATGAAAGTGCCATTTGTTTTGACTATGCTTCGGAGTGGATGAACCTTTTATGAGTGATCGCGGATGCCGCGATCAATGCCAATCGGAGAACATCGAACGACTGCCGAAGTCCATGGGATTATGCGGCGAATTTGAGACGCAGCTGTCTGATCACCCGTCAGATTGTGAAATATGCTTTTGGCGATTTGTTTTATTTGCTGCCACCGACAGTCGGGTGAGATAGACTTCTGTTACTGTCACCGACAGTCGGGTGAGATAGACTTCTGTTTAGGAAACAAACGTAATTTATTCTGATCGTGTGAAACGTTGGTAAGAGACTGTAGATCATGTGCAAGAATGAGAATTGAAGGCTATTCATATGGGGGGAAATGTCTTTGTCTAGAGGTTTTATTGTGCAGTGTTGGGGACTTAATGTTCTTTGCCTGGGGAAGTGGTATTCAGTTGCCAGGCCTTGGAAGTAGATTAGAAGGGAGTGATGTTTTGGTAAAATTATGGATCAGATGAAGGTAATGATGAATTATAACTTCCTAGTGAAAGTAATTCGGAAATCGATATATCATGTTGCACAGAACACAAACACATATGAAAAGAAATGTCTGGATTAACGTTTGTCTATATCAACAGCTTTATGGTTGATAATAGGCATTCAAGCCAACCGCTTTGACGTAACAGGCGTTTTAATTCCTTAAGTTCCATTAATCTGATTGGCTTTCCTTGCGCAAAATGTCTCTGGTGAGCCGCTAGAAGTTTCTCATCGGGAAATAGAAACCATCTAGTAGAGAATGCTCTTGCGCAAAGAGGGTGCCGTTTACGGTTATACATTTTAAAAGAAGAAATTTCGATTAACATCATAAACTTGTCTCAAATGTGATAAACAGCACTGTGCAAGATAATAGCACCACGTTCGACTTCGTTACTATTTAGCTGGTAACTTTTTCCTACCGTCATGCAAACACATCATATTTACTGCACAACATCCTTATTCCATCAGTAATAAGACCCATGAATAAGATAAGAAAAATGTGCATTCTGAAGTTAGAAAAGGCTCGTTATCCGGAATAACATTGAATTTCGGTGTGTGCAAAATAATAGCACCAGGATCAAAAATTCATGAATATGAAAAGACAATGGAATAGTGAAGATTTTTGCTCTTATCTTTTTTATTGGGTTAGTACTTAGTCGTAAAACCTTTACTTTTAAGTACAGCGTCACAACGTCATGGTATGGACTCGATTAAGATCTAATATCGCTGAACAGCGATATTACTCCACGCAATCAGCACAACATTCCACACATTTTGCTTCCTATACAGCTTTCTTAACACGTTCCCTGCCAGGCTGTTTTTCATTAGGTGTCATTTCTACGCCGCGTGTACCGAAAACAGTACACGGTAAGCTCTTTAATAATTTTGTATAAATTCTTATTGATTTGCTTTGCTTTGCTATCATGACTACTCACCACGCCGCGTGTACCGTTATTAGTACACGATGCAAAAATTCCTCTAAACATCACTAAATAACATAAAACAATCATAACGAAAATTAAAATTTAGAAAAAAAAAATAATTTGAAAAAAACACGCTGGCGTAGAAATGAAGCTAAGCGTATACTGTTTTCGGTACACTCGGCAGAGAACGTGTTAACATCTGTCCAAAGGTTTTCAATGGGATTCAGTCCGGAAACTGAGGCGCTCACTCGAAAATATAAACTCCATTACTTTTGAAAAATTCTTTGACCACTTTACTCGTATGTTTGGGGTCATTGTCTTGCTGTAAAATCCATCTAAGTGGCATATATGGTATAATACATATCCACTCTGCGTAAGGTAGCATGATTTCTCTCATTTTGCTGACATAAACTTCAGCGGTCATCTTCGGTTTTATCCTAAAAATGGGATTAGTACCATAATAGGAATAGCATCCCCATACAATAATTTTGCTCGGCCGTGCTTTACATTCTTGATAGCACACTCCGATTGAAACTCTTGGATTTCCGCCTGCGAATAAATGTCCTCGGTCCCAGGAGTAGCAAATAAAACTATTTTGGGTTTGTCTGTCCATAATATATTGCGTCATTTAGAAGGTTCCCAGTTCAGGTGTTGTTTCGCAATTTTTGGTGCGTTTTAGTTGGTTGATTTTTGACAGTAGTGGTACTTTTCTGGGACTTCTGGCAGGTGAATTTGTTTCTGCCACCACTGGTAAAATTAAATCCTCTTGTGTATCTTCTAGTATTTTCCTTGCGTTCATAAACGGGTTACGTTTGGCGAATCTTACTATTTGCCGTTCATCGGCAGAGATTCGTTTCGATTTTCATCCTCTTTTTCCGCCTTCTGGGCATATGTTTTGGCATTCGCAACCATTTTATTTGAACACTCAACAATTTCAATTATAACTTTGTAAGTTATAATTGAAACAGAAAGCTTTTTTTTTATTAAGACACGTTTATCGGGAGTACAATGCACTGCACGACCCATTTAACTTTGCTAACAATATTGCACTTTGAAATATTATCTTTTAATAATTACAATAATATGTGTAGAATTAGTTTATAATCAAACAAAATTCAAAAGACTGGTATACACTTCGAAAACGCTCTTCAGAATGACGTGGTGCTATTATTTTGCACATTTAAATTTGCCTGCATATTCGGTAACAGAACCTTTCTTAACGACAAGATAGAGTTTTTTTTATCTTGTTTATGGGTCTTATTATTGATATAATAAAGATGTTGTGCAATAAATATGAGGCGCCTGCCCATAGGAAAAAGTAAATAGCATAAAAGTGAAGTGATGTCAAACATGGTGCTATTATTTTGCACAGTGCTGTATGTAAGTACGGATATAAACAAATTGCCGTCATTTTGACAAATCAGCGAAATTTTAAAACATTAAATATTCTTAATTTAAGAAACTTTTATTCCAGCTAGCAAATATTCCAAGTTAAGTAATTCCCGAATTTCACAGCAACCCGTATTAGCCTACGACGATTTAAAACACCAACCACTTCAAAGTAGATTTCTTCCTTGTTGTGTTGTTGTGTTATTATTATTATCCATTTTTTTTGTTCGCTCAGCGGGGATACAAGCAAGAGCGTCATGCCCAGAAGTCGGTCGGTCGCTTCTCAACTGTGCTAGAGCAGCAACTTCTGCGAATAGTCTTTTCTGAGTCCAAAAATTTGTTTAACGACTAGCTCTATAGTGTCTGACATTCGCCTTAATTTGTCTTCAGTCATCTCGACTGTCCTGTTCACTATGCCCTTGTTATGTTTTTCTACGAACATCACATAATATTCATTTTTACACATGAATACGTGGGTTTAATTACTACTTAATTTTCAAATGAAACTTCAACATGTTAGAGAAAGTCACCTATCCTTCAGTTCACGTCATTTAGTTCGTAATACGATTCGGGCAGCTAAACAGTAACAAATATTTGTTACTTCCTGGCAGCTTTCATACAACGATCGCTTTGCTTGTACCCAAGATTTAAGCGGAACGCTCGTAGTCGCTGGGCTATGAGGGCTGAAACGCGGCATGTGGCTGGTTAAGTTCTTTGGATTCAACGCTTAAGACGGCTGTAGAGAGTTCGAAAGCTATTCGAATATAAGCAATTGAAACAACGCAACAGATGCGTATATGGCGCGCACAAGTGGAAAAGGAACGGGAACGGGGAAAGTTCGGGACTAGAGGCAGCTGGTGTGAGATCGTGATGAGTGAAGAGGCATGTTGGTTGAGTCCATGATCAAACTTTGAATAAAGCGCCACACAAAGAAGAAGACGAAGCTGCAGGTGCTTCCTGCATTTCATTTCGAATTATCGAATAAGGTCATTGTGCTAAGTTCTACTTCTTCTTCTTATGACGCAACAGTCCGGGGTGGACCTGGGCCTCAACAAACATGCCTCTCCAGCCAGCACGATCTTTCGCTGGAAATGGAAATTAAACCATCATTATTAGTGGGAAAGTAAAAAGAAATAGTCAAAGTATTGACCATTGTTTTCTACATATTTCGACCAATGTGTGAATACCACGCCAATAAAATTGTTCGCCTTTTAAAGCAAACCAATCAGACACCCAATTTTCGACCTCCTCGTAGGAATCAAAGTGCTGCTCAGCCAATGTGTGTCCCATGGATGAAATCAAATGGTAGTCGGAAGGAGCCAAGTCCGGTGAATACGGGGGGTGGCTGCTCCCAGCTAAGTGTTTTGATTGTATCCTGAACCGGTTTTGCATTGTCATGGAGCAAAAATTACCTTGCCGTGTTTTCTGGGCAAGGTTCAAATTGATCATTTGTTGTCGGTAGCGATCAGTATTAAAGGTTTCACCAGGTTTTAGGAGCTCGTGGTACAGCACACCTTTCTGGTCCCACCAAACACATAGCATTGTCTTCTTCCCGAATCGATCTGGTTTTGCAGTCGATGTTGATGGTTGTCCCAGATTAACCCATGATTTTTTCCGTTTAGGATTCTTAAAATAAATCCATTTTTCATCGCCAGTAACAATCCGATGCAAAACCGATTTCCTTTCGTTTCTTTGAAGCAAAAGTTCACAAGTGTTTTTTCGGTTTTCCATCTGTCTTTCATTCAATTCATATGGCACCCATTTTCCACACTTTTGGATCTTTCCCATAGCTTTTCAACCGTCAGAAATTGTTTGTTGTGCATCATTTATCATTGCTGCCATTTGCTTTTGACTCAAAGTGTCATCTCCATCCAATATCGTTTGTAATTCGGCGTTTTCAAACTTTTTTGGTGGTCTTCCACGTTCTTCATTTCTCACCTCAAAATCATTATTTCTGAACCGTTGATACCATCTTTTGCATGTTGCTTCTGATAGAGCACGATCACCATATGCCTCGACAAGCATTCGATGCGACTCTGCAGCACTTTTCTTCAAATGAAAACAAAAAATTAATGCTTTCCGCAAATCACCACTTTCTGGTACAAAATTCGATATTTTTAACACGATGAAAAAATATGATGTTGTCTGATGTATACTAAATAATTTTCACAGATGTCATAGCAAACAAACAAAAAAAAAATAAGGGCTCGTTCACAAAAAATTTTCCCTACCGAGACATTTGTGTCTTGACGCTCACTTCATACATGTATACCTGGGCTGACTGTTGTTACTCCTTGAGTGTTGTAAGCAGCTCAAAAAGGGTTGTGCTTTGAAAATGGGGGATGATTGAGTGTCGAACTGTAACCACTTTGCCAGATGTTGTTATAATTATAAATCATGTTGGCCGCCTGTTATGTTGTTCTTATTCGAATCCCCATCTTTCCTTTATCTGTAGATCTGGTTTCAAGTACAGACGTCCCTCGTTCAACGCGGTACTTCTACAAGGCGTTTTTAATAAAACGCGATTTAAAAACAAAAAGTTTCAGAAAAAGCAATCAAAGGCTGATTTCTGATATCACAATCATACAACCACTTTGAGAGCGTCCAACAATTTGTTTCTTATTTCTTCAGATGTAGTTATACACCCTAAGCGCGACGAAGTATGATGTTCGAAGGCAGTGACAAGCAAAAGCACAAAAATGAAGTTTGTTAATGAATAACATTCATGTTTCCCAATTGTTGTTTTCATTATGCTTTTAATTTTTTAAGGTATGAGTTTTGATTTTGAGCAGTTATCGTACATATATACATTTTTATTTCAGTACCTATTTTATATTGGAAAAAGCTTATTGGAACATTACCCTCAAATATATATGAAAGCTAAGTCTTCTATAATGCGAAACACATACCACGGAATTTTCCTGAAACGTAACCACCGCATTAATCGAGGGAGACCTGTATTTCAAATCGCGCAGCTTAACAAAACAAACAAACAACAGAACAGGGAACAATTATTTCTGACTGTCGCACCATCCAATTATTATTATTAAATCATGTTTGATCATATTTATTCAGAGTGGAAATTAATTCAGTAAATTTTTTGTGTTTAAAAAAATATTCAAAAGAAATTAAAAGACTACATCACTCAAAGAATTGTCCGTCGGAAGCGTCTACTATTTCACATCTTTCTGTGATTTTTTCCATCTTAAGGAATATAATCATATTAGCTCCAGCGTTTTATTTGTGAAACATTCCACACTGCACTGTTAATAACGACGGGAGCACAAGCGCTTAAGAGCACCACTCCCGTTTTCTTTGATCACTGCACTGCCCCGAGAAAGTGGGAAACAATTATCCCTTTCACACGAAAAGTCCCCTTCATTAATCGTGGTCATTTTGAGCCATCGCTTGAAGATGTCGCTACTTTATGACTTCAAAGCCATAATTGCCCACTGAATAGTCGAAGAAACGATTGGGACATAAAGTGAAAAACTTGAGTTTTTCATTATATTCGAGTAAACACCAGAATATTTCCTTCTTGGGTTGTAAGAACAGGAACACGGATACATGTCATCTGCAGCTACTAAACAATTGCTGTGGAAAAAGGATAAAACAGAAAAACAATTACGAGGTGCTTAGACCAAATTCTAAAACTAGTCTAGTTGCTCTCCAACATTGCTCCCGATGAGTTGGAGTCAATAGTGGACATGCATTACGTTACCGGTTGGCTTTCGAGCTAATAATGTAGAAAATAAGGATTGTCAAAAGGAAAAACGCTGTTGTTACATACTGTATAGGGGCTGCAGGTTAAGCTTTCAATTGCTGGCGCTTCGGTCCTCACCTCACAGACGTCCTTCAACATCTGGTTACTTGTCCTTCTCACAGTTCAACTTGTGGATTTAGTGGTGGATTTTGCTAATTTAGAATTATTGGAGTGAATACTTGTACAATGTTTTTTCTAAACTATTAACAATGATGGTAAAGAGTTGGAAGGGGAACAAAATAGGCGCATAAGCAAGATCCGTCTTCAGTCAAAATGATAAGTTAAAGTAAGACGTCAAATGAAGATGTAAGACTCTACAGTAAGCTGAAGGGAAGTTTACTGAATTAAGCCCCGCATAAGCAGGATTAATTTTGTATTTCTCATTCTTCTCCTTCTTCGACTTTATCATCTCCTTCTTCTTCTTCTTCTTCTTCTTCTTCTTCTTCTTCTTGATCTTCTCCTTGTTCTTCTTTTTTTTCTTCTTCTTCTCCTTCTTCTTCTTTTTCTTGATCTTTTCCTTCTTCTTCTTCTTAATCTCCTTCTTCTTTCTCTTCTCCTTCATCATCACCTTCTTCTTCTTCTTCTTCGTCTTCTTCTTCTTCTTCTTCTTCCTTTTCTTCCTTTTCTTCATCATCACCTTCTTCTTTTACTTCTTCTACTTCTCCTCCATTTTCTTCATCTTCTCTTTCTCCTCCTTCTTCTTCTTTTTCTTCTTCATTTTTTCCCTGTTGTTGTTGTTGTTGTTGTTCTTCTTCTTCTTCTACTTCTTCTTCTTCTTCCTCTTCTTCTTCTTCATCTTCTCCTTCTTCTTCGTCTTTATCTTCTCCTTCTTCTTTCTCTTATCAGTTGGAGCTATAGTTCGTCGTAAACTTTCAACATCACCTTTTTCTTCTTCTTTTTCTTCTTCTTCTTCTTCTACTTCTACTTCTCCTTCTCTTTCTCCTCCTTCTTCTTCTTTTTCTTCTTCATTTTTTCCCTGTTGTTGTTGTTGTTGTTCTTCTTCTTCCTCTTCTTCTTCTTCATCTTCTCCTTCTTCTTCGTCTTTATCTTCTCCTTCTTCTCCTTCTTCTTTCTCTTATCAGTTGGAGCTATAGTTCGTCGTAAACTTTGGCCTCAAACAACGCGGGATCAAAAGATCTCGCGATCTGCCTCCAATTGCAGATTCCAAGTTGGTGGATGCCCTTCTTCGTCTGTGCGCACCATCTCAACTTATGCCATCCTTCATTGCGGTCTCCCAATAACTCGGATTTGAAGAACTTTCAGGCCGCGGCAGTGGTGTCCATACGAGACCTAGTTAAGCGTTGTACCCAAAGGCGCTCAATTAGGCGCATGTCATGCAGCCCAAAAAGTTCGTCGTTGAATCGTCTCCCTCAACTGCCATCATCAGGAATCTCACTCAGATTTTTCTCCCAAAAAACGTATGGGTCCCTAATCCGTACATATTCTGCAGTTTTTCTTCCCTGTCTGCTTATTATTCCTACAATTTCAATGCGACAAAGTGCAAGCTCTTGAAATCCACTCTGTTTTTTTAATTTAGTCATTATTGCATTTTGAATAAATACAAAATTATTCCAACAAACACCTTCAATTGAGCTCATTACGGTGTGTGTTATCAATTCCACACTCTCCCCTCCCCTCAAGAGATTATCCATTCCAACAGAGTGCGGAGGAACTGCAAAAAGGAATGTCTGCATTCTCGTTTCAATGACACACTCGCCTGTCCCTCCTCACTCTACGTGACTTAATTATCTTGGGCACACTCCTTTATTTTCTCATTATGTAGTCCCCTCCATCCTTCTGCCTCTGCGTTCCAGCAGAGATTTGTTTTTTTTTTTTTTCAAACAGAATTTTTCCAAGGTCTCTGATTTTAACTGCAGGCAAATTTGGATTCCCATCCCACCCTGGATTCTGCAGCCACCAGCCAAACGGTCCCCAGAGTCAATTTTCCGTGCGTCCATTCATCCCAGTCCGGGTCTGCCGTATCTCGTGGGGCAAATTGTCCGTCCAATCAAATTCCATCCATTCACTGCCCTCGTTTCCATCATCAAATGTCCCAAATTGCAATTGCAAACATCCGAGCGATAGCCCGGAAATCTAATTCAATCCAGCCGTCACCATAAACTGTTTCATTTACTCCCGATCCATGTCTCAACCGCACCATGATGTGAGCGCAAATCCCATGTCCAAACACCGTATCGCTCTTTGACATCACACATACCAAAGTCAATTAGCAGCATCGGTGGGATGCGAGAGTTCGGTTTCAGTTTCGGATTCAGATTGAATGGAATTGCCACAGTTAAGCACGTTCCCGGGTTCAGGCAACTAAATGGCGATAAATGGCGAGGCAATCCTAATACGGATCTAATTTGACACCACATTATCTGGCAGATACAAAGCGGCACCGACAGTGCCCCTGTCCTCCCGCACAAAGGTCACTGCACACCTCAGTGCGTCCATTTAATTCTCCATCCATCGCGCACACAGTGGCGATACGATCTGAACAGTTTTTCTCGCCCATGTGCCTCAAATTTACTGTGACGACGACAAGCCCGGATTGTGTTGACTCTGGCGGCGACGGAGGCCGGGACCCGGTCGAGACATCACTTCCATCAAGTCGGGAGAACCGTAAGGGCGGCAGGTATCTATGACAATTTATGAGGTGCGAATATGCGTGAATATTTCACGGTTGCCTGCACGCATTAGTCGCCGTAACACACGCAATTTCGGTCCCTGTGTATCGGCGGCGACGGCGGACGGGTTCCGAATCGATGCCTAATGACGTGGAAATGCTAAATGTCCCGCTGTCCGAAGATATCCCGATGACGATTTATATTTCACAATTTATTGTGCAACCACGCGCCTCGATGCACATTCGCTTTGCATATCCGCAGATCTCCGGAGATCAGGTTTCTGCGCCTTTCAAAGACGCGGACACACAGCAGGCATTACGTTGGTGCAAACTTGTCCTCGGAACCTGTCTCCGCACCGTCGTCGATGTCGAAGGAACGGACGTGGACGCGTGCTCCTGAGTGAGGGGCAACTCATTGCCGTTTCGGGAACCCGTTCTGAAATTGGGTCAACGTTAGACGAACGCAACGCTCTTGATCAAGGTAATTGCCGAGCGGGCCAGTTCCCCAGTTGGTCGGTGGCGGTGTCTCCGCAAGTGTGTGAACCCGTTTGTAAACCAGGATAACGACGTTGCTGCGAACCGCTATGATTTACATTCCACAGCCCATTGTGAACGCACACTGAGCGCGATTGATAGTGTGCACTCAAAAGACCAGCAGACTGGCCCGGTTGAATTGAAAGCTCATGTGCGATGCGGCCCTGTGCTGCAAGGCATCCAGACGAATTGTTTAACTGAGTTTTTGCAGCGAGCTACAACTGCGAAGCGTGCATAACAGCGAGGCGCGTGAATGAACCGCGAAAAAATGGTCTCTCCCACCGCCGAATGAAAGGAATGCACCTGCGGCCAAAAAGAGAGGTGCCCTCACCCCGTCCTCCCGCCTACCAGCGCACAGTGGATGCAGTTTGCCATTCAACTGGAAGCCATCCCGGGAGGACGGTGGTAGCTGTGGCTTTTATTTATTTATCTACGGTTTCTCTCTTTCGGTGCCGCAGAATCCGAGTTCAGTGCACCCTGTGTTGGTGTGTGTGTTGCAGAATGGCAGATGAGTAGCAGTGGTCGACAGGCATGCCGGAGAGCGCCGGAGCGCGCCGGAGTCATGAAGCTGGCGGTAAGGTGACCTACTGGCGCACCATCATGGTGGCGTTATCCGAAATCGCGGCTGAGTAGTTGTGGAATTGACGGAATCAGCAGAGGAACATGCTAATGGAGGTGGCTGGATGAAGTAAGAGTTGGCGATTGTTATCTTCCCCCTGATGGAGTGGGGCCCCGTACCGTAGGCAATTCGGTTCTCAAAGGCCGAGGCAGTTGTGCTGATCAAAAAAGAGGACAACTTTCGTGAAAGGGCATTCAACAGTGGCCTGACTTTGCGTAAGTCGGGGGCACAAAGCCAGATGTCGGCCGCTTGGCGTATGCAATGAATGGGAATGTCATTACAAACGGGTCCTCAATTACAGAGGCTCCAGCGAGACGTCACTCCATGGTTTTCGATGTTCATTTTGATGGACGTGCAGTCTTGTTTACTGATGTGGAATCCCTGTGGAGAAGAAGTGGTTAAACAGCTTCCGGGTAGTCAATAAAATTTACAACGATAAAGTACGAGGAAGCTGTTGGGGACTTCTAATCGGTTTGGAAGATAAACAGGATTTGGAAGAGAATATGTTTATTTGGGACATCTTGAAATCAGTCTGTCTGTATGATGACTTTGAACTCGCTTCAGTTGTTGTGACTGGGAACTGGGTACTGGGTTGGTTTTGTTTCCTGCAGACAGTCTAAAATGCATTAAACTCAAAATCCACAAAATTGATATTCGTTCTGCACAAAAATCACAAGTCAACATCAGAGGCAGGATATAACAAAAGTCAGCTCATCTGCTAGCTTATACCGACGACGTGGATGTGATGGGACGAACTTAGCGAACCGTCAATGCGAGGCGTTTGCTGGCATTGAATAGAAAGGGCTTACATGCGTCTGACGGTAAATGAGGCCAAGACAAACACTGTCATTGAGGAATGACACACAAAATCCATGTCTCGGCCAGAGCGTCACACTAGGCTACAGAAACTTGGATGAAGTAAAGTTCTTCGTCTTTCTCGGTTTCATGGCAGATAGAGACAATAACATCAAAATAAAAATCAAACGCAGACCCACTCTTGCCAATTGCTGTTTCTTTGGGCTAAAGGGGCTGTGGAGCAATAGACCTAAGGACTAAGCCTTCTTTGTGTAACAGCTTGATCATCTCAGTCCTGTTTTTTGGCCCGGAAATTTGAACGTTAAATGAAGAGGATGAGGAAGCCCTTTCTCTTTTCGAAAAAAAGTGCATGTAATTTTTGGTCCTGTTGGCCACCGAAGGAGAAGATTTAACGACGAGCTTTATGAACTGTGCAACGGCGAGCGCCTGGTCAAGCGTCTTTCACGCTTATGATGGCTTGAAGATGTAGAGCGTGTGGACAGCACTGCTTCGGGTGGAAAGGTCTTCGAGTCTTTTCCATTGGGACACTGCAACAGAGGACGGCCTAGGCTAAGGTGACACCCACAAGTGGAGAAGAACCTTAACCTAACTGGAGTGTGGAACTGGAGGCAGCTGGCTAGAGATCGTCCTGGCTGGAGAGGCATGTTGGCTTACACCCTGGTCCACCCCGGATTATGGCACCACACAAAAACTAAGAAGAAATGCATCGATATAAAAGTAACAGCTTCCTTATCCCCATACCAAACCTTTAACCCGCTTTATCCAATGCGTTATCACATTTTAAGTCATCAGCACACAGATTTAAGGTTGTGTGAGTAAATGGTTTACATTCGCGGATTCTTGCAGTGTCCCTGTTGCAGTCCTACGTGGACTTTACTAGATCTTGTCAAGGTTAGAAATGAGCACTTCTATATAGTTTTCTAATTCATTAAAAAAAATATTCCTCCAGCATGTTGACAATCAAAATTCGCACTGCTGAAAAACTGACTCTGTGTACTCATGGACGGTACAACAGCTCAGATTGCTGCAAATTGAGCTTTAATATTCCATCAGCATGGATGCTAGGACACAGGAACAAAAAAGGGAATTGTGTGAATGATAGATTCGTCATGTACTGTACCCTGTCCTTTACCGCTCTGGAAGATGAAATCTGCTCCGTACCCTCCGCTATAATTAAACACTTGCAAATGTAAGTTAGGAAAAAAAATAAATGTCTCATAAGACAAGCAGACTTCTCTTTCGACAATCCACGTGTAACGATTAAAATAGGTTTCACCAGAGTTCACAGAAGCATGCGCTTGACATCCCTCGCAATGACTTCTGAAGTATAGGGAGGGGAGAGAGTTGTAAGCTTTTCTCCATTTTCTTTGTGAAGACATAACCCTTGAAAATTTTAAAGGACATATTTTATATTGGATAGCAAAACAATCACGATCTTACAGAAGTCACTTCATTGCTAGCTTACGCTGATGACGTTGACGTGATTGGACGAACTCAGCGAGCCGTCAATGAGGCGTTTGCTGGCATTGAAGAGGAAGCGGTTAAAATGGGTCTGGCGGTAAATGAGGGCAAAGCAAAATACATGCTGTCATCAAGGAAGGACACACAACATCGACGCCTACGTACAGAGCGCCACATTAGACAGCAGAAACTTCGAGGTGGTCAAGGACTTCGTCTATGATGAAGCTCCATCAAGGCCCAGTGTTTATGGTATGGTGAATTCAACCGAGTTCGTAGTTCACTCCAAGACGAATTCCGTGAAGGTCGTCCAAAATAATTTGTTGTTCCGGAAACCATTGATGCTATGCGCCAATTGATATTGCAACATCGTCATGTGACCTATCGTGAGATTGAGACAACCTTAGACATTAGCGGGACCAGCATACATTCAATATTGCATGAATATTTGACCGTCAAAAAAATTTGTTCGCGTTGGATCCCACACAATTTTTCAATCTCTGACAAAAAGGTTTGTGTCGATTGGTGGAAAGAAATGCTCCAAAAATACGATCGCGGTGCTTCGAAGCACGTCTCTCGACATCGTGACAGGTGATGAATCGTGGATTTATGTGTATGAGCCCGAAAGTAAACAAAAGTCGATTGTATGAGTGTTTCAAATTGAGCCAAATCCAACAAAAGTTGCTCGCGCACGAAGCACTTCCAAGAAAATGGTCGCCTGTTTTTTTCGGAAAAACAGGACATGGTGCAGCCGTACCACAAAAACAACACAGAACAGTCAATTGTGAGTGGTACACAATCATTTGTTTGACAGTTGTCTTCCAAGAAATCACTGACTACATCGATGTTGTGTGTCCTTCCTTGCTGACAGCATGCGTTTTATTTTGCGCCAAACCAATTCGAATTCATAACAAGCGTTAAACTTCATGCATTTGCGATGAAAGCTGATGACCAATCTTTTAAAAAATCGCTTCAATACGTGCGAAAATGTCTGCCAGAAATTCTTACACTCATAAGTAATCGTATGTCAGACCTTATAATCCAAGCAGACTGTCGCATCACACAACCTTTTCGAGTCTCTAACGCGACAACATATTATTTGTCAGTGCTCGACGCAAATTCCTTCAAAACAAGGTCAATCGCGATCCCCGTGGACTTCTAATTGATCTTTTATGGCATCTCCTTTAAATTCGTGTCCAAAGCTGTGCCATAATTCACCAACATCTGCCCGCGCACACGCAATCCCATAAAACTTGTCAAATCCAAACTTCTGTTTCTCACAAGCGTGCAGATCATACAAACCTCAAAAGATCGTTCCCCAAATGTACCGAGATTCTGGCTGAAAAATTGCGTGCTTTGAATCGTCTCGAATGTAGTCAACATACTTCTCGATCCGAATTGCCTCCGTTATTGACAAGCAAGTGAGAAGATCTAATCCCACAGAATGTCATCCACTTACGTGTCTGGCCATGACCATGGCCAACATCAGTAGCTACATAAATTCTGGTTTTAATGTTCCTGGCGTATCTCGATGGTATTTGGTTTGATCGTTGGAGGCGAAACGTGTGTTCGTTTAATTGAGCAGCGCATTTAGATGCCCCTATCGAAGGCAATTGGGTGGCGATCTGATTGCCAGGGTGTGTGCGACGATTTCAAATGGATTGTAATGTAGTGAGAAACTCGATCAGTGATCGCACCTCTTCCTGTTCTCTACCGCGACCTGTGACAATAACGAGTTGATCCAAAGATTGAAATCTCTGTTACACGTTCGCCAACGCTCTTCAAGAAAGTGAAACGCTCCACCAAATCTTCCAAATGGCTCTTTAAAACCAACCCAAACCCGAGCAGCTTTCGATTAAGGAGTGCCGACTGACGACCAGATTCCACGCATTGATTTACATTTCCATCACGTCTGCCCAGACCCGTCCACGAGTGGGCCCAGTCAGGGTCACTCATCTCTGCTCGAAGGGAAATCAAAACCCGACCAATACCAAAAAACTCGACCAACAACCTCTACGATCGGTGGTATCGACAAGATCTTACACGCGAAACCCAGATTCCCTCCGGAATCCGCTGCTGCGCAATTGCTTGTGCCAAAAACCGTAACGAGCGCGATCACGCATTTTTTTCCCTCACTCAACAAATGTTTACCACTGGCTGACTTTGGTGTCTTGTTTCTCGTTCCAGGTGCTGCAACCACGGATAAGGTAAGAGATTCCCACGAAATCGATCCTCACGAGTGATCGTCTGAATTTCACAAGACGCCGCCACCACCGCGCTGCTGTGATGTCGATGAAGACAAATCACACGATCGATGAGCGATCCAACCACCGAGACCCATAAACTCAGCTGCATGTCTGGTCAGTGACTAAGACCGATCGCATCAAGCGGACCCGTTGCATCAGGGCTTGCAAAACCGCATGTTTGCGTTTCAATTTATTGGCCAGCTGTGAATTATGGGCCGCCGCACCGCACTGCAACTACAGCAACTCGCCGGGCCGGGGTTCATCGGCTGAGCGGGTGTTTTCAATTTCATTACATTTTTAATTGAGGTATTTACGGGGCGCACAAAGCGAAAGAAGTTGCTCGTGTAGCGGGGGCGCCGAGAAGCTGTTGCTTCCGAATGTAGTCGCTGCGAAAGCGAACTCCCGTAATTGTTTTATAGTTTGATAGTTTCGAATGCGAGTTGGAAGTTATTGCAAAAGTTTTTCGTAGAGTTTCGACGTCGTCGTCGCTGGGGCCTGTGGTGGCGAGGGGAGACAAATGTAAGCGATGCATTGTGTCTCTGGGTGTACGGAGTGTTAGGGCAATTCTTTTTTTAATTTAGATAGTGAATTGGCAACAAAGTCTTGGTTTGGGTGCCTGTGGGGAAATGGCGGAAAGTGCATTCTTTGTGCTCGCTCAATGAGGGGTTATGTAAGGACCCGAAGTTGACCCAAAGTTGGGACTTAATTTGTTTCGAAAGTTCGATTGCAATACAATATGTTAAAGTCATTGTGGGTGGATAGCTGAACACGCTCATTGAGTTCGCTGGTGCTGGAGAGTTCAAAGGACGTTCCTGTTGGGGCATCTGTGGTCATGTTTAATGACAGCAGTTGGAGTTGCGCGGGGCACTGATAGCACCAGGGGGATTTTGAAATTTCAAATAGTTGGTGGATGCTGGAGAATTATTCTCTTACGTCATGCCATATCTGGAGCATTCAGTTTGTAGTTGTTTCTAACTTTGTTTGAAACAGTTACTCATGTATGAAGGAAATCAGAAATGCATTTGTTGATCTCTTAATCGGGACTGGACACGAAATGAATGTTTAAAATGCTAACAAGTAATTGCTTTGCAGGAGAAACTTTACTTGGCTTACATTCCTTTTTAACTTAAAGTTACATGAAACGGATTGAGTCTCTAGTTAGACCAATTGATCCAAGACACACTCCTATTAGTAAGACCTAGTCTGTCATGTTTGTCTCTGTTCCTTTGGATCACCTGATTATTTGGTGATCAAAAGGAACAGAGCCTTCAAATGTGTATTTCAATATTTCATTTATATGATATCGATGTCGCGACAGTCCAAAAGAGGACCAGGGTCTAGCTTCCGCATCGAATACTCGTACCGTGCGCGCTTCTGTTTTTCAATTTATGTCAACTCGAAAGGACAAACATCTTCCTTGAACAATTATTATTCTTTGAGAGCTGTTAGTACCTCGAAAGACGTGTCACCGTAACAAATGCGTAAGTGCCGAACTCTACCAACTACGCTATGGCAGCCACTTTATTCATTTGACGTGATGCTTCGTGTTTCCTTCTCGTTTCCAACACAACAACGAAAACCATTGCGAACATGGTTTACATTGACTGCCTGTGTCCATAAATTTGGTGACAATAGCACATCCTCCAATCGTCCAATTAAGCGTGGCTACCACACAAGGTTTAATTTGTGGACTGCTCTCAATTCAAGAAATTTTCAATTTTCAGTTGAAGCAAATGCTTGGTTGGACCATGTGACATGAGAGGTATTCGGGAAACACCAAGTGGGGCCGCTTTCGACAGGATTATTGACTTTGCGATTTCCAGTGCCATTCTCACAATGTCCCGGTACCCCCATGGGGTGGTACGAAGACATCTCATCATTTGGAGGCGAAGATGCTTCCTGCCGTACTTTAAGAGTGATATTTAAAGCGCCATCGTTGCAGCCCAATCTACGTAGTGGGAGATTAAAGGAAACATTTAATATTCCTAGACTTGTCAATTCTAATTTCCTTTGTTACCTTTGCTGTCTGTTCGGTGCAAAATGAACTTCATATGATTGTGAGTCAGGAGTGGGATGCTAGTGACTCTGTTGCTTCTCGAAAGTTAACGGAAACTTAAAAATTAAGCTCATTAAAGCCTCTTTTACATATTCAATGTTCTTAGAATTTGTGTAAGCAGGCCACTGCCTATCTACGCAAGGAGGCGTAAAAGTAAATGTGTGGCAGCTGTTGGTATGCTTTTAGGTGAAACGCTGGCAAGTAAGAACAGCTGACCAACCGATCTTTAAAAATGCCTTAGAACTCGTTATCAGCTTTAAGCCCTAGACGTAAGCCTGTAATAAGAAACCCCATTCTGATCCATTATGCTTTTTACAGCAAAGGAGACCTGTCAAAGCTTGTATTTTATTGTTAGCGCGACAGTCCACAGGGTGACCAGGGCCTAGCTTGCTCATCAACTACTCGTGTAGTAGAGAAGCAGGGACCTACAGTCTTTTTCCGACTCCGAACGGCGAAATTTAAGAAGCTTTCTTAGACAATTATGACTCTTTGAGTGTTGTCAGCAGCTCGAAAGAGGTGGTGCAGTGAAAAATTCGAGGTGTTGAGCCGAGAATCGAACCTTGAGCTTCGGAGTGTGAGCGTAGCACTCTACCCACTACGCCACGGCGGCCACGGCTTGTATAACCCACAAAATTCCCATAGTTTAGTCTAGCGTTGTAAGCAACAGAAAAAAGGACGTCGCGTTAAAATGTGAGGTGAACCTATATTCTCGGCATCGAACCTAGGCCACCTCAGCTACGCGTTAAATGAATTTAACACAATTTTAGAAAGCCACCCAGAGCGAGAGAAAAGTAAGAACATCGAGAGTATGAATGATAGAAAGGATGCTCATTAGTACATACATGTATTCAGGAAATATATGCAACACACCAAAGTCGTTTGGAACGATAAGGAACACACTGTTATAAGGACGGTGTTGAGAATTTAGAAGAATCATTCCTGCTGGTGACAACGATGAAGCGTAGATATTTCTTCTTCTTGTGGCGCTACAGTCCGGGTTGAACCTGGGCCTCGACCAGCTACCTCCAGTTGCGCACTCCAAATTGGTTGAAGTCCCTTTCCACTTGTGTGTGTCACCTAAGTCTAGGCCGCCCTCTGTTGCGTTGTCCCAATGGCTTAGATTCGAAAACATTTCCACCCGGAAGAGTAGTGTCTATGCGCTCTACATGTGCTAGCCATCTTTAGCGTTGTATCCGAAGACGCTTGACCAAGCGCATGTCGCTGTACAGCCCATAGAGTTCATCGTTGAATCTTCTCGTCCAGGTGCCATCAACGCAAACAGGACCAAAAATCGCGCGCAGTTCTTTTTCCACGAAAAGCTTAAGGTCATTCTCATACGCTTGTAGTAACGTCCAGATTTCCGTGCCATAAATTCGGATTGAGATGATCAAGCTGTTATATAAAGCAGACCTAGTCTTTCGAGAGATGGCTCTATTATTCAGTTTGCCTCTTGAGCCCAAAGAAACAGCGATTGGCAAGAGTGACTCTGCGTTTGATATCGGTACTGGTGTAGTTAGCCCTATGTAACGCGAAGCCGAGGTAGACAAAATCCTTTATCTCGTCGAAGTTTTTGCTGCATTGTGTGACGTTTTGTCCGCCTGCTGCTTCCTTAATGGCAGTAAGGAAGTAGTTTATTTAGCGCCAAACCAATTGTGGCCGCTTCCGCTCAATGCCAGTAAACACCACATTGAATGCTTGCTGTGTTCGTCCAATAACGTCAATGTCATCCGCATAAGCAAGCAATTGAGTTGACTTTGAGAAGATTGAGACTCTGGTTTTGACTTGTAGGGTACGCACGATCTTCTCAAGGATGATGTTGTAGAAGTCACATGGCAGTGCGTTGCCTTTGTCTAAAGCCTTTTTTGACATTGAAGGTCTCGGTGAGCTCGTTACTGACCTTGATGGAGTAGCGAGAGTTCTCCATCGTCATCCTAGACAATCTGTTGAGTTTGATAACAATGCCAAAACTAGGTATGGCACTGTATAGTTCGTCCATTAACACACCGTCTCGTGGCCTTAAAATCGACGAATAGGTGGAAAGACAAGATCCTTGTTTCTTGGTTCCTTTTCAGGACCTGCCGCAAAGTGAAGATCTGCTATATTGAAAACTTCCCTGGCCCAAGACCACACTTATAAGAACCGTTCAGGTTGTGCACAATCTGTTTTACTCAAAGAGGATGATCTTGTAGGCGATGTTAAGGAGGCTAATTCCTCTATAATTGTAGATAGGCGTGTTCATTATTTGACGCACAAAATGTGACTTATTTAAAAAAGTTATATGAAGACAGACTCTCCAAAATAATAATAATAATAATTGTATGGCGCGGCACTCCATGGGACCGGGGCCAAGATCGCTCATCAACTACTCATGTTGGATGCGCTACTGTTCTCTCACAAAAAAAAAAGGGACAGTTTTTTTGCCGAATCCGAACGGCGAAGTTTGAGAAGCTTTCTTAGACAGTTATTACTCTTTAAGTGTTGTCAACAGCTCGAAAGAGGTGGTGCCGTGAAAAATTTCGAGTTGTTCAGCCGGGAATCGAACCCAGATCTTTTTGTTTCCAAAAACAAACAATAAATTAGAAGAAGAAGAAATAATAAATTTAAATCATCCTTCGGAAGAAAGCACATTCGATGAGTGCAACCTCAGTGTCATTGGTCTGGTTCACAAGAAAGGGAGTTATTTTTGGTGCTCCAACTGACTGGGATCAGTTTAATAAATCTTTCTCAAAACAATCCCTTTTGTTTTGTGTGAAAATCGACACATTCCAGAGCATTCTGCAATAGTAGGATTGTTTTTAAACAGGGACGTTGCACTCAATGAAGGTCCACGTTAGATCAGTTTTTCACATGACTATAGACTCTGTAAAGTCCTGGTGTTGGTCGTGGAGAAAACGCAAATTTTAAGTAAAATTTATCAAATAAATTGTGGTCGCCGTGGCGTAGTGGGTAGAGTGCGACGGTCACACTCCGAAGGGTCTAGGTTCGACTTCCAGTTCAACACCAATTTTTCTAATATTTCACGGCACCACCTCTTTCGAGCTGCTAACAACACTCAAAGAGTAATAATTGTCTAAGAAAGCTTCTCAAATTCCGCCGTTCGGAGTCGGCAAAAAACTGTAGGTGCCTTCTACTCGTGAGAGAACAGTAGTGCGCACAACACGAGTAGTTGATGAGCGAGCTAGGCCTTGGTCCCCCTTTGGACTGTAGCGCCAACAATTATTATTATTATTATTATCAAATAAATTATGGCAAATAAACTAAAATTAAATTGCCTACTTCTGCTTCCACGCTCCAACTGCCACTTTTTAGAAAAGTCAAATTCAAATTTGGCATCCGATGGGTGCCATCCTAAAAGTCCAGGCAATGTCAGCAACACCTAGGAAATTCAGATCAACGCCAATACATGCTTTCGATTTCAAGGCCGCTTATAACGCGTGAAGACATTAAACAGACGCATGTCTAGTTTTGGTATTCCTGATTTTCCTAAAATTACGGAAAACCCGCACTGCTGTGACTGTGACGTTGACTTTCTATCTTCTTAGCCATTCTTCATCTTTCTGGAGAGGCTAGTGAGCCTAGGCTAGTGAACGAGGTCATTAACCCGCAATTCATCGCGGTCTCATACAGAAAACCTTAAGGGCTTAAAGAAAGCCCTTAATTTAGTCAAAGACTGTGTCCATCGAATGGGCATCAAAATCAGTACAGAGAGGTCTAAGAATCACGTTTTATCAATATTTATCATGTGAGCGGCTAGCTCTTCAGTTGGTTGGTGATATGCAACACCGGTTTGCTCCTGAGTCAGGTTCTGTCGGAAATAAAATTAAAATATTGTCCTCACATATCAGTTGTTCCCTGTGCATGCAAATTCATTTTTATTTCTAATCATAAAACTGTTCTCGCAGATAACAACTGCATGTTTTTCAGATATAACAAACTTCTAAATCGCTGAAAGAATTTTCCCAGATCAGAGCTCGTTCCCTCAAATGCTTGCTTCACGCAGTGTCTGCACGTCAAATTCACAGCACTTCTTGTTTTCTCTATTCGTTCCACCTTGCGGGAGCTATCAAATGCAGGCAACAGTCAGATAACGCAAACTGCATGCACTTCAAGGTCATTCAAACTTTCAGCAATGAAAATGAGGAACGGTCGTAAATACCCGCTCCGGCCACAACACAGGTACCCGCACTTCGCCTGTCAAATACACTTCAGAGCTAGCAATTAAGATGTAAATGCCCCCGCTGCGCCACAAACTTCCCTTATCCGCAAACTTCAAACTGGATTTCCGAACCGTTCTCCTGAAAAACTGCAAAACTTCTCGTCAACTTAATTTCGCTCGAAATTAATCTAAAGACAATGAATATTGTCCTCGCAGCCAAAGTGCTTATTTAACTTTACAAAAAGAGTTCACCCGCCTTAGCCCCAGATTCAAACGGAGGAACAGAGGAAAAGTTCCCGCAGAGAAAAGAAGCAAAGAACGGGCGAAAAAATTCGCATAGACGACTTCCACATCGCCTGCACAATGCAAATTGGATCATTAAGTGCAGAAATGATTTAATTTCGCCAGTTCCCCAAACCAAAAACACAAAAACAGTGGCTTCTCGTTCCCTGCCAGTGGACGGGAGATTGTTTGAGATGCTCCCACATCTCCACATATGATGGGGACGACGGCAGCGGCGGCTAGCTGTTGTTGCCACAGGCTGTTGATTTCACAGATTGTTTGCTTCCATGCCACCATTTGTCAGACGTCGGTTAATTCCTTGTCCCCTGCCGCTGGGCCCCCAACGGGGCACTGTGCACTCGGTGTAGGTGCATCTAACACGTCATGCTCCCCTGTACCCCGGTGTGGATGCTTGTAAGCCGACTTATCTGCTCTGTTGGATCAGGTGTGGCAAATGTTAAATATTAGGATTCCCTTCAACATGCAGAGGGCTGGTGGGGAGGGGGTAAGGAAAAACCGATTTGCCTTATCTTATTGAGAAAAACGAACGAGAGCTAACAAGACAATTACAAGCCCCTGAGGGTTGTTTAACCCTACTTCGAGATGCATATCGCTCCACGTTTGGTCGATGATGGAAGTTGGGGAGGGGGCCCATGGTACACTCTCATCAAGATTACCGCCAGAGTTGGGCCATCTATTCATTTGGACAATTGTCACGTAGGAAATGCGATTTAAATAATTTATAAAAACGATACTTGTCGAGAAGTCCTGGCACGTTCCAACTCGTGTCGCTCAGCTCCCCCGCCATCCATATTCAACGAGCCAATCCAAGACTCAGCTGCGACAAGCCGCCACGACGCCACGCTACCGTGACATTGAACTGAAGTCAAAGTTATTTTTGGCCAAAAAATAGTTGCACTCGTCATTGGTCGAACGTCGTGTCCCACCAATCTGCTGTCGTCCGCATCATTAATCATTGACGGATTTCTCTCTCTTTCCCTCTCAGTCACTTTTCTGGATGGCCAGGCAGACTCGGAATCGAGATTTTATGGAAATCAAGCAGGAGTCAGCTCCGGAGTGCTTATTACGTAGTCATTAACAATTTGTTCGACAAGAATGAGATTGTTGCCGAAGCCGGCAGGCAGCTCACTGCATTCACAATCCCGCTGACAATTGCACTGACATCTGGTTTCTTGGATCCGTTATGGTTTACATGCGCAACACGACAAACCGAGACTGCCGTGTAATTTGAATTTGTTACGAGAAGCTCTCCGGACATAATTGGACCCCAGATTATATCACTTTTTGATTGAAACTCTTTCCCCTGGCGTTGCAGTGCTCTCGGCTGTGGTCTTGACTTGACGGTCGACTCATAAATTGTGTCAAATGTTTCTCAGATCACCATCTTAATAGGTCCCGTCTCGGTGTGCTTGGTTCTTGCGGAAATTTATTTGACTGGTGGCATAATTCCGCGATGAATCGCGAATGTCCTCGGGCCGTAACTCGTGCACGAGACCCCTCTGATTCTCGCCAACAATGGGTATCCCTCCTTGTGCCACATTGAATGAGATAATTAATTACTGAGTTTGAAGCGAAGGCTTCAGAACGTGGCTTCGCTCAGACACACATTGTTGTCAATTTGTTTGACGCGAAGAAATGCAGTCAGCAGCGTGTCGTTTGATATTTCGTTTGAAAATGTCTTTTGTTGTGACGACGCACGCGGAGCAGTATCACGTACGGGGAAAAGGCACACAATGCAGAGGAATTTTGTATTCTTTGAAAACCGCTGCGTGCACCTGTGACTTGGGTACAAAGTCGGTGATAGTGATAATTACCCGCTCCCACTTGGGAGCCGTCGCTTTTGTTCGATAACTCACTGGCAATTGTTTGATATGCAGGCAAAGCGTTGCTACATATATTTCACTGAAATTTATTTGTCCATACCTTGGGGGAAATTAATTCTTTCTAGGATCTGCAGTCGATTAGGGAGAATTTATTTGAAGCAAGGCAAGCGTGGAATCCTTGAATGCTTTGACGAGGAATTGATGCCAGAGTTCTGAAAACTTTCCACAGCCAAAAGCAAAGATAACTGCTGTATGGAAGTCGAACGCTAAGTCGTGAAGCTCTTTCAATCAAAGGTTTAAAACCGAAAATTGGTCTTTAGTTCGAATTTTCGTAATATTTGATTTATGATCGAAAAAAAGTTTAGAACCTCTTTTCCGTGTCTACACTGCTTATAGAGCGGAAAACGGTTTCAGTAAAACATAACTTGGCATTTTCTTCCTTCTTGTTGAAGCTTCGAAAACACTGCACTTGAGTGCTCAGACTCAAAAACCGGTACATTGTACTACCGGGCAGTGACCTACATTTGATGTAATTTCTTAGTCCTCCGGAGGAAAACTAGCAAGCGCTTTTGTGATAAAGAGACTGGGTTTACATGTGCTTACATCAGCGCCAAACAGCCGCCATCTGTTTCCAGTAAAGGCGGCACACTGACACACAGGAATTGCTTTGGAGTAGCTTCACCTTACCATCATTAAGCCAAAGCAGGCTTAATTGCTTAGCGAAGGTGGGTTGCCCCGTTTGTATGCCAATAAGTCACCTGCAATCTTTTTTATTTAGAACTAGAAAAATGGCGCAGATTTCCTGCTAAAGTTTGGGAACAGGCACATGACTACAGTCCGGGTCAAAAATGAGCCTCTACCAATATGCCTTTCCAGCCAGCACAATTATGCACGCCAAGTTGGTTGAGGTCCTTCTCCACGTTTATTTCTTTGGACCCGAAAGGAGTAATAATAATTAATAATTGGATGCCGAAACAGTCCCTGAGCCTAAAGTGCTCATCAAATACTGGTGTTGTGTGCGCTACTGTTCTCTCACTAATAGAAGGCCCTTACAGTTTTTGCCGACTCAAAACAGCGAAGTTTAAGAAGCTTCTTCTGAGACATTAATAAATCTTTAAATCTTGTTAGCAGCTTGAAAGAGGTGGTGCCGTGCATCGAACCTTAACCTTCAGCTTGTGAGCGTTGCACTTCCCACATAGGCCTCGAAAGTAGTTTAAAATGCGGTATCAACAATATAACATCTATCTATATTTATAAAATAAACAAGTGGCATAAAATCAATAACAAGCGCATCAATTCAGCACATATTTAGAACGAAAACGGTTGCCTTTTCAGCAGAAGTAATGAAACGAATGTTGGTCGCCGCGGGGTAGTGGGTATAGTGCGACGCTCACACGCCGAAGGGTCTAGGTTCGATTCCCGCCTCGAATTTTTCACGACGCTGCTGACAACACTCAAAGAGTAATAACTGTCTAAGAAAGCTTCTCAAATTTCGCCGTTCGCAGTCTGCAAAAAACTGTAAGTCCCTTCTACTCGTGAGAGAACAGTAGAGCGCACAACACGAGTAGTTAATGAGCAAGCTAGGCCCTAGTCCCCCTGTGGACTTTCGTGCCAACTTTCGTGTTATAATAATGAAACGAATACTCCAATTGTATTTTTACTTTCGGGAATTCACCTCAATGCATTTCTCCCTCGGATGACCATCAGTTATTTTTGGAGACATTTTTCGAATGAGCAGTGAATTCTACATTCAACATTGAAATCAATCGCGGAATCACTTTTGACAAACCTAATTGAGTAATAAAGCCCTCGAAAGGCTGGGAGTGCTTTGTTTAAAAGCTTGATCACTCCAGCCCTGCTTTATGGACTATAAACTTGGACGCTACTAAAAGCTGATGATGAAACTCCTAGTCTTTTCAAGAGAAACACTTTTGGTGCGACTTTTGGTCCTGTTTGCGTTGATGGAGTTTGGAGAAGAAGTTTCAAAGATAAACTTTATACTTTGTATTGTGGTATGAGCCTGGTCAACTGGTCTTAGAAAGCTAAGCCATTATAGAGCCAATGGACACTACTGCTCCTGCCCGAATCGGAGTCATTGAGAAAAACCATCAGAAGACGCACGGCTTAATCTGAGGTGGCGCACACAAGTGGAGAAGGTTCTCAAACAACTTGCAGTGCGCAACCGGAGGCACCTGGCGAGAGATCAGGCAGACGCATTTTGGTCGATTCCCTTATCCGAACTGTAGTGTCACACAAAGAAGAAGAAGCCAATTGCGCATAAATGTCCAGATGATGTGGATAACATGATTCAAAAATCACATCCGTAACCCTATTTATAGTGTCAACGTAAACACTGATGGAGAAAAGATTATCTTGTGCCGAGATGGCGGCTAACAGACCGAGGTGTTTAGGGATCCTGACTGCTAGTGACAGCATGACCAGAAACTATATTCCGGTGCCAAGGGAGGTCAAGAGTCCCTGGAACTTCGATCTCAGCCTGGCCGAGCGGTAAGCCCCCTTGTGAGAGTATTGAGGTGGCCGTGGTTTACCACCTTACATCGCGGGTAGCGTCCAGGATAGTGTACTGTGCTGACTTGTCTAGCTGCTGTTTACCCAGAAACTAGACAAGGCAGTTAGGAAACTATCCCGACACAGTGTGGGGTTGCATTCTGAACATTCGCTGCGATGCAGAGAGCGGCAGGGGCTTAAGGAAGGCTTGGCATTGAACCAAGGTGTGGTGATTATCCCTCAAGCATAATCTCAACTTGGTACTTGGTCAACGACAACCGCAACGACAACGACGACGTTGACGATGAAGACAACGGTTGGCACCGGGTATTGAGCACCCGACTACGAACCTTTGCTTAGGGATCCGGCTTGGGTACCTAAGGCGTCTTGTCTTGTGTTATCTACGACTCTTGGGAAAATGGACCCCGTGATATAAGCCGATAAGGCAGGTCATCACGTAAAGCCAAATCCCACATCTGTATATCTTTCAGCCGTAATTGCTTTTCTCAACTCTGCTTTTGGCATGTAAGACCAGCGCGCAGCTCCCCCTCTTAATTTACGCCTTCGGACTAGATCTCAGTCACTTTGCAGTACGAATGAAAAATAAAAAGCATTCGTGGCGCCCGAACAGAATTAAGTAGTGCGTGTACAATCGCAAAGATCAAAACTTTATTTCTTGTGTCCGTTCGCAGTCCCAAAGATCAAAACTTTGTCTCTTATGTCCGTTCGCACGCACACCCCTTTGCTGAGGTTTCCCTGCAATTTGGTTTAGTTTCTGGGCGAAATTTATACTTTTCTTTAAGGTCAAATTTGACCACGTTTGAGCTCCCACTTGCTTTGTCAACTCAGTTTTCTCTCATTCCTCTTCTACTGAGACTACACTTCTGCCTTAACTTTCATACGTACGTGCTTATGGGATATATACGTTCCCACTTCCCTTCAAAGTCAGCTTGAAGAAAATCCTCCAGCCAACACATCCCTTGGCTCAGCCTCCTTCCCACACAAACGACCTACTCCAGAGAAGTGCTTTACACAAGGAAAACAATGGCATGCTCTGCCCCACATTACTTCTGTCCACACACAATACCAGAGGCCAAGCAAGGCAACAGTCACTTAATGCCTTAACTCCATTCCTTGATCAAACATACCGGCGCCTGGGAACTATGGTAAACGTTTGCAGCAAAGATTTGTGCAGAACCGCCCACAATGTGTGGGCAATTAAGTGCGATCCGATTGATTCAGGCAACCGAGGAAAAGGCCCAACTGCGAAACACGACAACACCTCCTCCGGAATTTAATTAAAGTCGAGAATCTATTCAAAATCACCTGCAAGGCCGCTTCCAATGCACTCACCATACCCGGACCACCCAGTGAATGCACGAAAAATCAGAGAACTCAAAAATGTGGACACATTCCATTAGTACAAGTGTCACATTGATTAAAATTCACTCCGGAGGTGCATGTAATACGCTGTGACAGCTCACCCTCCATCCGTCGCACACACCACCGCTGTCAGGAAGGATATTTGCATTTCGCTTTTTCAGGATCCCCACTGATTGCCGTGTGTGTAATCATTCTGTAAGCTTTTTGCCACCTCAACGCCACCAGTTCGACAGCAGCCGGAGGCTAAGCTGCAGACAAACACCTCTGCTGTCACTACCAGTGCCACTGCTGCTGCTGCTACTGCTGTTGTTGACATGTGTTCCGGAGTTCGCATCGTTAATTGGGCCGTTTTCCGATTCGACCAGAGTAAAGTTTTGTGTTGTAATTAGCTGCATTTTTGTGGTGGCTTATGAAATGGTTGCGGGTCATTACTGTGGACATGATGCACTTAACACCACACACAGACAGGGGTGTCCGTGGGTTACATAAGGTGTGACGCTAGGGCTTGACGATCGTCACCGTCATCTGCATCGTCATGATGGAGGCTGTTTGGTCGTTTTTCTTTCGTTGAGGCCCTCACGACGCTAATGGGCTCGCAAGTGACGCAACCTTCGTAAGTGCTGCAATCAGCCGCGACGGTGATGGCAGACGTCGTCTCGTCGGTGGCGGATGCCATGCTGTGTAGCAACATGAATGGAGGCCCTAATGAAGTCGAAGACAATGGGTCTCGTCAATCAATGGCAAAACACACGTGAGTCGTGTGTTAGCGCGATACCACGATTGACGTCGTTTTCTCAATTACTTTGACATTTGGCGCGGTTGGATTGAATAACTTCTGTTCACTGCTGCGTTTGGACGCATCGGCTAGGGTTAGGACCGACCGTCCCGAATGGAGTAAGTAATCCGTAACCGTTAAAGGGAACCTGATTCGAATTCGTTTCGGAAATGGAAAGTGTAATGAAGGTTTCTTTTAATCATTCATCTTTCGAAGGTGTCGAACTCTGCATCTTGGAACAAACTTCGGTGCGGTTCGGACACTCCGCATTAAGATGTCTGCTGGATAGCACTCAAGAACTCTGCAGAGGAGTCCAGTTCCGCAAATAACCACTTTCTTATGTTTTTCCTGTTCATCATCCACTTCCCCTCATCTTGATGATCACTTGAAGACTGGCATTGCTTGTGCCTCCCTCACCGAATGAGGGTGCATCATTAGCGCGACGTTTGCGCTTTTCAGAGTCCTGCTGACTTCTTCAGCATTCGTTTACAGCTCGTTGATTGAATAGTCAAACTGAAGCACCGCTCAGTTGATGAATTGAAAATTTCAAATTCGTCCTGCCCCCTTTCCACCTCCTCACAGGAGTGTTGAGTTCACAGTTAAATCCCTGCACAAGGTGAATGGCAAAAACTTTCCTAATTATCGTCTGTGGAGTAGGCTTGTCAGAGCAGTGGAGACAATTAATGCGAAAAACCCCCTGCTCCCCCTCAGCAATTAGTTGGAGTTCTCTCCGAATTGCAAAGGATGCCGAAGTAGATGAAGTTATTTCACAAACTGCAACAATAACTCGTGTCCCTACCCACCTACTCACAGACCTGTGGTTTGCTTGTGCACCTCCATCATCATCTGGAGACACTCGAAGCACGAGACGGAGTCCGTAAAGCACGAGCTGAAATTTATCATTCGATCACTAGGCAAGAACAAGCCACACCCCTACCGTCCGTAGTTGGATCACTTAAGTGTAATGACTTTTAAATGTGATTTACAGTGGTTTTCAAAGAGCTGCATGTGATACGAACGAGGGCAATATACATGCACAAATGCCCGGTTATGCATTTGAAAGGAATCGCTGTGGATCTCGACTACAGTGACGGCCGACGAAGTTGCTCTCAAAGGGAACTGTGGGTAAAAGCGATTGGCGATTGTTGTTAAACTATTATGGGTTGTTGCGCTCCGTGGTAAAAACTGTGCAAAATTATGTTCAAAGCCAAAGGATTCGTTTAATGCTTACAGGAATGAGTGAAAGGAAGGACTGATTAATGGCGCCATCTTTTTAATAAATGCGTACCCCCAGTATCTTCACTGCAAGCTTGCATAAGATCTCCTATGCAGCTGTCTCCAGATTCATTCTCTAAGGGGAGAAGAATGTTAGAATATGTCCTTGCAATAACACGAAGAAACCAATTTAGCGCAGCGAAATCTTTGAATTTGTTCCGTGTGCGGGGACATCATGGCAAGGGTAAAGAAAATGGCATTCTAACGCGTTTTCACAGTCGATATAGTGGTGAAAATGCAAGTTAACACTTCGATCCAATCGTAAATAATACTGGACAAACAATACATCCTGGAATTCATGAACAATATGGTTTATGACCCAAGCGATCCCTAAATGCAAGAAACCACTTGAGAATCGGAACGATTTTCAAAAATGTGTATCGGTTCACATTTCAACCCCCATCCACAACACATCCGCATCCACAACACATCCCCATCCACAACACATCCCCATCCACAACACATCCCCATCCACAACACATCCCCATCCACAACACATCCCCATCCACAACACATCCCCATCCACAACACATCGCCATCCACACACAGATTAAGAATACCGAAACGACTTACTCCGAGCAGCATCCTACAAAAGGAATCGCGATCGAGTTGTAGGACGGTCCAGTCCTCTGACGGCCTAGTCGTGTTCGTCATTTCTTATTTGTAATATTCAAATAGTACTGTTTGCGAAATAAAGTTGTTTTTTTATTTTTACTTTGAAATAAATAAATTAATTTGCACTTTTTTGCGTAGCATTGATTTCGTCAATGGTAGTGGAAAAGTAATGCCAATGCATAAAGAAACTTCTCTGCGAGCCCTTACTATTTAGAACTGATAATTCCTGAGCGTTTCTTAGATTGTGGCCGCCGGGTAGAGGGCAACGCTCACACGCCCAAGGTTCAATTCCCGGCTGAACAGCTCGAATTTTTCAAGACACCACCTCTTTCAAGCTGTTGACAACACTCAAAGGTTAATAACTGTCTAAGAAAGCTCAAACTTCACCGTTCGGAGTCGGCAAAACTCTGTAGGTCCCTTCTACTTGTGAGAAAACAGTAGCGCGCACAATACGAGTAGTTGGCCCTGGTCCCTGGACTGTCGCGCCAACAATTATTGAATAATTATCTTAGATCGAGTAAGCAACTAATCTCTCTCTCATCTCGATCTCAATGAACTTACTATATTTTCAATCGTTGGCGGTCGAAATCGAAATTCATTGAATGATCAGGGCGCAGAGCAACAACATATTCATTTCCCTAGCAGCTTCCAACAACATGTGCATCGGTACCTCCTCTCCCTCTCTTCCTCTATACCTTCGGCCCGTGCTGTGACTTGATCCGGTCACTTAAGGGCACTCGCAACCTGTTTTGCACGCGTCAATTGTAAAAAAAAAAAAAAAAAAAACAAAAAAAAAAGAAACGGATGCTGAAGGAATATGCCCAGTTCCTCACTCCCTGCTTACTTATGACAAGCTACGCCTAAATATTACACTTAACATAAAAATCACATAAATACGCCGCTATTCAGATTTGAATCGGTGATGTGTCCCTCCTTATTCTCATGGAACAAATAATTTTGAAGATCTTCTGTTTTTCCCCTATTTTCTGCGGTGCTTAAACGCTTCAACCTACGGGCTTTTTATCACAATCTCTATTCAGACAATTAAAGTTGTGTATTAATGATTTTGTAACTTCCTTGATTACAACTAACCACCGCTTAGGCAATCACCAGCCACAATCGCCCAATGACACACCTCCTGATTGCCGGAGAGTCGACCGCGTGTGTACATAAACTCCTCAATTTACCGTTGCGTAAGTAAAATTCCCACATAAGACATGTTTTGTATCTTGTTGCTGCAACACGATGATGATGAAGATGGCAAGGAAAACTTTCCCGCCACCTGCTGACAAGTTCTTCTTCTGCTCAGGCAGGAGAAGGCTTTCATGAGTTCATGATGTGCTCCAAACAGAGGTCATCATAGTTCATTAAACATTTCCGCGAATAAATTGTGGGATAGAGTTGATTGAACTTGAATTGTGGCTTGTAAGGAAAACTTATCCTTTCTCTTTCACTAAAGCGTGGTGAAAGTTCAATCACGTATGAATGTGCAGTCGAAGCAAAAGGAAACAGATTCTCCATTTCTCTGGATGGGTGTTTTATTCAAAAGTGTATACTCAGCAAAGTATACAGACGGGTCGTGAACACAATTTAAAAATCGAAACCAATCCAAACATAGCTGACGGTGGGACTTAATGATTTCAGTGGACTCAGACTTGCAGAACATCAGTTCAGTGCACAATTCCTGAACAGGACTTTCGTTCCACATCTCTCACATCATGGCCCATACGCCTTTACGATTTTCAGTTTGAAGGCAACGAAGTTGTAGATGCTTTCCTTTTTTTAACCCTTTCATCCTATCCCCACCCTCTAAGCACATAGCATCAGATCCATCTGCCACTTTCGAAGTCACAAACGCAAACACAAATCCTCGAAATTTTGGGTCACTCCATGAGGTCACTACTGTTTCGCAATTTGCATTGGACAATCCCAGAGTGCATTTTGGAAGGTATGTCATTTATCACCCAGCAGACGTCCTGAAAAGTGCATCAAACGACCGTTGCAGCATTTGTCCAATTTTGGAAAATTTGCTAGTGTATCCCCATTTCCATGTTGCTCTACCCGACACCCGACACCCGCCCGGGGCACAGTCCACGTCAACAGACACCGGCCTGTGGCATTCGAGTTCATTCCTTGAAGTGAACAAAAAATACAGACCACACCGACCGATGACAGCACGACATGGAAATAGCAGAACTCTGGGAATCCAGAGATGTTGGTGACTCACCCCAGAAGAAGAAACATTCCGAGACAGACACTCACAACGCACTCATTCGTGTGGGTGTGTGTTTGGGTGTGGAGCTTTGGCAATCTGATGGAGCGTAATTGAAGGAGTACCTGCTTAATTGACATTCGCAGATATGTCTATTTTTGAGGAATTTGAGGTGCGCCAGCAGTCGTCTTCATTGAGATGATGAATCACAGTCGGAGACGAGATGGAATGTCTTTGAAAGCAGCCTCCTGATTGAAATCGATGCTGAGCGATGGAGCGCGTGTGTGCTGGCCGACAGGAAGTTAGTGAATGAAGAAACGGCTTATTTATGATTGCTTCGGCGGCTCTAGTTTGGGATTATAATAATGGCGCGATTTTGAAGTGGCCCACATTGAAGCCAATCAATGGTTTCTCACAGTCGATGACGTCAAAGTGGGAACTGAAGCAAATGGGTTGGCGGCTTCCAATGAGGAAGCGATTGTCGGTGGTCGATAGCTTTCGGCAATTAGCAGCGTGGAAGCTCTCTGGCGTTGATGGATTAAATTAATTTGCTGGCGGTTTGATGAGAAATTTGTCTCCGGAAGAATGGGATTGGAATCGAAGAAAAAGTGGTGTTTGATGAGGTCAGGATCTATTGTGCTGGATGGACCTTGAAAATGAGATTAAGAGAAAGCCTAAAAAGGAGAACAAAGCGACACACACACACAAGTTTTTATTTAACTTTGTCTTCTTTTGTTCATTTGTCGCTTTCTTCGGACTCCCAACAAACAATGACCTCTATCAATTAACGCTCGCCTTTCCATCACCAACCTGCTTACAATAAAATCATCATCAATTAATGCACCAGCTTCCTGCTCACGGGCAGGGCAACGAGGATTCATTGAGCAACAAGCCACAACCTGTGTCGGATCATATTCCAATCGGACTCTCTATTCAGTGCCACCAGCACGGCAGAAGCAGTATTAAATAACTCAACTAATTGCGTTCGTCGACTTCGCCCCAGCCACAAAGCACCCATCCATCTAGCCGACCTACCGCCCATCGCCCCACACAGAGAACGTCAGCTTATCCGTGACTCCTTTGAAGATATGACAACCACTTTGCTTTAATTCGCTGCGCGCCGGAGTTCACTTTTAAAATTGATTAGCTTGCCCACGGTGCCCGTTCATGGCACTCTTGGGCTGCCGAACCGAGTCGATCCTTCGTCCACCACCCATGGTCCAGTGTCTACCGACCACCGTTCTGCTCCCTCACACCTAAGCCACCGCCTTCCCCGTCGGTGCGGAACGATGATATCTGGTCGCAAAAACACAGAAAATAGATTGATGACAAGGACTTAGTTGGCTCTGGTCTAAGTGCCTTCGCCCGTCGGACATAAATCGACGAATCCATTGACACTAAGGCAGCTTAGTTGATTGGTTCGGGAGTTCGAGAGAGATGAGCGTATCCATCGCTCGTCCCCCGCCAGGCCATCAGCTCCTCGTGTGTGACAGCATTACACACCAGGGCCTCGCCATCTCCTGCGAAGGTCTGCCGAGACGTGTCATATGCGAGGACGGAGCTGATGAAAAAAAAAACGGAAGAAATATTAAGCAAACATAAATCTCACATTACGAGACAGTTGAGTGTTAAGAGAGCATGGAGCACGAAGCACGAATGACACAGGAGGAAGGTGTGCACGTCAAGATGGATCACACAGTAAGCGCTCGGTTGCCAATGATGATGTTGGCCCAAATGGCGGCGCACTGAGGTGGCGGCTGTCGGGCGGAGCAGGTTTTATGTAATTCATAAACGAATGTCGCATCCTATCGTCGCTGTCGTCGTCCCCGTCAGTGCCAGGGTGTCCTTGGCCCTTATCGCCTCGTTATATTGCTAATGCATGACTTCTGAAATTTTTGAGATTACAAGACAACGGCGACGACGATGATGACGACAGCGGCAAGTCTGTCAAACAGGAAACACTCCTCTCCCAGACACACACGCACTTCGCGCACGCACTGCCGAGAACAGCGGCCCAGCACCCGCCCCTCAGATTATCCTCGCATTATGTCGTATTTTCGCCGGAATCGGAATTCCCCCTTAGCCGAGCTAATGTAATTTGGCACAATCCAAAAATACATTTTGTTCAAAAAGATTAACATTCATCCCAGTGAGGTCGGTGCGGTGGAGGTTGCGGTGTGTCCCGGCTTGTGAATAGATGGGTGGGATATTTTCTGCTGGCGGCGTTCTTCACAAAGAGAAATCGCCCAATGGATGGGTATAAGTGTGGATGCCACAATGAGGATTGACCCACCGCCGAGGACGTTGGGTACATTAGTGGCCTTGGCGACGCCGGCAATGGATGGGGAGTGTGACGATTTACGACTTCATTTCAAAACGCGGAAGCTCTCCTCTGCGATGGGCGGGAGGGCCATCGTTAAAGCGTCATCGTTAAAGATGCGATACGGAAGCGCTGCATGAAAGAAATCACGTGTAGAGTTATCGAAGTTATGACTTTCGAAAAGGGGTTAAGAGATTAACGAAGAGTTGGTGGTGGTGGAGGTTTTTATGAATGCAGTGACTTGGTTAAGGGGGACACTCTGAAAGTTGTGCCATAAAGTGACTCAAATGAAGCAACATCAAATTTGTGGGATACTGTTCGAATTTAAAATTGAAAAAGTTCCAACGCGATGACTGCTATCGAGTGGGTACAACTTTGTTCTATTTGAAACGATCTTCTTTTGTTTGTAAGGACCTTTGTTTCCAGTGTAAGGTTTTTCTTAAATCTGGGATAGTTTGATGGGCTGTAGTCTGGACGTGAGTGTCAAACGAAATTCCTCGTCTTCCCATTTTCAAAACGCATGCGAGCTATTGTATCTCGGGGTTTCATTACTTACGTTGTTACCAGAATTGTCGAGTCGAAGGAACTTTGTTTCGTAGCCGCCGTGGCGCAGTGGGTAGAATGCCATACTTCTCGATTCCTGGCTGAGCACCTCGAATTTTTCGCGGCTCCACCTCTTTTGAGCTGCTGATAACACTCAAAGAGTATTAAAAGTCTAAGAAAAGCTTCTGAAGTGGTGGTGGAATCTGTAATTCCTCTCGCATGCAGATATCAGTGAGTGCTCTGCATAGATTGTCCCAAAATATCTTGTATCTCCGGATTCGGATGGTCATTGATGGCGCCAAGAAAATTCCTGGCTAGCTGTAACGCATGTTGGTCCAGCGGGATGATCCTTGCCTTCTGGTAAATTTGTTCATTACGAATATATAAGGTTTTCAAATATCTCCTTCCGCTTTTTTGCGCTTCATTCAATGCTTCATAAAAAGTGTTGCAGTAATCGGATTTAGTTGAAATGTACGCCGCTTTGTTCGATAATCTATTTCCATCTTGACGGTAACTTCATATTACCCCCCTTGTAGAAGCCCCCCTTCCGATTTACGAAGAACTCGGACAGCCACTTTTCACAAGCCTCTTTTGAGTTCAACTTCACACCACCAAGGGCGTTCGCCATGGACAGGAACAGGTAATAATCACTTGGCGCTATGTCCGGGCTATATGGTGGATGCGATAAAACCTCCCATCCGAGCTCCCGTAGCTTCTGACGAGTCACCAACGAAGTGTGTTGTCTGGCGTTGTTCTAATGGAACGCTACACATTCCTGTTGGCCAATTCTGGTAGCTTCTGGTCGATCGCCTGCTTCGAGCGGTCCAGTTGTTCACAGTAGATGGTAGAATTAAGCGTCTGGCCATATGGGAGCTGCTCATACTAAATGATTCAATTCCAATCCCACCAAACACACAGCAAAACCTTCCTGGCCGTCAATCCCGGCTTGGCCACTGTTTGGAACGATTCACCGGCTTTCAATCACGACCGTTTTCGTTTGATATTGTCGTGTAATAATAATAATTGTTGGTGCTACAGCCCAAAGGGGGACCAGTGCCTAGCTTGCTCATCGACTGCTCATGTTGTGCGCCCTACTGTTCTCTCACGAGTAGAAGGGACCTACCGTTTTTTGCCGACTCCGAACGGCGAAGTTTGAGAAGCTTTCTTAGACAGTTATTACTCTTTGAGTGTTGTCAGCGGCTCGAAAGAGGTGGTGCCGTGAAATATTAGAAAAATTAGTGTTGAGCTGGGAATCGAACCTACACCCTTCGGCGTGTGAGCGTCGCACTCTACCCACTACGCCACGGCGGCCACGATATTGTCGTATGTGAATCATTTTTCGTCGCCAGTCACCATCCGCTTCAAAAATGGGTCGAGTTCGTTCCGTCTCAGCAGCATATCGCAGTCGTTGATTCGGTCCAAAATGTTTTTTTGCGTCAAATCATGCGGCACCCAAACATCAAGCTTTTTTTGTATCTAGCTTTCTGCAGATAATTTAAAATGGTTTGGTGACTAACTCCCATCTCCTGGGCAATGTCACGAGATGCCACATGCCGGTCTAACTCGACGATATCCATGATTCGATCGGTATTCGTCGTCACAGGTCTTACGACGGCTGGCTTATCCATGGTGTCGTTTTCACCGGCTCTAAATCGTCGAAACCATTCGTTCGCGGTTCGAAGTGATAGATTACCATCCCCCAAAACGCTATTAACCTCACGGAACGTTTCTCTAGCGGATTTGCCTTTAACGATAATGCGAATTTCGGAGTTAGTGAACTCCATGTTTACACGTCTATAACTGTTGAACGCAATATCCAAACTAATTTTGTATAGCGTCGTTTTGATGTATAGTATTGCCAATTACGAGTTCTGCACCGATTTGCACATAGCCGGAAAATTCAAAAGACAACAAGACGGAAGGGGGATATTTGACAACCTTATACATCATGCCCGATGGAATTTGAAACTGCTCGATATACATCCGGATAATCCTCTCAAACAAGTAGATTTTCTTCATAGCTATTGGGTTTATAGTAAACCAAACTGGGAACCTCTAAGTGATTACTGGCCTTAGGGGCGGCGTGTAAATAAGTAGCTTTGTCCTTGGCTAAGACCAACTCTCCTCCTTAATAGTGGATTCACCATATGAAGCGCAAATGCTATTCATCTCAGGGTGAAGTCTGCATGGTTTTTGAATTTAAATCTATTGCTAAAGTACTTGGCATCATTTCTGGCAGTCTGTTGTGTTGTCCGGGAGTGAAATTGTGATGTTGTTGCAGATTGTTGCAAAGTCTCTTCTTGATGTTGCTGTCAAATGAGTTCTGCCTTGTTGCTGTTTACCTTCAGTCCCCACTTGAAAAAGTAGTCCCAAAGGTCAACGGATCCCGTTGTTGTATCCTTCTAGCCGATATTTCGGGTGAAGGTGAAGTAGCGTATGGCAGGGAATAATCCGCATATAGAGGAGTCTTGCATCCACTTCCGATGCCGATCTGCTGTGTAAAAGTTGAAAAGCACTGGTCCCATACTTAAACCTTGTGGTACTCCATAACTGCTACTGGTTGATAACCTTTATCCTGGACTATGCGTTGCTGATCTGCACAGAGAAAGTTCTGCTCTTGTGGAATATCTTCACCAGGTGGATCGAAAACCAACACCTTACTTACGCAAGAAAGTAGGGCAATAGGACGACACCTTCTTCGTATGGATGTAACTTCCTGTCTTAAACCGGGAAAAATCCTCATCGTCTCATCCGCCCATTGTATGCGCGAATTAATTTGGTTCATAACGTATGCTGTAACGAAGAGTTACTCCTGCCATTCATTCTTCATACTCGTCCTTTATCGTGGACAAAAAGATTTTCCCGTCTTTGAGTTTTTCAGAATTTTAAAAATTCGAGGTGTGAACAACGCTGACATGGTCATTTCAGACTGATGACGACAACGACACGGTGATGAACAGAGAAAGACAAAAGCCGCCCGAAAGGGCATACTAACACAAACGGCGATGGTCCAGTACACCTCGTATTACTTTTCTTTAACGATTCTTCGAAGAACGTATCCTCGTATGCGCAGGCTTAACCCATGTTTGCTCAACCTCTGTAAAGCCCTTTCATGCCCTCCTGCTGAAGACAATTACTGATCGAACCCGTTTTGAAAATTCGAGCTGTGAACGACACCGACAATGGCATTTTAAGCAGCTCAAGGCAACTGACGACTGATGAGAGAAGGGCCTATCGAAAGGATTAACTGACATATAAGAAACGATAATGATACATTCTGGGTCCGTGGATAATTGCAGCACATCACTTCAACGATTCTTTGAAAAACGTATCCTCGTGTAGGCTAAAACCGTGTTTTTCGAAAGTCTGCAAGCCCTTAGATGTCCTCCTGCTGAAAACAAATTCTGATCGAACTCGTCATTCCAAAGCCCATTAGTATATCCTTAGACGCCTTTTAATTCCTAACAAAATCGGAAAATCGAGCCACTCTTCCTTCTCTTACTGCCTCTGGCAGTCTCTCTTAAAATCAACTAAAATAAAGCTGTCGAAGACTTCTCAGTGTTCCTTCTACCATCGGATAGGGCGTACATAAATTTAATTAATGAACCAATCTCCACATTTATTTTTGCTCGTCGACAAATTTGTAATTATAATAATTGTATGGCGTGACAGACCACGGGGGGACCAGGGCCTAGGTAGCTCATCAACCACTCGTGTTGTACGTCCTGCTGTTCTCTCACGAGTAGAAGGGACCTACAGTTTATTGCTGACTTCGACCTTCGGAGTTTGAGAAGCTTTCTCAGACAATTAACACTCCTTGAGTGTTGGCTGGAAAGAGGTGGTCCCGTGAGAATTTCGAGGTGTTCAGCCGGGAATCGAACCTAGAACTTCAACGTGTGAACGTCGCACTCTACCCAAAATCGACAAATCCCAGCCCCGGGTAAAAAATACTCCAAACAGATACCTCCATGTCCGGCACTTCTAACACTATTTCTAAATTTTGAACAAACACAAACACGGTCCAGGGTTAGTCATCTCCAGCCGAAAGGAAACAATTCAATTTGCATAATCCGAAAACGAAACACCAACTAACCTCCAAAGCTTCGCAGCTCATCTCCAATAAATTATAGATTTCTTTCCGAAGCGTCGCGAAGATCTCCGCATTGCTTGTGCATCCGCTTGTTTATTTTTGGTGTCTCTGAACACTTGCGCACCGCGCTCATTTCGGGCTTTGCGAATCATTTGCACAATAAGTAAGCACAACTTTTTAATTGCGAAATAAATACGACACATAGCCTTGAACTGATGTGCAGGCGTCCTCCCTCCTCCCCGCCGACAAACTCATCGGATTTAGCGCTTCTAAGCACCAATCTGACTCACCCATAAAGTGAATAAATATCTTCATCTCCAAGCACCACCATCGTTGTCGAGATGAAATATCATCGAATGGACGAATATGGAAATTTCGAAATGTAGGCGTTAACTGTGTTTCTTCGTGTGTAAACATCCACCATTCGTATGCATAACTAGTTGCCTCTGCCATGACAGACTTAAGGCTTATGAATTATTTTTCGATTTTTTTTCGAAATTTTTGAATAAAAATGGCACCTGTTTGATGATTTCATGGTCACCGGAAAAGTGTGCTTCGAGGTGTGCATCCCAGGCGAGAAACTGGTTTAATTATGCTGCGCATGTGTGTTTGCGACTCGGTCTCAATGAGTTCCGGAATATCGCAATCAGTTGCATAAGATTTTTGAAAAATATCACCGACAAGGTAAAAACAAGTCGAAGAAGAAAGTTCTCGGAGTTTGGCTTTGATTTCCGTCAAGGGGTTGGAGGGACTGACAGTCAAATTCAATTCGCAATGTCTAGAGGAAGCAGAGGGTTGTTAATTAGAAAGAATAAGTGTTTCTGTCTAGACATGTGGATGCGGGGATTCAGGAATTTAAAGAAGTGAGATAAGCATGTTTAGAATTTTTGCAATTACTTCCTCCTCCTCCTCCTCCTCTTCTTCTTCTTCTTTCTCTTCTTCTTCATCTTCTTCTTCTTCTTCATCATCTTCTTCTTCTTCTTCTCGAGAGCGACAGGCCTTTATTACTCAATTGTCTCTTGAGCCCAAAGAAACAGCGATTGGCAAAAGTGATTCTGCGTTTGATTTCGGTACTGATGTTGTTGTCCCTATTTACCGCGGGGCCGAGGTAGACGAATTCCTTGCCCACCTCGAAGTTTCTGCTGCCTGTACAGCATGTACTTCGTTTTGCCCTCATTTACTGCCAGACCCATTTTAGCCGCTTCTGCTTCAATGCCAGCAAACGCCTCTTTGACGGCTCGCTGTGTTCGTCCAATCAAGTCAATGTCATCCGCGCAAGCAGGCCATTAGACTGGCTTCAGGATCATGCCTCTGGTGTTGACTTGTGAGTTTCGCACGATCTTCTCGAGGATGATGTTAAAGAAGTCACATGACAGTGCGTCGCCTTGTCTAAAACATTGAAGGTCTCGGTGAGTTCGTAACCGACCTTGACGGAGCAACGAGAGTTATCCATCGCCATCCTACGCAGTCTGACGAGTTTGGTAGGAATGCCGAAACAAGAGAAGGCACTGTATAGCTCGTCTCTATGCACACTGTCATATGCGGCCTTAAAATCGATGAAAAGGTGGTGGGTGTCGATTTGCACTTCTTGGGTCTTTTCCAGGATCTGCGACATGGTAAAGATCTAGTCTATTGTGGGCTTCCCTGGTCTGAAACCACACTGATATGGACCTATCAGGTCACGGACAAACGGTTTCAGACGCTCACACAATATGGCAGAGAGGATCTTGTATGGGATGTTAAGAAGACTGATCCCTCGATAATTGGCGCAGTCAAAGGGGTCTCCTTTCTTGTGCACTGGGCAAATGACGCTGAGCTTCCACTCCGACCATATCTTACAGATAAGCTGGTGCATGGGCCCAACCAACTCATCTCCAACTGCTTTAAATAGCTCTGCGGGCATTCCATCCGCTCCAGCAGCTTTGTTCGACTTCAGCTTGGATATTGCTATCTTCACCTCGTCTTAGTCGGATGACGGAATTCTTGTATGTCATCGTCCAAATCGAGTGGAACATTCTGCCTAGCAGCGGGATTTGCGCCGTCATCGCCGTTAAGGAGTCTGCAGAAATGATCCTTCCAGATTCTCAGCACAGACTGCGACTCTACAACGAGTTGTCCATTCTGGTCCGGGAGGCCTTGGTCAGCTTGTGTCTTCCGGATAGCTGTTTTACCTTTTGTTAAAATTTTCGGATTTCATTCCTGGCATAGCACCTTTCCATTTCCTCGACCGTGCGCTTCTCATGCTCCTTCTTTTTCCTTCTGAGAAGCCGGTGTTCTTCCCTTCTTCCCTGTTTGTAGAGCTCACGAACAACCCTCGTTGTTCGATGCAGAGTTGCTTTATAGGTGTCTTTGGCTGCTAGTCATGTTTGGCTGCATGTGCTTGCCTGCACTCGTCGTCAAACCATGGGTTCCTTCTGGGTGGTAACGTGAAACCCAGCATATCAGTGGCAGCTTCTTTGATTGGTTCTTGACAACGTTTTCAGTCTTCTTCTATGTTTAGTACAGGTAGCGTCGAACTCTGAGCGACTTTCAGGGAGACTCGGTCGGCGAAGTTGCCAGCGATTGGCTGGGATTGTAGCTGTTCGACGTCAAACCGTTTTGGTCTATCTCGAAGCCGTTGCTCTCTCAATATCCGGGTTCTTAACTTGGCTACAACAAGGTGCTGATCCGAGTCGATGTTTGTACCTCGGAAGGTTCGGACATCGAGAATGCTAGAGGAATGTCAGTCGTCCATCAATCTGGCTGACGTTTGATTGATCAGGAGATCGCCAGGTCCCTTTGTGAATGTCCAGGTGTGGGAACCGCGTGCTAGCCACAGAGACCTTCCATTACGTCAGCAAACCTTAAAATTCAGCCAAAGCCAAACCGATATTATGAGGCTAAAAGACGCGTTAACTTTTCGGGTCGAAGCAGTAGTGTCCATACGCTCTACTTGGCCGAGACATGCTTTTAGTTCCCGATAGGAATTTTTAATGACATGTACTGTAGCAGGTACTGAATTCAAATGCTCAGATTCAAACATTTTTCTAAGAATTGAACGAAATATTGTAAGGAACTACCGGGAGGAGAGTAAGGAGTATGCTTAGCATAATTTATTCGCTTGTGAGTATCAATAGGGACCAGACTTTGGTTAAGGCTTCGGCTAGGTCACACAAATCAAGCAATCAAAAATATCTTACAGTCCATGAATACGAAAATATTCCTGCCTGCATTTTTTCAACTTCCACTTCAACTTAACACCTCAGCGAATCATGAACACTGAAGCGCAAAGTTTGTGGCCATCCGATTTGTGACAGTTTTAAGGACGTAGCAGTTGATATTCTCTCAGGACACTTGAAAAGTTGATCCAGGAGGAGGTGATAAAGAATGCATACCGCAAATTTTCCACGTTTAATACTTGGTTTCCTTGTGCAAGCGTTTAAGAAGTTATTCCCTGACGCGTCGGTATCCAAGAATAAGTTTCCTTATGACAACGTCGTTGTGTATGTGAAAATCCATCAAAATTGCATTTGCTCTGTGGAGAATCAATCAGTTTAACGCAGTAGCCTGGTGAACTTTCTGTTGGTTCACTTTGATTTCTGGGATTAAATGTTTGCTTGGAATGAAATGTGGGTCATTTAGATGATTGCCATGTGTTCTGAAAGCATGCTGTTTGCCAAAGTCGTCAGAAATATTTTCGTATACAGGAGACGATGAAAACTTGTTTTATTTCAGCCGGGAAAGCATGTGCTCGCTTACTAAAAATAATCGGAAATGATTTGATCGTGCTTGAGAATGACTACTCGAGAATCCTGAGCTGGTTACGACGAACAGCTCAGGAACCTCGAGTAATTGTTCTCAAGCACGATCAAATTATTTCTGATTTTAAAAGCTTAATGAACAATGACAATTCAATGACAACAGAACAGAACACACATGTTTTCTAAGTGGGTTCTAAATTGATTTTATGCACATATGTCCATATGATGTGAAAAAAAATTTTTTTTTTTGGTTGCAATGACATCTGTGCAAAATATTTAGTATACATAAAGTCATTGAACAGACAACATCATATTTTTTCATCGTGTTAAAAATGTCGAATTTTATACCAGAAAGTGATGATTTGCGGAAAGCATTAATTTTTTGTTTTCATTTGAAGAAAAGTGCTGCAGAGTCGCATCGAATGCTTGTCGAGGCATAAGGTGATCATGCTCTATCAGAAGCAACATGCAAAAGATGGTTTCAACGGTTCAGAAATAATGATTTTGATGTGAGAAGTGAAGAACGTGGAAGACCACCAAAAAGGTTTGAAGACGCCAAATTGCCAACGATATTGGATGGAGGTGACAATTTGAGTCAAAAGCAAATGGCAGCAATGTTAAATGATGCACAACAAACAATTTCTGACCGTTGAAAAGCTATGGGAAAGATCCAAAAGTGTGGAATATGGGTGCCACATGAATTCAATGAAAGACAGATGGAAAACCGAAAAAACACTTGTGAAATTTTGCTTCAAAGACACGAAAGAAAATCGGTTTTGCATCGGATTGTTACTGGCGATAGAAAATAGATTTATTTTAAGAATCCTAAACGGAAAAAATCATGGGTTAATCTGGGACAACCATCAACATCGACTGCAAAACCAGATCGATTCGGCAAGAAGACAATGCTGTGTGTTTGGTGGGACCAGAAAAGTGTGCTGTAGCAGGAGCTCCTAAAACCTGGTGAAACCGTTAATACTGATCGCTACCGACAACAAATGATCAATTAGAACCACGCATTAATCGAGAAACGACCAGAATCGGCCAAAAGACACGGCAATGCCAATGCACCTGCACACAAAGCAAAACCGGTTCAGGATACAATGAAAACACTTGGCTGGGAGCAGCTACCCCACCCGCCGTATTCAACAGACTTGGCTCCATCCGACTACCATTTGTTTTGATCGATGGGACACGCATTGACTGAGCAGCACTTTGATTCCTACGAGGAGGTTGAAAATTGGGTGTCTGATTGGTTTGCTTTAAAAGACGATCAATTTTATTGGCGTGGTGTTCACAAATTGCCAGAAATGACCACCTTTCTGGCAATTTGTGAACACCACGCCAATATGTGGTGTAATGTGGAGAAAACAATGGCCAATACTTTGAATAAAATGTTTTCACTTTCCCATCAATAATTAGTGTTTTATTTTCAAAAAACGCTCATTTCATACCGGTATACCTGGATCATTCGTCGTGATATTCAAGAAGTTTAATAGCTGTTCAGAGAAAAGCACCCTGAGAAACCTGTCTGGATTCAAAGCTTAGGATGCCTATTTCATATAGAGCGAACAACTTATTCGACAAGAAACGTTTTTAATTCCGAGTCACAATTGTGATTGAGGACGTCCACGAAAGAAAAGTAGCATATACCAAAAGTGGAGAGTATATACAATGTAGTAGAATATACAATGCGTGTAGAGCGACGGTCCACCGGGAGACCAGGGCCTAGCTTGCTCATCAACTACTCTTCAGGATTTTGTCGACTCAGAACGTCGAAGTTTGAGAAGCTTTTCCTTAGACAATTATTACTCTATTAGTGTTGTCAGCAGTTCGAAAAAGGTGTTCAGCCGACAACTGACGGTTAATTGGTTAAGTAAATTTTTTGCTAATTCCTGCCACACTCAAACATCCAGCTTCCTTCGTCTCCGTCATACGTTTGGCATGACCTCAAATGTTGCACAATTTTGCTTACTCACAGATCAACCAGGTCATCGGACTTTATGAGAATAGAATCTAATGAATCACTTCTATTTCGGGCGTCAGTCTACAAAATTCTCACCATAAGCTGCTGAAATTTGTCGCCATGTTCTTGTAGAGTTTATTTCTCGTTGTTTTAGTAAAAGATTATTACATTGCGCATTTCTTCAAATATTTAAGTAATTTCTAAGCCAGCATGGCAATTGTCGTTTGATATATGCACAAATTTATAATTTACTCTGCAGTGAATGTACCTTCACTTTCAGTTTTTTCTATTATTTGTAGCTCGTTCTGTGAAGCCAGGAAGCAGTTCTTTGTTTCTTCAAGCTTAAGTTAAATCATTTGGAGAGTGAACCCGATTCAGCTTCAGCGTGTACAGTTGTGTTATAGTTTGACCTTTCATTTCATCTTACGTTGTGATGTTTTTGCCGATATTGGTATAAAGCATCCGCATAGATCTACGTTTAAGCACTGCGCACTTGTCACATCGGAAAGGTTTTCCAGAAGATCGCATCAAATCAGCATCAAGTTCACTTACATTAACACAGGAGAGATGAACGAGTTCAAAGCAATCGTCTTACTTCTTAGTAGAACAATTTCTTTCAATTTTTTCGTTACAAATTGAGTATTTCACAGTAAAGGTATAAACATTTGTTAAATGCTCAATTGAAATGCACGTCACTCCCTCAACAAATTTTTCGAAGCATGCCTTTGGATTGAATATCAATTTTCAAAGTCAGTCAAATTTCTATTCTCCAAAATAACCAGTGAAACCAAAGCTACAAACTTCCCTTTGCAAACAATTTAATCTGTTATGTACCAAATGTTAGGAACAGTATGGCAATTGAAAATATGTTGCATCACTGCCTAAATACCCCAAGAATGACCTCCGTTAGGGAATAACAAACCTCTCTTATTGCATATCAAATTCCTTCAGAACCATCAAATTCGAGACACATTTTAACGCCCGTCGATCTACCCACAATACCACGCATAACATTTTCCTGAAATTGCTCGCTAGCGGTTCTGCCTGAAATGATCTAGATCCTTCCCGCTGATTTATGAGGCTCACAACGTAATCCCTTGCCACTCATCTGACCTCAAAATCAAGTCAAACAACAGAAACACTGAAGGTGACTAAACGGCCAGCGGCTTATGCGAAAACTATAAATTCCTGGCATACTTTTAGCCCCTTAAAAGCACATTCCCAACGGGAACTTAATTGCTGGCACTCCACGCGATTCAACGTGCGTGTGCGTCATACGAAGGCGTAACCGCACCGGCAACGTCGTCGTCGTCGTGCTCAAATTTGACACATCCGGAAGATGTGCGAATTGGCATTCCAATCGCAAAGCACACATCTCGCAGTCATCGAACCAGTGTCCAGGCCCAAATGCGGTAAAGAGGTTAACCGTGCGTTGAATGAAAAGCCCCACGCTGCTCAATGCGAACGCCTGTGTCGGTGTCATGGGGAGTTTAAGAAAGGAAGTCAAATAACACGTCCATTGTTGCGGACGGCACGGGGAGAACATTCTTGCACTTACCCCAGGCAAAGTGGCAGGTTGAAGAACCTTAACGGTTCCGTGGATATCACATCCATCCAGCGCGGCGTCGACAGTGTTAGGCAAACATTATCGTAATCGATTGAGTGCCTTTTGTATTAGCACCTTTGATGGTGGCTCCACCGGTTGCTCACCTGAATAAATTTCATTTACATCATCGGGGCCGCGTACACGGGAGCTATTTGAAGAGAACACGCGCACAAACAAGCGGGCACAGCACGGCGATGGAACAGGTCTGCGGGCCGAGTGACAACATCGACGGCGACCATGTCAAACAGCTCGGCGGGGCGCATTCGCTGTTTAAAACGTTTTTTCCGCCGTGCGCGTCGTTTTGTGGTTTGATGACTCTACCAAATCGGGCATCGGATCGGAAATGTTTTTCCGCAAACATTCAACACCCAGGCTGGCCTCGTGCCTTAAGAAGTTCAAGCCCACTCGAGTGCGCCTGTGTGGGGAGAAAGTTGACAGATGAATCAGCTGTGAGCTGTGTCCCACATTCGACGGAGCGTCAAGGCTCCGTAATCACTGCAAACAGCATCGTTGCTTGCTTAAGAGTTGGCAATTAATTACAAGTTGACTGTTCGCACCTTTGCATGCACAAGAAGTTAATTGAAAGCTCATTTACATCAGAGCTGCCACCCCAAGGCGAAGCGCACTGAAGAACGCCACAGTTCTTACGGAGACTCGCACTCTTGAATCTGCGCGGCGCGATATTGCCAATTTACATACTGCACCTAAAGTTGCTGTTTTCATTCATCCGCTGCCCCCGCTCTCGACCCGCCAACGTTGTGGCCTGCTTATAGGGTGCGCACATCAGCGAGTCTACCGACCAGGTTTGCTTCACTCACAGCGTGCACCAGCATCCGCAGCCAATGCAAGACGGCGAAGTTTTTTGATCGCGCGAATACTGGCTAAGCAATGTCAACATGGCCTTGGGTTTGTTATTCTTTTGCTGCTGCTGCGCGTCGCCGCTTGCTCCCGATTTCTGTCTTCGCCTTTTTGCACGCCCGAAGGTGTTGTAATTAAGTTTAGCGTTCGCTTCCATCTACACTTTCAGTATCTTCGCTGTGACCTAATAAATTTCTTTTCGCCGTCGCGATGCATCGCGCAAATCAGCAATGGGATGTGTTCGTTTGTTGTTTCACAAGCAATGCAATTTTTTTTCTATATCTGCTGTTTTTTGTGTTGTTTTTGTTTTCTCCCCTGTGGACTGGAGTGAATGTAGATTTTAACGGTGTTTTTTGTTTTGTCTTCTCTTTCTTACAGGCGACTGTCAAGCTTAGATGCAGTGGTAAGTAGCGGAAAATAAGAACAATGTGTGTCGGCGAATGCAGGAGATTACAAAAAGCCCATAGCTGTTGGAATGCAGGTTGCGTGGAAATAATGTTTTGCGGCGGTTGAGATGGAAAGGGATTTTATTTAATTTTTTGGTTTGAGTATGAGTATGTCTCCAAGAACTATTTCATAGCCAATATTAAAGTCGAGCTTAAAGTGCACTAAAAACGAAACCGACGTAAAATTTTACCTAAGTTTCGTTTACATTTATTCTCATATTTAGTTGGCAATTCATCATGGAGTAGTTCACAGTTGAGTAGTTCGCGTTAAATTACTTGCTTTTATGCGTATCAGCGTCAGCGATGGAGCTTATGTCTGGGCAAATAGATTAATAAACAGAAAATAGGTTGAGCAAGCAGGAATCGACTTGTACTTCACGGGCACCATAACATCAAAATCAAATCACACTTTGAAGTGGATAACATGCGGGGTGTGTCGTAGGGCCATCTTTTTGTCGATGATGCTAATATTGAACTTGAGTCAATGAATGTTTGGCCGCTTTTGAAAAGTTTAGACCAAGCCAATATGTGCTATTTGCAGGACGATGGCAAAAGTCACATATCGTCATTGAATTACAGAGGACTAATGAAAGAAGGACCTTACGAAAAATATTTTTACCGACAGTAATGAAAGTAAAGAGAGAGATATTATGTAACAGCTTTGTGATTCTTGTGATTTGCTAACCAAAACTCATTCTGAAAGCTATAAGGACTTCTTTTGATTATTGTGATGGGCTAACCAAAACTCATTGTGAAAGCTTCCCCACGAAATGAAGAATTTTTATCATTTTCAAGGAAAGCCAACACTTTCGAAATAACAGTTGCACGTGGCGCAACCATTATTGACAGTCAATTTTTATGCTCGATATTCTTTTATAAAATGTGGTCGCCGTGGCGTAGTGGGTAGAGTGCGACGCTCACACACCGAAGGGTCTAGGTTCGATTCCAGCTCAATTTTTCGAATTTTTCACGGCACCACCTCTTACGGGCTGCTGACAATACTTAAAGAGTAATAACTGTCTTAGAAAGCTTCTCAAATTGCGCTGTTCGGAGTCGGCAAGAAACTGTAGGTCCCTTCTACTCGTGAGAGAACAGTAGCGAGCACAACACAAGTAGTTGATGAGCAAGGTAGGCCCTGGTCCCCCTGTGGACTGTAGCGCCAGCAATTATTTTTTTTACGATTTTGATAAAGCTATAGGAAAGTTTAAAAAAAAAACACATAAAATTCAGAAAAATGCATGAAATCTTTATTTGAATCGATAGTACGGTCCATATAATTCAATGTGTGGAGATTATTTCATGCAAATGTTGACCTTGACTGCGCCTCTAACGGTTCATCCGCGTAGTCAAATTTTAACATACTCTTTTCAACATTTCGCCCGTTATCTCGCAAATAGATGCTGAAAGGTTGTCTTCCAATGCGTCAATTGAAGCGGGCTTGTCTGTATAGACATTACCTTTAACATAGCCCCACAAAAAATAGTCTAAAGGCGTTAAATCGCACGATCTAGGCGGCCAATTGACCGGTCCCGAACGTGAAATAAAATGCTCACCGAACTCGCCTCTCAATAAGTCTATTCTTGCGCGTGCTGTGTGGCATGTGGCAACGACTTGTTGAAAGCACTTATCATGCAAGCCAAGCTCTTGCATTTTGGGCAAAAAAAAGTTTGATATCATCTCACGGTAGCGCTCACCATTCACAGTTACGTTACGATTCGCATCATCTTTGAAGAAGTTCGGTCCGATGATGCCACCAGCCCATAAACCGCACCAAACTGTGAATTTTTCTGGATGCATTGGTAGCTGTTGCAATGCTTCTGGCTGATATTCACTCCAAAGTTGACAATCCTGCTTATTTACGTTCCCATTGAGCCAAAAATAAGCTTCGTTCATTTTTGACCATAAAATGGAAGAAGCGCGAGTTAAGAGCTACGCTCAACTTAGAATCAAAAAAAACTCAAGTTATTCGTTTGGTTGTCAGAAGACAAGTGATTATTTTGTCTCTCATCGATTTTACATTAAACATTTTATTTGCCGAGGTGATTGCATGAACTTTAATTGGGTTGAACTTTAATTGGGTCAGATATTTCTCAGACGCAAGGTGTGCAGTTCATGTGGTCACCTGTGCAAGTACATTTTATTGCGAAATATTGTCTACGCTGCGTTTGTGCAGCGGCAAAGGTTGACTGGCCGGACTGTGTGTCTGCCGCTTCTTGGAGAGGTGGTGAAGGGGTGAAAGCGTCTCCAGGCATCAGCTCAACGTGTGTTGTTGTTAGTTGTGAGGCGGCGGTGGGAGGTAGTTGGATGATGACGTACCTCGCGCGATAAGCTTTCTTAACAGAGCACAAAAATTGTTTAATAATAAAATTCAATAATTTGCAAGCATTGTTCGTTTGTAAGACGATTCATGGTTAAATTATAGATCAAGTTGAAGATGTTTGACAGTGAAACAAAACACGAAACGTGCGTCAGCTGTTTAAACCACTGATGCCAAAAAGATAATAGCTAAAAAATCACCGTTTATAACAACGTCGGTTACTTTTGCTAATTGAGCTCAAGAGGCAATTGATGAACAGAGACTAAGATTTCTTTAAAAATATCATCCCCTTCCAGCCTTATTGCCTGAAAACCCTGAACCTTACTAAAAGCAAATCAGGAAGCCCTCAGTCTTTTCGAAAGAAAAGTTCTGCTTGCATTTTTGGCCTGTTTGCATTGATGGCATTTCGAGGTGAAGGTTCAACGACAAAATTTTCGGTGCGTGGAAGTTAAACAAACAAAACTTTATTTTAAGTTCATTTATTTTATTTAAGTTGAACTGAAACCGTATTGCTTGGTTGGAGGTTAGGTCAGGAATGACAGCTGAAAATGGGAAAAATTAGAAAAAGGCGGGTTGCTTCGGGGGTGCCCTCTCGTGTTCGATGTGTGCATTTCGCTTAGAGAGCTCCCACTTATATCCAATCTGTGAGAATGGTGCAATTAGCTTTTTGAGAAATTATTGCGTAGACACCCTCAAATATTATGATCTGCATGGCAGCATTCACCTAGTCAAGCGTCTTCGGATTTAGCCCTAAAGATGACTTGACCATGTAGAGCGTATGGCCTCCATTGCACAAGAAAAAAAAAGATATAAAATCCAATCCAACGCAACAGAGAACGATCTAGGCTGTGAAACAAAACCAGGCAGTGAAACAAAACACGAAACGTGCGTCAGCTGTTTAAAAAGATAGTAGCTAAAAAATCACCCTCTATAACAACGTCAGTCAGGTTTGCTAATTGGGCTCAAGAGGCAATTGATGAACGGAGCTCTCTTTAGAAAGACTAAGATTCTTAAAAAATAAAACAGAGCGTATGGCCTATATTGCACAAGACCAAAAAGATATCAAATCCAAGCCATTGGTCAGCGCAACATGGAGCGATCTAGGCTGATTTGACGCACAGAAGTGGAGAATATCAACCAACTTGGAGTGTACAATTGAAGGCAGTTGCGGAGAGATCTTGCAAGATGGACAAGCATGTTGGTTGAGGCCAAAGTCTACCCTGGCCTGAAGCGCCAATCAGAAAAAAAGAATTCATTTTATAACCAAAGTTGTCACGATCAGACTGGCATAAAATAAAGACGCTAGGATTTGAGTAATCTTGTATATTCAAATCCTAGCGTCTTTATTTTAAACCAGTCTGATTACTCAGGCTGACTCAGGCTGATAATGTCATATAATTGTTCTCGTTTTCATCTATTCTTTTTATTGTCTGCCAAAATAAATTTAAATTATTTTTTATTCCTATCTGTTTATTTAAAATATGTTAATCAACTGAATGTACGTATGAAAATAGCGTACTCAACTTGGGGACAATTTTAAGTATGTCACAAACTTATCTACGAAAGAATAACGAGCCAATAAATTCCAATTGATGCCAGCAATTATGAATATAATAGGACTCAAATTTTAAAAAGAACAAAGAGCCTGAAATCTTGGTGAGGACCAATCGCTGTGAATTTTGAATATACCGTCATTTGAAAAAACTCTTAATAATGGGCATCGTAAGGTGTCATGAATTTGAAAGATTAAAAAAGTGGCCACCGTGCGAATTGGGTAGAGTGGGACACTCACACGCCGAAGGAACAAGTTCGATTCCCGACTTAACACTCCGAATTTTTCACGTCACCACCTTTTTCGAGCTGATGACAACACACAAAGCTTATTAACTGTCTAAGAAAAAAGGTTCTCAAAACTCGCCGTTAGGAGTCGTCAAAAAATCGTAGGTCCCCTCTACTCGTTAGTGAACAGTAGTGCGCACAACACGAGTTAGGAGACTAAGCTCTGGTCCCGCTGTATAGTGTCGCGCCATCTAATTATTATTAAAAACGTTCCAAAAACAAACAACTCTAAAAGTTTCAAGGCAAAGCTCCAACCTTTTGAAAAGCCCAAATCTTGAAAAAAGAACTCTAAAAAAGGAACCACGAAAAACTTTAATTTTGACACATTCACAGATTACTTTGAAAACATAAATTGCATCAGATCTCGAGAGTCCCTAAATATCAAATAAAAATATTACTTTTTGCCTGAAACTACTGTAGACAGCATATTGAGTGAAGGAAGAACCCACAAGGTGACTAGACCTAGTTTCTTCTGGAATTTCTCATTTTGTGCGTGCTACCACCCTCTTCCGAAGAAACTTGCACTAATTTTGCCCGCTACGAATTGGAAAAAAATATTTTTTTTAGGCAGACCGTTAACACTCTTTGTGTATTATCAGGCGTGACAAAACGAAAATGCGAGGTGTTCAATCTTGAATTCCAACTGGGGACTTTTAAGAAGTTTATCCACCCCGGCAACTAACAGCATTTAGACTCGTAATAATCTGAACATTGAAAACTATCATCAACGTAAAAAATAACAAAACGTGCGAAAAAGACATGGAACACTCTCATCTCAGCTTTATTGCGGTATTCGAAAGTGCGGCATCGTGCGAAAAAATCATGAAACACTTTCGTATCAGCTTTATTGTGGCATTCGGAAGCGCAGTTTCGCATCAGCCAAACAGCTTACACGCTTCATCCTTAAATCCTTCAAGACAATGATAACAATGTAAACACAGTCAAAATCGAAGGTGTACCTCATACGCTGCAAAAATGGTTTATATTTATTCATGCTCAATCGTGGACTGTAAAGTACCTTGTAGCCAACCGCCAAAACAATTTATACGTAACCCCCCAAAATTGAAAACCATCTTCCCCCCACACAACCCTGGTGTACAGTCACGTAGTTTTCGAAAAACCGCACACAAGACGGTTCCCAACACTCCAATAAATTGCAATCCACCCCGTTCTACACCTCATGTTTGCAAATGGCTTCGCGATTAAATGAAATATGCATTCCCCACTATCACACACCTCTTGCCAAGTGGAGTCTTCAATTGTCGAACACTTCTGCCGCATCTCTGCATAAACGCCAAATTAGATTCATTCTGCTGCGTTCCATTTGTGAATTTATCATGAGCACTTAACAACCTCCCGGCAATGCGGAACGTCTCAATCTTGGCAGAGGCACCTTCCATTAATACGCCCCCAAAGCACAAAGGACAGCCCCTATGAACGGTCCATATGGTGCCGTCACCGCTGCCATTGTTCGACTCTCGAAACGGACCTCGTTATGAATTCCCAATAATAAAATAATCAACCATCGACCTGTTCGGCTTTTAAAGTTTCCGATCGCTGGAGAGAACCGGTCGCCACTAACGTGAGCCTCATCTAATTACCGAACCTCTCCTCGCCAGCGTACTGCCGCCGGGACCTTCTGTGTGCATATTCTATTACGATTACTCCTTCAATTCCCTCGTGCCATTGATGAGCGGACGGTCGGGTGGGGGAGCGGTCGCTCGTATACAAAAATCCAAGGGCTGACTAATTAAATATATTTATTATGCAGGGGAGCACCACTCACCCGGCGGGCAGGAGGTATCGGCGATCTATTCACGTATGAAAGGACGATCCGGTGCAACGATGCAACGGTGCAACGGTGCAACGGACGACTACGAGGGTTAGGCATTGCTATTTGTCTGCGAATGGACACATCCCCGCGATGCAGCGGACTCCGAACGTGAATTCGTCCTTATAAATTCACAATGCGCGCATAAAAATACACGCCCTCGCCGCTGCCTCAGGAACACGTTGCAGTCCCGGGAAGGCGAGCGACCGGCTGCCATCCTGACGGCAGCGTCAGTTGGGATGCATTAAACAGTTTAATATTTAAAAATGGAATCGACCTCAAATTGAAGACGGGCTGGTTAGTTGGCCTGGTACCGCTTGCGGCGAAATGCGGATGACTGGCTAATGGTGGAACGAACGTCCCCGTTTGTGCCGTGCCGGTTATTTCATTTTCTGTCGAGGCAAATGGGAAATTTCCTTAATTCCGATGACGAAGGACGAAAGGAAAATCTAATCTTTGCATTCGAGTCTGGGACCCTTTCACGAAATTATTTCCGTAATTTTTGCATCCGTCTTCCGTCTTCCGTCATCGACATCGTCGTCTTGCACCTAGCACTGGGCCCGGATGCTTCCGTCTGCTTGCGCTGTTCGATTCGCTTCAGCTCAGGTACGAATGTTTTCTGCTTATCCCAGGATTTTAATTTTAATTCAACGCATACAAGGCACTGGATGGTTGCTGTGTGCTCAAGAAAGCTAGAAAATGATTCGAAACTGATTTCACAGTGTATTTATATCCTCCTCGATGGGTAATCCTTTCGGGGAAGCATGCCGTCCTTCGCCAGCAACAGCTGAGTCTGGGCAGAGTGCGCTTCAGTAGGAGAGGACTTCACGAAACCGTGGAGGCTGCGGTATATTGAATTTGATGAGTTTCCATTTGAGAGCAGTAAACGCACTGGACCTCGAGAGGAGAGAGAATCTACGGAATTGTGTAGAAAATAAACTAATAACTTCTAGCACTTTGTTGAATTAAAGACACTTTGCTGACCTCAGAACTCGTAAGCAGGGGGCGGGGACAGGAGCGCCGATGATCCTTCTGGGAATAACCATTGCACGTATCATAGAGCGGCTTAATCCGATAGGATTGTGGGGAATCATCTCCGTAAAGGCAAAATGGTTCACTGTGCGGAGGCATCGCTCCGGAAGGAGTGCGGCCTGTGTACTCGTCTAAGGAAACATAAACTGAGTCGGTATACACACGAAGTCGTCTTCACGAATGTGCATTAAACTCGATACTTCCGATTGGTTGCTGCTTCAGACAAGACATTGAAAAAGAGTTGACCGGATTCCTTTGGTGTTGGATTTACGTTGGTTATTTCAAGGTGCATATTTTGAAACCAATTGCATTATATGTTCCTGAGTTTTAGGAGACTATTCTGAAGTTGGTCCAAAATCCCATTAAAGTAACTCTTTTTGTGGAATCGAGTTCACCGGACTAATCTCCTTTGTTGGTAAACATCATGCGTTCTCTCCGAGTTCATTTGAGGCTTGTAGTATGTGTTCAGGTTCGGTAACGAATTCTCTTCTGAAGAAACTGATTACAATTTGATGAAAAAATGTTTATTTTTAATCAATTAGAGCATCATAAATATTCGCTGATCAAATGGATATGATGCAAAAGCAAGAACTTACAGTGATTGTTTTTTAGATGAAATTCCAAATTTTATCCAAAAAATCAATCACTGTAAGTGAATTTTCGTGCAATCCTTCCATATGCACGAATATGATATTGATAGCGAATTCCGTCCAATACATTTGCTAGTAAATATTTGCATCTGGCTTGATCACTTTCGCCAAGAAGACAGTTCCGCAGGCGAATGGCAGAAACGAAAACGTATTGTTCGCCAACACGTGAGAAATGTGCAAATTTTAAGAAGTTGTATACGTAATTAGGACATTTGCGATGAATAATTTTGTGCAGTTTTAGAATTGTAAGATACTTCAGAAAATCGTCCAAACTTAGAACAAGGACATTAGTTGCTAGATGAGAAACACTAAAATATCTGAGGATTAACAATTGTTGGCGCAACAGTCCACAGGGGGACCAGAGCCTAGCTTGCTCATCAGCTACTGGTGTTATGCGCCCTACTGTTTTCTCGTGAGCAGTAGGGACCTACAGTTTTTTGCCGACTCTGAACAGCGAAGTTGAGAAGCTTTCTTAGACAGTAATTACTCTTTAAGTGTTATCACCAGCTCGAAAGAGTTGATGCAGTGAAAAATTCGAGGGGTTCAGCCGGAAATCCAACCTAGACCCTTCGGCGTATGAACGTCGCACTCTACTCACTACGCCACGGCGGCCACAAATTACAACTTTTGCGATGAATAATTTTGTACAGTTTTAGAATTGTACGATACTTCAGAAAATCGTCCAAACTTAGACCAAGGACTTTATTTGCTAGATGAGAAACTCTACAATGTCTGAGGATATTATATATAAAACGTCACAGTCATTTAAAGCTACATTCAATCTTCTTTTACAGTCATAATCAGCAAATACACTGAACAATTATACGTAAAAAAACGCATAAGCAGACTCTTAAAAAGAAGAATTTTCAATTGCTCAGTTAGAAGGTACGCTAAATGTTGCTGGCATCGCAAGCCAGCATAAATATTTTTAATAGTATTTTTTACTGCAGTACAACATGTAACAGAGGAGTTGATTCAAAATCCAATTATTTAACTCTTGTTTTTAAAGAAATGACGTTACCATTCAGAACTAAAGGCGGAAGTTCACTTATATCAACCATACTTCGTGCGAATATGAGACTTGTAGATTTAAGTGTATTGACTTTCAACTTATTGATTCTTGACCATTCTGCAATTTTACTAAGATCTTCATTTACTCTTGCTACACAGTCCTCACTTAAACCAACAGGACGCGAGAATTAAGACATAATCTGCGTACATATGAGCCTTACAGTTTCGTACTCCCTGTGAAAGATCATTAATAAACAATGAAAATAAAAGGGGCCAAAGCATATAACCTTGCGGTACACCAATATATTAAATGTGTCAGAAGCTTCAATTTCTGTGACTACCTTTTGTACACGGTTGTACAAGTACATTTTCAACAGTCTTAAGGACGATACAGAAAAATTAAAATGTTGTTTAAGTTTCGTAATAAGCATTGAATTATCAATGCAATCGAAAATCAAGGAGGACTAAGATTCCATTTTCACCACTGTCCCCACTGTCTAGTGTTCTTTGCATTTATTTTGTCATCCATTGCACTTGTTTTTGTTCCAAAGTCTAGCTCCAGAGCATTGAAGCGCTTCGAAATTCTGAAATGGATTTGATTTGAAATGGATTTGATTTGAATGTTGATTGCAGTGACTCTAATCGGGCACACATTTTTTCCTACTTGATGTATGTCGTCGTTGCAGGAGAGTCAGAACCCCGAGCACCACTGGGGTTTTTATTTGATCTCAATTTTCTTTCGTCGTTTTATTTGACATTATGAGAGCTGTTCGTACACTTTACTCACGCTCACCCGCCGAAGGTCTAGGATCGATTCCCGGCTGAACACCGCGCATTTTTCGCGGTACCACATCTTTCGAGCTGCAGACAACAATCAAAGAGTAAAACCTGTCTAAGAAAGCTTCTCAAACTTCTTCGTTCAGAGTCGGCAAAAAACTGTACTCGTGAGAGAATAGTAGCGCGCACAACACGAGTAGTCGATGAGCAAGCTAGGCCGTGGTCCCCCTGTGGACTGTAGCCGCATACAGTTATTATAATTATTATTCAGAAAATATACAATTGTCAAAAAAAAACTAAATATGCAAAATACATTTTAACTTTTGCCAATGGTTTGCATTTATTAATTAATATTCGTGCCTCATCATACTCTAAAACGACAGACACTGAATCAGCAACGGAAATATTAAGAATGGTTAGCTACTATCTTACTGATTAACCCTCCTGAGTTGTACAGCTTGTTTGTTGATAGGACTGAAAGTTGACAATGCAAGTTTAACAGTCGACGATTTTATCAGCTGTCAAGTGATTTATTTCTCATTTGGTTTCACGTTTCAAAGTAAATAGACTGACGCCGGAGCGACACTAAGCTTTGTTGTTGTTTTGTACTTCTTCTTTTCTTTTTAATCAAATTTAAGCTTTGAGGTGTACAAAACTCCCGTTTTTCAAGTGATAATAATCCTCCCTTGTATCTTCAGGCGTAGTTACGTCAACAACAACTTACTGTTTGGCTGGGAGAATAATTGATATGTGCTTGTTCAAAAACGATGCTGGCCAGAACGTTCCAGTCAATGGTGTATAGCCAAGGTTACTTTATTTTTCGTTCATCAGAGAACAACTATGATGTGCAGGCTCTTTAACCAGACATACATATCACACGCCTCGTACGACATCATTTATTAAAGGAGACATTTGGTAACCGACGGCACAGTTCAACCAGACGGCACTAAATGCACATCACGCCTCGTACGACAATTCATTTATTGAAGGAAACATTTGTTAAGCCGCATAGTTTCAAGTTACGGACTCGAAGATCCAAAATTGTAGGGAGAAGTGCCGCTTACCTTTCGGTGGGGATGTGTGAAATCAGTCGTCTTCGCCGATAAGTTCAAAATATTCGAACACTTGTAGGACAACATTTTCTCTTAGTGCCTTTATGTGGCTACATTCATAAGGTCGAAAAAAATGGATACTCAGAGCTTTAGAAGTCATGCAGCAAATTGAGCAGTTTCTTATCTTAAGTACTTATTCGATAAGTGGAGGAAAAGGAACCTCCAGTTTGTAATAAAGCTAGGTTTCCGGTCAATAATCTGATCTGATGGCCAGAGCAACACTTTTGGGAGTAAAGTGATGTATGTTGTTTTACTTATTTATTTCTTAATTGTTTGCTGCACAAGGACGTAATCTATGTATCTCCGAGATATGCCGACCATATGCGAGAAATCATACTTAAATAATGATGCCAAAAGAACATCTTTCGAAAATAGGAAGTTGCACGTCAATTAAAAACTCATATTTGCCGGACCCAACTCTTTTATGAATTGTCAATATTTATTAGGTTAGTTTTGGAACCCAATTTTCTTGCTTTTGAATATATCCAACTGCTTTTAAACGTTTTCAAATAACAGCTTGAGGGACACCAAAAGATTCTGCGAGCTCATCTTGTGTTTGGCAACAATCGCCCATGAGTAATGCTTCTAGTTCTTCATTTTCAAACTCTTTTGTCTGCCTAGGACGTTCATCGTATTTCAAGCCAAAATCATCACTGTTTAATCGTGCAAACCACTTTTGGCACGTTCGCTCAGCTAGTGTATGTTCATCATAAGCTTCCGCCAAAATACGATGACTTTCGTTAGCAGTTTTCTTCATATTAAAGGAATGAAGAAGAAAAACACACTTTTTCAGGCACATAGTTGAGAAACATATTTGAGATATATCTGAGAAATTATTGTTGTTTTCGCTTCAAATGAATGACATAAACTGAAGTGACGTAGAATGACAGTAGCTTTCCAACGCATGTTCCAATGGTTTAATATCAATGGAATAAAATAAGTTACGCCATCTCTTAGTAAACCGCATCAATCATGTTACACCCAAAAGATGTACAAAACTTCATGCGAACTTCATGTTCTGGAGTCTTAGGTCGTCCCAACTAAATGTCAAAAACTAGATATTATGATTGTCAATATGGCTCTGCTAAACTTTCCACATTAGACATATACACATGTATCGATGTGTGAAGAAACAAGCTTCAAGAGAATCACACGACAAAAGTGCCACAAAACTCGCATTCCGTTGCATATTTCCAACTGTCAGTGAACTGTCACATGCCAAAGGAAAAACTCAGCTTTGTTTGAATAGAATTCCTCCAACAATTTCATCAAATCAAAGCGAAGTTCATTAAGACAATTTTAGATCTGTCAAGAAAATGGTTGGGATCTCAAATCCAATGTCAAGCAGACAGCCACACATACCAGCCGTATTTCGCAACCAGACCACAGCGCACTTCCTCCGGAGTCAGCTCCTTTCATTCCTGCCATTCTTCCATTCTGAGAAAATGAATCCTAATGTATTCCCAATGAATTTCCATCCTGATTTATTCCGTCGAATCATAAATGTTTGACGAGGAAGCGGCGGCTGCGGTGGTGTAGCGTACAAATGTCATCTCATTGCACAATTTTCAATGATTAAGAAACGACAGAAGAACGAAGAATAGCGAGAGCGGGATTTCGAAAACACAAAATACAAAACCCGAAACACCACACTTGTCAAAACACATTATTGCCAATCATCCCTTCCATCGAGGAACCGAACGAACACGTTCGCCCTCCCCAGCGATTGCCATTGAAAAACTATGGATAGTGAGCCCTCCAGGCACATCCATGCACAAATCAACGTGCACACGGTGCTTCGTCCTTGTTTGCTTGACAGCCAGCCAAGGCGAGGAGCGCGCTTGCAAATATGTATGCAAAGTTATTCCGTACATCATCATCGTCATTCTCAAGCTCATCGTCGTCATCATCGTCATCCCAGACATAGTCATCATCGTAATCATCATCATCTTCATCATCATCATGGCCGTCAGCCCTTGGTAGTGTCGCCCTTTTTGTCACCGTCTTCTCCGTCGTCTTGGTTATCCTCGTCGTCGTCTTGCGCTTACCCACTGCTCATGTCGACTGGCTTCGCTATTTTTAGTCAACCGAACCACTTCAACTGACGCAAGCAGCATACACGAAGAAGAAACGTCGAGTGGCGTTGCACAAGGACCACCGCCGTGCACCGTGGAATGCATAATAAGGACCACGGCGAACACACCCTTTCTCGCCACATGCTATCCCTCTGCGTCCAACAACGAGAGTATTTGCAAATTAAAAAGTGCTTTGGTCTGAGTTTAGGGTTTCGTCGGTTATGCCTCCGTTGCTGATGCCGTCGTCGCTCTCAGATTTTGAGTTGGATTCGGATTCTGGGTCTAGGACTCGACGGAAATAGCGAAACAAAAGCGACACTCGCACAATTGGAATATGATACCCGTACTTTGTTGCATATCAATTGGGTGGATTGTTTAGAGGTTGTGTCTGCAGCACCGCTGTGACGGCAATGAGGACGGAGACAGGGCGACCGAGCGACTGGGACTGACAGGCTGCTGATGAATTATTCAGATCCAACGTCGGAGAACTTCCATTTGGAATATCAATAACTGCGCTATTACTTAATGGCGTACTAATGCCGCGTTTCCTTCAGCGGTGCACTCCGGGCCAGATGCAGGAGTTCGCGGACAGACAGCTGGGCTTGGCCCGCTGGAGTTCATTAACCACACACAGTGAACGATGCGACTCGGGGGACAGCATTGCAACCGCAGGGTCCTCATTTCAATTAATCGCTTCGGTCTGGAGTGCCCCGCTAGAACTCTGGAATTAGCCATACCTGCTGCCAGCGGTGGCCAAGCTGATCTCGATTCCATGCTTGAGGAATTACACGCTCCGAAGCAGAGGACTGTCCATGGCATTGGCGGCCGCTCCTCCCTTCGCATTCGGTCGATTAGAAAGCTGCAGACCGGAATCACCGGTGCAGAGGGGGCGAAAATTATGAGTGGCATCTGCATGTACAATTGAGGAGCCGGTCGACTTTCGAGTGAACAGCTCTTTAAGATGAGGGATCATTGTTGGACTACTGTCGAGCACTAAACAGTACTTAGCAACGGCAGTGGGAAGTCTCTGTGGCTGAGATGCCGGTCCCAGTGTCGTGTCTGCTTGTGTGCCATTAATTGGGATCTGTGGATGTGTAATTGGATTTAGTCTTGAGGTTGCCTCATGATGAGCATAGCTTTTCGGTACGATTGCTGCCGACAGGTTAGGTGTGGTTTCCTCTACCTAATTGGTTGGGTTTCGGTCGATTATGCTGTAGACAGTCGGCCTCAGAGGAGCATCGATGAGGTGAGGAAAATTGCGCATGTAACTGCTAAGCAAACTGGTCATTTGAGGCGGATGGAGAGACGTGCAAGTGTGCTTGAAGTTGAATTGTTTTCACAGCGGGCCCGGGGAGTCGATTTTGTCTGGCTTATTGATTTCGACATCGAGCAGATAATGGTTTTCAGGGTTTAATTGTTGTCATAAAAGAGCTTCCATTACGTCGTCAGGGTGATTTAATTCGGGCGCTGATTGTTGCTTTGTTGGAGCACGGTTGCCGCTTCAGATTATCAAACTTTGGCCTTTAAACCAAAACTTAAATTTGATTTTCTTCAAAGAATTGATTTTAAAGAGGACCAAGTCTAAACATGTTCAATAACTTATCCCGAGCATCCTTCAAACGCTTTGCGGAATTATTCTGAACAAATCTTAAAACGCAATCCAATAAAATCCAGAAATTGTTAATACTTTCTGCCTGCAGTGTTTTGCGTTAAATGATAGCAAAATGTCGTTAATATTTGGATTCTTGATTGAATTTGACAATTTTTGTTGCGCCTCCATTTTCAAATGGCCACCAAGTGGTCCACAAACGCCGTAAAATAACCCAATCACTTATGAATTGAATTCCATCGACGGCATTGCGCCCCCACACTTCCTTCCATTCCTACACTCCATCTTATTGAGCTAAAATTGCTGGACATTGACAAGAACTCCTACCACAAAACTTGACCAACTTTATCATCCTTTTCAAGCTCCAGAGAAATCATGTTTGCCAGTGGCAAACAAGATACCTGTGTCTTCAGCAGACACACACAACACGTTCTTCAAATCGTTCCCTGAATCGGTTCCAATCACTTGCTAACGACACGGCACGACTCCCATTGGAAATTTAGCGCTACTTTCAGCAAGAAATCAGTGTCATTTCATCTAGAGCTCAATCGTCCAACTCCCCAGCGGGTGAAGTCTGTCAGTTACCGTCGCCTACCCACCACAACTGCAAGACGCCTCGCTTCTCCACCAGCACACGTACAGTATCTCAATCATTTCGCTCAATTGCAAACAGCCACGCAATTCAGACATCTTCGTTTGACCTATTCTCATCGTACTCCGACACGTTCCACTTGCCGCCACCGCACCGAGCGGCTGCAGCAAATCATTATCTGGTTCAATGAAACTGCACCCCCTCCGCACCCACACAACACACACACACCACTGTGCCTCGTCATCGATAAACCGTTCAACCTTATTTTTTTCCGTGAAACCAGCGTAAGATGTCGTCGTGTGGCGAGTGCTAAACACTTTCGCTACACCTGCAGTGGCTTGAGACTCCTAGCGAAAGGCAGCAGTTCCACTTTCTGCACTCTCAGAAAAACATCACAATAAATGTGGTAATTATGCGCCTTGCGTGCGCGACATCTAACAGCAGAATCCCGTTCACCCCTGAGGCAAATCCTTGCAAACGGTGTTGCAAAGTGCGCACCAACGCCGCTGCACTCCTGAAGACTCGCAGGTTGTGTGTCACGAGTGCATGTCGGGGCGGCCAAGAAAACTTTTAATGGCAACCCAGTTACACAATTTTTTGTCTCAAAGCTGAGGTTTATTCCCAATCACCGTTACAGAGTACAGAGCAAATTAGGAAAGAATACATGTGTGTGCTGTGCAGATATTTTGAGCTTAAACGAAGGTTGTGTTCTCGGAGAACGCTCCGCAGAGACGAATGCGGCCGCCGCTGACGATTGCACGAACGAATTGCGGTCCGGTGGTGGTGGACTCACCTTCAAGTCGGATGACGTACTCCTTGCTTGATGGCGGGGGAAGGATCTATGAGAGAAAGAGTAAGAAGGGAATGTCAAGTGAATAGGTTTGTGGCACGTACCTCTCCGCTGTCTGAGGTGGCCACTTCAACGCGGTATTTCTCGAGAACCCTTCGTGCAAATGTGTTTCTAGCCGCCCCGGGCAGGGGCACTTCCTCTCCAGTGAGCGACTGAATAATGACTTTTTCCTCGTGCTTGTTGGGTGGGCCCTGCGCTGGGAAGAGCTTCTCAAGATTCTTGTACTGGAAGAGAGACGCCTCGAGGTTTTGTATTTGTGTCAGAGTCTCCTGCACGGAGCCTTCAGAGACGAGTTCACTGTCACGGGAGAGTTTGCAAAGATCCTGAAGGATTTCTTCGATCTGATCGTTGAAAGCCTCCAAAATATTGGAATACGTGATGATGTCCTGGAAATGGGAGATTTAGAGTTCTTTTAAAAAGGAAAATGAGAAAAAGATTCACTTTCAGCTTGAGGACAGCGGAATGCAGAAGTGTGACCACGGACAGCTCGTACAGCTCTCCAATCGTGCGGGTTTCGAGATAGTGGAGGACCTTCAAAGCTTCGTTGGTGTCATCAAAAAGGCGTTTCTGAAACAAAAGCAGCTCTGAAGAATTCTACCCACAAAGTGTATGCAAATTGCTTACCTGACGCCAAGCGGGAATCGGTTCCGCCTGCTTCCAGACACTCTGCCATGTGTTGTTCTCAGCAGTCATTCGGGCACTAAGCTTTCCAATAACTTTTCCATCCTCTGGAAAACAGAAATAGTGAACACACTGGTCGAGGAGCACTCTCCCTCAACTCACCATCAGTTTCCTCTTCCCAATCACGGGGGCTGTACCAGCGAATGAAGTCCTCAATCACTGCATTCGGGTTGGCTGCCTTGAAACTCTCCATGTCCGATCTAAGAGAGGAGCACATCATCTGTGTTGACAGACCTGCCAAAGAGATGTCATCACTCTGGACCCTCTTCATATCTCAAAGCATACCTGATCCAGGACCTAATTTCAGCATAACCTCAGCATCATCCAGCAGTTGGTCCTCCGTCTTTGGCACGGGTTCCTGTGTGGCTGGGACGTACAAATACTCGTCAGAATTAATCAACTTCATGTCACCCAGACGTGACTGCCTTCCCAGCGGTTTCGGGGGACTATTGCCACCAGCACTTCCACCCGACTCCTCATCCGAACAATCGAAAAACTCATCATCCTCCTCAGTCAACTCCTCGTCATCGTTATCGCCGCCCCCCGGCACCACTGTTGAAGTCATCGCCTTCGCTGTCACCCCGAATGGCAGCCCGCACTCGCGGATGCGACGCCGCTCCATGCAGATGTTCAGCATTTGAAGTTTCTGGTGCAGAAGACACGTGCGCATATCAGGAAATCCTGGAGCAACCCTGTAAAATGGGAAATTATTTTTCAAACCATTAATCAATCATATCCTGCAGGTAATTGCAAGCCTTAACACTCAGCCCCCTCCCTCACTGTGATCCCGCTCGTCAAAATCGATGACAATGCATCCTGCTGCGGTGTGCGGGAAACCCTCGCCGCAACGAACCGCAAGTGGATTTTCTGAAAAGGATATTGCACCGTAATTCCACTGACTTCATCGTCGTCAGTCTTTGCCGCTGGAATGCCTTGTGTGCGGGAGTATGCCTTTTGACTCCGTGGCTGCATTCAAGCGAATCAAAAAGGAAGACGACGAAAATTCAGCGAAAACTCATTCCATCCATTCAATCCGAGGACAAGGCAACGCATAAAGGACATTAACTCATTGTGTTTGAACCTCATGAATTTCCAATGGCTGTGGACTCGCCTCTAATCGGGCTCCTTACAGATTTTTATGACCATTTTTTTGTTCAACGCCAAACAATGGAGCTCTCCCATCATTAACGTGGCGTGGGTAATAAAATTGGTTTGTGCTAGATAAGGACGCCGGCGAATGGAATGGCGGGACTTTGAATGCGAAAATTAATTGGCATCAAGACGGCGCTTAAAATTTAGCCGAATCGGTGGATTCGAATTGAATTTGCGATAAAGACCGCATTGTCTGTGATATTGTTTGTTCTGTTTGTTTTGGTTGAACTGATGGATTGACGGCACAGCACCAGAGAAGAGTTCGCAATGCGGGGGCAGCAGATGACATTTATTTGGGCGTAATTCAATGAGAATTCGGGTACTTATTCGGTTCCTGGTTTGTGCGTCATTTTGACGACTTGCGTCACAAACCCCAAATGGATGGCTTATGTAATTAGACGCAATGAAATAAAATGCTTTAACCTTTTTTCAACCACGAATCAACCGCGTCAAGGAAATCAACGACAGACTCTGTCACAAAATAGGGAAAATTGGGAGAAACGAAATATAGACAGGAATTGTTTTCGACAGTTTGCATATGTTGCAAAGAGGCAAGGAGACATGTGGAAATTTGCGTCCTTCATGGGCGCTTTATTTGTGAAAGAATAAAATACTGGTTGTCCGTCAACTTCGAATTGGAGACTCCTTCACGAAGTGGCCGGATATTTCGAGCTACCACGACAGGTGGTCACCGACCGAGGGGCAGGCTTTACGTCGGAAATATTCAAGCAGTTTTGCGAAGGGAACGCCGTGCAAACGTCGTCAGGACACCCCGAGCTAACGGCTCTACTTCAAGCAATATCAGGAGGTAAACTGCTGATGGAAATGGATGAACGGACGCGAGTGGAACCAGAGGATATGGAGAAGCGACGAAAGACGACTTTGATCAACATCGAGGCAGCTCAGATGCGTCAGAAGGAAAGGTTCGATGGGCGACAACGATGGCCGGTAATATACCAGTGTAGGTACTTCGTTCGGTCGAAAACAAGCCGGTCTCCACCACCGAAAATGGAAAAAAACAACTGGAACCGTCGTTCTAAGAGCCTTAATAATAAAAATTATTTGGCGCCACAGCCCACAGGGGGACTAGGGCCTAGCTTGCTCATCAACTACTTGTATTATCACAAGTAGAAGAGACCCACAGTTTTCTGCTGATTCCGAACGGCGAAGTTTGAGAAGCTTTCGTAGACAGTTATTACTCTTTGAGTGTTGTCAGCAGCTCGAAAGAGGTGGTGGTGTGAAAAATTTTAGGTTTTCAGGCCGGGAATCGAACCCAGACTTTCTGTGTGTGAGTGTCGCACTCTACTCACTACGCCACGGCGGCACGTGTCGCACTCTACTCACTACGCCACGGCGGCACGTGTCGCACTCTACTCACTACGCCACGGCGGCACGTGTCGCACTCTACTCACTACGCCACGGCGGCCACGATCAAAGAATCTTACGTCGTCACAAAGGTGCTGCCAAATGACCTATACGTGGTGGAGAAGCGTAAGCTGAACACCATAATGGCATCCGACAAGATGAAGCGTTGTTGTGTGCTTCCGAATGGAAGGGGCGACAAAGACAACAGCGATGGAGAGTATTGTGAACTCAAGAGCGTGGTAACTAAAAAGAACGTGCGAGATGTAACGCGATGTATAAATCCGCGTCACTGAGTGCATGGGGACAGCCTCGCGTTCGTAGTCCGAACAGAACCTTAAATAAAGCCAGTGACAATAATTAGTCGTTGCATTTTTTTCTGGGTATAATGTCACAATTAAAACTCTTAAAGACCTAACCACTCCCTACCACGCGTCTTTAAACAAAATAGCCAAGCAATACAATAATTTCTTGTGCAGGGTACTAGGCAATAGGCATCTTTCCATTTCCATACATTGAGTTACTTGGGAAGACTCGATGCAACGCTGCATATATGAAAACAAGAACTTCAGTACCCTTCACTTTGTAACAGAAATTGCAACTAGACCAATGAAGTGAAAACAAATAAGCCGCCAGAAACCCTTTCTTAATCAGAAGAGCTCTTGTCCATATTTGATTCCAAAGGCCTAAGCTACTAATCTTGTTCCTAGTTTTGAGGCAAACGCTGGTGAGGACACTAATAGAAGGAAAAAGAAACAGAAACCACACAAAACATTCTTTGCCTAGCACCATAACCGGTGCGCTCTCTGTGAACTCTAAACTTTCTAAGTTTTCCCCAATTGTTCGCTGGATAGTTATCTCTTCCACGTCATCACGTTTCAGTCTTAAGGTCCTTATTGGACTAGTCACCGAAAAGGCTCCGGTGGTCAGAACTCCACAGTCGCACCACAGGCAGACATAGCGAATTCAAGCCGAATCGACGCATATTTTTTACATGAAAATTAAGCAGTTTTGCCAGTTTTTCTCTTCTCGTGCTTGCTTGCAACGCTGTGAACAGCTAAAAAATTCAATATAAAACACCTTCTGACCCGCTTTTCTTCATATCACCACAGTTCCTGTGGTGTTTATTATTTGCAAGCACAAAGCAAACACACACGATAGTTGCTGAACCATGAAGCGTCCAACGCAGACACTGATAGAGCAAAGACCATCTGTGGCGGGATGGCGGCTACTAGGTCCAGGTGTTGAGGGATCCTGACTGGTAATGACAGCTTCACCAGAGGTTATATTCTGTTGCCTCGGAAACCCAGGAGGCCTTGGAACCCGACCGAGCGGCAGGCCCTCTTGTGGGAGTATCGTGGTGGCTGTGGCTTAACATATATCATGTTGAGGAAACCTGACTGGTAATGACAGCTTGACCAGAGGCTATATTCTGCCACACCGGAAGGTCAGAAGCCCCTTGAACTTCTGTTCCAGCACTACCGTACTGTAGGTCTCCTCATGGGAGTATCGTGGTGGCTGTAGTTTAAGATCTAACTTGAGGGATCCTGACTGGTAATGACAGCTTGACCAGAGGATATTTCTGTTGCCACGGAAGGTCAGGAGCCCCTGGAACTTCGGTTCCAACCTGACAGTGCGGTAGATCTTCTTGTAGGAGCAGGTGGTGGCTAGTTAATATCCAACATCACGGATAGAATCGAAGTTAGTGTAATGTGCTAACTTCTCAAGTTGTTGTTCACCGTAGAATAGGCAAGGCGGTAAGGGGACTATCCCGTGTATGTGTGGAGTTTCTACCGGGTGCTGCGACCCAGAGAGGGTCAGAGATTTTAGGGAGGTCTCGCATCAAACCACGGTGGGGTGAGTGTCCCTCAAGCATGATCTCATTTTGGTACTTCGACAAAGACAACGATGCCCGCAAAGACAACGATAACTTTGACGATGACGGTTGGCACCGGGTAATGAGAACCCACCTACAAATCTGTGCTTGGGGATCCGGGTTGGGTAACTAAGACGTCTATCCTTGCGTTATCTTCGACTCTTGGGAGAATAGACCCCGTGATATAGGCCAGATCCTCCACCGTAAAGGCCTTTGAGGCTCGTCATTTGCCATAGAAGGAAACTAGGAAAGGAGTCATGATATACGTTGGAACGACAACAGGACTACAGTCCTGGTCTCCAGCCACAAGTCTTTCTTATACATCCCGACCCTCTTCGTTCATGCGAGCTTAGTTTCTTAGCCATCGGAGTCTACCGAGCTTCCTTCCTATGAAGATAATAACTTCGAGATGGATTATGTACAGTTTATGATTGTACGGTCTAGAGAATCGCCCTTTCTCACATGCAGAGACCATAATCAGCAAAATTTTTCTCTTGGACGAGCAGAGTATTAGTGCGCCCCTTACTGACCACCCAAGATTCGGTTCTACATCCGTTCTATATCGTCCAACAGAAAGAATAAATTAGATACTCGAACAAAAACACTTAATGGACGACTCTTAAATATACTGCAAAAGCAACAACTGCACAAGTCAAGGGTTATGGTGAGAAAATAGAGTTTGGCGATTTTTCTAGGTTAAGGAGAAAAGGGCAAAAGAAACAAAATGTAAAAATCCTACCATCACTTTACATTTCTCGCGATATCATAAGCCCACCCCTTAAAGTCAAAAATAAATTTAGACAACGAAAAAATTGTCTGACAACCAGCGCGCAAGAAATCAGACGTAACCTTCCGGTCCCGCATTCAAGTGTCAGAAATCCAAAGAAACGCCCACAAGGTCCTTTAACTGCCTTGAAAATGCAGTCAGCCCAACATTTTGAGTCGTCTTCAAGAGCACATGCTTACGGGCAATCTGTCAGATCACGACAATGAATCAAATTTCGCATAATTCATCATAAAATGCAGCAGCTATTGTTTCCTCTGCTATTCCCATCGCAAATTTCAGTCGCAACCAGATGTAGACCCCCCAAGGGAGAGGGCATTGTCCAGATGCAAATTTTCGTTCGTTCATTCGTAAAACTCACACATCATTTGTCTTGGCAGCACCGCATTTCGCCTCTGAGTGACGCGTTTTAAAATGCAATTACGTCATGTAGCCCGTTGATGGTCATTTGTTACTGATAAATTACACCGTTAATGAACGCATAATGGAAAAGGCGAAAAACAAAAACGAAAAAAGAGCAAAAGAAGCAAACAATCGGAAGGGGGAATAAACGAAAGCCAAAATAATTATTCGTGTGCTGGCTTTTGATTAAAATCCCCGCCCCGGCACCGTGTGTACGCCGCCGCAGTACCTCACGCAATTAAGAATTTTAAATGCACATCCTTTACGATTGTAATTAAGTTCCAAATGTACTATCACTTCCCCCGCTGTTACTGTTGTGCTGCACAAGCTCATTTGCTGGACGGCGTGTGCATTGTGCGGCGATGTCTAAAGGCTTTAAAATTCAAGTCCATCAACTGTCGGTCTAATTGAAATTCATGCAGTGACAGCAGAGGGACGCATGTGTCACTTGACTACTGTTACTTTCAAAGAAGTGTGCCACGCTCCAAATGAGGGCGAGCGCGTTCTAAACCACCATCCCCACCCCCACAAGGTAATCATCGCAAATGAATGGAGTGGCTGACTGACAGCAGAGCGGATGGAGTCCTTTTTCGGGAGCGATTCTTAACCGGTGCTCGGACATGAGTTTGGAGCGGACCCCCATATAATCGATTTCCGCTGGATGTGTTCCGTTTCGTTGACACCTGGCTGGTCGTTGTCGCGTTCGGATCATTATTCCGTAACAGCCTGTTGGTGTATAATTGTGTGTGCGGCCGCGGCAGACAGTGGTAGTCTCCCCAATTTGATGGCGGAAAGTCACAGCTAGGACCGAAGTGCCTATCCACACTCAATTCGTGGTTATGACACATTCAGACAGCGGCCGTTTTGTGTTCCACTTGGCCAAGTTTGAATGGCCGGGGATGAGCGAGTGGGTGACAACGACAACCGCAACGACAACGACGACGTTGACGATGACGGTTGACGACGGGTAATGAGCACCCACCTACATACCAGTGCTTGGGGATCCGGCTTGTTAGCAGGATGTTCTTGATTGTTTCACATGACACGGCGAGGACAAGAGTAAGTTCTGTGCAGCACACACCGCGCCGGCACCACATCGCGGCCACTGACGACAACGGGCTAAGTGCTGCGAATAAATGCGACCTAGATTTTTGAGGCGCTCTCTTCCGAAATTGGTGCTTTTAGTGGTCCATTTGCGTTTTTATATCTCGTATTCATTATTATCATTATTTTCCGTTAATGGGCACTGCAGGAACGACGCCTGACGTACGGCGACGCCGCCCAACGCCAAACGCCCCACGCCCAATGACCGAGTGTCGGTGTGGGCGAGCCAACATCGTGTATGGCAAACGTTTGAGTTAAAAAATGTCCTTGGACGAGCGGCGGTGGTGGTGGCACTGGCGATGACAGCGCTCTGAGTCGCCATTATATTGCGCCGCAGCGGTAGTGGCATGGCGCGACTCTCATCTATCATTATCTTGGCGGTTACGGTGGCGGAGTGGACATTTAATTGCTTCCCGAATGCGAATCCCTTTTGTCCACAGGCACACAGAGACAGAAGGCAATGCGCGCACAGGATAAAAAAAACAAGAAAAACAGCATTATCCTGTTAAATATCATCGAGGGATTTTATTTCGAACGGACATTGGCGAGCGAGTGTTTGCGTTTTTTCTTTTCGGAAAATCAACGAGAAAAATCATTATTTACAGTAGAGCGGTTAGCCGAGCGTTTTAATTGTCCGGCGCGCGCAATTAAATACGCATCCTGCACAAGACGGGGGGAAATATTCTGTTTGTCCTGCATTAGTCGAATAATTGATGACCAAATAAAAAGCAATTTTACTCGCAGTTGGCGGCCGGCGCTGCGCCCTGTGTGTCGATGCGAGCTGTTCGCTTAATTGAAGGAATTGCCATTACATTGAATATTGTATGAGTCATACATTGGCTGGGCTTGCTGGGAGTTGGTAACCTCGCGGTGGGAATCATTTTGCTGAGTGAATTTCGACAGAGGGGGACACCAACCCGAAAAGCCAAGCTGTCATCATGGGTTTTGTCGCACTGACAGAATAATTACGGATGTCTCTCCGTGAGATTGGAATCGAATTTCCACCAGTTTCAGTCTTACCCTGTAATTGACCAACAAATCGATTAATCCGCCAGGTGGGGACCCTGACCTGAACTAAGTGTCACTTGATTTACGTCGAATTGAACTACACAAAAATGTGGGGCGAAATGAATCAAATCCGCATTATCCTGCTAATCCCTGGCAAAAACAATCGCCGTCGCGTTGTGAAAACAAACTCGTTCTCGTTAATTGCACGTGACACACAACTGGATGAACTCGTTGCAGCCATAACCAATAAATCAGAGAAAGTCCAAACGGGTGTGTGTGTGTGTGCACATACAAAAAAATTATAATTTATCGAGTGTGACATCAGAGATCATCCCCACACAGTGTGTCGCTGGTAACCTAGTTTCCCGCCATCGGTGCACCACATTACACAGAACCTGTCTCGATTCTGCTTCCCGTTTTGTTCTACTCCAGATTCTATTGTCAATTTCCACTGATACGTATGCTACACCCCTTCGGGACAAGTGGAGTGCCATTAAATACGCATTCGCTTCGGATTTGGAAAATCCACTCTCCGGCAAGACGGGTTCTGCTCGCAATCTGCTGCCGCATGTGGCGAGCAATTGCAAGCGCGCGCGGACAAATCCGCAGAAAAACGTCAGCTTCTTATGAGTGTCTTGCTGGTTTCTCACTGCCAACAGCAGGAGCAGCACCTCATCCGGTTTTTACTCGTCCATCGTAGTCGTCAGCTCTTTGGCAAATTACAGCTTAATGAGTTGTCGGTGTGTAGCACACATGTTGCATGCAACCATCCTCGCCGTTATTGAATGCGATTTTCTATTCGTATGTCGTACCGCATTGATTGAATTTCGACGCAGAATCGAGAAAGAAATCTGAGTCGCCCGCGGGGATGCGCCACCAGCAAACATAAACACACAGCCCGGGAGAGGAACCTATTAAATTTCCATAACAATACCAGTAGGCGGCTGTCGTCGGCACACATTCCGCAGCACTTCACGCTCCCCCCCGGCCCTGGGGAATTCCCCGATCAGCTATCTCTTCGCAATTCCTCTGTCGAGCTATCCTGTTATCCTGCATCGTTTCAAGTCGGATCAAATAACTGGAATACCTCTGTAAAAAAAAAACACACACACACACACTTCCATCCCCTCTCCGGACCCACTCTCATCGTTCGACAATAATATTCGAAAAGTTTGCGCAAAAGAAAATCCATTTTCGCTTTCCCGTGGAGTCCCCGGGTTGGGTCAGGTGGCAAGTGGAGTCCAGGTCCGAGTTTTCACTTTGATAGTTTTTTCTGTGTGTTTTCCCTTTTTCCAACTCTGTTTTCCGCACACTTCGTGATCGCCGTTGTCGACGTCGGTGTCCTTCACTCCATTCATGTGGAGATTTTTGGACAGGAAACTTTTATTTTTCGCAAAAAAAACAATGCGGAATGCTCTGTACTTGCATTCTTAGAGATGACGACTGTTGTTTGGAATTCATATGAGATGGCGAGCGAGGGGTGTCACAGGGAGGTGAGTTTCGAAAGCACTTGTCTGTATGAGGACGAGAAATTGGATGGCACTTAAAATGGCAGAGGTGTGCATGACAAGATCTAAAACTATACGTTGGGCTTGTGTGCGCTTTTCGGTAGTATCTGGCGGTCAACAAATACGGTATGCGCTACAAGCGGATACATGGGACTTTATGTCAATACAGAAGACAGCGAACCGATTGTTTGTTGATTTGAAAGTTATTTTTGAAACGTTTCACTCATATGGGATTTTCCAGAGTGTGTTTTGCGTTTTTTTTTTTTTTGGCGCAATCATCATTGGGAAATGCGAGGTGTTTGTGAATGCTGAGAGGAGTCTGAAATGGTGATTGCCTAGAACCGTTGTGCGTGTTCAACAATCTTTCAAGATGGAGTGTCAAGCCAAACTATTTCCATGCAGACAAATTCTAAGACACATTTCTCTTACACTCGGCTTAACTTTGAGAATGGAATTTGTTGACTGATCCAAATTCATTTACTGCAATCAACAATTCAAAAACAAAATATTCCTTTCAAAATGTCAAATATCCTTTATTGAGTTCGATTTGAAGTAAATCAAAACCTTTGTTTTTATTAATTGAAGTCTGTGTTCCTCGATCCCCCTCTATCGCACACTTCTTCTTGGTGAAAACGAAATTTCGAACTTCCATGATATCCTTAGGAAATAGAACAATACGCATACATTTCAACTACTCAAGCAGGGCAAGTAATAGATTATCTCCTGCATCCCAGATCTGGCCACAATCCACACAGCACATCCACCTCTAGAATATTCAATGAAAATCAATGAATCATCCTTAATTTTGAATAAACCCAAATGCTTATATCAAAGATGAGCCCCAACTCCACATTCTAAGTAATCCTCTGCCCCACGCCCAATCAACGCTAACGCTTGGTGAATAACTTCTCCATCTGTTCGGACTGAAGTACGTACCTCAGGCAGGCACTTATCATCGAAATGGAATAATTCCTTCGCCCATTACAACTGTTCTGTCCTGCTGTTTAGCAAATCCTTATCGGAAAACCATTACGCTCTTCACAGACCATCCTGTCGAAGGTAAACAGATTTACATATTGAAACGCAATTTAAGAAAATTTATGAAAATACCCAGGAGAGCCCTACCACTCCTTTCAATATCCCTGATTAACTCGTTAAAGCATCAATTTAATCAATTAATTCCCAACTTGAGTACATCCTTAACAGTCATCTCGTTCATTTTTAAGCACACAAATTCATCCACAGCGCACGGCTGGAGTGGTAAAACCACTTTACTTTAATAGTCTACGATGCGGGAGCGAAACAGCGGACTGGGCAGACAATACAATACCACCATCGCCCTATTAAACTTTACGACACTCGTTAAACAATATTCCTGAAGGATGTGTACATAACTGTCTTTGTATTGCTAACTCCCGTTTCTGCTCCTTTATCCCTCGCTCAGAAGTGAGTGCATTTCATCCAAAAGGAATGGAGTACCACAATCCGTTTGTGAGCAGCTCCCGCAGTTCTCCACTTTAAGCGGCCAAACAAACACAACAACAGAGGAGAATGGTAAATTTTTAAACGGATTGTTATCCTTTGCCGGCTTCTCTTTCAATTCCATACAAGATGGGGAATTATTTATCTATATCCATCTTGAGGTGAGAGGAGCGAGCGCGTCGGAATCCACCGAACAATGATAGATAACAGCCGAGCTGGGGCCAAGGGGCAGAATTGTATTTATACGCTCTTAAGTGAAATGGGAAACCGCCCAGAGTTGCATTTCGGGGTGACTTTGAGTGCACCAAGGGAAAGGGTCGCTCATAAACCAGACAAAAAAGGACAACTTGTCGTCGTCGGAGGTGTTTTAAGTCCGCCGAGCACGGCTGAAAATACTTTTCCCCCGTTACCGGACTCCCTGTTTGTTGAGCCGAATTAATAATTCAGTGGAGAGGATCAACATGATTCCGGTGTTGCTGCCGCTGCTGTTGTTGTTGTTTTCCTATGGGGGAGGATTTTAAAGTTTTTCTTTTTCGTGTTTGACTTTTTACCTAAAATCCTGTGTGCCGCCGCCACTGCGTTATCGAGGACGACAAGAAAAAAAAAACTACCTAAGCGGGCACTACCAACGCCCGGTGTTGCTCACATTTTAAGCACGACACAGGACATCGAGGCACATGGGTTGGAAAGTTTCAATTCAATTTTAGCTTTGGGATGCCGCTGCAATAGAAATAGAACTAGAAAAAAAAACCAGGGAACAGCCCACGAGTGTACGTCAGGCTAGGGCAGGTAACGACAACATTTCTATAAATAAGTTAGCATGCATAGATAGTTTTTAGTGACGTTTATGTTTGAACCGAACGGCGCCCCGCCGACGACGTCGAGGACAGGCCAGCGGTGGAACTGGCCAGGCGGTTGTGCATAGTAAATGGTTGTCTAAATTTTTGATAAAGGATTTTGTGTACATTGAAGTTTTTTAATTGAAACTGTTGTGTTGTCCGGTGGCAGCGGCCAGGGATGTTAGCTAAATTGATTCAATCAATCTCTCCCGATTGGTTTGGCAAGTTTTTTCTCATTTATTTTTGTTTTCCATTTTAAGTGCAACAGGAGGGATGTCTTTGACAGTGTTTTACGATTATTTGGCTATTTTATTTGGCTATCGATTATTCGGTAGTGGGCGAACTGCCGTAAAAAATGCGAGCTGTTTAGCCCGGGAATCGAACCATGGACCTTCGACGTGTGAGTGTCGCACGCTACCCACTACGCACGGTGGCCACAAATACCCAACATTTGCTGTTTAAAACACGGCTAAAGGCAAAATCATATTTTTTCACGGCTATGCTCCTTTGCATATGTGGTACAACATTTTACTTAATCCTTCCAACTTATCCCGAACCGTGTCTGCCATATCCCATTTTTGTATTGAATTAATTTTGTCCAGAAGTTTTAGGAAACGCTATTTTAAAACCTCATGGCTGAACGTTTACTTGAATTTTTTGAGTCTACGGGTCCTTTGGTCACCCTTGACAGTATTTCTGATCCATTTTCTCTTATCCAGTTGAGTCCCCACTGTAACAAAGAGGTCTTCCCAGTGGCTTCGTAATAAATTGCACCACAAATCAGATCATGCCCACACGCCCATCATTTGATAATCACCGCTCCCTGGCTCACCCAAAAATGGATGTTCACTTTTTTTCGTCCTCCCACCCCATTGTCCGTGCCGTTCAAGTGAGAAGTGCCAATCGAAATGAAATTACAAGCGCTTTCTCTCTGCTCCTCTGCCTAACCCGATAAACTCCGAAATTCCAGCTCAAGTGGTTTCCTGCTCGTCGAATGTTTGGAATTCACTCCGACTCGCATCGACAACGACGACTAGAGCATGCCTCAGAAGGAGGAAGCTGGGGGACGAGGATTGTTAAATGCTGCTGCCGCCAGCAGTCAACATGCCAAAAACCATAAGAGTGGAAATTTACAATGCCATCCAAAGGCAGCTAATAGTCATATAAAGCGCTGGATACTTGTTTCCAGCACTCGTCCCCATCGAATGACGTTAGAGTGTGTGCGCGTGTTTGTGCCGGTGATGATGGTGATGGCATTTGAAGCGAACCAACTCTGATTGTCACCACCTCACACCATCGTCACTTCCGTCAGTTGGCTGATGGGAGGTAGCAATACCTGCGGCTATTGAAATCTCATCTATTTGCGCTCGTTTTCAGAGAGATAATCTCTGAGTATTTTCTCACGAAGGGAAAAAAACAGGCAGAGGGAAACTGCAAAAATCTAGCAAAATCCCATCCCACTCTTGCACACAAATTATCCCGAGGAGTCGCACTTAAAGTTTAATGCGAGTGTGTATCCTTCCTCTGTCGACTCCTCAGCTCGTCCTTCTGCACTCCGCGCTAGCAAAGATGAAGTTTTCACTCTAAAAAGCAGGTGGAGAGATCATCTTACCGACCTCCGATTACATTTGACCCATTTGTGGGTAGAGTCGGAAAGTCCTTTGAGGAGTGGGGAGGCCGCGTGTGGGCAGGAGCAAGTAATTTGAATCACGAATGAATTGAAATGTTTGGGTGCGGGAATGTTTTTTTTTTTCTTGTTTTTGTATGCGTGCGACAAAAAGTTATCGCAGCCCCTGTACAAGATTTAATGTAATGCCATTCAATTTGATTTTGTGTTAAGTTTGAGGGAAAACTCTTTTAACTCGATGACTTACAGAAAGTTTCGCTTTGCTTTGACGGAAATTTGTTTTCGAATTTACACCTTCACAAGGACATCGTCAACTTCAAATAGTTTTGCATCCTTTTGGTAATCAAATTCTGCAAGGGAAATGAGAAAGGGTAAAGGCGTGAATGGAGGTAGCCTGCATGCAAGCGGAAGTTTAATTTGACTCAAAATGATTTTGTAGAGAAAGAAATCGACATTAAATTTTGGGCTAATCGGGGCTTTATACGCTGAGCTTTAAGATTTGCAAGCAGATCTTGAAATCATTTTTTAAGGAAGTATGGAGAGTTTAGAAGAAGGACAAAACTTATAAAGTTTTGAAATAGTGGCCGAACGTCGTAATAAATCAAATCCCTAAATTTTGTGGATTGTCTTATGAAATGAGAGAGTATATGTATCGATTTACTAGTTGAAAAATATGATTCTGGCGAACATTTTGGAACGTCCTTCGGCGAATGTAGTGCCCAAAAAATTTACTTTTTAAGGTCTGTATTTGATGACGAAAAAAATCAATACGTCTGCAGACTTTTTTAAATGTTGAACCTTTCGGTCAACCTAATGGTCAACCAAAAACTTTTTGGTTTCAATTATATTCACAAAATTTGAAGCTAATCGGTGCTTAAGAAACAGAGCTCTTAGATTTGCAATGAGATCGAGAAATCTCGCCTTAAAGGTATGGGGAATTTAGAAAAAGGACAAAACTTATGAAATTTTGGAAAAGCGGTCGAAAGTCGAAATTAATCAAATTCCCAAATTTTGTGGATTATCTGATGAAATGAGAGTGTATATGCATCGATTTACAAGTTCAAAAATGTGATTCCAGCGAACATTTTGGAATTTCGTTCGGCGAGTGTAGTGCCGAAAAAAGTTCCAAATTCATCGTATGATTGAATACTTTTTAAGGCCTTAAAACCTGCAGTTGATGAAGAAAAAACTCAACTTTCTTAAATGTTGGGCCTTTGTTTTTAACCAAAATGGTCAAAAAACGTTGTGGCCTCAATTACTCTTTGAACACTCCTAGTTTTCTTTGAGGTTATGGTCGAAAACGAGGAAATGTCAAAAGAAATTCTCCACTTGAAGCCTTTTTAAAGTTTAAGAGACTCTATTATAAATCTTGTCTGGTGGTTAATACGAGATTTGACCAAATTTTAGACTCGAAGTTGGTGTCTTCACAAACGGCAATATTCAACATAAATCAAACATATCAAGCAGACCTCAAACAATAAGACAATGGGAATCATAGCGTCTTTACACAAATTTTGACCTATTGTAGAACGTATGTGAAAACACGACGCCGACAAAATTTCATTCAGACGCTAAAAACCAAAGTGCCAGGGAGCATAATTTCACGGTTTCACTTTGCTAAATTATGTAATTTTCAACAGTTTTGAGCAGAACACAATTTCGACCAGCAATTTTTAGTACAATAGTTCAAACTGAATTTACCGCAAAAGCAAAGGTGACTTTGTTCCACATTCATCCACAAAACTGATCTTAACTACTTATATACATTTGAAAAATTGAATTCAAAACACCAAGTCTAATAAATTGCATTACTCATAATCTCCAATCCCCCGTAGCTCCATGCGTATATTGACAAATCCAGTCAATCTACTTGAAGGGCAGCATAAGAGCAGATCATCTGTCGAGCTGCCATAGCACAGTGTAGCTCATACCCATTCACAGACTTGACAGCCCATGTCGCATAATCTCTTCACGCAAACTCTCCTGCCCCTCATAATTCCCATTTAATCTCCAGAGAGTGTCAGGCAAAAAAAGTAAAAAACGAGAAAAAAAGGAGGCATCAGAAAACAACCATAATACGATCCACATCGTAAAGTTTACGTTAAAAGATTAGAATCTCTACACATTCGAAAAGTTCCTGCACCACCTAGATGAGTCACCGTCGTCATTGTCATCGTAGTCGTATCGCATCCACGCCACTGCCACTCCATCAGCAGGAGAAGCAACGGTGCTAGGTACCCATATCCATATATCAGGAGGCGCAAACTTTGTATCCAAAAAGGTGAAATTTCATTAATCTCTTCGGATCCCCAGCCCTCCCGACCGCCAACCTCTTCACAGTTAAGCAGCCCACTGACGACGACTGACTGCACTTTAGACTTAGTAAATTAATGAAATACACTTAGCCTGGGTAAAATTTTTGCCCTTCTGTGCGGCTCTCAGCCTCGACTGCTCTTACTTCATCAGCCGCCGCCGCCGCCGACGATTCCCATCCGACCCTTCGAGCAGCGTTCCTAGTGAATTAATCCAATTAGGCTCAAAATATACCCCGATCCGAGAGCGCCTCCGTCGGGTCTTGTGTGAAATGGGATTATTCCGGCTTTTCTCTATTTTCAGGTCTTGCTTTTTTGTTTTTGTCTTTTTTCACTTTTTGTTTCGGTTTTTCTGCCTCGTTTGAACAAAGTATCTTGTGCTGTTTGCTGTATCTTGTTGCGAAAAATTTAATTTTTAGAATCAGTTTCGAGCGAGGCTGGGCGAGGGGCAGCAGTTCAACAAAAGAGCTTATATCATCTTTCTGAGTTTGGTTTAGACGCAACCGGATGAGAAGGTGATCTGCGGGAGAGAGTTTCCCTACTTTGCATCCCAAAAAAGTGAATTTTAAGTAAGACTCGCCCCTTCTCCTCTCCCAATCCTTCACCTTTCAGCTGTTCCCGCTCTGGCAGAGGGCTGATAGTGAGAATGGAATTTAATTATTAATTTTGTGCAAGACAATCCAAGGTACGGCTCCTGAAATGCATGCAACCCAACACCACTTTTCCGTCCTGCCGCTGTCTCCCAACCCAAGACTGATGAGAAAGGATGGGTGGGAGAGTCCTTTACCATTCTCTCCTGTTTGGCTCATTGCACTCTTTCGTTGAAATTGAATTTAATGGCCCTCCTCAGGAGTACCAGATGGGAGATGAAGTTTGAGTCAATTTTTAACCCCTTTTTCGGTGCTGACCCTGTGTGCGAGTGTTGGATGGTCGGTCGGGGTTGAAGGGGGTGTGTGAAAAATTTTAAGATGCAAATAATGGTGGTCGTTGTCGTTGCCGTAAAACTTAAAACATTCCAGTACCGCCACCACAAACACCACCACCACCGACGAGCACGAGCTGAGGAACCACACTTAATGGGTGAACATGTTCGACCACACGACGACGACGCTCAAAGGTGCCTCTGCTTCCGCAGAACACAGCCATTGGTCGTAAAACGAATAAGAGTGTCGTACAGTGGGGGGTGAAAACTTTTCACCACATTTCACGTGTCCTTTTGTACGTTTTTAATTAAGTGGCTTCTGGTAACAATGTTATTCGAAAAACGAGTTTACCCGGAATACCGGCGGTGGATGGACGTAGAATGTGTTGTGTGTGGAATGTGATACAAGAAATGGTGGCAAATTTCTATCAGAAATTAAAAGTGTGTTGAAGGGAGATCTTTAAGTCAACTTCTTTTTTAATCTTTTGTATCAGGGGCAGTTTGAAGTGATTTTTTAGAAAATATCCAAAAACCACTTGTTGCATAATATGTTTACACACTTGGGTCTCTAGTCATCACTGAAAGGACACTCAAAGCGCTCTCCTTGTGTTTGTTTAAATTTTAGATGAAGATAGGTTCATTGTCCAATGTTTTGCCTTACTCCGGAGCTGGATCATTAGAGAAGCGAAAAATAAAAAAAAACCGGTTCCTTGCGAGTCTTTCGGCTGCATGTCCACCTACAAGATTGCTTCCAATTTCATGTTGCAAATCTTTTTTCTTAGCGCCCAACAATTCATCCGATCCCATCTTCAATTCAAGGCCTAACTACCAACCGCAAGGCCTTTCCCAACAAGTTTCTTCCTCACAAGAATGAATATCTTCAACTTAAATGATTGGAGGAAAGCAAACTATTCTAAATGAAGGATAAGTCATGCGAAAAGCAGCCAGCGAATTCCTCTTCGTCACAACTTCCCCTAACGGCACACGGTCGACTGACCATCATTACGTGTCAAATCATTGCTTCAAATTACACACCCAGCCCGATGTCGGAAATCTTAAACATGGCAAATACTTGAAATGTTTAAGATTTCCGACATCCGACGTCGTTCAGCACTCCATGTCGATACTGTTTCAAATTCTAATTGAAGCAATCGCATCCCGTCGGAAATGGGACATCATTTCGACTCGCATTACTGGCAAAGCTCTCCCGATCAGACCCCAAAACCTAAATTCCAGCCGACTGCAAGTCGCTTAAGCTAAAAACAACTTCAGTGTAACGCACTGATGGCACGGGGGAACCTCATTTCGCCATTACATCTCGCTGATTTCCAACGATATCCCAGTGCCACCACCCAGGAGGAATCGTTCGCATCTTTATCCCCGATGAAGGTTTTGCAATTGCACGTTGTTTCCATTTGACGTGAACCCAAGCAGAAACTTTCCGTAAATCCATACTCTCATCTTAAGGAGCCACGGACTCGTCCTTCTCGCCTTCTCGTCGTTCTCGTCGGCACCGGCAGACAGCTGGCATGTCCCACTACAACAACTTCAGAGACAAACCACAAAACCACTACGAAATCAATTCTCAGTCGAACTTAATTCACCCATTCTCTGGGAGTGAGTATCAGTATCTGTTTGTCCGATTCATCCGTGGCCATGCCGTACACGCCGAGTTGACGTGGTGGATGCGGCGGTTGGTGTCGTCTCGTACAAATAGTTTTTGAAAGGATATCGGGTGCATTCGAGGGGAAAGAAATCACTGGTGTCATTACAGGCAGGAATCTATGCCCAACGGCTCAGCCCAGCCACAATTCAGCGTGTCGTGTTCTTGCATCCTCCGCCTTCATCGGCATCGGCGTCATCACCAGCCACCACAGCGCCTCACAGCGCTTCACTATTTGCAGAAATAAAGCAAACTTATCTGAGCGGAACGTGGATTGTGAATGTGTGTCTGAGGCAAAGAAAAAAGTTCGCCTTCTTTTTTATTTTTCAATTTTCCTCCGTCAACAGAAGAGAAAGAGAAACTTTTGTGGCGTGTATCTATTTGAGACGATAAATATCCATTCGAGACCCTGCCGTATATTCGGCGAGGATAATTTCGGAGTATTGTCCATCGGACGGATATGGATTTGGTTGTTTTTCTTCATTTTTCTGGTGCCGTGTCGGGGCGTTTTGACACACTTGATCGGGGGCGAATAGTTCAATTTTAAAGTTCGCCAGGAGCTGTCTCTCTGGTCTGGGAATTGGGTCAGATAAGTCTGCCCGAAAATCTTTTATCCGTATTCAGGATGACAAAAGGCGGACGGGCGGACGCAGGGTGTGTTTGGGTTAAGCAAACTCACTCTACTCACTCTGGCGTAACCCTGAAACGGAGAATATTGATATTTTTAGTTTGGGAAATGCCGCAGCCTGCAGCACTGGGTAAACAGGATTTAGAAATTGGAAGCTACTTTGTGTCCTGCGGGCAGGGAATTTATAATTTTTTTTTGTTGCTTTTAATCGTTATGAAATCTTTTTCAGAGGGAAGATGGGTTTTGGGACTTCGATATTTTTATGAGGATGCTGTCACCTTTGAGGAGTTTTATTGTTTTGTTTCCTCTCCCATAACATGGTTCCTGCTACACGATTCCCTGAGAAGTTCAAGCGGCAGTGAACGCAAGTAGCCCCCGGATTTTAGAAAAAGCCAAATCTGCTTCTCATATTCATTTTTCAACATCTGGAGCAAATCGATGGCATGGACCAAGCCAAGTTGATTCAGTGGCTTCTAAGCGAGGCATGTATTTCCATCCCCCATCTGAACAAGTCATACAGTAGGTCATTTCTTATATTTTTGTCCTTATATTTTTTCTTTTGGGAATGCGAGACGCATAATGCCTTTGCTACCGGTTAAAATATGATTCCGGTCGACTTATAAATAAATGGTTGTAGTATCATCGATTCGGTTCGGGCTGATGGGAAATCTAAAAAAGAAAGTGATCATGACATGCATTTGAGTGCAAACATGAATCAGACTCTTACTTTGCATTATTTTATTTTCATCTATCCTTTTCTACCAAGTTTAAGAAGAGAAACTTCACTGAAATGTGCCTACAATATTTCTGGTTGATGGCAGATGGGTTACCTTACAGTCCCTTTAATATGTAACTGATCACTCAATAAGTCCCGGGAAACACAGTTTGGAAACATTGTTCAGTCTATTCATGTCATAATACCAAACTAAGCTAAAAAATAACTAAGAGACAGCTGAGGAAATGGCTACCAATTAAAAAATTGCTGCAAAATTGAAATTTAAAGTTCTCTTCCTCTGAAAGTATTTTATAAGTAATTTTTTATATATGTATAGAGGGCGCCACTAACAAAGACTATTAATTTAATGTCTTTTTTTTTTGGTTAGTTAGTTGTGCCCCCTATATGTCCCGGGACTTATTGAGTTATAAGTTACTTTGAGCAGCTAGTTAACCTATAACTCAATTTTGCACTAGTATCATCTTAGTATAGCATTGCGCACGCAGCTTGGAAACGAACGAGTTTAAACTAAATTTTTTTGGAAACCAGGTGTATCTTCTAAAAGAGAAATCAGGGAAATTAGGGAAGTTTGGTGAAGCTTTTGCTCCCGGGAAGTGCTTTTTCAAGTCCTGTGGCAAAAGTACCACAAGTAGATATCGGGAGGGAAGTATAATATGTCGGTGCTCGGTCAGCAAGATATTGCACAAGCACAACGTAACACCTATTGAAGTGAACCAGAAGCAGGCCCTTTCAATGAAGAACATTAAGACAAGACTTAGTTTCACCTAGTTTCGGTCCAAAAATAACTGAGGCCAAGTTACATTGTCTGACAAAAATGACTCTAAGACTAACCGAATCGTTAAAGACCCATCACGTTAAACAAACAGTAAAGCACGGAGGGAGCTATGTGGCTCCATAAAATCTTTTGGCATTGGACATAGACATTCTCAGGTTATTCTCACACCAGCAATGAATAACATGCCCCATCCTCTCTGTGATGGCCGTGGCATTGTGGATAGAGTGCGACACGCACACTCCGAAGGTCCAGATTCGATTCCCGGTTGAACACATCGAATTTTTCACGGCACCACCTCTTTCGAACTGTTGACAGCTTCCTGTTTACGAAAATCTTCTCAAACTTCGCCGTTCGGAATCGGCAGAAAAACTTTAAAATTTCTACTCATGTGAGAACAGTAGCACGCACATTACAAGTAGTTTATGAACAAGCTACGCTTTGGTCCCCCTGTGGACTGTCGCGCCATAAAATTATTATTATTATTCTCCTCCCTGTGAAGTTGTTTTTAAGCATAATAGGGATCTGAAGCACGAAGAAGACGAAGAAAATCCAGGAGTGGCCTTAAAAGCAGTCCTTTGATGTGCTTGATCGGTCAGTTCAAACCCACATCTTAACCCATTCAACAACGTGTGGGCCTATCTCAAGACTGAATTCGCCAAGAACTACGACACACCACTTACATCTTTCACTGTAATGTTCACGTGCAAGAGAAATGAAGAAAAAAGTCACAGCCAACTATTACACTCGACTGTCCTGCCTGTAGCCTAGCAAATTGTTCAATCAAATGCATTCAACAAAAAGGATGTGGGCCAAGTAATACTAACAATACTTGAGCTCTGAGCAAAAGTGAACCATTGTACATTAAGCAGTGAGTCGTTGGTTTTGCTAAGTTCATCTGACTAGTTTTATTGAATTTCAAAAACAATAAAACATTGAGTCTTTAACTTAATTAACGTTCGGTTTGCTAAGAGATGGCGTAACTTGTACTATTCCATTGTTATTATTCCATTGGAACATGCACTGGAAAGCTACTGCCTTTGTACGTTATATCAGGTTATGTCATTCATTTAAAGCGTAAACAACAATAATTTATTTGTTCGTCTAAATATGTCGAACTTTTGCCTGAAAAAGTATTTTTGCGGGGAATGCTTCTTCATTATTTTAATATGAAGAAAACTGCTGCCGAAAGTAATCGTTATTTGGTGGAAGTTTGATGTGCCTGGTGGCATGCGCAAGCTAAGCGAACGTGCCGAGAGACGTTTGCACGGTTTAAATGTGGTGTTTTTGGTTTGGAAGACTATAAACGTACTGGGCAGCCAATAGAGTTTGAAGATGAAGAACTGGAAGCATTTCTCTGTGAATATTGTTGCTAAACACAAGAAGAGCTCGCAGAATCTCTGGGTGCCACTCAAGCAGCCATTTTAAAGCGTTTAAAACAGCTGAATTTATTCAACAGCAAGGAAATCGAGTTCCACCTCCTCCTTCCAAAAAAGCAAACCCTTGCCTTGGCAATCAAAATCTACCCCTTTTGCCCCTTTCCCTAACATCTTTCTCCGCAATTTCTCCCAGTCCGAAAATCCATTCGAAAGCAAAACCATTTTCCATCATAATCCCCAGACGAAGCACGGTCTCCTGTCTTTATCCAAGCATGCAACCGTAGCAATCTCCAATGTCATTACCATAATGGTAAAAGCACCTTAATGACCACGTTCTCCCATGCCACCACCCCACTCAACCACTGACCACCTGACCGCCGTGTGCTCACTTCACTGCCCACCAGAGTCAACGTCAGCACCAGCAAGAGAGTGGCCATCAATCCGCCTAGAGCATAACAACAATCCACTTGATTAAAACATTGACTTGTACGTTTCACTTGCTGGCGTGCTCTGCGCCTCCGCAACACACGCAATAACAATATCAGCTTTGATGCAATTAACGTCAACTTTTACGCATAGCGCAAATGTCAAGACTCTCCGCTCGGATCGCCAGAGATAGTTCACGTTTCACTGGCCGCCGCTGACGGTCGTTGGACAAAGACGGCGCACTTATCTGGTCCGTTCGCCCTGGAAGCTCGATTCAATTATAGTCGGGGAGGGTGATGGGGAAACAAAAGAAACCGTTTCAGCAAGAGCAGTTGACCTAGTAAGTCCGATATTAATCAATCCACCCCAGAAATGGGAGACCAGGAGTGGAAGTAATTTCAATGCGAAAGATGCCGCCTTCTCACCTGATGGGGGGATGGCAGCGATAACGTCCAAGTGGATGGCTGTCTATTAACTCCTTCTTCGGCGGGCGTGAGGATTGTTTAATGGGCGGCACATCCTTCTTTCCTTTTAATTAATAAGACTCTTCGCAAGCGCCATTAATCACCTTCTTGTCATTATCTCCGTGGATCCTCATGAACGCTCCCTCTGCTCATTTCAGACACCCTACACATTATGAGACGACAGCATACGTGGATAACAATGTCCAGGGGAGGAACCGAGTTAGTCAAGTGGCTTCTGGGAGCCATAGCGATTGCTGCGGCGTTTAGTTCGGTAGCCGCACAGTGCCCCTGGCAAAAGGAGGTCGAACTGGAGGACTTGCAGTCAACGTGCATCTGCTCCTACAATCTGGGCAGGGAGCTGTCCGTGCAGTGTGACCAGGTAAACCACTGCAATTCCAGTTGGGTGAACTGGACTGAATGAAATTTATCGTTTTCCCTCTTGCCGTTTCAGGTTGACTTTCCCCTACTGATGGACGCACTGAACAAATACGCCCGCAACAAGCCCATCGATCTGCTCTACGTGAACAACTCCACGGTGGAGAGCTTGCCGGGAGAGATTTTTGCGAATCTTCGCCTGCACAACGTCCAGTTGAGCAGTTGCAAGATTAGAATCATCAACGATGAGGCCTTTAAGAGCCAAGAGAGCGTCCTGAAGAACCTCAATCTCCAGGACAACCTCCTCGACACGGTGCCTATCGGAGCGCTGAAGGTCCTCACGATCCTCAACCTTCTGGATTTGTCCAAAAACAAAATCGTCTCCATTCCGGACAACGCCTTCGAGGGGCTCAACAAGCTCTCCACTCTAAAACTAAACGACAACAACGTCACCCTGGCGGCGGGTGCATTTAACGGGCTTGAGAAAAGCCTGAAAAACCTCAACCTTAAGGGCACTCGACAGAAGCGAGTTCCCGAGGCTATCCGCGGACTTAAATCTTTGGCGTTTCTGGATTTGTCGTTGAACGGTATTAAGGAGCTGCCGGGCGTCGGAGGAACGCGCACCTTCGAAGGCTTGGACTCTCTGACGGCGCTCAACCTTGAGAGAAATCTGATCCAGAATCTGGGGGAGACCGCTTTTGCCGGAGTACGAAAAACCTTAAGCTCGCTGAGTTTGCTAAACAATTTATTGTCAGAGTTCCCTGTGGGTGCTGTGCACTCGCTTCGCGAGCTGCGCGTCCTTGACATTGGCTTCAATTTACTCACGGCCCTGCCAGAAGTCGCTTTTCGCGGCAATCCGAGCATAACGCTGCTCGCACTTGACGGAAACCCACTGCCAACTGTTCCAGAAAAGGCATTCATGCATCTGAACTCAACCCTTAGAGGCCTCTCGTTAGGCGGCCGTTTTCTGCACTGCGATTGCAAGCTACGCTGGGTCGCTGAATGGATTAGAAACGGTGACCTGCAGGTAAGCACCTAAAACGCCCTTTGAGTGCAGCACAAGCATCCCCCACATCCTCACCCACACTGTTGTTGTTGTTGCAGGTTACATCCCGTGAAAGAAACCCCCAGTTCTGCGGAACTCCGAGTCGCTTCAGCGACCGCGGCTTCTACTCAATCCAGCCGGAGGAGCTGACCTGCCCCGAATCGGAAGTCGATTTGAATGGGCCCGTGGGTGTCGTGGACTCGCTCATTCCTCGTGTGAAACCGACTATTGCGACCGTCACGACGACCACCACACTCGCCAGCACTTCGACCACTTCCAAGCCAACTGTTCCGTCGACCGTGGCTGCCACAACGGAAGCACCGCCACAAGTCACCGCCAAAAGAACAACCATACCCCCTGCGACATCCACCACCACCGCCGCCCCCACAGATTCGACTAGCAAGGGCACAACCACCACCACCGCCCAGCCAACAACAGCAGCCACTTCAATCAAACCCCCCAGCCCCACGCCCACTCAGGCTACCTCAACAACATTGGGCTCGGTAAGCACGTCGCAGTTAATTCATCCTCCTCCCATTCCTCGTCACAGGCAATATTTTTCGTTTCAGTCGAAGGCGCCACCTCCCAACAGCCAAGTGCATCAATCCACGTCTTCATCGACCGGGACCGCACCGATAGCCACCAAAAATCAAGCGCTGCCCGCCTGGCGGCAGCAACAACCGGGCGGTCTCAGTGGCGGGGCAGCAGCTTCATCAGCCGCCGGCACGTCCCACAAGCAGCAGCGGCCACCACTTGTCCTTGGCTTCCCGCCGCAGCGCGGCACCCGCATTGATGACGCCAACGAGGTGCAAGTGAAGAATGCCTTCCGCCAGGACAGCTCGGTCATAATTCAGTGGGACTCTGATACAGCAAACATCCTCGGTTTCCGCGTAGTCTACCGCCTGTTCGGCGAGAAGAGTTTCAAGCAGGGCCCGCCGCTTGAATCCAGCGAACGTGAGTTCAAGATAAAGAACGTCCCCGCACAGGAGTGCATAATCGTATGCGTCATCTCGCTGGAGGAGCTACACGTCACCCCGGAGACTGTGCCATACCAGCAGTGCCGCGAAGTGCGAACCGTCGCCTCGCAGACATCCAACATGGATAAAATCACAATAGCCGCCAGCGCAGCCATTTGCGGAACAATTATCGTCGCTGTAATTGTGTTCATCGCAGCTAGCAGGTTAAGCGATTTTGAATCAGTTCACCCCTCGAATAGTCTGACCTTTCCACCCTCTCTCTCTTTTTTCTTCTCTGTCTCTCCCCATTCCCCAGGCGATCGAGGAAGCTTCAGACATCACAGCAAAAGAGTCCACTCCCCATCGGTGGTCTGCCGGTGAACTGCTGCGGACCGACTGGTAGCCCCGGACCATTGGGATCGATGGCCACGTTGTCCGCGTTCAATAACCATAAGGTAAGTCCTGGAGGCGAAACATTCCATAAAACATGCACACCGCTCCTCTGAGATATGTAGCCCGGTGTTCTCGAGGCATCCGAGTAACCGAACAACCGTGCAACCGGGCAACAGAGCAACGGTTGCAATGGGTCATTAAATTGGATTTAAGTAAAAAAGAGGAAACACAAAAATGCAACCAAACACAACATCGCTCCCGACCGAGGAGAAGAAAAATGAGGATGCAGGATTAAATTGAAATGTTCAGCGGTGTGGAGGTCGAGAACAAATGGTGCAAGAGTAAACACGGGATGCATGTTTTTGAGTGACATTAAGTGCCTTTTTTTCTGCGCTGTGCTCTGCCACTCTTTCTCACATGTCTGAGGTGGTCTCCCTTTCCCCGCAGAGATTGTCTTTGCTCTGAAAGTTGCACTTAACGATAAATCATGTGTCAATTTATAAACCAGTGCAGTTCCACTTTGAGTGACCTGGAGGTGATGCATGTGTTAAAGGGATGCTTTAAATTCGGCATGAGGCAATTAATGCGACTGCGGATGGAAGTGCAGCATGCCTTTGACGGGCTGTGAGTGAAGAAAGTAGCGGAAGGTAAGTGCTGCTAAGCGAAAGGGATCAAAACTATGGAATCGGACGGGACATCATGTGCTTTATATGTTCCTTGCGGTTTTGCAATCTGCGTAACCTTTCCATCTGTATGATGTACCTAATTACGTTTCTACTTGTTTAAAGTTTTGTCACATCTCGAAGTGTAAATAAACGTTTGATGCGGGAACGTCTGTGCTTAAAGAAAGCCGCAATCACTTTCTAACTCTATTACCTAATTTAGTAATTTTGTGCAAATCACATTCGAATCCATCGGCCACCTCAGACGAGATGTCAATTTTCCCCTCGAACAGACTAGTAGGCGGTTACTCAAGCAACACCGTTCGTTAATTACATTCCAACTTTTCGCAATTTACTCATTGCACCCCCCTTCATCAATGAAAGGCAGCCACATATGCCAAAGACACATTACGCAAACATTATACAACTCAACGGCGAAGAAGCCATCTTCCACCTGCCAATAGGTGTGTTTACTTGCACAACATTCAAATCCCGTCTGACAAGACGCCTGTCGACGGCAGCCATCCAGAGAGTTGTCAAACAGAACGTCGCCGCACAAAGTCACGACAAATTTCCATTTACCTGCAACCTTGTGAATAAGTAAACAATGAATCGAATTCAAAATCAACCTCCCCCAAAGGAGGGCGGTCCCTTCAAGATGGAGCAGCCAAGCCACGCAGAAGGCGTTCATCAGAAAAAATCTATTTCAATCTTAATTTCGATTTGTATTGTACGCTCCCATTAACAATTCACTTGTATGTTCCGACAGGAATGGGATCAGGTTTCGGCGTACAGCAGCAGATCCATACCAAGGCCTAGGATATACCCGATGGATAATCAGGACGATCTAAGGAGTCACTTCTCCGGCATGCCGGGAAAAGTCAGCAAAGCAAGGTGAGTACAACGCGGGCGTCAGACAAAAGAAAAAGAACGCAACGAGGAGTGACACACTCAAAAGTCGAGAGTGATTATCATTTACTTACGTTCATTTGGTTATTCTTTTGAATTTTATTTGCATACCACACACACATACACATATAACACACACCCATTCACACAAACATGGCAACTCACTCATGACATAACAACAACCAATCATCTCCTCAGGTCCATTGCGGATGGGCAATCGCAGCACAGCTTTTCTAACAACTCACATCGCGGATACTTGGGCAGTGCATTCCCAACGAATTTGGTAAATTCCCGACCGGAACTGCGGCAGTCACGTCAATCGCTGGCGGCCGCTTCTGAACGCATGTCGCGTGCATCGTACGCCGGCTCAATTCACGGTCCAACTAGCATTGCGTCTAGCTCAAGACGTTCACGGCCTCGTTCTAGATCACGTGATCACCTCAATGGACCGCACCTTCACAGTCATCGACCAGGAAGTCGGTAAGTGGGGCTGCTGACTGGATTCAGAGAACACCACGTTACCGCACCCAAGAAAAGCTACCTCTACTATTCTGCTCCTCAACTTCACTGCTACTAAACGATTAACACATAAGCAATTAATATCAACCACTGTACAAGAATGATGGAAAATACCACAACAAACAAACAAACAAATAATTAACTATTTAACAACTAACACGCTTTTTAATTTCTGTTCTATTAATTACCACCGCTACTGTTCCACTTTTCATTTGGGTTTCCTCTGTTTTCCTTTTTATTGTTTTTTGTTTCACTTTGCTGCTCTTCTACTCTTTCCGACTGGTCGCACTTTCGTTTATTTGGTTCCGAATTTTGCAATCACTCCACCACCAGTGTGTAGCATCTACTAACATTTGCGCTAACAGCGCCGTCAGCTAACAGCTAATGTAAATTTGTGTTTTGTGCGCCTCACCCCATTCTAGATACTCGACGGCTGGATCGACGCACACACTCAACAACTACTGCGACACCTCGGACAACTGGACCGAGAACGACATGGACATATACATGGCGAGGAATCCGACGACGCGCAATGGACTGGTTCCATTATGAGGGCGGCTTCTGTTATCCTGATATTTCGATGTTGTATTAAATTTGGATGAGATTTTCTGACGGTACGTTTCTCGGCCACGATTAAGCGTTCGGCCGTACAAGGATGATCGCCCCCGACATCGGCAGCAGCATTCCCATCAACCCACGCAGCAGCAGCAGCAACAACAGAACCAAGACCACCACCAGCCACAGCAATGGAGACAACGACAACAGGAGAGGTTTCATCGACACTACCACCACCACAACCATCATCATCATCATCTTCCACACCATCAGCAGAATCATCACCATCTGCAGCGACGTCATTCACCGTTGCCGGCACGTTGCACATCACCTCCAGACGTTGTGCCACGTGCAACATCCTTTGCGAGAGCCGCATATGCCTTTACAGCTGCCAACGACAATGCCAACACACCCGCCATCGCTGGCGCTGCTGCCGCAAACGCTGCCGCCGTCGCTATCGATGATCATCAACTGGGCGAAATCGTGGTCGAGAATTATTTTGATGAGTACGACAGACAGGAAATCCGCCATTTACGTGCGATACAATTGAAACGGTTTGACACTTCAACGATAGAGTCACACAGTAGTAGGAATAATCTTAGGCTTAGCGATAGTTTAAATGATTTTTTGCATTCCGGTACTAATAGCGCTAATAACATGAATATAAATAATAACTCAAACAACGTCACTTATGATAGGCTAAGGAACTCTTCCAATACAAACTTCGAAACTTTTGACAAAATTAGCGAATCAAGTTTGAACGAATTCAAAGATGATGATACGTATATTTAATAGTGGCGTGTCATTTTGTTGTTTTTCTGTACAGTAAGTACTGTTGAAGGAATGCATACTGTTTGATCGATTGATGTGACAGGGGAAAGGTGACAGAAAGGCAAACATTTTGTTTTTTGTATGACATTTTAAAATGTTTCCAAGAAATGGTTTGAATTAGGACAATGCAGTGGAAATAAATACACTTTGAGGGGTTTCAATTTAAAATGGTGCTTTTTGTAATGATGGCAGGCTAAATTTTCTATTTTTTTTTTCTTCTTATGTCGTTATTAACAAATGCCATAACAAACTCTTTATCCATACTGTGGAATACTTTTCAAGAAGAAGGCTAATAATAATAGTCAAATATTTAGTTAAAACTGTACAGACACCTACAAATGAGTGGTGCTTTTAGACTGTGGCAAAGTTCCCATTTTTGGGCAGTCAAATGTTCTTGCATCTGGACAGAAGAATTTATTTGAGCGAGATTTAGAAATGTTGTTAGTTAAAACTGTACAGACACCTAAAAATGAGTGGTGCATATAGACTGTGGCAATTATCCCATTTTTGAGCAGTCAAATGTTCTTGCTTCTGGACAGCAGCATTTATTTGAGCGAGATTTCGAAAGATTGCTTCAAATCCTTTTCTGATTTTGGTCTTTGATTAATTTTAAATTAAATGAAAGTGTTTAATTTTCAGGGTAGCACTTTAAAGCACGTACATGAAACAAAGTTAACACCAAAATTGATTTAACAAGAAGATACCCAATTTCTAAACTTCCTAAACATTTCCAAAGACTACAAAGGCAAGCCAAGAATATCTTCAAACTATTGTACAAACTCCAAAGCATCTATCACCTGTCACATCAAACCTTTCCTTTGAATTTCGTTCGAAAAATAGAAAAACAAATAAGAAACAAAAACCGTTCAAACTGATCATAAAGTAGAAATAAAAATTCAACAAAAGAAACAAAAAAACTAACCGAACAAGCTATGTATTATAAAATTTAAGGACATATCCTAGTGTAGTAGTGGAAAACAAAACCGCAATTTTAGGCATATGTTCGCATAAATCAAACAAAAGCAATTAAACAAAATACAACACTAATTAGTAGGTGCTCTTCAAATAGTTAACACTGAATATTATTTGTTAACATTTAAATGAGAAACACGTAACGTAGGAATATTAAACATTGGTTAAGTCAATTTATAAGTATGCCCAGATATACATGCATACACATAGAGTACCGTAGAAATTAATGTAGAATCGAAGAAGTCGAAGGATGCAATATATTTTTTTTTACTTCTTATTCCCTTCCCTTTTGGTATATTTTTTTTGTATTATTTTTTGTTATTTTGTAAACGGAAATAAAGTTTGTATTTGTAGTTTTGTTCTTTTTTGTTTGTGCCCCTTGCTCCCAACCTCAATTTTAGTTAGGAACTTTTGTGAATGCATAAAAATGCCACTTTGATGCAGAACTTGTTTGTTCAACAGATGTTTGCCCACACTTTTCACAACAAATTCCCATTTCAAAAGGCAAACACACCCTCACACGAGTGTAGGACAATAATTTTGTATTATTTCGTCAAAAGACAAATTGTCCTTATGTGCCAACTATACAAACACACACGAACACCAAATAGGGACGAACAGAAAGATAGTTCAAAGGAATTCCCATTAGTCCTGCTTTTCTCGGCCAAAAACACTGAACTTTTCAAAGACACAATGAAACAAAAACTTTACACATCGTTGGGCAACACATCTCTCAATGGGGGAGACACAACGCAACGTACAACGGTAAATGTGCAAATGGCACAACCATGAAATGCTTCACATTCAAACAAGAATAAACGATGCAATTGAAATAAATGTTAATAAGCGAATGCAAGGCGGGGGAATGAAAGGGGAAAGTTACTCCCCGCCTTCTTCATGCTGTGTTGAATATGTACCAAACACAACACACACTTTCAAGGATTTTCCCCAACGTCAACGACAAGGTTTGCATTAGGTCGTACATCCCCGCGTTTTGTTTTTTTTGTTTTTTTGTTTTCTCCCCTCTTTGATTTAATTTGTTTGCGCACACATTCTGGCAGATGGACAAAGTTTGTAAATAAATTAAAATTTAAAACAAAAACAGTTTTAGTCGTAAGTCGAATCGGTTGGACATGTGTAGAGAAAAGAAACGTCCGGCCGCATTCAAAACAAAAGAACACAGTTGAGAGTTAACGTTAACATTAATTAGGTCTAGACAAAGTATGGAATAGAAATTCATTCTAAACGAAACCTGTAGATAATCAATGAACCCATCTAGGATTAGTTAGGAAGGATAAAACACACACACACACCCACACACATGCTACTACAACTTAAAGGGAACAATTGAGCAAGTAGTACCAAATTTGCCAACAAAACCTAGTTCGTAAGTCGAAAGCCGCCGAATGAGAAGTGCTTTGTACATATACGAGTATGAGTAGTAGACACTTAGCTAAATAGAATACCGTTATCATACATTGCAAAGAAAAATACAACTGCCTTAGCACGAATATACTCTAGCGATTAGAAATTTACTGATAAACTAGCAATCGTACACACACAGCAAGTACATGTAGATAAGCCATTGTTTGAATTGATTACTCGTGTATTAGGTTCACTTTTGAAATTTGTTTGCAAAGGGTCGTCCATCGATCACGGGCACTAATTGCGGGGCTGGCGAGAGATGAGAGTGGCGAGGCGCAGCCCATGCAAATGTGCGCGTGCATAGCGCACTTAGGAAATCGATGTAATTGATTGTGAATATATTTTTAATAAATGCCATTTATTTTTTGTGGTTATTTGTGTGCGGATGTGGTTTGATTTACACTTGACACTGATGGATGAGCGAACGATAAGTGCTGGAGGTGGGTTTAACGTGGTGAAAGGATTTTTTTTACAAATAAATGCGCAAATTGAGTGCTAATTGAAAGGCAATCATTAGAAAATTTGCACAGCTAACCATATTCAAATGAATTTGACCGCTTTGTAATGGAGTTTTGTTTATGCATAGTTTTGAAATTGAAAAGTTGAAGCTTACAAAGCACCACAACGGCAGGGGTGCGTGCAGTCAATGATGGTGCAGGTTTACACGGCGTGGGAGATGATTCATTGAATTGAAATGACATTGTATTTGTTTTAGGTTGGCGGGTCAACGAACTGTACAGATTGGAGATTTGGGCCTTTAACCACGGGATTCATTTTTTATTCTGGGAGTCGGTTACGTGAAACTTAAAGTCTTAGGTATTGATCTTTCTAAGGAGCTTTAGTAAGGTGCATGGCTTTCCTTACACGATATATTTTGGGTAACAACACACTAAGCGGCTGAAGGAATATACCAATAGTCGTCTGATTTGAGACACTAGGATGAACAAAAGTCTTTCAGGCTAATCAGTTGCTGACTTGGATATAAACGACAGCCACAACGACTTTCCCACAAATGAGCCTATCGCACGGTCAGTCTGGAACACAATTAATAGAGCTTCTGAACGTTTCATTACATCAAAATATAGCCTCTCTTTAGACTGTCACTAATAGTTGGATTGCCTGGGTCTGAAAGCTGTGATCAACTTGAAATAATTTTGAATCATAAAGATCTAATATTCAATAACATGCTCTGAGAAAGTTCTGTACTACGATGTATTATACGTGATCGAAAATCTCCGCACATACAACTTGGGACAGCAAGGTCAGCAAGGGCTACAGCCACTGGTTCTGAACCTTTCTGACAGAATAGCATAAATCGCATTCTCAGCAAAGACACACAAAACAAAGAAGAATCTCAAGAAGCCTGGTGATGAAAATTCACCTGAGTTGGTGCCGGGTGGGACGTTCTGCTTTTTTTTATAATTGACGCGTGCAAAAGGGGTTGCGAGTACCCTTAAGTGATCAAGTCACAGCACGGACCGAAGGTATAGAGGAAGAGAGGGAGAGGAGGTACGGATGCATTGTAATGAGGAGGAAAAATCGAGCGAAGAAGAGCATTCCAGATTCGTGTAGTGCGGCTAAAGAACGAGTCTCTCTGGGCTTGAGGGTGAATTGGTGGGCATTCCTAGCGAGGCGTGTATTGCGGGTGAATTCTTGAAGGGGAGGAATGCAACTGGCTAATTCATCTGAGCATTTCTTGTTAAAATAGCGATAAAAGAGTGACAACGACGCGACATTACGTCGGTGTTCTAACGAGTCAATCGACTTCGCAATATTACTGTCACCTATAAATTTTATCGCTCGCTTTTGAATTCTATCCAGCAGGTGCAGGGAGGTCTTAGAAGCACATGACCAAATAGGAGCGTTATACTCAAGTTTTGGACGTATGTAGGTCTTGTATATTGTAGCCAGATCAGAGGGGGTGAAGTACTTCTTGCATCGTTTAAGGAAGCCTAGACGTTTTGTCAATTGTGGTTCAAGTCCCCACTAAAAACTGGAACGCCAAATAAAACTCTCGACTTGCCATCGGTATGTTCAGCTTCACCAAGCGAACGCGCTGTGTAGTCAAAATGTTTTTTTGCGAAATTTATAAGATGAAGTGCCTTCATCACTTTACACGATGAAAGAAGAAGGGTTAGAATTCCCTCTTAGGCTAACAACTCATCAAATCATAAATCACGCCTTCATTGCAGGTCTACAAAGAAAAAGTATACCCTGCTAGACAAAATAATAGGTGTGTGCATATTATAATGACGGCGGAGTAAAATACAGTTTGTCATTAAAAACATGTGACGTTTGAGTCCATACGGTGTTATTTTCAAGACAAATTTAAGAGTGGCATTAAAAGTTTTTGAGAGGTGGGCACTCATATTTTATAGGAGCGAAATTGAGTTGGACTAAAAACATATGTAAACTGTTTTTTTCAAGAAAAAGTAATAACACGAATATACAAAATTTTACTTATTAGTGAGAAGGTGAAAATGTGTCTTTAAAACTGTGCATATAAGATTATTTAAATATCAGTGAACATTTTAGATGAGAAGCAAAGGCCACTGAACTTGTGAAACACCGGAAACGTTAAACACCGGAAAGTTTCCGAAACCCGAGATAGTCCTAGATCGATAACAAAAACTTATGATGACAAGATAGTCTTTCAAGAAGAGACCCATTTAAGCCTTCAAGAACTATTGTGGTAGAAATGAGAATGAATATTTCTTTCAGTACTATTCGTCGTCGATTGGTTGATCAATGAACATTCTAGATGGGTCGCAAAGGTCACTTGTGAAGAGTGACGGCTCGATAAGAAAACTTTGTCACAAATGCCGTTAAACACCGGAAAGTCTCCGAAACGCGGGGTAGAGTTATGTCGACAACAAAAACCAACGATTAAGTCTCCAAGAACTATTGTGGTAGAAATGAGAATGAATATTTCTTCCCGTACTATTCGTCGTCGATTGGTTGATGCTAGGCTACCTGTCAGAGTAGCCCGAAAAGTTCTTCTTCTTCGTAAAAAACATTTAGCTTGTAGGAAAGTTTTTGGCCAAATGCAGCGTACATGGTGCGGAAAGGAAAGGAAAAAAAGTGGCGAAATATTTTATGGAGCGATGAGAATTCCATGTGAACTACGCGAGAAAAACAGTAAAACATGGCAGGGAAAAATTATGATTTGTTTTTCCTGGAATGCTTTCGGACACATATTTCGGATAGAAAACACCATGATAAAATTTGGGTACAGAGTCATTTTGGGGAATATAATGCTACTCTATGCGGAAGACAATATGCCACTGATTTGGCGATTTCAGCAAGACAGTGATCCGAATCATTCATCCAAACTAGTGAGTGCTTGACTAATGGATCAGAATGTCAATAATTTAACCTGCCCGAGTCAGTCCCCTCGATCTCAATCCCAATGAGAAGTTATGGCGGTAGTTAATACCTCAATTATCAAAGCAGGTCGAACGAACGAAATTATGGCAAAATTTTCAAGATATTTGGTACCAAATACCTAAAGAAACATTCCAAAAGCTTGTAGGCTCAATGCTTATGAGGATTCAGGCTCTTTTAAATAACAATGGCGGCTAAAGCGGCTACTTAGAAGGTTGCCTTTTATATTTCGGGATTGGGCAACCCAGCAATCTGGCAACTGCCAGCTTTATCGTAAAGTTTGACATATTTTTTGTTATACGTACTCAGAACATTTTGGCATATTTACGAGCACTATTTGTTTCGTTTCATCTCGCCCAAAATATGGAATTTTGTGAAGGCCGTCCAAGATCAGTTGCTGTTCTGGACGCCATTGATGCTGTGTGCCAACTGATATTGCAAGATCGTCATGTGACATACATTCAATATTCCATGAACATTTTACCGTCAAAGAAATTTGTTCGCGTTGGATCCCACACAATTTGTCATAATAATTGTTGGCGCGACAGTCCAGTAGAAGGGACCTACAGTTTCTTCCCGACTCCAAACGGCGAAGTTTGAGAAGCGTTCTTAGACAATTATTATTCTTTGAGTGTTGTCAGCAGCTCGAAATAGGTGGTGCCGTGAAAAATTCGAGGTGTTCAGCCGGGAATCGAACCTATACCCTTATATCTACGCCACGGCGGCCATACACAATTTGTCAATCACTCAAAAAAAGGCTCGTGTCGATTGGTCGAAATAAATGCTCCAAAAATACGATCGCGGTGCTTCGAAACACGTCTATGACATCGTGACGGGTAATTTACGCGTTTAAGACAAAGTAAACAGCAGTCGACTGTATGGGTGTTTCAAATTGAGCCAAATCCAACAAAAGTCTTCCAAGCAAATGGTTGCCTGTTTCTTCGGAAAAACTGGACGTGTTGCAGCCGTCCAATAAAACAACGAAGGACAGTCAATTCTGAGTGGTACACAACCATTTGTTTGCCAGTTGTCATCCAAGAAATCAGAAAAACCAGCCGCCGAAGACGGATCACTCTTCACCACGACAATGCGAGCTCTCACACATCGGCTCAAAGAACTGCATTTTTGAGCGCACAAAACATCGATTTGATGAGTCGTAAGCCGTATAGTCTTGACTTGGCACCAAATGACTTCTTTTTAATTCCGTAAAAAATAAAATGAGTGGCCGCCGTGGCGTAGTGGGTAGAGTGCGACGCTCACACGCCGAAGGGTCTAGGTTCAATTCCCAGCTCAACACCAACTTTTCTAATATTTCACGGCACCACCTCTTTCGAGCCGCTGACAACACTCAAAGAGTAATAACTGTCTAAGAAAGCTTCTCAAATTTCGCCGTTCGGAGTCGGCAAAAAACTGTAGGTCCCTTCTACTCGTGAGAGAACAGTAGCGTGCACAACACGAGTAGTTGATGAGCAAGCTAGGCCCTGGTCCCCCTCTGGACTGTAGCGCCAACAATTATTATTATTATTATTAAAAAATAAAATGAGAGGTCAACGTTTTTCGACGCCTGAAGAAGCGGTTGATGCGTTCAGAATGCATGTTTTGAGGATATCTCTATCGGAGTGGCAAAGGTGCTTCGACAATTTGTTCAAACGCAAGCAAGCAAGTGTATAGATCTTAATGGGGAATATTTTGAAAAACAAAATTTTTTATGATTAATATTTGTTTTTGTTTTCTAATTCCGAAATATAAAAGGCAGCCCTCGTAATATGTAGGATTTAAATAAATGACTAAACAGCCAAATATCAAAGTAGAATAATTGTTTAATTCCAGATACGGCCATCCACACCTATTATTTTGTCTAATAGGGATTATTAATTAGTTAAACTATACTAGTAAATGAATACAATTTAGGTTTTTCTACTTTTTTTCTTATATCTAATGACTTTAAAAATAAAACATTATGAAATTAAGTTTTGATTTAAAAATATAGAACAAAATATACACACACCTATTATTTTGTCCAGCACTGTATATACCATATAATATATGCCCCTGCCCCTCGCTCGTAGTATGCTACGGCTGACGGTACGATCTCTGATAAAAAAATGGGGAAAGGGTTGGAAACGACATTTTTTTTGAGTAGCACGGAGACATCGTCCACAAGCCTGAGATTGCCGTTCATTTTTCACTAAAAGTGACCTTTCTATGAGACCCAGCAAGATAGATATGGATAGTGTATTCAAAGGGCAAGTATAATTGTACGTAAATTTGATTGCTGCGACTCAGTGATTTGTATTACCTTTACGACATTCGTCCTTTGCAAAAAAAAAAATACAAATTACAACAAACTGGCGCTTGATAGAAAGTTTGGTAGTTGATTTAACTTTTCAGGATCAAGACAAAATATGCGCAGAGGGCATAAAGAAAAAAAAGGAAGGATGAGCAGGTTCACGTTATTCTTCAAAGCCTACAGATTTATAAGAGAAGAAAAGAGAACTTATACTTCCGTACTGCGACTAAGAAACGAGACTCTAAATGAGAGAAATCATGGGAAGTTTTTGTAACGCGAATCCTTGCAGAGGAGGATTTGAGCTTCTTTCGTTGAAATGGTGCTGAAAGAGTGCTAAAAACAATTTGTTTGCCGGGAGGGTGTTGGTCCGGCGAGTTCGTCAACAATCAATTTGAAATTATACCTAATGGGTCCAGAGAAATCATTTAGCTTTGAGCGGTTAAAAGCTTCATACAAAATATTCTCTACATTTTATATTTTTATAAATACATACTGGAGGTCTTATTTTAAGGACACAATTTCATATTTGCCTCGAGTTTCAAGCCACTATAATAATAATAATTGTTGGCGCGACAGTCCACAGGGCGACCAAGGCCTAGCTTGCTCATCAACTACTCGTGTTGTGGGCGCTACTGTTCTCTCACGAATAGAAGAGACCTACAGTTGTTTGCCGACTCCGAACGGCGAAGTTTGAGAAGCTTCCTTAGACAGTTTATACTCTTTGAGTGTTGACAGCAGCTCGAAAGAGGTGATCTAATACCCAAAGAAAAAGAACGTAAGCTATGGAAAGAAGATAAAAGCTGAGGTTTGACGACGAGTGCTGAGAATCTGGAAGTATCATTTCTGTAGACTCCTTAACGGAGATGACGGTCCAAATCCCGCTGTTAGGCAGAATGTTCTACTCGATTTGGGCGATGATAGACAAGAATTACGTCCCCCCGAACTTAGACGAGGTGAAGATGGCAATATCGAAGCTGAAGTCGAACAAAGCTGCGGGAGCGGACGGACCAGCCGCAGAACTATTTAAACAGCTGGAGATAACCTCGTTAGGCGCATGCACCGGCTCATCCGTAAGATATGGTCGGAGGAAAGCATGCCAGATGAATGGAATTTCAGTGTCGTTTGCGCGGTTCACAAGAAAGAAACACCTTTGAAAGCACCAATTAACCGTGGGTCAGCCTTCTTAACATCGCATACAAGATACTCTCTGCCGTATTGTGTAAGCGTCTGAAACTGTTTGACCACAACCTGAAAGGTCCCTATCAGTGTGGTTTTAGACCAGGGAAGTCCACTATAGACCAGATCTTCACATTACGGCAGATCCCGGAAAAGAATCCAGAAGTGCAAATCGACACTTACCATTTATTCGTCGATTTCAAAGCCGCATACGACTGTGACGAGAAAGAAACGAGCTATACAGTGATTTGTTTAGTTTTCGTATTCCAACCAGAGTCACGATTTTCCAAAAGGTAGTTCAATTCCTACCTTACGCTGATGAAATTGCGAAAACTAAAATCGGATGAGGAAGCCCTTAATCTTTTCGAGAGAAAAGTTTTTCGTGCGATTTTTGGTCCTGCTTGCGTTGATGGCAACTGGAGGAGAAGATTTAACGACGAACTCTATGGGCTGTACAGCGACATGCACCTGGTCAAGCGTCTTCTGATATAACGCTTAAAATGGCTTAGCCATGTAGAGCGTATGGAGACCACTGCTCCGGCCCGAAAAGTTTTCAAATCAGAGCTATTGGGACAATGAAACAGAGGACGACTTCGGTGAAGGTGATGAACACACAAGTGCAGAAGTTCCTCAACCAACTTGGAGTGCGGAATTGGGGGCAGCTGGTGAAAGATCGTTCTGGATGAAGAGGCATGTTGATTGAGGCCCAGGTCCAACTCGGACTGTAGCCCAACAAGAAGTTTTCTCTAAATTTTTTGGGTCCTGAAAATGTAACACAAGCGTATTTCGTTTAACGTTGACTAAAGCTCTGACAATTTCAAACAAAAATTACTGATAGGCCAAACATTAGGTCACGTCCGAGCAATTTTTTTTTTATTTTTCATTAAACCATTTTATATAAAATCAAATCAAACACTATAGACGTTTGATTGGACAGTCTGTATAAATCGCTCAGAAGCGGCCAGATTCATTTCTGATAACACCAAAGGCAACTTGGGGGCATGCTTCAAACAAAGAGTAGTCTCATCACTCAGCATTCTTTAAAGTTCCCTGTTTTACTCGGCCATTGATCTTCCAAATAAGACTAAGCCCAATATATAAAGGAACGTTCAAAGATGCTGCAAAGAGTTAAAAATAAATAATAATAATAATTGCATGGCGCATCTATCCACCGGAGGTTCCAGGGCATAGTTTGCTCACCAACTACTCGTGTTGGGCTCCGGACTCCGAACGGCGAAGTCTGAGAAGTTTTTTCTTAGACAGATATTACTCTTGGAGTGTTATTAGTAACTCGAAAAAGGTGCTGGCGTGAAAAATTCGATATGTTCAGTCGGCTATCGAACCTGAACCGTAGGTGGTGTCGCACTCTACCCACTACGTCATGGTGGCCACAGTAAATAGACGTAAATAGACAACATAAATCTGGCTAAGGAACCTTTTTTTTTCCATCAACTTTTTAAGATGTTGGACTCTTTTTCATATTCAACTTAAAACGATTTAATTCGTTCATAAACTTACCCTGGAATCTGTATGCAATTGTCCAGCCGATACCTCAGTTCCATTGTGAAGTTTGCCCAAAGCTGTGCCATACCACTTTTTCCTCCAAAGTGCGCATTACAAGTTGCCATCAGACAACTAAGTCTAACCACCAATGAATCAGGTGCAGCTGACTTTATTCTCATTGGATCAAACTGGAAATAAAAATTATCCATCAGAGTCTTTTCGGGGAACAAGATAACTGCGCACTTACCTTCGTTTTCTCGACTTTCTTTGAATACGGGAACAAAGGTTCTGGCTGCATGTCTGGGAAAATGTAACTCATCATCTCAAGCAATTCGCTGTCCTTAATCGGACCTGCGAACTTCTTCTGCGGAGTCCACTTCCGAAACTGCGCGGCATCCGGAATAAACTTCGGTTTTGTCAACACGTCCAAAGGATTGGGTTCACTCCCAGTTCCTGTAGCGCTGCCATAGTTACGACCAACGTAACTTTCAACAGTCAAACTATTCTTCTCAAGTTGTAAATAGTCCTCAAGTGTACTCGATAAGTAGCTCCTCACTTTGTTTATCACACGGATGGACCACAAGTCGGCCTTCTTCGGAACCAAGTCCGAATAATTTGCTGTGTCTACAGCGACATTTTCAGCAATGCTTGGCCAGTTGCAATGAATTAATATCTCGGCTTTAGAATCACTGAAATAACCGTATGGCAGAGCCACGAAATATGTCCCTTCAAGTTGGACCTCCTCACCAACGTCAAATTCGGGTGCTGGGTTAATGAAGAACGGAACTTTCCTGCGGTGTGTGTACTTGGTGATGTTTCCCAAGGCGTAGGTTTGTCGAATTGAAACAGTAGCAGGACCAGTATTGCCACGAAGCTTTTCTTTAAACATTGACAGCAGTCCTGATAGGTATTTCAAAGTAGCTGGAGCCGTTTCCAGGGCCACTACATCGAAATTCATTCGAACAGACTGTCCAACCCACACGCCTAGGAAGAAGTTCCAGGAAGGATTGAAGACGGGTATAAAGATAGGGACCGCCGAATTAGTTTCCGCAGCCACGACACTCGCGGAACTCAGAAAAAAACTACACTCACACGCGTTGGAAATGTGCCCGTGATCGGGTTGAACGATTACAAATTGTCTTAAGCCGTACCACTTCGCCAAAAGATGAACATCGGTAGCATCTCCTGGACAGAAGGTGTTTTCCAAACTCATCAAATCCTTAAACACTTGCGGCTGAGGAGCGGTATCGGTTTTGTCATCCTCGGAAGGCCCATCAATTATCGCTTGATAGTAGAATGCCGTAAATTCACGCTTTCCCAACTTGAGCTTCTCCTCCCTGATGTCCCATTTCGACGTAAACAGTTGGTCCCTCGTAAGTTGTAGACCAGAGTCAGCTGATGAGAGATTCCAATCCTGTATTATCTCACCCAACTGCGCGTTAAACGCCTCCCAATCGGACTTTGTGCTGAAATCTTCGCGATAAAAACCGTTTTCATCGATTTCTTCTGCCATTTCAAGAAATTATTAATTTTAGCTTTCGTAGACAATGGACAAGTAATACAGACGACCCAGACACAACAAACAACTGTCAACAATAAACAGCTGTAGCTGGGATTAGAATGAATTGGGGACACGGACAGGTTATAAGGGGAAATTTATTCGCATGTCAACAATAAACATCAGCTGAGAAACGGGGAAACTTCCTCCGAATGGGAAATTTGCCACGTTCATCGGAGAAATGATTCAAACTGCGTAGTAGGGTGCGTCCAATAAACTTGTGACGTTTTTTTTAAATTTTGTTTTAATTTTTGTTTGCTGATTTGTCCGAAGAGAAAATGAATTTGGTTTTACTGAAAACTATAATCTGTATATGACATGATAATCTCTTAAAAAAATATTTAGCAGCGATAGGAAAGGAGGAACCTAGGTTGTACTACACAACGTTTGAGAAACTTAAAATTTGTTCATAATCCAAATATATATATAACCTGAATCATTCACTTAATATTAAATAACAGTCACTATACAATCTACTTTTTACGGAAACGTTGTTGTAAAAACTTTCGAACATTGTTCAGAAGAAATAAAGCTTTAAAAACTTCCAACGAGTTATAAAAAGAAAATGCCACCACACACATTTTCTTCATATATACAAAAGTATATGGAGCTCTCAATGTTCAATAAATTATATAGTTTCAGTGCAGTGTAAACGCGCATAATTTAGGACCAGGAATACTTTTGCACCACTTCTGAACGCATCCCGGAGCCCAACAAACCACGGCCATTTGTACAAAAGCCCACACTTGACAGATATGTCAAAAATAGTTTTGTAGAAAATATATATTAGAGTTTATTTTCTCAATCAGAATTTAAAGCCGTATATTTTTATAGAAACAAAAATATGAAATAAATCCAGCCAATTAAAATACCTTACACATTCTTCCGAAATTCAAGTGAGTACATAGTGCGTCGCCCGCACACTGGGTGTTATTTTGCGCGCCCAACCCCCCGGGAGACTAGGCTCTGCCGTCATCCCCCTTGTTCAAGTGCACACACCAAAAGTGTAGGCACACACAATTAAAAAAACGAAACGAAAAGAAGAACGCGAAAAATGAAATTTCACGTCTAAAAATGGACGCGTGCGTTGCCATTAGCCATCACGGTTTTGTGTGTTTACCCTTGATTTTTTGTACATTTCAGGTGGTGACGCAGGCAAAATGATAAAATCTTCACAGGAGCAGGGCTTTCGCCTACGGCCCAACGAGACAACAATCGCAGCGGTGGACACACTGAAAACATCATTTCTGCCGAACCTCAGCATAGACGCTCACTTTTGCCCGATGTGTGGCCGGAGTTTCCAGCAACAGAACCTTCTGACGGAACACATGCATGCTTGCCATCCATCCGAGATGACAGGACTGTTCTCCGGCAACAGTCTCAATCGAATCGAGTATCCATGCCTTAGCTGTGATGAAAAATTCTCTTCCGGAACCGAATTAGATGAGCACAACCGCGTCGCTCATCAGGCATTTCGTTTTACACGCTGCATATCATGTGGTCTCTATGGAATTGCCACCGTTGACGGTGACTACAAGTGCGTTCACTGCGGCAATACGTGCGGTGTAACCCCAACAATATCGGGCGCCGGACAGCCCGTGTACATGGAGCAATCAATGAACAACTACCCGCCCTTGGTAGATGATGACGAGGAGGAGAAAGATGAGGAAGGTGAACCCAAAGTCCCGCCACTGACGATACGACTGTCTAAAATCAAAGAAGAAGCAGAAGAGATCAAAGAGGATTCGATCATCCAGGACAACCCGACACTTTTCCTACAATCCGCCCTGGAAGTTGAGGTCGAGAAGCCCCAGGTGACGACGCCGCCCACGCCGCCTGGCAAAGTGCGACACAAGTGTCCCGAGTGTCCGCGAACCTTCAAAACCCAAGGAACCCTGGCCATGCATCGAAAGATTCACAGCGGGGAAGCAGAGTGAGTTAGGACAAATCCCCAATTCCCCCAAACCTTCATATCCCTGTGTAATAATTTTCTGTTCATCCCACAGCTACACGCCTAAAGAGCGACCGTACTCGTGCTCGTACTGCGGCAAGTGTTTCACACAGTCGAACACGCTCAAACAGCACACTAGAATACATACAGGTGAGAAACCATTTAGATGTGGATATTGTGGCAGGGCGTTCACTGTTAAGGACTACCTGAACAAACATATCACAACTCACACGGGTGAGGAATATAAAACCAAACATTTTACAAATTTCAACTTTCTTTATGTCGTATTGTTAAATGTTAGCTACATTCAGTGACTAAGATGGATTGGATTGAGTGCGGTGTGTGCTGTGGTGCGACAGGGTGGATTTGCGGATGTGTCATGCATCCGTACCACATTCGCGAATCTCATATCTCGCCGAGGGGTCGGAGACGGGAGAGCATCGGCTCTTCTCTCTCTTGTGCGTCAGTTTGGGAGTTACATTCCCCGTGTGCTTGACTTGTGCGTGGCTTGTGACTGCTCACCACTCATAAACTTCTCAATATCACGCAACGTAACTGGGTCACCAGTGCCATAGGTGATAGAGTTGTCTCTAAGGTTGATGACCTTCAACATGACCTTGGTTGATATCGTACTAAGCTGAGCTAAGCATTGCTCAGCGGCGTCTGCTTTTGGGTGTGTTCTTTAAGTTTCGGTCGACTGACTCAGGTGAGGCCGACGAGGACGAGTTCCGTTTGGAAAATTGGTTTTTGCGATTGATTCGCGCCAACTGTGCGCTGTAGTGATTGTGACTGGAAGGTGACCGGAAATTTGAAATGCATGACCTTGTTGACACGGTGGGGTGCAAAGTGTGACATCGTAGCAGGTAGTAAAAACTGTTTTAGTGGTGCAAACTCAATTTTCTTTTTGGGAAAATCAATACGATGGTTCGAATAATAGATACCGGTGCATGGGGCAGTTTGACGTCTGAAGTGTTTATTTTCCCAGCCGTCACTGGTTGCTTTGGACGATTGTGGTTGATATGCTGGTACGACGAATTTCCTCCACGGCGTATTGAGTATTCTATGAACCGGCAACCAGCACGATTCAGAACGTCGCATTTCGTGGTGAATTGTACACCGCAATAGCAGTTAAAACGGAAATTGTAATCTTCTGTTGCGCAAAAGATGCCTGTGGTCTCTGTGCTTAATGTGTTTCGCGGTCACTGCTTGGGATTTTGTTTTTATAACTGACTGCACTTTACATATGTATTTAGAATTAATTGAAGAATTCATGTGATTAAGTTAATACGTTGACAGAATATCAAAAAAGCGTTGGCAATGTTTACCAACACCGTATGTGAGGCAACGATGTTATGATCATCTCTCCGATAAAGAAAGTAAACAGTTTCTTGATGGAAGTGCTTATCTGCATTTTCGTTTGCTCAAAATAACGCAATTTCATGGTATCTCGCCGCAATGTGTGTAACCCACTTTTAAAATACATGCTTTCAGTATGCTTAGGGATAATAATCAACCTAAAAGTTTTTAACTCATTAAGCTCGGCGACAGAAGAATTTGGCTTTTGGTCCTTACAGCAGCCCTGATTCAGGGAGAAAGAACAACCTTTTATGGAAACATTCGTTAGGTCCATGATTTGAGTTTTGTTGCGAATCACATAATGTAAGAGTGTTGCTTCCTTATCTTAGTAAACAGAAACAGGACATGCAATAAATGCTGGCATCTGTGAACAGACAAAAACGAACGCTCTTTGAAAAAAACCTTTCCAGATGGATGAATAGAATTAAGAAGCATTGTTTTCTAAACTATTTTAAATACGCTTTAAATAATTGGATGGCGCGACAGTCGCCAGGGAGACCAGAGTCTAACTTGTTCATCAAGTTCTCGTGTTGTGCGCGCCACTGTTCTCCCACCAGTAGAAGAGACCTACAAAGCTTGCGAAGCTCTTTTTTGGACAGTTATTACTCTTTGAGTGTTGTCAACAGCTCGAAAGAGGTGGTGCCGAATCGAACTTGGAGCTTCGACGTGTGAGCGTTACACCACCTACGCCACGGCGGCCACAAGTAGGTTTTAGGAATTTCAAATATCTCCAACACTCTTTGTACATTACTTGATTTGATCAAACTAGTTCTCGTTTATAGAAATAGATATCTTAGAGGAAAACTTTCAGACACTGCCGCCAAACAAACACTCATAATAAACGAATTGTGTAATCATTTTGTCTGAACTTGGACAAACCCCAACATCAACGCAACCACCAAAAGGTTTCCCAGGAGAAAAAATTAGCAACTATCGAAGCCTTGTCCTATTTCTGGTTGCATGTGCCTCTCGATGAGATTATCAACAGATTTAAATACCTATCACCGATAACACCCGCTCTCGATTCCACAAGAATCGTGCAGGCAGATAGATATATTTCTAGAGATCTTGGGTTAATGCTTGGTAATGTCTTGTAGGTTTCTAGACTAGAGTTATTCTCTTATTTCTTGGAACTAATTCCGTGCTCACAAAGAAGAAGCAAGAGTTAACTAGGTCACAGGGGATGACGATTAAAATGACCTTAGTAATACAATGTTGGATTCAGTAGTTAGCTTTCATTGACAGCCTGTTTATTTTGGACCGTCCTTGCGACTATACCTCCATTTAAGGGCTCTTCACAATATATCTAATACGCCTTAATTTCGTGTAAGTCACCCTTCTCTTACTTGCTTTGATTTGAGTGCATGAAACCTGTGACCGTCTTGAAGTTATCGGTTGGAAAGTCAACTTTTGCACAGAAATTTGATTTCATTTTTTATGAGGCGCAAATTTTTTATAGACTCTCTACAATAAATCCCCACTCGTGTAATAATAAAAGTACAGTAAACACAAATTAACTTTTAAAGCTACTCTGCTGGTCGAGAATTTAATACGATATTATAAGATACACAAACATCTATATATACATATGTATGCAGCGCCACAAAATTTAAATTTGTCAGCATTCGACCGTAGAATATAAAGATCTTTCTTTATACTTTTTGATAATCGGTCTGGACTTATTTTCTACTGTCTGGTTTTGGTCTTATTTGTCTGGCACCACAATCAATGACTCCATAGTCTGGGGTACTGAGCAATGTACCTCTGTTTGTGTACAACATTTTATTTAAAACCCGTTTCTTGTTAAATACGAAACCTATGACGAGGTTGTTTTCCACCAATAGATATTCAATAACAGTCAATTGTATGGCACGACAGTCCATAGGGGGACTAGGACCTGGCTTCCTAATCAACTACTCGTGTTGTGCGCGCTACTGTTTTCTCACGGCTAGAAAGGACCTACAGTTTTTTACCGACTCCGAACAGCGAAGTTTGAGAAGCTTTCTTAGACAGTTATTACTCTATGAGTGTTGTCAGCAACTCGAAAGGGGTGGTCCCGTGAACAAATTCGAGGTGTTGAATCGGAAATCGAATCTAGAGCTTCGACGTGTAAGCGTCGCACTCTACCCACTAAGCCACGGCGGCCGCTGAAAATATTTAAAGTCAGTCTAATATTTCATCAACCGAAGTCCAAATAAAGTATAATACCCAAATTACGCACAGCCATAGCCTCCGCCAGCGAAATTTTCCACAACCACCATTTCCCTTACATTCCTTGTATCTTCGACTCATCTGAATGTATGTTAGTTGCTTTGTGTAATCACTGACTTTTCTATATTCTAATCCTTCATCACCCAAACTCATGTATTCTAAAAACTTACTGGCAAACGTGTAATGTCAATCACCATTCAAAACCAATTCAAAAATTAAATCGAATGAAATTCCATCAAAACACAAAGCACATTACACAAATCATCAGTTCATTGTTTCATACTCATAACTTTGAAATTACATTCATTTCAGGAGAAAAACCTTTCCGATGTGTTTACTGCAACAAGGCATTCAGCGTCAAAGATTACCTCACCAAACATATTCGCACTCACACGGGGGAGAAACCGTACGCCTGCCCATACTGTGACAAGCGATTCACCCAGCGGAGCGCACTAACCGTACACACGACCAAACTGCATCCTATATAATGAACATTAAAGAGCCACAACCACACAACCAGTTAACACCCCCTTGAGAAAATATGTTTCGCCTTTCAATTACGTTTCGACCTCAGACTCATTTCTATCTCTTAAACGGACGGAAGGGACTCCCCCAGCCCACAACCAATTGTAGAATTTTTGCACAATAGCCAGATGTGTATATGTGGAGTAGAAATGGCCACGGTGTATGGATGTAGATCTATCAATTATTGTGTTTTTGTAAGAATTTAAATTATTAATCTTGTTTTTTAATACTTTGTTTTATTTTTTATTATTGCTAAAAGTAATTACCTTGAACAAAGTCATAATTTTATTAATATTATTATTAAACAAAAAAGAAAGTACTTTATAAAGTGAAAAAGGAAAAACAAACGAGAAAGAAAAAAATAAAAAAAAAATCTAGCACAATATGTAATGTATAACTTTTAAGTTGAAAAACAATCAAACAAAAGAGGATAAGTTAATTAATGAGATTTGTGAAAGCAATACTTAAAGAAAAAAGTTAATAAAAACAGAAAAGAAATGATCTTAAAGAGAGATTTAAAAAAAAACGCGTATATGTTTTATTTTCTTTTTACTATAAGTATTAGGATGTTTTTATTCAAATGATTCACATTCTTAACTTTCTAAAGATGGCCCACTAGATATGTTAAGCAGTGGTCGGATTTAGTTCAAATATGCGCCGTTTTGTTCGATAATTTGTTTTCATCGAGACGGTAACTTCATAATACCCCACTCGTAGAAGCCCCCCTATTTATTTACTAAGAACTGGGACAGCCACATTTCACAAGCCTCTTTTAAGTTCAACTTCACACCACCAAGGGCGTTCGCTATGGACAGGAACAGGTGGCAATCACTTGGCGCTATGTCCGGGCTATATGGTGGATACGATGAAACCTTCCATCTGAGCTCCCGTAGCTTCTGACGAGTCATCAACGAAGTGTGTGGTCGGGCGTTGTCATGGTGGAATACTACACCCTTCTTGTTGGCTTCTGGTCGATCGTCTGCTTCAAGCGGTACAGTTGTTCACAGTAAATGGTAGAGTTAAGCATCTGGAGATATGGGAGCAGCTCATAGTGGATGATTTTCTTCCAATCCCACTAAACACATAGCAAAACCTTCCTGGCCGTCAATCCCGGCTTGGCCACTGTTTGGGACGATTCACCGGCCTTCAACCACGGCCTTTTTGCGTTTGACATTGTCGTATGTGATCCATTTTTCGACACCAGTCACCATCCGCTTCAAAAATGGGTCGAGTTCGTTCCGTTTCAACAGCATATCGCAGGCGTTGATTCGGTCCAGAAGGTTTTTTGGCGTCAAATCATGCGGCACACAAACATCAAGCTTTTTTGTATCCAGCCTTCTGCAGATGCTTTGAAATAGTTTGGTGACTAACTCCCATCTCCTGGGTGATGTCACGAGATGCCACATGCCGGTCTAACTCGATGATTTCCATGATACGATCGGTATTCGTCGTCACAGGTCTTCCGACGACTGGCTCATCCATGGTGTCGTTTTCACCGGCTCGAAATTGTCGATGTCATAGAGTACCATCCACCAAAATAATATTTGTCTCACGGAAAGTTTCTCTACCGGATTTGCCTTTAACGAAGGAAAACTTTAAACTAGTGCGAATTTCGGCGTTAGTGAACTCCATGTTTACACGTCTAAAATGAAACACATAAACAAATTAGTAGATTTCTTTTCCAGATTCATCACAAATAAGGTATGTTCCAAATGCTCTGAATTGCTACAAATGCCTACGAATTTTGCCGAAAAATTACCAGAAGGCGTTCTATTTGCTGGTTTTTCCGTAGGAGAGGGAGGTCATGAGTGGGTTAAAATTTCCTCCCCCTACAAATTTCTGCCGAAGAAAAATATGTGCTTAGCAGATAACTATCAAAGTGAAAATAAAAAACCTCTGAAATTGCATATGTCATATTAATTCTGTGGCCGTCGTGGCGTAGTGGGTAGAGTGCGACGCTCACATGCCGAGGGGTCTGTACCTCGAATTTTTCACGTCACCACCTCTTTCGAGCTGCTGACAACACTCAAAGAGCGATAACTATCTAAGAAAGCTTCTCAAATTTCGCCGTTCGGAGTCGGCAAAAAACTGTAGGTGCCTTGTACTCCTGAGAGAACAGTATCGCGCACAAACGTGCGAGCAAGCTAGGCCCTGGTCCCACTTTGGACTGTAGCGCCAACAATTATTATTATTACATTTAATTCTGCAAATTTCTATGAAAAGTCGATTCACAAGTTTCGGCAAAGTCTCTTTCTACAAGGGAGATTTTCACCCAAACTACTCATTTACGAATTTCTGTGCACAAATTGGAATTGGAACAGACCTATTGATATAAAAATCAAAGTTTTATTTCGTAGCATGGATGGTGAGCGATGACAGCGATTCGAGTGATTCAATTCCTAATTTGGATACTTGTGTTTTCTTTATTTACACCTAAACTGAGGTACCCCGGACTAATTCCTCCTTATAAAACCATTAACAAGACGTCGATATTTTGCGTCCTTTTTTTAATTTTTTGATTTCCCGCCATATTCATACCGTTGCATTGGAAGTTAAGAACTCAATGTCATCTCGTCAATGGAAGATCTTTCCTTCAGTGTTGACTTCGGAGATTATAACAATTATATAATTATAATCAAAAGGAATGAAGGAATTCTTAGAGACCAAATAAACGACACAGAAATTCAGGTAAAGTTTTCCACTAATTATTTCTGACACATGCCGCTAAATTGAACCAACCATCATGTCCAACGCGTGGCCGACGTGATGGAGTGGGTAGAGTGTGACGCTCACACGCCAAAGGTCTAGGTTCGACTCCCGGCTGAACACCTCAAATTTTTCACGGCTCCAACTCTTTCAAGATTGTAACAACACTCAAAGAGTAATATCTGTCTGAGGAAAGCTTCTCAAACTTCGCCGTCCGGAGTCGGCAAAGAACTGTAGGTCCCTTCTACTCGTTAGAGAACAGTAATAGTATAGAGCAGTATAGAATAGAGCAAGCTAGGCCCTGGTCCCCTGTGTACTGTTGCCACATACAATTGTTATTATTATCATCTCCAGCGCTAGAAGCTTTTTTGTTTCGATGAATTCGTTTAAATGATAGGTCCCTCTCAGTGTGGTTTTAGGCAAGGGAAGTCAACAATAGACCAGATCTTCACATTACGGCAGATCTTTTAAAACACCCAAGAAATGCAAATTGACACTCACTCGATTTCAAAACTGCATATGACAGTGTGCATAGAGATGAGCTATACCTATTGTGTAGGATGACGATGGAGAACTTTCGCTGCTCCGTCAAAGTCGGTAATAAACTCACTGAGACCTTTAATGTCAAAAAAGGTTTTAGACAAGGCGACGCACTGTCATGTGACTTCTTTAACATCATCCTCGAGAAGATCGTGCGTAACTCACAAGTCAACACCAGAGGCACGATCTTCCAGAAGTCAGTTCAATTGCTAGCTTACGCGGATGACATTGACGTGATTGGACGAACACAGCGAGCCGTCAATGAGGCGTTTGCTGGCATTGAAGCGGAAGCGGCTAAAATCGACGTCTCGGACGGAGCGTCACACTAGGCAGCAGAAACTTCGAGGAAGTCAAGGACTTCGTCTACATCGGCTCGGCGGTAAACAGGGACAACAACATCAGTACCGAAATCAAACGCAGAATCACTTTTGCCAATCGCTGTTTCTTTGGGCTCAAGACGCAATTGAGTAATAAAGCCCTCTCTCGAAGGACTAAGCTCGCTTTATATAACAGCTTGATCATCCCCGTCCTACTTTATGGCGCGGAATCTTGGACGTTAGCAAAGGCGGATGAGGAAGCCTTAGTCTTTTCGAGAGAAAAGTTTTGCGTGCGATTTTTGGTCCTGTTTGCGTTGTTGGCATCTGGAGGAGAAGATTTAATGACGAACTGTATGGGCTGTACAGCGATATGCGCCTGGTTAAGCGTCTACGGATACAACGCTTAAGATGGCTAGGCCATGAAGAGCGTATGGACACCACTGCCCCGGACCGAAAAATCTTTGAATCCGAGCCATTGGGACAACGCAACAGAAGGACGACCTAGACTAAAGTGGCGCACACAAGTGGAGAAGGACATCAACCAACTTGGAGTGCGCAACTGGAGACAGCTGGCGAAAGATCGTGCTGGCTGAAGAGGCATGTTGGTTGAGGCCCAGGTCCACCCCGGACTGTAGCGCCACAAGAAGAAGAAGAATTCGTTTAAATTACGTGACGAAAATTATTTCCATTGTCGATTGATTCAAATGGAAATTTATCTAACAACGGTTTTCGGCCTCCTCTTTGTTTTCCCCGGTGAAGCGTCTACAAAGATGTTTTCTTTTCAAAATTTCTGAATTGACTGCGTCTCTAAACAAAGTTTCAAACCTTGCCCCGGCAGGCTCCAGTTCGAGGGTTATAACCACCTCTTGGGTGATGTCCAAGTTCCAGGGATAAAACCACATCTTCCCGAATCCCAGGGATAAAACCACATCTTGATTGAAGGTTTTAGTTCAACAGACATAACCACCTCCAGATTGAACTTTTGGGCTTTCTTTTTGCCATATCAACCTCCAACCTCGATTAGCGAATTAACTCTGAGAAACCGGAACTCTCCTTGTCTGTTTTAAAGTTGGCAACGAGAAACCACTTTTTGAAAAAATGCTACATTGCTGACATTCTGATTGGTTGCAGGGGCTTTCATCCTCTAGTCGTTAAGGAATGTTCCTTCTTTAAATGGTAAGTCTCGCTGCAGCCGTCCCACCTTTTTCTTTAAGAGTTATTGACACTATTAAAGAGTTCCAAGATGTGACTGGAAAAGTTTCTACCAGTAGATACCATAAGTAAAAAAGAGAATAAATCAACGTATGTTTAAAGTGCATCCCACTTCTGTCACCATCAAATTGAGAGAATATTCTTTTAAGACTGATTGATGTGTTACTTAATTGATAATTATGGTTATTACTGACTCTGCATATGGCTAAGATAGTCATTTGATATTTATTTCAATACATTCAACTTCTCTACAGGTGAAGGGTACCGTCACTAAGCCACAGCTAGCTTAATTGCTTAGTGAAGGTCTTTCCTATTTATAGAAAGAAGAGAAGAAGAAGAAAAGGCGTGAATTTCTTACTGCCGCTGACGACAAGCATGGATTTGTTTCGGCTGCATCGAAGAGACTAATGCCATCTCCGGTTTTGCTGAAGGGAGACCCAACCATTGGCGGAAGCCCTTACCAAAAACAAGGAAAAAGACCTCCATTCGAATGTGGGTTAGACCCAATACCTTCTTCTCGAATACCTTTTTCTTATATTTTTTTTAACTACACTTATTTGCATTAGTTCTACCAATAATTTTAATATTAAATTATTCAAATCTTTTCATATGAACAATTACTTCTGTTATTTTTAGTTTAATTCTACTTTTAGGATTACATCCTAAGATGGGTTCGATCTCTGTTAATGGCTCCTTTGATGCTTGCCCAGCAAGTTCATTGGCAATCTTATTGAGTAAGAGCTTAAGCTAGAATGTCGCTACAGACGCAGATGATTCGCCCCTTCCACCTATCCTTCAAAAACTAGTTCTTGGTCAGCAAGGATCGACCCTTGCTGTTTGTACAATCCAACTACTTAATAATAATACATAATTTTAAGGCGTAATAGTCCATAAGTGTGTTCATGGATAAGTCTTTTCATCAACTACTTGCTTTTATTTTCCGGGATGTATAACTCCTTGGCCGACTTCGAACGCAAAACTGATAGTAAACTACAAACAGAAAAAAATCTTTTCACATGTCAAGTTTTGTTTTTATTGTTCCACATTACGGTTGATTTTTCTTATACTTGTATTTAACAACATTTTGTTATACTATAATCATGATTTTCATTTTTTGTCAATTTGTTTTTTATTCATATATATATTCTATTTTTTTACATACGATTATCACACTTTTAAAATATTTCTTCATATTTCTTCTTGTATTTTGTTTATTTCTCTATTTCCTCATGTTCTTTAAAACTGTGACATTTTCTTTTTATATAGTATAATAATATATAATATTTATATAATATGTATATAATATATATATATATTTCCATGTAAAATATTTAAAAATACTTTACAAATGTTTATCTGTTATTATTACAGGATGTGCGTAAATGCATCAACGTCGTTCGCCCAATTTTCAACTTCGACTCAAGTTCGTGTATCTTTTCGAACGGAAATTGTTTTCAATAAGTCAACAAAAAATGCGTTCTGCAAAAATATTATCAGAATTCCTCTGATCGTCTGAATAAAAAAATTCAAACTATATAATGGATGTATAATTTGTTTTAAAAGTAAGGATTTTATTTTATTTAATTTTCAAGAGGAGGAAAATGTGATTTTTTTTAAATATTCCTACTATGTGGATTTTATCATTTCCCTTGGGTCAAGTAATTCTACCGAACGGATTCAAGTGCTGGTCTATGGTTCAAGAAACTTCCTAACTAATGTGTTAATTATGCTGGTGCGGTTTTTCTTTTATTTTTGTGGTTAAGGCTTTTTTATGATTCAATACATTTTCATTTTAAAAAGTAACCGTGTGGCATTTTCTTATTATTTTCGTCAATCCTTGCTTAGTTTTTTTTTTCCTAACAACAATTCTTTATTTATTTTTTTTTGTTTGTTTTTGTCTACAAGTGTATCTTCAGCATTTCATTACAATATCCTATTCAAATCGTATTTGTTTGATTTTTGTTTTGCTTCTTGGCGATTATTTTGTTTATTTACTCCCATTGGGATTTCCTTATAGTGAGCTATTTTTTCCTTATAATGAGTTTTGTTTTGTTCACTCGTTCATTTTAACACAAAGGTGGGACACGTAGATAAGTGTTCGGTGTATTTGATTTTACTTTTTATTATTCTTACATTTTTTCGTCGTCGCTTGGTTACATTTCCAAAATCGACCCGGTGGAGGATATGATGCAGTGGACTAAGAATCTTCAAAGTCTGGATGTGGTGGGAAATAAATATCAAAGTTTCTGCTTTTATTTCATTCATTTAAGTGAAGTGTTTCCGACCATTTCATTAATTTAAAGTTTCTGATCGAAGTCTTAACAATGGCCTCGAGATTAGATGTGTTCCAGTACTTTCGTACCAAATTCTGAAGACAGAAATTTGTTAACAGGTAAAACTCTCTCAGGGAAAGGCAAAGTACGGCAACGCAACTAAACCAATTGTGTGAAGTATGTCATTAAGAAATATCAAATTAACTTTTCGCTACAGGAAACAAAAACAACAACAAAATTTGAGACACATGCACACAGATATTGAGCCAATGCTCATTTATCTCTGTACGCACACCAATTAATTTGAAAGAAAACCGACAACCTAGCCACAAAATTTTTTTGTGCTAAAATGGGCAGGGAGGGGAAATACTTTACTTTCTCGAGAGAGTGCTTGACGTAAAACTCATTTTTCTGGTATACGAGAACGGACTTTGAGTTAGTTTGTGTTGTTCTCCACTGTTTTGTGTTGTTTATTTCGAGTACGGGAACACACCTATTGTGTGCAAATCCTATTTGCTGTGTGTCTGAAGAAGACAGCTAAATGGGCATACGATTGACTTCTTGCAGAAAAGAGATCCGACAGGCGTTTGTGTCATTCAGAGGAACCTGTTACATCTGTTTGGAATTTGTCAGAATCCAGCTTAGTTATAAAAGGACTTGAGGAAGTTTAAACGAACGATATTTTCTGCTTACTCATAGTTTGAATTAAGAAAGTTCAAAGTTTCTATTTACTACGAGGCATAGTCATATTAAATTTTTATATAACAGACAACCATATGCCAAAGTGTTAAGAACAATCAGGCTTGCAGGAAAGTATAGTCTTATTCGTTAAAAAGGTACATACACATTAAATTTCATATATTCCACTTACGCTTCGACATTTCCCGCAAGCAGAACACAAATTTGCAGATGACTAATCAACTGCAAAAACTATTAAGTTAAGTATATATAATTCGAGAAGAGACAACAGTTACTTACAGAGTTAAATAACTTTTTAACTGTACTAAATTCATTTTGGAATAATTTTCGTTTCATATATTTTAGATATGTTGAGATATAACAAACTTTGGAATTTCTCACTCACTTTACCTACTCTTGATTCAACTCCATAAAAGGATATTGTGTCGCTTGGTTAAAAACATTTATATCCCAAACTCTATGAAAATCAGTGAACAATGCGAACACAAAAATTATATGCGTTTCCTGTTTTGAAAACGAAACCCTAAAATCCCACTCGGTAGAACTCTTATTTGCATTTCTCACATTCCATGTGCGTTGTGGTGGATGTTGTACTCAAGGAATTTTGAATTTTGTTTCCATTTCAACAGACAGTAAGACTTTCTTGTCAAAAATATATTATTAAATCATGTCTTACATTTAAACCCCCACTAATCTGCCCCCTCAAAATTTTATAACACTTTTGCCCCTCCCCGACTATGCGTAAGCCCACTGCATCAGACATCCGCCAAACATGTCCCGCTACCGTGCGAAATGCCTTCCAATGACTTCAACCACAAACGTTTTTGTTTGCTTGTCTCCAAGTATTTAGCTAAACTTAGACCTACGATTTTGTTTTGTTTTCTATTGTTTTTTTACACAAACTCTCACTTTATTTCTTATAGTTTCTTGTCAAAGAGATGATTTCTTTTAAATATACAGTTACATATACATTGTTTTTTTGTTTTGTGGTTTGCTTAGCAATCAATAAATAGATAATATTTTACTTTCACCATTTTACTCATTAAATAGCGTTGATTATGATAAATTGTTTAATGTGTAAGTATAACGTTTGTTTTCTGTTTTTTTTTTTTTTTTTTGTTTTTCATTTTAAATGTCAAGTACACATATAGTAGATGTTGTTAACATTGAAATGAAAAAGTTTTAACCTTACAAGTAAGTAGTATTGTTTTGGAACATTTTGAGGAAAAAGTTTTACAAAAACCAAAAGGAGAAGAGCACCCTGTGGACGGGTGGAGACGAGAAGAGATGTTTATGAAGCAAAATCAGAAGAGTAGAGGTGTTGTTGCTGCTGCTAAGTCGGGAGTCGCTCATTTCGAATGCGACACCATGGAGTGCGACAGCATGGAGTGAGATATGCCGGACACCTCAGCGTATGTGTCAGTTGGACCTTCAGCACTGCACACGGAATCCTCAGGAGTGCGGGATGGTTCTGCTTCCGTGATCTCGACGTCTTGATGATGTTTGTTGCGATGCTTTGCACTGAGCGCCTGAAATGAGACAAATTGAGGCGGGCGTTAGGACATGCAAGGCACAGCGGGTGGACACTGCAAAACGGTGATTGTGCGAACAAAAGTGCCAACAATTTGACCAAAGCATTTAAGCAGATAAAAAATTATGTGAATTCTAGCTAAATCTATTTACATACATACTTCTTTTTGCGTTTTTCTCTACACATGCAATTTTAAGTTCTACGAATGTGCAAGCGGTCTAATTTGTCAATTTCGTGGTGACATTGTGTAAGTTACTACAGCTTTTTCTTTTTGTGTTGTTCTGCGAGAGGCTATCCACGGGCGACACAGATTTAGTTGAGCAGCTTCTAGAATTTGTTGCTTTAACTAAAAGTCATTGGTATAGATAAGCGTGTAAGTGTGGTATGGCTTATGGTTGGTATGAGGCAAACGAAACGCTGAATTAATAGTGAACACTGTGCTTTATAAGGCTCACCTTTGAAGAGGTTATGTAATTTTTCTTGTTTATGATAGACGCGAACTAAAATTACTATTTTATACACTTGAGTGATCGGAGTTAAGTCACAATACGGGCAGAAGGTACAGAGGAAGAGAGGGAAGGGGGGTACCGGTGCATGTAAGTTTAAAATGCCTGTGGATTGTAATGAACGTTGAGCTGTAAAGTTCATTCCGTGTGGTGTGACTGTCTAAACTAAACTGTACGTTCGAATGCTGGTATAAGGGTAAACGGTCGAGCATTCATAGCAAGGTGTAAACCGCGGTCAACTTCTTGAAGGAGGGAAATACAGCTGTCTATTGTATTTTAGGAAATAAACATTTTAGGCTTGTTTCTTTTATTATCAATCTTTTCGGACTAAGGGTTTAAAATTATACAATTTGAAACAAATAGATAATGAAGGAACTTGTCATACTTTCAGCGAGTGATCAGAAGATCCCACCAAGAAATAATTGAGTCGTTGCGATATCGAAAAATGTTACTTTCTCAATTATTCCGGTTATGTTTTATGGTGTGAAAACTTTGCTTCTTTCGAAGAAAATAATCTAAGTGCGGTATATTACACTGTGCGGGTGTATCACAAAAGAGAGCACTCAACGTCAATTGGTAGAAACTGCGCTTCAGCATGGTCTTCAGATACAACAAGTGCATAGGCGAGTCTCCAAATTTAAGTAACTGGCAGAACACAAAAAGCTTAATCTCGATTGAGACAGCGCACACAAGTGTGCAAAGTTAGCATTTGTGTCAAACTTATCTGGGCATTGCCGAGTGCCGCGGCGCCACAATCGCCACAGAAATTCGCTGACGTGTAATTGAAACTAAGAGTTTACTGTCAGATTTTAAGCAGTGCTAAAAATATCTATGTGTCCCACATGTTTGTTCAAGAAGAATTCAAGCACAGTGAAATAAAAGCGTGCTTGCATGCTCTGTTTTATAACTCATCTCCTTCGATGGACACGGCGAAAAACTGTGTTCGTGAATGTTAAATTTCGGGATCCTAAGCGCCCCGTTAAGGTTAAATAAAGGGTCTGTGTTCCATACCAAAAGCTAACGCTGACCATTTTATTTTTTACGTACGGGAATAATAAGAAGTCATTCGGTGCCATGTCAGTACTATACGGCAGATGACTCATCAAATCGATGTTTTGAGTGCTTAAAAATGCAGTTGTTTGAGCATTGTCGTGGTGAAAAGTGATCCGTCTTCGGCGGTTGGTTTTCCTGATTTCTTGGAAGACAACTGGCAAACACGTGTTTCGTAGCACCTCACGATAACTCACATCAGTTGGCGCACGGCACCAATGGTTTCCGGAACAACAACTGATTTTGGACGACCTTAACGAAATTCGTGAACTACGACCTCGGATGAATTCACGTACCATCGATAAACACTGGTCCTTGATGGAGCTTCATCGCCAAAAATTGAATTAAGTTCATCGTTGCACTGTTGTTGAGTTAATCCACGTCGATAGTTGTAAAAACTAATCGCACGAAAATTTTCACGATTTAATTCCATTTTTTGGGCGAGATGATTTTTTTAAGTTACTTTGAACAACACAAACAGCGCTCGTATGTCAAAACGTTCTGAGTACGTATAACTTCAAAAATGTCAAACTCTACGATAGAGCTGCCAGTTGGCAGATTGCAACACTAGGGTTGCCCAATCCCGAAATATAAAAAGCAACCTTTGTATTAATGTATTGTAGTTATAGTGGGTACATAAAAGGAGATTTTTCAACAATCTTTCACTACTGTATATTGCGACAAAGACTTCTCGACTTATGAAAAACGACTGCCATTAGTTTTTGCTTTCTTTCTATCGCCCTTTGTAGGGCATCTGACTTATTAAGGAGCTATGATTGAACTACATACATACATACTTGTAGTTGCCAAAAAGACCTATCTGGGTTACATTTAAAAAAAAGGAGGAGTAAAATTTTTTGCTACCAAAATGCAAATGAGATCACAAGTATTGATCATTGCCACAACGATTACGAAGAATAGAGGATGAATGGTTCCTACACTGACACCTGAGAATTACTACTATTAACAGAGATGGTAAAAAATTATTGACTCCTTCCCCTGTATACAATAGTGGAAAACTAATTAGAAAAAACCGAAAAAAAATGAGCAGACGTTTTTCTTCACTTATACTAGACAGATCTTCGGCACAAGAAATCTTCAAAACCCGCACGTTTTGAAAGAAAAAAAATTAAAACGCCAATTGCAGATTACAAGGGAATACTTAAACAAATCCTTCTCATTTTAGAAAAAAACATACTCTGAAGCGACGAATACAAGCTCAACAAGTTAGGATCTGATGGCAAGCGGTACGTAAGGCGACCCATAAACAAAGAATTCGATCCTAAGTACACCATCAAAACGATAAAACATGATACTGGAAATGTTATGGTGGGGGCAGCCTTTTCCTGGCACGGTGTTGCGCCTATTGTGCGCATTAATGGCCGGATGGATCAGCATGTGTACAAAAGCATTCTAACGAACGTCATGTACATTTTTTCAATATTGTAACAAAATCATCTTAAGCGCTGTATTTGAAGACGCTTGACCAGATGCAAGTCGCTATACAGCCCAACGAGTTCGTCATTAAATCTTCTCCTCCAGATGCCATCAACGCAAACAAAACCAAACTAAGGGCTTCCTCATCCGCCTTTAGTAACGTCCATGTTTCCGCGCCATAGAGTAGGACTGGGATGATCAAGCTCTTGCATAAAGCGAAATTATTCCTTCGAGAGAGTGCTTTATTACTCAATTGCCCCTTGAGCCCAAAGAAACAGCGATTGGCAAAAGTGATTCTGCGTTTGATTTCGGTACTGATGTTGTCGTCCCTACTTACCGCGGAGCCGAGATAGACGAATTCCTTGCCTAAGTCAAAGTTTCTGCTGCCTAGTTTGACGCTCTGTCCGAGGCGTCGATGTTGTAAGTCCTTTCTTGATGGCAGCATGTACTTTGTTTTGCCCTCATTAACCACCAGACTCATTTAAGACGCTTCCGCTGCAATGCCAGCAAAAGCTTCATTGACGGTTCTATGTGTTTGTCCAATCACTTCAATGCCATCAGCGTACGCTAGCAATTAAAATGACTTTTGGAAGATCGTGCCTCTGGTGTACACTTGTGAGCTACGCACGATCTTCTCGAGGACGATATTGAAGAAGTCACATGACAGTGCGTCGCCTTGTCTAAAACCTTTTTTGGCATTAAAGGTCTCAGTGAGTTTATTACCGACCTTGACGGAGCAACGAGAGTTCCCCATCGTCATCCTACACAATTTCACGAGTTTGGTAGTAGTTCTTGGAGACAATTTACCATCCGGAAGAGTTCTTTCAAGTTGAACATGAAAGATGACGTTTTGTGAAAAAATCGAGTTATCCAGCCAGGAATTGAAGATGGATCTTCGTCGTACGAGTGTTGCACTCTAAACACTACCTACTATCAATACATTATCTCTCTTAAACACTTCGTATCACCCCAAAGTTAAGGCTCATTACACTTAAGTTTTGAGATAACGGAAATTCCTAACCTTAGTCGCTTCTAAATTGTAGTTATGCAATAAGGCTAGGCCAAAAATTTCAATTAATAATTCGGTGGCGTTGCATTCCACAGGGGGACCAAGGCCTAGCTTGCTCATCAACCACTCGTGTTGTGCGCTCTACTGTTCTCTCACAAGTAGAGGGGACCTACAGTTTTTTTTTGTTTTGAGAAGCTTTTTCTTGGACAGTTATCACTCTTTGAATGTCGTCAGCAATTCGAAAGAGGTGGTGCTGTGAAAATTTTGAGGTGTTCAGCCGGGAATCGAACCTGGATCTTCGGCGTGTGAGTGTCTGACTCTATCCACTGCGAAACGGCAATCACAAAAAAAATATCCAATCCCAAAAGAACTCTAATATTGACTTTAAACTCTAATCTTCCTCTTTTAATAAGTTTATTACCTTTAATGCTTTTCTTTTCTTACTTAATCTTTCTATTTTTATGAAAATTTGTCAGGAATTGCATCGATTCATGCACATCTACACCAAAACCACTTGATGAAATCATAAACAGTTGCAAAAGATAACACAGAAAGCTATTCCAGTGGAAGCAAAACCATTCCATATTGTTTTTTTTTTCCACAAAATAACTGAGCTGCACTGCTTTTTAGACGACCAGTAAGCCGACAAATTGCTAATGTACACTTTGCGGCGTGCACGAAAAACATTCCATGCTCTCGTAACATTTTGGTTAGACAAAAGTTCCCGCAGATAGCCTCAATTCGTGGGAGCACTCCAATTTTGTTTCTCCTCAGAACCCCGCACTATTTTTCAGAAATTTGATTTGCAAATAATGTCAAAACAAAAAAAAAATAATTTCAATTTTGTGTGGTGATGCGTTTGCAGAACAAATAGACACTAAAATAGGTGAACAGGTAAGCATTACTGCCAAAACCCAAATATTATACTGACGAGCTGTACTCTTACCTTATCCTTGCTTCCTTTCTTCTAAAGGTGTTGCAATAAACATTAAAAGTCACAAATTTAACAATTAACCCAAAAAATTAAAACAAATCAATATGTTCATTAAATGAGAAAACAAACTGAAGAAATAGTAGTAACGGTAAAAGAAGCTCTCAAATGTAGGAAAAGTCACTTCAAAGGAAAAGAAGAATGTTCTTAAGATAAATAGATGAAATCATAAGGGAAACAGACCGAAGTATAAAGACAAGTCTGTACAGAACTGTAAAAGAACGAAGCGGAAGTAAAACGAAAACTCAACGGAACTCAACTCAATGAATCTTCAACCCTAATTTGAAGAGTATATACAGTTTAGTCGCACTCATTTGGACGGATGGCTCTGTCCCCTGGGCGAGTGGCTTACCTGTAACGAGAACCTCCGGTGTCCAGCCTTTCGTCCGCCACGTCGTTTGCTTATGTGCGGATTGTCCTGCCGCAGGGTTTTGTTCTTTAAGATTTCAAGTTGTGTATACAGTCTGCAAGAAAGGAAGTGGTAAGAGAACGATTTGATGCGCAGCAAGGGATATGACAGACCTTTTAAGTTCAGCTCGGATATCTTCGGGACTCATTTCGGATATCGTTAGCTCACCGATGTCTGGATCGCCTAGGCAGAGACCGGCATAACCACCACCCAGGTGATGTCCAGTATCGTGGGAACCCTTGAAAGCATCCACAGGTAAGCGTAATGATAGATCATGGGCAAGGGAACGTACCTGCAAGCTATGAAGATGCAACGAACACCGCAAACCACACAGACAAAAAGTAAACCAAAAATAATTGGGGCAAGTGGGGGACCGAAGAAAACAGAAAAAAACAAAACGAATGGAAAGAAAAAGACAGACAGACAGAACGGAAAAATTAAAGTAAACACAAACGGAACCGGAAGTACACCAAAAAACTCAAGGATTGAAATGGAGGGGAGGCTGACTGACTACGTAATAAACAAAGAAATAAAGAGAGAGGGAGAGAGAGAAAAAAAATAATTACAAAACTGAGAGCTGCGGTCGCTGTGTGCCGGATTAATTTATTTTTAATTTTTCTCTTTTAATAAACCGAAAAAGTTTTTAAATTTCTTTCCGACTTGCGGGAACCGCAGCCCAAAGTTTCGTTTCAGCGGATTTAGAGCGCAGTGTATTAGGTCGTGAGGGAGTGGTCTACATGTGTGTGAGTATGATATAGGGTGAGTGTACGATCTAGTGGCTCGTGTGACCGTGAACAGAGCGAGAAGTGAAGGTGGTACGACAGAGTGTTTGTTTTTACAAATTGGGGGAAAACAATTAAAACTGAAATAATTAAGACTCTCAACAACAAACGAAACGAAGGAAAGTACAAACAAAATATTTAAGAAACGTCCTAACACTTATCTTAGAAGTTTCTCTAATAGAATAGATTTTGTTTATCTAATCACAGTTAGTTTTAGATGAGTAAAGTCATAGTATGAAGACAGGAAACAGATTTTTGTATTAATATATTACAAAGCAAAAGATGAACGCTATTTTGAGATAAATTGAAGATATTCCTATACAACATATAAACCAATACAGAAAATAAAGCATTCAAAAAGCGAAAGGTTGTATATTTCGGGAGACAAATCATGCAGTGGTGCGTACTTCATGGGACGGACATGTCAAATGGTTGTCAAATAAACTAAATTTTGCGGAAAGTGCGTCACGTTTTTATAATTTTGTGGAAGTAAATGTCGCAGACAGAACTGTGTTATTTGGTAAATGTTAAATGCCAAGTTTCACACATGAGTGGAATGAAACCCTTTGCCGTCGGTAAGGTCACTACCTTTGTGATGTTAGAGGTTTAAAAAGAGGCAGACTATACGAAGAAAATTTGATGCTTTTTATATAAACTATTTATTTCAAAAACAGGACAACAGATTCAGAACAGACGCATTACGGTATTGAGTGGGAATGTTTGCGGAGTGAGCGCCCTCAAATAAAACTTTCTTCAAATTACGTTTTTAACATTTGATCTGTATTCGAAAAAAAAATGGTAGATTTACCACCTCAAAAGTTATATTTTGTAAAGGTTTCATTTTTTTAAATTATTTTTAATGTTGGGGAAAAATAATTCGGGAGTTTTCAAAAGATGGCACCACCTGCAAGTTATGTGTGATCTTGGAAGGGATTACCAACTTCATTGGAAAGATGTGGCATTTGTCAGCAACAATTTGCATGCATCAGCGTCAGTTTTAGATACCATCATTATATTCTTGACGTATTTATCCTCAATAAACAAACTTTTTCCAGAAGTTTTGATTTTGGAGTTAGAAGAAAAGTGCAGCTGATGCATATAGAATGGCTGTTAAATTTTTTGGTGAATTTGCTCCGGTCGATAAATCACGCCAAAGGTCGTTTTGTTGACGCTTCAAAACTGGTAATTGATTTGAATGTCTAAGCTAAAGACCTCCTTGGCCTGTCCAGAAAGACTGAAGATGAGAAATTGGAGACTTTACTGGAACAAGATCATTGCCAAACGCAAAGTGAACTCGCATAATCGTTGGAAGCGGCTTAGCAAACTGTATCAGTTCGCTAAAAGAAATTTTAATTTATTTAAAAGCAAAGGAATAGGGTACCGTTCGAGTTAAAAGCGAGTCGTGTTGAATGGGAAAGGGAAGGGAAAAGAGTAAACAACTGCCATAAGCAATTGTAGATCTTTTTGAACTGCTAGCGGAAATAGAATTTATTTGTGACTATTACGTCTTTACATGTTATTATTTACTATGGATCGAAAGAGCAAAAATATTTGCTTTGACATACGATAGTTGGTAATTTACCATAACGTTCTAGGGAAAACGTAGCGAGAAATCGCAGAGTACAATTCCAAAGAACATTCTCAGCAATATTTTTTGACGATTTAACAATGAAATCCAAGCCTAATTTGGATTTTACGAAAGATGGATTATTTATTAGTGCTACAGTGGCTACAGATGTACTAAATTACTGACACAAAAGTAAATGCAGAAACCGTTCCTCGAGTAGTTAGGGAGAAGGGTTACAACGGTAGGGTTGCCAGGTAAAGTAAATAGAAAAAAAATAATAAACTTTGCCAAAAACTTTGAGGATGAGGTAGGGTAGGGTTGCCAGGTAAAGTAAATAGAAAAAAAATAATAAACTTTGCCAAAAACTTTGAGGATGAGGGCTTAGAGTACTGGAAATCAGTTGTTCTTGCAGACAAGAGCAAATATAATGTATTTAGCTTAGATGGTCGTGGAAAAATATGGCGCCAGGTGAATGCAGAGAATCTATTACAGTCCGTAAAATGTGGTGGAGGTTCGGTAATGGTATGGGGCTGTATGTCATATTCAGGGGTGGGCAATTTGGTCTTTATAATAATAACAATAATAATAAATGATGGCACTACAGTCCAAAGGGGGACCAGAGCCTAGCTTGCTCATCAACTACTGTTCTCTCACGAGTAGAAGGGACCTATAGTTTTTTGCCGACTCCGAATGGCGAAATTTGAGAAGCTTTCTTAGACAGTTATTACTCTTTGAGTGTTGTCAGCAGTTCGAAGGAGGTGGTGCCGTGAAAAATTCGAAAAATTGGTGTTGAGCTGGGAATCGAACCTAGACCCCTCGGCGTGTGAGCGTCGCACTCTACCCACTACGCCACGGCGACCACAATTTGGTCTTTATAGACGGGATAATAAATAAAATGGTGTACTTAAAAATTTGAAAGCAGAATTTGCGACAAATGCTGGAAAAACAGAAACTATTAAGTATTATTAAGACAATGATTTCAAACATAAAGCTCAAAAGTTATTCAGACTCGACCTTAGAGTTTAGACTTAAAGCTTTATAGAGCATTTATTGGAGTGCCTAGACGCGGAATAAAACAACAAACAATTTCAAAGCAAAATGACCTTAACAAAATTTAATAGAGAAATGGGAAAAAGTAAGTACTGCAACTACGCAGAATTTGGTGGAGTCAATGGGAAGATGACTTAAAAGTGTCATGGTTATCCCACTAAATTTTAAAACTGACTTGAACTTTTAATGCTTAACACCGAAACTTTATCCAATAATTTTTTGATGTTTTTTTCTTAGACGGGAGGAATTATTTTAATTTAGTCTTCTTGTATTTCCCATGAATGAAGTTAAGTTGTTGTTTTTGTTGTTAATTGTCTTTGGATTAAACTTTTATTTATTTCAATAATATTTATCCAATATTTTTCCACATTTTAATAAGAATTAAGTTTTGGACCAACAATTATGTCAGTAACTGTACATGTTAAATCTTGAAGTGGAAAAATGCAGCTGGCTAATTCCTGTTCACTTTTTGTTAAAACATCGAAAATCGAGTCACAAGAAAGTAACATAGGACTTCCAAAAAGTCTATCAACGTAGCAACATTTTCGTCTCCAATAAGTTTTATTACTCGTTTCTGGATTATATCCAGTAGGTGAAAGGAAGTGTTTTAATTACCGGAGCAGACACAAGAGTTATACTGAAGGCAGGAGCGCACGTGAGTCTTATGTATTGCAGCCAGATCAGAAGTCAAAAATAATTTTTTTAAGTAATCATTACGTAGCAATACCACTACTCGAAAAGATTTGATTTTAAAAGAACTATGCGTCGTTTGCGACTGCTCGTTGTGTCGGACATTCGAAGATTTATTCAAATTTTTTTGAATTTTTCTCTCAACACAACTCGACAGTACACACTTTCTGTTCATAAATAACTTCACAAACTTTCCCATTCGGATTCAAATGTCAAGACATTTCCTTTACTATTAATAAAGACAAAAAATGCATTTTAGACTAATAATTCTTGGTCGATTTATATTAAGTTTTGATGCTTGTATGAAAATAGAAATTTCCAGCGTGGAATATGATTTACGTTTGCTATACAAATCGGCTTGAAGAAATGTGGCACAGGAGGCTGAAGATAAATTTTGTCAGTAGTCCATATTTTGTCAAATAAAATGACACACATAGATAATAAAATGTAAAAGATTTCTAATAAATGTACATCTAATTTGAAAGACAATCAAATACAAATATCTACGATTTCTATTATATACAAGATCTACTCAGCATGCATCTAGAGAAAATTACTTTACCCAAAAACTAATAAACCTCGAACCATTAAAAAATTAAAAAGAATACCTAAAGAAGAAGATAAGTTTTTGTGTTATATACAAAAAGGATAAGACTGAAATAAGGATTAAAAATGAGGAAAAGAAGATAAACCCCAACTAAGTGCAGTCAAGGAGCCATAACAAGAAGCCCCAAAATATTACTTTTTTTTCTTATTCATTACTTGCAGCAACTTCATAGCTCGGCAAATTTTGTTAGATTTTTTTTTCTTAAAAATACTTAATAATAATGTATTTAAGAAAACCAGAGTTAAAAACAAAATAAAACAAAGTATTGATGGCTTGCTACAAAAATCGTTTCCATTTCAAAAGAAATTAAATTTAAATATAAATTTGATCTTCTCATTTCGATACTAGATATACTCCGTAAAATGTGTGTTTCCTTTGGTTTTGTCAATTTAGTCATTGCTGAATGGTTTGAAGAAGAAGCGGTGTTCCATTGAATGGACAGCAGGTACTCGTTGGCCTTTGAAATTAAGCCATGTAAATGAAGGGACTTGTTGCTCAAAGGACATGAGAGTGTGAGAGCTCACACGTTAATGAATAACCAACGTCATTCACTTAGGATTTGTTTGACATCACCTTTCGTTAACTTGAGATTCATTGAAGGTGTCACTCGAATTTGTTTTCATAGAAAAGTGTGAAAAGATTTTTTTTTTTAAATGAAAACAACGAAGCTGGAAAAGTATGTTCTTGATATACTTAGGTGGTAGTTGACGTCTTTTGCATTTAACTGTTTCATTCAAATTTAGATACGTGTGGCTTTCAGCAATTAAGACTCCGGGAAAGTCTATGAAATAGGAGCACCATTTAAAAAAAAGTAAAAGACGGACAAGGGCATGAGGGAGAGTTCTTTTACTTAACAACGTGAATAAATTAAGAGAGAGTGTAAGACAGAATGAGATTTAAGGCTTTTTCCTTTTCAAAACACATATTTTATTGTGCAATGCGCTAGGGTGGCTGGACGTTGCAAAAACGGATGAAGAAGCCCTTAGTCTTTTCGAGAGAAATGTTTTACGTGCGATTTTTGGTCCTGTTGACGTTGATGGCATCTGGAGGAGAAGATTTAATGACGAGCTCTATGGGCTGTACAGCGACATACGCCTGGTCAAGCGTTTTCGGAAACAACGCTTAAGATGGCTAGCCAATGTAGAGCGTATAAACATCACTGCTCCGGCTTGCAAAGTCTTTGAATCCGAGCCATTGGTACAACGTATCAGAGGACGTTGTACTCCACACAAGTGGAGAAGGACTTCAACCAACTTGGAGTGCGCAATTTAAGGCAGCGAGAGATTATGCTGGCTGGGGAGGAATGTTGGTTGAGGACCAGGTCCACCTCGGACTGTAGCTCCACACGAAGAAGAAGAAGCTAGGATGGCTTATTGCACAGTGCATTATTGTTTTTGACATATGATATTGGTAGGTCCTAAAGCGAAACTTGGCGACGCCGGCAAAGCACCGTGGAATTTATTCTAGAAATGCACGTTTTTCTTGATTCTTTAATTTCAACTTGAATGTCTGACATCACAGCTCATCGCCTTTTTTACGCCAGAGACATATTCTAAATTGAACGCCTTTAGAGATAAGTATTTAAACAACATTTTGAAGCTCAGACCAATGGGTCGCGCCCTACGAAACGAAATCAATCAGTTTCTAGAAGTCTCTTGAAATTTACCTTTCCTCTGGTTTAAGGATCTCAGGTCAGTTCCTTTTGGACACGACATAAAAAAAGACAAAAGGCATTGCAATCTATCGACGTTGTGATGGACTGCGTAGCAACATTTTAGTCTTCACAAAGTTTTTTGGGTTATATTCAGCAGGTGAAATGTGGTGTTTAAAGCATCGGACAATATATATATAATCAAGCCGGGGGCGTCAGTCCGGCAGGTCAAATTCTTTTGGATACGATGTAATAACGAGTAAACTAGTTGTTCTGTTCAGAACAGTGTTAAACTTTGCATGAGAAGATGTGGCACTTGCTTTTACGTGATCACCTGCCTTAACGGCTTATATCACGGGGTTCATTTTGCCCAGAGTTGCAGATAATGCAAGACTAAACGCCTTACTTAACCAAGTACCAAATCGAGATCACGCTTAAGGGACAACCACCTCACCTTGCTTTGATGCTAGGCCTTCCTAAAACTTCTGCGGCTTTCTAAATCAGTTGAGAATACAACTCCAGACTGAGCCGGGACAGACCGTAGTCGCCTTGCCTAGCCCATGGTGAACAAAAACTAGACAAGTCAGCACAGTATACCGTCCTCGACTCTACCCGCGATGAGAGGTGGTAAACCACAGCCACCACGATACTCCTACAAGTGGACCTACCGCATGGTCAGGCTGTAACCGAATTTCCAGGGGCTCCTGACCTTCCTTGGTAACAAAATATAGCCTCTGGTCCAGCTGTAACTACCAGTCTGGATCCCTCAACACCTGGGTCTGGTAGCCGCCATCCCGCCACAGATTGTCTTTGGTCCATCAGTGTTTCCGTTGACACTACAAAAGTGTTATGGATGTGATTTTTGAATCATGTGATTCATAAATCCAGTCACATCATCTAGATAGACATGAAAAGAGGTCAAAGTATTTTAAGCCTGAATTTGCTGGTACACCTCACTGACTGAGTACAAGTCGAAACAGGGGAATACACTGTAGGGAGCAGCCGTGCTTCAACAAAGGTAAATACTGTCTTTTCAAGCAGAATTGTGATGACTATTCTTTGATAGGAAGAACTTAGAAAGGGAAGGAAATGGTAAAGAGCTCAGGAAAGCCCATTCGAGGCTGAATTGAAGAAAACATCGTTCTTGTATTACAAAGTATTCTTTGATTAAAACATATCAGGTTGAATCTACAACGCCATGACGAGTAAATCACCGCAAAATCGCAAAAAATCGGCGACATTTTTTAAAATCTGATATGGACTAGTGATGTGGTCGCCGTGAAGTAGTGAGTGGAGTGCGACACTCATACGGCGAAGTTCCAGGTTCGATTTCCGAATAGAACACCCAACATTTTTCACGGCACCATCTCTTTCGAGCTGCTGACAGCTTCCTGTTTGCAAAAAAAATTCTCAAATTTCGCATTTCAGAGGCGGAGAAAAAACTATCGATCCCTTTTAGAGAAGCGCACTCAATACAAGCAGTTGACAAGGAAGCTGGGGGCTATCCCATAAAGACTGAGTTTTCTGGGAAGTTACTTAAAACTAGAATCTAGTGCTGTAGCCGCCATCCTTTTTAGAATATAATAAACTTGTTTTTTGTAAACTAAAGTGAATTATATAAATTACGGTATTAGTAATAGAATACTTGAATTGCCACAGATTTATTGTTTACTATCGTTATACATTATTAAATTAAGTATATATTATGTAAAACAAAATTTTGAATGTGCTGTAATGTTATGTACCGTGCTGCTTCTTCATACGCAGAATTGCATGTCGTGGAAAGAATTGGAAGACTTTGTTTGTCGATAAAAAAACACCAGGGATAACGGAGGAAGTACTATTTAGTAAATTATTGCATTCAAAATAAGTTTGTTATATGATTGTTTCTGAATTAATAAGAAAGTTTTAAGAATACTGCTTTTCAGGTGCAACTACTGCTTTACAAATTTAATTTTTGAACGTAAGGTCGGCCATTATTTATTGTGGAAAAATATTTCCTCTCTCTTTCGATTGTATAACTTCTTCTCCTTCATACGATTTGACTAGAGGGGAAATTTACTATCTTACCACCTCATACGCATTCTCATTTAATAATAATAATAATTGTTGGCGCTACAGTCCAGAGGGGGACCAGGTCCTAGCTTGCTCATCAGCTACTCGTGTTGTGCGCGCTACTGTTCTCTCACGAGTAGAAGGGACCCACAGTTTTTTGCCGACTCCGAACGGCAAAATTTGAGAAGCTTTCTTATTACTCTTTGAGTGTTGTTAGCAGCTCGAAAAAGGTGGTGCCGTGACATATTCGACAAATTGGTGTTGAGCTGGGAATCGAACCTAGACCCTTCGGCGTGTGAGCGTCGCACTCTACCCACTACGCCACGGCGGCCACACATTCTCATTTACGAACAAGAAACCCTGTTTGTGAATCAGCTGTTCAAAGAGGGGAAATGTTATAAAAAACGTAGTCAAAATGAATCCAAGAGCGGAAGACTGTGGGTCTTTTTCCTTATTGGTCCCTGGAAAAACTGAAGTACTAGCCCTTACAATTGTGCGTATAAAAGGGCACCATGATTTGCAGATCATTCGCAGTCTGACTTAGTAGGTCGTATGTACAGAATTAATTTTGGAGCTACGCCTCTAGCTGTGTACCGAGTGGACAGATTGAACGAGCAATCGGTCATTTGTCCCTCCGTATTTTTAAAGATTCTCGTAAATCTTGTTTACTTAGAGAAAATTTTCAGTGATTTTTTCCTTTCCACCACAGTGCTTAAATTTACCTAAATTTAACTAGCCAACTAACAACTTTATTCGATTGACCCTAAAAATTAATTCCTGAGATTCAGGAAGTTCCTCACAACAGACACTCCTACTTTTAGGTGTCTTCCCGACTTGGGTTTGCAATTTGTGCTTTCGGGAGTCTATAACAAACATGATTCAATGCGAACACCAAATGAGACTAAATGATGAAAAGTGCACAGAACATGATAGTGCTCACCTCGAACTAACGTGCAACAATGACTAAATCGCCAAAATTCAGAACCTTCAATAAAAGTTCTCAACGCCCTTTATGAGGACCTTTCGCTTCTGACAAAACAATACAAAGTAAATCCAAGAAACAAAAGTAAACTGAAAAACAAATCAAAGTAAAAACTCTTTACAGTTACATTTCAAACCAGTCATACCTGTTTATGCTGATACCATAATTTTGGCACAAATACCAATCCCAGCGTGACCGTGTTCGTCAGCTGGGACCGCAAAAAGAGCGCTAAAAGTATTGCTCCTGGACTCAATTCGGGTAGATAAATTACCCTTGCAATATAAAAAGTAGACGATACAATAAACTCTATAAGTAGTGATGCAACGAGGAACTGCCTTTCCTGAAATCCAAAAGAAAAAGGAGAGAATCCAAGCAAAAGGGTTGAGTAACTACTTTCCGACTGAATTGAAATTGGTTGGACACTGGTTCTTACCCTAAATTGTGTGTTGGCATTCCGACTGGCCACCGCCAGATTTAATCCAAAGCATAAAATTAAAATTTCACTAATTTGCGTCACGTATTCCCATTTAAGTGGATGGCATGTATTCGTCCGCGCCTCACGCAGTCCATTCAATTGAGACGTTTCGATGAGGTCCAGAGATGAGGCCGTAAAGGCGGCCATATAACAAGTCACAGCGAACACCATTGTACCGAGATACTTCAACAAATCGACGTCGCGCAACACCCAACGATGTGCTTTCCGAGTGCGAAAATCCACCAGATGTCGGTAAAGTTTCAGAATGATGGCGCCGTAACAGGTAATGAAACCCAACTCACGGAGCCACGGCTCGAGCAAACATCGAACGGTGGATGCTTGAAAGAAGTGAATTGCAACCTGAAAAGGAAAGATGAATAGTTAAGCCTACGAATATCAAAAATGTTCACTGTTCATTTTCAATTCAGCGCTTTCTCAATCCTTAGTTCAAATATCTAGACAATAAGGGGTAAGCCACATTCAAGACGGCTTCGCAACTGTCTGTAATATGCATCCCGTCAAAACTAAATATATGAATCTCCGGCAAGACCCCCTGCTATTTAAGCTGCTTATTGAAGAGCTGAAACCGATTCAAATAATATCCGCCCACCCTGCGGGCGAACCACGGCTCCAGCGCTGTCGCTCCGAAGCCATAAGCACACCTCAAATTTGACACATGTCTGCTTCGATCCCCATTTCCAGGCAGCCAACTCGATTCCCATTTCATTTTCAGATCATAAAGGAATCTAATTTACCAGCATATGGGCACGAATCAGAGATTTTATTTCCATCCGAAATTGATTTTGCCACCCGACCCCCAATCGGAACAACGTGGCGGCGGCGGCAACGTCAGCAACCTAGATGCAACTTACCGAAGCATAGAGGAGTATGATCCCAAGGAGTATGGTCTCCAACACGGTCCACATCCCCGATGCGATTGCCTGCAAGTAACAGAGGAAATCAGAATGAGACATTGCATGCATTGCCGCCATGTGAGAACTTTTTGACAAACACACACACACACACTTTGTTGGGAGGTGTGTACATACCTTGCATTTCCTGTGCTGGAATACTGCCACCGCCAACGCCAGGCAGCAGAGAATGCACGAGCCCAGCATCGATCCCACAGAAACACGCAACAGATTCTCCATGGATACAGCCTCCTGGGGCTCGCCGAGCATGCACTCACCGCTCTGGTCGCACATGCACCCGCCAGGGCACGGAATGCACGAGAAGTTGTCGTAGTCTAGGCTTGTTTCCACCTTGTCGCCAGGAAACCCTTGCAGGGACGAATTGGGCAGATAGTAGGACTCCTTGCATATGCATGTGTAGCCGTCACGTGTCGTCGATGGTTTCGTCTCCGTGAGCAAACAGAAGGTTGTGTTGCGGTCACAGCTGTGTGGTATATTTATGGGAGTCCATTATGAACCATACGGGTCTTCGTTTGGTGTGCACCGGCCACTAATACTCACCCGTGTCTTCGCCCGAAAATCTCCTCCAACGCATCATTACAGAGGTCCACGTCGGCGGCAATAAACGCAGCTGCCACAATTCTATGGGAGGAAGAAAGAGAGATAAAGAAATCGATTGAATCAGTGGTGTTGGCGTTACCGGTGGGGTTATTCAAGTTCAGATTAGATGATTGACTGGGGAGTGGGAGTTGACATACGAACTGGATGAGAATTTGATGAGATGTGTTTGCGGAGGGACAAAGGATATTTACGGAGAGAGATACATATTTGATGAACATCAGAGTTTGAAACTAGCATCGACTCATCAATCATTGTCCTCATGCTGGCTGTGTCTGTCACTGGCACCACTTTATGCGGGGAAGACGGGAATAGTTTTGGTCTTTGGGAGCTCGGTGCGAGGGTGTTACTGCGGCACAGAGTGAGTCTGAAAGTGACAAAGTGGGCATCCCACAGCAACTTTGGTAATTGAAAGAAAATGTACTTGCTGAAGGGTAGTCGAATCATGGGCAAATTGCAAGCGTCGCCGTTTGATATTTGAACTGCATTATGCAGGGCGTTGCCGCTGCTGGGCAGAATTAGTTCGTGTCCCCGAGGAGGTGCATCAACGAGGTCAACGATGAGTGCGGTAACCGGAAGGCGGATGAAAGACGGTCGAGTTAGTTGCTTCTAAGTGGGGTCTCTTGATTGCGTTTAAGAGTGATTGAATTATTATAATGGATGTGTGATGATGGAATTCGTTCTGATCCAGCTGTCATAGTAATGTCCTTAAGACCTGATATAGAGACAGTAAGAAGAGGGTAATTTGAAGAAGTGCTGAAAGTTTGCGGTAACGAAATCAGGAGTTTCTTAATGTTGATATTATGAAAAATCGATAACCCCAAAGGTCTTTTTAGGACAGAAAAAGGAGTATGGAGCACTTCTTGCTACTCAATCGAAACCACTCTCAAGTTTGACTACAGTGGCATGGTTTTCTTCCATTTCGCAGGGTCTATGTTTTATTATATAATTTTCCTTAAACTAAGTCTCCTAGAAACATGGTACCCATCAGGGAACTAAGTTCAAAGGCGCTCCTATTTCTAACTGAAAAATGGAAACAGAAACCAAGATCTTTTCTTTAAATGTGTGAAATAAAACTCACATTGTAACTAAAACGAAATTACCAAGTATATCGGTATAAGGTGAGCGTGAAGATACAAATGTCTCGATAGGGAACATTTGTTGTGAACGAGCCCTCATTTTTTTTTATTGTTTGTTGGCTATGACATCTGTGAAAAATATTTAGTATACATCAAGTCATTGAACATCATACTTTTGCATCGTGTTAAAAATGTCGAATTTTGTACCAGAAAGTGATGATTTGCGGAGAGCATTCATTTTTTGTTTTCATTTGATGAAAAGTGCTGCAGAGTCGCATCGAATGCTTGTCGAGGCATATGGTGATCATGCTCTATCAGAAGCGAGATGCAAAAGATGGTTTTAACGGTTCACAAATAATGATTTTGATGTGAGAAATGTAGAACGTGGAAGACCACCAAAAAAGTTTGAAGACGCCGATTTGCAATCGATATTGGATGGAGATGACACTGTGAGCCAAAAGGAAATGGCAATCATGTTAAATGTTGCACAACAAACAATTTCTGACCATTTAAAAGCTATGGAAAAGATCCAAAAGTGTGGAAAATGGGTGCCACGTGAATTGAATGAAAGACAGATGGAAAACCGAAAAAAAAACTTGTCAAATTTCGCTTCAAAGATTGCATCGGATTGTTACTGGCGATGAAAAATGGATTTATTTTAAGAATCCTAAACAGAAAAAATCATGGGTTAATCTGGGACAACCATCAGCATCGACTGCAAAACCAGATCGATTCGGCAAGAAGACAATGCTGTGTGTTTGGTGGGACCAGAAAGGTGTGCTCCTAAAACCTGGTGAAACCGTTAATACTTATCGCTACCGACAACAAATGATCAATTTGAACCATGCATTGATCGAGAAACGACCAGAATGGGCCAGAAGACACGGCAAGGTAATTTTGCTGCAAGACATTGCACCTGCACACAAAGCAAAACCGGTTCAGGATACAATCAAAACACTTGGCTGGGAGCAGCTACCCCACCCGCCGTATTCACCAGACTTGGCTCCTTCCGACTACCATTTGTTTTCATCGATGGGACACGCATTGGCTGTGCAGCACTTTGATTCCTACGAGGAGGTCGAAAATTGGGTGTCTGATTGGTTTGCTTTAAAAGGCGAACAATTTTATTGGCATGGTATTCACAAATTGCCAGAAAGGTGGTCAAAATGTGTAGAAAACAATAGCCAATAATTTGAATAAAATGTTTTTACTTTCCAATTAATAATTAGTGTTTTATTTTCAAAAAAAAAATGCATTTCATACCGATACACCTGGTAAAAGAGTGCTGATTTGAAAAGCTTTGTTTAATCGCTTAGTACGCCTGCTTTTCTGATTTGTTCTTTTTTCAGATAGATTACATACTTTGTCGTACAAATAAATTCGGCCCGCTTTCAAAAGATGACGCCACCTGTAAGTTGCGGCTAATCTTGGAAGCAATTACTTTCTGCATTGGAAAAGTGTAACGTTTGCAAGCAATATTTTGTGTGCATCGATGTATTTTAAAGACATCAACACTGTTTTTGTTTTTGCCTCTTTAAATTAATTGAATGAAAAGTGTTAGCTGCACGCCAATAGAATCCTTGAAGAAATTTGGAAATCATCAAAAAAGTGCTTTCGTCATTTTAAAAGCGGTGATTCGCGCGTCGATGGCCAAGACCGGGCAGTCCAAAAAATGTAACATGAGTCATTGGAGGCTTTACTAGATTAAGATCCGTGCCAAACCCAAAAACACTCTCAGATTATTGATTTGATTAAACATTTTTTAATTATTCAAAAAGAAAGGTACGAGCTTAAACCTTAAGTTGCCAAAACGCGATTCTGCATCTTAGAGCTTCTTCTTCAAAGACACGATCCATGAATAGTTCAATGGTAGAACCAAACGGGTGTGGTGTAGTATGTACTGTTAATATTGACCGAAATGGAGAAACGGAATCGACTACAGCTCATGCGTTTGAACCGTGAATTGCGTAAAAAGTGGCCCGACCCAACTGGAAGGCATGACAAGGTGATTTTACAACACGAAAACCCCCGGTCTCATCTGCCGATCGAAAACTACCTGGAAACGCTGAAATGGGATTTCTCGCGCCACCCGCCGTACTCTTCAGACTTGGCTGCTTTCGACTACTGACTTTTTCGACAAATGCAAAACAAAATGGCGGGTCACCTGTTCGAGTCCTTTGAAAAATTGAAGAATGGCTGAAGAATAAGATCGATGCAGAGAGGATTCTTTTTTTAAAGAGAAGTTACTCGAAAATTGCCAAAGAAATGGGACAGAGAATACTTTAAAGACATATTTTGTTATTCTAAAATAAAAACTTATTAATGTGTACTTCCGATTGTCCTGCGGCTGCTGCGTTGGTAATCTGATGTTTTCGAATGGCTCTAACTAACTAATTACATAAATTCTCTCTAACACTAACTAATTACACAACGTTTTTAGAGAGTCCCTCAACGCCGCTCTGGCGTAGTGGGTAGAGTGTGACACTCGCACGCAGAAAGTCTAGGTTAGATTCCCGGCTGAACAATTCATATTTTTCACGGCACCACCTCTTTCGAGCTGCTGACAACACTCAAAGAGTAATAACTGTATAAGAAAGCTTCTCAAATTTCGCCGTTTGGAGTCGGCAAAAAAAGCTGTAGGTCCCTTCTACTCGTGAGAAAACAGTAACACGCACAACACGAGTAGTTGGTGAGCAAGCTAGGCCCTGGTCCCCCTGTGGACTGTCGCGCTAAGAATTACTGTTATTATTGGGGATGCAGTATGCACTGGAGCTCAGCTCACTCAGACTCAAATACTGGTCCATCGTACTACCAGGCAGTAACCTTCATTTAATGTAATTTCATGGTTTTCCGAAGAAAGACCACCGATTCTGTGATTTAGAACTTAGGTTTTAGTTTCCACCACATCAGCGGTAAATAGCCGCCACCTGATACGAGCAAAGGCGGGGCACAGACAGAGAAAATGCCTTCAACTTTTCACAGGCGTCGCAAAGGGTGATATCACTAAGTTCAAGCCGACTAAGGTGCATAGCGAAGGTAAATTGTCTCGTAAGTACGCTGACAAGCTGTCTGCACTCGTTTCTGTCTAGAGATAGCAGAAAAGATGCGGATTGCTTGCTTACTTTCGGAAGCATACTCTTGGTCGTCCTGTACCTTGAAGAGTCACGCCATCTCTGGTTCTGCTGTAGAAAGACCCAACCGTGACGGAGGCCATGATCAAAGAAGCAGGTAGTCCCAAGGTGGGTAGGGCTAAGCCTGCTCATCAACTATTCGTGTCGTGCGCGCTTTTGATCTCGCACGAGTAGAAGGGGCCTACAGTTTTTTGCCAACTCCAAACGGAGATGTTTGAGAAGAGTTTTCTTAAACAGTTATCACTCTTTGGGTGTTGTCAGCAGCTCGAAAGAGGTGGTGCCCCGAAAAATTCGACATGTTCAGCAGGGAAGAAGAAGGTTACAAACATTGAATAAAGCTTCCTTTGCTTTTTAGAATTCCAGAATGTTTCTAGCAGCACTGAAAATCAGTTAAACATAGTGTTCCACACTCGCACATAGTGTTCCACACTCGGACATAGTGTTCCACACTCGCACATAGTGTTTCACACTCGCACATAGTGTTCCACACTCGCACATAGTGTTCCACACTCGTGTTGGCATGGTCAGAATTTGAAGTACCTTCAAGTTTGAAGGCATGAAGTATGAAAAAGTGGTGTATACTGCCACACACATTTTTCGATTCCACCTGTGACCAGGCAGAGAAGTCAAAAGGACAGCATGTGCTCTACAACTGTTTCACGTCCAATGCATGTTAAAAAATATATTTCTTATTTTCAAAATTGAAATTATTGTTATTTGGGCGAAATTTTCGGACGTGTTCAGGAGAGATAATGTTTTGCGTTTTCTCCCACTCGTGGTCAGTCAAGAAGAAGTCATTCGAATGGAATTGATTCTGGGTCCCTCTTCTGATCCTCTTTTTTATGAACATTTTGTCTATTTTCTTTCCAATAAACTTTACCATTTCAAGAATATATGATGACTGGTCATTCACAGGCTTAAACCGAATAAGTGAACTCTATCACTAAAAACTGCTTTTCTGATTTCTGTCAATGGGTTGCAACTTCATTCCTCGATGAATAGTTCTAGGAATTTCTTCTCCTTTGTGAGAGGGGTCATTCAAGCAAAATTGTATGTTCAAAAATTCATGAAATTGTACGGTAAGTCTGGCATTGGAACACCGTTCCTCTGTATCTGACTACATCGTTGTCTTTTATCAGAGTTTATCCTTAATGTTGGGAGAGCGAAAACGGCTACTTCGAAAACGGCATCCTTAACCTTCGTTTCGACAAATGAAAATTAATTTTAACCGTTGAAAGTAATTTCGTTTACGAAGCATTTTCGCTATAGTTTGCTTCTCTGTTCCACAATAGAAAAAGTTTCCCCTGATAGTTACAGATCCAAAATTAACACGAAAGCAGCAAATATCAGCAACTCATTCAGGCGTAAAAAATCCACATTGTAATCTCTGCCAGAAATACCTCATGCCTTCGGAAAACCATTACTCGGCAACTATAAAAGGCATATCAGATCGCAGAGCGTCACCTCAAATCCCCTTAAATGTCCACATAAACCCGCCATTTCAGTGTCCAGAGACCGCGCCAATCTAAATCACAATCGTCTGCAAAACCGATTATCCCACACCAACCGCACCGCTATCGCATCGCATTGAACAAATTCGTTGCGATAACCTGCTGTCGCAGCGGGATACCGATGTCATTACGGATTTCAACACTCACTTGATTCGAAACTCTGCAAACGATATCCGGAACGGCCACAGCCAACGCCCTTTCAGCAGGTTACAATCCCTAAACGGTGCACTCCACTCCTGCGTCCCGTCTGTGCTGTTCCACGCCAATCCCAACTCACGCCAGTAGCTTCCGAGGAATGACTTATTGTGAACTTCGTGCGGTGGTATCTGCAAATCAAAAAAACACAAAAAATACATTTAAAGCCTCAAAAGGGAGCGATGAAATGGGAAACCACATACCGTTACATTGTCACGAAACTTCACCACAACCGTATGAATGCTGGGTGCGGCGATGGCGAACGCCAATAGATTTTCGTCCTGCTGGAGCGCGTCACTGGACAGTTTGTTGGCAAAGCGTCTCACCTCGTCCCGCAGCTGTTCGGTGATGCTCAGCTCTGTGGGCGTTGGGAATTTCGTAGACAAAAACTCGCCAAACTCGCGGGCAGCGTCCTCAACGATTTCCGTGACGTCGTAAAACTATCAATGGGAGTAGTCAAAATAAAAACTTAATTAGTCTAACTGTAGAGCGATGTTCTCGACTCCTTCCATGCAAATGCCGACAGCGAGCAATGAACAGCTTAAATAATTCGAAACTTCTCCTTTAAGGGAAGGTGACTGGCAGTTTCATCCTTTAACAGTTTGACTAGGAAACGGCGACGCCGCCTTCGTGACCTAATTCGCATTCATTGAGGGATTTCCTTTTCTTGGCATGAGGCGCAAACCGTCACTCCACAGGAGGGCGCAGTAATGGTGTGACTTGTTACGTGAACCTGCGTGGGGCCCTCAACTGCGTTAAAAAAATTATAACGAATAACAACCGTCTCTACACATGGAAGGCCCACAAAACGTCAACATCAAGCCATTCAGCTACCACGGTGCTCGTCAGGAGATCAAATGTCGACCGGGTCACGCAACCGAGTGACTCCAAGAGACCACAATCTCTATTCAGCCACAGTCTGGCCTCCAAAAGCGTTGCCCACAACAAGAGAATCGGGTGTTCCCACGCGTTTGTGAGCTAATTACACTATGACGTGTATCCCTTGCAAAGGACTCAGCCGACCATTCATTGAAGCCACATAGCCCCGTGCACATCATTGCAGCCAACCAGACAGCATACTCTTCCACTTCTCTGTGTCGGTCAGATATAGTGGACGGTTGGCCAACGATAATAGAACGCGGGGGACGTTCTGCAACCAAAGGACATAGTAATTTATAGTCGTGTTTACTTAAAAATAGCATCATAGCAGTGAATAGCACACGAGTAAAAGTGGACCTCAGTGGCTCCGTGGGTGGACGTGAGGACAAAGGGATAACCGAACGGGCGGCCAGCATCGAGGAAGAAGCTGTGATGTATTGTGGAATCACTTTAAAGTGGCATGCGGCCTGACTGGGACTGTAATGAGTACGTAGTGAGTGAGTGTGGCTGTGCAATGTGCATCGTGTCGTGTATCGTGACAGGCAATAAGAGGAGGATCATTAATTGGAAACGATGGAAAATGGACTTTGCATAATTGATTAAAGCAGTGACAAGTGGAAGTATGAATACGGAACGTGTGCCATGAGTTGAGCTGACACGTGCTTATGACTTCTGTCAGAATTGATTTGCATCTTGTCAGTTTGGTGTTTGTTCGTGGAAAGTTGCATTGTCTGATTATTTCTGATAAGTTAAAAGAGAATAGATCGGGATGGAACTACAGCGAACGTAATCTTTAGTAAAAAGTTACAGAGCTAGTTTAGAGCTTATCAGTCGATGGTACACGTTTTATTGGTGACGTTCTTTTTTTCTATAATTGGTGGTACAATCCAGGGTGGGACCTAAGCCTCAACCAACAATTGTCAACAGCTTACAATTTCGCACTACAAGTTGGTTGAGTTCTTTCCCAATTGTGTGCGCCATCTGAATCTAGGCCATCGTCTGTAGATTTGTCAAAATGACTCAGATCTGAAGACTTTTAGGGGCAGAGTAGAGGTTCATGCGCTCTACATGAGCTAGAGATTTTAAACGTTGTACCCGGAGAAGTTTAGCCAGCCGCTTGACGTGTTAGTCTTTGATTCGTCTCCTCCAAATGTCTTCAAGGCAATGTTCGCAAACAAAACTTTTCTTTTGAAGAGACTAAGGGATTTCTCATCCGCTTCTAGTAGGGTTCAAGTTTCCGCGCCATAAGCCAGGATTAGAGTGGTCAATCAGTCTTTCTTAGCCTTTCGAGGGAGGGCCTTATTACTCAATTACCTTTTGAACCCAGAGAAACAGCGATCGGTACTGCTCTTGCTACCCCTGATTACTACGGAGCTGAGGTATACGAAGTCGATGATTACTTCGAAGTTTCTGCCTGTCTTAAGTGACGCTCTATCCAAGACTTCGCTTTTGTGTGTCTTTCCCCGATGATGTCATTTGCTGTGTATTGCCCTCATTTACCGCCAGACCTGCTTTTGCCGCTTCCGCTTCAATGCCTACTTGGCGGCTCGTTCTCTTCCATAAGAGTACATGTATTTCTATGTGTCTATCAAAGTATTGCTGATGCAGACGCAAGTAATGTATTCTATGTGGCGGAGCCTGTTGGTGTCTTCCCGTGCCCGAAGTAAACACAAGACAACACAAAACAATGCAAATCAAAGAATGTCAGTTCCGGTAGGCCAGAAAATGCGTTTTATGTCGAATGAGCACTGTCTTGAGAGAGTAAAATATTTCCCCCTTTCAACACTTTCAGGAGAAGGAGATACATAGCTTCGAAGCTGATCGATCAGCTGATTTCCTCCTGACAACTCCCGAACTTGGTGGCCATTTACGAATTGTTGTTAGGTATCGGCAAGGCTTTGAAAGTCATGGACGGCTCATACATTTATAAAAGGGCAGAAGACGAGGAAGCCCTCGGTATCATTCCTTATATTGGTTTCTGTTTTCAATCAAGAAATTTCTGTGATTGCTGTTTTCTCTCATATGAATTAATAGATCTGGTCCAATTGATTTGTGTACAGAAATTCGTAATTGAGTAGTTTGGATAAATATCTCTCTTGCGGAGAGTAACTATCGAAAATTGTGAAACGACTTTTCGTAGAAATTCGTTAACAGCTATCAGACATATCAGTCAGAGGATTTTTTATTTTCGATTTGACAGCCATCTGCTGCCGTGCTACTGCCCACAGTTTTTTCTTCGGCAGAAATTCGTAGGAAGGGAAAATATTTTGCTCTCTCATGAACTCTCTCTTCTACGAAAAAATCAGCTAATGGAACACTTTTTCTTACTTTTTCGGGCAAATTCGTAGACATTCGCAGCAATTCAGAGCAATTGGAACGGACCTTATGTTTGTGACTCAAATTGTTTGGATATAAAACAAACATTTTCTGGCATACGGGAACAGACTTCTGTTGATGTGCGTTGTTTTATATTGCTCTGTGTTGTTCATTTCGAGTACAGGAACACACCTATTTAGATTCAACTTCTCATAAATGACACAATTTCACAATTGGTTTAGCAGTGTTGCCTTATATTTTTGATATTTTTACGCCCACGTCTTAGCAAATGTCAGATTAATAATTGTTTGCGCGACAGACCACTGGGGGACCAGGGCCTAGCTTGCTCATTAACTACTAGTGTTGTGCGTGCTACTGTTCTCTCACGAGTAGAAGGGCCTACAGTTTTTTTTACCGACTCCGAACAGCGAAGTTTGAGAAGCTTTCTTAAGCAGTTATTACTCTTTGAGTGTTGTCAGCAGCTCGAAAGAGGTGGTGCCGTGAAAAATTCGAGTTGTTCAGGCGGGAATCGAACCTAGACCCTTCGGCGTGTGAGAGTCGCACTCTACCCACTACGCCACGGCGCCCACCTTAGCAAATGAAAGAGTTCATAATTAAGTGCAGAAAGTACAGAAACAGCCTTTTTAACAGCATTTTGAAGTAAGTATTTATTCTAAATCATCATTTGCTATCGGAGACCCCGTTCAGCATCTGATTCAGGCGTTAAATCAATGAACAATGTATTTGCTCAGAATTTGTACGTCCGAGTTATTAATTAGCAAAAACAACAGATCATTGTAAGAAACATGTAATATGTCTCAATGTTGTAACATTTGTTTCAAAACTTAGCTGACACTACTGACTTCCTTCTATCCCAATGATAAGGGCGGAAAGCAGCCTTTAAAAACTGTTTAGGTCTTAAAAGTCAGACTTATTAAGGAACACAACATAAGTATTATATAAGTAAAGGAAATATATAATTTTAATCACGGTTTTAACATAAAAATGCTACAACATATTTAATCTTCGTTTAACACACTGGACATTGTTGCCAGATCTTTTCACAAAGAAATGAAGCTAATCAGCTGCTTCTGAACTCACGTATAAGAAAAACTATCTAACCGTTCAGGATTTTATTATTCCAAATCTTCTTCTTGTGGCGCTACAGTCCGGGATTATTCCAAATCATAGCACATTATTTTTCTTAGAAACCAAAAAAATGTGACCTTCGTCAAAGAACAAACCATTGCCTCATTTGGAAATCAATATGAAATTCAGATGCCGCTTGGCTCTTTAGTTGAAAACTATAAGCATTTATATGTGAAGGATATACAAATGGCTGTCACGTTCCTTAATCAACAAAGCAACCTAACTTAAGAACTGGCCGTTGAGGCTGAAAGTTACCTATTTGCAGTTCCCATCGGCTTCCTTCCTCTATGCAATTTCGCAGTCATCAATATCATCTGGAATTCACGTACATATAAAATGGTCCCTTTCCACTCAATAAATCACCGCTAGGGGCCTATAATTGGCAACACAAACGTCTTCTGCATTTTCTTCATTTATAATGCAAAGGTAAATCCGAACAAGTTTTCGTGGCTTGAATAACAATTCCTCTTATGATAAGTGACGAAGTATGGATTTGTCTTCAGTTCGCTGGGAAAAATTAAGGCATCTGATGGAAACAGGCAGACTCACTGTACAAATTTCCTTTGAGACTAAAATCAGGCGCTGGAACATCTTAATGACGCTTAATTTCTTAGACTGATCTCATATTTATATTAGTGCTATATTATTCGGTGCAATTGAATGACCTATACTTTGCAGCACACACTTTCTTTCGATAGAAAAAAAGAAAGAAGAAATTTTTTACTTTGCAAGTTATTCAACTGTAGTAAGAAAATTGTCTTCTATTTACCCTTTAAAGATAAGGTTAACATATATCTGATTAAGCATTTCATTGTTAACAACAAAAGTATGTATTATCGGGCAGGCAGCAATTCACACGTGATTCAAAATGTCCTATAACATGTGTGGATTACATGCCGGAGGCGTCTACGAACCATATTTATTATTTTACTGATATTTTTTTGATGATTCTAATTGCAAGTAAGTGACTGCGAATTTTTTTCTTCATTGACAGTTGAAGTATCAACTATTTTTTTTATTTCAGATTTATTTTAATTGAATTCAATGCTGTTGTTACATATTAGACAAATTAGTAGTACCAACTATCAAACAACGTGGCCGCCATTGCGTAGTGGGTAGAGTGTCACGTTCACACGCCGAAGGGTCTAGGTTAGATTGTCAGATCAACACCAATTTTTCGAATTTTTCACAGCACCACCTCTTTCGAGCTGCGTTCAACACTAAAAGAGTAAGATCTGTCTAAGGAAAGCTTCACAAACTTCGCCATCCGGAGTCGGCAAAAAACGGTAGGTCCCTTCTGTGGTACTAGTGAGAGAACAGTAGCGCGCACAATACGAGTACCTAGTTGATGAGCAAGCTAGGAACTGGTCCCCCTTTGGACTGTAGCGCCAACAATTATTATTAGCTGTCAAATAACAAAGATTACACCAGCAATTCAACGAAACCCATCTATGACTGAACTCCACAATTACAAACTTCCCAATCCAGTAAATCCCTTTCCCACAATGATAAGAGATGTTTGGTTCCGATTGCAATATGTGGGTCCAACAGGACGCTGCCTTAAACCTCACAGAATATGTTACAATCGATTTCCTGAAGTGAAAGTTTGGCGAGAGCTTTATTTAATCTGCCGCCTGGACTTTAGACCATTTTCTTAAGGATTGCGTGAAGCCATTGGTTTATACCAACACACCTACAACAGGCTATAAAAGACTGAAATTTCAGTAAAATTAATATGAAAGAGTGGTCGGAAATTGTGTTGAACGACTGAACTTCTGCAAACTTGCCCTTGGCGGTCATTCGAATGAAAGAGAATGTTTTATCTAGTTTCCACAAACTTTCAGGAACACATAATATATTTATTGAAAACCTCAAACGGTTCTCGTTTAATTTAAGAAAAAAGTGAGCGCCATTAATGAAAATTATAAAATTTAGGTTAAACGAATCAACGTTGCAACATGGACACAAATTAAAAAAGTAAGAAAAATACAACGAAACACAACTCCAAAAGCTTAGCGGTAGTGTCCTAAGGGTTTTAGTGTTTTTCGTTTTTCAATTATAAAGTACTGCTAAATGGTTGTGAATAGAAATGTTGAAAGAAACATTTCCCAAAACAAATACAGACACTGAGCACTCTGTCATGTTGTTGTCATCCAAAGTTCTTATGTGGTTTTGATTTTTTTTAAGTTTTCTGGAGCTTGCTAACATTCCATAAGCCGCATTCGCCAGGCAGAAATTTCAACACTGTTTATTTACATTTTCTAAAATGAATGACGAAAAATACGATATGCTCGGTTTCGTTTCAAAAAAACGTTTGCCTCTATACCTTAGCTTCTCCCTGTGACTTTCATTTGGTTCACAGTTATACTAGTAAAAAATTCGGGGTTTTCAACGATCGCGACCAATTACTGTTGCAGCGCTACCCTGTAAACAACACAGACATATTATTTTCGATGTGTGTCACCATCCTTACAGAGTGCTGAAGGAGTATGCATTCTTGCGTGTTCAAATCAATTCGGTCCGTTTTCAAAAGAGGGCGTCACATGCGTATTGCGTCTGATCATGGAAGCGATTACCGACTTCATGGGAAAGGTGTGATACAATAAGAGTGCATCAACGTTTGATCTAGACAACAACATTATTTTTTGGTTCTTTGAAAATGTCCAGATTTGTCTTCATGAAACAGCATTTGCAGAAAGTTTTCATTTTATTTTTCAATTGGAAGTAAGGTGCAGGTGAAGGTGCATGAAGGTGCAGGTGAAGTCAAGCAAAGCAGCTTAGAAGTAGCTACGCAAATTATTTCCGATTGGTTAAGAAATTTGAATCTATCAAAAACCAAGGGAATTGGGTGCCGCATGAGTTGAAACCGAGAGATGTCGAAGGGCAATTTTCCACCTGGGAACTGCATCTCAAAACACACCAAAGGAAGGAGTTCTTGTGCTAACTCGCGACTGGAGGTGAAAAGTTCATAGTATATGAACATAGTATATGAAAGCCCAAAGAACCTGTACCGATATTATCTACATCGACGCAAAAAAACATTCACGGTTCAGCGATCTTTCTCTTCATGCGGTGGTACGGGTGTGGTGTAGAATAAGATGCTAAGACCGTTTGAGCAGTGCTATGTGTGAAAAACTGCTAGAGATGACCGAAAATACAGTGAACCGAAAAAATGGGACACTTATTATCTTCCAATTAAGCTTGAAATATCTCAGCCATTTTTTAATATCAATATTAAAACGAAATAAATTGCATATGAAACTGCAGGTTAATACGGTTTCAGTAATCCAAGAACCCATTCATTGTTATTTTTTTAATTTTAGCAACTAATGGTTTAAATGAAAAATAAGCAAATTCATCGGCCAAAGCAAACTGGGGGATTTTTTTAAAAGACCGGAAATAATGCACCGTTGCTTTTATATCCTTATATTTGATCAAAGATTACCTCCGCTATTCTGTCAAGTTGTTTACAATTGCATATTTATGTAATTAATTTCGTCTTCTGCACGTACTGGATAATAAACAGACGTCCCGTGATATGAAAGCTTTAATAATTGATTATTATGAACAAAATTATAGTATTCGCGAAATTTCTTCAGTGGTTAGCAAACCTAAATCAACAATCCTCAATATTATAAAGTCTTTTAAAGATAACGGTTTTCTTCATCGCGTTTCGGGAAGTGAAATGCCTTCCAAAACTTCTGTGGATCAAAGTAAACGAAGAATTTTAAGGGTGATAAATAGAAACCGCCGTGGCGTAGTGGGTAGAGTGCGACGCTCACACGCCGAAGGGTGTAGGTTCGATTCCCAGTTCAACACCAATTTTTCGAATTTTTCACAGCACTACCTCTTTTGGGCTGCTGACAAAACTCAAAGAGAAATAACTGTCCAAGAAAGCTTCTCAAATGTTGTTTGTCGGTCAAAGTCGCCAAAAAACTGTAGGTCCCTTCTACTCGTGAGAGAACAGTAGCGCGCACAACACGAGCAGTTGGCCCTGGTCCCCCTTTGGACTATAACGCCAATAATTATTATTACTAAATAGAAACCCGAAGGAATTAGCTGTCAAAAGGAGGAATCAGTTACCAAAACTTTGAAGAAATAAAAAAATTGCTGAAGTTCATCCTCAAACGTGCGCAATTTTTTTACATAAAAATGATGTAAAACGCCCTCACAGCCTTATCAGAATGAAACATAAAAAAATCGACTGGAGTATGCCAAGGAGTACGTGCAGAAGACGGATTAGTTTTGGAATCAAGTAATTTTTTGTGACGAATCAAAATTTAACATTTTTGGAACTACTTTGGATCACTTCTACAGTTAAGCACGGTGATGGGAACATAATGGTTTGGGGTTCAATGACAACAAACGGAGTTTGTTCTCTTTATGTAATTGAAGGAAATTTAAAAAAGTTTGGATACATTGATATCCTAAAACGTTGTATCCCTGAAACCAAAGAAAAATTGGCACTACCGCCGGGTGTAATACTGTTCCATGATAATGATCCAAAACACACAGCTGGTATAACAACAAATTGGTCTATTTGGAACATAAAAAAGGTGTTGCCGCATCCCCCCAAATTCCGGATCTTAATATCATAGAGCACATTTGGGCTGTTTTAGAAAAGGAAGTTCCAAAAAGAACCATTTGTACCAGAGAATAGTTAAAGACAGCATTGTATGAGGAATGGCAAAAAATTCCATCGGCTGTAACGAAAAACCTGGTCGGATCGATGAACAGAAGATTCCAGGAAGTTAAAAATAAAAGTAAAAGAACAACAAACAAAATATTTAAGAAATGAATATTTTCATTTTACGTAATTTTCCCAGTTTTTTTTGGCCGATGAATTTGTACTATTTTTGATTTAAACCTTTAGTTGCTAAAATTAAAAAATTAACAAAAAATGTGTTCGGATTACTGAAACCGTATTAAACTGCGATTTCATACGTCATTTATTTCCTTTTGATTTATTAAAAAATGGCTGAGATATTTTAAGCTGAATTTGAAGTTAACAAGTGTCCCAGATTTTTTTTTTTGGTTCACTGTATACATATCGGGAGTTTCCTGAGTATTCTTGTTATATGTTCACTAGAATAAGAAGGTCAAAGGATTACGACCTACAGACAAGCATACTGAAACTTTACAAAAAACATAATTCCTACATACACTCAAATTTCTGTCTGAACCGGCATGAGAATACATTCGTGAATTTTCAAATTATTGCAATGTAATGTTTTAGTTTATCACACGCTTAAGTAACCCACATTTAAATCTCCCTCAATGAAATATTCCCCCACAATGAAAACATCAATCTCTGCAAATCTGGAATAAATTACCTCTGCGTCGGCACAAACCCCAAAACAATTTTCTTCCCTCAGTCCTAATGGATATCCTTATTGTTCACAGCGCCAAAATGCAGTCTCCAGATTGCACACGGGAACGTGAAAACCCGAAAATAGAATTCCCTTCATAACTTCAAACTGCAGTTGGCATCCCTAGGCAAGCCCTGTGTGTCGACTGCATGGCTCCAGTCAATTCCAAAATGCGGAGATGCTAAAGGAAAAGTTTTAAATTGAATTCCATGAATGCAAAAGAGGCATTTCGCTGATAAGTGGGAAAATGCACTCATACGCGTGACGCAGGCGAAGACTTCGCACTCCCCGGAGAAAAGGCTTGTTCACACACTCGTAACTCTCTCACCGAATGACTCCAAATAGAACGCTAATTACGGCATTTTTCATTAAGTTTCATTTATGTATTAAAGCGTAAACTTTGCACTGCGCCTCACCGCTGCCGTACAGAGAAGCGCGAGCGCGAGCGTGAGCCTTGCAGAAAAAAAAGTAATTAACTTGTTAATTTGTGAATTTTTGTAATCTGTCCTATTCGGGGGTGGTAGCGGCACACAGTCGTCGCTGCCGCCGTACATATGACATGCGAAGTGTGCTCGGATAATAGGACAACTTAATTATGAGAATGTAATTAATTGGATTTGACTGGCTGAGGTGGGGTTGGCATTGAACCGAATGAAGTTGGCTCCAACGGCACCTAGCGCCCAGCACCCACTACTCAGAAGCACCTCACGGGAAGGGTCTAGGGTGGCAGGATGCCGAGGCATTAATCTTTCATAGGGGTGTGATTAATTTTTAGGTGCGGGCAGACGGGGCTCCGGAGGCAGATGTGTACGACAGAAAATTCCGAAGCTGTCATTAGCAATTTTCCCCCATCCGCTGATCCTGCAAGGGGGCGTACGGGATAATGAGGTGATTTACCTAACTATTTTTGTAAATATTTAATTTAGTTTATTCCCGGGGTTGCGGTATGGTTTTGGGTGGCACGCGGAAGCGCTAAAGAAGGGGTTGTAAGAAGTGGTTTCTCTTGATTAGGGTTGCCCTTGCTCCGCTGGAAAATCGTGTACTTTCAAGTTTTAACGACGTCAATATGTTTGCAGGGTGACGGTGACAAAGTGAATGTGTCAAGACATGATGGGATTTGCTTTTTTTTTTCAGCTATAAAGTAATGAGTTTGAAGGAACGAACGTTTTGCGGTTTTCTTTCCTTTCATAAGGAACGAGTTGAGCTTTGGAAAGAATTTGATTAAGAAATAATTTCATATTTATATTGGACGGCACAACAGTACACTAAGGAACCGGTACCATATTTCTACTTTAGTGTTGTGCGTGTTACAGTTCTCTCATGAATTGCCAACTTTGGGCGGAGAAATTTGAGAAGATTACCCATGACAAACAGTACTCGTTGAATATTCTCGCGGAAGAACGCGAGGTGTTACGTCCAAGAAAGGGGTAGCCCCCGTCAGACAGCTAGGTATATAGTCCCAGACACAATATAAATTAAAATCACAGTAGGAACTGTTGGTAGCAAAACAAAAAATGAATGTAATCTTAGAGTCCTTAGTATTTTGATCCTGCACTGTAGTTCGAATAGGTAGGAACAGAAAATGAATGTAATCGTAGAGTCCTTAGTATTTTTACCCTGCACTGCAGTTCATATATGATTGTGAAGCATTGACTGAGTTGAGTTTTTGTCATAATGGCTGGAAAGAATCTGTCATAAGCCACTTCTTCCTGCTTCCACTTGTAGTCAATTTTTTTTAGCCAAAAATACTGTCTTATGCCTTAACCTCTAGTTTCGAGTTTTCTCACATTTTCTGATTCAATTCATTAGACAATTACGAAAGTCACAAATGAAAATTTGACAAAAAAACTTTTAAAATTAAGTAATGTCATCAAATTGTCACACAGTCGACAAGGAAATTCCTAAATATTAGATGTGTTCCCGAAACTGAAAAAACAACACAATGTCCGTTCCCATATTCCGAAAAAATTAGTTTTACGTCAAATGGACGCTTTCTTGAGAGAGTAAAATATTTCCCCACCCTTCCCATTTTAACACAAGAAAATTTGGTGCAGAGATAAGGGAATCTATGTCTCTGATTTGGTGGTTAAGTTGTCGGTTTTCTTTCAAATTAATAGGTGTGCGTACAGCGATAAGTGAGCGTTGACCCATTATATCTGTGTGTGTGACACAAATCTTGTTTTTGTTTTTGTTTTCTGTATTGAAAAAGGAATTTGATATTTCTTAACGACTTTACTTTACACATTTGCTGTTGATGCCTTCCGTACTTTTCCTATTTCTGAGAGAGATTTACCCCACTTCTTGACAAATGACAGACTTCAGAATTTGGTACAGAGAGTACTGGACCTATATTGCACATTGAACGAGTTCTAAAAAATTAAGTCAGATGATAAAAATAACGCCTTCAGAAATTTTCGATTTTGCCGAGTATTATTTGACAGAACAAAATTGACTTATCAGTGTTGACAAGTGTATTTTAAGTATCATACATTCAAAAAAATAATTCCACCAGAAATTTTTGTTCCGTACTGTACAATTGAATGTATTCAAAAACCGGTTCGCTTGCTTAAAAATTGACTGTACCTTCCTGTTCTTCCCTTCTGGAATCATCAAGTAATATTTTGGTTTTTTATTTTTTATGTTTGTTAAAAACATGCGCATAATAGGAATATAAATAGTACTTTATGTCATAAAAGTTTTAATTCGTGTTTTATTACAATCTTACATGTGTGACAGTTTTTCTCTACGCACCATTTCAAAAAAAGGGCGCTTCTGTTGTATATTCTCAACAAATAGTCTCACACTTTAAAGGTTACGTTTTCTACAATAATCCCCAAAAATGTTCTTCCTTTACCTCTGTAAATCCAGCAGCAACAAGCTCATGCCCTTAAGTTGAAATACATTCACAACCCCTTCCTCATTTCAAAAAATCGACTAATTCAATTTAATCGTCCCCAGAAATGAATGCTTTTTTAATCAACCAACCTACAATTTTCTAATCGAATTCAAACGTCCAATCACCGAGATCAAAACTTGTTTCATCTTGTAGTTGAAGAAAACCAGTGCATTTCCATGTCAAAGGTCCATCGATGCAGCATACTCTGCGTTCAGCAACTTTTAAGCCACGCCCCCAAACAAACACCTTACAGAGCCCATTATCCGCGCTCGTGTTCCGCCCGGCACCAGTGGTGCAACCAGATGAAGAACGAAACTGAAGGTCTTCGCATACAGAAAACTTGTAACCATGTCATAAATATTCATACGCGCCAAACAATCCGCCATGGCCACTCCTTGCTCCCCCTACCTACCACCCAATGCCGCTATGTCGCTGTCAAAGGCTTTTAATTAATCCTTGAGAACTAAAATGATTAGAAAACTTCACGGAACAGGGGGAACTTTGGAGTACATACACATAAGACATAGACGGGTATCCGAAACGAAACACACCCCAGTGAACGAAGTCTGGCATGGCATCGCCTGCCACTCCGTCCCGAGGAAGATGCCACTTCAAAGGACAAGCGTCTTATAGAGAATTCACTTGTCCTGATTCATTCATTTCCGATTTTCAGGAGTCCTCACTTTTTGAAGACCACCCCAAACGCGCCCCATTGCTGCCTTGTCGGACATCTTGCCATATGCACACACACACATACACAGTTGCACGCAAATCACTGAAGAATACTCACTGGATCGGGCGGAATCTCCTCCAGAATTTTTGGCTCACACTTGCTCGGGGGCGACGCTGTTGAAGCGGAAGCTGTTGACGTCGTCGACCGCGTCGTTGTTGCCGCTGCCGCGGACGATGTCGATTTGGGTGCAGTGGTGGCCGCCACTGCTGGTTCAGGGATGTCCCTCTGACGATGTCGATGGTGTGGCTGCGGCTGCTCCTGCTGCCGGTAGTATTCAAAAAATATTCCATTGCTTATGTCTAACTCTAAGGGTGGCTCTATTATTGTTGCTGCTGACGCTGCTGTGACTGTTAACGCTTTTAATTTGGCTGCTGCAGTCGTTGTTGTTAGGTCGGCTATGAGGACGAGGAGAATCACAAAAAACGTCAAAGCAATGGAAGTGCTCGAAGGGGTGGCTATCGTGTTGAATGTGGTGGTGGGGGAGATGGTGGTGTTGGTGCTGTATTTTGCCTTCCTTCTCCTCGGTGTCCGATGTTTTCGGCCGATGTTATGTAACCCGACACGGTTGCTGTGGACGTTGGTGCAGCATATTGAAAATGACAGCGATTCTGCTGCTCTTCTAGCCCCAGCTGGTGACGCTGATGCTGCCGATGCAGCTGCTGCTGCTGTTGGGGGTGAAGATTGCGGTGAGCTGGCGGATGCTGAACGTTGACGGTAAGAGTTCCCTTTTCGACGAGAGTGTGGTCGATAGTTACTCGTGTTTTGATGGTGATCGGTGGAACAACTTTCGTCCATATCACCGGTAATAGTGCCCAGTCTTCTGCTTTGGCTGGAGATTTATCTTCAAAGTTTCAGGAAACATCTGAAAGAACAAAGAGAGACAGAATGAAAAATAAGGCGTGAGTGTGAAACAAGAGACGTAGCTTTCTAGCCTGCTGGAAGTGTGGACGTGACCAATTCAAAGGACTCTGGTTTCGGCATTGTGAAGTTAGTGCCGCTTGGAAGTGGGAGGAATTGACGGGGACGTCCCCGTTTTTATGGCATCAGCCAGTCAACCGCAGCTGGTCATTGTTCTGCGAAATTCAAAAGTTTCCACACTTTCCGTCAGAATGGACTACGCGGCTTCAGCAGCGGCGGCCTGCGGTGGTGATCATAGTGGCTGTAGCGAAGGAGTTTACTTCGTTTTTCAACCAACAATTGAGGTTAAGCGGCCGACTTTTAAGCAGGGCTTACTCCTTCCCCACTGAATTGTGTGGGATGAAAAGTTAGAGTACATACTGAGCTTGAAGGGTGTGAAAACAATAATTTCCCTCAGTTGGCGCTGCTGCCTGCCTGGACGAAGTTTGTGTAGGCGTGTTTATTTGTTGAGTCACTGACACACGCACACAACGCGCCGCATACACACAGCAGTGACATGTAGTCTTTGCCGTAAAGCAAATAATTACTCATCGCATAAATGCTATGAATGGCGGAATAATAATGAGGCGCGCCCGTTTCCCTAACAAGTTGGCAGCTGGCCGTCTCCCTCACCCTTCTCATTCTCTTATAGCTGTATCCCGATTCCAGATTTCACAGGACGTGGAGAGCACGGGGAGCCCGACACAAAAAGGTGTTATCGATCCGAGAGTGTTTTCTTTCTTTCCTCCTCCTTTTTTTTTTTTTGTTTTGCAACCTAGATGACGACACGAGGGGGTGTACTGGAATTTTTGAGGAGAAACGAAAAACAAGACCAGCGGCGACGACGAGGAGAAAGAAGTTCGGTTGGTTTTTTAATTTAAAGTTTCATTGTGTTGTTTTATGTGCTAATTGCTGAGAACACGGAATGGCTCTTTGTTCTCCTTGGAGGGACGCCACTGGTGTGTGTTATGATTTCAGCAAAAAATCGGCGTATTACGTTTTTTTCTCGCTCTCTCCCTCGTTCGTTTTCTTAAAACAAAAGCAACGTGATCGGTGTGCGAGTGGTTGTTTGCCTTCGCGGCACGTGGAGTGAGACAAGTATGGAACACTCCTCCGCATGGTATATTTGAGAAATAAAGAAGTTATCTTGAATTGTTGCGTAGACAGGACGTCAGTATTGCCCCACCCCAATCGTTGTGTGCGGAAAATAAAAGAGAGTTCGAGAGTGACCCCACTTTTATCTGGATTACAGTACAATCTGCCCCCCAATAGAACGGGGGCGGAGAGTGCTTATGTTCATTGTTCGAAAGACAAACAAAATGGATACGCAGAGGAAATGGGACGACTTGGAAGGGGTCAGTGTCAAGTGGATCTTTATCGTCTGCTACCTCATAGATTTTGCTCTAATTTGCAATGACTCTGTGTGTTATCTGCTGTGGGGATTATCTGTGTGAATCTCAAGTCAATCTTGGGGATTTTATCTGTTTCCCAACTTTTCAAAGATAAACTTTGCAATTGAAGCGATTTGGAAGAGGGAACTCTTTTTTGCAGTGCAAGCCAACGATGTTCAGGACAGTGTGGGTGGGAATTGAGAAGAAAAAGAAACAAGGAAGATATTGTGGGATATTTTTCCGGGAAGATTGTTGGATGATAGTACACTTTGTTGCAGCACTCAATTTGATGAAGAGATACGATATGAAATGTTTTCACATTCAAAGTGCAAGGAGGGAGATATAGCAAGAAAGCAATTTGTTAAAAAGGACTCCGAATTGAGGAGTGTTTTTAGTGATTCCAATTGCAAGCATGGTTTTATATCTAATAGCTTTGTGGATATCCATATTTCTTTCCCTACATCGGTTATAGGGGGTGTAAAATCTTAACACCGCCAATGTCGGCACACTTTCGCTATTGTTCAGTATTGAAAAAGAAATACTTGTTTTGTTTTTTGGGTTGGCTCTACAGTCTATTTTGTTTTCCAACTAGGAGACTTGGGTTTAGTGCACCCGGTTATCCGGTTAAACCGGAATAGAAGGTCTCTCTGTGCTGCTAATAACTAAGCGTATGTGTCAAACAGTTTTACAGTGAAAGCGTTTTTGTTTTACTAGGACACTATGGATGTTTGCATAATTCAGCTAACAAGACTTTTCGCGTCGAAGGGGCCAAGAATGTATTCGCTTTTAATTTTGTGCATGCTTCTGCTACGTGCAGGTTTCTTCGAGTTAGGTATTTAGTTTTTGACCAGCTGGCAGGGCCTAGCTTGCTCATCAACTATTCGTGTTGTGCGAGAGTTATTACATTGATGAAGACATCATTTGTAATTTTTCTTATTTATCTATTTAAAACGGGACATTCTTGTTCAAACCATGAGTTTTGACTGACTTGCTTGTCTGCTTGTTTTGTCGCATTCCAAAATCCCAAGCTCTACTTTTGGCGGAATCCCAAATCCCAAGCTTGGCTTCGATAAAGCCACAATCTGCTATGATCTTTTGTTGTCGTGATCGATCAGCTGTGATGTGCATTTAGTATTTTTAGTGCTTGAACCCTAGGCATAGCTGTGGTGCGGTAAGAGGTTGTTTTCCAGGGTGTCATGTACAGTGTGTACATGTAACTCACGCTACTGCTCTCTTACGAATAGAAGGAACCTAAAATTGTTTGCCGACCCTGAACGACAAAGTTTGAGAAGCTCTTTCTTGGGCAGTTATTTCTCTTTGAGTTTTGTCAGCAGCTCGAAAGAGGGGTTGTCATGAAAGTGGCGAGGTGGTCAACTGGGAATCAAACAAAGTTGCCTTTCGCGTGTGAGCGTCGCACACTACACACTACGCCACGCAGGCCACATGCCACATTCAACCGATTTATAACCAAAAGTATACGCAGGCATTGTTTGGCAAATGCTAAGATTCCATCTTAAATTGTTTCATCTCCAATTTACAATCTTCATGTACAATATTTCAAAATCGAAGCCAATCCATGTTCATACAAATTTAGTCAATCAAACAGTTATACATTTTTAACATTTTTCCTTAGCCTCACTTAATGAAATCATATTTGATTGTAATTTCACGACTTTAAATATTGTCCAGCCTTATAATCCCATTGTGCTTCATGTTCGTTTAACACTCTTCACTCGCTTTTCAATTTTAATTACATCGTTTTTCTAGTTTATTAGTCTACACAATTTCAAACACTTTCAAAGACTTACCATTGCGACAACGCAACAGAGGACGATCTAGACTAAGGTGGCGCACACAAATGGAGAAGGACCTCAACCAACTTGGAGTTCCCAACTGGAGACAGCTGGCGGAAGATCGTGCTGACTGAAGAGGCATGTTGGTTGAGGCCCAGGTCTCGCCCCGGACTGTAGCGCCACAACAAGAAGAAAAAGAAGTCTACACAATTTGGGCTAACCTAAACCTTTTCTATTTTATCTTTCATCGTAAGATATCCTTACGTGGTTAAGTTGTTTCTTATCATTTTACTAAACCATGTCCTTTCTCATCAACTTGATTAAATTATTGACTAAGCCGAAGATTCAGCTGGTCCTCTGAAACCCGTATGGAAAATAAGAAAAGACTCAAGGAACAATTTTGTTAGGCTGTTTATAGTTAAACTAATACTCAACACAATTGAATGGATCTGATTTAAAGCAGCACATTTGTGTACCAGAGACGTACAGCAGTGTAAGCAGCATAAGACAGGGCCGGGAAGAATAAGAGAATGATTACTAACGATTTTTCTTTTGAATTTCAGCCGCCCATATGTGCATATCGTTTACCCGTCACTGAATCTAAGCCAACACCCAGTGTCAGAAAATATGCAAGTTTTACTATATAAAAATTATTAAATACACAATCATGGTATCTTCACCGAAAATTCCCCATTGGAGTGAACCTCAATTTGCCAAATGCGTTAAGACTAGGGAAATAAGAAAATTACTCTGTATTTGTATATATACTAAAATACTAATAACCATTTGCCAATAGCATGTTTTTGATTTCACTTCTTTATTTGAAAGTGAATTAAAAGAAAAGATATTTGAACTATGTTTGGAATGAAAATTCAAAGGTAGGTTACAATTTGCATGACACAAACCCAAATTATCGGGAAGTAATTAAGGCATTGTTTTCATTCAACTTGATTTACGTTGAATTTGATAACATTTCCGCCCAATCCGTTCAGTACCTGAGACGAAACGTCAAGCTTCATTTCCCAAACATCTTCCTCTACTTGATTTCCTTCAAATGTACCAAACCGTGTAGTAAAGGACAATACCTCCTTTCTTCGGAAACTACTCACCCGTGTTGTGCGTGCTACTGTTGTCTCTGATTAGAAGGGAGCTTCAGCTGTAGGGTTGCAATTTAAGGAGCTTTTCCATACAAAAACATTACTCTTTTAATGATAAATGCCATCTACTCGATAGATCTAGCTACGAAATAAAATACTATTCGGCCAAAACCTTCAGCTTGTAAGATAGAGCAACTTCGACAGCTCTTTACCAAAGGTAGTTTTTTCCAAATAAAGCAAAGGTCTCATCGGCGTACAGTTTTCTTCATCAATCAATTTTCTGCTTCATTCAAGCTGTTTGAAGATTTTAACGAAAGGATAAACATTTTGTGGAAAAAGTTCAAACCGATAGATTAGCCGAAAGATTTTCATTCTCTGGATGGATTCTCCAATTCCTTTACTTTCTGTGAACTGTTTTTATACCTAGTCAAGGCCATCAGATATTCCGACAAATTAAATTACACATAAAACAATAATAACAATTGTTGGCGCGACAGTCCACAGGGGGACCGGGGCCCAGCTTGCTCATCAACTACTCGTACTGTGCGCGCTACTGTTCCCTCACGAGTAGAAGGGACCTACAGTTTTTTTTTGCCGACTCCGAACGGTGAAGTTTGAGAAGCTTTCTTAGACTGATATCACTCTTTGAGTGTTGTCAGCAGCTCGATAGAGGTGGTGCAGTGAAATATTCGAGGTGTTCAGCCGGGAATCGAACCTAGACCCTCCAGCGTGTGAGCGTCGCACTCTACCCACTACGCCACGGCGGCCACAACAATAAGCAATTTTTCTCTAAAAGCATATTGTAGAAGAAAGAGGAAGTGCTCTCATTTCACTCCCTGTCATCCCTCTATTTGAAGTAATCAGTCTTAAACAATCTTTTTCTTTCTACTTTTTATAATTTTTGGTTTTTATGATACTCCTACCTTTATGAAGAAGAAGTTTCTGTATCTAAATTTATTACGACATAAAGCGTTTACGTGGTTTTCGCAAAGTTTTTAACGACCATTTTCCTGTTGTCGCCTGAAATTTGTTTATTACTGATGACGGAACCGACTTGATTATGGTTTGATCCAGAGGGAATTTTTCTCTTTCTTTTCTCCTGTTTTGGATTACTGAAAATTTTTTGAAAGAGGAACACGTTTCCTTCGTTGCAGGTATAACAAAAAACATTTAAACTGTCTTTTTTGTGAGAGAACAGTTGAGTTGAGAGTCTGTAGGCCACTAGAAAATTGTCCGATTATGCAAAAAATGATGAGCATTTCCTTCTGCTCTCATTAAATATCCGCAAATGTCAAGAGAAGTCGTACCACCATAGCTATACATCTGTTTTCTCAAACCTAGCTTTTACTCTTCAACACTTTGAACTATTTACCATAGAGTAACATGAATAACCTCTAGAACGTCATTCCATTTGAAGTACTTTGCATTATTTGTCACCGTTGGTTGCCTGCAAGGGAAAACTCCAAGGACCGCATTCTTTCGGGATATTTTGCCGAGGGATTACAAACCTCATAATTTATAATCCCCCCGGGTGTAGATTAGTGCCTATACACATGCAGCAGCCGGAACAATACACGTTTCGAATCCCTTACGTCGAAGAAAATTACGAAAATTTCACCCACAATGCCAATCAATGACACACATACACACGCAGACGTGCATTTGGCACACAAAGGACAGAGCGAAAAGAATCATTTCATCTCAAGGATAGCTCGTGAGTAATCTAGCTGATTAACTTTCACTTTGGGCACTCCCCGACAAAAATCCTCAACAACAAAAAAGCGAAGCAGAAAAAAGGAACCGAAACAAAATCGAAACGTATCCTGTGTTCGGCATGGCCCCACCATTGTCGCCACCACACTCCCGTCTATTTATCTTTCCCTCTTACTGTTCAGCTACCCTAACTAACTACCGTGATCCGTCATTATCTGACGTTTTTAGTCGGTAAACATTTTGTTGGCCTCTCCCAGCTCCTGCAAAGACCGAAAGACGTCGACGTCAATGTCGACGACGACGAGGACGACTGTGACACTGTGTGTACCACAATAACGAGCTCTCTTCAATATCGATCTCCTTACGCCTTGGTCGCATCGCATCTTCCCTCGCATCCACGTGGGTGAATCATTTGAACACGGGAGGCCGTGCGGAAGGACAGACTGTGTTATCTGATGTAATGTTCCGTATACGCCTCGCCCACCCGAATCGACCCGCAACAAGACAAGATGGACTCCAGGCCAAAGTATTCCTTTCATGTGAAGAAATGTGTAAAAACACCCAACAATGAATTTAATCGAAGCACTCTTCCCCTTCTCGGGCAGGGGGCCGCATACACAGAGGGACACAAAACAGAACCCATCACCGCCATCCGCTATTCGCCATTCGCCATTCGCCACTCACCGCCCACCGCCCACTGGCCCCGCCAGCCATCTCATCTGATTCACTGCAGGATGCTTGACAGCTTGACTAAGAAGATGAAAATGGGTTACAAGTGCAAAACGGTTAACGCGCTCAACAAGCGTCTCCTTGGCTATGGGCTGACTGGCTGCCTGGTTGACGGACGGATGGAGAAGATGGTAGGCACTTTCACGTTTTTTTTTTCTTCACCCGTTTTTCTTCTTTTGCTTGATAACGGAAGAGAGTCATAAACTGGCTGGCAAGGACCTACTTTCCTTTCTTTTCATCCCTCAATACAATTTCAAATCCTTGAGTGCGCCCTTAGCGCCTTGAATACAGAAGGCGAAAACGTCCTCTTAACAGACTCACTACTTTATCCTAATTTGTTCCATGTGAACGTGCTGGCATTGTTTGAAGGGTGTGAGTTGTTCTCCTACCTGGAGAAGACATAATTGCTCGACCGATGCCATATTTGAATTTGAGAACGCCCAGAACATTCCTTTCATGCTCAGCGTCGTCGCAACCGGCGGTGTCATCGACCAGCAAAAAGGGAAACAGGGAATGGTGTAAGAGGATTTCCGATTCGTAAATCATATCACATGCCCTAGAGGAATTTCATACTCTGGCAATTGGAGTGAGGGGAATAAGGGAGATGATGATGGAGATCCGCCTCTATTCAATTCACACATTCCAGCAGACACTTCAGCCCCAACAACTGTGCACCCCTGTCCCGCCCCTTTCGACGACGTCAGCTTCGACGACGAGCTAAACAACTAAAACAACGATGTTAACTCGACGTGGAATCATGCGAGAAACTGTGGCCCGTTTTGGTAAAATATCACTTTCAGGGCAGTAGTAGCTGAAATTCTACCAGTACACACCCCACAAGAAGTTTTTCCAAATCTCTCCAGTATCCTACGGCAACTCGGTCCCTTATCGCCGCCCTGCTCCGCGCCCCGGCATCGGTCTCTTGCTGCACACGCTTACGTCTTTAGCTCATTTGATGGTTGGGGGAGAGGGAACTCAACCGCTCAACTGGAATAAACTTTAAATGTTACGATTTAAATCGGGCTCCTGCAGACCTGCAGATCTGCTCCAACTGCTGATCCAATATTTATAAGGCGAATATTGGAGTATCCTTAAAGGGGAGAGCTGACGTGGCGGTGTACGTGTGCAAATGATTTTTATTTATTGCCGCCGCTGCTTTTCTTCGCATTTCACTTTTCGAGAGTGGCAAGACTCGAACCAAAGATACTGCCATTCACGATTTCTCCTCGCTGTGTGGGTCTGAAAGTGCCGAGCAGGGAACGTTTTCAATTCAATTAAAGGATTTTTTTTCCCGGAGTCTCTCTTGGTCTCTTCCCGTCCGTTTGTTGTTTGTATGATGCACATCTTGGTGATGGTACAGCTCTGGCGATAGGACTTAGGGCTTGGGATAGAGATTGCATTGGTCATGACAGACTGATATATGGACATTGAAGCGTGGGGGGCAAATCATGAAGCTCAGCATCGGCGATAATTGAGTGGATTTCGATTTCCTGTGCTATGGCAAATATTCGACGTCGGGAAGGAAGAACATGCTCCGAGAAGCAATTTCAAAATGACTGGAGCCAAGCGTTTTTAACAAGAAGACAGGGGCGCCATCTGTACTGGTCATTGTTCTTATTCCAGCAAATTATTGAAAATGATTTGGCTTTCTGAGAGTACTCAGGAATCGACATCGTATAGGGGGAAGCAGTCAGGCACATAAATTGGTCAAGACGGGTAGCTGGCTATAAGGAAGACAAGGATCGGCTAAAATAAATAATAATTGTTGGCGCTACAGTCCAAAGGAGGACCAGGGCCTAGCTTGCTCATCAACTACTCGTGTTGTGCGCGCTACTCACGAGTCGAAGGGATCACAGTTTTTTTGCCGACTCCGAACGGCGAAATTTGAGAAGCTTTCTTATACAGTTATTACTCTTTGAGTGTTATCAGCAGCTCGAAAGAGGTGGTGCCGTGAAAAATTCTACAAAAATTGGTGTTGAGCTGGGAGTCGAACCAAGACCCTTCGGCGTGTGAGCGTCGCACTCTACCCACTAAACCACGGCGACCACCATCTCCTAAAATGCGAGGTTAAAATTGTAAGAATTACATGAAAGTTTAGAAGACATGTTTTCACACACAGTACCTGGAAACGGGCTTATTGAATAGAGGCAGTCCAAGATACAAAGTCTGTTATTATGTTCTATGGCGCGAGGAATTTATAATAAAGAGTGCAATGAAGGTCATGCCGCTTCGTTAACTAGAAGGCAATAATGATCGCAGTCTTTCTAACCAAGCTAGACGAGAAAAATTAAAAAATGTACATTTATTGGATGGCACAACAGTCCAGAAGCTCATCAAAGTTAAGTATCCTCAGCACGTGGTCTACCGACTAGTACTGCTTGAGTGCTGTCAGTAACTTGAAGGTTGCAGTCCCGTGAAAAATTTATGTTCAATCCCGACTCGAACCTGAAGCAATCGTCATGTGGAAACAGTCCATTCTAAATCTTTTAACGCCAGACTTTGAAAATTTGTGTCTTTACACAAAATTCAGTTTCTAGACTTTTGTTTGTTTGAATTGTCCACTCTTTCACTATGCGTGGATTACAAGCATAGCTAAAATAATTTTTTTGAAACGAACAAAATATAATAAATTAGTTAATAGGTTCAGGGACAAATAGGGGGCGAAATTAACAAAAAATCCAGAGCCGAAGTCCTTGCCCGACTATGGTTATTTTGTTAGTTATATGTCCCAGGACTTATTGAGTGATATGTTACCAGCAGCTGGTGGCTGGCTGGATGAAAAGCTGCAGCGTTGCTAAGGAAATATCGACCGTTTCCCAACTTATGTTCCCCAATAGCAAATACTTCTGGTAGAAGGTATTTTTTGGAGCTGTACAACTTGGTTGGTAACTATTTCAAACCTGAAGTCATGTTACGGCAGAAAACGGTTAAAAATAAGAACACAAAATTACGAAGCCAAAGTTGACTTTATTCATTGTCGTTCAAAACTCGAGTAACTGAATTTTCTTAAAACATCAAAACTAACAGCTAATACAAACATAAGCAATACCGAGAGACAAAAACGGCCGCTTTACAAAAGGGGAGCATGTAAAAAAGAGACACATGACAATCATTCGTAAACAACACACATGCTTCTTGCGGCGTCTTTTTTTTTTTGTCAAGCCTGCGTTGTAACAGGTTGCTTGTGATAACATGTAGGTTGTAATTGAGTTTGGGCAGACTGCCCCCGAACTTTGTGGACGAGGAGATACATGTTTGTCTTCTCCATAATGCATCCACTTAGAGACATGTGTCTATTATTTCATGTTTATAAACATATTAGATTCCAATGATGCTGCTGTTGAAATGCTGCTACTGCAGAGCATGCCGAGGTATTTACTTTTAGTTCGCTTTAGCATTTCGACATGAACAGACTTGCAGACGAAGTAGATTCGGCGTATGGGCCCAAAACCGTTTAACCAGACTTTAATAAGCGAATCTTCTTTAGCGATGAAGTGCATTTTTGACTGAATGATCAATAAACAAAACAATCATATTTGGGGGCTGATAATTTTCAAGTGTATGTAAAAACACCGAAAAATCAACAAAAAGTGATTGTTTAGCGTGCTTTATGGGTTGATGGAATAATTGACCAGAACTTCTTTACCAGGTATACCGGTATGAAGTGAGCGATACAAATGTCTCGATAGGGAACATTTGTTGTGAACGAGCCCGTATTTTTTTTTTTTTGTTTGTTTGCTATGACATCTGTGAAATATTTAGTATACATCAAGTCATTGAACAGACAATATCATATTTTTTCATCGTGTTAAAAATTTCGAATCTTGTACCAGAAAGTGATGATTTGCGGAAAGCATTAATTTTTTGTTTTCATTTGAAAGAAAAAGTGCTGCAGAGTCGCATCGAATGCTTGTCGAGGCATATGGTGATCGTGCAGAAGCAATATGCAAAAGATAATTTCAACGGTTCAGAAATAATGATTTTGATGTGAGACGTGGAAGACCACTAAAAAAGTTTGAAGACGCCGAATTGCAAACGATATTGGATGAAGATGACACTTCGAGCCAAAAGCAAATGGCAATCATGTTAAATATTGCACAACAAACAATTTCTGACCATTTAAAAGCTATGGGGAAGATCCAAAAGTGTCGAAAATGGGTGCCACGTGAATTGAATGAAAGACAGATGGAAAACCGAAAAAATACTTGTGAAATTTTGCTTCGGTTTTGCATCGGATTGTTACTGGCGATGAAAAATGGATTTATTTGAAGTATCCTAAACGGAAAAATCATGTGTTAATCTGGGACAACCATCAACATCGACTGCAAGACCAGATCGATTCGGCAAGAAGACAATGCTGTGTGTTTGGTGAGACCAGAAAGGTGTGCTGTACCATGAGCTCCTAAAACCTGGTGAAACCGTTAATACTGATCGCTACCGACAGCAAATGATCAATTTAAACCATGCATTAATCGAGAAACGACCAAAATGGGCCAGAAGACACGGCAAGGTAATTTCGCTCCATGACAATGCACCTGCACACAAAGCCAAACCGGCTAGCCAAGCAGCTATCCCACCCGCCGTATTCACCAGACTTGGCTCCTTCCGACTACCAGATGTTTTCATCGATAGGACATGCATTGGCTGAGCAGCACTTTGATTCCTACGAGGAAAATTGAAAATTGGGTGTCTGATTGGTTCGCTTTAAAAGACGAACAATTTTATTGGCGTGGTATTCACAAATTGCCAGAAAGGTAGTCAAAATGCATAGAAAACAATGGCCAATACTTTGAATAAAATGTGTTTACTTTCCCATTGATAATTAGTGTTTTATTTTCAAAAACGCTCATTTCATACCTGTTAAAACAATGCTGACCAAAAGGTTACAGTCAATGGTGGCCGCTATAGAGGCAAAATTATTGCTCTCTCTGTTCATCAATTGAACAACTACGAATATAATGTGTATAAGCCGTTGTTGTTACAACTTGACGGCGCATCATGTCATAAAGCTCGTGTCGTAATTTGTTTATTAAGGGAGAGGTTTGTAAAACGCATAGTTACATTACGGAGGCGTTAGTTCGTCCACAGGGGGACCAGGACTTAGGTTGCTCATCAACTACTCATGTTGTGCGCGCTATGTTCTATCATAAGTAAAAGGGAGACCCTAAGGTTTTATACCGATTTCGAACGGCGAAGTTTGAAAAGCTTTTTCTTAGACCATTATTACTCTTTGAGTGTTGTCAGAAGCTCGAAAGAGGTGGTGCTGGAAAAATTCGAGGTGTTCAGTTGGGAATCGAACCTAGACCTTCGACGTGTGAGTGTCGCACTCTACCCACTACGCCATGGCGGCAACATGTAGATTCAATTAAAAAAGAAAGCTTTATTAACACTCAAAAACACTTTTAATAGTGCATGTTTAAGTGCTTCCAAAAACAATTGCCAACTACATCCATATGCCAGACATCAATGGTATTTGATAAGGTATTGGTAGTATAAATTACCTTCCGATGAAAATCGACAATAAGTACTAGGTCTGTTCAAAAAATAAGGTGAGATTCAAATTTCTCGGGCTACGTACATTCGATCATCGATTTTCTTATTTTGTTATGTAATATTTTCATCTCGAACATGTGCTTACAGTTTCAGCTATGTGGCATATTTACTTTGTCGGTGAGAGGCTTACAAGTTTGAAGTCTCGGTCTTGGCTTCCCTTGACTCTTTCATTGAGACGACTGGACTCCGGTTTCGACGTCATAACCATATACCTATGATTCGTCAGCAGTTATGGCCCTTTCAAGGAAATATGGAACGCGGCTGACGTCATTCAACATTCCTGAGTGATGTCCATGCATCACGGAGGAATGCACCACGTCACATATGTTTTGATTAAAATTCGCTGCCACATGATTCATGCCCAAATTATTTAAATAGGTCAAGTATACATTATGGCCATTCAGTTTTGTTCTCTTCTTCAGTTTATCTGCTTTAATATCAACCCGCTGTGACCATTAGGTTGTACAAACTTCTCTGTACTAACAGCACCTAGCCAGAAAAACAAAAAAATTTATTGGCTAATAATTGTTGTGATTTCGGCTTCTGTCAGTCAAGGTTTACCCTGTTTCTTGATTCCTCAAATTTCTTCCATAAATAAATGAATGTTGACATTTTAAGTTTATTGCATGGATTGTGTTTAAAAAAACTTATTGTGTTGCATGGTACAAACTCCTGTTGAACATTTTACTATGGCTTATGACGGCTTATTTGCTGTGTTTTGAAAGGCGCGCTTAGACATACGTTGGCGTTCAAACACTTCTGCGTGAAAATAGGGTTGAAGCACTGTACAAAATAATAGCGCCATGATCGACTTTGTCACTATTTTGCTTTTCGACTTTGTCGTTACTTTTCCCACCATCATGCAAACCCATCATACACGAGTATGCTGCAAAACATCCTTATTCCATCAGTAATAAGACCCATAAACAAGATAAGAAAAAGTGCATTCTGAACTTAGAAAAGGCCTGTTGTCTGGAATGACACCGAATTTCGAATGGTGCAAAATAGTAGCACCAATTGCAAAAATTTATAAATATGAAGTTTTTGTTTTTATTTTTGTTATTGGATTTTGATCGTATAACCTTAATTTTTAAGTACAGCGTTACAACGTCGTGGTGGTCGCCGTGGCGTAGTGGGTAGAGTGCGACGCTCACATGCCGAAGGGTTTAGGTTCGATTCCAAGCTCGACACCAATTTTTGAAATTATTCACGGCACCACCTCTTTCGAGCTGCTGACAACACTCAAAGAGTAATAACTGTCTAAGAAACTTCGCCGTTCTGAATCGGTAAAAAACTTTAGGTGCCTTTTACTCGTGAGAGAACAGTAGCGCCCACAACACGAGTAGTTGATGAGCAAGCTAGGTCCTGGTCCCCCTTCGGACTGTAGGGCCAACAATTATTATTATTATTATGTTACAACGTCGTGGCATGGAGTCGATTAAGGCCTGACATCGCTGAACAGGGATATTCTTCCACGCAATCTGTATAACATCCCATTGTTATTTTGTATTCTTGGGGTTAACTTCATATACAGTTATTTTTACATTTGTCCAAAGGTTTACAATGGGATTCTGGTCCGGAGACTGCAGCGGCCCCTCCATAACTTGAACTCCATTGCTTTGGAAAACTTCTTTGGCCAAGTTGCTCGTGTGTTTGGGGTAATTGTCTTGCTGTAGAATCCATCTAAGCGGCATATTCCACACGGCGTAAGGTAGCATGGTTTCTCTCATTATGCTGACATAAACACCAGCAGTCATCATCGGTTTTATCCAGAAAATGGATCCCACTTTACCACCATTTTACCATAAATGGAAAACTTTCCCATACGTTAATTTTTACTACGTCTACAGTCTTGATAGTACACTCCGGTTGAAACTCTCGGTTGCGAACAAATGTTCTGGTCCCAGGAGAACCAAACAAAACTATTTTCCGATATAATATATTCCGATATTTAGAAGGTTCTCAGTTCAGGTGTTCTTTCGCAAATTTCGTTCGTTTCAGAAGGTTGATTTTTGACAGTATAGGTGAATTCTTCTTTACCAGCCCTCTTCTTATTGTTGATGTCGCCACGGGTAAATTTAACTCATCTCTTATTTTCCTAACGTTCATAAACAGGTTACGTTTAACCAATCTTACTGTTTGTCGTTCATCGGCGAGAGTTAGTTCCGGGTTTCTTCCTCTTTTTTATTCCTTTTGAACGATTTTTTTGGAGTTTGCGATCATTTTATTTGAATACCCAACAATTTCATTTGTAAGTGTTACCCTAAGAAAGCATTTTTTTCTTAAGGCACGTTTCTCGGGAGTACAATGCACACCACGGCCCATTTTACTTTGCTAACAACGCTGCACTTTTGAAATACAGGTAATCCTCCTACAACGCGGGTCACTATAACGGGATTTCGCTACAACGCGGTTTCAAAATGCGGTCATTTTCTTACGACGCTACTCTTACAACGCGATTTTTACAAAAGTTTTTATGTACGAACATTTTTTCAAATATTTACTATTTTCATTTGAAAAGGGTTTTCTTTCCCAAATTAAATTCTTTGCATTTTGTTCATACTTTGATGCCTATCTTAAGAGAGTAAAGGATTCCTCGACGTTCTAACATCACACAACGATTTATGCTACTTTCAATTGATGTAGTTAGTTTTTTATCAGTCTGTTGTCGCCATTGCGAGTAAAAGCATCAATCTAAAAACGCATGTAAAAATTGCGAAAAAATATTCGATGTAATTATAAAAAAATTGTGAAACCGTTTTTGTTTTTTTCGTAAAAGAGTAGACGATGTAGTGACAAAGACAAATGAAAAATCAGCTGGAGATAGATCGTTCCGACGTTGAAACTGAAAACTTCTCACTAAAAAATATCGAGAAAGCTTTAAATATTTCAAAGTAGTTGGAAGAATACATATTGGAGAACGACCCTTTAAGTGATAGAGCAGAAATATGTAAAAGAAATCTTCAAAACAGTTTATCTCCCTATCAAGAATTTTATAAAGATTTGCGAAATAAGAGCAAACGAATTTCAATGGAAGACTTTTTCAAACCAACAATCGTCGAAATGATGCCCGAATTTGATAGTGGATCAAGCGTAGATTTTGAACAAAACGTTCGAGACAAATCATTCTAAGTAATGAGGAGGAGTAGAACGTTATCGTTCTATTTTGGCTTTAATTTATTAAATCTTTCAACTTGACTATTTTACGTAGAATTTAAATTTTATTTTATTTTATTTTGTTTTGTTTTGATTTTGTTTAAATAAGTGAAGTGTTATTAAATTACAAAAATGTATTAAGCACATATTTTTACTACACAAATTCCAACATTTTATTGAAAAAATGTTTACTTTGGAACCAAACTCTGATTTTTGTATGGAGCTCATATTTCCTGCAACACGATTTCTTAAACGCATCATTTTGTGGGAACCTATTCCCCGCGTTGTAGGAGGGTTAGCTGTATTATCTTTTAGTGACTAGAATAATATGCGATATAGTTTAAAACCAAAAAAAGAAACAAAACACAAAACACTATGTAAACGAAACCTCCAATCAGAGTGAAATTGTGCTATTACATAATTTGAATTCGTTTGTATTTTCAGCAGCATGATGACGAAATAACATTTTTTTTTATCTTGTTCATGGGCGACTGATGAAATTAAAATGTGGTGCGATAAATATGAGGTGCCTGCCTGATTATAGAAAAAATACAAAGTCGAACAGTGCTTTTATTTTGCACAGTGCTGTACATGGAATGCATTTTTGTTTGCATTTTCCCCTTTTTTACTTGCCGGTTATACGGTTTTCTTTCAAACTTCTCTTCAGCTCGTATCTCGTACCATTTGAAAGTCCTACTTCAAAGCAAAGCATGATTCTCCGTAAAATTGTTGTGAGTGAGTACTCAGTGCGTTCCACTTGTAAAGGCATACTTCCCATCACTATGGACACAATGTTGAGTTGCCACTACTCTCTCTTACATATTTCAAATGAAGATACCCATCAGTGTTTCAGGCACGTAATTAAAATTCACTGAACTGTAATTCACGCCAGGCAGCTGCACACATCCTTTGATAGCCCTGCACTAATGATTTCGCGGTAATTTTAACTTTTCCATGTGGAAATTTACTTTTCGCCCAAATTCAATCAATGACTGACCAAATTCCCTTTTCATAGTTTCACCTCTATCGGTTTGCAGTCAACTCTCATGTAGTAATGTAGTACCATCAATAAAAAGCATCCTAGTTTTCTCTGTTTAAATTCAGTTGGTTGCTCTTGTCCTTGCAGAACAGTAGCTAACAAAAAAAAGTTGTAGCCAGGGAAGGTAAGCTCTGATCAGTTGTATGATGTAGTGCGTTTCTGGTAAATAAATTGGGGTGTCGGATAAAGTTTGAGAATTAAATTTTGTTCTGTTCTCATCAGTTATCATAGAAACTCTTGTAAAACAGCGTGAAAAGGGGCTTATGACATAGTCTTCAATCACTTTGCAGTTCTGTGAACACCAAAGGAGTATCGTCTATGTCCAGAAAGGTTATTATATTTATAACCGTTGTGATTTGTTTACTTTCCAGTTAATAACTTAATCACTACTCCTTTTGAAGTTGGAATTTAGGTATAACCGTGTGAAATATAAAATAACGTAGATAAATATTCAGTCTTAATGTAGGTTGCTAACTGAAATATCGTCATTCAACTAATGACAGTTAAAACTGATAAGACAATGTTCAGCAGCTTCAGCTTTAACGCATCACAAAAATAAATTAACTTAAATTCATAAAAATTTCGAATAGAATAAAATGTGCTTTCAACAACCCTTTACAACGTGTAATCCGCATTTTCCCATATGCCCGCAACAGTGATTACAAAAGCATTTCACAAGCAGCAACCGACCTCTGATATTTCAAGAAATAAATCAACTCCTCCGCGTCAGACATCCTCCCGCAGGACAACCTCAGAATAACAAACCTCACGAATTTTGAGTAGATGACATACATACTAAACAGTTTGGCTACTTTTGCAACTCTTTGCCAATGACCTCTCCCACACACACACGCACGCCTTACCCAATTTACTAACTTCCCACTCATCATGCACCGCGCACGTTAACAATTCGCTTCATAACACCCATAATTTTGTAGAAATGCCCTGAAACTGAATTATTGAAATTCTATTTAACCTTATCTTGCTGTGAAAACACTTTAATTTGCAGTCCCATCACTAATTCAGGGTCCACATTCAGGTCCTACCCACTCCTATGGGGCCTTTCAGTAGGAAAAAAGACGGACAAATAATCAATAATGCAAGCCAGCCCTCAGACAAGCCGACGTCGTTACTCGCCGTTGGCTGGGACAGGAATTGCATGCATTCAGCTGTTGGTGTTACCACTTCACCACTGGTAGCTTCATAAAATATTTACCGTTACATTTGTATAACTGACAATTACAAGACGCTCCAACCGCCTCCAGATATGCACAGAAACGCGGGGACAGAGCGCAGGAGCTTCTGGCCCGCCAGCAAAATGGGCAATTTGTTTCCCCAGCGTTCACAGGAGTCGAGGGATGGCCATTCAGCGCGGCCTCATTTGGTCCTGAATCATGCACACACTTGAGCTCATTATCTATTTATCGTGCGACAGTTGGCTTAGTGGTGGGGGGGGGGGGATTTACAGCTCACAGACGGCCGACATAGAGCTTGGGGCATGCATTTTCCAGGGCTAAACTGCCGTTGCTGCATCCGAGCGCAGGGCCGGCGGAAGCTGTCCACCCCTCCGATTTCAGTGTTTGTTTGCGGGCCAAGGCGGGGACGATCGAAGGCAGTAGGCACCCGTCCTCCCGACTAAAAGGTGAGCTAACCACTGGATACGGCAGACGATACGCCGGATGCGGATAGCGTGCCAGAATTGCATGAATTCCACGTCACCGGAAATATTAACCACGCTAAGCGCTGAATAATGGTTTCGGGGAAGAATGGCTTTACAGCTAGACCACATACCCATCCACGGATACAGCCAAACGAAATTTATGTTTTCTTCTGCGCTCTGACGTCGCTTTTATTATTTATCCCTACGACTTGGATTTCCCCATGTGGGGCGGCATTCAGTTTGTGCTTTCTGGAATTTCTCGTTAGTTTCCTCTTTCAATTGTTTCTTTGGTGTCGGAGGGTGGGAGGCATTCTGAATTGGCGTGGAGTCAAAATCCGTCTGCTGACGCTTAAGAATTCAGACTTTTAAGCATTTCAGAAGTTTGGAAGTCAGCATGTCGTGTCCTGCGGCAATTAAGAGCCTCATTAAGGGTAATTAATTCGAAGGAACAGTTCTAAAAGGATTTCCTCTTGTTCCGGGATTGCACGAAGTGTGTATATGTGTGGATGTAAAGTAAATCATGGACGGCTGCGGGCGGAGTCTACCCTCCTGCCAACCACTCACCAAATGGTGACTTGGCCGATATTTGAAAACAAACATATTCGTCTTCAATGAGATCTTGATTTTAACTAATCACCATCGCCCACTGCGAGTTCCACAGCAATTACGTAACCGAGACACTCGTCACTTGGGGTGTAAGATACTCACATGAGTTAAGAAAGAGGTTTACGACAACTCGAAAATTTGCCTATCACGGAAGGTTTCTAGAGTCAGTGACCAATTAAAAAAAATTGCGTGGTTTCTCAGAGTGTTCTCGACAAAGCTAAATGCGCAATTTGTTGTCATACGTTGGAACAGAAGTGACTGACATACGGTCATTATTGAAACAATCTGTTACTCCATCTTCGCATGAAGGGGAGAGTATTATGTAAGCACATTACGAAGAAATTAAGCAACTCCCCAATAGGAGCAAGTGTCTGCACCCTTAAAGAACTTTCGCCTATTCCCGCTGGCACCATTCGAATCGTTGACGTTCTGTAAACGATATGTAAGTGTAGCAAGAATCAAGCATTAGAAATTCATTTGTGCACAGAAATTCGTAGTTGAGTAGTTTGGGTAAAAATCTCTCTTGCAGAGAGTAACTCTGCCGAAACTTATGAAACGACTTTTCGTAGAAATTCGCTAAATTAAGTGTAAACAGCTACCAGATATACAAAGTCGAGCAAATGTCATGACGCCCGTGTGGTGATTCTTGAAAAATGAGTTGTATAAATGATGTTAGACAAATGTTTATTTAGTTTAGTATTTATTCAAGTTTAATTTAATACATATAATCTCAGGAGCAAATTATCACTTAATGTTCCTTGTTATTAATATTAAATAGAGTACAATGTTTCCAAATATTTATTTGGTTATTGGTTTGACAATATCTTGGGAATAACAAGTTATCCGCCAGGATCAAACACGATCTTCTTCTGTTGCAAGTCTACACACGACTCCCTGATAATTTTGTTCTTTTTGTCCCTGTTAACGTCATTCTCGCTCTCTTTTCCTTTCTCTTCATATTACTCTCGTGATTTTTTGTTCATCTCTTTCAGTAGGCTTCCGCGGACGACCAGACCTGACTTTATTTTCGAATCGGCTTTCCTTATTGTAACAGTTAATCACCAGAAACCAATAAGGAATTTGAAATAATCATAAAATTTTTAAGTTTATTGTTTTTGTGATGCAACTTCTGCCTTACAAACATCATTTCGGAACGCAGCTATCGTCAACCATTACTTTGCGTTGGAAAACACTATACCTTCTGTCTTCCAATTTTTTGATTTAAATGCCCCTTCTAACAGTTTGAAGAGTGAGGAGATCCACCATATAGGCAGCTCACACGTATTCTAAGTTAAGAACAAAAAAAAATCATGTCTGTGAATCAGCTGTTCAGGAGGGGAAATATTATAAAAAACGCTGTCAAAATGAATTCAAGGGCGGGAGACGATGGAGCTGACTGTCACCCTATTGGTCTCTGTTAATCACATTTTGTATGGATGTGCTACTACTATGCCATTTGCCTACTATTTGATTAATTTCCGCATAGCTTTGCTCATGGCAATTAATGATTATTTGACGCTCATTTACTGTTAATTCTTTTTTTTTTTCGACATAACCTGCACGACCGATCGCTTTGTACTGATTGATACACACATGTCATACTTCAAGTGCACTCAAACAAAAAAAACAGAGCTTACAGAACCGTTACAAATTTAAATAGTTAAAACTGGTAAAGTGTAGACAAACGTAAACTTTTGCACTACTTTTTTCATAGATTTTAAAGTTTTATTATGTTTTGCTTGAAATTTGTTTTTAAATTTTTTATGTTGGTAAAACAAACAATAAGGTTTTCTTATAATAAATAACTTAACGCATGCAAATTAAGTCCTTTAGTTGTATTTTCTTTCAAAGATTGAAATCAGAGCACTTTAAGTACCTTGACTTATGCTCGACACTGTATGAAATGTCAGAGGTATTCTTATTTTCACTTTGACTGTCATCTGCTGCCCACAGATTTTTCTTCAACAGAAATTCGTAGAAAGGGGAAATATTTTACTCTCTCATAAGCTCTCTCTTGTGGGAAAAAAAAGCAAATAGAACGCCTTTTGAGAGTTTTTCAGCGAATTTCATAGGCATTCATACCATTTCAGGACAATTGGAACATACCTAGTATTGACCTAGATTGGCGCTTATGTTTAAATTGACACTTGAGAATAAAAAGAAAAAACCCTGCATACATCTAGGTGCTGGTCGTTTCTTAACAGGGGTGCCACTTAATTTTCTTTTTTCGGCAACAAGCCAATCTGAGTTATCCCAAGTTAATTCTACACCGCTCTGCAGTCATTTGAATCTCTAAAATGAAATAGAAGCAGAAAAGAACAAACGCCCTTCAAAATAGTTGGTGAACTTTATTGATGTCGCCTTTGATAAGTTTTGAACATTCCGCTGTCCTCGTAAAACTTCATATTGTGTGATAAGAAAGTTTGATATTGTAAAACTTCACATTGTGTAATAAAAATGAAAGTTTGATATTTTAAAATGCCCATATTGACCACTTGCTATTTTGAAAAGTAAGCACTTTGATTCAATGGATTTCCAAGTACCACGAGTATCCTCTTTGTATAAACTTTCGAGGTATGCATTGTACCAAAAGCGCGACCGTTTGACAGTCAAAATATTAACCAGCGAGTTCAGTAGGTTATGCACGGGTCCATCCTGATCTGTAGCGCCACATGAAGAAGAAAAAGAAAAAGCTCAATCGGCAAAATGTTTCCAAAAGGTCTTTAATCATTGTTTTTAATACTGAAAAAACCCTCATTGAACTTTCGACTTTCACATAAGCATTATCTATACGTCCTAGTCGATTTCTTTGGACCAAGAAACAAGCCCCAATCAGTTTAGAATACCCTACTCCAGGATTCTAAAGACAGCTTTACAGTCTCCTACAAATAGTCGATAGTAAAGACTTAACCAGTTGCTGATGAAACCCTAAAAGCACAGGAAACCATTTAACGTGAAGAACACTGCACCGAGCAAAAGGCAAACGGCAAACGACGCCAATAAGGCGTTCGCTACGGCCATGCCATCTGTTGCAAGGCAAATAAAATCGACACTTACCCCGGCATTTTGTCCAGCCTCAGCAAGCCACATTTATATTCCTCGCATAGTTTTTAATTAAATCCAACGTGCTCTCCGGTCTCAACCGTCGACCACTGGAGTGCTGCGAGGCTCAACCTCATGTGCAGGCATGCCGAGGTAACGATCGATAATTTCTCATTAAAAATGGTCCACAGACGATGCGATTTGAAATTAATACCAATAACACTGCCATTCCGCTGGTCCTCCGAGGACGGAGTGCCACTTGATGCGTCGTCGCAGCACCAATTCCAGTGCCGATGCCATTTCTATTTGCATCACATTCCCAGCGCTATGTGCATGGTGAATTCTTTTATAATCGACCCATCGATCTGCTCTATCTCCCCGCACGAGATATACATTCCAAGGGCTCAAACTTCCACAATAGCTCAATAACGCTCGGCTAAAGTAAACATAATGACAAGGACAATACCGTCCATCTGCCGCCCGCCCCTGCGCACCGCCTTTTATACGTGTGTATATCGCCCGGCAAGTCCGACGGTATAGTTGGATTGGTGGGTCGTTGGGTCGATGCAGGGTCGTAGGCGGCACATTCCTTTGAATGTAATTACTCCGGACGACCGGGTAAGGGGTTGCATTGGTTAAAAGCGGAGGGATCTTGAGCACCCTAAGAATCAGCGACGATGACGCTTTGTTTCTCCTGCTGCTGCAAACAATGGGAGACACACACAAACGCCTTCACATCTCACATCTGGTCGCCAGGAGTCACGGGGGCAGACGCCTCGAGGTGTGGAACGGCGTTGGGTAAACATGGGTAATGGTTTCATATATTCATGACATCTTCTGGGTAAGTTGATTAAGTGCCTTTATGAGTGTCTCTTTAGAATTAAGGCGTTCTCCAGTGGATGGTAATGCCTATCTATAAATCTGATCCAGATAAGCCTATAGTTTCTTTGGAAAGTCCTCGAGGGCGGGTGCGACCTTGAGCAGAAGGGCTTCTCGGCGCTTAACTATTTCAAGGCAGTAAATTTTGTATGACCCAATCTAATTTATTGTTGTGGGCACGTTCATCAGATATACGAGAAGATGGCATAATTTTGATTGAGGTTAAGATGAATGTGGGCCCGACCTTTAGTGGCAACGGAAACGACTTTAAGGACTCTATCGGGACTCTTGAAACTTGTTGGCCCTTACATAGTTTAATATACTATACTTCGGGCGAGATCAAGTAGAATGAAATTAAGTGGAACTTTGCAGTTTTTGCACTTTCTAAGGCCTTGGCATTTTTGGAGATACTGGTAGGTAAATTTTCGCATTTCAGAAGAGATCATGTAGATATGAAGGCGAGCGTGTTGTCCTCTATACGTTTGTTTTACCAAAATGGTAAAAGTTTTGCGGCTACAGTTCACAAATTGCGATCAATTTGGGTTACTATAATGCTCAACGTAAAGTGATTAATGGAAACATTAGCTGAAACTGGGTCTGTAACTGATGTAAAGACAACAACGCGCCTTCAACCAGGTGGATCGACCGAAAATATCGCAGCAGTACGTGATGATGTCTCTCAAACTCCATCCACCTCAATTCGACACCGAGCTCAGCAAATTGGTGTTTCCAAATCTACTATGCAGCGAATTTTGACGAAAGATTTGCATCTTCGTGCATACAAAGTTCAATTGACTGGAGGAACTGAAGCCAGCTGACCACGCACAGCGAAGGGAGTTCGTTAATTAGGTATTGGAGACAACATGAAAATGCTGATTTTACCGATAAAATCATCTTTAGTGACGAGACCCATTTCCATCTTGATGGCTTCGTCAATAGGCAGAATTATCTCATTTTGGGGGAGGAAAATCCTCAAGTGAATCACGAGAAGCAAATGCATCCTCAACGTGTCACTGTGTCTTGTGGATTTTCGTGTGGGGGAATCATTGGACCTTTCTTTTATGAAAATGAGTCAGGTCAATGGTGTTCGGTATCGTGAAATGATAAATAATTTTTTTACCTAGAATTCAAGAAATGAATGTAGATGGGATATGATTTCAACAAGACGGCGCCAGAGAAACAATTTAATTTTTTTATTTAAAATTTAAATATTGCGTTCTTGTTGGGATACCCTTTATAATGTTACTTCTAAAAAATTAATTTTAGCTGTGCTCGTTGTGGTCGCCGTGGCGTAGTGGGTAGAATGCAACGCTCACATGTTGAAGGTCAAGGTTTGATTCCCGGCTGAACACCTCGAATTGTTCAAAGCACCACCTCTTTCGAACGGCTGACAACACTCAATGAGTAATAACTGTCTAAGAAAACTTCTCCAACTTCGCCGAAGGTCCCTGAAGGTCCCTTTCTACTCATGAAAGAACAGTAGCGCGCACAACACGAGTAGTTAATAAGCAAGCTGCGCCCTGTTCCCCACGTGTCTCGGTGTTAAATTATTATTCTTATTATATATGATGGGGCAAAGAAGAATTTAAGTTCTTAATCAACAAAATGTGTGCCTCATAAGACAGTAATGGTAGGAGCTGTTATGGATTAATTATCCCTTTCGCCTTTCGTCTACGATAACACGAGTAGTTGATGAGCAAGCTAGGCCCTGATCCACCTGTGGACTGTCCGCCAACAATTATTATTATAATTATTATAAAGGTAATTGAAATTCCTTATGGTTTCCAACTCTTAGCACTTTAAAAGGAAATTAGAGGAAGGAAGTCACTGCCGCAATTGTAAACACTAAAGGGTCAAGGCTTCAATTAAGACTACCATTGTGTACACTCATTGACGCTTAAAATCTGAACAAAGAGAAAGCCTTCTCGTAATTATGTTTTTCATTGCTTCTATTAACTTGTTGATTCCGTTGTTAGTAATTATAACGTATACGTATTGCCTTTACTTAAAGAAGATCTTATAAGGCAACATTATATTGAAAACAAGGATTGCTGTCAACAAGCTACAATGAATGATGATACAAATGTTTCATGTAATATTTGACACATTTATGAATATTGATCACGTGGTATTCGGCTGGCAAAAAATAAGGTGTTGCGGAGTGGAGTAGAATACAAAAGTGTCTGGACCAAATAGGGCTGTATACACGTTATTCACTATGGTTTCTAGAAACGATGAACAAGTTGGAATTAGTTATTTCAGAAAGAAGGTTATTGTACTGCGGTCTCATTCGAAAGATGTGAAGCCCTCTAAACCCTTATATCAGTTATCACTGTAACAATAAGGAGAAAAATATAGCAAACCACATTAATAAAGGTTTACCTTAAGTGCGAAATTGAAGAAATTCGCAAATTCTAATTCATCTGCATATAGTTCACTTTAAATTTATTTATCAGTAATACCAATATTTGTTATTGATCTATATTATCTCCAACAGCGCTCCAAAAGTGCGATTAAGGTAAAAATTCGCTCTTTTAGTAACAACCAAGAAATGTCCCAACTATTGAATGACAGTTCCAGTAGTCAAGTTCGTTTTCGATTGTCAATTCTCGTTACAATTTCAAACATAAGATTTTTATACAAGATGGACTGGGGCTACAGACCTTAACCGCGTTTTAATCTCTTATGCTTTGTTGTGCAAACATGAGGACTTGATATATTTATTTCTAACCATTTACAATAAGCAACAATAAGGTTTTAAGAACCAATTTTCTAAACTACGAGTACATCAACTGATCCACGGAAATCTAAACTTTTTAAAAATCCCACTATCTGGCAATGCTGTCTTATGAAAAATGCTGAAACTTTTCCAATTTGAGACGGCCATTGAACTAGGCACAACATTTCATTTTCACCACCTGCCCATCGGTTACTTCGACTTTTTGTCCAAGTGTTCAGCCACCACACAGCAAAACCACAGCTTTGCCGTGTGAACTCTCTAATCCATCTTAACAAGCATTATGCAGGCCCGAGGATTTAAGCCACTTAAAGCCTCATTAAAAACAAAACAAGGCCTTCCAACAACTTTAACTAACAATTGACCCGATTCCCCCTTCAATATAAGTACGATTTGCGAACTTCCCACTCCCCTCCCGGCATCATGCGCCGCATGCACGTACGTTTGTGCGTACACACGGAGCTGCAGGCCTTCAATTTCACCCCACCACTAACCAAAGTCATTAAATTAAATTTAATAGCCTCACAAAGAACAACCACAAAAATTTAAGGTTATCCCCACAATTGATTCCATGACGCCTCAAAAGTAAAACACCAACGGCTGCCAAACTCCGCCAATTCCTTGCACCCTTAGCCGAACTGTGCTGTGCCCCTGCGCCCGGGCCAAAGGTGCTTCGAATAATAATCAAAAGAAAGGAAGAGAAAAGACAAAACAAAATCCACAGATTCGGATCCTTTTTCTCTGCTGCCACCCGTCACTGTTGCTGCCACCGTTTGTCACATGTAAAATCGATTTCATTTCCTGGCAGATTTGCGAATGTTCAACATTCGTGCGATACAGATTGGGGCTGTGTGTACTCCGGCATCAGCATCAGCGTCAATTCAATCGATGAATACATTTTCGGATTACTTAGCCACCCCTGCAATCTGGTGCCGTGTGTGCGGGCCCCCTTCAATTCGCAGACTCTCTCATACATGAAATAATAATTTTTTTTATATCAGCGAAAATGTCTGCGCCAATTTCATGGCGTGGCTGGGTTTGATCTGGGCTGGGGGCGGAGGCGTGCTTGGCATGTTCCGTATCTTGCAGAAGTACCTCGGATTCTAGGTCAACGATCTTCGGCGCTTTTTTTGTGCGAATGCGGTGTTTGGCGAGGTACGGAGGGAGACGATAACAAATCCATGTGCCGACTCTTGCCGCCACACCTTTGCGGCGTCCTGTTGTGTGCCCCGTCGTCCTCCGTGGAGGAATTTAGTTCATATCGGAATTTATTATCACGGAAAAAATCAAACCCACTCGAGGTTCCCCCGCCAGGCTTCTCCGCTTCGTGTGCGTGAATGATTTCAGCTTCGCAGTCAAATTGTGTGCGCTCCAAGCGGAACTGAGAAATTGTGATCGATTTTGTCATTACGGAGGCAACGGAAGGACGACGTGGCTTTCATAAAATTTCCATTCAACTGGGCGAAGCACTTTGGGAGCGAAGACATGAAGATCGCGGAGAACAAGCCAGCATTGTTATTCCAACAAGACTGCTCCTGCTTGTGCTCCGTGAACGTAGTTGTCCTCGGCTTTGTTGATTTTTTTGCCTTGTTCGTACCGACGGGGACTATCGCAAATAGTTTCTTGGTGCTGTGATTGTTTTCATTGGATTGTCGAAAACATGTAGTCCTCCATCGAGATGAGAGGTGATTGTGTATCTGATGCGACGGCGGTAGTTGTAAGGAGAGACGACGATGTATTTTTAGATGGAATCGTTTCTCCTCATATTTCTGGAGGACTACTGAATGGGGAGTGGCTTCAAGAGAGAACGGAGAAGAGATTACGTGGATCTCATCTCGAGTGGAAATTGAATTTTTATTTCTATACCATTAATTTGGCCTTTTACCCCCAAACTCCCTGCGTGGTGGAACAGGAATGATAGGGGCAACAGTGGACGGTGGTGGATTTAAATAGTCCCATTCGAGTTAAATTCGGAATTCGCTGGGTCATGATGGGTCCATTGAAGCAGCCAGAAGGAATGGTTACGTTCGTTTTTATGGACATGTTTGCATAAAGGATGTCGTTTGGTGAGGATTGCCGTATCCTTGGTCATGTCGAATGTGCTGGTTTTGATTTGAAAGGAAGAGAGGAGAAAATCATGTGTGAACGGTTTCGAATGTCTAGGATTCATGGGAGAGAAGGAAAAAATTTATTGCTGCTGGTCAGTCGACGGTACAAACGAATGGGGAGTGCAGTGATATATGAGCTCATCGGAGGAGGGTCCGTTTGAGTGTGTTGTCTTTCAATCGTTAAGCCATTTCCTGTGACTGATGATGTGCTCTAATTTCTGTGATTGTTGACATAAACCCACTGCTTCGTTACGTGCATCACATTTGAAAAAAGAAAACTTTTTCTTCTGTGTATTCACAGAGGTGGACAGGTCAAGAGGTTGTCTTTCCGTGAACAACCTCAACTTTAAATTCTGCAATGCTTAGGAAGTTTTCGGGGTATATAGCAAAATCTTGGAGATTTCAAAAATTGTTTGCTGGAGACGTATAGTCTTTCTGGTTGGTGTTCTACTACAATTTTGACAAATGTCACGCATGTTTTACGGAATGTGTCGTTTTTAAGTTCTCTTATTTGCCAGCAGTTTGAATAGAAATCAAGATGAGATTATTGAGTTTTAAATTTTACGTAGAATTCTTTGTGAAGTATTTATTAAGTAATGTGGAATAGAAAAACCGCCGATGGGCAGCAAACAATTTTTGAATCGGAACATCTTGGCAACAAATGATGGATAATTTTATTTTTATTTTTTATTTAATTGTATCTAGTTTTGTTTGCATCATGTATGAGTGCCGAAACCAATTGAGGAACTAAGGTCAGCGTACTAACGCTAATAACGGAAGGCTTCACCTTCGCAAAGCATTTAAATGTACATGGGCTAAATGACAAATCTCTCTGCAACGCCTTTAGAAAGGGTGAAGACATTGCAGAGCACTTCTTCTATCATTTTTTCCCCTTTGTTCCGATCAGTTGGCAGCTGTTTGGTGCTGATGAATCTTTATCATACAAGGAGAAAAAACCATACATTCAGCTTACAATAGACAAGTTTTCGATCTGAACGCTATAGTGTAGTATTTCACAACCTCAAATAAACAAAAAAGTAAAATTGAGTACGCTTCTGTATGAACTGTATGAACTTTTCTGGAAGTTAGTTTTCTAATTGTTGCTGAAACATTCAGCAGAGTTTATTGCATTGAATTGAAATTAATTAAAATTAAATGCAGCTTATTGGGTTGACAACTAGTGGTGTGTTCCCGTACTCGAAACAAACAACACAAAACAGAACGAAACAACGCAAACCAAAACAATGTCCGTTCCCCTATAACGAAGAAATGGGTTTCACAGAAGAAATGGGTTTCTTGAGAGAGTAAAATATTTTAACACCCTTCCCATTTTAACATAAGACATTTTTGGTAGGTAGTTGGTTTTCTGTCAAATTAATTGGTGTGTGCACAGAGATACGAGGGGCCTTCAATATATTCTCGGTATCGGTGTGGTGCTGTGGAAATATATATATAAATTGACTTATTTATAAAGTAATACTTTTATTTTAGTGCATTCATTTACTGTATATATATAAATGTGATTATTAATCCACGTTTTATCTCTTGTTAAACAAAATCATAATGGCAACTAAAACGATTATGGTGAAAATTGAGCATCGCACTGTAATTAAATTTCTCAATAAGCAAGAAAAACGTCCAAAAACTATTCATGAAGAGATGGTGCAAAAGTGGTCAAGTGAGTTCAAAGGAGGCGGTGAGGTGCCCCGGCTGCTGCTTGTACGGGAGAAAGCATCAAAGAAGTCGAAAAACTTGCTCTTTAGGATGCCTGATAAAAGGTGAAAATTATGGCAGAGATCACCGAGCTTTCAGCTGGTACCATTCACACCATTCTTCATAACCATCTTAACCTTTCAAAGGTCAGTGCAAGGTGGGTGCCACAAATGCTCACAGCGCCTCAAAACATGTGAAAATCGCATGCTGTTGAGAGCTTTTGGAGATGTGTAGTGAAAACGCGGACGGTGTTATGGATCGAATTGTTACTGGGGACGAAACATGGGTTTACCACTATGACCCTGAAAGCAAACAAGAGTCCATAAGGTTCATGCAGTGGCATAAAAAAGGAGCAGACCCCCCGAAGAAGTTCAAAGTCACTCCGTCTGCCGGGAATCTTGCTCATTGAGTACAAAAAAGGTGAAACTATCAATGCCACATTCTACGCTTCCACTTTGCATAATTTGCGGGAGGAAGTTAAAAAGAAAGGACGGGATAAACTCGCTGCGGGTGTGTTGCTTCTTCATGACAACGCTCCTGTTCACACGGTGCTAGTTTCCAAGGCTGCTGCGCGAGATTGTGGTTTCGAAGAAATTCAACACCCACCCTGTAGTTCAGACCTTACCCCTAGCGATTATTTCCTATTTCCGGATTTGAAAAAAATATCTTCGTGGAAAAAGACTTTCGGATGATGAAGAACTCAAGTCGGCAATAAATGAGTATTTTGCAAAAGCTAATCTCAAGATGTAACAAATGTATTGATGTTAGAGGAGATTATATTATAAAATAATAATAATAATTGTTGGCGCTACAGTCCAAAGGGGGACCAGGGCCTAGCTTGCTCATCAACTACTCGTGTTGTGCGCGCTACTGTTCTCCCACGAGTAGAAGGGACCTACAGTTTTTTGCCGACTCCGAACGGCGAAATTTGAGAAGCTTTCTTAGACAGTTATTACTCTTTGAGTGTTGTCAGCAGCTCGAAAGAGGTGGTGCCGTGAAATATTAGAAAAATTGGTGTTGAACAGGGAGTCGAACCTAGACCCTTAGGCGTGTGAGCGTCGCACTCTACCCACTACGCCACGGCGACCACTTATATATTATAAAATAAAAACAATTTAAATTGAATTCGCATTTACCTTCGTATCGATACCGAGAATATATTAAACGCCCCTCGTATAATTCAATTAAGCAGTGATTGAGTTATTGATTTCGAAAAACTTGTGTTTTTTTTAACATTTTAGTTTATTTCGATAAAAATTAAAAAAAAAACTAACAAAACGATGCAAACTCCTTCCTGTTACGCCAAAGGTCCAGGTTCGATTCGCAGCTGAACAACTCGAATTTTTCACTGCACCACCTCCCCAATACCCAAAGAGTAATAACTGTCTAAGAAAAAGCTTCTCAAAATGTTCTCCTTCCTGGCATCCTTCCTTCACATATACTATGAAATTACAGTGACGTCCATTTGCGATTTTTTTCTTAATATACCGTACCGTATACCGACACACTTGCTTGTATTCCATACACTCTGCTTTATTTTTAAGACATTTTAACATTCATCACGTATTCCTGGATCTAAACGCAAAAGGAAATATCGTACTACTATTTCCTCTAGTAAGAAACTCAATGTTCTTTACACTCGCTGCTTTTCTCTTAAAAGAAGAAAAACAAACAGAACAAACCTTCTCCGACATGCAGTCCTCAGAGAATGATTCACGATATCAATTCAAGTGGTCACATCTCATTCTGCATTCCCATTCCCGAGGAGCATCCTTAGCGACAAAATGAAGTTATTATCAGAATGGAAATTGGAAAATGCTCCACAAGTACACAAGCACACACAAATACTGTGGCAACATTTTCAGCACTTCAGATTTGATTTGCTGCTTGAGAATCAAGGAAGACTGTTTGGAGACATTCAAATCGGGCACGTAGCACAGTCCACCCATGGAGAGAAATGAAAATTTGCTAAAGAATAATTGAAGTAGAGTTCAAGTGAGAGATAAGCGATTAAATTTTTGTTAAAATGCACACTCAAAAATGGACGGGATGAAGCAGCAGTATGTTTGCAGTGGATTTGCTGTCTTAAGCAGCAATTAGTGGCGGGTTAAAGGGCAGAGATTTTTAGAAAGAAGATCCTTGAACAAGTAGGTTTGAAAACAAGTAGATTCAAGCCTATAAAACTAAAAAACACCCTATATAGACGAATCTTTTACACTTTCAAACAAAAATTTCCCGTCCCGCTGTTTCATAACTTTCCAACTTCACTGTTCGCAAATACCCATTAACACAACCCAACAAATTTTAAATTTCATTACATGCCCTACCCAGACTTCAAAAAGGCATTACTTGATTTATAAAACGAGAACGCTGTGAAGTAAAGCAGAAAAAAAATTGCAAACAATACACACACCACTCACAACGCCATGTTGTTCCAAATAACACATGACACACCGCCTCTGTCCAATTTTTCCACCATTTGGGTGGCGCACGTTGGCGCATTCTGTGTCATTAGAAACTTTCAGTGTAATCCTTTCAGAAATCAGAAAAAGCACATAACGGAATGAAAGCCGAAATGAGAAAAACACCGAAAACAACAACATGAGACAGTAAAACACGAAAACACAACAACAGCGCAGAAATCATCAACAACATTGTGAGGATGGACGATGGAGCTTTACGCTTGACGGGTGATGGCATCCATCTGCCACAAGGCGTCATCCCCACAAAGCCATGATAAGTATCTGAAATTCTTTCGTTTTCATTTTATACTTTCCTCCCGCTTCCTCGGCGCTCGTCATTCGGCCAGAGCTCGAAGCCCCCCCCACACACGACACAGAAAGCTTGCACCGAGTAGAAACAGCTCTACTCCGTCTTTCATCCCCTAGCTCCCTGCAAATCCCCTTAATAACAGATTTTAATTAAAATATAATGGAAATTATGAAGCACAGCCCTTTCAGCCAGAGAGAGAAAGGGAGAGAGAGAGAGTTCAAAACAACTGCTTTGGGTATTCGCCAAGCAACCTGCCAGGGCGGCAATAAAAGCTTCCAAATTTATATGCTCCATCACTTATCCAGTCTGAATGTTTGGAGTGTAATGATGGGCGGCGGTTGAACTGTTTGGGCAACCAGGGTCGCGTCTGCCAGGGGACACGCTAGTGAACATCGTCGTCGCGTTGACTCCGCAGCAAGCGAGGGTGGAAGCCATAATTAATGTTTCATTTCACTGAAGTAATTATTCTCGAGAGCGCAGCACACCCGGCATGCTGCGGGTGATGCTTTTGGACAGACCAGCAAAGGAGATCATCATGGATGCGGAATTTTATTCAAATTCTGAGGATGATGGCTGGCGCTAGTGGAAAACGCTGTTCTAAGTTGTTACGTATTTACGACCCCTGGGGTCACTGGCCCGTGGCGACATGTGAAAAGGTAGTGTAACAGAGCTTACGAGGTTGTAAAAATGTTGTAAAAGAATTAATTATGCAAACGTCATCTTATGCGCCTTATGGTTTGATGGCAGCTGACTAACTGATTCGTGTTTCCTGTTTTTTTCCTGGTCTCAACTCAGCAGGAAAGCAGTCGTGGGTGATGACAGATAATCAGAGAATTTATGAGGGTCCTGCAAACAAGCGCAGCAGCAAATTTAAACATTTTGCCTCGCATGAGTGATCTGTGATTGCGACGAGCACTAAAGGAAATTTTTTAGAGGACTCTGAAGTCTGGAGTCTGTCAAGAGAAAAACAGGCGTGAAGAAATTAAAATGTAATCGCACCATAACTTCCCTGATTTGTGTTTTCTTCAAGAATGGTTTGAATATTTGTTATGCCCACTACCTCCAGCTCCAACTTCTACAAGGTTATTCCTCGCCATGGTTAATTTTGAGGAGAAATATGTTCTTTTATTGAAAGCGAAGCAAATTTAGAATTTGAGAATCAAAGGACGTAAAGACATGAAAGGAAACGAACAAAACCATGTATGCGTAAGCCTTGTTTTTATAATTGGCGCGCGCTAAAGCCATTGCTTAGAATTAAGTCACAGCACGGACCGAAGGTATAGAGGATGAGAGAGTAACGATGCACATTGGTTTTAAATGCCTTTAGATTGAAATGGGGTGGTCGCCGTGGCGTAGTGGGTAGAGTGCGACGGTCACACGCCGAAGGGTCTAGGTTCGACTCCCAGTTCAACACCAATTTTTCTAATATTTCACGGCACCACCTCTTTCGAGCTGCTGACAACACTCAAAGAGTAATAACTGTCTAAGAAAGCTTCTCAAATTTCGCCGTTCGAAATCGGCAAAAAACTGTAGATCCCTTCTACTCGTGAGAGAACAGTAGCGCGCACAACACGAGTAGTTGATGAGCAAGCTAGGCCCTGTTCCCCCTTTGGACTGTAGCGCCAACAATTGTTATTATTAGATTGAAATGGGGGGGGAGGGGTTGTGAAGAGCATTCCATATTCATGTGGTGCGGCTGAAGAACGATTTTCTAAACTTAATTGTACGTCCGAAGGTGGACTTAAGGATGAACGGGTGAGCATTCCCAGCGAGGCGGGTATTGCGGCTGAATTCTTGAAGGGGTGGAATGCAGCTTGCTAACTCATTAGAGCGTGTTTTGTTGAAATGCTTATAAAATAGTGATAGAGACGCAACATTTCGTCGATGCTTAAGTGAGTCCATTGACTTCCCAGCATTATTATCACCAATAAGAATTCTCGCTCGCTGTTGGGTTCTATCTAGTAGGTGCAGAGAGGTCTTAGGAGTACCAGACCAGATAGGAGCGTTATACTCATTTTCGGGGACGCCTTTTATATTTCGGGATTAAAGAACAAAAACAAATATTAATCATCAAAAATAGCTTTATTGTCTTTCAAAATATTCCCCATTAAGATCTATACACCACTCTGATTGAGGTATCTCCAAAGCATGCATTCTGAACGCATCAACTTCTTCAGGTGTTGAAAAACGTTGACCTTTCATTTTATGTTTTACGTTCGGGAATAAAAAAGAAATTATTCGGTTCCAAGTCAGGATTATACGGCGGATAACTCATCAAATCGATGTTTCGAATGCTCAAAACTGCAGTTGTTTCAGCTGTTGTGTGAGAGCTCGCATTGTCGTGGTGAAAAGTGATCCGTCTTTGGCGGTTGGTTTTCCTGATTTCTTGGAAGGCAAACAAATGGTTGTGTACCACTCAAAAATGACTGTTCTGCGTTGTTCTAGTGGTACGGTTGCGACATTTTCAGTTTTTCTGGAAAAACAAGCGACCATTTGCTTGGAAGTGTTCCGTGCACGAGCAACTTTTGTTCGATTTGGCTCAATTTGAAACGCGCATACAGTCGACTGCTATTTACTTTCGGGCTCATACGCGTAAATCTACGATTCCTCACCTGTCACGATGTCAAAGACGTGTTTCGAAGCACCGCGATCGTATTTTTGTGGCATTTCTTTCGACCAATCGACACGAGCCTTTTTTTTGAGCGATTGACAAACTGTGTGGGATCCAACGCGAACAAATTTGTTTAACGGTCAAATGCTCATGCAATATTGAATGTATGCTGGCCCCACTAATGCCTTAGGTTGTCTCAATCTCACGATAGTCACACGACGATCTTGCAATATCAGTTGGCGCAACAACAACTGATTTTTGATGACCTTCACGAAATTCGTCTTGGACTGAAGAACGACTTCGCTTGAATTCACCATGCCACCGATAAGCACTGGTGACACAGCACGAGTAGTTGATGAGCAAGCTAGACCCTGGTCCCCCTTTTGACTGTAGCACCAACAATTATTATTATAAACAACACAAATATCGCTCGTATGTCAAAACGTGCTGAGTACGTATAAGCTCAAATATGTCAAACTTTATGATAGAGTTGGCAGTTTCCAGCTTGCAACACTAGGGTTGCCCAATCCCGAAATATAAAAGGCAACCTTCGAGTATTGTTGCTAAGTTAGAGGGCGGTGAGATATTTCTTGCATCGCTTTAAGAAACGTAGACATTTCGCTGTGTTTTTGGCGATCTCACATACGTGGTTATTCCAACTGAATTGATACACATACCGAGGATGGAAAGTCGTTCAGTTTCAACAACGCAGGAGGTTATTTATAGATAGCTTGAGTGACAGTAGACAGCACAGAGATTGAAAGCATTAAATTCCAGTATATTCTTCTTACCCCAATCAATTATGCTGTCAAGATCGGAATTTAATGAGCTTAACATATGCTGCCGTTCCAAGTCTATGGCTGAAGAGGAAGGTCGAGAGCCGATGATAGAATGTGAAAAGCTGAAGGTACTGTCGTCAGCGAAAGAGAGAATTGGATTAGAAGTGACGTACAAAAGATCATTTATAAAAATGAGGAAAAGTGTCGCAGACAAGACGGAGCCCAGCATTGATTTGGTGAATATCAGACTTGAACCCATCCAATTCAAATTTAAGACACATTTGCGCTGGAAGTAAACCCATTATTACACTTGGTGATCGGGCTGAACTAATAATAATTGTTGGCGCGACAGTCCACAGGGAGACCAGGGCCTAGCTTACTCAAAAACTACTCGTGTTGTGCGCGCTACTGTTCTCTCACGAGTAGAAGGAACCAACAGTTTTTTGCCGACTCCGAACGGCGAAATTTGAGAAGCTTTCTCAGACAGTCATTACTCTTTGAGTGTTGTCAGCAGCTCGAAAGAGGTGGTGCCGTAAAAAATTCGAGGTGTTCAGCCGGGAATCGAACCTTTATCCTTCCGTCTGTGAACGTCGCATTCTACCCACTATGGCACGGCGGCCGATAGAACTGAACTGAAAAATCAATATTGTTGAGGTTCAGATTGAAAGTCTACTTCATGTTTAGGCCAACCTATACCGTAAACTTTTACACATTATTGAAGAACTGAATTTTATTTCCTCATTTTCGATTATGTCTGGTGCATCTTATCTCACATTTGCAATTCACATTTTTTTCTAAAAAGAGACAATTTGCTTCTATCTCCCAACTCCTTCGAAATGCAATTTAAAACGCAAGGAATTTTTTAGCAGTGGGTCGAATGCGAAACTCACACGCCCAAGGACCCAGGTTCGATTCCCGGACTGAACACGAGAGAAAAATAGCGCGCACAATACGAGTAGTTTATGAGGAAGGTAGGCTCCGGTCCCCTTGTGAACTTTCACGCCATCTAATATATGTATATACAAGGAGCTTGTAAGGCATTTCAGGAAAAAAAATACTTCATCTGAAGTCAAGAGCTGTAATCTCATTCTTCAGTCCCTACCTCACTTGACGTGGCATTTCAGCGTGGTAATGAGATTTTCAAAAAATACCTTCGTAAGGACTTAAAAAACGCTTTAAGTTCTCAACTCAATCCCGGCACATTTCATCAATTATGAGGGCAAATCCTCATTACCCCGAGTCTGGGGATTGAATTTTACGCCCCAGCTTGGGTGAAGTTTTTTAAAAATTCATATTTATCGCGCTTCCACCACCACCTCGTTCAGCAGTCGATAACCTTCCACACATTTTCAATATTGCATCCGCTGCCGTCGCTGTCAACGTCGTCGTCGCTGTCGTTCAGCACCAATTCACCTCCCTTACTGCTGTACTTACGGATGTGTGCGCATTGAATTTTAACTCGCGTTTCTTTCCTCGCACAGGATTCTACTGGAATTTCAACGAAGTAAATTATTATTTGGCTTTGCATGTGAGCGGGATATTTGGGTTGGGAAGCAACGATCAGATTCCCCGTCCCCGTGCAGTGAAGATGTTTAAATGAGAGCCCGGAGCAATTTCATTCTCGTTTTCGCTAAACTAACAACAAGAAGGACTCACTCCCAGTGTGTCGTTTTTCTCCGCTGCTGACACACAACACTATGCAATAACAATGGAGGGGAGACAAACAAAATGCAAGCGCAAAAAGGCGACGAGAAGTAATATTAATAAGGAGTCGAGGACACTCCGAGTTCCACTGCGTCCCGTAGCAAACGCCCGCAAGATATACATATCATCCCAACAGAGTGTACTCAGTTGAGAATAAATTGGATGCTACGTCGATGACAGAGAATGTCTGTGTCTTATTTTTCTTCTCGCTTCATCAACCCGAGAGCAGCTTAGTACGCAAAGCCACTAGTATCCCGAGGAGCCAGGCCAGCGTTGTCAGGCAATAAAACGGGATACTCTGCATTGTTTCGCGCCATGATAAATGTACACTCAACGCTGAGAATCCTTAAATCGTATAACTTCCCCTACGGCCTTCTGGGTGCGTGTGGGTGGTTGCAGCCACTTGTTCGTTGCTCGAGGTTGGCTGCATAGAACCAACACGAGTTCGGAGCGGAAGCGAGCTTCCTTGGCAGCTGCAATGCTGTTTTCCCTGATTTGGCAATTTATTCACGGCAACCAGCGACAGCGCCGCTCCAACTCGAAAATAGCGCCAGGTTCCATTATATTTTCGATTTGCAAGGGATTAAAATTCTGGCATCCATTGAGTCTCATCTGCATCGCTGGCATGTCTGAACGTACCCCTCATTTGTTGGAATTAGCCTAATTGAAAGGACATTGTTGGCGCTGACAAATTAACACGAAGAGAAGGTAAGAGTAACGTGATTTCGGTGTTTGTTCCTGCTGCCAGGAGAAGCAAATTTAATTTCGTTTCCTCTTTCAGGACGAAACAATGGATGATGGAGCGGCTAGGACGGGGCAAAAAAATCACTTAGAGCACCGAGAAACAAGCAAACTCGGCGGAAATGACTACCATAATGAGATGGTGATGAATGGTGGTGGGGGCGGCGAAATGCAGACTGCAGGAGGAATTGAATTTTATGGAGCAGAGCTGGGATGCCTCTTTCTCGGTGTGTACTCGAAGCAGAACAACATCTCTGTTTGCATTCGGATGAGCGATGTTTATGAATATCCTTGGAAATGCAAATTAGGGTAATATGTGGGTATTATGCAATCATTAAAATGCTTGCCTTTGTGCTTAGCTGCAGCCGGTCGAATGGCAGAGGGTGGAGGTTTGGGTAATGTAATCTTCAAGTATTTCGGTGATTTGAATAGGGGAAGACGCTGAATGCTTTACCGGACGAGTCAACAATGAATTACAACATATTTGTGTTAACTTCACCATAATGGGGAGGGTGTTGCGCTTTCAAGTGGGTGTGCACTTAGCTGGAACGGTTGAAAAAAGAGGATGGCTGGGGATAGACTTTAATTGTTTTAAGGCTTGACAACTTGCTCGAAAAATTGACAAATTGTTTAAGAAAAGTGTTTTCGATTAACATTAACAGGAATTTATTTTTGTAAGTTGGGATACACTGCACTGGAGCGCTCAGACTCAAATACTTGTCTATTATATTATCATGCAGTAACTTACATTAACGAGGATGGAAAGGAATAAAAGTCTTATCGTCATGGCATACAGTTCCTTACAAAAGTCTGCGTATAGTAATGAAATTCTGGGGTAAGGATGCTGTAAAATTTATTATTTGCCCGTAAACTACGAGGCTCGTTCAATATATTCTCGGAATCGGAGTGAAGTTGTAGATATATATATAAATTGACTTATTTCTCAAGTATTACTATTATTTTAGTGTATTCATGTAAGACTTCATACAAATGTGATTATTAATCCGCGTTTTATCTCTTGTTAAACAGAATCATAATGGCAACTGAGACGATTAAGGTTAAAATTGAGCATTGCGCTGTAATTACCATTCACTCAGTAAGCAAGCAAAAAGTTTAAAAACTATTCATGAAGAGATGGTGGCTGTTAACCAGGGTTCCACACCTTCATTATCAACTGTGCAAAAGTCTTCAAGTGAGTTCAAGAGAGGCAGGGAGCGCATTGAAGACGACTCACGCTCCGGCGCCCCGGCTACTGCTTGTTCGGGAGAAAGCATCAAAGAAGTCGAAAAACTTGTTCTTCAGGATGCCCAAATAAAGGCGAAAATAATGGCAGAGATCACCAAGCTTTCAACTGGTACCATTCACACCATTCTTCATGACCATCTTAACCTTTCAAAGGTTAGTGCAAAAAGGGTGCCACTAATAATAATAATAGTTGGCGCTACAATCCAAAGGGGGATTAGGGCCTAGCTTGCTCATCAACTACTCGTGTTGTGCGCGCTACTGTTCTCCCACGAGTAGAAGGAACCTACAGTTTTTTGCCGACTCTGAACGGCGAAATTTGAGAAGCTTTCTTTGGCAGTTATTACTCTTTGAGTGTTGTCAGCAGCTCGAAAGAGGTGGTGCCGTGAAAAACTCGAAAAATTAGTGTTGAGCTGGGAGTCGAACCTAGACTCTTCGGCGTGTGAACGTCGCACTCTACCCACTACGCCACGGCAACCAGGGTGCCACTAATGCTCAGAAAAAAGTGGGAATCGCATGTTCTAGAGAGCTTTTGGAGATTTGTAGTGAGAACGCGGACGGTGTTATGGATCGAATTGTTACTGGGGACGAAACATGGGTTCACCACTATGACCCTGAAAGCAAGCAAGAGTCCATGCAGTGGCATAAAAAAGAAACAGACCCCCCGAAGAAGTTCAAAGACACTCCGTCTGCTGGGAATCTTGTTCATTGAGTACAAAAAAAAAAGGTGAAACCATTAACGCCACATCCTACGCTTCCACTTTGCATAATTTGCGGAAGGAAATTAAAAAATAAAGGGCGGGGTAAATTCGTAGCGGTTGTGTTGCTTCTTCATGACAACGCTCTTGTTCACACATCGCAAATTTCCAAGGCTGCTGCGCGAGAATGTGGTTTTGAAAAAATCAAACACCAACCCTATAGTCCGAACCTTGCCCCTAGTGATTATTTCCTATAGCCGGATTTGAAAAAATATTTTCGTGGAAAAAGACTTTAGGATGATGAAGAACTCAAGTCGGCAATAAATGGGTATTTTGCAAATTTATTTTTTTGATCGTTTAGAAAAGCTAATCTCAAGATGTAACAAATTCATGATGTTAGGGGAATGAATTGAATTCGCATTTATCTTCGTATCGATACCGAGAATATATTGAACGCCCCTCGTATAATTCAATAAAGCAATGATTGAGTTTTTGATTTCGGAAAACTTGTTTTTTTTTTATTATTTGAATTTATTTCGATAAAAATGAAAAAAAAAAACTAACAAAACGATGCAAACTCCTTCCTGTTACGCCAAAGGTCTAAGTTCGATTCCCAGCTGAACAACTCGAATTTTTTCACTGCACCCCCTCCTCAACACCCAAAGAGTAATAACTGTCTGCAGTGGGTAGGGTGCGACGCGCACACGCCAAACAGTCTAGGTTCGATTCCCAGCTCAACAACAATTTTTTTGAATTTTTCACGGCACCACCTCTTTTGAGCTGCTGACAACACTCAAAGAGTAATTACTGTATAAGAAAGCTTTTCAAATTTCGCCGTTCGGAGTCGGCAAAAAACTGTAGGTCCATTCTACTCGTGAGAGAATAGTAGCGCGCACAACATGAGTAGTTGATGAGTACTTTATGAGCAAGTTAGGCCTTGGTTCCCCTGTGGACTGTAGGGCCAACAATTAAATTATCCTTTTATTCTTATTGTTTTCTCTAAGCGGATGCTACAAATTTTTTAGTGTAAGAAGGGCTTTAACAATGAATAATTTGTAGCATCCAAAAGAAGAAGGGCTTTTGTGGCCACCGTGGCGTAGTGGGTAGAGTGCGACACTCACACCGAAGTTCTGGGTTCGATTCCCGGCTGAAAACCTCGAATTTTTCACGGCACCACCTCTTTCAAGCTGCTGACAACACTCAAAGAGTAACAATTGTCTTAGAAAGCTTCTCAAAATTTCGCCCTTGGGAGTCGGCAAAAAACTGTAGGTCCCTTCTTCTCGTGAGAGAACAGTAGCTTGCATAACATGAGCAGTTGATGAGCAAGTTAGGCCTTGGTCAACCTGTGGACTATAGCGCCATCCAATTATTATTATTATTATTAAGAATGACTCACTCCAGTTATAAATCTGCAATCAAATTTCCTATGTTTCAAGTATTTTGATTGCGGAGCCTCAATAAAAGTCATATCTGGATTCTACGTTTCTTGGACTATGAGCCTAACTCAAGGCCTTTCCCCCGATTTTTCTTGGGAACTAATTTTTATTCTTACTAGATTTACAGGATCTAAATGACATTTTAATAATTGGCTTTACTGTTTTTGCAAACACGGCGTTTCTTATTGCCATGTTGTAACAGGGGGTGCTTGCTCTTATAATAGCATCTTCATCTCTCGCAGAGGACGCAAAAATGCTAAATCTTAAATGAAAAAGTTTCTGTGGTAGAATCTACTGCCATTAAAAGCATATTGTGAAAAATGTTAGATCTGGTTTTGGTGAATGCGCTCCACTTCATGGTTAATTCCTACAGATATCAGTCGTTTCATGCAATTTATTTCGTTTTACTTTTTCTGGGTTAGTCCTAATCATTTCCAATGTTGGATTTGTCTACAGTGGAAAATCAATAGAATGATTCCTTAACGAAACAAAGTTGGTGGCTGCAGTCACGCGTTGGAGTTCATTCATTTAATTGGCATTGGAGCAAAGTCTTAAAACGAAGAAAGGCCAAATGTAGCCCTAAATGAGGTTGCTTGGAATTATTTTACGAGTGTAGACCCAGATTTGTATCACTCACGCAACTTTCAGCCTAATCTCGTAATTGCGGTGGTCGCCTAACAAGAAACCAAAATTACACGCACACACTTAAACCATTTTCAACTTTGCCCTGCCCAAGTGACATTTTACACCATGAAACGTCTTCTAAAATAAGCAGGTTTTCAAGCTGACCTTTATCTTCGGTTGCCTCAATGCTGATCGAAGCTAGCCCTCGGAATCTTTTGTTTAAATTTTAATCCAAACGCCCGCAGTGGGCCTGACGACAACGTATTGTTTTCTCTGAGTGCCAACTGAATCACACTTGCACTTGTCATCGTATTCTAACTCCGAAAGATTTCTCTTTCTCAACAACACCAGTCAAAGGGCGAACCATCTCCGACACGGTTTAAGTTTGAATTCATTCACTCAGCCGTCCTGCGGACGGACATCCGGGCCTTGGAAAAGTGTGATCCTTGAGCATGTGGATTTTCTAGTATGGGAGCACAACGCCAGGAAATGGAGACCGGAAAATTATGTTGATTACATGGAATCTACGGATGGGAACGGATGTAATTCAACAGGATTTAAGTGCTTCCCTTGTTTTTGACGTGGCCACCACTCTGAATGTTTGCATGGATGTGTTTGGACTGCCCATTGATTTGGCCGACACTAGGCGACATCATGTTTGTTTTACAACTCCAGCGTACGGCCTGGGTGTGTTCCGAATAAAATGATATTATGTAATCCAAGGGAGGACCGTACGTCGCGCCGCAAATATAACACTCTTTTTTTTAGGGGGAAATTGTCAACTGAAGTGGAAATGAAATGCTGGTGGTGGTGCGTGATCTGTGAGAGTTATGAGCGAGCGGTTGATTGGAAATTGAAAATCAATAACATTTCTGGACAATTTAATAATGGAAATTCGTTTAATCATAAAATGGAGTGTCCCTACGAAGTGGTTCATAGTTCAACGAGTTCGATATTTTGATTAACTCAATTAGACAAATGAAGCTAAAAACAGCAGACACTGATGTGAAGTGGAAAAATCCATTAGAAGACTAGAAAGATTAAATACTTATCAATACGATTTACGACATATTCTTTTTTTTAACTATAAACTTCGAGAGAATTTCAGAATGCAGCCAGCGAGGGCTGTTCATATATTCTCGGTATGTGGTTTTATATATAAATTGACTTATTTATATAAATGTGAGTATTAATTCGCGTTTAATCTCTAGTTAAACAGAATCATAATGGCAACTGAGACGATTATAATGAAAATTGAACATTGCGCTGTAATTAAATTTGTCGCTAAACAAGGAAAAAGTCAAAAACAAGAGATGGTGGCTGTTAACCAGGGTTCCACATCTTCATTATCAACTGTGCAAAAATCTTCATGTGAGTTCAAGAAATGCAGAGAGAGTATTGAAGACGACCCACGCCCCGGCGCCCCGGCTACTGCTCGTACGGGAGAAAGCATCAAAGAAGTCGAAAAACTTGTTCTTCAGGGTGCCTGAGTAAAGGTGAAAATAATGGCAGAGATCACCAAGCTTTCAACTGGTACCATTCACACCATTCTTCATGACCATCTTAACGTTAACCAAAGGTTAGTGCAAGGAGGGTGCCACGAATGCTCACAGCGCCTCAGAAAAAAGTGAGAATCGCATGTTCTAGAGAGCTTTTGGAGATGTGTAGTGAGAACGCGGACGGTGTTATGGATCGAATTGTTACTGAGGACGAAACATGGGTTCACCACTACGACCCTGAAAGCAAACAACAGTCCAAAAGTCTATGCAGTGGCATGAAAAAAGAACAGACCCCCCGAAGAAGTTCAAAGTCACTCCGTCTGCCGGGAAGCTCATGGCCACAGTTATTTGGGACTCAAAGGGAATCTGGCTTATTGAGTACAAAAAAAGGTGAAATTATCAACGCCACATCCTACGCTTCCACTTTACAAAATTTGCGGGAGGAAATTAAAAAATAAAGGACGGGGTTAACTCGCAGCGGGTGTGTTCCTGTTCACACGGCGCGAGTTTCCATGGCTGCTGCGCGAGATTGTGGTTTCGAAGAAATATCATCCATCCCTTTGGTCCAGACCTTGCCCCTAGTGATTATATTCTGTTTCCGGATTTGAAAAAATGTCTTTGTGAAAAAAGACTTTCGGATGATGAAGAACTCAAGTCGGCAATAAATGGGTAATTTGCAGATTTATTTTTTATTTTATTTTTTTTTTGAGGACTTAAAGAAGCTTATCTCAAGATGATATTCCAAAAAAAAAATAGTTTTAATTAAATTCGCATTTTAATTCATATCGATACCGAAAATATATTGAACGCCCCTCGTAGTAATGTAATCCGGTCCACCATTGTTTTGGAGTAACAAATTAATTTCCAAGAGGGGGTACCTGTAAGCTGTGGTTGATCTTGGAATCGACTAACTACATCATTGGAAAGGTGTAACATTTGTCAGCAATGATTTGTTTACATCACCGTCTGTTTTAAACAAAAACATTGTTTACTGCCTCTTCGAAAATGTCCGGATTCGTCCTAAATAAACAGCATTTGCATTAAGCTTTGATTGCATTTCTTAATTGGAACAAAAGTGCAGCGGAAATCCATCGAATTCTTGTAGAAATTTATGATGAATCTGCTCCTACCAAAAAATCGTGATTTTAGCGTTCAAGGCAAAGAACCTCTTGGTCAACAAAAAATTTTGAAGATGAGGAATTAGAGGCTTTCCTACATCCGTACCAAATGCAAAATAAACTCACAGATTTGTTGGAAGTGACCCAGATAACAATTTTCGTTTGGAAAGGAATTTGGATCTATCCATAAGCAAGCTAATACGAGTTGAAACCGAGAGGTGTCGAAAGTCGATTTCACTGCTTTTGAACGAAGAGATTTTTGCTACGACAAACGCAAGAAGTAAAAATACTACGCAAACTTTGGTAAACCTGTTCAATCATCGCCTACGTCGGAACCAAAGAAGAACACATTCATGGTTCAATGATGAAACCAGACAGGTGTAATAACTATAAGCTGATGAGACCAGAAGAAACCATTTATACGAAACGTTATCGGCTACGATTAATGCTTTTGAATCGTGGAAAAACGGCTAGAAACGAACGAAAAGTATGACAACATTATAAAGTGCGGTCCACGTGGTCAAAAACTACGTGGAAGTGATTACATGGAAGGTCTTATGGCACACGTATTCTCCATACAGCTTTCTGACGACTGGCTTTTTCACCGAATGCCAAAAGATTTTAGATATCACCAGTTCGGGTGTTTTATATAATTCGAAGAATGGCTCCATGGTTGGATCGATGCCAGGCATGACTCATTTCTTAGAGATGTTATTCAAAAATGGTCGCCGTGGCGTAGTGGGTAAAGTGCGACGCTCACACGCCGAAGGGTCTAAGTTCGACTCCCAGTTCAACACCAATTTTTCGAATATTTCACGGCACCACTTCTTTCGAGCTGCTGACAACAATCAAAGCGTAAGAACTACATATGTAAGATAAAGCTTCTCAAACTTCGCCGTTCGGAGTCACACAGGGACTTTCCCCAGCACGCCTGGCTCTGCTCTTGATGCTCTGATTAATCTTACCCTCCCTCTTGATCTCCACATCATGGGATGTACACTCAAGGCTATCTCTCGATTAAAAAGGAATGGCGTTTGGTTCCTCTCGCACTTTGATGACCTCGCACACCGCATCTCCTATGATGCTACTCTCAAGGACATGCCATCTGATGCGAGGTCGCCAATAATACAGTTGCGACGCTTATACAAAGTTGACTTTGCCCGTGTCATGGACTGGCTCTGGACAGAAACTGAACCGGGAAAGGAATGTAGTCGGATTTTCACGGACGGCTCCAAGACGGCAAAGGGTTCAGGAGCTGGGGCCTTCGTGGAAAACGACAACATCAGACTTTACGCCTCCTTAGGTAATTTCGCCTGGATCTTCAAGGACGAAGCCTTCGCGGTTCTAATGACCACAAACTATATTGTGGAGAATAGGTGAAAGGGAATAAGTATCTGTGTCTGCAGTCAAGCTGTGCTCAAGGCCTTACTCAACCCGTTAACCACTTCCTAAATTGTTCAAGAATGCGAGCCTTCCTTTCAATGGGTCGGCAGACTGAATTCGCTACGACTTTCCTGGGTCCCGGGTCATCACGGGATCCTGGGAAACGAGACTGCCGATGAACTAGCTAGGCTAGGTTCAGCAGAGGCATTTGTAGGGCCCGAACCCACCTTGGGACTACCCGCGTCCTTGGTTAGGGCCTCCGTCGATGGTTGGATCTCCTTACAGCACAACCAGAGATGGTCTGACTTTCCAGGATGCACGCTGACCAAGAGTATGCTCCCAAACGTCAGCAAGAAATCCGCGTCCTTTCTGCTATCTTTAGTTAGAAACGGGTGCAGACGACTTGTCAGCGTACTAACGGGACACTTTACCTTCGCTATGCACCTGAGTTGGCTTGGGGTTAGTGATGTCACATTCTGTGACGCCTGTGGAGAAGGTGAATACACTTCAGGGCACATTCTCTGTCAGTGTCCCGCTTTCGCTCATATCTGGTGGCGGCTATTTGGCGCTGATGTGGTGGGAACCGAAAACCTAAGTTCTAAATTACAGAAACGCATCTTGGTTTTTCTTTGGAAAAGCAAGAAATTACATCAAATGAAGGTTACTGCCTTGTAGTACAATGGACCAGTATCTGAGTCTGAGCGGTCCAGTGCAGTTTATCCCAACCTCCAACAAAAAGGAAAAAAAAGCAGCTAGGCTCTGGTGGACTATCGCCGCATACAGCTATTGTTACTTTTATTATTCAAAAATTACGAGTAAGATGAGAAAGAGTAGTCACCTCCGACGGACAATACTTTGAGTGATGTATGTCTTATATTTATCGAATAAAATATAAATTTTTTAACAAGAAACAATGGGCGCTATATAATAGGAAAATTTCCCTCTTGTTCAAAATTTGCATACTCTCTTAAAATGCCGCGTCCTTTATAGAATTTACAATAATTTTATGTGAACTTCGGAGAACTACCCCAATTATAATCGCAAGTGGCGTCACTTTTGTAGCGGATGATGCAATGTTGTCCGGGTGATGCAATGGCAGCATACTAGTTCTAGATGTTAAGGAACCTACCCAGAAGAAATAGGGTAACTAAAGGCGGAGTTATTGAGACACGGTGTCTCTGAAACAATGTTTTAGCCACTGAGTAATATGCATATTTGCTGTACAACTAAAGAGTTCCCAAGGCAGTTATTTTTACACTCTCTAGTGATTGAAGCATATTCCTTTTCACAGCCGCCACAGTACCATTTTGTCACCTTTTTCCTAAACAAGTAAGCATTGCGTGCTAAACTCATTACTTAGCGACAAAAAATACTTGGGAAAAACTACTGCTACTATAAGCTATGTCTACTCCAAGGGGACCTGAATATTTTCTTCACAAAACACTCACACATTTTCAATCAGCAAAAGTACCAACCAGCAACTCACCAAATTAGTATGTATCACCAATTCAAATTCAGTCAACCGAATGAAAGCTTAACCTGAAAGAGTAAACCAACAAGCCCTCCCCTTTTTTCGTATTCGGCAATGCAACATGCTTACAGCAACAGTTTCACGAACAACCACTTTAATGAGATAATTGCATTACAGTCCATAACACTTGCCATAATGTCCCCTTGGAAAGAGCAACAACAGCATCACCCCAACAACTAGATTCCCTTTCAGGGGAGGGTGGCAAGAAAAAAAACCATCAGCGAAAATCACTTCACCTTCGCACAGGGTAGTCCTTGTGCTCGGATTGGCTGGATTTCCATTCGACCACCTTTTTCCTGCAATCGGCAGAAAGTACTCGCAACCAGCGTGTGAAATTAAATAATACAGGGCTTGGCTAAAAGCGGTCTCCAACTGACACCAATGGCTATGTAACGAGGACGCCATACACGTGCTGTATGAGGATATTGACGTGGACTGGAGATGGCTGGGACTATATTGTGTAAGTGGACTATATTGTGTAAGTGGACTTGCATGGACAGACGCAACACATAAATCAAAAGACTGTAATGTCATCTCAATCAAATGAAAAGCTTTGCAATCTCCAAATCACCATTTCATTGTTGTTTCGCACTCGATTCTCATGTTGAACTTTCGTTACTGGCAATAACACGCACTTATACGCTATACATATGTGCGTTGAACATGAAGAACAAGTGATTAATCAAGTTTTGACAGAAATGGAGAGTATTTACGTGCACAAATATATTCAGGTACTCCAAGCTTATACGAAAATTCACAATTCACGTGCAACGAAAATTGCTTTATTCTTTCGTGTTTTCGACTATGCTAATACGCTTCTGAAGCCGGAAAACATTTGAAGGGGAACCAGTATTTGCGCTTCATAGAGTGAATTGATCCTAGAAGAGTAATTGAAAGTACGTCGGGGCACTTATATCACACTGTCACTATCTATTAGTGATGGGCGCATTCGAATGACATCTTTTTTTTGTTGTTCCTAATTACCGCGGAGCCGAGGTAGACGAAGTCCTTTACTACCTCAAAGGTTCTGCTGCCTACTGTGACGCTCTGTGTGTCCTTTTTTGATGACAGCATGTACTTAGTTTGCCCTCATTTACCACCAGACCCATTTTAGCCGCTTCCGCTTCAAACGCCTCATTGACGGCTCGCTATGTTCATCTAATCACGTCAATGTCAGCAGCGTAAGCTAGCAATTGAACTCACTTCTGGAAGCTCATGCCACTGGTGTTAACTTGTGAGTTACGCACGACCTTCTCGAGGATGATGTTGAAGAAGTCACATGACAGTGCGTCGCTTTGTCTAAAACCTTTTTTGACATTGATGGTCTCGGTGAGGTCGTTACCGACAGCGAGAGTTTTCCAATGTCATCTTACACAGTTTGACGAGTTTGGTAGGAATGCCAAAACTGGACATGGCACTGTATAGCTTGTCTCTATGAACACTGTCATATGCAGCCTTAAAATCGACGAAAAGGTGGTGGGTCTCGATTTGCACTTCTTGGGTCTTTTCCAGGATCTGCCGTAATGTGAAGATGTGGTCTATTGTGAACTTTCCTGGTCTGAAACCACACTGATAGGGACCTATCAGGTTATGGACAAACGGTTTTAGACGCTCACACAATACGGCAGAGAGGATCTTGTATGCGATGTTAAGGAGACTAATTCCTCGGAAGTTGGTCTCATTTCTTGTGGACCGGACTCACTCATAGAGCAAACTTTCCTCTGACCATATCTTACAGATGAGCAGGTGCATGCGCCCAACAAACTCATCTCTAGCTGCTTTAAATAGTTCTGCGGGCAGTCCATCCTCTTCAGCAGCTTTGTTCGACTTCAGCTTGGATATTGCTATCTTCACCTCGTCTAAGTCGGGGGGACGGAATTCTTGTCTATCATTGTCCAAATTGAGTGGAACATTCTGCCTAACACCGGAATCGGGGCCGTCATAGCCGTTAAGGAGTCTGCAGAAATGATCCTTCCATTTTCTCAGCACAGACTGCGACTCTACCACGAGTTATCCAGTTTGATCCCGCCAGGCTTCGGTCGGAACTATGTATCCTCTGGATAACTGTTTTACCTTTCGGTAAAACTTTCGGACTTCATTCCTGCCATAACAACTTTTTCTCTACCGCGCGCTTCTCATGGTTCTTCTTTTTCCTTTTGAGAAGCCTGTGCTCTTGTCTTCTTCTCTGTTCGTGGAGCTCACGAACAGCCCTCGTTGTTCGATGCAGTGTTGCCTTATAGGTGTCATGCCTGCCCAATGTCAACATTGGATAAGTTTGATCTTGTTTCCAGAAGGACAAACATGGTTAAGTTTCCTCTAGGCACATGCAGTTCCGAAAAAAGAAAAGCGAACCAGGCTGGGACTCTAAGAACCCAGTTCCGTCGTTCATACAAATTCAACCTTCCCTATGTCCAGGACTGGCTCTGGCTAAAAACTGAGCTGGGAAGAAAATATATTGAGATATCGGGGATGTCTCCAAGACGACAGAGGGATCTGAAGCTGGGGCATTTATGGAAAATGATAACATTTTACTGCACACCTCTTTTATTTCTCGTTGGGCTCATGGCCATAAACTACGAGTATATTGTGAAGAATAGGGTGGGGGGTGAAGTATCTGCGTCTGCAGCGACAGTCAAGCAGTGCTTAAGGCATCACTCAACCCATTTCTTAGTGGTACACAAATGCAGGTCTTCCTTTAATTTGGTCGACAGAGCAAATTCTCTAAAACTTGTCTGGATCCCGGGTAACTAGGGGATAATTGAGAATGAGATTGCCGATGAACTTCCTCGGCAAAGATCTAAAAATGCATTCACATAGCCGAAACTACATTTGAATTGTCTGCGTCCTTGGTTAGAGCTTCAGTCAACGGTTGGGCCTCCCCACAGGACAACCAGATATGGCATGACTCTTTAGGATGCATGCTCCAAAACCTCAGCAAGAATCTTCTACCTTAACATTAACAGCAAAGACTGCAGACAACTTATTGGCGTACAAATGGGGCACTCCACATTCGCTAAGCACTTAAGCGTGCTTGGGCTAAGTGATCTTCTCCTTTTCGACGTTCGTAGAGAACGAGAAGATATCGCAGTGCACTTCCTCTGTCAACGTCTTATCAGATAAACCTTGCTGGTTTTCCTCCAGAGGAGCAAGAATTACATAAAATAAAGTTTACGGCATGTTAGGACATTGGACCAGTTTTCGAGTCTGAGCGCTCCAGTGCATCGTGTCCCAACCTCCAACAAAGAAACAAAACGGATGTTGTTTACAATAATATCACCGACATCCCCCCGATTATTCAAGAAGTTCTTTCTCGTCTGTTTTTCCTTCTTGTGCCTTGGGCTTGAAAATAAATCAGAAATCAGAGAAAGTGAGAGAACAAATTCAATGCAGCCTTTATACAAAAGACATAAAAGAGGTCGAAAAAGCGTGTTGATTAATATTCGTTGATTAAGTACAACGAGAGCTCGTATCGACCCGTATCTCGATATTATTTTTAAGAATGCTATGTTTACTTAATCGCTGATCATGTGTGCTTTAAAGTAAAATTTGATTGTAGATATAGATTGGTGTATTGAGTCATCTGATCATCATATGTCATCTGATGAGATTTTGGATCGTAGTGGGTAGAATGCGACGCTCATACGCCGAAGGTCTAAATTCGCTTCCCGGCTAAACACCTCGAATTTTTCGCGGCACCACCTCTTTCCTTTCCTTTCCTTTCCTTTCTTCCTCAAAACTTCGCTGTTGGGAGTCGGCAAAAAACTGTAGGTCCCTTCAACTCGTGAGAGAACAGTAGCGCGCACAACACGAGTAGTTGATGAGCAAGCTAGACGCTAGTCCCCTGAGGGCTGTCGCGCCCATACAATTATTATTATTATGAGTTAGAAAATAAATAATGAAGTATTTATCTTCCCCATTGGCGCTGAGCAGCAGCGCCTGCCTTCTAGTGAGGCAAGGGCTGACAGCAAACCCAACATTTCAAGTATCCTATATACTGATATATCCATAGTTGAGTGCTCTCTCGTCAAAAATATCAGATTAGATTTCAGAACAGAATTTATTTTCAGGGTACACATCTTTCTTTCTTCTCTTAATTTAGAAGCGTTAATAAAGGGTGTCCCAACAAGAAATTAAATTGTTTCTGTATGGATGTATGAGACGGGGCGCCGTCTTGTTAAAACCACATCCCCTCCACATTAATTTCTTCAATTCTAGGCAAAAAAATTATTTATCATTTCACAATACCGAACACCATTGATTGTTTGCGCTTGACCTGACTCATTTTCATAAAAAAAGGTCCAATGATTCCCCCACACGAAAATCCACAACACACAGTGACACGCTGAGGATGCATTTGCTTCTCGTGATTCACTCGAGGATTTTCCTCGCCCAAAATGCGACAATTCTGCCTATTGACGAAGCCATCAAGATGGAAATGGGCCTCGTCACTAAAGATGATTTTACCGGCAAAATCAGCATTTTCATGTTCACAATGAGAATGCGTACTTCATTCGTGTAGCACTCTATTTTTATTAACCTTATACCTTCTACTAACAAACAATAATAAATGTTTAAATGTCAAACAATGACAATTCGAATGGTGCCAAATTTAAATCTTGCGTTGTAGTTAGAACACCCTTTATATGGTGTATAAGAAATTTCTGCACTAAAGAATGAAGTCTGTCATTTGCTAAGAAGTGAGGGTAAAAATCTCTCGGACAAAGCAAAAATCCAAAAAAAACGTACGAGTACGACAGCTAAACCAAAATTGAAAATTATTTCATTAATGAAATGTTAAATCCACACAACACAAAAACATAAAACGACAACGCAAATCAACGAAAGTCTGTTCCCATACACCCAAAAAGGGTTTTACGGTAAATGCATATATATATGCATACACTCACGCATCAATTGATTTGACAGAAAACTAACAGCTTACCCTTAAAATTAAATAAAAAAAAGAGCGGTTAATTAAGAAAAAATCCATTTTTGGCATACTGGAACAGACTTTCATTGATTTGCATTAGGTCTGTTCCAAATGATTTGTGTACAGGAATTCGTAGTTGAGTAGTTTGGGTAAAAATCTCTCTTGGAGAGATTAATTCTGCCGAAATGTAGAAATTCGCAGAAATAAATGTAAACAGCTATCAGAAGTATGAAATGTCAGAGATTTTTTTTATTTTCACTGTGACAGTCATCTGCTGCCCACGGATTTTTCTTCGACAGAAATTCGTATGAAAATAATTTACTCCCTCTTCTGCGAAAAAATCAGCAACTGAAACGCCTTTTGAGAGTTTTTCGGCGAATTTCGTAGGCATTCTTAACATTTTCGAGCGTAACGGAAACGTAACGGAATAGACCGTTCTGTTCTGGTCTGTACAGTTTTTTTTTTATTTCGGTTACGGAAACACACTAGTCCCTCAAGCATGGTCGTTCAAACTGTATGTAGGAAGTATAACACGTGTTGTTCTATAATATTCTAAACATCTCTCTTGTTCTATGTTACACAGTTATTTGTTATTTTGTGTTGTGTATAAAAACTGGAACTTGCAACGGCTCGGCCCTCTTTTCTGTGGTAGAACAGTACACATATTTTCTGAAACTTGAATCCAATTTCTTCTCGATTTTTTGAAGTTTTAATTTTTTTGTCGTAACTAGTTGCAATCAAACACGTGTAGTTCCCGAAAAAAGCTACTCTCTGGTATTTCGCGAATTTGAACGCCACCTTATTTATTTTTATAAACAAAATATAATTGCCCTGAATTTTTTTTGAAATTCCAGTATGTATCCCTTTCTAGGACAATTTATATTTATTACATTTGCCAGACTTATACTTCTTCGCCATTAGTCGATTATCACAAACCAAATCACTATAAATTGCAGTCTTTTCCAGACCTTACAGAGTAAGAAAAAAATGTTTTTCATGTAAAATGAAACGAGACATTTGAAATGTGTAACCAATGAAAATGGACGTGACACACTGAATAAAATATATACAACATCTGAGAATGTGGTCGCCCATGACTAAACACTATGCATGACTCATACCACAAACCAACTTGAAATTACTTCAATACCTTGCGGTCATCACTGCTGTTAAACGCCTTAAGTTAGATGTCTATTATCTCATTTGGGCGCTAATGCAACTCTATTATTCTAAAGCTATATAGATGTGCGATAGAATGCTTTAATTGGCTCTTGCGAGAGGTCGATATCAGAAAATTAATTGTTAGACACATTACAGCAGTAAACGATCGAACGTATTAATGAATCGCATTCCTTCAGACATAGCCCGATGTGGAAGTAATCTATTTTTAGTCGTGACAACTTATATTGATGGAAAATAACGCTTTCTAATTGGAACAAATTGATGACGATATTCAAAGCGAGCATTAAAATAGGTGGAGTCTTGTTCTTCGTGTTCTACCCAGGCTTAACTTTAACACCAATCGTTTGTGGTTTGCACGATATTGTGGGCGGAGGAAATGATTAGTTTGTTTGTTATACACCTTGATAATGATAAAGGGGAAGTGAATATTTATCTTTTTATTTCTTTGGCGCTAAGATCTGGGATGGACCTTCGCATTTGCCAACAAGCACCTCCAGCTAGTAAGATCTTATGCTGGCTCCACAAAAGAAATGGTTTCGAGGACGTCGTCAAGTGTTAGCGTAAAAACTAACAACCAAACACCCTTCGGTTCCACTCACTTCATGACCTAGCCATCTTATGCGTTGATACGAAGATAGTTAGCAAGGTGTACGCCGATATAGAACCCCGCGACAATCCGAACCTAAAAACCTAAAAATTGCTTAACACCTTTCGAGTTGTTCTGAATTAAAGATAGAACATACAAAAAGTAAGAAAGACGATCTCAGATCAGGTAACAAAGAAGTTTTCTCTTTTAAATTAGTAGTTTAAGTTCGGGAAACAAAGAGAAGATAAATTAAAGTCGCTAAATAGAAACTCAACACTTTAAGCTCGAATTCAAGAAGTCATTTCGATAGAATAACGCCACAAGGTTGGTGACTTTCAGAAAAATTATATTCTTGTATTATCTACAAAAGTGGCCGCCGTGGCGTAGTGGGTAGAGTGCGACGCTCACACGCCGAAGGGTCTAGGTTCGACTCCCAGCTCAACACCAATTTTTCGAATTTTTCACGGCACCACCTCTTTCGAGCTGCTGACAACAATCAAATAGTGAAAACTGTCTAAGAAAGCTTCTCAAATTTCGCCGTTCGGAGTCGGCAAAAAACTGTAGGTCCCTTCCACTCGTGAGAGAACAGTAGCGCGCACAACACGAATAGTTGATGAGCAAGCTAGGCAAGCTGGTCCCACTTTGGACTGTAGCGCCAACAATTATTATTATTATTATTATCTACAAAAAGTATTAAAATACCCATTTTTGATCATTTTGGGATATTTTGTTGTGTTGTAGCAAAAAAAGAAAATGGTCATTTTGGGATCTTTTGTAAGACAAGTGTTGTAGAATAAAATTGTTTATTTATTTATTTATAATTATTTAAAATAATTTCATTTTATTCTTTACAAACAGAATTACTTTAAAAATAAAATTATTTACCTTTGTTTTTTTTGTGTTGTTGGTTGGGATCAACTACACTGGAGCACTCAGACTCAAATACTGGTCCATTGTACTACCAGACAGTAGCCTTCATTTAATGTAATTTCTTGGTTTTCCGAAGAAAACCAAGATGCGCTTCTGTGATATAGAACTAAGGTTTTCAGTTCCCACCACATCACCGCCAAATAACCGCCACCTGATACGAGCGAAAGCAGGACACTGACAGAGAATGTGCTCTGAAGTGTCTTCACCTTCTCCACAGGCGTCGCAGAGTGTGACATCACTAAGCCCAAGCCGACTTAGGTGCATAGCGAAGGTAAAGTGTCCCGTTAATACACCAACAAGTCTTCTGCACTCGTTTCTGTCTAGAGATAGCAGAAAAGAAGCGGATTTCTTGCAGACGTTTGGGAGCATCACCCTGCATCCTGGACAGTCACGGCATCTCTGGTTGTGCTGCAGGGATACTTAACCATCGACGGAGGTCCTGACCAAGGACGCGGGTAATCCCAACGCGGGTTCGGGTAATACGAATGCCTCTGCTGAACCTAGCCTAGCTAGTTCACCGGCAGTTTCGTTTCCCAGGATCCCGTGATGACCAGGAACCTAGACAAGTCTTAGCGAATTCAGCCTGCCGACCAAATTAAGGGAAGACTTGCATTCCTGAACTATCTTGGAAGTGGTTAAAGGGTTGAGTAAGGCCTTGAGCACAGCTTGACTGTCGCTGCAGACGCAGATACTTCTTCCCTTCCACCTATTCTTCACAATGTAGTTGGTGGCCATTAGGATCGCGAAGGCTTACGCCTGGAAGACCGACGCGAAGTTTCCTAATATATTAGGAAAATATTATTATTAATAATAATAATAATAATACTAATATTAATTGTATAGCGCGATAGTCCACAGTGGGACCAGAGCTTGCTCATCAACTACACGTGTTGTGGGAGCTACTGTTCTCTCACGAGTAGAAGGCACCTACATTTTTTTTGCCGACTCCGAACGGTAAAGTTTTGAGAGGCTTTCTCTTAGACCTTTAGCATTATAATTAAAATGCGGTTTCTGGCCACGACTGACTCGAACGCAGTCTATTCTGAAGGTCTTATTTTCTTTGACTATTTCCCATATTTGTGGACGCGGCTACTGTTGTCTTTCAAGTAATTAATCATTTTGTACTTATTGTCATAGACTCGCGACTTCAGATTTCACCACAGACAATGCTTAAGCGTCGTTAAATCGCACGATACTGAAATCAAGTTCATTTATTTGCAATGTTAAAATATGTGGCATCCGAACCATTTTTTAAATAAATAAATAATGCCACTAGCTGCATAGTATATTGTTTGATGAAAATGCTATTCCTTCACTTCATGCTTGTTCAATTGACCAAGGCCTTATATCGATCACCATTATGTGTTACGTTCTGGTCAGCACCGTTTTTAAAGAAGCACCGACCAATTATTTCACCAAAATATAAGGGATATCAGGCAGTCCGTTTTCATTGATGTAAATGTGTCTCAGGTATATAGAAGTATTCAAAGACTTCGTCTACCTCGGCTCACGGTAAATAGGGACAGCAACATCAGTACCGAAATCAAGCGCAGAATCACCCTTGTCAATCGCTGTTTCTTTGAGCTCAAGGCCAACTGAGAAATAGAGCCCTCCCTTGAACGACTAAGCTCACTTAATATAACAGCATGATCATCCCGGTCCTACATTATGGTGCGGAAACCTGGACGTTGGTAAAAGCGGATTAAGAAGCACTTAGTCTTTTCGAGAGAAAAGTTTTTCGTTCGATTTTTGGACCTGTTTGCATTGATGGCATCTGGAGGAGAAGATTTAATGACGTAGTCTACCATATATGCTGTACAGCGACATGCGCCTGGTCAACCGTCTTCGGATACAACGCTTAAGATGGCTAGCCCATGTAGAGCATATGGACACCACTGCTCCGGCCCGCAAACTTTTCGAATCTGGGTCATTGGGACAACGCAACAGAGGACGGCCTAGACTAAGGTGGCGGACACAAGTGGAAAAGGATCTCCACCAATTTGGAGTGCGTAATTGGAGGCAGCTGGCGAAAGATCGTACTGGCGGAAGAGGCATGTTAGTTGAGACCCAGGACCACCTCGGACTTTAGCGAGACAAGAAGAAGAAAAAAAAGAAATTTGTCTCAACATACACGCTGGAATTATCATTACTCTAAATTTATTACTTTACATTTTGTTTATAGACGCATCCGCTCAGTAAAGAAATTTCCCTTATTAAAATTAAGCAATTTGTTCTGGTCCCATGCACCGAATCTATGCCGCCAAGCAGTCAGTGCATGTTCAAAGACCGAAATAAAAATAAATCACTTGACAGCTGAAACATCGTCGCCAGGTAAAAATGCATTTTCAACTTAAAAATCAATTTCCCTAGTGAAAGCATCATTTACATTCCTAGAACCGAATATAATCGTAGCTGTTTATAAAATATTTGTATGATTTAAATGTTCATCAAGTGTTGTTTGTTTTTTCATCTTGTGTGTAACATTGAACCAAAAATGTTTTCTTGTACTACAAGGAGTTTAATTTATGAGAAGAAACAAAATGCAGGAGTCTTAAATTTTCTTAGAAGTGCAAGAAGCATATTCATTCTTGCTTCATTAAATTAAAAATTCGACAGTGAATTTGAAATAGATTTACACGATTTGTGAGTGAATAAAATTAATTTTTGTATCTGTCTGTTAAAAACCAAATATTTGAAAACTAACTAAGTTTATGTTTGGCAAGGTTCTGACAATGAGTCGATGGATCTTATCACTTAAGGGTTTAAGGCTTAAGGCTTTTGAAAAGTAGGTAAACAACATTAGTCTATGCTGTCAGAAGGCATTCAGAAAATTAAGAAGCAGTTATTGCAAAGAAGAAAGAAAGAAAAGCAGTTGCTGTTGTTATGTTATGTTTTTGTTATAATAATTAATTTATATTTAATCCGGCAGTTGAACGCTGTTTTTACTTTTCATAAATTACATTTAAAATAAATAAAAAGTGAGTCTAAAGAAATATCTCAGTCTAAAGAAGTATCTATCTATATCATTCAACCGATGTAAGCAACTTTGTTGTTTATTAAGTAAGTAGCACTTTCAATGCCAGAGTATGAAGAAACAAACAAATTTCCTGTAAAAATATCTAATTGAATAGTTTTTAAAGGCTAATTAGACATTTACATGATCAAGAATTCAAATTAAACATATTACGAGTTTATACAGTTTATCAAATGATTGGAAGGACTTTCTATTGAAGTGTATAACTTCTCCCTGTTCAAGTGGAAAAAGCTCTAGAATCCAAAATCGAATCCAAGTGAGGCTTACAAATGATATATTAAATATTTTTCTTATTAAATCGGCACAAATGTTATTCCGTCTTGATTTCTTAAACAAATCATAACTCGGGTTGATTAAAATAAATGGTGTCACAAATTTAAAATTTTGGGTTTAAAAACAATATAGGACAGCTTCTTATTCCATTACAGTTTTTTTGTATCCTCCCCACACCTATGATATCTGTTGCACATCGCCTGAAAAGTTTGTGTGTAACTTACATCTTCAAGATCACAGACCGCACTAAACCCAAAAACACACTTTCGTCAAAGCAACAATTCAATTCCCCGGATCAATGAACTTTTAATAAGTGATTCCATTAGAGCATATTCGTTGAAAACAATTTTGATCATACAACTTCCTGACACCCAAAGACTATTGCGTTTTTTTTTTTTTTTTTGTGGAAAACAGCTGACATTTAAAAGTTAAGTGTCACAAACTGAAATTTATTTTACATAAAGTGGCACCCCTTAGCCAAAGTAATCATCCCCCTATAGACTTCCATTTACACGCACTTTAATTCAGTGATTAATAGCAAATACGAAACTATCCCCCAAAAATATAAAAAAAATCGAAGAATTCGTACCAGAAAAAGGCAGAATCTCAAGAATATCCTCAGCCAACGCAATTGTGTGAGTTATTCAACATCTTTAACGCACACTTTCGGATTCGGTCACGATTTGCTGTAATTTGGGGAGAGTTACCATTACCACCCACGACCTGTCATTTATCACCAACACACACTTTGAGTGGGTTTTCGTTTCTTGGGTCTTTTTTTTTTGTATTTTGCGCACAAAACATACGAAGGACATCATGAGAGAACCAAACGACTCAGCAAATAGAATAAAACACTGCACTCTCTCTCATTGGCATTTCACAGTGCGTTTCTCTTGGGAGATCATAGGGATGGTTTGTGCTGCTGGTGGCTGTAAAGGCGCTCATTTACAAAACCGAGAGACTGAGAAAGAGAGAGCAAGAGCAAATCCATCAACTTTTACTGCGTGTAAAATAAGAACTATTCGATGGGCTAAAAATAAACCAGGACATCAGGACGATGGAAGCGTATGCGTGCTAGCCTATGTGTGCGATTGTGTATGTGTGTACGCGCAAAGGAATGTGTAGGATTGTGTACAGTAAAGGTGGCGGTAAAGGTCACCACCCTCATTTGCGATGCCAATGTCCATGCAAATGTCCTTTTTGTTGCTTTCTCACGGGTGGGGGGCCAACAGCGCGATAGAGGGCTGGTGATTGTAGGTTTCAATTTCAAGAAGCGGGTTTCAGTTTTCGGCTTACCATCAGCACCAAGCCCACCACACTTCCACAGTCACAGGGAATGTGGGGCAGTAGAGGCCAGGCGCAATGTTTCCCAGGACTAATGGCTGAAGTGGGACTTCTGTGCCGAAGTGCTGAAAGTTTGATTTTCCTATCATTTTCCGTTTTTCGCCAAATGTTGTTGCGACCGCCGCCGCACCCAAATAATCGCAGTACACGTCTCTTAGCTGCTAAAGCACTGCACCCCCGCTCGCATGCCTATCGGCACAGGCACATAATTGAACATAAAACTGTACAATAGCTATGTATAATGTGAATATATTGACTAGACTGACCTAACTTTAAGGATGACACGATTTATGCCGTTGAAATAAATTTCTCTTGTGAATATCCTCTAAGCATGTATCCAGAGCGTTTTTCTTATTTTAGAGATGAAAATCATGTCCTCCACGAACGTGTATACTACTGCTGGCTGTGTTCCTTGTGGTTTCTGCTGCTTCGAGTGATAAGGGAAATGAGGAGCCTGGGAAGAGATTGGGGGCTCGTTCTGTGGCCCTGGTCGCGAAATGAAATTATCCTTATTCGCTTTTAGGGTTTTTTTTTTTCACTGGACACTCACTTCCTGTGTGGCTTACTTTCACTTAATCTATACGTTCCGTTTTCTTCGTTCGCCTAATTCGCACGAGTACATATATTCCTTGCAAATTCCCTCTCCCTCACTGATTACAGACAGAAAGTGGGAAGAAAAATAAGGATAATGAAATATATTATCCTGCTAAAGTTTCACTACAAACGGCCGCACTCCGTACCGCACGCTCTAAGAATCTTAGCTCAACTGAAACGATTGCGTGAGAGCGAGCGCCTCGAACTAGTTAGCCAGCCAGTCGTCCCCAGTAGCAAAAGAGAACCGAACATCCTTCTGTGCTAGAAAATAGTACGAGAATTGGCAATGTGTGCGATAGCGGGTGGCAGGTGCTGGTGAGTGTTGAGTGGTGAATGGTGAGAGCGTTAATCAGGTTGAAGGTGTGTGAGTTGCCGTATTATTTACACATGAATGAGTTTCTCAGCTCCATCGGGGTGCTCTGTCTTCAGTTTGTTTCCTGTTGGAGAAAAATTAACCCAAAATTTTGCGCATGGTGGCCTGGGTGGCAAGAACTTTTGAGTTAAGATGTAGCCTTTCCCTTCCGCAAATATTGAGTGAATTGGAAGGGAGTTTTGCAGTTGTATTCTTATGGATAAAATTGCTTATATTTTTGAGTGGATTTTGTCCGCCACATGTTCGTCATGCGCGATTTAATCTAAAACAAACCAGGGATGTTTGTAAGATATTTAAGGCCACTCTGGCGTATGAGTGATATTTCTATTTGACACCAGTTTATACAATTTAACAACACACACACATCAGTGTAGAATGTGTTAAACTGGAGAAATGCAAACCAATTTCAACTTGATACATGAAACGAATGTGCTCGTTGTGGTGTGATATTGTGATGTTGTGTTTAAGTGCATCCACTCACACGTGTGGTTTACGAATTGCTGATAACTGTCCTAAGACATTTGGTTCCTCTATAAAATCTGTTCAAATATCACCGATCAGATTATTGCTGCGTCTTAGACAAAAATGTGAGACTTGAGTTTTTTTCTGACAAGGAAAGAACATTATTTAGTGAGTTTACATAGTAGCCTGTGGTGCAATTGGTTCTCGATAGCGACACACTTTATCTGATCATTAACTAGTTTTATATCTGTTAAAGATAACGGCTCGTATGTTATCTAACTGAGTCGAATACTCGCAGTAAAAATTTTGCACTGCTTTAAAGAAAAAATTTAGTTAAAGTACACTAAACTAAACAGCTTTCCCTTGTTTTCTGTGTTTTTTAAAAAAGTAATAAAGGGAAAATTAATTAAAATGAGAAGCTTTCAAATATATCATTTCTCCGAAGTGTAGCACTATGAGCCGTGGCTGATAAACCTAATAGACCACTATCTCTTAATGTTTTCGTTCTGAGTTTAGCGTATATTATTTGCAATCAAATTGAATAGAGAAGAAAGAATACAATTACTGGTGATATTTCCTATCGCCTGAGACATAACAATATTTAAAAATGAATACATTCGTAGCAGGTAATAAGTCATTTCTATTCTTTCCCAAATTTTAATGTGGACTTATCCGTTATTCATTAATTTGCAAATTTTTGTTCCATGGCCACTCAGAGGATGCAGCATAGTTTGCCATGTTCACTAACAAGGTACAATGTAGTTTGTAATGATCCACCATTATTTCAATTCTATTTAGGCATCCCACTAAACAAGAACGTGACGTTATTTGTTGTATGAAAGTCCTTTAGAACAAACAAACGAATTTTCTTTTAAATGTGTTTGTTTTTATTATTATTTTCATTAATAACCGACATGAGTCTGGAACATATTTGTTTAAACCTTACCTAACCTCAATTGGACTTAATTGTATTTACTTTGTTTTTGTTAATAACGATAATGTACATACGTCAGTAATGATAATCCTTCAGATACTCGAATGTAATTCAACTACACAGTGAAGTAAAAAAATAACAAGTTTACACTTTCTTTCAATTATCTAGATAAATGATAAATAATAGTGCGCTGGGATGCTGAGAGGAACACGATCGCATGAACTTCGCTCACCTCGATGACATCACCAAACCATTGACGATCAGAATGTTGGGTGGTTTCGTATGAAGAACACGTCATGTTCCTTATCGATCCACTTGATCAATTTATCCACATACTTTATAACAAGGCCTTTGTCGACCATTGGCTCAAAGACGGCATACAACTCGGAGGCCGCCGTCACCCACGCCAGCACCACTTCCTTCTCCTTAACCTCGTAGATTAACTTCAACGGTCGACTGCTGTTGTGGATGCGATGGTGCAGATCACAATAAATAGCCTCTAAGCGCTCGAACTCGGAAAGTGTTGTGTACGGAGGATTTATTTCGGAGCACAACAATTGATGTGACGATGACTTCGGCTTGTAGAGAAAATGTCGTAGCTCTGGAATACCGATAGCTGAAAGGTTGAGTCTAGTATCTTGCTGCGGAATTTTATTGATCTGTTCACTGATGGCTTCTAGACAATGTGTACGTCGAAGCTTCTCGGTGATTTTCTTCTTCGCGTCAGAGAGGGTAAAGAATACATCACGGTCTACGGACAAGAGCAACAGACATGCCTGGCAATCGTCCGATAAATACGAGACATGAGCATGGAGGTATCCGTTCATGTCAAATTTTGGTAAGCAGATCGGCATCCAGTTTTCCACTGTCTTAAAGCTCTCTGAGCATTCAATTAAATTGAAAATCAACCTGAAAGAGTTTAATGAATGTGAAGGAAAGTGTTATGCAACTCTTCATGCGTTGATAAAGCCGTTGTTAAGTGTGTGTTACACGCATATTTTTTAGGGAATTCTCACCTTAAGTCTGCAGGATGTATTGAATACTTTTTCATTCGAACCAATGCAATAAGCTTGTTATTGGCGATTAGTACAGCGAACACCAAGTTCTTAATTTTTGAGCAATTGCTCTGAATGGCGCTCGTGATGTTTGACCTAATCGTTGTTGAAAGAGGCATCACGCGAATAGTATTGGTTAGAAATGTGAAAACGTTGTTCGTTACTGAAAAACAGGGAATTGATCACAGACACTTTGTAATTATGTCATGATGCTTCTTACTCTTTTTGTTGCTGCTGTCATTCGCCAGGAGATGGAAAATTAGTCGTTCGCTTCCAGCAAGCAACCGTCGCAGGTCGAAATTTTTTCTCTTTTCGAAGATTTTCGTCATATGCGAATACGTCAGTGTCGAAAGGATTTGGTTATACACATCACTAGAAGAGAAGATTCGAAAAACAAAGTGCGACTATTTTAACGGGGCACAAACCTTAGCTGCATTTGAAGTTGCTGCACACTCATATTGCTCCTCGACGCAGCTACCAAAATCAGTGAATTTCGAACAAGAAACACGAATTTGATGCCTTCAGCATGTATCGACGAAATTGCATCTTGTCCATGCTGCACAAAACTTACAAGCGCCTGAATGACACCAAATAGAGTAGCCAACTTATCCTCAGTCCCGTGCAATGAGTAGATGGGCTTTCCCGCCTCACTCAGAATGAAAATGTGCTTCTTATGCTGTAGCCACTCACTATCATGCAAATAGTCAATCTCTTCAACAGAAGCAGAGTGAGAGGATGCCACTCCACTAAGGTTATCCTGGGATCCGTCCAATTCTTTACTTTTATCACTTGAAAACGAATCTGATTTCTTCACATTGCCGTTTGGTTTAAGCGTCTGATCTGTAGATGTAAGCTCTGCTTGAATATCCTGTATTATGCTGTATTTGTTGTCTTCCTGCTCCTGAAAGTAATCTGCCCCTTCTGCGTCTGCAAATTCGTCAACTGTTGTGTTTGACGCCACATCCACCTCCAAATCCATATTGGCCTTTTTCCGAGCTCTAAAAATTTAGACTTGCAGAACTTATCGGATTATTGCATTGTATGTCTTAATCAAGTATATTATTTTTTCCCTTAATTGAATATAGACCCCTCAGCAAGAAGAAAGAAATGTTTTGTTAAGATCCCCACTGAAAGCGAATAATTATTCAATGTCAACAAAATGACAACTGCTGGATATGTTCGATTTGTAAAAACTTACCGATAATTTTTGAAACAATCGGAATGTGTCCTTTAAAAAAAATTAGTTTTATTTCTTAAATTAAAATAAATAAAAATGGATTATTTCTAATACAAAAGACCTTTTTATTGGTTTTAAATCAATTTATTCCTACAGTTTTGTGTAAAATATACATTTTATCTGTACAAGTGTCACGACTGTCAGAAAATCCGCTGTACAGGATATAACTTGTCAAACAAAAGTGTTTACCTCAAAATTTTTTTCAGATTCAGATCATTTTGAAAATCCAAAAGGAATATTTACTTAAATCATGTCTAAAACAATGTATTATCAAAACAACCAATACGCTCGTGTTATGAATCTTAAATACAAATCAAAGTACAAAAAAATCAAGCGAATAATAAAGAACTACGTTTTTGTAAGCCCTATATGCAGTTTCAAACATCTTCACCCTAAAATTATTTGTTTTTAAAGGAAAATGCAGCGTTATGTGATCAAATAGCTCAGATTCAAGATGACATAGTAGTGAGTAAAGAGGAGCGCCGTTATCTTCTTAAACGTCTTCTCAAATATGAGAAGGATTTCGAACAGATTCCAACGCCAAACACCAACACCACACCAAATGGTGATGCTATCCCAGCTGCTCCGCATGTGCCCGGTAAGAGAGGTCCCAAAAAACGCATTAAAACTGAAGACGGAGCAAGTAATTTGAAGCAGAATAAATCAACAACAAATGGCAAAACACCAGGACCAAAAAAATCCAATGTTTTCCAGAAGGTCCCGTACGATGCCCATGGGAAGCCCATTTTCCCCATTAATCTTGGAGGGTTTGTATTGCATTCTCTGGGAGAAATAATGGCAGAGAGTACGAACTTTCACACAGAGAACTGGATCTACCCCGTGGGCTACGTCGCGACAAGAGTTTACTCCCATCCTAAAGAACCTGAGCGGAAATGCGTATTTACATGCAAAATCCTCAACAACTCCGGTGTGCCCCAATTCCAAATCATCCCCGATGCTGAATTTGATCACGTTTTCTTCGGAGAATCTGCGAATATTTGCCACTTAGGACTTTTGGAGACAATTATTCGTGTGTCTGATGTCGCCAATCTACCACTTCGAGCACAAGGAGAGCGTTTCTTTGGGCTTGGAAATCCCACGGTCATGTCGCTCCTTCAGTCGCAATCAAACTTCAAGAAGTTGCAAAACTTTAAGGGATTCATCGTAGACGGAGGCTATGCCATCGAAGATAAAGACCCAACACTTAGCTACGATGCTCTGCAGACTCTCATCACTATCTCGGCATATCACACCGTCCCCGAGGTGAAAGAAGAACCCCCAGATGAGCTTCTCGAGTAAAACAACAACAATTTCTATGTTTCATATATTTCTTGAAGTAAAAAACACTTTGATTATCTCTAGGACAAAAAAAACCTTATAACATAAAATATTATACGTCTCCTCATGAATAGTTGCATTCTTGTATTTTGTTTTTGGAAAGAAGCGGTAAAACATTGGATAAATGTGTCTATTACTTAGGTTAAACTCGGTATGTACACAAAGCAGCAACGCGGATATGTTTCGAATGAAGCGGGATAAATCAGCGAGGCGTGTTATTGTATGAGTCAATGAAGGAGGACATCTTCAGCTTGCTACCGCATTCGGAGGTTGCTCGTGTTTCTCGTTGTTGATTGTCTGCTGCTGCTGCGACTACTGCTGCTTACTCGCCGTTCGGGAGTGTTTCGCGGCGGTGTTTGTCGAGAAGAATGCGATGATGATGTGGCAGTGATTGGTTTCTTAACACGCACTGAGCGATTGAAAAGTAAGTTGGACACTGCAACAACTGGCGAGAACAGTCGTAAGGGTATGTCACTGAAAATTGAAGAAGAGTTTTAGTTGTTGCTACACTGACCTTAAAGGTTTATGTCAGTTTGTAGAGGGGTAGCAATAATTCGAGAAGATGGTATTTGAAAGAACATAAGCATATCATTGCAAAGCTTGTCTAAACATGACTTTTGATTGATAAACATGAAAATGTGTATTTGTACGATGATGTACATAAAACTGGGTTTCCATTTCACTACAAAAGATATGTACCAAGCAATTGAATGATTTAAATTAACAAGCAGGTAGTTTTGAATAAAAGGAAATCCCAGGTTTACAACTTTTCGGATACTTTCCATTTCTTCTTCGATTTATCACATACACCAAAAAGGTTCAGGTAGATACCATACCAGCTACATGTGTCATAAAACTTACCAAGCTCCAACAACAGGACGTGCTTCGTTTCCGCTCAAAATGAACAGCGGAAAGAATATTGAAAATATACAACTACTGCTCGAAAAAGACAATATAAGTTAACAACAGACTTTCATACTACGAATGTCACATAACTACTTACCTAACAATCACAGATGTTGGTATACTCGTTAAGACAGTCAGAGGGATGCCGAATCCCAAAAAATACGGCCAATTGCACTCGATGTAACTGAGACGCTTGTGCAGTTCCCATCCCATGTTGAACCACTTGTACTCGAACGAGTACAGTGAATAAAGGAGGCAGAGATGAACGAAGCAGAGTACTTTACCAACGTAATTGAATGGCAGCAAATTCACTAGCATACTTTGAACGAGGAAAAGCGCCTGCACCAGCAAACTGAAGAGAAAATCAGCAATCAATTTGCTGATACTTGTCATGAATTGTGGACGTCCTTTGCGAAACCTATACGCGGCATTTGCTATGTCTTGAAACCATAGACTACTGACAACCTTGCTGAGCAGAAATATCGGCAGTACCCACATCATGCCAAAGAGGATGGACAGCAGTGACTGCAGCCAACCCCAAACATATTGCAGTTCGTCAGCCTTGTCTCCGTAGCACCATGTGAGAATAAATTTCAGTCCTGGGAGGATGAATGACTCAAACAGGATGATGCTCAGCCATGTAAAGCCGCCATTTAGGGCACAACACTTAAAGACCTGCTTCGCTATTTTCAATTCACTGTAAGAGGCGATCTTTATATTTAATTTTTTTCAATAGAGTCACTTACCCTTTTTTCCCTTTGACATCACTAGGTAACGCCTTTGATCCAATTCTGCGTTCATCTGCCCTTGGAGGAATAAGTTCTGAATTCAGAGTTAAGTCTGCCGTCAAGGGAGATGCTTTTTCTGCCTGCTTTAGCTCGTTCAGGCGATTGATTTGACTATCTATGTAAAAGACAAGAGCAATGCCTTTGATGCTATCGTAGATGCCATGAAGTACACCGTGTAAAATATTCTAAAATCATAGACAGCACATATCAGCAAAGAAAATCGCGGCGTAGACAAACGGGTAAGACTACGCAGTCCTTTGTTTACCTTTATCGTATCCATTTTGTAAATTGACCCGGTATTTCTAACTTTTTTAATCCGTACAGATTGAATTATATATGTTTATTTAGTATGTTCATCTAGAGATTATTTACGTCCCGCTTTGGGACCGAAAACTGCGATTTTGATGGAAAAACAATGAACTTTGCCTTGTTCCTGGTCGAGTAAAATAAAAAAAACGCGTACATATAGCACAAGGTTGACAGTTGACAGAATAAATTTCAGCTGATTTTTGATGACAAAACATACCAGAAACCAATAAGCAAGGAGATGGTCGACTGAACAGCTGATCAAACAGCTGATTTCCCCTTTGTCCATCGACCGTTTGACTGTTATTTACGTATTTTAGTAAACATAACCCGGACATAACCTCAAATTCTGAAAGTTATTTACGTATCATCGAACATTGTCTCACTTTACTCACACATATTTACGTTTCCCCTCCAAAATTGAAAAGATGGCGTCTGATTTGTCAATTTTTGCCTTCAATAGTGTCAAACACTCGTAAATTGTCAACTGTTCGTAAGCGTGTTCAGAAAATCAACTGCAAATTGTTTACGCAACTAAGTGTAACCGAAACTTTAATAGAATTAATTTTTTAATAAATTGATAATCCGATAGCATTTATATTTATAATAACGTATGAAATATGTAGAAAAACAGGAGAGTAAGTCGTGCTGAAAAGTCGCACATTTGGGAAAGATTTACTATCAATTGATGTTCCGAGTTACGCGTATTATAATTAATATATATATATATGGTGTTACATATTATTCTTACAAAATGTTATTTTTATTGTCCAAATGACCTCAATTCAATATGAACGGTGTGGAAATCAATAAAAACAAAGAAACCTAACACAAAAACAAATATTAAACATATTTCGTGCAATGAAAATAACAACAATAAAAATAAAACGAAAATATTTTGCGAAACGTCTTTGTCTAATTTAACACAGAGCGAAGATATATGACAATTGTAACACGTTATATATACTTTAAACAATTAAGTCGCTTCACAATGAGAACGTATTAACAAATTCAAGATACCTTTTGAGTATTATTTCAGGCGATAAGAACAAAAACGATTTCAGACATAATATTACAATAGTTATAACATTGATACATACGTATACAAAACGGGTTTTAGTGTTTAAAATCAGTACCTGTTATTCAGTGTTTTGTAATTTTCAATAGTTCGTAAGAACTATTAAGAAAATTTTTGCGTTTAAACTAATTTTATTTACTTATTTTGTTTTTGAAATAATCAAAAATTTTTTCAGTATATTGTTTTTGTGATGCAACTTCTGCCTTACAAACATCATGAAACATACTTTCAGTCAGAGACCAATAGGGAGACAGTCGACTCCCTCGTCTCCCGCCCTTGAATTCATTTTGACAGCGTTTTTTATAACATTTCCCCTCCTGAACAGCTGATTCACAGACATGATATTTTTTTGTTTTTAAATTAGAATACGTGTGAGCTGCATATATGGTGGATCTCCTCACTCTTCAAACTGTTAGAAGGAAAGGGCACATAAATCAAGAAATTAGAAGAGAGAAAGTATAGTGTTTTCCAAGGCAAAGTAATGGTTGACGATAGCTGCGTCCAGAAATGATGTTTGTAAGGCAGAAGTTGCATCACAAAAACAATATACTGAAAAAATTTTTGATTATTTCAAAAACAAAATAAGTAAATAAAATTAGTTTAAACGCAAAAATTTTCTTAATAGTTCTTACGAACTATTGAAAATTACAAAACACTGAATAACAGGTACTGATTTTAAACACTAAAACCCGTTTTGTATACGTATGTATCAATGTTATAACTATTGTAATATTATGTCTGAAATCGTTTTTGTTCTTATCGCCTGAAATAATACTCAAAAGGTATCTTGAATTTGTTAATACGTTCTCATTGTGAAGCGACTTAATTGTTTAAAGTATATATAACGTGTTACAATTGTCATATATCTTCGCTCTGTGTTAAATTAGACAAAGACGTTTCGCAAAATATTTTCGTTTTATTTTTATTGTTGTTATTTTCATTGCACGAAATATGTTTAATATTTGTTTTTGTGTTAGGTTTCTTTGTTTTTATTGATTTCCACACCGTTCATATTGAATTGAGGTCATTTGGACAATAAAAATAACATTTTGTAAGAATAATATGTAACACCATATATATATATATTAATTATAATACGCGTAACTCGGAACATCAATTGATAGTAAATCTTTCCCAAATGTGCGACTTTTCAGCACGACTTACTCTCCTGTTTTTCTACATATTTCATACGTTATTATAAATATAAATGCTATCGGATTATCAATTTATTAAAAAATTAATTCTATTAAAGTTTCGGTTACACTTAGTTGCGTAAACAATTTGCAGTTGATTTTCTGAACACGCTTACGAACAGTTGACAATTTACGAGTGTTTGACACTATTGAAGGCAAAAATTGACAAATCAGACGCCATCTTTTCAATTTTGGAGGGGAAACGTAAATATGTGTGAGTAAAGTGAGACAATGTTCGATGATACGTAAATAACTTTCAGAATTTGAGGTTATGTCCGGGTTATGTTTACTAAAATACGTAAATAACAGTCAAACGGTCGATGGACAAAGGGGAAATCAGCTGTTTGATCAGCTGTTCAGTCGACCATCTCCTTGCTTATTGGTTTCTGCTTTCAGTTTAGAACGCATTGAATGCATTCAGGTAATCAAATTAACAAATGTATTCAAAACTATGTCCACATATTAATCATAACATCGACAGAAATATCCCTACTATTTGTTGGCTTATCCAATTCTCAATAAGTTACTTGGTCTTAATTTATGTGATATACATATTCATGATTATGTACACCAAAATAATATGTGGAATTGTATTAAGAATTAACCTTGATAATAATACAATACAGTACAATGCTATGCCTATGTCTTAATTATGCGGTCTCTCATTTAGATCGATTTGTGCTGGATATTTTGTTAGTACGTGAGAATCAAAAATGTTTAGCATTATTATATTTTAATCATAGAATAGGAAAGAAACGATTGAAAGCCTTGTGAATTATCAAGCTTTAACGGCTGGATAATTGACAAGTTTAAACTAATCACTTTCTTCCTTACTGTACCACCGTTTTCTATTCCTTCCCTTCCAAAATCTTAGTTGTCACAAATTCCCATACACCCATCAATTCCTGCTTTATGTCATTTATTGATACTTTTTGCGTGTTGCGTAGTGTCTACGGGCACTTTTGATTTCATATTTGAACCCTCTGGGGTGGTTTTCGATAATTATTCTCATCTCGATTTCGAGGCGTATAGTGCATTTTCTGATAACAACAAATTTTAAACAGCTGACACACTGCTCTGGTAAAAACATCGATTAATTCTTGTTTTTCCTCTCGTAAATTAAGCAAAACATCTCCCTATGGTAACAAGTTTTCTATTGTCATTGTCTTTGTTTGCTCTTAGTTTTTTTTCTTATCGCTCCGTGTGTTTTATGTAGTAGAAGTATTATTTTTATTTGTTTGTAGTTCCTTTGTTTGCTGGTGTCAACAAATGTTTGTAAAACCAAAAAAGAAGTAATCCACTGGCTAGGAGTTATTCGGATTAATTCGCCATATCAGTGGAAACAAATCAGGAGTCAGCGACAGTGGAGTAACAACGTTTTCAATTTCTTCTCCCACAATGAAATATATAAGTAGTTGTAGATAAAGCTTTCACTATACACCAACCCATTTGACTGCTAAGGTTTCAGTGCCCACTTTCTGCCGCCATTGCATTGCAGAAAATGATCTGTAACATGCGCCAGTAACATTTTTATTTAAACGTATTCCCTTCTGTCTGATTTGCATGTTTAAGGTCACAAAGGCGAAATTTGATATCACTGGTCGAACTTATTCGTCGGTTTGCGACATACTTTACTATTCCATTGTTCTGATCACCACCACATTACATGGTCGTGTTCGATTAACTATAATATTTGTTTTCCATTATAGATCGACGCAATATAAACTCCAAATGCGGGCCACATTAATTCAATAGTTGTTTCGTTCCTATATACACACTCACACAAAAGAAGCATCCTCGATAAGCAGAATTTTCTTCGAGCAGATAAGAGACGTTACCAAACATAGTAGTGGACTCTCGTAACAAAGGCAGGTCATAAGCATCCTCAACATGCCGCGAAATAGTGATCTCGATCCAATTGTGGGGAATGATGAGCTTGCCGAACAAACTGAAGCGGTCGCAGGGAGTCCTTCGCGGCCGCAACACGACAACGAATTGGACCCTGCACCCACTGGTTGTGGGGCGTCTATGTGTTGCAACCCAAACAGCGGACCACATCGATTCATTGCGCTGATATTCATGTGTCTCCTAGGTTTCGGTAAGTACACTGATAATTAAATGTGCATAAATCACTCAAATGGGACAATTAATTTTATGAGATAATTGGAAGAGTAGTAAAACATGTTTCCTGTGAACTTGTCGTCTTATCGTATGGCAGCAGGCGGCTGCAACATTTATCAGGAAACGACTCGATGCACTTGGTTGAAGATAAGGGCTTCTTCTTCTTCGGCTAATGATTATTTTGTTTATTCTTCTCCGACTTCGGTTGGCATTGATATTTCTTCATCATAACTCGGTTACACTGGGTTTTTGATCGTTACCAAGCCAATATGAGTCATCCCGCATCCCGCATGTGATTCATTCATTTGGACTGTGTCAGATTTAATACATATGCTGGGATCAATAGGGGTCTCTAAGACTTCACAAAATAACAACGATTCGTAGCTTAGCTTTCAATTCTATACTCAATGACACGTGACGAAGTGTGAGCTAAGGTTTTATATATATCTCGTATGACCAAGTCAATAGTTTTAGTTGTGTTAATAAGATGTTAATAATGAGAAAGTAGGTAAAATTGATGACTGTGGAGTATATTTTTACATTCGTTCATAACTGTTAATTGATGGAAACACAGCCACTTAAAGTTATGAATGCAACCCTGCATAATGTTTTTCTAAACTTCAACGCTGGACATGATTGCAATCCAATACTTAAACAAACAGCTTAAATATTTTGCGCTGTTGTCTGATCGACTTCTTTCCACTCGTCGTTTGTAGTTTTTTTCATGACTTTCCTGATCCAATTCCATTGTGCCCGCTTCTTCTTTATCGATACATTGCGAATTAAAGACCCGATAAAATAAGCCATTTTTAAGACAATACCGTGACATTTTGACGATTTCCGGGATCTTAACATTATTCATCAAACCCCCACTTTCAAATGTCTTATTGTTTAAAGCTTAAACATTTTGTTTTTCTTTTCAGGGTCATATTTCTGTTACGATAACCCGGGTGCTTTGCAGGATGTTTTCAAAAAAGAGCTTAACATTTCAACAACCGAGTTCACTATGTTGTACTCCATCTACTCCTGGCCAAACGTAGTCCTCTGCTTCATAGGGGGTTTTCTTATTGATCGTGTCTTTGGCATCCGATTAGGAACGATTATATATCTGGTAATTTTGATGATCGGACAGCTGGTGTTCGCCTTTGGCGGCTTGTCGGACACATTCTGGCTGATGATTATAGGTCGTTTCATCTTTGGCATCGGTGCTGAATCATTAGCCGTGGCGCAAAACAACTATGCAGTGCTCTGGTTCAAGGGAAAGGAGTTGAATATGGTGTTCGGTTTACAACTGTCATTTGCACGTGTCGGAAGCACCGTCAACTTCTGGGTGATGGAGCCGATCTACAAATATGTGTCGGAATTTTATCAAGGCCACACTGCCGTCGGTGTTGTCCTGCTTCTGGCTGGGCTTACCTGTGTAATGTCATTCATGTGCGCGCTCATACTAGGTTTGTATAAGTGTAGCTTTCACCTGCACGGTTAAATTAAACTAAACCGTTTTTTCAGGATGGATGGACAAAAGAGCTGAAAGAATCCTACAGCGAAACAATAATCCCACAGGGGAAATTCCGAAGTTAACCGACGTTTTCACTTTTAAAGTGACCTTCTGGATGGTATCAGTCGTGTGTGTGGCGTACTATGTGGCTATATTTCCTTTCATTGCCCTGGGCAAGTAAGTCAATTCTAAGACTCTTTGCCAAACAGAATACCTCACATTTGCTTTCTTATTTCAGAGATTTCTTCATCACAAAATTCCATTTGGCTCCAGCAGAAGCGAATAGTGTCGATTCTATAGTGTACCTGATTTCAGCAATTGCCAGTCCGCTGTTTGGGTTTGTTATCGATAAATCTGGACGGAACGTCGGATGGGTGTTCTTCGCTACAGTCTCCACAATCGGTGCCCATTCCTTGCTGGCCTTTACATACTTAAACCCTTATGTTGGTATGGTTTTAATGGGCTTGTCATACTCTATGTTAGCAGCCAGCTTATGGCCGCTAATTGCACTCATCATTCCTGAATATCAACTCGGAACTGCATATGGATTGTAAGTTATAAACAAATGAATATACTTTGCCTTGAAGACTGATCCAAACTAACCATATCAATCACGGGGTTTGCTATACCAAACACAATGCAAAAGCGTATAATAATTGGATTAATTCGGTTCCTATTGGCATGTTCATTTAGTGATCGTAGACGCAGAATTCATGATTAATAACTTATACCATGCTTAAGACATTGACTAATTATTGTTTGTTTGTTTCACTAATCCTGCAAGAAGTTCTCATTTTCTTTTACTTTTATGTACTTTTATTGATAGCTTTGTAATAATAATAAGTATTTTCTTCCCTTACTCCCACGTGTATGTGGTACTCATCTCTTTTTCCAAATTGCTTGATAGATGCGAAATAACTCATGGGAAAGCATTATTATTATTTGGTAAAGTTATCTGAAATATAAATTTTTTCTTTTAAGATTCCAAAAATATCAATATTCAGATAGACATGCACTTGGGGTATCTCTGACGCCTTTGTAACGACAATTAGACTTTGACATACATCAGTAGTTCTTATCACTCTAGCTCTAGGGTGGCGGTATAATATTTGCTGACTCAAACTACGCCTTTCTTCCTCTGTATATATAAATACAGCTTCGCAAGCTCTTTAGCGTGCATGTAAGAAATCAGATTTTGACGCAAATTTAACATTAGTTAAATCACCTTAACTCAAATACCAAGGTTAACATAAAGTTTTAGGATATAGGCTGCACTTTTATTGACCTCCACCCGTGCAAATGAATACCTAACCTTTTTTTAAATATCTTTTCCTTCTGCTTTTCTTACTGTAACAAGCAATAGAGCAATAGAGCTGTTGCAATTATTTACAGAAAATTGATGTATTTTCTATTGAATTTAACCCTCAAAATTGTATTTCTGTAAAAAAAAAACATTCCTTACATTTCGCTTACATTCCCAATTAGCGGTGTAAACCAATATTAACAAAACGTAAGCAAATCTGTCAAGTGGCCATTGTGACCAATTTATATATTACAGCATTATCAAACTTTGAGAAGTTCATCCATTTAATTATTCAAGACTAGATGGACAAATCTTGGTATGGACGATATAGGGTTTGAAGACAACTATTTTGGATGTATTTGGGAGTGCACATTGCACGAATTTTTCACGGCACCACCTCTTTCGAGCTGCTGACAACACTCAAAGAGTAATAACTGTCTCAGAAAGCTACTCAAATTTCGCCATTCGGAGTCGGCAAAAAACTGTAGGTCCCTTCTACTCGTGAGAGAACAGTAGCGCGCACAACACGGGTAGTTGATGAGCAAGGCCCTGGTACCCCCTTTGGACTGTAGCAATTATTATTATTATTGGGAGTGCACAAAGATACTTGTAAGAATCATACTTGTAAGAGATATTTCTATAAATTAAAAAAAAAATGCGTTGCATTAACTTGTTAAACGAAGGACCACACCAAAATGTGAAAATTTTATTACCGTCAAGCATGTACCGATGAGATTCTCTTTGTGTTAATTTTTTGACTAGTTCTGTTTATTTATGATAAAAGAAAGTCTCAATTTAGTGCTTTGCTTGCTCTAGACGCAATATATCATGCACGAAAAATGAAATTTAATTTCACTCTTTAATGGCTTGTCTCATTTCTCTCATTTGTTTTCTCAGCGTCTTTGCCTTAAATTCATTAAATCTAAAATTCAGCTTACATATTTCTTCTTTATTCTATCTAGCTGCCAATCAGTTCAAAATCTTGGCCTGGCTGTGATCTCAATCTTATCTGGAATCATTGTGGACAACAGCAACGGCACATACCTTTGGCTGCAGCTATTCTTCATTGGATGGCTCACAAGTAAGCGACATACATTTCTCATAAATATTTCAAAATTTAATTTAATGCCTTCAATTTCAGTTGCTCTCATAGCCACATGTGTTATCTGGGGCTACGATAAGAAAACAAAGGGAAATCTCAACATGTCACCCGTTCAAAGGATCGAATACAATAGGTTAAATTAAGATTTTGCATCACCCGTAAGCGCTTGCCACCTTATAGAATTTGTTCTTTTAGTAAAATCAATCATGAAGGAATTCGCGCACGACACGGAGAAGATCTCTATAGTAGTGACCAGGAACCGCTCCTGGATAGTAATTAACCGATCCGATTAGATAAATTTACATGCAAAAGCATATATCTCTGAGTCCTAACCACCTGTTCGCCACCTAAATGAAACTATGAAACAATGCAAACGCGTATATTTACGGAATGTTTTACTAAATAGACATAAATCACTTTGAAAGAAAAACAACATATATCGTCCGTTAGAGAAAATCAAAGCATATCAATTGTTGTATAGGTATGTTAGATGTTTCACAAATGTTTTATGTTTTATTCCATTTTGTCGTGCGAGGGCTTCAATGCTTCTTTTGTTGATATTAGGTAGGCGGGAACTAAATTAATAGTATTTTTTTTTTGTTTTATTTATAGTTTCTCAGAACCCAATTGTTAAAATTTTATTTTTGAACTATTGTGCAACCGATGTAGTGCAATTTTTGTTTAGATGACTACACGTGTTACAATATTTTTATACATGTACACACACATTTCTATACACTGAAAATATTTTCTATGATTTATACAAGTTTAATAGGAAAGGAAAACCATTGTATAGTATGTTAAGAGGTTTTTATTTGTCAAATATTAAAGAGTACGAGTATAATGATAATAATGTTAACATGTTTTTAAATAAAATGATCAACAAATATTTACTATACATTGATAGATAAGCTAAATATTTTTTTCGCGAAGATCTAATAAATATAAATGTAATGCAATGATTGTTTTCCAGTTTTCTTTGAGTTCACTTACAAAATTATGCTCAATCAAGTTACATGACACAGACTGCTCTTCCCCGCTCTTACTTAGGAGCCGAAGTGAATAATCGACAGTTGGCAACGAGATTTTGGGTCTACTTTAACTGCACAAGTAATGAAAAACTATTGTAATTTTATTTTGTTGATTTTACAGTGTAATAACAGCCTAACCCAATGTTTTTTTTCTATAATGCTATTGCCGCGAAGAGGAACAATCATTATTTACAACTGTGCACAAGAAACGAAATAGAAAGTGAATGCAACGGCTTGTACGTTTACTTCAGTAAAAGTTCAGGGGAAAACAACTGAGAATGACTTGAAATAAAAATGCAAATGAAGATATTATTCCCAAATACAACGTTAATTAGTTTTATGAGCGTATAATCCTATGACTAAAGTCATCTTAAACTACTTCATTGGGATAGATGGTGATGTTTTTCAAACCTTTGTCGGCAACGATAACTATCATACCACTTTTTTGGCATGATGCTCAAGACCGTTCGTACGTCAGACATTAATACCGGAAAAGATTATGTTTTCATTATTTATGTTTGGTCATGTAGTTCTTTTAGTTCAAGGAAGGGGCAGGTTTAGAAAAGCTTCAAGTTTTCATCCAATTTTGCCGGCTTGCAGAATATGAGATATGTCACTTTTTGTCACAAGATAGGGTTCTTTGAATTTAGAAGTGTTAAAAAAGAAAGTGTACTGATAATTTTATTTCAGGGTATATAAAGATTAAGCCCAAACATACATCTTCTCAATTATATTCGATCATTACAAACTAATATTCTGTCAAATTTTAGTAACGGGTCAACAGCTTATCTTTTACTTTACATTGGGGAGACCTTGAATAAGTTAAACGTTCTATAAATCAAATTCTTAGCACGCACAACATAAACTTCTCTTCCTACTACTCATAAATAAAAAAATGTAAACAAAAACAAACATTAACTTCTAAATGCTCATTGCGACACCATGCGGAGAATAGTCGGACATCCGAAAAACCATCGGCACGGCAGTAATTTTATTGTTTTCTCACTGACTCTTCGAAAAATTAAAATTGAAAATGAACTAGTGGAGGAAAGTTATTTAAAACCAACTACCACAATTGGGATACATTTTCTTATGTAATAAACAAACCCTCTTAATTTGATATTAAAACGTTGAACAAACCAGAAATGTACATTCAACAGGTAAAGCTGTTGTAGGGTTTGGTCAATTTGAGGATGACACCGCGCATCTGTTTCACCCTGTAGTTTTCCCATCTCTGCTTTGATTGGATGTCCCATCCATACGAAAAGTAAAAAGTTTTCTTGCTGACGGACTGTGAGAATTTTAGGTGAGTACACTTTCTAAAATGTTTTAAACTTTATAAAAAATGCAAACTTTTGCACTTAAGTGCGTGTTTTATGCATGAGTAATGAAGGTTCCATCAAAAGTTGAACGTAATCAGTGGAAAATTGAGTTTTTGTGGTGTGACGAAGTTGCGAACCTTTGACAGAATTTTCCTATTGAATGCTGTGAATCAGTTGGTCTTTTGTTTCTATTCTCGTGCATATGATTCAAATTGTTGCGAAAGAGACAAACCTACGGACGGGTGGGTGGTGGTGGAAGCACACTTGGAAGAAGAAGGCCCACTATCAATTTTGGAAGTTTAGATTTTGATTTTTGACACATTTCAAGTTTGGTTATGATTTACTTGTGCGAGTGGAAAACATTCAATTTTCTTAGTTCCTATCCATTTATCTATAGTCGAAGGTTATTCATTGTTGTGTGTTTTAGTTCCTCAGTGAGATGGTTGTGTGGGCGGTTTTATCTGTCAACTAACATGGGCAAACTCAGGGTTATTTAATTGGAACTTGATTTGTATTTACTCTCAAGTGCATTTCTTGTTTGGAATATCTAGTTGATCAACCAGGCCATCTGCATGTGTGCACACATGTGTAGGTTGTTTGTGAGAGCTCAGTTGGATCATTACAGTTTCCTACGGATTGCCTTCATGGCAATTATATGAATTTGGGGCGAAAGAGTCATTGCTTTCGAATGTATGAAATGACAGTGAATAGACGTATTTGGCATACGGCTAATTTGTATTCTCTCTGCTTCAGAGTGGTGATAATGAATCGCAAACAATAAGTAAAGTCCAAGCACATTGGTGATTAAACTGAAAAATGACATCTTGCATACCGACTCATACGAAAAGAAATATCAATTGTATATGATCTATTAAATCCAGAGCTTAGTAAGTGTGTGCAGAAGCATTAGTGTGGCCGGCACAAGGAAGTTTTAATTAATTAAAGTAAGAGTATGTATATGGTATAGATTCCATTGCGGTGAGTTATCGTGTGTGCATAAGTTTGTACTTTTATTTAACTTTGAGGATTGAATTGATTTTTTTATTCTAGTTGTGCTTTATTCTTCACACTTCGATTAAAGAAGTAGATGTTTGCGGATTGAATTCAAAACACGACCGCAAATTGAATTTTTTTTCTATCTGCTATCTTGTGTAATTAATCGAATTTCGATTATTTACAAGTATTTACAACTTAAACGAATGTGTAATTGGCACTATTGTTTGCTTTAAGATTTCAGATATGGTCTTGCTTCAGAACAGGTATGGAATAGGAACATGCCGGTGTGATGTGATTTATTTTCATTTTTTATATTCTTGATTGAACGGCGCTTCTGAGAGGTTTTGATTTGCGTTTTCGGTATCAGCTTTTCTGTGGTGTTGTCTGTTATCTCTGATTAAATGCATTCTTTTTTTTTCAAGTATTTTGAAGCTGGTATTTTCCTTAAAACTGCAAAACCCGCAATCATTAATTGGTGCCGTTATACATATCCCATTTTCTTAATAATATTTTAAAAGTCCATCGAGTAATTTTCTTGTTGTGTGCTTCAGAGAATTGTTTGCTACATTCACATTAAAAAACTTACGTACACCGCAATTCAAATAAAAATGTATAAGTTCAAACGACGGCTGAGTGTTACATCACTCTGTATCAAATTTCAATAGCTCGTAATGGGGCATTTATCACTGTATGTACTCATCTTTTAAAGGCAGCTTTGAACCCTGCCTTAGGTATCATTAAAGCAAAAGCCACAAGTGTTTTTTTATTCTAATAAATGTCCAGAATATCAAGCTTAATCTTAATCTGGCTTTAATGTATGGAATTCATAAAATTATAAATTTGGCATGAAATTTGAAGAATCTGTTTTGCAGTCCAGGCTTGTGGTAATAATATGTTATTCGTTTATGACCATAAATTGTAAAGTGACAATGATATGTTTTTCTAAGTATTTCAGTATCATAAAATTGATGGAATTCCTTCCTAATTTTCCGATCAACTTAGAGCTCCTGGTTGCGTATTCTTTCACCATCGCAACAACTACTATCGACTAGCACGATATTTTGGTTTTAACGAATTTAAGCAATGTGGCCGCCGTGGCGTAGTGGGTAGCGACGCTCACACGCCGAAGGGTCTAGGTTCGATTCCCAGCTCAACACCAATTTTTCGAATATTTCTCGGCACCACCTCTTTCGAGCTGCTGACAACACTCAAAGAGTAATAACTGTCTAAGAAAGCTTCTCAAATTTCGCCGTTCGGAGTCGGCAAAAAACTGTAGGTCCCTTCTACTCGCGAGAGAACAGTAGCGCGCACAACACGAATAGTTGATGAGCAAGCTAGGCCCTGGTCCCCCTCTGGACTGTAGCGTCAACAATTATTATTATTAATTTAAGCAATATTGAATATTCTACCCAACTTAATATTGTATAAATTGTATCAATAAAATTATGCGAGATGCAAGCTACATGCACGTAGTTTACAACTAACTCATAACTTAAATCTTAAATTTAGTTATAAAAATCTGCTCTAGTTATTTGGGCTCTTCTGAGTTGAGTTGTTGTAGGGATGTAATTATTATATTCTCCAAAATCATAAAATTGATGCAAAATACAGATCTGTTGCAAAATTTAATTTGATCTTTTCTCATTAGTTCATTTATTGTAAAAACTGTTTTCCGCAGATTTTATGAAGACCCTCCCAATTATAAAACGTGATGACTTTAACAATTTCATTTTTTTTTAATATGAGAACATAATTCAATTTCTAATGACGCAAATGAATTTGCCCCACTTTTGGTGTGGCAACATTAACTGGAGCAAAGTGGGAGAAATTTACGAGTTAAAACGTGTCTACTGGGTTTATCTTTCTCTCACCAAGCTGATTTTGTTTTACTGAACTGTGGCAGAACATAATCCTAGTGTTTTGCGTGTGTTGTGTAAGAATTTACAACTGCCTAAATTATCTCGTTGGCAAACATTTTCCCAACTCCTTTTCAGTTTTATATAGTAATAAAGCAAACAAAAAATTATTTCTTTTCGACACATAAGTTCACCCTTATTTAGACAATTTTTGGGCTACTTTTGTTCGTCACACATAGAACACATTAAAAACTCGCTTGTGACCTTAATAAAATCACTTCGCCTTGATGATTTGTTTTTTTTTTTTTTTCTTTAAAAAAAATATTCTTCTTTTTCTTCGTCTTACCGCAAGGCCTCAAATCAACAAACCACGCATGTTTCTTTTATGGTTTCCCAGCCTTCTCTGAACGAACCAATCAATTACTCTAATTAAAATAAATATCCGAGATTCTTTATCGTTAGTTTCTCACCCTCTAATATATCCTATGTGTCAAAAAACTGGCAATTCAAGCAACAAGCAGTTAGTAATGGGTTTGAAACTCTGCAGACCCTTTGACTATTTTTGTACATTTTCAACAGCATAGCGTGACTGAATTTCTTTGACATTATAGCGGACTACATGTGACACCAAGTGGGTTGTAACCTTGAAGCACAGAATTGTACTTTTGACTTGACGTGCCAGTTAGAGGGATTAACTTTGGCGCTCGCTGTGATAATCTCGTTCAATCTCGTGTCGCAAAAAATCGCCTGCTGTGTGCGTTACTTATCATCTTAGATATACTTTTAAATTTAGACAAATAATCACAGATCTCATACTATCTAGTCTCACTCTTATCGTATAGTCAAATAGTAAATGTAGAAGGCTAATGAGAATTTGCCGACGAGAAATGCAATACAACCAACGAGTTAAGTTTTCATCACAAAATTACACTAACGTAAAGCAGTGGAGGCGCACGAAGAGCTGAGCACCCTTGTTGCGTATTGATTTTTGCATGTGCGCGGGTAGCGAATTGCATCTTGTTCCACTTGCACACATTCTTCGTCCCTGTATGGCTTCCCGTCCGCTCGATGTTAATCAAGTAAAGTGTTCTTCTTTTGCACAAACCATTCGAATCGAAACAACGACCACGTATTAGCGACATTCATTTCTTAACGATACCGACAGTAAATAATTTAAAAAAAAATATTTATTTTACTTTCTTGCAGGGGGAGGTGCGAACGAAAGTGATTTGTCTTTTTATCGAAGAGATCTTCGCTTCTATAATTTTTTTTTATTTTTCAATCAAATAAAAAGAAAAATATCTACGTAACTTTGCAAAACCACACTCGCAACATCTTCATTTGGTTTTGCATTAAAGTAGTTATCTCTTTACCTACTTACACACATCCATACACTCAAACTACCGTTTAAATAAAGCAAAACAATCAAAAAGAATCATCAAGAATGGCTCACGTTGGACGTACTGTGAAAAATCTTGAGGCTCCGCGTCCACTTAAGTCTCAATCGAGATCGAATTTGAAGAACAATTTCATGCTCATCGAGGAACTCATTCAACTGATTGAAAATGTTGCCCTTAATCTAGCGTCGGGCATCAATAATCCAGAGCCGATGGTGACTCTTGTGCAGAATCTACGGGTACACGGACCGCAGCTAGAAAATGTGTCTAAGGATACGCTGGACAGGGCGTTTGTAGTCTTTCGGAATGCCTCACAGGATGAGCGTCTGAATATTATGACTAGACTGAATCTACTCGAACTGATCGAATTGAGAGCAAAAAGTTGGGAGGACAATGGCTTCAATTCATACTATAAAAGTAAAGCAACAAATGTAGAGGTAAGTATTTGGATATCTAATTGAAGAAAATTTTTCATCTACTTGGGATTTATTTTATAGCCTGATAGTGCAAATAATCACACATCTGTTGACCAATCAGCAGAATATTTAAGCACCTCCCCCACAATGGGAGCTAATACAGCTCGACTTCAGCAAACACAACTCCTCGGGCCCGGTGATATCATCCGCAACTCTGGCAAATTTCCTAAGCCGACAAAAATACCTGGAAAAACTTATTGCAAAGATGAGGTTGTCATCCGCAACGCTGACTCCGGCAAAGGTGAGTGTCGTCTCTATGACTTCGTAGAGCGTTTGTTGATGACATGCAGAGATCAAGTGAATTATGATTTCGATTTAATTTTCTCTTGCGCATTAAGTTATGGGCATAAAGGGAAGACGAGTCCATATGATTGAGGAGTTAAGTGAAACGATTATATCTTTTCAAAGAGGTAAAGAAAAATGAAAACATAAAATAGTCGCTAACAGAAAACTTAAAAAGTATAACACATTCATATAATGTGAGCGTGTGTGAGCATTTTATTTTTGTTTGCAACCCATAAAGCATTATATTTAACCCTCAATCATCAACAGCTAAAAAGTTTAATGTGAAGATCTGTTACTCATGTGCAATGAATGTTAATTGTTTGTGGTAATATTCTTTTTTTTTTTTTGTTACCAATGAAAAATATTTATTTCTTTACGTATCATATATCATTATATCATTAAAACAAGCTTAGGGAAAAAAGTAGATCTGTAAAAAAAGCTATGTTCAGTTTTATAAGGGCTCTGTAGGTCTGTAAGGTCGAAAGTACAACGAGGGATGCACGAAGAGGACGTATTACTTTGTGTGGACTACATACATTAAGTGTATGCATTAATCAGAAGTTACCGCCGTGGCGTAGTGGGTAGAGAGCGACGCTTACACGCCGAAGGGTCTAGGTTCGATTCCCAGCTCAACACCAATTTTTCGAATGTTTCTGAAAACACTCAAAGAGTTACTGCTGACAACACTCAAAGAGTAATAACTGTCTAAGAAAGCTTCTCAAATTTCGCCGTTCGGAGTCGGTAAAAATCGGTAGGTCCCTTCTACTCATGAGAGAACAGTAGCGCGCACAACACGAGTAGTTGATGAGCAAGCTCGGCCCTGGTTCCCTTCTGGACTGTAGCGCCAACAATTATTATTATTATTATTAATCAGAAGTAATGATACTGTTTACATTTCCATATTTGTTCTTCCAAATTGTCCCTTTTGAGCTTCTCATATATATATATATATATATATATATATATATATATATATATATATATATATATATATATATATATATATATATATATATATATACAAAAAACTACAAATTATGTCAACCAATGAAATTATACAAAAGTTATTAAAGACATCTTATAAAGTTTACTTTACCAACGACTTTAAGTTACAGAATGATGTATGGACAAACATATATGCCCCAAGAACTGTTAATTAATCCCGCACGGAATTTTATGCATATGGTTGCTCTTTTCGATATTTATGGAATATCGAACTAAACCCTCCCAACTAATTTGAAAATAATTTTGACTCTTCTACTTTTTCGACTATATACACGACTGGATTTTTGGAAATATAAAATTGGCAGTTTAACCGTTTAATTTTACGTGTCTGTAGTTCTCCGTTCGCTCCACCGTATTTCAACAGTGTTTCAAAAATTAAGCAATACTTAAAAAAAAGGAATAGAAATAAAATACACATTATTTAAGTGGCCAAGGCTAAACTAATTGTTGGAATAATTCTATGGACGATCTATATGGCAGACCAACTGTACTTTGAAATTTGTTGAGAATAGTTTTACATCATGGTTTCCAGCTGGTTTTCTCTGGGGTAGTTGATTAACAAATTTTATGAGAGAAATTGATCTTGTGTGCGGAGTTTAGTGATGTCATGAAATGATTGAGGTTTATTCAACTGGAAATCTTACTGGAATTTAAAGTCTACATTTAATTTTGGTAGTTAAAAAGTCATAGAATACATCGACAGGCAAATTTGAATTGAATTTAGTGTTTCATTAGGTCATAGCTGTTTAAGGTATTTTGTTGGATGTCAGTATTAATCAGTAGTGAATATAGGTTCAAGTTTTGCCGATTTAAAAGGAGTAAAACTATCACCCTGCTCAGTTCATTACGTAAATAAAATCAATATTGAGTTTTATTTTTAACAAATTGACGACCCAGCATGCATATGTCCTTATAACAAAACAGCATGTAAGAGTACCACAAAAACATACAATATGCAATACACAGCACATATCCTTCACCCCATAATACGCATTTTCCTCAACTCATAGAAAAAACATCCTGAAAGGATGTCAAAAATTACACATATTTAATTGAAATGTTAACATAATTACTCGCAAGCTTTGTTCATTGTGTTCATGTGTGCACGTATCCCCATGACAATTTGTTATACTCGCATTTAAATCAAACATTATATTTCCGTAACAATAAATCTAGTCAATCCTGGAGCCAAAGAGCGTTTGGTGCAAATTACCGGACCATGTGAGGAGAAAATCAAGTAGACAAACAAACTTTTCCTCTGATCGGGTTAATTCATAAAATTTTTCCCCATAGTTATGCAAAGCAACTCATCGAAGATACGATTCGTCGGAATGCATCACCTGTTCGTTTGGATCCAGCAATGGGTGGCGGACATAGTGGTGGCGGTGCTGGAGGTTCATGCAGTTCCCTTGCTTCATCCGCATCAGATGAAGCACAACCAAGAACTGGCGGCGGTGGTGGCGGTAGTCATAATCTATCAAATCGATTAAGTCTTAATTCGACATCGGCAGGAAATTTCATAAATAATTCAGCTAATAATCAAAATTTACTGTCATCAACACCAACAAGCAAAATGATGCGCAATAATCAACAGGCGTTGCTTCATTCATTCTCAACAAATGATGCTTCGCTTGGCGAATATAAATATACGGTAAATGTTGGTCAGCATTTAATTAAAATTACAGGAGACTGCTGTGATTTAGTCAGGGTAAGTGTAAAATGAACTTTATAATCTTATTTATTCTGAACTATTTTTTACTCACAGGTAGCTAAGTTGGTTTTGGACGACTATTTTAGCAGCAACGAGTTTCTGGCGTCCGTTGAAGCAGGTGCAGCTTTTGATGGATCAATTGTGAGTCCAATCTCCACTCCAAGTACCCCAATGGGTCCGCCACAATTTATGATGGGCACATCTTTACAAATGGCAGCCCCATTGGGAGATAGCGGCATTGGACTCAACTATATGGCGGGACAGATATCGAACACAATGACTGAAGGTGACGATGATGTGTTTGTAGATGGTAAGCTTTGAACTTCTGTTTGTGATTTATCTTAAGTTGAATATTGATTTCAATAAATAGCCACATCATCGCAGCTAAGCAATGGCTTAGCTCGCTCCCGTAGAAGTCATTTTTCACGCAAAGACTCGACGCCAGAAGCAAATCGTACCAAGAGTGATGGATCAAACGCTGACGCTGGTAAATAATACTCTGATTTCCGGTTGTATGGTAACTTTGTTTATATTTACACAAAAATAACCCATTTTCAGTGCGAATTGTCCACGAGTACGAACATCTATTGTTCTACTCAAAAAGTCCACATTCATGGGCATTGCCCGGTGATTGGCAGAAAATCTGTGAGAAATTTCCAGCGATCATAAGGAATAAGGTAACGCATGCCAATTCTCCTTCCAATACCACTGATAAGAATTACGATGAAATCATATGCACATTGCCACCGAGTATCAAACGCAAAGGCTTCTTTAGTCGCAGCACATATAGCATTGATGAAGGCTCATATAATGAATATAATAATAATAATAACAGCAACAATAGCAATAACAGTATTACTAGCAATAACAACAATGAAAATTCCAAAGATATTCAAAAATCTGAAAAAATCACTAACAACACTGCAGGCAGTGGAAGACATACTAGACTAGAGGAGACATCCTCTTCGATGCGTCAAAAACTGGCGATGGATTTCCGTTCGAATTCCACGTGTGACTAACTATAGCTGTACTTGTGTGACTAATTTATTTTTGTTATATTTTTATTTATTATTTCTTTGAGATATTTCGTATTTAATTTCAAGGAAGAACACATTAATTGAAAGGGACGTTCAGATTCTTTTTAAGAAAATAATATTATCATTTGCGATTTTCTGTACAATCGGTATTATACATACATAGGTATCAAATATTTTTTTTATTGTCGTACTGTGTAGGAAGTTTTCACCATACTTGTGGAATTGCATTATTTACTGCTAGATTTATAAGGACAAGATTTCAGGCTGAATATGTGTGTATCGAATAAGAGAAAACGATTCTTATAAAAGGTTTACTACTTATTGTTTAAAAGAGAATTCAAAATACTAAGCAGTTATCAGAAGAATCTAAACGCAGTCAGTTGAAAGAACTGGAAAATAATAAGGCTTACATTTTCAGAATCCTTTGATATATGTTTTAATTGAAGAACTGTCTCCTAAAACTTTTCAGAAACCCTAGACTTTCACATTCTAAATCATAAGGGCGCATATTTCATCTATTAATTAAGGAGATCTTCAGATCCCTTCATTCTAGGGGGCCACTGAAAGTGAGCTTGTTATTTTATTTTTAGGTTTTCATGAAATATTTTTTTTTATTTATATTTTTACGAAAAGAACGAAATGGTTGTGTCACATTGAAATCTCACATTCTCAAATCAGTTTGATAGCTAATCCAAGGAGTAGAATTCCATTTGTTACTCTATTAAACATACCAAATTCTCAGTTAAGTGCAATCGATCCAATCAAGTAATTTAAAATAAAGCTCACAGCAATATTTATTAAAAAAAAAATGTCGTAACGATGATGAAGAGATCTTTAAGAGTATTTAATCCTTTGAAAATTGATACCCTAAATCATAGCTGTTAATTTTTAGTGTCATAACTCTTCGTTACAAAAAAACTGTTTTTTTTCGGTTTTCTTTTTCAATTCTTATTATTAGCTTTTTTTTCAAAGGACACATTGAATTGACCTGGACTGATGTGGATTTTGAAATTTATTTAATCTTCATTTAATCGTGTCAGTATTAAATACACTTAAAAATAATCATCCCGGTATTGAGAAAAATAAGTTTAAGCAAATAACAAATTTAAATATACAAGAGAATATAAAAAAAGAAACTAACAAAACGGTGAACTTCAAAATTTTTCAAATGAATCTGTGTTTTGGCTGTGAAACAGAGGAATAATAAAAGCAAAAACAAAATAATAATTTTAACTGAGGAATATATTGAATTTAATACAACTTCTGTGTAACAGAATAAAAAAGAATAAATAAAGGTATAAGAAAACTTAATATTAGATTATATTATATATTTTTGTATTTAATATACACACTACAGAGAGAAAAGGAGAGAGTTAAAATCTAATTTTAAAGAGAAGACGAGAAGTTTAAAATATCATATGTATTTACTTAAATCTGTTTTATACTCGGGGGTTGTTTTAATTAATTTACTGAATTGAATTTATATTATTTCTTACCTTTAGTGGTTTGTTAATTAACTAAAGGCATTCCCCAGTAATATATACATATATATATATATTTTTTTTTTCAAATATTAATAAAGTATTTAATTAAACTCACATCTGAATTATATCTGCGTTTATTAATCGCATGCTTACATCGAATCAATACAGCTGTTGCAAGGTAAAACTAGAAGAATCGAGACGCTATTTTGTTTTCCACTCTTTTGAAAATTCATTAAATCAATATATTAATGAATGTACATACATATATGCCATTTTTCTGATGAAAGTTTTACTATAATTAATTCGCTTCATGTTTGCTGGTTTGTTTGCTTTGTTACGTTTGTATAGTTTAAGTAATTCAGAGCAAGATATTTTAGGTTATTTTTTAAAATGTTTAGTTAATATCGTAATTTCATCGCATTTAAAACATATGTTTTAATCGATACAGGTCCTTCCTTATGAACAATTTTAAGATTCCTTGTATACAGATATTGATCAAATTTGGTGACTTGTAACTTTTCCAGCAATTGTTATTGACATGGTCCTACATTACTTTAATCGACGACTGTATAATAGCTAACTGCTGACACACCTCAAAGAGTAATTATTTTCTATGAAAAATCTTCTTAAACTTCACCGTTCGGCAAAAAACTGTAGGTCCCTTCTACTCGTGAGAAAACAATATCGCGCTCAACATTAGTAGTTGATGGGCAAACTAGGTCTTGGCCCACCTGTGCATTGTCGCACCTTCTAATGTTTGGATGAAATAGATCGTATCACCTAAAAAATATGTATTCGAATTTCAATAACTCAAAATAGTTTGGGGATTAATTAACATTAAATTAGATTTTAAAATTCGAAGAACCTCAATCCAATCCAATTCAAGTTTATTTCTTGCCATTTAATTAAGAATTTGCACGATTTTTTAAGACCCAGTGGACAAGTTCAAGTGTTTTCCACATTTAAGTGATAACAGGTCAAATTTTCAATTCTACTGCAGGGGCTCGAAAAGGCATCTTTTTACCACCAGTTCATTGGTATCATGTGATTACTCTTACGACATCCTAGGAATTGAATGACGATTGCATGTTACGTATTGCGTAAACGACAAAACATTAATTTTATTTATTTTTTTATTTAAATTTAAACGAATTCATTAAATTTATATTTTTCAAAACCTTTTGTAAGATTTTAATTAAAATATCATCAGAAAAATGTGCAGTGAATATATTTGAAAAGAAATAATCAACTTTATGCACAAATGCGCGTCAGTGCAAATTAATGTGTCATGATTTTCGCTTGCACACCATCATCATCCTTTGTTAACAAACGTCAATACTCACCAAACATCATCAATTCATATTAAACTGCTTGTGCTTCATTGTGTCAGCTCTCCATGGTAATATGGTAAGCTATTTGATGCTCGTGCTTTGAGAGTTTTCCTACGCAGGTAAGCTCATTTGAATTTATATCTGTTCGTATTTTTTTTTCTTACAAATAACAACTAATTTTTACCTTCTAATTCCGTTCAACACACATTGCAAAAAAAAACATGTCTAACCATCACATTACTTTATTGATAAGAAAATGTGTGTATTTATCTTTCTTTTCACAGAACATCAACGATGAGACCAATCGTTTTGACGGTGAAAAATACTTGCAGCTGGTAAGATCTGCCAGCAAACGAAATATAACGGCAGCTGATGATACGACAAATGATACAGACAACCCCCAAGATAACGAATGAATGAAGAGTTATTTACTTTCATTTATCCTTCTTTCACTTCATTTTCTTATATAAAAAGTTACTCTTGAATACCAATTATTATTTAGAAACCCACTACCAGCCCACATTTAACTTGAAGGAGTGTTTGCTTGATTAGAAGAGCAGGTCACAGACCTAGCTATCAGCTTGCTCTCCTACATAAAAATATGCAAAAGAACCTTATTGAAATTTCATTATTTAGACGAAATGAAACTGAAAAATGATAGACTTAGTTTTGTATCAGATATTGATAAACGAAGTTATTTTGGTTTCCTTCTTTTTTTTCTGTTTTTGTACATGCGACTTTCGTCTACTTTAATTTAATTGATTTTCGGTGAAAGTTGTGTCTTCCTTAGTTTTCTTTATTTCTTTATATCGCTTTAGGCACTTAATGACAAAATTTACATAAATATGTATTTTTATAGCTACTTTAGGTAATACATACATACATTACTAACGTGATTTTATTCTAAACCAAATGAAACAAAGGTAAAGGTACATAGAAATTCCCAATATGAAATAAGCAGTGATTGTGAACAAGGCTTACTTCATCACCTCTAATGCGAAGATTTGACGGCTCTAGACAGAATTGAGGAGGAGGAGGTATTGCAGGGATTTATATTTCTCATCCTATATAACACGGACGTAGAGTGAATAGGGATGGTCTATTTTAAACTAAACGAAAATAATCTTCAAAATATGTTTCTCAAATCACGATCTTATTACAGTAATTGAGGGACATTCGAGTGTCCTAATGTTAAATGTAAAAATTAATATGACATCCAAATTTGAATATTTTTATAATATTATACGAGCAATATATGCTTTGGTGTCTATGATACATTACCTTAGTTCTTAAGACTCTGAATTCTTCGAATGAAAGTTGTATTGTCCATAGTATATTCGTTGTGTGCATTGTATCCGCATATTCTCGAATAGGTGCATGTAATTTTTCATGCCTTAAAGTTCGCCTTACAGACAAAAGAAACACAGGACTTCGGGATTTGACTTAAAAAATGAATTCTATACAAAAGCATGTATTTGTGTATTTCAGCAAAAAGTTTGCTAATGTTTCCGCTGGTAAGCCTGCATTTTATATATGTGGTACGAGTTTAATATCCATGATAAATGTTCCATATTAAGAAATGTAATAATATTCGAAATCTCAAATCTTGATACGGACTTCTCTGTATCTCTCACTCGGACACAAGAACTCTCCAGCAATCCTTTTCTCTCGAAAAACGTAAAAGGCATCGTCTTCGCAGGGGAGGTGATGTCTACAAAAATAGTTAAATTAGTGATCTCTCCTTTCTCGACAATAATACATTAAATGATTATAAAGCAATGTAAATTCACACTGTTTCCAATTGCTTATTGGGTTTGTCCTTTGATTTTAGTATTTTTTATTTCATTTTTTTCTTATTTTCTAAACGTTTTTCTTTTTTTAACTGCTTCATCAGAGATTAATAAAAAATCATTTATTGTTTTCTTTTTTCTTTCATTTTTTAATTTATTTAATTTATTAAAAAACAACATAAAGCATGCATATAGCAAAGAAATATCTAGTCTTTTGAAATGAAAACAAAAAATGAAAAAAAAAACAAGTAATTAAATTTTTATTAATTCTTATTATTATCTAACGAAGGTTTAATTTATAAAAAAAAAACTATAACAATATAGTTCTTATATTGTGTATAAGAAACAAGATAAAAAACAACAAACAAAATTGAATACTTTCCAGTAAAAATTTCATTTTGCTCTTTATTTTTACTAGTGTATTAAAACGGCATATACATTAAGCTACCTCTCTTTAAAAACGAGATAAGTGATTAGGTCCAGTTTGAGTGCCTTAAAGTCGTTAATGTATGCATTCGGAAGGTAGCTAAAATTGAAATTTTTGCAAGATAATAAATAAAATATAATTTTTTGATACACTTAAAACACAAATGTTTTTATTTATATTTTTGTTCATTAATTTTGCAAGGGTATGTTGTTTTCTGTGGTCGCCGTAGCGTAGCGGGTAGAGTGCGACGCTCACACGCCGAAGGATCTAGGTCCGACTCCCAGATCAACACCAATTTTTCGAATTTTTCACGGTGCCACCTCTTTCGAGCTGCTGACAACATTCAAAGAGTAATAACAACTTCTCAAATTCCGCCGTTCGGAGCCGGCAAAAAACTGTAGGTCCCTTCTACTCGTGAGAGAACAGTATCGCGCACAACACGAGTAGTTCTAAGCAAGCTAGACCCTGATCCCCCTGTGGACTGTCGCGGAAACAATGTTTATTATTATTATGTTGTTTTCTTGGCCCTCTTGGTCACTGTGTCAATCTCAATAGATGTAAAATGGTGATGAAGCCGCGGCTATATTGTAATCATGGTATATTATAAAAGAAAACAAATATCACAATTGTACCGCATTTAAAGTATAATGTAAAAGTGTATATTGGTTATAAATTTGAAAACCTGTGAAAATATACGAAGATGTGGATTTGCATGCATTGCTAAAGGGGGACTATTGATAAACAAAAACTATTTGTAAAATTGTTTGACTTTAGCTTTCGATAGATAAATACGATCTAAGTTTAAAGATAAGAAAAAAAATAAAAAGGGCTTTGAAAATCTCAAGAATAACAAGACCGGATCGGTCTGCTGGATAAGTGACAGTCTTAAATTGTGGAAGAGAAACACTTTTAGTTTTCAAAGATTAGTTTTAATTTTTATACGGCTAGTTTTAACAAACGAAATGCCACCAGTGCCGTAAATTTTGAAAATTTTTGTAACAATGCAATTGTTGTATTCCTTGTTTATATAGAGAAATATCAAGCAAGTCGTGATTTGTCCACGAACTTAATCCTCGCAACAACAAAAAAAAACAAATTTTTGTAAGTTTAGTTTATTTGAGAAATCAATATTTTCACGCCTTCTTTGTCAGTGTAGTCTCTCCAAGCAATTCTTTCCTCTTCTGCTTACCCCGAAGAATTGCTGCTTTAAAAAGATTACAGTACAACTCAATTGCCACTGGACTGTCATCGTTTCCTGGCACAGGGTACGTAATTAAATTTGGATTACTATTTGAGTCTACAATTCCGATGGTTGGTATGCCCATCTTTGCTGAATCTCTTACAGCTACGTGTTGATTTAGCACATTGTTCTGTGTATTGAAGAAAATGCAAAGATCTGGTAACCTGGTCACGGCACCAAATTGAACGTTGGCATTGGTGAAGATACCACCCCTCCAGAATCGAGTGTGAGAAAATTCTCCCGCTTCCATTGCTTTCTTCTCCACTAGATGCGCATTTAATGCATTGCGGTTAAGGAATAAAATGATGCCATCCCGAAAGGCAATGTGTGCTGCTATATTTAAGGCTTCTCTAAGATGTTGTGCGGTCTTGTCTAAATCGAAAATGATGTGCCCCAAACGACTGCCATACACATAAGGCAGCATTCTCTCATCAAGAGATCCCAACTTATGACCATAGTGCACTCTTGCGTTGAAAAGATCGCGTACAGTAAATAAATTGTGAACTTCAAAGTAGTCCGGGTTTTGCAGAGCACGTTTTTCTAAAATTATTCTTAAATTAAAAAAAGATGTTTCAGTGTAGAATTATGTAAAACTACCAAATTCTGTTATGTCCTCAGGTTCGCTGCTTTCAGTTGCTTGAACGAATGTTTGTTGCCATCGCACCCTCATCTGTGTCGGACGAAGTCCACACAGTTTACCCACTTAAAATATATTAAGAACTCAAATAAATATATTGTTTCACAAACAGTTTGATTGATATTACCATTTTTTATTGAATTCAATAACATTTTGATGGTGTTAAAAAGACCAATCCCACACCGCACACTTTAATGTTTTGACAGCTGACAATCATGACAGATGTTCCAAATGCAGGTCTGCCCATGCAACATCGGGGTAATAAAATATTTCCCTCGAGGGAAATTTTTTACGGATTAAAAACATTTATTTTCTGCAATAAAATGAATTATCTTGCCAAATATTTAAACTTGCTTGTAATCTTAATTAATTAATTATAAGAAGAATACTCATCTAAACATATTTGGGTAGATGTATCAACAATATGCCTAGCAATCATATGAGATAATATCCAAATAACAATGTTACTCAATACCATACCTGTTTTCCTAATGACAATAGTCATTTTTTTGTATTTATTTTGTCTCTCTCTTGTTTTCATTCGATACGCCATACAATTTTCATTTCATTTTGCTAGTTGCTAAACTCAGTAGTCACTCAGAAAATTTCAATTTTTATCGAAAAAGGAATTAAATACAAGGTGCACATTCCATATTAAAGTAAGGAAATATAAAAAATAGTTAATAGAAATTATTTCATACCCCTTATCGGGCGTTTATCGGTCAAGCATTCACTCTCGAGTGGGAGTAACATTTCATCATAATCATATGTGTATTTACGCACGTCTTGCAAAAGGAGAACCACTGACTGTCAACCATATCAATTAATTGCAGATGTGCTCTAATAAAAATGATTGGTCATGAATATTTTCATGATTAGAGCAATTTACTGGTCTTTTAAGGTAACAAAGTGCAACGAAGACGTTTCATTGCGGTCATAAATTTAGTTTTGTTTTTGTTTTTGCAGTGCTATTTTTGTTGACAAAGGTGCGATAAAAGAAGTGATACAGATACAAAATGCACTGGACGGTTAAATTGGACGGGGGACCACGTCGTGTGAATCATGCTGCTGTTAGTGTTGGAGAATTTATATATTCTTTCGGTGGCTATTGTACAGGGGGAAACTACAAGATCTGCGAATCTATTGATGTGCACATCTTGAATACGAACACTCTACGCTGGACACTGGTGCCTACGAAAAAAGACGAAAACGGCCGACCTCTGAAATATCCAGAGGTACCATTTCAAAGGTCAGATAAAGGTTTTATGTTTTTTTTTATAATTTTTTTTGCGTAACAGTGATGGTACTTCAAAATATGCATGTACATAACGATAAGATTTGCGGTTCTATCATGTAGTATATAGTTTTGGTAATTCTAAATTCTCATAATACTTTATATGAAAGGGGTCTATATGGAAAGTTTTTGATTATATCTTTGCTTTGTTTTATAATGCTATCTTTAAATTTTATGTGCACGCGAAGATGCATGACAACGATCTTAGGCAAGTTTTTTTTTTTCTTTAAATTAACATGTCTTCACTCTTCGTTACACACTTTATATTCCTCACGTAAACGGTTAAATTATTTTAAAGACACCGTGGCTTTGTAATACTTTGTATAACACAGGTTCAGTTGAAGTTCGACCTTCATCAGAAAATCAACGGTTGAAATGTGGTTTATTCGTTAGTGGTTCAGCGTAGTAAGTTGATCAGATAAGTGTCATTGTGTGTAAAATTTTTAAAAAATTAATAAGATTTCTTAATGAGCGGCAACATTACTGCAAATTATTTGTGTGGAGTAGATTAAAATCTTTTATTGTGTGCAAAGTTTTTCTTTATCTAATATTAAAAATCGCAAAGTTGAATTTTGGGAGAACATGCAATCGTTAGCATTTGTTTGAGAGAACAAGTTTTTTTAAATTCATTTTTGTTGTGTTTGTTGCTGCTTGTTTTTGATTGATTCCATTATCCACACATGTATATAAGTGTTACATTTCTTGTATGTTAGCGCATCATCATCATTGTTTTTATCTACTATTAACGTTATCGCTTTTGCACCACATTTCTTTATCGTATGAAAGTAAATATTTTAAGGTTACGTATACGCCCCCACGCTATTATCCATACTTTATGCACAGCCTGGATGAAATCTTCTGATAGATGTATATAATTATCACATTTCTTTAGCCCTGAGGACTGAGATGACTTGTAAAGATACCATGGTTGTTATAGATTTTTGTTTGAACCTTGATTTCCATCAATATCTAATAGAGTATAAACATCAATTCACTTCTCCTTTTTTTACATTATATTCAGATATGGTCACACAGCAGTAGCCCACAAAGACAAAATCTACCTCTGGGGCGGTCGAAACGATGAGGATCTGTGCAATGTGCTGTATTGTTTCGATCCAAAGACACTCTCCTGGTCGCGACCAGCCGTAACTGGAGTCATACCCGGCGCACGCGATGGCCATTCAGCATGTGTTGTAGACAATTGCATGTACATCTTTGGTGGATTCGAAGATGACATCAATGAATTCTCTTGCGACGTACACAGTTTAAATTTTGACACAATGGAGTGGAAATACAATCAGACCTTCGGAGTTGCACCTTCGTTCCGAGACTTTCATTCGACAGCCGCCATCCATGATCGAATGTACATTTTTGGTGGGCGCGGTGATAAGCATAGTCCATATCATAGTCTTGAGGAAATGTACTGCCCTGAAATTGTCTATCTAGACTTAAAAACTAAAGTCTGGCATCGACCGTCAACAACTGGAAAAGTTCCAGTTGGTCGGAGAAGCCATTCCATGTGTAAGTGCGCGCAAGCTACGTACACCCATATGTCGGATTCCTCACATATTTTTTATTTTTTTATTTTTGCAGTTATTTACAATGGACTGATATATGTGTTTGGTGGCTACAATGGACTTCTGGACAAGCATTTCAATGACCTGTATACGTTCGATCCGAAAACGAATCGATGGAACTTAGTTAAACCCAGGGGCAAAGCACCGTCTGCTCGCCGGCGGCAAGTTTGTCTAGTCAAAGGAAGTCGCATGTTTCTTTTCGGGGGAACAAGGTGAGTAACGTACATTCAATGATCATATTCCGGTTGTCTGTTCTGAAAACTGCATTAAATGCTTTAAAACATAATAATGATTTTCTTGTATCCTTGTTTTTCGCCTTTTTGTTGACTTTGATTTTACTGTAATCCAAAACATAGTAGAAACATTTCTTTGATATTGCCATGGTTCTAGGGACATCTGTTTCGCTGAAGTTGGCACCTGATGCAGATTATCAGCTAAGACAAAATCAAATACATTTTAATGTTTTAGATAGCAGCATACGTTATTGCTTCATATTTACCCCAGAATTCAATTGAAAAGTAAAACAACCTATACACAAGTCTCGTTTGTTCAGTAGTAAATCTTAGTTCAACTAGTTCAGTTTGAAAAAATGTCTCTTATATTACTTATTTACTTTAAAAACCGATTAAATGCTGAGTTTTCTCTCGTTCCGAGCTAAATCTGCAATAGCAAACTCGTAGTTGACCCGAACGTTATTTCTTTAGTAAACATTTCTCCATATGTACATACATTTTTACCCAATCACATTTTGCCTTTGTTCTTTTACAGTCCCTATTGTTTCATCGCGGACCTTCCCCCTCTAATAGATAACAACGACACACATGTACTGGATTTCGATCCAAGTCTTAAGACTTTAGCATTATTAAAAGTGATTGAATACCGTATTGATACATCATGGCTTCCCAAAGAACTGAGGTAAACATAACTAATTTATCATAACCTAAAGCAACATTATTTCGTTCTTTATTTTCAGATGGGAAATCCGTGCGATGACATTGCCGAATTCAATAAGCAGGCCAATTAATCATGCTGGCTAGTAGTCCCACCACAACTACCGTCGCGATTAAATAAAATATAAAAAATAACAATTTGGCACAAAAACATAGCATGCGCTTCATCAAAAGCCCCAAGTCTGCCCTTTAACGTGCTAACTACATTCGTCACACATAAAATCATACATAACACGTTATTATCCTATTGTCAAACTCGTCCTCCTTACTTTACACACACACACATACGTATACATATTTAGATGTACTGAATTTTTAAATACTGAATTATAGCATGTAGGTTCATATAATTTAAATCGGGCATTAATTCACATACAAATGCAAATACAACAATACGCCTTTTGAGTCACCTCAAGGCTGTGAGATGCCTTTATTCATAAGATAGTATCATTCAAATTGTTAAAACTGCCCTCCTGGAAGATCAAACAACATTGTAAGAGCCAATAGCAAAAGTAACTAAAAATCAATTAAATGGCTTGATGGCCAACGTAAGAAGTCAGAACCTGCAATTTGCGCATAAGAGTTTGTGCGGTAGAACTTTCCAAACTGTTTGAACCTGAATATGTAACATTGAGACCCGTGGTGCTCAGGCTCGCTGCATTATAATTTTTAAGTAAAATATGTAATGGAATTTACTTATTTGTTGTGTTCTTCAATTATAACTTTTAAGAACTAAAACTTTAAATGGAGTATTCTTTTGAAATCTCACATGATTGCAATAACTATACGTACGGATGAGTCCAACTAGTTACCTTAGAATAATCGCGTATACAAATTAGTTGTTTTTATTTTTTAACATATAAAATGATTTGTTTTAATATTATTTTTAAGAAGTGCAAATTAATATTGAATTCTTATTGCCTATGAAAAGAATTTTAATCCTTGGAAAATTAAAGTTTACGTGTGGAATTAGTGCATTCAATGTTGTATTATTTCGATCATGTACGTATATTTAAAGTTTTGTATGAATGGGGGAAGTAAAAATGCCTTTGCAGTCAAAAATTAAGCAAGAGTGTGATTTAAAAAGTCATATTTTCCTTAACCGTTCTAGGAGTGAGAACGAAAATTGTATGTATCTAAGGCTGAATATGATTTACCTTTTAAATTGTTACGCTGATTGTGCGGGTAAATATAAATATTATTGACACATATAAGGCACACATTGATTTTGCACTCTCTTCTTTTTAAGAGAGTTGAATAAAGTAATTTTCGTGCCACCCAAACGTGAAGCATAAGTTTAAACTTTGCGATAGAGAGAATACCACAGTCATCTCTTCAATATAAAGAAACATAATGACGAAAATGTCATTGGGTACAGTCAACTATTATCTTTGAATCAATCTAGTAGTAATTTCATATTTTTATATCAATTCCCATGATGCGTCGCACTCTACTTTGTGCTTGACAGAACAGGAATTCTAGAAAAAATGTACGTCTGAATCGCAGAAGAATATGGCTGTGAACAGTGGTATTGACAAGGCAAGGCAAGGCATTTTCACAACTGAAGAATCAGAGAAAAAGTGAAAGTTTACTGCTCGCAGGTAACAACTTCTAAACAATGTTTCCTTTGAAGTACGATTCATATATGCAATTCAGAGAGGCTTTTTTCTTAAGCGGAAATAATGGAATATAAAATTGATATAACCTTATGTAAGTTATGTGGGTAAATGTCAGAGACCAGTACCGATGTTAGACAGAACTTTTCGGTTTCAGCGTTTATGATCCCTGTATGAATTTTTACCGATAGTCTGCAGAAAGCTTCTATCTTTCAACTAACTTAATGCCTGGTGCAGATCTCCTTTGAACAGAAAAAAATCCTGACACTCAAGGAGACTTTATACAATCCATGTTGTTTTCAGCACAGCTTTTTTTCAATAACTCTATTGTGTGGCCCTGCTTTTTATAAATTCCACGCCTGTTGTTCTCTCAACCCAACTTAAACACGATGTATTGGCTCCATTATGAATCCCACCGAAAGACATCATCAGACAAATGATACAAAAAACACACATCTTTGATTATTATGTTATCATCTTTTATTACATTGCATAAAAATAAATGTCTTCTTGAAATTGAATTTTAATTCTACAGTAAAAGTTAGTTCATCGAAAGAAAGGTTATGAAGCTCTACTTCTTCTCTAGGTGTACAGAAGGCTTTCGAATAAATACCATAAATTTACGAACGACGTCTCTAAGAGGTTACGAGGTGACAACAAGACTAAAACTGATGCGATTATGATCAGACAGAGGGCGAGCGTGATCCATGTCAGCCGCCTAGGAGCTTCTAACTATAACTGCTTCGGATTGTCGTTAAATTTTCTGCGAGCATCACTCCAATCCCGTTTGATGTCAATTATCTTCCAGTTAGGTGAAGGATCATGGGTTGAGAGCCAGTTAAAATCGGCAATGTCAGTATAATTGTTAATAGATCTGTCGAGGCCTGCTTTTGCGAAATCACTATCGATGCCCGGATAAACATAGTTATAGTTTCCAATTTCGATCTTGTTGCAGTCTTCAATGATGCCGCGGCATGTAACATGTAGATACAGTTGACACCCAGCTGAAGAATGTAGCCTCAGTTGTTGACAGGCGGCCGCAATTTGCGAATGTTTGCAGTTTTCAGCGAAAAGAGATCTGGATATGGGGCCGCATAAAAAAACACAATTCTCTGCATTAGATATTTGCAGGGACCCAGGGTGACCCTGGATTTCAATAAAGCAGTTGTTCAGATTTGAAATTGTGACATCTTGGCCGTTGATTTCATCGGGCGAAAGCTGCACATATTCATTCTTTTTATTGGCCAAGGTCCAGGTGAAGACACTCGACGATATTGTGCTTTTTTCACTGAAGTCTACCTTGTCAGCGGTATTCACTTTTGGGTTAACGACCACCTTTGGGGCCACTTTTTTGCTGTTAAATCCAAATTTCTTCTTCGGCATCAACTTTTGCCGAGTCTCATCAGCAAGTGCTGACAAATCATTGAGGACGTTTTGACTGGCTTTGATCTTGTAATCAGGTAGAAAGATTGTTGAATTAGATAAGTACCTCTGCAGCTCTTGAATCTCAACGGTGATGGCAGACAGAACCCTAATAAGCTCGGCGCCCTCTGGCTTCGAAACATTTACGTTGTTGATGTTGGCCATGATTGTTTTTGAGCGGTCGCCAAATGTTTGTGAAAAGTAATCCGTTCCCTCTAGATCGAGGTTTTCCTTATTTCTTTGCTCGAGCTTCACATCCAGATAATTTTGTCTGTCTTTATTGCGTTTGTTAAGACGCTCCAAGACTGAGTCTTTTTTAGCATTTCCCTCCAGATTGGTTTCAACCTCCATTATAACTATTTATTTTTGTTTGCTGTAACTTTTTAATTTTATTATTTACTTTTCCTTCTTCTGCATATAAATTGGTGCTTCGTCAGTAGCTGCCTTCAGTTTCTTTAAAAATATCAATTTTTTCCTTTCGTTCTCGGTCAGGGTTGTAGACGATGAGGATTTTCGAATTTCTTCAATCTGGGCTGGCGATGGTTCGGTCAGTTTCATAAGAGTATACCCAAGGCCTCCTAGTGACACCAACCACATTAAAGATTTAACATATACATTAGTAGCCATTAACTTGGATTTTTTTTGTTTAGATAAGAATTCAAATTGAAGGTAAGATAATTGAAATAATTTTTGAGTATTAGAAGTGTGAAATAAAATTTATTTACTTCGCGATTCGTTTCCGTCACAAGCAAGCGAAAACGTTGAATTAAAGGACGATCTTATTTGGATTTCTTTTCTTCTGATTTCCAGACAACTGAATCGATTTGACGCAAGTTACTGTCACCAACTATTTCTCCGATTTTGTAGTAGTAGTCCAATACGAATGGATAGTTCTCGTTCATATAATGACGAAATTCTGCAGAAAGAAATGAAAAAAGGCAATCAAATTTTAAGAATTTTACAAAAGCTAAATTAAATCAGATATGAAACAAGAATGAAATGTCGAAGAAAATTAAACAACACCAAAAAACGTTTTTTGAATAAAATAATAAATATGACCACTAAATATATGCTTTCGATGATGTTCATATCAAGAGCGCTAATGTTTATATTTTTTGTATGATATTAGCATTAATTATTAAGAATAAAGTAAAACGTGCACAAATTTGTTAAGAAAATGCGTACCACGTTACACAATTTGTTTTTTCTTAATAAAGCTATATATAGACTATCAAAGGCTTACTACTGGCGCCAGAGGAAAACAATGTTTTACCCTATATAGATTTGAATGGAACTATAAAAAGAATTTTAGAAATAAAAATACTTTTTACAGGTGACAAAACGGGAAAATGTTTTCTAATCTTAAAAGGCAACCACATTAACAGTTGATTTCTCTAGTTAACTTCTTTTGAAAAAAAACAGCATCACCAAGTAAACAAACACACATCCCTAATCACACAGTACGACTGGTTATTGGAAGTGTCTCGTTACCCACTTTGAAGTCAAGCAAGACAAAAATGTACTTTTTGAGACCAAGAATCTTAACGTACTTGTAATCAATACAAACAAGACCTAATGCAAGTAGCAATATCGCTCACGCGCAACGTGCATGAACTTTCCTAGGAGGAACTGTGATAATTCAATAGACCATATCAAGGATTGAAATCAATATTTCTTTTCCAGTTTTTCATACATAATAGCATATATCCCACAATAAACACTTTCAAAACATTTTATAAAGCATTTTTAGTTTACGCCCATATTTGCAGAAACTTGCCGTGCTCTATTTTTGAAAAACCGAAAATAGGATCATATGCACAGCAGTTCCATTGCATTTCTTTGTCTAGAACAAACCATGGGCGTTGCACGATTAATATTCGTTAAAATAAACAAACAACAAACAAAACAAAACTCGACCTTGCTGAGTAAACACAACTCACTATACTACAAACTCAAGTTACAACAAAATTCACTATAATTTTGCCAGACTTTCCACGAAAAATACAAATTTTGCATTTCCTCGGAAAATTACACTAATCAAAAGTTCGGAGAACTGAGCCACATTCACCATCACCAAATATCATTTGACATCTGTCAGTTCACATCATGGGAACTCTCGAAATAACATCTGTTCTATTATTTTCCGCTGAATGAACTTTTATCTAAAATTGTAGAAGAATCTCGACCATATTACATAAAACTTGTAGGAAATACCACATTTAAAGTTGTTCACCACAATAAATGAAACAAACAAGATGGAAAAGTGTAGATCAATATATTTCTTCTTGGCGAAAACATATGCAAATTAGTGAGGGGGCCGAGAAGAATGGCTGCTAACCTCGATTAGTGTTCATGCGATAGTAAATTCCGTATGAAGCAGCAAAACACACTGCCTCGATGACGAATAATGTTTTGGCACTGCCTTTGACAAATTTCCAAAATCCTGGTTTACGAACTCTGGGCAACATATTACGACAGCGAAAAACAATTATCGCGGAAAAATTTGCATTACGACACGAGAACTTATCTGACTTGAAGGAAATAAATTCACTTCGTTACACTTCACAATCCGCACTGACTTGTTGACATCACACTTTCATTGGCTCGGCATATGACTCATTCACGATGCGGATGTGTGTTGTGGGATTTTTATTATGTTCTCTTGGGGGATATTTTTTTGCCTACAAAATGGAATCATCCAGCTGAATTCCAAGAGATAAAATTATTTTTTCTATACAATTATCAATATCCTGCTGTGATTTTTAATATTTTTTTGTTTTTTCTAGGCATAACTGCCATTATATTTTTACAGATCAGAAAACCAGCGTGTGATGAATTACGCGGCTCTTATCAGTAAAGCAATGAAAAATATAAAAAAATCGCGAGGCGTTCCAAGCCCACAGGCAACTTGTATTACTATTGTTCGTAATATTCGTGCCTTCGTTAACTTCCAATGGCAAAAATTAAAATATATATTTTGCTTAGTAAACTGCAGCAATCCCAAACTGCGGTTTTTGTACTAAATACTTTTCAAAACCCATTCAATTCAACAGCTAGTAGTTTAACAAAATCTTCGATTGGATGGCGTCACATTCCACAAGGGGGCTTAGGCCTGTGGAATTACACTTGTGTGTATTTTTGCGGATTAAGAACGAGGAAGCTCAGAACGAAGAGTAGTTTTCCACGACAAATAGTATTTTTTGAATTTTTCCAATATTTCGAATGCGGTGATGACGTGAAAAAACGCGGAAAAGAAAGGTTAAATATTTTTAGATATAATTATCAAAAAGAGGTTTCCATAAAATTATCTTTTAATTACATTTTCCTTTGAAATCAGCTCTAAGGTTTGAATTTTATTATTGTTTTAAGTTTTATATTTTGTTCAATGCGAAATTATATTAAACATAACAGATATTTTCTATTTTATATTTTACAAGATGAACAAAATAAATAATGCCTATTTCTGTACTTTTGTGAACAAAATATTCTCACAACGGACATTTAAATTCCCCTTGAAAGCAAAAAGTTCGACATTATTATGATGTTGGTCTCATACAAATTCTTTGTCAACAAAAACCAGCTGACTAATACACTTTAACTGTAAATTGACCAACATTTTGCGAACCAAAACACAATAAACATTTCGCAATAAAAACTCTATTCAAAACATTTATACTCGTGTAGTTTCTCTCAACTATTTGTGGGACGGACCTTGACCGGCTTGTTAATCAACGTCTCACTGTGATTCACTAAATGTGACGTAGCAAGCGGGTAATGATGAAGAAGTGATCATCAATTAGACTTTGGAGAATGATTTTTGCAATTCTTGTTTTCACGGAGTGTTCCTAGGTACAGATGCTGTTCTATTAGATTGAGTCCGAGGGTATTCAAAGATTCAAACTTATGAAATGAAAAGTTGATTGCCTTTTGTTTTAACTTTAGTTTAATTAGGAGGTACTCACTCTTTCTTCTAAATATTGATATTAAATATTTCTTAAGAAACGTAAAAAAAACTTAAACTTGAGATTTTTCTTCAACAGCCTTCTCACCTCAACACTAAAGCAAGTGTAACATACATATGAATACATGTATGTATACAAAAACGCAAAGAATACAATTTTCAAATCAAATTACAAATAATTAGACTCAATTTGTGCTCCCCTTTATACGCTTGTGACGTGCAACCACTTTTTGGCATCAGCAAATGCTTTCTTTAAGTCCAGTTCAGACGTAAAATACGATGGAGCTAAAGAAACACCTATTTTCAAATAATAATTCTAAGCCGTCATACAAAAATTCTGCTTTATGCGTCTCTTATCCGCGTATGACTTCTGCAAAAAAATAAAAATCCCCCAACTCCAAAGATCGTGCACTGAAATCTAATTATTCGCCTCAAGCATCGCAAGGTTAAAGACCACACTATCGCCGTCATCTGCGTCACATCCAGTGTATTTTTTCTTTCTTTATCTCGTCACATTTCACTCTCTGTGGTTGCTCAAGTTATCCCATGCATTAGAAATAATAAATAATTTAACACAACTGATGAAGTGTTTAATTAAGACAACCACTATCTGATACAGCTGGAGCACACAAACCATGTTGTTTACTTGGCGATTAAAATCGCAAAATTACGTCAGTGCACACCGTGATAAGCGTTTTATGAATGAAAACTTGTAGCATCCGTAGTTTAAGTGATTCACGGGATTACAAAATACAATTTCACGCCAAAGCTTCGACTTCCTGGGAATCAGCAAATAGTAATCCAAATATGACCCTTAATTCCCCCCACGGGATCGAACATTTGAATTCTCACAAATGTAGCGTAAATTCGGAGAACTGTGACGAAGCAATCACACCTCACATGGCAATTGAAAGAAATTCCACGCGGGAATCTCCGATGCATTGAGTTTTGATTCAAAGTCTCTCCTTTCCGTTAATTTTCTCTCTCTTTCCAACTCATCGCGGGTAAACTTTCATGAACACGTCGATTCCGTGCCACGGTTTCCTCTGAACTGACATGAATCATCGCACTAATAACCGCCGGCGAACGTCATCAGTTGCAACGACCTCTGCGGGCGGTGAGGGGGAGGCAGTGAAAAATTTCCGTCATTGGCAATTCAAAGAATTCATTCATAAAAACGTTTTCTCTCCCATGACATTCGTCTCGTTTGCGGCGAGCTTTACTCATGTGATGGTGATCATTGATCGTGGGCTGTGCTGCGTGAAAACAAACAGACGAAAGCTTTGCCCCACTCGGCGATCGCTCTGCGAGATTTCTCGCAGTGATCGAAGTTTGTGAATTTCACAAGAGTGTGTCAGTGAAGAGAAGCAGTTGGTTTTCATTTTCAATTTGCACCCTCTCGAGGAAGGACACAATCCGCGGTTAAGAACGCTACTACTTTTGCCGACGCGTATCGCTCGTCAATCGAATTCCCGCGCTTATCTGTGGTGAGGTTTTCAAATTTGTAAACAGTGGCGCCTAGTCCAGTCGGTATCGTATTCGATCGGTTGTCGTTCGAGGTAGTGTATAATTTGCCAAGTGATTAGCGAGGTCTCTCGATTGTGTTGGCATAAGAGAAGACAGTTTTGCAGGAGCTCTAGGTCGGCCAAGTGAATCATTCGGATGGTTTCGTAGGCAATTCTGAGAACTCAAAGTACAAGTTTTTGTTTTGTTTTGTGTTGTTTTCCTTCCCTCGATCTGAATCATTACAAGTATCGAAGTTGATTGTGCACCACCGGTTAGTTTTATTCGGAAGGCATAAATCAGTGCGCTAGGCCGACGCGTCTTAAGGCCGTTATCCAATTTTTGGACCCCCACCGTTCGATGTGTGCCATTGCCAATCGTCAACGGCGCCTTCGTGGGTTTTCCAGGAAAATGATTCACGGGGCAAAAAAATAATCTTCTGAAGACATAACATAAAAATGCAACTAATCGTGTCAAGAAGGTGAATTGCGTTTTGTGCTCGTGTGATATAATTTTTTATTGTTTCGTTCAGGATTAAGGTAAAAAACAAAAATTAAAATTATAATTAACATGCTCGAGAATGAACTACGTGAGAGTATGGAAAGGACGTCGTGGCAAAGTGACGAAGCCCACATGGAAGAGACGAAAAAAGAACGAAGGCTCCGTCAGTGCCGAAAGGATACTAGGCTAAGTGATAGTAGTGAAAGTGTAGATAGTTGTGAAAGTAAGAGTAAGTTAAGTGATAAACAAGACGGTAATGAGAAGAAGGAATCGACTGAAAAGGACGAGGACGAAGGTGACCCGCTGCTGCCTGGGGATCCGCGTGTGTGGGACGCGGGTCACATTCGCAGCTGGGTAAATTGGATAACCAGAAAATTCAACATTGATCCCAAGCCGGATCTTGCCAGATTTCCCACGAACGGGAATGACTTGTGTGCACTTTCAAAGGCGGACTTTTGGGTTTGCGCCGGCTCCAGGGAAGGTGGAATTATTGTGTCCAAGCACTTTGCGCATACCCTGTATTATGCAACTGGTCGGGAGACCAGTCCCATACTGAACGACAGCGATCCAAGTGAGCAATCAAAACAATTTCTATTTTCATTTTATACACCTTTACCATTCATTGTTCACGTTTTGAATGAAAAAAAGCTCTTAATTGACAGGTGGTGTGTGAGCAATATCCGGTTGCCATCTTTTTCCATGTGGCTGCAAGAAAAATGGTGGATAGTGAAAAATGTGTTTTTTTTTCCTTGTTGAAAGAATTAGAATCTTCATGGTCAAGTCGGTAGACACAACGAAACATTTTTGGAAAAAAAAGTGATTCATTTGTCAAATTTATTTACCATATTAAATGGTTGTGATTTGAAACTTCGATATTTACTATGTGTGGACGCGTACTTAGAAACCATGGATTAGGATTCTAGGTTTCAATTAATTTTTTTTTAAATATCAAATTCTCAGAGTTTTTAGTGTCAAAAAGCTTGCTAGTTTTATTTTTATATTTGAGAATAGCTTCTACACATTTTTCTGCCATCGAATTTCCTGTAGTTTTTACCGTCATTAGTTTTTTTCTTTTTGTTAAAAAGAAATCCCCTCTCTTCAGAAGCCAAAATGAAAATTAATAATTAATTTCCCTCTAATATCACAATTGTGTAAATGATTGTGAATATTGTTTCCTTTCACAATCAAATTTAATTTGAGTCTTTACCGTCGGCACTTCAATATTTTGTTAGAAAACTAATTCTGTGTAATCCTTGCAAGATCTTCTAATTCGTTATTCAATCTCAAATTTGTATTTCCATTTCTGGGAAATAAAGAAAAAAAACACAAATGCTTTACGACGGTTTGATTTATCATTTCATTGGCATGTGGGACCAGCATTTTTTGCTTACCAAATTTATTTGTTTTGTTTTGCTTTTAATATCTTGTCTTATTGATCTTCGTTTTCTCTTGGATTGTGGTAAAGTCATTCAGCATTCTTTGAATTCTTGCAATTTGAATATTAGTTGTGGTGTTGGTTTCTTTAATTTCCTCCTGGCTTACAAATTTTTGGTAACTTGTTCTACATTAAAGGTTAAACTCATAATACAAATAGGAATATTCTTTTAATGAAAAAACCATGCAATTTAAAAACTATAAATACAAATCCAGCGATAGACAGGGTTTGAAACTTGTTTTTGCTGACTGGATACTTTTATAAATTACTTATGTAATGAATTTGGTGTACTTGAAACTAGCAAAGACATTTTTAAAGAAAGCAATATATATTTAAGAGAGAGAGAGAGAGAGAAAAGTTTTGCATGCGATTTTTGGTCCTGTTTGCGTTGATGGCATCTGGAGGTGAAGATTTAACGACGAACTCTATGGGCTGTACAGCGACATGCGTCTGGTCAAGCGTCTACGGATACCACGCTTAAGATGGCTAGGCCATGTAGAGCGTATGGACAGCACTGATCCGGTCGAAAAGTCTTGAATCCGAGCCATTGGGACAACGCAACAGAGGACGACCTAGACTAAGGTGGCGCACACAAGTGGAGGTAGTATCTCAACCAACTTGGAGTCCGCAACTTGAGATAGCTGGGGAAAGATCGTTCTGGCTGGAGAGGCATGTTGGTTGAGGCCCAGGTCCACCCCGGACTGTAGCGCCACAAGAAGAAGAAGAAGAAATACAAATCCAGCGGTAGAAAGGTTTTATCAAGGACTATGTAAACATGGTTGCATCCTCTTTGGGTTTTAAATGTTTTCTTACTGACTGGATAATTTTACAAATTACTAATGCAATGAATTTGGTGCACTTAAAATAAGCATAGACATTTTTAAAGAAAGCAATATATATTTGTTTTGCATAAGCAGAATCTATGAACAATTAATGTTGTTAACAAAAGCGGATATTTAAAAAATGCTCAATATAACTTATATAAATATTTAATTTTCGAGTTTTTCGCAGATTAGCACGATGACATTAAAGTCATATGTGTTTCCGTTAAACAAATTTAACTTAGAATTTTTTAATATTAAAAACGGATCATCTGTACAGTCTATAAGACGTTAAAATACTTCTGAAAAACAATAAACATCAAGAACTCAAAAACGCGATCGCAACGTTGCATTTGAAATCCATAAACGGACATACGGGCGATTGAAAAATATGTATTTTTTTATTAATTCTTATTTGTAGAGCTCAAGAGTGGCCGCCGGAGCGTAGTGGGTAGAGTGCGACGCTCACATACCGAGGGGTGTGTACCTCGAATTTTTCACGTCACCACCTCTTTCGAGCTGCCGACAACACTCAAAGAGTAATAACTGTCTAAGAAAGCTTCTCAATCTTCGCCGTTCGGAGTCAGCAAAAAACTGTAGGTCCCTTCTACTCGTGAGAGAACAGAAGCGCGCACAACACTAGTAGCTGATGAGCAAGCTAGGTCCTGGTCCCCCTGTGGACTACCGCGCCAACAATTATTATTATTATAGAGCTCAAAAGCAATTTCTTTTTTAATTTAAAAAGATTATAATGTCGCTCCGGCATAGTTTTCTAATTAAACCGATAAAACGCGCACAAAAGTATATGAGAATATAACTATGAACTTTCAAAGAAAAAAGTAAAATAACAAAAATGATTCAGACAGCGTTACACATATTGGGAAAAGAGAGGAACTAATAAGCCTGGTAATATATAATGCTGTTGAATTAAAGAAAAAAAAAACTATTTAAATGAAGGATAAGGATGTAGCTTGACTTACAGCAGATTTTGTTGACCTTCTCTTTATTTAATCTGTCATATAAAATCAAACCTCAGTAGTTTTATTGAAACCAATTTTATCTCAATTACACACTTCAGGATAAACAACATTAAACATATTATTTTTTTTATTCTATTTGTACCTGGGTATAATTTTAAAAAGTTTTATTTTTCTATGAACTTGTCCGTTTATAATGTAGAGAATTAAATAGAGGCAAAACAAGCTCTTACTTAGCAGAGAATATCTTTTCCGGAAAATTCACATCAAAAATTCACAGTTTGTGCCACATTAGGTGAACTACAAAAACTAGTCCTGGCTTTACTGACCGCACTACACTCATCGAATTCTCGGAGTTTGAAGCAACGAACAGGTTATGGCTGTATTTAGAAAGTCGAAGCATAGCGTTGGCGCTGCGAGCATTTTCTGCAAATTGTAGATGACTCATGCAATTGCGTCCTTTCCAAAAGAGGTACAGATTCTGGTTTGAATTTCAGCGAAAATTCCATCTGATACCACAATAAGTTGAACAGGTGCAGCATCCGTAATGGAGCGATGGAGAAATAATTCTCAGAATCAGAGAGTAAATAGGGGCAGCAAAGCTATGTCATCATCGCCATCAGAAGGACTATCATGTGTGGGGGTGGATGGGTCAAGTGAATTTATATTTTTATGCAATCAAATCTTAATAAGATCCTTCACACAGCGTGACACTAAACCGAACTGGCATCGCTCGTTGTGTATGTAGGGTGTATCCTTCATTCCCAGTCGTTGGCAAAGGATGAAGATGTCATCTCCCCTGACTGGGTAGAAAAAAAGAGATATTTCACTGAATAGATAACAGTAAAAGTTTTTCCACGAAATCTTCAACAAAGAATCCAGCCAACAACAACCACTCACACAGAGGAGTCAATAAAAACCAGGAAGGAAGGTATTACTAAGCTATGGAAAGAAGAAGGTGGTCGGTAAGGGGGAGGAGACTGCTCGACCATGTATCACGTATCACATCACACGCTGCATCTTATCCGAGGCGAGAATCTCTCAGCGCGTTAACCCATTATTGACCGATCTGAAGGAGCAAGGCAGTCATGAAAGAGGTCAAAGAGGATAACCTCTTCTCCTCATAAAGGATTCAATTGAAATTGCGCTGATTAAGTAAATGGTCATGGGAATTCTCACACATCAAGGGTGAATGAAATAAACGAAATCCTCTGGTCAGTGGCGGCGATATCACTGCTTTCTGTATGTGGATTGAGATTTATGTGATATCAGATAAGCGGGGAAACGGTAATTGCACCGCACTCCACTCGAGGGATGTGATTTTTCAATTTCACCCACCCCCACCGTCTGTCCCATTCATTTCATCACACTCCAAGCGTAATCCCGAGCAATGGCACATTTTCCGGGGCACTCATTCATCGGTAATTATTCATAACAATCACCAAGTCAACATCGTCATAACCTGCCGCGGCTTAAGGACAGCCCGCGGCAAGGTCCTGCGAGGACGGGAGTTAATAAAAAGTTCAAGTGAACTTAATAAACGACGTAAATATGATAATTTCGCACAGAGTGTGGCATCTAATAATAAAATCACAATAATCCTCTTGCCGAAAAATATTCAGGGCAACTCTGCCAGAACGGTGAGCAAGTGAAGACCGACCACAGCGGGTGGGCCGGCGTACTACCTCCAGCCGACGACGCGTACAATAGGACAGCTTTCCGTTTCCTTGCCGGGTGTCAGAAGCATCCTTCCTGAGCGCTCTTTTCTCGCTACTCGTTCTGTCGTTCCGGCAGCGACAGAGGGTAAGTTGCTCTGTTGCTCTTTTGCTCCTTTGCTCTTTTGCTGTCCTCATCAACATTGACGAGGGTGTCACTTAATTGATTTGTTTTTTATTCAAACAGGGATCATTGGTTAGATTTGCGTTAATCGCCGAGTAAGACATATGTTTCACCGCCCGGCCACCCACCAGGTGATGCGAGCGAGTGAAAACCACCCCTCCGGCTGGGAAGGCACGGTGCGTGCTTTATTGTGGGTGGACCAGCATCCTTTTTGGGGGTTGATTAGACAAAACGGTGCTTTTGTGATCAGCTTCAGTTTCAGTTTCAGACAAGAAGCGTTGGCGTATGGACGTGCGTCTACGAAATTCCGCCATATTTTGCCACTGCTTCTGTTTCCTGTCTGCGCCTGTTGTGCTGTGTCTCTTTGCACCTCCTCGACGTTCGCGTCGGTTTCGGTGACATTATTGTGCAAAAAAAAAAAATAATTTAAATCGTTCACGAGAAATCGACTATTTTTAAATTTAGCTTGAGGTTTTTGCGATGAGTGTGAGTGTTGATGTAGGCGTAATGTGGCGCCTTTCAGAGGATTTTAATCGGCGTTTCGGCGTCCGGATGCAGCCGCATCACCATCATCACCACCACTACCACCATCCATCCGCTGCCGCCGCAGCCGCTGTTGCAAGGCCAATGATTTATAATGGTTTGTGTATTGTCTGCCTACTGATTGTTGTTAAATTATCAATTATTAAATGAATTCGTAACAAAAGCACGGGAAAAACACAACACTTTTGGGCAGTGACGCTGGGCCGACAGTGGGCTTTGCATGGCATTAGTGTTAGTCATGCTGTGTGCTTGTCGGTGTAGTAATGACTTCTTGGAACTGACTTCGGGATAACATGTGGCTTGAGGAGAGAGCGAGCGTGAGACGCTCTGTTCATTAACGATGAGTTTGAATGTAGAATTTAAAAAAGCAGTTGGTGATTCATAACGATACTTTTGGTTTCGGTTCCTGTCTATGAGTTGTGACAGAATTTGTTTTCAATTCTGCTGATGCTACTTGGAATGTATGTCAAACGATAGGCGGAAGATTGGCGTCTGTGTATTTTCGGTGCGAGTGAACTTAAAGGAAAATCGGTCTGAATCATTGAATGTACGATCGGTAACAATTGAGGGGGTGCTGGTCTATCAAATGATAGTATTTATTCTTGGAATTGAGATTTTATAAGCCTCTTACGGGTTTCCGTTTTCAACCACAGGCATCCATGAACTTATCAAATTAGGTTTTTTTTCCTGCGAAATCTCCGCTCCTTCTTGTTGATGTATATTGCTATCATTCATAAATTGAAATAATTACTGTAGAAAGCGAGCGCTTTGTGAAAAACACGTTTATTAACTCTATGCGCTTATTTATGAAATGAATGTAAGAGAATATTTAAAACAAATTACCTCTCTCTTACATATTTTTGATCAAGAAAATCTTGATCTTGATTTTTCATCAAAAAATTCAAAGTTGGTGATCATTTATTTGGGACTACTTGAGATAAGTGTAACCTTCTTCCTGTAGGTGTAATTTTTGGTTTAAAATTTATAACAAATTAATACCTGTTTAGGGTGAATTTTTCAAAACTCAGAACTGCTACTTGGCATTTAACTAATTTTTAAATTTGTTTAAAGTTAAAAGTCTTTCCCAATCCGAAAGTTTTTTTTACCAAAAAATTCAACTAAACAATTTTTAAAGCAACGCTGAACATGAAAATCTTTTTTTAAACATACGCGTTATTCGCGCTTTTGTTCTGTGATATAAAGAGAGGGAAAATTTGGGTCCCAATACAGCAGCTGAATTTAAGACCTTCAACGTGTAAGCCAATGTACTTGCTCATATTTTGAATAAGCAGAACAATTTCATCGCTTATTAATTGTTTTTGTTTGTGAATACTTTATTACTCGAAAAGAGAAGAAGCTGAAAGCAATATGGGCTTCTGCAACTTATGACAGAGTACGTTCACTTGATGGATTGAATATATTATTTATTATTTTTTTCTCCTTTAAAAAGTAGTAGAAATTAATGGAAAAAACTTAATGCAATATAAAATAATGATACAAATTTTATTTTAATTAATTAATTTTCTTTAAAAGACAATTGGGGAAAGCTCCAAAATTCACGTTATAACTCAATAAAGCGTAAACGCCCTGCGTCTTAGCTCTTTATCACAGAGGCGATTGCTTGTTTTTTTGGAAGACCAAGGAATAATATTAAATGTAGATTACTGCCTGGAAGAACAGTGGGCCAGTTTTTGAGTCTGAGCACTTTAGTGAATTGTTCCCAAAACTCAAAAAGCATAAGAAAATCCTTGCGGGCATGCAGCAGATAAATAGTAAAGAATTCATCTAAAAGCTAAAGAAGCTGTAAGAGAAACAAAGCAATTGACAATTTTTCGTAACTGGATTTTCTAGTAAAACATACTTAGTCATATAATGATAATTTATGGTGGAAAGAATGAAGGCAACACTAATTAAGTGTTGGCGCGACAGTCCACAGAGGGACCAGGGCCTAGCTTGCTCATCAACTACTCGTGTAGAAGGGACCTACAGATTTTTTACCGACTCCGAACGGCGAAGTTTAAGAAGCTTCCTTAAACAGTTACTGCTCTTTGAGTGTTGTCAGCAGCTCGAAAAAGGTGGTTCCGTGAAAAATTCTAGGTGTTCAGCCGGGTGTCGAACCTAGACTCTTTGGCGTGTGAGCGTCGCACTCTACCCACTACGCCACGGCGGTCACAAAGAGGACAACATTGCAATTACAATAAATACAAAACTTGCACTTGATGGACGTTCAAACAATTATTTTTTATGTAGCGTGTTCAAAAATTTAATAATAAATCTTTCTAATATATTATCGCCGTGGCGTAGTAAGTAGAGTGCGACGCTCAGACGCCGAAGGGTCTAGGTTCGACTCCCAGTTCAACACCAATTTTTCTAATATTTCACGGCACCACCTCTTTCGAGCTGCTGACAACACTCAAAGAGTAATAACTGTCTAAGAAAGCTTTTGAAATTTTGCCGTTCGGAGTCGGCAAAAAACTGTAGGTCCCTTCTACTCGTGAGAGAACAGTAGCGCGCACAACACGAGTAGTTGACGAGCAAGCTGGGCCCTGGTCCCCCTTTGGACTGTAGCGCCAACAATTATTATTATTAATATATAAATATCTTCCAAAAGACGAATAATAATATGTACTGATGCAATGCCTGCAATACAATTTTAGTTTTTTTTTTACACAGATGTGCACAAAGTAAAGATCGAACTGATTGGAACAAATGATTTTTTTTTTATCACTTGCTATAATTGAAAGTTAAAAAAGAAAATTTTGAGATTATCAGCGAAATCAGGTTTTAGGCTATTTCCAAATTAATAAAAACTCATTTTTTTATTTTAGCCCAACATAAATTCGTTTAATTCAACACTTCTGTCGTGTTAAATATTTTCTAGAATCTAAATTTAAAAGCTGAAACGTAAAAAAGAAAATATGGCAAATCAAAATTACAGATTTTAATATTTTTTCGAGTCTGTATGATGCAAGTTAATGAACCGCAAACAGCATGGACAAATTGTTAATGAAATTGTTAATTCAATATAAATGTTATAGAAATCCATAGTTTAATATTTAAATTTTAATTGGATTTGAAATTGTAAACAAAAATATTGTTTTTTACATTTTTTACATTTTTCGTTATACAAAAAGCATTAAAAAAAACTTTCTTATAGCTTCCCATAGGTGGTAACCCCAAATATGTCTAACTTCACATTCTATGTAAAACTTTTCCTCTTTTAGATTTCAGTTTACTTAATTGATATTCTGAATTTTAATACTTCTTTTTTAGAACTTCGTTTTATTTCTTTAAATTTTTACACGTGGTCCTTAAATAATTAAATATTGTTAGAAATTGATTGGGAAGTGGATAATTGAAATTTTTGAGTTAAATATTCAAAGATTTGTGGCCTCCGTGGCGTAGTGGGTAGAGTGCGATATTCAGACGCAGAAGATCTGGAACCGATTTCCGGCTCGAATTTTGCACGGCACCACCTTTTTTGAGCTGCACTCAAAAAGTTTTAACTGTTTTAGAAAGCTTCTCAAACTTCGCCGGTCGGAGTCGGCAAAAAACTGTACGTCCCTTCTACTAGTGAAAGAGCAGTAGCGCGCATAGGACGAGTAGTTGATGAGCAAGCTAGACCTTGGTCCCCTGTGGGATGTCGGGCTATACAATTAAATTAATTTAAAGTTTGATCTGTGTAAAGGAAACTTTGTACGTAGCGAATATTGAAGATTAATTAAACTAAGCTGTCGATAAGCAAGATTAAAACAAAAATAACACAAAACTTCTACTGGGTATTTCAACGCATATGTTGTCCGGATCAAAATTCTCAAGGACAACGTATAATTTCCCAAACAAAAAATATTTTACAAATATATAATACGTTTGGGAACTTCTTATGAATCATTTAGATCATTTTTATCACAACGGCGAGAAAAAAACCATTCCAAAAAAGGCAAAACAAAAGACCTAACCACGAGCGTGTTCTCTTCCCTTTGAAATAATGCAAGCACAACCATTAACCACAAACACAGCCGCACCAAAACACAACCACCACTTGACCTTCTCCATTTTGAATTCAGTTGCCATTAAAATCCCCAAAATAAGCAAAGGAGGTTGCCCACCTCATTTGCTTCCCCGAAAAGTGTATCTCTGTGGCAAATCTATATCTGTTTCTTTGGTGTATCTTTCAGATCCATATCAACTGCTGAATGCCGCCTCTCACCGATTGGTGGCACAGGGTTCAGGGCAGATCCAATTGTGGCAATTCCTGCTGGAGCTGTTAGCGGATTCGTCGAACGCCAGCTGTATTACATGGGAGGGCACCAACGGCGAGTTTAAGCTCATCGACCCAGACGAAGTCGCAAAGCGCTGGGGAGAGCGCAAGGCCAAACCAAACATGAACTACGACAAGCTCAGCAGAGCTTTGAGGTAAGCGCTCGAAAAGGAAAAACTTCAAATAGAACTCTTCACATAACTCTCATGAGATTTATCGCACTTCAAGAGAGAACTTTGCGCTTTCTCTGAATGACTCAAGGAGCGTTCAGTCAGAGTGCCAAAGCGTAGTGACGGAGGAATTTGTTGAATTTCTTTTATTTTCCTTTGCTTTCGGACGTTAGAGATTTCCATGAACTTGAATTCGCGCAATCACTGACAACGTACAGCTATCTACATGTGGACGTTCGTATCCGCGGTGGGCCACTTATTCGCGTTTATAGCGTGTATATGTGTGAGCAGTCCATGAATGGTTAGCACCTTCAAGGTGGCTCTTGTTTTTGCGTGGATCTGGAATGTGAGTCATGACATTGGGATGTTCCACTGCAGCAAGGTGACGGTGTTTACACGCATATTTGAATTCGGTTCTCACGGATTGATTTTACGATATATTGATCACACGAATGGTGATGTTGTTGAAATGGCTGCGATTCTTCTCTGGCGCTGGCCACAAAGCACATGCCGACGGCAATCAAGTTGCCGTTGCGATATTGTGTGTAAAAGAAGAGTGAAAATGGAATCCCATTTCTGAATTCTAAACAGAACTACTTCCTGGCTCAGTTTTTTAATGTGTTGTGGGTTGATTTCCAGAAAATCATTTCTGACCCTATCGATAGAAAGAAAAGGATAAATAAAAATAATATTTTCGGTACGTAAAAAACTGTTCACGAAGGTTTTGCAGTCTCATTCGACTTAATTTTTAACTAATTTTTCAATATTTCTCTCTTCTAAATCAAGTCCTGCTCTATACACGATATCATTTACAAATATTTAGAATGGAAAGCGATTACCATTATTTTCGTCAACTTTCTGACGTTAATTACGAGAAATACGATTTAAACTTTTCTGAGAAACGAACAATTTTGTAGGAATATCAATATATACGATAAGAAGTCACACGGAAAGACGTCAAAGCTGCCATTTGCCCACGAAATGTTTGTGCACTCCCTATTTGCACACAATTGGGGGAAACACCTTTTATGGTGATCTGATCACATTTGACGTATCCATGCAATCAAATAGATTTAAATGATATTGCAAACGGCTTCTAATTTAAGTGGCTGACTCAGAACCACCTTCGCCATGGCGTTCTGGTTCAAACACCGCAAATCTCGGGCAACCCCTGATAACAGTCCATTCGTGTGACTGTATGACACACGGCATGGATTTTGAGATAATAAATTTGACAAGGAGATACGATGTTTATAACTATGCGTCACACCTGTGCGAGTTTTTATTTGCAAATGTCTCTTACAAAGATGGCGCAGTGGCAGTGACAGTGGCGTCTAGATTAGTCCTACTTCCGGAGGGATGTCTTCTGATAATTTCATCTTGAAATAAAAATAACTTATTACATGTATTCATTATCAATTGAATTTAATGCTTTACTTTGGATATTATCTTATGAATATGAACAGAAGTTGTATACTTATTCGTGACAGATGTATTTAACTTACTCGTTAGGTGTAAGACTACTAAGACGTGCTGGACTAATATTACAATGGCAACACTTTGCTTTCGATCGTGTGCATTTTACATTTAATGTGTTTCACACACTATGCATTGGGGATTCCGTAGGGTTTGTTTGTTAAACCTGATTGAAACACAATTAATGTAAGATGGCTTTTAAAAATAATTTCATTGATAACATTCATTTCCCATTAATTGCAGATTTTAAAACGAGTTGTGGGGTTGTGATCGATGATGGGGTTTGCCTATTAGGATTTTCAGATATACTTGTGCTAATACAATAAAGCCACTATTACAATACTGCACTATTTGTTATATAATATGAATACTATGGGTTCTATTTTACTTTTAGTTTATGTTTTGTAAAAATCAGTTATTTAAGTACGGGATATACGATTAAGAGAGATGCGTTCCCAAGGAATATATTTTTTCGTTATATTTTATTTCTGTCTGTACTCATATAATTAAGCCATTCAGTAAGATTTGCCATCCAAAGTAGTCTATATTAAAATATATTTTTGCATTAAAACTTTATCACAGTGTTTAAGACTCGCGTTTAATTTGGAAATTGAAAGAAATGGGCAAACATAAAACTAAGCACACCATGTGAGAGAGAAATGGTATGGGGGTTGTACCTTAAGTATAAAACCATAGCGGAGGAGACGGAACTCTCAGGCTTTTCGCGCGGAAAAGTAAAAAAATGCAATCTCATTTTACGAAAAAAAAGAAGTAAAAGTCTTGAGAACTTGTTACGACTTGAACAACGAATTTTGCTAAGGATCGACTAGTAGTCCTTTTGAGCAAAACTGGTCCATTTTCAACGCCAACGGAAATGAAAAACTCATGCGATGTGAAAGTGTCATCACAAGTTGTGCGAAGGCGTCTGCCTTCGTTCATTAAATGAACGCATTGGCAGAAAAAAGAGTGGTCGACGTGGCGTAGTGGGTAGAGTGCGACGCTCACACGCCGAAGGGTGTAGGTTCGATTCCCAGCTCAACAACAATTTTTCGAATTTTTCACGGCACCACCTCTTTCGAGCTGCTGACAACTCTCAAAGAGTAATAACTGTCTAAGAAAGCTTCTCAAACTTCGCTGTTCGGAGTCGGCAAAAAACTGTAGGTCCCTTCTACTCGTGAGAGAACAGTAGCGCGCACAACGCGAGTTGTTGATGAGCAAGCTAGGCCCTGGTCCCCCTTTGGACTGTACCGCTAATAATTATTATTATTATTGGCAGAAGAAAGCCAAATAAAAAACAATTAAAAATATTGCAATTGGCTAAAGATCATTTTACTAAGAACCAACAATTTTGGGATTTGATTGTATGGAGCGATGAAGTCAAGTTTAATTTGTTTGGTAATTATTTCAAACCATACGTAAGACGTGTCCCATGCAAAGAACTGGATTCAAAATATACAGACAAAATTGTCAAATATGGATGGCTCAGTAATGATATGGGGATGTTTTACATCGTCCGGCGTAGATCCGCTTGCAGAGATAAGCATACATTCAATATTGCATGAACATTTGACCGTAAAAAAAAAGTGTTCGTTTTGGATCCCACACAATTTGTCAATCGCTCAAAAAAGGCTCGTGTCGATTGGTCGAAAGAAATGCTCCAAAAATACGATAGCGGTGCTTCGAAACACATCATCGTGACAGGTGATGAATCGTGGACTTACGCGTATGAGTCCGAAAGTAAACAGCAGTCGACTGTATGGTAACAAAATGGTAACAAAACGACAATGCAAGCTCTCACACATCGGCTCAAACAACTGCTTTTTTGAGCACTCAAAACATTAATTTGAAGAGTCATCCGCCGTATAGCCCTGACTTGGCACCGAATGACTTCTTTTTATTCCCGTACGTAAAAAATGAAATGAGCGGTCAACGATTTTCGACACCTGAAGAAGTGGTTGACGCGTTCAGAATGGCAAAAGTGCTTCGACAATTGGTTCAAACGCATGAAAAATTGCATAGATCTTAATGGGGAATATTATGAAAAACAATAAATCTATTTTCGATAATTAATACCTAATACGACCTCTTTCGAGCTGCTGACAACATATTTGTTTTTGTTCTCGAATCCCGCAATATAAAATGCAACCCTCATAGAATTGCATATGTTCGGGTTCTTGGTCTGAGCTTAAAATATTTTGCTTGGAGATCAGCAAAATCGATCTTTTCTCGAGGCGTTTTAATGCAATAATTCGAAAGCATTAAATATTGAGTGAATTACTCTACGACATTGAAGATTCCATTGTGTTAATGACAAACAGACGTTTCTCGATTCGTGTGGTAACCATTAAACTTTATACAAGAGTGCAAAATTGAGTACAACACCGAACTATCATATATATGTTTAAGTTTGCCTATAATTCACCAAAGAACATACAGGTCCGAAACGTCGAAATCGGCATCAACCGGTAATATTCCTGTTACTATCTTAAGCAGAGCATTCGAAGGCACCATGTAATGTAATGTAATGAAGCACGGTGAAGAAAGTGTCATGGTATGGGATTGATTCCCGTGGTAACACGTAACATCGCTTAGAAAATCGATAATATTATTCTGGGAGAAAAATTATAAGCACATTTTGCAAACTAATCTTTCTGATTTTGCGGATAGGAGCGCTAATTCGAAAGTCCAAACAAAACAGCTTACGGAGAAAAATTTTAATACAATGGACCAAGCTAGCAATCTAAATTCAGTTCAAAATTTGTGGTCAATTTGTGGTAGAGGCAGTCGGGACACTACCGATCGTCTCAACTTTGACAAGCTGTGGCAACGAGTACATTCCGCATAAGAAAATATTGAAAATTTGGTAAAGAAAGCAATTTCACAGATCTACGTTGTTTTTGTTATGATCCTTTATAAAAATTGTAACTTTTGAATATATATTCATAGTTTAAATTTAAATACTAAAGGAAATTAATATCTTTAATGTTTTTTTATTTTCTCTATTTGTATTTACGTGTCCACCGTGGCGCAGTGGGTAAAGTGCGGCATACACACGCTGAAAGTCCCAGTAGATTCTCGTACTGAATACCTATCATTTTTACGGCACCTCTTTTTTTTCCGTATTTTGTGCGACACTCACACGCCGAAAATCTCGAATTTTTCACGGCACCACTTCTTTTGAGACGCTGACAACACTCATGGAGTGTAAATTGTCTAAGAAAACGTTTCTCAAATTTCGCTGTTCGGAGTTGACAAAAAACGGTAGGTCCCTTTTACTCGTAAAACAACAGTAGCGCGCACAACACGAGTAGTTGATGAGCAAGCTAGGTCCTGGTTCCCTGTAGACTGTAACGCCACCCAATTATTATTATTATTATTTTAACTCCTTGCAAAGTATTTTTTTTCTGGTGTTAAAGGCAAAAAGGTGAATACAAGTTATAATTTCTCATACCTAGAGCAAAACTCTTGCATTTATTTACTTTTTATTATCTCTTTTAAAAGAACTGTTAAAACGTATTTAAATGTACGTACGTTCCAAAAAAGTGGGGAATTGCCTTAATTTATTTTTTATTATTATTTACTTAGTTTGCAAGATCATGACAATGTTTGGTAGTTTTATTTGAATTACTCTATCTATCAGGATGAATTCTCGATTAGATAAAAAAGTCCGTTAGCAGAAGAAGAGCACAATTTGTTGACCCATTCGCAACAATTGAAATAAAATAGATGCTGCATGTTTTAAAATGCATAGTTATAAAGCCGATGCTTATGTAACAACGTGTATATCCTGCATTCCCTCTTATTATAATAGGTACACTCATTTTGTTCTCTTTTCATTGCAGGTACTACTATGATAAAAATATCATGACGAAGGTTCATGGCAAGCGATATGCTTACAAATTCGATTTTCATGGTCTGATGGCAGCATGTCAAGCTCAAGCTCAGGGTTGTGATCCAACTGCTTCGATGTTAAGTTCCTACAAGCACCATCATCATCATCATCCCGGTCTGCAACCAGATCTCTCACCATCATCTTCTTCCAGCCTCGGCTATCCATCACCATCGACTTCGATGCCATCGCCAATAGCTGCTGTCAATACAGCCGCTCACTCACCAAGCAATGTTGCCACCACAAGTACAAATCTCCTTCCGCCGCCGCCGACCACAACAGCAGCACCGATGTTTCAACCACGTCACTACTGGCCCTACTCACCGCCAAGCTTTGAGCCGCGTCCACCAACAAATGCATTTAACTAACCAGTGGCCAGGGGCCACTCGCTCGTCCGAAGGCATTTCTCATTCTCAGCACAAACCCTTGTTCGTTCCTTGCAGTTGTTCCTTATCACAGTGTCGTTGTCCCACTCGTTGTCATATATCCTCAATTGCTCAGTTAGGTGGTCATTAAGGGCTTTTGCATGAGTAATAACCAACGACCCCCGTGGTGGCGACGGATGGGAACCCGAGGTCCTTTGTCCTGCACTCATGATTCTAATTAGATGCTATAAACCTTCCGTACATGTGATAAAAGTTTGTCCGCAAGGAAGATTACAGATGCTGCGCCGGTCACCCAAAAAGGGTCGCCGTTGAGGTTATGTGGGTTAATAAATACTAATTGTAATTGTTATACAATTTTCTCTTACTTACCAGTGTCACGATTAAGTTAGGCATAGGATTACCCGTGATTGTACTAAATTAATTTATATTTGATGTAAATAGACGTCTATTATCTAGATTCTTGTGTATAGAGATAAGGAAAATATAGAAACTGTTCAGAGGATTCCCCTAGTGTTTTATTTAGCAAGTGCTACAATGCCTATAATAGCGAAGATGACGCTGTAAGCAAGGAAGGACAGCCGATCTAGCAAGACACCGATTCCAATCCATTCGTCGTGGAAACTACTGGAACGGAGCAGCATGTGCAAGTCATTCGGTTTTCCCTCGTCGAAATTCTGGTGCAGTTCAGTGTGCTCAATTACATTAAAGCCGTCGACGGCACCGAGCATCTCTCCCAGACGACTTCTCACGATCTTACTCAGAAAAAGTCTCCTGTGCATTGCCGGCCTGCGCATGGGCGACCGCGATAGGGCTAGGACCAGAACTGAGATGATCATTGAAACTGTCACCAGAACAAAGCTGACCAAGTAGAATATCGCTGTCGGTGAACTTTTATTACTTTACTGTTGATATAGGGTTAAAGTTGTGCGCTTACCAATTAAAGGAATCCTTAAGGCGAAAGTTGGCAAAGTGTCGATGAAGTAAACAATGAACAGCGAGATGAGAATAATGTTCACACCATTAAGAAGAATTTTTTCACCCTTCTGAGGTGGGATCCAAAAAGCAGCCAACATCAACATAACCACACAAAAGGAAGGCATAAGAAATACTGTGCCAAATGCCGATGATCGCCTAGCGAACTCTAGGCGAAAGGATATGTGGGTAAACGGTTCTGCACAGCAGTTGTATCTCTTCTCCTCCTTCTGGCCTGTAAATACGTCCACTTCAAACTCCGGGAAATCGGTTACTTTTCGAACTAAGGGATGATCTTCCAAGACTGTGTCAATCTCTAAAGCGTTGTGGCCATACGATCCGATATGTAGATAGCACACGTGTGTGTCGTAAGGCCAAAAGAACAGATCGATTTCGCAAAGGCTGTTCAAACGAGACTCCAGTACCCAGATTAAAGAGCCGTTGTTTCTAACTGTCACATGTCCCCGATTTGATATACCAAGTCCTTGGTTGCCAATATTGTACATACACAAATCAGGCAGCCACACTTCATGGTCCTTCAGATGGAGTTCCGTTACATTGTTAAAAAGTCTAGGGGTCCATTTTAGTTTTGGATCGTCCCATTTCTGAAAATGGATAAATGCGTAAGTAAGCAGGAGAAAAAGTATGCAGTTGTGATGGGAATTACCGCAAAAATGTAAGCAGAAACCGTAAGGACTCCTTTCTTTTCATCAAGGTCCAAGTGATTTGCTTCGACGTAGAAACTAACGTTCATTACCTCATTTGGCTGAACCGGTCGCAGGTGCTTATCGTAGTTGCGGAAAAGTTCCCTTTTTAGATCAATTTCCGCTGTGAATATTAAAAAATAAATATTGTTGTATTATATGCAGACATTTTTCGCTTTAATTCATTTTAATGTCTTGCTACACTTGACACAAGTCATAGTCTTCAACTATGAGCTGCCATCCGTTGTTCCAAAATGTTCGAAGATGTAATCTCAGGGAAGACCTTTGTTTGTTGAGGCAACAGTGTTTCGCTCATACTTTAATTCACATTTTATTTATGGACTAAATTTAAGCTCAACAACTTATAATTAAATCTTCTCCCTTAGGTACCGCACTAACTGAACAAGGACAGAAAAACATGTCCTTGTGTTTGTCCATTACGGTATTGTTTTTAAACACTTTGGAATTTTAATGCCTCATCATCATCACAATTTTCAGTGGTCCGCACTTTACAGTAAAATGGTTGCAGAGACAATGAACGCACAGGATTCCTAGAGTCATCCATTTACCGCCATTGACTTCTTTCAAATATAATCATATGTTTATAATGTTTATAATATAATCACATCCTTTTTTATCTGTTGGAAGTGTGAATTTGATTACTTTTGTTTTCGTCTACTATAAACCGGTCATGAAAGAAATGTGAGTATAAAGTATGCTGGACAGCTCCTCAAAACTAACATCAGTTTGATCGGTTTTCCATTTTTGACAAAAGACTTTAAAATATTAAAATAATTCTGCGAGCGGGAGAAAATAGTGTGTTCCAGTACTTTCTGTACCAAATTCTGAAGTCTATCATTTGTTGAGGAGTGGGGTGAATCTTTCTTAGAAAGGGGCAAAGTACAAGAACGCATGTAAACCAAATGTGTAAAATATGTCATTAAGAAATGTCAAATTTACTTTTTCGATACAGAAAACAACAACAACAACACAATTTGAGACACATACACAGAGATAATGGGTCAATGCTCATTTATCTCTGTACCCGCGCCAATTAATTTGAGAGGAAACCAATAACAAAAATGTCTTACCCATAAAAATTTCTTGTGTTAAAATAGGCAGGGCGGGGAAATATTTTACTCTCTCGAGAGAGTGCTCACTTGACGTAAAACCCATTTATTCGGAATACGGGTACGGACATTGTGTTGATTTGTGTTGTATGTTTTGGTTACGGGAACACACCTTATATTATGAAAATAATACGCAGTGCGAAAAAGTTCAAACTGTGTTAAGATGCAGACAAATATACGCTGCAACATACCATTAAAAATTGTGTGTGCAGCAATTATGTAAATTCAATTCTTACAAATCTGTCTGTATCTGAGCTGATAGCGTCTTTTAGGAACGCAGAGGAAATATTCATACAAAATCAATTCCAAAAGTTTAAAATACTCAATTTTAAAATTTTAAAATCAAGCACAAGCTGAATGGCAGTTAAGTGTACAGTAAGGACTGAAATTGTTTATTCTTGGTAAAATTTCCACACTATTCACAATGCTGCACTCGTTCACCTCGCAATGCGAGCACAAGGCACTGCGCTAAGTGACGTAAATAATAGCAATCAGATAAACGTGAACTAAATTAATAACACATCAGCTAAGGTACATATTCTTAAAATGTTTGTAATTGCTTTGCCAGAGATTTCTTCTTGTGTGAAAGGTATGTTATTAAAGAATGTTGATTAGTCCAGGTTATCATTTCAGTGAAAGTCTTATGGAGTGTCAATGGAAGGTCATATCAGCACAAGAAGAGTACAAGGTAAATAACTTCAATTTTTTTTTTTATCGAGTTGTAACAATTGACTTTTTTTTCCTTAAATTCTAGGTTATGCACATGTTTTTTAATAAACCGAATTTTCTTACATTGACTAGATGTCCCAAAGATAAGTAAGAGTATGCAAAACCGGAAGATTAAACACGGCGACGATAACCCATGATTTATCATTGTTATGCGAATGTTCACTTCCACGATCGAATATCAACTGGACCGCCCTGAGGAGCATCGCAAGAAGGCATATACTCGTAAGTAGTCTATTCTTAGACTCACTACCTCATCGCATATCAGTCTAATTGATGTCACACTGATTGGCTAACAACAACATAGCATCTAGGTGAATTGAAAGAAGGCGTTTGGTCCTAATCGGCATACAAAAGACTTAGGTTTTGACATACATCCACACAAAGTTCGTCATTGAACCAGTAGCATGGTTTTGCAGTTTCGCGGTGTCGCGGCGTCATCTAATTTGAATACAAACGCTGCATATGTATGCACAGTCAGGCTTCTCAGTAGATATGAAATCTAAGTACGGCTCTCAACAAGTGCGATATAAAAAGAAAGCCTTCAATACATGGTTGCGATACGATTAATTTGAATATGTTCTCGAAATAAATATTCTCGCTGTAAATTTAGTACTTCTTGAACTGCCGCCGGGATAGCTTGTGATTACAGAGCTCCTCTACTCTGGCTTGAGCTAAACTGTAAATTGTGTGTGTGTGTGTGTGACGTTTAATGTTGTGGAACAGCTGAACTGGGATAACAATATGCGACTGGCGATAATACTGACTTCCGGTTGTTTACTGCTTCAGATATTCAACAATGGCGCGGTCCTTGGGGAAGAAGCAACTAAACCGAAACCTTCGGGAGGTTGGTATTCTGCGTTTGAAATGGGATTAATTTTATGTACTGGGAGAAATATGCAAATGTTTAATTATTTTTTGCAAGAAGTTGTTCTTCGTAAGTGTTCATGAACTTGAAAATTCACTCCTTGAACGGTTGGCTTACTCTTGAATCGACTTTAATACAGTGTGTGCTCAGGTATATTTATAGAGGTGACTGTTGTTAAATCGATTGTACTCAAAAGAAGACTAATAAATAAGACATTAATCGATTAGATCGATTGTATCGAAATATTAAGAAGTTTCATCTCTTTCTCTCCACTTCAAGGTTTTCCCAGAAACGCTAGTTTATTTAGAAACAACTACTCATTTACACATTAAATTACATTCTAGAGTTTTCTTTGGAAGTTTTCTCATTTCTCATAGTTAAAAAAAACGCATAGGAAACGCTCTTCCTTTGGATATCATAACAAATGTACATTGTTATCAATGTCTAACCACAAACCTTCAAAAATTGCAAAATACAAAAATAAAATTCACAACAGAGTACACTTCAAAGACGATAACGTGTAGCGGTTACATTTTTTCAAAACTACTTTTATATACATTCATATATGATGCATCAAGAGATAGTTCTGCTGAAAATAATAATAGCAAAAGAAGTGGCAAAAAGCGTATATCGTTGCACGGTGAACTAGTGCAGCAAACACGCTGTATTTCCCAGGGCAACGCCCTCAAATTTTTTTACGGCACCATCTTAATCGAGCTGCCAACAACACTCAAAGAGTTCTGATTGTCCGTGAAAATAATTTTCAATTTTTTCAGTCCCACCTAAGAAAACAATAGCGAGCACAACAAATCAACAAATTGGCAGAGTAGGGAAGACTACTAAAAGCCATTCACATTGAAAAGAATGATAAGCGAGTTGATCCGGTAATTTTCCGGAGGTTCACAGATCACAGCTAGTATGTCCCTCGGTGATTTTGTGTGTATTTATGTTGGTCACAATCAGTAACCTTCGAGGAACTTCGCATAACTCAGACTCAAATATTCTTCTTCTTCTTTTCATGTCCTTGCATTTGGAATTTCTTGATCATACATCATGCATAAACCCATTCTTCCTTCAACCTTGAGTTAATCTTTTCCCAGTTTGCAGTTATTATCACGACTACGATCAAGCGATCGTATTTTGTATTAAAGCATGTATACATCTAAGTATGTAGCTCTTAACATACACATACACTATCTAGTTGAGTTTATGCATAAACCCATTTTGTCATTCAAACGTTACACTTTTTGTAACGTTTTTTTTTTAATTTCGATTTCCTAGGTCGGCATGCTACAACCTTACGTGTGCGCTGCCGTTACTCACAATAAAAATTCCCTTAATTTATTTATCACAAATCTAAAATTTTTGCGCTTGATACAACCACTAACGATCGTAAGCAGGCATTTCCGAGCGTTATAACTGAGTAGCTTTTTTCTACATCCTCTGCTTTTAAAGATTACATTAAGGTCTGATTTTTAAAGGTTACCCACAGGCGCATTGTGTTGAACTTATATATAGTACTTGCATATCTGGCATTGAATTCTGTAAGGGAATTGCATATCGTTGTTACTTAAAGTCGAAAAGAAATTAGTTGTGTTTAAGAAGTTCGCGGAAATTTTTGTGCGAAAAAAAAATTACATCTGTTTAATATCCGCATTGTACACAGTGACACAAATCTTAAAAATTATATTATCTGAGCTACATGAAATTCTTATCTTTGTATGACTGCCAAGTTGGAAAAGTGTTATAAAAAATTGTTCATAATAGCTTCTCTTGTAACGTTTGTTACTGTTGCTGTTGTTATTGGGGAGGCTTGGAGAAAAAGTAAAGATGAATCAATTGAAAAGGGTACCTACAGCAAAAATGCAAAATTAGGAATATGAACTTGTCGAGGTTACACGTTCTCGTTGTAGGTTACAGAGAACGACCATGTTTCGCATTCCTCCTAGAGAATATTTGTGTGATATGTAAGATCTCCATTCTGTGAATTTTATAGGTTAGGACTACAAATGTGAATTTTTGAGGTATAACAAAATAATTTACGCACACATAGTCAAGTGATGGAGAATGATTTGAAAATGAAATGAAAATGATTGAAAACATGGCAAACCAACCACAAGTCACAAACTTGGGACGTATTTTCGTCAGTTTGAAGTTGATGAATGGACTTCGTACAACAGATTTCAGGTGTCTAGATATCGTTCAGTGTGCGGCGCAACAATACACAGGGGACCAAAGCCTAGCTACTTCAGAAACTACTTATGGTGTGCGCGCTACTGTTCTCTCAAGAGTAGACTCCAAACGGCGAAGTTTGAGAAGCTTTTTCTTAGACAGTTAATAATCATTGAGTGTTGGCAACAGCTCGAAAGAGGTGTTGCTTTGAATAATGCGTAGTGTTCAGCCAGGAATCGAATCTGAGATTATCGGGGTATGAGTGTCGCTGTCTTCCCACTACGCCACGGAGGCAGATAAATAATAGATCGACAATATTTGAGAGCCTTTCTTATCCCATACATACATACAGTAATCCCTTTCTCCTATAATTATTTTTTACAAATGAATTCACAAAGGAACTGCTGGCAATGAAACAGTACCGCACTTATGTACTGTTTTTTGAATGAACAAATATCAATCAAATGTTCTTCTTCTGCTGCTTCTATGGCACATCCTACATAGGAAAAAATAGTGCTTATTCCCAAGACCGGAGAAGTTGCAAATATTTATTTTAATTTAATAAATAAAACAAAAATGGAGTAAAGTACAAGAAAATTTATGTGCTCAAGAACTTTTAGTTACTTTTATGTGTGAAATTTAATATTCATTGATGTCTAACTTGTGGCACCGTTTTGTTAAAATCAGATATTGCCAAAGTATGTACTTTTAGGTAAAATAAAGAATTATTCACCAAGGCGCAGCAGTAACTTCAATTTAAAAAGTGACTACTAGTATCTTAAATTATAAATCTAGTCCAATGAAAACTCCAGCATAAGATCCACACCATAATGATGACTAGTGAAGAATGTGTTGACAGATCCATACAGTCAGAAAATAGCTGAGCATTAAAGCTAACTTTGACAAATGAATAACTTAAAAACCTTGTTCCGCAGTCCGTACTACTCCATGAAGATTTGTCAACTAAACCTTAGTATTTATGTTACGTCGTTTACCGGCCCTATCGACACAAAGTTCGGACGTTCCTATGGCCTTAGTTTTTAAATAATACCCTAAACGTTTAAATTACATTATACCAAGAAGTGAACAAAATAGGACAAACGAGGCTATTTAAGTATAGTAAAGTAATAACCCATTAAATCTATGAATTAGCCTCTAAAATTTGATTAGCGTTTGAAGGTGAAGTTTATTCGACATATCACATCACTCAATAAGTCCCGGGACATGTAGGGGGCGCCACTAACAAAAAATAATTCATACTAAATTGATAATTTTTGTTAGTGGCGCCCCCTATATGTCCCGGAACTTTTTGAGTGCTATACAATACCTTTATCATAAGAGTAAGTAAGACTAGTTATATTCTTTAATACAAAATGGAAATACGCGTCTAATATAATACTTCTTATATGCATATATTTTAGCAAAGATTTAACAAAATTTGGAAGAAAACTAAAGTAGCAGAAGCAAAACTGTATCACATATTTTTTCTATTTTTCTGTAACAATATTGTTTTAAATTGTAGATGAATCGAAAAAGTTTATGACCAACTCAACAACATCAGAACTATTAAAACGTGAACTTTTTATCGGTTACAATAAGTTTACGCATCCTCTAAGGGATGGCAATCAGACGAAGGTATATGTGGAGTTTCTATTGGTGCATTTGGACATTGATCAAAGAAAGGGAAAAATCACCACTCAAGGTTACATGAGACAGGCAAGTCCCCCTAATTTTGTATCTCAAATAATTTTCATTACGTGTCACTTATTTAGATATGGCATGATGACAAGTTCAAATGGTCACCATCCGAATACGATAACATAACAAAACTGCAACTGGCTGAAGATGATATCTGGCGCCCTGATGTAACTCTGTTTAACAGCGCAACAGATCGTGATGACAACATGGGCTATGGTGCCATATTTGTGAACAATACCGGTCAGGTCGAGTGGGTCACGCAATCCGTTTTCACGGCATTTTGTAGTCTAGATCTGAGGCTTTGGCCATTTGATACACAAGAGTGCCGCTTAAGGATCGGCTCTTGGGGAATGGACATCGAGTATGACCCGTCTTATTCCGAGAACAAGGAGTACGACTGGGTGTTAACGAGAGACCTCAATGTGAATGAGTGGGACGTGAAATCGTTTACATTTAACTATCCAAACGATAAGACTTACAAATACGTTGCCCTTAAATATCGCCTGGCACGACAGCCTAGTACCTACAAGTCACTGATATTCACGCCGGCCACGTGCATTGTCATGCTGATTCTCTCCAGCTTCTGGCTGCCCCCTCAAATGGGGGAAAAACTTCTTCTCAACGGGATCGTAATCCTTGTCATTGCAATGTTCCTCATGTACTTCGCTCAGCTACTTCCAATACTGGCGCAGAGCACACCTTTAGTTGGTAAGAAGTCATGTTTGTGAGAGAACTTCCGTTAACTAATGTTTTATTCCCAAGTGTTATTTTACAGTAGCAGCCTTATATTGGTGAGTTTGTCCACAATTGTGTCCGTCACTGTACTCTATCTGTCGAGCGCCAAGCATCGAAAAAGAGTGCCAAACTGTGTGAGGAATCTATTGAATGGACCCATTGGATATGTTCTTTGCTTGTCGCATTTGAGTTCCGAAACAGACCCTCAAGGTCCTTCACACAAGGAGCTAACTGAGCAGAATCTTGAAGGACTTGAAGACCGTCAAATGGTGGCATCTACTACCAGGTCAATTCAGTTTGACTGGATCATCTTGGCAACAGCTATCGACCGCACTTTCTTCCTCTTCTATTGCATAGTTTTCATAATTCTAGCTTGTGCTTATTCTGTGTAATTGATATTTAAGAAATTGTAAAGAATTTTTTTTATAAATAAATGAGTTATTTAAAAGTTGCTTTTTTTCGCTCACTATTGAACTAGGACATAAGGGTGTTTCACTTTGCAATATACAAATTTTCACATAAGGAAAACAGTTTAGAGAAATATTTCTCCACAGATAAATGACTTTCAAATTAGCAATAAAGGAACTTTGTTGATTTACCCTAGAAAATGATAAGACCTGTCATTGTGCTGTCACTAACATCTGTCACAAATCAGCTGTACTAAAAGACAGATGCTATTTTGTGCCGAGTTATAAAACATTTCACAAGAAGATATGGAATTAAGGACTGATCCTTTGGTGTCTGTTGGGGCCACCCCCGTTGATCCCAAAAATCCACATGGGCTAGGTAATGCAACAGTTTGTCATACATAATTTCATTTAAAGCATTCTTCATGCAGGTGATCCAAATGACAGATCCTTGCGAAAGGTTGAGAGAGAAGTTCTTATACCAAAAATTATGCGGGATAGAGCAAAAGCAGAACAGTGTCTAAGCATGGTGCAGAGTTTCGAGAACTGTTGTAAGGACAATGGCATTATGATGGTTATAAAATGTCGAAAGGAAAATGATGAACTGAAGGCCTGTCTAAGCAAATGGTATACAAATGAAACGTTTAGGGAGGAGTGCAAAGAAATATACCTCAAGGAAAGATCAGAATACCGGGCAACTGGCATTCCTAAAAAGCACAGAGTACAAAAGCTGTGAAAGATCTGTTTTGTTTTATGTTTTATTTTTTCTGAACAAAAGCACTGTAATTAAAGCGTTTAATAATAGTTTCCGAAATTGAAAACTTATGCAGGTTTTCGATAATATTATCGCAGACATGTGGTGCGCTTATTTCTAGAATGAGAAGGTCTTTGTTGGATGTTTCCGCTATTCTTTGCAGTCCTTTGATATCCCTGGGCATTTGTGTTTCGCCTTTAGTTAGTATCACAATGAAACTGGCATGGTAAAATCGTAGTCCCCGTTTGTATATCACTGCAATTTAGAATGGATTATATTAATGTTCTTTTTTGCCGTTAAAACATACAAAAATTGCCACCGAATTTCGTACCACTTCTGACCACCCAATTTTTTGACCTGAGGTAGATATATGCAACTATACTGTTAACAAAATCGGGTTTTATATCTAAAAACGCACTCAAAACTTCGTCGATACTTAAGATATTTTCTTTTGTATCTTTTATTACGAGAACCTTTAAAATGTGAGCAAGGAAAAAGGCTTCTTCTAAGTCCAAAACCAGGTTTTCCTCGAGTTCCTCATGTGTCACTTTCTGCTTAATGAATTCTGGACAACTGCGAGATTGGGATCCTTTTCCAAAACAACCATTGTCGTAAAGCTCTCCCATATGATCTGGATTACGGATTTCCACACAAAATCCGTTAAATACACCAACACACGGGTCATCAAGTGGAAATTGTGGGAGGGGATTTGATGTACATTTAACGTGCGCTCCTCTTTTTCGCTTAATTGTTGGTGTAAAAATCATAATTGAAATTAATTGTGTTCAAAATAATTGTAAACATTTCAGTTGAATTAAGTCCATCAAACTTGTGACATATGGTACCGTTCCACGCTCTATGTATTTTTTTTTTTTTTTGTAAATAAATACTTTGGTAAACTGTAAAGAAATTTTATTTTTTAATGACAGTTAAGTGTTTAAAGGGATCATGTTTTATTGTAAAATTAAAAACTATATTAAGAATATTTGAATAAAAATTTTGTTAATTATTTTGATGAATATATTTAAGGTTTAATTTATAGCAAATGTTAAGTTCCTTGACACATTATTCTGTCTGAATATACCCACAAGCAAACAATTGTCATCTATCTTCGAATCCAATTCGAAAAGTCTGCAACCACTTTTTTTTCTGATTCGAAAAAGTCACAAGACCTGTCAGCTGAATAGAATCGTCGCAAAAAGGAAAATTTTCAGCAGAATTTCCTTAGTTTTTCCCAATCAATTTCTCTTTTGCAGATAAAATACATAGTTGAAAATTCAATCCACTTCGATAATTTAAACTATTCATCAACACCATGGCTGACGTAAAGGGATTAATTAATCTCCCCGATGAGAACATTGGTAAGCAAATCTCAGAAAAAAAATCAATCAAATCAATTCTTACTGGGAATTCTTGTATTCCCACAGATATGATTGCAGCGACCAGTGTCCTGCAACAACAAGCTTCCGATATCCGTCAAAAGACAATCAACTGGGCCTCCTACATGCAATCGCAGATGATCTCCTCGGAAGATTATCAATGTATTAGCGGTCTGGACACATCCAAGGCCACCTACCTGCAGCAAAATCCCAATCAAGCTGTCAAGACTTTCCTTAATCTTTTGTCGCATGTCTCCAAGGATTCTACTATTCAATACATCCTAGTCATGATCGACGATATCCTCCAAGAGGATCGCTCTCGCGTTGATTACTTTCACGATTACGCCACAAAGAAGAAGGAATGTGTGTGGGGACCGTTTTTGAATCTTCTAAATCGTCAAGATGGATTCATCGTAAACATGTCGTCCAGGATATTGGCCAAATTAGCCTGCTGGGGCAAGGAATTGATGCCAAAATCCGACTTGAACTTCTACCTGCAGTTCCTTAAGGACCAGTTAACCGTGAACGTGAGTATTTGTGCGGGTATTCAGCGCATTTGGTTACATTCTTGTAAATATGTACAAATTTAATGGTATATGTTTTTTATTCATCTAATTGTATATATTCGTATGCATTTCGTTAGTCTGCGTAGTCGGTTTTTGTTGATGTATTTCATTGAATGCGAATCATGAGGTTTAAAGATAAAAAAACAAGCATGATGGTTTGTCACATGATACGAGGTTTTTGGTTCTGTTGTGCATTTATTTCTGGTCATGTATTCAATTGAATGTTTCACCATTTGCGAACAAGAACTTCCATAAAGATAGCAATGAGAGAAGATAATTTCTTTATTATTTAATTCAATTGACTCCAGACATCTTGAAGTGTCATGTGGGAGAGTGAAATTATTGAAGCGGAGATAGGAGAGTTGAGAATGTCTTTCATTAAGCAGAACGTAGCAGTTGTATACAACAATTGCATTCAATTGCTTGCTATTTTGCAATGATTACTCTGATTTTATACTTATTCTCATTATTAATCAATTAATTTGACATTATCATCAGTTGCTATGCTCTTATTGGAGAGATTTATTGGCATTGGCTGAAGTCTATTTACATTTTCTGTTATGAACATCGGTAGAGATTTCATGTATGTACGTAGGCAAGTATTAAAATTGTTGGATTATTTTTGGCAATAATGTTTAGTTAAGTCATTTCGTTACATAATTTCTGAATTCAGTCAAATCCAAAGTATGATTCACATATATCCACGTATGATAACCTTGAATTAACATAACGCTATAAAAACCAATTGTTCTTCTAGTTGCAATTTGGTGAAGTTTATGGGTTTATTTCAAAAATTATAGAACAATGATAGTAATTGCATAGGTGTCGCCTTTATAAAATAGACTAACTTTTGTTGTAGAAATACCTGACTCTATTCTTCAAAATAACCATTCACTATTTTCTGAAAAAATTAACTTAATTTCCGAACTAGTCCGAGGTAATGATAATGCGGCCATTAAATTCTAATAGTGATAGTTACAAAAACTTTTAGTCTTCAGTAGTTTTAAAGTGCCCACTATATTTGCGGCGTAACTAAATGTCCAGATGCCGTGGACACCACACATATGTGCAGTAGTAAACGAAGTAGATCTTGACCGTGGTTTTGTTCTTTGACTAATTTTCTTATATATGTCGTAGTTCTTTAATTACCATGCAAAATCATTAGTTCTCAGTTTCTCAATATAAAAGTAAACGAATTGAGCTAGCCGGAAGTTAAGTGTGGTATAACATGCCTAAAGTATACATGAAATCTTGTTCGTAAATGGTGTAAACAAACAACATTTAATAATATTATTTTTTATTTGATACATTTTAAGTAGATTAGTAGATTGATTTATTATTTTGAATTCCACAACATTCATACACACACTGCCACATCATACCTCTTTAGTTTATTTATTTTTTTTTTCTTGATTTTTCTCTTAAAACATCCATACCAAAAATGTATATAACCACTTTGTTCTCACAAACTGATAACAGAAAAAGGAATGAAAATAAACCCCATACGACATAGAAACCTAGCATTGTATGTCCGCTTATAATTGTTGTTGATAGTTCAAACGGATTTTTTGCAACCTGACTGTGTAATAACTTGTTTGTGAATTTCCATTGGTCGCAAGTGTAAATAACAACTCAAAAGAAAATACCAGCAAGTACAATCCATTCAATTAAACAAAATAAATGCAAATCAATCTTATAAAACTGAAAAGCACTTCAAAAGTACCAAACAAAACAACGAAACTTGTCAAAATTGTCGCCAGGCTAAATCCTACATTAAAGAAATGGCATTGCTGGCGAAACGTGTTCAAACCGTTGTCACCCATCAGCACGGACATGGCCACCATCATCATCATCAGAAAGATCACCACAGTGGTCAGCATCACTACAGTCCGCAGAGCAGCTACAATGCCGCCGATCAGCATCAGTCGCATGAGACCTATCGCGAGGTGCCAAGTGAATTGTCGAGCTCGAACCCGACAACAGCAGCCAGAGAAGGGGCAAATACTCCGACTGTGATTCCGGTAGAGTGTCTGTGTGGTTTTAGTTACACATTTTTTTATAATTATCAAAGACAACTTTTTTAAATGAGATATTCCTTTTTTTATTCTCCTCTCGTCCTCTATCCTCTACTATGTACGTCTATTTTGTTTTCATTTTGTTTAATTCGAGTTCAATTGATTAGAGGCAGTATCATGTGCGTGTTGTCCAGAACATGAAATTTGTCCGACGTCGATCGTTTGTGTCGGTCAGAAGGAGCTAAGTTTTAAGCTTGTTAAGGGATCATCGAATATATGACCGTGATGTCTGTCCAGAAAAAGAGGATGTGTCCAGTTTATACTAACCCACTAACACTCAACCCACACTGTCCGAGAAACACTTTGTAAAAAGCGTACATTCACAACAAAAATTAAAAAAGAAACCTTAACCTCAAACAGAGTAAAATATAAATAAACGAGTTACAGAGGTGTTGGTAAAGTACATGTCAAACGTTTTAAATTAAAATTTTTCTAGTTTTCTATATGTTCGTTGCTGTATATCAAAATTGAAAAAAAAAATAAAATTAATCTATTCTTTGAGTTTGAACAAATCTAGCTATCGGTGTCGTTTTAGCAAACACTTGTTATCTGTCCGTTAGATGTTACTAATTCCACTAACTTAGCTGAAGTGGTTTCTTTTGTTCTGTTTTAATGGATTGTTTTTTTTGTGTTTGTTTCCTGGTGGGATTACAGAGCAATGAGTATATCCAATCGGTGGGACGTTGCCTGCAAATGATGCTGCGCATCGATGAGTATCGATTTGCCTTTGTGTCGGTGGATGGAATCAGTACTTTGATCAGCATTCTTTCATCAAGAGTTAACTTCCAGGTAAGTTGTGAACATTTGTAGTCGACTTAAGGAACAATCTAAGTGTCATTGTGTCCTCGTAGGTGCAATACCAGCTCGTGTTCTGTCTGTGGGTGCTGACATTCAACCCATTGTTGGCTGGAAAGATGAATAAGTTTAGTGTCATCCCAATTTTAGCTGATATTTTGAATGATTGTGCTAAGGAGAAGGTAAGTTGTCGTTTTTCAGAAAAACAGTTCATTGTTATAACTTTTCTTCTGTTTCATTCATACAAAGAGTTAAATTTTTGATCTCAAATTTCTTATTAATTTTCAAAGGTAACTCGTATCATCCTGGCAGTGTTCCGCAATTTAATTGAAAAGCCTGAGGAGCCCCAGGTCGCTAAGGAGCACTGCATCGCAATGGTCCAGTGCAAGGTTCTGAAACAGTTGTCCATTTTGGAGCAACGTCGCTTTGACGATGAGGATATTACTGCCGATGTTGAATTCCTCACCGATAAGCTGCAGAATTCTGTACAGGACTTGAGCTCGTTCGACGAGTATGCCACCGAGTTGAAGAGTGCCCGTTTGGAATGGTCTCCAGTGCACAAATCAGCGAAATTCTGGCGTGAGAATGCCCAACGCCTTAACGAAAAGAACTACGAATTGTTAAGAATTTTGGTTCACTTGCTGGAGACATCTAAGGATGCCGTGATCCTTTCGGTTGCTTGCTTTGATATTGGCGAATATGTGCGTCACTACCCAAGAGGAAAGCAGTAAGTTCAAATACGTTTTAAAGAATTTCTTTGATTGTAATCTAACATTAATTCAAGTGTCCTTGAGCAACTGGGTGGCAAGCAGATCGTTATGCAACTTCTTGGCCACGAAGATCCGAATGTACGTTACGAAGCTCTTCTCGCTGTCCAGAAGCTAATGGTTCACAACTGGTAAGTGTCCGTCAAAGTTTAGTGCAGTCATCAATATGTCTCATCAAACCACAACATCAAAACTAAATGTTTTCAATTTTAAAAAGGGAATACCTTGGCAAGCAACTCGAAAAGGACAATGAGAAGACACAGGCACCGGGTGGTGCTGCAATCAGTGGAAAGGCTTAAGTCAGTATTCTTCTCATCACACAAATTTCGTTATAAATACACGCAATAAACATAGCTGCTGCTGATGCCAACCTCATATTTGTTCCCTTCAAAAATATAAACCATTCCAATTCGAATTCAAAAAAAAAAGCCGTCAGTTTGTCAAAAACACCTCCTTCGATTAATGTTGGCCGATTGCCAAGGAAAGATTATTTTGTAAAGTTGTTTTTGTTTTGAAATTGTGTTTCCTCTTCGTCCTGTTTGTATATAAGCATAAAGAAAGTATTGTTTTGTTTTAGAAAATTATAAATGAATGAATATAAATATTTTAATCTTACAAATCAGTATCAGGATAGCTACATGTTACTAGCTTGCAATGTCGATCCTGATTATTATGCGTTGTTGTATTTTAAAATATATTATATAAAACGAAATGCGTTTTTAATTCAAAGATTTTATTTAGCTAGTGTAATATATCTTTTACTATGGTTGTTATGGGCGAATAGAGGCGGAATATTTTTATAAGCAGTTGCCAACCTTGTATTTTTCATTGCTCATACACTTTCAGTGTCCCTCAGTCCCTAAATTTTTTAACACCCAATACCCAAATGTGATGTCTATCGGTCGAATAAATAAAAAAAATTGGAGATGAATTGATGTTTATTCGAAATTAAAGCAAACTTTGTGGTGGTTCATTCGTTCAAATTTTATTTGTCAAAAGTTTGCTCCACTGGAGTAGCATCCATTTTAACAGACACTCTTTAGGTATGCAATGAGGTCATCCCGTTCTGTGGCTTTCTTTAAACCAGCAAAGACCATTTTCGTTCCAGGAATAAATTTCTTTGGGTTCTCCAGGTATTCGAATAAAGTTGTTTCATTCCAAGTTATACCTTTCGCTTTGTTTGCCTCACTGTAGGCAAAGCCTGGTGCTTGTCCGCTCTTACGTCCCATTAGTCCGTGAAGATTTGGTCCAACCTTATGCTTTCCTCCACGCTCAACGGTATGACATTGCGCACACTTTTGTATAAAGATCTTCTTGCCGTTCTCTGCGTTGCCAGATACCATGACCGATTTACTGCCTGTAGGGGAGGTGAACTCGTAATTTTGTGAACAGTGAATGAAATGACAGGTTCAGAAATTTTTAGACGTTAAATGCACATTGCGACTGAGATGTTATGCTCGCAAGCAAAGTGTTAGAGAACGTATGCATGGGTGAGAGAGAACGTGGCGTGGGTGGAGTGCGGCATTCACTAGCGAAGGTGCTATGCAGAACGAGTAGTCATCGGATGGAACATGGTCTGAGTTATGTGGCGGATGAAGCATAATTTTCTATATCAGGATTTCTAATCTTGTTTGTCCCGTCTTCCAATATGTTTTCAAACAGTGTGTAGATTTATAACATTGTTTCATCGTGTTTATCGTTTTCACTCCAATTCAAATCTGTCAAATCAGTTGCCTCCCGTGACGTCAGCAGAGCAGCATATGAGAAAAAGTACATGCTATTGCACAATCTTCTTCTCAGTCATTCGTGCATGAGTGGGATATGCCAAGACTTAACGAATACGAAGTCATTTATAAAGAAACGATCATCTATTGCAAATTAAGGCATGTAAGGGATAAGTGCAACTAAAAGCTATTCACACTGAAAATAAATGATTTCACAAACGAAACCTTAAAAAGTTCTATTTAAATACACTGCAACAATTTATTTCATTCACAATGGTTATTTTTCATGTTGATTCAAATTTTGAGATATAGGACATTTAACGTTTTTAACCAATCTAATCCATTGAGAAACACCAGTAAGGAAATATTAAATATAACAGTATACGACACCATACTTTGATGGACATTATTAATAAAAGAATATTTGTTCCAAACAAGGTTTTGCTGTTTCATTCCAAGGCCAATTTCAGCATCCATAAATGAAACCTTATATAGACGGCTTTCGGTATGAAATGTGCTAAAAAAAATATATGAGGGAAAATGTGTGCACTGCATTTATGTGCAAAAATGAGTTGAACATGCTCGAGAAGAAGGAGAATAAAAAATAGAGGCGAATTAACTTTTATGAAGGTTTTAAAGGAAATAGTTGTAAATTCAGTAGAAGCCTTTCCTCCTTTAAGTTTTTAGTATGGGTTTTGTGATTTCATTCAAATGCAATTGATATTCGTCCGCTGAGTAGAAATATTTGCAAGCTCTATTGTTTAGAATCAAGATATACAACTGCTTGGCATTTTTCCGATAATTATTTTTAATTGATAATCCAATGTTTTTTACAAAAGTCTTACTCATATTAGAATGCCTGTAACAATGAACCTGAATTTTCATATCTTTCATCTGCAACTTCTAAAAGCAGCGGGCATTATATATACTGACTCATCAAACTCATTTCAGTATGATTTAAAGGCAATATAGCCCCAAACGATGCATAGGTGAAAAATTAATTTCTAGTGTCTCCCTTTGCATTTTAAAGAAATACATTAAAGCGACTGAGATGGGAATTCGAAGAATTCATTCGCATTCATGCCAAATGAAATCAATCCAAACAAAATGAATGTATAAAAATCAATACCAAATTTAATGAGTATCTCCAAACTTGATAAAGTATTTGAATCGACTCTGGATGAGTTCGGTTTTTGTGTTTGTGGTGAAATTGTCTTTACTTTTGTATCTTGTATTTTATTATCCACGGTCGGCTTTGATTTCATAACAATCTTTTTTGTGGCAGCATATAGGAAGGCGAGCTCAATAATAAGTAGTTAGAGTTAATTAATAGCTAAAGGAATAGTTCACATGAGTTTATGAAATAATTAGATGCATACAAAAAGAATGAGTTAACTGATTTAGTTGTTGAAAATCAAATCCAAAAAGGTTAACGAAAGAAGCAAATGATCTTTAACTCCTCGCTTGGGGAATAAACTCGTACCTTTCTTTTGTATTATATTTTATGTTATGTAAAATATATTTTTGTTTGCCTTTAAGCATTTTTGTCGTTTCGTACGATTGAGATTAGCAAATGGCGAAATTTTTCTTATACACTAATAAGAAGACAAGAAAGATGAAAACGCATTATCATGGAGGAATTAGAAAAAACATAATCATTAGTTAATTTTAGACCACTTAGTCAATTGTTCGTTCAAATAGTTCCAATATTAACTGATTTCTAGTTAAATGACTTGGTGAAGAGTTCGCTGAAAAAGAAAAGATGATGTATCGTGCTATGAGACAATCACCTTTATACTTGAAATTATGGAGAGGGTCAGAATCAGTCAAGGACTGGTCGAGACCCCGGTTCTGACTGCGTCACACAAATGGTTTCATTTCCAAGTAAAGAGACTTGAGGAGTTGTCGCTTCGTCTGCTTTTCACAACCTGAGATTGGATTTCCACGAGATTTGGAATACACAAAGTACATGACGATTGAATCAATAACATACAATAAAGTTGTTTGTGTGTTTCGTTATAGTGTTTCTTGGTGGAAGAATGCAAAAATTGTGAAAGGTGAAGTCTGATTGTTTTTGTCTGAATCTAATATTTAACGCTAGTACTATAGAATTATACAATATTGTGGAAGCAAGGAGAATAATCTTTCTGAATTGCTTAAATAAAAGGGTCCCATCCAAGTCGGATTACAAAAATGTTTGGACGAAATGATTTATAATTTACTTTCAGTTCGAAAGCTGAAATAGATAATTAGATTTTCATTTATTGGATCACCTGATCAAGACATGACTTCTTATTATCCAGAGCCAAAATAAACAATGTTTAACATGTTTAATGTTAAACAATATAAAATACGCGATTCCCAGCCTATTGCATCCGGTTGGGTCCCTTAGACGGGTTAATTTGGATATTTAGTTCCATCAGAACTTCTGTTAAGGACTTAAATCAAGCAACAAACCGCACCTTACGATTGTTTCGAATTCGAATCAAAAGGGATCCTTTATTTCAATCAATTAATCTATGGTATCACTATGGATCGAAATGAATAAAAACGTTCGCGTAATTGTTCTTTTGACATTCCAATTTGTTGCTCGAAAATCTGAACACTTCCGCAAAATTATAAAAGCAAAGGCGAAATATAACAACTCACATCCATTGGTTTTTGTTTATGGTTTTATTACATTTTTACAATAAAGTTGGTAATCCACCTCTCAAACGACTCAGCTCTCTCTTGAAATAAGTATTTAACTTATAATTAATATAAGTGACAAATGTATGTAAATTTAAATTGTTTACATGTTTGCGATTCAAAATAAAAGTAAAATAAAAATAAATAATTATCATAGGACTACAGCACGTAGACGACCATCGGCGATGTATCGAAAATTATTGTGGTTTTCGTTTTGTTCTTGTTTATTTTACTTTATTCTTATTTTTTTAAATATTAAAATTGTCCTAAGAATTCATTTAGTTTCTTGACATTAACGACGATGGGGGATGTTGGGTATTTGTATTTATATTTCTGTTGTAGGCACACACAAAAGAGAGTCGTGTTTTGTTCACATCCACTTGTTGCCATTCGAATAGATGTTTTTTTTGTTTTTGTTTTTTTTTTTCGATAACCCTCTTTTATGCTTATACTGGCGGTGTTAGTTGCAGTTTTTGTTTTTTATGATCTACTTAGTAGCATCCTTCAGGTATGCGATGAGATCACCACGTTCATTTGGTTTCTTCAAGCCAGCGAAGATCATCTTTGTGCCGGGGATGTATTTCTTTGGGTTCTCCAAGTACTCGAAGAGGGTGTCCTCGTTCCAGGTGATACCCTTGGCCTTGTTGGCATCTGTGTAGGCGAAGCCGGGTGCTTGACCGGTCTTACGGCCGAACAGACCGTGTAGATTGGGGCCAACCTTGTGCTTGCCACCGGCCTCTACGGTGTGACATTGAGCGCAACGTTGGACGAAGATTTTCTTGCCCTTTTCAACATCACCAGCTGGTACGCCCATTTTTTATTGGTATTGGTTTTTGAGTAAAGCGAAGCTCTGAAAATGATAAGAAAATAGTAAAAGGTTAACTTGTTGTCGTGTGAGACTAATAAATTAAGTCTGAGAATATAAATGATTGCAGCGATTATCACGAGCGATTTGTTATTCTTGTTCAATGAAATATGGTGTAGCTAGGGGAATAAAACCGCGCGTGCTAATCTACGGTTATGCAATCACGTTTCGTAAACGTCGCGAAAGAACTATGGCCACGCTTATCGCTTTGAGAGCGTGAATGAATGATTAGAACGTAGTGTTGAGATGAGTCAAAAAAGATAAACAAGACGCAAAAATGTGTACTTTATCGTTTGGAATAGACTATGAGCACGTGATAGAAAGTTATGTATGCAACAAGATTCGTAAAATAAACATTTTTTTTAACATCATATAATAAATGTAGGTAAACCATTTAGGGTCTGGAAGGATGAATGGTTTGAGAAAAGGCAGAAATCTTACAGCGCCAATATGAAACAATTCACTCGATATAGCCGAATTCTTAAGACAACCAAACTAACTTTAGCTGCCAACTTTTTTTTTTATTATAAGAACTATAAATTTTAATTCTGACAAAACGTTTTTATAATTGAGTAAACTTTGAAAGTGACATTCTGTGCTTGAAGTCTTGTTAACTATGAGCATGAGGTAAGCCTCAAATATTCCCGATAACTTTTGCTCTTTGTGCTTTTCAGGATTATAACTGAGATGACTTTATGGTTTATGAATCATGTTCGTAATGACGTATAGGGAAGGATGACAATAACGAATTCAATAGAAAAACTCTGCACTCATCACGAAGAAAAACAATTAATTGAAATGCTACAAATGTACAAGAAGCCAAAGATGCAAAATAGAAATTAAACAGCGTAAGGTCAATGGTCGCACATGCCAGCTTAAATTATGCGATTGGATGTATTGCATTCAATTAATTGGTTGTTAACGCTGTCCAACTGAATCAACACTTGACGTCAGATGTTCTGTATTTACTTATCTAACATTTTCGAACCACTGACATGTTACATAATATTGATTAGTTCGTCAACAAAACGAACAAAAGTTATGCAAGTTTTGTTGGCAAATCGTTACGTGCGAAATGTAGAATAAAGACTTGTTAAACTCCGCAGCTACAAAGGAAGATTCTAGCTCATTCAAGTAAAAACTAAGTAATTATACGAAACTTGTCGCATGAAAATGTAAGTCGTAAACTTTGATTGCAAAACGACTTTGTGTTATCATTCATATCAGGAGAACAGCACCAGACATTTAAATTAAGCTGTCATTAATCTACACTGATGGATGAAATTTGGCAGACTGCGCCCACTGTTTACTCGCAAAAATAGAAAGGTTTGTAAATAGGAAGTTTGTATGTCAGCACGTGATATTTGGCACACAAACTTGAAAAACACGCTATTTAGATATACATCTGTTTGAGAGCTTCGGATACAGAAATTGAAAAAATAAATAGGTCTGTTCCAATTTATTTGTGTACAGAAATTCGTAGTTGAGTAGATTGGGTAAACATTTCTTTTGCAGAGAGTAACTCTACCGAGAATTGTAAAACGACTTTTCGTAGAAATTCGTAAACAGCTATCACACATATGAAATGTCAGAGTTTTTTTTTATTTTGATTTGACAGCCATCTGCTGCCGTGCAGCTGCCCACAGTTTTTTCTTCGGTAGAAATTCGTAGGCAGGGGAAATATTTTGCTCTCACGTGAGCTCTCTCTTCTACGAAAAAATCAGCTAATGGAACGCTTTTTTGTAGTTTTTCGGGTAAATTCGTACATTCGTAGCAATTCAGAGCACTTGGAACGGACCTAATGATTATCGCCAAATGTTGTAGTTTTGTTAATGTTAAAAACCTTATCTTTAGTAAAAGCACTAAACTACTTGAATGAAGTCCTCCCCGTTTTTGCTTTACACGGCGTTATCTTCACGCAGACTACCTTGCGATATTGGAAAATTAAGTCAATAAGACTAGATTAGGTCATGACACACTAGCACATTTTTGCAGGATTTTTTGTTGTCTAACAAATTGGAAACAACCATAGTATGTTTTGATTTTTGTTTTTGAATCATGTGGTATGCTAAGAAAAGTCTTTAATCTATACAATGACGTAATTTCTAACAGCCTTCCAGCAATGTTGGCAGTTCAAAACTGCACTACCTTTTAATTGAGAGCAATTTCAAATGCAAATAGGTTGTATAACCAAGTCTGAATCAGACCCACCGACTCTAACTGTTCTTCTTGTAACTGTTGACAAAAAGATACAAGATTTGCTTTGCAAGACCAAAGAATTCTAAACTTGAAAATTTACATTGTAACACCACAAAAAACTAATTTAATCCTTAAGAATTTAGATGTTAATTTTTCAATTAAAAAAGTTGTTGGCAAGGGAAGATATTTCCGAAATGCCTCCGACTCTCCGAAAGGGGATCTGCCAAATATCCAGAAAAGTAATTCTTAACTCAATGCAATGTCTTGTGCTGCTGACGTAGTCGCCAACTGACACTGATAATGTGTAACAAAATCGCCAAGAATTTGTTTGAAACCTTTTGCAGTTTTAGAATTTCTTGATTTCATATTTCTGCCGCTTTTGCTAAAAGAGAACTAAAGAAATTCCCTGTCTGACAGCTTTTTATTTTATTTACAACTCTAAGTATGTTAACCCCATGGGGCGAGGATTTTTTAAAGTGCACAGTTCGTTCAATGAGAACCGGCGATCTAAAGGCGAACGAACTCACTTCAGTGAATGATTTCATTTTGGGATCATGTATTGAAACATGTTTGCAATCCGTTTAAGTAGATTGATATGGCTTTCAACAAGTCACTTCAACTCCTAGACAGATTAAATTTTACATCAACAAACTCAATCAAATTATTTGTGATCATATAACTGCGCTTTTTCCTCCCCTCCGCAAACAGAGATCGTTAATGCAAATTGCTATGCCAAAGATTATGCTAATTCCCATGCACTGTTAGATAAGAGTCTGTTGACCCGAATCAATGTCTGTCGAGTTATTCAAATCATTTCCCCTTGCACTAGGTTTGGGGACGTTATTAGACAACATGACCGTCAAAGTATAGTAGGATACCAAATGAAAAACAATTACTGCGGGATTATCTTTACTTAAGTGTGCTTTTAATGACAATGACGTAATTCATGCATAAACTTTGTATTAGCCGTAAACAGTAGCAAAAACCTGATAATGTCAAGCTATAATGCTGCATACGTCACGAATCGCGAAAATCCAGCGTGTGTCTGCAACACGAGATCACGCAAAGTTCTTGACAAGTTAGCAAATACCTCACACACACAGGCCTGTCTCGTTTCCATGAGATCTACACTAGACCTTCGCTTATGAAATTCACTTCCGTACTGATTGCGTCTGGAAGGGCAAAAGAGACAGAAAGATGAGGGACACCAAGTAGAATCGTCATTGATTTTTCCTATCTTCGTGACTGAAAACTGTGTAAATAGTGCACGAGCGCAAACTGGCTGTTCGCCAGTGCGCTGTGGTCCTTGCCCGAATTTCATTCAAGGAAACTATTTCACTTGATTGCTCTCTCTCTCTCTCTCGCGAGAGCACACCTACACTCATCATCGTTACGTAACCTGGGAAAGATGGGGAAAATTACAAGATTCTAATTTCACTGATGCACAAAGCACCTTGCAAACTTGATTGCATTGACCCATATATCGTGGAAACCATATTAAGGAGGAAATTGAATGGAAAATTCCCTGCTTTACTGATGAACACGTGGTTGTTCTTGAACCAGTCGTTCCCACTTTGCAGCGTGACGCTCCGCACCATTGTTCCCCTCTCTATCGAAGGAAGCGAACCTCTCGAATTTAGCCGATTTGGTGTTGGAAAAATTAGATGCATCCGAAATTAGAATGCAATGTCGGGCAAGGGTGAGGACGTATTGTTTATATAACGAATATCACTCTACACCGAACTTTGTTCTAAGTGCGAAATTATGTAAGTTCTAACAAAAGGTCATTTGAATCACTGAATAAAGGATAAACACTTGCCACAATAGGATTTTTAATTGAAAGTTGAATGAAATTGTTAAAATTCGAAATGCGAACACAATTCGATTGAAAATAGATGTTACGAAATTAACACAGAACTTGGTGAAATAGAATGAAAGCTTAAATTATTGTAGAGGTCAAGTACTTACACTGAACACAAGCGATACAACTCGACTGTGGCGAGTGGTTTTGAAAAAATTGTAGACAGCAAAAATCTGCAAACAGCAGGGTGGATTGTAGACGGCGAATTCGCTGTTAATTGAATTCAGTGGCAAAGAATTGTCAGCGCCACCTGTGAGCGAATGGATTGCATACGATGGAGATTATGTGAGAGGACTTGGTACAATGGATAAAGCACATTTTAAGAGAAAAACGATATTTTTATCGAATTTGAATATCTAATATGTTTTAACTGACTGTCAAAGAAATACTGATTAAATCAGAGTTCAAGATAATTTAATTAAGCAAGTGAATCATAAACAGGAAGTTGCTCTAATATCTTCATAAATGTGTGCTGTATTATAATTTTCTAGAAGAAACGTAAAATATTAATGTTGTACTAAAAACTGTTGTTGACTACATAAGTCATTTAAAACTTCGCATATAGTAAAGTTTTTTTTTTTGAATTTCAATTTGGCTTGTTCAAAACAAACGCCTAAAGCTTCAAATGGTTTAGAATCATTGCGCTTGAGGAACAAAGTCCGCCCAATAGTGGGACTTAAAAGAAGATTTAACCAACGTCAGCGTGAATCTGGCGGAAGAATCTTTAAGACGACGATGCTCCGGATCGTAAAACAACACAACAATTTTGAATATCACATCTCAGTTAATGTAACTAACAAACCATATATCCAAATATGTCTAACTCATAAAATTTACATTTTACCTCAATTGGAACAATTGTTTTACTTCTTGGTAAAAGCTAACGAAAAACAAAGGTGACCGCAAAATTTATTTTTTATGAATCTTAGGATTATGAATATATTCTCTAATGTATAATAGCACTATGTTTGTCACTATTATGCTATTTACTTTTCCCTATGGTCAGGCAGGCGCCTCATATTAATTTTAAAGTGTACACCAGTGTTTCGAATTTTTTGGCTCTAAACTATATCTACACATATTACTGTAGTTACTAACAGATAATATTTCAAAAGTATAGTGTTGTTAGCAAATTAAAATGGGTCGTGGTGTATTGTACTCTCGAGAAACGTGGCTTAATAAAAAACAAATCTTTTTTGAGGGTAAAACTAACAAATTGTTGGGTGTTTAAATAACATACATAGATAGATAGCAACATAGATAGCAAAAAATACCTTCAAATAAAAAAAGAGAAAGAAAACCGAAACTGGCCTTCGCTCATGAAGGATAAAGATTAGTCAAACATAACCCTTTTATGAACGCTAAAAAAATAAAAGAGGATTTAAATTTACCCGTGGCGGCATCATCAATAAGAAGAAGGTTAGCAAAGTAGAATTTACTAGAAGCCAGAAGTCCCAGAAAAGTACCACTACTGTCAATCAATCTACTAAAATGAATCAAATTTAGGAAAGAACATCTGAACTTTGAACTTTCTCAATGGCTCGACATATTATGGACGGACGAATCCAAAATAGTTTTATTTGATGTTCCTGGGACCAAGATGCCAGGCGAAGAAGCTGTTTCAACCGGAGTGTACTATCAAGACTGCAAAGCACGGTGGAGCAAAAATTAACGTTTTTTCCTATTATGGTACTGGTCCCATTTTTTGGGTAAACCGATGATAACCACCGGAGTTTATGTCAGCATAATAAGAGAAACCATGCTACCTTACGGGGAGTGAAATATGCCACTGATAGGTGGATTCTAAAGCGTATGTTTGAGGTTAAGGCAATAACCTCAAACATACGCGCAAACTGGCCAAAACCTTTGAAAAGATGTAAAGCTGTATATGAAGCAAAACCCAAAACCATTAAAATAGCTATGGGATGTTGAGCACGTTGCATGGAGGAATATCTCTGTTAAGAGATGTCAGACATCAATCGACTCTATGCCACTACTCGTGGTCACCGTGGCGTAGTGGGTAGAGTGCGACGCTCACACGCCGAAGGGTCTAGGTTCGACTCCCAGCTCAACACCAATTTTTAGAATTTTTCACGGCACCACCTCTTTCGAGCTGCTCAAAGAGCAATATCTGTCTAAGAAAGCTTCTCAAATTTCGCCGTTCGGAGTCGGCAAAAAACTGTAGGTCCCTTTTACCCCCTTTGGACTGTAGCGCCAACAATTATTATTATTATGCCACTCCTCGTACGTTGTGACGCTGTACTCAACAATAAACGTTATACGACAAACCCAATAACAAAAATAAAAGCAAAAAACTTCACTATTGCATTAACTTTTGAATTTTTGCACTTGGGGCTATTATTTTGCATAATTCGACATTCGGTGTCATTTCGGATAAAGAGCCTTTTCTAATTCCAGAATGTTTTGTTTTCTTATCTTGTTTATGGATTTTAATTACTGATGGAATAAGGATGTTGTGCAATAAATGCGATGTGCTTGCTGTATATGATTTGGCCAACAAAAGCCATCTGAAGTAAATTGTAGATGAAGACAAATCAATTTGAGAGCATATTTCCTTGACGATTTGAACGAACAATTAAAAAATTCGCAAAACACAAGGAGAGGTTGCATCAATTTTTGCTTACACATGTGTAGGAATTAAGAATCTGCATTAATCTGCAGGTTCCCTCTACTTATGAAACATTACCCAACACTACTCGTATTTCCTTGCACAAACGATTTTCCTCCTATGTCATGCATTTTTTAAGAGCTCAGTAGGAAATTAAGAAAATACATAAGTTTGACTTGGATTTAAATTAAGAGTCTCTACACCGAAAGAAACTGTTGAATCTCATCGAATCACTTTCCCCAAGAAAAGAAAAACCTTTGCATCGACGGACAACGCATGAAAACAATTCGAACCCAACTTGTTTCGAAGTCTACAAAAGTGATTATTATTCTCGACTTGTTACATCGCCGAAGTAGACCAGTACAAAACTGACACAGATTTCGCTGTTCTTCCAAGAATTCACATTCCACTGCAAACACAACTTGTGTGTGTCCTGCCCCAATGTCACGATCCGATTGCATAATTCGGACTGAAATCAACTGCTGTTACCGACTGCATTCCCAGCAGCTGCCTCCCATCAAACGTGAGCTTCTTTGCGAGGGCACGTAGCGGTGCGTGACGAGATTCAATTAATTGTGCGCTCCCGGGAAACCTTTTAACGCATCACAGTACTCAGGTATTCTGGGTTTGACGTTCCGCCCTCCCTGGGTAAGTCCTTGACTTCGAACAAGGAATCGAAAGTCTTCTTGGCAACCAGATTATTATATTGCTCATGAACAGTCTACTCGTCTGTAACTCCTTGTAAAAGTAAATTCCCATTCCACCGCCATAGGCTAATGGGAATTAATGACAGTTCATTGGTCAACTATTCTTGTTCGACCCCCCGGGACCCACTTTCGTGGAAGAAGTAAGAAGAAAATTAGCGGTCAGACGCTGCTGACAGTTCTAAGGCATCTTAAAGACAACGCAAAGAAAAACACCCAAGCAATCAGAGTCCATCGATCCAGTGGGCGGAGTGTGATGGAACGTCGCAGTCGCGAAAAAAAAACGAATGAACCCATTAGCGAGATTTACTGCCGACCGTGAGACATTAGAGTGTCACACCTTAATCCATCATCGCCGTAACAGACGCGGGCTTCAGTAGAACCGACACCTATGCGGCACGTTATTGACGGTCGTGCTGTGGGATGGCAGACAGTTGCATCAATAGACCCCCTTTTCTGGGGTTATTTCCGGCTAATTACCATTAAATAGAAGCATTTTGGGAATGCACATGCCATCGAGCCAGCGGATGCATGCTCCGCCAAGCAAACAATTCAGTGTTTTGGAGAAGATGTCACAACGATATCGGTGCAAGTAGTCGCAACGCAATTGGTGATGCGTACGACACGCTTGAAATGGAATCCGCCTAACCAAAATAGAGCGCGTTGGGCAATTATTTTCAGCGCGTTGCTGCGCAGAATGTGAGGGCTGATCGAAGCGATCGTAAATCACTGGAATTGGTCGTAACAGAATGGTAACAGGGCGTCTATAAATCACCCGAGCTTGTGAATTATTTCCAATTTCGGATCGTTGCCGATTTTCCATTAAGAATGGGAATCTGTTTGTTGGTTTTTCCCATCAATTAGTTACTTGAAATTGCCTTTGAAGGGCTGGTTAGCGTGACAGCTGGGCGGGAATAAAATTTAATTTGTACTTTGAAGTTGCATTTTTCATTTTCAATAACTCTTTCTTTTGATGGTCTTCTGTGGCTTTCGGAGTTTTATCGCTTAATTCCAGATTATTTCCCTTTTTGCTCGATTGGCGTAGTGACATTTTGATTGAGTCAAATAAGGTTTGGAGTCTGAATTTATAGACAACCTCTTTTGAATTTCGCTTTGGACAGCACCTGTCGTACTCTTAAATGCGAAAAATCACTTGAATGACAGGCTTAACTGAAATACCTACGAATCCTCTAAAAATGCTTGCCTTTTAATGTTTTTCTACTTAACAAACCAAAAAACAAAGAGAACAACAGCTGCTGTCAAATTAACCATCTCTTTTGTTGGTGCGACGCAGACTCGATGTACATATTTGCTTTTAAGACAATACCCGGATGGAGTGGCAAGATAAATTTGTTTAGCTTCCGTAACATCACCTGCCCTAAGAGTATACATCTCGTATCAGTCGCCAGCTAGTTCGCACCGGCACACTAATCCCACACCACTTGGCACCTGCCGACTGCGTAAAGTAAACAGCACCCAGTTCGCCTAAGGTACTCACCGTTCGGATTAATATTCAGGGCAAGTGCCACATAGGGTTCAAGACCATTGTTCCCGGTGTTCACACGCACCAGCTAATAAATAATTACACCCAGCGGACGGGCTGGCATCAAAAATGAGCGTCACACAGGCACGAATCGCCTTAGCACCCAATAAGTGATGCACTCTTCCGCGCCAGACAGAGGAGCCACATCGGGCCGCTGCTCTCAACAAGGAAGTGGGTTATTAATTATTCCCCAGAAACACTGGTGTTGGATGGCTCTTGCATAATGCCGTGGAAGCTGTGCAGTGCATCGACTACGGTGCCGACAGCGGGTGGCAATTTTCCAAGTCGAAGGACACACCGAGTGCACTTCCCCCGGCTGCAGCGACCGCGGCGCCAGCCACCCTGCATGCAAGAGGGAGAGAGAAAGAGACATACACAGAAACGAGGAAAGCATTTTCGATCAGGAAGCCTTTATTGAATTTTACTGACCTACTTTCCGCCTGTTTAGATTCCTTCCGTTCGATGACCAAGATTCATCCCGAGCTTCACTCCTCACACCACCCCCACCCCAGAGCACACAGGCCGCACGCCCACAGGGGCACATTTGCATTTATCTGAACTGGTCGGCAAGTTGGATGTAATTTATTACCCGAACCATCTTGCTCCATGCTCCCGTGAGTGGGGAGAGGTGATGGAGAATTGAAAATTGAAATTTATTCACTAGTCTCTAGGCAGTTTCCAAAAATAAAAAGGTAGCGCCACACAACGCAACGGGAACGGCAACGGCCGGCAATGCGTTCTGGCTGCGCAGAGCATGGTTTGTAGTGCGCCCGTTTGAATGTGGGCCAAAGCGAGACAATTAATTTTCAGTAAATACAATAAAATGGAAATTTTAATTAATGTTGGCAATCAGTAATTGCTGTGAAACAGTTTCATGGACTCGGTCTCCCGTAAATCAATGGACACGATGGCCCACTGCTTTTATTTCTGTTTCGGCAGGCTTCCGAGTTAAGTTTGTTTGACGACCGGGGATATTTCGTTGAGCACTATGCATTAACAATTATTTGCGGCCATTTATTGGGACTTTAACATAAAGTGAACAGGTGCTGCTGCGACAAATGGCGGTGAGTTAAGGAGTTTCGTAATGTCTTCTGCGATTAGGGAGTGTTTTCTGTCGGTCTTGGTGAGAGGAGCATTCCGGGACATAAAGTGGAACAACAGTTTTTAAGCAGTTTAATTTTGAATGAGAATGAAATTTAAGCGGCTTTGCGAGGAGTGGACTGAATTAAAATCTGAGTGAGGAACGAGGAAGTGGAGTTGTTGTTGGTTTGAGTGAATTATTGGAAGTGGACGTACTCTTATAAGATGTGCCTGGTAGTGTGCCAGACCTAAAATGTGGTGAAACGGGTTTATGCTCATTTTAGGCTTTCTTTTCTTCTGGGTGTGGCTAGATCTAGCCATCAACTTACGTTGCTAGGCACCTCAAATTATGAGGAACTGCATTTTGTTCCGCACCCAAGGCTCGCTAAATATTATTTTAATGTCATTCCAATGTCGGTTTCAGAACGTTTTTGCGTAGAATTTGACGTGATGTGATCTTGTGGTGAATCACACCTCAAGGTGCTGAAGCATTTATATTTTGGCTGTTAATTTTCGTTGCGCTACCGAGCGTGAAAATTTGGTCATCATAAGTTAAGTTCTACCAAGATTAAGATTCTTAAACAACAAACACCCCTTAAAATTAACACCTACATGCTTAAGTACAGGGTGTTGGTGAAAGAGTATTAAATCACTTGCAAACTTGTAAACATAATCATAATCAAGGCTTTACGAACATCATCACTCACTAAGCCTCACGCCTTTAACCTTGGCAATATGTGCTCCAACCATTCCATGCTCCATCTCAACCCTGGCAAGGGGAAATACCATAATTTGGTTGAAGAAATCGCAATTTATTGAACTTACGAACCCAAACAAATGTCCTCCCTCCCAGCCTACCGGCCATAAACATCCCAACCGAAAATAAACATTCGATCCGGGTTACAACAACCACAACCAACGCAATGAACCATCGTGCCCCGGGCTCCTTAGGTTAGATCGACTCTGTCTGTAATGAACGCCACATTATATCCTTCGCACACGCAACCGTTCAATTACGAGATACTCCCAGCCACCGAAGTAGCCCGCCTCACAGAGTGTAAATCACAATCGCAAATAAGCTTTTTCATCATCCTGGGTCGCAGTCATCCCTCTTCTATTCGGCACGTACACTCGGCAGTAAGCTTTTAAGCCACTTTCGACAGATTCTGGAGAAATCGCACGGCCCCATAACCTTGGCCCATCGGGCAGCTTTCGAGAAACTCCGATGACAGAAGAAAGAGCCGTACCCTAGTTTGCCAATGCCTCTTATGCCGGGCTCATGTCGGGCGGCAGTAAGCACGCTTTTGTGTGTACACCCTTCGTCGTGTGTACTGTGTAGACTAAGGCATCTCACGAGGGTATAGTTCGTGACTCAAGTGGACGGTGCATTTTAAAATTTCCACCTCAACGCACCGATGAAGTGTTCAAAGCACTGCCGGTGTCCTCCAGAAAGCACCCGTCTCCCCACAATTGTTTTCTTTTTTTTGAGTTCAAACAAAGTGGAGATTAGATTTTTCCCTCCTTCGTTTATGGTTGCCGTCAATTCTTTCATTTTTCGTCGGTTTCTTTCGTTTGAAGAAAAGAGCCTACCCAAAATGAGGGTAAGGCACTATGGAATGGTGAAAATAATGGTTAGGATTGGAAGGTGTTATGCCACGGCAGGTGTATGATGTTAATCAGCAAAAAATCATAATATATAACAAGGCGCTGAAGTGACCTTTATCCTTTATTACGATCCAAAATGAGGGATACGCTTGCAAAGGTATTATCTCCGTTTCTACGCGGATACTTAAAACTGAGTATGGCCCGCATTTTGGAAGGAAGAGGGACAGCAGATGATCCTTTCTATGGAATGGTACTTGTGATAGGTTTTTAATATAAAACCGTAAAATTTAAATTGTTTTCAATTTAAATTACTGCTCAAGGCCTTCGTAACATTTTTATGAAAGCTTACGCAAATTGAGGGGATCTGTGATGCCACTTTTTATGATTATGACTTTAGTGGTGCGGTAGCAGTAGTTTCTTAGTTTACCATCAGTTTCTATGTTTCTAGATGGTAAACATTTTTGTTTCAGAATTTATTTAAATTGAGGGCAAGTAGCAGATTTTAACAATTCGAATTTAATCTGTGGAATATGAAATGATCTTGAACCAGAGATGAGCTAAACTTGCTTTCAGTATTCAATTGAACGAAGATCGAGATGATAGATCGTTTCTGCCTTTCTCTAAGTCTAAGGACAATGACCTGAATTCGAAACCGGTCTCTGTTAAGGCATTGTTGTCTACTTATTTCTTGTTACCAAGGCAGCGTGGTCAATGGTGAAGTTCAAGATTAGGTTTCGTTCAGAGAGAGACGCAAAGGCTAAAGATTGTCTTTTCGATTGGAGTAAACAAGAGCCAATAAGAGATCAGATTTCTTCTTCCCAAATTTCTGCGTTGGTATTCGCCATGTTCCAATCCGGAAAACTTCCATTTCTGCATGTCTGAGCTACGAACGAAGTTGCCCATTAAATAAAGCAAATTAATTTCTAAAAACATGCCTTTCCAGAAGTTTCTGTCTAGATTGGAAGTCTATTAGAAAACGGTGCAAACGTACAACGTGGTATTTTTGACATTTCTTAAGTGGCAACACTGTCTCAGACCGCCACAGAATGTAAACTTTGCAGCAAAAGCTTTATCACGTTCCCTCTCTACAGTCTAAAGTGCTCCCTTCCCAACGACTGCCATAGTCCCAATAGTTTGGTAGGTATACTCAAACATAACAAGCGCTTTGCAGACTGCACAGCAACAAACACCACACCAACACCACTGCGCAGCAGCACTCCCTCTCTCTCACGGCAGCATTCGTGTTTGTCGGTCTGATAACAGAAATGTATCTCGTAGCAAGGCGATGTAAGAAAATTCATTTCATTCAGTCAGCTGACGCGCAGTAGAACGGTTGTTTGGGAAAAGTTCCTCCTCCTCGCCTCCAATTTCGACTACAGAATCAGAGAAAAAACGAGAATCGAAGTGTGAAAAGTGTTTTCAGTTTCGGAAAGCTCCTGTTCGTCAGAAACCAACCGTGAAACCGCAATCGGAAAAGGAAACGTTACTTTACGGCCAACGCGAGTGAAAAATTTTCTCTGACCTCGACACCAGCATCACCGCCAGCACCAGCATATCCCTGCCAGCACTTAGCCACTTGCATCCGCACCGCCTAACAGGTAAGAATCTCTATTTCAAATCCACATCCCCATCCAATGCGGATTTTCTGCCTTCCGGTCCAGAGCACGGGGCGGGGAGAGGCACCAACGTCGTTGCCATTGACAGGGATGTATCTATTCGGGCGCCTTCGGTTGTGCAAGCGACAAACTGAAGGGAAACACTTCTCAGCTGTGTATATACGTTCGTTGAGGGGCGGTCGGGTGGTTTTGTTTTACGTAACAGTGACACAGTGTCCTGGATTAAATCCAGAGCGGGGAACGGAATGAAGAGAATGGATCCGTAATTGCATCCCGTCGAGTGTAATTGGATTTTTAGAGCGCGTGCATTCCAACTAATTTCCTGGATAGTGGTTGAGCCTGCACTTAGGCTCCCACCTCGGTCACCTTTGTGCTTGAGTGCAACCGAGCACGAGGGAATCGTGTTCCAGGAAAAGTCAGGGCGCGAGATACACCTTGATGGAGCACAGGCACAGACAGGCTACCAGCCCCTTCGTCTTAAGATGTAATTTATGAGCCTGAAGTTGATTTAAGTTTACAAAACACGCATTAGGGCACGCTGCTGGGTGTAGTGTTCACTTTCAGAGAGACTTCCGCCTACGTCGCCTCTTGAGTGGTGGGATTGGGAATGGGCGGGGAAGACGAATACATTTTGCGTTTAAAATTATGGACGGGTGGTGGTGCGAAAGCACCCATTACGGCTATAATAGTTTCCCAAGGACTCCTAACGAGTTTTCCTCGCCATCCATTCATCCGTCCAGCATCAACGCCCAGCGGGCGTGAAGAGCGAGCGTCAATGTGCCGGATTAGGGTTTGAATAAAACATTTGATGGGTGATTTGTTTGACGATTCTTGAAAGTTTTGTTTAGCAAGCACTTTAAAAAATTAAATTCGAGGAGGGGACACGCTGTAAGTTCGGTCATGGTGGCTTCTTTCGGCTTCTCCGTCGTCAGAATTGTTTTAAATATAGGCAAAGTGATTTTTTTGCTCACGAATGATGATGTCCTTAAGTGAAAGGAGCGTTTGAAAATTCTCCGAATTGTTTGGATGAATATCACTCTCATCCCTTGCGTGTGTGAAAGGTAGGGCGGGTGGATACCAACGGTTGTCCTTATGTAAATAGGATTAAGTTTTCACTTCATGGTAAGGCGATATACACACATTCACACAGGGAGTCCCATAACTTGCGACTTGTAGCCTCAAGCGAGAACAATGATTGTGCTTCCTTGTTGAACATACCGAATTTAGTTAAATTTGAAGGTTAAGGTGAGGATCCAGGCACTGTGACGGCTTTCTGCCATCTGTCTGGCTGGGGGGTTGAAGTGATATTTTCTATCAGACATTTAAGTGGTCTTTTTGCGAATCTACAAAACTTTAATAAGGCTCTTCTCTACACATGTAAATACATACACAGTGTAACATGTGTACATATGCAACGTCTTAGATACGCTGGCGCTTAAGGAGGGTGTCAAAGTGAGGGCCGTGCCATACATACTTATCTGGGTTAAGAATTCATACGGGGGTGTGTTGGGGAATGATGCTCCTTTTGACCGAAATGGTGTTCTTCGGTGCGTGAAAAAGAAACGAGGGTAAAACAAACTGTTTTTGAATACCGAAATGATGCAACACGAGCCTTGGTGTCTACTGGTTACGTAAATTTTTTTTCATTTTGTACAGAGGAAAGAGGTCGCCGCTGAATAAGTTCTTGACATTGTAGAAGGTGCGAAAATTGAAACATTCTCCGGATTTGCTGGAAGATATTCAATTTGATATTTAATTTTCCCTCAGTTGCGGAGGGAAACCTTTGATGGTGGATTTTATTCGATTTTTCTTCATTGAAGTAATATTGTAATTTCAATTCGGAAAAATGATATTTTTTTAATTTAGACAGGGAAACGGTTTATAATAGCAGCAATCGTTTTTTTTTTACTGAATTTTCATACTTGCGCGCTATCATGTTCACGATTCAAGATTCTTCTGCATACCACCTTTTATGCCGTTGGGCTTTCAAATAATTAAAATGAGCCGATCAAGAAATAAATGGGAAAACTCTTTTAGAACTTGACTTTGTCAACATAATGGCATAACTAAGGTTGTGGAAACTGTAAGCAAACTGAAGTGTGAACTTATACGTTTCCTCCACTTGTAGCAAGGGAGTTGTTGAAGAAGCTTGGCTCTGGTTTGCTGTTGATGATATTTTTTAATTTTAAGGTTATTTTCAATCACACGTCTAAGTTATTTTTTTTTAATTTATTGGTGTACGAGTTCTTCTTAAATACCATTCATTTGTATTGTTACAAAAAAGTAAGTCTATGCAAGGCTCTATTTCTTTATCATTTGAAAAGGAATTTGAAAATAAGAAGCGACATATTTATTCTACTGTGGTCGCCGTGGCGTAGTGGGTAGAGTGCGACACTCGCACTCGGAGTCGGGAAAGAACTGTAGGTCCCTTCTACTTGTGAGAGAACAGTAGCTCGCACAACACGAGTTTATTATTATTTATTTATTTATTTTATTTATTTACTTCTTAATCCATTAATTTACATAAATTATGTTTTACAAGAGTGAAAGGAACAAAAATTTGATTAAGAAGAACTGCTTTCTATAGCACATAGAGAACTAGAAGCGAAAGCAGTCAGATTAAGTTAATTAACAACATTTAAATGATAATTGGGGATTAATTAAAATACTAAATTCGGTTACAATAGGAACAATAATATCATAAACTAATATTTAAATTAAACCAAGACGCGTATCAAATCCACAATAAGACCTTAAGAAGTAGATTTGTCTGGAAGCATGAGATATTTTTTAAAGCCCTAGTGTGTTCAAACCAGCTCATCTTTGAATCAAGATTAACACCCAAATACTTGAAATGGGTAACATTTTCTATAAGAAAACAACCTTCAGAGCAAAAGTGATGTTCATAAAAAGTTTGGACACTAGGTACAGAATGGTGGCCGCCGTGGCGTAGTGGGTAGAGTGCGACGCTCACATGCCGAAGGGTCTAGGTTCGATTCCCGGGTGAACACCTCGAATTTTTCACGGCACCACCTCCTTCGAGCTGCTGACAACACTCAAAGAGTAATAACTGTCTAAGAAAGCTTCTCAAACTTCGCCTTTCGGAGTCGGCTAAAAACTGTAGGTCCCTTCCACTCGTGAGAGAACAGTAGCGCGCACAACACTAGTAGTTGATGAGCAAGCTAGGCCCTGGTCCCCTGCGGACTGTCGCACCATACAATTGTTATTATTATTACTAGGTACAGAATTACAGATTTCCTTAGTAATTTTAAATCTAGTGCAGTCGCCTCCATGAAAGACTATGGGTATGGAGTGCACAATATTGCTTGGTCAGATTAAAAAGCATAATTTTCGTTTTGTCAATAATAACCATTCTGTGAACTTTGAACCAATGACTAAGAAGTTCCAGATCATGATTAATAGCAGCAGTAAGATTTAAAGTAGAGTTGGCTGTAAAGACGAAGGCCATATTGTCTGCAAAAGCAGTTACATTAGCTAGGAAGCACAAGGAGAAAACTGAGTTGATAAATACAAGAAATAATATAATAACTAGTAGTTGATGAACAAGCTTGGTCCTGGTCCCCTGTGGACTGTGATGCCATACAATTAATAAATGTATTTCTTCTACTGTGTAGCTTATACGAACAACATTATGAACGGACGAAGTTAAGTGACATGCTTTTGGTAAAGATTTGCCTGTTTTTTCCGAGCGCAGCTACTTTTCCTTTATCATTTTTCAGGCAATTGAAAACCATTTTTCTTTGTTTTTAAAATATAAATTTTGTATTTAAAATTCAAATGAAATAAATATCATTTATGCCCTCTGACATACGAAACACGGATTGATCTAATTTATTTATTTATTTATTTATACAGACTAACATAGAGATGTGAAATTACAATGTTAGTACTCGTTTTTTTAAGAGCTTAAACTACAAAGACTTTCGACTCGTGATCTAATTTAATTTGACTATTTTCTCTATTTATCTAGGTTACATGGGTTTTGCACACCTTTCTAAGATTGTTAAGGATGCTGGCACGCATCGTAAACTTAGATTTAAAACCTACATATCGTTGATGAAAGTGTTGATCACACATAGTCTTTAACGCTTCTACGACTGGATACTACATTGCATCAAAGTCAGTCATTTTTGGAAACAAGTTTAAATGCAAAGTACTTTGCAAACCTATTACCCTCTATGAACACAAGTATTGTAATTTTACTGCATATGAACGTGAGGCTGTCGCGTTTAAGCAATTTCTTTTTTATGTATTGTACAGTACTTTAAGTTCTTAATCAACAATTTTCATTGTAAGCATGAATTTGTGTTCAATATGACTCAGATTGTTAACTTTTTATGTATGTCATGAACGTAGATTTATTATAACGATACAAGGCGTCTGAAATAAACGGAATAAACACTATTTCCCAAAAATGTAAGAGAGGCGTTCAATATATTCTCGGTATTGATATGTAGGAAAAGGGGAATTCAATTTAAATTGTTTTTATTTTTCAATATAATCTCCTCTAACATCAATGCTTTTGTTACACATTTAGAAAAGCTTTTCCAAACCTTCGAAAAAATATATTTTCAAAATACCCATTTATTGCCGACTTGAGTTCTTCATCATCCGAAAATCCTTTTCTACGAAGACATTTTTTTCAAATCCGGAAACAGGAAATAATCACCAGGGGCAAGGTCTGGACTATAGGGTGGGTGTTGGATTTCTTCGAAACCACAATCTCGCGCAGCAGCCTTGGAAAATCGCGCCGTGTGAACAGGAGCGGTGTCATGAAGAAGCAACACACCCGCTGCGAGTTTACGCCGTCTTTTCTTTTTAATTTCCTCCCGCAAATTATTTAAAGTGGATGTGGCGTTGATGGTTTTAGCTTTTTTTGTACTCAATGAGCAAGATTCCCCTTGAGTCCCAAAGAACTGTGACCTTGAGCTCTCGCCATCATTTTCACCTTTATTCGGGCACCCTCAAGAACAAGTTTTTCAACTTCTTTGAAGCTTTCTTTCAGCTTCTTCTCTCAAACAGCCAGAGCGGGGGTCGCCTTCAATGCTGTCTCTGCCTCTCTTGAACTTAACTTAACTCTTGAATTAATATTGAAGTTGCGGAACCTTGGTCAACATATATTTTCACCATAATCGTCTCAGTTGCCATTATGATTCTGTTTAGCTAGAAATAAAAAGCGAATTAATAATCACATTTTTGTGAAATTTTACATGAATGCACTGAAATAATAGTATTACTTGATAAATAAGTCACCCCGATACTGAGAATATATTGAAGGACCCTCGTAAAGGTTGACTTTTTAAAAGCTATAGGAAAGTTTTTAAAAAAAGCACATAAAATTCAGAAAAATGCATCAAACTTTTATTTGAGTCCATAGTACGGTCATTATAATTTAATGTTTGAAGATTATTTCATGCAAATCTTGACCTTGACTGCGCCTCAAATGTTCCACCCACTTACTCCAGTTTTGGCATACTCTTTCCAACATTTCGGCCGGTATCTCACGAATAAATGCTTCAATGTTGCCTACCAACGCGTCAATTGAAGCGGGTTTGTGTATATAGACATGAGCTTTAACATAGCCCCACACATTGTCTAAGGGCGTTTAATCGCACGATCTAGGCGGCCAATTGAGCGGTCCCGCACGTGAAATAAAATATTCACCGCCTCTCAATAAGTCGCCTCTCAATAAGTCGCCTCTCAATAAGTCGCCTCTCAATAAGTCGCCTCTCAATAAGTCGCCTCTCAATAAGTCTATTGTTGCTCGTGCTGTGTGGCATGTGGCACCGTCTTGTTGAAACCACATTTCATGCAAGTCAAGCTTTTGCATTTTGGGCAAAACAAAGTTAGATATCATCTCACGGTAGCGCTCACCATTCACAGTTACGTTACGATTCGCATCATCTTTGTAGAAGTACGGTCCAATGATGACCGCACCATAAACCGCACCATACTGTGTATGTATGCATTGGTAGCTCTTGCAATGCTTCTGGCTGATATTCACTCCAAAATCGACAATACTGCTTATTTACGTACCCATTACGAATAAAATGAGCTTCGTCCATTTAAACCATAAAACGCGGGATGAACTTTCTTAACGGAGCACGCATTTTGATAATAAAATTCAATAATTTGCAAGCGTTGTTCGTTTCTAAGACGATTCATGGTAAAATAATAGACCAAACTGAAGATGATTGACAGTGAAACAAAACACGAAACGTGCATCAGCTGTTTAAACCAGTGTTGCCACAAAGATAATAGCTAAAAAATCACCCTTTATATTTCACAATTGCAAAGACATATGTTTAATGTTTCATAATTCTGATTGAACACAAATTTCGTGAAACTTGTATTCTTAATATCAGTTCGTGGATTGCAGTAATATGATAATTTCTACTTTTAATGGCGCTGCAGTCCGGGGTGGACCTAGGCCTCAACCAACATGCCTCTCGAGCCAGCACAGTCTTTCGCTAGCTGCCTCCAATTGCGCATTCTAAGTTGATTGAGATCCTTTTCCACTTGTGTGCGTCACCTTAGCCGAGACCGTCCTCTGTGGCGTTGTCCCAATTGCTTTGATTCGAAAACTTTTCGGGCCGGAGCAGTGGTGTCCATACGCTTTAGGTGGCCAAGGCATCTTAATCATTGTATCCGTAGACGCTTGACTAGGCGCATGTCGCTGTACAGCCCAAAGAGCTCGTTATTATATCTGCCCTACCAGATGCCATCAACCCAAACAAGAATTATTACTTTCAAACCGTGCTTTCTTATTAGGTTTTGCGCTCTTTATTTTTATATATATACATGGAATGCGATGGTAGTACTTCGTAAAATTCCCACATGAGGGACTGGTCATTCACTATAATAATTGTTGGCGCGACAGTCCACAGGGGGACCAGTGCCTAGCTTGCTCATCAACTACTCGTGTTGTGCGCGCTACTGTTCTCTCACGAGTGGAAGGGACCTACAGTTTTTTGCCGACTCCGAACGGCGAAATTTGAGAAGCAGTTATTACCCTTTGAGTGTTGTCAGCAGCTCGAAGGAGGTGGTGCCGTTGAAAAATTTGAAAAATTAATGTTGAGCTGTGAATCGAACCTAGACCCTTCGGCGTGTGAGCGTCGCACTCTACCCACTACGCCACGAGTATATTACATGACATGACTTATAAAGTGGACTAGTATAGCCCTTAATTTTTCTACAATTTTCATTGGGGTTATTCATTATGTTGTTCATCTGTTTTGATAATTTGCTTGGATGGAATACATATTCATAACAGACAGTAATTAAATTAAGTGACTTGGGCAAATACATCACTGTCAGATATCACATTTTACCAAAGCCAAGACAGATTAATGTAACGATATTCAACTGAAATAACACAAAATGTGTTATTTTCCGAAAAGCAAAATTAGGTTGGAGGTTTTAAAAATGTCGCTTTCGCTTTATTTAGGCTGAGTCTGCCATGGCTATAATGTAAGAGCAAATGCCGTGTTGTAGTCAGTGTGGTGCCTTGCACACCGAAGGAGAGGTCCTTCACTGAATCAAGTTGATCCCGCGGTTTAAACGGCTCCATCTCATTTAAGTTACTTGCAGCACTCCTGGTTTCTGGATAAGTTGGGTCTTTCGCCCTTGTTAATAATCTTTCGTAATTAAGTCGAAAACAAATGACCAGCGAGAGAGTTAAATGGTGCAGAGAAACTGTTTATTATTTTTCTGAACTGAACTGAAAACTTGTTCCGGTAATTTCATTGCGAAGAAATTAACATTTATGTAAATAAGAATAACAAAGCGCCCCTCAATTAAATGTCTATTTAACATATTTTTTAAAGAACTGAAGATTCTACTTTTGTTTGATTTGTTTATACAAGAGAGTATGGCGTAGTGTGGAGAAAAGTCGTCGTTTTTACATATACTAATAAGCAGTCACGCACTCGTCAAGAACATTGTTCCCATGGCCACCCAGTTATCGAAATATGGTCAGAAATTGACGTCGTAACCTACCTATGTATACCTATGTATATTGACATTTCATTTACTTCAAACTGCACTAAAAGCAGTCCGCAATGCAAACAGCACTAAAAGCGGTCCACAAGCTGCAAAAATATTCTACGACAGAATTAAAATCACTTGCAACTGCAGAAAGCACTCACTGTTTCATCATCTCTACCTGTGATGGTATTTGTATGATTGCACATGTGCTCAAGTTACACAATTCCCCAACGCCCCAAGTCAGCAATTATTAAACAAACAATTCCTGCATGATGCGCCATCAGAGCTGCACTAGAAGCCCACTTAACGTCACCCTGAAGATTGCCTCTCATATAATTGGGGGACACCAGGTTGTCAAGCTCTTGTTTCCGTAACAGCCATTGTGAAATGTCTACAGCTGATAAAAGTGAAAATGACCAAATTTCCGCATCATGGTGTGCAGCAATAAAGTGGAAAACAATTATTTGAACAAAGTGTTCACTTCGTTTCCAGCCTCATCGACTGTTGCATCTTGTCGATTTTTACGGGGCTCTCAACTCAACACGCTGGCATGCGTTTTATTGAATTATGCTAAAGCGGAGTCATTAAGAGTTTCGTAAACAAAAAAAGAGAAAAAAGAAACTTGTATCGCTTCTCGCCACTCGCCACCACTCCAAGTGGCCATTGCTCATTAGGCGGATTAGCATCCAACAAGCTTCTGACCTTTCGTCAAACCCCATCGTGAATGCCATCGAATTTGTAAGTTTAACGTGTTCATCAATCAAAACGCCCCCAGCAGCGGCAGCGGGTGATAAACAAGTCAGTCCGCGGGTACTCCACGCACACGATAAACATGTTACGACGAATCGCCGTGGATGGACGGCGTTGTAAGCGCCGACCTTGAGCGATACATAAAAGGTACATAATCGTAGCTTCAATGTTTTGAAAGACGAAACTTTTTTATTGACTCACATCAAGATGTGGGAAAAGAAAATATTTGCTTATGTTTGGAACTGCGCGAGATATTCGACATCTGCTGGATGTCAGAGAACTTAAATACCATCTGAATAAACTTCCTGCAAACTTAAAATGTCTTGCAGGGAAGCAAACACAATGGACTGGGGGAAATGGAAACGAATTCGTCCTTGGGCGGCTCTTTTATTGAGTTTTACCACGTCTGAGGAGGGCAATTAAATTGGGCTTTGTCGGTCAAAGGTGCTTTGTCAATTAGTTTTCTTTTGTTCGGCTGCTGACAGATGCAGGAAATGAAAGAGATCTTGGATAGGATAGGCAATGAAGTGAATGAAGGGTCCCTTTGGGAGTTTTTAAATTATTGAAGGATTGGGAAAGGAGACCCTTTCGCATTGACTTCACAAGTGGCATTGGCTCCCTACCTGAAATCAGATTAAAAGCGAGGACTTCCGGGTTTTTGGTTGCAAATTTTGGGTAGAACGTATTGAAATCGAAATCCGGTCAGGAACAATTGTGTGAAGTTATCTGCAGGTTTCTTTTTTCATTTATGCTGTTAGTTAATCTATTTTAATTAAAGGCTTTTGATTCTTTTTGCATGTGCTCATTTTGAAATAATTCAATGCAAATAATTTGAACGAATCAGGTCTTTTCGGAAGAACTTTGCGAATTGTTACTTGCTTAAGAGAATCTTCTGTACTTAAATCACTCCAATTTTGGTGTCCTCGTTCGATAAACATAATAATAATTTGGAGGCGCGACAATCCACAGGGAAACCAGCGCCTAGCTTGCTCATCAACTACTCGTGCTGTGCGCGCTACTGTTCTCTAACGAGAAGAAAGAACCTTCAGTTTTTTGGCGACTCCGAACGGCGAAGCTTAAGAAGCTTTTTTTGAAACAGTTGTTATTCCTTGGAGGCCGCTGTGGTATAGTGAGTAGAGTGCGGCGCCCACACGCCGAAGAGTCTAGGTTCGGTCTTCCAAGTGGAAATTTTTGCTTTCCTAATGGCCACGAACTGTACTCTGAAGTACAAGTGAAATGGGCGAAGTATCTGCGTTTTAAGTAAAAGCTTAACTTAGGGCCTTACCAAACCTCTTTAACCACTTCCATGACACTACAGGAATGCAAGTCCTCTTTTGGTCGTCAGAATAAATTCGTAAAGACGCAAACAAGTGTTTACCGGGACGCCGCGGGTTCACGGAAAACGAGAATTTGCTTGACAAGGAACAAAAGAGGCATTCATAGGGCCCGAATTCACCTTTGGACTGTTCTTGGTTCTTGGTCAGTGTTTTAAAAATTTGGGTCGCTTGAAATCACAACCAGAAATGGCATTATTCTCAAGGAAGCAGGTTGACCAACTACGCGCTCCCAAACGTCAGCAAGGCATTTCTGGCATCTCTAGACAGGAAAGACTGCAGACGATTTGATAGCGCACTTCTGGGACACTTCACATTCGGTGGGCACTTTTGTGTGCTTGGGTTTAGTGATTCTGTGGCGTCTGTTGAAAATGGTGAAGACATTGCAGAGCACTTCCTTCGTCAAAATCCATCCTTTACACGGAGCTGTTGGCAGCTGTTTGGCATTGATATGTTTGGAGCTGAAAACTTAGGCTTTTTATCCCAGAAGAGCTTTCTGATGGACCAGGTTACTGCCTGGTAGGACAATGGACCAGTTTCCGAAACTGAGTGCGTCAGTGTAGTTTTCCCAAAACTTTAACAAAAACAATAATAAAGTTGTAGTTTGGTTTTTGTCCAAAAAGTTTTGTCACATACAATTGACAATTTTCGGCTGGGAACATTGGGCAGTGCATCTGAGTTTCAGGCTTCATTTGAGTTTTAGGTTTCAGTTTCAGGCAACTTTTTGGCAACAAATTCTTCAGTAGCTTAACAGTGTAACGCCGGCTAGAACTACAAACAACTTGTCCATATCTCCACTGTCGTAAAGTATCAAATTGTGCTGCTTACATAAGTCTGATAGATGACCATGACAAGGCAATACACATAAATGTTAATTTTCCAAAAAAGCACATACCTCGGATCGAGCATCATCAAGTAAAGGCACTTGAAAGAAAAAAGGAACTTCGTCTACATCGGCTTCACATCAACATTTGCAACGAAATCAATTGTAAAATTACTATTGCTGATCGCAGGAGGAGGGCAAGGAGTGAGTTAAATTAAACAGCAGTTCCCTGAAACAGAAAAATGGCTTTGTACAAAACTTTGACAGTCACGGTTCTGAACCTGTGAATTCAAGCAATTGAGGTTTTTTAAATTTTTGAAATGCATTGACAGCAAATTTACACACATTTCGACATTATCTATCCCCAAACTAGATTGACAAACTGTCATCGTCACATCAAACGATAAGATTACACACCACTTTAATTACAGCCCTCCAAAACAAGCTTGGGAAACATAACTTTATCCCACGATGACGCGTAAACGTTTGCCTGATAATGCCTGCGTCCCACAACCTTCACTTACGATAGTGTCTGCCATTCTTGAAACAATCGCAGCTCATACGCCCATCAAACTGTCCGTTTCCATCAATTTTTACACGCCATTGAAGCTAAACTCAAAAACCAGACTCGCACGAAACACATCTGCGCGCATACATCGCGTCTCGAGTATAGTATTTATCGCATCCCCAAGTCTCCAATCTGATGTTTGCGGTCAATTGCGATAGGCACATGCAACAGACACAAAATCATTCCAGTAGTGACATTGAAACGATTACAAATAGCGTCCGACGCGCTCAGCGAGCACTTATAATTGTTTTGTCAATAGTTTGTGTAAATGTCAGCAAATTGACCGATATCGGGGATTTATGAGCTCATTTGGGCCACCGCACTCTCACACCCCACTCCGGCATGGACGCAATTAAGTCCCATTGTGACGCGCTATCAGCAGCTGCCTATCGATAGTTTCGTCGTTGCCGTCGTTGCTGTCGTTGCTGTAGTGACACTCCGATGACATTTGTAAGCGTCTGCACTTGCCCTACTTTCCACGGCAGCGGTTGTAAACAAGTCGACGGTTTTGTCGTCGCTGGTCTTCTATTTCTCGTTTCGTTTCGTTTTTTTCTCTTTTAATGAATAATTAATGTGTGCGTGCGCGGAGTGCAATCTGAACGACATCTGAGGCCCTTACGGGGCTTTTTGGTGTTGTCAATTTTTCAAAGTGTCAACGAAACGGGGTGGACACGGGGCGGAGGCGGGGTATCTTATCTCAAATTTTTATTTACAGTTTTATAGCTGCACACAGATTCAAAAATACCATCACCTGTTGCCTAACCAGCGCGCAGCTCGGCTGCAACAACACTCTTCCACATAAAGGAAAGCCCTCTGGGTGTAGGAAGATCGCGTGTTGTGCTTCCAAGTGGAAGATCTAATCTCATGTTGGATCCTAATGAATATTTGATTTGTTCTCTCTTTCCATCTGTGCTGATCGGTGTGGAGGAGTCGTGTTGGGAGTATGGGTGATGCTGCTGTTGCCGCTGGTTAGTTTTAATGACACAACGCCTCTGCACGTCCTAAATGGAGTGGAAGTTTTTATCTAGTTCCGGAGAGTGGGTGAGGAGGGCAGGAATTTGTGGTGCAATTTGATTGCTCCTCCTAACCGAGCTACTACACCACGGAGTCTATTTTGAGAAACCTCTCATGATTTTGTTTTATAAATTGCAGCAGCCGCACTCTGCATTCGACGATGCCGTCCTCCCGGGCATGTTGTTATGCGTTTTTCGGATTTTTATGAATGTTTCCATTAAAATTGAGGTTACTACAGAAATGCCTGCCTCACACGTTCCATCTGACAACTCGATTTAGGCTTGACATTTCACCAGGATGCTATTTGGCTAATATTCGTTTTTAGATTGTCAAAGCTCACAGATGTTTTCGGGCAAATTACTTGCAGAGTCTAAATAATAAATTACGCAACAACATGTGAACTTTGCGGAGGCAAATTGACACACGGGGATGGTTAATGTGCCGTAAGGTTTCTCTGGTCGCCCGCATATCTCTGGTGAAAACGTGTTTTTCTCATTATTAGAATATTTTCTCCTCTCGCCATGTTGTTTTTCCTCACGTCGATCGGGTGTGTTTGTTATGCACATCAATCAAGCAGTGACAGCAGTGGGGAAGATGTGCGGGTCTGTTTACGAAGTACCCACTGTCGGCCGTCAAATCGAAGACGGTTACTTTCGTTGGACGGTAATCGAAGATGGATTCGTTTTCCTTCGGCCCTTTTCGTTTCGCCGAATGTGTCCTATTTTAAGCTTAAAGACCAAGGGTTAAACTGAAGTTTTCCTTTTGCATCAACAATACCCAGATTCATATTATATTGTTATTCCCTTGTCGTTGTCTTCTTGGAATTGAATGAGAAAAACAGGTGGGTTGACAATTGGGTTGTAGAAATATGCAAGAATATCGGTCGGTTCTATTTATAAGAGCCGTTGTTGATGAGGACTGACGATGTCAACAGCGAAGGTGCAGAAATAGACTGGAAATTGGTTGGCGTGGACATAGGAATTAATTAAGAGAGCTTTTGTTAACGGTTAATGGGCCTTTTTTTGGAATCCAGGATGATTTTTCGCACATGCATACATAAGTGTTTCATTGTAGTAATGATACTTTATCACAAAAATTACTGACAACCGTCCGCGTGATTGACCAGATTTCACATTGCGCAACTCTTAAACATATTCTGCTGTGGCACAACAGTTATGTTTGAAATGTAAACGTATTTTGAATGAAGTCAATCGAAATACAGTGCAATCTGTCCAGTCTATTTATTTGTTTTATATATTGCGGTGTACAACGACATGCGCTTGGTCAAGTGTCTTCGGATACAGCGCTTGAGATAGCTAGGCTATGTAGAGTGTATGGACAGCACTTCTCCCTCCCGAAAAGTGTTCGAATCTGAGCCATTGGGACAACGCAACAAAGGACGGCCTGGGCAAAGATGGCGCACATAAGTGGAGAAGGACCTCAACCAGTTTGGAGTGCGAAACTGGAGGCAGCTGGCAGAAGATCGTACTGCCTGGAGAGGCATGTTGGTTAGTTGTCTCAGATCCACCCCGCACTGTAGCGCCACAAGAAGTAGGAGAATATATTTTTTTAAATTAAATTTCCATTCTCTGTTTTAGTTTAAAAAAATCCTTAATTCTAGTCTGAGTGTTTTTTAAACTTGCAATACTTTGTACACGGTTTTTTCATGATTTTCATTCAAGACTAGTATTTTGGTAAAGGCCATTCTATTCTTCTAACAATTCATCTTAATTAGAAATAATTTCTTCGCATTTACTATAGCTTTGTCTGGCATTAGTCTTAAATTGTATTTCGTGTTTTTAATTGCACCCCATACGTTTATATCAACTCCAGACTGTGTTATCTGGAGCTTTGGTGTGTACGATATTCGTAATTATGTAAGACTTACTTTGTGGTCGCCGTGGCGAAGTGGGTAGAGTGCGACACACATTCACCGAAGGTCCCAGGTTCGATTCCCAGACTGAAGAATTCGCATTTTTCACAGCACCACTTCTTTCGAGTTATTGGCAACACTCAAATTTTCAATATATTCTACTTTGTGTTCAATTAAAATTATAAATAAATAACACAGGTCAATTTTAATACTTTATATGGCCTCTCTTGGCTTTTATGTGCGTGTGTTGACTCTTTTCCGTATTGATAAAACAAGTCGTTCGCATAAATTTTAAATTTCTTCGTCATGAAACCAAATATTAATAACAGACGTAATCAGTTTAGTTTTTGTGGTGCAGTCTCTCTTCCTGAGCCTTTCTTTGGTAACTGAACACAGATTCTTAATTGGATTGAGGTCAGGGGAGTTGCCAGGCCAATCCAGAACATCAATGTTGTGTTTTTTTTTTATGTGTGACATGGAGCAAGATTCTGTTCGAAAATTGAATTTGATACAGAACGTCTCCTCTGAATGGTTGGAAGCAGCATTTGAGCTAAAACTGCTGCCTATTTGGTGCTGTTCATCATACCTTCTACTGGCTTAAGACTTCCAGGGCCTTCAAATGTGAAACAGCCCCGAAACATGTCTTTGAGAGGGAGTTTTGGCACTTGAACAATATGATCGGGTCGGAGTTTTTCTTTCGGACTTTCTCTCATGAAACTTGCCTGTTATCCTTGTCCACCGTCCATTCCTTATATTTCTAAGCCCAATTCAGTCGCTTTTGTCTCATTTTTCCAGTCAACAGCTGTTTTTTTAAGACTTTGTTGCCTGTCGATCAACGTCCAGAAGACGCCGACGGACTGCAGACGCATCAACCTGAACATCAGCTTTTTTCCACTTCCTTTGCCGGTCAAAACTTGTCTTGCCAAAGTTGGTTATACTATTTTTATCAAAACCTTATCTCATGTCTTGTTGTTTTACGTTTTCGCCCACAATGACCCTTCCGATTGAATTCAATTGTTCCAATGACCTTGTGTTGAGCAATAATCCTTGGAAACACTGGATATTGAAACTTGAACGTAAACCGAAATCTCTCAGGTACGTTGTACAATTTTCCTAGAGTATGCGTATAACACAATGACTTTTGCCCTCTTTTCGTTTGGAATATCCCTGATGATGAAGTCTCAACAAATAACGTTTGAAATTGTATGATTTCATTTTTCCCTTAAAAACAGCAACTTACCTCTTATAACAGCCAAGTTTATTTAAATCACTAACTAAGGCATTCAAAATAGGGCATATAATCCATAGCCTACTTAAACTTACTAAAATATTTGAAAAAAAAACTACAAACCATAGCCTTCTATCAAAATATTAGAAGAAATTACTTGTCCCGAGTAATATGCACACGACTGTACATATGAGACAATAACTTGCAGCTAATTCATTTGTATTTTCAAATCGTTGCTGCCTCAATCTATGTATTCCATATCAAAATAAGAGAGATATTTTCCTCCTCATCTGAACTTCTTCCTCTATTGAAATTCGAGGCAAAAATTATATCAAGCCCACTTCGACAACCATAATTGGTATTATAAGCCCCTGCTTTCTCCTTAAGTCGAGTACGCAATAATTAAGCTTTTCAGAGAAATTCTTCATTCCTCAACGAACTGATAGATTTGTACGATACTGCCTCCTCCTTACGTTTGTTTAAGGTTATTCTTTTCAATGAACTGATTTGTATAGTAGTCCTTGTATCTTATTATCGCTGAAATTGTGAAATTGGTTCGACGCGCCTTCACCTCTTTTCAATTCATTATTTCACGTTTTTCTTTTAATCTTAAGTGATAATTTTGGCTTGTTAAAAGACATTTTTGCAAATAAAAACTAAAGTACCTACACTGCACTGTTTTCAACATATGCAAAAACTAACATCCTAGCAAATGAACGAAAGAACATGTTCACCTTATCGAGGTTCATTTTGTTCACGCTATAGAGTGCTTTTTATAAAGAATGTGTGTTCACGCCAGCGGAGTGTTCAAGGAATAAGGAATTCACGCTACGCAGACAGTTCTGTAATTCATTCACTTTTTTAAAGCAGGTCTGAGGAGCACAAAGACGACCTTTTAACAAGTGAACATACATACATGTGTAGGACGTATTCTTGTTTTGACGTGTGAATTTAGTTGCCACGTTTCACACTAAGCGGGGGAAACTGAAACAGTAGATTACATGTTTCTTATGACTTAAGATGAAGTCCATTAAAAGTTGCAGTCTGCATTGTTCTTACGTCTCAAGGGAAAAAATATTTAATTTTGAAAAAAAAAAAATACAATAAAAATAATAATAAAAAAAATTGTTCAATGTTTCGTTTGGTTAATATGAAACCTTTTTCTATCATTATTCATTAATAATAATAATTGTATGGCGCGACAGTCCGCAGGGGACCAGGGCCTATCTTGCTCATCAACTACTCGTGTTGTGCGCGCTACTGTTCTCTCACGAGTAAAAGGGACCTACAGTTTTTGCCGACTCCGAACGGCGAAATTTGAGAAGCTTTTTCTTAGACAGTTATTTCTCTTTGAGTGTTGTCAGAAGTCAATTCAAAACTGCCCGAAATGATTGCAATGCATTAATAACACGTGTTAAAGTCTCTTATGATCAAAAGTTGAGTTGCATTGTCCCAACGGCAGCAAAAAATTTTGGTAATTTGTAAAAACCGTAAAGAATTCCGCCTCGTTTTCAATTCCAACGTCCATTTGCAATGCTATTCCAGCTGTCAGCTCTTTGGACAAAGCAAATCTGTTAGCTACACAGTTTGCAGCTAGCTCAACGCTTCCAGATTGCGCTCTGTCCGCGCCTGTACTCGAGAACTTAAATTTTTCCATGGGACAAGTCCATTTTCGCACTCGTACAGTTGCAAGAGTACTGCGTAAGTTTTTTAATCTGTCCTACTCTTTGGGGCTCTTTCCGAGTAAGTGGAAAACAGCGTTTGTCCAGTCCGTACCTAAAAAAGGCTAACCATCTTCGCCCACCTCTTAAGGACCCATAGCACTTACGTCCCTACTTTCCAAGATTATGGAAACGCTGATAAATTGTCAGCCTATGAATTATCTTAAAACTCGAAAGCCGTGAACAATTTGAGGTGTTCAGCCGGGAATCGAACCTAGACCCTTCGGCGTGTGAGCGTCGCACTCTACCCACTACGCCACTGCGGCCACTTCCGTTATCCATTATTATTATCAAATATCTTGGTCGATATTTCGCGTCGATACGGCCGTCATGGCCTACTGGGTAGAGTGCGACGCTCACACGCCGAAGGGTCTAGGTTCGATTCCTGGCTGAACACCTCGAATTTGCACGCCACCACTCCAAGACTACTAAATGTATAAGAAAAACTTCTCAAACTTCGCCGTTTGGAGTCCGCAGAAAACTGTCCCTTATATTTGTAAGAGAACGGTAGCGCGCACGATACGAGGAGTTGATGACCGAACTAGATCCTGGCCTCCTATTGGACTGTCGCGCCGTACAATTATTATCTGCGTCGATCACTCGATACTTTCGTCGCAGGATTAGATTTCTTCCTTCTAACTGTTCGACAGGAGGAGAAACTTCTTCAGTATTTGTATACAAAACCATTTCTCTCTCAAGACGTCTGATTTACACACGGTCGTCTCTAAAATGATCTTGAAAAAGTCTCTAAAGAGAAATATATCAAAGTTTCCAAAAAAATGTTTGCTGGATTAAGTGGCGAAACGGTGAATATTTTCCATCAACACTCTAAATACTGAGACATTTTGAAAGCGACAATTTGACGAACTTTGAGTGTTACGCTTTGTCCAGTTTCAGGTGCACAGCAACTTTACAGTTTGTCACAACTTGTTCACTATCTTCAATGATTTGATCACACTCGAGCACCTTCATATTTGCAACAACACTCCCCCACTACCAACGCCTACCCAACGCCTTTCCCATACAGGAGGAAATAAAAAAACCTTCAGCAGAAAAAAGGGGGAGCTGAAGTACGTCCATTAAAAGTGAGAGTGTTGTAGCAACTTTGAACGACCTTAAGGGTTAAGTGCACTCATTGCTGCCCCTCCGTTCGTCCCCGTTTAAACATTGTCGCCCGTGAAAGGTGCATTGCGTCGACTGGCAGTTGACATGTTTAAGTGCAAAGTGAAAGCACGCGTGTCGCACTGACTGATGGCTACTGCAAATCCGAAGATAAGAACTGAACAAAGCCGACAACACACGAGAGACATAATTTCGAGCAAATGACCCAACAACGAGTGTGATCTCAGTGGCAATTAATTGCGATTCAGCACTCGCAGCAGACACGCATTTCAACAACTCTGGTTGACCCACATCCATCCCGTTAGCCGGGGCTCATCAATCGCAGATAAACAGAGCCGGAGAGTGTCTGATCAGCATACGACTAGAAGTGTTTACAGCAGCGGCCTCTCAGTGAGTGTTTCACATTTCGTCTCAATTGGCATCTCTGCAAAAACGCTCCGGTGATGAATAAACAACGTCTCACCTTCAACGGCGCGGATCGATTGCATAAACAAATAGACACTCAGATACTCCGTGTCGTGTATCTGGCACGAAGTCATTTCTAAGAGCTCCCTCAGGTGTACGATTCGCCCATCACCGGAAGTGCAAAACGGGGAGGAAACAAAACTTCAATTATTCCCCGAACGTGCTGGCGTCCAAGTCGAACAATGCCGCTGTAAGGTGGTGTACGTTACATTCGTAAGATGAGTATCTCCGCTTCACAAAGAATTTCACCTACACTGCGGTTCGTATGACCCAAATACCACTTCAGGGTCTGGCGGGGGAGATGTGGAAGATACATTGCCGTACAATGCGGCCGCCCTACAAGACAACCGACATACGAGTGCCGCATCCGCCGCCATTGCGCTTCATTCCATGTCATGCGGCACAAGTGGGTGGGTTTGGGGTTTCCACATACAACATGGGTATGTTTGCATCTGCTGTCCGCCGAGTCATAGGAAACTTTGGGAAACGCTGACACCAGTTCTTTGTTTCCATTGCAAGAATCTCGAAGCAGCTACTACGAGCGTAGGCGTGTCAACTTTGTAGAGGTTCTGTGGCGAAGTGCGAGGCAGATGGTTTTTATTTGCCTCCACTGCTCTCTTCTGGCGGAGATTGTGTTTCCTCTGAAAAGTGACGCTTAACTATTAATTGATTGGAGTTACAGCATCGTTTGAAACATCCGCGCATCACTCGCTGATCAAGTCGAACTTGTTCCTAAAGTATGCGTTGGAAGATAGAGGCCACTGCGAGCACGTGTGCCTGTCAGTTGCGCAAACTCACTTTGAGAGTGTCTGTGTCTGTCGGCCCGAATCTACGCATCTGAGAGCTGTATTGACTAATGCGGCCATATGCAGCGAGTGTTCTAGTTTTCAGCGCAGTTGACACAATGCCAAATCGATCATGAAATTGACTGTGGCGTCCTCAAGCGCCAATGATCATGTCTACAGCGCGTTGTGGCGCTCGCTTATAATTATCGTTCGGGCAGGCCGATGGAGTTGTATGAGTTGAGATTGTATGTCACGGCTGCGACCATAAACAAAAGACCATTACAGTCAGTCAGAGTGCGCGTCTTTGAAGCAAAGCCCTGCGAGCATATCCGAGTGGCGACGAAAGAAGCGACGGCCTCCCTTGAGTGGGTGGTAATTATGTGAAACAAGAGCCAAAAGCGACATATTTCGTGATTTTGACTGACGACCACTGTGCAGCACGTACTCTGGCAATTGTTCACAGTGCAAGCGGAAATGAACTAATTTCTTAAAGCCGAGTGGAGGGGACGCTGCGGCAGCGCTGGGCACAGATCAATTTATGATTATGTTCGCGGACGTGTGTCAAGCTTTTGAGAAAATGCACATGTCACTCGAATGAGCTTTAAAGTGTCCGCCACATGCTGAGGCGACAAATTGGTGGCATATGCTTGCGCCGAGGCAGTGCTTCTTGTTGGGTAATAAATCTTCGGTGTCGAGAACAGTTCTGTGGCACTGACACTGTTTTGCGATGCTCGCAGCGATTGTAATTACAGTTTCGTTAGATTGAAGTGAGCATGCAATGCATCAGTTCATTGGATATGTGATTTCGTTGCAGTAGCTTGCCATGCAATGCGCGTGTATGAGGATGAATTGTGGACTGTCCCTTGAAGCAGTTATGGAAAATCATAAATTTCATGTGAACTCCATGTGGATGGAATGCTGTTGAGTCATGTTTCACGTCTAACCTAATCAGGATGAGTCGACATGATGTGAAACAATTCCATTAATCCACTTCCTGCTCCTGCAAGTCAGTTACTAATTTCCTTCATTGAAATATGTGAAATATGAAACGACGGCCACTCGCTGAGGATGATTTAATTCTTTTAATTGGACTTTGATTGACTTATGAAATTCGATTTAAAAAATCCCACACTTTGTTTGATGAGCTCATGTCAGTCGTCACTCTATTTCGGCATGTTTGCTTTGCTTTGAATTTTTCTGTGTGAAGAATGTTAACTGCTGGAGCTGTGGTTTCTTATGGGCACACGGCTATATCGCTACTATGCTGTGCTTTTGTTGTTCCGAAGTGTATTACAGTCCGTGAAAAAAATATAGCACAGCATGTAATTGCACAATTTATTTTAATGTGTTACTGGTTAATGACCTACACAAGTTTTTATTCTTATATTCTACGCTCCAATTAAGCCAAAGTGGTTTTAAACTTCTTCTTCTTCTTCTTGTGGCGCTACAGTCCGGGGTGGACCTGGGCCTCAACCAACATGCCTCTCCAGCCAGCACGATCTTTCGCCAGCTGTCTCCAGTTGCGCACTCCAAGTTGGTTGAGGTCCTTCTCCACTTGTGTGCGCCACTTTAGTCTAGGTCGTGGTTTTGAACTAGGCGCCTGCAATAGTTTCTAGAAAATCCTTATTTTTCAGAAAACACTGTAGATAACAGTCCGAAAAAAAATGTTTCACATTTTCATAAACATGAAATTCATTCGCGTTTTAGTAATCAAGCAAGTGTAAAGGAAATTAAAGAAACAAACCTATTCTGTGATTTTATTGTTTTGAGAGTTTCGAAAGTTTTAAAATGGGAAAAGGAAAAATTTAGTTGTGCCGAAATAAAGGTTATCACAAAACTTTATAAAGAAATTTTAAAAATTGCGTATATTACGGAAAAACTGAAAAGAAACTGCAAGTCATTTCCAATTTCCTCAAAGACCCTAAAAATTATGGAAAGAAGAGTAGCTTAGAGCGTCCAAGGGCTTTTTCAAGGGATAGGCGAGCAACTCTAAGAATTGCATTGAATTTAAGCTTAACGGCTCGCAAAATCGCCGAAGAACCATGTTTCACAACCAATGTAAGAAACGTCCAAAGTCTCCAAGTCTCCAGGGGTCTAATCACGGATGACGACTATCGTGCGACGATATCGTTAAAACGAGAGTTTTGTGTCGCGCAAGCAAAAAAAAAAACGATATTGACAAAACGATATCATTTTGGTTGCCTTATGTACTCTCAAAACTGCTAATCGATCCTGACGATCAGTTTTTGATGGCAGGTATTTCACTATTTTTTTGCTATTTCACCACTTGCATGGTGAAAATTTTAAGAGAAAGTAGGAAAACAAAATGTAAGGAGTAGTAACAAAACATTTTGGATTCTCAGCTTACGGAAGTATGAATGTACATCCAAAATTATTTAAAAAAAATATTCCCTGAAATCAAACCTCATACATTTTATGAGCTCCACTCTCACAGTCGTTCGTTCATTCGTAATGTGCACACACACAACAAAACAATGAAAACTATCAGGCAGTCGTCGACGATCGTGGTTGGGTTTTCCGATACAAATTATCGACGTTATCGCTTTGCTGGATCGTCTCTTGTAAACACACGTGATTGCAGCCCAGCTATTTAGTGCAAAAAAAAAATTAAGAAGAAACCACCATCTATAGCAAAACACAAGGATAACGAGATGAAGTTCGCCATGGAACATATTCATTGGAAAAAACGATGGCGTCGGGTATTATACTAGGACGAAAAGAAGTCTAATTTCGGCTTGACATATTAAATAATAATAATAAAAGGATGGCGCGACAGTCCACAGGAGACCAGGGCCTAGCTTGCTAATCAAGTACTCGTGTTGTGCGCGCTACTGTTCTCTCACGAGTAGAGTTTTTTTTGCCGACTCCGAACGGCGATGTTTGAGGAGCATTCTTAGATAGTTATTACTCTTTGAGTGTTGTCAGCTGCTTGAAAGAGGTGGTTCCGTAAAAAATTCTAGGTGTTCAGCTGGGAATCGAGCCTAGACTCTAGACCTTCATTACGCCACGGCGGCCGAAGAAAAAGCTCGGCAAAAAACTGTAGTTCCTTTCTTCTCGTGAGAGAACAGTAGCGAGCACAACACGAGAAGTTGATGAGCTAGCTAGGCCCTTGTCCCTTGTGGACTGTCGCGGCATCCAATTATTATTATTATTAACAGAGGACGGTGTAGGCACACAAGTGGAGAAGGGTATCAACCAATTTAGAGTGCGCAACTGGAGGCTACCACTGTGCTGTCTGGAAAGTCACCCTGGCACCCGTAACATTTTCATTAGTGTCAACGAAAACATTGATCGAACCAAAGACCATTGAGGTAGGACGGCGGCTACAGGATTCAGGTTTTAGAGGAACTTGACTGGTAGTGAAAGCTGAACCAGATGCTATATTATAGTACCACGGCAGATCAAAAGCCCCAGGAACTTTGGTTCCTGCCTGGCCGTGTGGCAGGCCCTCTTGTGGCTGTGGCTTAAAAACCAATGTTTCGGGCGGAGTCGAGATTAGTGCAACGTGCTAATGGTTTAGTTTATTGTCACAAGAGGGTCATACGGTTAGGGGACGTTCCCGGTTCAATTTGGAGCTGTATTCATTCGAAGAGAGTGCCTTGGGTTTTAGAAAGGCCTCGCCCCAAACCAAAGTGGGGTGGTTTTCCCTTAAGCATGAGCCGCATCTGGTACTGGGTAACTATTGCGTTTAGTCTTCTGTTATCTCCGACTTGGCTTGGGAAAATGGACTCCCTGATATACATTCATAATTACAGTGAAAAAAGAACGAAAGCTGCGATCAGAGCTATTTTGTTTACCGCCTCGCAAAAGGTTTTGTCACAATATGGCTCCGTAAAAAAGAACCGTCACCATTTGCGTGCCATACATATACAAGCAATAATTAAAGCCAGAAGGGGCTACAAATATTTGTGCTTTCATTAATTTCAAAAAGCCAAAATGAAACTTATCCTCTTGATGCAATTTTTTTACCGGCACTATAAGCTGTTCATTGTCGTTGTCCACGTAAAGACAAATCCTAGGTCCACCAAGGAGTTACAGGTCCACCACAGAATCCGAGGTCCACCACAGACTCTAGCTCCATACGAGGTTTGCCTTTTATATTTCGGGATTAGAGAACAAAAACAAATACTAATCATCGAAAATAGCTTTATTGTTTTTCAAAACATTCCCCATTGCATGCGTTTGAGCCAATTGTCGAAGCACTTTGATTGAAGTATCTCCAAAACATACATTTTGAACGCATCAGCCGCTTCTTGAGGTGTCGAAAAACGTTGACCTCTAATTTTATTTTCTACGTACGGGAATAAAAAGAAGTCATTCGGTGTTAAGTCAGGACTATACGGCGGATGACTGATCAAATCGATGTTTATAAAAAATGCAGTTATGTGAGCCGATGTGTGAGAGCTCGCTTTGTCGTGGTGAACAGTGATCCGTCTTCGGCGGTTGGTTTTCCTGATTTCTTGGAGGACAACTGGTAAACAAATGGTTGTGTTCCACTCAGAATTGACTATTCTGCGTTGTTCTAGTGGTACGGTTGCGACATGTCCAGTTTTCCGACCATTTGCTTGGAAGTGCTTCGTGCACGAGCAACTTTTGTTGGATTTGGCTCAATTTGAAACACCGATACAGTCGACTGCTGTTTACTTTCGGGCTCATACGCGTAAATCCACTATTCATCACCTGTAACGATGTCGTGTATAGACGTGTTTCGAAGCACCGCGATCTTATGGAGCATTTCTTTCGACCAATCGACACGAGCCTTTCTTTGAGCTATTCATAAATTGTGTGGGATCCAACGCGGACAATTTTTTTTGACGGTCAAATGTTCATGTAATGTTGAATGTATGCTGGTCCCACTAATGCCTAAGGTTGTCTCAATCTCACTATAGGTCACATCAGTTGGCACACAGCATCACTGGCTTCCGGAACAACAATTGATTTTTGACGACCTTCACGAAATTTGTCTCGGAGTGATGTACGACCTCGGTTGGACTTACCATACCAACGATAAATACTGGCCCTTGATGGAGCTGCAAATCCAAAAATTTAATTAAGTCCATCGATGCACTGTTGTTGAGTTAATCCACGTCGAAAGTTGTAAGAAATAATTGCACGAAATTTTCACGATTTAATTCCATTTTTTGGGGCGAGATTAATCTTCTAAGTTACTGTAAACAACACAAATAGCGCTCGTATGTCAAAACGTTCTGAGTACGTATAACCTAAAAAATATCAAACTTTACGATAGTGCTGGCAGTTATCTAATTGAAACACTAGGGTTGTCCAATCCCGAAATATAATAGGCAACCTTCGTACAAAAAATAAGAAGTTGTACACAATGTAATATGTGACTTTTAGAATTGCATAAATTTCCTCTTGGAAAACCAACGTAAACCAATGTGATGTCATGCACTACAATTACAGCAGCTCAAGACACTTTGTTTATTTGGGAGACCCCCTTGAAGATTCGATTACATCCTTCTCCTATATCCAATCCAATTTACGATTCCTCAACGTGAGGTCCAATTTTTACATTTTTGAAGCTTATCAAATGTGTCCGCATTGCATTTAAGCAGGTTCCTTTCAGCTGTAAATTCTGTAAGTTCATTCTTGAAACTTGTTCCAATTTTCTTTCTGTGAGCATTTCGGTTGCCACTGCACCCGTAAATCAGAAACCGCTCTCAGTGAAAAACAATATCCGTAATGACTGTCAGTATGTTCCAACGTTGTGACACAGATAATCCCATATTTCTATGCCACGGAAATACATTAGCGGTTCTACGCATCCCACATGACCCATTGCAGTTTATAGCACTTGGCCCCGGGCCAGGAATCCACACTGTGACTCATCTTTTCGGATTTCGTTGAGGGCGATTTACTACGCCCACTGAGATGGATTCGTCACCTGAAATGCTGCTGCCTGCGGCAAATCCCCTTCGCACGATGGCCATTTTCATCCGTCACACGTGCTGCCAATAGCGCCTAATCCCACCTCGTCTTCCCTTTAAATAATATGAATTCTCCCGTGAAGACTTAAAGCGAACACCTCTGCGCCAGCAGCTGCCAATTGTGATCCAAAATCGATACCCACTCATGCCCATTTTACAATTTGCGGCCACTGAACGCCAAGTGGTGGCGTTATTGAAGCGCAATCATCTACGAGTGGGCGCCTGAACAGCCTGTAAATGACGTCCTTCTCACCGCAGTGTTATGCAAAGTTTCGTGAGGCGGCTGCGGCGGCGGCACTTCACCGCTGGCACTCCATTCACTGGAAATGTGTTACAACCCTAATCCGAAGATGTTCTCGAGTGGCTGTGTCCCCCAACAGGGCAAACACCGTCAGACGAGTGTGCAATAAATTACCTTCTCGTGGCTGCCCTGAGTGGGATATGAACTGGGTGGCGGTGGTGGCGGATCTGAATGTGAAAGGCGTCCTCCACTAAACAACGACCACTCTTTCAAGCGAACTCGATTGCGCTTTGATAACGATGTGTTTTCCCAACCCTCTCTGATAAGCAATCTGAGTGACGAGCGCAGATGTTCCCTTTTTTTGAGCACCTACTCCATCAGTCACTGAAAAGCCGCCCCTCAATTAGCCAGAGGTCGCGCGATAAATTACCAAGAATTAGTTATCTCACTGGTGCGGGCTGTGGGGAAAGGTCCCTTAATTGGGTCAAGATTTTTGGGGCACCCAGCGAACCGTTGATAATTTGTTTATTTTAAAGCTGTTGTGCAATGAACCGGCAGCCAACTGGCAACCGCTAACAGCCAGAAACCAATGCCTCAGCTCCGCCAGATTGCCAATGACCCCCATCCCGGGCAGGGCACCGGCAGACTTTAATTGAATTGATTTGACGACCACGACGCATCGCAGCCCGCGTCGATTGCCAAAGAATTCTCGCACTAATTTATTGTCGTCTGTTCTCTGTCTTTTTGCAGATCTCCCAGAAGCACAACCGCAGCAGTTCAAATGAAAATGGGTTCACCAGCTGTTAAATCCCACAAGCGGGCCAGCAAGTCGTCGTCGACGTCACGCATCAGCATGACAACGTCCACAATCGAGGAGAGCTTTGTGGAGTCAAAGCTGCTCAGCTGGATGCGGCTATTCCGGTTCGTGTCACTGCTGTGTCGACAGGAATAATGTGGCTGCTGCCGTCGCTGTCTTCCACTATATTTTATCCAATATTCGAACTAATAGCAGCCCTCTGCTGGCGCCATTTGAAAGAGCAATTATTATGTAGGTTGAATTAGTAGAGTCACAAACCGCCACCGGCAATCGGTCGGTTTCCATACTTTCCTCTAATCCTTTTTCCCTCCTCTGTCAATGACCACTCCTATTCAATTCTGAGAGTGCAGTGCAATACACAAACACACAGTTATTCCAAATAAATAGAATAAAATATCAAAAGCTTAGACTAGACTAGAGAGCGGAAAACTACTCGCATTGTTGTTGATTGTACAATTTTTAACTTCTTCGAAACGAGCTGTGGAGCCATCCGGGCTCGGAGAGTAGACGCCTAGCCAACACCACTGCTGTAACTACTCGTACGTACGTGTACTACTTATCATTTTCGAGAACAATATAAAATGTATTTGTTATTAGACTGTAATATTTAGAAATTTAAACTTAGTACCTAAGCGAATAACACAAGAGAATGCAATAAAACAGTTCATTGTTCAACAGACATGTTTGATTTTAACTGAGAAATATATCAATTACTAGACAAGAGTGTACTGTGTTGGGTGTTTATTTCAATTTGTGGGCATTTCAGATTGGCGAGCGATGTTCCAGAATATTGTGATAAGAGTTGAAATGAAAGAAGCTTTTTACGCAGGGTCTCCACAGTGTGGTTGGTTAATGTAAGTAATACGTGAATGTACCAATGTGGAAAAAGAACAAAATTACTTTGTTAACCTGTATACGAGTATGCTCAGAACTATTTTATTTTTCTTAAAAAAATGTTGGGCGTTGTTGGTGTTTGCAGACTTAGGCAAAAGGTCTTGAGCTACGACCCCGTCAGCGAACGCCTCATGACGATCCGCATCAATTCGGGAACATTAGCCTAATTTGCGCTCACGCCCCGACAGAGGAGAAGGATGACAACATCGAGGATGACTTCTATGATCTCCTAGAAAGAACATACGATCGATGCCCCAGATACGACACCAAGATCGTTCTAGTAGATTTCAACGCTCAGCTGGGAAAGGAGGACATCTTTGCTGGAGTCATCGGTAAACACAGCCTGCACGACAACACATCCGGAATCGGACTCAGGCTGTTGGACTTCGCCTCGGGGCGGAACCTCTCTGTGGCTATCACAAAGAGACCTGGCGATCTCCTGATCAATCAACCGTCAACCAGATTGATCATGTTGCGATCGACGTCAGACACTCCTCCAGTATTCTCGATGTCCGAACCTTCCGAGGTGCAAACATTGACTCGGATCATTACCTTGTTGTAGCCAAGGTAAGAACCCGGATATCGAGAGAGCAACGGAGTCGAGAAAGGCCAAAACGGTTTGATGTCGAAACGTTACAATCGCAACCGATTGCTGGGGACTTTGCCGACCGAGTCTCCCTAAAAATCGCTCAGAGTTCGACGCTTCCTGCACTAAGCATAGAAGAAGAATGGAAACGTTGTCAAGAAGCCATCAAAGAAGCTGCCACTGATGTGCTGGGTTTCACGTCACCACCCAGAAGGAACCCATGGTTTGACGACGAGTGCAGGCAAGCGCACGCAGCTAAACAAGACGCCTATAAGGCGACGCTGCATCGAACAACGAGGACTCTACGAACAGAGAAGAAGGGAAGTGCACCGGCTTCTAAGAAGGAAAAAGAAGGAGCGTGAGAAGCGCGCGGTCGAGGAAATGGAAAGGAGTTATGGCAGAAATGAAGTCCGAAAGTTTTACCGAATGGTAAAACAGCTATGCGGAGGATACAAGGTTCGGACCAAAGCCTGCCGGGACCAAAACGAACAACTCGTAGTAGAGTCGCAGTCTGTGCTGAGAATTTCGAAGGATCATTTCTGCAAACTACTTAACGACGATGACGGCCCAAATCCCGCTGTTAGGCAGAATGTTCCACTCAATTTGGACGATGATAGACAAGAATTCCGTCCCCCAGACTTAAACGAGGTGAGCATAGCAATATCCAAGCTGAAGTCGAACAAAGCTGCTGGAGCGGACAGACTGTCCGCAGAACTATTTAAAGCAGCTGGAGATGACCTGGTTGGGCGCATGCACCAGCTCATCTGTAAGATATGGTCGGAGGAAAGCATGCCCAATGAGTGGAAGCTCAGCGTCGTTTGCCCGGTTCACAAAAAAGGAGATGCCTTTGACTGCGCCAACTACCGAAGGATTAGTCTCCTGAACATCGCATACAAGATCCTCTCTGCCGTATTGTGTGAGCGTCTGAAGCCGTTTGTCCATGACCTGATAGGTCCCTATCAGTGTGGTATCAGGCCAGGGAAGTCCACAGTAGACCAGATGTTTGCACTACGGCAGATCCTGGAAAAGACCACCACCTATTCGTCGATTTCAAGGCTGCATATGACAGTGTGCATAGAGACGAGCTATACAGTGCCATGTCTAGTTTTGGCATTCCTACCAAACTCGTCAGATTGTGTAGGATGACGATGGAGAACTCTCGCTGCTCCGTCAAGGTCGGTAACGAACTCACCGAGACCTTCAACGTCAAAAAAGGTTTTAGACAAGGCGACGCACGGTCATGTGACTTCTTTAATATCATCCTCGAGAAGATCGTGCGTAACTCACAAGTCAACACCAGAGACACGAACTTCCAGAAGTCAGTTCAATTGCTAGCTTACGCTGAAGACATTGACGTGATTGGTCGAACACAGCGAGCCGTTAATGAGGCGTTTGATGGCATTGAAGCGGAAGCGGCTAAATTGGGTTCTGGCGGTAAATGAGGGCAAAACTAAGTACATGCTGTCATCAAGGAAGGACACACAACATCGACGTCTAGGACGGAGCGTCACACTAGGCAGCAGAAACTTCGAGGTAGTCAAGGACTTCGTCTACCTCGGCTCCGCGGTAAATAGGGACAAAAAAACCAGTACCGAAATAAAACGCAGAATCACTCTTGTCAATCGCTGTTTCTTTGGGCTCAAGAGGCAATTGAGTAATAAAGCCCTCTCTCGAAAGACGAAGCTCACTTTATATAACAGTTTGATCATTCCAGTCTTACTTTATGGCGCGGAATCTTGGACGTTAGCAAAGGCGGATGAGGAAGCCCTTAGTCTTTTCGAAAGAAAAGTTTTGCGTGCGATTTTTGGTCCTGTTTGTGTTGTTTGCGGCATCTGGAGGTGAAGATTTAATGACGAACTCTATGGGCTGTACAGGGACATGCGCCTGGTCAAGCGTCTACGGATACAACGCTTAAGATGACTAGGCCATGTAGAGCGTATGGAAACCACTGCTCCGGCCCGGAAAGTCTTTGAATCCGTGCCATTGGGACAATGCAACAGAGGACGACCTAGACTAAAGTGGCGCACACAAGTGGAGAAGGACCTCAACCAACTTGGAGTGCGCAACTGGAGACAGCTAGCGAAAGATCGTGCTGGCTGGAGAGGCATGTTGGTTGAGGCCCAGATCCACCCCGGACTGTAGCGCCACAAGAAGAAGAAGTTGGTACTAATAAGTGTGTTTTTGGCATGGGTCGTAAACGTCCCCGTGGGCAGACATGTATCCTGTATGCAAGAAATAATACAATAGTGAACAGACATTTTTTTATTACACATATTGCATTAGGAATGAAATTCGATGAAACATTTGTCATGAAGATTAGCATTGCATTTTCTACACATTTTAATCGTTTTATTTTTGCAAACTGCACACCGTCTACGAATTTGACCTGTAATTATAGAATGTTCCGATGATGTTTTGCGTACGGAAGCTGAAATGGTTCTTGCAACATTTTGTAAGGGTCCAGGTTGCGATCTTATAACTACGTATTTTAACAATAAGGATCTAGCGATACTGCGCGGAATTCTAGAGTTATATGCTATTTGCGCCATGTGATTTAGCGACAATGGAATTATTTATGTTACGTCGATTAGCCATAATAGTATAGGCATATACTATTTTTCCCCTTATACCTATACGATCTGCTCCAATATTGGCATCAAGTCGGCCTACCCCGCCCATGGATTTATTCAATTGGCTGATAACATTCGGTTGATCAATATCTCAATATCTACCCTCCGTTTAGCAGCGCCCGATTGTCTCTTAGCATTTTGTAAAGGATCAACACCATACTCATTTGACAACAACGTCACCACATTACTATCATTGTATCTAAGAGCACATATGTTGTCATTTGTGTCGAGTTTGAAATCATAAGAACTTCTTTCTTTTTTTTTGCAACATTTCAACTCGATTTTGGCCAACTGTTCCAGTAACTTTTATATTTTTCTCACTCAAGTTACTTACTTTTAGTGGAGATGGTAAAAAAGTTATCACAAAATACTGAAAACTGAGTATCTGAGAAAGCCTTTTGTGTGATTGTTTTGTAACAACATGCTCACCCAACCTATTTCCAATATTCATTCTTCCAGAGTGTCCCTGATACATATCTGCTTGCAGACTGTATCCTAGGCATGTAGCTGCCACCCAGGCTTTGAAGTCAAAGCGTATGGGCTTGCCGCGAAAATGTTTTTTACAGCCATGTCTACAATAATTAGGTACCAAGGAATCATCAACACTGATATTTTTTCGGTTGGTGTATATAACAGAAATTTTTCGTTCAAACAATCAAGTTATGGACATAATGGCTAAGGAGTTTGTCACCTTTGTTTTGGTTTTCATTTTTTGCTACATGCAAATATCGAAATATTTCCTCAAATCCATTACGTCTCATCGATTTAGAAATCAAGACGTTGTGCGTATCTTAGTTCCCCTTACATTCGACATCTTGGAAGTGTAGCATAACCACTCAAGATAAGGATTCCAATAAAACAATATATTTCTTTAGTAGTTACAGAAAACTTAATGCTTCTTTGGTAATTTTGAGCATATTTGACGTTATTGTTGATGATGTGAGCAATCAAGAAGTTCACTTTCATTTGAAACTGTTGTTATAGAGCGTGGCAGTGGATTCTGCGATTCATTGTTTTTTGTTGTAAAATCTGAGATAATCCACTTTCGAGGTTTTTTTTTATTTCCCGCTTTTTGCCTTTACATGGAATGTTAATGGTTTTTCGTGGCCGCCGTGGGGTAGTGGGTAGAATCCGACGCTAACACGTCGAAGGGTCTAGGTTCGACTTCCAGCTCAATACCAATTTTTCGAATTTTTCACGGCACCACCTCCTTCGAGCTGCTGACAACACTCAAAGAGTAATAACTGTCTAAGAAAGCTCCTCAAACTTCGCCGTTCGCAGTCGGCAAAATACTGTAGGTCCCTTTTACTCGTGAGAGAACACTAGCGCGCACTACACGAGTAGTTGATGAGCAAGCTAGGACCTGGTCCCCTGTGGACTGTCGCGACATACAATTATTATTATTATTATTATGGAATGGTTTTTGGCTCAACGGATTCAGGCTCTTCCTCGCAGTTTATATTTATTATCAATTCAGCTAAAGCAAATAACTGCACGTTGTTAAATCTGTCGGCATTAGTATCTTCCTTCCCACCTGAGTCACCATCGGACATTGCACAGTTTCCAGGAGGGTCAATATAAAAATCAACTTCCCTCCAAACCATCGATGATATTTAAAATTTTATGAGTAAGTGAACCGCGACGATACCCGAAAAATTCAATATCTAGTTACTCAAATGCCCACGTTTTCAATCCATTTCATTTTCACCGCATAAATCTCATACAAAAATTAATGTAACCTCTTTTTATAAAGGGTGTCCCAACAAGAAAGCAAGATTTAAATTTTAAATAAAACGCAAATATTTAAAAAATTCTTTATTATATCGTATAGACAGGATGAGGTCATGTGTGGAATAACACATCGTTCAGATGGCCACCGCGGCTTTGCTGGCACATACGCGATCTTTTAATTAAATTTTTAATGACCGTTTTGCATAAATGCTGCGGTATTTTTTGAATGCTGTGTCCAATTTCCTCTTTTAAAGCCTGAGTCGTCTTCGGCTTATTCGCATAAACCATCGATTTCAAAAAACCCCAAAGAAAAAGTCCAATGGTGTTAAATCGCACCAATTCTGGTCTCCAAAACGCGAAATAACACGACCGGGAAATGACTGATCCAGCAATTGAATTGTTTCTCTGGCTGTATAAAATGTGGCGCCGTCTTGTTGAAACCACATCCCCTCCACATTCATTTCTTCAATTCTAGGCACGAAAAAATTGGCATAGTGGATTATGAAACACAAATTTGCTGAGCTCGGGGTCGAATTGAGGTGGACGGAGTTTGAGCGACATCATCAGGTACTGCTGCGATATTTTCGGTCGATCGACCTGGTCGAAGGCGCGTTGTTGTCTTTACATCAGTTACAGACCCACTTTCAGCAAACTTTTCCACTAATCGCTTTACAGTTGACTCTTTTGGAGCATTATTGTAACCCCAAATTGATCGCAATTTGCGAACTGTAGCCACAAAACTTTCATCATGTTGGTAAAACAATTTCACAATGAGAATGCGTTCTTCATTCGTGTAGCGGTCTATTTTTATTAGCCTTATACCTTCTATTAACAAAAAATAATAATTGTTAAAATGCCAAACAATGACAATTCGAATGGCGCTAAATTTAAATCTTCCGTTCTTGTTGGGACACCCAGTCAGTAAAGATGAACAACTACAGAATACTCACGTTTGAAATTGATTTTCTTTTAGTTGAATACACAACAAATTCAACGCCTCCTATTTCAAATTATCGTATACACCTCTATGTTGCAAGTAAACAGCAGATTTTTTAAATTTCTTATTGTTATATTATATATATCTAACAATTTGCAAAAACTAGATAAGTCGGTAGTTTTCAACCCACTGGACATTTGTGGGAGTCTATGCAAGCCATCAGGTAAAGAAGTTTCAAGCAGCGATCCATGTCTTCCTAATTAAAAAATACGTTAGCATGTGGAGGGTGTAAGCCAAAAGCCGCCATAACCAATCAAGTTGGAATGTTCTGATGAATTTCGTGACATCGGGTTGCTATTCGAAAAACAGGCAGTGTAAAATTCTCAAGAACTCGTTATTCCAGTTTCGTATAGAAAAAACACTCTTATTTGTAACTCTATTCTATATTGCTGTGGCAAAAAATTGACAGCATAATTCATGAGGGTAAAATCAATAAAGTAGAATTTAATGCTTCTAAGACCCGGAGATATCTTGTGTCAATAATTCGAAACAAACAGAAATTATCCACGATTGGCTATATAGTTGTTGAAACCGTATATTGTATGTGTATCCATTCAATCCTAAGTTGGAAGTATCACATATTTGACACCACGAGCGAAATGTCTAGGTTGCTTAAAGTGATGCAACCAATGTTTCACTTCTTTTCATCCAGCTTCAATATGTAAGCTGTATATTAGCCCAATACTTAAGCTCAACGCTGGTCTGGAATCTTCGCTGCATATACTAGATAAAATTCAACAGCGAGCGATTAACTAATTGTGAATAATAATGCTTCAAAGTCAATTGACTCACTTGAACATCGACGTAATGTTGCGTCTTCAACACTTTTCCATCGCCAGTTCAAAACAAAGAATGCTACAAGCTAAACGTTTTTAATATCGCAATTCTCTACTTCGACAGGTAAACTGAAAAAGAACCATACCTTAAAAGAACGCACGACAGCACAATACCTGCATCAAACTAAAGCTTAGAACTAGACACAGTTAGAGCTTTATCAAGCTGTAAGCAGTGCCTGAAGTAGCATTTGTCTGCAATTCTATTTTTCACTTATTGAGAGAATAAATAAGTGAAATCTGAGAATTACAATTTCAATGTCCTGCTTCAGTTGCAGTTAATGCCCTAAAAAGGACATTTTCCGGCGCGTTGCGTTGCGTTGTGATATTTTTTCGATATCTATTTCGAACTCGCCTACAGAAATACAAATTAAATAAAATTCAGAATTTGTACGGGTTGCGGAAGAATCATAAACGGCTATAGGAATAGCTGCTCATATTAAATTTGTAAGGAAAATTAATGTTACAATTGCAGGCGAATTTCTTTGTATTAGGTAAATTTGATAAGTTATTAAATCACCTGACTCCTAAAATGATTCGTCAAATGGTTCATTTAAGTAACTAATCAAGAGGCCGATCGCGGCGCGCCCGCCCTGAAAAGAAAGAACCAAAACCTGAAAAGAAAAGAGCAGAATCCTACCTAGCCTCAGGACACCTGTTCGGGTCCTGAGGGGTCCCCTACCTAGCCTCAGAGGCAGCTGTTTGCTGCCTTGAGGGGGTTATAAGAAAAATTATTTCCGCAAAAAGTTTAATGTATATTAGGACATGCATGCCCGGTCACGGAATTTATTCAAACTTTTTTTCATAAGGATGTAAAAATACAAAAATAATAAAATTGATAGAAATGGACTTACCACATTCTTTCCTCAGGCACCGCCGTGCCTTAATCTGCCTTTTGGTTTTCTGCTTGAATATAGCTCCCACGCATTAATTGATACAGCTGACACAGGAGGCAGGATTTCAAGCTGGAAGATGGATGCTGGATTTGAATAGACACAAATATTTCTTACTGCGAAATCCCTAGAAATGCCTAATCTTAGTAACAGAAAGTCGTTCTAAATGTAACATTATCAGTGGACTGTCTATTTAGCCTGTTTGCGGCTTTGAGCAATTTCAGTGAATGTAACCCTGAACTGAAGTAAAGGCTTGGACAAACTTGAAGGACAGGACTTCCCAGAACTACGAACGAACAGGATGTTGCCTATCTTAATGCGATACCAACCATCCGTTCGTTGTCTACTCTACTTTAAAGAAAGCGCCCTGCAACTCCGGCTTGTCAAGCTTGATGAGAGGCTTTCCAACTACTACAAACGAACAGGATGTTGTCTATCTTAATTTGATGCATATCATCCGTTCGTTTTCTAATCTACATCTAAGAGGAAAGCACCATTCAACCCTGGCTTGACAAGCTTGGTGAGGAGCCTTCATATAACTACTAAGATGGGAAGTGTCCTATACTGTGCCCAACTGTATTCAGTAACTTCAGTGTTACTTCACACGAATAGCTCAAGGCGTGAATAAGCTGAGAGTAAACTTCCGCGAGACTTCTTTAAAGTAGAGGAGCGACATAATTAAACAAGACTACAGAACCGAACCAAACCGCCCGTCCGTAATCTCAAAGGCAGTGAAGGCCTGTAGGTAGTGCACGAAGGTAGTGCACGAAGGTAAACACGTACCGAACCGCATGGTTGTAACCGTGACATGAACGTGAAGTGCCGACCAATCTAACCTCTGCATAAAAAGCAGGCTTGTCGATCGATCGAACTATGAAACAAATAAAAAGAGTAATATCCGACGACGAACGTTCGAATAGAGTACAGCACCGAAACGAATCCCAAGGTACGCAAATATGGACAAGCTTGTTCGTTTTTCATAAACTGAATAATTTAAGTGTAAGCCCCATGTCGTTCACAATCATGAGCAACTTCTGCGTGGGTTGCATTAACCAAAGAGCAAAAGCGGAAGCAAACTGGAGGAAAGAACCTTCGACTACTTCAAACGGAGGGGATGTTGTCTATCTTAACGCGATGCATATGATCCCTCCATTGTCTACTCTACTTGAAGAGGAAGGCGCTCTGCAACCCTGGCTTGACAAGCTTGATGAGAGGCTTTCCGACTACTACAAACGAATAGGATGTTGTCTATCTTAATTTGATGCATATCATCCATTCGTTTTCTAATCTACTTCTAAGATGAAAGCACCATTCAACCCCGGCTTGTCAAGCTTGATGAGAGGCCTTCCGACTACAATTAACCGACTGGATGTTGTCCATCCGTTGCCTACTTTACTATAATAGGTCTCTGCAACTCCGGCTGGACAAGCTTGATGAAAGGCTTTTCGACTACCATGAGCGAAAAAACCACTCCAAAAAGGAAAGCCCTTCAATCCTGGCTGGACAAGCTTGATGAAAGATCTTCAACTTATTATAAGCGAACAAGGCGCTTCTAAGACAAAAGACTTTCAACCCCGGCTTGTCAAGCTCGATGAGAGACCTTCCAGCTACTGCAAGCGAACGAAGCGCTTCTAAGAGAGAAGTCTTTCAACCCTGGCTTGTCGTGCTTGATGAGAGACCTTCCAAGTGAACAAAGCACTTCTTTGAGGAAAGACTTTCAACCCCGGCTTGTCAGGCTTGATGAAAGGTTTTCCAACTACTATGTATAAACGATCAAAGCATTTCAACCCTGGCTCTCCAAGCTTGATGAAAGACCTTTCAACTACTGTAAGCGAACAAAGCGCTTTCAAGAGGAAAGACTTTCAACCCTGGCTCGGTAAGCTCGATGAAGGATCATCTTTTTACAAAAGCTAACAAAACGCTTCTATGAGGAAAACCTTTCAACCCTGGCTTGACAGGCTTGATGAAAGACCCTCTGTCTACTACGAGCGAACAGAATGTCATCTATAATATTGTGACGGACATCATCTATTGATCGTTTTATCTTATCCTAAGGGGAAGCGCCCGTCGTGTCCGGCCTATCTGGCTCCATTCAGCAACTTCAAACGAAGCGCTGTTGGCGCTGACAGGCTCGGAGGAGAGGACTTCCGACTACGAACGGACGGGATGTTCTACATCTTAATGCGATGCATTCCACCCGTCCGTTTTCTACACTTAGCCTAAGTGGAAGTGCCCGTCGAGTCCGGCTAGTCTGACTCCATTCAGCAACTTCAAACGAAGTGCTGTTGGCGCTGACAGGCTCGGAGGAGAGGACTTCCGACTACGAACGGACGGGATGTTCTACATCTTAATGCGATGCATTCCACCCGTCCGTTTTCTACACTTAGCCTAAGTGGAAGTGCCCGTCGAGTCCGGCTAGTCTGACTCCATTCAGCAACTTCAAACGAAGTGCTGTTGGCGCTGACAGGCTCGGAGGAGAGGACTTCCGACTACGAACGGACGGGATGTTCTACATCTTAATGCGATGCATTACACCCGCCCGTTTTCTACACTTAGCCTAAGAGGAAGTGCCCGTCGAGTCCAGCCAGTCTGGCTCCACTCAGCTACTTCAGAAGAAGTGCTGTTGGCGCTGACAGGCTTGGAGAACGAACCTTCCAACTACTACGACCGAAAAGGATGATGTCCGTCACAATATTACTTGCGCCATCCGTCCGTTGCCTACCCTACGTCTACATGGAAAGAACTATTCAACCCCAGTTTGCCTTTGTCGCTAAGCATTTTTGGTGTAACCCCATATGAAGAGCTCAATGAGCAAATGAGCAAATGAGCAAATAAGCAAACGAGCTCCGAGAACTTAAACGTTCGCGACCTCGGTCTAAGAAAAACAAAAGCGGAAGTAGTGACATATAAAGAGCGTGCCTATACGCAGGACATCTGATGTAAGTCTGAGGAGGTTTAGAGTTTAACTTCTATAGCTTGCTTTTGCATCTACTTAAAATCGTCAAGTGCACCGAATGGCGGCTATCAGCAAAATAATAAATTTGCCGATGAGAGCTTTTGGTTTTCGAAAACGTCGAAAAGAGGACCGCAATGTACTTACCCGTCGTCGATGAACGGAACGGACGGTGGATTTTAGTCGCCTCTTACGACAGGCATGCCTACCTCGGGCATATTCTAACCCCTGCCCGAAGGGGTGCTTAACTCGCTCACGCGCCTATACGTCTTTATTCTTCAGGGAGAGGCCGCGGCTTTTGCTCTAAATTTGTTAATACTGCTTGGAGGCTCAAACTTTGTCAAGTTCTGATCGCTTGCCGAAGCAGCAATATTTTTCTCCACTTATTATGAGGACAAATAATGTGGAACCTCTGAATTACAATATCAATGTCCTGCTTCAGCCGCAGTTAATGCCCAAAAAAGGATATATTTCGGGGCGTCGTTTGTTTCTAACTTTATATAACTGTGGCTTCTGACGTGAAACAATTGACAGCATAATTCATGAGGGTAAAATCAATAAAGTAGAATTTAATGCTTCTAAGACCCGGAGATATCTTGTGTCAATAATTCGAAACAAACAGCCATTATCCACGATTGGCTATATAGTTGTTGAAACCGTATATTGTATGTGTATCCATTCAATCCTAAGTTGGAAGTATCACATATTTGACACCACGAGCGAAATGTCTAGGTTGCTTAAAGTGATGCAACCAATGTTTCACTTCTTTTTATCCAGCTTCAATATGTAAGCTGTATATTAGCCCAATACTTAAGCTCAACGCTGGTCTGGAAACTTCGCTGCGTATACTAGATAAAATTCAACAGCGAGCGATTAACTAATTGTGAATAATAATGCTTCAAAGTCAATTGACTCACTTGAACATCGACGTAATGTTGCGTCTTCAACACTTTTCCATCGCCAGTTCAAAACAAAGAATGCTACAAGCTAAACGTTTTTAATATCGCAATTCTCTACTTCGACATGTAAACTGAAAAAGAACCATACCTTAAAAGAACGCACGACAGCACAATACCTGCATCAAACTAAAGCTTAGAACTAGACACAGTTAGAGCTTTATCAAGCTGTAAGCAGTGCCTGAAGTAGCATTTGTCTGCAATTCTATTTTTCACTTATTGAGAGAATAAATAAGTGAAATCTGAGAATTACAATTTCAATGTCCTGCTTCAGTTGCAGTTAATGCCCTAAAAAGGACATTTTCCGGCGCGTTGCGTTGCGTTGTGATATTTTTTCGATATCTATTTCGAACTCGCCTACAGAAATACAAATTAAATAAAATTCAGAATTTGTACGGGTTGCGGAAGAATCATAAACGGCTATAGGAATAGCTGCTCATATTAAATTTGTAAGGAAAATTAATGTTACAATTGCAGGCGAATTTCTTTGTATTAGGTAAATTTGATAAGTTATTAAATCACCTGACTCCTAAAATGATTCGTCAAATGGTTCATTTAAGTAACTAATCAAGAGGCCGATCGCGGCGCGCCCGCCCTGAAAAGAAAGAACCAAAACCTGAAAAGAAAAGAGCAGAATCCTACCTAGCCTCAGGACACCTGTTCGGGTCCTGAGGGGTCCCCTACCTAGCCTCAGAGGCAGCTGTTTGCTGCCTTGAGGGGGTTATAAGAAAAATTATTTCCGCAAAAAGTTTAATGTATATTAGGACATGCATGCCCGGTCACGGAATTTATTCAAACTTTTTTTCATAAGGATGTAAAAATACAAAAATAATAAAATTGATAGAAATGGACTTACCACATTCTTTCCTCAGGCACCGCCGTGCCTTAATCTGCCTTTTGGTTTTCTGCTTGAATATAGCTCCCACGCATTAATTGATACAGCTGACACAGGAGGCAGGATTTCAAGCTGGAAGATGGATTTTGGATTTGAATAGACACAAATATTTCTTACTGCGAAATCCCTAGAAATGCCTAATCTTAGTAACAGAAAGTCGTTCTAAATGTAACATTATCAGTGGACTGTCTATTTAGCCTGTTTGCGGCTTTGAGCAATTTCAGTGAATGTAACCCTGAACTGAAGTAAAGGCTTGGACAAACTTGAAGGACAGGACTTCCCAGAACTACGAACGAACAGGATGTTGCCTATCTTAATGCGATACCAACCATCCGTTCGTTGTCTACTCTACTTTAAAGAAAGCGCCCTGCAACTCCGGCTTGTCAAGCTTGATGAGAGGCTTTCCAACTACTACAAACGAACAGGATGTTGTCTATCTTAATTTGATGCATATCATCCGTTCGTTTTCTAATCTACATCTAAGATGAAAGCACCATTCAACCCTGGCTTGACAAGCTTGGTGAGGAGCCTTCATATAACTACTAAGATGGGAAGTGTCCTATACTGTGCCCAACTCTATTCAGTAACTTCAGTGTTACTTCACACGAATAGCTCAAGGCGTCAATAAGCTGAGAGTAAACTTCCGCGAGACTTCATTTAAAGTAGAGGAGCGACATAATTAAATAAGACTACAGAACCGAACCGCCCGTCCGTAATCTCAAAGGCAGTGAAGGCTTGAAGGTAGTGCACGAAGGTAAACACGTACCGAACCGCATGGTTGTAACCATGGCATGAACGTGAAGTGCCGACCAATCTAACCTCTGCATAAAAAGCAGGCTTGTCGATCGATCGAATTATGAAACAAATAAAAAGAGTAATATCCGACGACGAACGTTCGAATAGAGTACAGCACCGAAACGAGTCCCAAGGTACGCAAATACGGACAAGCTTGTTCGTTTTTCATAAACGGAATAATTTAAGTGTAAGCCCCATGTCGTTCACAATCATGAGCAACTTCTGCGTGGGTTACATTAACCAAAGAGCGAAAGCGGAAGCAAACTGGAGGAAAGGACCTTCGACTACTTCAAACGGAGGGGATGTTGTCTATCTTAACGCGATGCATATGATCCCTCCATTGTCTACTCTACTTGAAGAGGAAGGCGCTCTGCAACCCTGGCTTGACAAGCTTGATGAGAGGCTTTCCGACTACTACAAACGAATAGGATGTTGTCTATCTTAATTTGATGCATATCATCCATTCGTTTTCTAATCTACTTCTAAGATGAAAGCACCATTCAACCCCGGCTTGTCAAGCTTGATGAGAGGCCTTCCGACTACAATTAACCGACTGGATGTTGTCCATCTTAATGTGATACACACCATCTGTCCGTTGCCTACTTTACTATAATAGGTCTCTGCAACTCCGGCTGGACAAGCTTGATGAAAGGCTTTTCGACTACCATGAGCGAAAAAACCACTCCAAAAAGGAAAGCCCTTCAATCCTGGCTGGACAAGCTTGATGAAAGATCTTTAACTTATTATAAGCGAACAAGGCGCTTCTAAGACAAAAGACTTTCAACCCCGGCTTGTCAAGCTCGATGAGAGACCTTCCAGCTACTGCAAGCGAACGAAGCGCTTCTAAGAGAGAAGCTTTTCAACCCTGGCTTGTCGTGCTTGATGAGAGACCTTCCAAGTGAACAAAGCACTTCTTTGAGGAAAGACTTTCAACCCCGGCTTGTCAGGCTTGATGAAAGGTTTTCCAACTACTATGTATAAACGATCAAAGCCTTTCAACCCTGGCTCTCCAAGCTTGATGAAAGACCTTTCAACTACTGTAAGCGAACAAAGCGCTTTCAAGAGGAAAGACTTTCAACCCTGGCTCGGTAAGCTCGATGAAGGATCATCTTTTTACAAAAGCGAACAAAACGCTTCTATGAGGAAAACCTTTCAACCCTGGCTTGACAGGCTTGATGAAAGACCCTCTGTCTACTACGAGCGAACAGAACGTCATCTATAACATTGTGACGGACATCATCCATTGATCGTCTTGTCTTATCCTAAGGGGAAGCGCCCGTCGTGTCCGGCTTGTCTGGCTCCATTCAGCAACTTCAAACGAAGCGCTGTTGGCGCTGACAGGCTCGGAGGAGAGGACTTCCGACTACGAACGGACAAGATGTTCTACATCTTAATGCGATGCATTCCACCCGTCCGTTTTCTACACTTACCCTAAGCGGAAGTGCCCGTCGAGTCCGGCTAGTCTGACTCCATTCAGCAACTTCAAACGAAGTGCTGTTGGCGCTGACAGGCTCGGAGGAGAGGACTTCCGACTACGAACGGACGGGATGTTCTACATCTTAATGCGATGCATTCCACCCGTCCGTTTTCTACACTTAGCCTAAGTGGAAGTGCCCGTCGAGTCCGGCTAGTCTGACTCCATTCAGCAACTTCAAACGAAGTGCTGTTGGCGCTGACAGGCTCGGACGAGAGGACTTCCGACTACGAATGGACATGATGTTCTACATCTTAATGCGATACATTCCACCCGTCCGTTTTCTACACTTAGCCTAAGTGGAAGTGCCCGTCGAGTCCGGCTTGTCTGACTCCATTCAGCAACTTGAAACGAAGTGCTGTTGGCGCTGACAGGCTCGGAGGAGAGGACTTCCGACTACGAACGGACGGGATGTTCTACATCTTAATGCGATGCATTCCACCCGTCCGTTTTCTACACTTAGCCTAAGAGGAAGTGCCCGTCGGGTCTATCCAGTCTGGCTCCACTCAGCTACTTCAGAAGAAGTGCTGTTGGCGCTGACAGGCTTGGAGAACGAACCTTCCAACTACTACGACCGAAAAGGATGATGTCCGTCACAATATTACTTGCGCCATCCGTCCGTTGCCTACCCTACGTCTACATGGAAAGAACTATTCAACCCCAGTTTGCCTTTGTCGCTAAGCATTTTTGGTGTAACCCCATATGAAGAGCTCAATGAGCAAATGAGCAAATGAGCAAATGAGCAAATGAGCAAATGAGCAAATGAGCAAATGAGCAAACGAGCTCCGAGAACTTAAACGTTCGCGACCTCGGCCTAAGAAAAACAAAAGCGGAAGTAGTGACATATAAAGAGCGTGCCTATCCGCAGGACATCTTATGTAAGTCTGAGGAGGTTTAGAGTTTAACTTCTATAGCTTGCTTGTGCACCTACTTAAAATCGTCAAGTGCACCGAATGGCGGCTATCAGCAAAATAATAAATTTGCCGATGAGAGCTTTCGGTTTTCGAAAACGTCGAAAAGAGGACCGCAATGTACTTACCCGTCGTCGATGAACGGAACGGACGGTGGATTTTAGTCGCCTCTTACGACAGGCATGCCTACCTCGGGCATATTCTAACCCCTGCCCGAAGGGGTGCTTAACTCGCTCACGCGCCTATACGTCTTTATATACTCAGGGAGAGGCCGCGGCTTTTGCTCTAAATTTGTTAATACTGCTTGGAGGCTCAAACTTTGTCAAGTTCTGATCGCTTGCCGAAGCAGCAATATTTTTCTCCACTTATTATGAGGACAAATAATGTGGAACCTCTGAATCGCAATATCAATGTCCTGTTTCAGCCGCAGTTAATGCCCAAAAAAGGATATATTCCGGGGCGCTGTTTGTATCTAACTCTATATTACTGTGGCTTCTGACGTTAAAAAATTGACAGCATAATTCATGAGGGTAAAATCAATAAAGTAGAATTTAATGCTTCTAAGACCCGGAGATATCTTGTGTCAATAATTCGAAACAAACAGCCATTATCCACGGTTGGCTATAGAGTTGTTGAAACCGTATATTGTATGTGTATCCATTCAATCCTAAGTTGGAAGTATCACATATTTGACACCACGAGCGAAATGTCTAGGTTGCTTAAAGTGATGCAACCAATGTTTCACTTCTTTTTATCCAGCTACAATATGTAAGCTGTACATAAGCCCAATACTTAATCTCAACGCTGGTCTGGAAACTTCGTTGCGTATACTAGATGAAATTCAATAGCGAGCGGTTAACTAATTGTGAATAATAATGCTTCAAAGTCAATTGACTCTCTTGAACATCGACGTAATGTTGCGTCTTCAACACTTTTCCATCGCCAGTTCAAAACAAAGAATACTACAAGCTAAACGTTTTTAATATCGCAATTCTCTACTTCGACATGTAAGCTGAAAAAGAACCATACCTTAAAAGAACTCACGACAGCACAATACCTGCATCAAACTAAAGCTTAGAACTAGACACAGTTAGAGCTTTATCAAGCTGTAAGCAGTGCCTGAAGTAGCATTTGTCTGCAATTCTATTTTTCACTTATTGAGAGAATAAATAAGTGAAATCTGAGAATTACAATTTCAATGTCCTGCTTCAGTTGCAGTTAATGCCCTAAAAAGGGCATTTTCCGCCGCATTGCGTTGCGTTGTGATATTTTTTCGACACCTATTCCGATGCGGATTTCGATATCTATTTCGAACTCGCCTACAGAAATACAAAATTAATAAAATTCAGAATTTGTACGGGTTGCGGAAGAATCATAAACGGCTATAGGAATAGCTGCTCATATTAAATTTGTAAGGAGAATTAATGTTACAATTGCAGGCGAATTTCTTTGTATTAGGTAAATTTGATAAGTTATTAAATCACCTGACTCCTAAAATGATTCGTCAAATGGTTCATTTAAGTAACTAATCAAGAGGCAGATCGCGACGCGCCCGTCCTGAAAAGAAAGAACCAAAACCTGAAAAGAAAAGAGCAGAATCCTACCTAGCCTCAGGACACCTGTTCGGGTCCTGAGGGGTCCCCTACCTAGCCTCAGAGGCAGCTGTTTGCTGCCTTGAGGGGGTTATAAGAAAAATTATTTCCGCAAAAAGTTAAATGTATATTAGGACATGCATGCCCGGTCACAAAATTTATTGAAATTTATTTTCTAAAAATACAAAAATAACAAAATTGATAGAAATGGACTTACCACTTTCTTTCGTCAGGCACCGCCGTGCCTTAATCTGCCTTTTGGTTTTCTGCTTGAATATAGCTCCCACGCATTCATTGATACAGCTGACACAGGAGGCAGGATTTCAAGCTGGAAGATGGATGCTGGATTGGAATAGACACAAATATTTCTTACTGCGAAATCCCTAGAAATGCCTAATCTTAGTAAAAGAAAGTCGTTCTAAATTTAACATTATCAGTGGACTGTCTATTTAGCCTGTTTGCGGCTTTGAGCAATTTCAGTGAATGTAACCCTGAACTGAAGTAAAGGCTTGGACAAACTTGAAGGACAGGACTTCCCAGAACTACGAACGAACAGGATGTTGCCTATCTTAATGCGATACCAACCATCCATTCGTTGTCTACTCTACTTTAAAGAAAGCGCCCTGCAACTCCGGCTTGTCAAGCTTGATGAGAGGCTTTCCAACTACTACAAACGAATAGGATGTTGTCTATCTTAATTTGATGCATATCATCCGTTCGTTTTCTAATCTACATCTAAGAGGAAAGCACCATTCAACCCTGGCTTGACAAGCTTGGTGAGGAGCCTTCATATAACTACTAAGATGGGAAGTGTCCTATACTGTGCCCAACTGTATTCAGTAACTTCAGTGTTACTTCACACGAATAGCTCAAGGCGTGAATAAGCTGAGAGTAAACTTCCGCGAGACTTCATTTAAAGTAGAGGAGCGACATAATTAAATAAGACTACAGAACCGAACCCAACCGCCCGTCCGTAATCTCAAAGGCAGTGAAGGCCTGAAGGTAGTGCACGAAGGTAAACACATACCGAACCACCGCATGGTTGTAACCGTGGCATGAACGTGAAGTGCCGACCAATCTAACCCCTGCATAAAAAGCAGGCTTGTCCATCGATCGAACTATGAAACAAATAAAAAGAGTAGTATCCGACGACGAACGTTCGAATAGAGTACAGCACCGAAACGAATCCCAAGGTACGCAAATACGGACAAGCTTGTTCGTTTTTCATAAACTGAATAATTTATGTGTAAGCCCCATGTCGTTCACAATCATGAGCAACTTCTGCGTGGGTTACATTAACCAAAGAGCGAAAGCGGAAGCAAACTGGAGGAAAGGACCTTCGACTACTACAAACGGAGGGGATGTGGTCTATCTTAACGCGATGCATATGATCCCTCCATTGTCTACTCTACTTGAAGAGGAAGGCGCTCTGCAACCCTGGCTTGGCAAGCTTGATGAGAGGCTTTCCGACTACTACAAATGAATAGGATGTTGTCTATCTTAATTTGATGCATATCATCCATTCGTTTTCTAATCTACTTCTAAGATGAAAGCACCATTCAACCCCGGCTTGTCAAGCTTGATGAGAGGCCTTCCGACTACAATTAACCGACTGGATGTTGTTCATCTTAATGTGTTACACACCATCTGTCCGTTGCCTACTTTACTATAATAGGTCTCTGCAACTCCGGCTGGACAAGCTTGATGAAAGGCTTTTCGACTACCATGAGCGAAAAAACCACTCCAAAAAGGAAAGCCCTTCAATCCTGGCTGGACAAGCTTGATGAAAGATCTTCAACTTATTATAAGCGAACAAGGCGCTTCTAAGACAAAAGACTTTCAACCCCGGCTTGTCAAGCTCGATGAGAGACCTTCCAGCTACTGCAAGCGTACGAAGCGCTTCTAAGAGAGAAGCCTTTCAACCCTGGCTTGTCGTGCTTGATGAGAGACCTTCCAAGTGAACAAAGCACTTCTTTGAGAAAAGACCTTCAACCCCGGCTTGTCAGGCTTGATGAAAGGTTTTCCAACTACTATGTATAAACGATCAAAGCCTTTCAACCCTGGCTCTCCAAGCTTGATGAAAGACCTTTCAACTACTGTAAGCGAACAAAGCGCTTTCAAGAGGAAAGACTTTCAACCCTGGCTCGGTAAGCTCGATGAAGGATCATCTTTTTACAAAAGCGAACAAAACGCTTCTATGAGGAAAACCTTTCAACCCTGGCTTGACAGGCTTGATGAAAGACCCTCTGTCTACTACGAGCGAACAGAATGTCATCTATAACATTGTGACGGACATCATCCATTGATCGTCTTGTCTTATCCTAAGGGGAAGCGCCCGTCGTGTCCGGCTTGTCTGGCTCCATTCAGCAACTTCAAACGAAGCGCTGTTGGCGCTGACAGGCTCGGAGGAGAGGACTCCCGACTACGAACGGACAAGATGTTCTACATCTTAATGCGATGCATTCCACCCGTCCGTTTTCTACACGTAGCCTAAGTGGAAGTGCCCGTCGAGTCCGGCTAGTCTAACTCCATTCAGCAACTTCAAACGAAGTGCTGTTGGCGCTGACAGGCTCGGAGGAGAGGACTTCCGACTACGAACGGACGGGATGTTCTACATCTTAATGCGATGCATTCCACCCGTCCGTTTTCTACACTTAGCCTAAGTGGAAGTGCCCGTCGAGTCCGGCTAGTCTGACTCCATTCAGCAACTTCAAACGAAGTGCTGTTGGCGCTGACAGGCTCGGAGGAGAGGACTTCCGACTACGAACGGACGGGATGTTCTACATCTTAATGCGATGCATTACACCCGCCCGTTTTCTACACTTAGCCTAAGAGGAAGTTCCCGTCGAGTCCAGCCAGTCTAGCTCCACTCAGCTACTTCAGAAGAAGTGCTGTTGGCGCTGACAGGCTTGGAGAACGAACCTTCCAACTACTACGACCGAAAAGGATGATGTCCGTCACAATATTACTTGCGCCATCCGTCCGTTGCCTACCCTACGTCTACATGGAAAGAACTATTCAACCCCAGTTTGCCTTAGTCGCTAAGCATTTTTGTTGTAACCCCATATGAAGAGCTCAATGAGCAAATGAGCAAGTGAGCAAATGAACAAATGAGCAAATGAACAAATAAGCAAACGAGCTTCGAGAACTTAAACGTTCGCGACCTCGGCCTAAGAAAAACAAAAGTGGAAGTAGTGACATACAAAGAGCGTGCCTATCCGCAGGACATCTTATGTAAGTCTGAGGAGGTTTAGAGTTTAACTTCTATAGCTTGCTTGTGCATCTACTTAAAATCGTCAAGTGGCGGCTATCAGCAAAATAATAAATTTGCCGATGAGAGCTTTCGGTTTTCGAAAACGTCGAAAAGAGGACCGCAATGTACTTACCCGTCGTCGATGAACGGAACGGACGGTGGATTTTAGTCGCCTCTTACGACAGGCATGCCTACCTCGGGCATATTCTAACCCCTGCCCGAAGGGGTGCTTAACTCGCTCACGCGCCTATACGTCTTTATATACTCAGGGAGAGGCCGCGGCTTTTGCTCTAAATTTGTTAATACTGCTTGGAGGCTCAAACTTTGTCAAGTTCTGATCGCTTGCCGAAGCAGCAATATTTTTCTCCACTTATTATGAGGACAAATAATGTGGAACCTCTGAATTGCAATACCAATGTCCTGCTTCAGCCGCAGTTAATGCCCAAAAAAGGATATATTTCGGGGCGTCGTTTGTTTCTAACTTTATATAACTGTGGCTTCTGACGTGAAACAATTGACAGCATAATTCATGAGGGTAAAATCAATAAAGTAGAATATAATGCTTCTAAGACCCGGAGATATCTTGTGTCAATAATTCGAAACAAACAGCCATTATCCACGATTGTATGTGTATCCATTCAATCCTAAGTTGGAAGTATCACATATTTGACACCACGAGCGAAATGTCTAGGTTGCTTAAAGTGATGCAACCAATGTTTCACTTCTTTTTATCCAGCTACAATATGTAAGCTGTATATTAGCCCAATACTTAAGCTCAACGCTGGTCTGGAAACTTCGCTGCGTATACTAGATGAAATTCAATAGCGAGCGCTTAACTAATTGTGAATAATAATGCTTCAAAGTCAATTGACTCACATCGACGTAATGTTGCGTCTTCAACTCTTTTCCATCGCCACTTCGAAACAAAGAATGCTACAAGCTAAACGTTTTTAATATCGCAATTCTCTACTTCGACATGTAAACTGAAAAAGAACCATACCTTAAAAGAACGCACGACAGCACAATACCTGCATCAAACTAAAGCTTAAAACTAGACACAGTTAGAGCTTTATCAAGCTGTAAGCAGTGCCTGAAGTAGCATTTGTCTGCAATTCTATTTTTCACTTATTGAGAGAATAAATAAGTGAAATCTGAGAATTACAATTTCAATGTCCTGCTTCAGTTGCAGTTAATGCCCTAAAAAGGACATTTTCCGGCGCGTTGCGTTGCGTTGTGATATTTTTTCGACACCTATTCCGATGCGGATTTCGATATCTATTTCGAACTCGCCTACAGAAATACAAATTAAATAAAATTCAGAATTTGTACGGGTTGCGGAAGAATCATAAACGGCTATAGGAATAGCTGCTCATATTAAATTTGTAAGGAAAATTAATGTTACAATTGCAGGCGAATTTCTTTGTATTAGGTAAATTTGATAAGTTATTAAATCACCTGATTCCTAAAATGATTCGTCAAATGGTTCATTTAAGTAACTAATCAAGAGGCCGATCGCGACGCGCCCGCCCTGAAAAGAAAGAACCAAAACCTGAAAAGAAAAGCGCAGAATCCTACCTAGCCTCAGGACACCTGTTCGGGTCCTGAGGGGTCCCCTACCTAGCCTCAGAGGCAGCTGTTTGCTGCCTTGAGGGGGTTATAAGAAAAATTATTTCCGCAAAAAGTTTAATGTATATTAGGACATGCATGCCCGGTCACGGAATTTATTGAAACGTTTTTTCATAAGGATGTAAAAATACAAAAATAATAAAATTGATAGAAATGGACTTACCACTTTCTTTCGTCAGGCACCGCCGTGCCTTAATCTGCCTTTTAGTTTTCTGCTTGAATATAGCTCCCACGCTTTAATTGATACAGCTGACACAGGAGGCAGGATTTCAAGCTGGAAGATGGATGCTGGATTTGAATAGACACAAATATTTCTTACTGCGAAATCCCTAGAAATGCCTAATCTTAGTAACAGAAAGTCGTTCTAAATGTAACATTATCAGTGGACTGTCTATTTAACCTGTTTGCGGCTTTGAGCAATTTCAGTGAATGTAACCCTGAACTGAAGTAAAGGCTTGGACAAACTTGAAGGACAGGACTTCCCAGAACTACGAACGAACAGGATGTTGCCTATCTTAATGCGATACCAACCATCCGTTCGTTGTCTACTCTACTTTAAAGAAAGCGCCCTGCAACTCCGGCTTGTCAAGCTTGATGAGGGGCTTTCCAACTACTACAAACGAATGGAATATTGGCACAATGTGATGCATTCATCCGTTCGTTATCTACTCTACATCTAAGAAAGCCCTGCAACCCTGGCTAGTCAAGCTTGATGAGAGGCTTTCCGACTACTACAAACGAACAGGATGTTGTCTATCATAATTTGATGCATATCATTCGTTCGTTTTCTAATTTACATCTTGAGCTTGATGAGGAGCTCTCTGACTACTACAAACGAAAAGAATGTTGGCACTCACAATGTGAAGCATTCATTTCCTACAACCCTAACTTGACAAGCTTGATGAGGGGCCTTCAAATAACAACTAAGGTGGGAAGTGCCCTACAGTACTACTAAAATCAAATCAATGCAACACTACATACCAAGTACGGGACTAAATGCTAATAATGGAGGCGACTCGCCCGCTGGTTGTATGAATTGATGAGCTACTTGAAACCTGAATACCGAACCGACCCGCCCGTAATCCAAAAGGCAGTGGAGGCCTAATCACTTCGTGGAGCGGCATGACTTCATCGGAAGTCCAAGAAGGTAAGCATGTACCGAACCGCATGCTTGTAAACGTTGCATGGTCCTGAAGTGTCGACCATTTTTAACCATGCTTACCATAAGACATAAAAAGCAGAAAACAAAAAAGAAAATAAACAGACATATCGATCGATGGATGAGTATTTAATAGATGGATTGAAAAAAAAAAATATTTAAAAAGCTAATGGTGGAATAGTACCCGATGACATGCATTCGAATAGGCCGTACTATCAGCATAGGCTACGATTGCCAGTAGCCAGGACCAATGCATCCAGTAACCAACCACCAGCATCAATGCATCCAACATCAATGCATCCAGCATCAATGCATCCAGCATCAATGCATCCAGCATCAATGCATCCAGCACCCAGCAACCAGCATCAATGCATCCAGCAACCAGCATTAATGCATCCAGCATCCAGCAACCAGCAACCAGCAACCAGCAACTAGTAACCAGCATCCAGCATCCAGCATCCAGCATCCAGCATCCAGCATCCACATCAACACCATTCGGAGTACACGAGTACGGGGGAGTACGAAAAATATACGTCGACGACGAACGCCCACGACGTGCACCCCACGACGACCCGCGACAGACTAAACTTGCTCCCGCGCCTAGGCGACCTTATATATCCAGCAACCAGCATCAATGCATCCAGCAACCAGCAACCAGCAACCAGCAACCAGCATCCACATCAACACCATTCGGAGTACACGAGTACGGGCGAGTACGAAAAATATACGTCGACGACGAACGCCCACGACGTGCACCCCACAACGACCCGCGACAGACTAAACTTGCTCCCGCGCCTAGGCGACCTTATATATCCAGCAACCAGCATCAATGCATCCAGCAACCAGCAACCAGCAACCAGCAACCAGCATCCAGCATCCAGCATCCACATCAACACCATTCGGAGTACACGAGTACGGGCGAGTACGAAAAATATACGTCGACGACGAACGCCCACGACGTGCACCCCACGACGACCCGCGACAGACTAAACTCGCTCCCGCGCCTAGGCGACCTTATATACCCTCGGAGAGCCCGATTCGGCGACTCTTAATTTTTCACAATTTTGCAATATTTATTTTTGTCCCATCGGAATTTTAGTTTTCCTGTTGACTTTTTTGGAGTTGCATGAATTTTTTGGACTATTATAGACTGTACGAGAATAGGCGCAGATCCGTTTGCACGACTTTTAAGGATTTTTACCAAATTGAAACATTTTTCATGGTGATTGCTAAGGTTTTGCACCGATGAAACTTAATTTTGTAAACTTATAATCGGTGCATACGGTGGTGTCCAAATTAATGTCAAATTACCGAGTTATGAATGTCCTAAAAAAAGGATCAATTCATATACGTAACAAATATTCAACCAATTGCTTCTTGTTTTGCAAATGTTTTTGTAATTATAAATTCTTATAAAAGCCCCATATTAAGTGGTAAGCGTAAAAAACGTAAACAAAGACTTTCATAGGATAAAATCTGTCTGTCAGTCAATCTGTCGCTTCTTGGAAATAAATGTAAACCTAACTGTCTTCTAAAAGTATGTTTTGTTGCTCCATAATGATTAATCCAGCAACAATAGACAACTTCTAGGTTTTCTAAATTGTCGTCCCTGTGCAACATACCACATACGTAATTTTATTCAGTTCTTTAGATATGCCGCAGCAAGTTTTTGTATCACTTGCAGCCATTTGACCGAATGCAGGATTTTTTTGGTAGACTTGGTTGAAGTTAAACAGGACACACGACCTTTTGACAGCTCACGAGCGGGAAGATATTTTTACGGAAATTTTGAAATTCGATATAAAGTAAATTAAATAAATAAAATTGTTAATCGAACCCAAGATTTTCAATTGACATCTAAAAAAAACAATAAAATCAAAAAATGTAAAAAAAAATGTTAGCCGTAAGTATATATAAATTAGACTAAGTCAAATTAAGTTAGATTAAGTTTTTATTAAAACAAAATTAGATAACTAAGTTTTTGAACAATTTTCTTAGTTTTACATAAATGTATAATAATTTAAATAAATTTAATTAATTAAAACAAGTACTGACGCTGAAAGGCAACAAAATGAATAAATTACTAGTTTAGCTTAGAGCGCCCGCATAGGGCCAGTAAGTAGCTTTATAAAACACATAATATGTACCTTGGTTAAGCATTTTGTTCCTAGCTTTAAGATAGCATTAGTTAAACAAAATAAAATGCATTTTTAAAATTAAACTCAAACTTTCAATTGATATCAGGGTGTCTATAGAAAATGAGAATTATATAATAAAATTGCTATTATATAATTGGTGGCTTTATTTTGCTGATACGAGTGGTTTAAAAAATGTAAGCAAACTATTGGGAAATACTTTCAGATTTTATTGTAATAAATTCAATATATTTTAGTAAAGGTTAACGTTTTCAATCTTTTCCTTTTTTAAAGAACAGTACATTTATCGCTCTTTTTGGCTTCGTTGGACGATGGTTGTAGGTCTAACCGGGAACACAATTTGATGTTTTAACGATGTTCACTAAACTGCTACTCCTCGTAAATCTTCCGTTCACCTGTAATACTTTCCAAAGTTTGTATTTTGTCTGCGAAAATAAAGTCAACCGATTTCATTTTCCCATAAGATTTGTAAATTTTTCATTTGTTTACCAAATTGAATGAACTTCATGAATTGGGTTTTCTTTTCTAAGCTGGGGGCAATGTAACCATGTCATTTAACGAATTTGGGAAGACGTAAGCATGCCCAACGACTGGAACATCAGCTCCATAGGCCCCATCAACAAAAACAGGCGAGCCTACCTCCTGCAAGAACTATAGAGGTATATCCCTGCTCAACGTCGCCTACAAGATCATATCCAACGTACTGTGTAAATTTCTAAAGCCGGTCTCTACCGCACTAATCTTCGACTACAGATGAAGTCTTCACACTAAGGCAGATCCTGGAGAAGACCAGCGAGTTTCAAATCGATACTCACCATCTTTTAATCGATTTTAAAGCCGCATACGACAGCATTCATCATATTCGAAGTGGCCGAATTCGGGATCCCGACAAAATTGATCCGGCTGTGTTGCACCACGCTAACACTTACGCGATGCACTATACAGTTCAGTTCAAAAACTACACCGGATTTCGAGAAGGAGATGCGCTGTCGTGTGATTTCTGCAATTTGGTACTGGAGAAGATAGTGCGGCGGACAAAAGTCAACACGGAAGGCACTATCTTCTACAAGTCAGTCCAGCTGTTGGGATACGCTGATGGCATCGACATTATCGAGCGGTCCCAACGCGCCCTAATGGAACCTCTCACGGTAATTGAGGAACATCAGAAACGAGCTGGTCTAAAGGGCAACGAGGACAAAATCAAATACATATATGCTGTCGAGCAAAAAACGATCCGCTGCACACCACTTAGGCCAAAACGTTACAATCGACAGCTACAATTACGAGGTAGTAAAGGAGTCTGTCTACCTCGGGGTAAACGTAAACTCCACGAATGACATCGTTGTGGACATCCGACGTAGAACCGCCCTTGGCAACCGATGCTACTTCGGTGTGTCAAAACAACTGGGCTCGAAACTTCTGATTCGAAGGACTAAAGTCATGATCTACAAGACCCTTATTCTTACAGTCCTGCCTTATGGTGCCGAAAGGTGGACATTAATTAAGGCTGCAGAGCTGATTCTTAGTGTTTTCGAAAGAAATAATCGTCGGAAATATGGTCCCGTATGCGAGGAAGGCGAATGGAAGAGAAGACACAACCGAGAACTCTACGAGCTGTACAAGGATGTGGATGTAGTCCGGAAGACAAAAATCCGTCAACTACACTGGCTCGGCCACAACGAGCGAATGGACAACAACGCTCCAGCAAAGAGGGTCTTCGAATCCGAGCCTCCTGGTTCGAGAAGGAGTGGAAGACCGAACCTCCGGCACAGAGATCAAGTTATCGCGGATGTAAAACCGCTTGGCCTTGATGACTGGAAGCAGCTTGCTCAAGACCGTCATCGACAGCAGTTCCTCATGCCCAGACCCTTCATGGTTCGTCTGCCTGATAAATAAGTTGAGTTTTCTTAGTCAAAAATTCCAGTCTTGGAATTAGAATTCTACATCTTTTGTGTTGACCTTGATAAACTTGTGTAGCCTAATGAAATGATTGGGCTGCAATATATCGTTCTCTGGGGAAAAATGATCAACATCCAGAACTAGACATAAAGTAAAAGTAAAAATTAAGTAAAATAGTCATATTCATCCTCGTAAACATACATTCCTCTTTTAATTTGATTCAGCTGTGCAGTATGTCATATCTTACAATTATGTCTCTAAGCATGGAACACATGATATCGTTGTATATTTTATGCACACTCCTTCGAGGCAGGGTTGTTGTCTTCAGCATATCATTCTTCTTTCTTTTGCTTCCTTCTTCTTCTTCTTCTTCTTATGGCGCTACAATCCGGCGTGGAGCTGGGCTACAACTAACATGCCTCTCCAGCCAGCATGATCTTTCGCCAGCTGCCTCCTGTTCCGCACTCCAAGTTGGTTGATGTTCTTCTCCACTTGTGTGCGCCATCTTAGCGTAAGCCGTCCGCTGTTGCGTTGTCTCAATGGCTCTGATTCAACGACTTTTCGGCCTCGAGCAGTGGTGTCCATACGCTCTATGTGGCCTAGCTATCTTACGCGTTCTATCAGTAGACGCTTGACCATGCGCATGTTGCTGTACAGCCCATATAGTTCTTCATTATATCCTCCAGATTCCATCAACGCAAACAGAACCAAAATTCGCACGCAAAACTTTTCTCTCGAAAAGGGCTTCCTCATCCGCTTTTAGCAACGTCCATGTTTCCGCGCCATGTTGCTGTTATTTAAAGAAATTCAATTGCTTCTCGCGCCCAAAGAAACAGTGATTGGCAAGATTTATTCTACAATTGATTTCGGTACTCGTGTTGCTGTCCCCATTTACCGCTGAGACGAAGTTTTGGACTACCTCGAAGTTTCAGCTGCATAGTGTTACGCTTTGTCCGAGACGATGTTGTGTGTCCGTTCTTGATGGCAGCGTGTACTTTCTTTTGTCATAGCCGCTTCCGCTTCAATGACAAAAAAAAAATCTTCATTAACATGACAATGTCATCAGCGCAAGCAATTGAACTGACTTCTTTAAGATTGTGCCTCTGGTGTTGACTTGTGAGTTACGCACGTTCTTCTCGAGGATGATGTTAAAGAAGCCACATGGCAGTGAGTCGCCTTATCTTAAACCTTTTTCTACATTGACGGAGCAACTTCCTTGGATTGTCCAATACAATCATAAGAATTCCTTCTAGTATTCCTTCTTTGCCGGATTCATTCGTCAAATGAAAACGAAATCCAATCACCTGCAAACCAAATTGCCATACAGCGCTTTTATGCATTGAATTCATACTCACATGTTTGGGAATTTCGCGGAAAATTTTAGTTTATTTGCTCGATTTTCTTCCTTTGTTGGGCAGTAAATAAATCTATCCAACGTTTGACAGAAGCTTTAATGTACCTGTGGCTGAACAAGAAGACTGCATATGCGGAAATGTTTCGGCAAAGGTTTCCCCATCTTCAGCACATGATTTCATTAAAGAAGTTACTTTGCATTGTTCCTTTTAGAAATTCTGTCCAATAACATAGGACGGACTCCGTAAAGAGAAGTATTCTTTCTATTTGGAAACATCTCCAATAACTTTCTTGCATGAATGTTTTTTCGTCTGCAAATTAGAATGTCATCAATCAGATGTATGCAACGAATTCATACTCACAATATATCATCCAGCTTCGCTTCTGATTTTGGTTTTGCCAGTTGCACTGTTAAATGTTTATTTCGGGTTGAATTGTTTCGACAAATCTTGTTTGCATACCATTCTCCATTCTGCTGCTGAAAATATCAGAGTCGCATGCACTCATCCACCAGAATGCGTTAGTTTCCATGTTGATGTGACCACACGAGCGCCTCTACATTTCAATTGGTAAAACTCTTCCGGGAACAAAAACCGTTTTCAATTTGATCTGTATGTTTTCGACTTTTTTGTGTCAGACGCCGTAGATACGTCTTCAGTGCCTCCTTTGTCCTGTGTACAATTTGAAACAGAAAAATAAATTTGAATTTAAAAAGTTCGCTTTACTACACTTGTGGCAGACAACCACACCAACGGTCCGGCCAACCAGTGCAGCTGAGCATACTGAACGGACTACTCAACGGCACATCGCAGTACGTGACCTAACCCAACGGCACATAACCCACGCGAGGATATCCTTCCACGCAAAATAACATCTGCGATCGCGGTCCGTACGTCGTTAAACAACCCAACAAACCCAACGGTGCCCGCGACGCACAAGAGGATATCCTTCGCATCCCACCAACGCCGAGGGATGCAACGTGGGCATGTGCCTACAGAGCAATAGAAGGAATGGGTTGTGTCACACAAAAGACACTCGCAATTAGAAAGTCACACGGATCATAACTAGCAGTGGGATAGTGACACTGATCAATACTTACATATCTAAATAAAATATTGTATACATAAATCGACTCCTCGCCTTTAAATTAACTCCAAGTAGGACATACTTGTGGCAATGAGCTACATTGATGTGACCACACGAGCGCCTCTATATTTCAATTGGTAAAACTCTTCCGAGAACAAAAACCGTTTTCATTTTGATCTGTGTTTTCGACTTTTTTGTGTCAGACGCCGTAGCTACGTTTTCAGTGCCTCTTTTGTCTTGTGTAAAATTGGAAACAGAAAAATAAATTTGAATTTAAAAAGTGTGCTTATCTTGTGTTTTATTGTGCACAGCAAGTAGCCACATTGATACAAGTCCGTTCGCTTTACTACACTTAAATTCGTTCTCCCATCTAGTGGAATGCACTAGATACAATTTTTTACATCTTAGCATAGCTTCAAACCTTATATAGCAGTGAGTGAACTACGCCTTAGACTTGAGTGCTTTAGTTGAGTGGTTTTATATGCACAGATATTCAAAAAATGAAATGAATTTGCAAAACCAAGAGGGTTTCTCGAGTCTATCACAATTGACGAAAGACTAACACGACATTTATTTTATTTGATAACAGAATACGGCTTTTGTTTTATCCCTTGCAACAAAATGGGAAGACATCTTTAAGCAGTCATCCGTCATTTTTACAACAATTTCGGGTCACCATGAAGAAATGTTTTCAAGAACAACTTTTTTTTTCTGCAACAACCTGTTTTTTTCCCTCTTTCCACTGCACACAACCCACGCCGAAGGCAAGAAACACTGCACTCGAGGATAAATGAAGAAAAAACCCATTAAACAATGAAACTTTCAACCTCGTCCTAATCCTATTTTAATGGTGTTGTCCTCAAATTACGTTTCGCGCGTGTGTCTACACTACACTTAACTCTAGATATCCACCCCATCACCCAATAGCCCAGACAGGCACTTTAATCCTTGAGTAATAAACGACACTGCAATCCCACTGCTAGGACGAAGATTTCACGGACAAATACACATAAGTGTTGCCACGACCTTCTATTAAATGCTGTGAAGGCTTATTTATAGAAACGTCCCTCTGCAGAATAAAGGGATCTCCATCAGCTACCAGCAGAAAGGACATCGAAAAAGGACGAGCAACAGAAATCAAACAAAAACATACAAAATGCTAATTCTACTCAAAGGACTTACGTCCTTCTTCGGTTCCCACTGCATTTCTGTGTTTGCCAACAAAGCGATAATGAGTATTAAGCCTTAATGAAGCCCCGCTTTGAAGGAAGCTCTGCCTGCCGAAATTGGTTAAATTTAAATTAATTTCCAAAAAAGGTTCTTCTGCGGCAGCATCGCAGGAATGGGAGTTCGAATGAAGTGGGAGTCTGAATGGAAGTGCCTTTTGTGAATGGTGGTGCGTTGATGATGATGGATGATTGGGAACGTACTGCTGCTTGTGCATCTCTTCAGTCACGTTGTGTGGTGGTTTCAAGAGTTTTGTGTGTGAAGCGAGGCTTTTCTGAGAGTCTACGTATGGAGATGTTTGGGAAATGTATTTACATCTGGTGATGTTGGAGTTGCGTGCAAATAGGGGGTAGAGATTTTCTGATCAAGACCAATGCAAGGTGATGCACGAAGAGATTATGTCAGCTTTAGAGAGGTATATTTAAAGATTGTATGAAGCTACGGTTTTGTGTTTATGTAATTAAATGTTCGAGAAATTATAAATTAAGGTTTCACTTGAAAGGGAATTCACCCCTACCTACCACAGACGAGTTCAAAGGTGTTTTATTTATATTTACATAATCACCTGTTGGGAGTCAGATTCTAAAAATGTTTGTGTTAATTTGTGTCTGTTTAAATGTTTTTTTTTTAATATTTTTGCTTATAATCGTCGATATTTCGGGAAACTGAAGAATTTTAGTTGGCATTGAAGCTTCAAGCTTTGCTTTGTTTGTCTCTGGCCGTCCGGGAATATTTAAATGAGCGCGCTCTCATTCATCTCAATGAGCCATAACAGTATACAATAACAAGAAGAGCTGTGTGGACAAAGAGGATGCTATAAGGAGCTGCGGAAACGAAAAGAAAGTTAAAAGCAAAAAGGCGTAGTAAACATACAAACGTAGCCAGCCTTGAGTATCGGCGCGATGTCAAAGTGGGCAGAACTGTTAGCAAACATCCACTTCAACCTAACCCATATCGGGTAGAGCAAATCCCAGTCATTGGGACATCGCAACAGAGGATGGAAGGAACAGAGGAAACTGAGAAAACATACGTTTTGCGAACACGAAATACATAAGGGAACCCAAAAAAGAATGGAAAGTAATAAGTGAAATATGCAACTCAAAAGCTACTGATTCTTTTAATATGATAACTTTCGACATACACGGTGAGGTTATCAAGCAACCTAAAGAAGTTTGCAATAAGTTGCACATGCTTGCAGTGGCGATGGAGTCTCCAATTTCATTAAAAATAAAAAACTTGCACTTAATCTAGTAGATGTTCTCAAATATATTTTTAATTTGAGTATCGAAACTTTATTTTTCAAATAAACTTAAAATGTGCCAATATTATACCGATTTTTAAAAAGAGAAATATAAAAGGAATACACACAATATAAAGGTGAATTTCCAGACAGCCACAGCTCCTTAAAGCACTGATATTTAACGTTTCGTTTAAATTTTAGGTCAATCTTGTCATATGTCGTTTGTTGTTTGTTGGACTAAGGGGAAGTCAACGCAAACCGGTGGCATCCGTCGTCATTGTGCGGAGGCAACGGCTTTTGCCTCCATGATAACAGGGTTAGATTGACTTTGTGTGACTTATGAGGCAAAGTTTAATCGGAAGTCAAGGAAGAACAACCGTCAAACGGAAAAAAAGTTTTTTGAAGAAGCAGTTAAAAATGAAATGAAGAAAATGGCCGCCGTGGCGTAGTGGGTAGAGTGCTACGCTCACACGCCGAAGGGTGTAGGTTCGGTCTAGTAATAGACCAAAATATGAGGTTGTTGTTGTTAAAGCATTTCCTGCGTTTCTTTCTTCGCAGCTTATACCTTCTTCAAAAAACGTGTAGAAGAAGAACTTTTCTAACAGTATATTTTTAAGTTGCACATTCTAGGCTGCAATATTGCATCAGCTGTTGAGGAGGCGCATACAAAGAAAACATTTAACTCTTACTGGTATAACAAAAGAAGTGCCATAAGCAAAATTTGCCATACTAACTGAATCCATTCTATTGAACTGTTTATCACTGAAAATTCTATCTATAAGACATCTGTATTATTACATAGCCTCAAAAATATTTTTTATCACAGTTGGCTATCTTCAAAGTCCCATTTCGAATATTCGCACTTTGCGAAGTAACTTAAATTATTATGTGACTGTTTCAACTTACCGCTCACTTTAGAAATTTCTACTCTATCGTGTCCTATAAGGTATGTAATGAGTGTCCTTTATGGATTCAACGGTCCGGAAATATTTAAGAATTAAAAAAAAAGTTAAGTCATGGCTCTTTAAGCTAAGACAATAATCAAATTGAAATCTTTCTACACTTGCCCGCATAAGTTTGCGTACAACGAAAAAAAAGCAGAAACATCAATTTCAAACGTAAATTTTTCAGCTATTATAGCATGCATCGAGTTAATTTTTGTTTTATTTTATAAACTAACAATTTGTCTTACTATTGACTTTTAAAATTCCATTCAATTTCTAAGAAATACTAATTTAAATAATGTATTTCTTAAGAACGCATAAAAAACACGCAAGCAAAAGTCTGCGTACAAGACGTTTGGAGCACAGAAAACTATTGTTTTATGATACTCTAGTAGCTTGTTGGATAACCCTTTCTTTGTAATACTTCTGTTAGACGTCTAGGCATGGAATTCACTAATTTGTTGGTATCCTCGGTTGTAATTTTTCTCCACTCCTCTATTATTGTATTTTTAAGCATATATTGAAGGTAATGGTGTATTTACGAATTCTACGCTCGAGCAAGTCCCACAAATGCTCTATGGGATTTAGGTCCGGCGACTGTGGAGGTGTTCCAGCTGATTTTGATGTTATACAACATCCAAAGCTTTACATTGTGCGCGGTATGCTTCGGGTTGAAACCAGAAATCTTCTTCTAGCCCCAACTGCTGAGCACTTTGCAATAAATTCTACTTTAGAATTGTGGATTCAATAAATGCAAGTTTGTCCAAACAAAAATGAACTCGATGCATGCTATAATAGCTGAAAAATTTACGTTTGAAGTTGATGTTGCTGCTTTTTTTTTCATTGTACGCAGTCTTATGCGGGCAAGTGTATATTATATAGCTTAAAGTAGGAAAAATACCCAAGAAGAAAATTTATGTAGTTTTTTTGATTTCAAAAATTTTTAGAACATCTTGAAATTATGTTATAATTCTAGAATCTATCTGAGTTGAACTCATTTTATGAACTGGCATCTACCTCTATTTGCCTTAAAATACTAATGCCACTACTTATTCTTATTATAGTTAATTAAAGTAATTAAAAAGATTGCTTATTTCTTAGTTGATGTCTTAGCTTTTATTTATAATCGATGTGTGTCGGATGGTGCTTTCCCTGGTGAGCTTAAATTTTCTGAAGTTATTCCCCTATATAAAAAAAGTTCTATTTCTGAAATTGGAAATTATAGACCCTTCTCGATCCTTTCGATATTTAGTAAAATTTTTGAAAAGCTAATAAAAAATAGAATTATGCATTTTTTAGAAAAAATAGTTTCTTTAATAAGACGCAGTATGGTTTTTTAAAAGGTAAATCGGCGAAAGACGCTCTCTTGAAGTTTTGCTCTCAACTCATGTCACACATTGATTGTAAAAAATGTACTGCTGGAACTAGGTCAATAAATAACCTAGTTAAAGCATTTGACATGGTAAACCATAAGATTCTTTTGAGAAAACTAGAACCACAGAATTTCGTGGCTTTATTCTAGAATAGTTAACTTCCTATCTCATAAACAGATCCCAAAGAGTTAAGGTAGATTATATAAGAAGTGAAACTGGATACTATAACCTAGGTGTCCTTCAAGGGTCGGTGCTAAGGCCAATTTTATTCCTGATTTATATCAATTCTCGTTTTTTTCTACCTTTTAAGTGTGCACCGACTGCTTTTGCTGATGACATTGGCTTTACATATGGCCTGAATAATCCTTTAGACTTTATATGTGACATAAATTGGGACCTTTATCTACTGCGAGTATGGTTTTCTGAACACAATTTAATAATAAGGTCTAAAAATAAAATAATGTTCTTCAGTCTATCATCCTCATATCTGTCTGATGCTAATTTTTATTTCCATTCCCCTGACTGTAACAAATACAAACTATTCCGAAACTGCATTTGTTCATCTCGATCCTTGTCTCCTTCCTATTGTCATAATCAAGTCTGTAGTGCTAAATGTTTTTTAATTGAGAGTGTTTCTGAATTTTAATATTTGGGTATAGTAATTGACTCTAAACTCAGTTTCACAAATCATATTGTACCCTTCGCCATTTTTAATATCTGAGTAAAGTTTGTTCCACAAAATTTTTAAAGACATCTTTGGCATCTTTCAATCTAAGTAACAATATGGTATTGCCTGTTGGGGAGGTGTGTATTGAAACAGAATTCAACCGCTGGTGATTATATAAAAAGTATGTCATACGAAAGATATGTCGTAAATCTTATAGACATCCGAGTTATCCATTATTCTGTTTATTTAAAATTCTTCCTGTTCGTCATTTGTATTGCTTTAAAGTGTTATAATTGTTTGATGTCCGGTAACCGTACTTCTCGTCTAATTTTACGTTACAACTTTCCTAGTGACCATTACCAACCAGTACCAACTTTCCGTACCACTGCTTACCGAAATTTGTATTCAGTTTTATCATATCGTTTATTTAATGTATTACCGCAGGCTATACGATCATTAACATTATCTGGAATATTTATAAAAAGGGTTAAGTTGTGGCTCTTCACCCTTGATATTGATAGTCTCGAATTTCTTCTTTATAATATTCTTAGTTAAAAAATTTGTATTTGTTCTTTCCTTTCTTGAATTGTTACCGCTTATTAATTTACACTAAATCTTTATAGTTTGATTTTTAGTTGAATTGTTTACCCCACCCCTTCATTTTTTATTAGTTTATTAAGTAATTGAAGTGCCACTCGACTCTATTTATATTCATACTTAAATACAGAGTGCCACTAATATTTTCTTATAATATTATTAAATGTGTCACTTATGAATTGTAATGTAAAAAGTTTTGATCTTTATCTATAAAGAAAAATTTAATAAATCTAATCTATTGTTATATATACATTTTGTTAAGGTTATTTATAAACATTGTGTCACTATAATAATAATGAATTTAAATAAAAAAAAAAAATAGCAGATCGTCCAAAATAAATGGAATAATGAATTTTTTGAAAAGTATTGTTCATACTACTGTATTTCGAATAAGAATAAGAATTGGATGAGACAAATAAAATTTACTTTATGAAATATTATAACATTTTGTAATGGAGGTATTAGGTTGGCAACGAAGTAATTGCGGACTTTTCTTAGAAAATAACGGACACTTCTTTAATGGAACAAAATAACTTTATTCTGTAATGTATTGCCCATTTCGATCAAAGACCTTTTTTTCCAAGAAGCATCATAGTTCCACGTTTATACTTAATATAACTTCTGTTTTTTATGAGCAGAAAAGAAAACTTAGTTGTACACCCAATAAATAGAAAAAAGACGAATTTGTAGAACATGAAAAACAGCAGTGTTATTTTAAGATTTATTTTTAACGAAAACAATAACCTAAATGTAAACAATTATTCACACAAAAGTTTGATTATATTAATATTTTGTGGAAAATCCTCAATTTTAATTACGAGGCATAGAGTCCACCAACCGTCTGCAACGCTCAGGTGGTATGACAACTTAAGTACTTCGAATAGTTTCCCAAAGTCCGGTATTATTTGTGGGCTTGGCGCTATATGCAACATTTTTAATATCCTCCCAAATGTTTTCAATCGGATTTAAATTTGGGGTCTGAGCCGGCCAGTCTATAACATCAATCTGATTTGCCAGAAACAACTCTTTACCTCTTCGACTAATGTATTTTGGGTTATTGTCCTGCTGGAAGTCTCATATTCTCTTCGCCATAAGATAACATAACATTGAAAAATGTTTATGTAAGCAATTATGGTATGCGCGGCCGCCGTGGCGTAGTGGGTAGAGTGCGACGCTCACACGCAGCAGGGTAGGTTCGATTTCCGGCTGAACATCTCTAATTATTCACGGCACCACCTCTTTCGAGCTACTCACAACACTCAAAAACAAATACTGTCTAGGAAGAAGCTTCTCAAACCTCGCTTTTCGGAGACGGCAAAAAACTGTAGGTCCTTTCTACTCATGAGAAAATAGTAGCGCGCGCAACACGCGTAGTTGATGAGCAAGCTAGGCCCTGGTCCCTTGTGGTCTATCGCACCATCCAATTATTATTATTATTAAACAATTTTATATCGAGGACCAACACCAAAGTATGAACGACTTTCCCACACCACTACTCTTGATCCTCCGTGTTTATCTCTGGAGCAGTGTTAACCATGACCCACTCTGACAAAAATAAGAAACAAATATTCAGTCTTATACTTAAAAATAATATATTATGTCTACTAACTTGTTTCCTTCTTTTAAAAATATAAAAAGGTAATTTATTTGCTATACGGTAATGTGCGCCTGTTCGAGAATCTTTGCGTACAACACTTAAGATGGCTGTCCTCGTAGATCATGCGGACACTATGTTTCTGGTCCGAAGTTTTTGAATCCGAGTCAGAAATGACCGCCAGGGTTGAGATGGCGTACACATGTGAAGAAGGACCTCAAAAAACTTGGAGTGTGCCACTGGAGGCAGATAGTGAGAAATCGTGTTGCATGGAGGGAAATGTTTGTTGCTGCCCCGGTTCACCTTAGAATGTAGCCTCAAGTATAGTAGAATACGAACCTTATGTCAGGTGCTGTCTAAAGCTCCCTAGGAAATACTTATTCATTCTTTAAATGATTCAGTTGCCGCAATCCACCTCGTTCAGACATCAACACAATTTTTTAAACGTATGCTCCGTTTTACAGGTTTGTGGCCGCCGCGGCGTAGTGGGTCTAGGTTTGATTCCCACCTCAACACCAATTTTTCGAATTTTTCACGGCATCACCTCTTTCGAGCTGCTGACAACACTCAAAGAGTAAGAACTGTCTAATAAAGTTTCCCAAAACTTCGCCGTTGGGAGTCGGCAAAAAACTGTAGGTCCCTTCTACTCGTGAGAGAACAGTAGCGCACAACACGATCGGTTGATAAGCAAGCTAGGCCCTGGCCCCTCTTTGGACTGTATCGCCAACAATTACTAATATTATCATTATTATGGTTTATAGCTTAAGTTTGGCTGACAAATAAAATATAAATTAGACAGCTCTGCAGTCCAGTTCAATTCTATCTTCTTTAGCAAGTAGCCGTGTTGTGCGCCTATTATTCCCCAACGAATGAAATGGATCTTCAGTTTTTGGCTAACTTCGAATTAGCAACTTTGAGGAGCTTTTGGACAACGAGTAGTACTTGAGTTATTTTAGCAACACTTACAGAATGGTTGGAAGGATGGACAGAAGGTACAAAAATCACACTTAAGACAATCCTCCCAACTAGAAGTTCTGTAGCAATAAAGTCCATATCCCTGCTACGGTTTTCATCAACAAAATGAAAAACAATATATCGCGGGAGTACCTCATTGCTAGAAAACTTAAAGGCACATTGTGTCACTTCTTTTTGCAAACACAAATAAGACACACATTTTTTTTGGACAGATTTTCTAGACTCTAAGGCAATCGTTAACAAATCATATCTGCGAAATCTGAAAACTAATTTATTCACCTCCAAGGTCATCCATTCCCCTTGATGTAACGCAACAATCGTGGAGGAAGTCCTTCTTTGAAACTGCTTTAGTTTGCGAATGAAAACATTCATTTATTTCTCTCCTTAAAATCACTGTTAGTCCAAAGAGCTACCAAAGAAAGTCCCCCTTTCAACGCATTGTTTTCTCCCCACACCGGAGCCATCATTCCCATTATCGTAAATCCTTTCAACGGGAAAAAGTTGTTTTCCTGCAGCTTCTGTCATTGTTAACCCGAGGTATCCCACCCTCGAGCGTCGCCCACTCAGTACTTGGGATGCAGATAGCATTTCACTTGAAACAAACAGATCGATAAACAATTGAACTTCGCCAGACTGACGGGCACCCGGATTCCACAAGCAGGCCATTAGCATTCGTTTCGAATGGAAAAAAAAAGAAGAAACAGCGAAACGCCGAGAAACTGGGCAAACTTGAAGCCAAAGAAAATCAATAAAGTCTTCATCTCACTTCCTGGGAACGGCACGAAAACCTTGAAACTTTCCCATGAGCTGCTGCTGCTGCCGATGATGACGGTATTCATTGCCTGACTTGCCGTTTGCCCAGGGAATGGAAAAATGAGCGAGTGAGTTGCCTATCAACGGGTCTCTCTTCTCGAATGGTCTTTCTTTCAATTTATTGACCCCACACCATCCCGAAATGCGTATGCCGCACAAAGTTAGCAAACATCCCGAAGATTAATCTTTGGGGTCAGCTGCGGCTTGTCAGTTTTATTGGCGAACGGAATGGATGCCTTCGGTATTGACACTGGGTTGGGGTTGTCGTGAGAAGGATGGACATAGGAGGTGCTTAGTAATTCATGACCATTAATAGTTGATGGCTCGTCCTGTAATTAAGAACTAGGTATAATCATGATGAATGGCAGTCGAATTACTTGCGCAAAACCTGGCGATGGTCAGTCTAAGTGGAAGCGGAAACTTCGATGAGACGTGTGCATATCAAACATAGGAGCTGAAGGTGTTCACGCGCACAAATCAACACCAGAATCATAATAGCTCACAATGTTTGAAAAATAACCTCAAAGTGGACAGAGAGGAGGAAATTTTGCTTTCGAATCATCTCAGTGGCTACTTCGGAAGCCACCAAACTGCCTGGAACTGGTAAGTTCAAACGACAAATGTAAAGTTTTTTCTTCTCAATCGTATTTTCAGCGAATTCGAAACCATATTCATTCCATTTACCACTCCGCAGAAACTCCCTCATTCAGAGCCTCTCTCGCAATCCTATTTGTACAATAAAAAACAACGACCACATAGTCCGCATCCAATTCGACTTCAAAGCCATTCTCAGCTGTGGAAAAACATGCAGCACCCTGAAGTCAGTGTTTAACCCTCTGAGTACCGCCGTTAATGACAATAATTAGGAAATCCGATATTCACTCCCAGCCGGAAGGCGGAAAGCCTTTCAACACACACAGTAGGTTACATGGTCCTGCTTTTGTTCGTAAATCACAGATGATGACCATATCGTCGACCACTATTATGGTTTCGAACAATGGCGACGACCAGCAGGGCCAGGGACAGCAAAGGAATCCAGCAAAGTAACGAGAAACTCAATAGACTTAATCTCCAGCCCGGTCAGAAGCTGAAAAAGGGAACCCCACCCACCACCTTTCTATCCTTTGGTTGTATTTAGAAGTCACCAACCCCGGACTGAAAGTCAAGTAATCACTGCCACCCCACTTCGGCCGTGAATAATTACCGGATCACGTCGACTTGCCCGACTGGGAGTGTATGCCGGTCACCCAAGCAGATGTCTTTCGGCAGCGACATGGTGCTCAGATGCGGTCTGATGATTCGAGTTGACAGGGGATGGGAATTGCTCGTGTTTTACCGATTGTCGAGAGTATTTTTTTATACTGCCGATTGGATTGTGGCTGGCTGCAGTGGGCAAGTGATCGATTTCTGATGAAGGTAATCTTCCGATTCATCATCATCGATAAAAAAGAGACATCACTTTCTGTGACTGGTGGTGTGGTGTCGTGAAAGTGAAAAGTGAAAGCATCCCCTCGATTCGGGTATCTATCTTGTTTATAAGGACATTTTTTGATTTTGAATGGAATGTTGTTGGTGGATGGGTCATTTTGTGATTTAGAGACTTTTCTGGTATTTGTGAGGGGCGATGGGTGTTTCTGGCTTTATCTTTTGGCCCAGTCAACTTTTTTCCAATAGAGGGTCTGATAATTCTTTGTAGAGATTGCCTTCTTCCACACTGATTGTATTATCTGCAACTATTTCAAACTCGACATCAACTTTGAAAGAACTTTCGAAAATTTCAAACTTTGCGTCTTTAGTCGTCTCTTTAAATTTAATGAGTATTGTTTTTATTTTTTGCTCAACTGTATCCCACAAACGGTTGTCAATCTTTTTTAATATACACTCAAATAACGCTCGTTCCATCCGATCGTGTGATCTACTCGAAACGGTGAATTTCCAAATCATCCTCACTATAAATACTTGTGCAGCATAACTTCTCGCTCTCTTCAGTCTGTTAAATAAAGTGGGCACACTCTAAGCGCTTATTTGCTTTCTGTCCACCCACATCGCCTACAAGTCTATTTTTAAGGTTAGTGAATACTGCATGCTCAATTGTTTCTTGAGCCCAAAGAAACAGGGAATTGGCAAGAGTGATTTGCGTTTGATTTCGATACTGATGTTGTTGCCCCTGTTTACCGCGGAGACGTGGTGGACGAAGTCCTTGACTTCCTCGAAGTTTCTGCTGCCTAGTGTGACGCTTTTTCTGAGACGTTGATGTTGTGTGTCCTTCCTGGATGACAGCCTGTACATAATTTTGCCCTCATTTATCAACAGACCCATTCTAGCCGTTTCAATGCCAGAAAGCGCCTCATTGACGGCTCGCTATGTTCGTCCAATCATGTCAATATCATCAGCGTAAGCTAGCAATTGAACTGAATTCTGGAAGATCGTGCCTCTGGTGTTGACTTGTGAGTTACGCACAATCTTCTTAAGGATGATGTTGAAGAAGCCACATGACAGTTCGTCGCCTTGTCTAAAAACTTTTTTAACATTGAAGCTCTCGGTGAGTTCGTTTCCGATCTTGACGGAGAAGCGGGAGCTCCCCATCGTCATCCTACAAAATCTGACGAGTTTGATAGGAATGCCAAAACTGGACATGGCACTGTATAGCTCGTCTATTTGAGAGAAAAGTTTCGCGTTCGATTTTTGGTCCTGCTTGCGTTAATGGCATCTGCAGGAGAAGGTTTAACTACTAACTCTATGGGCTGTACAACGTCATGCGCCTGGTCAAGCGCCTACGGATACAACGCTTATGATGGATAAGCCATGTAGTGCGTATGGACATCACTGCTCCGGCCCGAAAAGTCTTCAAATCTGAGCCATTGGGACAACTCAACAGAGGACGGTCTAGGCTAAGATGGCGCACACAAGTGGAAAAGGTCCTCAACCAACTTGGAGTGCGAAACTGGAGGCAGTTGGCGAATGATCGTACTGGCTGGAGAGGAATGTTGGTTGAGGCCCAGGTCCACCCCGGACTGTAGTGCCACAAGAAGAAGATGAAGAAGAGAATACTGCCAACTAATGCCAGTGCACTGCCTACATCAATGGCATAGAGAGAGAGAAGGGGAAAAAAAAGCTAGAGACGAGGCTAAATCGACATTAAAGCGTAGGCAAACTTAACGCTTTACTAAAAAAAATACTGCGTTATGTATTTTGTTCTCTGATAACAAAACTGATATTATGCATGAAAAATGTTTTTTTTTTGTTTTAGTTTTATTTCTTTTATTTTACACACTATACCATACACTAGTTTCTGCAATGAAAGTAGCATAAAAAAAATAAACATTGTAATTTTGTATGGAAAATTCTTCTTCTTCTTGTGGCGCTACAGTCCGGGGTGGACCTGGGCCTCAACCAACATGCCTCTCCAGCCAGCACGATCTTTCGCCAGCTGTCTCCAGTTGCGCACTCCAAGTTGGTTGAGGTCCTTCTCCACTTGTGTGCGCCACCTCAGTCTAGGCCGTCCTCTGTTGCGTTGTCCCAATGGCTCGGATTCAAAGACTTTTCGGGCCGGAGCAGTGGTGTCCATACGCTCTACATGGCCTAGCCATCTTAAGCGTTGTATCCGTAGACGCTTAACCAGGCGCATGTCGCTGTACAGCCCATAGAGTTCGTCATTAAATTTTCTCCTCCAGATGCCATCAACGCAAACAGGACCAAAAATCGCACGCAAAACTTTTCTCTCGAAAAGGCTAAGGACTTCCTCATCCGCCTTTGCTAACGTCCAAGATTCTGCGCCATATAGTAGGACGGGGATGATCAAGCTGTTATATAAAGCCAGTTTAGTCCTTCGAGAGAGGGCTTTATTACTCAATTGCCTCTTGAGCCCAAAGAAACAGCGGTTGGCAAGAGTGATTCTGCGTTTGATTTCGGTACTGATGTTGTTGTCCCTGTTTACCGCGGAGCCGAGGTAGACGAAGTCCTTAACTACCTCGAAGTTTCTGCTGCCTAGTGTGACGCTCCGTCCGAGACGTCGATGTTGTGTGTCCTTCCTTGATGACAGCATGTACTTCGTTTTGCCCTCATTTACCACTAGACCCATTTTAGCCGCTTCCGTTTCAATGCCAGCAAACGCCTCATTGACGGCTCGCTGTGTTCGTCCAATCACGTCAATGTCATCAGCGTAAGCTAACAATTGAACTGACTTCTGGAAGATCGTGCCTCTGGTGTTGACTTGTGAGTTACGCACGATCTTCTCGAGGATGATGTTAAAGAAGTCACATGACAGTGCGTCGCCTTGTCTAAAACCTTTTTTGACATTGAAGGTCTCGGTGGAAAATTAGAAAACAATTTCTATCTTTGGTGAAACAAAGCGCAGTTTCACATTTTGTACATTTGTCAAATGTTAACTTTCCACAACTAAACAGAAAAATGTCCAAACAGGCAAATGGTTGGAACCATCTAACCTTACTTCCATTGATGGAACACGTGCTGCACGGCTTTCTTGCGTTTTACTTTAATTTGTCTACTTAATTCGGTTGATGGCCGCAAGATGATGTAAAATACAAAACAACTGTGTTACATTTTTTTGTACTTTGATACGCCTAGTTTTTACAGTATAGAACTGTTTGCCTGGATCACATTGGCAAGCATACACATTAGTTTCTGTTAATATGGTGGTTGCCTTTTATATTTCGGGATTAGAGGACAAAAACATATATTCATCATCGAAAATAGCTTTCTTTTCTTTTCTTTTCAAAATAATCCCCAGTAAGATCTATATACTTTTGCATGCGTTTGAACCAATTGTCGAACACTTTTGCCACTCTGATTGAGGTATCTCCAAAACATGCATTCTGAACGCATCAACCGCTTCTGCAGGTGTCGAAAATCGTTGATCTCTCATTTTATTTTTTACGTACGGGAATAAAAAGAAGAAGAACAGGCGACCATTTGCTTGGAAGTGCATCGTGCGCGAGCAACTTTTGTTGGATTTGGCTCAATTTGAAACACCCATACAGTCGACTGCTGTTTACTTTCGGGATCATTCGCGTAAATCCACGATTCATCACCTGTCACGATGCCATAGATGTGTTTAGAAGCACCGCGATCGTATTTTTGGAGCATTTCTTGCGACCAATCGACACGAGCCTTATTTTGAGCGATTCACAAATTGTGTGGGATCGACCGCGAACAAATTTTTTTGGCAATTTTCATGCAATATTGAATATATGCTGGTCCCACTAACGCTTAAGGTTGTCTCAATCTCACGATAGCTCACATGACGATCTTGCAATATCAGTTGGCGCACAGCATCAATGGTTTCCGGAACATCAACTGATTTAGGAAGACCTTCACGAAATTCGTCTTGGAGTGAACTACGACCCCCGTGGAATTCACCATACCATCTATAAACACTGGTCCTTGATTGAGTTGAGTTGAGCCAAGTTGAAAGTTGCGAAAAATAAGCGCTCGGAAATTTTCACGATTTAATTCCATTTAGTTACTGTAAACAACACAAATAGCGCATGTATATAGCGTATGTCAAAACGTTCTAAGTACGTATAAGCTCAAAAATATCAAATTTTACGATAGGGCTGACAGTTGCCAGATTGCAACACTACGGTTGCCCAATCCCAAAACATAAAAGGCAACCTTCGTACTTTGAAAACCCTCAGAGTATTTACACAGTTAATTGAAATTTAACGTAGATAAATCAGCGAAAGCATGAAATGAAAAAAGGATATCGCATATGATATGCTATGCATTAAGTGGTAGAGAGAACCAAAAAGCCACGTAGCGTATGACTCCTGGTTTAATTCTGAATTTTTTTTAAAAGGTCGCTATATAGCTTTGAAAGTGGTTCTGTATGTGTAGCGTTGGGAGACGCTGTTCTATTGTATGGTTATATTTGGGTAACAGTTTATTACTTTAATCAGCTCATAACTTACTTATTAAGGCTCAATAGAAAAAATGCTCATGGAGCCAACAGTTCCATTTAAAATTTAGCATCTTATAATTGTAAACAGCGTCGCAGTTTTATTTTGCAAAATAAAAGCGTCATGTCTTTGAGTTTAGTCTTCATAAAATTTACAATATCTTCCATAGTTAAAAAGCTACATTACGTGACTGAAAAATTCACCGAAGCAGACCAACGCGGCGTATCCTATGATCAATTAATTGTTTCTCTGTTTATGTCGCAAGGAATCGCAGTAAAAATAAATATTTCAGCTGCCACACAAATCATTGTGCATCCCCTATCATTACGCGTGCCACGTTTCCACCACACCACACTCCCTCTTAAGCAGAATCACCCTCTTGTAACAACCCACTCTCCGTCAGGATGCATTTCACAAAAAACAAAACGTTTGGCGATTTAAAATGTTTATTTCGATTTTCGTAACGCTTTGTGGGCACGGCTAAAGGGTTGTCCGTATCGCGAACGCCACTCATCCACCATCCAAAGTGTCCTCCTCCAGCACGAACACACTCCGTCAGATTTAAGTTGAGAGCAGTCGAAAAAACCCAGAGATTTGCATAAAAATACCAAATAAAAGGGTAATCCATTGTTATTCGAGTGTCATTGGGACTGAATGATGGCCGTGAGCGAGTGCAGTGTAATGCATTGAATTGCAACAAACTGAAAACCTCTTGTGAGGGCTGAAGAACTGCTTCAATCCATTTTGTTTGACAAAATTTAGCGGAAGTTAGTCGACGGCAGTGTGGGATGAAGGGATGAATGAGTTTTTGAAGGTCATTCCAGTTGGTGACATTTCATTTTCTGTAATTTTAAGACTATTTGTGTTTGAGGCCCAAGAAATATTCTATTTTCATCTTTTATGAATCTTCGCATGGTTTTTAGTTTCTATGGCGCTTATAACATTATTCTAAATTTTTGATAAAATTTTTCTTTCCAATTACTTGGGGATTTATGTTTTACAGGAATTTATAAATTTACAGAATTATACATTTGGAAAATTTGATTTTGAAAACGTTTTCCATATGCATGCACGCATCTTGAGTTAAGATAGTTAAGTTAAGTAAATTAGACTGTTTTATTTCAAAACAAAAGTGACTGTTTACAATTTTCATTATTATAACAGTCTACGAGAGGCGTTAAATATTCTCGGAATCGGGGTGAAACTGTTGTTATATGTATATATAAATTGACTTATTTATCAAGTAATACGATTATTTTAGTGCATTCATGTAAAGTAAAAAAAAACAGAATCATAATAGCAACTGAGACGATGATGTTGACAATTGAGCATCGCGCTGTAATTAAATTTCCCACTAAGCAAGGAAAAAGTAAAACTATTTATGAATAGATGATGGCTGCTTACCAGGGTTCCGCACATTCATTATCAACTGTGCAAAAGTGGTCAACTGAGTTCAAGAGAGACAAAGAGAGCATTGAACACGACACCGCTCTGGCGCCTCGGCCACTGCTTGTACGGGAGAAAACATCAAATAAATCGAAAAACTTGTTCTTGAGGATGCCCGAATAAAGGTGAAAATGATGGCAGAGATCACCAAGCTTTCAACTGGTAGCAGCCACGCCATTCTTCATGACCATCTTAACCTTTCAAAGGTCAGTGCAAGGTGGGTGCCACGAATGCTCACAGCGCCTTAGAAAAAAGTGAGAATCGCATGTTGTAGAGAATTTTTGGAGATGTGTAGTGTAGAACGCGGACGGTTTTATGGATCGCCACATGGCCACAGTATTTTGGGACTCAAAGGGGATCTTGCTCATTGAGTACAAAAAAGGTGAAACCATCAACGCCACATCCTACGCTTCCACTTTGCATAATTTGCTTGAGGAAATTATTAAGAAAAACGGGGTAAACTCGCAGCGGATGTGTTGCTTCTTCATAACAACGCTCCTGTTCACACGGCGCGAGTTTCCAAGGCTGCACACACACACCCTATAGTCCAGACTTTGCCTTTAGTGATTATTTCCTGTTTCTTGTTTGAAAAAATGTCTTCGTGGAAAAAGATTTTCGGATGATGAAGAACTCAAGTCGGCAATAAATGGGTATTTTAAAAATTTATTTTTTTGAGGGTTTAAAAAATCTTATCTCAAGATGTAACAAATGTATTGATGTAAAGGGATATTGTAAAATAAAAACAATTTAAATTGAATTCGCATATTCTTTCATATTGATACCGAGAATATATTGAACGCCCCTCGTATATGATTTGGCCTAGAGGCGGGCTATCGGGTAGGATCAAAAGGAAAAAGTACATAAAATATTTATATAAGCCAAGAAATATATGCCGTTTGTTTTTTTTATATAATGCACCAAATATTTAAAAAATTTCATTAATTATGCACTTTCTGTAGCGCAATGCGTTAACTGTGCAGTTGTATACTCCAAGTCCCAACCTCTCTCCGCATTCAAGATATTTATTACTTCCCCCAGCTCAAGTGCTGGGCACCGAAAAAATGAATGCAGAAATCCTTAAGTATAGGGCATGAAGTGCAGCACATCTTCACATTCTTTACGATTGTACTGGTCCCATAAGATTGGAAGCTCCGGGCGATGAGATATGAAATTTAGCTTACAAAGTTTGCCTCTTATTTTAAAGATCATATTTATTTTTTCTACTAAGCAGCTATTCAAGGAATAAGTCCTTTCTTGTAGATTGTGGTTCATTTTGCTCTAGTAAGCTCTGTATTGGGATGACTTCATTTGACCTCATTTGCAAATTTGTCAAAAAAAAAAAACAGTTTTCTTAAGTATGTGGTGTTAATTTTTTTGTTTTAAAGATTTCTGTTTTTCGTTTGGTGTAAAATTCAAGCTATAACTTCATTCTGATCCCAGTTATTCCCATTCTTGGGCACACTTCATTTTATAAATATGCATTTGCGCAAGTACCAACCGGGGACTTTTTTCCTGCCTCATCGTATTGACATTATAAATATAATCGAAATATATTTTAAGAGTGTTCAGGAACAAAGGTGTAACTCCAGTCTCTAAGTGTAGCATGTAATAAGGTGATTTGCTAGGAAACTTAAAATCCGCCTAAGAAAATATTTGAAGAACTTTTCCACAGTTTCGAAACCGCTGCAATGTCAAACTTGTGCTGCATACAATAGAATAGAAGAGACTTTGGCACGGAATTTGTAAACTTTTGACTAATGCGACACATTGTTTTTCTGAATAGAGTTTTCTCCAAACCGCACAGATCGCACGTTTAGCCTCAGCAAGTTTTACTTTAAAGTGATTGTTCATTTTTAGGTTTGACGTAATCAAAACACCAAGATACTTGTACTGCTTAACTATTTCAATCTGTTAGCCATGATATCTCCCTTTTTCACCAGAACATGATATTCCAGATGTAACGATTGTTGGGTTAAACGATTGCTTTTTAAATTTTAATATTATAGAAATTTTAGAATTATATAAATCCTTATTTTTCAAGAATTTCCCTCATTCTGAGCACAAGCTTTAAAGAGTCTTTTAAGCTCTTGTGTTCTCTCACTTCTAATTTTTATGAAAACTAAAACTCTCGGTTTCATCCCTAAAGTTATTTGAAAGCATCGGAATTCAGACAGATTTACTCCATAAGGTATCACAGCTCAAGTTTATTTTAAGATACAAATAAATGTGTTAATCTTGTTTATTTATTTATGCAACGCAAATTCCAACATTTCTAAAAAATCAGTGTACACCGTTTGTTTGCTTTAGTTAATAATAATAATAATTGTCCAGTCTGCAGAGGGACCAGAGCCAAGCTTGCTAATCAACTACTCGTGTTGTGCGCGCTACTGTTCTCTCACGAGTAGAAGGGACCTACAGTTTCTTGCCAACTCCGAACGGCGAAGTATTGAAGCTTTTTCTTCGACATTAATTACTCTTTGATTGTTGTCAGCAGTTCGAAGGAGGTGGGGCCGTGTAAAATTCGAGGTGTTCAGCTTGCTTACTTTAGGTATCAAAAAGAAAAATGTTTTAATCGAAATAACGTTGCCACTCTTGTATAGTGAAAATTTCAGAACGTATAAACTTCTCTCAGTGCCAACTTGGCGAGGAAAGAAATTTGTCTTTATCGTGACGTAATCCGACTATTTATTAGTAAATTTTGATAGTCTTGGCCATCAGTTTTACCTTTAGACGAAATATTATTGTCGATGTGTAAGCAACGATCGTCAGGATCATTCCGGTGCGACATTAAACATTCTTTGTATCTGCCCGAGCTCCTGTGAAATGGGTCTCTTAAGATATGCAAGCCACTTTCCATCTTCTTGTGTTTTTCAAACCGTCAATCCTCAATTGTATTGGGTACAAATGCACAATACAAACACTTGGATCTATGTATATTATACCATCCGCTGTCAAGGTAGACATAGCATGTGGAAAATAATTTTCATTAGCCCAACTGACGACAAGTGGAATAGAGCAGTTGCAACCAAACTGCAGGTTTCTTCAATACAACATGATGATTTTTGGGCGGCAGTCAGTAACAACGCGGATAATTTCATCATTTGCCTCTGCCAAATATTTCTGAACTTTCAGCTGACCAGAATTACTCCAACGAAGAGCCGCCTGTTGTGGGAACAAAGATATCACAGCACATCTCCAGGTTGCAACATGAGATCGCTCTCCAAAAAAGTCAAGAAATACTGGTAAATCAAATGCAAACCCACGAGCTTCAACAATATTCAATAACCGGTGCATTGACATTTGTCATCGTTATTGCACTAGGCATTGAAAAGATTTAGGAAAAGGAAGTCAGCCAAAATCACCATCGTTACCACTTTTAACCCAGCACTAACGGACAGAGGAAATAAACCTGCACACACTTTGGCGTCTGGGCGGCCCCAGCATGTTGTGATTGTTCATAATAATAGTGAAACACGACGCCAAACGATGAAGCATAGCGCTCAAGAACACACAACATAACGATTCATTCACCTTTAAGCATTTCCTTTCCCCGCGTTTTCATAATAACATCGTAGAGCAAGCAAATTTGTAGTATTTAAGTGAAATTATTTTTAAATGATGAGCAAGCTAGGCCCTGGTCCATTGTGGACTGCAGCGCCATACAATTATTTATAATCATTATTTTTAAATAAAGAGCAGTTCATTAGAGTAGCCATCAAACATTGACTTCACCCCACAAGCGGTAAGGAATCACCATTTTGCTGTTTGATAATTAAAGCAAACACTGTTTCAAAATTTTACGTCAACTCTGGGTGCTAGGATTAATGGACTGGACTTTAAGTGTCGCTGGCAGCACCCAAAGAGTGTCAACTGTGTACAGTATCATTGTCTTAGGTGACGCCCGATTACTTATAAATATGAGAGTTCCAGTTGTTGTCATATTCATTGACATGATCATTTATTATTCAATAATCGAGCAGTTCACTGAAATTTCAAGAAATAATAAAACAAACAAAATGTCATTGAAATGTATGTACAAACATGAGGCAGCAACATTTTTACGTACTGCACCTATTCACCTTGACTCAAAATATATACCACATGAAGGCAAAAATACATTTGGCCACTTTTTCAGTTAAACGCTTGTGCATTTTGCTATCCTTCACCACGCCCGCTCCTGCTCATTCAACACAACGACAAACCTCTACTCCACGCGTGACAACATCATCCTGAGAGATGTCACATAGTGGCAGATGCTACCCATCCAGACAATGGAACTCATCATGCGTGCGAACCCTCTTCTCCCTACACGTTTTTTTCGGTTTTTTGGAGCGAAAAATGCGCTAAAGCGTGTCAGTTTTTTAAGGGTTGTTTTGACTAGACAAAAAGTTGTGACCACATTGACCTTGCTTATCCGGAGATTGCATGCAGATTATGACGCATTCTATGCGGGCTGAGTGTCGTAAATGCATGATGGATGATGTTTTAATGAAGTCCGAGATGGAGGAGAGAGATCAGATCGCCGCATCTGATCAGTGCGAATCTGAGGGGATTTTGGGAAATAATTCGCAAGGGTTCGCGATCTGATTCTTTTTTTGAATTGTAAATCCTGTTTTGGTTTGTGCTTTATCGTCTGTGTTATGCAAAAATAACATGCTTACAAGTGGAAACGTGGAAACAGAGGGGCGGTTTGACATTTTTGGGTGATAAATATTTCTATCGTTCTATTCATTCGGAACACGGTTTTGAGGTTTAAGGTTTACTTATACAGACGAGAAAACGGTTTTAAGGCTTACTTATACAGACGCGAATAAACAGATCTGAAAATAAAGTCATGTATAGTGCTTTGGGCACATTCTACTCTTGCGGCAACTGTGGTGCAAAAGAACTAGTGATTCTTGAACGATCTATATATATTAGAATTGCGAATCCCTACGTCTCGAAATAAAGTGAGACAACATCACAAGATCCAAAGCCGTGCCTAGAATCCGGAAAAGTTAAATTCTCAAAACCCAAAAACGAAGTAAAAAACAAGACCCAAAAACAAAGTTTCGAAGTCCTCTAAAATGTACCAAACCTGTTGGACCTTACATTTTTCGAATTCTGATGACGGCGAATAACTTTAAGGATGAATCTGATTGGTTTCGGTTTTCATAAAAATTAGAAATGAGAAACCACAAAAGAAGAGAAGAAAGAAAAAGGAAAACTTTTGGAAAGTAACAATTTATATAAATCTAAAAACTTAGAATTCTGAAATTAAACGCAAAACCTTTTAAATCAAAAATCGTTAGAGCTTATGTGGTAGAACGTCTTTCAGTCTTTTTTTTAGCATTTCGGGCAATCAAACCCAAACCGTTGCTTAATTTTTCAAGAGAAATGTCTTGTGTTTCTCGTTGACTAGTTCATTGATGTTTTATTGTCAAATACTTAAAGCCGCAAAGAGTAGAGACACAACAAGTGGAGGCCTAGGTTCGATTACCGGCTGAACACCTCGCATTTTTTACGGCACCACCTCTTTCGAACTGCTGGCAACACTCAAAGAGTAAAATCTGTCTAAGAAACTTCGCTGTTCGAAGTCGGCAGAAAAAACAGTAGGTCGCTTCTACTCGTAAGAGAACAGTACCGCGCACAACTCGATTAATAGACGAACTGTCGTGACATTATTTTATTATTATAAATTCACAACAAAATAAGAGCATTCTAAAATCTGATGCAATCGACCCAGATGTTCTCTAATTTCCTAACTTCCAAAATTTCCTGGAAGGTGGCAGCCTCTTAATCTAGCGTTCAGAAAACATGTGATGCGAGGCTTCTTATCCTCCTAAGCCGCTTTGTAAAAAGTGTTTCAAACTTTCTCAAGAAATCATTAAGGTTCATTAAATCAATCAAAGTTTAACCCCCACAAAAGCAAATAAAACATGCAACTCATGTCAAACTCGTGCGCAGCCAAATGGTCAGGCAGACCCCCTGTTTTCGATATATTCTGTCCATTTGCGAATATTTTCGGCGAATCCGAATACTAAAACAACAATCAATGGGATTTTCCGGATCAATGAACAACAACCAGCAAGGACGTCGAATCACACATAAATCAAAACGATCCATCGCCGAGCCCACTGTTTGATGTGCAACTGAGAAGAAGCAGAAGAAAGCAAGAAAGCGACAAAGACGACGTCTCCGATGAAGAGCGACCAAATCCGTCCTCTTGAGCCTGAGTAAATAAAAATAATTGATTTCACTTTGATTGATTGGGAATATGGAATAAAGTTCTCGCATTGAATGCGTCGGTGGTGGTTGTACGATGGCATCAAATCGAAACCCTGTCGTGCGGGGCCAACGAAGCCGCAAATTGAATTCATGCAATGCAAATATTCATTGCTTCGCCGGGCTTGGTTATAACTTTGAAGTTCAGTTTCTTCAGATTGAAAATAATGGTGGGTTCAAGCGCATCTTTGTATGATTTTCATTTTTCTTGTGAAATTCGTGCTGGAGAGTTGATGTATGCATAACGCTCTGAGGACTGTGTTTACTTTGGGGACATTAATCCCCGAGGGGGCACTGGTGATAAAGTGGTGCTTCGGTTTACTGAGGAGGATATCTTTCCTTGAAACTGTCCACAGAAACTTGATTAAATAGTTCTATCAAGAGAATACATTTTTTAGAAAAATTATTTAGAATAAAATACGATGTAGAAGTAGAAAAAATAGTAGAAAAAACTTTTCTACTTCCGACCTATAAATACACAACACCCATGTCGTTCCTTATATTAAATACGTGGAGTTTTTTCCACAGTTTTATTTGAAAACGCGTGAAACAAACCATTTCGCGGAATTTTAAGAAAATAACTAACTAAAGCCTATAGGCAACTAAGCCGGCAAGAGAAAGGGTTTTCCAAACGGAAGCAGCTTTGTAAAAATACTCGCCAAAGAAAAACAACAATCCTCCATTTCCTTGTATTGTCCGAGGTACAATTAAAAGTGCGCTGTTATGGTAGGCGTTTCCAGAAACCAAGCTCTTTACCGCGATCAACAGAAAAACAATTTAAATATAGAGTGCTTCAAAACAGTATGTGACGCAGTTTATGTGCAATTCGAGGAAATTTTGTGTTGCCGTCTATACAAAATTAAATCACTTGTACACCTCAGGCACTTTAAAAAAATAAAACCGTCGTTTTCATCCGGTGAACGGGTCGTATGGCTTTGCCGGCGGGAAGGCCATCTACACCGTTCCTTGGGACCCACAAGTCGTTCATTACCGGTTCATTATCCGGAGAGGGGCAAAATAGCCACAAGGGTTTACAGTGCCGATTTACCGAGGGGCCTTCAATATATTCTCGGTTTCGGGGTGAGGCTGTGGTTATATATAAATTGACTTATTTATCAAGTAATACTATTATTTTAGCGCATTCATGTAAAATTTCATATAAATGTGACTATTAATTCGCATTTTATCTCTGGTTAAACAGAACCATAATGGCATCGCGCTGTAATGAAATTTCTCACTAAGCAAGGAAAAAGTCAAAAAACTATTTATGAATAGATGATGGCTGCTTACCAGGATTCCGCACCTTTAATATCAACTGTGCACAAGTAGTTGAAGAAGATCCCCGCTCCGGCAAACCCGGCTACTGCTTGTACGGGAGAAAGCATTAAAGAAGTCGAAAAACTTATTCTTGAGGAAGCCCGAATGAAGGTGAAAATAATTACAGAGATCACCAAGCTTTCAACTGGTGCAGGGTGGATGCCACGAATGCTCACACCACCTCAGAAAAAAGTTTGAATCGCATGGTGTAGAGAGCTTTTGGAGATGTGTAGTGAGAACGCGGACGGTGTTATGGATCGAATTGTTACTGGAGACGAAACATGGCTTCATCACTATGACACTGAAAGCAAACAAGAGTCCATGCAGTGGCATAAAAAAGGAACAGACCCCCGAAGAAGTTCAAAGTCACTACGTCTGCCGGGAAGCTCATGGCCACAGTATTTTGGGACTCAAAGGGAATCTTGCTCATTGAGTACTAAAAAAAAAGGTGAAACCGTCACCCACATCCTACGCTTCCACTTTGCATAATTTGCTTCAGGAAATTAAAAAGAAAATGGGATAAGCTCGCAGCGGCTGTGTTGTTTCTTCATGATAACATTCCTGTTCACACGGCGCGAGTTTTCAAAGCCGCTGCGCGAGATTGTGGTTTCGAAGAAATCCAACACAAACCCTATAGTCCAGACCTTGCCTTTAGTGATTATTTCCTGTTTCCGGATTTGAAAAAAATGTCTTCGTGGAAAAAGATTTTCGGATGATGAAGAACTCAAGTCGGCAATAAATGGGTATTTTGCAAATTTATTTTTTTGAGCGCTTAAAAAATCTTATCTCAAAATGTAACAAATGCATTGGTGTTAAGGGAGATTATATTGAAAAATAAAAACAATTAAAACTGAATTCGCATTTTTCTTCATAACTATACCGAGAAAATATTGAACGCTCCTCGCACTTTTGTTCTATGCCTTCTAGGATCATCTGCGAACGCCCCTCGTACTTTTGTTCTGTGCCCTCCAGGATCATATCCGATGGAAATTAGTCTCAGGTCTGGTTGTGATTCTTTAAATAAGGGCCACCTGATTTATATGAAAACATATCATTGAAATAGTTATTATGCCAGTTTTTGGGGTGACTGGGTTGTAGGAAAAAGTTCCTATGACTAGTCAGTGAACTTTATCCTGCGGAGAACTGATGCTCTAATAAGGCAGATGTTACAACGACACTTAAATAAAAATTGTGGTGTACTATTGCTACGATTTTATCACATATTAAGCTCCAAAAATACATTGATAACCCACGAGGTGTAGGATCTAAACAACAGGACAGAAACAAGCCGCATATTGCCCATCACAGGCCGCATTGCAATCCCTCTTAAGTTTGTGTCAACGTGTCCATAAACAGTTAAGTACAGATGTGGGATTTGGTTTTACGTGACCACCTGCCTTAACGGCTTATATCACGGGGAACCTTTTTCCCAAGAGTCGTAAGTAACGCAAGACTAGACGCCTTAGTTACCCAAGTACCAAACTGGGATTTGATGCGAAGCCTTTCTAAAACCTCTTCCGCTCTCTGGGTCGCAGCGCCGGGTTGAGAATGCAACTCCACACTGAGAAGGGATAGTCCCCTAACCGTCTTGCCTAGTTGTGCTTAAATAATAAACTAGATAAGTCAGCACAGTACACTATCCTCGACTCTACCCGCGATGTTAGGTGATAAACCACAGCCACAGGGGCCCCTGACCTCCCGTGGCACCAGAATATAGTCTCTGGTCAAGCTGTCACTACCAGTCAGGTTCCCTCAAAGCCTGGGTCTGTTAGCCGACATCCCGCCACAGATGGTCTTTTCTCCATCAGTGATTCCGTTGTCACTATAAATAGTGATACGGATGTGATTTTGAATCATGTGATTCATAAATCCAGTCACATCATCTGGAGACAGTTAAGTACAGTCGATAATGAGGGTAGCTAAGGTTTAGTTAGACAAAGCATCAATTAATTTAAATCTCGGCGAAAGCAATTGGTTTAACAAAACGGTGGTTTAAGAGGTGTAAATTGGATTACTCAGGTTGTCCATGTCTGTTCAGAAGGAATTATTTAAGTGCAAAATAATATTCAAAGCCCAACCGAAAAATACTCAACGTACTATGATGAAGATCATCATGAGTACTCGGTCTGGTTGAGCGCTTGTTGTGGTGATGAAACTGGTGGTGTTGCTGATCAATATCTTTCGGAGCATTTCTCGTGAGCATTTTTACTGTCACTGAGCTACATCAAATAACAAGGTCCTGGTTCTGACAGATTATCGACAAGGATCCTGAGAGGATTCCACATGAGTCTGTCAATCTAATTTGCATTAAGTCTAGTTAGAAATTTACAACCTCAAGCGAGCACAACTTGCCTAAAACGTAATTGTCGCCTATTTTTTTTTAAATTGTTCCTTTAAGCTTTACATCAAGGCCTTATATATCAAATTAAATAAAAATATTAAAATTTTGTTTTATTAAAAAATTTTGTTTATTTTAGTGCGTATCCTTTTATTTTTAACAATTCAAAGCAAACCAATTGAAAAATCTCCTACGTCACTTGAAAGAGCAGGCAGTAACGCTTAAGACATTTCCTTCTTAATCTACAAAAACGTAAAATCTGACCACCTCTTACCCTTCAAACCCAAACCAGTAGTCTAGCCGTCAATTAGAGGCTGGACACTTTTTTAATTTTCTTCCAAAACACACCGAATACAGTCTACAAAATGACTAATGAACTACGGTAGGGATTCCTTTGCGTCACACAACAAATAATGGTTCGCCTTTGTGCGACTGTGCCTTGGACACTCATTACTTGGGTGAGTTTGCAGTCTGACTGAGCGAAAGTCTCTATTATTTTTGTGCTTAATCCCCTCAGGGTTTTTCATTGTTTTTATTTTTTTTTATGTACGTAGGTACCATCTTTGACAAGTAGAAGAGTGTGAGAAGTAGGTGCTATACGGCAATGGTTTGTATTGCACTAGACTTTCGTTGCTTCAAATCTTTCAAGTGCGAGGATAGGGATACGATTTTTAAAGCATGGGATTGGTACATTATTTCCTATTTGAGGCAGCAACCCTGGCCCCTGTTTTCATAAGCACTGAATATATATCCTGCTTGATGTGACGCCGGTATTATGTTGGATATGATGATATATGGGCAGGAAAATGAAACGGCGCCCTCTAATAGGTTAGAAGTTTTCTACTTATTTACACGAAGTATTCCTAAAGCAACAATATCGCTACTTTAGAAGTCGTTATGCATGGCAACTAATGCCTAATGTGACTTCCTGCTTAGAGTTCTCCTCAACTGCCCCATAAAATGCTCAAGCATCGGTCCACCTTCAAAGGCAAGAGCAGCTTCAAAATCCTTATGCGAGTCGAAAAATGTGTCAACCAGTTGCAAAACTAAACAATGCAAGTGAAACCGACCCAATTCCTCCGTAGCAACCAATCAAATGAAGCTGCACGGCGAAAGGGGTCAGGCCATAAAGTCCCCTCGAGTAACGAAAGTCGGTCCCAAAGCATCGCAATTCATTTGAGAAACTTGGCAGGAATCTGTGCGAAAATTAATTGCGACTTGGGGGGAGGAGGGAGACTTTTTTCGAGTTCCTGCACTCGTCCCACTTTCCAAACTTGCTAACTCGCCATGTCCCATCCAAACTCGGCTTCTGCTCTAGTTTTTGTATTTTGAAAGAATTATCTGTTCATCCGCAGGAGAGACGAAAGATTAATGAGGACAAAATAAGAAATTGAAATGAGCTACATAGTCCGTTTTATCTTTCCCAATATAATCTTAATTGGGTTCCCTACTTCGCAATTACTTTTCCTTACTTCAAGGATTAACTCATAATACCAAAAGTTTTTTTGCTAACAACAGACCGAAGGAGAAAAGGGAAATCGACAAGGATTAGTTGATGCTGGAGGTAGATGGGATATATGTTGTTGTTGGCCTTCTTGTTTTGTTTTGAACGTGATGTATGAGAGCGGGGAGATAATTGATCAAACATCAAAGACCAGTTGAAAGGTAGTCCCTAAGTGGCAGCGCAGAAACATCCAACAACATTCTTATCGGCGCAAAAAATGCGATAGGGTGAATCGATTTAGCGAAGCCACCAACTTTTCCTTCACCTGCGGAATGGGTTTATTCCTTAGAATTTGGGGTTCATTGTAATCGCTGGCTTTGTTGGATTCTGGGAAATGACAGTTGAGATGAGTTGTAAGTTGTTTTCAAGGTAAACGATTATGATAAGAATTCAGTCAGAATTCAAAAGAAAATCTTAAGAAGACCACATTTAACTCCGTTGGACTTGATGTAGCACTAAAAAAATGTGAATGATAATTTTTTTAGAATGAGTTACCTCCTTTAGAGGTTACTTTTGTGGGGTTTTGACACGGACTTCACCAGCAGATCGCCAGTTATGACATTTTGATACTTGTTTTTCCACAGTGACTCTTCGAAAGGAAGGATAAGGTGAGTGCCATGCAGCTGACATTATTAAGAATTAGTGACTTCAGTAATCAATGAAACCAAGAATTTATTAAGAACCGAATTTAATATTGTATCAGCCAATTGAATTTTTGGTCCACATTTGATGACTAATAACTAGTTGAATGACGCTGGCGAAAGATCGTGCTGGCTGGCGGGGCATGTTGGTTGAGGCCCAGATCCACCCCGGACTGTAGCACCACAAGAAGAAAAAGAAGTTGAATGACGCCTTCTTAAATTCTAAAAGCACCCCTGTCAAGTGAGTTCGGCAGTTTGGAAACGCGATTTACCAGCAAAGTTTGCTCACAACATGGAAGTTATAGAATCGAGAAAGGATCATGTTTATATTCAGTCATACATCCGTCTTGTGGTCGCCGTAGCGTAGTGGGTAGAGTGCGACGTTTACACGCCGAAGGGTCTAGGTTCGACTCCCAGTTCAACACCAATTTTTCTAATATTTCATGGCACTACCTATTTCGAGCTGCTGACAACACTCAAAGAGTAATAACTGTCTAAGAAAGCTTCTCAAATTTCGCCGTTCGGAGTTGGCAAAAAACTGTAGGTCCCTTCTACTCGTGAGAGAACAGTAGCGCGCACAACACGAGTAGTTGATGAGCAAGCTAGGCCTTGGTCCCCCTTTGGACTGTAGCGCCAACAATTATTATACATCCGTCTTAACCACTGTAATGAAAATTCGTTAAATCCTTTGCCGCGCAGAATAAAGACAGAAAGGAAATATAAAACATCAACTCTAAAAATTCTTCGGATCGATTTCCCTCATTTTAATTTCACTTTCGATTCGTTTGCCGACCACCGTATTACATTGTGCTACCCCTGGTAACAGCGTGTTTGCCACAAGATACAATCCAACAAAAAAATTATTTTCCTTTAAAACAACAGCCGGCTTTTCCCCTCCCAATCAATTGTATACAAATTGTCTTTCTCTTAAGAAATATATCCAATCGAGTGAGAAATCCTACAGTAACCAAACAAATCCCAATCTCCACTCGCAAGCTCTTGAGTCGACGCCACTCCACGCATGGCGACTGCTGTTCCCCCATCATGTGGAACGAAGCTCTTAAGCGAAAATACTGTCTCCGGACGTCAGTGTAGTACGGAGAAGGCTCTGCCCAGTTGCCACTCGTGGGTCGCGGTCGTATCTGAATCGAATTCCGAGTGAAGTGTTTTTTCTCTCCCCCGGCGAACAAAAAAGCATTTTACAGAAAAATGTTTTCCAACTAAACGCAGTGAGGGTGGTTTAAAATCGAAAGAAAAAATACTTTCTTTTTTCTCCAATTGCACCTAGTGGATGTGGAATGCATGAGAACTTGTGACAAGTGGTCAAGTCGAGGCAATTGTTGTGCTACAGCTGCTGTCAGTTTACACTCTTGCGCATTGCATCTTAATTGGAACAGTTTCGGTGAAGGTACGTCCGATTCTTATCGTGTCATTGGGAATTATTTTCATATTCTTAAAAAATCAATAAGCGTTTAGAAAGTGTAAAAATCAGTGTTTATTCATCAAGGTAATGTGGAAAAATTAATTTTGTTTGACGTGTGAAGGGGCGGTGCTTAATCCTTTAAGCATGTATTTTTCGGGCAGTGAAAACAAAGTTGATTTTCTTTAAAATGTTTCTGGGTTAATGTTTATATTTATTTTTTATTTTTTTGATTACAAATTCGAGTGAATCCAAAATGAGTTTAAAAGAAGGATTGGCATTAGAATCGTTGAAAATTTTTAGTTTGTAGCAGTTTTCTTTTCAATTGCTGGTGTGTATCGATTGTTTGAATACGAAATGCGGAAAATCCATTTTAGTTTGTGTTGACGTTTACACTGTCATTTAGAAACAAACTCCGTGTTAGTTGCTTATGCTCCTTCGGGCATGGCGTTCACAGGGTGGTACTTTTATTTTTGTTAGAAATTTTTACTTTGATTTTATTTATGTTGTAAATTCATTCATAACAAATTTAGGAAATATTTTAAGTAAAATTTCATTTTGACTTCAGTAATTGTATTATTTGAGTCTATTTTATGTAAATCTTTAGCGTTAGTAAAACTATAAATTTCGAAATCGTAAATCCACTGCAGTGTACTTTAATCCCCAATTGAAAACTTGCATGGTATACAAAGAATAAACCAAGCTTTTGCGGCATTATTCATGTAAAACGTAATTACGACAGTAAATTTTTTTGCAATAAGACCAGTACGGATAACATCGAACATTTACCCTATTCTCTCTAAAATAAAATGTAATTAACGTCTGTTTGTATATTTCCCTTTGTTGGTAGCGGTACTTCCTTCCCAGCAAAAAAGTTACAAGAAAACAAGAACATTTGAAAAAAGTTTGTCTTTAAATGTGAAGAAACTGCCCTAACGTTCGGACAAAATAATAAGATTAATTGTTTTTTGTTTTTAAGTGTGAAAAATTGTGTCTTATATTTTTTTTTAAACAAATTCGCTCTAAGAAATGAAGATATCTGTGTGTTTAAATGCATCGAATTGTTTATGAAAGCAAGTAAAATACCTCGCTGCGGCCACCGCTCTGCAACCGAAAGGGACCAGATCCGAAAACTCACACAGGAAGGAAAGCCACAGGGGGAAGTGACCAGACTATTGGAAAGATCATAGGCATTTAAGATTTTGATTGCGCTAAAGCCGCAAAGAAAACTTACATGTCAAGAGATCGTCAACGAAAAACATCTCCAAAAGATGACGTCCACATCAAACTCTTGTCAAAAAAGACCCGATTTTGTTAGCTGCAAACATTAAACATAGACTGGACTAACCTGTTTCTTCTAGAACAGTGCGAAGGAGGCTAGAAGAACAAAATCTCTTTGGAAGAAGGGTAATATCACTTCTTACCAAAAAACATAGGAAAAGTAGAATCCAATTTGCTAAAGAACATCTCGAATGGATAGGCATAGAAATCGAAACAAATGGCAACATTTTCTTTGATCGGAGGAAAGTTAGATTAATTCGGTGGGATCAGATCAAAGCATTTTTCACGGCACCACCACTTTCGAGCTGCTGACAACACTCAAAGAGTAATAACTATCTAAGAAAGCTTCTCAAATTTCGCCGTTCGGAGTCGGCGAAAAACTGTAGGTCCCTTCTACTCGTGACAGAACAGTAGCGGGCACAACACGAGTAGTTGATGAGCAAGCTAGGCACTGGTCCCCCTTTGGACTGTAGCGCCAAGAAATATTATTATATTATCAAAGCAGTAAAACATGGAGGCGGAAATATAAGGTTTCAAAATTTCTCGCTTCCGCCTTTTTGCGTTTTGAAATTTCCGGCTATGTCAAAGGGGTGCAGAACTCGTTTCTGGCAATATTATACATCATTTGAAAGGTATTGACATAACCTACAAAGCGACGATGCATGATTAGTTTGGACATTGTGTTCAACAGTTATAGACGAGTAAGCATGGAGTTCAATAACGCCGAAATTCGCGCTATTTTAAAGTTTTCCTTCGTTAAAGGCACATCCGCTAGAAAAATGTTCCGTGAGATTAATGGTGTTTTGGGGGATGGTATTTTATCTCTTCGATCTGCGGAGGAATGGTTTCGACGATTCAGAGCCGGTGAAAACGACACCATGGATAAGCCAGCCGGCGGAAGACGTGTGACTGCGAATACCGATCGAATCATGGAAATCAGATAGACCGAGATAGACCGGCATGTAGCGTCTCCTGACATCGCCCAGGAGATTGCAGTTAGTCACCAAACCATTTTAAGCTAGCTGCAGAAGGCTGGATACAAAATGAGGCTTGATGTTTGGGTGCCGCATGATTTGACGCAAAAAAACCTTCTAGATCGAATCAACGCCTGTGATTTGATTTTTGAAGCGGATGGTGGCTGGCGACGAAAAATGGATTACATGCGACAATATCAAGTGAAAACGTCGTGGTTGAAGGCCGGTGAATCGTACCAAACACTGGCCAAGCCGGGATTGACGCCCAGGAAGGTTTTGCTGTGTATTTGGTGGGATTGGAAGGAAATCATCCACTATGAACTGCTCCCATATGGCCAGACGCCGGATTCTACCGTCTACTGCAAACAACTGAACCGCTTAAAACAGGCCATCGACCAGAAGCGTCTAGAATTGGCCAACGGGAAGGTGTAGTATTCCACCAGGTCAACGCCAGACCACACACTTCGTTGATGACTCGTCAGAAGTTACGGGAGCCCGGATGGGAGGTTTTATCGCACCCACCATATAGCCCGGACAAAGCCCCAAATGATTACCACCGGTTCCTGTCCATGGCGAACGCCCTTGGTTGTGTGAAGTTGAATTGAAAAGAGGCTTGTGAAAAGTGGCTTTCCGAGTTCTTCGAAAATAAGGAGGGGGGCTTCTACATGGGGGGTAGTATGAAGTTGCCGTCTAGATGGAAACAGATTATCGAACAAAACGGTGCATATTTGAACTAAATTCGATCACTGTAACACTTTTCATGAAGCATTGAATGAAGAGCAAAAAAGCGGAAAGGAGATATTCGGCAAACTTATATTATAGTTTGGAGATGCTTTTCCTGGTATGGTGTTTGTCAATTTGATTGAATCGAGGATATCATGGACCAGCATTTGTACATTAACATATTGGGAAATGTGATGCTCCCGTATGCTGAGTGGTAATGTGAAAAGATTGTTGGATGGATCACATAACCTGGCCCTTCCAATCTCCAGACCTTAAACCAATGGAAAACTTGTGGAAAATCGTGAAAGAGTCCCATGGAGGTGAAAATCCAAAAAATAAAGAAAAGTTGTGGAGTAGAATTTAATCAGCTTGGTACGCCATATTGACAAGCACTTGCCACAGACTAGACAAATTCATGCCCCGAAGAGTGCGTGCTGTGATAAAAAATAAAGAATATTCCACTAAATGCTAAGAAAAATTAAAGAGTACCGTATATTTACAACATTTTTTAATGGTCGTTTTGTTTTGTCCCCTTTCTATTCACACATTTTATAAGAATAAAAAAAAAAGTATTTTTTGTAATGACCTGAATACTATTTAGCTTTTAATGATTTATTTTTATTTTCCCTCTTTCGAAACAGTAATAAAATGAAGTCAAAACGACAAGAGTTGCAAAATGCTTTTAGTTTTTCTATAAAAGTTAAAATGATATTCAGTGGTCCTATTGTTTTGTACGTAACTGTATATAATTATTCCTGTTTACATTATAAATTAACCTTGAATAGTCAAGTTGTATTTGAAGCTCCCTAAGGTGATTGTATAATTACAAACAAATTAAGCCTGAAGAATGTGTAATAAAACTGTCAAGGATTGTATTTCTGAACAAGGTTTTAAATCCACTCTCACAAATTATTGTCAAATAATGAGTTCTCAACGAACCGCCTATTCATTATATTATCAGTAAATTATATATATCTGACTCAATTTCATCCATAACAACAAATTATTTTTAAAAACGTAAAATATATAGAAATTAATATACCTAAGAATAATTTTATTATAAATCGGAATATGTTTTGCTTTTTACTTTTGAAACCATGCATATAACGCTTTTTCTATCTGTGGACTTTCAGAAGTCTTAAGTGCAACGCGTCTTCCTGGTCCAGATTACGCTCTCGCCACAAATTGTCTAAGACTGCTTCCTTTTGCTTTTATCCGACTTATTGTTGACTTGTGCACATTATATTTTTCACAAAGTAGCTTTCCTGAAACACCCTTATCAATTTCGAATACAATTTCACTTCTTTTCTTAATAGATAATTTAGTAATATTTCTTGTAACACCCAACCTGAACGAATTTTGAGTAGGTACTAATGAATGTGGAACCCATCTAAGGAAACACACTTGGATACGTAAACATATGTACAAAGAATTCTGTCTAGACCCACGCGAAACTAAGCTACTGTAAAATAACGACAGACGTAACCCACCAAAAGAAGAACATGCAAATAAAAAACAGATGAACGAGTTGCACTGACCAAGATAACCTTTTGGAAAGTTGCACTTATAGAGTCAATACGTGCTAAGACTTTAGTATTGCGAAAATCCAGGGTCGCGTTAACCGAGTTCGTACAGTTCCTATCAATTAAAATAATCTGATCTTATTACGGCCGCCGTGGCGTAGGTGGTAGAGTGCGACACTCATACGCCGAAGGTCTGGGTTCGATTCTCGGCTGAACACTTCAAATTTTTCGCGCCACAACCGCTTCCGAGTTGCTGACAACACTCAAAGAGTAACAACTGTCTAAAAAATGGAGTTCGGAGTGGGAAAATAGTAGGTTCTTCTACACGTGAGAGAACAGTACAGAGAACGCACAACACGAGTAGTTGATAAGTTAGCTACGCTTTGGTGCCCCTTTGGACTGTAGTGCCACTCAATTATTATTATTAATGTATAAAATATGTTAACATAAAATAAATAAAAATAATTATAAAGTTAAGACAACTTAAGTCAAATGAAACAAAATCAGTCCTTATTTTTTGACACTCTTATTAATAAATAGGTTCGCTTGATTCCATAAGGAATCGAGACTTAAACTTCTAAATTCTGTTGTAACAGATTTCATAAAATTTAATAATGCTGGAATGTATGCAGAATAATTGTTTTAAAGATTAAAATAAATTGTAATCTGGAAAACAAGCGTTTTTGAAGTTTTTTTCCAACAGGTTTATGTCCGAGCAACATTCCAGAGTCATCACACTCCAGTAATCAAATCGTCTTGATTGTGATAGAAAAATCATTCTCACCAAAAATATGTGAATAAGCTTGCTCTTGCAAATAGTATTCTTTTGTATGACTACTCAAGCGCAAGAAAATAACAAGCAGCTTTAAATTCAATTCCAACACAAGGTCCGATAACATATCAGTTGTAAACACATGCTATGGAATCCTTCAATACATACATCCTAGAAAGCTTCATACACATGCGTCCTCTTTTTGCGACACAAACTGAGCATCCTTCTACTTATTGCATTTTGAAACTTTTAAATTAGTACAAGGACCCAAATTGCTTCTTCTTTGTGATGAAAATTGGAATATTTTCAAACTAATCTATAGCCTTGTGACTGCCATTTAATGTAAGGGCACCTCGCAGTCAAGTTCATTACCTAATTTTACACTTGACTTCGTCAATTCCACGCTGGATTGAACACTGAAAACACATTTTTAAAATTAAACTTTTTGCACCGATTTCTTTATGCACAAGCACAAGAAAGGTGACCTCCGTGGCGTAGCGAGTACGTTGTTGCAGGAGGAATGTACAAAATGACCCTACAAGAAATCAGAATCTGAATATACGTTGGTCGTGCTCTCACGAGTGTAGGGGAACAGCAGTTAATTGTCGACTTCAACGATATTTGAGAAGCTTCCTTTTTCCTTTCTCTTAGAGCGCTCCAATTGACAACCCGTCGAACTTTGGATTTAAAGTGTGTGGATCAACGCATTTACCAATCTTTGCCATTGAGGTGAGGGACAGAAAACGGACTCAGTTTAAAATGATTACTTTTTGCGTACAGAATACTATTCCCTTTTGAAGAATCTGAAAATACTTCACGATACGAAAAAAAATTAATCAATTTCAAATTTTTAACTATTGGCTGCTTATAAAATAAACACAAGATCGACTGAAGCAAAACGGAAAAGTCATGCGCAACAAATTAGAAGAACTCAGCTGCGGATCTTTCAAAAAGCTTATTCATCTGACTTTGCTTCTTCGTTTTGTGACATACATTATATCAATTATTTTTTATATACTATGTTGTCAAACGTCCCTTCCGCTTTTTGCTCTTCACTCAATGCTTCATAAAAAGTGTTACAGTAATCGGATGTAGTTTAAATATGCGCAGTTTCGTTCGATAATCTGTTTCCATCTAGACGGTAACCTCATAATACCCCCCTCGTAGAAGCCCCCCTCGTAGAAGCCCACCTCCTTATTTGCGAAGAACTCGGAAAGCTACTTTTCACAAGCCTCTTTTCAGTTCAACTTCACACCACCAAGGGCGTCGCATTCATCATATAGCCCGGGCGAGTCATCAACGAATTGTGTGGTCTGGCGTTGACCTGGTGGAACACTACACCCTTCCTGTTGGCCAATTCTGGACGCTTCTGGTCGATCGCCTGTGTCAAGCGGTCCACTTGTTCGCGGTAGATAGTAGAATTAAGCGTCTGGCCATATCGGAGCAGTTTATAGTGGATGATTCCCTTCCAATCCCACCAAATACACAGCAAAACCTTCCAGGCCGTCAATTCCGGCTTGGCCACTGCTTGGGACGATTCACCGGCCTTGAACCACAACCGTTTTTGCTTGATATTGTTCCAAAATGGGTCGAGTTCGTTCCGTTTCAGCAGCATATCGCAGGCGTTGATTCGGTCCAGTAAGTTTTTTTGCGTCAAATCATGTGGCACCCAAAAATCAAGTTATTTTTTTGTATCTTCTACAGATGTTTTAAAATGGTTTGGTGACTAACTCCCATCTCCTGGGCGATGTCACGAGATGCCACATGCCGGTCTAACTCGATGATTTCCATGATTCGATCGGTATTCGTCGTCAAAGGTCTTCCGCCGACTGACTCATGGTGTCGTTTTCACCGGCTCTGAAACGTCGAAACCATTCCTCCGTGGTTCGAAGTGATAGATTACCATCCCCCAAAACACCATTAATCTCACGGAACATTTCTCTAGCGGATGTGCCTTTAACGAAGGAAAACTCTATTTTGGCGTTGGTGAACTCTATGTTTACACTTCTATAACTGCTGAACAGAATGTCCAAATAATGCATAGCGTCGTTTTGTGGGTTATACCAAGATCTTTCAAATGATGTATTGCCAGATACTATATTAGCGCTTTGTACATAGCCGAAAAATTCAACAGACAAAAAGGCGGACGGGAGATATTTGACAACCTTATATGAAGACTTAAGACTTGTTATACTTTAACACTCATAATTATACTTCGGAAAATATTTTTTCTTCTGGGTGCAAACATGAGTATATTTTCCAAAATAGAAATAAAACGAAAGCATATGTTACAATTTTTCCAATATTTCGTTTCGTAATTGTTTTTTAGCACGCCAATTGAGAAAAAAGTGTGGCCGCCGTTGCGTTGTGGGTAGCTTGCGACACTCACATGCCAAAGGTTCAGGTTCGATTTCCGGCTGAACACCTCGAATTTTCATGACACCACCTCTTTCGAGCTGCTGACAACACTCAAAGAGTAATAACTGTCTAAGAAAGCTTCTCAAACTTCGCCGTTCGGAGTCGGCAAAAAACTGTAAGTTCCTTCTACTCGTGAGAGAAGAGTAGAACAAGAAGTTGATGAGCATGCTAGACCCTGCTCCCCCTGTGGACTGTAGCACCACCCAATTATGTTCCGCTCGTTAATTTCCATATTTGACCTTAAAAGGGATAGATTTTGCGGAGTTGTGAAACGATGAAATTAGTTCTGTATAAAAGCAAAGTGGCCGCCGTGGCGTAGTGAGTAGAGTTGCGACGCTCACACGACGAAGGGTCTACGTTCGATTCCCAGCTCAACACCAATTTTTCGAATATTTCACGGCACCACCTCTTTCGAGCTGCGGACAACACTCAAAGAGTAATAACTGTCTAAGAAAGCTTCTCAAATTTCGCCGTTCGGAGTCGGCAAAAAACTGTAGGTCCCTTCTACTCGTGAGAGAACAGTAGCGTGCACAACACGAGTAGTTGATGAGCAAGCTAGGCCCTGGTCCCCCTTTGGACTGTAGCGCCAACAATTATTATTATTATAAAAGCAAAAAGTTGATTAAAACAATTTTATGAAAGCATGTATAAAAATAGCCCAATTGAAGAACGCAAATATTCCATTGTAAATTAATTTTTGAAACTGTTTCCTTATTTAAGAAACTTCAAAACTCTGTTTCGAAATCAACAATATTCACTTTTATATACCCCTTCATAAAATTTATTTCATTGAACTGCTCTTATCTAGTATATCATTAATTAACGACATCTCTCCCTTATCGTTCCTCAAAGAAGTTGTACCACAAATCTCGTTTACAAAGCCCTGTCAAAGGAACACATAAAATTCAAACTGTCGGATGCAAAGCCCACAAGTAATTAGTTCCCTCGGTGGCACTAAATATCCCCTTCAACGAAACCTCCGACTGAAGTAAACCAAAAATTATCACCAACGAACTCCCTTCATGTAAATGTTGCCAATTCATAACGCAAGTAATGAACTTTTTAGTTCAAATATATCGCCCGCCCCATGCCCATCAACGTAGACCCCACATCAGCACAAACTGTTTCAATTTGACCCAGTTTCAACTGTGAAACATTTTCATGAACGCAATCGTTTTCGCTGCGAGGGATACTGAACGCGACACAGTCCCCTACACATCCATTGTCTGCTTCCCGTCAAAATCATTAAAACTTTGACAATATCTAGCTGTCATCGGCGTGAATTTGTGTGTCCCGATAAACTGTGCACGAGACAACCCCTTGCTACAATTATATTTCCCCACTCTCTTGTCGGTCCGTCGCGATGCTGTAGACGGGGGTGTCAGATTTTCAGACATCTCATAAAAACGAACGTCCCATTGCTTCATTAGAGTCAACTTTAGTGAGTAAATTCGACCGAACTACATGAAGGGAGAATTTATTTAATGAGATGTCAACCCGGGACTGTTGCCATGTGGTCGGCAATGGTTTGAATTGTTTGTTGTGCTTTTGGAAATGGACTCTGTTTGGATTTCAAATTGGGGAAATTGTTTGGAGAGCATAATGTGCCGCCAGGGTTCAAGGCAGTGTTTTCGAAAGTTTCAGTGTCATTGCTATTATCATTATCAAGCTTATCGGAAAGAGCATCAGAATGATGGTAAAGATGAGTAGAAAGGGTTATTTTGTGGAGTTTCGTAAACAATAAATTCAAGAACACATAAATAAAATGCACACAAAGTGCGCGCACGATCACGTGGTCGCCGTGGCGTAGTGGGTAGAGTGCGACGCTCACACGCCGAAGGGTCTAGGTTCGACTCCCAGTCCAACACCAATTTTTCTAATATTTCACGGCACCACCTCTTTCGAGCTGCTGACAACACTCAAAGAGTAATAACTGTCTAAGAAAGCTTCTCAAATTTCGCCGTTCGCAGTCGGCAAAAAACTGTAGGTCCCATCTACTCGTGAGAGAACAGTAGCGCGCACAACACGAGTAGTTGATGAGCAAGCTAGGCCCTGGTTCCCCCTTTGGACTGTAGCGCCAACAATTATAAAGTATTATTTGATAAACGCAGCAAATTACTTTTTTGTTTTCACTTTGAAATTTTCAGCGTTTACTTGGTTTTATATTTATAAAACATTAAGACTGTTCTCTGCCCAACGAAGTGCTAACAATACATGCAATAGTAGTTTATAGTTAAAATAAAGGATGATCTTTTAAAAGATATGTTAAAGTTTTTGAAAAAAGAACAAAAAACACATAAAATTCAGAAAAATTCTTGAAATATTTATTTGAATTGATAGTACGGTCCATATAATTTAATGTTTGAAGATTATTTCATGCAAATGTTGACCTTGACTGCGCCTCAAATGGTCCATCCGTTTAGTCCAATTTTGGCATACTTTTTTTTCGGCCGGTATCTCACCAATAAATGCTTCAATGTTGTCTACCAATGCGTCAATTGAAGCGGGTTTGTCTGTAAATCGCACGATTTAAGCGGCCAATCGACCGGTCCCGAACGTGAAATAAAATGTTCATCGAACTCACCTCTCAATCAGTCCATTGTTGCGCTTGCTATGTGGCATGGAGCACCGCCTTGTTGAAACCACATGTCATAAAAGTCAAGCTCTTGCATTTTGCTCAAAAAAAGTTGGTTATCATCTCACGACAGCGCTCACCATTCACAGTTACTTTACGATTCGCATCATCTTTGAATCATCAATGATGCCACCAGTCCCTAAACCGCACCAAACCTTGACTTTTTCTGGGTGCATTGGTAGCTCTTGCAATGCTTCTGGCTGATATTTACTCTAAAATCGACAATTCTGCTTACTTCCGTACCCATTGAGCCAAAAATGAAACTGACCATAAAATAGAAAAAGCGCGCGGTGAAAAATCTTAACAGAGCACGCATTTTGGTAATTTAATAATTTGCAAACGTTGTTCGTTTGTAAGACGATTCATGGTTAAATTCTAGACCAAACTGAAGATGTTTGACACTGAAACAAAACACGAAACGTGTGTCAGCTGTTCAAACCAGTGTTTCCAAAAAGATAATAGCTAAAACTTTAGTATATTTTCAGTTTTATTAGTTTAATTAAATGTTAAATGTTAATATGTCAACGAATTTGTTTTCCTGTTATCGGTATACGATGGGAATGCTTTTTTTATACTTGTCATGTTGTTTTTTTTTGTATAAAGCTGCATTCCGGGGGGACATATTCCACATTTAACACATTTTTCCAAACAATTTCTTTTTTACTTGTGTGTGTCATCTCAGCATAGGTTGCTCTTTGTTGTCCCGATTACTCGGATTCGAAGACTTTCATACGTCTAAACGGCCTAAATGGCCTAGCCATCTTAAGCGTTGTATCCGAATACGCTTGACCAGGCGCATTTCACTGTACAGGTGAAGATCGTCATTGAATATTCTCCTCCAAATGCTATCAACGTAAACACTAAAACTCGCACGCAGAATTTTTTTCTCAAAAAACTTAAGTTTGTGAGCGATAAAGTTGGATTGGAGTGATCAAGCTCTTACATATATGGGTTCTATTATTCAACTGCCTCTTGAGTCCAAAGAAGCAGCGATTGGTAAGAGTTATTCTGTGTTTGATTTCGATACAGACATTTTTATCCCTTATTACCACGGAGCTGAGGTGGAAGAAGTCCTTAAATACCTCAAAGTTTTTTTTTTCGAAGCCTTTCTTTTATCGCCATTTACTGCCAGACCCGTTTGGGCCGCAGAGGTTTCAATGACGCGTCATTGGCATTTTACCGTGTTCGTCCAATCACAACGACTTTGACATCAGTATAATGCAGCAGTTGAGCTGACTTTTGGAAGATCGTGCCTCTAGTTTTGTGAGACCTGAAAGAAATCACATGACAAGGCGACGCACTTGTCTATACCCTTATTTGATATTTAATTTCTAGGTGATTTCGTTACAAGCCTTGATGAAGCAGCATCCTACAGGCATTTTTAACAATCTGAAGAGTTTGGAAGAAACGCCAAAACTAGACATGACACTGTATAGCCCGACTTATGCACGCTATGCGGTCTATAAATCGCGAATGGGTGGTGAGTATCGATGTGGTCTTCTTTGGTTTTTTTCCGGAATTACATCATTCTTAAATTACTGGGATAAAGGCGCATCAACAACGGTAGATTCGCTCGATCTTTGAACGATCTTACCATGCATTTTGTCTAACGTTTTTCTTAATGGCATACTTAGCCGTAAAGAAGTGAAGTTTTTTATCCTAAGCCAGGCAGTTCACTTCGACATCACCCAAATTTACGACACTTTTATTAGACACAAATTTTTTATTGACAGCAAACAAACGCGAACGCGCGACTTCATATGTAGTGGCGATTCGTAAACAAACATTATTAAACCGTTGTTTAGTATTTTTTATTTAAGAGTTGCATCGCATACAATAGAGTCGTTATTTATTTAATAATAATAATATAAGTTTGCCTAATGTCTCCCTTCCGACTTTTTGTCTTTTGAATTTTCCGGCAATGAATGTACAAAGCGCTACAGAGCTTGTATCTGGCAATACTATACATCCTATCCTATGTTAGACCATGGCATAACCTACAAAACGACGCTATGCATGATTAGTTTGAAAATTGCCTTCAGCAGTTATAGACGTGTAAGCATGGAGTTCACTAACCCCGAAATATGAGCTATTTTAAAGTTTTCCATCGTTAAAGGCACATCCGCTAGAAAAATGTTCCGTGAGATTAATGGTGTTTTGGGGGATGGTACTCTATCACTTCGAACCGCGGAGGAATGGTTTTGACGTTTCAGAGCCGGTGAAAACGACACCATGGATAAGCCAGTCGGCGGAAGACCTGTGACGACGAATACCGATCGAATCATAGAAATCATCGAGTTAGACCGACATGTGGCATCTCATAGCATCGCCCAGGAGATGGGAGTTAGTCACCAAACCATTTTAAACCATCTGCAGAAGGCTGTGTACACAAAAAAGATTTATGTTTGGGTGCCGCATGATTTGACGCAAAAAAAAACCTTCTAGACCTGCGAAAAACGGTTGTGGTTGAAGGCCAGTGAATCGTCCCAAAAAGTGGCTAAGCCGGAATTGATGGCCAGGAAGGTTTTGCTGTGTGTTTGCTGGGATTGGAAGGGAATCATCCACTATGAGCTGCTCCCTCATGGCCAGACGCTTAATTCTACTATCTACCGCGAACAAGTGGACCGCTTGACACAGGCGATCAACCAGAAGCGTCGAGTTAGACCGGCAAGTGGAAACGGAACGAACTCGACCCATTTCTGAAGCGGATGTTGATTGGCGACGAAGAATGGATCACATACGATAATATCAAGTGAAAACGTTTGTGGTTGAAGGCCGGTAAATCGGCCCAAACAGTGGAGGGGGGCTTCTACGATGGGGGTATTATGAAGTTGCCGTCTAGTTGGAAGCAGGTTATCAAATAAACCGGCGCATATTTGAACTAAACCCGATCACTGAAACACTTTTTATTAAGCATTGGATAAAGAGCAAAAAAGCTGAAGATAGTTGTCAACCTTATAATAATTGTTGGCGCGACAGTCTACAGGGGTGCCAGGGCCTAGCTTGCTCATCAACTACTCGTGTTGTGCGCTCTACTGTTCTCTCACGAGTAGAAGGCACCTACAGTTTTTTGCCGACTCCGAACGGCGAAATTTGAAAAGCTCTCTTAGACAGTTATTACTCTTTGAGAGTTGTCAGCAGCTCGAAAGAGGTGATGCCGTTAAAATTCGAGGTGTTCAGCCGGGAACCGAACCTAGACCCTTCGGCGTGTGAGCGTCGCACTCTACCCAATATATCCACGGCGGCATCGTTGTTTTTTAGCTTGAATATATTTCTAATAGTTTTCAAATAGGCTCTCCTTTTGGAGACTCACAAATTGACGGCGGCTTTGACTTCTTAAATTCAACTGTTACTTAAATAGTCTGTTTTTTTTCTGAATTTATTTTTTTATGTGAAATGCTATTTGTTCTACTGCAATTCGATAAGCTAGTATGTGGATTGGGAAACACCAAGGTTTGAAAAATGGTGATTGTAGTTTTTCGAAATTAAACAAATTTTGAGTTTGTGTTAGTTGCTGGCAAGTAGAAACTTTTTGGCCTGACGCATCGGCGGAAATTAAAAGTTTATTTTCTGTGTTGAACTTTCATCTCTTATAGTCTTTTAAAATACTTGAAACTTCGTCATAGTTTATGTGGAAATGTATTGTATATGGTTATAGGGCAGAGAATGTGAGCAAAATCTTGAGTAGACCCACCCATTTTACCAAATATATCATGCCGCCAGACGGTTTCAATTTAATCTGTAGTTATGGGCCCAAAAAAAGTAATCACTGTATTCGATTTATGTGTGTCTTTTCATGCTGTTTTACTATACTGACGATCAAGCACTTCGCACCAATTTTTTGGGAAGAATTTGCAGGAGGAATCGATGGCATAGGACTTGTTCTCGGTGCTTCCAAAGCAAACTCTCTTTTTTGGGCAGTACCTGGGATCATTGGAAATTTGCTTAAATGATTATCCTCCCACAGTCCGCTCTTTCACCGGGACTTGTAAACGATAGCACTTAACAAAATTCAATTTATTTAATCGCCCAAGTAACCTTTTAGTGACCTTTTCCAAATTTCCCTCTTCCAGATAAAATTTTAATATCATAAGTGTTTGCAAAAAGTAAACACCCATTAACTTAGAGCACACGCCCTGCGCTGATGGAAAATTTTCATTAACAACCGCAGCAGATAGTGAGTGTCACAAAGAGCACAAAAACGCACAAGAGAAGCACAGAAAACGACGGAAAATTCAAAATAACGGTCCAATTTGATGCGAGATGTGAGAGAAGTTAATAGTCTGTAAAAATGTCAAAAATTGAAAAGGCTGAGCAGATAATCCCCGACGATAATGTGGAGGCCGCCGAGCGTGGGGATAGTGGTAGCAGTAAATCAAAGTCATCGTCAATGAAGGAGCAGCAGGAGAAGAGTCAATGTCACCGGCCGAGAGACAGAATTGTTAAGTCTGCTAGTCAAGGATCATCACCACCTGGGTAAGTTCGTTTTAATTAATTTCCCAACAAAATCTTTTTTGTCTTCGTCGCGCCATTGTTGCGAAAATTAGTTAGGCTTGAATTTCAGGAGGAAAAAATGGTACGTTTTGGGTTTCTGACAGCTTTTGGGTATTTGCTCTGGCAAGTGACAGATTTTGCCGCCTTAACGGATGATGGACTGTAGGCATTGCAATGCATGTGACACAAGAGGCTGAAGGTCGTTTGTCATTCGCGATGACGTTATGGAGAAACTGGAGAAACTCTTTTGTTACCTTGAAAATTTTTAGGTGTGGGATTGACAGGAAGTGATGAAGATGAAGATGGTAACCGTGGGCGGTGGTTAGGTAATATAAAGAATGTAGGAGGGAAGAAAGCAATTCTTTCAAACAATTATATGGTTTGTTGCTTTTCGGTTTTTTTTTTTTTAATGACAGCAGAAAGAAAGAATTGGAAATGAAGAACCTTTTGTTTGTTCTCATTCAGTAAAACAGTCCTGCTACTCATTCATTATGAAACAATTTTCACGTGAAATATTTTGAGTTTTCGTGGTGGCGAATTTTTGCCGACAAAATCATTTAAACAGAAGTTAGATGCGTAAGATTTGCAGGCACATTTCCAGTCGTTGAGTCTGAGCTTCCTTCTTTTATCCTGATAAAGATGCATAATTTATCGACTAACAAAAGTGCAACAGACAAAATGGTGCTTAAAATTCTCTTGGTAACAAGGCGAACCTTACGTTAAGAGGCATGCAAAGCTATTGAAATAGATTACTATTGGGAGTACAAAATCTAAGTCTTCTCTAGAATCGATCCAATTATTAATCCATTCTTCGATTTTTTCAAGAAAAACTCAAACCAATGACTCCCCAAATCGTTGTGCATCCGTCGAAAAAGCCAACAGTCGGAAGAAGCAAGTTCTGCTGAGTCCAGAGGGTGAAAATATACTCCCTATTTCAGCGTTTCCAGAAAGAATTGGACCGTTCAAGCGTTAGTAAGTTTGCGAAATCACCTTGTTATGCCTTTTGGCCGTATCGGACCGTTTTTCACGCAAAGTATGGCTCAAGCACATTAGTTGTAGTCGAAAACGTTTGTCATTATTGGCTGCAGTGGCTCCAGCGAAAAATCGGACAAAGGCTCTGATTACTTTTTATGCAATACAACTTATTCTATTAGTTGAAAGGCCTATTCTTTTTTTCATATTTATTCCTTGATATATTTTCTTCAGTAACAAAACCATTTAAACAAAACATTTAAAGAAAAATTCAACATAGCTGTTAAAAACAACAACCAGAACAGAACTCTCTTTTCATTGCGCAACAAATAATCGGGCAAATAACGGAAAATTAATGAAAATTCTGTATTAATATTTAGTTGCATAGCCTTTGGACTGCAAGACTTTCTGTAATCGTATTGGCATCGTATTCAAATTTTTTGCACGTTTCGGACTTGATACAATACCATGCCTTTACCAAACCGTTTTCTAACTCTGTTAATGAGTTGAACTTTGTTTCATATACTCGCCTACCATGTTCTTCCCAAAGATGCTCAATAACATTGAGGTCTGGATGTTGTGCAACTGTCTGTAACGCTTTGGGACAGTTGGGACAGTTGGGGATCAACCAGAGTCTTGTTACTTGTGAAGTGTGCTTGGGATCATTGTCCTTTGTAAAACGCAATGTCACTTAAAATGTCCAAATTTTCCACACTTTGCTTCACGTTTTCTTTTAAGATGTTGAGGTTGATAAAATGCAAATTGCCTACCCCAGCATTGGACAGGCAGCCCCAATCCATTACAGAACTTCGTTCATGTTTGGCGGTGGTTTTGGTATTTTTGTGCAAAAACTCTTTATTTGATTGCCATCAGACATAAGCGTATGTCATCTGATCCATGCAAATTAAATTCGCTTTCATCAGTAAAAATAACTTTTGAATTTAAAAAAAAAATCATACTGGGAAAGGTTTTTACAATTTTTAATAAACGACTTACGGTGTTCCAGAAAACATGAGCTTTCAATAAATATTCTTCCACTAATTTTACTCTTGCACATCTGTTTTCCTGACAAACAACGGTCCACTCTTCCATAGTAATAAGATTTGTGTAGGGTATTTCGAACGGTATTTAAGCAAACATTTTTCCCACTACTTTCTTGTAGCAAAATGTGTAAGTCCTTGGCTGTTTTAGATGGTTATCTTTTTGTTTCTTTTAAAATTGACCGTTCCTCTCTTTCATTGAGTATTTTGCCCACCCGACTTTTATAACACAATCTGAACTCTTTGTTGTACCTATGTAGTTATTATGTCGTGGACTGTAGATTTATTTTTCTAATTATTGTACTTTTTATTTTTTTATTTTTATTTTACTAATTAATTTCATCTTATTTCAAAAAAGCTTCTCAAACTCTGCCGTTCGGAGTCGTCAAAAAACTGTAGGTCACTTTTACACAGAACAGTGGCGCGCACAACTCAAGTAGTTGACGAGCAAGCTAATCCCTGGCCCCCCTGGGGACTGCTCCACCCAATTATTACTATTTAATTTCATGATAAATTGTCTAACTTCAAAATATGCTTGGACGTGGAGCCATTTTCTAAAAAAGATGTTTAAATTATGGAAGCTTGTCACTCAATGAATGAAATGAATTTAAAACAAATTTCGTTAAGAGGTACATTTTGTGAAGGATGACGGTATAAATAATATTTTTGGAGCTGTCCGATTATTTTTTGAGTTGTCCGATGTTTGTTTTTGTTGCTGAAGAAGATATATCAAAGAATAAATATATGCAACTTATTTGGTTAGTTGTTTTGCTTGAAAAGTAATAAGAATCTTTGTCCGAATATTCGTTGAAGCCGCTGTATGTCTGGTTTAAGCTACACCACTTCCGTCTAGTTCCACAATTTGTAGAGCATAATCTTTGAACCGTGGATGTTTGGATGTTGATGGAACCAGACTTTGCGTCGTATTTTTTCTTTATTTCGTAGTAGATTCACTCTTCAGCTCTAGTTGTGATCGTGTGCTTAAGGTCCTTTCTTTGATGCCTTTGGTGGAAAAATTGCCTTTCGACCTTTTTCAGTTTCAAGTCTTCTGGCATGCAATCATCTTACTTTTGAATAAATTCAAATTTCTCTAATAATTATAATTATTGGCGCTACAGTCCAAAGAGGGACCAGGTCCTAGCTTGCTCATCAACTACTCGTGTTGTGAGGGCGACTGTTCTGTCACGAGTAGAAAGGACCTACAGTCCGAATGGCGAACTTTCAGAAGCGTTCTTAGACAGTTATAACTCTTTGAGTGTTGTCAGCAGCTCAAAAGAGGTGGTGCCGTGAAAAATTCGAAAAATTGGTGTTGAGCTGGGAATCGAACCTAGACCCTTTGGCGTGTGAGCGTTGCACTCTACCCACTGCGCCACGGCGACCAACAAATACAAATTTCTCTAACCCAGCGAAAACTTTTTGCTGAATCATTTGCAAACACTTTGCGTTTTTTTATTTCTCATCTTCAAACTTTTTTTGGGTGGCCAAGACGAACTTTGCCTTCGACACTAAAGTCAAAAGTTTTAAAGAGCCGATACCATTCTATGCAAGATTTATTGGTTGTAGCATATTCACCATTAACTTTACAAGCATTCAATTCGGTTTCCCTTTTTTCTCTTGACAGCAAAATAAAACTTCTATTGAATTCTGTCTACTTAAGACAGGTCCGGAAACTTCCGAAGAAGCAAACAACAATGGTGCTGTGTAAAACAGGCGCTGGTGCATACTCATTATTGCTAACAAATGAAGTAGGTGCCAACTTACCAATGAACTAGGTAATTCCTCCCAAGATCAGTCACAACATTCGAGTGGCGCCATTTATTGTAAGAAAATAATAAATTGTACTCATTTGGTCAAATTTGTGAAAATTTGGATATTTTTTCTCCCAGACCGCATTTAACAGTCTAGCAGGTAACCAATTGAGGGAAGTACATTAAGTAGTCGGAGGAGTGAGGTTACCTTGTGGAATCTAATCTTACATGTCACATTTCTAATCTTAGATCTGTGTTCAGAACTCTGAAACCATTAGAAATGCAACTTTTAACACCAGGTGGAGAATCAGAAAGAAAAATTACATGAGTGCCAAAATAATACCGATTACAGAACTAAAGAATCCGTTAAATATATTTTGCACTTTTGATATAAAGTGCGTTACATACAGCGGAAATAGTCAACCCCACTCCAGAACTCTGTCTCCATTTAAACTCACTGCGATGCGCATGTCTTTCTTCTAAAGAATGCATGCAAAATCCAATCATCAGCAAGAATGTAACTTTCAGAACTCCAAAATGTGTCCCTTTTCAAGCAACAACCCAGAATCACATCCGCACAACTTCTGCGAGTTCAATGCATGGAATTTACTTATCATTCACATTTGAGCATGGATGGCTGTCTGTTCAACGGTTCCGTCACCGAATGAATTGTCTCGTACAGAGGAATGCAAAGCAAACTCGCTGATTAGCTGTGGCATGTTCCCCAACAAGTAGTTTGCTTTGCATATCCGCTGGGAACTGCTTGTCTGGTTGTCTGAAATATGAATTCTTTTGTTTGGGTTTCTGCCGCCAGTGCAGAACGAAATGTTTTGCTTTCCATAGTGTGGATAGGACTGAGTAGCTTGCAGTCTGAGTCTGCGACAAGCAACCCGACGGTGGCAGATGAGGGCAGTCGCAACCGTAAGCATCGTGGGAATCGCTGAGTGTACCGATAGATCGGGGATATGGGAAATATTTTGCAAAGTATTTGAAGTTTTGACAAGAGTTGGCGAGTTTTCTTTTCACATGCATTGAGTTCTTTTTGTTGATTTAGAGATCTGAGATTTAAGTACAATTTGGTTGTATGTCGGCTTAATATTGTGCTTTTACAACTGCTGTGATGTTAGACCATAGCAACACAATCCTGTCGAAAAGTTTTTATTTAAAGCATCACTTCGTGCAGATCCCCAACAGAAATGTAATTTTGAAACGCCAGCAAATATTTACAATATTAGCAAGGGGAGACTTGTACATCTCCAATCTACACATCTACCCCTGTGAGGTGTAATAACCTCCCCACACAGACCTCACTCATGGGGGAACTGGCTTAGGGGAACCATCACAGGAACAACAAAATCTCCTTAAGGCAGACACAGCACATTATCGTCAAAATGAAAACTGGTTCAAGGATAGCATTTAGAGGAATTTCCATCCTTTATCACGATGTACGATGCTCATGGTTCGCACACACACACCCCGAAGGAAGAGGGTCCTGCACCGCGCCCCACCCACTGTTTTGAATTTAAATGAAAACGAATATGTTCCCCTCACAACGAAGTTGTATGGATGGAAATTGCTGGCAGCAGCAACGATGCTGGGACTGAGGCGAGCGGCGCAATTTAAACTTTTCACCTCCTGCTCTGTGTATCCTTTCTGCTTGCAATGGTTTTCACTCGGAAGTAGTAGTTCCGCTTTAAGGATACTCGTTCGGTTGGCCGTCCTCCCAAATGTCATGCTCGAGCGACAAGAACTTGAAAGGGATAAGTGCCTAGGTTCGCCATTCCGCCTACAAGCACGTTTCCCCAGTTCAGATTCCCACTCGTCCTGCGAAACGAACTTGAGAGCTACTTATTTCGGATCTTTGCTGAATTCAATTAATAACAAATTTAAATGGCTCCACTGAACGCCGCAGCACGCGTTGCCTTGAATTCACATGAAGCGACCGCCGCGCCTATATTTAGGAGCAAGCACAACGTGCATCGAACGAACATGTCCAACAGTAAAATCATAATCATCGGTGACATATAGTTGATACATTGGAGGCCATTAGGGCGCAATTGGAGCGGAACACACACATCATTCGGAATGAAGGGCCATTCTCCGGATGGACAGGCCCTTCGAAATTTCCATTTTGATCGCCATAATGCCGCCGCTCCGAGTGACAGATACGCCCGCACTTTACAGCGTTTTTATTCGAATTAAGTTGTACCATAAAGTCGCACGTCGAAAATACATTTCGGTTTTATGGGCGCCCATATAAGGTCTGTTAAGAGGGTGCTGCGAGCTTGTTCAACACTTGACAGCAATTTGACATGATGCCGGAAGGGGAACAAGCCGCGCGGTGGCGGAGTGCGTTGCAATGGATGTGGGGGATTAACTTATTTATTGCGGTTCGCTTCGCATCGTCCACGCCAATGCCGACGCATATCGGCTGGAATTCAGGAACTTGTTTGAGGGGCACAAACCAGAAGTGCAGATGGATGGATGGGATGAAAATGAATTTGTTGCTGGACTTGATTGTGGTTTTTCGAGAATGTTGATTGGCCGTTTGCACTTTGGACAGTGGGGGTAGATTGTGCAGGCGGCTAGCGTGTGTGCGGTCGGACTCATGCATTGCATTTTAAGGGGCTGGTTGCAGTGGTTGCTGGGTAGTTACCTCACTTGGTGGCAGAGTGCTTCACCGATTTTCAAAGGAAGATACACGTTTGAACAGCCGGGGAAAAGGTTAAAGGGTTCCCCAGACATCGAACGTTCTCTGTCTGTGAAAAGAGTGATATTCGAACCGGAATAACATTTTGTGCTTTTGACAAACTTAAAGAAATTGGAGAAATAGAATTATATTGAGTCGAGTTGAGTAAACGATTCTGTTTCACTGAAGGAAAATCCGCCCCCTACTCTTTCGCAACTCTTTGCCGACGTCCTATTTAAAGCAAACCTCCTCCGCAGTATCTCATTAGCCTGGAAAACAAATTTACGACTTTCTATTCATAGCCTGCCACCCACCAAGCAACTGTCTATCCACACCTCTTGATAAGGCCAAACCAATTTTGAAACATTTCCATTGCTTCATTTCTACAGCAGCAGCGCCAACAAGAGGCCATTTGCCGCCCAAATTGCCATCGTTGAACGTAACTGATTCAATTAGTTGGAAAAAGCGACGACGACAACACCGACGAGGGAGATAAACCTTTTTTAAGGCCATAACCTCTTTCCTTCATGGCTTCTGAGTACATCACACAGTAGCTGCAAAAGTTGTGGGGCAAAGTTTTCAGGTTCGTTATCCTTTCCTGACCACCGCCACTCATCCTACATTGGGCAATTCAGAATTAATTGATGTCGCCTCCTACTGGCGAATCTGGCATAAATGACTGTCGAGTCTCATTCCGGCGGATGCATGCGGTCATTGGCAAGGGGCAACTGAGAGCACATCAACAATGTGTCGATGAAACCACAGAAAGCGGCGTAAATTTTTCATTTTTATCTCCATGCGGACGCCGAAATTGGGCCATCCCCATAAACGCCCACAGTAGCCCCACAAATTGGAGATTCGTGCATCTACACCCAATTTGAATGTCATTTATCCGCTCGATTAAAGTTTCCGGACCAGCTGCCGAGTGTATGCAGAAGCCACAGTGCCGCCTCCCCCTTCTTCAAAGACCAGCTCCCGTTTTCATAGTCCCGCAAGGTAAGATTTAATAACTGATTTACAATTCATAGGCAATTCATAGGCTGGAACTGGGAGCTTTTTAATAAATTATCAATTAGGGACATTTTCGTGACTGGTTTGGCAGCACAACGACGCTCAATCTCGGGGGTGGATTGTGCTCCAGTTCAACGTCGTTGCGTCTTCGACTTTCTAATTCAATTCAACGTCAGCTCCTGCCGTTGTTGGGTGTATTGAATTTGCATAAATTTTGTTTGCCTTCTTGTCAACGTTTCAGGGGAAACGATTTACGAAGGATTCACACGTGTTGCTAGTGTGTACATGTGCTAGGATGTGAGAGGAGCGGGAGGCATTTTGAGACGGAAGATTACTTCAAGTCACGAAAAAGAAAATATTTTCAGGTAAGGGTTTGGGTGGCAGACGCGGTAAGTCTTACAAGGTTGGTCGGTTGTCAATCAAGATCAAAATACGTTTCAAGCCATGAAGCGTGTTGAGCATTGAATGTTTTGCTTGTAACTGCTTTACATGCTGTTGGAGATGGTTATGAGAATTTGTCATACCATTCGTAGGGATTAAGTTAATAGCTCATTTTCCGGTGGCGGAAGTTTTTTTGCCACGGCCAAAATATATGGCTTGAAGGACTAAATATAGTCTTATACCAGGACTGAAGTTGAACACTTAGGCTGTCATCAGAATTATGAACCAACCAGCATTTTACAAAGCATTTGCGGGAAAGCTTAATTTTCTTGTTGTTGACTTACAAGTATATTTGACAGTCAAGAACAGATGTTGGGGAAACATGGCTGGCGGTGACAGTTTTAATTGAGGCTTCAAGTTTATATTCTACAAGGGGATGTCAGGAAGGCCTAAAACGTTGTTTCTATAGCACTGTGCTGACTAATCTAATGCCAGTTTCTTCTCAATTTGGACGTAGACCAGTCACAAATGGGCGGATGCAAGCAGTCTTGACGGGTTTGACGGGCTCAGTGCGGAGTTGCAATCAGTTGGTGGCATCTATAGAGCAGTTTCGAATGTTGAGTTTATGTCCCTAAAGCTTGAACTCAGTTTGGTACTTGGATAACTAAGGCATATGGCCTTGTATAACCAACAACTTTTCATTAAATGGACCGCGTTATATAAGGTGGTCAAGGAAGTAAATATATTTCTATGGAATTGGTTCGTTTTCTGCCTTTTTCATGTGGGCCTTTCTATTACTATTATTAGGACAATCTCTCTTCGAGCTTAGCCACACAAGGATATCCTTTCTGTAAACGTGGACGGTTTCTTGTGTCCTCTACCTTGGTGTCCATGCTTTCCGTTTTTTTTGTGTGCTTCGTCTTAAGGATACTTTGCATCGCTGTGATACCTCGGGGTCTGCGATTGACGAATGGGCATTGGTTTCAGCTCTATCTTTGAGTAATAAAGAAATTATTTGACATATTCTTGATGTAGTTTTAGACCTAGGTTACTCTGGAATTTCTGTCACTCTGAGGTCCCCAATTTTTAAACAATCCATCCTGAATAGCACAGTTCTCTAAATTATTTAAATAATTTCAGTAGTGCAGCGTTATAAAATGGATCAGGGCTTAGTCCTAGTGAAGTAGCGAGCGCTGCAAACAAAGAGCCTTTAGTCAGACACGGCTAAGTTCACTAGGACTACTAGGATCTTAATTTTCAGCGCTCGAAACTATGAAGTAAAATGTCATGTCAAATCATTTCTTTTTAGAAGATTATGAAGAAAAAATACTTCCACGTCAAAGTTAACATTGTCTCGTCCTTATTTTTCAGTTTGCAGCACTCCACCACGCCAGAGCATATGCGTGGTGCAACAAAGGACATGTTTGACTTGATTGAACGAGTTCAATGCTCCCGGTTAGATGATCAAAGATGTGTCTTACCGGCGTACTTTTCACAGGTAAGTAATTCTTTTCAAACGCAAGCAGGGAATGCGTTAGGTTACTCTGCCTGAAGAGATACGGTGACAAGGACGCACTCCATCTCCCCTTGAAGGCACGAGGAAAGTAATTTCTTCTCTGTGCCGCACCCACACACTCTCCTGCGATTCGTACACTGCGTACCATACGGGCATTACACAAAAACAAATGTCTGATGACTTTCTGTGCTGCGAGGGTGGATTCCTTCATTCCAAACCGGCAGCAGTATCTGATGGCATTAGACGCGTGTGGATACGTGTCGTATCACGGTTGTCAATTGAATGTTTGACTGCTGTGTTTTTGTCATGCCAACGCGTTGTCTTAACTTGACAAAGGAATTTCTGCAATCAATTCGAGTGTGCGAGCTCGTTCTGGGAAGAAAAAACCCTGAATGACTTCAGTTGAGTGGCTTGAGTGGGGCTGCGAATGGGACGATATACATCCCTCAAGTGGTTTCCCCAAACCTACCTCAGTGGAAAACAGATTGTTGTCTAGGAAATATTTACGGCAGGCTGTATTTTATTTCAAAAAAAAAAACTTCTTCTACTTCCAGATACCCTTTTGATCAGCGAAATGTGTAGATCTCTGTAACTAGGCTTACTCGTGTTTTAATTATTCTACCCGCAACCAAGGAAAGCTGAGGGACTCTTCGGCGGGACAGTATTAAAGGGAATTCCGTGGCCCTCACCGATGGATCCCAGATTTTGGTTGCATTAACTTAGAACAGACCCCACCGGGGTTGCACAAAACGTATACTTATTGTTTGTAGTCTCATGGATGTTTATGGACGCCAAATTTATATAGAAAACCCACACAATAAAACAATTTGAAAGAAATGGTTCATTAATAGTGATTCGTTGTTGATTGAATGTAATGATATAAATAAAGATTGTTGTTTAAGAAAACGTTTAATTTTGTTTTTAAAATAAGCAGTGCAACTGGGAAGGGAGTCGAAAGAAAAGAAAAGCATATTGGAAGTAAGTTCTATAAAACTATATTTCTGATGGTTTCCTCGTTTGTTCGACTCAGAGGAAACAATTCGGCGCAGTGAATCAACACTTTCAAAGGCTGCTTTAAGAAATGGAACGTTTTGGAAACACACTAATGAATAAAAAAACGCTGTTTAGCTTCAAGTTAATGGACACATGATAATTCTCTATCAAAGTAGTTTATGGAAAACTCCAGGGTATCACTTTTAACAACTTTTCGGGCTGGAGGAGTGGTGTCCTTACGTTCTACATGGCCTAGCCATCTGTATCCGAAAAAATATCAAACGCATGTCGCCGCAAAGCCCATAAAGTTCGTCGTTGAATATTCTCTCCCAAAATCGCAACATTTTTTTTCTCTAAAAGACGAAGGGCTTCCTCATTCGCCTTCAGTAGAGCCCAAGTTTCTGCGCAGGACTGGGTGATCGAGCTGTTACGTAAAGCAAGCTTCAATTGCCTCTGGAGCCCAAGAAAGTAGCGATTGATTCTGCGTTTGATTTTCTTCCTTATTTACCGCCGAGCCACGAACACTCGAAGTTTCTGCTGCCTGTTGTGGCGCTCTGTCAGAGACGTCGATGTTGTGTATCTTTCTTTGACAATGCCAGCACCGAAATCAAACGCTGAGTCACTTTTCCTAAACGCTGTTTCTTTGGGCTCAAGAGACAATAAAGGAATTAAGCCCTTTCTCGGAGGACTAAGCTCGCCTTGCATAACAGTTTGATCATCTCAGTCCTACTTTATGGCGCGGAAACCACGACGTTTCTAAAAGCGGATGAGGAAGCCCTTAGTCTTTTCGAGAGAAAAGTTTTGCATTCGATTTTTGGTCCTGTTTGCGTTGATGGCATTTGGGAGAGAAGATTCAACGGACACCACTGCTAGGGCACGAAAAGTCCTCAAATCTGAGCCATTGGGACAACGCAAAAGAAAACGACCTGGGCTAAGTTGGTGCACACAAGTGGAGAAGGATCCAACCAACTTGGAGTGCGGAACTTGCGAACCTGGTGAAAAATCTTGCTAGCTAGAGAGGCATATTGGTTGAGTCCTAGGTCCACCTCGGACTGTGGCGCTACAAGAAGAAGAACAAGAATTTCGACTTTCCTTCACATAGGATGGTGCTCGTATGTGTTCCAAAAGTTCCTGCTCTTCATATTTTAAAAGTGTATAGATGATGGATGGCATAACAATCCACTGGACTAGCGTAGCTTCGAAATTTTTTAAATTTTTCGTGGCATACTTCAAACTGATTGTCTGATGCCTTATTGCAATGATGCAACCAACGAATAAGGCTTTTTGGCTGACGAATAACATCAGATAGTGTAAATATTTGAAGCAACAACGTCTCACTAAAATCCTCCTCTCCTTGAACTTGAACTTGCTTCGTTTCAACCATTTGATAGCTGAATCATTGCCATCGTTTCTGACTAGCACTGCAGGAGCTGTATGTTCTCCATTATCCAGATTCAGTTTGCGTAAGGGAACGAAAAGAGGCTGTTAGATAGCGATCCATCTTCGATAGAAATAAATTATTTTGTATTTTGGTATGACAGCCAAACTTTCGCTAAAATGCCTTCCCCGGGACCATTGTCTATGCAAAAGTACAAGTTGTTCAAGAAGCTGCACGCTACCTATTAGTGAAGTCAGTAGACCGATTTTTTTGTGCTGTATATTGTAACCTCTCGACTAACATACTCCATAACAGTGAAAACTGTCCTTTTTTTTTACAACTTTTTAAAACAAAAACATCGGAGATTACTCTTACAGCAGCTGAAACAAGCTAATAAAACGTAAGAAAGATCTAAAAAAAAAATTCCGGAGGAACTTAATAATTGTATGGCGCTACAGTCCACAGGGTACCAGGGCCTAGCTGGCTCATCAACTACTCGTGTTGTGAGCGCTAATGTTCTCTCACGAGTAGAATATACCTACAGTTTTTTACCGACTCCGAATGGCAAAGTTTGAGAGGCCTTTTACTTAGACAGTGTTATTTTTACTTTGAGTGTTGTCAGCTGCTCAAAAGAGGCGGTGCCGTAAAAAATTCGAGGTGTTCAGCCGGGAGGATCTTAACTCCCTCAACCAATAATATAAAGGAGATAGGTGGAATAATAAATAATAATAAACCTGGGAACTGGTAATTCCACTAGTGGACGAAGTATACAATAAATCCCGGGACTGACATATATGGGGCACCACTACCAATTTCATATTTTTTTAGGATGTATAAACATTTAACTGATACCTATGAAATTTCCATGACAATCTGATTATGATCAGGCTACAAGTTACAGTCCTTTAAGTGACCCTTCTTCTGCGATTTTTCAAACAATGGACAAAAATAGAATTTCGTGCGTTTATAAAACCCGACGTTTTGATGGGAAAAAATACTATGCAATCTCAGAAATGGCTTGAAAAGTGTTATAGCGGTTCAGCTCTGTCAAAAACAACTATATGTCGGTGATATGCTGACTTTTAACGTGCACGGATGGACACCAACGATTTTGATCGCCCTGGAAGGCCAATTGAGGTTATTAGACCTGAAAATGTCAAAAAGTACACAAAATCGATTTGGAAAAATGCAAGGTTAAATTGCGTGAGGTAGTTGACACCTCAAAGATATCAGAAGGCAGTGTGTATACTATTCTGCATGAACATTTGTCCATGAGAAAGCTGATTTTGAAATGGGTGCCGCTTTTGCTCACAATGGACCAAAACCAACAACGTATCGATAAATCTATGAGCTGTTTGGAGCTGTTTCTCCAGAATAAACAGGACTTTTTGCATCAGTATGTTACAATGGATGAAACACGGATCCATCCAGAGCCAAATCGGCAGTCAACGGGGTGGGTTGAGCTGATGAACCACGCCCAAAGCGTCAAAAAATAGAGGTCGGCTGATAAGGTTTGACGTCCGTATTTTGGATTCGCACGGAATTTTATTCATCGACCAATTTGAAAAAGGCAAAAGGATCAACAGCGAATACTACATGGCATTGTTATTTAATTTAAAGGAAGAAATTTCAAAAATAAAACGGTCCCATATGAGGGAGAAAAAAATGTTCTTCCACTAAGACAATGTACTGTGTCACAAGTCATATGCTACAATGACCAACTTGCACGAATTGGGCTTTGAATTGCTTCCGGACCTATCGTAATCTGCAGATCTGGCCTCCAGCGACTTCGACCCCAAAAAGATGCTCTCATGAAAAAAACTATGGCTCGAATGAGGTGTAATCGACGAATTTGAGGCCAAAAATTAAACGTTCTATGAAAAGGTATTGAAATGTTAGATTGTCATGAAAATTTGACAGGTATCATTTGAATTTTTTTACTTACTTAAAATGATGTTTTGTTAGTGGCGCCATCTATATGACAGTTCTGAGACTTAATGAGTGACGTTTTACGTTATAGTAGTGTGCAGACAGGCACCTGAACTGAACATATCAAACTCTTTCCAAATTAACACACCTGGACACATACTTTTGATAGAGCTAGATAGCCTTGTCATCTGTTATCAGAAATCCATGCTTGTACACTTGGGGTACAATCACTTCTTGCTGACATAGAGTACTTCAATAATTGTGGTAAACTCCTCAACTGATGGCATCTTCCCGTAATTTAAGTTAATGTACACATGCTTCTGTGTCGCCCAAAACGCAGTATTTGATAGCCTCATGCTACTTCCTTATTGTGTCTTCTTGCTCTAGTATTGTCAGCTTAATATGTACAATAGCAATATAATACAAGCTAAAAGTGTCTGTTTGGGCCGCCGTGGCGCAGTGGGTAGAGTGGGACGATCACACGCCGAAGGTCTAGGTTCGATTCCCAGCTGAGCACCTCGAATTTTTAACGGCACCACCACTTTCGAGCTGCTGACAACACTCAAAGTAAAAACAATACTGTCTAAAAAATAGCTTCTCAAACTTCGCCGTTCGGAGTCGGCAAAAAACTGTAGGTTTCTTCAACTCGTGAGATAATAGTAGCGCTCACAACACGAGTAGTTGATGAGCCAGCTAGGCCCTTCTCTCCCTGTGGACTGTTGTGCCATACAGGTAAAATTAAAGTGTCTATTCAAAACTAAGCAACTGGAGTAAATGTTCACATTGTATACTCGTATGTTATATTTATTTTCGGCGGAATGCCAAATTGTTTTAAGGAGTGAAGGTTTCTACACGAAATGTAGTTATACTGTACGTTCTTCTGGGTGGACTTTATACATATTTTACTGTACTCTGGGTTAAGGAATCATGTCAATCAGACCATCGAGGCTACATCACTTCCTTCACTTATTTCTGAACCCATAGAGGACCGCAGGTCTTTGGAAATCGAATCTACTAAACATCTGTATAAGTCTTATTGCCATTAACCCTCTTAAGAAATATGAATTACAAAAAATTAAATTTGAAAAATTAAGAAAAAGAATGGGCATCATTCTTAGGTTCATATAGAACTAGTTTGGTCGCCGTGGCGTAGTGGGTAGAGTGCGACGCTCACACGCCGAAAGGTCTAGGTTCGACTCCCAGTTCAACACCAATTTTTCTAATATTTCACGGTACCCCCTCCTTCGAGCTGCTGACAACACTCAAAGAGTAATAACTGTCTAAGAAAACTTCTCAAATTTCGCCGTTCGGAGTCGGCAAAAAACTGTAGGTCCCTTCTACTCGTTGATGAGCAAGCTAGGCGCAGGTCCCCCTTTGGACTGTAGCGCCAACAATTATTATTATTAGAACTAGTGGCGAATGATCCTTCAGTTAGATAATATACAATTTGATTACAGTAAGCAATTGTGGAGCAAATTCAAAAACTGAAGAACAATACAATTTATATATATATATATATATATATATATATATATATATATATACAATAACAATGATGATGGAAAAGTAATTTTAGTATAATATTTAAATAGTGAATAAATGAACAATAATAGAGATTTTAGTGCAATGATGAACTGTCCATACTACGAAGTAGGTTTTTTTTAACTGCTTTTAGAAAAAGCTTTAGTTGGACTATTTGCTCAATTTCAGTTGGTAACTTATTAAATAGTCTTGGGGCTGCTGTCGTATAAAAGTTTGAACAACAGCTATTCCTTGAGAATGGAAATCTCAAATTATGGTATATATGTTTGGACTTCGGAGATTATTATTGTGTCCATTTCTCATGAAGAAAACCTTGAGAGCCTTTAGACGTACAGATGTCTAAGTGGAAGTATGCGCAGCATTTGGAACAAAGGCCAGCTATGGGCTAACCTTTTTTTCTTACACATTATTCTTATCACATATTTTTGTCCTATATACAACGGTTCTATGGTACAATTATAGGTTCCACCCCAGGCTGCAATACCGTGCTGCAATTTGGAGTGAACTATTCCCTTGTAAAACATTCTGAGGATGTTAATAGAAAAGTGTTGCCTAAGAAGATACATATTTCGGGTATCAGATAGCATATACAGTTTTATACCTTCTACATATGCTTCCCACGGCATATTTTTACCCACTAAGACACCTAGGCACTTAAAGGTTTCAATGCCTTCTATTTTAAAACAGCTTGACGTACATGTTTGGTTATCATCGAAGTTTTTACTACCACAAGTATGATTAGATATTTACATTCTTGTGCAGGAGCTAGGTTGAGTCGCAGTCAAGTGAAAACGGTTCTCGTAGACTACATATCATGAGGATAGTTGTATTGCTTATAAGCAATTCGAGTACCCTATGTACCTTATCATTCACGGGCGAATAGCTATGATGGTCTTAAGTCATCCTTTTACTCCATCTTCGGACAGTGGAATAACGAAGACACCATTGCAGAAAGTCAAAGCAAAGCCCAATCTCCAAAGTTATTATTATCTCTACCATTCACAACATTTGCGCAATGATAAACGCTATCTGGCAGGCATAACTTACTGTTGCGGAAGTAAACCATTGCATAAATCATTCGGCAACCTCTTCAAGGCCGCGTGGCTCAGCAAACCCGGGTAAACAACCACGTCTCAGTAGTGAAAGTGTGTCGTTTTGTTTGTTTTATTTGACTGTGCACTCATTATTTTGGAGTTTATTGCAGTCCCCCATACACATCAGAGTTTCGTTTCCGGAAACTCCACAGGTACCGGCCATAAATAAATTTTGAATCTGGCATAAACTGAATCAGCAATATTCCCCCGCAGTTCCCCCCACGATGGGCTTTATGTTATTTCATAGCACAAGTGTCCAGAACGTGAAGCATAAAGTTGTGGTGATAAAATTTTGAGCAATACAATTCCAGGTACCCAATAAAAGGCGCTTCATTAGGTCCGAACAAAAACAAGAACAGCACGTCTTCATGGGGAGTTGAAAATGAAATATGAGTCCATGGTAAGATGGTGGCTGCCCATGCCTCAGTCACATCTCTGCCAATGACTTCATAAAACCTGGCATTCTGGCTGGGTTAGCGAACTCTCAGAGTGTGTAACTTTATTGTTAATCAATACCTAGCCGAGGTTGGAGGTTTATTGTTTCTCAGTCTAAGCAAACTATTGTCTGCTGTCACTGGAAATTCATCTCAGTCAAGATTAGTGTATCTTTCGTATGTGACTAGTAATCAAATAATTTGCCTCCACCGCAGTTAAATGAGTCATGCGGGCGCAAGGACATTAAAATGTTTTGTGGACGGCATCCTGGCAGGCGTCTGTCTGTCTGAGGATACTAAAACTTTTTATTGATCCCTTTGTCGCGCCTCGTGCTGGGTGTAATTCCGTCCTTAAATGTGTCCGTTACACAATTCAATTAAACGCCACCCAGCACGTCGGTGGTGGTCGTGTTCGAACCAGTTTGCGATTAATTTTAATTTACAGTCGCTGCAGAATTGTTTTCGAATTTAATTTAAATTTTCAATTCACCTGGGGTGGGGTTGTCGAACACGTCGGTGACTCCTTGCGAGCGTGTGTCAAGGACTTGAACAAGTTCTCGATTTAAAATTATGAGGGATGAGTGGTTGCGTCCAAAAGCTATCGTTCAATCATAATGACACTTCAGTTACAATGGCCATTGTTCCAGTGCTCGGGAAGTGCAGCGGGCAAGCTTTAAACCGGTTTCGGTACAGCGTTGTCCGCCGATCTGTCATAACTCTTCACGAGGACGAGAGTTCCACGCATTTGTTGTTTGCTGGTAAACTGTTTTGTCCACACAACCCTTTGCCAGGCCCAGCAAGCGTAACAGTTTTTTGAAAGGACTCCGCAAACAAAAAACAATTACTGTATACATTTCCGCAGTTAAATGGAGGGGGATGCGTTCGCTTCACCAAAAGGGTGATCTCTCCTTTCGCAGACGAGTTAGGTGGAGTGTTTTATGCGTTTTTTATGACCGCCCTGCCACGTGATACCTCAAGAGGACTACTCACTTTTGGGTGGAGGGAAGTTTGATTTATATTTACATTTGATTTCAATTGCAGATGTTTGCTTTTTACAGTTGGTGCAATTGAATTCAAGCACCTGCTTCATGCACTCACCAAACTGTAACCTCACAGTGTGATTTCATAGACCTACGTATGTAAATCCTCCTGTTATTGCTTCCATTCAGTCCAAAGCAATCGTAGTCCTTGAAGAGTCCTCAACCACAACTGGGACATACACTTCTCTGCAACAGTTCCATTCGGATAATCAGCACTTTGCTATTCACAGTCATCATGGAGGATTGTTTTGCAAATTGCCGAACCACCACCACTTTTCATGTGTAATTTCTTCTCAATTCTTATCCCGTAACGAGTCCTTCTTCACGGACGAGTGAACTCAATGAAAAGGTAATCCTTGGGACTGCCAGGAAACGTAACAATCGAGTAACTTTTTGAATTCAGGCACTTAAGACGCGATGACTTGGAAATAACGTCACACGTGCGTATGAAGCACACACACACACACACACCCATACACATGAACATTGCTACTGCTGCACAAGTGGGACGAGAGTTGACCAAGGACGTGGAAGCCATTTCAATGAATTATCATTATCAATTTGTAGATGGAACCAGAGGGTGGACACAAGGAGAATTCGGTAAGTGCTGGAGAAGAAGGCTTTCCTTGTCCTGTACGCGATGTTTGTCAACACCGCCTTTCAGGAAGGAGGAACAATAAAAAGTTTTTTCTGACTAACACAGAGTTTCAGTCCTTCGTCGATGGAAAACAGATCGATGCGAACGTGATACCAGACAGACTGACGGGCGACGGTGTTGGACGTCACATATTCGAGCAACATTTATGGTCTTATATTTTGTTCGAAGTGCTTTCAGGAAATCGATATCAAAACCCTTTCTTCTGTTTTTTCTTGAGGAGTCCACGTCTGTGGGCGTCTTCAACTCTGAATGGGATCTCTTTTCGACAGGCGCACATATGGGTTTAAGTGAAAATGGCATCCCAAATTATCTTATCTTGCTTTGTTTGGATCATTATACGCATGACTTCTATCAGGACGACGCCTTGATGACCGAAGATTTCTACAAAGTAGGAGGAGTGTGAAATTCCGAGACTATGAGGAATCTTTGATGATTTTTGCCTTTTTTATCAGATACTGCGGCTCTAATTTTTTTAAAAGTCATTCATTTCATTGGTTAGTGATGTTATCACAGAAATAATTTCCTCAACCGATTTCACAAGAATTCTTACTCCAGGGAGTTCACAAAAAAAAAAAAAAAAAAATACAAGAGGTTTGCTGTTGGGCGCCATTTTATACAATTCGGAGAGCAAGAAGACGGTAGGACAGTGACGAATATATCTACCTCTTGAAATTTCTACTGACGTATTTATCACGTATTAGAGATCTAAGAAAGTTTGTTGTTGGGAGTAATTTAAAATCTAAAAGAAACTCTTAGAGGGCATATTATTTAACTCTCGTTGTACCACCTACGCCCCCTTGTGTGAAAAAAGAGCTTCTTGTAGGCTCTGGCTCATCAAATATTTCGATTAAATACAATGAATAAAATTTTCAGTACCGTCCTTCGATCACATTTCAATGCAGATCAATTTTTGGAAGATTAATTTTCATGACAGTTTCGGAGGGTTGATAAGCACAGTTTCTAATGTCTTATTCAACCAAATAACAAAAACAAAAAGTTATGCCAAACACCATATCCCACAAAAACACAATGAATCCACCCCTAGTTCGATTTTGTTGTCCACTGAATATAATGAACGACTGACCATCACAATAGCGGTAATTACATGTTTCCTTTTTTCTTGTCCCACAGTCGATTCAAAGGACATTAGAACCTTTTGTGTATGGAGGCGTGAATTTTTCCGGTAGCCGATGGTGGTCATTCTGCCACTGTCCACTGTCCACACAATGTTATTGTATCGCTTCAAAAGGATAATCGGCTTACGCTCAAAACCTATTACATGTGAATATGATTTCGTAATACGGGGGCAAAATCCTTCTCGATAGTTTCCGACTGTCAAACATGCACGTACAGCTGCCAATAAGTCTGTTGTTTGACCCGATTTAGAGGGAAGCACTTGGTTTGCTGGTCGTGGACGATGTAATCCTTTGACGCATGTGCTGAAAGTATTGTGCGGAAGCAATTGACTGTGAAGTTTCATAACAAATCGCGGAATGGAGTCATATGAAACTGAACAATTGGAGAATAGCCAAAATACTTAAATTTGGATGATTTTGTTTTATGTAAAATTATGCAGGAAAGTTGAAAATATTTCATCGCTTGATGTCCGAAATGCAACGTGCTCAGCTTTCTACTTAAATAATGGGGTTCCATTTTGAATAGCTAACGGCGCTGCCTCACTAAAATATCTTTCGTAAAATTATTCATCTCTTTCGAGCTGCTGACAACTCTCAAAGAGTTGTCACCGTCTAAGAAAAAAAGCCAAGTCTCTTCTAGTCGTGAGAGAACAGAAGCGCGCAGAACACGAGGACTTGATGATCAAGCTAGGTCCTGGTCCCCTTGTGAACTGTAGCGCCATCCAACTCTCAAAGAGTTGTAACCGTCTAAGAAAAAAAACCAGGTCTCTTCTAGTCGTGAGAGAACAGAAGCGCGCAGAACACGAGGACTTGATAATCAAGCTAGACCCTGGTCCCCTTGTGAACTGTAGCGCCATCCAATTATTATTAGTCATCCTTTAAGCCGTGGCAACTCTTATGTTTGCGTGCGATTTTTGGTCCTGTTTGCGTTGATGGCATCTGGAGGAGAAGATTTAATGACGAACTGTATGGGTTGTACAGCGACATGCGCCTGGTCAAGCGTCTACGTATTCAACGCCTAGGATGGCTAGGCCATGTTGAGCGTATGGACAGCACTGCTCCGGCCCGAAAAGTCTTTGAATCGGTGCCATTGGGACAACGCAACAGAGGACGACCTAGACTAAAGTGGCGCACACAAGTGGAGACGGACCTCAACCAACTTTGAGTCCGCAACTGGAGACAGCTGGCGAAAGATCGCGATGGCATGTTGGTTGAGGCCCAGGTCTACCCCACACTGTAGCGTCACAAGAAGATGAGGAAGAACTCTTATGTTGACTAGAATACCGGCGCAGTGTGGATGTGATGATGACCAAGTTTCAGCGACGAGGTCGTTTGCAGCATATTCTCTTGTTTTGAATTTCTTTTTACAGAGAATACGAAGGTTGTCTTTTATATTTCGGGATTGGGAAACCCTAGTGTTGCAATCTGGCAACTGCCAGCTCTATCGTAAAGTTTGACATTTTTGAGGTTATACGTACTCAGAACGTTTTGACATACGAGCGATAACGGCCTCTCTTCAAGGACTATGCTCGCTTTATTCAACAGCTTAATCATCCCAGTCCAACTTTATGGTGCGGAAACCTGGACGTTACTACGAGCGGATGAGGAAGCCCTTAGTCTTTTCGAGAGATAAGTTTTGGTTGACATATTTGGTCCTGTTTGATGGCTTCTGGAAAAGAAGATTTAACAACGACCTCTATGGGCTGTACAGCGACATGCGCCTGGTCAAGCGTCTTCGGATCCAACGCTTAAGATGGCTGGGCTGCTCTGGCCCAAATTTGGGACAACGCAACAGAGGACGTCCTATGCTAAGATTGCGCACACAAGTGGAGAAGGACCTCCACTAACTTGACACAATTGCAGGCAGCTAGCGAAAGATCGTGCTGGTCGAAGAGGCATGTTAGTTGAGATTCAGTTCTACCCCCGACTGTAGCGCCACAAGAAGAAGAAGAATACCGGAGAGATGTGGATGCGATGGTGACAAAGTTTCAGCGACGAGTTCGTTCACGGCATCGCTATAATAATATATGATTCTATTTACACAATCGGAGAAGACAACGACAACATAAAAATTGTTTCAACAGAGTTGGCTGGCGCTCTAATCCCAGGATTCTGTCTAAATTCGTGCGCCAAATCAATAAAATTGAAACAATGTGGAGTATGCTTGTTTCGAAAACGTGGAAGATAATTTACGAACACAGCTGGGTGGCCAGGAAATTTCTGGGAAGTTTTATTATTAATACCGAGGTCACCATTGTGTTCTTTTCATTGATGTGTGGTTGTCTTTAAATATTTTTAAATGATGTTGTTTGGCAGGTTTGAATATATTCTATTTTTGAGTGAGGTTATTGTAAGAAATAAAAACTATTTCTTTCATTAAAAATTAAGTTAAATCAAAGGGCCTTAAAAGTGGCACCAGTTTCAATGAAGATTTAAGAGTCTGAATAAGGGATTTCTATAAATTGTTGATTGATGTGTGCAAGTTTCAGGTGCTTATTTGGAAATGAAACTAAGTTCAATTTGTTTGCTATATCAGCTTTAGATGTAATCTGAATTCAAATTGTATCGCAGTTCTTACTGCACTCTTCTTAAAAGTATGAAATTTTCTTCGTCTGAATCATCTTAAAAATTTCTTCACTAGGCATGGCCTTTTACCAGCAGCATTTAATTTTAAAAGCCAAGTGGTAAGGCTCTTTCTTCGCTTCTCCACTTAAGTGCGCATTGGAATTTGTCTTTGATTCTTCTCCTAAAAATGACGTCAACATTAATAATAATAATTGTTGGCGCTACAGTCCAAAGGGGGACCAGGGCCTAGCTTGCTCATCAACTACTCGTGTTGTGCGCGCTACTGTTCTTTCACGAGTAGAAGGGACCTACAGTTTTTTTGCCGACTCTGAACGGCGAAATTTGAGAAGCTTTCTTAAAGACTTATTACTCTTTGAGTGTTGTCAGCAGCTCGAAAAGGGTGGTGCCGTGAAAAATTCGAAAAATTGGTGTTGAGCTGGGAATCGCACCTACACCCTTCGGCGTGTGAGCGTCGCACTCTACGCACTACGCCACGGCGGCCACGACGTCAACATTAGGAAAGCTAAAATATACAACGGGCTTACTCATACGCACAATAGAGTAGACCAAGTTGACCAAGGAGAATCTTGGGTTCTTTACATTAAGCCAAAACTGTACTTTCATGAAGGGGCAATGCATGAAGCACTGGCCGTCCAGGAACTCTTGCTTTACAATGTAATTACCGTCCACTGCGACAAAGAAGCTGCCGTTAGGACGTGGTACCGCTTATTTTTCATATCTTACTATTCAACATATTTGGCTGGAGCTTAATCTTTAGGGAACATACTTACCTTTGTCGTAATAAAAAACTTCTGCCGCGTGCTGTAAGTACTGATACTTCAATGAGCAGTTATGAAAGACGTCAGAAAAGGATAAAATATGGAGAGGTGTGTACGCTGCACCCTCAACTAGTGTCTCCTTTAAGCTTTTCTGGGAAGAAATACTCTCAAGTAGAGGACTTACAATTGAATCGCCCAGGGCTTCTTATTTAAGCGGATCGACGGGAGCCATTTCAAACCAATGAGAAACTACTTACGAGGGGCGTTTAATATATTCTCGGTATCGATATGAAGCAAAATGCGAATTCAATTTAAATTGTTTTCATTTTTGTGGTCGCCGTGGCGTAGTGGGTAGAGTGCGACGCTCACACGCCGAAGGGTCTAGGTTCGACTCCCAGTTCAACACCAATTTTTCTAATATTTCACGACACCACCTCTTTCGAGCTGCTGACAACACTCAAAGAGTAAAAACTGTCTAAGAAAGCTTCTCAAATTTCGCCGTTCGGAGTCGGCAAAAAACTGTAGGTCCCTTCTACTCGTGAGAGAACAATAGCGCGCACAACGCGAGTAGTTGATGAGCAAGCTAGGCCCTGGTCCCCTTTGGACTGTAGCGCCAACAATTATTATTATTATTATTATTATTTTCATTTTTCAATATAATCTCCCCTAACATCAATGCATTTGTTACATCTTGAGATAAACAAAAAAAAATGCAAAATACCCATTTGTTGTCGACTTCAGTTCTTCATCACCCGAAAATCTTTTTCCACGAAGACATTCTTTCAAATCGGGAAACAGAAAATAATCACTAAAGACAAGGTCTGGACTAGAGGGTGTGTGTTGGATTTCTTCGAAACCACAATCTCGCGCGGCAAATTTGAAACACGAGTGTTGTCATGAAGAAGCCACACACCCGCTGCGAGTTTACTCTGTCTTTTCTTTTTAATTTCCTAAAGCAAATCATGCCAAGTGGACGGGTAGGTTGTGGCGTTGATGCTTTCACCTTTTGCTTTGTACTCAATGAGAAAAATTCCCTTTGAGTCGCGAAAAACTGTTTCCATGAGCTTCCCGGCAGACGGAGTGATTTTGGACTTCTTCGGGGGTCTTTTCCTTTCTTATGCGGCTGCATGGATTTTTGTTTGCTTTCAGGATCATAGTGGTGAACCAATGATTCGTCCTCAGTAACATTACGATTCATAACACCGTACACGTTCTCACTACAAATCTCCAAAGGCCCTCTACAACATGCGATTGTCACTTTTTTCTAAGGCGCTGTGAGCATTCCTGGCACCCACCTTGCACTGACCATTGAAAGGTTAAGATGGTCATGAAGAATGGTGTGAATGTAACCAGTTGAAAGCTCGGTGATCTCTGCCACCATTTTCACCTTTATTCGGGCATCCTCAAAAACAAGTTTTTCGACTCCTTTGATGCTTTCTCTCGTACAATCAGTAACCGGGACTCCGCAGTGGTGTCGTCTTCAATGCTCCCTCTGTCTCTCTTAAACTCAATTGACCACTTTTGCACAGTTGATAATGAAGGTGCGGAAACCTGGTAAACAGCCACCATCTCTTCATGAATAGTTTTTTGACTTTTTCCTTGCCTAGTGAGAAATTAAATTTCTACGCGATGCTCAATCTTCGCCATCATCGTCTCAGTTGCCATTATGAGTTTGTTTAACTAGAGACAAATCGGGAATTAATAATCACATTTATATGAAATCTTACACGAATGCACTAAAATAATAGTATTACTTGATATATAAGTCTATTTATATACATAAACACTGCTTCACCCCGATACCAAGAATAAATTGAATGTCTAGTTACTTTTCAATATTTACTGTATCCAAAATGCGTCTGGTCTTTCTAAGGACCATGGGCAGAGACATGCTGGGCCCTCTAGCTCAGCTCAATTGACCAACTCAAGTTCGCCTGTTTTCGACCTTTTTCCACTGAAAGAGTCAAAACAGTCCTTTTTTCCCGTTCGCAGTGGGCAAAATAACTGTAGGTCATTTGTACTCGTAAGAGAACAAAAGCGCGCGCAACATGAGTAGTTGATGAGCAAGATAGGCCTTGTGGACTGTAGCGCGACCCAATTAATATTATTAAATAAAAATTAAAGGCAACTGAAGCTTAAGGTTAAATCGAAAACCTGATATTTTTGCTACTTAAACTTGTTGTTATCAAATTCGCTATCCATAATCTCAATACGATCACAAAATTCATCATCCCAATTTATCATCTCACGATCAGATTCCAAAACACGATCACTTCTCTATCCTCTGCAAAGATCAATTAAGCAGAATCCCTCTTTTGAGTTGCCTCCCGCGGCTACCACTTTGACAGCAATTAAACCGCATCTCAGCGGGACATCTTGTGCTCCATTTAACACCGAGCATAATCTCCAATGACAAATTTGAATCCAACGACAATTGTACAGCCTGAAGCGACCCCGGCCAAACTGACACTTGATCCGTTGCATAGCCGTCATACCTACCAGGCACAATGAAGCGAAAAAACCCACGGGACCCATTAGCGACTAATCTCGTTTTAATAGCGCACTTTTTACGACAACAGGGCACCCATTATTGTGTGAACCAACCAAGTTTTACTTCGGCAGCAGTGTGTTCGAGATGAGTCTTCGCGAAAGTAACCACTCGATATTAATCCTCGAATAATGAATTCCAACTAGATGGGCGTCGTCATGCTTCAACACAGGCACATGTTGCAGCTCGCTGTGGGCTACGATTCGTATCACGCTGAGGGGATTTTGTTTTCGGCATTGATTACGGGGACAGGATTCAATCAAGGAACCGCCATTAACATTTTATTCAGATTAAATGAGGATATGTGTGGAACGGGGGACCGTTTTGTGTTTGGGCCGAGGTCATCAGTGGCAGTGGTTGTAAAAGATATGTTCGAGCGTGAATCCCTCATAAAAGCGGGGCGGTAATTTTTTCGTTGTGATTACGGAGCACTATCATCAAAGTTTCAAGGATTTTAGAGCGACCGCCGTGGAGGGACCTTCAATATGCGTTTACTCTTCTTCTTGGGTTTTAATAGACTGCCGGCGGGATATGGAACTGCTGAGAGTAATTAAACTTTCGGACGTTTCCTGGGAGTAATGGAGACATGAAACCGTGGATTAACTTAAGATTGCGACAAGTTTTCGCATGTCAACCGAAGGACGGAAACAAAAATTGCAATTTTATCGTCGTCTGCATACGTGGCTGCTAAGACTTTTGCCATAGAATTTATTTTATTATATATAATATTTCCCACGAAGCGTCTTTTTATACTAATTTGCCGTATCTTCAAAAAATAAAATCGACTTTTAAAATGTAAGTGTTGAGCTGCACATTTTCAACAACAGATGGCAACTGCTTGGAGTTTTGTTTTTCAACACTTGCCAAACAATTTTTTTAATTTTATTAAAAAAGCTTAAGTTATTCGTAATCCGAAAATCCTTATAAACACTTGTGGTCTCACTTAGTTTTCTACAAATAACATACATCCTAAGAAATGGATCTTGCACCTAAAATCTTTGCACACGAGTATCCCCTTGCATTCTGACGCACCCTACTGAAACCTACCGAAACCTCCCGCAAGCATTTAAGTTTAAATTGGAAAGGAATTCTCAATTCAATTTATTAAATCGAGTTTTCGAGAAAACACCCTTCATGCCGCCAGACGTACTTTTGTACCCCATCATAGCAATCCCTCTCTCCGTTGGTGGCACGTGCGTTTCAGCTTTCTGCTATGTAACTCAATTTCATTCCCTGCAGAAGTAGGAATAAGCACAGGAAGCTTAGAAAAGGACAAAATTAATGCACCCCTGCATCATAAATTTCGAAAGTGCATTTGTCCATAAAATCAGTTCTTTGTCCGCTAGTGCGTTGCACACGTTCTCCCGCCACCACGAACAGATTTGGTTGGGAGAGCTGCTGTCGAAGAGATTCACTCGTAAATCGTTCCACCACAGCGACCAGTTTTCCGCCAGCAAAGCGGATTAATTTCCTGCTTTCGACCGCAAACACGACGGTTATGGAAGAACTTCTGTATGCCACTGCGATGGGAGCAGATTGAAATTTCCATTAGGACTCTGTCTGGGACAGTGCGGTGGGTCTCTGTGCGAGGTGGTTGGTAAGTACTACCGCTGAAATAAGCGACTCAGTTGGGGGGCTTCTAGGCTGTTAAGGCGCTGAAGCGACGCTTAAGAGGATATAGGTTTTCCAAAGAGGAGGGACGCACTGGAATTGGCTTCATTTTGAGGGAGCACTATGGATTAGAACTGGATTTCACTCAAGATGATCAAAAACTCATCAGTGCTGAGATTGTCAATTAGAAACACGAAACGCGATGACTAGTCTCTGTGACCCATAAACGTTTAATTGTTGCCACAGACTTGAGGCGACTGAGTATACAAATCGAAGTGAGTCCCAGTAAAGCACTTCAATGCCGAATCCATAACACATCTGAACTGCGTGGAAATTGAATGTGCCATCAAAGCTAGCTGCCGCATCGCATGACAGGGGTATGCAACTCAATTGATTTGACAGATGGGCCAATGCAATTGGATTTTGTTTGATGAGCCCATCGGATAAATTTAATTCTTCCACCCACTACCGCCCGTCGACTGGCATGTCAATGGGTAATTAGAGCTCGTAAAGTATCCAATTGCGGTCTGCACCACAGAGACGCACATCCATTCGTTTATGTGATGACATGTGCGAATGATTCGCATCGGACGTTAACTGGTTTTTGTGCCGACACACACTTGTAATCAAAGCAGATGCAATTATCGCTAATTTCATCAGCCTGTCATTGCCTGTCGAGAGGCCTAATCGGTGCACGTGCCTGTTCCGGATTTCAAACAACAATTTGCCTGCTGAAAGCGGTCATAATTTACATCTGATTGATGCGAAGAGAAATGAACGCCAAACAAGCCTTCATTCACGGCTGTCATGCGAGGAGCTTCAAATGGCAGTTTACTTCTGCAGACGAGTCCTGGACACGAACTGTTGCTTTGCAGTTTCAGTAAAGAGTATTTTTGTGCTCACATAGCACGCCATATTAAAAACCCTTAACCATGTCCTAACCACAGTTGACATGGACTTCGGTCCGCATCACGTTATATCATAAGGGATCTAAGCGTGAATTTTGCTAGGACCACTCCAATTAAGAAACATTTGCGTACATTACTGTGGGGCCCTTTAACTTTATTCATTTGACATGCAGCGAAGTCTTGTCCTTGCGTTCTCTCCATAAATCGTAGGGGTTTAAAGTGATTCCTGGTTGACCGAATGAGGTAGCAACTTTATTGGGACCATAATCCACATTTTATACCGAAGTCGAGTCTAATGATTGATGTCCTTCAGGAAGGACACTCGCCTGAGTCGCCCACTGTTTAAGTGAGCACAGGGAATAGTTTCGCAGAAAGTTGTGCTCCACCCTAGAGGTTCATTAAAAAGTTGATTGATGTATGAGAGTGCTTCCAACAAGGGTTTACGCTCCTAATCCTTTTCACATTTCCCTTGTGGATTCCGTGCTTCTCTAGCGCATCAGACAAATATACGGTGGAGCGTTTCAAGTCCCTCTTCAATTTCGTTGCCGCAAACTTTTTTATGAATTTTTCAAACTCAATCAAAGTATTGTGGCGCTTTACCATCTCCCTCCCCTCCTTTTGCTTTCGCGTGCATGTCAAGCGAATAATTGAATAACGAGGTAATGAACTTGAAAATACCTCCATGTAACCGACACTCAGTACACAGAATGAGTGTGCCTGCTCCCTACATGCCACTGCAAAGATTGATTGAAAGTCTTTCCTCGGTTGCTCTGCTCTCACTTCCAACCTCTCCGGCGGATGATTGTTCTCTACGCGTGTGTGTGCCTGTGTTTGCGGGAAACCGATCTGGAAATATGTAGGTTAAGGTACAGCACCGCGAAGTAATTAAATAGATAGATAAAAGTTACTGTTGTGGAAACGATTTTCTGTTTTTCTACTGAGAGAACCGCAAGACAACGGCCAGCCGGTGGTGGACAACAAGCGGGTTAAGTTCAAGAGGTGATACACACAATCCTAGGGTCCGACCGGTAATAACCGTCATCGAGAAGTAAAGCGAATTACATGGATTGCACTTTATGGTTGGGTGGTGTTCTGGCGCTCACAATCGCAGCGAATCTGTGGAACTGTGCGGTGGGCATGGAATTATGGTGTGGTATGTAAACTTCGAGGTCACGATGTGGCAGCCACAGAAAAGGCAGCAGGTGTTAAGGGAACATAATTTGATGCGAAGTTGTCACTGATGTTGAGTGCCGAGGGGGAATGGGGTGTAGGGATAAGATTTCAAAGTTGTGGGAAATCATGTTTGAAGGAGCCAATAGAGCCATTGACTGGTGTAATAGAAGGACGAGGTACCTCTTAACGATTATGACAACAGATTTTTAATGTGCGTGATTATGAAGAAAAGCAATCAATTACTTTTTCAGAGAAAAATTTGGAATATCGAGAGATTTTCTGACACAATGGCCTAAACAAACTAAGTTGGAAGCGCTACAGTCTACAGGGGATCAAGGCAAAGCTTCTAGAGTACCGAACGGAGGAATTAGAAGAAATTTTCATGGAAACAACCATGTGAAAAAAATCGAGAATTCTAACTAATAGGATGTGTAGTAGGCCGTGATTACAAACATTTTTCTATTAAAATTAATATTTAAATTCAAATTTAAGTTGGCCTTGACAAACAACACAAAACAGTAAAAAACAACACAAACTAACACAAAGTCCATTCCCGTATACCGAAAAAATGGGTTTTATATCAAATAAGCGCTCTCTAGAGAGAATAAAATATTTCCCCAGTACAAGTTGTATTGGATGGGTTCAAGTCTGATATTCACCATATTAATGCTGGTGTTCTCCAGGGCTCTGTTTCGCCTCCGACACTCTTCCTCATTTTTCAAAATGATCTCTTCTCTGTCACTTCTAATCCAACTCACTCCTTCGCTGATGGGTGTACCCTAAGCTTTTCGTATTCGTTCCTCGGCTCTCGACCCTCCTCTTCGGCCATTAGCTTGGAACGGAAGCGTATGTTAAGCTCATTAAATTCCGATCTTCACAGCATCGTTGATTGGGGTAAAAACAATAGAGTTGAATTTAATGCTTCCAAAACTCAGTGCTGCCTACTGTCACTCAAGTATTCTCAAAATAACCTGCGATTATCTATGAATGGCTCTTGCATTGTTGAAACTGAACGACTTTCCATCCTCGGTACGTGTATCAACTCAACACTAAGTTGGAACGATCACATATTAGAGATCGCCAAAAATACAGCGAAATGTCTAGGTTTCTTAAAGCGATGCATGAAATACTTTACCCCTTCTGACCTGACAACAATATATAAGGCGAACATCCGCTCAAGGCTTGAGTCTCTATCACTATTTTATCGCTATTTCAGCAAAAAATGGTCAAACGAGTTAGCCAGCTGCATTCCTCCCCTTCAAGAATTCACCCGCAATACCAGCCTCGCTAGGAATGCTCACCCGTTCACCCTGAAGCCCACCTTCGGACGTACAGTTAAGTTTAGAGACTCGTTCTCCAGCCGCACCACACGAATATGGAATGCTCTTCCCAGCCCAATTTTTTTTTAAAACCAATGTGCATCGGTACCTCCTTTCCCTCTCGTCCTTTTTACCATCGGCCAGTGCTGTAACTTAATTCCAGTCATTTAAGGATAAAATATCCTTTTACTGTGCGCCATTTATAAAAAAAGAAGCTCGAAAGAGGTGGTGCCGTGAAAAATTCGAAGTGTTCAGCCGAAAATCGAATCTAGACACTTTGGCGTGTGAGCGTCGCACTCTACCCACTACGCCACGGTGGCCACGGCGGTCACGGCGGCCACAATTCTCAAATGCTTGTTTTAGTTTTCAACTCTATCTTGGCCTTAATCAAAAGCCTGTTTTGTTTTTGTTAACCTCGAACAAGACAAGTTACACATCTTTTCACAGCATTTATACCAATTTGCTACAAACCACTAAGGAGAAGTGCAATCGCCACTGTACCCATGTTTTTGCAATCATCTGTATCACCGCCAACATTTATGTTCATTCCGGACATTTTTTAATTAATCGATCTTGAGAATCCCTACACGCGAACGTTAATTAAATCGATGATAAACAACCTGAGTTACGCAACCCTCCACTTGTGCCAAGCCCAGGCACCTGGTGCTACTGCAATCCTGATGAACCAGTTCTTAATTAAATGTACTTTCAGCTTCCCAGTGTGGTTGTCAATCGGGAAATGCAAGATCAGTGAAACAGATGGTGTCCATAAGGAAACGCACTTCTAATTCAGAAGGCAGGGCAAAGTTAACTTATTGAAAAAACAAGAACAGCAAAATCAGAATGCACGTGGGCGTCTGCGTCTGCGAAACATTTCACTTCCTAATGATCGGAGATAGTGGCATTCCATGTGGCCGACTTCAGCGATCTATGGTTATCTGCTTGACACAGTTTTCTCGTAGACATCGAGAGGGACTGATCCCCGATGGATCAGAGTGTGATTCGTCAAATCTAATCTAACACACGTCACTCAGAGTTGAGTAACACGCTGTCTCGTCTTGATGTTCTCAGTTCATTCGCATAGAGCACTCATTTTGATGGACACTTCCGCGATGCAATGATATGGAGGGTGATGCTAATGACGACGACTGTCGGACTGATGGTAGAAATTGCCTGCTTTCATCGGTTTTTATCACTGAACAAGACTCGCTCTGATCTTGTGTGTCAAAGTGCCTTCTTGTACTTCAAATCAAACATTTTTTAAATTTATTCGATATTCTGTTCAACCCCATCTTGAAACTTATTTTAACACAAGTTGCTTTTCTCCATTTGCATGTGTTACCAATAACCTAGAGCAGCAGGCGTAAATAAAAATCATTGCGCATCACAACCGCTGCATCCTGTCATTCACAGACTCGCCTATTCATCACCTAATCCATCATATCTTCAATTAAAATTCTCCCCGAAAGCTCCTTTGTGCATTTATGAGTTTTAATTATTTTTTGTTTTCAGAAGCTGTAACCTTAGGCTCTGCTCGCTCATCACTCACGCACCACCCTCCAACCGCATGTGCGCCTGATATTGAACTCGTTTTGATTAATGGGCTGCGAAGTGTTTGAATGCCTCAATTTGTTTGCACTTCGGGTTATAAATAGCGTCTGAACAAAGCAGCAGCGAACGCGATCCCTTTGCGGATGCAATGTGGCGCATTTAAGTTCAATGTCGGCGTCGGCTGCAGATGCTGGTTGTGATGTGAAGAAGACTCCCTTGGGTGTTCAATTAAAGCCCAAATTGCTTCCTTGCACTTTATGCTGAGAGCTATGTACAGAGAGAATTAAGTGATGACTTGAAAAGGAAGGTCAAGCTAGATGAGAAGTGGCTTTGTCCGTCGCTTAGACAATTTTCGCTTTGGTGAGGGATATCATCGTCTTGGGCATATGTGCATAAATTGCCTAAAGACTTCTGACCTTGACACAGTTTCCAGGAGAAAGGCAATTGAATTGTTCTTTTTTGCGCGTGGTAAGGACGTGCAGTTTTTATTTGTCATGAAAGGGGATGCGGAATAAAGCTGAATAAATGAAGTCGGATTAAAGTTAAAGAAAGAATAGGAAAATTTAAACAGATTAAAAGAAATTAAGGGAATTTTATACAAGTGGACGAAAATCAACAAATTTGATAATTTCTGAAAGCAATGTCAACTACTCCCAACAAATTGAAAAAATGTAAACCCCGCACAAAGAAAATTAAACGACGCACAGTGGGGCAGATCTGTAGAAATCAGTGCGCAAAGGTTACTTTAAAATGTTAGGTTAACAACAAAAACTGTTTTTTCAGCCTTTTCACAAAGTCTACGGTATTTGTGATAAGACAAAATCACTTTCGGTTTTCTTTCGTGTTTTGAACTGAGTTGATAAAGCCATCGAAGCTGGCAAGTTTGCTGTGAAAATTGCAATTAAAGGAAAATAGAAAAAGTTGTTACTTTTCATTCTTTAATATCTTTGTCCTTAAACGTTCCATTAAAAATATGTCCAGAAAAGGTAAGAATGTGTGGATTATATTTGTTTACTTCAAACATGAAAAACAACAAATGTATAATTAGTTAAGGAGTTTGAAGTGAGTGTATTTTTTTTTCTTTCTTGGTTTTAATTTTCGCATAATATCTTGTGTTCCGGCAAAAGTTTAGAATAACTATCATTTATTAATTTATTATTAAATTAAATTTAAAACATATATCTTTAATATAAATCTGAAAGCATAAGTTCTAAACTTCTGGCGGAAATATTTGTTTTTTATTTTTTTAGTTTTTGTTTTTTTAACTTATTGTGGCCGCCGTGGCGTTGTGGGCAGAGTGCGACGCCGAAGGGTCTAGGATCTGTTCCCGGCTGAACACATCGAATTTTAACGGCATCACCTCTTTCGAGGTGCTGACAACACTCATAAAGTAAAAACTGTCTAAGAAAGCTTCTCGAACTTCGCCGTTCGGAGTAGTGTAGGTCCCTTCTAAGCAAGCTGGTCCCCCTGTGGACTGTCGCGCCAACAACTATTACTATTTATTATTTTCTTAACTTATTGATTTACCATACAAATGTTTAAGGTCGTGAAGTAGAAACTTATGAGTATTTAAGAAATCAACTGGTTGAAGTGCTTTGGTCAGTGAAGACTTTTATTGCAATATTTTGGAAAATTAAAAATTTCCTTCAACGTAAGACGTTATGCAGCGAAATTCATCCACGCAAGCTTCGGCAAGACTTAAACAAATTCAAACACCAACTTAAAACCAACATATAAAATAAATGTGTTTTACCTCAGAGGTAAAACGGCTTAATGAATTAATTTCTTTTAAAAAAATTTCTTCGTCTGCTGAACATATTACTGTATCCCTGGTATTATATTCGTATGAGTACAACAGCGCACATAATTTTAATTCATGACCATTTTATTTTTTTTTGTCTTTTACCGATCGGTCTGTAAAACATTTTAATCAAGAATCAACGATTTCAAAACCAATCAAGTATCAAGAATTTAACAGATATTTACAGCAGAATTATGGTTTCGTCAGAACCTTTGATGTTACGTCTAAGGAGTCGAAATATTTTTGTTAGTAAAAAAAGACTTTTTTTAGTTACTATATATTTGTTTGATGTGGAAAGCATTTGTTTTGAAAGTGAATAAGTTAAAACGTGTCAAATATTAAATGTACTTTAAAATATAAATTATAAGATTCAAAAACCAAAAAGAGTATTTATAGTGCTCAAGATTGAATTACGTTTAATTCTTATTTTCTATTATAAATCACTATAATTATTCCTTTGAATTGTGGTTATTTTCTACTTTATCGGATCACTGCCTTACCAATTGATAAACTAAACTTAACTTATTTATGTAACTATAATTGTGAAATGTCAATCAATGAAAGCCACTTCATAACGAACACTCGAGCGGCACAAACAAAGACACAAGCTCTCCTTTGTCTCTATTAAATATTTCATTTGTTTCAATTCTAAACTCTAATTCATTTTATTTCACATAGTTTTCCTTTTCTCTAAATTTTTCATAACTTCTTATTAACAAATCGTTTGTCTTTGAAAAAGCTTCATTATTATAAATTACAAACACCAAAATGAAAAACAATATCCTTGTTTTGGTGTTCTGTAAGTTGGTGTAAGTTTATATTGAAAAAGGAAAAAAACCCTTCAAATTTGTCTTTTCTTAGCTAAAATTCAGTTTGAAATTATTTTCACTCCTATGCAAGACTTCAAAACACAAAAAGTCAATTTACACTTTCTAAAATAATCGCACAAAACCACTACTTTTGCCAAACTGTGCGACTTGCATCCTAAGAAATCGGAACTCGAGGAAAGTTAAAGAATTAATTAAAAATAACGAAATTAAGCTTAAGGGTGCTCAGATTTTTAAAAGTGAAGGAAGTTCGAAGAGACTGCCGGCAACTCGACGTTGGTGAGTCACAGTGAGTAACAGTGTGTCACATAAGTATCACAGTTCTTAAGGAAGAAACAGCTCACAATATGCCTGCAATATGTGTGCTATTGTTCCTTAACAAAAGGACCTAGACTTTCCAACAAACCACTTAATCTTTAAATTTGTGAAGTTTCTTAAAGCTTACTATTAGTACTTATGTTTTGTTAGCGACTTGAAATTGTGTGAGCCCAAGGAAACTTTAAGATTAACTTTTTGCTTTGAAATTATAATCCAGGACAATCAACGTATGTATCACAAATTACTACCCCACTTTATAATAATTGTTGGCGCGACAGTCCACAGTGGGACCAAGGCCTAGCTTGCTCTTCAACTCCTCGTGTTGTGCGCGCTACTATTCTCTCACGATTAGAAGGGACCTACAGTTTTTTGCCGACTCCGAACGACGAAGTTTGAGAAGCTTTCTTACACAGTTATTACTTTTTGAGTGTTGTCAGCAGCTCGAAAGGGTGGTGCCGTGAAAACTTCGAGGTGTTCAGCCGGGAATCGAACCTAGACCTTTCGGCGTGTGAGCGTCGCACTCTACCCAGTACGCCACGGCGGCCACTCTACACCACTTCGACCATCACTTTTAATGTTCTGGCGTACTTGAGAAGGCATCCATTATTTTGTTAAAGTCGGGATCATCATGATTTTTAACATTTTAGTCGCATGCCTGACCGATCCGATCAACATGGCTTTACATGTCCGCTATATATTCAGAGCCTTCTAAATTTCAGTTTATTTTTCAAGCATCAACTGAAAGCATCTGCCTATTTAAAGTCATGCCAATTAAAGCGTGTCGTGACTGATCAGGCTCGAAAGACGAGCGGGCTTGTAAAATGTAAGGAGCCTGACAGTGGCGTCGTTTGCCGTTACCACGTGCGGTGAACAACTTATTTGCATATGTTGCGTCAGTTGCGTAAAGGGATTATTAAAACCCATTTTTTTGTTGTACCTTTATTGCTTAGTACAATTTACCAGTATTTTAGTATGAGCCATCCAGTGCAGTATATGCCAACCTCCAACAACCTTTATTGCTGCTACCAGACCTCCTTCTCGCTCGAGGGGACCGAGCTGTCACTTCCAATACGAGAAAGAAGGAACCACACAAAGTTATAAATCTGACGACAAGGGGGCGCTTAATTTGTTTGGAAGCTATTTAAGTTGTTTCCACAAAATCGTAACAGGGGTAAGATGTAAACAGAATAGTGAACGTTTGATGGACACGTCTTTCACACACACTACAGCCCTTCAAGCATAGTCTCTCCACCTTTAAACATTCCTTTGGTTAAAGTTGATATGAAATTAGCTTGCAAGACGCAAGAGTCGCGAAAACTCTCTCTCGTAACTGAATATTCTTCTGTAACAAAACAACAATGCGTTGGAATCCTTTCATCAACACTACACCAACCAGCAGCAGTATGTATCACTAAAGACAAACAAAAACAGTATCCGCATCAAGGCCCAACCTCACCGTGTAACAGTTGCATCCACTCCTGAAAACCGTCCGAATGTTGATTCAGTTTCAATGAATTCAGAATTGCATTCGTGACCAGTTAAGAAAACAAATCCAGACCTTGTCTGCAGAATCAGTTCGGTCTACCGAATGCAGTCTCTGTTTTGATATCATTAACCGAGCCGTGGTAAGCGACGCGTGTCAGAGGGTGATTGTCCCCCACCCTTTGGCAGTCATAATCCGGGTCAGATGAGCGAGCTGTGTTTATTTACATCTCATTTTGATTCTTTTTTGTTGATTGCAATCTTTTTGGTAGCGAGGGATGTTTGTTTTTGTTGTATCGAATGCATACGGTACATGCGAATTAACGATAAGGCGCGAACCGAGATGTTTATTTATTTATTTATTTATTTATTTAGCTAAGGTTTGCTATTAAATACATATTGATTTATTACTTCACAATTCTCTTAATTACTAGTTCTTGTACATTTCAATTAAATCTTATTTTTACATAGTCTATTATTTTTCTTTTAAAATCTTTTAGACGGGTTTCTTGTTTCATATCGTTTGGTAATTCATTAAATAATTTAAATCCTCTATAAAATATAGTATTCTGTGCTCGATTTGTTCTTAGTAATGGAAGACGGAAATCATTTTTGTTTCTTACATTATAATCATGTATGTGATTAACATATATTATTTTGTTAGACAGGTACTCGGGTAATAAATTATTTTTCATTTTAAATATGAAAATAAGTACATTCAATTTTGTTTTTTGTTTCACACTAAGCCATTTAAGAACATTTAACATATAATTAATCGGTGTTAACCAGTGGCACTGTAGAATGCTACGCATAGCTCTGTTCTGGAACTTTTGTAGTCTATCCTGCATTGTACTATTTGACAGATGGATAATTGTCGAACAATACTCAAAATGAGGCTTTATTATACTGTTGTACACATTTATTGCACAGAGAGTTGGTAATCTTTTCCTTATTCTTCTAAAGAAACTAATTTTTTTACTTATTTTCTTTGATATATAGTCGATATGATTGTTAAAACACAACATTCTATCAATAACAACACCTAGATACTTAATCTCATTAACATTTTCAACTATCTCATTATCTATTACGACATTTGAATCTGTGAATCCATTTATGTACATACATTTAGTTTTACTAACATTTAGACTTAATTTGTTCATCTTAAACCATTCACTTAGGGTGCGTAGATCCTGATTAATTTTATTTAAACACTCATTTATATCTCTACATTCAACAAAGAGTAGCCCATCATCAGCAAATAGCTGTATTGTCGAGTACTTCACCACATTTGGCATGTCATTAACATAGAGTATAAACAATAGTGCTCCTAGTACAGATCCTTGCGGTACGCCTAAAGTCACATCTATTGCACTTGATATTTTATTGCCCACTTTAGTTCTTTGAGTTCTTCCTTCAAGATATGAAGTGAACCATGCCAGCTCTCTCCCTCTGACACCATGCTTCTCCAATTTATCGACTAATATGCTCCTGTCAACTGTCTCGAACGCTCTCCTCAGGTCTATGAACACTGCAACAATTTTGAAATTATTCTGTACTGCATCCTTCCAGTCGGCAATAACTAAGTTCAAAAGGGATTCGCAACTATGCCCGCTTCTAAATCCAGATTGACACTTCGTAAATATCTTATTTGATTCTAAATAATTCTGTAACTGTTGTTGCACTACTTTTTCTAGCACTTTAGCTTCATTTTGTAGCATGTTGATTGGACGGTAGTCAGCTGGCTTAGTTGAGTTCTTTATTTTTTCAATTGGAATTACTCTTGATTCTTTCCATACTTGTGGAAAATTGCCACTCGTCAACGATCTATTTATTGTTTCACACATAATTGGACCGATTATTGGGAGGACGTCGATTATCATTTTCACACTCAACATTTTGTAGTCTTTTTTATTTTTTAATGTTTTCATTATGATTTTGAGATCATTATATGTGATACATTTAAATTTAAATTGAGGACACTCGTCTGTTTGAGCAATGAGACTTTTATAAGGTACACACGGTATCGCTTTATTTAGTTCATAAACACTCTTAACAAAAAATACATTAAAGTTTTGTGCTAAAGTTGCATGGTCATTAGTTGGGACATTATCAAAGACAACACTTTTTATTACGCTTTTCTGTTCTTTTAGAACTAACGATTTAATATTTTTCCACATGACTCTTTGGTCCGTAGATGACTCTATTTTCTTAGTTATATAATTATTCTTTGCTTTGACTAGTGCCGATTTGAACGCATTACGAGCTATTCTATACTCTTCCCATCTGTTTGTTGAATTTGTCCATGTTGCTCGCCTATAGGTTTGTAACTTTTTTATTTTTAATATTTTAAGGTCTTTATTAAACCACTGGTTTACACTACTAGCACATACATATTTTTTATTTTTCATACAACACACTGCTTTTTCGAGTACGTTGGTAATGTTTTCTGCCTGTTTATTTAGATCATTTACATATATGTATACAGAGTCCCGTTCAATATATTCTTTAAATTTACGTTTATTATACTTTACTAATTCTATCAATTCTTTTCTTTTACACACATTTACTCGCATCTGTACCTCAATTTCAATCGTTTCATGGTCACTAATTTTTCTGTTTTTTACTACACTTGCTTTAATTTTATCATTATTCGTTATAACGTAGTCAATAAGAGTTTGCGTGCTCTGGGTTATTCTTGTTGGCTCCGTTACTACTAGTTTTAGTGCATTATCCTTTAAAATTTGTTTTATTCTTTTTCCATATGTGTCATCCTTTAAAAAATTTATATTAATATCGCCCATCACTATAATTGTACTCTGGTTTCCAATAAGTTTCTCCAAATAGTCTCTGAAATTCAGACAAAAGTTTGCCTCCGATGTACTCGGCGAGCGATACACGCCTCCTAATGTTATGTTTAGATCAAGGTACACAAGCTTTATGGACAGCCACCAACTTTCCTTGTCTACGTTTATATTTTCTAAGACTTCAATTTGCCAATGGTCACGAACATAAAATATGACACCACCTGTATGTGCTGAGGACGAGTCACATCTTATGGATTGGTATCCTTGTATGAATATTTCACTGTCGTCAATTCTATCTGTTAGATGTGTTTCTGTTAAACATATAACTTCATACATTTCTTCGCCAATAGTACTCTCAAATTCGTCAAAGATGTGCGGTGCCGAGCGCCAGCCTTGGAACTGAGATGAGTGGCGCATTAAGTTGTGAGTGGATATCGGTTGGTCCTCACTTGTGAGAAACACGTGCAATAATGAGGCACTTGGAACGCGTGTGCGGGTTAAACTGAGATCTGGACTCATAATCAGGGCACGCACCAGATGTGGGAGATGCTTTGTTGCTTTCTTCGCAACACAAATCATCGCACTAATCCTTTTAAATACTGAACGGTATCTGTCATAAATTTTTCTAAATCGTGATGAGAAGTGACAGAAGCTACTTTGCTTATTTTACTTTCAGCTCAGCTGGAAATGCAAGGAATGATAAGGAGTTACAAAAAAAATTGATGACAAAGCGGGATCTACGAAAAAAAAACTAGAAAGCAAGTCGGGATTTGGACGTGGACTTAGACACCGACTTGGACAAACACTCGCGTAAAGCCATGTAAGAGGATTAAGGGAAAAATTTTAAAAAAGGAGGCATAGGAGAACTTGCAAAAAGAATTGTAGAAGGACATGACTCTGCTTCAGTGGCGATGGATTTTAAACCGGCGTCTTAAACTTAATTGTATTAAATCAGCCCAATATCAGGAGAAATAGGAGCGTAGAACAATGCTAGAAGGTAGGTTTAAATGCAGCTAAAATACCCAAGGCATCAAACTAAAAGAAACTTAAAACGAGACTTCAATACAAAAATAAGAATAATTTCGCAATCAATTTGTTAGCTTCTCTTAATCATGGTAACTTTCTACAATCTCCTCCCAATTGTCATCTGTTTTATCATTTGCCCTGAGGGAGGTCCTTGCGAATACGATATTCCTGTTTATATTCATATGAGGAAACCTACCATAAAACCAACCTCAATCATACTCACGTTAATTGAGCAGTTCGTTGACCTACCCAAAGCAATGAACACTCCATCCAACGTCAACATCCTTAGGCTGTTACAAGACGAATCGCCTCACACGTGACATATTTCTCATAGTTTCGCCCATTCAACCACAAACTTCCAAACGGATTATCTGCTCTTGTCCCAGGACACGGTACGAGTGCTTTATTCCGTTTCGACTCATGATTGCAAACACCACCCCCACAGTCACAATTATTTAATATTCCATCAGTTAAGGCAAGTGCTTATGGGCGTCCACGTTTGGGCGCCACTTAATTTCAATCTCGACCGAATTAAGAGACTTGGGATTAAGAAATTAAAAATTCAATTGCCCTCTTTAGCAGGCGTCCTTTGCTAATAAAACTTGACACAACGACCGACGACGCCTCAGCAACAAAGTAAAGTTTGCGCTCAAGGTCCTCCGTCACCGCGCGGAATTGCCACTACCACATCTCCGTCGACCGATATATTTTGATGCGTCCCTTTTGTGGTCATCAATAGGAGCAAAAGTTTCATTTCGACTTTGATTATTGGTTGACCCTTGTTACATGAATTGAGTTGTGGGCAAAGTTTTTATCCGCTTTCAGAGCTCAGCGGGATGAGGTCGGCAGTTGAAAAGTTTTATTGGATCGTCCTGTTAATTTGGGATTGTGGTATTTTGAAGATTTTTCATTAAATTAGGAATATTAGGAATTTTTAATTAGAAAGAGATCCAATTTACGGATTTTCTTTTTTTGTGTATTTGGGGAAATGGAGATGCAGAGTTTGACAAAAGTGGCGCCACAAGGTTTGGTTGCTGTGGGGATTCATTGTGTTTTTATCTTGCTTACAGATGGTTCACAGGGTTCTTTCATGGGGATTCGAATTGTGTTTTTGGAGGAGATTGGATGGTTGGAAAGAAAGATGGAAATCGTAAACCTAGGAATGAGGCATACGCTTTCCCAATAGATACAGTTTCTGATATTTGAGATTTTGCTTCAATGGACTAAATTCGAATCTGTTGTTTACGCGTCATTTAATTATGCTACCGCGCTTGGAATTTGATGTTCATAACATACGCCGTCGTTTTGGTTTTACGACCTGAAATCTGAGGCATAATTCCTGTCGCCGGAGATGGCATGCGGTGGGGAGATGGAGGCGGCTAATTAAATGAAAGCGGAATTGACTTTTTTACAACCAATGGAAAAAGAAATATGTCCGGGAAAACACTTAAACTTACAGTTTACCAGTTTTTTTTTTTGGTCACATTTTAAACTCTTTTATCAAGCATTGTACGAGGAAAATCTTTGAACAAGAAAAAAAAGTTATTATTATTAGACCTGTGGGCCAATTTACAAAAGTAAAATTCATGTAAGATTAAATATTGAACTTTATATAATTGTGTCGTTTCTTAGTCAACAACTTATTGTTATTGGATTTTGCAAAATGCTCGTGGTGCCTTTTTAAATGCACTGCATCTTCTTAATCATCGTCATGGTTTTGAATTTTTTTATATGCAGCTGTAATTATTGTATGGCCCGATAGTTCACAGGGAGACCAGGGCTAGCTTGCTCATCAAATACATTGATGAACATAAGTACTGGCACAACTGTGATATCTTGAGAGAATTATATATTTTCATGAAACATGCAATTTTTTTCCGATAATTTGTATCAGCAATATATTTCAAAGTTTTGGATACATACACTTTTTACAAAACAGTTTTACTTATTAAAAAAAAATGAAAAAAGAAATAAACATAATTCACTTGAATGCAAATAAGTATTGACACATTACAATTTTAATTTCGATTACAAACAATAAAAACCTGTTAATAACTTGTAGGTTAGTCCTTTCTTTTTATAACTTCCAAAAGTCCATGTTTCATTGAAAATACCAATTTTTTGGTGACATCTTCCCCGATTTTTAACCATTCCTCAGATATGACCCTTTGAAGTTGCATCCTACTGGTTATAACTTCTCTTCTTATTCGTCTGTCCAACTCCTCCCAAAGGGGGTCAATAGGATTAAGGTCTGGCGAGGTGGATATAAGAGGTGGGGAACGTTAAAGACGATCCACTGACGAACGATATAAGCAGTTTGGTTAGGGTCATTGTCCAAGGTTTTGATTTTCAACAAATTTTTTCAAATTGTTCTTCAAAATGTCAAATTATTTAATTTTGTTCATGCTAGTTCCCCAACACCCCTCCAGAAGCCATACAGCCCCAGACCATGACTCCTCCGCCGCCGTGTTTAACAGTGCTTTGCAAAATTTTGTGGATTGAGTTCGGTATTAGACTTTTTCCAAACCAAAATTCGTCCGGCAGTTTTGGATACATAAAATTTACTTTCATCTGAAAACAAAATCTGACTCCAGAAGTCATTATCCTTTGAAAGAAATTATTTTCCAAACTCTATTCGCCTATTTCTGTTTCGTTTGAATATAAAAGGATTTTTCCCTGCGATTCGGGCATTGTATCCAGCCCTGTGTATAGCCCTGTATACTGCAATTGGATGAACTTGCACATTTGGGTTTTGGCTTAGATGAGCGGTTATTTCTGAAGACGTAGTTTTTGGTTCCTTCTTATAATAATAATAATAATTGTTGGCGCTACAGTCCAAAGGGGGACCAGGGCATAGCTTGCTCATCAACTACTCGTGTTGTGCGCGCTACTGTTCTCTCACGAGTAGAATGGATCTACAGTTTTTTGCCGACTCCGAACGGCGAAATTTGGGAAGCTTTCTTAGACAGTTATTACTCTTTGAGTGTTGTCCGCAGCTCGAAAGAGGTGATGCCGTGAAATATTAGAAAAATTGGTGTTGAACTGGGAGTCGAACCTAGACCCTTCGGCGTGTGAGCGTCGCACTCTACCCACTGCGCCACGGCGACCACCTTCCTTCTTATATTTCCTATAATTTGCCTTCCTTCTCTTTGCGAGGGCGATCCCCTCTTATTTCACTTTTTAAACTTTTACGTCCTTGAAACCTTCGAAACTGTATATACGACTTCTTTTCACTATTTCCGCAGTTTTCCCATAACATTTATTCTGTTTCCGCAGATTTCAAATTATTTTTCTTTTCCTTTCCGTTTCATTTCGACCAGTATACCATAATGCTAATCCACGTGGCAAAGAGAAACGTTGAAAATATTCTTTCAACAGGAAACAACGCCATTTTTGCAAAAAACATTTATTATCACTTCAATGATAGATTATGTATAAGGGTTGTCTATGTAGTGTGTCAATACTTTTGTTCATGGAAGAGAGAAGGCGCTATATTAATAAACCTTATTTGTATACATACTATTGACAGTATACGTTAGCTGTAACGAAATTTGAAAATGTACTCTATTTCTAATAAATTCCACGAATAAGAATAATCCTTAAAATATTTCTTTTCTAGGCATTGTCAATTGTATTTAGGCAAAAGAGCTGTACCAATACTTATGTTTATCACTGTATTTGTGTTGTGCACGAATTATAAGCACGGGTGGAATTTAGTTCAATTAATTTTTTAATTAAACTTTTTACAAATTTTGACTGTCCTTTTGAGGTTCACCTTGAACTGACAGTACATTTTTGTTGTTTCCAACCACTACACCTCACCCACGCTTCAAACCGCTTTTAAAAAGAGAGGCTATATGGGGGAGAGCAACTTTGACACTATTTTAGTCTTCTTCTTTCATGCGGAGATGTTATTAGGCAGAACACGTGGTGATCTTTTCATTTCACCGCTTTACTGTTGGTACCGTAAGTGAAACCTTAAAAGAAAGCATTCATACTCGCTCAGTACATAATCACGTGATCAAAATGCATGAATGATGTACTCATTTGTACTACCGTACTCTCTCCTGCCGTGTTACTCTTAGAGTTCGTAACTCGCGCTACTGTTCTTTCACGAGTAGAACAGCCCTACAATATTTTGCCGACTTCGAACGGCGAAGTTTGAGAAGCTGTATGTCTAAGAAAGTTATTACTCCTTGAGTGTTGTCAGTAGCTCAAAAGAGGTACTGCCTTGAAAAATTCGAGGTGTTCCGCAGTGAATGTAACCTAGACCTTCTGCGTGTGAGCGTCGCACTCTACCCACTACACCACGGCGGCTTATAAGGTTAGAAGAGAGAGTGAATTGTCATCTATAGACTTTAAACGAAACGAATCGTAACCGTTGATGCGCTGAAGCCATTAAGCACGATAAAAAACGCATTTCCAGTATCTTCGTAAGTCGAGATTGCGATGAAACATCAGGCAGTTTTGAGTAGCGTTCGTTGCAACCTTTTCATTTTGCATTTTTGTTTTGCGATTTCAGACCATGGAAGTATACAATAGATCAGATTTTCACTTAACGTCAGATCCTGGGAAGGGATAAAGTCGATTCAAGAAGAATAGACCGACACTTGCCACCCCTTCGTCGATTTTAAGGACGCATATGACAGTCTACATATAGACGAGCTATACAGTGCCATGTCCCAGCATTGGCATTCTTAAAAAACTCGTCAGATTTTGTAGGATGACAAAGGAGTACTCTGTTTCGTCAAAGTTTGTAACGAACTCACCGAGTCTTCAATTACAAAAAAGATTGTAGACAAGCCGACGCACTGTCATATCATTTTCTTAATATCATTCTTGAGAAGATCGTACGTGTCTCACAAGTCAACAGGGCACAATCTTCCGAAAGTCATGACGTAATTTTACGCACACAGCTTGCCGTCAATTAGACATTTGCTGGCATTGAAGTGGAAGTTAGTCTGGGGGTAAACTAGGGAAAGACAAAGTAAATGCCCATCAAGGGAGAGAGACACAACATCGACGTCTCGGACAGGGCGTCACATTAGGCAGCAGGAACTTCGAGGTAGTCAAGGACTTCGTCTACATCGGCTCCGTGTTAAATGTGGACAACAACATCAGTACCGAAATCAAACGCAAAATCACTCTTGCCAATCGCTGTTTCTTTGGGCTCAAGGGACAATTGAGTAATAAAGCCCTCTCTCGAAGGACTAAGCTCTCTTTGTATAACAGCTTGATCATCCCAGTACTACTTTATGGCGCGAAAACCTGCACGTTACCAAAGGCGGATGAGGAAGTCCTTAGCCTTTTCGAGGGAAAAGTTTTGCGTGCGATTTTTGGTCCTGTTGGCGTTGATGGCATCTGGAGGAGAAGATTTAACGATGAACTCTATGGGCTGTAGAGAGACATGCGCCTGGTCAACCGTCTTCGGATACAACGCTTAAGATGGCTAGGCCATGTAGAGCGTATGGACAAAGTTTTTGAATCCGAGCCATTGGGACAACGCAACAGCGGACGGCCTAGACTAAGGTGGCGCACACAAGTGGAGAAGGACCTCAACCAACTTGGAGTGCGTAACTAGAGGCAGCTCGCGAAAGATTGTGCTGACTGGAGGAGGGGCATATTGATTGAGGTCCGGCTGTAGCGCCACAACAACATTAATTACCTCTCTCAATGTTCTACTATCTTTAACCAGTTGGGGAGCCCGACTAAGGATTGATGCGCCATAGAACAGTGACGACACGTAGACAGTTAGGGCATATTATTTGTTAAATTTTGTTTCCAACAACCCTCCTGTGTATCCCTTATTCTGAAACGTATAAGTAGCAATTTTTTGTCGAATAAAATTAAATTGAATCGCAGTGGATGGGATACTGCTATATTTTCCTTAAATGGCATGACTTAAGTTAAGGTGTCTCCCAGCCATTGCGCTTTCGAGTAGTCATTTCGATTCATAATTTATTCATATTTTCTTCCTGGGTCGTTCACCTCACCAAGGCCCCTATAGGTCGTTAGTGCCATCCGTTGAACACGAAACCACAAAACGAATAGATACGCGCTCCTTTCCTCAACCACTCATCCCCACTGAGTGGGTTCCACATCGCACGTATTTCACTCGGAAACTGTTGAGGAATGAGTGAAGTCACTCCAATTCTCTTAAGTTTCTTCAGAGAGCGGGTACAAGTCGCTCGTCAGAGCGTTTGGAGCTTGCTACTCAACAGTTTGCATTCAGCTCCATCGTTAAGAGGATGGGTTGTTTTGTTTTCAACGCTTGACTGATGTAACTACCCAAGCAGCTGCCTCTTTTACGTGGTCCATTGAAGAACTCCACCGTTGTGCCGCGATCAATTTTCTGCGAAGATCTGCTGACTATCTGCCGCAGGTCATTACCACTGGGTTAAGGTCCTCCGTGCAGCGATTTTCTTGCGGACGCTCAAGTTCCTCTTCAGTGCCTCTCGAGTGTTAGCAATTATGATCATTAAGAACGTTTACAATGAAAAATTGTTGCTGCGAGCAGAGACTCCGTTTGAAGTTCCTCTGAACTAATGATGGGTTGGGTGGATTTTTTTTTGCAGTCTTTTGACTTTAAAATTTTGTGACGTTGAGGTTAATGGTAGGCTGTATTGGAAAACTCTTGAGATGGTTGCGTTGGCATGCCGAAGGAATGTATGCTCGTTGTAGCTCGGTCTGATGGGGAATGCGAATTATGGCGGGTCATAGGCCTTGGTGTGAACGTGTAGCAAACTGGTTTGATATGGATGGAGTTCTCTTGTCAAAGCAGTGTCGGATTCAATTTTTAAAACGTGAAATGAATTTGATGAGTTTGTCAGCATGTTACGAACAATTAAGAATTAAGAGGGCGCTTCCCAGGAACTTCGTGAACGTTAAGCTTGAATAAAGTTAATAAATGAGTTCTCACTGCAACTGACTGTTGATTCACTGATTTGGTGTTTTGATTTCTGGCACAAATCAGAAACAACTCCTTGTTTTCTGTGAAAATAACTTGAATCAGATCTTTATTGGTCCCTTTTGGTACCTTTAATAACATTGATTATTGACATTACAGTCAGTATCAAAGCTTCAATTCGCGTTATACTTGTTATTGGTCCATCAGGAGTTAAGGGAAATTTGTTGTTTTTTTCCTACCTAAGCGCCTAGTGGTCAATATCTTGGAAGCTATGGTGCCACTAACAGTTGACTCCAAAAATAGAACCAGTGACCATTCGGCTGTGAATCAAACTTACCTAGCAAAGCGCTCCGTCTGCAGAATATGACAGCACTGGAATAACAAACTCTGCCGCAAAAAGTGTTGCCAGGTGTTTTAATTGCTCAGCTGGGCACCAAAAACACTCCATATCTGCATCTGTTTCCCATTAAAGAGGTCAACACGCAACAAAACCCATCCTTTTGAAAAGCTTGACTAAATTAATACGCAGAAAGGCCTCTTTACAAATACTTGCTACCGGCACGTAACAGTGTAATCCCTCCTAATCTATGATTACGTAAAGTTTGCTTAAATTTTAATGACAACCTCGCTCTGGTTTCCATTAACTGCTTCACTGACTCGCTATTCATAATCAAAGCAGGAAATGCGAGGACACGTGAAGTGTAATTTTTCAGCACCAGCTTTTCAGCATCTGATTAAACAGACAATAAGCTCTCTCGACGGACCTCCGGCCTGTCGATACGTGCTTGTAACCTATTTCCGAAAGCAGGCGCACGTTTTGCCTCCTCCCCCAGCATACACTCTTTTTATTTGATAACGTCCCCCTTTTGGACTCGTTAAAACTTTGCAAATCTGTCACCTCCTCGAACATGGGGTAGGGAATCGGCTCTCTAACGTGCCCTTTTCTGCTTTTCCTCTTCTCGTACGAGGGGTAGTCGTCCATCACATGCCGTGTGTGTGGAACTCAACAAGTTGCTGAGTTCAGCTAAACTTTGTCAATTTGATGTGACAATTTAATTTGTGAGGGAAGACCGACAACCCTCACTCCCTCTTTGACAACTTAGCCCGGCACAAAAAAGAAGAGAACCGGAACCAGGCCTGTACTGCGTGCGGACATGATCGTCATCCGCGCTACGGCAGAGGCTGACTGAGTATGTGCCATCAATTTGTGACTTTATTGGAATTAATTTTGAGTCTCTTCGGATGGAAGCGTGGAATGGGGCCGTACACATTTGAAATGTGTTTTCCGTTTCGTTGTGCAGTGTGCGGACGCGCGGCGGCGGCACCACTTGAAATTCTGTTTGCGTTAGAGGTTTCACTTGTTTCCTATAAGAACGACTTGGCGTTTGTTTTTGGAGACATTTCACTTTTTATTTTCTTGTTATTCCATTGAACTCGGTCCTCTTAGTGCATCGGGGCCTGGAGCGGGAAACTTCAGTAATGGAAAGTCTTTCCGATTGTAGCGATATGGAAGGGGATTCCTGTAAGCAGCGAATATCTCCTTCGTCTGGGGAGACATTGTCTCGGGAAATTGAGTCATGAATTTGTTTATTTCGAAATGCGAGAGACAAATGCTGCGAAGCGAAATTTGCAATCGACATCAGATTAGGGTTTTGGGGGCCTTGTTGTCTTTTCTGAAGCATGTTTTTTGGGGTTTTCACGAGATTGAATGGATTTACAATAAAGCCCATTTCAACCGTGCATGGATGGAAGACACTCTTTTTTGTGGAGCACTTGTTGGTTTTCCATTTTAGTTGTGATGAGAAAAGGGTCAATCGAGCACTTGAATTTATCGAATTGAATCTCTCTTGAGTTTGATGTTTTGTCTCTTTCCGGGCAAACTGTAGAAATGGACTGATAGATTAAGTTGATTACAATTTTTGATTTTTGCAAGAAATAGTTTTTTTGGTAATGGGTAAAAGTAGATAGATAAGTTGTAGTTGCACGACCGCATTAAAATACTGCCAGGGATCAGGATATTTTTTCATAAAATAGAAAGACATTTACAATCTGATCTGGAACGAACAAATAGTCTACAGTAGACGGAATAACTTTATTCATTCGTTAATTTCTTTTTACAATAACAAAAATTTGCCTGCAAATCGAAATGCTTATCTGCAGATGGGTATGCTTGCTAGTATTTGAGTTGAGAAAGAACTTTACTTTAATAAAATTCATTTACCGAGTAAACAAGTCAAATGTTTCACAATTTAGAGTTTACAAATTTAAGCTCAAGGATCAGGTTTAAGGTGCAAGAACTTTTACATTTGACTTACATCGTACAATTGAAGCAAATATTTCTTCTTTTATTTTTTTCAAATTTTGAATACATTCTAGTGATTGAGGTTATACATTAATTAGCTTAGGAACAACATATCGGAATTCTCGATCTCCTTAGGTGTTGTAACTTTCCGGGATTAACAAGCATTGCTTGAGCTCGTCTTCTTGTATTAATCCTATGTTGTATAGGCGGTAAAAATCGTCCGTCGGTCCATTAGTGTGGTCAGCAAGTATATTGCTTTGACGTCTTATACTTCAAAAGATCCCACTATTTTAAAAAGCCCATTCTGTAAGGTGGTTATTTTGTTGAGATGCGTTTTTGCTGCGTTACCCTAAGCCAGAATCGCATATCTAATTCGAGACTCATCTAGCGAGTACGAAGGTTGCCTTTTATATTTTGGGATTGGGCAAACCTAGTGTTGCATGCTGGCAATTGCCAGCACTATCGTAAAGTTTGACATTTTTTAGGTTATACCTACTCAGAACGTTTTGACATATGAGCGCTATTTGTGTTGTTTACAGTAACTTAAAAGATTCATCTCGCCCAAAAAATGGAATTAAATCGTGAAAATTTTCGTGGGATTATTTTTTACAACTTTCGACGTGGATTTACTCAACAACAGTGAATCGATGACTTTAATCAAATTTTTGACGATGAGGGTGGATGAAGGACCAGTGTTTAGTGATAGTATAGTGAATTCAACCGAGGTCATAGTTGACTCCAAGACGAATTTCGTGAAGGTCGTCCAAAATCAGTTATTGTTCCGGAAACCATTGATGCTGTGCGCCAACTGATATTGCAAGATCGTCATGTGAACTATCGTGAGATTGAGACAACCTTCGGCATTAGTGGGACCAGCATACATTCAATATTGCATGAGCATTTGACCGTCAAAAAAATTTGTTCTCGTTGGATCCCACAAAATTTGTGAATCGCTCAAAAAAAAGGCTCGTGTCGATTGGTCGAAAGAAATGCTCCAAAAATACGATCGCGGTGCTTCGAAACAGGTCTATGACATCGTGAAAGGTGAATAATCGTGGATTTACGCGAATGGGCCCGAAAGTAAACAGCAGTCGACTGTATGGGTGTTTCAAATTAAGCCAAATCCAACAAAAGTTGCTCACGCACGAAACACTTCCAAGCAAATGGTTGCCTGTTTTTTCGGAAAAACTGGACATGTCGCGACCGTACCACTAGAACAACGCAGAATAGTCAATTCTGAGTGGTACACAACCATTTGTTTGAAACTTGTCTTCCAAGAAATCAGGGAAACCAACCGCCGAAGACTAATCACTCTTCACCACGACAATGCGAGCTCTCACACATCGGCTCAAACAACTGCATTTTTGAGCACTCAAAACATCGATTTGATGAGTCATCCGCCGTATAGTTCTGACTTGGCACCGAATGACTTGTTTTTATTCCCGTACGTAAAAAATAAAATGAGAGGTGAACGTTTTTCGATACCTGAAGAAGCGGTTGATGCGTTCAGAGTGCATGTTTTGAAGGTACCTCAATCAGAGCGGCAAAAGTGCTTCGACAATTGGTTCAAACGCATGCAAAAGTGTATACATCTTCATGGGGAATATTTTGGAAAACAATAAAGCTATTTTCGATGATTAATATTTGTTTTTGTTTTCTAATCCCGAAATATAAAAGGCAACCCTCGTAGTACACTTGTTTCTGCACTTCGGTAGTTGAGTATCATTTCAGATACATCATAGCAAACATAGCTATTTTGAGTTGAACACGCAAGAAATTTATGTGATTGTGGTATAAAAAGTGGTTTTCTATTGTTACTCCAAGATCGTGAAACAACTTCGACTTCGTTATTGGTGGCAGAAAAAGGACAACAGTCATTTCTGTGTTAAATATGGATGAGTACGGTTTAATTGAATGGGGTCTATATACGCATCACTTTAGTTTTCGCAGCATTTTTAATAAGCCCATTATCGTGGCACCGTTTTGATAGTTCATAGAACTCTTTTTGTAAAATGCTTAAGGCTACTTTCAGGCCTCGGTGCTTTACAACGATTGCTATATGATCCGCATAGGCATAGGTCCTTCCCTTATTAAGTATCGTCGGTAGTTAGTTCGTGAAAAGAAAGATGGTCCTTGTTTCGAGCCTTGTGGTACTCCATACTTAATTCTTTTTTGAGTGTTTGCTATGCTATGCTTGCTGTTGAATAATTTGTTAACCGATTTGTCGTTAGTCTTCTAAGGCGATACTTGTACAGACTATCTATCAATTTTTCAGTCTCCAGAGTCTCAAAAGCCTTACTTAAATCGATGATGAGTACAATGACATGGTGGTTTTTGTTCAATCCAGCGTTAATAGTATTCGTAAATTCTCCTAGAAGCGATTGGGTGGTCTTATTTTTCTGAAACCAATGTTGATTGTTGGATAGAATTTTATGTTTGTGTATAAAGTTATATATGCGACTAGCGATAATATGTTCCATGCACTCTTCAACGGCATGTAAGATGGCGATGGGTCTATAATTGCCGAAGTCATTCTTCTTTCCCCCTTTGTAACTAGGCGGGATAATCGATTATTATAATAATTGTTGGCGCGACAGTCCACATTGGGACCACGACCTAGCTTGATCATCAACTACTCGTGTTGTGCGCGCTATTGTTATCTCACGAGTAGAAGGGACTTACAATTTTTTGCCGACTCCGAACGGCGAAGTTTGAGAAGCTTTCTTAGACAGTTATTACTCTTTGAATGCTGTCAGCAGCTCGAAAGAGGTGTTACCGTGAAAAATTCGATGTGTTCAGCCGGGAATCGAACCTAGACCCTTCGGCGTGTGAGCGTCGCACTCTAGCCACTACACCACGGCGGCCACTATAATCGATAATCGAAGTCTTCATTAATTTGGGAACATAACCCGGATACAGACTTTGATTAATGACTTGTGTAATTATAGGTGTCTTTTAATTTTAAATCTACTGGCCTTATATAATCTTCCCCAGGTCTTTTTTGATGTTCGATTTGGTCAAAAGTGTGAATTCTTCGGTTTCTGTTGCCATTTCTAGGTATGTGCTTTCCAGTAGTTCCGAGCGTCTGTATTTTGATGTCTTTCTGTTGCAAATATGAATGATTTTAGAGGCCTGATCAGAGAACTGGTTACCACGTTTCTTCACAATGTTTCGCAGGTCCATCCCTGTATTGGTCAAGTTTTCTTGTATAGTTTCAACGACCGAGAATTTGTTTTTACTGAGTAGCTCATTGGGTCGTATTTTACGTTTGCCAAATCTTAGTTTGCAATAATTTGCTTTAGTAAATTGAATGTATTTATTGGTTTCTTTTCTGTAATTTTTATATTCTTTCTGATATGTGATATTCCGCGAGTTATTCTTCCACCTCCTAAAGAGATCAGCTTTTTCTCTTCTTCTTTCTTTCTTCTTCTTTCTCTTTTTTGCATATTGAGATTATTTGCGATGTAATCCAAGCCTTACGTTTCCGCGCTTTTTGGACACGTTTGTTTTGATTGCATCTGAGTATATGTTGTTCATTTCTTGTAGGAGATAATTGTAAAACTCTTAAACATCTTTTTCGTTCAGCATGTCTTGTTAGTTGGTTAGTTCTATAAGTTCGTTCACGGAATGAGAAAGGTATACAGGGAAATACTAAACCATAGGAGATACAGACGTTTGGATCAATAGCATTTTTTCTCCTTAAGTTATGGTTTCAGTACAATTCAAGCGGAGGTTGTTCAATCAAAAAAAAAGTGCCAAGCTTAATAACGAAATACGGTTTAAGCGGAGAGACTTGGACAGCTTATCTAGGTTTTTTTCCAACCCCGAACGGCGAAATTTAAGATGATTTTTCATAGACTTATTACTTTTTGAGTGTTGTCAGCAGAAGGAAAGAGGTGGTACCATGAGGTGTTCAGTACGGGAATTGATCTTTGGCTTGTGAGTGTCACACCACTCACCACCCACTGCGCCACTGCGGGCTGCTAATAATAATAGTAATAATTGACCAGGACGGAGCTTGCTCACAAACTACTCGTGTTGTACGCTAGATGTCCAGCAGAGAATCGAACCTGGACCTCTGGTTTACTCTACCTACTACGCCACGACGGCCACTGCGAGCTGTTACTATGTTTAAAATGCTAAAACTCAGTTGTGTACTAAATCACACAGGTTCAGTTGAAATGAAAGAGTAAATGCACTTGCTAGGGAGAGCCGGAGATGGACAAGGAATTTGCCGTTCCATACAGAAGCGAAGACTATAATATAAAACAAGATCATAGAGCAACAGACAGAAAGTACACAATATATGTGTGTATAAATTTATGGTCTGAAGGTCACATTAGGGATGAATCTTCAGACACAGTTTGGGCATAAGGGGAGACAAGTTTAGTGCACTAATTAAAAATTTGAAATGAAACTGTCTCAACGGAACTCAGTCGCTTCAAGTGGGTATTCACCCGTAAGTCGGGATGGTGCGGTGTCACCGGGACATCAGAACTAAGCCTTACGAGAAAGTTATTGGCCCGCGTGAAGCGAAGGCGATAGCCGTAAGTTCAATCAATTTAACTACTAAAAGAAAGCTACAAAAGAAACCAAAGTCTGCATTGTCTTTAGGTGGCCTAGTGCAGCGCAAGATTTTGTTCTGTGGAGTTTGAGAAGTTTTTTTCTTGGAAATGAAATAATCTTGCAGGACTTTACAGGGTCTGGAATACAGGAGTTTTGGTGAAGAGAAAACATTCTGTTCTAGATAACCTGTGAAATTGTCTTACGGTGTGATATCATTTCATGACAGTTTTTTTTATAAATCTTTTTTAACTGAAAGAGAAATTGGTGATTGTAGCATTACAGTACATAGAAGATGTTGTCAATGACAGTGTTCGAGTCGACGACTGCCTTCTTTACCTTTATGTTTCTGTTTGGTAATCAGACAGAAGCAATACAATACAATAATATCTACTATTGAAAACAACTGAGATCTTTGCAATTGTCTTTCAGAACTAAAAGAACATTTTACAGACTGGGAGACAGTTTGTACACAAAATTAGAATATAATCCTGAAATCCAATGAAAATAAAAGGAGTCCCAAAAACATAATTGACAAAAGAAAAAAACCTAGAATAGCAGCGCGGAGAAGCGTGCATTGGGGACTCCTTCAACCATCCTACTAAATGTCACTGTGGGTTCCATTCTTCGTAGAGGACAGTCCAAGCGAATTCGCCAAGTTTTGAGATTATTTCGGAGATTTTGTTATTTTGTTGTTTTAGATAATTTATCAGAATGTATTGTCTTCGGATAGCAAGCTTACGATAGTTGACCACGTAGAGCGTATGGACACAATTCTTCCGGCTCGAAAAGTCTAGGAATCCGAAGAATTGGGACAAAACAACAGCAATTGTATGCAGAGATGGCAAGCGGAGAAGAACACTAATGAACTTGGAGTGCGCACCTGGTGGCATCTGGCGAGAGATGGTGCTGGCTGGAGAGACATGCTGGTTGAGGCCCACATCCACCCGAACTGTAGCGCCACAAAAAGAAGAATATGAAAACCAATGTATGTAGTTAGAGAAACTTTCTTTCCATCAGACTATCACATTGTTCATTTCCATTGACATCCGAATGAAGTTCAAGTCGCTGACAATTTCTTTCAGTTTCGACAAAAAACCCCCAACTTTCCTTGATAATGTCTCTTCATGTCAAAAAGCCAAAGTAGCAATGCAACAACTCCAGCAATCAAATGACACCGCAGTACTCTCGTAGTATTCGACTAAGCAACAAACTTATGTGTTAAATCGATTCAGGTCACTTGGGGCACTGATTGTCGCTTTCACGTCGATATCCGAGATCAAGTGTGCAGTTGTCACTGGATAAAGACGCATTTTGCAAAACTCTTTCAGCCTGACCACGAGCCGCCACCGCCAATGGAAAGTGAATGGGTGCAAGTGTTCACGCCGCATCAACGCACACAAAAAAAAAAAAATGGTTCGCACTGAACCCGTTGGATAAATTACATCTTCTAGCTGAAACTTCGCAGCTAGTAGACCGCCACCTAGCAATTAAATGGAAAATACATCGGAGATGTACTCGATGATGGGGAACACATAAAAACTCGCCGAGCCCCGGGCATCGGATGTAAGACTAAGTCCCCTGCTAATTCGGAATTCGAATGAAAGTGATGGGATGGGTGGAAACCGAAATGCACTTTCCTCTCAGACATTTATGTCAGAGTCAGGCCGCAAATCTGTGATGGACGATCGAATGATCATGCACAATATTTCAACACCGCCACCGACAGAGACGTGTGGCGTAGATGTGACACGGAGCCAATAAGAGGGTCAAAAAATATTCAAAGTCGTTAGAGATGGTGTGAGTTCATACTTTACCAGATTATTTATTCATGAGCCACGGCAGTTGGGCGTGAAATTAAGTGCGCGTCTAGCTGGCTGGCAGGTGGCGATACGGGCAGACCACAGTGGCTTAGAGGAAACCGACTGGTTCATTCTATTATTCTTGCCAACTTGACAAATGGCGCGATGGTAATGGGACTGATTGAGTGGAAAAATGCCACAACAGAGGTTGCCACGAATACTAATTGACCACTTAGACCGCAGATGAGCTTTTGATTTTTAGTCGTAATCGTACATCTATCAGTTTGAGCTTAGTGTGCAATAGATCATGAAGGGTTTTAGCTTCCCATGCGAGAAAGACATTTTTTGGTCACCTGCCAGAACCACATGCCCGGCCACTTGCTGATTGTCTTGGTTTCTATCCACACTCCCGCAATACATGGCAAACATTTGAAAGTACAACTGACCCGCTTAAATCTATCACTGGAGATCTTTCAGTACATGCAAAAACGTAAGGCGATGGTTAAAAGGAGTGGTTCATGTCACCGTGTTCTACCCATGTTACGAGGAAATCTCTTTTCGCCCGTGGCACCTGACAATGAGCCAATTAACTGCGTCAAGCTTGAGTGTTTGAGCATCTTGAGAAGTACAGTTTTTTTATGACACTACTTGGCGTCGAACTCGATGTTAGGGCATAGGATAGCATGAGGTTGAGTGCATTAACAACCAGACGAATATCCGATGTTGGAATTTGAAGCTGTTGCTAAAAATATTTTACTGAAAATAGAAATAGAGTCAATTTTGAATGTTGATCTTATTGAAGTTCGGTTTCATGTGGAGAGAAATTTCTCTTAATAGTTCTTGGATGTTTTAAGCGCATCTATTTTTAATTTTGTGAGATGAACAATATAACACGGATGACACTGTAGTTTAAAAAGGACCAAAAGCAGAGATCTACAAAAGTTTATTGCCAGCTCCTAACGGCGAACAATAACTAGTCTTTGGGAATTGTCGGCAACTCGGAAGGGATAGTTCCCTAAAAAAGGGGTACAAGCATAAAACTTTCAACTTTAGACGTAAGACAAAATATGGCCATCGTCATTATTACATTTAAATATTTTTTTGTTGCCGTCGTGGCGTAGTGGGTGGAGTGCGACGCTCACACGCCGAATGTTTAGGTTCGATTCCCTGCTGAAGACATATTTTTCACGGCACCACATATTTCGAGCTGCTCAAATAGTAACAACTGTCTAAGAAGAAGTCTTCTCAAACTTCGCAGTTCGGAGTTGGCAAATAACTGGAGGTCCCCCTTACTCGTGAGAGAAGAGTAGCTCGCAAAACACGAGTGGTTGATGAGCAAGCTAGGCCCTGGTCCCCTGCGTTATGCCGCGTAATACAATTATTATTATTATCTTTTTTTTTTGTTTTTTTTTTAGTGATAGTGATAGTGATACACTATCGTTGAAAACAACAACAACTTAAAGAGTAATAACTGTCTAAGAAAGCTTTTTTCGCGTGTTAAAATTTTTTTTTTCGTGTTAAAAATATCGAATTTTGTACCCGAAAGTGATGATTTGCGGAAAGCATTAATTTTTTGTTTTCGTTTGATGCAGAGTCGCATCGAATGCTTGTCGAGGCATATGGTCATCATGCTCTATCAGAAGCAGCATTCAAAAGATGGTTTCAACTGTTCAGAAATAATGATTTTGATGTGAGAAATGAAGAACGTGGAAGACCATCAAAAAAGTTTGAAGGCGGCGAATTTCAAACGATATTGGATGGAGATCACACTTTGAGTCAAGAGCACATGACAGTAATGTTAAATGTTGCAAAACAAACAATTTCTGACCGCTTAAAAGCTATGGGGAAGATCCGAAAGTATGGAAAATGGGTGCCACATGAATTGAATGAAAGACGGATGGAAAACCGGAAAAACACTTGTGAAATTTTGCTTCAAAGTCACGAAAGAAAATCGGTTTTGCATCGGATTGTTACTGGCGATGAAAAATGGATTTATTTAAAGAATCCTAAATGGAAAAAATCATGGGTTAATCTGGGACAACCATCAACATCGACTGCAAAACCAGATCGATGCGTCAAGAAGACAATGCAGTATGTTTGGTGGGACCAGAAAGGTGTACTGTACCACGAGCTTCTAAAACCTGCTGAAACTGTTAGTACTGATCGCTACCGACAACAAATGATAAATTTGAACCATGCATTGATCGAGAAACGACCAGAATGGGCCAGAAGACACGGCAAGGTAATTTTGCTCAATGATAATGCACATGCACACAAAGCAAAACCGGTTCAGGATACAATCAAAACACTTGGCTGGGAGCAGTTACCCCACCCGCCGTATTCCCCAGACTTGGCTACTTCCGACTACCATTTGTTTTCATAGATTGGACACGCATTGGCTGAGCAGCACTTTGATTCCTACGAGGAGGTCGAAAATTGGGTGTCCGATTGGTTTGCTTTAAAAGATGAACGATTTTATTGGCGTGGTATTCACAAATTGCCACAAAGATGGTCAAAATGTGTAGAAAACAATGACCAATATTTTAAATAAAATGTTTTTACTTTCCCATTTATAATTAGTGTTTTATTTTAAAAAAATCATTTCATACCGGTATCCTGGTACAGAGATGGGATTTACATTAGTACATCTTACAAATGAAAAATAAAAATATAGTTCGGAATACTGCTTTTTGTTTCGAATGCAATTCTGAGGAAAAACGATTGAAAACCTCAAAAAAAAAATTATTATCATCTAAATATTTTTATTAATATTAATAAATGTATGTTATTTTTTCTGAAAACAAAAATTTGATTTTTTCATCAATTTTTATTTGGTCTTCCTCAAAGTAGCCCCACTCAGATAATAACACTTGAGCCAGCATTTTATCCAATTCTCGAAGTAGCTAATTTATTCACTTTTTACCTCTCTTTTCCTCAATTGTCACAAAACGCTCTCTTTTCATGGGTCTTTCGACGTCATAACAATGATTGGTCACCATTTAAGATTTTTTTAATCGAATCTGAATCACAATGGACGTCATTCCAAAATTCCTAAGCGATGCTCATTATATTGATTAAAATTTAACAAAATTTTAAACAACCATCGCTGCCACACACTTCAATATCAGAACAAATTACATTGCATGAGCCAACCAATTTGCCCGCATCTTCAGTAACTTCTCTAATTTTCTTCACTTTTTCAACATTTGCATAGGTTGTTGACGTGCTTGAGCATCCAGGGCGAACGTCGTCATTAAAATCTTCTCGACATTTTTTGAACAGCTAGTACCACTTGTAAACATTTTTTTGACTCGAAGTAAACTCATCGTATGTTGCTGTCAAAATTTCAAGTGTTTAGAGCACTTAATTCCATTTTTCACACAGGACTTAATGCCAATTCTTAAATTAATTTTTTTCGATAGCAAGAAACACCCGAATACGGAAAACACGTTTAACTTATAAGCTGAAAATGTAAACAAATGTTTGAGAAGAGTGCACCAACATAATAATAATAATTGTTAGCGCGACAGTCCACAGTGAGACCAGGGCCTAACTTGCTCATCAACTACTCGTGTTGTGCGCGCTACTGTTCTCTCACGAGTAGAAGGGACGTACAGGATTTTGCCGACTCCGAACGGCGAAGTTTGAGAAACTTTCTTAAACAGTTAATACTCTTTGAGTGTTGTCAGCAGCTCGAAAGAGGTGGTGCCGTGAAAAATTCGAAAAATTGGTGTTGAGCTGGGAGTCGAACATAGACCCTTCGGCGTGTGAGCGTCGCACTCTACCCACTATGCCACGGCGGCGCACTATGGGGCAGCTCTATGGCAGAAGCGGAGAGAAGTCGATTTTTAAAATCGCGGCATAGTGTACCAACATAGCAACAAATTCGATTATCGAATGTACGTAGTCCGCGAAATTTTAAAATCCAACTTATGTATTTTTGTGAACAGACCTCATACATATAAACATAAATAATACAATTACACGGACAGAGCCAGTCCCGGTCATAGATCCGGGACCGGGACTTGTTGAGCGACGTGTTATCTTTGTTCCATTAAATCTACTTGCATTAATTTGTTCAATTTACGTTTGTTACGCCCATTGTAACAAATCTATGTTATTTTTGCACATTGAAGGAAATGAATGATCGATTTCCTCCGGCATAGCTCTCATATCGGTACTCAACTTCTTCGAGGTTTCATACTCCATTCGTATCTATCAGGAAGATCTCAAAGAGTGAATATAACGGGTACGAGGAGTGAAATATTATATTTCAACGTTGGCGCTCCACAAGGCTCAGTTTAGGGACTAATACTGTGTCTGATATATGTTACCTAAATTTTTTACTTTAAAGCTTAAGGGTAAACTTACTGCTTTTTTTTGTTTATGGTGAAAAAAGCTGTTTAGATCTTATTGCCAATATCAATTGTGAGATTAGTCGATTGAGGGTATGATTTGCTGAAAATTGACTTTGCATAAGTTCTAAAACTAAAATAATGTTTTGCAGTTTATCTAACCAACAAAACTTAAACGCAGAGGTTCACTATCACGCCCAGACTGTCAAAAGTGGAAATTAGTTTGCTACACTTGCAACGCTTGTCCGTCATTACATTCTATCAGTAGTACTCTCAACTGCACTAATAATTGCTTTTTTATTAAGGAAGTAAATGAATTTAAATATTTAGGAATTATCGACTCAAAAATGTCTTTTTCGCGTCACTTAAGTATTTTTACAGTACTTTACATACTTTTTTTTTATTTGAGAATAATTTGTTCGAACGAACTTCTTAAAGTTATTTACTTTCGAATATTCCATTCACAGTCGCAGTATGGCATTACATGTTAGAGTGGAACTTTTGTGAAAAAATACACCCCTCATTACTTCTACAAAAAAGTCCTGAGAAAATTGTTTAATAAAAGCCAACGTCATCCAATAGGCCCAGGTTCACCCCGGACTGTAGCGCCACAACAACGAGAATGTCATTCATGTTATCCATTGTTACAATGTTCAGAAATCCTTTCGGTTAGACATCTTTATTGTTTTAAAGTATTAAAAGTTTCATTTTCTCAAGATCGGGTCACAGCAATTTAAGAATAATTTCTAACTTTAGACTGCGTACAATTTCTATATTTGTTGTCTCCTTCCCTAAATTCCGAACCACTGCCTATCGTGATTTTTATTCAATTTCATCATGCCGGTTGTGGCTTGGCTTCAGCCAACAGTCTTATCTTCAGGGCTTACTACCCCCTGTCTTAACGGCTTCATTCCTCCTGAAGCATCCTTTTATCTGGATTCGAAGGCCCGATATAAGATAGACAACGCTGTCCATCGTATTCCTCATCGTCTGCCGAACAGTAAATAGGTAACTCCAATACGAGCCGAATGTCCCTCGCAGCCTACGGTTAAGTAGATCTAACATATCACTCAATACGCGCCACTAACAAAAAGGAAATTGATATATAATCAATAACTTTTTCATCACAAATTAAATTAAACAAATCAAACAGAAACTAAATCAGGATTGGGAAATATGTATTGGTATGTGAGGATAATGGACAAGATGTTGCTGCATGAGGGAGAAGTCTTAAGCGGTAGTTCTATATATCAGTGTCTTGCCAGATTTCTTCTTGTTCGCGAAATAGTGAAAAGCGACAGGTAAAGAAAGCTTTAAAGAGTTCTCGGAAATAAGCTTTTTTAATTTACTTTTTATTTAAATCAAGATTTAATTCCAGTAAATGTTGGTATACAAACAACCTATCCCCGGATATACTGTTTTTTATTGTTTAAGTAATAACCGATGTATCGATTACCGCTGTCTTGAGAGGCATCTACGGTCGTCGCAAATAAATACAAAATCATCTCCACTCACTCCAGCAGCTCTCTCTCTTATAATTCACGATCATTGGTTGCACCCACTCCATTTTTAGGAGAGTCTGTGTGCAAAAAGTCGGTCAATTCCTTTCCAAGTGTAAACAAAATGAAATCAATGGTCAGAGTCTCCAATAAGTCAGTCAACAAGCCACTCACTTGGAATACAAATGCCGGGCAGAATAACACAAAGGTTTGTCTCTGACGTCAAACACGCTCACTTGATCACCACCTCCCCGCTGAGTGTGTCACATGTTTTCCTCGTAACCCCGATATGAACATCGCTCTGCGTTCAGCATTCTAATTGCTTCTTTGACGATCCGCCGACCGATTCGTATCTCACACCTAAAAGGTGATTCAACTCTAAATTATGCAAATGCAAGCCATGCAACATCACTGTTCTGATCTGCCATCCCTCACTCCTCGTGACTGTATTGATCAGTGAGCTCGCCTCCATCGCGTGTAGACCAAACAAGATTGTTCGACATGTCCGGTAGGAGATAGCAACTTTGTAGTGCCAACACCCTATCCGGCGCACTGTTCCCGACCAGGGTATTATCCGAAGATCTGTTTGTTTTATTAACGATCTTGAATTCGTTTAAGCCAGACACACACATTGACTACGAATCGATTTATAGCGTAACAGATCGCTTGTTCAGATTCCGAGATAAGGGTGAATTAGATCCAGACTAGATGCAGGAGTGATTGCGACTGCAGGCTAACGGTGAGACCAACTACTGTGCTGGGCACGGTAGGTACAATCAGATCGCAGCCACGATATCAGTTGAGACATATTTCTTTCTGGTGGCTGCTTGCTTGTTCGTATCTCAGGCACTAATCTGTTGATTGTAAGCAAACTGGTTCCCAGTGTTGTATATTAAGATGTGCTGCCACTCTCTTGGGCTGGATGGCAATTAATCCTTAAATGGTGTTGTAATCATTTTGTTCGTGTTTTTGTGAGTCTGTGCTGCAACATATTGATCCTTGACTGAGGGTGCCAAAGGTTCCCATTGAAGAGTGGTGCTGTTTCCAAAAAATGGAAGCAACATATACATACGCGTCTTAACAGAAAAGAACGGAAACACTTTACTTCCCATTGACATTCGGATTCAATCAATTTTCGAAGGACATTAAATCAAAAATTTCCCACGAAATAACAAGACTGTCAATCCAAATTGACGGGCACTTTTTTAACATTTTGAAACGTTCACCCACATCACCGACGTCCCTGTCAGAGGTTCACCCCACATCCTTTCCATTGTCGTCACGAAAATCAAATCAAAGTACATGAATTCTTCACCAGGAAAAATAAAAGAAGCACGCAGCGAAACTTTGATGAGTCTGTAAAATTGGATTTGAAAAATGTATTCCTCTTAAGCTGAAAACAACCACCTAAGTAGCTCTACACGCAAAACACATTTAACCCGCTGCCGTCTGCAGGAACGTGCCGGTCGCTGAAATTGCCAACCTTGAGGCGATGCATTCCACAATTCGCCACCCTCCATTCGCCGCAAAATGATGGCAACTGAACGCGAATAAAATTCGAAGGAAAAGTTCTTTGCGGATTGGGTAAAAGCAGATACAAAGGCACTTGTGGGTGTACTCTCAACTGCAACTTTGTTAAGTAAAACAAAACGGGAACGTCTGTAACGATCCAGGAGGAGCCTTGAAAATGAAGAAATGTTTAAGGGTGCGTTCGTTCGTTCCCTAAAAAGTTAGTGCCCGAAAATAGAATGTGGAAGGAAGCGTGAACTCTATGTTGATGCGTCTTTCATAAGTTACACAAACACCAACGTGGCGGAGAGAAGGATGGTGTATGTTTGAAGTGAATTTCTGTCGGAAGTCTTGCATTTGTAATGATTTTAAGTTCTTTGATGAAATGGCGAACGAAGGTTGTGATGGACAAGGACCTAGAGGTGAACATCGTGCAGATACGAGGAGGATTGCCAATAAGTGTCAAACAAGTTGAACGTGTAATGTGAATTTTTTTAGTGTGAAAATTATTTTTGCTGAACATTAGTTTTTGTTAGACGTAAGTAAATGTGCGGTCACCTCAGTTGTGACAGCTCTGTGGAGGCACAATTTACTTCATTGATAGTTTTAACTTCCTCAATGGCGAAGAGGTGCGGTCGCCTGTAAAAGCGGATTGAAAATTCCTTTGTCTGTTTTAGAAAAAAATTGCATTTACTTGTAACTCTTCAATTTTTCTACTTAAGGACAGCGACGAGGACATTTCTTGCTCTTGTTTTTGAGGGTGTCTGAAAAAAAGGTGATTAACTGTCATATTTGAACGGGGGAAACTGCCTCCTCCATTCAACGCTTAAACAATTACTGAGCTGAAAGAGTTTTTGAATCCCGCCATATTTATATCGGAAATTCAATTCTCTACCCGATACGACCGCCTGTAACGTAAGAATCAGCTTAATTTTAGACGGACTACTTAAAGAAGCGAAAGAATGTGTTGACAAAAATGTTTGCTGCTTTCAGCCGCATCACCATAATGAGTTGAAGACAAATCAAGCTCCGAATTGAAGGTTGAGATTTACACCATAAGACAGTACGTCAACAATTTTGTTACAGAACAACAACTTAATAATAATAATTGTATGGCGCGACAGTCCACAGGGGACCAGGGCCTACATTGCTCATCAACTAATCGTATTATTCGCGCTACTGTTCTGTCACGAGTACGAACGGCGTTCAATATATCCTCCGTATCGAGGTGAAGCTGTGGTGATATATATAAATTGACTAATTTATCTAGTAATACTATTGTTGTAGTGCCTTCGTGTAAGATTTCATATCAATGTGATTATTAATTCGCGTTTTATCTCTACTTAAACAGAATTATAATGGCGACTAAGGCAATGATGTTGAAAATTGAGCATCGAGTGAGTTCAAGAGAGGCAGAGAGAGCATTGAAGACGACTGCCGCTCCGGCGCCCCGGCTACTGCTTGTACGTGAGAAAGCATCAAAGAAGTCGAAAAACTTGTTCTTAAGGATGCCCGAATAAAGGTGAAAATGATGGCAGAGATCACCGAGCTTTCAACTGGTACCATTCACACCATTCTTCATGACCATCTTAACCTTTCAAAGGTCAGTGCAAGGTGGATGCCACGAATGGTCACAGCGCCTCAGAAAAAGTGAGAATCGCATGCTGTAGAGAGCTTTTGGGGATGTGTAGTGAGAACGTGGACGGTGTTATGAATCGAATTGTTACTGGGGACGAAACATTGGTTCACCACTATGACCCTGAGAGCAAACAAGAGTCCATAATAATAAAAATTGTTGGCGAAACAGTCCAAAGGGGGGCCAGGGCCTAGCTTGCTCATCAACTACTCGTGTTGTGCGCGCTACTGTTCTCTCACAAGTAGAAGGGACTTACAGTTTTTTGCCGACTCCGAACGGCGAAACTTGAGAAGCTTTCTTAGACAGTTATTACTCTTTGAGTGTTGTCAGCAGCTCGAAAGAGGTGGTGCCGTGAAAAATTCGAGGTGTTCAGCCCGGAATCGAACCTAGACCTTCGGCGTGTGAGCGTCGTACTCTACCCACTACGCCACGGCGACCACAAGAAGAGTCCATACAGTGGCATAAAAAAGGAACTGACCCCCCAAAGTAGTTTAAATTCTCTCCGTCTGCCGGGAAGCTCATGCCTACAGTTTTTTGGGACTCAAGAGGAATCTTGCTCATTGAGTACAAAAAAGGTGCATAATTTGCGTGAGGAAATTAAAAAGAAAAGGCGGGGTAAACTCGCAGCGGGTGTGTTGCTTCTTCAAGACAACGCTCCTGTTCACACGACGCTAGTTTCCAAGGCTGCTGCGCGAGATTGTGGTTTCGAAGAAATTCACCACCCATCCTATAGTCTAGTGATTATTTCCTGTTTCCGAATTTGAAAAAATGTCTTCGTGAAAAAAGATTTTCGGATGATAAATAATACCATGGGAACTGTGAACTAACGGGTTGAAACATAAACCCTTTCTACGCAAAGCCTGCAGTTCTGACTGCAGTGCTAACTGAATGCATTTCAGCTTCGTTTGGTGACCGGCTATGAAATATGAGTTCACTGGACCGAAGGTTTGTGCTAATAAACTCGTATTTCATGGCCGGACACCAAACAAAACAGAAATGTCATCAGTAAGCACTGCATTTAGTTGTCTCAAGGTTGCTTAATGTGGTATTCATTAAGCAGACGGATTTCTTACGCCTGTGCAGCATATGAGTCCTCAAGCGATGCAGAATATCTTTTCGGGATTCCCATTTTCGGCCGAACTTGGACGTGACTTTCAAATAAAATTCCTCGTATCTAGAAATATGATTTCCCGTTCAAATTTCGTCAATCACTAAATGATGGTACTAGTTTTCTCGTTTTCTTAAATTCGTAGAGAGGTCGTCTTTTAAACGTGGCCAAGACGGTATTACAAAATTATATCTTCTTCTTCTTTCGCGGCGCTATAGTGCCGGGTGAACATGAGCCTCAACCAACATGCTTCGCCTTCCTCCACGATCTCTCGCCAGCTGCTTCCGATTGTTATGTAATTACAGAGATATAAGCATTAATTGATAAAAACATGGCGACATAACGTTGAGTAGTTATTTAACTTGTAGACGCCGACAAGGCGTGGTTTAGGTCCTAAACTTTAACTTAGACCAAAACACGCTTATAGCACAAACCGTGCTGAAAAACCCGTGCTGCCAAACCCGTGCTATGAGATAACCAGACTAGCTTATCCGATTATAGAAAGGAGGTCAGAAGCCTCTGAGATATCAACCTGAACGATCTGTAGTGTCCTTGTGACTGTAAGTAAAACAAAAAAATTCATGAGAAAAACTGAGGTTATGGACCATGTTACCTGGTCTTAAGTAATTTTATTCACGCAACCGACTTATACAAGAGATTCGGGAAACATTCTATCTCAGTATGAAGTTGTTTAGCAACCGATAGCTGTGATCCATATCGATGCCAGGAAGCCTTGACGCCTCACCAGAATTATATGTCACTTAAGACAACATCTCATTTGTTATTTGGACAACTCGGTGGTGGAAAATAGAATCAGACGTACAAGTCAATATAACCAGGTGACGCCTTGGACACAAATATTGGCTATAATAAGGATTCATAAAACTAATGCTAAAAAATTCTATTTCCAGGACTCTGGCAAGCATTAAAGGAGCACTGCAGAACGAATGGCTATTTAGTACTGTCTAAAGTCTACCATTTTGATATATTTTGATGGTCAGAAGGCCTTAAATTGTTGTTTTGGGAGCTGTTCTGTTTATAGTGTAGCACAAACTTGTGAGAAAATTAAAGATCTTCCGTAATTCTAAAATGAGTTTCCAAAAATTAAACAAGTGGGATATAGATAGCTGCCTACGATGAACACAGAATAAAATGCTTCTTCTTCTTCGTGCGGCGATATACTCCGTGTAGGACTGGGCGTCAAACAACATGTCTCTCCAGCCAGCACTGTCTCTTGCCAGCTGCCTGCAGTTGCGCACTCCAAATTGGTTGAGGTCCTTCTCCACTCGTGTGCGATATCTTAGCCTACGCAATCCTCTATTGCGTTGTCTCAAGGGCTCAAATTCGAAGAATTTTCAGGTCAGAACACTACTTACTACTTGGCTTAGTCGTCTTAAGCGTTCAGCTTATGAAGTTTGTTCTCCTCCAAATACCAACGCAAGCAGGACCAGGAATGGCACGAATTTTTCCTCAAAAAAACTAAGGGCTTCTTCTTCCGCTTTCAGTAAGGTCTAACTGTCTGTGCAATAAAGCAAAATTGGGATCATCAAATTGTTAAAAAGGGTGATTTTTCAAAAGCCATAAAAACTTTAAAAAAAACACATTAAATTCAGAAAAATGCATGAAATCTTTATTTGAATCGATAGTACGGTCTATATAATTTAATGTTTGATGATTATTTCATGCAAATATTGACTTTGACTGCGCCTCAAATGGTCCATCCGCTTAGTCCAATTTTGCCATATTCTTTCCAACATTTATACCGGTATCTCACGAATAAATGCTTCAATGTTGTCTTCCAATGCGTCAATTGAAGCCGGCTTGTCTGTATAGACATGAGCTTTAACATGGCTCCACAAAAAACAGTCTAAAGGCGTTTGAAAGCACGATCCAGGCGGCCAACTAACCGGTCCCGAACCTGAAATAAAATGTTCACCGAACTCGCCTCTCAATAAGTCCATTGTTGCAAGTGCTGTGTGGCATGTAGCACCGTCTTGTTGAAACCACATGTCATGTAAGTCAAGCTCTTGTATTTTGGGCAAAAAAAACTTGGATATCATCTCACGGTAGCACTCACCATTCACATTTACGTTACGATTCGCATCATCTTTGAAGAAGTACGGTCCAATGATGCCATCAGCCCATAAACCGCACCAAACTATGACTTTTTCTGGATGCATAAGTTGCTCTTGCAATGCTTCTGGCTGATATTCACTCCAAAATCGACAATTGTGCTTATATACGTACCATTGGGCCAATAATGAGCTTCGTCCATTTTTTACCTTAAAATGGAAGAAGCGCGCGACGAACTTTCTTAACAGAGCACGCATTTTGATAATAAAATTCAATAATTTGCAAGAGTTGTTCGATTGTAAGGAGATTCATGTTTAAATTATAGACTAAACTGAAGATGTCTGACAGTGAAACAAAACACGAAATGTGCGTCAGCTGTTTAAACCAGTGTTGCCAAAAAAATAATAGCTAGAAAATCACCCTTTATAAAGCAAGCTTAGTCTTTCGAGAGAAGGACAGGTTTCAAAACTGTACCACACAATATTTATTATCTTTCGCGAATGTGGTGCCACCTGGAGGCAATGCAAAGCTCTTATTTAGCGCCGCCGAATTTCTTATTTAAACTTTTTTAACTTTTCTTTCAGAATTCCGTCTATTTAAAGCACTTGGGGTGCAATACCAACACTCATCTTGTAATGTCCACATTTGCAGTGGACTCTGGAACTCCATCCAACGCTTCCACTTTGCATAATTTGCGATAAGAAATTAAAAAGAAAAGACGAAAGATTTAACTCACTTGGGAAGCAATACCAATACTCATCCTGTAATGTCCACATTTGCAGTGGACTTTGGCACTCCACACTTAGTGCTACTACAATTAAATCAACGGCGGCTGTAATCTCCTACCTTCCTCCCAATTAGATCTCCAATTCCACCAGAAACAAATCAGCAACAACATCTGCCGGTCAAAAGGCATCCCAAGCGAATTCATGAATCCAATTACCTCTAATGTCACTTATTAGGCAGTTAGTACCGTCACGTGGTTACCCTTTTCCCTTGCAATTGACCGCACCTTTAAAAATTGAAAGGGTTTCTCGTCATAGCTCAGTGGCCACATTCATTCATGGCGGAGATAATTTTTGGTTTCAGTTACCTACGTTCTGCAGTCCTAGAGTCCTTTTTCTCACTTTGCATGATGTGGTGATACAATTACTGCGGCCGAGGGCACCCTGGGGTGCCATAAGCACATGTCGGTCGGCTGTTATGGGAAAGAGGCAACACTTTGATGGGTTTGCTCTGAAGGTGTTTTCAAAATGTGCTCTGCTCTGTCCCCACATGGATCTAATTGCGAGTGTGTGCAGGGTGTCATAAATATAAACGAGGCGAGAATCAAATGGAACGTCGTGTTGGATGTGGGTCAAGGCGAGGACTGAGTGACTGCCAAATGGGAAGACACGCACAATGTCTTGAGATGAGCAGAGGGCACTGACGCAATTTCATTGTTAACTGCTGGGAAAGTTCCAGTCTCTGCAACATCTCTTGAATAATCCATGCACCGCGAAAACGCTTAATTGGTTGCAATTATCTGGGCATACACTGCCCAAGACTCTTTTATCTATTTCACACTGCACGGCAATGACCGCGCATTGTGCGCTAGTCTAAGGTTGGGAGACAAACCAGTTTTAACTGGCTGTGTGACGTGAGCCGCACTTGCATTCATGAGCGCGGATGTACCTGCTGGTGACACCGCAATGACTTACAAAATGTCAATGCTTGCACCTCCCAATGTGTCTTGGCATATGAGCGGCCATTGCCGTCGACCTGAGAAGAACTTCTGCTTTCTCCTGTCGACTGTTTGCCTGATCGTTAAGTTCAGGTGTTAAATACCGAGGTGTGATGTATGGCGGGCCATTTGAGTCATTCCGCGCTGAGGAGCACATCTGTTAAATGGCTTTTCTTAATCTTCGGCCGGGTCTTAATGTCGCGACGGGTACTTCTTTTCCGCGTTTCTTTTGGGGTGAAGCGTGTCGTCCAAGCGATGAGTTTTCACTTTTCATGTTAATAGATTGCTGCAAAAATGCGGGGGGAGCGTGTATTTTGAACGAACCACAAAACAACTCCAGCAAGAGGAACCCATTACAGTTAAGCTGAAACCTCCGAATATTTCCGTCTAATGCGAGACAAATCGTGTAATTTGCACCAGAATGTAGGATCCCTTAAAGAGTCGAATGGCCAGCACAGTAGTAAATCAACAAACCGCAGCAACTTCATTCGCTGTTCTGGTATCTGAGTTATTTCATCACAGAAAACTACAAAATGTCGTGCAAGCTGCTTGCGAATGCGGAACGCCATTTATGAAAACCATCCACTTCGACTGCAGTCCGCAGTTTGAAGTCTTTGTTCAGCTGGCATTAGGTTAAATGCATTTTCAGCACTCCACGTCGAGGTGGCTGCGGTGGCGAAGTGCTGATAGCCAACCCTTCCTGGAACAATGAAACTATCAAAATGGATTTCCCCAGACATTTGCACCAGCTCCAGCGCTAGGACTAGCGCCAGCGGCGGTGGAAGTGGTGTTGTCGGTGGATGGGGTAATGATGTGCACTGCAGGACTATTAGGTTAGCTGTGCTATTTCAGTTCACTCACCCGCCATCGTTTGGCCGAGGGTGGAGTTGGAAATGCCAAACTCATGGCAAGTGCAACATTTAAGCGCCATCGCGTCGGTCCGCAAAGAGAACTTATTATGGGATCACGTTTTTTTGATGTCTTAGTGTCCCCACGTAATTACGCGCGGGCAAGGGGCACTTCCTTGAGGAAAAAAATTCAATTTCAACGAGACCAGACTAGATAATAATTGGTGGAGGAGCGTTTGGCAGACTTCCAAGGTGATGGGTTGCTGGTGGAAAAAAAGCTTCGGGCTGCTTGGTTGATGGACATGCGATGACTGTGAGAGTTTTTGGCTTCGTCTTCCGTACTATTCACAGTTTTATCGCTGTCTGGCAACTGGATAGTCGTGAAACTCATTTGGTATGGAGACTGGATTACGTTTATGTCCCGGGACCGTTGCATTCTTTCGCTTCGTTGCAGAACGTTGCTTGCGGGATTATGGAAATGTCCTGTGAAATGTCAATTGTTCCTTGGAGATGAAGGGCGCTTCCTTTAAATTAAGTTTAGGTGCAGAGAGATGTTTTAATTTCTTATTTCGATGTGACATCAGATGCTGAAAGAACTTCTAAAACGATTGAAGAATGAGAGTAAGAGAATAACTCATGTGAACTGAAGTAGATCAACCTCTACGAATTATACTAAGCATAAATCTAGGCGAAGCTGCCAACGGGGTTCTGTTACAAGAGTTATTTTATTCCGGATCTGCCTTTGTTTGTAACGACACAAGTAATATTATTGATTTCAGAACGAAGCCTTAAACACGACTGTGACGTAAAAGGGCTTTTAGCAACAATTATGAGTAAGCAACCGCCCATCGCTGAGAATGATAAACCAATCCTATTTTAGCCTAATTTCAAATTATAAGTTAAGTATAAATTTAATTGTACAAATTTTAATGACATTCTTGAACTTTCGTTGGGCGCCATTGAGAGTTTCATTTGTGGCAATCATAAAACTAAAAGGAAAACTTATTGACACAGCTGAAGAGAGTTTTTTCGAAACGTTTCCTTTCTTCGCATCATCATCATTTTGACTTTCTCCGATTCCGCGGATAAAAATACACCCAAGCAAAGTGGGCTAACGAGCTGCCATCAACTATTTTGGATGCGCCCAACATCGCGCCCAACTGCAGGGTAATGGGCATAGCACTTAAACTCATCTCCCACAGCACAGCAAAATGGATTGACCTACAAATTAAATTGTTTTAAAGTTCCTCATTGGACTGGCCATTAGTTGTGACAAGTGTTTCAAGGCTGCAGAACGAATAAATTAAGATGTGACGACGTGGGGCGATCAGCAGCTGCTGGGTGTTGGATGAATACGAATTTGGGCATCATCTTGTCAGTCATCAGCTGTCAATTATCAGTTATCGCTGACAAGTGCTTACAGCTCATCATTTATGGTCACTGTTGCTTGGTTTAACTCATGCGATCATCATCATCAAAAACACAATTTTGACATCATCCCACATCTGTTACATGTGCCATTTGGCGAATTTATCTGTCACCGAGTGTCATTTCTGCAATCAATTGACGGTTTCAAAGCGCGAAAACGCGTTTCCGCTACAGATATGGCAACGATCTTTGCACAAGACATCTGAGAACGAGTTGGACTGGTCCATGTGGACTTGCTTCAGTGACCCAACTCAATATCTGTCAACCGGCGAGCAGCGCATGTATGTCAAACAAAATTGCCATAAACTGTGCAATTATCACTTGACGCAAAATTGTCGGGTAAAACTGTGTCTTTTTTGTAATTTAAAAAGGTAGGACATATTATAAACACGCGTCAGGGCGGTTGGCAATTATCCACTTTAACGGTAATTAATGACATAAAAATGAAGTGTGTTAGACTAAGTATTTGTCCGTGGCACTATTTTGAGTAAATGTACTTCGATGGACCACTCCTTGAGACAAATCCGAATTTTGTGAGAAAGTGTAGAGGGAATTGAGCAACGAAATTTTTATGATTACGGTTTACCATTGTTAATAATTTGGCGGCGCTACAGTCCGGTTTGCCATTGTTATGCTTTGGAGTAAGAACACCTTACAGGCAACTTACTGTGCGTGGAGTTGTGGAGCTTTTAAAAGGTTTATCGGAGATTTATAATATGTGAAACTTTCGGACATTTGCTTTTGAATTCAAGTGAAGATTTAAAGGATGTATTAAATACCATCAGTATTAACGGTTTCACAAAGTTTTAGGAGCTCGTGGTACAGTACACCTTTCTAGTCCCACCAAACACACAGCATTGTCTTCTTGCCGAATCGATCTCGTTTTGCAGTCGATGTTGATGGTTGTCCCAGATCTTTTCCTGTTTAGGATTCTTAAAATAAATCTGTTTTTTATCGCCAGCAACAATCCGATGCAAAACCGATTTTCTTTCGTGTCTTTGAAGCAAAATTTCACAAGTTTTATTCGGGTTTCCATCTGTCCTTCATTCAATTCATATGACACCCATTTTCCACACTTTCTGATCTTCCCCATAGCTTTTAAACGGTCAGAAATAGTTTGTTGTGCAACATTTAACATTGCTGCCATTTGCTTTTGACTCAAAGTGTCATCTCCATCCAATATCGTTTGCAATTCGGCGTCTTCAAACTTTTTTGGTGGTCTTCCAGGTTCTTCATTTCTCACATCAAAATCATTGTTTCTGAACCGTTGAAACCATCTTTTGCATGTTGCTTCTGATAGAGCATGATCACCATATGCCTCGACAAGCATTCGATGCGACCCTGCATCAAATGAAAACAAAAAATTAATGCTTTCCGCAAATCATCACTTTCTGGTACAAAATTCGACATTTTTAACACAATGAAAGTATATGATGTTGTTTGTTCAATGACTTAATGTATACTAAATATTTTTCACAGATGTCATAGCAATCAAACAAAAAAAAAAAAAAATAAGGGCTCGTTCACAACAAATGTTTGTATCTTGATGCTCACTTCATACAGGTATACCTGGTAGACTAAATATCCGCCAAATCTCCGCCTTTTTGTCTTTTGTATTTTCTAGCTATGTACAAAGCGCTACAGAGCTCGTATCTGGTAATGCTATACATCATTTCAAAGGTCTTGACATAACCTACAAAATGACTATGCATGACTAGTTTCAGATATAGACGTCTAAGCATGGAGTTTACTAACGCCGAAATTCGTGCTGTTTTAAAGTTTTCCTTCGTTAAAGGCACATCCGCTAGAGAAATATTCCGTGAGATTAATGGGGTTTTGTGGGATAGTACTCTATCACTTCGAACCGCGAAGGAATGGTTTCGACGATTCAGAGCCGGTGAAAACGACACCATGGATAAGCCAGCTGGCGGAAGACCTGTGGCGACGAATATCGATCGAATCATAGAAATCATTGAGTTAGACCGGCATGTGGCATCTCCTGACTTCGCCCAGGAGATGGGAGTTAGTCACCAAATCAATATTTGACAAACTCATAAATTGGAAAAATATTTTTCGAAATTCATAATTTAAATGCGATTTATGGAACATGACTGTTAATTCTGGGATTAAGCCACTTTTTTGTGCTACATTTTTACGACATTTAGCAACATTTGCGGCCTTCTACGGGCAATAATGCAGTTACTGCTGCCTTTCAAGTGGTCAATCGTTTCGGCCTCATCAGCATACACTAGCCACTTCACACAAAAAGTAATGTTGGATGCCATTTCATGTGTCCGTAACGTGAAACTATTCAGTTACAAAGAGTTTCTTTTTATAATTCTGTGTAATCTGTAGCGCCGTCTTTTTGGTTGTCCAATGTAGGAGAAAGCAAGATCGTTGCACTTGATGTTTTAAAAGCATATGACAGAGTTTAGCATCAAGCTCTCTAGTCGAAAATGCGTGGTTTTGACGTCAATGAATCTCTTCTTCAATGGATTAGAAATTACCTTTCGAAGCGTTTAATCCAATTTGTATTGGACGGGTTCAAGTCTCATATTCGCCATATTAACGCTGGCGTTTCTCAGGGCTCCGCTTTGTCTCTGACACGCTTCTTCATTTGTATAAATTATCCCTGTCTGCCACTTCTAGTCCAATTTACTCCTTCGCTTATGACTGTACATCCAGCTTTTCATATTCGTTCCTCTTCTCTCGACCATCCTCTTCGGCCATAGGCGGCGTTAAATTCCGATCTTGACAGCTTAATTGATTGGGGTAAAAATATCTACTGGTCGCCGTGGCGTAGTGGATAGAGTGCGACGCTCACACGCCGAAGGGTCTGGGTTCGAATCCTAGCTTAACACCAATTTTTCGAATTTTTCATGTCACCACCTCTTTTGAGCTGTTAACAGCACTCGAAGAGTAATAACTGTCTAAGAAAGCTTCTCAGTTTTCGCCGTTCGGAGTCGGCACAAAACTTAACATCTCGTGAGAGAACAGTAGTGCGCACAACACGTGTAGTTAATGAGAAAGCTACGCCCTGGTCCCCCTTTGGACTGTAGCGCCAACAATTATTATTATTATTAAAAATATCTGCTGTCACTCAAGCGTTCTCAAAATAACCGGCAATTATCTACAACAAAAAAGCACTAATGAGTAAGCCAGTTGCTTTTCTTCCCTTCAAGAATTTACCCGAAGTAATTGCCTTGCTAGGAATGCCCAGCCGTTCACTCTTAAGACCTTCAGGCCCGCTATATAATAATAGAATGCTCTTTCCAGCTAAATTTTTTCCTTTCATTACAATCCACCAACGTTGCAAGCTAACGTTCGCCAGTTCCTCCACCCTCCTCTCCTCTTTCTCTATATCTTCGGACCGTGCTGTAGCTTGATTCCGGTCGCTTAAGAACCGGATAAATAAATAAACAATCCCTTTCGTTCGCGCCAATTATAAAAAAATGACAAAAATGATGAAAAGTCATCATCGGGGCGAACCAAATATAACACCAGCGCATAAAACACACCAAATAATCAGTTTCTACGGATATTACGGGGCCTTAACGTACACTTGAGGTTCATAATCACTTCAAATTCGCCAGACGTATTCATTCAACCATTCAAATGAGCTTCATCGCCAAACAAAATTCGCTTATGAGTATTGGGACCAACGGCAAACCTGTCCATTCACAGAATCTACGCATTGGTGGATGGTCCTATTGCTTCAATGCAATGAAATGCCAAACAAGACTAAAAATAAGTCACTTTACAGATGACAAAATGGCAGCCAGTTTAAATAGTGTTCCCAACAAAAAGTTCTATACCACTAAGAAGATACTCTTTATTTGTAAATAGATTCTCCTTGAAAATAATATATGACACGTGTTTCATTCTACTTCTTCTCTGTGAGGCGCATCATTCCGGGGTGGATCTAGGCCTCAGCCAACATGTCTTCCAGGCAGCACGATCTTTTACCAGCTACCTCCAGTTGCGCACTTCAAGTTGGTTGAGATTCTTCTCCACTTTTGTGCGCCATGTCAGCCTCACCCGTCGTTTGTTGTCTTATTTCAATGGCCCGTCGTCGAATCGAAAAAAAACAAGTTGGAGGCATTGGTGTATTGGGTTAAGTGCGGCACTTTAAAGTCGGAGGTCCAAGGTTCAATGCCCGGACTGAACTTCTTGCCCACTTCTTTCTCTGTCCCTGAACTTGTGAGACTTCGCCGTAAGGCATCAGTCAAAACTGTAGTTCCCTTCTCCTTAAAAGAGAACAATAAAATGCCCAAAACCAGTCGATGATAAGGAAGCTAGTTCCTGGTTTACTTATAGACTGTCGCGCCATTAGAAATTTGTTGATTCTCAATATTGAACGTTTATGGCGAATTCAGTATGAGGTCCCTGTTTTCTAATCTATGTATCATTGCCTTTAGAAGCAGGCATTATGGACTCTCTTAGTTTAATAAAGGTTCAATTGTGCTACATGATACGTGTAGTTAGATTCCTTGTGTGGACCTCATAGAAATGGCTTATGATTTCTGCGAAGGAAAAGTATGTCATGTGACCCTGTGTCATATAAGCGCTGTCCAAATGTGTAGCAAAAATATTAAGCTATTGTTTGTCGTGTTTCGCCGTGGCGTAGTGAGTAGAGTGCGACGCTCACACGCAGAAGGTTCTAGGTTCGACTCCCAGTTCAACACCGATTTTTCTAATATTTCACGGCACCACCTCTTTCGAGCTGCTGACAACACTCAAAGAGTAATAACTGTCTAAGAAAGTTTCTCGAATTTCGCCGTTCGGAGTCGGCAAAAAACTGTAGGTCCCTTCTACTCGTGAGAGAACAGTAGCGCGCACAACGCGAGTAGTTGATGAGCAAGCTAGGCCCTGGTCCCCCTTTGGACTGTAGCGCTAAAAGTTATTATTATTATTGTTTGTCGTAGACATGCCTCTTTTTTTAACGTTTTGGGGCCATTTTTCCAGATTTCGTTTTTTTTTCTTTAAGACAAGTTAATATTAGCGTTCAAAGTTTCACCTGTCACCTATCACTCAACGCCTAAATTGAGATTTCCTTATCCTGGTCTCTGTTGTTTTCCAATTAATAAATCCAAGAGTGAATACACACTATATATCCGTCAAAAAAGACACAAAAAAAAATATATCTTCTTTGACGGCTCGCATAAAATCACAGAACATGCAAAATGACACCGAAATAACTGTCCCCTTTGACATACTGCTAAAACCAGGCTTATGACTTCAACTTCAAACTAAACCCCGACCACCATCGGCTTCTATGTGAAGCTTAAGCTTTTACTATCGCATCTCAGGAGATTATCCCCGTGGTCGTTACACCGAACGATTTGATGAAAGCGCACTTTACAACCCACAGTACTGCTGCTTCTCCCCTCAACGAGTCTGCATACATTAAGTGTGCCGTCCATTCGATATAAATTATCTACGAAATAGCGCGAACCTTGCCATTTAGAGTTCGTGTGGTCCTTCGAAGTACTTCGCCAGTGGGCTTATGGGATGGACTCCTTCGTCGCGAACCTATCAAATTTCCATAAATTTAATTCCATTCGGTTTATGATAATCGATTTACGCGCGGGTAATATGAAACAAATGGTCAGGTGTCGGTCTGCCCCGGGCCGGCGACCGTCGAACTTTTATGGGAGATTTCCGATCGCACCAGGTTTGATGGGTTTGCGTGACATAAATACAAGAATTAATTAACTCCAGTGGACGCTGGACGGAAAGTGATCCTCTCCAGAATCTGGAATCGGTATGTGCCGCCGCGTCCAGTTTGAAGGCGATTAAATAAATCATTCGTTTATGCGCCTTTTTGATGTGTGACAAAGCATTACAGTCATTACCTTTTTACACACGAGAGGTGAATTCTCTGTGTCATCCAGGAGGACAACTTCCATGTTGTTTGCCTGGCGCGGCGTTTTCTAATTTAAGATTTGAATGCCAATTGAGGATTTGTTGAACGAATTTGTCTTTCCATTCCTGGATATCAGTGTTTACAGTTCGTGTTTGCAGGATCATGGCATCAAAGTAATCCCCTTAAGGAATGTCAATTTTCTTGATCCGAAATAAGTGCGTAAAGGATTCATTGACAGTGCCTTAAGGTAGTCGCGACTTGAATGGAACTCTCTATCCATGCCAACGGAAAGTTCAAATCATTTGTCAAAGGAACATGTGCGTGATGTACAGGATGAAACGAGGCACATTTCGTTTTCAGAAAAAATCACAAATAACCACTATGGAGGTTATATTTGGAACATCATCATAAACGTAATGATGTATGTTTGGAGCTATACAGGTTCAAAGAGAAATTTGAAAAAAGTCAAGAAGGAGACCCTAAGGATAACAGGTGACATTATAAGCGGATGTCATGGAAAATACTTATTTATTTAAAATTGGAACTCGCAAAAGGTCAAAAGGACTCTGTTGAAAACATCAAAGAGAGGCAAAAAACTTATTCAAAAAGAAGTGTACATTATTCATCGCAGTAAACATATTTGAAATCTTCGCATTGAAATTTGGACTCCTATTTATTAAAAGGTCATGGTTATGGTTGAATGACTAATTGGCTCAATGTCGAATTGTTTGAATATGTGGCAATAATTTTCACTTTCGTGTTGCACTGAAAAACAGACAAGCTAGCTTCTGACTTAAATGAGAGAATTTTTCCTTGCTTTCACAACCTGGAATATTTGGAATATTAAAATATATTATGTCATACCCGAACGTGCGAGTCCTTAAAGTTCAGGAATAAGTATACAAAGTAATAAAGGTGGCAGTCCTGACGTAGTGGCTACACTAACAAGCCGGAGATCCAGGTTTGATTCCCTGCCAAACATCTTGCATATTTCACGGCACCACCTTTTTCGAGCTGCTGACAACATTCAAAGAATAAAAACTGTCTAAGAAAAAGCTTCTCAAATTTCGCCGTTCGGGGTCGGCAAAAAATTGTAAGTCAATTCTACTACAATATGAGTAGTTGCTGAGGAAGCTAGGCCCTGGTCAACCTATGGACTGTCGCGCCATCAATTATTAATATTATTATTCTGCAGTCCAGGAATGACTATAGCCAAGATTTTCCAATTGGTAATTGTGCGTATACTACTTTCAAGAGATTATTGGTTTCCTTTAAATTTATTAATAAAGAGTGTCAGGCTACGACTACGCCACGCACGCGACACTCAAACGACAGAGGTCGATTCCCGGCCTCAACTCATCGCCAAAACGGTTGCTGTAGTGTTGTCAGCACACTGACAGATGTGAGCGGGAATAAAACAATAGATGTTATTTTTTGGGACCAACGAATGTTCGTCACTCAAGATCGACAAGCCATGTCGTGGCCTCAAAAGTGATGTTTGAAAATCCGAAATAAGTGCGTAAAGGATTCATTGACAGTGCCTTAAGGTAGTCGCGACTTGAATGGAACTCTCTATCCATGCCAACGGAAAGTTCAAATAATTTGTCAAAGGAACATGTGCATGATGTACAGGATGTCGTGGCCTCAAAAGTGATGTTTGAATATCTTATATTATCCAAAAAGTTTAGTTCTAACTGTAATCACAAGTGGAATTGAGAATCCGTGAAAAATAATAAATAATAAACGGAGACTTGGCAGCACTGCCAACAAGATAAGAACGACAAAAAGAGGGAGAAGACATTCTGAGAGAAACCTTAAAGGTGTGTGGTTGAATTAAAAAAAAAAAGCGATAATAGAGGTGGAAAATAAAAATAATTCGAGCTTTCTCGATAAGTTTTATAAATTTTTAAAAAGTTAATTTCATGTATCGTTAGAAACCATGCCCGAGTTCCGTATATTCTATTTTACTGCATCACTACAACTACATTCATTTGATTGTTTTCACTTTTCTCCATTTTTTCAAGTACCAACGAATTGTGAATTGAAATCGAAAACCACAAATTTTCCAAAAAATCACTCCGTTTTCAACTCCATTGCAAGCTGAAATAAATTTCATTATTTATTCAAAATTCGCGTCAGCAGTGGCAAATTGATGTGCAAGTGACACACTTTGTCAGCTCGTCACTACAGCAAACAACAGATTTCATCTGCATGGAAAATATCAAATTTCAGGCGGTATTACACCGCTTGGCTTTGGACTCTACCTGAGCACTGCAATTGAAAAACTTTCAAAAACTGACAGATACAACGACGTGACAAATTCAACACGATGCACTCAACTGGAGCGGAAAATTCGTGGCACGTTTGGAGGACAATCTAATCTCTAAGTTAGGGCGCGCTTGTGTCAGCCCGAGATACGTTGCCTGGATGCAGTGCCACATCCATGCATGTACCAATCCATCTCAATGAATAATTTTTCATGACAAGATTCTCCCTCTTGGTGGTGGGTTTCAACTATTTTGTGTTCCTGTCATGTCACATTTTAGAGGCATATGTCAAAGTTTGTTACATCAGATCCCTTTCTTGCTCACTTGCCCCTTTTTTCCTATGTTGTCTTCGTGTAATTGGTGCACGTCAGTTTGATCCTCTGGATGAGAGATGAATTTTGAATGCTATGAGATTTGTTACAGTTCCCGAAGGAGGGATGTGCACTTTCGAATTTAAAGTTGGACCCATGCACCAGTTTACCCTGGTTCACAAATGGTTGTTATATCCTCATCATCCATCATATTTATTCCAATACGATGACAATTCATTGAAATTCCATCCCGGTGGAGGAAGTTTTCAGACCAAGTCCTCACTCCGCATAGGTGCCTCTCAAAGGACATAGAAGAGTGGCGCAGACCAACTCACGTCCCACCGGCACACATCATCAGAAGGGATAATTGCTGGGAATACATTTCAGACAATGCCACAAACATTAAAGTTGGAAATGCCGGCTCTGAGGCACCGCGCAGCCAACAATCGACACAAGGAACCCGTAATGCATCAGGTTTTCAGGTCCCCCGTCGCAGCGCAACAACAAAAGGTGAACCCACTCAAATAAGAGCCACTAATGGACGGATACGATCAACTTGGATGAGATGGAAAATGATGGCGTTCATCCTTTTTGCAAGATACCGTGGAGGTGGCCCTCTCCCCACCGGAAGGCCAGCAAAATTTCATCTTCTTCCCAGGATGTGTCGACATTCTTTGTCCCTTTTTTCTGGCTGCTGTCATGTGGCCGGGTGGCTTTTCAATTATGAAGGCAAAACTTTTTCGGGGAGGGAAAACTTTTCGCAGACAGAACTGGAGACCGGCAGGTGGCAGGCGGTTACTCCAAGTTCTCATGGGGTAGACGACCCCTTAAGGTGAAAACTGCTTCCTGCAGTCAGCACAACAATAGTTTGCCAATGAGCTGAATACTCGGGGGTACATATCGCACACACCGGCGTAGGCATTGGGAATTTCAATTCCTCCTACATTCGTCGCAGTCCATGAATCCTTTCTAAATTAATACATTGCTGTGGTGCTTGATGACAGGAGCGGCAATACCATCGGGTCTGACTGCGCCCGAGGAAACATGATTTCAAACAGATGAACTGTCTCTGCAGGAAATTGATGATATGAAGGTGTGAATTGCGATAAGCAGCCACCAGTCACCCTCCCTAATTGGCGGCGGAAGAGGTAAAAATAGACAACTTCTCATGCAACGAATGCCGGTGGCGGCATCGGCAGATCGATTGACGGGCGACGCATAGGATAGACTGTCGTCTGGTGGTGACACGGGAGCGCTTTTAATATGTTTTTCTTTTTTTGAAATTGGAATGTCTGTGGAATGTTCTGTAATTGAAGGTGTCTGCGACTGAATACACCGAAACCCATCTCAAAAGTGTCTGCTGATGAAGTACAGGTATGCTCAAGTGTGCGCAACCTGCAGATTTATGTATTTCCAGTCCTTATGCCCGTGGAGAGGCAGACTGATTTCTGTGACGGCAGATGATTTGAGGGTGACTGATGATAATTTGAGGGATGCTCGTGCAAATGAGAAACTAAATTGAAGTAAATTGATTCACCACAAGATTTAATTTCTACACTTTTGGAGGAATGTGTAGGCTTGGAGGGTCCTTTTAATTCTTTTCCATACAAGAGCGTGGATGAAGTCGATGCCCCTAAAGTCAAGTTGCAAATTCAGACTGATCAAAGTAACATCCCGATCTTGGAAAGGGAAGGCTTAAAACCATGAAGCCCATACAGCCACAGTCAGAAACATTGCTAAAAACGCGTCGTGAGATCGCAATTTGAGAAGGAGGTGCCCACCAAATGCAAAATAGAAAAAATACCATCTATGATGCATTTACGGCTGGAAAAGCCATTCTTTAAGTAAAGGAAAAATATCAACAAGCTGAATTTACACTTCAACTTCTACGCGATTGAACGGTTTTGCAGTGTAGAAGGCGTGCACAGTTGAGGCACACCTAAAACGTCCTTCAACGCCGTTCTTTTGGGGCAACCTATTTTCGCCTTTACCTTTGTCTAATAATCAATTTAGTTTGACATTTAGACTAACGCTTAAGCAACGCTTTAGAATTGTGCGTTATAGACTCTTTAAATCTTTTACATTTTAATGTGAAATTTCATGTTATTGAAATTTCAAGAGAGTATTGCGAAAGTTACAACTAAATCTGTCCCAAACGGTAAGATCGAAAATGTCTGTTTTCTAAAAAAAAGTCTACTTATAGAATAGGCAAACATTTTGAATGTCGTTATATGCATCTTTGATTGAAGTTATGTTATCCTTAAACTTTCTCAACTCCAGCGAGGCAATCAGATCTTCTGTCGAACTCAGAGACTGTAATTTTGATCTGCTTGCTCTCAATTAAAATTTCAATTTCCAAAACATATGCTGCAGATTCTGCCATTTAATATCCCCCAACTGCTTCTCACTTAGACCATAAATGAATCTTCATTTCAAACCATACTCCGCGCTCTTATACAAGTTGCAGTTCTGCAACATCAGCATCAAAACGCATTCCCTTGTGCTCGTCTCTCGTCTGTCCGCTTTCAAGCTTTTAATTGTCTTCCCTCGACTGTTCGGAACTGAGTAAATAATAATATCAATGCGTATGAAAAGCTTAATGGAGTTTGTCTTTGCCTTGGGATTGATTCCTGCATCCCACAACAGCAATCCATTCGCAAAACTAATTCAAAGTAGTCTGCGCTCGTCCTCTTCCCTCAGGAAACGAACAATATAGGCGAAGTTGCAGTTCAACGTGCACGCAGATCCTTTCTTACTGGAGATAAATACCTTTGACATGGATTACGGCTTGTCCTCCCCACTTCAAATGCATACACATGTTAGCAGCGTGCACACATCCTTTCTACGGGGACGAGGGCGGAAACAATTTAAAATTCCCTTTTTAATTATCCCCAACTTACTAGGCCGGGTTGGAGGCTTGCGACAGTTCTCTTCTCCACTCCCTGCGCTTGAAGAGGACATTTTTATCATGATTTCTGTAAATACTTGCGGCTGTGAGCGCTGCATACAGTCAGACGATGACTGACAGGGGTGGACGTCGTATGTGTGGAAACGGCTTAAAGTTGCAGAGGACTGTGTTTGTGTATGAGTTTAACGCACTTTGCCGGGTACTTGAGTTACATTTCTGTCTGGCCTCTATGCATAATAAGAGAGCCCGTCCCCAAGGACCGCGCACACAAAGCATCTCCGTCCGCAGACGTGAGCGTGCATTGTTTGAATGCAAAGCAGTTTGCAATTGCATGCATACAGGGGCGGCGCTTTAAAGCAGCTTTAACCGCGAGCTGGCAATCGATGCTGGGTTCACACCTCGGAGCACAGCCTAATCGACTTCGTGGGACGCCTGACTTAAGATTAATTGGCTCCAGATTGATAGAAGAACTACGGTGTTTGGTTCTTGTCGTTTCAATAAAACGGGGGACGGATTAATCCCCTCATTTTGCAAAATGAGCAAGCACCATGTGGGGGTCCAATGTATGAACATAGCGGTGATTAAGTGATCTGCATTGCAAATTTTCATGCATGAAAATGATTCCGTGTTAAAGGAAGGATTATCTCATTGTGTTGTAGCACGTACATTCCCTTTCTGTTTCGGACGGGCGCAACTCCCACTGACCAGGGCGGTGTGTTCACTTTTTTCCCAGGAGATGATGAATTAGCTTTGCGCCTGTGGTGGCATGTGCCTTCGTGCAAGGGATAGAGTGCGGCTATTCTAATGAGAGAAACAAAGCACGTTTTGTCGGGCGTGCAACTGGCGATACATTAAGTTAACTTGGACAAAAGCCATGCTTGCACTGCTACCCTTGTGCACGACAGACATTCCTTAAGGAAATAGGACATCATTCAATCCGAGAACATGGACTATAGCTGCTGCAGGACTCCGAAAGTATCCGAATAATGAATTGGTAGAATTCATTTTAATTTCTGGAGATATTTTGTTGGATCGATCCAAGAGGTGCGGGTATTTAAAAATTCCATTTTATAATCTGCAAAAAAAAAACATTTATGTTTCAAATACAAAAAGCACGTATTGCTGGAATGTTTCATCTTTCAATTTCTAACGACCTCGCAACATATTGTGAACGTCCGCAGCTGTAGAGTGCTCGTTGAAGTCAGTTAACAAGGCTGCTTTTAATTTATCCCATGAACGACATGACGTTGATGTGAATAATAACCTTGCAGTTCCCTTTAACAGTTTCTTGGCGAAAACAAAGCATTCACAGTCACTTAGCTTATACAGTACTTTGGCGTCCTCAAAGCTGCGAATCCATCGCGTCACACGATAGTTATTATCAGTGGAAAACGTCGGGATCGTGTCGCGGAAAGAATTCGTATTGGACGTCTGAATCTCGTTTACGGGATTGTTTAACTCAGCCATTTTTTTTTTTGTAACACAAGAATTTCTTCTTTTTGTCGGACAATTTCGAGTAAATTTCCCAATCTTTGAGAAACTGCACGTTCCTCTTCTTCTAATCCAACAGCATTGTCATCCTTGTCATTGGCACCAAAAACAACATGAGCAAATAACTGTTCCATTTGATCATCATCAAGTGAAGCAATTGCCTCATGAAGATGTAATCTCAATGTGGCTTTCAAACCACTCGTGGCCAAACCCATATCGACCAGCTTTATTTTGAACTGTGGTACAGTCGCGTTTTCTAAAAATTCAGCCACGCGAGTATATCAACAAATAATCGTCGTCTCTTTTAAGGGACGATTGAACGAACTGGATATCGCCAAACAAATGCGGGTGGTACGATGAGATGTGCTGACTTGCAAATTTGATTGCCATTCTCTTGGCGATGCGACTGAATCCCAACTCCAATGATAAAAGTTGTTCCAAGATATTCCTAGAGCTAAGAAGTTGTTCTAAGATATTCCTAGAGTTAAGAAGCTACTCCTAGAGCTAATATTGAGTAATAAAATGAAATATTACAAAAAAAAAGTTGTGATTATTGAAATAAAAGTCGTGTGTGTGTGTGTGTGTGTAACAAAAACTCGTAATTTTTATTCGACTCAAAAACAAAATATAAAATAAATCGCGGACAGGTAATCCCACTACTGATTTTATTGTAATAGTAACGTATTACTTAAAACATAAATCACATAACATAAAAACAAACAAATGAAATGTTTCAACGAGAACTTTATTGAGACTTCTGTTAACAGAGCGTTGCAAGACGATCGGCTGACAATAATATAAACTGCTCTTGATCATTCGAGTGTACAGCTATGTATACTCACATAGTATTTCTTAACACTAGATTAACAGAGTGTGTGTGTGTATTTATTTCTAATTCTTAGACAGGGTTATACGATATTCTAAACAAATGTGCTTCATATCCGACTAGCATATTTTAATAACATTATTGTTATTGTTATAAGATTCATAATCTCTTACAAGAACGAGTTCATTGCTCCGGTAATAATGAACAAGTTGAGGAGTCATACAAGGAACTAGAACCGTCTTCTTTACTTAATACTCTCGTTGGACGTGCTATTTCGTGTGGGGGGAACCAGCTGCTAATTTTCGACTCCAACGCGATTTGAGAAGATTATTTTATTGTAATCTTTCCGTGTTCTAATTGACAATCTTTCGAGCTTCGGATTTAAAGTGTGTGAGTCGACGCGTTTACCAATCTTTGCTAAGGCGGTGAAAGATAACAAACTCACTGACTACTTTTTGCAGACTACTATTCCGACTGAGACAATGCAAAGTAATATTTTATTACAATCCTCCGTCCAACGGAAAAATGATGCGCAACACTTTGAGAGGACACAGCTGGAATGTTTTTTTAAAAAGTTTATTCACCAGACACGGAAATCACTATCTTCTACAAGTCAGTACAGCTGTTGGAATACGATGATGACATCGACATCATTGCGCGGTCTCAATGCGACTTAGTCGAACCTTTCACGGTAATTGAGGAACAAGCGAAACGAGCTGGTCTAAAGGTAAACGTTTTTCGACACCTGAAGAAGCGAATGCATGTTTTGGAAATACCTCAATCAGAGTGGTAAAAGACAATTGGTTCAAACGCATGCAAAAGTGTATAGATCTTAATGGGGAATATTTTGAAAAACAATAAAGCTATTTTCGATAATTAATATTTGTTTATGTTCTCTTATCCCGAAATTCAAAAGGCAACTCTCGTACACATACATGTATATCTAATAAAAAATTATGCCAGGGCATCAAAAATATTTAATGATATAAAAAATAACATGACCTTACTTTTTCTGGTAGAAAGAAACAACGACAAGTTCAAAGAAATGTTTTACGTCGCCTTCACATAAACGGCAGAAAACATATTTTTATATAAGAACCACAATTGCTTACAAACAATTTTAACACGCCTGTAACGCTTCTACCGCAGCGTATAAAAACCCGCGACAATGACCGTGCGGGGCAGTGGTATTAGAGTAGTTAGTCTGTGCCAATAAAGGTCTTAACCCTCAACCGCCGTATCTAATTCAGTGGTTCAGAACTCTGTTTACACTCCCAGAAGTAATTTGTCTTAATGTTACTTTTTAAATGTATTTATATCAACGCACCATAAGCCATTAAAGTGTTGAATAAAACATTTCTGATTACCACAACACAAACACCGAGTTTGAGCTGCCTTTTCAGTCCCGTGCAGTCCCACGAGCCCCGATCTTATTTATAAATCTTTTGAAGACACACCGCCACCGACTACGCTTACAGTTGAATTGCTATTGGTTCTTTTATGTTTTTACTAACTTCAGCTTCCTCATCAATCGATTACAAATTACCATGATTATCTCGAAAGCCCAATGCGGTTGTCTTGTCGTTGCCACGGGTCACCCACCATCTGCTAATGAGCGGTGGAACTTTCTCTGGCATTTAACGACGTTGTTGATGTTCTGAATCTCGGCTGGAATAGATAAGTACTTCGCCGTGTTGATTGTTATCAAGTAATTATGCAAATTCTGACGCTTCTCCATCACAACGATCGTGAGGCTCATAATTAAACTGCCTTATCCATTTCAATTAGCACCTACTTACCTTCCATCATGTTGGGTGGATGCAACTGAGTGGGCGCAATTGGGTGGGCACGAGATTCGAGTGCATGACCGTAGGTGCATTTCCTTGTGTTTATTGAACTTTTCTAAGGCGCTAAGTGGATGAAGGCCGTGTGTTGGGCGCCACTTGCTCATTTTAGAGAGTTTCGTATTTATAATTTAACAAAATGACATCCCTCACGATTTTCTCAAATGGAAACCTCATTGAAATCATCCTAATAGTCTCTGAAATCTCATCACCAAATCACCATCCAATCTCTGAAAAAAAGAAAACCTTAAGCGTATGGAATCACGTTACTCAGAAAGTAGTAGACAGCAAAACTGGTGCCAACTTTGTCCATTGAATCGATATTTTGCAAAAAAAAAACGTCGAAAAAAAGGGCTTAGAAGAAACCCCAACACTTGTCCTTGTAGAAGCGAAAATCCCGCACATTGACCACCACACCCTCCGAGTGAACAAAACGGCTTTCTAAATCCTTTCCAACGACAGAGAATCATTCGAAAAGGAAACAGATTCCAACACATTACCCCGCAAAAGGAATACCACGCTCCCTTGCATCACTCCGAGTCTGTATCACAGCACACTGGGTATTAAATGCTATAGTCCATATGACAGTTACATCACAAGTCAAAAGAACCTTCAATCCTTTTTTTACACACACGCATACACAGACACATCATTACACCTTCGCAGCAGCAGCGGCAAGGAGGGAGGTGCCGAATAAAAGTAAACTCAAAATATTTGCTGATCTCATTTTGTGCAAAAATAATCATTGCACCGTGCAACGGCAAATAAAACACCACACACAAAAAAGCGCCATGCCGAAAGAGTTAAATTCGTTGCAGCATGTCTCAGTATTGCGGTCCTGCCTAGGATTGGGTGGATGTGTATCTAAACCAAAATCATTTTGAGAGCACAAAACAACAAGACCACCGACAGTAAAGGAACCGAGAATCCCTTAAATCATGTCGAGTACAACGATGAAAGAGGGTGAGCCACAGGAGGGTAGGTCCTCGCAGGCCAGGTGCGGAGAGTAAATAAAAAACCCCCTTCATCCGTCCGTCTGCGTCCGGAAGGTAGTAAATTTTCATCCAATTTAGTCGTGCTCTGCAAAGAGAGGCCATTAATCATTTTCTCCGGACAAAAAATGGAAAAAATTCCAGGAACCGAGTGGGCTTGGGGACTACTGTGTGACTTGTGGCTGCTCTGCGCATGCAAATGATTGGTGCAGCCTAAATTGCCAGCCGTCTAGCCTCGCAAAACAGCAATTTTTGCAAAAATGAGTACGATTACCATGAGGCGGGACTGCTGAGCAGCACGAAAGAGGGAAATCGACAGCAGCGCCGATTCGATTGTCATTCCCTCGGGACAGAAGTAATGCAATACATTTCAATGAATTTCAAATCCAAATTCGGAGGCGCACACACGAACGCGTGTGTCCAGGGTGCCTCTCCTCTCAGCCGCAGTCAATCCTAATGATGTCGTAAAATTTTACGAGATCCAAAATTTGCACGAGTTTCACTTTATTCGGTTTTCGCTGAATTTTATTACTTTTTTAAGCAAATCCAATCCCAGGTGCGTACGCCGGGAATTGGGGCAATTTACCTTTGGGCTAGGATATGTGTGCACAGTCACGTTCGGCGTATTTTCGCGGTTTGGGGGAGTGTTCCGGGAATGACTGATGCTTTTTTTCGGGGAATTGCTTGAGCCCTTGATTGATGATTTCCCAAGAAACCCACACGCCTCCGCCGTGGAGCTCTACGAATGGGTCTTCACGAAGGATGACTACTTGCAGGTTGGCTTCAGGACTAAAAATGACTTTTCTTGACTGTTGTTGGATTAAATACACTCAAATGGTTTTGGAATCATCCAGACTGGCCTATTGTGCTACTGCCCAGATTTCCGAAGATGGACTGTGCCCACCAGAGGATGCGTTCATCAAATCCGATATTTGGTATGTTTTCAGAAATATGTCCTTTACGTGGAAGCAAGATGGAACTTAATGTTTGATTCCTATGGGCAAGGAGCTTATGAATAGATGCAAAATCGGAACTAACAGGTTTCTCAATAAATAGCTTAAGCCGGGCTTGCTAAAGGCAACTAGTTTCAATGCATGCTTTCTCGGCCGACTCAAGTTTTAACAAATAGTTAAAATGACAGTGGTTCCCTTTTAATTAAGGGCTCTGTGGTTGCTTTTCTTTTCGAACTTATATAAACATACAAATTTTTACACACCTGAATGGAACAATCAAACGACAGAAATAACTGTTTCTACATACCTCCAGATGATGTGACTGGATTTATAAATCACATGATTCAAAATCACATCCGTATCACTATTTATAGTGACAACGGAATCACTGATTAGAAAAGACCATATGTGGCGGGATGTCGGCTAACAGACCCAGGCTTTGAGGGAACCTGACTGGTAGTGACAGCTTGACCAGTGGCTATATTCTAGTGCCACGGGAGGTCAGGGGCCCCTGGAACTTCGGTTCCAGCCTGACCGTGTGGTAGGCCCCCTTGTGGTAGTATCGTTGTTGCTGTGGTTTATCACCTAACATCGCGGGAAGAGTCGAGGATAGTGAACTGTGCTGACTTGTCTAGTTCATTATTTATGCACAATTAGGCAAGACGGTTAGGGCACTATCCCTTCTCAGTATGGAGTTGCATTCTCAACCGGGAACTGCGACCCAGAGAGCGGTTTTAGAAAGGCTTCGCATCAATCCAAGGTGGGGTGATTGCCCCTCAAGCTTGATCTCAGTTCGGTACTTAGGTAACTAATGCGTTTAGTCTTGCGTTACTTATGACTCTTGGGAAAAAGGTTCCCCGTGATATAAGCCGTAAAGGCAGGTGGTCATGTAAAACCTCATGCTCAGTATGTAAACAGACAACATTTTAAGCATCCTTCACAAACACTACTTGCAAGAAATTCTAAATTTATTTTGACATTCTTTAACTTTAAGCTGCACAAGATTGCAGATATAAACTAAAATTCATGCGTCGTTATGGTCCCGTTTTCCAAAAAAATAGATTGCCTGGACTACTTTTTAAAAGTTTGACAAAGAAAACAAGGACATTAGTCTTTTCACCTTTTTGTCAAATTTTATGTTTGCTGAAGGATTTGGATAAAATTTGAGAATATGACGCAGTCCGAAAATCAGCAAAATGCTACCTCGGGAGTTAAAGCTGCATCCCCTCAGGTTTTTCTCAGCAATTTTTAATATTTAATGAGTAATTCTGGCTTAATGAGCTTTCGATAAATTGTTTAATTATTTTCAACCAGTTATATAAAAAAAAACGAAACCACCTATGAGTAAAAGGGACTTTCACTTCCATAAACTTAGCTACACTAGAATTCTAATAAGTAAATGGAATATTTTTTGGGTTATATAAGTTTTCCACTCCTTTTAAGTTCGAAAAATTAAACATAATTTATTTCAAAGCAATTTCAAATTAACTGGACTAATGTCTGAGTCCAGTTTAAGAGCGCACCATATGTATGCTTGGCCAAGTATAAGAATAGTTTCTGAATCAGAAATCCCTTACACAAGGTGCTCTTTGATGCGCAGCAGAACACAATATATCACGAGGAGTACATGAAACAATAATCCGAGCATGACAGGGCGATGCCTTGACTCAGCATGAGCTCAGTTCATGATACAGTAAATGTTCCTTCGGATTGCAGCACAGCACAGATGTGTAAAGTATAAATAAAATCATGTGTCAGAAGGTCCTGTCTGTTTTGTTGGCCTTTACATGCTTATGAATGCATTACAGCGGAGGTATTTGTGTTTATTCATGTGAGATGTATGTCGGGCCCAGGGTGGAAGAGATGCCTGAAAGTATAGAATTTTAAATGAGACACAAGTCTGCGAGTGGGATGGCGCTCAAATGAGAGAGGAAAGACCCGGACAAATGGTTGGAGTACATGCATATAAACTACTAACCTAATTGGGGTTAGGATGGGTCAATTTGAAATGAATTTCAGTTTTGAGAAAGTTTCCAAGCAATTGTAGGAGGTTTACGAATTTACGTCGAATATAACAACAAAAGCAATTCTCTAAAGTGGTTTATTTTGATAAAATGAAGCTACCCATGACATTCTCAAGAGAAAAGAGAAAACAATTAAATTCCCTTCGATCACTTTCATCTCCCACTCTCATCTTTCAAGTGCCCCGCCAGCGTCCTCCTCAAACCGATTACGAAACCCCGTGCCTAACCATCGCCATTGGCATTCAGAAGAACACCCCATCAGTGCGACGTACGGTTTCCTCATTGTTCCCATGTGAAAAGAAATCAATCACCACTGGCGCATGATTTATGAAACTCATCACCACACGACGCGTTTACCTCCCGCACATGGGACGTCAGCCACTCTCAAACATATCCCTGTCCCGTTTCCCTGTGGAACACAATTTGAATTCTTAAGCTGGAGGGATGCGGGTATCTAAACATTTATGTTCCCTCTGTCAATCAGTTACACTTGCATCGTGGGCTCTTTGAAGCAATTCCGACAAAGGAACATGAATTCATTAATACGAGCTGAAGGCCTTTGTTATTTTTTGAATTTGAAAATTTCTTCAATACGCACGATGTCTTGGCATTCATAGCTTACGTTTTCGTTAGACAGGAAAACCACAAAGGCGGTTACGAGGAAGGAGACACAACGATTCTTGTGTGACGAATAGCGGTGTTTGGTTGTTTTGGAATAATTCGCTGGTTTGAAAATGTACGTGTTGCGTCTCAATGTTTTTGATTAACATCAAAAGACTTTTTTTTTAAATGCTCAAAAAATTGTGTCTTTTTCTGCATTTCAGGGTCTTATAAGGCAAACTCATCAACACATTGAGTTCTAATAAGAAGTTCTTCAGGGTTTGATGAGTGTTGGTTTTTCTAAAATAGTTCAGTAACCAATTTTGCTTCTGAAATTCCAATTTCCTTTCCGCTTCTTTTGTCACATCAGTGGTGCCCAAGCAACAGTCTCCTGAGTTCAGTAAATAAGATACCATTTGGCTTTGAGAGGAGCATAAGGCTCTGGCCACACATTGAGCGGCAAGCGGCAAAGCAGCAAAGGGGCAGAGCGGTTAAGTGGCAAGTTAAAGCGGCAGCTGACCATTTAGTGAGCGGCAATTCCTGAGCGGCTGGCTAGGCCATGTAGAGCGTATGGACACCACTGCTCCGGCCCGAAAAGTCTTCGCATTGGGGTTATTGGGGCAACGCAACAGAGGACGACCAAGGATAAGGTGGCGCACACAAGTGGAGAAGGACCTTAAGCAACTTGGAGTGCGCAACTGGACTGGTGCGAAAACTCGTTCTGGCTGGGGAGGCAAGTTGGTTGAGGCCCAGGTTCACCCCGGACTATAGCGCCACAACAAGAAGGAGAAGAATTTCTGAGCGGCTTAGAAAATCCGTGATAAAAGCCGTTCTCAAGTGCTGTTCGCAAAAGCGTTTTAAATGAATTTCGGCTTAAAATTTCATTTTCATAGAATTTTACGTTTGAAAAAGACTTGGTGTTCATCCATTTAACAGAAAAAGATCAAGTTATGAAGAAGTTCACGAAAATATGAGGATTCGTTCAGACAATGCCTAGGATGTCTACAAAAATTTTTATCATGGATTTGAACAGCTGAAATTAGAACATCGGGTTGTTTTTTTTCTATTATGATTATGCCGCTCAGCAATACGCTAAGGAAAACACAGATTTGAAAGCTGAGTGGCACCGCTCCGCCGCTCAGAAATGACACTTCCTGCTCAGCCACTGTGTGGCCACCACCATGGATGTTTTTTGCCACTCAACATTCTGTCACTTGCCACTTGCCCCTTACTGTGTGGCCGGGGCCTAAGGCGGTTGCTAAAATAGACAAGTTTAGTTTTGAGAAATTAATGGTGATTTTTAGGTCCTAATCTTGACATAACCTAAACATCGAAGTTCTGCAAGATAACAGACAATTTTGTAGCACCAATTTCAACGGAAATACATATGTATGATAACCTCTTTCAAACAAATCGAAGTCATACACAATTCCTGCGCTTCCTCTACAGAAAATAAGTGAAAATATAAATAAATGTGAAAAAATAAGAAATTTGATAAGATTTTTTCAACACTTCCTTTGCCGTTTATTTAACAAGTTTGCCCATATTCCTTCTTTTAGACCGCGCTAGTAGAAACTAAAGTCCAAAAGACCACGGAGCTAGCCCTAAATAACACCACAAGAAAGGCTTTTTTCATTCACGAACTTTTAAAAACTATTTAGAATTTCTCTCACGAGCACGTTAAATGTGCAAACGCCCCTTGCCCCTTCTAAATCAAAGAGTCTGATAAGAATAGGAAAATTACAACATTATCTCCTAATTACATACTTTCGTTCGCTAACGTCTTTCATAATTACAAGGCGCATACTTGACTTGCATCAGACAAGGGAATTTCTCCCTGTGCCTTATTGTTTTCGACAAACAACAGACGTGCCAAGAAACGCGAAACTCTTAAGGGAAGTACGAAGACGAAAAAATGTCAAGAGGTCGCGTTTTCTCAGCAGGTACCGTCATTCCACCATAACACAATCTTCATATTCACATCAGTGTGTAATTAGTTCCTCTTTAGCATAATGTCACCAAGTAACAGAGGTGCACACACAGACTGAGAATGCAGGGAAACTTATGGCGTTTTAAAGGACATTTACAACTGAAGGAACACCGTTGCTGCGAACAAACACATCCCTTTCTTCTTTGAAGTCCTTTTGAGGAGTGGAGGAGGGAAAAAGAAACAAATAATTACGGCTTGGTCTACAAACAGAACAACCCTTTGTTTCCCTTAGAAATGAAATGAATGAAAAAAATATATTTCTGCGTAACTGTCGCGGTACGTGGAAATTGCAATACTACGAGTATTTAAACGCTGGATTTTGTTTCGCCAATGCGTGCTGCCTGGAAGCATATGTAAACGTTATATAAAGTTATCCTTTTCGATTAACAGAAATGAGATTCTGTTTTTAGGAAAAAAATAATTTTCACAAAAAAGTTTAACGACTGTCAATGTCTTAGGACTTTGAGAAACACCTACTTCTGATCTAACTATCAGGTCAACATTTTCTTAAGAAGTGAGACTGAGTTCAAATTAGCCTTCATGCGTTAAAGTGGTATATGTAAGCTCCACTTAGCGAAAAGTGTTTATTTTTTTTTTGGACGTATGTACTCATAGTCAAAAAAGCCTCTGTACAGCGCTCTAACATCAGATAAACATCGTACGTGGACGAAAGTTTTCACACAATAGTGTATAGCAAGCGCTTTCATGTTTTTAGTTTCTCGTAGTACTGTTACATGGATAACGGTAATGCCCAGTTTTGTTTTTGAATGGAAAAGAAGTATCTGCATAAGATTCATCACCTTATTTGTGAAGTGATCTTTATATTCTTCAGTCATGAGTCGTAGGCAAAATGAGACCACGAAAGAAGAAAAAAAAATATAATCTTACAACTACATTAAGACGGTAAATCGTTTGCTGATATCGGCAAAACTGTGGGAAAAAGTAGGTTTACAATTTGCAGCATTGTAAGGAGATTCCAAAATGATCCGAACCTCGAAAGTTCCAAACGTTCTGGTCGCCCTAGAATATTAACGTCAAGAGAAGAGGTACAAATTGTAAGAACAATAAAAACACCAAAACAACATCATCAGAACTGGCAGCACAGAAAGTGATTTTAAAAAAGATGTTCACCCTAAAACTGTTCGAGTTGCAAGGCGAAAACCTATAATTAGTGAGCTCAATAAAGCTAGGTTAGGACAGAAGTTTCTATTTTTAACAGGACAATGATCCAAAACATGCGGCATACAATGTACGAATGTGGATCACATATAACTTGCCACATACCTTACCGACACCGCCACAATCACCTGACCTCAATCCAATCGAGCATGTTTGGAACGAACTCGAGAATCGTGTTCGAAAACATCAAATTTCAAACAAACAACAATTCAAGCAATTACTTCAGTTCGAATGTCAAAATATATCAGTCAATTACACGAAAAAACTAGTCGATTCTATGCCAAACTGACTGAAAGAAGTAATAAAACAAAAAGGTATGTCTACAAAGTATTATATTAGTATTACGTCAATGTTGTTACTCAATGTGTGAAAACTTTTGTCCACCCTAAATAATAAACTTTTTTGTGCTTTTATTTTTTTTAGAATGAAATATTTTTTTTTAATTACAACTTTCTATATTATCAAAAGCTTAAGATTAAGAAAAAACAAATTTATACGGTGTTTATCTGATGTTTGAGCGCTTCCTTCACTTGGAAAATTAGCTTGTGTGAAAAGTTTTGTCCATCACTGTATATTTTTAGTCAAAAAATTAGCTTAATTTGGTAGAAATTAATGAAAATACTAAAAAAAAACACAGAAAGAGAAAATGTATTCAATCCCTTCCAAATCAAATTAAATTCTAAGAATTAGCGTCAATAGTGTGTACCGTTATGACAAGAATCCTTATCTGCTATCAGTTAGTCGAGACAAAAAAGTTTCCGTACAGATATCATTCTTGTGTTTCATTTGGCAAAGTAAAGTGTGTGATCCAGGATTATTTGATTGTTTGGTAAGTTTAAACATTTGAAATTGTATTTCAGCATTTATTTCGATGGTTTTTTAAAAGAAAATTAAATGGAGTACAAAAATAAGCAAATCCCTTTGGCCAACAAGAAAATTGTAATTGACTTGATAAATGAAGCACAGTCGCTGGGGGAAATTTCAAAAATTATTAAGAGACCCCGTTCTTCTATTCAGTACGTCTTGGAAAAATTCAACTAACCAAGATCTGGCCGTCCAAAAAAATACTATAAATAGTAGTAGAAAAATAGTCCTACGGAGAGACGATTGGTCAGATGTGTCGAAGAAGGTCCTCGGCAAAGTGCCCATGTAATTGCCGGTAAATTAAAAACCAATGATGGAATGTATGTGACTCTCCAATCGGTAAGAAATGTCTTAAAAACAAATCCAACTATCTTGGAAGTCAACTCAAGGGTCTATAACGTAAAATTTCGTTGTTACCAAGCGCATTCATCATTTGATCAATTTGGGGTACCACTGTGTGGCATGTTGCGAAATCATTTGAACAGTAGCTTCTGTACTTCAAATCACCGTTCTGATCGGCATATTTATTAAAGAAATGATAACCAATTATACCACTAGATGAATTAAGTACACTAAACGATCAGTTTTATGTGGATGTAACATTGTCCATACGAACATTTAAAGATTATCGCCATTCCATATATATATATATAACATATCCAAATTTGTAGTAAACGAGACTGAAAAAAATTAGGATCAACGACAATCTTGCTTGGTGATACCATGGCTTTAGTGCAATGAAATGCCAAAATGAATTTAAAAAAACACTGGTGTAGGAATTTTCTTTAAAAATTAAAGGACACTGATCACAGTTCAATTATATGGGCCGATAGCTCACAATTATTATATATTTGGTAGTTGCACTTGGAGAGTTTTCAGTATAATCAACTTATCACATGGCATGTACAGGCAATGTTATTTGCAATATAATGGAATTTAAGTTATCAAGTTTATACACACATTAGTACACAGAAGTAAAAATATTATATAAAAATAAAAAAAAAATAAAAAATATTTATTGTTTTTTAGCTGGCAAAATGGCATACATTTAAAACAATGTAGGAAATTTAATGTTCTATACCTATGAAAAAAACACAAGAAAGTTAAGACCAAGTTCTTCATAACCCTAATCCCTTTACCTTACCAATTCTTTTTTTTTTGCAGCGGTTTTTAATATTTCGTCCACAATCCTTTGTTTTTTTATTACGCTCTTTACTCTTTTTGGCATACTCTCTACCAAATTTTCATTGTGAGCAGATTGAATATTGACCCACTGCTCCTCTTTTCGCTCCCATAAGCTACTCTTTATTAGTATTGTTCCTTCTTCATTATGCCTTCTATTCTGATCAGTGGGCCAATATTCCACCAGGCACAACATCCCCACATCATTAAACTGCCACCTCCATGCTTCATGGTTTCTTGTACCTGATGCTTTTGAAGGGTATCATTTTGCCGATGCCAGAAGTATTCCTTCTCATCTGAGTCTCGTCCACCCATTTAACCCGTTTCCAACTATCGACACTCCAGTTCTTGTGCCCTTTACAGAACTTTAAACGCACTTTTACATTTTTTTCAGACAGTGCTTGTTTTCTCCGTTTGATAGATGCTACCAATCCTATCTTTTGCAGATCTCTTCTAGCTGTCCATTCACGCACGCTCTTATTGATCAATTTTGCTACTGTCTTTGGTGTCTTTAATCAATATTTATAGTTAGATCAATAAATGAACCAATAAATAAGGTAGAGTAAAACGTGCAAAATTGAATACAGAACGATTGTTGCAGCAATGTTTGCGTTTCTTTTTTTAATTTGTCGGCTAGTTATGTTCGTTGTCAGTCCGATCTCATTTCTGTCGACTTTCAAATTTCGTCCAAATTCTCGTACAGTAGTAATGCTCACACGTTGGTACATATTTTTCTCGTAGGTGTGAAATTCCAAGGTTACAAAACCAACTTCAAAAAATTTGGAATGTGTTCTTTAACGAATGGTGCTAAAGACATAATTCAGTTACAGCTGGAACTTCTTCTGCTAGTGAGACTGCGGTGTCAGTCATTAGTCCATGCACCAGCTAGGACGGTGAGCCCTTCTAGCTGGGACATGGACTAATCGCTGCATGAAAACCAATCTTTGTGAGGAAGAGAACGGAGTTAAAAGATAAAAACGACGGATGGTAGGCCTAAAGACGAACCTTTCTGAACGGAAAGAGTCTTTGACGGATTCGGGCTTTAGACGCATATGAAAAATGACGAAATCAGTGAAGTGAAGTTCAAGCAACCAGCAGAGCTTTTTTTGTGGGCTTTTTAAGGAACCCGTTGTTTTTCCGCTTCCATTTCAAATATGTGATCAAATACGTTTCTAGTTGATTTTTTGGCCTACCTCTAAATAGAGTGAAACAAGTCGTTACTATACACTCCGTTATAACGATGACGTCAGTCATTACTGCGTCGATGGTCCCAAGTTCTATATATATAGCTATATATATATAGCTTCATTACCGTCACCCGGCCTACAACATCTCTTGCAGAGAAAGAAGAACGTAACAATGCATACGTATTCACGACCTTATGTCGATAATAATAATAATTATAATCGGGTGGCGTGACAGTCCACAGGGGAACTACGGATTAGCTTGCTCATCAACTTCTCGTGTTGTGCGCGCCACTGTTCTCTCACGAGCAGAAGGCATCTACAGCTTTTTGTCGACTCCAAACGGTGAAGTTTGACCTTATGTCGATAAACCATTTAATTCCTTCGTCTCTGACTTCTTCCTTACAACCCTCGTGTCTTCTTTCCTGTATGGGGTCTTGCCCTCCTTTCCCACAACTAAACTTATGCTGAATGGTTATTTATCCAAGCAATTACCATAACGGTATGAAATGTCAGAAAAGAGTGTATTATATCAAAAATGAATTGGCAATGAAACTTTTAAATAACTGCCTTTCGCGACACTGGCCTTCACGTATATTGAGATTAACGTCTTCATTTTCCTTAACTTCCCACGTCTGCATGACTGTTAAGCACATTGGGACACTTTCCGACTGCAATGACCTCCACCACATACATATTTCACACCTCCTTCACACCTCACACACAAAAGCCCATTCAAATCATAAAATGTAAAACCTTACGACATAACAGAGACCGCAAGTAGCAACCATTATCGATGTGATCCCCGTTGAAATAACTTGAGTCCCGCTACAGCCCCGGGCTAGTCGTAAAACTTTAGGGAGCTATCGCTACTACCCAATCACCCCTCAGGCATACCAAATGAGTACCTTACACGACGTCTCCAACCGCAATCGCCTCAGACGGCTGTTCCGCCAATTTGAGTACTAAAGCTGCATGCGTTGTATCTCCGTCCTTCCTCCCACACCACACTCACGCAGCTCGTACATATGTAAATCCATTGGCGCCGAATATAAATCATGCGCTTATCTATTTATGGAGTCGTTTAGACTGCTTAATGCCACTTTACGACGACTTCGCCCTCCGTCCGCCCTCCGGTGGCGGCTGCTGTCATTTACTTAAACACTCAACGCCAATCCGTCCGTTCATCAGGAGCAGCACTGGGTCGGCCACAGCGGCAAATTCCGCCGAAGCATGTTTTCATTGTCGACGCTGTTGCAACAGGCGTCTGCAGTACGGTTCGACAGTTGACCTTTAAGGAATTCGACTGGGAGCTATCAGTGTCTGTTAATTTCTGTGATATGATACGGCGCGCCGCCGCTTTCCTCCAATTGACAGCGACGACCAGTTTCTCATTAATGCTGCTTCGACGGCACTCTCGGCCACGCTTGGAGAGCCATTGGAATTTGAGTAATTACCGCTGCGTGCAGTGGTTGCAAAAAAATGTATCTAATTGTTCAATTAAATTATGATCACTTGCGTTGGTTACGTCGTCGGCGAAACAACTTTTACCAGTCCCCAGCTGCAAGTGGGGGAGTGTGGAGTACAGCGGGAAAGTGAAAGTCCATTAATACCATTCGTAATTCCTTGGTGGTTGTGCGTGGCCTCCTAATCTGCCGAGAAGTCATTTTGATTGCGTAACAATGGCTGTGATTTGTCCAAGTGTCGATGGAATTCGAAATAAGGCGCCAGCTTCTGTTGGCGTTGTGATGGGAAAAGTTGCACCAACGCCTGTTGGATGAGAGATGACGTTAATTGACGATGGTATCTGCCTTGACATATGCTTCCGGTGATGAAAAAGACGAATGTCTGTACTTGACAGCAGTGGCATTGCGGTGACGGTAATTTCTGAGTGTGACCCAACGATGGATAGAGTCGTTAAATTGATACTAACGTGTGTCAGTGTCAAATTGTTGTTTTCTGAGGAGACAATAAAAAAATGAAAAATGACGGAGGGGTTTACTACGAGGCTCTGAAGAATGCTTTGACGTGGCAATGCTCAACTTTGAAATATGTCCACCTTAACTTAGCTTAGGAGACGACTTGTATGAACGACTTACCCAGACGACTAACGATATTAAGTCATCTGAAAAATCTCATCAAAGCCTCACCAACATTCCCAAACCTGAATTTCTGTAAAAATCTGTTGTCTGACTTAAAAGGTCGTGTCACACGCTACGATGCGCTCAAGATTGCCAGACAGGCGGACGCCAGGAATCCATAAAGAATGCCGCCCGGTTTTCTTCTTTCACCGAGAAGCCATAAAATGAGGAGCAAACTAAGACCAAAAAATCGATATCCTTCTCAGGCATTCCTTGCTGTGGTTCCACTTTCCAATTGACGTCTGCGTTGTGTGTCTGGGAAGGAGGCGACGACGACGGCGACGGTATGTTGTTGTTGACATCTACCCAAGACGCTCGCGCCAAGGACGAGAATCTTCCTTCAAATGATGCCATCACTTAATGTAATTGCCTGCCTTCAATTTACTGCCGAGCTGCATAGCTAATTTTAATTAATTAGTCACATGTTGGACACGATTTCAACAAGTAGTCCAACGATTAAGGACATACGCCTGCCGTTTGACCTTTTGCTGGTCGAGAAAGTGTGTAGCCTGTTGGACTTCCGCAGGTAGGTGGAAGCGAGAAAAAATTGCTTGTCATAAAGTAAGAGATTAATTAGACACCGAGACTAATGCGGTGAAATTCGGTGTAAACTTTAGTAGCTCACCACCTGCAGAGATGACAGTTCGGTGGAATGTGACAACCTCATTTGTTGCAGATTAATTCAACTGGTATTAAAGATAATCTGAGCAAAAAGACATAAGAAAAATGAAGTACCACACGGAAATTTGTCGGCTGATAAGCTGAACATAAAGGTGCTTAGCCCATATTACGCTGGGCGTTCAGTATATTTTCGGTATCGATATTAAGGAAAATGCAAATTCAATTTAAATTGTTTTTATTTTTCAATATGATCTCTCCTAACGTCAATGCATTTGTAACATCTTGAGATAAGCTTTTCTAAAAAGAATAAATTTCCTCTTTCTCTGCAAAATACCCATTTATTGCCGACTTGAGTTCTTTATCATTCGAAAATCTTTTTCCACGAAAACATTTTTTCAAATCCGGAAACAGAAAATAATCACTGAACTATAGGGTGGGTGTTGGATTTCTTCGAAACTACAATCTCTCGCAGCAACCTTGGAAACTCGAGCCGTTTGAACAGGACCGGTGTTATGAAGAAGCAACACACCTGCTGCGAGTTTGCCCCGTCTTTTCTTTTTAATTCTTCTTCGGATGGCGCTACAGTCCGGGGTGGACCTGGGCCTCAACCAACATGCCTCTCCAGCCAGCACGATCTCTTGCCAGCTGCCTCCATTTGCACACTCCAAGTTGGTTGAGATCCTTTTCCACTTGTGTGCGCCATCTCAGTCTAGGACGTCCTCTGTTGCGTTGTCCCTGTGGTTCGGATTCGAAAACTCTTAGGGTCGGAGCAGTGGTGTCCATACGCTCTACATGGCCTAGCCACCTTAAGCGTTGTATCCGTAGACGCTTGACTAGGCACATGCCGCTGTATAGCCCATACAGTTCGTGGTTGAATCTTCTCCTCCAGATGCCATTAACGCAAACAGGACCTTTTGGTCGCACGCAGAACTTTTCTCTCGAAGAGACCAATGGCTTCCTCATCCGCTTTTAGTACCGTCCAGGTTTCTGCGCCGTAAAGCAGGACTGGGATGATCAAGGTGTTGTACAAAGTCACTTTGGTCGTTCGATTGAGGGCATTATTACTCCAATGCCTCCTAAGCCTAAAGAAACAGCGATTGGCAAGAGTGATTCTGCGCTTGATTTCGGTACTGATGTTGTTGTCCCTATTCACCGCGGAGTCGAGATAGACGAAGTCCTTCAATACCTCGAAGTGTCTGCTGCCCATAGTGACGCTCTGTCCGAGACGTCAATGTTCTGCGTCCTTCTTCGATGACTTCGAGCATATACTTCGTTTTGCCCCCGTTTACCACCAGTCCCACTTCAGCCGCTTCCGCTCCAATACCAGCAAACGCCTCATTGATGGCTCGCTGAGTTCGGCCGATCACGTCAATGTCATCCGCATAAGCTAGTAGTTGAACGGACTTGTGGAAGATCATGCCTCTGATGTTGACGTGTGAGTTCCACACGATCCCCTCAAGAATGATGTTAAAGAAGTCGCATGACAGCGTGTCGGCTTGTCTAAATACTTTTTTAACACGAAGGTCTCGGTGAGTTCGCTACCTTGACGGAGCAGCGAGAATTCTCCATTGTAATCCTACACAATCTGACGAGTTTGGTAGGGATGCCAAAACTAGACATGGCACTGTATAGCTCGTCTCTATGCACGCTGTCATACGCGGCCTTGAAATCGACAAATAGATGGTGGGTGTCGATTTGTATTTCTTGGGACTTCTCCAGGATCTGCCGCAGTGTGAAGATCTGGTCGATTGTGGACTTCCCTGGCCTGAAACCACACTGATAAGGACCTATCAGGTTGTTGACGAACGGTTTCAGGCGCTCACACAGTACGGCAGAGAAAATCTTATATGCGATGTTAAGGAGACTGTTCCCTTGGTAGTTGGCGTAGTCGAAGGGGTCTCCTTTCTTGTGGACCGGACAAATGATGCTGAGATTCCACTCGTCGGGCATGCTTTCCTCCGACCATATCTCAAAGATGAGCTGGTGCATGCACCCAACCAGCTTATCCCCAGCTGCTTTAAATAGTCCGTCCGCTCCAGCAGCTTTGTTCGACTTTAGCTTGGATATTGCTATCTTCACCTCGTCTAAGTCGGGGGGACGGAATGCTTGTCTATCATCGTCCAAATTGAGTGGAACATTCTGCCTAACAGCGGGATTTGGGTCGTCACCGCCGTTTAGGAGTCTGCAGAAATGATCCTTCCAGATTCTCAGCACAGACTGCGATTCTACTACTAGTTGTCCATTTTGGTCCCGGCAGGCCTTGGTCCGAACCTTGTATCCTCCGGATAGCTGTTTCACCTTTCGGTAAAACTTTCGGACTTCATTCCTGCCATAGCACCTCTCCATTTCTTCGACCGCTCGCTTCTCGGGCTCTTTCTTTTTTCTTCTGAGAAGCCGGTTCTCTTCCCTTCTTCTCTGTTTGTAGAGCTCAAAAACAGCTCTCGTCGTTCAATGCAGCGTTGCCTTGCATGCTTCTTGTTTGGCTGCATGCGCCTGCCTGCACTCGTCGTCAAACCATGGGTTTCTCTTAGGTGGTGGCGTGAAACCCAGCACATCAGTGGTGACCTCTTTGATGGCTTCTTGATAACGTTTTCACTTGTCTTCTATTGTTTTGTGCAGGCAGCGTCGAACTTTGAGATAGTTTCAGGGAGAATTGATCTGTAAAGGCTCTAGCGATCGGCTGCGATTGTAGCCGATCGGTGACATCAAACCGTCTTGGCCTGTCTCGACTCCGTTGCTCTCTCGATATCCGGGTTCTTACCTTGGCTACAACAAGGTGATGATCCGAGTCGATGTTTGCACCTCGGAAGGTTCGGACATCGAGAATACTGGAGGAGTGTCTGACGTCGATCTGAACATGATCAGTCTGGTTGATGGCTCATTGATCAGGTGATCGCGAGGTACCTTTATGAATGTTGAGAGATTTCGCCCCGAGGTGAAGTCAACTAGCCTGAGTCCGTTTCCGGAGGTGTTGGCGTGCGGGCTGTGTGACTTTTTCTCTTCCCAGCTGAGCGTTGAAATCTCCTAGAACGATCTTGATGTCGTAGCTGGGGCATCGATCATATGTCCTTTCTAGGAGGTGATAGAAGTCCTCTTTACTGCTGTCATCTTTTTCCTCTGTCGGGGCGTGGGCGCATATGAGGCTTATATTCCCGAATTTAGCATTGATGCGGATTGTTATGAGGCGTTCGCTTATGTATTGGAAGCTTAAGACTTTTTGCCTAAGTCTGCCTCGAACAACAAAACCGCATCCAAATAAGCGTTTCCCTCTCTCCCTGTAGCAGTCGCCACTCACTCTTCTCTTGCCCGGCCCATCCCACCGCGTTTCCTGAATCGCGGTAATGTTTGCTTTATAGCAATCCAGGGCCTCCGCAAGTTCATCGGCTGCACGTGGTCTGCTTAGGGACCTCACATTCCACGTGCATATCTGTAAAGCATTATCCTTTTTTTCCTTTGAGTGGGTCGACAACAGTGTATCCATCTATATCCGAGGCATTCGGTTGGTTCGTAACTAGTATTTTTTTTATGTGGACGGGCAGTTACCCCGACGCACACCCCCAACCTGGAGGACCAGGCCCTTTTTTATACTTCTTGGGAGGAGGTCGCACTTATAGGTTTAGCAGGTTAAGTTCGGGTGAACAACAACCAGTACCCGGTGGCTACCAACGTGGAGGTAGAATAAGCAGAATTGGTGTGTGGAAGACAGTTACAACAGCTGGCCATCTCCAGGTTGATACCAATCAATGCCTTTTTTTTTTAATTTCCTGTCGCAAATTTTGCAAATTGGAAGCGAGGGATGTGGCGTTGATAGCTTCACCTTTTTTTGTGGTCAATGAGCAAGGTTCCCTTTAGTCCCAAAAAACTGTGGCCATTAACTTCCCGGCAAACGGAGTGACTTGGAACTTCTTCGGGGGGGTCTGTTCCTTTCTTATGCAGCTGCATTTATCTTGTTTGTTTTCAGTGTCATAGTGGTGAATCCATGTTTAGTCCCTAGTAACAATTCGATTCAAAACACCGTCCGCGTTGTCACTAAACATCTCCAAAAGCTCTGTACAGCATGCAATTCTCACTTTCTCTAATTCGTGGCACCCACCTTACAATGACCTTTGAAAAGTTAAGATGGTCATTAAGAGTGGCGTGAGCAGTAGCAGTTGAAAGCTCGGTAATCGCTGACATCATTTTCACCTTAATTCGGGCACCCTCAAGATGGTCCTAATGAGGATCCACAAAACGTATGCTTCAAACTCCATTTACAGCACTCTGGAAAGTTTTAATGGAGCACTACTAAACGAATGACTATTTTGTGATCTATGTATAATTGCTAGTCTGCCACTTTCCGAAAATCTGATGGTCCAGGTGGTAAGGAGGCCCTAAAATTATGTGTTGGGAGGTCTTCTGTTTATGGCGTCCTGGTGGCTGTAGTGAACTGACAAAATTGTGAGAATATCAAAAACCTTCCGTAATACCAAAAAGAGTTTCCAAAAACAAGTAGGTTAGATATTTTAGCGACATAAAATTATCGACCTTTAAGACGAGAAAGCTAACTACGATTAGCCCAGAATAATATGGTGCTTCTTCTTTTTCTTTTTCGTCTTATTCTTCTTTTTCACCTTTTTGTTCATCTTCTGATTATTCTTCTTTTTCTTCTTTTTCTTCTTCGTCATTTCTTCCTTCTTTTCGTGGGCCTCAACCAAATAGCCTCCTGTAACTGCATGTAGTTGTGCACTTGTGAAATGAAAACTGTAAAAGATTGAAAATTCTAGATTCCAAAATCTCGAAGTCCTCCGAAAAGCGAGGTAATGTTGAAATTTTAAAATGCCTTACATTCGAAATGGAAATAAATTGAAAAGCTAAAATTTTCAGTTTTTCTTTTTTTTGTGGTAGCGCTACAGTTCGTGGTATACATGTGCCTCAACCAACATGCCTCTTCAGCCAGCACGATTTTGCTGTGTGCAGTTGCACACTCCAAGTTGTTTAAGGACCTTCTCCACTTCTGTGCGCCACCTCAGCCTAGGCCATCCTCTGTTGCCTTGTCCCAATGGCCCGGATTCGAAGATTTTTCCGACCAGAGCAGTAGAATCCATACGCTCTACATGGTCTAGCGATCTTAAACATTGAATACGATGACGCTTAACTAAATGCATGCTGACGTACGGTTCTTAAAGTTCGTCATTGTATTTTACATGCCGTTGAAATGCACTTAACACAAACAGGACAAAAACAAAGAACTTTTCTCTCGAAAACACTAGGGGCTTCTTTTTCCGCCTTTAGCAACACCCAGGTTTCCGCAACAAGAAACAGGACTGGGATGATCAACTTGTTATATAAAGCAAGCTTTATCCATCAAGCTTTCTTACTAATTCCCTTTAAGACCGGAAGAAACACCGATTGGCAAAAGTGATCTTCGGTGCTGATGTTTCTGTGTTGGTAGACAAAGTCCTTGAGATACCTACTAACGTACCGTAAAAATCACTAACAAGGGCACTAATAAAACGAATGTATATTTAATGATGTCTACCTTAGTCGAAGTGACAGCCTGCCTATTGGCCGTATTCTGATGGCGAAGATGATCGGGAGTGACTCAAATTTTGCTTTGCAAGACCTCCGTTGATAGTATCTTGGTGGCTGTGGTCCATTCGTGAGAAAATCAAAAGTGTACAGTTATCCCAAGCAAGGCTTTTCAAAACTAGGACTAGGTAAGATATTTAAGCAATGTTGAACCTACTTTAAATTGAGAGACCTAACTACGATGAGCACAGAATGATAGACACCTAAGATAATGTACCAATCAAGGGAAGGATGGAAGTAACCGACGAGTACCCATTAGTCTTTATATCTCAGGTCATGTTACGATGGGGGTACTGTTCTTTTCGTGAGCTTTCTCAACATAGATTGTATTTGAATGTAGTTTCATTTCTGTCCAGAGGTCATTGACTCATTAGCCATCCCTTACCGAATTCAAACTCCAATCTTACCTTCAACATTTCAATTATATGCGACTTGGAGCATTAAAATGTGGCAAGAAGAATCTTTTTTCCAATGTAAAATAATTTTGTGATACCTTCAAATCACGAGTAAATTTCAATGAAGGACAAATATTTAATTTTAATTAAAAGCCCAAAGATCCAAAGTTAAGAAATTTTTAATTTTTTAAATTTTTAAAAAGAATTTAAGTGGCTTTGAATTTTCTTTACTTTATGATGTCCTTGGCAACTTAGGTCGTCTATATCTGACAAACCCTCTATCAAATGGAAGAACAGTCTCCAATATGTCACAAAATTCATTGAGACTATATAACCCTGACTTGAAGCCCTCGCACATCGACTCCCTCGATAGAATTGCGATGAAAAAAATGGATACATTGAACAGCAGCATCAAGATGAGGTTCATCGAGTTCAAAATCACCCAACCAAATGCATCACCGCAATCAGATCTTCTTCAGTTCCTCCAACCGCCCAGAAACACGAACCTATTGTGGCCATTGGTAATTTCCGTCTGTGTCCTGCGGCATTCTGCCACCCTGTCAACCAACCACTCGACAGCAGAGTACACAGAAAGGTGCGCTCGGAACACGTTGTCGGGTAATGTTTCCAACCCGTCGCATCCTAAGTGCCCCGATGGCAACTACTTCAGTGAGTTGTTCGACTGTTAAATTCGCCGAGGTAGACCAGAAGCATTTGCAATTCATCACATCCACTGAGGCGAGGAGCGTAAATCAAGGATTCGACAGAGAATCGGAAATTTATGAAAAGTGCCTCATCAGTTTGCAAGACAATGCTCGGAGGGAAGGACCACTAGCACGCACAAGTAGGGGATGATGTGACAAGCAGATAAAATCTCAGTCCGATGATCGTCGTGACGCGCTTCGTCAAAAATCGATCATTCAATGCGCAATTTGGGCGTTGCTCGCCACGCACTGAGGGGAAAAAGACATCGCCGGCTAGTGAACTGAGTTTCCTAAACAAGCTCACTCACCATAGCGTTGCTGACTCCTGGACTAGGAGACATTGTGCTTCTCGACGGGTATAAGGTTTCCCCATCTTCAGTGTTTGCAACCACGGCAGTGTTAATTTCAATATTTCACCCGAGACTGCAATGCAGAACAAAGGGTGCCTTCTTCCTGTTCTGCCACCTGATTTCATTTGTCTATCGGTCACAGCGGTGCTCACAGTGCGCGCAGACAATGGATATTGAATTTCTAATTATTAGCGTTAACAGCACTAATCGGGGTTGGGAGAAGCCTCATTCTAGCAGTGGACAATGGGACGCTGGATTTTGTGCGACATTCTTGACGGACACGATGATGGGCTGTCCAGCATGGGAAATGCAATATCGTGGCGGTGCACTTTGAGATATTCGATGTCGGCGTAGCGTGGGCATACAATGATACTCGGAGTGAACGACAGCAGACAGAGAAATAAGAACTTCCTTCAAGCTCATTTCCGTCTCCAATGTAATTCCGGATCCTTGGTTTGAATAAATTTAAAGAATCGTTGTGGCGGGGTGTATAAGTTCCACTTGCATTCCCAATTGCTTGGCTTAGGTTGTATTAGACCTGGACTAGGGTGCAGACATCCACTCTCGTATTCATTGAAATCCAGTCACTCGCACACCTCTGCTACTCTGGAGGGCACGATAGGGCATCCGCTTTCATTTTCAAATGTGGGAATCAAAGGATTCAGGGGATTCAAGCAGCGATACAATTTCCTTGCATAAGAAGTTCCCTCCTCGGGGCGAGTTCGAATGAGGCAGAATGAGATTCATGACTTGTATGAAGAACAACATGAAGTATGGATCCAAAGCATTTTCCCTGCTTGCAGCATGGTCCAAAAAACTCATTACTTTAAATTTAATGCAGTAAGAAGAAACTTAATAAAATGGAAATGAAAATGGAAAATGTCTGAACAGGAGTGTATGTTGATTTAATTTCTCTGTCGAAAGAAAACAGAATTTTCGGAAGAAAAAACCACCCGATTTCCAACAAGATGCAGGGCAAGATGAAAAGTGGGTTAAAGCATTATACTATTTTGCATGGAGTAAAATCATTATTCACTCTTTGTAAGAATGTGTTTCAAAGTTTAACAAATTATGAGTCTGACATTCTAAGTCTTTGACTAAGGACAGTATTGTCATAGTGGCTAAGTCTTTACTCCAGGAACAAACTGTTTTCTACACTTAATGTAGGGTAGTTAACTAACTTAAGCTATTTTAAAACTCTTCGCAGAGAAGAAATGTCTTCTACTCGTTGTTTATTTTTATATGGGTGGAAAAACATCTTTTGAGCTGCTGACAACACTCAAAGAGTTTTAACTGTCTAAGAAAGCTTCTAAAAGTTCGCCATTCGCAGTCGGCAAAAAACTGTAGGTCCCTTCTACTCGTAAGAGAACAATAGCGCGCACAACACGAGTAGTTGATGAGCGAGCTAGGCCCTGGTCCCCTGTGAACTATCGCGCTAATAATTGTTGGATGAATTGTTGTTATAGGAAAATGAAAAGTCGATTAAATATGAACTTTAAACTTTAGCGCAGACATTAATACAATCATGTATTTATTTCATGTGCAAATTAATACAAAATATTCTGCACTTCCCCAAACAAGGCCAAACTGACTTAATAACAATAATAATTGGAGCAAGCGACAGTTCACAGGGGGACCAGGACCTAGCATGCTCGTCAACTACTCGTGTTGTGCGCGCTACTGTTCTTTCTCGAGTAGAAGGAACCTACAGTTTTTTGCCGACTCCGAACGGCGACATTATTACTCTTTGAGTGTTGTCAGCAGCTCGAAAGAAGTGGTGCCGTGAAAAATTCGAGGTGTTCAGCCGGGAATCGAACCTGGACCTTCGGCGTGTGAGTGTCGCAATCTACCCACTATGCCACGGCGGCCACACAAACTGACTTAGCATTTCCTAATATTTTGTTAATGCGTAAAATACACACATAATCCTAAGCGCTGACATGTGGGAGTCTGTCAAGATCAACGCCATATGTATACAATAATTTCAAGCGAAAGGAAAAGTAATGCTTATCTCCTTTATTCCATTTATGAAAGCATGAGATTTTGGTGAAACATTTTGCCTCTTTTTTGGACAAACGTTTAAGAGCATTAAGAGCATTTTTGAAAATGTCTCGTTTTTTTCAACGAATTTTTTAAAGTTAACATGACGTTCAACAGTTACAGTCTGAAGTCAGCGCTTTCGGGGAAACCGGTTTGATACAGTATCATTGAGATAGAGGGAAATAGGGGTAAGTACGTTCTGATGGAGCTAATTATAACAAATTCAGTGAACAAGTCAGTTGATATTGATTCCATTCCTTCCAAGACATACTTACGATAAGTTTATTCTGACCAAATAAACATAATTTATTCACAAGCCACCTTTAAAATGTTTTCGTCGAAAGAAAATTAACCTAAAGAGATTGATGTTAAATTTGACGTACAATTTTTACAGCACAGCCACACTATTTCACACTCGTTGAAAGGGCAAAATGAAGAATTTCCTGTCAAAATTAAAGACAAAATCATAAGAAACTTTCTTTTTTTTTAAATATTTATTTCATATGCAAACCTGTTCATATACGGGAGTCCCAATTTATACATTATAATATATTCTATATATATATATTTAATATACATTATATTCTTATATTATATATTATATTATATCATATATTATAAAATAAAATAAAACTTTTTATTTTGGTTGGATAAAAAAGTTCCGTTCGATGATTCTCGAGAAGGTCGTGCGTTAGTTACAAGTCAACAACAGATGCACGATCTTCCAAAAGTCTGGACTTCGTCTATCTCGGCTATGCGATAAATATGGCCAACAACATCATCAAACGCAGAATCAGTCTTGCCAATCGCTTTTTCTTTGGGCTCAAGAGCCAATTGAGTAATAAGGCCCTCTTGCGAAGGACTTAGCTCGCTTTATATAACAGCTTGATCATCCCAGTCCTACTTTGTGGCGCGGAAACCTGCAGGTTTCTAAAAGTTTGCGTTGATGGCATCTGGAGGAGAAGATATAACGACGAACTCTATGGACTGTACAGCGACATGCGCCTGGTCAAGCGTCTTCGGATACAACGCTTAAGATAGCTAGGCCATGTGGAGGACATACCATGGACATCACTGTTCCGGCCCGAAAGTCTTCGAATCTAAGCCATTGGGACAACGCAAGAGAGAACGGACTAGACTAAGGTGGCGCACACAAGTGGAAAGGGACCTCAATCAACTTGGAGTAGGGAAGTGGAGGTAGCTCGCGGAAGATCGTGCTGGCTGGAGAGGCATGTGGGTTAAGGCCCGGGCTGTATAAGAAGAAGAATAAAAAAGTTTCTTAAAAAAGAACTGCAACAGCAAGGATGAAATTTAGTCAGTCACCAAACTATTTTAAAAAAAGCTTGATTTATGGGTGCCGTATGATTTGACGCAAAAAGAATCAATGCATATCGCAGGCTGTTGAAACGGAACGAACTCGACCCATTTTTGAAGAGGATGGTCATACGATACGACAATATCTAGCGAAAACGGTTGTGGTTGAAGGCACCACAAGCCGGAATTGACGGTCGGGAAGGTTTTGCTGTATATTTGGTGGGACTGGAAGGGAATCATCCGCTATAAGCTGCTTCCATATGGCCACGCGCTTAATTCTACCATCTATTCCGAACAACCGGGCCGCTTGATGCAGGCGCTGCAGGCAAAAGCGTCCAAATTGGCCAACAGGAAGGGTGACGTGTTCCACCAGGACAACGCCAGACCACACACTTCATTGATGACTCGTCAGAAACTACGGGATCTCGGATGGGAGGTTCTATCGCATCCACCATATAGCCGGGATATAGCGCCAAGGGAGTACCACATGTTCCTGCCCATGGCAAAGTGTGGTTCAACTGAAAAGAGTTCAACTGAAAAGAGGCTTGTGAAAATTTGCTGTCGGGGTTTTTCGAACAAAACGGTGTATATTTGAACTACATCCGATCACTGCAACACTTTTTATGGAGCATTGAATGGGGAGCAAAAAAGCGGAAGGGATATATTTGACAACCTTGCATTTAAACATTTGTTTTTTTTTCTCCTTTTTATTGAAGGTTGCACTGGAGTGCTCAGACTTAAAAACTGTTTCATTGTGCTACCAGGCGGCAACGCATATTTAAAGTAATTTCTTGTTCTTCCGGAGAAAACGCACCAATTGCTTCTGTGAAAAAGAGCCTGGGTCTTAAACACCTGATCCGAGTAATAGCGGGACATTGACAGTGTCTTTACTTTCTGTACAGGCGTCGCATAGGGTACCGCCACTAAGCCCAAAGGCGTTTAAGTGCTTAGCAAAGACGAAGTTACTTGTTTGTACGTACTACATGTTGTCTGCAATCTTTCTTATTTAGCGATAAAAGAAATAAATTATTGCTAACTTTGGGGAGCATGCATTTGGTTGGACCGTATGCTGCAAAGTCATGTCATATCTGGTTGTACTGTCGGGAGACCCAACCGTTTACGAAGGCCGTAACCAAGGATGCAAAACATTTCAGTATAAATGCACCTTCTCGAACAAAGCGTTACAATCAGCAGCTAAAACTACAGGGAACCCTATCTCTTAAAGGAAGAGTGTGAATTACAAATACTCGTTTCAGCTAACATCGACATTTTCAATGCGAAAGCCTAGACCTAGTGTTAAATTCTATGAGCAATAATCGAAAAATAACAGAGCCTCGGAAAAAATTAAAACCCCTCTGTGCCTGTAAACTACATTGATATGCACCTACGTTGATTTGGTTTGAAAACCAAAGAAACTCTGAACTCAAGACATTGTGTAGTGTACAACAAACTGCTAAGGACAAACGGCGTAGTAGATCGCCCCTCAGGGGCTACCGCCTGCGATAGAATACACTAAATAAGGAAATAAATTTTTTTTCGAACAACCGAAAACAGTTCCACTTACTCCCTAGCTTTATCTCCCCAATAGCTTAACTGACTCAAATTCTGTATTTTAAGTTGGGAGACATATTTTTGAGTGTGCGATGAAACACAAATAATTCCCAAATCACTCAAAATATAAAAAAAAACATAAATCTGATAAAATAATCGAATAAAATGAATCACATCCTCAAGGTTGTTTGCATTCAAAAACCAAAATATATCAAACCAGTCCTCAGCAATGATGTAGTATTGGATGCCATTCGATAGCCTCCTGCGTTCGAGAAACAATTTCAACCCGATGTCCGACGCACATGACAGATATGATAAATCACCGCATCAGTTCTTGCTTCCTCAGTTCCAAGGCTCCTCGCTCTTCAGCATAATGGATGCCCGAGGCCATTGCAGGGTTCAAATAACAAACACACGTTCACACATCGACACGTGTGCCAGTGGGTCAGTTTTTTAATAATCTGTTTACGATAAGAACCCGACATGACCCGCAGATGATGTCAACAAGCTCCTGGTTGAGACGTGGCCCACGGAACGAGCAATACGAACATAATGCAATTTCTATGGAATGCCATCTGCTTCCCACCCGTCCCATGGGTATAATAATGTGTCCCGAAACTGGGTTAGCACCATACACCACGCCAAAGTCAATATTATTTCAAAATTTGCAAATTCCACGCTTTGAATGTGTAATTTGCGATTTAGTCATGGTGGAGGGGATCTCCAGTGAAGGCGACGGCATTGCGGCTCATAACATTGGTTTGGGACTGCGTTTCAATTTGAGAATGGTAATTATGATACCCTTTCGACGCTCGGCTGAAGTGTGCAAAATTTTTCTCTTCCGCAAATCGGGGTGAACTTCGGTACGCACTTCGTCAATTTTCCGGACAGAAGGACAATTGTTCGATGAGGGGGTTGTACCTCAAAGGCGCATGCTAATGAAGCGTAATGGTTTGATTGTTAGCCAAATTATTGTTCGTCATTTCGTATGCGTGTACGCGTGTCTGAACACTTTTCTGGTTTGCGAGCGATTGGAAAAGGGTATTTCTATTATTCAAAGAGGTGGTTCCATTTGAGTTATTTCCAAATGGAAGGGATTTGCGTGCTGTGACCTATTTCAAACATTTTGAGCCGCTTTCCTTGTCAAATTTGCACAATTTACGACAGTCCTTTCTTTGATTTAGTCTTCATGTGCCACACAAAAGTCGTAAAAAGGCGGAAAATATGATCTGCCTGACGCAATAATTCGTTGTTCAAACAAAAACGCATGTCCTACATGTGTTTCGTCTCATTTCAGATGTTTGTTGGAATTCTCTTATCAATGCAACGGTCCGCTGCATACCTATACCGCGAATCCCTTCAAAATGTCCCTACCCCGAGGATACTTGGTATCTCTTCCGCAGGGACACACGCATTACAAACGCACACCCTACAACAAAGTATGACACTCAAATGCCGAAAAACCCCCCAAGCGTATTTCCGACTGATGTCTTACTCAAAACTGATGCCGACCCTGCGCCGAGGAGTCCTAAACAAACCAATCAGCCACAGTAATTGCACACGACCGATACACAGTCACAACGGGGCAACGGAGACCTGTGCAAATAATCAGAAACTAACCAGCCACACAAAGGATTTGTAATTACACAGTTCTGCTTTTGTTCCAGACCGACTCGGCGGGTTATTGCTGTGAATTAGGACCTTTTGTGAACAGAAGCGTGAATTCTGCGGTGCATTAGCTGCCCGGTCACCATCTGCACGGCCAGTCAGTGTGTGTGCGTGATGACCACTGGTCAGCACAGCACGTTGGATGGATCATCGCTTTTGGGCACACGCCAAAGCCCATTACTTAATTTCAGTTCCCCCGTTTAATATTTTTTTGGCTTCCACGGCGGAGCACACACGCACAGCTGTCAATAAGTCACCCCCTTCTGCATTGTGACCCTGTCAACGGGATGTCCAAGTGAATGCGCGCCAGTGTGCTCGCCGCCGTAATCCTTTGGCGCGTGCACCCATATTTCGCGATTAGCCCAATTGTTGGAAATCAATTTACCGTGAAGTTTCACAATAAATGCTCGTGGCGTGCCGCTCACAACAATGAAATCCAATCAAATTCAGTTTATTTTGTTTTTCGTCAGTTTTTCGTTATTTTTGTGGCAAAAAAAAAATCTCCCTCCTACCTGGATTTGGGTGTTTTTCTTCCTTTTTTGCAGTGATTTCCCCCAGTTTCCATGCGTTACATAATAGGAAGTGTATTGACTCCCTTCGGCAGCAGCAGTTCAGTGGCGGGTCGATGCCATGAAAGATTAAGAGTTTATCGCATGAGTTGTTGAAACTGCTCGTTACGGTGTGATGAATGCGGACTGCGGATTGAATGGGTAATCCTTTTCTGGTGTCCTTTGTGGCATTCGTTCTCGATAAAATCATTTGTATTCGAGTGCGATGTCGGATTTGCTTTACTTTGTGATCGATTGTTGAGGCGAATGCAATTCTCAATTAAGCTTCGGCTTTAAGTTGAGACTCAGGCGAGCGCCGATTTAGCGAATGTGGAAGAATTTTGTGACTTTTTTGTAGGATTAGTTTCCTTGCAGAATGGTTTTAGTGGTTTTATCAGCGGTGTACATAAAAATTGTCACAATTTGGCAGTTAATCGGCCAGGGAAGCATTGGGAAGTCTGAATGCAAAGAAAAGACTTGGAGTTCTGCTCATTAATCCCCACAACCTAGTCTATTGACAAAGAATTGGTGAGCAGCACAATCTATTTAAGGAATAAGGAAGGTGATACAACGCAGTGCCATCGAACGATTGATATAATAAAAAAAACTTTCCAGACAATTGCAGCAGTCAAATGAGATGAGTATTTTCAAAAGCGAATACGCTGTCAACGTGTTAAGTGATCACTTGATATCCACTGGCGCTACACTGACAAGCAATACCTCACCGTTCAAATATCAAATCGTTACTGCGTCACAAGCATTTATCATTTCAGCTGCAAATACAGTCATCAGTAGTCGATCGATAAACTGCTTACCCCAGAGCGATGATAGATGATGTCCAAATGAAGCTGTGACACCTCTCGGAGGCGCGTGGCTCCAGAGCGAGGGGTTCAATCTGCCACCCGGCAGACGAGTTTGCATTGTAATGCGTTTTCCGCATCGACGGACAAACGCAATCAATCTTTTATTTTTTAGAAGCGGATGCACACTTCACAAGTCATTATAAATGCCAGCGGATGACAAAGGGTTTTGTGGATGCCGTTTCGATTAATATGGAAATTTCGTTACATCCGAGGGTTGCCGGCTCGAGTGGTGTGTTTGTGGTGTGCTCGCTGTGAAGCAAACCCCCTCACCCCTTGCAGACGGGATTTTACGTCTAGTCATAAAAGTTGAATGGATTTTTAATTTCGGTCTTTAATTGTTTATCGGTTAGTATGTGTTGGAGGAATTTACTTGGAGAACAACATTCGCTGGAATTCAAACATGTGTATGACGGAGTGGAAATCTGTAATCTTTGACCTTGCTGGTTTTATTTGGCTTTCGTCCAACGTTGCAGCAAAGTTTTACAGATCTTTTATGGATTTTCACTCCGACCTTATAGGCGGAAAACAGACTTTTCTGAACGAAGCCAAACATTAAAATAAAACTGGCGTCAGACTAGACGTATTAACTTTGTGGATGCAAGCGTTTCATGGATTGTGCGGGTGGCTTCCGAAAAACGATTGTCGTTGTATGAGTTTGGGATGATTTCGTTCGCACTGGTAAACCAACGTTCAGAAATAGAAAATCAAGAGAAGAATGTGTCTCAAGTCACGTGTCATGTGTCCGCAAGAGAAGAAGTGTCTGTTAAGAATCAATGAAACACCAAATTTTCTCATAACAAATTGTTGTGATTTTGTGTTAATTAAAACTATTAATACAGTACTTTATTTACCTGACTTCGAGAAATGTATGTTTCGATTGGATAACCAAATGTTTGCCTAAGTGATATCTAAGAGTCATCTTCGACGGTGTAGATGTTTCTTTAGGGATGAGGCGCTTCCAACTCCAAAGAATATTACCAAATTCTTCAAGATATAATGCTCAGTTTTTATACCGCTGCACACTGAATATATTTTCTGAAATGTTTTCTGATATGCATACACTCACAAAAGTATACATACGGCATGAATTATCAATATTTTTCTTAAAAGAAACGCAAAACTTGAAATATTTCCACTAATATTATTTATTCACATTAAAAAAATAATAATAAAACAAAGTAAAACATAATTCATAACAAAACTTAAAAATAATACACTGTTTTTCATTTTTTAACACTTTGGAGCTCTCACAAAAGTATTCATACTCCCAATAAATATTAGATTTTCCATTGTTTTTATTAGTATTATTTATACTAGTATTTTTTATACTTGACAACATAATGCCTAAGTCAAAGGAAATAACATTGGAAATTCGCAAGATCGTTTTAAAATATAAAAATGATGGAAATTTACCGAAGTCAACGGTTCAGACAATAATAAATTTCAACAACACCGGTACTTCTGAAAGTAAGCCACGCTCAGGACGTCCCCGGAAACTGGATAAAAGAATGCAGAGGCAAATTGTTCGATCTATGATTGAAAATCCGAAACAGAGCGTTGTTAAACTTACAAAAGATATTGGAAATGAATACGGAGTATCTGTTAGTGCAGAAACGGTTCGTCGTTGTTTACAAGAAGAGGATCTCCGTTGCAGAGTGGTAAGAAAAAAACCGTTCTCAAGGGAGGTAAACAATGCAAAACGATTAGCATATGCCTAGAAATATCATAACGTCCATCTTACAGACCCTTCGTTTTGGGAACGAGTCATTTTCACCGACGAATGCAAATTTAACTTTTTTGCTGGTGATGGCCGCGTTAAAGTATGGAGAAAAAAGAACACCGAGCTTGAACCAAAATATCTTGTTCCTTCCGTAAAACATGGAGGTGGATCTGTCATGGTATGGGGAGCAATGGCAGCAAGTGTCGTTGGTGTTTTAAGGTTTATAAATGGAATAATGGATAAGCATATGTACATAGACATTTTGAAAGATTGTTACCTTCCGAGCGTTGAAAAACTACAATTAACGGGCAAAGATATACTATTACAAGATGATGATCCTAAGCACTTATTCGGTTTAGTAAGGGAATGGCTGCTCTATAATATCAAAAATAAACTGGAACATCCACCACAATCTCCTGACTTAAATGCCATAGAACACTTATGGGATCATTTATAACAACAAGTTCGGAATAAGCGAGTAACATCAATTTCAATGCTAAATTCAGTTCTGACTGAGGAATGGATATAATATAAGCCCAGAAATTACTCATAAATTAGCGTTTTCCATGCCTTCCCGTTTATCTGCAGTTACTAAAGCCAAAGGAGGCCATACTTCTCATTAATAGTCTAACCATTCTTATATTTTTAGTTTTTATCCGGCCCGAAAAGTCTTTCAATCAGAGCCAATGGACATCAGAGCTATTGGGGCAATGTAACAGAGGACGGCTTCGGCTAAGATGGCACACACAAGTGGAGAAGGACCTTAAGCAACTTGGAGTGCGCAATGGAGGCAGCTAGCGGAATATCGTGCTGGCTGGTTGAGGTTGAGGCCCAGGTCCACCCCGGATTGTAGCCCACAACAAGAAGAAGAATAAGAAAGACCAACAGACGAAGAACGGAGATGTCATGCTTGGGAAAATGCTGTTTGGGTCTACTTTAATCCCGGATGCGAATAAAATATTATAATAATAATTAAATGGGCGGCATTCCACAGAGTGACCAGGGCCGTGGTGCTGTGAAAAATTTGAGGTGTTCAGCCGAGATCGAACCTGGAACTTTGGCGTGTGAGTGTCACATTGTACCCACTACGCCACGGCGGCCACAAAATATATTAGCCTTAAACAACTCAAAGCGGTTAAGGGACTGTTTGGAAATGTTCGATGTAAATTAAATTTTTTTATAATTCGCACACTCTAAAGGAATTATTTGGTAGCCTTGGTAGGTAGGTTAAGGTGGCTGATGAATGCACCTAGTCCCATACGGGACCATTGTGCTACCACACCATGTGGGAAGAACCTAGAACCAGCTGGTGCCGATAATAAAGTTAAAAATGGGAGGGGTTTTATTGAGGTCATGTAGGCCGTTGAGGAAATAGCTTCCAAAGTGCTTGTGTCTGAGGCGCGAGAGCGCCGGGCATGTGCATAACAGGTGTAGGAGAGTTTCGTGTAGGAGTTTCTGATTCTTCCTCATCCTTGCAGCTTCTGCAAAAATCGTTTGAGGGAGCCCCCAGCCTGATAGCATGCTCACCGATTAGATATTGCCCGGCTATGGCTCCCATGACGAGGCTTATATCTGATCTTTTGAGCGATAGTAGCAGTCTTAAGCGTTTGGGTTCAAGAGAGGGCCACTCCTCCTTGGAGACGCGACAAAGGTTTTGGTTAGACCACCTTTGATTAGTCTGATGGATCGCGTTCAAGTGCAGTTCTAACTTGCATGTGGCGAGAGGGTATACCGAGGTGTTCGTGTTCCTGAAGTAGTGGTTGCGTTGTGGCAAGCCTGGCCAATTCGTCTGCTTGACAGTTGCCCGGAATGTCTCTGTAATCTGGCACCCAGCACAGCCGTATATTGAACTGCTAAGCCATCTCATCTAAGGATGTGCGGCAGTTCATGACCGTCTTGGAATTTGTTGAGACAGATTCCAGGGCCATGAGTGCTGTCTAACTATCCGTAAGAATAAGGATATAAACTGAGGATATTCTATTCCTCTTCAGCCAAGACACGAAGCACTGTGTATGGCCATTACTTCAGCTTGGAACACGCTACAGTGATTGGGAAGTCTGAATTTCAGACTAAGGTTCAGATCCTCAGAGTAGACTCCGCAACCAACGCCTTCGTTTGTTTTTGATCCATTGGTGTAGATGCACGTAGCGTCGGCAACTCATTGTGGGTTAGCCGACTACACGTCTCGCTCAGGGATCATAGTGCGGAAATTTTGTGTCAAAAAGACCTTCGGCTCCGCATAGTCAAGGTTTTGTAACACAAAGTTTACTCTTTAAAGGATTCTTGAGTGTCCGTGGGATACGTTCCATTGTGATGAGGAGATCAGTCTTATGGCTGTATTAGCCGCCGCCTGTTGGGCAAACAGATACATGGGCATAAAGTTGAGAATGGTGTCCAATGCATCTGATGGGGTGGTTCTTAGAGCACCGCGGGTACATATGGAGGCCAGTCGCTGAACTTTTCTGATAGTGTTATAGTGGGAGGCTGTGTCTAGTGCAGGTCACCAAACTGCAACGCCATATAGTAGAATACGGCGCACCACAGCCGTGTAGTTCCAGGCCATCATATGCGGATGCTTACCCCATCTAGACCCAATAGCCCTTCTGCACATATAGAGTGCAGTCGTGGCTTCGCGGGCGCGTTCGGCAACATTTCCCTTCCAGCCGAGTTTCCTGTCCAGCGTAAGTCCTAGGAACTTGGCTGTCTCGGAAAAAGGGCATTGCTGGCCGCTGATGGTCGGTGGGTCAACATGGGGAGCTTTGTATTTCCTGATGAAGAGGACTAGTTCTGTTTTTTTTTGGCATTGATGCTTAGTCCATTTTTGCTCGTCCACTTTGAAAGGAGCGAAAGACCTTTTTGCATAAGGCCCCCAAGTACCGAGAGATATATGCCAGAGAGCGCAATGTTCCTATTGCTATCGTCCGCAAATGCTATCACCTTGCAGCCCTCACCTTTCAGAAGTAGCGACAGTTTGTGGACTACTATATTCCATATAAGAGGGGAGAGGACTCAAAATTGGTAGCCTTAGTTGACAGGAATTAAGTTGCAGCGCGGGTTGAAGGTATAGAGAAAGAGAAGGAAAGGAGGACCCGGCGAACATTGGTTTGAAACGCCTGTTAATTGTAATGAAAGGGATAAATTGTGCTAGAAAGAGCATTCTATTGCCGTTTGGAGCATCTGAAGAACTAGTCTCTAAACTAAGACGTACATCCGAATTTGGGTTTAAGTGTGAATGGGTGGGCATTCCTAGCGAGGCGAATACTCCGGATAAATTCTTGAGAGGAAGAAATACAACTGGCTAATTCCTTAATATATTTTTTATGGGAACAGCGCTAAAGACACAACATTTCGTCCATGTTCTAGCTTCTTTTTATTAATAAATTTTATCGCCCACTGTTGAATTTTACCTAGAAGGTGCAGAAAGGTAGATAGATAGGAGCGTTGTACTCAAGCTTTGGCCGGATGTTCGCCTTGTATGTACATTGCTTCCAGATCAAAAGGAGTAAAATATGTCATGCGTCGCTTTAAGAAACCTAGACATTTGGCAGCATTTTTGGCGATCGCGAATATGTGATCGTTCCAACTTAGAGTTGAGTTTCAACAACGGAAGTTCGGTTTCAACAACGCAAGAGCCATTCATGAGCAATGGCTGGTTATTTTGGGATCGCTTGGGTGACGGTAGACAGCACTGGCTTTTGAAAGCGTTAACTGTCACTCTATTCTTTTAATTCCAATCAATTATACTGTCAAGATCGAAATTTAATGAGCTTAACATATGCTGCCGAAGAAGAGGGTCGAGAGCCAAGGGACGAATATGAAAAGCTAAGAGTACTGTCATCAGCGAAGAAGTGAATTGGACTAGTGACAAAATTGGACTAGAGTGTCGGAGCCACCTCTTTCGAGTTCTTGACAGCACTCAAATAGTAATAACTGTCTAAGAAAAAGCTTCTCAAACTTCGCCGTTCGGATTTTGCAAAAACATGGAGGTTTCTTCTACTCGTGAGAGAACAGTAGAGCGCACATGCATGTAGTTGATGAGCAAGCTAGGCTTTGGTCCACCTGTGAACTGTCGTATCATACAATTATTGTAATTATTATTATTAGATTTGAGCCCATCCAATACAACTTGGATTGAACGGTTCGAAAGGTAATATCCTAATCCATTGTAATAGGGTAACATCGTCGACAAAAGCCCTCATTTTCGACAAATGAGAGCGAAATATCAAGCGTCACGATCTTGCTTTTTCCTACATTGTGTGCAGAGATTGGTTCTATTTCGCGGCAAGATAAATCGAATCACCAGTTGATCTGATGTTACAGAATCCGTACTGCCGGTAATTAAGAAGCTTTATGGTTTTAAAATATTTTATAAGCTGACGATTTATTAGCATTTCCATAACCTGGGTTGGCAGGAGGTGGGTAACGGGCTCGACAAATGCTTTGTTTGTTTACTCGGGAAGAGCCCTAAAGGTGGAAAAGTTTACGCAGTGGATTTGGCAAAGTAGAAGAACATCTCTGCAGAAGAACAGGAAGTATTACATCCGGACCAAAAAATTGTGCACACTTAGATCTTTAAGTTCTCTTGGAATTGTACCAGTGAGAAAATAGATTTGCCCCATGGAGAAATTCACGCTCTCAAGTACAGGCGAAGACAGAGCATAATCTGGTAGAATTGACCTGCTAACAGCTGGAATATTATTGCACACGGCGGAAATTTTTACGTTCTCAAAAAAACCAAAATATTCACAAGACAAGAGGATTCTACCTTTTACTCTGGAGCTTTGGAACTTCTCAGCTAAGTCGAGCCACATTACAACTAATTAAATCATGATGTTTGCCAGTTTGGAAAACTCCTTAGGACTTGTATGGATCCTTACTAGACTTTGTTCTCTTGTAAGGCGTCTCGCTTAGAAAACAAGTTTCTTAACTTCACTGCACTTGCCCTGCACCTTTCGGAATCAAACAATTTTTTTTTTAAATCCAAGATTTTGATCTCAAATCCATTTGTGTCAATTATCTTAGATCTCTTTGGTTTTAAAATAATATCTTGTACCAATGGAATATTGCAATTTTTTGAAATCAAATAAAATTTTATTTGACGCCGACGTTTTTAACAAAGGTAAGTAATTGAGTTTCGTTTATTGTAAAACAGTATTACACTTTTAATCTACAAGAATGTAATTGATCTGTGATGCGATTCTCAATTTAAATTGTGTTCAATTTCGACCTAAAGTAGTAGCAGCATTTTCACTCTTTGATTGCCAAAATTTCTTTGCGGCATCACCCATGTTGTTCCGGGTACAAGCAAAACTCAAAAACCATTAATTCTCCATAAATATGTTTTACAAAAACGTGTAAGCCCCTTGCACTCGTTAGAAAACAACAACACACGCGCGGTAGTTATTTCCTGAGGAAGCTAGGGCCTGGTCCCCTTTTTGACTGTAGCGCCATTGAAAGTCCACTTTGCATTAAATGAATTCTTGGAAACCTACTCTGATCACACTTTTAAAATCGGTCGACCAAACACTTTTAATGCACAGACCATATTGAATGGAATGACTGTCGTTCTGATTCCCTAAAACGAGGATGGGAATAAAGCGCAAACGAACTTATGGTATGTTAAGCTTTTCAATACAAGAAAAACAAAAAGTAATGCCTTTCTTGGTCTACCCCTGCATAAAGAAATCTCAACAGTCTCAAAAGGTTAAAAGCATCCACGACTACAAATGGCATAGACAATGATTCCTATCGCAAAGCGGTCACTTAAGGGGCCTCCCGCTTGAATTTGAACAATCCGCCCTTCCTTATCTTTGGCTACATGAAAGTTCCCACTCTCCAGTGCTATCAATCTATTAAATCCATTTCGGAGAAGAGATACTAATGCTTAAAGACTGCTTCGCACGCACACTCTGTAGCAAAGCGAAGACGCCCCACCGAAGATGATCTACTGAAAGTGTGTACCATCAAAAACGAGTTTGTTTATTGACAGATAAAATCACAAGACTTTGCTAATGGCCTGGCAAAAGGCCATCATTTCAAAATTAATTGCTCGCCAGTCCATTACAGCACCTGCAACTGATGTGTTACACAATCCGACGGAACACACACAACCATCGGTGTGTCCCGCGGCACGAGCCGCTCTCGAGAGGACCCACTCGGCAGCGACAATGCAGCAAGTTTAATCCATCGTTAATGTGCTCGCTCGTATCTGGCGTGAAATAGATTCTCATTACCACATTCACCGCTCGCAACGATACGAACGCGAATCCCCATAAAGTAGCAGGTACCGCATGTGATTGTGGCTTCGCACGCAACCCGCCTTCAAGTGCAATCACAGGCGTCCGTGTGAAGGTGGTTTATCTTCGCAAAGACTAAGTGCCTGCTATAGGCACACCAGGTTACTGGCCACTGACTGCTGCTCCACCCCGGGCAAACCAGTATCAACATATGTTTCCGATGGCAAACGTTCTGGAGCTGGCTGACAAATTAGGTGCCAGCTTATGGCCATTTGCGGAAATTGAGGTAATGGGTGAACCACTCTCGTTCAACTTCAACAGGTTGCATCAGCTTAGACTGTCAGCGCTCTCATGGCTATTTAACGGTTAATTTGTATGATTAGCACTTTAATGATTTACGTGCGTTGACGCGGTGCACATGCATGGAGCGCAATAACGAGCGGTCCCCAAAGACAGCTCTCGGTGCGTGGCTACCTACAAAACTGCCGTCCGAATCGGTTTATCGACTGTGGTGACGTTTTCCACTGTGCGACCATCGGTGGAATGAGAAATGGGGGATTGGATGCTAATTGGCAGCACTAATCGCCTGCCGCGCACAAACAAAACTGCATTGCAACTGATTTAATCTGACGGGCACTAATCGGCCGTCAGCTTGCGTCTTCGGCACTGCTGACTGAAGAGGAAGGGGCCTAATTACTGGATGGCATGCTCGTATGTTGCGGCCCTAAAGGACAGCATGAGATCTAATTGCGTTGAGACAAACGTCAAATTAATTGAATTGCACGAGATGACAAATGGGGTCTATGCAGATGCTTGCCACTGGAGGGGTTCGCCGATGTGCTCCGCTTTACATGAGTAATGGCATCGCCCCATTGGGGAGCTTGGGACAAATTAAACACATTTGATTTGGAGACTGGCCCTAAATGAATTACCATTTGAAAGGCATGGTGGTGGGATAACTTGCGACTGTTTGAACGATGAACCAACGGAAGATGGGAGTTTCGTGCTAGAGACTCAATTGCATATCAAATGAATTTCTTGTTTAGTTGCCGGGACATGAAGCAGTTTGTCGACCAATTAATTCACATAATTTCAGTCTGTGGTGGCTGGTGATGCTTTAACGTGACTTATGTGACGTGCTTGATATTCTCATTTTAGAAACTTCGAATGCTGACAGATGAGAGCAAAATTTAATGAACTTTATAATGGCTTTGTCAAGAAGTTGATATACGACGAATTTTGTTCTGCACAACTTTTAACAAGGTCTCAAACTAAAGTTACAAGGTTTATTTAAGGCTCTTGAAGTGAGGATACGATGGACAACAAATAGGCTAATGGTTAATGAAACACAAATCTGTACATCAATCGAATGGCTTCCAATAATAAGTAATTAATAATTGGTTGCCGCTACATCCCACACGTGGACCAGGGCTTAGCTTACTCAATAACTACTCTGCTTGCTACGGTTCTCTGTAGAAGGGACCTACAGTTTTTTGCCGACTCCGAACGCCGAAGTTTGAGAAGCAGTTCTTAGGCAGTTAATACTCTTTATGTCAGCAGCTCAAAAGAGGCGGTGGACCTTCGACGTGCGAGTGTCGCACTCTACACTACGCCACGGCCGCCACTTGGTTCCAAATTCTTTCTATTCTGGTATATTGCGGCCTTTCTTCATCCGTATGAAATATTTGAAGGCGTACAACCGTTGAATATGAATCCTATATTTTAACTTAATCAATTCGTTCTGCAAAACTTTTATGAAAAAGTGATAAGTGGGCTGTAATCGACAGTGGCATCTGTGTTTTCTAATGGCATCAAATGCACATCAGTATCGAAATCAAACGCAGAATCACTCTTGTCAATCGCTGTTTCTTTGGGCTCAAGAGGCAATTGAGTAACAAGGCCCTCTTTCGAAGGCTTGTGCTCGCTTTACATAACAGCGTGATCATCCCAGTCCTACTTTATGGCCCGGAAACATGAACGTTACTAAAAGCAAGAGAAAATATTTGCGTGCGATACTTAACGACTAACTCCAGGGGCTGTACAGCGACATGCGCCTGGTCAAGCGTCTTCGGATGCAATGCTTAAGATGGCTAGTTCATGTAGAGCGTATGGACATCGACTCCGGCCCGAAAAGCCTTCGAATCTGAGCCATTGGGACAACGCAACAGAGGACGACCTACACTAAGGTGGCGCACACAAGTGGAAAGGGACCTCAATCAACTTGGAGTGCGGAACTGGAGGCAGCTGGCGAAAGATCGTGCTGGCTGGAGAGACATGTGGGTTTAGGCCCAAGCCCACCCCGGACTGTAGCGCTATAAGAAGAAGAAGAAATGCTCATCTTGTTTTATTCAAGTCAAACACCTCTCTTAACTAGAAATACCTCCGCTAGACGCATACAATTAATCTAAGTAAACAAACAGGACCAGTAAGTAAGTCAATTAAAACAATAAATCGAATGTGGAGTCGACATTCTTTAGCTCGCTAATTACAATTCCGCCTATTTTTGTTAAAATACCGTTTTTTCAAAGGTTGGGGAAAACTGCTCTGGGGCCAGGCAGTAGTGCATATTTAAAGGAATTTTGTATTCGTCCGGAGAAAATGCACTTAGCTCTTCTGTGGGTTCCCTCTGGGTTTTACGTTTCCACCACATCAGCGCCAAACAACGGGCTTTTGATCCGAGTAATGGCTGGACATTGACAGAGGAAGTACTCTGCAGTGTCCTAACCTTCTCTCCAGGCAGCGCATAGGATACCATCGCTGAGCACTTAAGTTTACTTGAGTTAAAGTCCCTCATTTGTACACTAACAAGTCGTCTGCAATCTTTCCTACCTAGGGGTAACAGAAGAGCCACGGATTTCTTGCTGACGTTTGCGAGCATTCACTTGGTCAGCCTGCATATTGAACAGTCATGCCATCTCTGGTTGTGCTGTCGAGGGAACCAATCGTCGACGCGCAGTCCCAAGCTGGCTTCAGGCCCTGTGAGTGTCCCTTTGGCTCCTTGCCTAGCTACTTCATCGGCAATCTCGTTTTCTATGATTCTGTGGTGTCCCAAGACCCAGGGCAGGTAGCGAATGACACAAGTATGCCGAGCAAATTAGGGATAGTCTTAGGTCTTAAGCACAGCTTGACTGTTGCTACGAATGCAGATACTTCGCCTCTTCGACCTTTTCTTCACAATATAGTTTGTGGTCAATAGGATCGCAAATTTTTTCATTTGGAAGACCGACGCGATGTAACATAAAGAGGTGTGAAGCCTAGTGTTGTCGTTTTCCACGAGGGCCCCATCCCTCCAACATCTTGGAGCCGTTCGTGACAATCCGATTGCTTTCTCTTCTTTGCTCAGTTTCTCGTCATAACTAATCCTGGACGAAGAGATAGTCGACTTTGTATAAACGACGCAACTGGTTTGTTTGTGCCCTTTCATGTCTAGGAGACTAGTGTCATAGGAGTCATCGAAGACCATTCCTATTTACTCTGGAGATTGCCCTGATTGTGCATCACATAATGTGGATAAATATCTTGTGTATCGGCTTCCTTTAATATCTTTCACATGGATATCGATTAAAGGGAACTCTGAGTTAACAGATCCTCGGGTGAATGCTCTTTAAGAACTGATCCTCGTGTCAATCTTCTCTCTAGACGAAGTCAACATACAGCGGCTTGCTTTTCATCCCGCCTTCGGCAATAAACAGTAACCGTCAATGGAATCGAAAAAGAGCACCAAGTCATTAGCCATGCACCATTAGTCAAGTACACGCTCACATTTGTTTAGTTCCCTCTGCCCAGGCAGTTGACAAGTCATCAATGAAGCATAAAATTAAAAAGAAACATGCATCCAACATTTCACGAACCTTACTTATCCTGCGCCACAAATAACCCAGGAAATAGTAGACCCTATTAAAATTTAAACAAAAGGACATGCCTTGCGCTCGATGAGAACATTTCTTTAATCTTTAGCGGAGGAAAAAAACAACAAGAATGAAGTTGCAATTCGTACATGTCACAGACAGATAATTGGAAATCCCATCAAAACGAAATTACGTGGAAAGCATTACATCCTTCTGGAGGAAATTACTTGTTCCGACGGCAGCATGACTCTTCCCCGACATCCCATCGTCCTATTGTTGCGCAGTATTGCGGCGAACTTCTTCTCCCCTTTCGAAGGGAAATTGATTACCTGTCAGGAGTTTGGCGATGTGGCATTGCTGTTCCCATACATTCAATTCACTTTCAGTAAATCGATTTCACAGAAGTCGGTCAGTGGATTGGTGGTTTTTTTTTCGGAATATTTTAAGAGGATTAATATTGAGAGGTTTTTAAGGAAGGGAAAGTGAGTGTTAAGCGCTCGCTAAGTATGCAAAAATTCAATATGAATTTGTGCTCCGAGGGAGTCACCATTTCAACTCATTCTACGTCTGACTTTTGCTGCAATAATTATAAGAGTTGTCGCCGACGTCAACGAGGCGCTTCATTTGATTAGTCATGTCAGCCATTCAAAGTGAAACATATTTTCGTGTGACAGTGACATGACATGTGTCGGGAGAGAAGTAAAGTTTGTGTGAGACAAAAATGAATCAAACATGGGACCACCAACTGCAGCAATAGCAAATTTCAATCGGTCGGGGTTCAGTTGGAATCGTTGAGGGAAAGGATGCTTCCATTATTAAGTAAAATTCGTTTGGATTCAGCATTGTTTTGCAAACGCGTTGTAATTTAACGATAATTAAAGCGGATCTTCACACCACTGAGATCTGCGTAAAACATACATGAAAGTCAGTCGAGATGTAATTAACGCTAGATATTCCGGACAATTTTAAATGTTTTTGGTATTTCAATTTGAAGTTGCTACTACGTGCACATTCTTTTCGTATTGGTATCATGACTTTTCTAGTTATTGGTAGAGAATAAATGTTACAAAGTGAATATTCTTGAATATATAAGGTTGTCAAATATGTCCCTTCCGCTTTTTTGCTCTTCATTCAATGCTTCATAAAAAGTGTTGCAGTGATCGGATTTAGTTCAAATATGTGCCGTTTTGTACGACAATCCTTTTCCATTTAGACGGCAACTTCATAATACCCCCCTACGTAGCAGCCCCCCACTTTATTTGCGAAGAACTCGGAGAGCCACTTTTCACAAGCCTCTTTTGAGTACAACTTCACACCACCAAGGGCGTACACCATGGACAGGAACAGGTTGTAGTCACCTGGCGCTATGTCCGGGCTATATGGTGGATGCGATGAAAACTCCCATCCGAGCTCCCGTAGGTTCTGACGAGTCATCAACGAAGTGTGTGGTCTGGCGCTGACCTGGTGGAACACTACACCCTTCCTGTTGGGCAATTCTGAATGCTTTTGGTCGATCGCCTGCTTCCAGCGGTCCAGTTGTTCGCAGTAGATGGTAGAATTAAGCGTCTGGACATATTGGAGCAGCTCATAGTGGATGATTCCCTTCCAATCCCAGCAAACACACAGCAAAAACTTGCTGGCCGTTAATCCCGGCTTGGCCACTGTTTGGGACGATTCACCGGCCTTCAATCACTACCGCTTTCGCTTGATATTGTCGTATCGTGTGCCATTCGCTGGCGTACAGTGAGGGTAGCCTTTATACCGAAAACTGGTAAAGGAGACAACTCACTCGCCAAAAACTTCAGGCCTATCAGTCTCACCTCCTTCATGCTAAAATGCTTGGAGAGGCTGGTCAAACTGCACATGCGCAAAACGCTCTGCGATCACACCCTCTATCTCAAATGCAACATGCCTACCAGCGCGGAAAATCTTGCGAGACAGCACTTCAAAATCTCGTTGGTAGAATTGAAAGTGCACTTGACAGGAAAGACTACGCACTGGGCATTTTCATCGAGATAGAGGGCGCTTTCGACAATGCGACTTTTAATGGCATGTGTAACGCGGCCAGGAATCACGGCGTAGAGGAATCATTGGTGTTGTGGATAAGAGCAATGCTAATGAACAGGACTATAATCGCGGAGGCGGAGCGTGACAAGTTTATAATGTCGGAGGTTAACAAGGGCTGCCCCCAGGCGGGGTCCTGTCTCCCCTCCTATGGTCCATGCTGGTTGATTCTCTGCTTTCCGTTTTGAATAGTTCTATCACCTATGCCCAGGCTTATGCAGACGATTTAGCCGTATTGGTTACCGGACCATGTCTTGCGGCCGTCAGCGCACGCGAACATGCGGCTCTTGACACGATCGATAGCTGGTGTACCAGGAATGGGCTTACCGTCAACCCTCTTAAAACTGAGGTTGTTCTCTTTACGACAAGGAGGAATGTGACTGGTTTGACTCAACTGGTACTTAAAGGTGTCAATATTCCAATGAAGCCAAATATCTAGGTGTTATCCTGGACAGTAAACTTCTCTGGAAAAGACACATTGAGACGAAAACCTCCAAGGCGCTGTCAGTCTTCTGGCAATGCAAGGGAGTTTTCGGCAAAACCTGGGGTCTATCACCCAAAAGATCCGTTTGGATCTATACGGCAATGATAAGACCACTCCTCTCTTATGCATCAGTCGTTTGGAGGAACAAGCTTTCGCGCAAATACGTGACTGCCCCGTTCACCAAGTTTCAAAGAACAGTTTGTCTCGGCTGCACGATGGTCTTCCAGGCGGAAGCCTTCGCGATCCTAATGGCCACCAACTACATTTGAAGAATAGGTGGAAGGGAAGAAGTATCTGCGTCTGCAGCGACAGTCAAGCTGTGCTCAAGGCCTTACTCAACCCTTTAACCACTTCCAAAATAGTTCAGGAATGCAAGTCTTCCCTCAATTCGGTCGGCAGGCTGAATTCGATAAGACTTGTCTGGGTCCCTGGTCATCACGGGATCCTGGGAAACGAAACTGCCGATAATCCCGAACCCGCCTTAAGATTATCCGCGTCCCTGGTCAGGGCCTCCGTCGATGGTTGGGTATCCGTACAGCACAACCAGAGATGGCGTGACTCTCCAGGATGCAGGGTGACCAAGAGTATGCTCCCAAACGGCTGCAAGAAATCCGCTTCTTTTCTGCTATCTCTAGACAGAAACGAGTGCACAAGACTTGTTGGCGTATTAACGGGAAACTTTATCTTCGCTATGCACCTGAGTCGGCTTGGGCTTAGTGATGTCACACTCTGCGACGCCTTTAGAGAAGGTGAAGACACTTCAGAGCACTTTCTCTGTCAGTGTCCTGCCTTCGCTCGTATCAGGTGGCGGTTATTTGGCGCTGATGTGGTGGGAACTGAAAACCTAAGTTCTATATCATAGAAGCGCATCTTGGGTTTTCTTCGGAAAACCAAGAAAGTACATTAAATGAAGGTTACTGCCTGGTAGGACAATGGACCAGTATTTGAGTCTGAGTGCTCCAGTGTAGTTGATCCCAACCTCCAACAACAAAAAAAAAAAAATGACCATCCGCTTCAAAAATGGGTCGAGTTCGTTCCGTTTTAGCAGCATATCGTAGGCGTTGATTCGGTCCAGAAGTTTTTTTTTGCTTCAAATCTTGTGGCACCCAAACATCAACCATTTTTTGTATTAAGCCTTCTGCAGATGGTTTAAAATGGTTTGGTGACTAACTCCCATCTCCTGGGCGATATCATGAGATGCCACATGCCGGTCTAACTCGATGATTTTTATGATTCTATCGGTATTCGTCGTCACAGATCTTCCGCCGGCTGGCTTATCCATGGTGTCGTTTTCACTGGCTCTGAATCGTCGAAATCATTCTCCAAAGTATTCAGTCCAGGAAACCTGTGGCATAATTTACCAACTTTGCAATGGCGGCCACAAAACCTTTCGTTTACGTCCATGAAAAAACAACATATCCAATCGCTGATGCTGTCTGTGAATGTAGAAAATGATTTTCAATGATGGGACACGTTTGAGAAATAATTAAGTAGCACAAAACAATTCCCGACTAAAATTATTTTTCAAAAATTTCAACGTCTTCGAGGTGATTGGACTATTATCGCCAACAACAAAACACGACGCTAATTCCGCTAAAGCGAAATAGCATTCCCTCTTTTAAAACTTGAACCTCACACTCCAATTTGATATGGTATCGTCGCCCAGTAAGCTCTGATTAAGATTGTCTTGCGTGTCTAAAATTTGAACGCGCTAATAAACCTTATCTCCGGAAGAGAACGCGAAACTTTACGTTTCCCGTCAAAACACTTTAACACACGCCATCCGCGCCTGAAAGCATTTCCGCGTTTTAAGCCTTGACCCATGCAATGTAACCTCCTTTGCCTCCACAATGTCCAATTTCCGTTTTCTTAATTTCTCTCAACAAACATTGAAACGCGAAACATTTTTTTCGCTTCCGTCGAAACCTCAGTACCCAAGCGGTTCTATTTCGGGTGAATTACGTCGTCGTTTTGTCAACGCAATTAATTTCTTCTTCATACACCTTAACGCACATAAAGCAATTTTAATTGAGGAAGCGTTTAGTCGCCGTGGAGGACGAGTACAAAAACATTTAATTAAGAAAGTTTTTGCTCGCCGAAAAGTTCCAGGAATACACAGGACACCTGCGAAAATGTCGAATTCAATAAACGCGTGTAGGCGGTTAAATTTCACTTAATTGGATTCGGACAGTGGCGTTGAAGCCTGAGGACATCACGTTACGCGGAGGACCGTCCGGACCGCTCTAATGAGGGTCACAGGCTCCAGTGAAATTTGTTTAAGAGCGAATTGATTTCGGCTCTGTTTTTGGATCCCCTTGGGCAGCACAGGAGTCTGGTGCTTGCAGTGATGGACGTTTGATTGCGATAATTTGGGGCGCATTTGCGGCACAGATTTAGGGACATTTCTGAGTGCTCTCTTAATTATTTATTTGTCCTTAATGAATCATTTGGGTCTTCCGTAGAAGTCCTCGGAACTGTAGTGCCGTGGAACAAAGTTGACATTTTGGCATTGAAATTAATGGTCAAAAAAGACGTCACGAAATTGACGAAATCGCGTTCACGTTCAATAATAAAGCTAAATTCCTTATGCACGTTAGGAAGACAATCCTTTCCTAAGCCAAATAAATCTGATTGTCAACACGTGCAATGTCCTACCGTCGGTTTTCCTATTTTCTTTTATTCATTGATACAGATCGCCGTGTAGAGACAAAAGCAAATCATAAGAAACACCGGCCAGGTACTGCCTCAAATAGCAATCAACACGTTCCTGGACATTCTCCCCTTCCCACATCCATGCCAAACACCACCCGGACTGTTTAACAATTCATCATCAGCCACCTTTCAAATGAGATGTCATACATGCACGACCTCGTGCGGCGGATCAGAACCGAAATCCACTAAAACGAAATATCTAGCACAAGGTCACCGAAGACAATTGCTGGATTCAGGACATGTTTGTACACGGTATATGAATCGAGCAGATGCATCGACTGCGGACAATGGAACTCACCATGCGTGGAAGAGTTCTCGTCCTTTAATGGACTTTAAATGGTATCCTTCATAGTCCCCCAGACACGTTCTCGTTGTTGTCCTTTTCCTGGCCACGAATAATTGTCGGGTCATTATCACACTCGCGGTGGCTGTGTTTTTAGTGAAATGTGGACTGAGTTGGAATAGCAAGTCATTTAATTAGACAATTAGACCTTCGAGTGGTATTGACACAATTTTTGTGGTCCACACTTAACTATGGGTTTTAATCGTTGCTGGTTAGGCCTGGTGGGGCAAATTTGGCGACTTTCTCATCTAAGCCGACTTAATCCCGATTTTGAATTATAGTCGGTACAATACCATTATGATAAGTGAAAGCAGCGATCGAGGAGCGTTCGGTTCCTAACTAGCCCACATATGATGGATCTGATCAAAACTGCACGCCTTTAAGATTGTATTGCGATGGAATTTTTGCTCAATTACATTCCACAGAGTCTTCGGACTCTTATAGTATTTTCTAAGAATTGAGGAACGCAATTTTCATTGCAAGAAATCGAAATATCGGGAATAGTCCGCAGAGAAAGTAGGGTAGAAGCGACGTAAGGTTTCTCCTTGACTCCGTGCAAGCTTTCAACGAGACGCTAAGCAAGCTTCACCTAAAGAAGTAAGGGAAGGAAGGAAGGCTCACAAAACTTACACTCCACCACTCTTCACGTGATTTCTCTGGCAAGTACGAAGGTAGTTGTGTCATTAGCCTTTGTTTCTCCAGGAGGGACCCTTCCTTGCTGTAGTTCACTGATACATAGAGATCTGTTCAAAATAATAAGAAAAGTGTAAATTAGAATATTTTTCATGGCTTATATCAAATGTTTGAAACCTAACACGTAAAATGGTAAATAAATGTTTTTTTGAGGATTTTTTATGTTTCATATGCATATGTAATTTTATCACTAAGTGATTGAAGTTACTCCCAAATACATTTTTCAAAATAATAAGGAAATTCAGAGTAAACATTCGTTTTACAAGAAAGTAATAATACGAAAGTAACATTTTTATTAGGGTACATATATGTACTTCTATTTCACATAGAGATTGTGTAGATTAATGTCCCGAACGACCGCTCTTTTTTTATAGCACAGCACTTATTTGGCCTGCCATGGCGTAGTGGGTAGAGTGCGACGCTCACACGCCGAAGGGTCTAGGTTCGATTTCCTGCTCAACATCAATTTTTCGAATTTTACACGGCACCACCTCTTTCGGGCTGCTGACAACACTCAAAGAGTAATAAAGAAAAAGCTTCTCAAATTTCGCCGTTCGGAGTCGGCAATAAACTGTAGGTCCCTTCTACTCGTGAGAGAACAGTAGCGCGAATTACGTACAAGGTAGCTCAACAAATTATTAAATCGCACGATGGCACTTTTGCATTAGCAGAATGCCAGAAAGCAGAAACCCAAACCCAAAATCGAACGTCAAATGCTTGGCTGAGCAATTCTTTAATATAAAACCAACCGAAATTCAAAAATCGGTTGGATTATTTGTTGGATACCCAAGTGTGCAGCCACACAGCGGCACAAGTTGCATTTTACTGAAGAATAAAAAGCATTTCTTAGGAGTGTGCAGCCTAGCTGAAGACAGCGGCACTCAATAAAAGACTTGTAGTCCTTTTTATTTCTCTTTTAAAATTTCCAACAGATAATTTAAGTCGCTCACAACACGAGTAGTTGATGAGCAAGCTAGTCCCTGGTCCCGCTGTGGTATGTCGCGCCAAACAATTATTATTACTTATTTGGCCTGACATAAACTATAAACGTTTCTGAAACATAATCAAGGAAATGACATTTCAATGTTTCTCAATTTCCGTCCAAAGGTGAGTTTTATTATGGAACGTTTGTGTAGTCAAATATTTTTTTCAGTTCCGCCCACAAATTCTCGACTGGATTGAGATCTGGGGACTGACACGGCCGTGGTGATACCAACACCTGATGGTCCCTTAACCAAGCACTCACTTATTTCGATGAGTGCTTGGGATCGTTGTCATGTTGGAGGTGCCATCACCTTCAACGTATGGTAGCATCATGAAATATCACTATAAACTTCTTTAGTCATGAAGACTTTTGTTTGAAAAATGTGTCCAACATCGAACCAAGAAAAACAGCCCCGCACCATGACGCTTCCACCTGCATGTTGGTTGAATCGGTAGTGGAACTCTTTTCGCTGAGGCCGTCGAAAGTTTCTACAACTGTCAGAACCAAACAGATTTATTTTGGTTTCATCACTCCAGAGAACATTACGAAACATTTCCTTGGAATTGCTTCCGAAACTTAAAGCCAACCCTTTTCTTGCTTTTACATTCCTTTCAGTCAGCAACGGAACTTTGCGAGTGATCTTTCCTGGTAGTTGATTTTTTAGCAATATCGGCAGAACGTTGAGGTACTGATTTTGTTGTTTAATTCTGCTGCAATTGCCTTGGATGATATACAGGGATTCTTTGTGGCTAGTATCACTTTACGGGAATTATGAGTGGTAGTCGTTTTTTTTGGTTACCTCGTGTTTCGTGTTGGAAAGTGCATTGGAAACAAAATTAATCGATCTTCCAAACTCGTTGGCATTAAATTTTAATTTCTTTCCCTGTTGTCTGTGTTTCTTGATGATATGGCTTTCTTTTTCAGAACAATGCCTATTACGGCCCATTTTGTATTAATTCTACAGAAGTATTTGTAGAATTCACTGCAGTTCTTGCATACAGCAAGCATACACAACAAACAGAAACAAATACCTTTGAACTCATTTTGAATAAAGATATCAAGGATAAAAAAAGTGTTTTCTTGAGTGTTCAAAATAATAGGGAATTTTATATTATTTTGAACACTAAAGAAAACAATTTTTCAGCATTTGGCACTAATGCACCACTTACGTAAATGATTAGCTGACATTATGTGCATTCATAGTAAAGGCAATGCAGCTATGAAAATAACTGTAACGCATACAAATGCGAAAAGTTAAAACAATTGTAAATTAGTAGAAATACAGTCGATTCCGCTTAACTGAACTACGCTTTACTGAACAAATCGGTTAACTGAAACACAAGACCTGGCACGGAGCATTTTTTCATAATTTGCATACAAATTACTCCGCTAAACTGAAACCCACTTAACTTGGTTAACTAAAAAAAATGTCAACAAAAATTATAAATTTATACTGAAACAACTCCGCATAACTCAAATACAATAAGTGATTGCGCCTATTAATAAAATCATATGTATTTCCTCTCACCGTGTTCAGTTCATTAACTTATTTTTTCTCTCCAGAACATTCACTTCATCTTTCATTTTTAATACCAAAACAACACTTCGTATCCGGCTGTTGGAAAACTATATTAAAATGTTTTCACAAAAGGTAAAAGAAGTAAAGGAAAAATAAAGGATATATTTTCTTATGAATAGGCAACATTTCAGAGATTTGGATTTGGGAGAAAGTGCCCTGGACTATAATTACAAATCAAATTACACATTTTGAAAAGGATTGATGCGGGAGAATCAAAGAAAAACATATGTGCTGTAGTTGGCTGAAGTGCATCATTGACAAGAAATATTCATAATAAGGAAGCTATTTTAAGCGTGACAGCACAAAATCAAAATTTATTAAAGAAGGGAATATACAAATATTTATGTTTTCTTTTTTAGTGGATGAATTGTTTTTATTTTTATGTGTTGTTAATTTTTTTTTCAATTTTCGGACGGAACAAGGGAAATTGTTTTTCAATTATCACATTTCCGGTTAAATGATTTTTTTTTTTCAGTTATCCGAAGTATGCTTAACTGAATATATCGCTTAAGTGAAAAGCAAAAAATTGGTCAAATCAATGTTTGACTTAAGCGCAGTCGACTGTATCGATTATGGGTGATCATCCCTACTATTCTGAACTGCTGTTTATACTAAGAAAAAAAGGGAAAGAGCGGTCCCATCTGGTACAGCACCGATATTTTTAAAAACAGATTATTAGTGAACATCCTTTACACAAGAGATTTTAGAAAAGAATTAAAATCTTGATGCAGATTCTCGTCGACTCCGAATGGTGCGTCTGGACTGGAACTTGTTCTTCTTTGTAAAAATGTCTTTTTCACCGAAAGGTGCAAACTTTTACGGAGACACTATAAACGCCTAAAGTGGAAGGCTACTCGCGAAAAATCTTTTCACCATTCCTTCAAAGTTCTCTTTGGTTGCTACGAAGATATGAGTTCTTACAAGAGGCTGGTTTATACATAGAAAAGAAAAGGGCTAAGAGCGGTCCTCTCTGGTACATCACCAATATTTTTAAAACACATTATTTGTTAACATCCTTTAGACGAGAAAATTTAGAAAGAATTATTATCTTGATACATATTCTCGTCGATTCCGAATAGTAGGTCTGGAGTGAAACTTGTTCTTCTTTGTAAAAAATTTTTTTTCACCGAAAGGTGCAAGCTTTTACAGAGACATTATAAACATCTAAAGTGGAAGGCTACTCGCAAAAAAATCTCTTAACCATTCCTTCAAAGTTGTCACTGGTTGCCACGAAGACATGTGTTCCTACAAGAGGCTGGTATATACAAAGAAAAGAAAAAGGCTAAGAGCGGTCCCCTGTGGTACATCACCAATATTCTTAAAACCATATTATGAGTTAGCGCCCTTTACATGAATTTTGGAAAAAAGGATAATTATCTTGAACTTTATCAATTTTTCCTGACAAGGTTGGGAAAATATGAATGTCAAACTATTTTCGAAACCTTATCATGGACATAAGAAGTAGGAAAAAATGTCTTAAATAAATGTTGTTTCGTCACGACCTAGCAAACTAAAACAAAAAAGAAATTGAAATCGAACTTTGCGTTACTCTTGTTTTTCTTCAGAATTTATTAAGTATTGTTTACCTACTGACAAGAAGGGTATACTGGGAACAAAAAAATTCGTTTAGGTCTGTAAGTTATTTTCAAACTGAGGTTTCCACTAAGCCCAAAACTTGCCATCCATATTTTGACTTCAATTACGACTTCCATATTACAAATAAGTGCACGCGCCTTGCAAACAAACGATAAGACGTGTGTACCTCTCAACTAAGTGCTCGACCATTAAACCTATGCCACATTCTCCTTGAAACCATTGAGACCACACCACTTCTCGTTCGGACACATATATTCTTCCTTAAGAAGGAGGCCCACCTTATCTAAATATTCATAAAATAAATAAGAACGAAATGCTGGCTCTCACACTCACATCTCATAAATATGAGTCAAGGTTCGAATTTCGGGCCGCGTGTTAATTAAAAGATCTTAACATTAATCCAGCATATGGTAACGACGTCACAATGACAGCTACTTGTCATAAGTCACAGCTAATGACAGATTCATGAGATTTCAGACAGACGTATAGTGAATGTGATGGGTATCCGAGCGCCCTGATGCTCACATAACCGGCATGCGGCGTTCAGCTTTCACACTCTTTTAGTGGCATAAGCGCCCAGGGAAGCGAACATTGATTCATTTTCATATTTCTTAACACTAATCCATCATCTGGCAAGTTCGACGAGACGGAAAATGGAATAAAACACATTCCCCTCAGCACGGCAATGATCATCACTCTTATCCAACACATGCTCCGCACATCCATAAATATTACTCATAACCGAAATCATTTAAATTAACTCAACCCTGGGGTAGGTAGGCATCGCGTCCCTTCATAAAGTGTTTCAACGCCTCAATTAGGGAAGCCTCAGCCAAATGTTTGCCCGAGGATATCCTTTTCTTGGCTCATTTTGATGAAGGTCACTTTCCGATAAGTCAGGCAGTCACACTGTGGGGGTGCTGGCAGCGACGACGGTGGATAACAGATGTGCCATCTGAAAGATTTGAAGAATCACTAATGCTATTCAAAGGCGACCCTAGTATCCGTTCATTAACAAATCGTCTTAGGCAGACGATTGAATAAACTCATAACGAGTCATGTTTACATGGCATGCGTTCATGTTGACATAGGTACTGGCAAGTCATGGAAGTTTGACATCAGAAGTTCTTTTTTAGACTAGAACCAGATTACTGCCCCAAGACAACCTGTGTTACGCCTTCTATCGGCCCAAGTGAAAACAGTTTGCACACAGCAAACCGAGAATTCGCCACATAATTGGTTATGCACCCATCATCACTCTAACAGAAACATTCCACTCCACATAACTCGATCTATTTCAGAAGCACGCATCCGCCTTCTCACTCAACCCGACTGCATGCATTTTCGCATTCTATGCCAACCACACTCACGGTTGTTGGCTTCCTCCAAACTACATTCCCACACACGTCTTCCCATCTCACAGCTCATAAATTTCGCACTAGAATCAGTCTCACTCAATTAGCACTCCCCATCGTCCGCATCCGCGGAAGTGTCCATCAACTGCATGCGATACAGACCGTCGTGGTAGCACAAAGTGGGAATCTCGAAATTCATCCATTCACATCTCTGAACCGCGAATTGATTTTACCAAGAGCTTCTCCCAGACACTTGAACTCTACTCTCCGGGGTCTCCATCTCCTTCTCGTATTCCATCGGCAATGGTCCAGAATGTGGGTCAATCGCGGAGCTATTAGCATATGTCGCGAGTATCTCCATTCGAATCAGTAGCAAAAGTCACTGTAACGAGTTGTAACGGGCCGCAGCGAGTTTCCATTCGAATTGTGATTTATAGACTATAGCCCATTATAGGGTATCGACTTGCGACAGTGCGCTAATAGAGTCGTTTCTTTGGCATTTGTCCACCTGACAGGGGAGTTATGTAAAAATCGGGCTCGAAATTCGGTGAAATGAATTTGCATATCAATCGGGCGACACGTAAGCCTGCGAGAATGTGAGCCAACCGAGTCTAATGCGTGACATCACGCCTGTACTGTTGTGGTTCTAATCCTTTCAGTTCGCGTTAACGCGGTGGTCTGGCCACATGAAAGTCTGATTCATGTGAATAGACTCACACGCGCTAGGCAATCGCGTCGAGATCCTATGCACTTATGGAGTGGATGTACGTTTCAATCGCATTCACACAGCCAGAACGCGACGGTGTTTGTTTGTGGATTTCTTGAATTACTTCCATTTCTAGAGCGGCTTGCGTAAGTGAATTTAATTAGACAAAAGTCGGTCGTGGTTGACCGAGCGGATATGGCAAGTTACGCAAGCTCACCGTACCGGCGTGATGTTGACGCTAATCATTGTGGAAGAGGTGCCGTCGGCCGATGACTGCTGGTGTTTGAAAATTAGTGTGCAGAGAAACTGAAGCGCAGTGTGATACCATGAAATGTGGTCAACGAACATTGTTACCAGAAAATTTCGACAGCTAAGTTTAAGTCTATGAATTTTGCAAAAAATACTCATCAACGTGCTTAACTTAATTTCTGAGAGAAGCAATATTGTCCCCCTCTGACACACACGACTCACCCCGACTTTTAATGTACACGGCCCAAGCCGTGTGGGAACGGGGCTAAGCTTGCCCATCGACAACTCGTGTTGAGTGCGCCGAAGTTCTCTCACGAGTAGAAGAGACCTCCAGTTTTTTGCCGATTCCGAACGGCGAACTTTGAGAAACTTTTTTAGAAAATTATTACTCTTTGAATGTCATTACCAGCTCTAAAGGAGTGGTGCCGTGAAAAATTCGAGGTGTCCAGCTAGGAATCGAACCCAGATTTTCGGCGTGTAAACGTCTCACCCTTCCCACTACGCCACGGCCACTTTCAATGTACAAGCTATATTTTAAAAAGTGTCGACCACAGAAAGGAGCCTTGGGGAGCTCCATCATGAGGCTTAAATCAGTCTATATCGCAAAGGGAGTTACAGTCACACATAAAAGTGTTACTTCCTCTTTTGTACATCTTCACAATTGAATGCATCTGCGGCGCGTGTTGTTTCACTGAGCAATGCTAAAACTTCGTCAGTCTAGACAAAATATTCTCCCTTCAACTTACATATAGCAAAGCTACTCCTTGCATATGGTATATGGACTGCTAACGAACCACAAAGACTATATGCCACTACGGCCATAGCGTCATTTATGAAACTACCTTGCTACGAACTCGCGAAATACATTGGACGAGTACTGAAAAACATCACGAATGATTCGCAATATAAAGTTAAAAACTTCTTTGAATTCGTAGAGAAACCAAAACATATAAAATTGGACAATGACGAATTGTTAATTTCACACAACACCGTACCACTCTTCACGAGCATCCCAACAAATCTCGCTATAAACATGGTAACAAAGCGTTGGTCAGCCATAAGCCACCAAATAAGACTCAGCCAGAAGAAATTTATCGACGTTTTAGAATTCTGTCTGAAAGAAAACAACTATCTGCAGATAGGACAGGATATACAAAGAAGTGCATGGCATGCCAATGGGCAACCCACTATCGCCAACCATTGCAGATTTGGTGTCAGGTGGATTTCTTGATGACTATTTTTGCAAGACAGACCGAAGGCAATTTTCAAGTATGTCGATGATATACACAACAAAGTGAATAATTTGCTTTCGACTTTAAATAAACAACACGAGAAGATACAGTTTACTGTAGAATAGGAAAAACAAAAGGTCACCGCATTTCTCGACGTAAAAATCTACACAAAGATGGACTATCTTTGCTTTGACTGGCACCAAGAGGACACAACATCAGGAAGGCTGGTGAACTTCAAATCCAACCAGGCTAACATATTGATCAACACAGCGGCGAATTTGAAAACTGCTTGGAATAAATGACTACATTTCATCCGAAAAACGAGAGTACTGTGAGAGATATTCTGATAATAAATTGCTAATCAGACAAACTTACCAGGTTGCTTATACGGCTCCACAAGATAATTAACAACATTTTTTTAGGCCTTTACTATTTACCATTTCCAAATATCTAGCTGCACAAATTTCTTCTTCATTGTTCAAATCTATATTCTTGTCTCCCATCACTAGAAGTTTGTGCTTTTTGTTGAAAGAATTTAATTGAATTTCTATTTCCTCCGTAAAGTTGTAGCGATTAATGTTTGTTGGTGTTTAAATCCCTAAGAGGGTAAGCCTTTTGTTGTTTATTTTTGTTTGAATCTGTATGTTTTCTTAGTTCGTTGAACTATACTCTTTCCTTTCATACCGAATTTCTTTCGTAACATACAGACCATTTCCACCGCCACGTCTATTTGATCTATTTAGAAATTCTGCATTACAATCATCTAATTGGTAGAAACAATTTTCTTAATCGCAAATATTAGTTTCCACCAATATAATGCACTTTATATATTTAATTATATTATTGATGCTACATACAAAGTCATTCCAATGTTTTCTAAGTGATCGAATATTCATGTACAGACAGAAGGAGTCCAAAGCTTTTAAAACACAAATATGTATGTCAGTGAACATGCTACATACACTCAATTCTCTTTTTATGCGGTTTTGAAGTTATGCGATTTTTCCTGAGAATCTAATTCTGATTTTTTTGTACAAGATTTTGAAGTTATGTGTTGTTTTTCTATAGTATTTTGTATGGGATTCCCCTTTTTAAATATTTCTTCTATACAGAGCAAGCAAACAATAGTTACATATGCTCAATGATATTTGTGTAAGAATGAATTATCACTTGTGCATTTCTGGGTATTAAGAACTTCATAAAGAATTACGGAAAGATTCGCAAAGCTTAAAAACTGATTTTCTTATCAAATCAGGAGAACCTTCAGCAGGCGAAACTTACGTTGAATCTATTGATGCAGTAGCAATCTCGTCACAAAATGAACTGACTGTCTATTCCAGTGATGAAAATGATTTCGCGCCAGTTCACAAACGGTTGCGGGTGTTATCAAAAAGTGAAGAAAATGACTAAATATAATATTTTCATAAAACTACTAATTAAAGTAATGTGAAATAAATATATTTAATTAAAAATAAAGTAATGTAATGTATTTGATTTGAATTTACCAAAACTTTATACTTTGCTCAAAAATTCTCAGGTAACCTCATTTTTTATTAGTTGATATCGACTTTTCTTTGCGATTTTTTCGTCCTATGAACTTTGAAAAAATTGTGGAACTTAACCCTAATTATATACTGTAATTAATGTCTTTTTTATATGATTTTTTGGTTTTATGCGTTTTTGAAAATAATGGAACACATTCCTTCTTTTACACTACATTAGTGTATTTGTTTTATGTGATTTTTTTTTGTGCGGTTAGTTTTGGAACGTATCTACCGCATAAAAAGAGAATTGAGTGTACTTTATGCTCTATAGTAGTACGTAGGTTGCCTTTTATTTAATTTCATTTTATTTTAGTGTGGTTAACGTGTTACATTGTACATTTTACATATTTCATAAGTTAGATATATAGGAATCTACGTACCTTTACAACTAAAATTTTATAGTATATAATGAAGATTTTTAAAAATTAATTTATTCAATACAAGGGAAAACCACAAACAAAAACCCTTATGTAAATGATACTTAAAACTATTATTGCCATTTCCAGTTCAATTCAGTAATTGTTCATAATAAGTTGAGTTATACGTTTTTTTCTGATAAGGTACAATTTTCATAAAAAAAATATGTTATATTTATTGATGAGGAAATATATCAAGTTAACATGGGGTTTATCATGCAATCTTCTAGTCGAGTAATACCACGGAAGATAAATTATAATTTTTAACAATTTGTTTTGAGATCTCTACAATTTTAACCTATGAGTTTTAGTACAGTCGCCCCAGACAGAACCTCCATATAATGGAATAGCTTGGCAGATTGTTTTATATATTAATAGTTTGTTATCAGTGCTTAGCTTTGAATTTCCACAAATTAATGGATACAAAACTCGTTTCAATTTATTTACTTTATCAATGGCAGTGGATATATGTTTGTCGAAGCTAAGTTTTTTAGCCAAAACAATACCAAGATATTTACAATGTTCTGCCCAATTTATATCCAAGGATCATAGCCTTGGATTATTAATCGGATGATAACAAAGTTTTTGACGTTTGGTGAACCAAATAGCTTGGGTTTTTTGAGCATTAAGTTTTATCTTCCACTTATGATAATACTAAAATTTGTATATAAGTGAATAAGGTTCCTGCTGCAAATATGGCAGTACCATCCGCAAACATTGCAATGTCAACGGTACCGAGGCAAGGTAGGTCAGAAACGTATATATTGAAAAGCGTTGGGCCAAGAATGGATCCTTTGAGTATACCATGCTGAATATTTTTCACTAAGGATGTGTAATTTAAAATTTTGACTACAAACTTTCTGTCACTTAAAGAACTGTGGATAAGTTTAATAATTGCAATTGGAAAGTTATATTTGTAGAGTTTGTGAATTAGTGCATCATGCCAGACCGTGTCAAATGCTTTTTCAAGCCCCGTTTCAGTTTAAGTTTATCAACCACTAAATGTTTAATTCTTATTACTTGGTGGTTAGTATTATGTCCCTTTCTTAAGCCAAATTGGAAGTCAGTTAATATGTTTTTATCGTTCAAGATATCATCCAGTTTGTCTTACACGATACGAAGGTTGCCTTTTACTTTTCATTATTGGGCAACCCTAGTGTTGCAATCCAGCAACTGCCAGCTCTATCGTAAAGTTTGACATTTTGGAGGTTATGCGTACTCATAACGTTTTGACATACGAGCGCTATTTGTGCAGTTTACAGTCACTTAAAAGATTCATCTCGCCAAAAAAATGGAATTAAATCGTGAAAACTTTCGAGATATTATTTTTTAAAACTTTCGACGTGGATTAATTCAACAACAGTGCATCGATGAACTTAATTCAATTTTTGGGGATGAAGCTCCATCAAGGACCAGTGTTTATCGATGGTATGGTGAATTTAATCGAGGTCGTAGTTCACTCCAAGACGAATTTCGTGAAGGTCGTCCAAAATCAGTTGTTGTTCCGGAAACCATTGATGCTGTGCGCCAACTGATATTGCAAGATCGTCATGTGACCTATCGCCATTAGTGGGACCAGCATACATTCAATATTGCATGAACAGAATTGAACAAAAAAAATTGTTCGCGTTGGATCCCATACAATTTGTCAATCGGTCGAATAAAGGTTCCTGTCGATTGGTCGAAAGAAATGCTCCAAAATTACAATCGCGGTGCTTCGAAACACATCTATGATATCGTGACAGAAGATGAATCGTAGATTAACGCATATAAGCCCCAAAGTAAACAGCAGCCGACTGTATGGGTGTTTCAAATTGAGCCAAATCCAACTAAAGTTGATCGCGCACGAAGCACTTCCAAGCAAATGGTGGCTTGTTTTTTTGGAAAAACTGAACAAGTCGCAACCGCACCACTAGAACAACGCAGAATAGTCAATTCTGAGCGGTACACAACCATTTGTTTGCCATTTGACTTTCAAGAAATCAGGAAAACCAACCGCCGAAGAAGGATCACTCTTCACCACGACAATGCGAGCTCTCACACATCGGCTCAAACAACTGCATTTTTGAGCACTCAAAACATCGATTTAATGAGTCATCCGCCATATAATCCTGACTTCGCATCGAATGGCTTCTTTTTATTCCGGTACGTAAAAAGTAAAATGAAAGGTCAACCTTTTTCGACACCCGATGAAGCGGTTGATGCGTCTAGAATGCATGTTTAGGATACCTCAATCAGAGTGGCAAAAGTGCTTCGACAATTGGTTCAAACGCATGCCAACGTTTATAGATCTTAATGGAGAATATTTTGAAAAAAAATAAAGCTATTTCGATGATTAATATTTGTTTCTGTTCTCTAATCCCGAAATATAAAATGCAACCCTCGTAAATTGAACGCACAGATTCTCATTGCTGTGTCCTTTTGTTCACACTGTGTTTTAAGGCCTTTAATTTGTCCCGTCAGTGAACTCCTTTCATTGTCTCAAGTAATTTTTCAGCATTTCTTTTATTTCAGTATCTTCTCGAGGGTCGGTGTTGTGGGATGTCATCGACAATATTGGCACTTCCAGGACCTTCTCTGTTCGTTAGACATCCCCTTAAAAGTTCTGGCTTTGATGGTAGTGCAGCCGAAGTGAAGCTTTCTGGGACAAGCAGAGCACTTGACACATTCGGTTTCATTAAGGATGTTCTCTTTGCAGTTTCCGCACCTTACCAGTTTTTTTTTTAAGATTAATAAATAAAAATAAAATCTTTACAAACCCTGTTGTGTGATTTTCCTTCGAACTTAGGGAAGGCACTTGTGAAAAAAGAAACGGGTTACACTTCAAGAACTTCGGACTGATGTAGAAACATGCATCCTATGCTATGAAGAAGCAACAAAACAATTTTTACAACAGAGATTGGCTGGGTATAAATCCAACATAAACAATAAGAGCGCGTCAAAAACAGCACTGGCAAACAACTGACTACTGACTAACCACCATCCGGACTTCAACAATTTTAACATTGTGCCAACCGAAAAACACACCAGCAAAAGGTATACATAAGAAACACTTCACATTATTAACGAGGGCAACAATATGAACAGAAAGCAGGACACACAAAACATATCAAACATCAAAACTGAGCATCCTCGTCGAAACGTCGGGACAACAGAAATGACATAAACTTGTTTCATTGGCTCCTTAATGACCAAAACAGTCGACGAGGAATCAGATTCTTCAACCACTTTGATGGTTTCATTCATTCAGCTACATATTTTGAAAACGAAACCCTCAACAAAGAGAAAAACAACAGGTCCAACTCAGGAAATATATGGCACTTCACGGAAATTTGTTAGCCCTTAAATTTAGACGGGGGACAAAGTTCTTTTGCAATGACTTCAGGAATTTGTTACTATGTCGTAGTAATTCCTAATTTTTAAAAGACACGAGTATAGAGAAGTTTTCCACGTGGAACTTAATTGGGCTTCATCCATCGTCTAATTTGGAACAAAATTTTGCAGAAAACACTCGGAACCATTTTCGTTCCCCAACCGAAAGCTTCGAGAATACAGTATATGTATCCCGTCGCCGTCTTGTGACAAATATAAATTTAAAGAATTTCCTTTCCCTAGTTTATTTTTGATTTTAAGAACCTCTTTATAGCTTTGTAACGGACCCACTTACGAAGCTTCTCCCATGGTTGACTCTGTTTTTGATTTATCCCACAAGTGCCAATGACAACATTGCCTTTTCAATTGGTTCAACAATTACAACCATGACGTATCCTTTTGTCATCGAAAAGAAATCGTAAGTTCCAGGAAACCATCCAATTCCAGTAAACAATGCCATTTCAAGATTTACTCTCACTCTTCGCACGCAGTGAAAGACGACGAGCATTGTATTCGACACATATACGAACCCATTGAAATCAATGAAGGACTCTAAATTCACTTCGGTTCTTTGATGTGAATTGCGAAAGGAAAATATAAGCTCGCCCACACCCAACAAAAATATAATTGATTCCAATGTAAGAAATTTGAGGCGTTGGGCAAAACATGTTGTGTGTCTGTGGTATTTGCAGCTTCTTTGAAGTTGATTGATTAGAAATTAACGGTCGTTAAGTACGTTGAAAATGAAATAGTCTTGAGCAGAACAACCATCCACAGAAATGAGTTTCATGTAATCGGATGGACTTTGAAAACAATTTGAGGGAGATTATTGAAAACATATGAAGGCATTAAAATGATTTGCTTTGGGGAGGGAAGATTTTTGCTTCGAAGCGTATTATTGGCAGCTTCGTCCTTGTCGAAGTAATTGCAATTTTACAGACACGGTTCTGTTGAGATTTGCTACGACAATTTAATTCTAAATCGATTTTTATGTGGATCTAAATCAAATTGGTTGAATGAGGAAATCTCCCCGAATGCTACGTTGTAAGACTTAGACACAATTTAGTAGGTATTTTATTTGGTCAAACAACGCAACCTGTTGAGGTGTTTGCAGAATTTTAAACCGTTGCTTATTCATTGGCTTGAATATAGTACATTTTTGTGTTGTTCGAATGAAATGCTGTTGTATGCAGCAACTGATAAAAAGTCTCAAACCTTACAGTTAACCTATTGAAGTCATATGGTGATATTCGTATCTGACTATAAACCTTGGTAAATCGAAAATGATGATATTCAGAAACGCAGGGGGACACGTCTCATCTTTGGAAAAGTGGAAGTTGGACGGGGAAGTAATTGAGGTAGTATCCAGATACAAATACCTAGGTATCCTAATAACGTCCTCTTTAAATTTGAAACCACACTTTGAGGAAAAATTAGCTGTTGCTAAAAGAGCTATCTGTTCGATTTGGGAACGTTGCTTCAAAAATAAATATGTATCGAAAAGTGCAAAACAAACTTTTTTCCACTCAACTGCAGCTTCAATAATGCTCTACAGAGCTCAGGTATGGGGCTACAAAGGCTATGATGGTGTGGAAAAATTCCTTCGCTACTTCTTGAAGAAGATCTTTCGGTTACCAAAAAATACCCCCAACTATATGCTACATATTAAAACGGGAACTCCTCCGTTGCTCTTGTATACCATCAAACACTTCAACTATATTTTAAAAATACTACAGATGAGCGAATGCAGATTACCAAACGTAGTTTTAAGAAGTATAATTAGAACAAACGGATACATTTGCGAGGAATGGAAAAAAACAGCTTCTGAATGCGGTCTAAATCTGTCTATTGAGGCGGACGAGCCTCCTCATCTTTTAAGAAAAAAATTTAACTCTGTTTTGGAGAATTTTGGTAGACACACATATGACAAATATGTCGAAGAAGCTGAATCTTCACAGTTTAGGAACTACTACAGCAAACTAAACCATTTTTTAAATGAAAAAACATACTTCCTTGACAGTCACTCAATCGAAAAAATAAGAACAATTTTTAAACTTTATCCTCCACAGACCAGATTTACCAATTCTTTGTAACCTATGTAACATGAGGAAGAGAGAAGACATCTTACATTTTATTGGTGTGTGTCCGATTCTAAAAGAATTTCGACTAGCAATTTTCGAAAAACTTGTTTTAGACGAATATGAAGTAACGTGCATCTTAAATGCAGAAAAGGGATGGAAGGCCTTATACGATTATTCAGTAGCAGCACTTTGTTATAGAAAACGTATCATAGATGGAGATTTTTAAAGTAAAACTTTTGTATGTATTTTGTCAACCTGGTAGACGGCCATAGGCCAAACCATAAATGACTTAGGTTGGTGATATTCATGGATGTTAGAGCTATATGCTCCCGAAGTGAAAAGTGGAAGCTTCAGGGCGAGACTAGAAGACTAGAAATATTTAGTTATTGTGAATATCGTTACAACTAATTTAAATTTAAATTAGCACTTCCAAGATAGATTAGCTTGAGAGAAGAAAGCAATCTCTTCCAGTTGAAATAGTTGCATCTAGATAAAAAAAACTAGAAACTGCTCTTCTTCTTCTTCTTCTTTTTTTGGCGCTACAGCCTGGGGTGGACATGGGCCGCAACCAACATACCCCTTCAGCCAGCACGATCTTTCGCTAGCTGTCCCCAGTTGCGCACTCCAAGTTGGTTGAGGACCTTCTTCACTTTTGTGCGCCACCTTAGCTTAAACCGTCATCTATTGCTTTGTTCCGCTGGCACTGGTTGGAAGACTCATCGGGCCAGAGCAGTGGTGTCCATACGCCCTACATGGTCTAGGTATCTCAAGCGTTATATTCGAAAACAAGGCTTGACCAGGCGCATGTCGCTATACAGCCCACAGAGTTCGTCGTTAAATCTTCTCCACCAGGTGTCATCAAAGCAAACAGGGCAAAAATCGCACACAAGACCTTTCTCTCGAAAACACTAAAGGTTTCCTCATCAGTTTTAGTAACGTTCAGGTTTCCGCGCTATAAAGTAGGTCGGGGATGATCAAGCTGTTACATAAAGCGAGCTTAGTTCTTGCAGAGAGGTATTGATTACGCAATTGCCTCTTGAGCCCAAAGAAACAGCCATTGGCAAGGGTGATGCTGTTCGGTACTGAAATTGTTGTCCTTATTTACCGCAAAGCTGAGGTAGACGAAGTACTTGAATACCTCGAAGTTTCTGCTGCCTAGTGTGACGCTCTGTCCGAGATATCGATGTTGTGTGTCCTTCCTTGATAACAGCATGTACTTAGTTTTGCCCTAATTTAAAGCCAGACCCATTTTAGCCGCTTCCGCTTCAATGCCAGCAAACGCCGCATTGACGGCTCGCATTGTTCGTCCAAACTCGTCAATGTCATCAGTGTAAGCTAGTTATTAAACTGACTTCTGGAAAATCGTGCCTCTGGTGTTGATTTATGCGTTACGCACGATCTTCTCCAGGTTGATACGAGGGTTGCTTTTTATATTTCGAGATTAGAGAACCGAAACAAATATTAATCATCAAAAACATCTGTATTGTTTTTTAAAATATTCCCTAATAAGATCTATACACTTTCGCAGGCGTTTGAACCAATTGTCGAAGCACTTTTGCCACTCTGATTGAGGTATCTCCACAACATGCATTCTAAACGCATCTACCGCTTCTTCAGGTGTCTAAAACGTTGACCTTTCCTTTTATTTTTTACGTACGGGAATAAAAAGAAGTCATTCGAAGCCAAGTCAGGACTATACGGCGGACGACTCATCAAATCGATGATTTGAGTGCTCAAAAATGCAGTTGTTTGAGCCAATGTGTGAGAGCTCGCATTGTCGTGGTGAAGACTCATCCGTCTTCGGCAGTTGGTTTTTCTGATTTCTTGGAAGACAACTGGCAAACAAATGGTTGTGTACCACTCAAAATTGACTGTTCTGCGTTGTTCTAGTGGTACGGTTGCGACATGTCCAGTTTTTCCGAAAAAAGCAGGTGATCAGTTGCTTGGAGGTGCTACAGTCATAACAGATGAGCAGCAAATCCATCTACAGCCAAAAGGCACAAAACAAAAACCCTAGATTAGCTTAAAGTACAAATAAAGAGTCAGTAAGTTAGAATTAAGATCAGGAGATTACTTTGGTTAGATAGCTTTAAGTATTTTTATCTAGCATGTAAGAAACTGAATCAAGAGAAATAAAAATGCATTGCAAACTAAAATATATCCATATCTGCACAGTGAAGGAGAAAACAGAGCAGAGAATCTTTAAGCAATTCGTAAGTGGACACTAGTCTCCGCAATGCAGATATGGACTACAAGCAAACCCTTTTCCAGGGCAAGCTACTCAAAGGTCGTATAAGTCTAAACTGTATACCACACCAATCAGACACTTTTGTGCAGCTTTAGCAGCTAGAGGACGTAATCCACCTTATCGCCAAATTTAAAAAGAATTTCACTGTAACCACTAGGTTTCATGTTCAATGAGAAACAATCAAATTTTGCACACAAAAATACACGTCTCTTTATTTCTTGTATGACTTCATTATTCACAAAAATTACATTAAAAAACAATTTCTCCTCCCAGTGGGACCGTCAACTTTTCCATCTCATCCAACAAACTAAGTCACAAACCAACGAAACTGGATCAGCGAAATTCAAACGTATTCGGTGGTTCAAAGATTCGAAGCCACTGGTTGTTACAAAACTCTTTGTATGTCGCCTTGCAGGTTAGTTTTGTTCACTACTAATTACTTTCCAGTGACTGTGATGTCCTTGCCGACGTTTCCTTTTCAAACTCGGTACTTTCGTGGTCGTGATCTTTTGTAGTTGTTCTGCACTAATTTCATGTATTGTGAAGCTTGATTTAATCATCAGTTTGCACTCCAGTTGCGGTTGATTTTGGCATGTTTTTTGAAGCCTCGGAGAGAGGACTTGAGTTGGAAGCGGAGTAGAGCTTCTTACTGCAGCCGTGAGGTCTGTGTTTGCATAATCAATTAGGTTATCAAGCCTCCAGAAACATAAGGTGCAGACGTTGTCTAAGTCTAGCTAAAAAAAAAGGATTAAATTAGTAGGCGAGTGACTCTTTTTTCGTCAAGAGGTACCGAAAAATCGGGAAACAACTCCTCCATGAATCCTATGTCGGAGGGGTTTCTGTACACCGGATAGTTATCAGTACACAAAAAACAGGACATATTTGAAAAAAAAAATTACAGAAAATTAAATGAAACAATGACTTGAAACGATCACTTTTATCAACTAAGATCCCACTGGAAAATGTTTTTTGACAGAGATGGTGAAATAACCGTTTTACGCACGAGATGGTGAAGTAACAGAGACGCAATGAGACATTTTGAAACAACGGCACAAACAAAGCGTGAGAGGCTTTAAAGCAGTGAGTCACTGCCATTTGTTACTGTATAGAGAGCGATGACTTCTTCAATTGTTTGATTATTTTTTTGTAAATCTTAGCTTAATTTGTTTGACTCATCTCAATTCTAAGTTAAGTAAAATAATAATAAATTCTAAAAAAAATAATTAATTGAAAGTTACCATCATTGAAATCTCCATTGTTAAGTCCCAGACTAAAGATTCATAGGGACATTAATACTAATCCTTTTGTTTCTGTCGTTTCTTATTGACATCTTGGCGTGGCGTAATAGGTAAAGTGGGACACTCAAACGACGAAGGTCCAGTTTCGATTCTCGGCTGAAAACCTTGCATTTATCACGCCACCACCTCTTTCGAGCTGCTGACATACATCGATGGACAAAACAATAAGACCAATACGGAAAACATCGAACATATACCCTATTCTCACTGAAAAACAAAATTTAATATAACATCTGTTTGCACATTTCTCTTTGTTGGTAATGGTACTTCCTTCCAAATAAAAAAAATTTTAAGGAAACAAGAAAATTTAAGAAGATTTGTCATTAAATGTGAAGGAACTGCCTCAACGTTTGTGAAGGAACTGCCTCAACGCTTGTGAAGGAACTAACTCAACGTTTTTTGATTTTCAAGTGTGAATAATTGTGTCTTATATTATGAGTTCACTGCAAGCATAAAAATGATGACATCTGTGTGTTGCAATAGATCGAATTATTCATGAAATCTGCACTGCCTGCAAGCGAAAGGGACTTGATCCGAAAACTTACACAGGAAGGAAAGTCACAGCGGGAGGTGTCCAGACTACTGGAAAGATCAAAAACATTTCTTTTTAATGCGCTACAGCCGCTAAGATCTCACACGCCAACAAGTTGTCCACCAAAAAATCTCCAAAAGATGACTTCCACATTAAGCGCTTGTCAAAACAAGATCCGATTTTGTCAGCTGCAAACGTGAACTGGACTTACCTGTTTCTTCTAGAACATTGCGAAGGAGGCTAGAAGAACAAAATTTCTTTGGAAGAAGCCCCAGGGAGGTATGTACCACTTCTTACCAAAAAAAATAGGAAATGTAGAATCCAATTTGCTAAAGAACATCTCGAATGGATAGGCCCAGAAATCGAAAAAATGGCGAAATATTCTTTGATCGGATGAAAGTAAGATCAATTTGGTGGGATCAGATGGCAAGAGGTGGGTCAGGCATCCGAAAAGTGCGTGCTGTGTTGTGTAAATACTAAGGAAAGTTAGAGAACATTATCTATGAATTTACTAAATTTCTTATGGTGGTCTTATTCTTCTGTCCCCTTTCTATTGACGCTTTTTATACAAAAAAAAAAAAAACAAATATTTTTGGTTGTGACCAGAATAGTATTTTCCCTTTATTGAACAAATAATAAAATGATATAAAAATTATAAAAGTTACAAAATGCTTTTAGTTTTTCTATGAAAGGTGAAACAATATTCAGTGGTCCTATTGTTTTGTCTGTAACTGTAACTGCCGTTTAAAGTCGGCAAAATACTGTAGGTCGCTTCTACTCGTGAGAGAAGCGCGCACAATACGATACGTAGATGAGAAAGCTAGGCAATTAGTACAAGACGATAACATTAGACTTCACGCCTCCTAAGGTAATTTCGCGTCGGTCTTCCAGGCGGAAGCGTTTACGATCCTAATGGCCAACAACTTTATTGTGAGGATTAGGTGAAAGGGAACTATCTGCGTCTGTAGCTATACCCAAGCTGTGCTCAAGGCCCCACTCAACCCTTTAATCACTTCCAAGATAGTTCAAGAATACAAGTCTTCCCTTAATTCGATCGGCAGGCTGAATTCGCTAAGACTTGTTGGGATCCCAGGATATCACGAGATGTTGGGAAACAAGACTACCGATGAACTAGCTAGACTAGGCTCAGAAGAGGAATTCGTTGGTCCCGAACCCCACTTGAGACTACTCGCGTCCTTGGTCAGGGCCTCCGTCGAGGGTTGGTCTCCCTACAGCACAACCAGGGAGGGCGTGACTCTCCCGGATGCAGGATAACCAAGAGTATGCTCCCGATTGTTAGCAAGAAATCCGCGTCTTTTTTGCTATCTCTAGACAGAAACGAGTGCAACTTGTCGGTAAAGTGCTCCCTACCTTCGCTATGCACCTAAGTCGTCTTGGGCTTAGTGATGTCACCTTTTGCGACGCCTGTTGAGAAGGTGAAGACACTTCAGACCACTTTCTCTGTCAGTGTCCCGCCTTTGCTCGTATCAGGTGGTGGCTGTTTGGCGCTGATGTGGTGGGAACCGAAGACCTAAGTTCCATAACACAGAAACGCCTCTTGGTTTTTCTTCGGAAAACCAAGAAATTACTTTAAATGAAGGTTAATGCCTGGCAGTACAATATTCCAGTATTTGCGTCTGAGTATATCCCAACCTCCAACAAAAAAAAATAGAAAATAAAAAAAAAACTGCTAGGCCCTGGTTCCCCTGTGAACTGTGGCTGAAACATTCTTCATGAGCTTGGATGGTTGTAGAGGCCTCTTACCTGAATAACTGTGGAATTGTTTGAGGCGTGGAGAATTGTTTGATTGAATAACTTAAACACGACGATGCGAATTTCGCCACAACAAGCAACCGCAAGCTGCACGAGCATAGGGTCATGCAGTGCACACGCTACAAGATAATCATATACACATCATCTCCAGTAAACATCCCTAAAAACGCTGCACGAAGCCTCACAGTCCATCCACATGCATGTGACACAAACTCAAAATTAATTCAGCAGCAGAATTCTTAAGGTTTGCATTGATGGTCCCTTAAGGAGCCTGATTTTCCAAATTACATAAGACACAGTTTTAGCGAAATAAATTCTTTTGATGGCAAGTTCGATTCATATGTGGATCCAGCCTCGCCGCCGATTTCGTTTTAATTTTTAATTAAAAACATCTAAAGCAGTGTCCACCAAAAAATACATGTGATTGAATTCAGCATACTTGTAGTAGGACATTCGAAATCTTTCCTTAAAGTTAAACCAATTCTTAACAAATCTCTTTTAGTCTATCTCCCCGCTTATTCGATTTTCTGTAAAAAAAAAAACACATTTCCTCACTCACTCTAACTCACTACACAGGAAGGAATTCCCTTAATAAAACTTTTTAAGTACGAATCCTTTCTTTCGTGCAATAAACTGAAAAACTTCATCCACCACTGGAGGCACCGATGGGTAAACTTTTCCTCGAACGCTTGCCCTTATCAAAAATCGGGAATAGAACTCACCCCAAAAACTGAATCGTAAACGTTGAAAACAAAAAAAGGTTCAATCAACCAATTTGCTGGGTAAAGATTCAACTTCCTCCTTGGTCACACGGGATCGGTTCAGTTGAATCAAGTTTAATTAAGAATGGGCGACTGAAGGGCGTCTCTTCTGGATGCCTTCAATGGGGATTCAATTAATCCCACTGTCAGATTCAAAGATAGCATTTGTTCCATAATTCCGATTTAACACCTGCGGATAAATCTTTCCACAAGGATAAGCACACAACACTGAAAAAGACTCCTGCTGCTGCTGCTGCACTGTCATAGGTTAGGGCAAATATTTAAAATTACTCCCCGACTGGCAAAGATGAACAGATAGAGTATTTGTTCGGAAGGAGGCTGAACTGAGAGGTATAAATTATTGTTTCATGGGTGTTGGCACATCTTATCTGTGGTTGGGTGGGAGTAACATATTGTTCCAGCTGCTGGCCACAATCCTGAGCCAGCAGTGCACACGTCCTCTACGCTTGAATTGATGAATGGCAGCATAGTCTGTGGTCAAGAAAGTGCTGCACGCCTTCAGAAATCAGCAGGAGAGGCCGTTAATGAATTCAAACACGACGACGGCGTTCGCTTCCTAGCCCCACGGCTGACTGAACTTCTCCACTTTTATGTGTGCACGACCTGCTGCTGCTTCGTGCAATTTTTGATTGCGATTTCAATCGGACTGTTGTTTGTTTGAAGGAACGTAACGTTCAATGAACTAGATTGCTGGCGATTTTTTTTCCTTCTCCTTTCTATCAAATTTGAACGAAAGGGTGCTAGCAATTTATTTTGTCGTTTAACAGTGTCAGAGAGCTTCTGACTATAAAGTTTGAGTTCATTCTTTGTCAAAGCCTTGTCTCAAGAGACTGCGTTGTGTGCAGCGGGGAAATAGCATCCAGGCGTGAAGTGAATTTATTTCTGACCGACAATCACCAAAACCACAACTCCAGGCCATATGCATATTTACAATCATTCGCTCCGACTCACATAAGTTTCACCCGATAACAAAGCCAATCAGAAGCACATCATATACTGCAAATGAAAATAAAAATTATCCCTCTCAGCACAATTAATAAATCCAACACATTGCCCGACTGTCTACACCGCCCAGTTCCAGTCTCAGTCCCAGTCGCCTCCACGCTAACACGTCAAACTTATCACAGCCACTTATCAGGCCAACGAACATAAACAACTGCAGCATAACCCGATACAAATTAAGCGCAAACTTTTCCAGATAAACGACGGGAAAACAAAAGAGAAAAAAATACAAAACCAGATACTGAGGGCAAGCAAGAAAAGTTCGCGCGATAACTTCCAGCAATTAGTTCGTTTTCCGCGGCGGCAACGGCAGTAAAGCGTGTCCAACGTTCAAGCAATTGATCTGATTACCAATCTGAACTTGTGCATCGGTTAAATTGTGACTTAGTGATTTGGTGAGGCTGTGTGTGCCAAAATGTCAATTTACACTCCACTTTTGCCATCCGATAACGATGAGCCCGACTTTGAGTCGGACACCGGAAGACGTAGCCGTCGGAGCAGTCTGAAAAAGGCTCGCAAGCAATGGCAGTACACAGTGGTGTCGCAGAACTGCCTTAAATGGTCGGGAGTGAAAAGTGCACCACAAAGCCCGGCCGAAGAATGTGAAGCAAAAAAATGGCCATCCCGACCGGAATACCAGCGACCGATGTCATACAACTGTGGCCAAAGCGCTGATAGAGGGTAAGTTTTCGACTTTGAAACTTTGTCAACTAATTAGTTGAAGTTGCTGCCTATCTGTGTGTAGATACGGAAAATGAAAGAGTGGCTGTTTATGATTCGCGAATTGTGCTGATAGTGACACATTGTGTCATTGTGTCAATTGATTAAGTTTCTTGTTGTCACAAATTAAGTTTATTAAGTGACGCATCAGTGGTGCTCTACGTGTCTACAGTCAATGACTTGTAGAGGAGTCAAAGTACATCTCTTGCCTCCATACTTCATAAGGGGAATGAATTCAGAGCATGGATTCCAGAAACCGTCATTTTTGAAAATTATTTTCAATTAGCTACCTTGGTTATATAGACAATCGTATGGTGTGACGTTGAGTAAACTTAGTAGCGAGTATGGTCGGTTATCGCCAGACTCTTGATTTGTTTAGTCACGCAATCAAAGTGGTTTCTGTGAAATAATTCCGAAATTACAGACGAGCCATAAGAATGTAGTTTTAGCTCTTAATAGACAGGAAACCTACTTGACTTTCATAAGTGAACAAGTTGTGATGAATTTCCGTTCCCGTCAACAACAATTGTAGATGATCAAATTAATTGGGACATAGATGCATTTGATCGCTAAATTTGAGTGTGGAGTCTAAATGTTAAGATTGCATTGAAGGACCGTTTTTGCAGGACTGAATCCTTCGCATTTTTCAAGACTTTACTTATTTCGAGCTGCTGACAACACTCAAGGACTATTGTAAAAAGTACGAACCTGAGCCTGAGCCTGAGCCTGAGCCTGAGCCTGAGCCTGAGCCTGAGCCTGAGCCTTAGCCTGAGCCTGAGCCTGAGCGGGAACCTGAGCCTGAGCCTGAGCCTGAGCCTGAGCCTGAGCCTGAGCCTTAGCCTGAGCCTGAGCCTGAGCCTGAGCCTGAGCCTGAGCCTGAGCCTGAGCCTGAGCCTGAGCCTGAGCCTGAGCCTGAGCCTGAGCCTGAGCCTGAGCCTGAGCCTGAGCCTGAGCCTGAGCCTGAGCCTGAGCCTGAGCCTGAGCCTGAGCCTGAGCCTGAGCCTGAGCCTGAGCCTGAGCCTATGCCTGAGCCTATGCCTGAGCCTGAGCCTGAGCCTGAGCCTGAGCCTGAGCCTGAGCCTGAGCCTGAGCCTGAGCCTGAGCCTGAGCCTGAGCCTGAGCCTGAGCCTGAGCCTGAGCCTGAGCCTGAGCCTGAGCCTGAGCCTGAGCCTGAGCCTGAGCCTGAGCCTGAGCCTGAGCCTGAGCCGGAGCCTGAGCCTGAGCCTGAGCCTGAGCCTGAGCCTGAGTCTGAGCCTGAGCCTGAGCCTGAGCCTTAGCGTGAGCCTGAGCCTGAGCCTGAACCTGAACCTGAGCCTGAGCCTGAGCCTGAGCCTGAGCCTGAGCCTGAGCCTGAGCCTGAGCCTGAGCCTGAGCCTGAGCCTGAGCCTGAGCCTGAGCCTGAGCCTGAGCCTGAGCCTGAGCCTGAGCCTGAGCGGGAACCTGTCTCCAATCCTGAGCTATTGCAACCCTTTGAAAAACACTGTCTACTTTGCTAAGAACTAAAACTTACTAATCGAAGTAAAAATCTTTAGTTTACCTTTCATTCAAAACAACCGCTGTTAAGTCGTAGCGAAAATGGAGAACTATTGCATACAGAATTAGCTAACAAGTCAACCTTAAGTTTTCATGCACCCGAGTTTCCAAGTAACCAAACGACACACTAATGGAAAATAATCGTTAATTAAGGCACATGAGAACTTGCACGCAAACACTTTTCTCATTAATTAATCATCAATCTTATCGATATCACTTGTTTGACGAATTACCACATCAGTTGAACTTGGAATCAATAAATCCATCAATCAATCAGCGCGTTGTTACACGCCTTCTTGATGACAGGCGCTAATTGTTTATGCATACTTAAAGTTGTGATGAGTTTCAGGGAAGGGATTCAAAAGACTATTCAGTTGGGTGTTATTTTCTATACAATGTCGACACTATGTTGCCACTTGATTTATTTTTTTGAGATTTTATTTTAATACTGCTTGCTTACAATAGTCTCTAAAGTGATAACATTTAATGGCAGATTCTATTATGGTGATGCCACTGTATCCACAAGACTGAATGTGATATCAAACTATCCCCTAGACAAACGTTCTGTGAATAAATCAGTATCAAGAGAATTCAATCAAAAATCAAGTCTTATTACAATCTCCAATAAAATGTGTTTATTCCCCTTGTCCAACAGAGTCCCCAGAGATAACTCACGCCCCCCGATGAAGGAAGGTTCACATAATCACATCTGTGTATGGGAACTCACGCTGTGTTAAGATAAAAAAGATTCGTACACAAGTTCCACTTACTTTCTCCCCCGTCACTGCCAGTCATAATGAACTGCTTAGCAGTTGATTCGAGTTTCATCCCTTAATTAGTGCTGGCCAACGTCCAAATCCACACTCAATCCCTCTAAGCGGTGTGAATTCAGTTCACTACGGGATGTACAGGCGAAGTTGAAATGACAAAAGATAACGGCAGTCTGACTAAAGTAGGACACTGTGCAATTTCAGTAAATGACTCAACTTCACACAGGACTACTGTGACAGTTGACATCTAGAGAAATTTGATTATGCATCACATCTTCTACGGAACTGTTGTAATTTCCTCAAGCAGAATGACGGCCGACATTTTGAAACTATTCCATGCATTCGATTGACTTGATTTGATAAACTAAATCAGTCAGATTTGGATCGTAATTCACATGAGTAAACAAAACACTTGAACAATGCCCACGAACCCTCAGCCGATGACACTTATTGGCTACGCGAAATTCAAAGGCAGATGTCAGTTGCAATTTTATCAGTTAAAACATTTTTATCTGCGGAAAGTTTGGATTGAAATTGAGGGTAACGGTAGATACAGCAACGATAACGAACAGTCATCATTTCAAAATTGTACTTGTCTACTTGTCATGATTTCTTGGAATAAGGAAAAGGCAGTTTTAAGCAGCCTTCAGTGCACAAGTAGAATTTACAGTTTATGGAACATAATTGTAAATTATTGAGCGCTGGAATAGGAAAAGGAATAGTTGCAGAGAAGTGGAGGCACAAATCCACGCATTTCAAACTATTGGTTACATGAAGTAAATTATGAAATGGTTAATTGTTGGTTCCTCTGACAAAGTTTACATCAATTTGTTAAAACGTATTACTATTTACGTAATAATAATAATTGTATGGCCAAAGGAGACCAGGGCCTAGCTTGCTCATCAACTACTCGCGTTGTGCGTGCTTCTCACTAGTAGAAGGGACCTACAGTTTTTTGCCGATTTCGAAAGGCTAAGTTTGAGGAGCTTTCTTAGGCAGTTACTACTCTTTGAGTGTTGTCAAAAACTTGAAAGAGATGCTGCCGTGAAAATTTCGAGGTCTTCAGCCGGGAATCGAACGTAGACCCTTCGGCGAGTAAGCGTCACGGCGGCCATTATTTACGTAATACCATAAAAAAAGTACGAAGGCTAACAATTGGATGAAAATGCGCAACATTACCCAAACGGTTTACTTTCCTAAAATACAGGATTTAAGAAAGTGTTGGTGGTTGCTTAGATACACTCTTTTCATTAGTTCCATCAATACTTGTAGATGTATGGTTAAATAACAAATCACTTAATAAGTCCCGGGACATATAGGGGCGCCACTTACAAAAAATCCGTAATCCGACTTATTGAGTGGTCTATTATAACGAATTAAAGGATTTACATTTCAAGGCCTAGAAAGGCAATTAATTCCAAACTAGGTCTATTCAAAAAAAATTAGGTGATGTTTCAGGGGGCTACGTCATTCGATTATCATTTATTTTCATTTGTTGGAATTGTTGATCCAGATATGTTTAAAAGATGCATAACTGGTGACGTATCTTGGGTATATAGTTGTCACATCGAAGCCAATACCCAATCGTCCCAATGGAAGAGCCCAGGAGAGACGAAAAAATGCGACAAATTCGATCAAATGTAATCAAATGTGTAGTCCCCTGCGACTTTTTCCTGTTCCCAACATTGAGACCCATGAAAAGATGGCGTTTATTGACGATTGAGGAGAAACATGAGAGAGCGAACTGCTTCTAGAATTGAAAAAAGAAAACACTGACACAAGTAATACACTTGTATGTGAAAGGAATAAATCAAAAATTGACAAATGAAAATTTTTTTTGAGATAACTGCAAATTCAATTTTGAATAGATTCCGTTTATAGTTTAAAATGCCGAAAATGTATTCTAGGATCCACATTTCAAGACCTATAAAGACTAATTATGCATTATTTTTGATATGTTTAATAATTTCCGCGTGCTATACCTTTTTAGCGATTAAGCCTAAGCGCTTCAGTCACATAAAGACTGAAGGTAATTTTAGCGGCGGAAGTGGGTGGAGATGGTCTTAAACTTACAACCCAACATGTTGTAATGGCTGAAACAAAATTTTGGGAAGGGGAATCCACACATATGACGGGCGCCTGAGAAACGGATTTCTTTGCTTAAAATTCATTTTGAAAGAATGTTTAAGAATGAACTTTGAAACATACCCAGCACATTGCGAGAGACTTGAATTTAAAAATTATGTTGCCTAATTCACTATAGGTATAAAATAAAAGTTAAAACTTTTGACTGTGGTTATCTTGGATAGTAGCAGAACATCGCTTCAGAGTAAACTGACAACTCAATAATAGAGACTTCCTAAGGTCTGATAGACATGGAAAAGCCGTTCGACACCGTTTGGTTAGAAGTTTGTTGTTGAAAATGGCCACACAACATCTACCACAGTATGTAATTAAAAATATGGGTCACCGATCCTTTTGGATATTTTCACTAGCGATCTAATTGGTTACACTCCGCATTTAATCGCGTACGCTGATGATCTTATAGCGTTCAGATCGGGCCTGAAAATCGAAATTCACGATTTTGCTACGACTGAAAGTTAAAATCAACTTCGGGAAGCAAAACTATTCTCTTCAGAATCCGCTATCCAGGGCCTCAAGGAACACGAAGAAAAACTGGCGCAAGTTCAGCATATTTGACCCTCGGGGCCTGCCGTTAACTGTGCAAAATGTAGTTAGACATCTTAGCATTTGGTTGGACCAATGCGATAGGCATTCAGCTACAGCTCTGAAAAAAGATATTATTATGCAGCCTTTGCTGCGGCAAGTTTTTTTGTTTTACAGCAGCCAACTTGATACTACATAGCCCTAATACGGCTAATCATGGTTCACGGTTGCCCAGTGTGACTCAATCTGAGTGCTTCCCGGATGGAAAAGATGAAGGTGTTCGAGAGGCAATGTTTTCGGGTCTGCTTCCGGTTGTATCGAATCCACCTGAATCCGATTACAAAAAACTCTAACTCAACGAGGTCTTGTACAACGAGGCAAACCTGATCAGGATAAATAATTTTATTATTAAGCTGACTAAAGGGCATATTGCGCGAGCGATGACTTCGACAAACAGTCTGATTTTTTGGGCTTACTACTCAAACCTTATGTACCACGAGACGGTGCGGCAAAACGGCTTCATTCCGCCAGCGGCATTTCTTTATCCCGAATCCAATAACGAGTACGGAAGGATGTCTCATTATCTAAGGCGACTCTAATATGAAGTGGACGTCGCTCGCAGTTTTAGTTCGTTTTAGTAGAGCGGTCTGCGCCCGGGGCAGGCCACAGTCCACCAAAGAACGTCACTTTTACTGGTAGCTTCACCAACACCACCCCCGCAACCCTGAAATTTGACCTTATGGCCAGCTTACATTGTTTGTAAGATATGTAGTTAGGTTAAGAAAAAAAATCAAACCAAAAGGTGCACAATGACAAATAAAATATACATGTCATGCATATAAATGTCATATACGCCATGATGCACATGCCTGTAATAGTAGTTATGTAGTTGTAAGCACTTTCAATCTAATTATTTAAGTTTTAATTAAGTTATATTTTGGGATAGGCTTAGTGTATATATAAGACGAAAAGAGACTACCAATTTTTTTTCTTACTTTTCTTAGAATAAATAAACTTCTTCTTCATGTTGTAGCTCTACAGTCCGGGGTGGACCTGGGCCTCAACCAACAGCCAGCACGATCTTTCGCCAGCTGCCCCCAGTTGCGCACTTCAAGTTGGTTGAGGTCCACTTTTGTGCGCCACTTTAGCCTAGATCGTCCTCTGTTGCGTTGTCCCAATGGCTCGAATGCAAAGACTTCTAGGGCCGGAGCAGTGGTGTCCATACGCTCTACATGGCCTAGCCATCTTAAGCGTCGTATCCGTAGACGCTTGACCAGGCGCATGTCGCTGTACAGCCCATAGAGTTCTTCACTAAATCTTCTCCTTCAGACGCCATCAACGCAAACATTCTTAAAAAATCGCACACAAAACTTCGATTCTTCTCTCGAAAAGACTAAGGTCTTCTTCATCCGCCTTTGGTAATGTCCAGGTTTCAGCGCCTTAGAGGAGGACTGGGAAGATCAAGCTGTTATATAAAGCTAGCCTTGTTCTTCGAGAGAGGGCTTTATTACTCAATTGCCTCTTGAGCCCAAAGAAACAGCGATTGGCAAGAGTGATTCTGCGTTCGATTTCGGTACTTATGTAGCTGTCCCTATTTACCGCGGAGCCGAGGTAGACGAAGTCCTCGAACTAATTAACACATATATAAAAAATACATAATTTCACGCTAATCATGCCCAAATGCAATTTCAGTTAGACTAGAGAAAGATTAACTTGGAGTACCTGTTTAGGGTTAATAAGTCAGATGTTAAACTATTGTTAAGATTAAGTCAGTTAGTTTAAAGTATTAAATTATATCATAAGACTAATATAAATAATTGTTGGCGCTACAGTCCAAAGGGACCAGGGCCTAGCTTGCTCATCAACTACTCGTGTTGTGCGCGCTACTGTTCTCTCACGAGTAGAAGGGACCTACAGTTTTTTGCCGACTCCGAACGGCGAAGTTTGAGAAGCTTTCTTAGACAGTTATTACTCTTTGAGTGTTGTCAGCAGCTCGAAAGAGGTGGTGCCGTGAAATATTAGAAAAATTTGTGTTGAACTGGGAGTCGAACCTAGACCCTTCGGCGTGTGAGCGTCGCACTCTACCCACTACGCCACGGCGACCACATAAGACTAATATATCAATAAAAAAATCAGTACAAATTCGTTAAAAAAAAACCTTCCTAAAGTGCGTTTATCTGCCGGGTAATCAGACGTTTTTGACATATTTGAGACTTACTGGTGCTCAAAATGTCAACACCGTAGACACAGATAAAGATCACAATGGACAAGAAACAATTCTTGCAAATCCAATTTTTTTTGAATACCAAAAGTTGTCAACATGCTGGACCCACTTTTGAAAGTTAGGGCTTGAATTCTTATTTACTTTGAACATCGCAATCCCGATATAAGACGTTCTGCCATATCGAAACTAATAAAACAACTTTTTGGAGTTTTTAAGGCAAAACTCCTTGACAACAAAATCAACTACATTTACCCTTTATCTTGTATAATTTCTTCTTCTTATTAATATACCACTTATAAGCTTCTTCTTCTACCTCAAAGAAGAGATGCACCACTATTGACATTTAGAAATACGTTAACAATCCTCGAATAATCTCCATCTTCGTTGAACGATATGTTCACAGAGTTATCAATAGGAAATTTGTGCGGTTTTTAGCCTGTTTACGATCGTCTGTGGGGCATGATTAAATGACTAACTCTATTCGTATATCCCATACACTTAGGGATCCATCGGACACATAGAAACTGCAAGGGGCTAAACCAATTTTGTGTCCTCAGTTCTAAATGTTGGTTTACCTGAAGACTTGTTTAAATTGTTTCAATAAAAAACACCCTTACATTTAAAACTAATTTCAAGCGAAATTGAATATTTTCTTCTAAAATAAAGACCATAAAATCCCTTCAGAAGAGAGCAGCGTCATATTAGTGATTATTGCTCTTTTATAATAATTGTTGGCGCTACAGTCCAAAGGGGACCAGGGCCTAGCTTATTGCTCTTTTCCTACCGCCAAATAAACAGAAAAAAAAACTGCCCTCCGATTATTAAAACAGTTGTTCTGGATAGATTTAAACAATTTTTAAGAAATCACAGATAAATCACACAAATCCGCAGAAGATTTAAAGCATAGGCTTGTTGGATTCTATCTATGTGATTCCATAGAAAGTCCACTTCCAGTAAACCTAGTCCGGCAACGATCCTAGGAATTACTAAAGCCACCTTCTTCTGTTCTCCCTCTATCCGGACTCTAATCTCTGCTAATGTAAGTGCCGCCCTCTGTATTTTTTATTCCATGCAAATCTCTCTAATTCCGTACAGAGCATTTCAAACACATCCACCCTGTAATTCCATTTAACACAACCCTCCTCGCTCCTCTAACTCAAAGTCATTCCCAAGACGCCCGTTATCTCTCCAAGCTCACACCCGCACCCGCCAGCACGCATCACGCATGTTATGTAAATTATCCACTGGGGTGCTGTTTCCCCCATTTTGAATACGTTCCACACAATCTCCCCGAAATCTCACTCAAAGCAAAACAGAGTCATCGCCAGCGATAGCCTCTCTCTTCCACACGACTCACTTGAGCGGGTTCGTTTCCAATCATTTTCTGGTTTGTTTACATTTACGTTCGCGCTCTCTTGAGCTAGCGAACATTCCGCGGTCTGAGAGTGCGCTTTGCGTTGTGACTCTTCAGCCACCGACACCACCGACTGTCGATGGCGGCTACCGCTAGACAAGTTGTCCAGAAATCAGTGCTCAACAGTTAGACTTCAGCTCGTGGCTTGTGCAATTCGTGTGTCGTACGATCGTGCGTCAAGTGAATTCTCGGAGAGTTTATCGTGCTCAAGTGCGTTCGTTCGCCACCGCGAAAGAGTCAAAGAGTTACGCCACGCGTATCTTGAGGAATAAATGAAAAGTGTATCGCTTAAGGATGCAGCAGCAAAAGTGATCTGTGCGGTGGAATGCAGTAAGTGAGACGCGTGCAGATACTTCTGTGCGCTACTGTCGCCTAACAGTGAAATCAGATTTTGCCCATCAAAGCGTTTCGCTTGTGAATTGAGGGTGTCACGTGCAGTTTCGTGTGTTGACGCGACAACGCGACGGTGTCGCGAGTTTCACTGCATGCAGCCCGAATACAAATTGTGTCTTGCAACTGCGGGATTGTGCGATTGTTTCTAACGAAATCAGCGATAATCACGGCGTGTGTGTGAATTTATGACGGCGCGGGGGAGGGAAAAAGAAATTAAAAGTGCAAATTGAAGAGGAAATCGTTGAGCAATTGTGAGGGTGCTTGGTGTGACAGTGATTCGAAGGAGTCCCCAGCCGCACTCCACCTCCTGCGTGCAGTTGTGACATCGTTGTTGCGGTGCCTTGTACCTTTTTGCCTCGTGCCTGTGCCACCACGAAGTAAACATAGTGGAGCTGGTGTAAACAATTTCACTCGACCGCGGTTGGATTACGTTCCCTTGCCTGTCGCTCATCTGCCCCTCGAGGAGACGACTTCACTGGGACGACGATGAGTCTGTAGCTCCGCATCTCTCCGTTGTCTGTCGTCTGCTGTATTGTTCACCGCAATTTCCCTTGTTATGGGCGGTGTATCGCAGACTGAGGTCATTACCACTGCGTTGTGTGTGTTTCAGGTTCATTGTGCATCCCCCAGCAGGTTACTTCGGATTTTTTTTCTGGTTTTGCGGAAGTGATACGCCAAAGAGCAGGCAGCAACAGCAGGCTTAGTTACCTACCAAATCATCTCGGTGGCAGAGATTGCGATCATTAGAAGCATTTAACGAGTTTTCGGCGTTGGTCTTCTTTAGCGCGCGAAACACCACCTCAAAACCAGAGTTAATTACGAACGAGACGTGTATTTGTGTGTGTTCAGACGATGAGTCGTGAAAAGTGCACTGGAAACCGACCGGCTGCTGACAGCCTGTTAGGAATTTTTATGGCGCGAAATTAAAATATGCTTGAAATTTATTGTTCACTTGATTTGAGATTGTCGTTCCCCACACTCCCCGTAATGATACCGGGCTTAACTGTTTAACTGTTGTTTCAAGGCACGGCTTTGTGTATCGTTGAGTGCTAAGTAGGTAGGCAGGCGTACACACAGCCACACTCGACATTCAGACATTCATTTAGTCATTCAATTCGGTTAAGTGCTATGGGAGGGAGATTGCCTTACGTAAGAGTAGAAGGCTGACTATCCAATGAAAGCTTTGACCGTAAAGGTCGCGATTTATGAGACATTTAGACGATGCAGGTGTTCTCTTCCGCTCATGGGCGTCTGGTCAAGTTAATTTTGGAACACATACGTAATTTTTTTGGCAAAACGCAAAGATCTCAAGAAAGACGTGAGAAAATGGTGATTGCCAAAGCAAATTGATTGGTGTTCGACGTTAATTATTATTTTTTTAAGCACTCGATGGCACTTTGGGAGTGTTGAGTGAGGAACATTGCTTGATGTTGTACCCTACTCTGAGTTATGGGGAAGAGACCGCTTTGATAACGGGACCTGAACAGTTTTGTGTGTTGCTTACTTGTTTTTGTTAAGCTCGCCGAAGATCAGAATTTTAAAAGCAGATAAGCAAAATTTTACGTTTCTCTTTTTCAGTCCAAGAAAAGCAGACTCTTTAGTTTGATGGTTTTTTATTTGAAACGGTTCATGATGCTATTCCAAAACGAAAAAAACAGAAACCTAGTGAATTGCTATTGTTATTTCTAAGTACCAAATCTAAGGGCATCCTGCACCATACAAATTCAAGTTATTGTATCCAGTCATATCAATATATTCAGGCAATGATATTCATGGAGATTATCTGCATAAGCTGGTTTATTGGTACACCATTTGATGAGAACTTTCTTCGAGCATTCTATCTGATACTAGAGCCCCTCATCGAATGTAATCAGAATTCTGATCGAAACAAATAAAATTCAAAAAAGCAAAAGTGAAGTAGACCGAAAACTCATACTTCGTAAGGTTTAAACCTTAAAAGGTCGCAACTTTGTCAAAAGCTTTCATTCCGAAATAGTCAAAATTTCAAAAGTGAAAACTCAAAAAGGTTAAAAATTCTAAATTCCAAAATCTCGAAGTCCTCCGAAAAGCAAGAGAATGTCAGAATGTCAATGTCAAAATTTTAAAATGCCTAACATTCGAAATGGGAATAAATTCAAAAGCTAAAGTGGTAGCGCTACAGTTTGGGGTGGACATGGGCCTTAACCAACATGCCTCTCCAGTCGGCACGATCTTTCGCCAGCTGCCTCTAGTTGCGTACTCCAAGCTGTATGAGGTCCTTCTCCACTTCTGTGCGCCGCCTTAGTCTAGGCCGTCCCCTGTTGGGTTGTCCCAATGGCACGGATTCAAATACTTTTCAGGCCGGAGCAGTGGTATCCATACCCTTTACATGGCCTAGTCATCTTAAGCGTTGTATCCGAAGACCAGGCTTGAGCAGGCGCATGTCGCTGTATAGCCCATAGAGTTTGTCGTTAAATTTTTTCCTTAAGATGCAATCAACGCAAACAGGACTAAAAATCGCACGCAAAACTTTTCTCTCGACAAGACTAAGGGCTTCTTCATCCTTCTTCATCTTCATCTTTTAATATCATCCAGGTTTCCGCGCCATAAAAGAGGACTGAGAAGAACGCGAGCTTCAATTCTGATCTGCATAAAATATCGATGGAGAAGTCCCAAAGAGGAAAGTTCAAAACATGCAAAATCTCGAAATGCCCCAAATGCTAAAATGCCTTAAGAATTTTCAAAAAGTCACGATTTCATTTCGAAATATAGCACCTAATTGTACTATGTTGTTGTCTAAGTACGACGCGATATGCCTACCAACACAATAGGCTAATAATAAGATCAGTTCACAGTTTAACAAGATCACGTCTTTTATTAAATGTGAACCAATTTGTTCAAATTGGTTGCATCACACCTCGTCCAAACTGGTAAACACGATCATAAACCCAACCCAACTTCGTCTCTAGGGATCAAATGAACACGCACCTCGTAGGTCAAAACTCGTAAACAATTATTATTCCCGGTCTATTTAAAGTTTATGCGAATACTTAATTTTGACACCCATAAGCATGTACTTGGAATACCCAGAATCCCAATAAAGTGGACGAAAACAAAGCACTCAAAGTGGTGTTTTTATTAAATGTACAGTAATTTGAAATTTCACATTCTGTGAGTATGACTTTGAAATTGCGTGTTGATGGTACTCCGTGTGCAAATCTACTCTCAAACAATATGTCTAACACCAGCACTAGATTGAAGTGATTTCATCGTTCACTGTCTCCTTTGAACTGCTTTTGGAAATGCGTCCTTGTAGATCTGGATGTGTTAGCAATCTTTACTGTACATTCGTTCATTTTGCATATTGCACAATTCCACCACTTGTTCTTACTGCTGATTTCTTTAGTTTTTTAGAGTTTAGATGGAGCCTACGCATCAAGGCTTAAGTTTACGAATTTTCTGCCATTTTCATTCCGCAGATCCTTGAAATGAGAATCTTAGCAGGTTGGCTTGCCATTCTCATTCCGCAGATCGTATATTTTGAAATGGAAATCAAAGCAAGATGACTTGCCTTCTTCTTTCCTTAAAGACATTTATCTCTGGTTACATTCTTACTCACTGTATGCCTTTTGAAGCAATTATTATTCATTTAAGACGGAGAAAAGAAATGTCTTTCACCCAACTCCTGAATTCACCAAGTTTCTTCAAGTTTACTGGATTTACTATGACACTTTCTGACATTGGGTCAAAGGCATCAGGGTTGAACAATTTGTCCGCCCCAAAATTGCAAATTTTTGTTAACGAATCAGTACCACATGCAGTGTTCGACTCTCTTGTACGGAGGTGTATATGTGAAGAAGTCCACAAGTAATCAAAGTCAAAGTTTTTCAGCAACTTTCTCGCAATGGTTTGCCATAATTATCATGACTGCAGCCTGTACTTGTCATTTGTAAAGAAAAAGTAATTTTCCAAATTATCTTTCAACGTAGAAGCAGCCGTTTGAAAGGTAATTTGGCCAGCAATGTATGTCCAGTGTATTTGCTTCGTCGTTTTCACTTTCTTAATGTTCATTGAAATGATTCCTTCCTCGCCTTGATCATCAAAAGCCCTTTCATATTCACGTCTCTTACTTGAGCCATCAGGTAAATTATGTGTAAACTAAGAAAACATTAAGAAACAGAAGGGAGATCATACTTTTCTATGGTTATTCCCAAGTATTTAAAATAATCAATCAAGTCTTTCAAAATGAACAGACTCTCTGCGTAAACACGTTCGAACCTCTTTAAGCGAACTTACAAAATAGCAAATAATGTCTTGGTGCAAAAATAAACACAATTATCGAACTTGCCGCCGTTAAGCTACGTTACATGACAAGCGGTACGACCGATTAGAGGGGTGATTAGGTTGAAATTGTTGTAATTAATTTCTTTCACGAATGCCATAGCCCATTTTTTAGTTAACAGCACTAGACAGTGGTCTATTGAACTAATGAGCTTTGCTTGCTATCTCGGCCCATCGGGTTAACATTCAACGGTTGTCCTTCAAGGTAGCCCAGGGTTAAAGCCCCAATTAAATGAATACGTTAGGTGTGCAGAAAGAAAACGTTTAAATGTTTGTTCGGTGTGAAATATATTCACCTCTCAGTCAAATTGAATAAAATATGTGTTGCTGCAGCTTGTAGAAGTCTTTAAAATTATTTTGGAAAATCGACGTTCATGTGTTTCTAGAACTCTAACCTTCGCATTTGGTTAGATTCGTGATTTCGTTTTGTAACTTCAAACTTTCGCCAATTAAGGTTTAGTGACCAAATAACATCTAAAAGATTTTTAATATAATTATATCTAACTATCTTCATGACTCACCCCAGCTGGAAGCATTTCCATTCAAAAAGTACATAAAAATGCAAAAAAAGAGTCGTAAATATATATAAGTATATACTAGGAAATATGAGGGGCCTGTACAGTGCACTGTAGGGTCAGCAGCATATTTATTTTTTTCAGTTCCGAAATCAAACACTCTCTCAAGGGGCTGTTGAGTAATAGATCAATTCTAAGCTTGCGTTACATAGCAGCTTAATCATCACAATTCTTTGGCGCGGAAACTTGGACGTTGCATCACTCAAGAAGTTCCGGGATGTATAGGGGGCAAGCACCACTTACAAAAAATCCACAGTCGATTATGAATTTTTTGTTAGTGGCGCCCCTTGTATGTTTCGGGTCTTATTCAGCGATCTGTTTAAGCGGAAGGTGAAGCCCTTAGTCTTTTTGAGAGAAAAGTTCTGCCCTGTTTGAATTGATGACATTTGGAGGAGAAGGCTCAATGACGGACTTTACGAGCGCTTGGTCAGGTGCATTCGTATTCAACGCTTAAGATGGCAAGAACTTATAGAACGTATGGATATCACCGCTCCGGTTCGAAAAGTCTTGAAATCCGAGCTGTTGGGACAACACAACAGGGGCGGCCTAGACTGAGGTGGCTCATACAAGTGGAGAAGAACGTCAACCAACTTTAAGTGCGTAACTGAAAGCAGCTGGCGAGAGATTGTGTCGGCTGCAGAGACATATTGGTTGAGGCCGAGGTCCATCCGGACTGTAGCGTTACATAAAGAAGAAGATGAAGCATACTTATTTGAAATTGTATTTTTCTGTGTATTTGGATTGTTTGCATTCACTTCCAAAGCATACAACAAGTAATTGGAGAATTTAGCGTTAATTGTGATTTTAGTCCTAGAGGAGAAACATTCTCGTATCTTTCCAAGTTCAATTTCTATTCCACCCAGTATAAATTTTAAACTCTTCTACAAGTAGTTGAAATTCTCTTTTCTGTTGAAATTTTCTTTTCGGGCTACTTGAAGAAAGGAACAAGCGCCTAGATGACGGCATATCTCCAGTCGTAAGATACAAGACCCCAACTGCAGAACCCTCAGTAATCTTGGAGCTGTCCTTAAAATCCCGACTATTGCTCTTTTCCGGTTTAGCTTCTGGGCAGAGCCAGTGATGTCACTCTTTCCGACGCCTGTGGAGAAGGTGAATACAATTCAGAGCACTGTCTCTGCTTCTGCTCGTATCAGATGGCGTCTGTTTGACGCTGATGTGGTGGGAACTAAGAACTTTACTTTCTCTTAAATCTACTCATTCCACGGCCCCCCTTATTTCTTTACTTATAATTCAGTAAACTATGTTTTTGTCGTGTTTTGAATTCGATCATGGATTACCTAATGCGCAGCATTAGTAAGTTTGGAGATGTACACATTTTCCTGGTAGGCTCTCGCCCCTTTGCAAGCAAATATTAATCTGTTGGGAATATAGTCACCATCATGCTCAATGCGGCATATCGTAGTCAAAGCAATTCTTTAAGTGGTTGCTTTCAAAAATTCCATGACAAGATTTAAATTTTAGAAAAACCAAAATTTTCCAAATGTCAAAATTTGCAAAAATTGTTTATTATAAAAGGTGCTACTACTTCCCTAACGTCTTAAAGGCTGACAGTTTTGAATTCTGATAAGCCTACAATTTTTAATCAGAGCAATTTACGTCAACCTTCTTATAAATCTCTGATCTTCTAAATCTTGATTTAAACACAATTTCTCCAGCGCCAAAACTGAAAAGCGTAAAGTCTTAAGCAAACTGTGCACGAATTAAAAAAACAAACTGTAGATTCCGTCAAAACAGAAACCCGTCAAACAATTAAAGCAACAGTTTCAAGTCCTCAATCTCCAAAGGCGCCTAATACTAGGACTGCCAAAATGCAGGAATAACAATCATCTAAGAGATCAAGAGTTCGGAAACACTAAACCATCAAAAAGTCACAATAAGACGCGAAAAAAAAAACAGAAAAACCAGTATTCTTAGCTTACAACACTTCAGGGACAGCATTGCGTCCATCGTCTCTTACTAACAGTCTGTCATCAAATGTAACACTGATTTTTTGATAACATAAAAGAACCAAACGCTAGAGGAAATTATTTTCGATAACCATCAGATGGGAATCCATTTTTTCGCAATAATTTAACACTCTCCCATCACATCCCTCACTTCCAAAGGCCCGCACTCCACTCCATGTAGACTTCTCATCTTCGAGCCATAATCTCTCAAGTTTACCCAACAAACATTGACATGTCACAAGACGTAATCTAATATAAACACAAATTGGTGTCAATGTATCTCCGCCAGGAATCCGAACGAAAAAGAAACAAAATTCACCACTCACATGCCTGACGCACTGCCCAACAAACATTTCAGTGATTTTTATCTCACATCTCTTAGCTCAGATCCATAAACAAGGGAAGATAGCAGCACACCAGAGTTCCAAAAACAACAAACACGGCCCATCTGGTGTGCTGGCCATGTTTGAACAGCAGAGCAAGCGATTTGTAACTGCCCGTCCATTGGCGAGCACAACAGAAACACATTTCATTCTCCACATCTTCTTTTTGATGTTTTCCACTCCGATTCCGCGCTAACCAACCCATCCATCACTCACGTCTAATGGCGAATCTATTGCCCGCAAAATGAAAACCTCCAGCCGAAAGAAGAAAGATATGATCGTAACTTTCCACTGCGGCCAGATTTGGCGATGTACACGAGAATAAAAAGTGAAATGCCGCCAAAACAATGCCAAATTGCTTCTAATAAGTGGCCGAGCGCTCCCTGAATGGGTGAGTCGGTGAAATTTTTCCATGCGGGCACTGTCGGAATTACAAGTTTGGCATACATTCGAGGCCACAAATGCGCAGTGGGAGTGTGGGACTCTTCGATGAACTTGTAAATTGATGAGACATGACGACGGCCTCGCTTTCGCACATCAAGGCAATGTCCGCACGCAACGGCGGCCTTTCCCCCTCCTTTCCCTCGCCTACGTTGGAGCGGCTAATAGCTCATCTCAAGGCTTGCGTCATTGTTCTGAAACAAACCATTGCCGTGTTTCCACCGCCACCGACTGTCATTCCTCAGCCAAAGTCAACAACTTGTTGAGCTTGAAGTGCCATGCCACGCCACGGACCTGCAGACGTGTGAATGACAATTTTTTCTCCTTTCCCGAGTGGAAGGATGCTTGCGAAAGGGATTCTTTCAGAATTTCTATGTCGTCACAGAGGTGGAGACTGGCAGGTGGTCGGGTGGGGGAAAGTGTTCTGTGCGCTTCGCCTGGACGAAAGTAGGTCAGGTGGAGGTGAATTGTAAATTTCGTTCTCGCACAGCAGAAACACACAGTTTCTATGGATCCCGGGGCTGGTATATGTTTTGCTAAAGTGTTATCGCCGGTTAATGGATTAAGGGAATGTTTATGGTAATGGGATCAGAATTCGATAGTTCTAGCGAATATCTCGTGAGACGATGGACTTGGTGCAGGGTATCCTTGGGGGAATGAACGAAAATGAGATTGTTATCGTAACATGTTGCCATTTATTCGATTAGGTTGAAAGGGACTGTTATTCATGGCTGAGACTCTCCCTCGAAGGTCTTAGCCAGAGATTATGGTAAGATTGTGACGAGTGTGGGCAATATAGTTCCAAATTGCGTGGACTGGAACTTTGTCTGACTTTGCTTTTTTCGAACAAAATTCACATTGAAAGACTGAACAAAATTCATAGAATCTCTTTCCCCTCAGTGAACAACAGTCTTCAGTCACCAAAGTTAAAAATTTCACACAAAAATCCAAATTTACATGACACTCCCAGAACCTCCATGAGACTTTTTTTCAGAAACGCAGCAGAGCTACGCTGAGTTTTATATTTTCTTTACATTTCACGCTTAACCCCGGTGAAAGGGTGAGGTCAACAAAAACAATACAAAAGTCAAACTAAAGCATACCGCAAGCAGAGCGCTTAAGCAGTGCTTACACTTTCAGTTTAGCATTCTTAATGACAAACGCATTGAGGTGCATTATTTCCCGCTTCTTTGGAATTAAAGCAACGCAACGCATTTAGAGGCGTTGCATAACATTCTATGACATGGTTAATGTATGTTGACGTAACCCGCTGCACAGGCACTAGGTGTGCTTTATTTTTGAACATAACTAATTCTTCGACTGTAATGTGGAGTGACAACGGAGTGGTGCTCTAGTGGATGAAGTTGGCAGTGAAATGGGGACGCGATTGCTTTCGCATTTTTGTTCGTTGGTCTTTTGCGAAATGTATGTAACTTCATGAGTGGCGGTCCGATTTATGCCAATGAATGCGCATTACATACGTTTGAAAAGGTAAAAACTTGGGTATCGCTGAAAATTCCAGCGATTTTGTAAAGATGTATTTTAGTTGCTGAAATTTTTGACATTTTCGAGATTTGAACTATTTCGATATTGTTGGCAATTCAGGGCAAGCAAAGCTCTTACCGTTAAAGAAGCACTGAGATCTGCTTTTATGTGCGGTTTCCTCCACATTCCACAAATGCAAGAATAATTTTTCAGGCATGGACAAAATTAATTGAGCTAAAGTGTTAAGTTCAACAAATATTGTTTTTGTTGTTGTTTAAAATCGTATGGGAAGTTATACGTCCAACAGATCACTCAATAAGTCCCCGGACTGACATACAGGGGGCGCCACAAACGTATTATTTTTAGGAAGTGCAAAAATACAAATGATACCTGCCACATTTTCATGACTATCTAATTATTAGGTTGCAAGTTGCAGTGCTTCAAGTGCCGCTACTTTTGCGGTGTATGGATGTTTTGTTAGTGCCGCCCTCTATATGTCAGTCCCGGGACTTTTTGAATGAAGTGTTAGTAAGAATATCTTATATCTGCAAGGGTAATTTAAAGATGTAAGTCTTAAGACACAGTTCACTTGGAACAAACACAAAAACACCTTTTTTTTCCTACGCAGGATAAAAATGTTTTGGAGATGCCGTAACAAAATGTAAGCTTCGAACGCCGCATGCGAAATTATGCTTGGCGCTGCTGATTTTAGGTGCAAATCCCTTTTAGAACTTACTCCGCCTGGCGAATTAAAAAAAAAGACTGAACATTACCACACCAACACCAGTGGCCGTCGTGGCATAGAGTCCAATGCTTACACGCCGAAGGTCTAGGTTCGATTCCTGGCTGAACACGAATTTTTCACGCCACCGCCTCTTTTGAGTTGCTGACAACACTCAAGGAGTAATAACTATCTGAGAAAAAGCTTCTTAAAACTTCGCCGTTCGGAGTCGGGAAAAAACTGAAGGTCCCTTTTACTCGTGAATAGTAGCGCACACAACAGGAGTAGTTGATGAGCAAGCAAGGGACTCGTCCCTGTGGACTGTGGCGCCATACAATTATTATTATTACCTCACCAGTATTCATATAAAAGACAGCGAAACAATAACTAATTATGTTTTGAAAAGTACATAAATTAAGCTCATACTCCTTCACACTCTTTGTAAGTGTGCTATGCTCCGTTTGCATTTGGTGGAACTAGGGACATGTGTGCATTCCGATTTACGTGTTCCCCTGTCGTTAAGGCTTAATACGACGGAGTCTATAAATCCACAGTCAGGTCAAGAAAAGTACCAATTTGAGATCTTTTCTCAAAAGACAGTCACTTCTGCAGAAGCGAGGCGTTTTAAACACCTCTGCTGTTCTGTGAGTTATACAGCACTCTGTACAGTCTACACTGAATCAGAAGTAAGTTTCAATGACCATGTAACCGAATCCGAACCAGGTGACTGAGACGGATCAAATCAGATACCACAGTTGATTACTTTCAACTCTTCCCCGCTGCAACCGCAGCCATCACGATATATCCACAAGGGGGCCGACATCATGGTTAGGCCGACACTTAGTTTCAGGGGCATCTGACCTGGCATACTACCAGAATATAGCCTCCGGTAAAATTTCGCAACTAAGTTACTCCCGAAACGAGATTACCGATAACTAGCTAGGCGAGGTTCAAAAAAGGCATTCGTAGGGCCCGAGCCCACCTTGGGACTACTTGCTTCCTTGGTAAGAGGATCCATCGACGGTTGGGCCTAAAAACAGCACAACCAGAGATGGCGTGACTCTCCAGGATGCTGGATGACCAAATGTGTGCTCCCGAACGTTAGCAAGAAATCCGCGGCTTTACTGCTATCTTTGGACAGAAATGAGTGCAGACGACTTCTCGGCATACTAAACGGACACATCACCTTTGCTAAGCTCTTTATTCGGCTTGGGCCTGTGGAGAAGGTGAAGACACTCCAAAGCACTTTATCTGACAATTTCTCGCCTTTGCTCGCATCAAGCGGTGTCTGCTTGGCGCTGATGTGGTGGGAATTGAAATCCTAAGTTCTTTATCACAGCTTTCTGGTACTTCTGCGGAAAACTAAGAAATTACATTAAATGAAGGTTACTGCCTGGTAGTACAACGGACCAGTATTTAAGTGTGAACGCTCTAGTGCCGTGTATCCCAACGTCCAAACAAAACAAAAAAACAGTTACTCCCGGTTGGATGCCTTCATATCCAGGACCGATAACCCTTATTGCGCACTGCCGCAAGGACAGAAGTCATTCTCAACCGTCGGTTGCTGAATACTTCCCTCACGAAGGTCCTGATGGTGTGTGTATTTTATCTTGTCTGGAAAACCAGCTTGACGTCGTAGGCCCCATCAACGCAAGAATGTTTATAGCTCCAAAGTTCCGAATATTGTCGTACAGAAGACATTCTCACAACACGTGCAGCCAACCCTCTAAACTGTATCCGCGCGAGCACGTCTCTAACTCGCTTGACCCAAAGGGAGTTCGAGGAATGAAGTGCCTCAGACACATGCTTATGTAGAGACTTCCTATTGACTTACCAAGTGACACGTCTCGAAGGAAACTGTGTGTCAGTCTGCTAATTTCGCAGCAACTGTTCATGGATCTCTTTCCGCTCGTTGAGAGCTAGTTCCTCCAAGCCGCTAGTGTCAATCCCCACAGTCTTTGGTGTTGGAATGCCTCTCTTTAAGGTGAAAAGAATACTTGCTCTTGTAATCCCAAACCTAGAGACAGATGTGGGATTTGGTTTTACGTGATCACCTGCGTTTACGGCTTATACCACGGGGTCCATCTTCCCAAGTGTCGTAAGTAACGCAAGACTAAACGCCTTAGTTACCTAAGTACTTAACTGAGATCATGCTTGAGGGGCAATCACTCCACATTGGTTTGATGCGAGGCCTTTCTAAAACCTCTTCCGCTCTCTGGGTCGCAGCGCCCGGTTGAGAATGCAACTCCACTCTGAGAAGGGATAGTCCCCTAACCGCCTTGACTACTTGTGGGTGAACAATCAACTAGACAAGTCAGCACAGTACACTATCCTCGACTCTACCCGCGATGTTAGGTGGTAAACCACAGCCACCACGATACCCCCACAAGAGGGCCTACTGCACGGTCAGGCTGAAACCGAAGTTCCAGGGGCCCCTGACTTCCCGTGGCACCTGAATATAGCCTCTGGTAAAGCTGTCGCTACCAGTCAGGTTCCCTCAAAGCCTGGGTCTGTTAGCCGCCATCCCCCCACAGATGGTATGTTCTTCATCAGTGATTCCGTTGCCACAATAAATAGTGCTACTGATGTGATTTTGAATCATGTGATTCATAAATCCAGTCACATCATCTGGAAACCTAGAGACAGCAATTTATGTCCTGGCGTAGGGTATAATTGCATTGGGGCTGTATAAACACCGATGGGGCTAGGATGTTCATCTCGAAATTTTTATGAAAATCTTAAGCGACACTCCATAAGCGTCTTAAACTTCAACATTCGAAGTCAACAGTAGATAGACGGGGACCAACATAAGTCATTGCAGAAAAAGCTAAAAGCTGATTCCCTGTCACACAGTTGTCAAGGACTTCTATAGCCACCACCTTTACGGGCTCGTTTAGTTTAAAATCGTTAAATTGTTCGTCGCATATTGACCTTAATAAAAACTTGAGGACGGCTGGGTTTAAAGAAACAGATTTACTTTTCGTATACGCATTGAACTGAAAATATTCCATCCGATTCCTGGAATTCGTTTTGTTCCCAAATTTATCGGAAAAAATGAGTGCTTTGAATTCTCGAACATGACACGACACACTTGGTACTTGTGAACAGAATAGTTACGAGCAGTATTCTCGAAATATTTAAGGGAGTTTTTGATAGTTTTCCTTTCGGATTGTCTACTTTTTTGAAAAAGCCTTCTAATAGTCACTTTTGACTTCACGGCTTTGTCTATCACATTCCACACACACTCCACCACACTCCACACAAACAATATCCCGAAATTGGATAAAAGTTCCCCTGACCCTTGTTGCTTTAAAAATTCAAACGGTCCAACCAACCAATTGTCTATAAACTAATTTTACTTAAAGCCGTCCTCGCGATATTCTACAATTTCAGGAATAAGTCCACCCCAAATTTATCCGCCTCTCAGTCGTCCTTCCTCAGAGGGTACTTTATGAAGAATTTCTTTTAAGTAAACCCAATGAATCTTTCATTTGCATTTCGTTTATAACCAACAGAAACACACTTACATCCGTATAAGTGCAAAATTAGATTTACATCATTCATTCCACAGGAGAGCTACACCGTGCCATGAGTCGGCGTCTCTCTGCCGACATCCGAACTCCCTTATTGCACAACTTTTTCCAATTCATTTTGACAAACTTCCTTGGCGCCAGCTGTTCACCGCCCCCCGTGATTGGCGATCATCATAAACACCGAGAAGGAACAAGAGCCAAGAAAAGAATTTTTGTTTTCATTTTTAGAATCAAATTTGTTAAGCCGTACCAATATGATGTGACCTTCAGAAAGTGACCCATCTAGCTGCAGAAAAAGTGAAAAGTGAAAAGTTCCAACAGAAGTCTTCCTTCAACAAGTGATGTGAATTGTAATTTTACATAACAAAAGGCACAGTGTGAACCGGTGTGAAACAGTGAAAGAGGGAGGGAAGGAAGGAAAACCCGATTTCGTTGAAAAAGAAAAGGGAAACGGCTAGAAGCTAATAATTTGTGAAAATGTTAAAAATTCAGATGCTGGAGCAAATTGTCACCAGCGATAATGTGGATAACGACGACAAGGATAATGCCAGCAATAAATCAACGTCCTCCTCACCGTTACACCAGCAAAACCACCATCACCCCCCACATCATCATCAGCAGCAGCAGCCGCAGCAGCATCAAGCTGTGCACCGGCAGACAGCCGGGGGGGTGAAGTCCGCCAGCCAAGGATCGTCTCCAGCCGGGTATGTGTTTATCCTTAATTAATATTTCCCCCTACCGTTGCGTGTTGACGTGGGAGTGTGCATTTGAAAGTTTGGTTACACATCGTGGCATCTTTCATGTGACACAAGGTGAAGGTGCAACGTTGAGATCGTTTTTGTCAATGTCAGGCTATGTCGGATGACATTAGCGTTCTGTTCTACCACTTATTTGCGAAAGGGCGGGACTGCTACTTATCTGATGCGTAATTCGTCCTCGAATCGGGCTGAAGTGATCCATTCATCACTGTTTGCATGGTGGAAACAGAGACCAAGTAAACAGAGTCCCGATACCCAACGGGTGCTACTTTCCTTCGTAATGTATTCAAGAGGCGAAAACTGTCACAGTCACCGGGTTAGGCAAGGGGCACCACTCCACTGGACGCCTGCCAAGAAAGTAGGGCAGATACTTTTTTTTTGTCAACCGGTTTTTTTCGCCTGTGGCGCTGAGACGCCACTTGAGACGTCAGTCGATTGGATTATGAAAGACATAACGAGCACGATGGGATTAATAATTTCTTGGACCGTATTTGCTTTTTCGGGGGGAGGGAGGTGTCTTAATGAGTTTTGCTTGTTGGCGTTACTAATTAAGGCGCTTTACATGCTAATTGGGTTGTTTGGGCAATAAATGGTAAGTTTTATAGGCAATCGACTTAAGACTAAACAAACTCAGAGCTCAGAGCTGAAACTTGGTTATACTGCATAGTACTAATGCGGCAATATACGGGATATGGAAAAATCAACTTTTTGGGTTTTTTTTTTGGAATGCAAGGTTCAAACTCCAAAATTTTGGCCTTTAAATGTTCCAAAAGTCAGAAACATAATTTACAAATTTCTGACTTGGAAAATCTTGCAATTAAAAGACTTTTATAAGTCCGATGTAAGGAATGAATTTAAATTTATAAAAGTTTTCACAATTCCAATCGTTATAAATTTAAAAACTCGAATTAAAAAAAAACCGAAACTCAGAAAAGACTGAAATCACAAACGCAAAAGTAAGGAAAAGTTAAAAATATTCCATGCCTAAATTTAGACGTTTCAGATTTAGAAACTGCCAAAAAAAATTAAATATGAAGAAATTTCGAAAACAAACATTTCGATTGTCACAAGTAGGAACAGTTAAAAATTATGGTTTTAGACCCGAAACTCGAAAAATCAAAAGATGAGAAAAGGCATGAATCACAAACGAAAAAGTAAGGAAAAGCCCAAAATATTCATTGCTTAGAATTAAGCGATTCGAAATCAGAAACTGGAAGAAGAATAAAATGTGGAGGAATTTAGAAAATTAACGAAAATTGCGATAGTCAGAAATAGGAAAACTCCAAAATTTTAGTGTCGATATGCTGCGTCAAATTTGGAGTCCCAAAAGATTTTTATGCATAATATTATATAGATATAAGTAAGGGCCTAACATTTTGATTGTTTCACTCTTCTCCTTTGACATGAATTTTGGACTCCTGGTTTTGGTTCAGAAAATTTAACATATGAGGATTGTGGACTTTATGAAACTGAAAATTTGCGAAATCTGAAAAAAAACGTTGGCTTTTGTCCAGTCCCAGGACAGGGGTAAACCTTTGGTTCAAGGCACCTAAAACCATTTAAACATATTTCATCTCTTTTGAAAGACATTTTAGGCCCTGCTAGAAACTTTCTCAACTACTGCAGCTGCCATCACATCTTACGCTCCACACCTCCCTTTCAACTAAACACTTGTCCAGACACATTACCGCATCATTTAAGCGGCCAATAAACCGATTTTATGCGACCATGGAGCGATGCGGCGCAGTGGTTGCAAAAGCAACGATCTTAAAAATCTCGCCCTCGGCCACAGACAGAAATCGCTTTTCCTAAACTAATTAAAAGTCGGTGCACACAATAAAAAATCGAAATGGATCCTCTTAATGGGCGGCCTCCCGTCCCGAGATTGCAACTTAATTTTCGTCTTCATCACAGAGCGCAGCGCCGACTATAAAGGCAAGAATTAAAACTAACTCACTTAACGCCCACACCGCTGGTCATAAAATCCAGCAGCAATTGGGTGTGTGTGCTCCACGACGACAGTCCCATCAATCTGGTTGCGTCCCCATCCTTTGAAAGCACACACCATAGATTGCCTGCCGGCTTGTGCCGCGTCGTTGTTAAGTCTGTCCGATGCTGGGATACGGCTTACGATTTAATTCGATTTCCAGTCATTTGGATGCGCGCACGTTTTCACTGTCTCACTGCATTGCTACTTCGTCCCTCACTCCTGCTGTCACTGCAGTCAGGAAAAAGCAGACATGAACAGAAAATCTCGTCGTGCTGGGTTCTGAGACGACCCCAGGTGATGTTAAATGCTGGTGTTTGGTAATAGCCCACTTGATAAGTTTCCCCGAGTCTTCACTTTCCTTCGATTTTTCTCTGTTAATCACACCACGGTGCAAGCTATGATGGCTTTGCGCGGTGGGGTAGATGGGCCTTATTGCTGGCACTAAATCAACCTGTGGAGGCATGGACCAGTAGACAAATATTTTTCAATTAGCTTTAAGCCAAATCCTTTGCAAACCCTCACTCACATTTTTCTCTTCCAAATAAATCGAGAATTTGACAACTACTTGCATTTACAGCTACAGTTTAAACTATTTGGGGTTTCTTGGGTTTGGTCTTTGTGTATTATCAGTGCAGCAATTACACACTGTGTGCGAAATAAGTCGCATTTGCTCAACCACATGCATTCGCCAACGCGTCGTGAGTCATTGTTGTGCAGCAACTGCAAAGCCTGCTATTTCCCACTCCACCTTTAGAAACGAAAGCACCCGCGCGCGATCTGCTGTGATGTAACACTTAAATGCGGTCTTTTGTTCGTTTATGTCAACGCGTTTGACTTTTACGACAACGTTTCGAATTCTATTTACATAATGAGGGGCGCAGGAAAATAATTAAATTTCAAATTCGCCAAAACTGGCGGCGGAGAAAGGGAGCACTAATCTGCATGTCATTCATCAAGCGACACCCGTTTACGATCTCTTCGACAAAACCCTGCTTTGTTCTCCGCACCACTGTCGGCTGAAAGTAAACAGCATTTCGATCGAATTTCTGAAGGCAGCTTATTTGTCGTGCTCACACCAATTTCCATCACAATGAGGCGTCATAATAGTCAGCCAGTTCAAAATTAAATTTCACAGACATGACCCTCGCCATTTGTCGCGGAATGTGCTGTGCCTTTGAGTTCTATTCAATCAGCGGCACTTAGAAATGTTGACATTCTAACTTCGCATCAATAACAACTGCCACAGAGGCACAAACATTTACCTCCGACGACAGTAAACGGCCACAATAATTCTATGCTGGCATGATTGTTCGCTCAAGAAGCCAATAAATCGATCCAACAGCAGACAGTTTACTTGCACTGGCTGGCAATTCTTTCGTCTTTTCATGTGTCACCCCAAAAGGAGGTTCCGGCAATTTCCGTTTATGGTCTTAACTGCCATTGTTCGCCGCCTGATTGACCATAAACTGCTGCGTGCAATAGATTTGTCTGGGAGTATGAAATGCATGTGTCCCCGCAGGGCAAATTGTTTTTGATTTACAGATAATTGCGGGAAGTCCTTGCAGTGTGATTGTCATCAATGTGTTGCGGATGTGGGTTGGGTTAAGGTTTGGACTCAGTTGCATTGTATCAACAAATTTGTCAGCATGCTGAATGGTACCAATATTTTTGTTTCAATTTCAGTGAGGAAATACTGTTTTTTCTTAAAATCTTGCCGGAGAAGTGTACGGAAAGAAGAAACATTTAACTTATCCGCCATTGCATATAAAACATGAATTGATGCAAATGCAAGAATTTTAAAATGAGGTACAGCAAATACAGTACCACAAGGGATTTCCGATTTGTAGTACAAATTCGTTTTGCGTTTTCTATTGACGAAGTCACCTGTCACCACTTCCTAGTAGAGGTGTGGCAATTGCCAGCAATCGTAAGTGCACATCAGTGTCGATTTTAGAAAACAAAATTTGTCTTCGATTTTTCGGAAATGTTTATATTTGCCTTAAATAGACAGAATTGAGGGAAGTTTTAATTTTTTGGTAGCCCAAAAAGTTTGAATATGGGATAATATCGGAAGCTTTCCTGAAGACAGGGTCCGTGCAAGTGAAGTTACCCGATCGCCTGGAATGGCTCAGCGGGCAATTTCCTTACAGTTACGGAAATTAAAATGTGTTCAAAGTCAGATTTGGTGTGGTATGAATTGAAACAGAGAGACGACAAAAGGCGATTTTTCACCTCGGAACTGGTTCTTGTAAAGCGCCAAAAAAGGGACTTAAGATGAATATCCTTAAAAAGCGAAAGTACTACGAGTATTTAACGCCGTTTCGTCATTCGTAATTTATATTTTTCTCCTGGCGATCGAAATTGCCATTGCGGCAAAATTGCATTGTCGTCAAGCCCAGCGCGATGCCTTTGCTTCAGAGATTTCTTCCTTGATAAGTGGTGACGTTTTTCAAAAATCTAGTAGTCGTGCTGTACTCAAAAATATTGAAAAAAAATGTCACAAATGTAAACTACTTCGAGCCGAACTACGAGTAAGACAACCACTTATGGGACAGCTGCCAAAGGACCGAGTTACGCCATTTGTTCGTCCACTTAGTCAAACCGGGCCCATTACAAGTTACAGTGGGTCGGCGTCATAAAAAAAGATGGGTGGCCCTATTCACCTGCCTTAAAATAAAAGCGTGGCTGCCGTGCCGTAGTGGGTAGAAGTGCGGCAAACACATCGACCGGATCGGACAAAATTTCCAACTTCGTCCTAAAGCGGATGCCACACATCGTGATGATACTCCTGACTATCATCATCAACAACTGCTACTTCCCAAGCAGATAGAAATTGGCAAAGATTGTTGCAATTCCCAAGAAAGAGAACGCTGACAAAGTGACAGGATACAGACCCATATCGCTGCTAAGGAATATGAGCAATATGCTGGAAAGGTTGTTAGTGCAGAAAATTAAGCAACACTGCACATCATCTCAGACATCCAATTCGGATTCCGGGAAAAACACTCAACTCTGCTTCCTTTGATGAAGTTTCATCACGATGTCGTGGCTGGTTTGAACAATCACCAAGTCACCGTGACATGCTTCTTGGATATTGAAAAGGCCTTCGACACGGTTTGGATAGAGGGTCTCATCTTTAAACTCAAATTAATGAGATTTCCCTCTAACCTCATCGCAATCATCCATAGTTTTCTTCAAGCCAGGGGATTCTATGTGGAAATAGAAAGAAGTAAATCAAGAACAAGGAACATCCAGGCAGGCGTTGCACAGAGATCGCGACTGGGACCTATACTGTTTAACATCTACACCGCAGACCAACCGCCATTATCGCCATCTGTTAACTGTTGCCTGTTCGCGGACGACTCGTTAACATACTCAATATTGCCGTCACCGCAGATAGCAGCGTGGAGGATCGAACAACAAATGAAGAAGCTCTACTTCTACTATCAAAGTGGGGCATCCGCATCAATACCTATAAATCGGTCCTCATGTGTCTGCTGAGACCAACACGACGATGTTCCCAAACAGCTGGAAAATGCCGGAGCATTAAGGTAGTGCTACCCAACGGGACGGCACCAACAAAAACGAACAAGGCGAAGTATCTTGGAGTGAACTTCACTGAGAGGTTGAAGTTCAATCCTCAATCCAAAGTGACCCTTCAAAAGGCCAGTTTCGCTTTCCATCGTATCTACCCACTGGCGCGACGTGAGAACGGACTTGCCGAGAAGACGAAGTTATTACTGTACAAGCAGCTCATACGACCCATTATAGCGTATGGCTTCACTGTATGGTACAGCATCTCCAAGACCAGCATGGAGGAACTATCGGTCTTCGAAAGGAAGATACTACGAATCTGCACCGGTCTCACCTTTAACCAGGACCGGATGAAACATCATAGCAACAAGAAGGTCTACGAAAAATCGCCCATCATCCCCCTGCAACAGTTCTTGGTGCAACTTTCCAAGAAGCAGTTATGCGAAACTGAAACCCATCCTAACCTAATCTTCAGGAACTTAAGGAGCTCAGTCCCTGGATAACGATTTCTCATTGCACACAGCATGTTGAACGAAGAGATTTCCCCCCCGACATCTTCTGCATGCGAGCCGTATCACTTCTTCTCCAGCAGTGATACAACCTACCATCGAGGCTGACCCTGAAAACAAATTAAAAAATTGAAATTGTAGTGGGTAGAGTGTGAAGCCGAAGGGTCTAGGTTCGATTCCCAGCTCAAACCGAATTTTTCGAAGATTTCGTGGCAGCACCTCTTTCAAGCTGCTGACAACACTCAAAGAGTAATAACTGTCCAAGATAAAGATTCTCGAATTTCACTGTTCGGAGTCTGCAGAAAACTGCAGGTCCCTTTTAATCGTTAGAGAACAGTAGCGCGCACAGCACGAGTAGTTGATTAGCATGCTAGACCTTGGTCCTCCTGTAGACTGTCGCGCCAAACAATTATTATTATTACAATCAGAGCCGTTCATCTGGAGTTAATGGCCGATCTTTCTACTGATGCCAGTCTGCTGTGCTTGCGGAACTTCATAAATCCCCATCGAATTCCAGTTCGTATTTGAAGCGACGAAGGCACCAATTTCATCAATGCTCAACGAAAACTTCAACAAGAATACCGACTTTGACAAAACTCGCCTACAAAATTAACTATCGCCTAGAGGAATTGAATGAAAATGTAGCTGCCCGCTCAATCCGAGTGAAGGTGACGCCTGGGAACGTATGGTGCAATCCGTCAAGAAAGTCCTTTCAGTAACTTCACAGGAGGTGGGAAGAGGGGTTAAAACCCTGCAAAGTCTTTTGATTGAATCATTGTCAATTCGAGAACTCTCACCGAACTACCAATTACGTCCGAAGTAGATGAACCATTTACTCCAAATCACTTCTTGATTGGTTGTACAAATTCGACCCAGAAGCCTAACATTGATGATATGCCAATCTGTAGCCGCAAACAGTGGCAAATATTGCAACAGCTTAAGAACAGACTCTGGAAGCAATGGATTCTGGAGTATTTGCCAACGCTCACACGAAGGTGCCAAATGTCACCAAATGGCCCCTGTCAAACTGACGATCTTGTTTTAATTTGCGATGGAGCTTTACCGCGAAGTAAGTGACAACGTGAAAGAATCGTAAAGGTATACCCAGGAAAAGTAAGGAGTGCAAACGTACAGACAACGGAGGGAGTACTGCTTCCAAAAGGGCCGTGCTGGACATTGGTGGTGAATTTCTTCGAGAGTTCACGAGAAGTGGGATGTCGTCGATATTATTTTAGCCGATATATGGAGTCCTAATAATATATTATAGAAATCCGCCTCTGATTGGTCGTCGAATGAGAAGAGGCTGTCTTTGTTTTATCGATATTTTGAAGTAACATATTTATTATTTGACAGCCAGTCAGCAAACAGAAAGGATCGCCAAGGAAAAAAAATACAAATACAAACGCATCAACTGAGTTATTTTGTTCCTTGAATTTTATTGAATTAATTAAAATAGATTTGTAAAGTTTTTATTTTAAGTCCAAGTTTTTTTTTTATTTGCCCGAACAAGTTGATAATTTTCAGTGGCCGGGTATTCCAGAAAAAGGTTGCACGCACGACAGAGTTTTACGCCGCTCGATCCGCCATGTTACTTTGATGGACTTCATCCAACCAACTCCATCTGGGTCTGTCAAGCTGTCGCTGAAATAAAGAAATTCTATCAAAGGCACGCTTGAAAAGTCGTAATGAAACCTTCATTACAGCCATTTCAAGGGGTTAGATCAGCGAAGTATTTTCCTTCCGGTTAAATGATTTTCGGAACTGTCGCGGTTCCTCCGCAGCATGTAGCGCGATTTTATACTTTCGGTCATTATTTAAATTTCATAAACATAGATGAAAGTCAGAACAAATACTGAGTTGAAAACAGTAAAAGTGGTCTTAATATCAACCTTGGCCTTCCTTCTTAATAAACTTCCAAACTGATAAACCTTAGTCTGTCGCAAGCGCAAAAATAAGGAACGACTAGAAATCAAAGTGGTCAAGTGTAAGTTGCGCTGATACATTTAAGGTTTCGTTTTTGAATTAAGTACAAACAATTAAATATTCATTATATTTCGAATCTATTTTTCTGTAGGTATTTCCATTGAATTGTGAGAAAATTTTGCTGATACCGTGTACTTCGTAAAGTGTACGTATCACAAACAAAATATTGCACAAATCAAACTCTGTTAAATACATACAGGACATCAACACGCACCATGCACCTACCAAAAGCAAACTCTAAAACTTTAAAGGTTTCTTTTTCTGAAAACAAAATTGTGAATAGAACGCGATTGATTGATACAAATACAAGTCTTAAAAATGATGTTTGAGCAGAGAATATTTATCTTGAATGAATTTCGTCAACAATAATTGCCAACTTAAAACATAAAAGTCCCTTTGAATAAGGAAATGAGTTGCAAGTTGACCTCATATACTGATTGCTTTAATTCTAAAACTGCATAGTCCGAAACATGAATTATATTTTTTCAAGCAAGCGCCGCCTTCTTCCAATCAGTCAATTCCCAATATTGTACTGTATAATAACAAGGTTTCATTTACCTTAATGCAACACCAGATGGTCGGCGTTGTGGCCACTCCGGTACTGACCTGCTGCGACGTCAACAAAAGACAGGAATTCGAAACCGCAATATTGCGCCATCACTTGTTTCAGCAACAGTAGCCATCGCCTGCGTCGCCCGCCCAAGGGAGTATACATTTCAATGACTGCCCGATTCGATACCACTCATTATCAGGCGGCACAATCGCCAAACGTACGGCAGGGCTGATGAAACGCCCCACCAGAGCACAAAGCCCCGTGGGCTACACAAATCCGTTTATCGAGACACTCAAGCCGCGAAATGCTATATCTTTCAATATCAGAAACATGTGCAGCGGCAACTTCCCCCCGAAGCTGTTTGTTAAACGACCGCGCTCACAGTTAGGTTTATGAAGTCATTTAAAGAAACTGTGAAATGATTCAAAGCGCACCGGACCCCTGAGCTGATTAAGAGATAAAGTCGAAATTAGAGTCGGGCCTGGCCATTGCTTCGAGCTGCAATCATTTGTGACCACTTGCGTGGAGCGGAGTTCGTCCTACAAATCTTGATTGCGTTCGCAGTTTCAAATTCTTTTCCCCGTATTTGCCGCATTTGTCTCATACGACGGCTTCGTTGGCTGGGTGCAAACGGGTTTCAGGAGCCGAACACCCCTGTAATTCGTGTAGGTACCGGTCCGCAATTACTCCACTAATTGGATTCAAATGCACATATTTTCTGCGTGCGCCGGTGCCGGCGTCATTTCCGACATTTCGTTTCAAATTACTGTCAAGTGGTGGCATGCATGCAGGACTCCTGCCACAGGCCCAGAGGTGCTTAAAACGTCATCACGTATCCGCGCAACATCTTAATCCGAGTGCGAGACGGGACGTCATAGGGATCAGAATCGTACGTGAAACTCAAGCAGTCGGACGATACAAAGTGAAACTGAATTGAAACGAAATTGAATGAAATTCAATCCTTCTCAACCCAGCAAACAGGGATAAGGAGCTTCAAAGAACATTAAACTTTTGTCCAGGATACGAACGAAATTTTCATCAAAAGCCGAGCGTACGTGCTTTTCGCTAGAAATGGCTACATGTCACTGGAACACAACAGCGACTACAATGGAACGTACAACGAAACGGAATAGGGAATGAATAAGCAATGAATTCAAAGGACAACCACTTCAGTCGAGTGCATAGCGCTGAATAGGGAAGCAGAAGGCGCAAAAGAAAACGGAACTTTTATGCAAAAAGGGGTGTGTTCCTTTCAAGGGCAGCCAAGCAAAAGACAACACAGCGAGTGAGATATGCGGGGGCTAAAGCTGCCGTTGGATGTTTGGAGAGGTGTTGCCGAAATCACGTACCGGCACGGGCTTACTTTCCGCGTAAGGATTGTTTCTAGGAAATATTGGCTAATGTATGCATGGGAATGTTTTCTCTGAAACCGCCGCCGCCTGCGATGGGAAAACTATGGCGGGTGAAGTTTTACTTATGCACTCCAACTTTGTTGGGGTGGATTTATAACACAGAGGCGGCAGTCAATGACACCTGCAAACCTACTAAATTGGCGCTTCCCTTTCCTTAAACTTTAAAGGGCCCACGAGTGTGAACAGTGAATCTGAAAAGTATTCCCACAGCCAAATGTTTTCATACTCACTTCCTGCGATGGGAATAAAAATAAATCTCGCCATAAAATGGCGACTATGTAAACAAACAAAAATAAATCGACCTTTGCTTGTTTAAAGCAAAAAAACAATTATTCACGCTGAAGGGAAGCAGTCATCGGGGGCATAAGTTACCGGAGATTCAAAAATAAGTGCTTGCATAATGGGTGGGAACCCAAAGGCGATGATAACTTGTGTGCGTTCACAAACAGAAATGTGTCAAAATATGCTTTATGGTCGGTTGAGTTGCCCCGTTGAGTGGTGGCTTATCGGAAAGCGTGACCATTGACGCTGATACCGATGGCTGCGGATTGAAATGTTTTGAGTGAGATTCAGTGATAAATTCGTGATGCAATGCGTATTTATTTTGCTGCCCGATTATTGTGAAGGGGTGTTTAAAAAAAGTGAACAATTAAAGCTTGGTGAGATTTATACGGTTTTGCAATGCGCCACTAATCAGACGACATTGGCGATAAATCGAAATTGCAAGCGACATTTGGGTACCGGCACCCTCCACGAGGAAAATAACAAATTCTTACATAAACTCTAGCTATTAACAGGGTGAGACAAACCTAATGAAGAAAATGAACAACATTTTTTTTTAAATGTTTGACCTGAAGCTTTTCTAAGAACCAACATTTTCATTTGGTACGAAATACGATGAAATTTAGATGGTTGTGTAGGGTGGTTGCACTGTACTCTATCACTTGAATTTTTCAAGACTTAATTGATGGTGTAGCGTAGTCGGTAGCGTGCGGTACTAAAACCCCGAAGGTCCTACGTTCTATTCCCAGAACAATTCGCAATTTTCGCATAACCATCTTTTCCGAGTTGTTGACAACACTCAAAAAATATTATCTGTCTATGGCAATACTTCTCTAAAAACATAACTCGGAGTTGACAAAAATCGTTAAGTCCCTTCTTCTTGTGAGAGAACAGCAACGCACTGGTCCCCCTAAGGAGTGTCACGCCATCCAATATAAATAGAAAAAAGTTAATGGGTTCAGTATGAAACTCGTGGATTACTTACACAACATTGCTCTTGAGTGATCGAAAAGTTTTCGTATTATTGGCACAGTATCGATTCTATGCGATTCTATTCTATGATCCAACACTTGACACTTTTGATCAGCTAGTAGCTTCTCGGAGGCGACTTCGCTTAGGCCCAACACTCATGATCTATAGTTTATCAATATTTTCCAACATTCCTCAACGTTCCTGCCTTAAGCAACTTATTTTGCTGCTTTGACTTTATGTAAAAGTGTGTTTCTAGTAGCCGAGTATACAGTGGGTCCAGTGCGTCCCTTCCCGGTCTCCAAACTTTCACACTTAAGTAAATCCTCGAGAAGACCAGCGATTTCCACATCGATACACAACAACTTAAGCCGCATATGACAGCATTCATTGCGCAAAGAACTTTTTGAGGCTATGGCCGAATTCGGGATCTTGGGAAAACTGATCCGGTTGTGTCAAATAACGCTAACACAAACGCCATGCGCTGTGCAGTTTGGTTTGAGAACCTCTGAAACATTCCAAACCTGCACCGGATTTCGGCAACGAGATGCACTGTAGTGTGACTTCTTCAATACAATAGTGTGGAGGACAAGTGTAAACGCTAATGGCTCTAACTTCTACAAATCAGTTTAATTGCTGAGATATTCTGATGACATCGGTATTATCACGCGTTCCCTGAAAGCTGTTGTGGAAGCATTCATGGTTATTGCAGAGCAGGCAAAACGAGCTGATCTTAAAGTAAATGAGGATAAAACGAAGTACATATATGCTGTCGACAAAGAATCGATCCGTCGAACTATACTTCAATCGGAATGTGACAATTGACAGCTACAACTTTTAGGTAGTCAAGGAGTTTATATACACTTTAGTGGAGATTCGGCGCAGAATCACCCTTGGCAACCGGTGTTATTTCGCTTCGTTAAAATAGCTAGGATCGAAACTCCTAACTCGAAGGACTAAGGTAATGCTCTAAAAGACGCTGATCCTGCCCGTATTCCTATACGCATGGACGAGAAGACACGACTGCGAACTCTAAAAGTTGTATCAGGATCTGGAAGTAGTTGAAAAGGCAAAAATCCGTCGACTATAGTGGATTGGCCACATGGGGCGAAGGGACAACTAAGCACCAGCTAAGAGGGTCTTCGAATACCAATCTCCGGGTTCGAGAAAAGGAAGGAAAAGGAGAGAAGAGAAGAGGAAAAGGAAAGCCGAACCTGCGGTATATATATATAGCTAAAGAACTTTGGTCTTGACAACTGGTAGCAGCGTTACCGATACCGTCAAGAATGGAAGGCAGCTATAGCTAAGGCTCACACGCTTAATGGGTAGCAGACCTGATAAGTAACTAAGAAAGATTAGGTCTGCAAATGCTAAATGACCTATTTGATCTAGTGGGAGTTACCTACAGTTCATTAGAGTCAACATTCTACATAGGTGATATGATAACAATAATAATAAAAATTGCTGGCGCTGCAGTCTAAAGGGGACCAGGGCCTAGCTTGCTCATCAACTGCTAGTATTATGCGCGCTACTGTTCTCTCGCGAGTAGAAGGGACCTACAGTTTTTTGCCGAGTCCGAACGGCGAAATTCAAGAAGCTTTCTTAGAAAGTTATTACTCTTTGAGTATTGTTAGCAGCTCCAAAGAGGTGGTGTCGTAAAAAAATTCGAAAAACTGGTGTTGATTTGTTAATCGAACCTGCACCCTTCGGCGTGTGAGCACCGCACTCTACCCACTACGCCACGGCGGCCACAGGTGATATGCTAAATGAACAAAATTCTCACAGGAAACATTTCAACAGCCCAGGAATGGAACCTCGGAGATCTGTTGACTCCTGATCCAGACTTTCTGTGGCTTATCTTTAAGAGCACGTGTCAATAGACGTTTATCATGTTTTGCAATTTACAACGCAATGTCTGATTAAAGTAAACTAATGTTTATTTTTTGTTCTCATCGACTGGGAAAGTGAACTAAAGTGCCATTCTTGACAGAATTTTACTTAATTATCGATTTTAAAAGCCACACTCTCGCTGAGGTGAAAATTCATTCAAACAAAATGTTTTTTTTTTCTTTTGATGACGAAAAGAAGGAGGAACCAACACCCAACTTTATGTCCATTCCAGACTTTCTGGTTGTCAAGCCAAGACCGAAACTTGCCCTCGGGAAAGCATAGGGGCCAAATTCTTCTTCTAACAATTAATAATCTAGGCGGGTGTCTACTGTGTTCTTACACAACAAAACCCAACTACCTGGGTTATGTTTTAAAATCAAATCTTGATATGAGCGCACATGTCCATAAGAAAACGGTAGCGGCAAAGACAGCAATTAATCTGATGTGGAGAACTATCTTTGGTAACCAATGCATCGGTATCGCGTCAAAGTTCAAGGTGTTCAATTCTACGGTGAATGCATGTCTCTGTTATGCAAACCAAATATTTGACTTTAAGTTCTTTGAAAAGTGTGAAATTGTCCAGCGATTTTTCTTCAAGCGAATTTTTAAACTTGCCCCAACAACTCCCTCAAACGCTATCTACGTGGAATCTGGTCTGCCGCAGATATACCATAAAAATTTGAAGGCGAATGCGGACTATTTAATTAAAGTTATGCGTAGGCCGAACAGTAACCTCTCAAAGAGGCTTATGAAAATGGCGCTTCGATATAATTTATCTCCTTTTAAAGAATGACATGAATTTGCAACCACACATGGCATTATACTTAGACTTACTGAGGCAAACTCAGATGAATGGGAGGATAAACTGTACGAATGTATAAGAAAAGACGATGAAAATATGTATCTAGATTGCTTAGATCGAGCTCGTACATCTTCGTCGAGATCTATGTACAAGCTTCTTAACCATAGACTATGACCCAGTAACTACTTTAAAACAGAGCTCTCAAATAGACAAATTAGCACTATTTTTAGGGCTAGAACTGAAATGCTGAGTCTAAACTACATACCGCACCGGCAAGATGTTAATGCTGCCTGCACACTTTGCAATCGCAATGAAGTTGAAAATATATACCATTTTATCGCGGTATGTACTATATTACTAGAACTACGTTTATTTTATTTCTCAAAAGTATATCTTACACTTGAAGAAACGAAGAATATACTGAACGGCGCGGAGGGGTGGAACCTGCTGTATCGTTTTTGTATTCATGCCTTGAATTACCATAATAGCTTCACCTAACAGTAAGGTATATCATTTGTATAACTTAAAGTATATTAATTTGGCTCATTGTATTACAAGTATCTTAGATAATGTCAATCTCCGATAGACGGCGTTTTGCCATGTTAAATAAAATTTCTTTTTCTATTACTAATTGTTAAAATGAAGACCAATAAAGAATGTTTATAATAATAATAATAATAATACTGTGGCCTTATTTCTTGTTCGCACAAACGAGTCGCCGATTGATTGCGAATTATCAGAGAAGATGAAGGAAACGATGGGGCCCAGGAAGACTTAGAGAAAATTTGGGCTTTAACTATTGTCAGCATAGAATACATTTGATAAAACAAAAAAAGAAAATCGTGTTCAATTTCTTCTCCCAGTCAACCGTAATAAAGTAGAATACGGGGACATGGTAACAAAAAACAATCGTGGTGAACAGTTTCAGTATTTCTTATTTATCCTTCTTGGCGTAAGTCTCTTACCCAAAGTTAATCTTGTCCTCAATAGAATGTGGGTTTCTCCGAGTAGCAGTTAATAGCTCACCATCTTATGTTCTACACAGTATATGTTTCTGATGGGTTCAAGCCACAGGGCCTTCACAGCTTCGATAAAGAGGAGGGGGATGGCCGTACTCTTATGGAGTGGTTCTTGTTTCCTTCACTCGCATATCACCCATTGCACACTAACTAACAATCGTGCCTAAGCTAGTTAATGGATGTAACAAAGAAAAAAGAAAGGAAAAGGAAATAAAGTAAAAAAAGAAGTAAAAACAAGCCTAATTCCTTAACTGTGGACAGACAAAAGAAAGGGGCAGAAAAGGAAGTTGTTCAAGCAAACCCAACTTACACATCTAGCTTGAATCTAGACTTGCCTACTCATCTTAAAACTAAGTTCGTCATTACTCTTTATCACTCTATACAGTTCCTCGTTAAATCCTTCCACATGATGGTGAAAAAAACGCACATTAAAGTTTTATCTCAAGCTGACTCCTGACACAGCTTTATCATCTGATCTGAAAACATTTTAATTTCACGACAAGCTCAATTTCACTTTCAATGAAGAAATAGAAAGTAACTTGAATCGGACTGTAACTGCTGCTTTCCCAGGAACATTTGAGGAAATTAGACAAAGGCCAATAAACATCACTAATAACTCAACATCTGCGTTTCTTCACTTCTTTTCAACAAACCATTTCGCAAAGCAGGTCTGTCTAGGCTGAGATTAGAATCTTTAAGCCAAGTCTAGTTAAAATAATCTTTTGATAAAACTGGAATTCTGATGGAACAATCGTCTTAAAGTGTTTCTTTGTGTGGCACTGACAATCGAGACAACTGAAATCAGACAGAGATGCTCTCTCATTGATACCAAACGATTTCTGCTGCAGACGTGTACGAATTTTTTATTAGTTAAAGAAACAGGCATTACTGGTTCGATTGCCTGCTTGACATTAAACGCTCCAAAATTTCCTGTCTCACAGATCTGCCGGCAATCACCAATTCAACTTCGCGATGCAACTTCTCGCCGACTATAATTATATCAATGTCAGTCGCATCAGAGTCAAGTGCTTACACCGGTTGTCAGAAAGACCAATCTCTTCGGCTGGCATTTGCTTCTTACCTGTCGGCGGTGTTGTTGAAGTTTCTCTCACAATGCGTGAGTGATGCTGTCAGACTGGTCATTGGCTCATTTATTTAAATGAACCCGAAATCGTTTGCCATCAGTGAACCTTGAACCTGGCTGGCAAGGCAGACCTTCGTTTTGGCACTAAATCACGTGTGCTGCGCACATATTTCAGCGAGTGGCAGCGAATGAGTGTGTAAGCACTTGAACTCGGCAGCACCTCTCGTAGAGTGACAGAGATCATCTGCTTAGAGGTTGAACGATGAATAGTTATGGGGAAGTTCAAGGTCAGTCTGTGAATGGACGTGGCCGAGTCTGAAGATGAGATGTCCTCTCAATATGATTACGCGGAACATGGACGCAGGCCGTTGACCTAAGTTGTCAACCCACATTTCACAGTCCCATCGAATATATGCCTCATTACTGCATTCAACCCTTTGAGCACCAATGCGGCTCGCCCCGTTTCAGTGAATTATAAGTAGACCACTCCCAGCGACAGTCGACGACCGGTACTCAGATTTGTAGTCGAGGGTATAGAAAGTTACCGCAGCAGTGAACTCAGAACTCATTGTCGTCGCTCAGCACAGCTTTCGAGTTATAAAGTGAGTATCGCTGTTAAATTATTCTCCAGAACACTCCAACTAATAAGTAGACCACTCCTCTCCGGGCCGTCATCCCCACAGGGACACTGTAACACCATTAGGGCACGTTGTGTTGTGAAAATCCACTTCCAACTCTAGCACAAAACGTCCCAACAAAGAATTTACTTTGTAACTCCATCCAGCGCAAAACTTCTTCACAACGGGACGAGAAAAACGACAAAAAAATGTCTTCTTTTTCATTTTTAAGCAGATTCCATCAACAAGGCGACTACGTCGTCGTCATCGTCTGGCACGACTTGAAAGTGGGTCACGAAGCAGGCAGGCACTTCCCGAAGATGTTTACGAGAGAGACGAAACGAAACAACATCCCACTTCCTTCCACTTTTTCGTGTGGAACATCATCTCGGAGCGGCATGAGAACATCGTCCCTCTGCATCCAGATGTCTGCCGTAATCCGACACAAAGCGACTCTCCTGCTTAGTATGCGACACCAGACAGCAGCACACATAGCGAAGGCCTTATAAATTTATTAATTTAAATCGCAAATCTCGCTGTGCTCTCGCCGAGCCGCGTTAACTCCTATTTAAGACCCGCAGCAGCGCTGCCTGAAAAGCCCGCTTTTGTCTATTCTCATCGACTGGCAACCACAAGACTTGCACGGGCATCGGCACGTACACCCAGGGGGCTAGTCATTCATGCACTTCCATTTTCATTAGGCCCACCAGTGCAGCGGCGCAAAATGGTGGCGGTGGCGGCGAGGAGCAAGATTGGACAGCATATTTGGGCACACGTGAATTTGAATACCATTCAGAGTGACACTTGCTGACGTTAGTGACGTTTCCAAATCAGGTCTAGCTTGGCTGGAGCCTCACACACACCATCTACCGCCGCAAGATGAAAACGGCCTCATTGAGAAAAGATCCACGTCCACGCGCAATAAAGACTGGCAGATACGAGAATCCAAAACGACACATTCGCCGCTAGCTTTCGGCGGCCCGACTAATGGTGCGTTTACCGCGGCAGCAGCGTGATGCAAGCGCTCCACGAAAACGAAACGCATTCTTGACAGTAACATGATCTGACCGATGACGGATGTTGTCCGCCGTCGGTGCCGCCGGTGGTGGTTGGGGGTAAACCAAGCTGTCGCTGTGTCGGCGGAGATTAAGAAAAGAAAAGAGGTCGCTCTGTGAACTCTGACAAAGAGTTGCGTCTAGGGTCATCGAACTGCGCGCATTGTCCGAATCGAACTCCAACAAACCGTTAATGCCAGAGAAAGGAGTCCAAACCGCTGGACTATCAGAAGCACGACTCGGTAGTCGGAGCGGATTTCTTGGCCATATCTGGTCATAACAATTGACAAACAACATGTCTAATGGCTCGACACATGAACGACTTAATCTCGCTCCCTACGCACGTTTGTGGCGGGTAAAAAGTCTTTGTGTGGGGGACAGAGTACGGGTTGGGGACGATCTGCCACTTCCTCCAAAATTGGTCGTGTTGTTAGTTTGAATGTGCGTCATGCACAGACAATCGAAAATGAAAGTTTTAACGGGAACTGACAATAAGTCGGGAATAACAACATAAATGGAGGGTAGCCCTCGGCAGCGGGGAGAGGCCTAGGAGACGACGTTACGACTGTGTCGGCTTAACAAGAATCGGTAGCGCAGAAGGAAATGGAAACAAATTAATTGTCCAGCAATGCGGTTTGACATTAGGTTTGAAATGCAAGTGAGAAGTAACTACTTTTGAACTTAACCGCAATAGTCACGAAAATCGCCTTAGGCCTGTGTTTAGACTTAACAGGAGTTTTAACAGTTTATAATTTTTAAACATTGTCATGGGGCGAGAGACAGAGGCTACAACCATTCTTCATTTACTGCGTCCGTCAATGTGGACATGTTTTTATTATTCGACTTTGCTCTTCGTCTCTTTCATGGGGGCATATGACAGTCTTTGTAGCCAAAGCCACCTGCTAATGCGACTTAGTTCAGTGAAAAAGGCGTCTATTAAGCTAATTGAAACTTTAAACATTGAATGTTAACAACAAGATAAAGCACTCTTATTTGTTTTGACATTGGATTTGCGTTGTATATGACTTCATAATTTTCTGTGCAAAGCCTCAAATCAACGCCACAGAAAAGAAATGATGTAAAAAATACGGCTCTATAACACACAATACTTCCCTCAAAGATAGGCATTCGCAGACAGAATCTCTCACCACATACAGATGAAGAATTCTTGGTCATAACTTTCAGCCAGAATTCTGCAACTTTCGCTTTGGATACCAAACCTGCTCTTTGATGCAAACTTATCATTTTTGTAGCAGTCATAGGCGGATTACAAAACTCCACCGCAGCATAGTAATCTACAATAGAAGTTGCTTTTGTTTTCGAAAATCTTGTTGACTTTAAGAACGGAACATTTTCTGATTTTGTTTTCAAGCTTGTAATTAGGTGACCTCTGTTTCACCAAGCTTCAAAAAACAGTTTGTCTCGGCTGCAAAGAGGCCTTCTACAGCACGCCTGGCTCTGCTCTGATCTGCAGTGATCAATTTCCCTCCCCTTAACCACTACATTTTGTGATGCACACTTGAGGCCATCTCTCTATTAAAAGCGAACGGTCCTTGCTTCAACTCGCACTGGAGCTTTGATGACCTCGCACACCGCATCTCCTACGACACTAGCCTCATTGACATGCTATCTGAAGCGAGGTCACCAATAATACAGCTGCGTCGCTTATACAAAGTCGACAAAGTCTTTGACTGGCTCTGGCCGGAAATTGAACCGGGAAAGGAATGTAGTCTGATTTTCACGGACGGCTGTAAGGCGACGGAGGGTTCTGGAGCTAGGGCCTTCGTAGAAGACGACAGCACTAGACTTCACGCCTCCTTAGGTAATTTCGCATCAGTCTTCCAGGCGAGAGCTGTCGCGATTCTAATGGCCACCAACTGAATTGCGAAGAACAGATGGAAGAGACGAAGTGTTTGTGTCTGTAGCGACCGCCAAATTGTGCTTAAGGCCTTACCCTTCACCCACTTCCACGAAAGTCCAAGAATGCAAGTCTTCCCTTAATTCGCTAATGAGTACTGCCCAGCTGACAAAACCTTCACATAACATAACTCATAGAGACAAGTTAACGGCGGCAGGGGCGACTTTAACACAGCCAACAGTACAAGTGACGTTCTTTCCCAGACTCCCTCCTGTCTCGGGCGGAGATCGCTCTACTGAACCGAAGCAAATCCTCGCGGCTACAAGCGACGTTCGGTTCAAAAAGGAGTCGCCGGTCCACTGTTCGGCGTGCGACATGGAAGATTATATTATAGGGCATCCCTCCCTGTCCTGAACTAGACTCATCATATCTAAATAAATGAATGCCTCTGGTGGAATAAAGCCATTCTGCCGTAACTTCTCAAAATACAAAATGTTGGGGTAGTAAGCCCCGAAGATCAGGCTGTTGGTAGAAGTTAACGTCCGTTCAACGTGCCGTCGAATCAGTTATATTATGAAAGTATTAATCCTTATCAGGTTTGCCTCGTTGTACAAAGTCTCGTTGGGATACAATTTTTTGTACTCAGATTCGGGGGTCCGATACAACCTGAGACACTGCGTCTCCAACAGTCTCATCTTTTCCATCTGGGAAGGACTCACGTTGAACCACACAGGACAAGCGTACACCATCATCGGCCCGATGAGTGTCATATATCATATTACCTTAAATTAAGATTTTATATTTTTTCTTCAAATTTCATTACCAACGGTTAGACAAGTTTACGTTTATAAGACAACTTTTCACTTTAAGTGTAACACGTTTCCCAAGTCCAGATTTAGCTCACGCCACAAAATATTTAAGACTGCTTTCTTTTGCTTTTATCCGGCATATTGTTGATTTGCGAGCATTATACATTTCACAAAGTACCTCAACACGGACACCCCTATTCACTTCGGATAAAATTTAATTTTTTTTCTTATAGATAATTGAGAAATATTTTGTGTAACACCCATTCTGCACGAATTTCCCGCAGGTACCTAATACAAACGGAAACCTGCATAAAACATTCCCACAGAACTTCGCCTAGCCACAAACAAAACTAAATTACTGTAAAATAACGACTGAGGTAAAGCACCTAAAAGGAGAGCATGCAAATCAAATACACAAGAGCTCCAATCGAGGTAGCCCTTTTGAAAAGTTGCAACGACTGAAGTGTTTCGAAAATCGAGGACTTGCGCAAATCGAGGGTTGCGTTTACCGAGGTCGTACTGTAATATACTAAATTCTGTTTTCAATATCCGGACACGCCTTGTTCACGGCCGCGCAGTTAAACTCGCTTGAGTCGGTATCTTGAGCGTTGGTTAGGATGAGACGGGATCGCTTCTCGAACTGTCCATCTTCAGAAATAAACACCCGCTGGTAGGCGCTGAAAGTGCTTATATTTGGCAGCAGACGGCCCGACCTGTATCAGTTGATCGTTGACGGTGGGACGGCTGAGGCTTTGCAAACTATTGACGCGTTCTCACTCACTGTCGCCTCTACGTAGTGGTTAATTGTCAGCATTGTTTTCAATGGTGATTTCTATAGAGCAATGGTTACTGATTTCTTGTTCATCAATTGAACAACTTTATTTTATTTCAACTCAACGTTTTTTTTTAAATTCCTTTAAAACACTAGGTCTCTTGTGGACCGTGGTACCAACCAGAAATCGTACGAAATTTCGACTCCAAGTCCAATGTGTCAGATATTTGAATATGTCTAACACATCGGACCACAGCGAATGATTTCAGGATCTTTACGACCACCGTTTTCGAACGACGAAAAATGATCGTATTGCGACAAGTTACAATCGCTTAAATAATTATCGCAATATCAAAACATTTCCATGAATTGCCATTCATCACGCATATTTATTCAAAGACAAGTGCTAACGCATCGTTAATAAGTTTAACGCGGCATGAAATAACCAAAGAATGGCTAAAAATTTTGTTTAAATGTCAACCAAAGTATAGATGTCACTCTGGGGATAATATCACTAAAGAACTTATGTATGTGATGGAAAAATGAGAATTTGAAGACCATACAAACCACTTCTGCATTCTTGATGTAGGGTTTTCCAATAGAGACGTAATAGCTTTAATTAAACTTGTGAAAGCACTATTTCGCTAAACAATAAACTGTCAGTGTTATTTTTTTTTTTTTTCAGAAAAATCAACATTTTCAACTAAAACATTTAATTTAAAAATGAAGTTTTCAAGGTCTCTTTGGATGATTACCCCTTCAAAGAGAAAAGCCTTCCAGGTTTAAAAACTAATCGCCCGACAATCAATATTTAACGAACAAAAATTTATTCATGGGAGTTGGTTATATTAATAACTCACAGCGGAACCAGGTTGGATGGTCGCCGTTTATGAAAATGTCCAATTTAAAATTTAACTAAAAGTCTGCAGTCTTTATTTCACTTTTCATATAAATGTATAACTTTCTTTGCCTCTATGAAGTTTTGTCTGAGTCTTCCCACTCCGAATCCATTAAATTTACCTCCTTAACATCCTTTGCACCAATTAGGTGTTTCTCAGACTTAAACTTGGAACATCAGCCTCCTAAATTCTCCCTCAATGCACTAGAGAACATTTGATCTGTCATATTATAATCGTATCAAATTTATACGGCCACAGACACTCTAATTCATTCAAAAATAGACTTCTGTGACTGGTGCAGGTGCTCTAAGTGTGTATTAAAATTCAATCGCTCTTTGAATAATTCATTTGAAAATAAATTAAATGGCGAACGTCAAACTGTCATCACGGTAATTGCATCTGAACCGCCTACGCTTCATTTTATATGTATTCCCATTCAGCCGGCTCTCGACTGTTCTTTGAAATAAATTTAAATACCATACCTACCCAGGGAAGTCGTCACTTCAAAATCCCAAAGCAATTAACTCATGATAGGTTATGTCAATTTTGGCAGCGAAACGCTCACACTTCAGAATCCAATTCCATTTCCACTCATATAGAGCATGCAAACTTCCCGATTTTTGACCCAGCAAGTGTGCATGCATACCTCCTGCCAAAAACTGCCTGATTGCATTTGTTTGCAACTCTAGCCCCCCTCGGAATTGCAACTTTCTTGCGCGACTTATGCTTCTTAAATGAGGTTCCTCGAAAAACTGCGGCATTCAGTTAACCGGAGTAACGGGGGCCAAAAACTATTCAAATTGCCCAGCTGTGCGATGCTGAGCGGTGCACAGCGTGGTGGGTGGAATTTCATCGCCCCTACAGGAGTCTCCCACTCGTTCTGCTGAACCGAATAATAAACACAGATCGACAGATATTCACCCTCCGCGTACGCCGCATAGCGTCGCCTGCCTCAACACCAACAACAAACAAACTTTCCAGCAAGTGGCTGCCGCCGCTGCTGCTGCTGTTGCTGCTGGGTGTTATTATTATTTAACGCAAGAGCTAAGAGAACTGCACATTGGCATGCAAGTCCGCAGAATGTGGAGCGTGATTTATGGCGGAGACCCGCACAGACACATGAATGCAGCCGTCCACCCGCCCGGGCTGGCCTGGTAATTCTGTGCCACTGGGTCGATTGTGCTCTTGGCAATTTCATTTGCTACTGTAACTGGAGTACATTGCATTGTCTTTCCGCCGCCGACGGTCCACAGCTGGGCATGGAAACATTTTGGAGAACCGCCTCAGTGCAGCAGTTAGACAATGGTCAACGATGACGGCAATGGGGAGGCTCAAAGCAAACACAACTGATACGGCACAGCAGACCCGGTGGCGGGGCCTGCAGCAGCGGTGGGCCACTGCACATGAACCGTGGACCATTATCAGTGACCCATCAACGTCGCTGCCACCGGATTGAAAGTGGAAATGGAAAAGCATTTTCTTTTCATTTGGTGGAGGGATGAGCCGGGGCTGTCGCGCCACCACCAATAACTAACATTCCTGGACAGGTCTTATTTATGTCTCCCTAATCTTGTTTGCGGTCGAACATTAATTTCGCTGGGAGCTTGGCTTTATCACAGATCACGACTCGGAGCGTTCCTTATCGCACCAGAGACACTGTGTGCCCAGGCCAGTGACAATGGGATGGGCACGAAGCGGTGCACCGAAGTTGTCTGCTTTATTGGCACCCTGGAAGCTGATACCAACCGTTGGAAGTGAGGAGCCCTGATAAGGCGCTGAAACAAAAGATCTGTTGGCGTATTACTTGGGTGGCCTTAGAAGAAAAGGGAGAAATCAAAGAAAAGATTCGATTATTGAATTCTAAGGGAAACTTGAAAAGCGCTGTTCGGAAGGCGAAGTGGTGTGTGGTGGGACCGATAAAGAGCTGATAGTGCAGGGGAACAAAACACTTCGGGCGACAATCGTATGATTTACAGTCAGGGCGGCGAGGAATTGACGTCAAGCGACTTCGACGACGTGAACTTTTACGTTTTGTGATGATCTTATCACATGCGGGACATCTTTGTGTTCGAATTAAGCAGCGGAGGTAGGCGCCCTCGTGAAAGTTAAACGATTCAGATTAAATGTAGACGATGCACAGAGCTCAAGAATTTGGTCAGTTGGCAACCTTGTTGTCTAACCGGCGACTACGGCGATTTATTTAGTATTTGAAGCGATTGGGCGGTCCATGCATTCGTTCAAATTTAATGAAGATGGCACAGCGCTTGCACACTGGTCTTTATGTGAATGAAAACTAGAACTTATGGAAAGTGCTCAAAGACAAGACCTTTGTCGTTAATCTTAAAATTGATCGAGGAATTTAAATCCTTCTTTAAGAGGGATGAGTATTGAAGACAGCCTTTCTCCCAGTTGTTGTTTTTTTTATAATTAATGCGTGCAAAAGGGGTTGCGAGTACCCTTAAGTGACCGGATCAAGTCACAGCACGGGCCGAAGGTATAGAGGAAGAGAGGGAGAGGAGGTACCGATGCACATTGGTTTTAAATGCCTGTGGATTGTAATGAGGCAAAATCGAGCTGGGAAGAGCATTCCAGATTCTAAAGAACGTCTAATCACGTCAATGTCATCAGCGTAAGCTAGCAACTGAACTGACTTCTGGAAGATCGTGCCTCTGGTGTTGACTTGTGAGTTGTGCACGATCTTCTTAAGGATGATGTTGAAGAAGTCACATGACAATACGTCGTCTTGTCTGAAAACCTTTTTTGAAATTAATGATCTTGTTGAGTTCGTTACCGACCCTGGCGGAGCAGCGAGAGTGAAACAGGCACTAGAGTTTTTACTGTGCATCAAATCACATGTTTTAGAAGCAACTACGACAAAGTAAGCAGAGTTGACCAACAGAGAGGATAATGCCTTCCATTTGGCGCCAAACACACATTTTATGGACTAATGAAAACAATAGTTCGTTGGGAAGTTTTCATGCAACCACACACTCTGCATTGCCCAAAGTCTACTTCAACAGCTTACGAACGAACGAAAAAAAAATTAATATTACGTTGACACAATCAACTCATTGCACCACCACTTCAAAATAAAACTTCGGAAGATACAAATCATTTATAGCATCCATTAATACCGCGCATCACAGATATTCATATGAATTAGCAAAATTACCCAACCACGTGTGAAGCCTTTGAACCATGACCATATGATAAAATCGCAAACGTTGCTGATTGATTTTTGAAAAACACGCAAACGTTAATAACTTCACATGGAAACTCATCTGCGCTGATGAAGCGCCTCAATTATCACCTCAATGAGGTTGTTAAAAAGTGATTCAGGGCGAGGAAAATCAGTGAAGTGAAAGTTTTTGATTAGTGCAGTTTATGGCCCAAAGGTGTTATCAGCGGTTACATTATGCTGAATGCTTATACAAGCAAGAAGATTATCAGACATCGAGTTTATTCGATCGAAAGAAGCAAAATACCACTTGGAAGGAATGCAAAGCAAGATAAATATTTATTTGTTGCCATTTCCAAGGCATTCGAATAATGGATTATGTATTTTGCATGATTAAGTGGCCTTGGACGTTACTGTTTAAAACGATGCAAAGCTGAGATTAAAGAAGTAGCGGATGAAGTTAAAATGTAATTGATCTGATGATGGCATTATTTTGGAGTTGGGTGCAGCCGTAGACAAAAACAAGAATTCATGACAATTTATGATGTTTCCTTTCGTCGCTCACATAATGTCGGCGTCCTCCAAAATCATAACACACCATGCCCTGGCCAAGAAATCACTGCTTTGATGCTTATATTGTTTCGTGACTGGTTGCATATGCATCAAAGTAATAGTGCCCACATTACGTGTTCTCCTTCTCTTTCGGGAAGCTATTATCTTCATTTCATCTACAGAACTGTTTAAAATAGTAGGGATGATTACGCATAGTCGATATTTCTACTCATTTACACAGTTTCATCAACTTTTCACATCTGTACGGTACCGGTACCGTTATTTGCACAGTTGCATTGTCTTCACTAATGTCAGCTTATCATTCATGTAAGTGGTGCAGTGACTTCTTTGACATCATCCGCGAGAAGATCGTGCGTAACTCACAAGTCAACACCAGAGGCACGATCTTCCAGAAGTCAGTTCAATTGTTAGCGTACGCTGATGATATTGACGTGATTGGACGAACACAGCGAGCCGTCAATGAGGCGTTTGCTGGCATTGAAGCGGAAGCGGCTAAAATGGGTCTTGCGCTAAATGAGGGCAAAACGAAGTACATGCTGTCATCAAGGAAGGACACACAACATCGACGTCTCGGACGGAGCTGAGTCTCGGACGGCAGCAGAAACTTCGAGGTAGTTAAGGACTTCGTCTACCTCGGCTCCGCGGTAAACAGGGACAACAACATCAGTGCCGAAATCAAACGCAGAATCACTCTTGCCAACCGCTGTTTCTTTGAGCTCAGGAGGCAATTGAGTAATAAAGCCCTCTCTCGAAGGACTAAGCTTGCTTTATATAACAGCTTGATCATCCCCATCCTACTATATGGCGCAGAATCTTGGACGTTAGCAAAGGCGGATGAGGAAGCCCTTAGTCTTTTCGAGAGAAAAGTCTTGCGTGCGATTTTTGGTCCTGTTTGCGTTGATGGCATCTGGAGGAGAAGATTTAATGACGAACTCTATAGGCTGTACAGCGACATGCGCCTGGTCAAGCGTCAACGGATACAACGCTTAAGATGGCTAGGCTAGGCGTATGGACACCACTGCTCCGGCCCGAAAAGTCTTTGAATCCGAGCCATTGGGACAACAGAGGACGACCTAAACTAAAGTGGCGCACACAAGTGGAGAAGGACCTCAACCAACTGGGAGTGCGCAACTGGAGACAGCTGGCGAAAGATCGTGCTGGCTGGAGAGGCATGTTGGTTGAGGCCCAGGTCTACCCCGGACTGTAGCGCCACAAGAAGAAGAAGAAAAAGTGGTGCAGTAGTACAAAATATGGAAAAAGTGTCTTGAGTGTTCAAAATAATAGGGAATTTTGTTTTCTCCTCGATATCTTTGTTCAAAAGGAGTTAAACGGTATTTGTCTGTTTTATGCGTTACAGTACTGTGCAAAATAATAGCACTGTGTTCGACTTTGTCACTATTATGCTTATTGCTATTATTTTTTTCTTTGGACAGGCAGAAGCCTCATATTTATTGTACAGCATCCTTATTATATCAGTCATAAAACCCATATGTTATACAAGACAATAAAAAAATTCATCTTGTCATTAAGAAAGGTCCCGTTACCGGAAATGCAGCCAAATTTAAATGTGTAACATAATAGCACCACGTCATTCTGAGGAGCGTTTTCGAAGTGCACACCAGTCTTTTGAATTGTTTTTGGTTATATACTAATTCTACACATATTAGTGTAATTGTCAAAATATAATTTTCCAAAGTGCAACGTTGTTAGCAAAGTAAAATGGGTCTTGGTGTGCATTGTACTCCTGAAAAACGTGCCTTAATAAAAAAAAATTGCTTTCACTGCCCAAAGTGATATCAGTGTGTGTTCTGTAAATCTGTTGGGTGTTCAAACGAAATGATCCCAAATGCCAAAAAATACGCTCAACAGGAAGAAAAAAGAGGAAACAAATCGAAACTAACCCCCGCCGATGAACGACAAATAGTAAGATGAGTCCAACTAAATCCGTTTCTGAACACTAGGAAAAAAAAAGAGGAGTTAAATTTACCCGTGGAGACATCAACAATAAGAAGAATGCTGGTAAAGAAGACTTTACCTGCCAGGAGTCCCAGAAAAGTACCACTACTGTCAATAATCAACCTACTAAAACGAAAAAAAAATTGCGAAAAAAACACCTGAACTGGGAACCTTCTAAATGGCGCAATGTATTATGGACAGATGAATTCAAAATAGTTTCCTGGAACCAGGACATCTGTTCGTAGGCGGAAAAACCAAGAGTTTCAACCGGAGTGCACTATCAAGGCTGGAAAGGATGGAGTGGCAAAAATTAACGTATGGGGATGCTTCTCCTATTATGCTACTGGTCCAATTTTTTGGATAAAATCGGTGATGACCGCCGGAGTTATGTCAGCACAATGAGGGGAACCATGCTACCTTACGCAGAGTGGGATATGCCCCTTAGATGGATTCTACAGCAAGACAACGACCCCAAACATACGAGCAAACTGGTCAAAGATTTTTTTTCCAAAGCAATGGAGTTGAAGTTATAAAATGGCCGCCTCAGTCTCCGGACAGATGTTAAAAAAGTTGTATATGAAACAAAACCCAGTAATACAAAACAGCTATGGGATGTTGTGCAGGTTGCGTGGAGGAATATCCCTGTCCGGCGATGTCAGGCCTTTTTTTTTTTGTTGGAGGTTGGGATCAACTGCACTGGAGCACTCAGACTCAAATACTGGTCCATTGTACTACCAGGCAGTAACCTTCATTTAATGTAATTTCATGGTTTTCCGAAGAAAAACCAAGATGCGCCTCTGTGATATAGAACTTAGGTTTTCAGTTCCCACCACATCAGCGCCAAATAAGCGCCACCTGATACGAGCGAAGGCAGGACACTGACAGAGAAAGTGCTCTGAGGTGTCTTCACCTTCTCCACAGGCGTCGCAGAGTGTGACATCACTAAGCCCAAGCCGACTCAGGTGCGTAGCGAAGGTAAAGTGTCCTGTTAATACGCCAACAAGTCTGCTGCACTCGTTTCTGTCTAAAGATAGCAGAAAAGAGGCGGATTTCTTGCAGACATTTGAGAGTATGCTCTTGGTCATCCTGCATCCTGGAGAGTCACGCCATCATGTCAAGCCTTAATCGACTCCATGCACTACGTTGAGGTGCTGTGCTTAAAAAGGTTTTACGAACAAGTACTAACCCAGTAACAAAAAAACTTCACTATTACAATTACATTTGCTTCATATTCATGCATTTTTGATCTTGGTGCTACTATTTTGCGCACACCGAAATTTGGTGTTGGTCCGGATAACGGGTCTTTTCTAAGTTCAGAACGCACTTTTTTCTTATCTTGTTTATAGGTTTTACTACTGATGGAATAAGTATGTTGTGATATAAATATGATGTATTTACATGACGCTAGGAAAAAGTTATTAGCAAAAAAGTGACAAAATTGTGACAAGATTGAACACAGTACTATAATTTTGCACAGTACTGTATGTGTTCTGTACGTAAGAACTGTAGTTAATTTTACGAATACCTCCGTGGAATTAAAACAAAATGGGCCGAAATAGATATTGTTTTGAAGAAGAAAGTCGTATCATCAAGAAACACAGACAACAAGTAAAGACTTTAAAATTTATTGGAGATGAGTTGAGAAGATCGGTTAATTTTGTTTTCCCTGCACTTTCCAAAACCCCAGCAAAAGAAAACCAAGGTAGTCCAAGAGAAACGACTCCCACTGACGACTCCCGTATAGATTTACTAGCCATAAAGAATCCCTTTAACAACATAGTCAGTGCTCTTAAACAACATATTCAGTGCCCCTATGATCCGGCGAAGATTGCTGAAAAATCAACTACCAGGAGGGATAACTTTGCAAAGATCCATCGCTGAGTAAAGGAATGAAAAGAAAAGAGTTCACAAGGTCGAATAAATGCTGTGCTAAAGAACAAGAGCGGAATTCGGGACACTAATCTACACAAAATTAAAAAGAAGATTTTAACAAAAATGTTACTTTCGTATTATTACTTTCTTGTAAAACGAATGTTTACTCTGAATTTCCCTATTATTTTGAACAATGTAGTTGGATGTAATTTCAATCACATAGGGATGAAATTAAATATGAATATGAAATATAACAAATCTATAGAAAAACATTTTTGTTAGGTTGCACCAAAATAAACGAAACATCTAAGTTACCTGTTAGGTTTCAAATACTTGATGTAATCCTTGAAAAATATTCTATTTTACTCTTTCCCTATTATTTCAAACAGCTAGCACCTCCGCAGTAACGTTGTCTTGCTTCATTAAGCCTAGTTGGAGGGTTCTTCCGGCTGCTCAAAGAATTCAGGGCTACGATGTCCAAAGGGAACTTTATCATCCCACCATTCTACGGGTGCATCTCCTTCTGTTTTTTTTTCTCAATTTTAAAGCAAGCTCTGGTTTGTTAAAAAATTACAAATTGCACTTCGTGCACCTCGAGTTTTCTGTTAGTTAGAATTGCCAAACTCATGGTTTCAAACTGAGAAACTACAATACAGCCTTTGCATTTTATGACAAGATGTGAAATAACAGATCACTGAACAAGTCCCGGAACATATAGGGGGCGCCACTAACAAAATTATCAATTTAATATTAGTTTGATTGTTAGTGGCACCCACTTTATGTCCCGGGACTTGTTGAGTGAAATGTTACAACCGACTACGTTTGATGTAGAAAAGACTAAAAATTTAAAAAAATAACATTTTTGTACATTCTCGTACATATACTGGAAGGCGCAACTGTCTTTTGTCCACCATGAACTGTTGCTTGCTCATCAACTACTCGTGTTGTGTGCACGACAGTTCTCTCATGAGTAGATCGGATCTAAAATTTGTTGCCGAAACCGAGGAGAGAAGTTTGAGAAGCTTTTTCTTAGACAATTATTACTATTATTACGATAGTGGTCGTGCGAGGTGTTCAGTTCGGATATCGAAACTGGACCTTCGGCGTGTGAGGGTCACACTCTACCAACGGTGCCACGACGGCCAAATATTTTATATTTTTCCTATTGATCCATCCTTTTAAATAATAATAATAATTGTTGGCGCTACAGTCCAAAGGGGGACCAGGGCCTAGCTTGCTCATCAACTACTCGTGTTGTGCGCGCTACTGTTCTCTCACGAGTAGAAGGGGCCTCCCTTTTTTTGCCGACTCCGAACGGCGAAATTTGAGAAGCTTTCTTAGACAGTTATTACTCTTTGAGTGTTGTCAGCAGCTCGAAAGAGGTGGTGCCGTGAAATATTCGAAAAATTGGTGTTGAACTGGGAGTCGAACCTAGACCCTTCGGCGTGTGAGCGTCGCACTCTACCCACTACGCTACGGCGACCACCCTTTTAAATAAACAATTTCATTTAAATTTGAGTACATCGGAGCCATCGTTATCTATACCAAACGCCATCTACACATTTCTTGTGACAAAAAAAACTATACTCATATACGTCATATGACGTAAATATCAGTGGGTACGCTTTAATGGCACAATACCTTTAAATGAACAAACATAGAGAATTTATTAAAAAGACATTCTTTTACTGATGACTCAACATACATTTTTGAGACTGGCTGTTTACTCGTATGTATTTGAGATATTGAAGAAGTGGCTTGCATGTTTCTGATTATTAGTTATTGCATTTTTATATGCACTTTACTGTCACTCACACCTTCCAGGTGATATAACTGGACTTGTAAATGGTATCCTTAATTCTAAAACTATTGTTAATGCAATAATTGATAAAGCCCAGTTTGATCAAGGCCTTTATTTAAAAGCATCTGAAACACAGTTCCATCCTTACAGTGAGTTAAAACAGCCTCTTGTGAGAGTGTCGTGTTGGCTATGGAACCGAAACGAGGTTAGTATGCTGTGCTGACTTTTCTGAACCAGTTTTGTTTGCCTTTCTAACTTAGTTGGTAAGAAAGCTTTTCCGTCTCATTCTGGAGTTACACTTTTAACCGCCTCCTGTGGCTTAAAGGGCGGTAGTCAGTAAGAAAACGTCTCTCCCTACTAAGGTAGAATGATTGTCCCTGTAGCATGAACTCCGTTTTGTACACGGCGATTATTATGCCTTTTGGAAAAAGGGTTTCGTGGTACAATGCTGTAGAGGCATGAGATCATCCTTAACGAATCTCAAAACGTTCACTAAGGTCTTTGGGATATTCGGCGTCAAATATTCATAGACGTTGAAGATAAGCGTCCTTTCGTGAAGTGATTTTTTCATTTACCATATTTCATTATGTCAGAAGAAGGGAAGAACGCTTGCATAAGAGGTTATGATTGCCCTGAAAAGCACAAAAGTAGATATTCATGAAAAAACAAAAGCACGAAATTCGTTGTCCTTATGAAAAAATACTAGTATGCAAATCTAAAATCATGGAGAGACGTCTCCTCTAAGTTCTGCTCTTCCAAACTCACAAACAAAGAGTGTAAAAGGTAGTTAAGGTAGCAACTTAACACTTCAAACTCTCCCACAAAACACTGCCCACCCGAACACAGATCTTCACATTTTGTATAGATGCCGAACCGATTGTAATTAAAAACAATCCGATCGACAATCATACTCCTCTAGGTCGTATATGGAACTCCACCTACTCCACGGAGGCGGTTACATGAAGAATCACGCGTATAATCTCTCCTCACCTATCAACTTCGGAATTAATTGGCATCACTGTCACTGCTTTATGGGAATCCATTATTTACAGCGCTGCCCACGACTGCTTTGCAGAGCGATACACGGTGGAAACAATCGGGCTCCTTGTGTGGTCAGCTTGAAGAATGACTCTCCAGCCAGTCGCCCACTATTCGCTGATAGACACTCTCCAAGTGTAAAAATAGTTACTGACACAGTGTGTGTATTCAAATAAGATAAAGTGCGTGATCATTAAAACACCCTCTTGCCGCGGATGAACGCCCATCGAGTTTGAATTTGCTCAGATTTCGAGAATTCCATAATTACCAAGCTCGAATGCATTATGCATCGCATCTGGCACAGCCAGCAAAACGTACTCGGCCCGTAACGCATTAAAACCAAAAATATGTATCTCTTTCCTTCACTGCTCCGATTCAACTCATATAACAAAATTTATAGCCTTCAATGAGTGCGTGTATCTGGTGCCGGGCAAAGAGCAGAGCTACAGATTTCGTTTTTTCGATGCAATCAAAAATATTTTCTGACGCACACTGAAAGCGAATGTTGTGGAGACCATTAGGGACTCCGTCTTAGTGTGTTTAAGTTTGTAGTAATTGCAAGCACTCAAGCACTTCCCGCTCCATTTGGGAGAGGTGCGCAGGGGCGAGCGCCTTTGTTTTCCACTGAAGTGGACTGACCTAGAAATGTTTGAGTTCTTTCAAGCCCTGGCTGTGGGGCCTCGTAAAAACGCTCCGTCGATGTCCATTAATCGTGACAAGTGCACAACACTGTGGGGTGTGAGTGAATTGTGAAGTGTTTGTTGTCCGCACAAATGGATCAATTGTTTGAGTGGCCAAATTGTTCTGTGGCCTGTTTTGACAGCTTTGGGTATGTCTCGATAGAATTGAACTTTTTCCTTATGTACTTCGCTTAACGTGCTTATGCTAATGAGGTGTTAATTCTCGTTTTCTTTTCTCTCGTTCCAGGTATGTGCTCAACTCATTTGTTAGTGTTGGAAAACTTTTTCAGAGAAATCAGTTTATGGAGGCACGCCGCGAGCAGCAAATCAGCAGCAGCGCATCGGCTTATGAAACATCGATAATGCATTCACGTGCATAACTCAATTCTCTCCCATCACATCACAGTGAGACGTTAGCATTTTTGATTTCAGTTAACCCAGATCGGGCAGCGGCCGCCTTTCGAAAATCGAGTTGAAGGGCTCGGTAAAGACTGTTTCGGATTTGAAAGTAAAATCAACCGCGTCTAATTGTGAAATCGCCCATGGTCCCCAATCGGATTCGCCTGACCCAAAGTGAAATTGTTTTCACATTCAATTATTGCAATTTTGCTTTACTCTCGCCAACAATCCACTTGCCATTTCTGCGCAACTGACGATTGAAGAAAAAAAAAACAGAAGCAAACACTAGATAAATGAAAATACAAATACTGAAATCAGAAATGATTGATTGGTCCCGTCACAACTGATTGACCGGAAACTAATCAATTGGAGCGAATTGGCGACAACAACAATAGTTTTCGTTTCATAATGGTGCGGCGTCTTTATCGAATGAGTTGTGATTTGTGAATTTCCATTGAATTTCGCAGTGGGGGGGCAAGAGTTTAATTGATTTTGTTATTTTTGAATATTTATGAAGTGTTCGGTGGTTAGGCTGGTTGGTTGCACTAATTGAAAAAATGGCGCTTCAGGAGTGGAGCTGACAAGTGCTTGCCATTTTTCTGCCCAACATTTTGCGATGCATAATTTTAGTTGTGGAAAATAATGGAATTAAAAGCAAATCAATGCCTTTAGTACCCTGTTTTCTCATTCGAAATTCTCCCTTTATTCTCCCCCTTATTCTTTTCAATTTTATTGAGTTCAAATAGCAGTTCAATACTGAGTCCTTCAAATTAATTGCCTTCAAATCATTGAAATTTTTCGTTTTTTAGTTTTTTTTTTAACGTTTGGTTTCCAATTGAAAATATACGTTAGAAACAACCTCGAAGCTCTTTGCGTTGCTCTCTTTTGTAGCACACCTTTCCCTCCTCTCATGTTTCTTCCGAAGCCATAACCATCTACCCAGAATTTGTCACCAGTTGTGACCCTTTTCAGCAAATCTGGACGTCATTTAACAATGCCTTAGCGGTGTTCATTATGAATTGTTACCATTTATGACGCTTTTCAGAAAATCTGGATGTTATTCAAAAATTCTTGAGCGATGCTCATGCGACTTTTTTTGTGAAAATTCAGCAATGTTGGAAAGAACTTAGCTGCCAGACGCTATATGCCCAACATTTTCGAAAAAATTGCATGGCATGAGTCATGGGCGTGCAGAACAAGGTTCGCCATTCACATCTTCTCGGCCTTCTTTTAAAAAATTGTACCTTTTGCAAATATTTTTTTAACTCATAGTTCACCCACCGTATGCCACTGTCACCATTTCAAGTGCTTTAGACCATTCAATTTCATTCTTCACACAAAATTGAATGCAATTTTGGTTCTTTGATTCGTTTATTTTGACAGCAAGAAACCGCCAAACACACATAACACCTCTCTCTGTATACAGTGACCGAAAAAACAGTAAGACCACGCAATATCATATTAACTTTCATAGAAAAACTAAAAGGATCTTGTAACTTTGGTCATTTTTATTTAATTTTATTATTATTTCAATAAAGGAAAAATAAAAAATTTTGAAAAAGTTGAAAAGTATTCAGGTAATAACAAAAAATATTTTGTTTGTATAAAAAGCGTGAATATATTGGGAACAAAACAATAAGACCACCATAAAAAAAATTCTGTTAATTCATAGTAAATGCACGAGTTTCATTCGCTTTTCTTAGTATTTAGAGGAATATCATTTTTTTATCACAGCATGTACTCTCGGGCCGCCGTGGCGTAGTGGGTAGAGTGCGACGCTCACACGCCGAAGGTTGTAGGTTCGATTCCCAGCTCAACACCAATTTTTCTAATATTTCACGGCACCACCTCTTTCGAGCTGCTGACAACACTCAAAGAGTAATAACTGTCTAAGAAAGCTTCTCAAAAATTCGCCGTTCGGAGTCGGCAAAAAACTGTAGGTCCCTTCTACTCGTGAGAGAACAGTAGCGCGCACAACACGAGCAGTTGATGAGCAAGCTAGGCCCTGGTCCCCCATCGGACTGTAGCGCCAACAATTATTATGTACTCTCGGGAATGGTCGCCATAGCGTAGTGGGTTGAGTGCGACGCTCACACGCCGAAGGGTCTAGGTTCAACTCCCAACTCAAAACCAATTTTTCGAATTTTTCACGGCACCACCTCTTTCAAGCTGCTGACAACACTCAAAGAGTAATAACTGTCTAAGAAAGCTTCTCGAATTTCGGAGCTAGCAAAAAACTGTAGGTCCCTTCTACTCGTAAAAGAACAGTAGCGCTCACAACACGAGTAGTTGATGAGCAAGCTAGGCCCTGGTCTCCCTTTGGACTGTTGCGCTAACAATTATTATTATTACGTACTCTTCGGGGCATACATTCGACCAGTCTGCGGCAAGTGCTAGGTGGTATGGCGTACTAAGTTGATGGAATTTTGCTCCACAACTCTTTTTAATTTTTTTGCTCCAAGGGACTTTTTTACGATCTCCCCACAAGTGTTCCAGGGGATTAAGGTCTGAAGATTGAGAGGGCCAGGTAATGGAATCGACATTATGCTCCTCCGACCACCCTTTCACTTTGCTCGCCGTATGTTATCGTGCATTAACTGCCACTTCAGTTCACTTCAGAGCATCACGTCTTCTAATATTTTGGTGCATAAATGCTAGTATCCATGTTATCCTTTATCTAATACAATGGACCAACAACCCAGGAAAAGCATCCCCAAACCATAATATTTCCGCCTCCATGTTTTGCGGTTACTGAGGATGGTATGGTGCATTTTTTGGACGCCTGACCCACCTCTTACCATCTGATCCCACCAAATTCATCTTACTTTCTTCCGACCAAAGAATATTTTGCCATTTTTTTAGATTTCTGGGCCCATCCATTCAAAATGTTCTTTAGCAAATTGGATTCTACATTTCTTATATTTATTTTTGGTAAGAAATGGTACCGCGCTGGTTCTTTTTCCCAAGAGATTTTGTTCTTCTAGCCTCCTTCGCACTGTTCTAGAACAAACAGGTCAGATCAGTTCACGTTTGATGTCTGAAGCTGACAAAAACGGGTCTTTTTTGACAAGCGCTAATGTGGACGTCATCTTTCGGAGATGTTTTTCATGGACGAACTTGTAAGATTTTTGCGGCTGTAGCGCATTAAAAAGAAATGTCTTTGATCTTCCCACTAGTCTGGACACCCCTCGCTGTGACTTTCCTTCCTGTGTAAGTTTTCGGATCAAGTCCCTTTCGGTTGCAGAGCGGTGCACGCCGCGTCCCATTTTTCCTGTTTCGTGAATAAGTCGATGCATTTCAACACACAGATCTCGTCATTTCTATACTCGCAGTGAATTGGTTTAAAAATAATATAACAGTTATCCAATATAACAAAACTATAACAGTTATTCACACTAAAAAACAACAAACAATTAAGCTGGTCTTATTTTGTCCGAATGTTGAGGAAGTTCCTTCACATTTGAAGACAAACTTTCTTCAAATGTTCTTATTTCCTTGAATATCTGTTTGTTTGGATGGAAGTGCCGTTACCAACAAAGATAAATATGCAAACAGACGTCATATTACATTTTATTTCAATGGGAATAGTTTAAATGTTCGATGTTTTACGTACTGGTCTTATTGTTTAATCCATAACTATAACTGAAGCTGTAGTCATATCGTCGAGACAAGTGTAACAAAATAAATACAAAATATTTTCGAATGTACATATAAAATTTGAAATTTTGCGGACTAGTACAACTTCTGTAGAATCTCACGATATGACATGACGGAAAGCCCAGTTTTACTCTCATCTATTTTTACATCAAAACCCTAACTTCCAACATCATAAATGGGCCTATATTCAAACTTATGGTACACTTTCACTTTCAATTGCACACCTAAAATTGTTAATAATAAGCGTGTCTTGGCTTTCAAAACTCCCGACTTTGCTATTTCTGTAAATATGCTTCATGAAAGTTGCGCTTCTCCCACACTGAACCCCACAAGCCAAGGACAACCTTTTATCGCGAGACTTTTGTGTGTCATGAACGTTTGCATCCGTCTCACATTAGTTCACCCATAAAAACCACGAGATGCTCATGTCATTTGCCATAAACCAGCAAGCCTCACTAACCCGTTACTATACCCTAAATCTCAACATCAAGTTTGGCAAAAGCCGACCCGAACAAATGAAATCTAACCGCGCATTCCTTATCTCCGCCGTACGCGTATCCGATTTAATTAGCGACCTGCTTTGCGCGAGATAATAGCTCGAATCGAGCCCAAAACGAAAGTGCGCTGCGAACTAGGTAAAGCAGCGCGCTGCACACGTGCACACTTACAAAAGATACAAATCATCCACGAAGCGTTCATAGATCTCGGCGCACTTTATCGATCCACAAGCGGAGATAAGGCCACCGTCACGTTGTCGGTAGTGGTGCCCGCCAACAGCAGCAGCAGCGCTTTGCCGACCATTATGCGCGCTTTTCACGAACGTTTTTGTGAAATTTTTACGCTTAATGAAACCCGGAGGAGCAGCCCCATCCATCGCTCTCGGCCAACTCTGCCCGGTCTCTACCCATACCCACCCAGCCGTGGAGTGCTCAGCTGCGAGCCGCGTTTTGATTAATTTAATTGCACGCGGAGAAGTAAAAATTATATAAAAACGCTCGTTGCAGGGGCGCTTCAGTTATGGAAAGATGAATGGCAATGCTGTTCGGTTGCGTCCTAATGTAATTCGCGAAAGGCTGTCGAGTTTTGCAACTTCTGCCAGAAGAGCCACCATTGCGGCGACTGGACGGTGCCAATTGCGGTGAATTCGCACGTACCTGGGCCGCGGATTTCCACACACACAATCGAGCGGAGTCGAGTGCCGAAGGCCAATTATTGAAATCGTCTGCGCTCAGGACGGCCCGATAGGTGAACTATCGCGTTGGCAGCTTGTGCAACGCGGTGGATAATTGAAAATGGAAGAGCCTCGACGTATTTGTACTTCAGCGCTAATCGCTGCGCTGTTTTGGGTATCAATGGGGCCTTTGGCGTTTATGGTGGCCACGAGAAATCAGAGGAAAAAAAGTAGGGAGCAGAAATTGGCAAAAACGACTGGTCTGAGACTAGTTGCCTCATGGTGTGCGCTTCGGATTGGTGCGCCTGAGTGTCTCGAATGGGCGCGGAGGAGGTAAAAGGGGCCACCTGACGACCTTAAATTGTTTAACAACGGGAGGTCATTGTCACTGAACCAAATGAAACCGTTGTAGAACAGGCGTCTGGGAGGAAATGTCGTTCACTTTGCGTCATGGAGCAGCGCTAAGTGGATGGGAATGTTTTGCTTTAATTAATTGAGGGTACAGGTGAACTTCATTAGCCTGTAGTGTGGCAGGCGCTGACTGTGTGCTGTGCGAGTGAATTGTGTGGGACGATGTTGGCCCGAGTGGCGGTGAATGGGACCCGCAAGAGCGTTCCAAGTGGGAATCTGAAATCGATATCAATCTCAAAAGCGTTCTCCATCATCAATTATTGTGGCAGCCGTGTGAAGAATTGTATGAGGGTAAGAAAAACCCAAGTTATGTGCAAACGGAGGTTCGAAGATAGTGAATTTCGACTATGTATGATTGGTGTTGTTTTATTATTTTTCGACTCCTCCTTACTTTGGAATAAAGTTCTCTTACACACACAGGTTACTCTTTCCATTCGCAATGCTTGGGGAGGTGGTCGTCCTTCGACCTAGCTTGAAGCGAGTGTCGTGAAATCTTTGGGACGAAACTTCTTTTCTTGAATTATTTAAATATTGACATAAAATGAAAGTCCAACAAGGTTGCTGGGATCTGCCTCACAATACAGTTGTGCACGAGGTGACAAGGTTTATTTCGGATGAGACCTGGAATGGGGTAAGACCTGGAATGGGATAAGACCTACAATGGAATAAGACCTGAATAGGTTTAAAGAATGAACTTTTAGCTCATCCATCATCAGCTTTCTTAATTTACTTACTCAAAGCAAAATATGAAATTCAAGCCTCAATTTCATTTCATACAAAAAATTACAAAGCGCTAAAATCAGGAACCATCCAGTTCGTAAGGATTTTCAAAGTTTTGACATAAAGCTGAGAACACCCATTCTATGAGCTCTACAACGGCAACATCTCAGTCCAAATGGCGTGTCACAAGTGCATCAAATCTCACAAAACAGCCAACACACTCGCAAACCTGACCTTATTCAGTCAAGTTAATGTGGGTCCTACAGAGGTGAAGTATTTGAAATTCGATTTCACAATACTTGACATATCACAGTGATGTAAAGCATGAATGAATTCCGTCGCTTAACGAAGATATCCCGACAAATTTTGAAAACCCAAGCAGATCATTACATTACTTTACGTTATTTTATCGTATTTATGTTAATGAACATCTGAAGAAACTGGTGTAAGCTAGGTGTTCGTTGTCACTATCACGACCACTGGCAGAAGTTTTTACCGATAAAATAAAAGTAAATTTGCTAGAGAAGAAAAATTCATTCAAAAGCGAAGTTGTTCCTGAGACAACAAATGAATCCTAAAATACTGACGTTTTTCGCTGACAAAGGCATGTTTCCACAACTTTAGTACAAATCCCACTTATTTACCACTTTCTCAATGTCCACACAGATCTCTTTGGTAATTTTGACAAGTCAACGATCTCGGAGACCTTGTCTTCCTCCCCGCTTGTTGTTACGCATCGTGAGTGGCACCCACTTACTCGGCGATTTGATCCACAACCGAGACGTGACTCCAACCAACCTCAATGTTAAGATGAAGGGTTCATTCATTTTTTTTTCACATCTTATCTTACTTTGGCAGAAACCATCATCTCATTGGAAGGTCAAACCTGTCAGTAGAAAAGCACCTCTTTCAAGGTTAACTCGCTTTCCGCATCAGCCAGTTTGCACAGATTCTCAAAAAAGCAGTTTCTTTGTACGGCAGCGGCTTGTCAGACGAGTTCCACACGTGCAGAGGAAATCGCCCTGCACGCATTCTCACTCAAATTGTCTGCCTCAGCTCCAACTCCAGCTCGCACCGCACCGAACATGAATTGTAAATTACGAATTCAACACCATCGAGACTGTCAGGCTCATAATCGCTGACACACACTCCATCAATTGATTCTTATCTCTCTCGCTCTCGTGAAATTGAATTTTCTTGCAAATGTACCGCCAAGACACTCAATCATCCTCCTCCCAATCAAAATGGATACCCCAGGGTTACACAGATAAAATTTTTCATTCACCCCAGCATGTGAGGTGCTCTGGGTCTTGTTTTCAATCTCAATTGAAAGGACACTTACGACGACGAGGTACAAACAACCGTGTCATCTCCCGGCAATTTCGAGTATCGCCGCCGGTATTGAGTTTCTTTCCCCATTCTCGATTCTTCGCACAAAAGTTGCAACAGTTTGCCAGCAAACTGGTAACTACCGGTTTGGTTCAATCGAGAAGGTTTTCAGGATCGTATTGCGCAATTTAGTTGAATGTGAGTACACGCACACGTACCAGCACACGCCTACTTCCGCTGGGAAAGATGCAAATCCACTCTTGTCCAAGACGCCCTACTCCGGCAATTGAACGGATCCCATTAACCGACCGGCATCTTTCAGACAATTTCCCTGGGCACTTATTAACCGATGCAAACATGTGTTTATGACACCCCGGGGGTACTACGAAACTCGTCAATTCTGTCGCCCATCACACCGCGAAAGGGTATAGGACACGCTGGCGATTGCAATGGCAAGGGGTAAAGGATATCGCTTCCATTCATTGGCTCTAAGGTAACCCGAACCGGAAATTATCGCCTTTGTCAATCGTGCTCACTGACGGGGAACCCTTTACCCGAAAAGGATAATGTGTGTGAACTTTAATTGAATTTCAACGGTCAACAGCGCCGTGTTGAGTCCATTTAGTGATGACGGTCCTCTGCTGGACTCTGCAGCGAGACTCGATGCCTGTCTGCCGCAGCGTCTGTTAGCTTCGCAGATGTATGGGAATGACCTTTTCCAGTTGCATGAATAAATTATATTTTAAAATGTTGCGGTCCAGTGTAATTTGCATTGCAAAACCTCGCCGCGTGAGCTAAGTGGGAAACACAATACGCGCGCACCAGCGTTACTTCAGACACATCGGCTGACACTGATGAAACGGATGGTTACACAATAAGTTTTGCGGTGGTGTTGCGGTCGTCTGCCGAATCTGTTGAAAGCGTATCGCGTTAATGGGTAAATGATTCTCAGGTAAACTCTGTTCCAAGCATTCAGCAACATCGTGCCGACGCGCGGCATGTTTCCGGATGCGCAGCGGCTTTGATGGTGAGCCAACTTCGCTTCGATGTGACTGGTCTACATGGCGTGGTGGTGGCGGTGCAATGATTTGTGCATTCGTTCAGTCAAACGTGTCTTTAAGGTTTAATTAAAAACGATATCCACGCGAAGTAAAAAGATGAACTTCATTCGAAGCACTGAATAAAGATCCTCCCTCCTCTTCCACGTCGGCCGCGAGAATGGATTGCCATAAACTGGCGAGATGAACACGAGAGTAAAATTTATGGAAATTTGATGTAGGCCTCTAGAGCGTTATGACACCATTTGAGCGCTGCGAAGGAAGAAATTCAATTTCTGCCCATCCTTGTCGTTAATACTGTTTTATTGACAATTAACTGGTTGTATCTTGGAAGTGGGACTTGAGTGAACATTAGAGTCGGATAAGAGCTGCTCGGAGTTGATGATTTATTAGATCGCAGATGATGCCACCGCCGCATACACGTGTTACGTCCTTAAGCCGAAAGCTTTCTTTCGATTTGTGTCAAATGTAGCAAGAACAATAAATTCTTATTACATTTTCCAGTTAAATTGATTTAGATTGAATTGGCGAGCGAGCGAATTGGCAAATAGAAAGTAGCGCACATGGAAGAAAAAATTCTGAACTCAACGTTGGAACATGCAGGGAAAAAGAGTGCGATGGTGACATCGTTAGAGCGCGGTTTTGCATATTTTACCATTCAATCAACCATTTGATTGTGCACAAAAGGGAATCAAAAATAAGGTTAACAATTAAAAGCTGATTTTTGGGCTGATATGATTCTGGAATTTTAGCCAGAAGCACATGAAGACCAAAATCAGATTCAACAGTCGTAAACACGGAAGAGATGAATGAGACAGAGAGAATCCATATATCGCAGACTTATCTTGGCGGCATAGACACGATTTTAAGAGAATCCATATATCTCAGACTTATCTTGGCGGTATGGACACAATTTGAAGAGACATTTAATTTGCATATTTGTCAAAGAAGATGGTGTTTGTGGACTTATTTGTATTCAACGTTAAATACAGACAAATTCTTTTTCTTCTTCTTGTGGCGCTACAGTCCGGGGTGGACCTGGACCTCAACGAACATAGCTGTCCTACCAGCACGATCTCTCGCTAGCTGCCTCCAATAGCACACTCCAAGTTGGTTGAGGTCCTCCTCCACTTGTGTCCGCTATCTTAGTCTAGGCCCTAATTCGAAGACTTTTCGGGCCGGAGCAGTGGTGTCCATGCGCTCTACATGGTCTAGCCATCTTAAGTGTTCTATCTGAATACGTTCCACTAGGTGCATGTTGCTATTCAGCCCATAGAGTTCGTCCTTAAATCTTCTCCTCCAGATACCATCAACACAAACAGGACCAAAAATTGCACGCAAAACTTTTCTCTCGAAAAGACTACGGGCTTCCTCGTCCGCATTTTTTGACGTCCATGCTTCCGCGCCATAAAGTAGGACTGAGGTGATCAAGCTGTTATATAAAGCGAGCTTAGTGCGTCGAGAGAGGGCTTTAAAACTTAATTGCCTCTTTAGCTCAAAAAAAAAAGCGATTAGAAAGGAGGATTCTGTTTCATTTCGGTACTGATATTGTTGTCTCTGTTTGCCGCGGAGCCGAGGTAGATAAATTCCTTGACTACCTCGAAGATTGGGCTGCCTGACCTAAGTGTGACGGTCTGTCTGAGACGTCGATGCTATGTGTCCTTGTACTTTGTTTTGCCCTTATTAACCCCCCGACCCATTTTAGCCACTTCCGCTTCAATGCCAGCAAACGCCTCATTGAAAGCTGGCTCTGTTCGTTTAATCACGTGAGTGTCATGACTTTTGGAAGATCGTGCCTCTGGTCTTAACTTGTGAGTTACGCACGATCTCCTTGAGGATGATATTGAAGAAGTCACATGACACTGCGTTGCCTTGTCTAAGACCTTTTTTTAGAATTGAAGGACTCGAGGAGTTCGTTACCGGCGTTGACGAGCAGCGAGAATCCTCTATAGTCATCCTACACAATCTGACGTTTTTGGTAAGAATGCCAAAACTAGACATGGTACTGTATACCTCGCCTCTATCATATGCACACTGTCATATGCGACCTTAAAATCAACGAATAGGCGGTGAGTGTCGATTTGTACGTTTCCATTCCAGGATCTGCCTTAAGTTAAGATCTGGTTCCCTTCCCTGGCCTGAAACCACACTGATGGGGACCTATCAAGTTGTGAACAAACTGTGTCAGATGTTCACACAATACGGTGGAGAGGATCTTGTACGCGATGTTGAGAAGGCTGATCCCTCGATGATTGGCGCAGTCAAAGGTTCCTCCCTTCTTATAGACCGAGCAAACAACACTGAGATTCCACTTATCGGCATGCTTTCCTCCGACAATATCTTACAGATGAGCTGGTGCATGAGCCCAATCAGGTTATTTCCAGCTGCTAGATCTGCGGGCAGTTCGTCCGCTCCAGCAGCTTTGTTCGACTTCAGCTTAGGCATTGCTATCTTCTCTTTGTCTAAATCGTGGAACGGAATTTTTGTCTATCATCGCCCGAGTCGAGTAAACGATTAGTTCTATGAAAAGTTGGTTTTGCACGCTGAGGTTCTGCATTGAAAAAAAGTTACTACATAATTCTTTTGAAAAATACATTTTTTGGGGTGTCCATCGGTACGTTATTCTAAAAAAAGCTGTCCCACTAAATACATTCTGAAACATAGCCTTCCGACCATTATATTTAATTTTAGGCGTGATTCTTTAACAGGGGAAGCTGGGAGCGAAGTGTTTTTTTTTTCGCTGCTTAACGATCGAAATGAAATCTAAGCCCAAAACTTTTTGTTACACAATAGCTTTTCTAAACTCCACAAGAACAATTGCAAGAAGGAGGCAACAACACAATAGCGGCTCCATTCATTATGAGAATGATTAATTTTAATAATTTGAATCCGCTACCAACCGACTTGCTCATTAACTACTCGTGTGGTGCGCGTTACTGTTCTCTCACAGGTGGAATGAACCTACAGTTTTTTTTTGCCGACTCCAAACGGCGAAGTTTGAGCTTTTTTTCGACAGTTTTTACTCGTTGAGTGTTGTCAGCATCTCGAAAGAGGTGGCGCCGTGAAAATTCAAGGTGTTCAGCCGGGAATCGAACCTAGACCTTCGGCGATTGAGTGTCGCACTGTACCCACTAAGCCACGGCGGCCTCATGAGGGTGATTAAGTGAAGAAAATAAAAAGAAGAACATCATTGCCCAGGAAAGATTTTTTTTGTGGTGCCAAATGTGTATGTGCGTCGATAACTTGTATACTTTTAAAATTCGTGAGAGCACTCAAATAGAACCAATTTTGCTGCACCAAGCCGTCAAGAAACTGTAGGTTTCCTCTATTCATGAGTTCACCATAACACACATAACACGAGAAGTTGCTTAGAAAAATCGTCAACTTGTTAACTTCAGAGCCACATACGTCAACCATTCAGTGATTTTCGAAAAAAAGCTTTTATCTTTCAATACACCAGGGAACACGGAAAAATAGGGTTGTATAATTTTTTTTTTATAATTAGCGCACTAAAGGGATTGTTTATACCCATAAATGACTGGAATTAAGTCACAGCACGGTCCAAAGGTATAGATGATGAGAGGGAAAGGAGGTACCGATGCACATTAGTTTTAAATGCCCGTGGATTGTAATGCGGGAGAAAAATTCCATATTCCATTCCATATTCGTGTGATGCGGCTGAAGAACAAGTCTCTAGACTTAACTGTACGTCCGAAGGTGGGCTTAAGGGTGAAAGGGTGATCATTCCTATCGAGGCGGGTATTGCGGGTGAATTCTTGAAGGGGAGGAATGCAGCTGGCTAACTCGTTAGAGCATTTTTTGTTGAAATAGCGATAAAATAGTGAAAGAGACGCAACATTTCGTCGATGTTCAAGCGATTCGATTGACTTCGCAGCATTATTATCACCAATAAGTTTTATCGCTCGCTGTTGGATTCTATCTAATAGGTGCAGAGAGGTCTTAGGAGCACCAGACCAGATAGGAGCGTTGTACTCAAGCTTTGGGCGGATGTACGTCTTATATATTGTTGCCAGGTCAGAAGGGGTGAAATATTTCTTGCATCGCTTTAAGAAACCCAGACATTTCACTGCATTTTTGGCGTCTCGAATATATGATCGTTCCAACTTAGTGTTGAGTTGATACACGTACCGAGGATGGAAAGTCGTTCAGTTTCAACAATGCAGGAGCCATTCATATATAATAGCAGGTTGTTTAGAGAACGATTGAGTGACAGTAGCCTTGGCTGCTTTTCCTCGAAGTTGTCGATCAAATTCTTTAAACCAGCGTCAAACTGTCCAGAAAATGTTATTCGAGTCAATAAGATTGATGATTTTCCTAAGCACGCGTAAAAATTGGCGAGTGTTTCATTAGGAGATGTGTCCACTCTAATGTCTTCCTTAAAATGCAGATATACCAAAACAATCAAACACCTTGCGCGCTACATTGTTGGAACTGTGGAAATAAAACACAAAACGAATCCAAATCGGTATACATTTTGTTTGTCTGCTTTGAACTTCAACTCCCGACACTGATAAATTTGCGAATATTCCCTGCTAGAGAAATTTAAAAATATTGGCATTCCAGTAGAAATATGTACATCTCAGTTTCCAGTTGTCGAAACTCGTCCTAAATTAAGAATGCGCATGCTCGTGGATGTCCAACCAATACGGAATTTCTTGCAGGAGTGGGGATTTATTTCAACGTTCCCTCACTTTAGTCGTATTTTGGTTCAAAAGAATCCCGCACCGCATCATCAATTCCGGGGCATCTGTCACAAAGCAACTTCATTTTTAGACATCATAGTGAGGTTGAATCAGCCAAATGGTTCCGAAAAGTGAAGTCTTGTAGCATTTTATGAAACTTTGGGTTCCACCATAATTTCCATCTTAAGGGGAGTTTATGAAACTTTGGATTCCACCTTGACTCCCATCTTGAGGGCAGTTTCTGAAACGCTGGGTTCCGCCTTGACTTCCATCTTGAGGGCAGTTTATGAAACGCTGGGTTCCACCTTGACTTCCATCTTGAGGACAGTTTATGAAACGCTGGGTTCCACCTTGACTTCCATCTTGAGGGCAGATTATGAAACGCTGGGTTCCAGCTTTACTTCCATCTTGAGGACAGTTTATGAAACGCTGGGTTCCACCTTGACTCCCATCTTGAGGGCAGTTTATGAAACGCTTGGTTCCACCTTGACTCCCATCTTGAGGGCAGTTTATGCAACTTTGGGTTCCACCTTGACTCCCATCTTGAGGGCAGTTTATGAAACTTTGGGTTCCACCTTTACTGTCATCTTGAAGATAGTTTAATAATGTAAAGTGCAATTTTCAGACAGTTCTTTAACGTTCACAAGGTAACAGTTAAAGTCTTTACTATTTGGACGCCTCCCAGCTCTCTCCAACATCGAACTAGAACCCAGCAGAAGGCTTGAATTTTTTTTTTTTTGCTTAAATTTATGCCATTTTGAGTCCAAAATAATATCTGCTGTGGTACGTGTTCAAATTGCCCATACTTTCCAGACTTTGTGTCAATCTGAATATTATCGGTAGCGTGAGGTGAGATTACCTTAAGAGTCAATATAGTTTGTTGTGTTGATTTTTTTTGTAACCGAGGCGTGACTATATGCATCGCATTGTTCCGCCGTTTCCGTCAGTTTTTTTTTTTGTTTTGTCGACGTAGGAGAGTCTAAATGTGTAGGCACGGATTTATTTGTTTTAGCGCTAAATTTTTTTTCGGCAACGACTGCTACGAGGCAAGAGTATGGCTGAACCATTTAATCTAATACAATAATTGTTGTTTTCGCACATGTTGTAAATGTCGAGGTGCAGAGGCTCAGCACTTTGACACACATGTCAGGGAAAAGATGTGCTGAAAGGCGTCTTAAATTTCGGTGTTCGGAGTCGGTATTAAATAGCCAACTCCTTTACCGGTGTTCGGAGTCGGTATTAAATAGCAAACCCCTTTACCGATGAATGAAAACTAACACAAATGGCTGTGCTCAAACCAACTCCAGAGGATCGACCCCCAAAAATTCAATTCAATTCAATTTATTATTATTAGTGTAAAGCTACAATAAGACATGAGTCTTTTATAGTACTAAGTTGTGGAAAATTCAGAAAGTTATACAATTTTTCATATTACTTAAAACTAATAGTACAAAAAACAAAATAAAAGGGTAAAGGAAGGGGACTTAAGGAAGGGAAGATAAGTGTAGGAAAATGGCATGTTTATAGCGCGTGGCATTAGAAATGGTTCTTGTGATTTGGTAGAGAGTTCCAAAGTTTAATAGCATGAATGTAAAAAAGACGCGATGAATTTAAATAAAGATGATGAGATTGTATAAGATCGACCAAAATTAAGTTTGTTATAAAGATACAATGGAGACTTGTTGACAATTATTTTATGCAGAAATATCAAATTTCTCATTTCCATGAAATGATCTAGGGAAATTCCCAGTAAGCTTTTACTGTACTGAGATACATGATCGAATCTTCGTAATCCATATACATATCTGACCGCATCATTAAATGCCACCTGTATTTTTCGTTGAGACAGTGACTCAACTTTACTATATACTACTTCAGCATAAGTAATTAAAGGAAGAATGAGGGTTTGGACAAGTTTTTTTCGTGTATCAAGTGGAGTGTAGTTAGAGGTCAACCATAACTTGCGTAGACAACCATATACTCTTCTAATTACGAAATTTGTGTGGTCGTATCCAGACAACTTTGAATTGATAATAAAACCTAAACTGGTAACAGTATTAACTACTTTGAGTGTATCACCACCCAGTACTATACTCGGCAAATTATCGAAGGTCACAGTCGAACTGGAAACAAGAAATATCTGTGACTTTTTTGGATTCAATTGCAATCCATTTTTTTGAGACCAGCTGTGGATATTGAATAGCTCCTTATTAATTAAAACTATCAATTCACCTACGTTGTCAGGACATTTTGCTAAATAAAATTGCACATCATCAGCATACAAATGGACAGTGGAATAATTATTATAATGGAGAAAAGAATAGGTCCCTACTTAACACCTACTTTAATTGGTAAGAGGGCAGAAAAATGAAGGGGGTCCATAACAACTCTTTGGAACCTATCGGATAGGAAGCTTGAAATAAGACTTACAGCTGTATCACTAAATGCAAAGAAATTTTTCAATTTCCAGGAAAGTATCTAACATTATCAAAAGCCTTAGAGAAATCAAGTAAGCAGAGAAGTGTAATCTGTTTTTTGTCATAGTTTTGCCTAATATTTTCTACGATGTTAACAATGGCAGTAGAAATACTGTGATTAGCTCTAAAACCTAAAAACCTCTAAAAAAAAGTGCATTTAGCTTGACAATCTCTAAAACGGACGTTTTGTTTCAAAATTGCTCTACGCACAATCACCTCTATCATCTTTCATATTTTCCTTCCATCAGCTTCCATTTTGAAAGCGCCGCAGTGCACTCAACGGATCTATGCTCGGACTAATCACGTTTCAATTTCTCACGCTTGTACTCACCAGGCAGCGCACGTACTGAAAGAGGAACTGCATATTTTGCAAATTAAACCTGTACAACCTGCACCAACTCCAAATATTGCCGCACACGGAATTAACATAATTAAAAGCAAACAAGGCACAAGAGCGAATTCCAGGCTGGTGCATGCTAATCTGAACTTCACATACTGGACAGCACCGGCCAGATACTGAGTGTGCATAAGCGTGGGCGGCACAAGAAACTCCTCCGGCGTTATATCAATTTGGATAAGCAGCCGGTGCACACCTTCGTTAACAGCCTTACAAGAGCGCAGTTCAACGGTGTAATTAATTTCAATGCAAATTGCAATCAATAGTGTTGCTGTATGTCCACATATGGATTCATGTGGGCCAGGCGACTCAATCAGTCGCTAAACGCTTCGCCTTTCGGGTTCATCGACTCTCACTAGACTGCAACTCGGATTTCATTTCACTTAAACGTGCAGACACCCCAAAAGGGAACACGAAAACCGATTAAAAAGCACATCCTGATGGGGGTGGTGTAGGTGGGTGACAGTCCCTCGCCCGAGAACTCGTTGCTTGTTTCAAGTCGCACCTTTAGTTGCCATCGCACATCATCAATCTTCCTCTGTCAAGGGACGAGGATACACATTTCTGCCCGACTCTGTGTTGTTGCTGAATGGATACAAATCATGAATCAACACCATCTTCGCCATCATCACGTGTGGGCATAAATTAATTTGTAATGAATCAATGCACAGCGACAACGGGGCTTCCCTCTCAGAAGGGTTGCTCGGCTTCCCACCCTCGCTCGCCATATGCTGCTGGCAGCTGCCTTAGCTGGATGCCTTAGCCCACACAGCTCCGGGTTCGTTCATTATTTCTCCATTGTTGAGCCTGGATGCGAGTCTTCATCTCTCGGACTTGTGAACTGTTGTTGACTGAATTGCGCCCAAAAGGTTTCAACCTTTGAAGGTTAATAGCTGTCCTCCCTCCACCTCTCCGGCCGGCTGGCATTAGGTCGACCTACCGATTGAAAAGTTTTCCATCCCTGCGAAGTTTTGCCTTCATAATTGAATAGGTCCCATTCCGGGCGACTACTACCACTCCGACGGCGACGACGAACATTGGTTATGAGAAAGGTTTCAGCGCGCTGTGGGGTAGGACAAGTTACTTCAAGGCGCCTCTCCATATCCCCTGCTCGTAGGATAATAGCCGAAGTAGCGCCATCAAAGGATGAAAACCATCATCTTTTGAACCAACTAAATCGGTTTCTACTATTAGGCACTCGAGTCGGTCGGTCGGGTTCAACCAGAGGTTATCGCATTAAGGTGAAAATGGATACCCTCATCTTTATTTAAGCATTGCCCTATGGATGCTTTTGGAATGCTTGCGGACGCGTGTGGAAGGCAGTGGCGTCATTGACAATGGCCCGGGATCTTCTCGAAGCTTACGCACAGCAACAAGAGACCAGCAATCGGTTCCTTTCGGACGGGGAGAATGGTTTCACTATTGTGGCGGACGACGATGATAGGTGGCATTACTTTATCGCATTAGATGGCAGCGGGGGGTGGCTGAAATGATGTTGTTAGAGAAAAACATCCCAGTTCTCATCCATTTCTCTTCATTATTCCTGAACGAAATGGCTTCTATTAATGGGGTTTGTGCAAGATCTCTTGTGGTTGGTAATATTTTGCCGCATATGAGTGTGCCCATTTCAGCATGTGGGGGATGTATCAGTGATAAGCTCCGGAATCTGGAAATTTCTTGGAAACAGATTATGGTTCCTTGGGCATCTTTAATTTTTTTGCAAGAGAAAGAATAAATCAGTTGAGGATGTAAAAGGTAAGCTCTGGAAAGCCGTAATTGTCGGCAAATTATTGTCTGATGGTTGCACAGCGAACTAACAACGAGTTCACTTTAAAAATCTCTCCTTTGGCAGCTTTCTTCTGCACCCACCTCTCCTACGTAGTAAACCAATTCACAAATTCAACCAATTACAGAACCTGATCGCACTTCGATCCATCACTGTACGGCATTTATGACACAAACCCCTCAAATCCAAAATACACACAATCAGTACCACCTCACACTCTATTTGAGCAACTTCTAATCCAACCCGTCATACCGATAAAGAGCCACCATAAATATGTCTTATCAGGTACAAATGCGTTTCGAAATTCGAAGATAACACCAATGAATGAATGAATAACATATGACACGCAACTTAGCCTTACCTGAAGGTCGGCGAATGTCGGCGCATTTCCCAAAATATGTCATCAACGACCGTCTTAGAATCCCACTGACGTACAGCGTCTTAGCAAATGCTGGTATCTTATCGCCCGATGACACTCATAGGCGACATTGAGAACTCCAATTAAAGGCAGATATACCCCAGCAGTTTCTTCATCGATCAAGCCGAAAACCGGGGCCAAGGAAATTGCTTCAGCTGTGCGCGCATGAATGGGCCCAGAGAAGGTACTTTAGCATTCAGTGATCCATTTCTTGCACGCGTCCCGCGGTTTCGTTCATTAGTCTTCTTCACACTCAAGGAGCCGGCAGGTTCGCAAACTCATAAGTTACGGATCATTAGTGCAGCATAAGGATACAACTCAATTCCTTGTCGTGCGCAGGAGTCCCAACTGCCGGCAACATATGGTGTCGCAATCTTTCTCCTTGCAGGTAAGCACACACACAAGGTGCCCGAGTTCGGCCGGAAAACAAATTCATTCTTCCCTGCTCCAGTGGGCGCAGTGCAAGGAGCGGTTGCTTATCGTCGTGCGCTGGCACTAACAACAGCGGCGACAGCGTCTTATGGAACATTAAACAAAAGGTGCGCAACAGGAGCAGCACTGCACCTTCTGGTGGCGTACCACTCTGTCATCAGGTGTGTGTGTGCTGCTTGATGGAGGAGAACACGTTTTTATCTCGTCCCTCGCTTCGATTAAGTGCCAACGCTCCACAGGAGAACACAATTATCAACTCCGAAAGAGCACTAGGAGATAGCTGCCGGTAATGACATGCTTCTCGGCAAGGAGGGGCGCTCGTATCTCTAATTTCTAAAACCCACAGGATCTGTCGCACTACAAACCCCGTTTGCGAGAACTATTGTGCGACATCCCCTTCACTCAATGTGCTCCACTTCGGTGCAAGGAAACTCATTGCCCTACTTCCGTTCTGAAATCGGCCCCTCTGCACAAAGCAGTGAATGGATTTGACAAGAGAATCCTGTCAAAATCCCTCCGTGGTGAGAAGTGGCTTCCTTTTGTCTTTTTGTCATGTTTTGTTTTTTGGGTCGCTCATGCGGGGAACAGTATGCGGTTTTGCAAGCAGCTTAACCGCACAGATGCAGGCTTGCATGCACATCTTTGGCCGCATTGGTTCCCACAGCCCCTTGACCCCCAATAGATCACATAAGCAAACGCGGATTAAGTTACGACGCTGCTGCCGCACTGCACTGAGGTTTTGTATATTCGCTCAGCGAAAAAGCGAACACCACAAAAAGTGCGCAGTAGATCCGTGTTGTTGATGGTGCCTCGCTATGTGGGCATGAGAGGAATCGAACGACTGCGGCTGTCGTTGTCGCTGTGCTCTGCTTGACGAGAGTGCAATTTTGTCTGGATATCATTCGGAATAGAGTGATATGCATATTCCCACGGTTGCAGGCAGCTGAAATTTCGCGCAGCGACGAAGACGTGCTAGGGGAGGGTTTTGTGATGCGAAATAGTTTAGCAGTACATGTTCCTGGGTCCTCCTGGGTTTTGATACAAATTGGGTACATTGTGCTTTTTCCATTTGTGATGGTCTACGATGGACTCTACACCACGACCATCAGGGGGCATGCTCTCTGGTTGACAGATTCACATTGGCTGAAGAACGTTCTCCATCAAATGCGTGGCACTAAGCACCGAATCAGGCTGGTCCTTGGAGAAATAATTGGAACTAAGACAAGAATTGAGTGAACTTAAGAACATTAACTGTATGATTTGCGAATAGAGAAAATCAACGTAGAGGCTATTATTCACAGATATTTAGTCTTTAGACAAGCGGCGTCTAAGAAAATTATGTTTTTGAACATGTCACGAAAGACACCCGAAAAAGTTTAAAGAAAGGAATAAAAAGTCTTTGAATCCAAATCATTGGGGCAACACAATTAAGCACGACTTTAAGGCGATGGGGCACGCAAGAGGAAAAGAACCTCAACCTGCGCATGAGAGCAGCTGGTGAAAGATCATACTGGCTGATGAAGTATGTTGCCTAAGGTCAGGGTCAAATTTAGCACTTGATTGGCATTACTGCTTACATTTCCTGCGGAATCGTCGAAAAGTATTGCTCCAAAGGAATCCCGGACATATGGAAGACGGAGGATTCTGGAGGATGCTTATCCTAATGGCCAAACAAATTGCTTTGGACATATTTCACGATTTTTATCACTTTCCATTGGCGGCATTCGTATATATGATGACAAACGCCTCACAGGTGACTCGCAATTTTCGTCATCTTCGAAAGTCAGGTTCTGAATAGATTCAAATCCCTTTTGTGGGATACAATCCAATTTGTAGAAATACCAGTTAGCATGGATTGTGTTTTTGCACGATAGAAAAAGGAACCACGATTAGGTTGTCCACAGACATACGAGGTCTGTTCATAAAAAAGGTCCTTTTCTCAATTTTCTCTTATTTAGCTCCCCTCCGATATAATACACTTGTGCCAGCATTTTGATGCAATTGTCGAAGCAGTTCTAATATGCACTTTTTGGTATATCCTTCAGCGAGCTCAGCTATTCGACTTGTATGACGCCGTCCTTTCATAGGTCTTTCGATGTCTTAACCATATACCCTTCATCTGTCCTCAGTTATGTCTCTTTTAAGCAAATCTGGATCGCCGTTGACGTGATTCAACAATTTCTGAGCGTTACTCATGCGACATTTTTGTCTGATCAGAATTCAGCAATTTTGGAATGAACTACGTTATCACACGCTTCATGTCCAAAATTTCCGAAAAAATGCATGGCACGAGTCAACCGATATGCCGACGTCTACGGTAACCTCTCTAGTAGAGATTGGACTATGCTCCATAACAACTTTCATCACTTTGTCAACATTTTCATCAGTTGTTGACGTGCTTGGGTGCTTAGGGCGAGCGTCATCATTCACGTCTTCTCGATCTTTTTCAATAGCTTGTACCACTTGTTACCATTTGTTTGGCTCAGAGTATACTCATCGTGTGTCACTGTGAACATTTCAAATATTTTGAACACTTAATTCTATTTTGCACACAAAATTAAGTGCAAAATACCTGATCCATTTTTCGAAAGCAGAAAATCGCTGAACACGTAAAACACATTGCACTTGTATGCCTCTCACAAACGAAATAAATATGCTACATAGCTAAAACTGTACAAATTTGTTGGAGATGAGTGTGCCAACATAATGAAATAAAAAAATCGATTTCCGAATGTGCGTAGCCCGCGGAATTTGAAAATTGTTTTTTTTATAAAAACAGACTGCAGGTTCCCGGATAAACACCTCGATTTTTTAACGGCACCACCTCTTTCCAGCTGCTGACAACACTTAAAGAGTAATAACTGTCTAAGAAAGCTTCCCAATCTTCGCCGTTCGGAGTCGGCGAAAAAATTTTAGATCCCTTCTACTCGTGAGGGAACAGTAGCGCGCACAACACGAGTAGTTTATGAGCAAGCTGGGCCCTGGTCCTCTGTGGGCTATCGCGCCATATAATTATAATTATTATTAGAAAAGACCTCGTATGTTTTTATCCATTATGCCAAAACGCCGGAGGCAACCTTCTAAGCTTACGAAGCCGATCAAGTAGTAACATATCACTCAATAAGTACCGGAACTGACATATAGAGGGCGCCACTAAAAAAATTCTTATTATTTTAAGGAAACAAACATTCAAATGATACCTGCCAAATTTTCATGACAATTCAACATTTACCTTCATTATAAAACAATTTATCTTTGGTCTTGAAATACGCTTCAGTTTCGGCGATCACCTCCTCACTCGAGACATAATTTTTTCTTATTCAGGTCTGAAAAGAGGTAGAAGTCGCTAGGGGCCAGGTCTGGAGAATACGGTGATTGTCGAAGCCATTCAAGGTCAAATTCCTGCAATTTTTTCATGGTAGCCAATGACTTGTGACACGGTGCATTGTCTTGGTGGAAGAGAATTTTTTTCTTCTTCATGTGGGACCGTTTTTTTTTTGCATTTTCTTCCTTCAAGTGCATCAATAATGCCATGTAGTACGAGGGTTGCCTTTTATATTTCGGGATTAGAGAACAAAAACAAATATTAATCAACGAAAATAGCTTTATTGTTTTTCAAAATATTCCCCATTAAGGTTTATTCATTTTTGCATGCGTTTGAACCAATTGTCGAAGCACTTTTGCCACTCTGATTGCGGTATCTTCAAAACATGAATTCTGAACTCATCAACCGCTTCTTCAGGTGTCGAAAAACGTTGAGTTCTCATTTTATTTTTTACGTACGGGAATAAAAAGAAGTCATTCGGTGCCAAGTCAGGAATATGGCGGATGACTCATCAAATCGAAGCTTTAAGTGTTCAAAAATGCAGTTATTTGAGCCGATGTGTAAAAGCTCGCATTGTCGAGGTGAAGAGTGATCCGTCTTCGGCGGTTGGTTTTCCTGATTTTTCGGAAGACAACTGGCAAACAAATGGTTGTATACCACTCGGAATTGACTGTTCTGCGTTGTTCTAGTGGTACGTTTGCAACATATTTCGAAAAAACAGGCAAGCATTTGCTTGGAAGTGCTTCGTGCGCGAGCTAATTTTGTTGGATTTGGCTCAATTTGAAACACACATACAGTCGACTGCTGTTTTCTTTCGGGGTCATACGCGTAAATCCACGTTTCATCACCTGTCACGATGTCATAGACTTGTCTCGAAGCACCGCGATTGTATTTTTGGAGCATTTCATGCGACCAAACGGAACGAGCCTGTTTTTGAGCGATTGACCAATTTCGTGGGATCCAACGCGAACAAATTTTTCTGACGGTCAAATGTTCATGCAATATTGAATATATGCTGGTCCCACTAATGCCTAAGGTTGTCTCAATCTCACGATAGGTCACATGACGATCTTGCAATATCAGTTGGCGCACAGCATCAATGGTTTCCGGAACAATAACTGATTTTGGACGACCTTCAGGAAATTTGTCTTGGAGTCAACTACGACCTTGGTTGAATTCACCATACCATCGATAAACACTGGTCCTTGATGGAGCTTCATCGCCAAAAATTGGATTATGTTCATCGATGCACTGTTGTTGAGTTAATCCACGTCGAAAGTTGTAAAAAATAATCGCGCGAAAATTTTCACGATTTAATTCCATTTTTTTGGTGAGATGAATCTTGTAAGTTACTGTAAACAGCACAAATAGCGCTCGTGTGTTAAAACGTTCTGAGTGCATATAACCTCAAAAATGTCAGCCTTTACGATAGAGCTGGCAGTTGCCAGATTGTAACACCAGGATTGCCCAATCACGAAATAAAAAAGGCAATCTTCGTATTCGCTTCTTCGTATTCTTCTTCCCTTTTGCCTTCCTCAAGGTAGTCGATGAATAAAATTCCTTGCGCATCACATAATACGGAAGTCAAAACTTTGCCAGTCGACATTTGTGTTTTTGGACACTTTAGGCGTGGTTCACCAGCTGCTGTCCACTCTGCTGACTGCCGGTTTGCCTCTGGAGTGTAGTTGTGGATCCATGTTTCATCCATTGTGACATACCGACGCAAAACGCTCTATTTACTCTGGCGAAACAACTCCTAACAGCTCCTAGAATCATGGATACGTTGTTGGTTTTGGTCCATTGTGAGCAAACGGGTCACTCATTTCAAAAACAGCTTTTTCATGGATAAATGTTTATGCAAAATAGTTTACGCACTGCCTTCTGATATCAGTGTCAGTTATCTCACGCAATTTGACTTTGCGGTTTTCCAAAACGATTTTGTGTACTTTTTTGACGTTTTCGGTTTTAACCACTCACTTGGCCTTCCAGAGCGTTCAGCATCATTGTTGTCTTTACTGCCACGTTTTAAGTCAGCATACCACCGACAAATAGTTGTTTTCGATGGAACAGGCATCCTGTAACACTTGTCAAGCCATTGCTGAACTTGCACTATATTTTTCCACATCGAAAAGAATTGTTTACTCAACACACGAAATTCAGTTTTTTCCATTGATTTGAAAATCGCAAAAGTAGGGTCACATGAAGCACTGTACCTTGTAATCTTATAATCATATTGTCATGAAAATTTAACAGGTATCATTTGAATGTTTGCACTTCCTACAAATAATATGGATCTTTTGTCATTTGCGCTTCTTATATGTCAGTCGCGGGACTTTTTGAGTGATGTGTAAGATTACCATATTCATCTGCTAAACAAAACTTACTCTTGCATCCAATAAAAACATTTCGAATAGATTTATGTGTGTATTAGACCTTGAACAGGTGAAAATGTGTCCACTATCTCCTTAGCAAATACTTAAAGTGAATATGCATTGCGGAAAGAAGCTCAAATTCTTCATAAGTTCAGGGGCATCGCTCATGCGTCTTAAATGCGCATTATCAGCCCACAAACCTCAGTAAAATCTGAACACACGATTATCCAATAATCCAATCTCTCCGCTCCAACGCATAAGCAATCACCCCCAAAGCTAAAAGACAATCATTCTTCGGATGTCACATTACGTGGCGGCATTCACACTGCACGATACCCGATCTTCCTCCCACCAAGACATTCTCCATCTGTCCGATGCAAAGCACTTTCCCAATGCGAATTTCCATCTACTCCATTCATTCATACACGAATTGTATAATTTGCATGTCGAAATTCAAATTTTGTGTACACCTCGCGTTTATCACGGCCATGTGCTGCTGTTGGTGATGGTGCTAGTGATGGTGCTGGTGCCATCACTTGCCAAAAAGCTGCTTTTAATTGCTTTGCGTGTTTACCATAAGAAAGCAATTAATTTCTGTTGTCTAAGCGAACATCGGGGATTACATAACGCGAACATCGCACTCCAGGTGCGACACAATCCCCGCCGCTGCTGGTGTTGGCACGCGCTGCAACCTGGAAAACTATAACAAAACGCTTTGAATACATTTCAATGTTATCCCAGCGAAGGGGTTAAACATTTGACATGCGCCTCTGCAATTTGACAACAGCAACAACAAACCCACCACACCCCGAGCTGTGAGTGAGTGGCATGCAACATCGCCACCAGAAAAGAGGCGTCGTGCATCTTGCATGAGGACACAGCAAAATGCTTCTTCGCTTTTGATGGATTGATGTACAGTTTGGGAGGACGCCCCTCGGCCTGGATGCGCTGACAAGCCTACATGCCCGGACATGCCGTGCCGGGGAATCGGGTTCGCGTAAAATTCGTCACGCTTGCCTCGAGATCATTTTTCAAAACTTTTAATCAATTGTCTGTGATTTGTGACGGCACTCAGAAGCACTAGGGAACTGCCTGTCGACGAGCATGTAATCCACATCCTTTGTCGATCGGAAGTGGGTCTGCGCGTGGGGTGTTGCGTGGAACTATGTACATACCCGTCGCATGCTTGCACCAGGCCATCGTCGCAGGATCAGACGAACACGCATCGAAACCCGATACTGAGATATGCAAATGAGCCACTCTCAGAACACAAGATTTTTTTGTCTCTGTTGTCTACTCAACTATCAGGGCAGACTGTGTGGCTACACTTCGATTTGTCAATGCTCACGCGAGTTCTGCGTGTATAAATAGATTCTACCCCGTCTGGAGCTCTGTGTGTGTTTGCCAACGACAGTGACGTGTTTGACGATATTTGATTCTCTTGAATAATTAATCAGCGAATCCTTCCCTGAGCGTTGTTGTAATTCATTATTGTCACTTGAGAACCAGCCTCTTGCTCTGGGTCTGACTGGATAGCTGATTGACTGGCTGGCTGGTTGGCTGGAGAGTTGCCGGGTTGTGACGGAATTTGAAATTCAATAATGGTGCGGTCCTCTCGAAGTTTTAATCAATCCATGAATTTCAATTGGCAATTATTTGGTAATGAAAGTACCGATGACAGCTGCGTATTTGTTTGATAGGAAATAAATTTTCGAAAATTGAGTAAACACCGGGAGTTTGTATTCGTTCCCGTGGCTTATTTGCCTCTCAGAGCTGAGGGATGCGGATGTCAATGTTTGTTGGCGGTGACACTTGTTGAGGTGGATCCTGTTTAGGGATTCAGTTTAGTGCCTGGTTGAATACACAATGAGGTTGGTGATGGTCGTGACGGTGGAGAATTGTGACGATGTGTTGTCTCGGCCAGGATGGTTAATTTATAAATTTGTTAAGGCAGCTATTACTTGCGAAGGGTTAAGTGATTTGGGAACGTTCATGATACCTTTTTCTAATTTTTCAATCATGTAATATTTCATTTCGGTTTTTTAATCACTTCACGGGTTGTGGTGTTTTAATCACTTCACGGGTTGTTCCTCTGACACTAGAATGGTGATTTCCGCATCGGACTGTTTTCAGGGGTAAGCGATTTGAAAGGCTAACTTCTACCAAAACGTTCCCTGTATGTCTTAAGTTTGTTTTATGCAGCCAATGTTGATAGAAACTGTTCACTTTAAAAATATTTGGTGTATAACTTAAGTCGTGGTTAAGTTCATGCTGAACCCAATATATTTGCTTGTGAATATATCAAGCTGCTTTTAAACACTTTGAAATGGCTGCTTGAGTGAGACTCAAAGACTCTGCGAGCTCTTCTTGTGTGTGGCTTCCAGTCCTTCATCTTCAAACTTTTTTGTCTGCTTTCATCGTTTTTAAAGACAAAATCAACACTTTTAAGTCGTGCAAATCACTTTAAGGACGTTCGCTCAGCTAGAGCATATTAACCATAAAATTGTACAAAAATACGATGACTTTCGGAAGCAGTTTTCTTAATATTAAAGTAATGAAGAAGAACTCCTCGCAAAAACACTTTTCAGGGCATAAAGATGGACATATTTGAGTTTAAAAAAATATTGTTATTCGCGCTTCAAATGAATGAAATATTCTGAAATGACGTACAAAGACACTAGCTTTCCAACGCATGTTGGAACTTACGCAACTTACGCCGTCTCTTCGCAGACCGCACAAGTTAAGTTGCATATACACCCAATATTACTACGCTTGGGCTGTTATTGATCGAGTTTTAATGATACATGTTCTAGGAAGGATAAAAAAAGGAAAGATAATAAAGTTATTATGCAGGAGTAAGTGCCTTAAACATTGTTTTTAAGGTGAACTTCAGTCGCCTCGTTTTTAACAACACTTTGAGGCAGTTTTCAAAAGCCTGCTTTGAAATTACGTGCTTACGTATCGCGCCGACAGCTTTATTTATAATAAATCATGCAACATACAATGCGATCAGTTTTTACAGTGCTTTTACTATTTTTTTACTCCAAAAAGTGGTCTGAAACGTTAATTCCCTTTTAATTGTTATCCCTGAGCATGGTTGATCAAAACCCGCAGTGGAATTTGTTTCCAAAATTGTTCGGCCAATTTTCGATGGCCAAAGGAGGAGAGTCACTGTGTTCGGCGTTCAGTCGTTGTCTAATTTCAGTTCGAGAAACAGAAATCGAATCTCAGATCAAATTCGCTGTTTTCCCTCTTTCTGACTTGCTAACTTCTTCGACAACATCAGTTTTATGCGGCCGATATTTTGTCAATGCTCATAAAGTAAAAATTTGCTACACGATAAGTAACCTGTAGCCGCCGTGGCGTAGTGGGCAGAGTGCGTCACTCACACGCCGAAGGTCCAGCTTTGATTCCCGGCTGAATACGTCGAATATTTTAGGGCACTACCTTTTTCGAGCTGCCGACAACGCTCAAAAAAGGTAGTGTATGAATGAACGGCTGATTACGTCGAATATTTTAGGGCACTACCTTTTTCGAGGTGCCGACAACGCTCAAAAAAGCTTTTCAAACTTCGCCGTTCGGAGTCGGCAAAAAACTGTAGGTCCCTTCTACTCGTGTGAGAACAATAGCGAGCATAACGCGAGTAGTTCATGAGCAAGCTAGGCTCTGGTTCCCCTGTGGGGGAAGTCTCCTTCTGCTTGACGCTATCGGGCAGTGAAGTTGAGTAGTTAATTTAGCAGTTAAAAATCTCGCCAATCCAATCTTGCATTTGGACACATAAACTTGCTTCCGCTTCATCAATGCAATCCTGTTTACGTTGCTTTGAGTCTTAAATTTGAAAAAGGCCCTTTGTACTTTCCTGTGGAGAGCTACAGACCAGTCTTAGACGAGTTTCAATTTAAGCGTACAATCTGCTGTAATAACATCCTTCAAGCTGATGTATATTCCATCACATCGTTTTCGTATATGGCATCATTTTTGATATAAGTACGAAGACTGCCAGATTAAATTATAAGCCTTACATATGGTTTGACGCTCGATCAGCTTCTTTTAACTGAAGTGCACTCCGAAATTATTTTTTGATGACGCATTACCAATAGTTTCGTGGCCACCGTGGCGTAGTGAGTACAGTTCGACACTCACACGCCGAAGGTCCGAGTTCGATTCCCGGCTGAACACCTCGAATTTTTCACGGCACAAACTCTTTCGAGCTGCTGACAACACTCAACAAGATTAATAACTGCCTTAAAAAGAAATTTTCTCAAATTTGACCGTTCGAAGTCGGCAAAAAACGACAGGTTCCTTCTACTCGTGAGAGAAGAGTGTGCGCACCACACGAGTAGTTGATGAGCAAACAAGGTCTTGGTTCCCCTGTGGACTGAAGCACCTTCCAATTAATATTATTGCCAATTGTTTTGCATTGTTTATAGACAGTTTTGTGCGATTTCCTTTATCACTTTTTGGCCAGATTCTATAATTTATTCTTTTTCTTATATAAACATTATCCCTGTGACTTGTAGACTCCAAGCAGTATTTATTTTTATTTAAATCCATCTCCCATGCCAGTGGCAGCTGTTGTCACTTCTAAACGCATTTCATGCAATCAATGTAACAATTCACAATGTCAATCAGATGCAGCATTTGGTTTTTTGCTCCTTCAAAAAGGGCATTAAGATGCTTCATTCACACTAAATACGCATTGTGTTGCCGCTTATCAAAGTATCATAAAATCCCGATAATAAGCCAAAAAAACGTTGTTTTCTCGGTTTTATAATTTATGGATTTATAAAAAAAACGCGATGCACACACAAAGAGACCCACGTCAAGGGTTTGACAATTGAAAACGGCCCTCCATGAACCGTATGAGGCGGGGATGAATTGGAGAAAAAAAATGTTTTACATATTCCCTTCAATTAGTTGATTAACTCCGTCTCGCTGAGACTACACCCCGTGGGGTGGCAGGCAAGCACAGCGCTAGTGAGAAGAGGTGCCACTTCATTCCATCATTGTTACAGTTTTTTTTTTTTTTTTTGTCATTCTTTAAATCAACAAAAAAGCAGAGGCTCTCAAAAATTGTTTTGAATACTTGAAGGACTCGAAATTAACGAAAAGAAAAAAATATCGGATTTACATAATTTGTTTCCCCGCTGCTCTGCTATCAGCAGCAGTCGAAGCGGCAGCGTTGAGATTCGCGTGGCGCAGTAGTGGTCGCATTCGGTGCCCGGAGGAGCACTTTTATAGACGCGCCGAGGTAGACAAAGGAAGTCCAATGATTGAAAAGTTTCTTTTTTTTTTTTTAATGGAAAATAGGAAAAAATGAAGAAGAGTAACCACAAAGCGAACCGTAATGGAAGTTTAATTCTTTTGCTCTCACTCGTCTACACCGGAATGTGAGGCTGTGCAGGAGGAGAAGGGAGGGAAATAAATTGAAAAATAACGGCGACGCGAGTATGGTCCGATGAGGAAGTGAAGATAGACAATGTATCTGATCAGTGAGATGGAATCTGATGCCTCAATCTCAAATCAAATGGCAGGACTTAGATGGATGAGATGAAATGAATTTGTTGCTTCGTGCGTCACATCGGGAAGTGACCACGTTATTTTCACATGGCCTACCATTTGTACAAAACAACTCACAACTCTGTGTTTGATCCTTTTAATTATGAAATACTCCGATAGAGCAAGAGACTTGTAAGGGAATACATAAGTATCGGATTTCGTCAACTGAGAGATTCAATGACACTCCAGCTTTCGTTTTTCATTCACTTTGGCTTCGCTTGCAGCACCCAATCCCCATATCAGCACATGTGCAGCAATTCGCAACATATTCTTGCATTACAGAAATCAAGTGTGCCCTCCGCGGGTTGAGTGGGGTTTGAAAATAAGTCAGATTCATCAGGGACTCACATGCTTCCACTCAGAATCCCAATTCGATTTTTTTCTCGGAAATATCTTTCCGCCCACCCATCACCCCATTCAATGAATGCACATTATACGGTAAAAAGGGTACATTTTGCACAAAAAAAACTCCAGCGATGCACTTGAATGGTGGATTTCGCAGTCTGAAGTCGTCTAGGCTCTGTGTGTGCAAAGAGGCTCTAACTTCGCTGGCATTCTGAGAACGCAGCCTCAAGAGCCATTGAGAATCACAACTCGACAAAAGACCTCACCTCGTACCCCCATGGGGGAGATAATGCAATATAAATTGCGGCACAGCATTAAGATCGCCTCCTGCAGCAGCCCCCCGCCCTCCATCAGTGAACAAACATTTGAAATGCCTCGCTACGCCCACATTCACTGGGATCCTGGCCTACCGCCCTCCTCACAGGTGGAGAGGAAGACGAACGGAAACAATTTAAAATTCCTTTTTTTAATTATACTTAGCTCTCGTATGATGCCAGGAAATGGGTAGGCACTGTAGGCACCCGCCTCTTATCCTTGTACATTAAAAGGAAATTTTCATCATGATTTCCTTAAATACAGCAGCTCCAGACGACCGTGAAGCTCACAAGTTGAAGAGGGCCGGGTTTCATGCCGCGGTTGCGGTTGTTTGTGCAAGAGTTTATCGCACTTTGTCGGGTACTTGCGCCACAAGTCTGTCTCAGCCGCAAGAGAGAGAGCAGCAACGGTTGTTGTAAAGCCTTTGTAATCCTCCCTAGCCGATCAATCAATATTTCACACCTCGTCGTCGCGCATCCGTCAGACAAGCCAAGTCAAGATTAATGTCGTCCCTTTTGTGTGATTAGTCAGGGAACAGGCGACACTTCTCGAACCAATTAATCTGCGTCTTTAGCCGTTGTGTCTATGCAGCCACCATGAAATGTGTTTTGAATCGAACCGAAGGGCTTGCTGTTCATATTCTACACACCGGAAAAAAATCGCATCCCTTGCAGAAATATGAACAACCCCGAGACCATAGACTCTGGCGATTGTTTGCATACAGCGGTGATTAAGCGATCTTTTATGCAAATTGCATGCAGGAGGGGAATCGCTAAAAAACCTGTGTTACTCCGGATTGCCGTATCATGTGGAAGGTGTTAGAAGGCATACACTGCCAGATAGACACATACCAGTCCGAGCATAGGGATAAGCCTGCTTCTGGCCGTTGGGTAGATTATTTTGTTAAATGTCATCAAAACGAATGGTCATCTCGCCTTCATGTGCTTGCGCAGACCATGGGGGAGGGCTGGACATCCCATTCATCATGAAAATTTGATTTATAGTCCCGATTACATCTTCCATTTCCAGGCATTACAACATGAATTGAAGATTAAAAATTTATATTTGAAAAAAATTAAAATGACTCGCACTCTACATCGTTGTTTAAACAGTCCACATGACAGGGGCACCGGCGGAAGCAACGTCACTGTTGTACAGAAAAGGAAAACATTCTGTTCTGTCATGGTCCTGCGCTTGAAACTTCTCAGAAGTGATTTTGTCATCTACTTTGATCTGAATGATGCTGAATTTTTTCTGCCAACTCCAAACATTCATCACGGGCATCTGCTTGGACTTCAATTCAAAGATCCACAACTTCTAGGAATAAAAAAGTTGAATGTTGTGTGAAGGAAGTCTGTCTTCGCCATATGATAGGGTGACAGTCGGAAGCTGTGGTCGACTGACATGTCAATTGTAAACAAAGCAAATTAATGTTAAGGCTTTAGGAATTCATGATTTTGGTGAACTCCTTTGATGCTTTGTGTAAATATTTACAAATTTGCCGATCAATGGGAAACTTTAAGTGACAACAAACTATTTGAATAGTTTGAAAACAAATGAAAACGACATTTGTTGTTTAAAAGGCGACGGCTTTAGATTTTTTTGTAAACACGTTTATAACTCTCATCGTTGTATATGCTTTTATGCAGCCAAACCTTCTTTACCTTAATCATATTGGTGTTTAATTGAAGAAACCACTCATGATCGCAATGTATCGTTTGCGTGATGTTTCAAATAAAAAAATCCAATTATGCTACAGCCGACATCTTTTAGTCACAAACATCGAATCTTATCAGGACAAATTCTCACGGAAACGCGTTATGAATAGGAGAACACATGGCCATGTTTGTCACACGAGTGAATCCACCTATAAGCGAAAAGACTGTCTCTCTCTTTCTATTGCCACATTTTAATTTGACGAAACCCAACAGAAATCTTCAGTTTCGATCTGAAGAAAATAATTTTTAAAGGAAAGCATGAGAAAACGCCGCCTCTCACACACCGAATGTCCAGGTTGGATTCCCAGCCTCTTAAGCTGCTGACAGCACCCAACCTAAGAAAAAGCTTCTCGGAATCGGAAAAAAACTGTAGGCCCATTCTACTCGAGAAAGAGCAGTAGCACATACAAGACGAGAAGTTGATGAGCAAGCTAGGCCCTGATCACTCTGTGGACTGTTGCGCCATACAACTAAGTATTATGGACTATTAAACGGTGATTTTTTAGCTAATATCTTTTTGGCAACACTGGCTTAAACAGCCGACGGACGTTTCGTGTTTTGTTTCACTGTCAAACAACTTCAGTTTGGTCTATAATTTAACCATGAATAGTCTTACAAACGAACAAAGCTTGCAAATTATTGAATTTTATTATCAAAATGTGTGAAAGAAAGTTCATCGCGTGCTTCTTTCATTCTATGGTCAGTTTAATTTTTGGCTCAATGGGTACGTAAACAGAATTGTCGATTTTGGAGTGAATATAAGCCAGAAGCATTGCAAGAGAGAATAAGACATAGTTTGGTGCGGTTTATGGGCTGATGGCATCATTGGACCGTTCTTCTTCAAAGATGCGAATCGTAACGTAACTCTGAATGTGACCACTACCGTGAGATGATATCCAACTTTTTTTTTCTTCAAAGTGCTAGAGCTTGGTTTGCATGACATGTGGTTTTAACAAGACGGTGCCACATGCCACACAGCACGCGCAAGAGTGGACTTAATGAGAGGCGAGTTCGGTGAACATTTTATTTCACGTTCGGGACCGGTCAATTGGCCGCCTAGATTGTGCGAATTAACGCCTTTATACTGTTTTTGTAGGGCTATGTTAAAGCTCATGTCTATACAGACAAGCCCGTTTCAATTGACGCATTGAAAGACAACATTGAAGCATTTTTTCGTGAGATACCGGCCGAAATGTTGGAAAGAGTATGCCAAAATTGGACTAAGCGGACGGACCATTTGAGGCGCAGTCAAGGTCAGCATCTGCATGAAATAATCTTCAAACATAAAATTATATGGACCGTACTATGGATTCAAATACAGATTTGCATTTATCTGAATTTTATGTTTTTTTTTAACTTTCCTACAGCTTTTAAAAAATCACGCATTGTAATTTATTTTACTCACTGTTGCAGAAAAAGTTATAATTATTATGAGTGTCACCATTCCTCCTCTCCTGCGTACCAATCACAACCAATATCCAGTGAGTCCAGTGAGTGTTGGCACATTCCTAAAAGTTAAGTGCGATCAACACTTGCATTTATTATAGGAAAATGTTTGTGAAAAGTTCTTCTCCTTCTTCGTGACGAAAATAGCAGTTATCAAACTTTCAACTTGGAAAAGTTTCCACGTCAAATTATGTTGAAATCTGTCTGGTCTACGTGACATTCAGTCATTACTTATCATCTAACCTATTAGCCTACTCGTGCTTTCGTATTATTAAACGCAAATAAAACACATGAATTGAAGGCAATTCTACTGCATATTTTCTTCCAAAAGAAGTTTTCGACAGATTGGTCGAAAATCAACTAAACTCTAGCTTTTTGCAAATTGTTGGAAAGAGCATCTAACTGGAATTCAGCAACTCTGATGTGAGCTGAGTTGGTGTACCAAGCTTTTAAACAACTCAATTGCACTTTCCTATAGCAATCAATCTAGGATTTCTTTACGACTCCAGCAATATGGCATTAGTAAAGCTCTTTAGCCGTCTAGATAATAATTGGATAACGCGACAGTCCCCAGGGAGACCCGGGCCTAGCTTGCTCATCAATTACCCGTGTTTTTTGCCGATTCCGAACGGCGAAGTTTGAGAATATTTTTCGTAGACAATTAATGCTCTTTCTTAGACAGTTTGAGTGTTATCAGCACTTCGAAAGAGGTGCTGACTGACCTTCGGCGTGTGAGTATCGCACTCTACCCACTACGCCACGGCGGCCACACCCGTCTAGATATTTCAGTCAACATCTCTAAGTGCAATGTTCGCAAATCATTAAAATAGCGAAAGTCCAAAAATGTCAAAATTATTACCTGGGAGAGATGTTAAACCAATACTCTGAAACTACTAAAGTTAATGATTTTTATTGATTCTTAAATTTTCTAATTTATTAATCAAATTTAGTTGTTTATTGCAATTCTTACACTTTAATGTATCCGTACACATAGGTATTACTTTCCTTTGACCGCACAGCGCCTTCCTATTTCTGATCTTATTGCTCGTCACACATCGGGGCTAACATTGGACCTAACATTTGAGTTAGACAGAACCCGGGGTGTAACGAAGAAAATGCTGATTCTGACACAGCCCAGAATTTTGTTTACATTCAATCCTTAATCAGAAAGAATGAAAAACAAATCTTTTAAGAATTAATAACCAAATCCTTAGACACAAAGGTGGGGGAAAAAGGGGAAAATCTTAATGTTACTCTGAATAGAAAAAATAAATTTCCTAATGAAAAATTAAGTTAAATAAGAAAAACTGAACCTCTGAATCCTATTTCTTTGATGAAGCGATAAACTGTTTTAAAGTCTTTTGCAAATTGCGGAAAAACTGCGTTTTAACGTTTAGCGTTTAGCGACCGCGAACTCAACCAACTCTATTTCTTACCAAAGATGTCATACTATAAAACTGAAATCCCATTGAATAGCTTGACTGCTGACGTTGCTGCCTAATGACGCCAGCCCCAGATGCAGAATAAGTAAACAAACGACCGAAAAAGCGTAAATCAAGTCATATACTAAGTCTTACATAGAAGACGTAAGACTTGCATATTTTCTTATAATGAAAAAAAAATTCTGGGTAAAGTTCATCGATCTTTGAGTTCACAATAAATGAATGTAAGGTAATTTCAAACCCTTCAATGATAACCTAGAATGAACGGTAACTTATTTCATTCATTTTACGCACCAAATCAGCCACAAACAATGAAAATCAACCTATTACCAAATAAGTATGCCCCACGTCAGCTAGATCTCGAAGCTATTCCCTTAAGCGTTGAAAAACAATTAATGTAACGGCTTTTCCAATATATAGGAAACTCCCCTCAAGCAAAATCCGCCGTCCTCTAAAATGTCCCCACAAGGTATTTCCTAGGCCTACGATCCATTCCATCCCGACAACATTTCCGCCTTCAAAATATCCCCACGTACAAAGGGGACCACCAAAAGTTCCATGCTCACAATGTGTCACTGACGGTGTCAATTCATTCCTTTTTGGCATGAACACACGCACCGAATCGAGGCGAATTGTACCGCTATACCTGTTCAATGCGAGAATGTGACATAATACCCACACATCAACCCTCCTCCATTCAGGCCACATCGTCGCACAAACGACTCAGAACATTTCGATCAAACAAGGTTCGCCCCGGCATACATCGTTTCCGTCCGGTTTCCTGAGCGCACGACAGACTCGATCGAACAAAACACAACCACCACCGTCAGCCAGTCAAGAACATAGAACATAGAATCAGCAGTCGAACGCACGACTTGAACAATGATCGCCGCGAACAAACATCGCGCCATGCAGCGCCATTGAAGGAACAAACTCATGTCGACGAGCCGCGTGCAGTCCAATCAGTCTGTCCGTTTATTTAGCGGTGAAAGGATGTGTTGAGTTTGTTGTCGTCCGCACGTTTGTTTTTCGATCGTGAATTCGTGAAATCTAACGCGACTCGAGAAGGGAAATGTAAACGACAAAAAGTCGAAAGAATTTTGCGAAATCAAGTGAAAATTGATTTTATTTTTAATTTGTACGCTCCTTCGGTGAAGTGAAGTTTTAGTGATCAAGTGATCAGTGTGAGAGTGTGTTTCCCACAAAGTCAAAAATAAATAAACGAATACATCATTTTGTCTGGCCGTCCACCGACTACCTGCTAACCAGGATACGCTTTGTCCGGCAGTTAAAGGGACTCGCACACACACACGCATCACAATACTTGGATATTGAATCAACCTTTTTTTGGGTGCTGTGCATCGCATCGAAAAGCATCGACTACACAACGCTGCACCATCGACGAAGCCATGAAGTACCTCAACAGTGGGCACCGGGAGTCCTACACCCTGGTCGCTCGAAAGAGGTATATCAAAAAACTTCTGTATGTACCTGGACAACAAAACCACATCTCGTTTTCGTTGTCGTTTTATTTCTTATTTGTTTTGATTTGTAGAAAAAAGATAGAGAGAGTGTGTGTAGATTGACGTAGTGGGTTACGAAGTACTGTAGATTGAGCAGCAGCAGGCAAACTGGACATCGCCTGGTGTTGCCATCGTTTGTCTGACTCTTGTAGGCACATGCATGTGGGAGGTGAGAACAAGTGGTTTGGTACTAGATCTCTATGTGTTTGTAGTGTCAAGTGGAGACGAAACGCACTGTTGGTAGCGTGTGCTTCTGTGAAATGTTTGATAGGCTATCGATTCTCAAGGTCGGTACACATTGAACATTCGTGGCGGCAATAGTTTTGGAAAAGAGACCTGGTGCTTGTGTTTCTAAGAATTTTCTGTTTTTTCGGAGTTGCTGACCGTGATAGATAGGTATAGAATATATTTGGAGACGGAACTGGGAAATTTTATGCATTTAAAGATGCGATCGTAAATCAGTTGATTGCTGCTCGGTATTACCTTATTCATCATATAGAAGGAATATGTGTCCACATTCATAGATTTCTTCTTCAGGTCGTCTCTCAGCGGCTAGTGCCTAGAAAGGACTATCTGACTAATATGTGTCCACGTCCACAGATTTTCTCTTCAGGTCGTTTCTCTGTGGGTGCTAGTACCTGGAAAGGACTATCTCACTCAACCTCACACCTACTTCCCGTTAAATGGATGGAGAAGCATTTAGTTTGATATCAAAATTTCCTGTATGAATATGGACACACATCCCTTGCACATAAAAGTTATCACACCTGTCTTTCAAATGTGTGCAGTAGTACTGCACTCAACTGCAAAACTCTTGTGACTAACATGGCATTTTTGGCCGAGAAATGCAAACTCATTTGGAAAAGCCCTGGCCACGGTCGCAATTTTTTTCTGTGAGTAGGTGTTTTCACTTTCCTGTTTCCTTACCAATTCCTAACGTATCCAGTGCGTTCCCTTTAATTCTAGTAGATACTATCTCTTGTCCTACATTCCCACACAGAATACTCTAAACTAAAAAATGCGTTCTGTCTTGCTAACTCGTCTTCTTAAGAGACATGCAAAAAACCATCGCATGTTCATGCGGAAGTTTCCGCCTAAATTTACATCATTAACAGTCTAATTAGCCCTCACCAACAATCTAAGCGAACTGTTTTGAGTTGCTGTCAGTTTCAGTCGCTTCAAAGCGTTGCCGTTCTACCCGGGAAAGATACAAATCTATGTGCAAAACGAATGCCCTATCATTAGGCACGCACCTACAATCTCGGGGACAACATCTCTTCTCACGCCATTCAGCACCAGCAGTGGCGGCATATTTCTACTATAATTTCAATTAAACAGGCATTAAGTGAACTGCTCTGACACCTAAGATTTGATCTGTACCCACGATTTCACCACCCACACTCCTCACGACCTTACTCAAGCGACTGTGAACTTTCTCCCGCGGCTACCACTTGTCGGAAGTTCTTGGAAATGCAACGCCGAGACGCAGAGGGCAGGGAGGGACGGGAAAATCAAACCCGGTTATCTATGCATCATCCGTGTTAATTATTCCCTCGTATTCTACACAAATAATTATGCAAATACAATCAGTCCCATTCCACCGCACACACACGGATGGGTCCCATCGCAGTCACCACCTACATTCCCATAATTGTTGTGCGTTTAATTAAATTACCTCATCCATTCCAAGTAGCACCTTCCATCATCATTGCCATTGCCATCCCGGGGCTACAGCGCTCCACCGCCGCCGACTTGCAGGCAATTGAGCGAGAGAGCGGATCAAGTGTAAACATGTTTCCTCTTTATAGGCATCGGCCTCACGTGTGTTTGATCCGAAAACCTTCTTCATGCCGAACGCGTAAGAACCACAGAGACCAACTAAATCTAAGAACACACGGATCGAGAATCGAGAACCACTTGAACCATTGCATTGGGACTTGATACGCTTCAACGGAGCACACTCTGTGGCTGATTAGATATTCCATTGACGGCCGGCTGGAGTGCCTGTGCAAGTAAAAGCTGTTGCCTGTTAGCCGGCATGTCATCCGCCCCCGATGGCCGGACAGACTTCAAGAGAAGTCCACCATCGCGACGCCCGCACTATCACCTTCGGCACACTGACGATTGTGACGAGGTCTTTACCAAGTAAAGAGAACTCTTAATCATATTTAGCTCACGCGGCTGTGTGCTGTGTGCCCAGCCTGCCTCTGGTGTGGGAGGCTACACCACAATGCAAATTGAACTCAGTGTTGTACACGAATGACTTGTCGTCGTCGTCGCCGCACCGATGGTGCCGCCGACAGCGTTGCTGTAGACAGTGCCGCTGTCGTCGTTGTCGTCCTTTTAGTCGGCTGGTTCTTGGCGGGCAAGTGCGCGCGATTAGCGGCGATTAATCAATTGCGTCATTTGTCAATATAGACCAGTCCGGTCGACGTGGAAATACACGTTTTTCCATCGAAGTGACAGAAGCGTTAAGATCACGCTGTGCGATTGAGAGTACCTTGAAATTGACCAATGTTCCGATACCTCCAAGTCTACTACGCGGACACCCGTCGCCCCCACAAATTCTGCGGCACGAGAATAAGAGTGAGAAGATAAGCAATGATTAACTTGGCAGCTTGGTGGAGTGGTCTCCGCATAAATATGGGTACCTGCTGGTAAGCACCACTCTTGATGAATGCTTCTATCGCAGGTCATCGTTCTGGAAGGTCAGTGTTGAACAAGGAGTGAGTTGTCGGTAGGCTGTGAGGGAATTGGCAATTTTTTTTTTTTGCAGTTTAAGTGCGGTGTGGCATGACTCATAATTGGTGCAAGTTGCTTGATTGATTCATATAACAGTTTGCAAATGCCCGCGTTTCTTTCGAGAAGTATTTGTTTTTAATTGTTTTTGGTGTATGCGCTGTCAGTAAATAAATTTTAATGTGGTTGCTATTTTAAATTTTCACCCACTCGCTTTTATCTTCGTCTTAGTCTGATGACATAAATTATGGTCACCCACGAAAGCTTGACATTTTGTATTACCGACCGACAAGTCAAATTTAAATGAATAGCGGTGCCAAAAAATTGTTTATTCTCACCCCCAAACGATTTTTGTTTAGGTGCGCGTGTTTGAGAAGAAATGTTTGCGCTGACATGCGACTTCGATAGAGGATATCTCAGGCAAGTGACTCAAGATTGGCATAACCGATATTGAAACAAATGCGCTGGAAAATCATTTTACTGAAGGAGTTGAAACTTTTGGTTTGCTGAAGCAAGACTTATCTTGTCCCGAGAATAGAGAATTACTCACGAACAACTACAATAAAGACATGTAACCATGGACAAATTTAAGTTTCCGGTGATGTAAAATGCTGTAAAATGCTTAGAAGCTTTGATCTCATTTATCCGTGCATCTCCTGATCGCAAGTGATAATCAAACACGCTTTATAAGACAACATTGAAGTACACAGGTTTAATTTAATTGACTCTTGAAAGCAAATAACTTAACCCTTGTGAAATCAATTTAATGATGATTGTGAGATCAAATGATGACAAATGCCGAGATTCCAAATGGCAGCCACATTGTTCTGTTCCAAATCCCTAAAACGCTATCAAAGAGCTTAGTGAATGAGCAATTTGGCAGACTCAACATTTTTAACAAAGTACCAAACCGATAGTAGCGTCCCGCAAGCAGAAAGCACGGTAATTCATGAAGATCTTTATAGGCTGTCGACGAGAGTGACATTGATGGATACGTTCATCATTAATACCAGTGGCCGCCGTGGCGTAGTGGTTCGACACTCACACGTCGAAGGTTCAGTTTCCCAGTTTCGATTCCCGGCTGAACCCCTCGAATTTTTCACGGCACCACCTCCTTCGAGCTGCTAACATGACTCAAACAGTAATAACCGTCTAAGAAAAAGCTTCTCAAGCTACGCCGTTCGGAGTTGGCAAAAACTGTAGGTCCCTTCTGCTTCGTGCGCGCACAACACGAGTAGTTGATGAGTAAATCAGGTACTGGTCCCCCTATGGACTGTAGCGCCACCCAATTATTAAATTATTATCGATGATACAACTTAAATTGTTCAACCTCAAAAAAAAAACAAAGGTTAACTTTTTTAGGTTAACTTTGATTTGATTTGATTAATATCGTTGCAGGCTTCACAAGACATGATGCAATGGTTAAATACATTTTGAATGTTTTAGGATGCGATTTTCTTAAGCCAAATATACCCAAATTGTCAGTGCACATTTACTTTCAAAACGCACAAAATGAATAAACGTATTTTAAACAAATTGCTGCCTCCGAACATCGTAAACGTCACGTACGCGCATCTTCCATTCAATTTATCTGCGTCATCAGAAGAAGTAACTTAAATCTATATCTGATCACACAAATTCACTCTTGATCTGCTCCAGTTCATAAAATGAGAGCGCAGACGATCGTAAACTCAAGCACTTGCTGCATGAAATGCCCCAAATCCAAACGATTTTTTTTTCTGGATTCACGTACATCATATTCTGTTTATTATCTGCATTCCAAAGTGAACACGTGCTCATATCTCAGAGAAATCTTGAACACCTCTCAAAGCCTAGAAAACTTATCACAACACGTTCTTCTTCACAATCACCGTTTCGTTTCTATGTCAACCTTCTTGCAGGTTGAAATGCTCCTCCTCCAGCATCTAGGAAATTTAATGTTGGCAACGACGCAAATCAAACAATCTTCATACATCCAACAAGACCGCTATATGTCTCCCCAAACAACGATTGTGCATAAGCACAATCATTTGACATTTATGGATTTTGTGCTGAATTAATAAAACGATCAGTGGGACATTGGGCCATTAGAGATGTCGCTCGATTCGATTAACAGTTTTTTTTTACTTTCTCCACCGAATGGAGGTTATGTCACAGCCCATCTGAGATCGGAGACGCGACCCCCTTTCTCACATATGTAACGAAAGAGTTTTGCATAAATTTGCGAATAAGATTGTCACTTCCGCCTTGTGCGCGACGAATTTCGCTTGAAACTCTCCGAATCAAGAGCAAAGACAATCTTTCTATAAATATAGTCAAATGGGGGAAGAGTTCACCGGATTTGTTTATTGAATCAGACCCCGGGGGTGCTATTTTCGATTCACAAATATTTATCCGAAACTGCACAGATGCACGGCATTCGGTCGGGGCGGCAAACGACGACTAGTAGATCGCCTTCAAATCGACTGAAGGGTGCACGCACCTGGGAAACGATTTGCTTAAAAAAGTGATAAACTTAAACAAAAATCAATAAAAAACAACCAATTCATGCAAATTTGAGGCGCGTCGTAAATTTTTACGACATCATTAGGATTGTCTGACTGACTGGGAGGGACTGAGGGTTAGTTTTGTTTTTTTTTATTTCTTTTCTGGATGAAGGAGAGTTTGCAAAAATTACCGATGTCCCTTGCAGGGGTTTGCCAAAACGAATAAATTCTCGTAAATCACCTCAATTCGCCCTTCCACTTAAGGATGTCAGAGTGCGGGACACGAAGTGCTGGCGCGCCGTGTGCGAGCGATGCACAAAAGAGCGCTTGTTTGGCGCAAACCCCGGTTTCATTTGCATACTTGACTAGGGTAACGGTGGCAACTGCAGGGACTTGTCGTCGTTTTTTGTGTGTAACCTGGGTGCACGCAACCCATAAATTGCAATTGTTTTTCATTTCTGAGGCGCGTGACAAATTCCAACTGCAGAATAATGTGACTGCGGCGCTATGCGCTAAGTAGGCGATCCGGAAATGAGGATGGCATCATTAACATATCCAGGGGACAGTGCTGGACAACCATCAAATTCCCCATGTCTAGGCTGTATTTGTGATCTGGGTTCGGTCAAATGATTAATGATCTCAACAGCTTCACGGGATTTAGAGCAAATTGCGAGAAAATTTACTGTCTTCTTCGTTGTTTTTTTGCCGGTCGGGATTTATTTACTTTCATCCTCTTAGCACCTGGTCGCTGTTGCCGCCGCAGAGTTGATAGGATTCTCTTCTGGTCCAGGTTGCACTCTGTGCACTTCCGTCTCTCTCTTGGCATTGTGTGCGGTATAATTTACGAGATTTTTTACACTCAAACTGATTTCGGTTTGCCAACCCTTTTTACGGTCGAAGGGGTAAATGACGATGATGATGATGCTTGTCCCGTTCGTCTTCATTTTATTTACTGCAAACTTTTTATTTATTTATTTTTCGTTTTATACCCTTTTGTAAGAATTTTAGAAAAATATAAAATCTGCGAATATTTTGGTTTCCTTCCTCTTCCGCTTCTGGTGCTGGTGAAGCTCGAAGTAGGAAATGTATTGCGAAGGTGTGTGTACCATTTGAAGAGGAACAGGGCAAAGGGTTTTGGTTTCAGTTTCACCCTTTTTTCCGGTTCGGTGATATGACGGACTGGATTATGACATTTAATACGGGGCATTAAATTTGCCAGTTCGTTCAAAAGGATGCAGACAAAAGTTGAAAATTGCAGCCTGTTCGTTGCGGTTTTGTTTTTATTTTCCTGTCTGCAGGAGGGTATCGCGCTGCAAATCCACTTAGACATTACCCTCCGTGTCATTGTTTGAATGCAATATGGATTTTGGTGTAATTAGCTTCTCGAACTAAGCGCGTTGTTTGGTTATGAATTCGATTCAATTGAGTGCACTTGATTTGGAAGGTTTTGTGGATGAAGTAGTTTAGACAAACCAGGTGCGCAAGACCAACCAAAGTGGGGAAAAGGCCTAAAAACCGGAAGGAAATGCTTGAAAAAATGACCCAAGCCCAAACAAAGGGGAAGGGCATAAAACGGGAAAACACCAAGGAGTCCGAAGCGACAAGCGTTGAAACTAACAAAATCTTAAGAAATAAAAATACAAAATCCAAAATTCTGGTTGACCAAAATATTTCAAAGCCCAAGTTCGTCAAAAGTCAAAAATTATAAAACTGAAGTAGATAGTTGCCTTAATAGTTCATCAACAGTTATTTAAAATGATAAGCAAAAGGTTAAAGTTTTGGACCTTTTGTGTTTTTTTCATTTTTCGAATTTTGAATTTTTGTGATTTAGATTCCTGATGAACCTTCAAATTTTGGTCACGGTATGTTTCGACACGAAATTTGTTATTCCAATTTTGGGCTTTTAAGAATAGGCCCTTGATCCTTCCTTATATTATGCCAAAGATTTGAATATTCATGATGATCAGGACCTTTTTACCGAATGTTCCAGACAGTATTGACCCTCTCTTATTTTTCTTTCTTTCTTTTCTTCAGTTTTATCCTGTTTTCAAGGTCAACTACTTCGCAAATAGCCACAGTCTCTTATTTCCACTTTCAATTTTCTCTTGGCCTTGGCTCGTGCTGAATCTTTGCGTGACCAAATCCCCTTTTCAGACATCGAGACGTCTATGTCCAAACAGGCCACCAATGCCCGCTGCAGGTGAAAAAGTGTAACACCACGCTTCATTATTTCCGTACACCAATTGCTGATAGCATTTATTTTCAAAGCCCCCTAGGTCAGCTTTGCCTTCTGGTTTTAATATTGATAACCTGTCTAAAAAAAGATGGAGTCCCCCATAACTCTTTTGTCCCCCTGCTTTTATTCTGACAAAAAAAAACTCCGCACCTTTCGGGACAAAGTGAATGCAAAATTAATCGTGAATACATTTAATTGATGCGACCCCTTCGCAGTCGTCGTGTCTGGGTGCTGCATTGCGTAGTTAGTCGTGTGCGCACCGCACGTAAATTAGCATGACTCACACGCGCGTATGTGACACAGGAAGTCATTGCTGCTGAATTGATTACTCGCTCGAAGATATTTCGCGATTCAAAAGTTGATATTGAACAAAGTTTGTCCTTCGCCCTCACTTATAATACTCCCCACTTGAGGACGAGACGTCTATAATCCTTGGAGTCTGATAAAACGAATAGGAAACGATTAACGTTCCCCAACCCTTCAAATTAGGTCGCGCCAAGAAATGTATATTAATAACCTAAACTGCATGGTTGAAAGTGTAATTTATTGTCGCAAGTGTTTGCCGAGCGACGGAGAGGATCTTGCAATTCCCAGCGACACATGTTTCTTCTTTTTAAGTTTTTAATATCCTTTGACAGCACTCAAGAGAATATCTTCGCTGGCTGATGGCGGCGTCTCGCGTATTCATTGGATTGCCCAACTTTACAGCCTGATCTTGTTAATTTTACTGTGGTTGTAAAGCGAGATATGCTCGTGTTGAAATTCTTTTGAGTCTGAGTTCTGCTTCGGAGAGCAGGAGAGTGAAGATGGAGCAATCGCCGGTAACCACATGCGTTCACTGAACCATGCAGATTGATTGACATTCACTGTCGCACTGGGGTTCCATTGACAAGTTGTCATTCATTAACAGGTTTTGCATATGTCTGATGCGTAATAGTGACAGTTTCGCAAACATTTTCACTTCCATGAGTTTTGTAAGGTTTTCCTGCGGTGAACACTTTCCTTGGTAGGCGAACTGAGCGTATCAGTGAAGCAGTGAACTGTTCATTTTGCGATTTCCGATTACAATGACGATTTCGGGGAGTGAAGGTAAATTTTGTTTTGAATTGAATCACACCTCTCTTCCGTTGCGAAGCGGACGTGACCGGAGGTGGTGCGTCTTTTAAGGGAATTCAATTTACGTCGGAACATTTTTAACAAAAACGACGAAGGTGTTGAAGCGTTCGCTTTCACGTGGTGTCATGAATGCAAAGGAATCGGTATATAATTATCATGACTTGAGCTTGAATGTGAAGAAACATTATGAGCTCTTTAACGATGTTTTTGCCTAAAAAAATTAAAGTGACACAAACGACAGAAAAAAATCGCAACGAGCCATTTCCCGCAATATACAGTTTATACAAAAAGTTCCCAAGATCGCATCACAAGTCAAATGTCACTTCAATCATTCACAACATTCCTTCACTAATGCGCGTCCATTCCTATTTCCTCTCTAATAGTGCCAACAATGAGGAAGTAAGAACGCCCCACAATTTGCTTTGATTTCTCTCTTCCTTCTCTCATTTGCTGCATTTGTTTCTCAGCCCCGATCACCGAACACAGCTCGATCATCAGCGCCAGCCGCAATCAATCGGTCAGCACCAAATCACTCTCCACGCACACATACACGACCACGCTGGCAGACATCGCCCAACGCGCGATTGCAATTGCCTTGCCACGTCTATCTAGCCCTGACATGATCATTGAAAATCGAATGTGAGTCTCATTAAACGATCGCGCCTACGCACGATCAGCGATGCTCATGTAAATGTCACGCGTGCAGATTGATGTTGGATTCGTGGCTGTGGCGGCGAACAGCGCAACATCAAAGTTGCAAAACGCTAGCAATGACGATGATGCAAATTAACAGGAAATTAACACTCCGGAAACTGGAAAACTGGTTCGGTGCCCAGAGAGACGCCCTTTTTGATGGAATTTCTGCGCGGCCATTCCTGTTCTCTTCGCTCCAATTGAAGTAACTTCATGCCTGTCGCATTGATTATGCAATACCAACTTGCGAATTGGAACATAAGCGGGGGGAAACCCTTGCCCCTCTGCTTGGTATGTGGTCTGGTCTCTTGGGCAAGGTACGTATCTAACTCAGTTGCGCGACACACATGCATGCAGCAGCCAGAAGGATATTAAATCACTCCGCCTGGGCGACTGCCTTGGGGGCCAATATTATTAGCCAGTCGGGTATTTCGGCACAACATGTGCAAAGACAATGTGCTCCAGATGCAATAGATGCCATGGTGACTGTCGTTGGGGAACGCCTTTGCTTTGGTTTCCTGTGCGAGACAACAGTTCACATGTGGTGTCTATTGTCGCTGCAGACGATGTCTCTCAATCGAAAAAATATCTCGCCGAACTTGTTGAGCTGTGGAGTTCTGTCATACGTTCACTGATGGATATCCTGGCAAATAAAAAAGAGCGCCGCGATCTTAGGTTTTTTTCTGCTTCGTGTTGGTTGATCTAATGAAGATTTATTTTATTAGAGGTCATTGTTCGATTTCCAAAATGAGTTTCGCTTTGTTCTTCAATCAGACGCTGTGATGGCAGTCTTTAAAATTGACTGACATTTATTGCCAGTTTTTTGTGTGATCCCTTGGCATAGGGGTGTGACGCTCATTTGATCAGCTCACATGTGACGTCTCTGTAACGAACTGTGGTTTATTGTTTTCAATTATCTCCACAAATGAGGCTTGTTTTATCAAATGAGACTTGCTCGTGTTTGCGTCTCCCAAATCCAGCACCAAACCCGACAAAATCCTCAAGACATCACGTAAATTTCAATAAAGCCTAACAATCACCTCAGCCCTCATACATCTTCCCTCCACGAAGAATAAAGTGTCTCCCCTTCGCGTTCGCATAAATTTCCGATTCGAACCACATCATTACACATTCGTGACAAAATGCCAAAGAAAACGGATGAAGAAGGAAACCCATCCATCCAACGACCCCTCGACAGAACACCTTCTTAGAATAATTTTTCACAAAACCATGAAGGAAAGGTACACACATTCAAGTTTTTTGCCATTTTATATCCTTGCTGATCAACTTCTCACCGCGCAACCCTTTCTACTCGCATTTCCGTGCCAACATCCCCATAAATTTGCACTCTCATTTTCCTTTGGAAATGCCCATAAAATCACCCAAATCGTCGTTCCCAGGAATGTTTGATTCACCAAGCGATAAATTTAAATGCAAATAAAAATTTGAATACCCAATGAAATCCACATCTCACGTCCGTCCGCCCGTCCAAACCTCCAGGATCATCCTGTCAGATCGACAATGAACATTTTCCATTTCCATTAATCTTGGTTAAATTACAGGCGAGCGTCTTGACCCTCCGCTTGGTCAGTCTCTTGTTACACGTGAATCCAAAGGCACATGAGCGGTCGGTGGTGACATTTAATCCCTCCCAAGATGGCGCAAATGTGTGCCAGGTAAACTGACGGGAGGAAAAACTCGTTTTCACTTTCACAGCCCATTTTCTTTGGTCAGGCAACCTCGATCAAGGAAACTTCTCAATTAGAAACAGGGGTGGACACAGACCGCATAATGGGAATGCATCATCGCGCAGCAGCAGAACAATGTCAGAAGAAAGCCAGAATCTAGGAGGAATGAAATATTAACCCAACCCGCGAGTCAGCTTCTTTGATTTACGATTACAGTGACACCGCGCTCCGCAAATGGTTGTTGGTTTAAGATTATTACAAGGATTCCCCGTGAAAAGGGTTAAATGAGGAAAATTTTTCTCACGAAGACGCTGGGTTACGCGTTTTTCCTTTTCATTGCGACGCGAACAGGATGTGTCGCCGCGTTTTCGCGTCGCCATGTGTGAATTCTTTCAGAAAATCTTGCGCTTATGGGTTCCGTGAACCCACTTTTGTTTCCTGCGCGTGAACTTTCTAAGGGAACTAATTACAAGAAGGACTTGGCGGATGTAGAGTGCGCTTCGTTACCCGCCGCGATGTGAACGCCGTTGACTCTCAATGCGATGCATTCCCCTTTCACAACCTGGCAGCCGCTTCGTTGTCGTTCTATCAATGCAAATTAAATAGTGCGTATAGTTCGTGTGTGTACCTATTAATTATAACAAAGCTACATTGAGGCCGATAACATGGCTATGCAGCTACCCTCGAATTTATCACTTTCCAATCAGCAGCGGGGTGTATCCTCCAGTCTTTCCTCCCGTGCATTTGTGCATTGTGTGCGCAATGTTTTTTGAGTGATTGTTCGGCAAACGGGTTTTTTGTGACATTTTCAGTTGAGCGAATGCTGATAATTGTGTATTGACATTTCTATTTAATTATTTTGAAATTAAGTGGGGGAACGGTTGTGAGATAATGAAAAACAAGTAGGCATTCCCTCACATCCTTTTTATTTAAGCTTGTGTCGGGAAATTGTTGTGAAAGATAAGTAGTTATTATTTCATTTTAAAGCAGAAGTCTGGGGATTTTAAGCAGTCACCACAACTCTTACCTCTTGTCATGTGCACTGAAAAGGATACAACATAAATAAAAAATAGGTCGTGCAGATTAGAATCATTACGTTTCGATCTGATTTCGATTCAAGATTAATGACCTTTGGGTTTTCTTCTATCTACAAGAATTCAACTGTGACTTTGTGGATACTTCACCAAATTAAGAAATCCTCCAACAGAAATATTTGACACAAATATCCACTTACGAAGCTAATTTTTATGGATTAACGCATTTAATAGGCAGCATTTAATCCAATTGCCAACCTCATGGAGGAATCTTGTCTTAAATCGATGTGTAACAAACCCTTTCCAAAGCCTCGAAAGGCATTAAATAAAATCAATGCGTTTATTCAGATGTTGCGTTGAACTGGTTGAAATCCTTCCAAGTATTTGTTTTCGACTGACAAAGTGATAGACAAAGGATTATAGAGAACGATCTCCGGGTAAAGTGTTCGTTTTGGTATTAATGCCAAAATCCCCTCCCCGATATGTGTCAATGCAATTGCAAAATACAAATCATCATTCAGAGAAGAAAGTAATGCTTAACTGTGCTGTAATTCAGTTTTTTTTAGCGCTTTTTGATTGAACTGTATATAATTGTCTTTAATTCACTGAAGAAGAAGAAGTCGAGAGGAATCGATGGGATACCGAATATTGTTCTGCGCACTCTACCCTCTGAGGCAGTAGATGTATATACAACCGTGTTTAATAATGCGCTGAGTAACGCATATTACCCGGCGTATTGGAAAACAGCTGTGGTACAGCCCATTCCGAAAAGGGACAAAGATGCTTCCGTCCCGACAAATCTCCGGTCTATAAGTCTTCTCCGGTTCATAACCAATTTTTTTGAAAAGATTGTCATTAAAGCCTAAGAGAATGGGTAGAGAAACAGCAAATTATACCGGACAACCAATTCGATTTTAGGGCGGGGCATGATACCACACATGCCGCTTCCAAATCGGTATCCGACATTCAATGAAACAAGAACAAGAACCAATGCACATGTGCTTGCCTGATAGACGTGGAAAAGGCGTTCGATACTGTTTGGTTAGAAGGCCCCTTCCTCAAGTTTGTCAGACTAGGCATAATGCACTGCTGTATATAATCTATGATATGGTTACAAGTAGAAAGTACACACAGTATTTCACAAAAAATGGGTTGCAATAAGGGGCAGTTAGTTCACCGATCTGTTTCGCTATATTCACTAGCGACCATATTGGTCCCATGCCGCATTTAATCGCGTACACTGATGATCTTATAGCGTACCGATCAGGCCCGAAAATTAAAGTGATAAATAACTTGTTGCAGCATGATTTCGACAAAATTCATCGATTTTGCGACGACTGGAGGTTGACAATCAACTTCTGGAAGTGCGAAACTATTCTCTTTAGACACTCGCTATCCAGGGCCTCAAGAGGCACCAAGAAAAACTGGTGCAAGATGGGCATATTTGACCCGTGGGGCTAGCAGTTAGCTGTGCACAATCTAGTTAGATATCTTGGCATTTGGTTGGACCAGTATTTGTACTGCGGTAAGCATGCATGCAGTCGGTGGCCGTGGCGTAGTGGGTAGAGTGCGACACTCACACGCCTAAGGGTCTAGGTCCGACTCGCAGCTCAACACCAATATTTCGAATTTTTCACGGCACCACCTTTTTCGAGCTGCTGACAACACTCGAAGACTAATAACTGTTTAAGAACGCTTCTAAAATTTCGCCGTTCGGAGTAGGCAAAAAACTGTAGGTCCCTTCTACTCGTGAGAGAGAACAGTAGAGCGCACAACACGAGTAGTTGATGAGCAAGCTAGGCCCTGGTCCCCTTTTATTATTAAGCATGCAGATACAGCTCTGACGAAATCATGGTGTACGGTTGCCCAATATGTTTTGATCTGAGTTCTCCCCCCATGGAAAATATCAAGGTGTTCGAGAGGCAATGTCCCTGGGCTTTCATCCCAACGAAGTCTTGTACAATGACTCAAACTTAATTAGAATAGATAATATTATTATTAAGCTGACTCAAAGGCATATTGCACGAGCGATGACTTTTAAGCTGACTCGAAGGCATATTGCACAAGCGATGACTTCGACAAACAGTCTACTACCCAAACCCTATGTACCACGAGAAGATGCGGCAAAACGGCTTCATTCCGCCCGAAGCATTTCTCAACCTAGATTCGAAAGGGCTGATTCAGAACACGGAAGGATATCCCATCATCTTCCATGTCGTACGCAGAACAGTGGATAGTTGACTTCAATATGGGGGCTATCTCCGCCCGAGACAGGACACAGTCCGCCAAAGAACGACAGTTTTACTGTTGGTTTCACCAAAACCAGCCCCCGCCACAGCTCGTAATTAACCCCAAAAGTTGAACTTCCCAGCTTACATAGTTTTAAGGATGTCGCAAGGTTAAGAACAACAGCAAAAAATAAATAAAAAAAAATAAAAATTAAAAGTTAAATAGGAAAAAAATAAATAAAATAAAAACAAAAATAAAATAAAAAATATAAAAAAGGTGCACCATGACATATTAAATATATAAGTCATGCATATACATGCCATATATGCCATGATGCACATGCCTCTGTCTTACGGGCATAGTTAAGTAGCATTTTTTTCATCAAATTCTTTAAGTCTTAGTTTAGTTCTATTTTACGATAGCTTAAGAATATATACAAAAAACACATTGTAATTCATTATACTCCAATCATTGTCATAAAAAGGGCAATGATGTGAGCAACATGACATGATGACATTTTTTGTTGTTGTTTATTTATCTTCTCTTATCTTATTTGTAGTTTTAAAATCACCCGCCCTTTCTAAATGACTGTTACCGTCATAAAAAGAGTGAGATCTAGACCCTTAAGTTCAAATTTTGATTTTAAATGGAAAATCAATATCATATCGTAAATTGTAAAACATCCTCTTTATAATTTTATAAAGTATTAAGGGATCAAATTAGTCTCCGCTAATATATAATGTCACTGATCCGTCGTTGTAATTTTGTCCTGATCACAGCGAAGAATGCCTTAGCGATCTCATGCAACGATCTTCCCATCAATTCTCTAATAACGCAGATCTTCTGAAAAGATTTGTAAATTCCTGTAAACTCCAAAGCACTTACTGTACAGGAAGACATAACTTCCTTGATTGGTAGATCTCCCACTCCGGAGTCGACTTTCAGAAGAAGACACCTTCCACAGTCCAGTTCACTCAAATACCACACATCAACTTCTTCTACTCAGCCCCACCTCCGCGGAGTCTCTTCTAACGAACCACAGCTCCATTTAAGTACCAAGCACCACCACCTAATTTAATGCCATTAAGCCGCCTGCTAAAAACAAACATCTCAAGCCATTAGAACGTGCCTAGCTCTGCAGCAGCACCAGCCGCAACTACACCGTCGTCATCTCATTAGAACATCCCATAAAAAAGCAAAAACACGGGGAGGTGTCGTCGAAGGCGGTTACCCCTGGTATCACATGCAGCTCTAAGGGTCCCTCGGCCTAATTGCATATGCGGCTATCTAGAATCTCACTTTACACACACACACAGCGCTCATTAGCAAGCCGGAGAGATGGTGTCGGATAAGCCGCACGATCCACCCGGCCCCGTTCCTGATGCATTTTGAACAGTTTTTCTCCCAAATTTTGTTGGTATCAATGTCCGCCCCTTTTAGGGGTTGCATCTGTGGACAAGTCCTAATTTATTCATTTTGATTTGTTGGCATTTTTTTACGACTTGTACGAGCGTGGTATACAGTCTCGTGAATTCCAAAAACGGTCTGCGCAGTCCCCGATGGTTGTGTACTGCCTGCACGACGCGCGTCGTCAGCCGCTCGCGCGTCACAGTCAAAATGGAAGAAAGCAATAAAACCGATTCCCAGAGCACTGAGGTGCTTCGGCCGCCTGCCATATGCAAATGACTCCTATTCCCTAAATGTCCAGTGGGAAATGAATCCATTTAACAATTCAGGCTGTGTCCCGCGCTGGGGAAGAGAGTGGGGCCGATGACTCTCCGCCTGGCAATCGGTTATGGAAGTATACATTGCATAAATATGCACACAGCAATGAGAAGACAATAAATCTTGGACTTCGGTGATGATTGATTTTTCAACACGCCGCCGCCGCCCCCCACAAAACACTGGACGAATTCGGGGAGTTCGGCACTGGAATAGCAATGAGATCTGACGGCAATGAGAGGAGGCAAGGGACGAGGGGATTCGTTATCCATTCAGGGGATAGATGACGATGATGACCCAGAATGAATATCCTCTCCTTTTGTTTGTTCTCAGATTTTTGCTTGGTTGTCCCAATAAAATGCAATGACTGACACTTTTGTCTGACCGAGAGATGACTGCTTGAGGCAGAGGACTGAAGGAGACTGATTAGGAGGCATGTATTTATGAATCGGAGTTTTACGACAATCGGTTGCTTGACAAAGTCGTAACTCCTTTAAAGCGACGGAGATGTCATAAGCTTTGGGTTCTGGGCAGAGCCTAGCGACTATATCCGGCTTCCCTTTTGTGGAACCATTGTGTTGAGGAAAGCTATCATGAATTTTGTATGAGAAGTTTCTATTTGTTTTCAAATGAAAGCTTGGGAGGCTTCGAAACAAAGAATTTATAAATTGGATTTATTTGCAGTGGAAGCTATTTGAATAATTTTGAGCAGCTGTTGAATTGAATATTCCATTTTCAATAGAAGCGTGCAACAGTTTGATCACCTTGGGATTTCTTTTGGTGTGAATGATTCTTTTTTATTTATTTTCAGTTCTGCTTATGACCGTTGTGGCCCTAAGCAATGACCAGCAAATCTTTTCAATATCCCTTTGTTGGAAGACTCTTAGAGTGGTCCTCTTCTTATTGTGGCGCTACAATCCGAAGTGGATATGGGCCTTAACCAACATGCATCTCCAGCCAGCACGATCTTTCGCCAGTTGCCTACAGTTCCGTTTAAGTACTTCTATACTTAACCTTACTACCTAGATCCACCTAATTCCATGCCATCCTCTATTGCGATATCCCAATGGCTCAGATTCAAAGACTTTTCTGACCGGAGCAGTGGTGTCTATACATTCTACATGGACTAGACATCTTAAGCGTTGTACTTGAACAAGCTTTTACGCAGACGCATGGCACTATACAGCCCATCGAGTTCGTCGTTAAATCTTCCCCTCGAGATGCCAATGCAGACAGAATCAAATCCCTTACGTAAAACTTTTCTCTCGATAAAACTAAGGACTTTCCTACGTGCTTAACGTCCAGGTTTCCGCGCCATAAAGTATTACTGGGGTGATCAAGCTGTTATATAAAGCGACCTCAGTCCTTTGAGATTTATTACTCAACTGCCTCACAAGCTCCAAGAATTAGCGATTGGCAACAATTATTTTGCGTTTGGATTAATAACTTTCCAAAAAATTCCTTAACCGTGACCAGATTGTTTGAAATTGGCATAAATAGTCTACAATGTTGACGTGGCGTAGTCGGTAGAGTGCGACGCTCAAACCCCGAAGGGTCTAAGTTCGACTCCCAGCTCAACACAAATTTTTCGAATTTTTCACGGCAACACTCAAAGCTGCCGACAACACTCAAAGAGTAATAACTGGCTAAGAAAGCTTCTCCAACTTCGCCGTTCGGAAACTGTAGGTCCCTTCTACTCGTGAGAGAACAGAAGCGCGCACAACACTAGTAGTCGATGAACAAGCTAGGCCCTGGTCCCCCTTTGGACTGTAGCGCCAACAATTACTATTATTATTATTAATAGTCGCCAATTCCGAGACTTAGCGTCTTTTGCTTTTTAAAGGTTTCCTTTAAGATCATCAATTAGCTTATATTCTTGTTAATTCAAAAGTGGCAGTAGAGTCTAACTTTAAGCAACCTGCCTTCATCTAGCAAGTCTTTCACTAAACGTACAGTAATTGGACTCCATTTTTGAACTTCTTCCTTTGTTTTCAAGTCTTTACGCTTAAAAGATAACTTTGAAGGATTTGTGTGTACCATTGCTCTCTTATTAGTAGAAGGACTCTACAGTTTATTATCGGCACTGCATGTCGAAATGCTGGAAGCTTCGTAGGCAGCAAGTACTCCTTGAGTGCTTTGAACAAATATAGGGAGCGATGCTGGAAAAAGTGAATGATGACGTTCAGATCAGGAATCGAAACTTGGAAATCCAATGTGTGCGCTTTCCCATTGCAATTGAAACTCTGATAGAGAAATGTGCTATCACAGCTCACTTCGTTTAATTATTCCGTTCAGCGACTGCAGGGCGACTGTAGAAGCTGCAGGGACAGGCATGGCTTAGAAAAATTCGAAAACCTATTTTGCTGGCATAGAACAACCACCCACATTGGGTTGACCCGCGTTTTTAGCTAGGGCTTCTGTAGACTGTTGGGTCTCCCGACAGCACAACCTTGCTGCAACAGGGATGCAGGTTGACCAAGTGTACGCTCCCTAACGTCAATAAGAAATTCGCTGCTTTTCTGTTTTCTCTGGATAAAAAAGACTGCTCGACGTACAAACGAGACTCTTCACCTCCGCTTAGCACTTAAGCCTGTTTGGGTCTAGTGATGGCGACGCCTGTGGAGAAGGTAAAGACACTTCAGAGCACTTTCTCTGTCAATGTCCCGTCTTTTCACGTATCAAAAGGCGGCTGTTTGGCGCTGACTTGGTGGTAGCTCAAAACTTAAAATCTTTGTCACAGAAGCTCTTGCTGGTTTTCCTTCGGAAGATCAAGAAAGTCAATTTAATGAATTTTACAGTTTGGTAAATAGATGGACCAGTTTTCGAATCTGAGTGTTGTGTTTCCCAATCTCCAAAAAATTAAAATAAAAACAATGCTGGAAACCGGAAGAGTGCTGGCGGGGAGGCATATTGGTTGAGGCCCAGGTCCACCCCGGACTGAAAAGTCAGAAGAAGAAGAAAAAGAAGACTAGAAGAGTAACTGCGTAAGCCCTCGTCATGTTCGAGAAACTTAAGACCTGGCAATAGATTCATAGGGTCCTCAGAATTAGGTCTCAGAAGGATGACTCCCATATTAGCCTGCATTCGACCTGATCTTCTGGTCTATAGAATGCTGTGATGTTCGGCGGATGGGAAGTCTTTTATTTGCGTAGCCTTGTGGGACGGACGTAGTAGTTTTAATAAAAGAAAAGAAATGACCCAAATCGACCATTTTAAATATATTCGCCGTTTACGTTCGACATACAGTTGTCAAAAACCAGATGGCAAATTTTGGCAACAAATATTAACATATAACAATCAATTCTATTTACATATATACATATCTTAGATGGCGCCACAGTCTACAGGAAAATCAGGGCCCAGCTTGCTCATCAACTACTCGTGTTGTGCACCCTGCACAACACAAAAGTAGGAGACCTGAAGTTTTTTGCCGACACCGAACGGCGAAAATCGAGACATCCAAAGACAGTTGTTGCTCTTTGAGTGTTGTCAGCAGGTTGTCAATAGCTTGGCACCATTAAAAATGCACGATGCTCAGTCCGAGAATCAAACTTTTCTCCATCTTGCCATTATGCCGCGATGGCCACTATCACGTCTATTTGTCAACATTTTAATTGAAAACAAAATACGTCAGACACGTACGAGGCTGTATCTGTTCCCATCACTGATGAATTGGAGATTCCCTTGCATATTAAGTGACATTTAGCGTCGTCTTGATGAAACCAGACCTCCTCCACCACATCAAAGTCACTCAATCGGGAAACAAACAAGCTACTGACGTGTAGCGGTGCCCAATGCCCGTAACGCACTAGTTGGCCTCATCTGTAGAGAAATATAGGCCAATGTTTCGATCAGTCTATAGACCGCATCACTCCGCGACGACAACGTTCCGGATCCGGCAACCGCGATTTTATTCATGCCGGAGTGGAGCTCTACAGCTGTCGTGCAATTTCCCAATCTGCAAATAGTGGCTTTTCTCGAAAACTTCCAAAGTGAGGTTATGCTGTCGATGTATGTCGCGTTTTTTTACAACTCATTTCGGTAAGGTTTTGAGGGATTGACGCGGCCGGCGTTATGTGGTGAGCTTTCAGCTTTGCTTTTGCAGTCGCCAGTTCAAAGGATTTCCAATTTCACACGGCAGATGAACACGTCCTTCGCTGCTGCCTATCGCACGCACGTCCCTAAACCACCTTCCACCACTGAGATAGAATGCAATCGTCACTCCCATCCATCACTGACCTCGCCCAACGATCCTGAGCTCGCCGTCATCGCTTCCCATCAAAACGCCATCGGATGATGGCATTAATTATCCTAAAAGCCTTGCCCACATATCGATGCAAGGCAAGCAGCATCCTCCTTGCGAGTGCTTGACAGGCGACGTCGCCGTCGTTTTTTTAGCGGACGTCTTACCCTTCGTAAGTGTTTGATGCGCAGGAGGTGTTGATTCAGAGAGTGTTTGACATTGTCAACGCATCGCGGCAATAGCATCTGCGATGTCTGGTGACTGGTGCGTTGATGGGATCCTGTGAAGGATATTTGTTCAGCGCCCATGCAATATGTCAACGCCTCGCCCCGCGATGCTGGCGTGGGCAAACTCCGTGAAACAAAAACACACCAGACAACGCATGGCGGCGGCAGTGACTAGGGGAAGAGTGCCGAATGATGATATTTCACTTCCCAGGAGAGTACACACACCAGCGCTGCTGCCGCAGCAAACTATTTATTTTCTTTATTTTTTCCTGTTGTTTGTCCTGTTGTTTTGAATGGAGCGGCAGGCAACGGCAGCGGAAACATAAATTCCCCCTCACTGTCGATTAAGGAGACGAACACAAGAGCACAACGACCACGGCGGCGACGAGGACAAATCCCGGTACAAATTGTTTTGTAACTGCTCGGATGCATGGATGAGGAAAAAGAAACCGAAGACGGAGCAAGCCGAACCCTTCTTGCGCTGCTTACCTTGCGGTGGTAGACTCAATCGTGCAGAATTCAACGAGAGGAAATCAAAGGGCGTACTTCCTCCGTTCGAGTGCCATCAGTGATGGAAGAAACACACCGCGAGTGGCCGTGCAGTCACTGTCATTTCGTCATAATGACGTGCATACAATTGCGGTCGACGACGAGCTGAAAGGAAAGGCGTCCCTCTCGTGGCGTTTTCTTGGGGTTCTTGAGTTGCTTGCGCCTTAATTGAGTCTCTGATTGATATGTCGAAGCAGCCTTGATTGCGCGACCACGACTTGGCGGCGTGGTGACTAGCGTTTGAGTATTAATTAGTGAAACATTGCTTTGACTGCGGCCGTGCTTTGCTTAACATTCCTCTTTCTTCTTTTTCTCTCTTGCAGACGACAGCACGCCTGGATACCGCAGAAGGGCGGCGGCGGCAGCGTGACCCATAGTCCAGAACGATTGCGTGGTGCAACACAGGATCTGTTCGAACTGCTCGAAAGGGTGCAGTGCTCACGGCTGGATGATCAGAGATGCGTCCTACCAGCGTATTTCTCTCAGGTAAGTGAAGAGCTCATCCCCACATGCGTGCGTGAGATAATCCAACGCACCCCAGCTCCGCAGTCTATTTCGGGGTGTTCGCCTGAAAGGAATTCCTTGTCGCAGCACAGATGTCTGATGTCACATCTCATCGAATGCGAGGGTGGGTCGGGATTAGGCGAGCAGGACCTTCTGACATTTAGTGGCGTTATTTATTCGTTTGTCCCTGCACGAACGCGTGCTGCATCATGAGCACAGATTTGAGGGTTGACCCCAGGAACAGTGATTTGTCAGACGCTGGCCATAAATTAGACGAATTTTACACGCAATTGGGTCTGATTATGTCACATGTCGATGTGAAACCTTGCACTGCAGTCGGCCGAGCGGTTGCGTCACTTCGACCGGGCGGATTTATCGACTGCAATCGGAGTGCACTTCATGCGGGATCGGGATAAGTTTCAAGAGGTGGATAGGGTTACCCACTAGGGCGGGTACATGCACTTTCTCGTCGCGTCCGCGCCCAGCCGCTACAGAAAGTGCACTCGGATCAATACATCTCATTAGCCACTCGCCGCTGTTCGAGGCGGATTACACAACGTTCAACGGCCCAAATCCATTAGATTGTGTGTTGAATAATGAGTTTGATTTCTTCTCCGTTCATTTTTATAAATCATTGTTTGTGTGGAAGATACATGAACACTCGTGCGCTCATCTCCAAGTGGCAACCCATGAGATGTACGTCGGGCACACATTGTTTGCCGGTGCTCTGCCCATTGTGTGTACTACTTCGCTTCCTTTTGATAACTCGACGAGGCCGTGGCAATTATTGTGCGCATACGTAATGGAGATCACATTTCATAACACTGCACAAAGCGGAGTGGAAGAAGTTCACACTGCGTTCAGTGTCAGTTTAAACTGGTTTCAGCAACTTGTGGAGGGCTGACAATTCAAACTGAATCGCTGGACATCTAGCGGTGGAAAGATGAAGTTTCGGGTGAGAACGCTAGCGGGTACTTGAACCACATGTATGGTGTTTGCATTTGCTAAGGGTTTTTCTGGGAAATCTTATTCATGAAGTGGTGGGCATTGTAGTGTGGAGACGGTTGTGTCTGTGCTATTTCACCACATTCAATCGATTGCCAGTGCTGGATTTGTGTCTTAGATTTGTGTAGTTGATTAGTAGCCTAGAAGGTGGCAGTAACGACGCCTAAGAGAAATTTGTTTACAGCAGGAACGTTGAAGGAGAGCCACAATTGGCTAGTAGGGATTGAATACATCAATGTAGCGGAAAACGAAGTATTCTAAACTTTATACGCAGTTCACCTCATAAAAGTATTGCGACCTCAAACGGAAACCAATTTGTTGATCTAAGTGACGCCTGCTATGTACCTGCTCATTGACTTCTTAAAATGGTCGTTTCGTTCAGGATAAAGTAACAGAAAGTAGCACAGCAAATGCCAATGCTGTAGCCAAAACATTGACTTAACAAAAGCAGTGCCCTATTAGTTCGACTTCCAGTGAATTCTCCAAACCATCGTTTAAACTGGTTCACAGGGTATCACTCACTTCTGGCGATTTCAACCCAGGTCAAGTCAAGCTGTTATTGACTACGATTGACCGAAAAGCTGAAATTTAGGGTACCTCCCCGGTGACACCAATCTGTCGATATGACCACCCGTCACGCCGGGCATGCATGGTGTACACGAAAGTCCCACCTTTGACCCTAATGACTCGTAAATGTCATGAGAATCACACAAAAAAATGAAAACTCTATTGCTCCGATAACCTGGGCAGTTCAACTTACATCGATGACGGTACGTCACTGTTGTCGATGTCGATTAGTGCCATTCACCGCATTTATCGCGCAGATGGTCACCGAATGCAAACACATCCAGCAAACCCGCTGCCGTGCCGCTCTGTGATTTATCAGCCATCGTCTCGCAATGTCAACATCGAGCGATGATGAGCACACCGCATTATCGCCCCACGGCTTGGCTTGACTGACAGCAAATATCTGTCGCTTATCGGAGTGCGTATCAGCGTTGGTGAGTAGAATGTATCGTTGGATGCACTGCATGTGCCGCCCGGTAAGGGCTTATCGACGCGAGTCTATTTGCTCTTAATCGAAGCAAATTCGTTGTTCGGTGAACAAACACTGCATTGAGAGGGCCGCCATTGACTCAGACGGACACACGTGCCACTAATTGACCTTGGAGCACACTGCAGCGGCAAATAATCATCAAACAACGTCAAAATTATTAAAGGCCCGCTCCAAATTATGTACAACTCCCTCCAGGAGGGTCCCCAGCGACAGAAAGTGACGCTGCCTACCTATACACCCAAGAGCACGGCCCGCGACTATATTTAGTGACGCGGAGTCGTAAATTTTCATCGTGCTGGGCGAGATGGCGGACGGCAATGCGACGATTCCAGTCGGAAAACCAAAGTCACAGACAGATGGTCCCTGCCGACTGCCAGAATGGATCCAGAGATGTCGGGATACACCTCCGGCAGATGGGTTGGTGAGGGGACCACGAGGAGGTACAAGATCGCGACTTCGT